>JAUALY010000006.1:28602352-33402352 GCA_030819805.1 Penstemon newberryi var. newberryi | reverse complement strand
TTTCTCTTACATACCTAAAATATGTAATTAATTATGTATTGAAATCCTAAAATGACAAATAATTTGGGACAAATTTTTTCCTCTAAAATGACAGATAATTTGGGACAGAGGGAGTAAGATTTTAGTTTTTATTAGAGGGGTCCACTAGAAAAAAATTATAAATTATATACTCCAAAAATGTGTATATTCCTTAATAAAACATAATATTATTCATAAAAACTTCAGAGGGTCCATGCATCCCCCTAGTTTGTATGTGGCTCCACCACTATCAAACATACGATGAAAACATATAGGGTGTATGTGGATGGATTTTGACACGGCCTCGCGAGTTTTGCGAGAACGAGCCAAAATTCAAATGAATTTTCGCTAAATTCAGAAACTCACACTGAAACTCTTCAAACGTGTAAAACATTAATTTGACACATACCCAGGGGGGGATCCAGGAATTTGGCGTAGTGGGTGTTAAGATTTTTATAATAAATTTAATAATCGATATACAAAAAAAAAGATTTATCAAACAGTAAAACTGAAAAATTATATTTCATTTACGAGAATATATATGAGGAGAAACAAAAAATAGGAGGTGGAGTTGGACAAAAATAATCTCCACAAATTACTTTAATTACATACGATAACCCTACTAAAAAAAAAGTCAAAATATCAAAGTACTTTAATTACATTTTTGAATGACACCAAATACTTTTACAATTGACCTCGTCAAGTTTTCATTTTATGAAATCAGAGCTAGATCAATATTTTTGGGGTACGAAAAAATTTGTATAGTAATGTATTAAAGAAAAATAAAAAAAAATTAGATGAAACCGTGTTATAAAAAAAAATTCTTTTGATAGTTATTAAGTAAGAAAGAACAATTATCAAGAAAAAAAGTTTTAGAAGAACAATTATTAAGGAACAAAGAAAATTAAAAGAACAATTGTTAGAAAAAAAAAATTAATTAAAAGAAAAAGAAAAATACTAAAATAGTATAGAAAATTATTAAGAAAGAAACAAAATAGCATGAATGTGCTTCCAGGGAATCGAACTAAGACAGCAAGATCTAGCACTATCTCTAACTTGAAGCCATGGAACCAATGAGCCACTCCTTCCTATTAATAAAACAAATTAACACTAAAAATATATATATATACATATTATTTAAGTGGGGGCTATACACCCTACTGACCCTTGTGTGGGTTCGCCCCTACACCTACCACCTACTTTTTCCCCCCAAATCTCACTGAAAAAGACATTGATTTAACATCTACCACCTACTTTTTCCCCTAAACCCCAACATCCAAACCTAATCCAAGTAGATTTATCCAAATAAATCTACTTATCCAAATAAGGTTTCAAATGTTTCATCGAAATCATCCAAACCATCTTTTTTAAATCGATTTCCTAGCACTCAAAAATCTTGGAGTGACTGCACGTTGTTTTGACCCTAGGACTCAAAAATCCACTAATTAATAATTGCTTCCAAGTCATTCATTATTAAAAAACAAGCATACACACACTGCGACCAAAATAAAGTCCAAACCTGCCAAAATAGTTCTAGAATGTAACTGAAGATAAACAAAAACTACTTTCCTAATCATGCTCTAGACTCTCTGCACCATCGCGGAGCAAAACTATTTAAATACTAATACTCAGTTCTAAAACAAAGGTTTATAATGACTTGAGCAAATTATAATTCCGTTTGCTTTCTTCATAAAGAGAATTTTTACTTGCTCTTCATATGTCTTTCGCCAATCCAGACAGATCGACATCTCCATCAGAGTTATTCTTCGGAAGAGCTTCTTTGGGAGGGAAACTTTCAATGGGGATTCCACGGTTCTTGTGCGATGAGGAAGAATCGTGATCGAATATCTTTGGAACCCCAACTGAATTGAAAAACTCATTCTTCATCTCTTCAGCTGCTTCAAAGAATCGGCTAATGCCACCAAATATGTCACGCTCAATTGCTTCAATATCACTACGTAGCCCAGGGAAGCGGTGTCCAGGATCCACATCCAAGGAGAATGGTCCTTTAACCATTTCGTCTGTGACATCTTCTTCAGTGTATTCTTTGTTAGATTGTACCATCTCACTGGGCCTGAGTGAAAAGACAACTTAAATTAATCAGCAACCGGAACATAGTCATCTAAATTACAATAATACATAGTTTGAATTGTAAATATATGATATACTTAACTGAAAAAAGCATACCCTTCATATTTCTAAAAGATGTAAGTTCTGCCAAATTTTATGCAGATTATATCCACATAGGTTTCATCACATTAAAAGCATGGAACTGACCTTATTAAGATGCATTATCCTATATGTCATCAAATTATTTATGTGATAAATGCATTACATCAATTTTAGTAATAACTGAGTAAGCGATCATGAAAAAGGAAGTACAAATTGCTGCTTCCGCATAGGAACGCCAAATAGGAGCAACTACTTAAGAGCTTTAAATACTCACACACATATTATGTGCAACCTAACAAATTGTATGTCCATGCATGACAACAAAAGGAGCATTAATATTTAAAATTTAATGGTTCCATATGTATGAATCTTGAAGGCACAAAAAAATTTCAGCACGCCAGCACAGGTAATAACTCCATCTACCTACTCACTAGAATAATTTGCCTAGTATAAGCCATTCATAAATGGAAGCATTGAGTGTCCAGAATCCGATGATTTTCTCCAGTTCTATCTTAACATTCTTTCTCAAATCACACTCCCACATGGAAAGTAAACTAATTTGAGCAATTGGCTCACCAACTAAAACCCTTAAGAGTTGGTAATCTAAATCATGCCATGCTATAATGCCAGTTAACATGAGAAGGGGACCACTTTCACCCAAGATAGAAACATATACTATCAGAAGACAAATACGTCATGCACCACACTCTGAATGACGTTTAACGAGTCTGAAAAAGAAGGCAACAGCCAAAAATGAAAAAGGGAAAATTGGAACAACAGTAAATAAACAGGATGGGTAATGATCAAAGATAGCATAATACAAACATCCAAGTTCCAACAAGAAAGAGAGTCGGACTCAAAGAAAGCACATGAAAAGAAAACACAGGTCTTCAGAAAAAATATCAGTTGATGGAGAACTTATAAACTTAAAACTCAAGAAATGGATAGTAGAATTCAAGAGCAAACCATTAAAAGCCTTTTCTTCACCACAAAGCCTTTTATTAGCCAGATGAATGGAAATTGAGACATGTCACATTTTATTGGCAAAATATTTTCCATCACATCAACTTACATACCTCAAACGATTTCAATGAGTTAATTTGTTGTCTCAATTTAGATTAACTACTCATATTTGTTAATGTCCCAGATTATTTCTGAGGTAGAACTAGAATCGCCGTTTCCTTCCTTAAAGACATTGATCTCCCAAAATAAACAAAAAAGAAATAACCAGATGCCCATACAAACGGATGATCGTATTTGTGTCAGCCACATGTCAACAATAAAAGTTCATAACATATTCATTCAAAAGTTCATAACCTATTGGTATTTCCCAAACCCTCATTACACGAAGAATCTGAAATCCTATTTTGTAACTAATATTTCACCGATTTGTTTCTTTTCCCTCTTATTTCAAACAAGTAGTTCCTGCTTCTTAAAACCCTACCCGTGAACAAAACACAACACAAAATCATAATTTCCACTAATTCATAGAGTTGGCTTCAAATGCGTGCACTGCAGATCAGAAATATATACAATTACATATAAAAACATATAACAAATCCGTCAGAGAAAATACAAACCGCCTAATAGATAAAAAAATGGAAATTCAAGAGGATAACATACTTAACACGGGAGCAGATTAAAAGAGATACAGAAACAAAAAAAAAATCAATAAACAACAAATTCTACAACAATCAGTCATACTTCAGAAAACCTAAATCCACCATTCGTCCAATTCTCGCAACAAATCCATCAATAGATTGAAATAACTAAATAAATTCAAATTCTAGCATCTAAAAGCAATTTATTACCTTCCAATGCAATCTTTGAAAACCTGTTCTGTTTTCTCGCACTTGCGAATGAATTTTCCAGGCTCCACTTCTTCGGTGTGACACTGAGACTTCACAACCTTCCTGGTGGCACAACGATTTCCGTCACCTCTACCGTCAGGTTTTGATAAGCCGTTCAACTCGCCGTGGTCACCGACGGAGGAGGAATCATAACCGGCTTCGTCATCGTTTTTCCACACCCAACCCATTGCTCGAAGAATCGTGAGAAATTGAGAAAATTATAGGGTAAAATATAGGTGAATTTCTTCCCAGTACATTCTAGAAAGCGTTTTCCCCATTTTATTAATGCCGCCACCTCACAAGTTTTCTTGCTCGTCACACATAGATAAATTACGAATTCCCTTATATAAGGCCCAATTACAAAAAGCTCCCTAATGTATTTGATATTATAAAAATTCCCTTCAGATTTGTTACATTATTACAATTAACTCCTTGTCCCTAAAAAAATCCAATTTTACCCTTGGGTGTATTTTTAATATTATAGGGGCCGTTTGCTAGGACCTAATAGGGGGTATTAGGTCATATTATATGTGTCAATATGTGATAATACAATATTTGGTGGCAATGCTCTAATACCGGGTCAAATGGATTAAATTCTTATGACCCGGTATTAAGACTAGATTATAATTCACCCAAGCATGGGTGGATTAGTTAATCCGGGTGAATATGGATTCGATGAAATATCACTTATAACCTCAAATTTACATATTATCTATTTTAGCATATCATTAAATATCATAAATTCTTCTAAAATCTCTGAAAATGAAAACACATCTACATAAATAAATCACAAACTAAAATTTATATCAATTTACAATTAACATGGAGGCATTCAAAATAAAAATTAATTCTTACTCTTATACGAATTATACAAATGACCTCGATGAATTGATATATCTTAACTAACATAATATGTTCAATTAAGTAGTGAAAACATATTAATATATGCTCAAACTCATAATTTCCCCAAACATATTACAGTTTATTGCTTTAATGTAATACGACTCAATCAAATCTACTAAACGTATTTTTAATATGGCTTTCAATCCAACTCTGATCTAATCCACCTTAATCCCATACACACTACCAAACGGCCCCTAAATGTTAAAACTTGGGTGCTAATTATTATATCTTATAATTGGGTGATAATTATATATTTACAACCAAAATAATTGATAGAGTTTATAATTGCCCATAAGTTTTAATAAATATTGCCCAAAAAAAAGGTATTTACATATTTATTAGCAATTTAAATTTTATAATAATAAATTAAATAGAATTTTAATAATAATATTTTATAAATATGAACAAATTGTGTACACATTTAGTTAGATGAATTTATTTACTAAATTAGTAAATTTAATGAAATTATATTGTATTATAAAAAAGATATTTTCATTTAATAAAGTTTATATTGTATTATAAATTGCAATATTTATTGAAATTTATGGGAAATTATAAATTATATCTATTAGTTTTTTGATAGTAAATATATGATTATCATTTTTATAATTTATAAGATATAACAATTAACACCCAAATTTTAAAATTTGTAGGATATTGTAAACATTACAAATAACCTCCAAGGGCAAGATTTGAACATTTTAGGGAAAATGGGTTAATTGTAAGAAGGTGACAAACTTAGGAGAATTTTTGTAATACTCAATACATGGGGGGGGGAGTTTATAATTAGGTCTTACCTTATGGGTACTTGTAATTTACCATCACACATAAGCTTCTCTCATAATTATAATTGTTGTCCATGAGTTTTATTTGATTTTCAAATAGGTATCTCAAATTTTAGAAATAATAAAATTGCCCCTATGGAAATGCGTACCAATAGCTTCAGTTGTGCGTTGCATTAGAAATTTGTACAACTAATTATGAGTCGGATCCAGTTTTGTTGGTCCTTTTCAAGGTTTTAAATTTTAGTACAAATTTGGAAAATTGATTATAGGAAGAGTCTTATTTGATAAATTTCTAAAATGGAGATATGCATATATTTTAATGCATTATCTGTCGTTGTAAAATTCCATAAATAGTAAACAATTTCATACTCAAAAGCCTAATAAATTTTTTGTTTGGAGAAATCGTATACGATAATACGAATGATGCAGTTGATTTAATTAGGTTTTGATATTAGTATATGATATACATCACATCATGTAATGTTATTTGAATTATAAAAGTTAGTTAGATAGCTAATTCATTATTCTCCGATTGCGTAACTCTCTTCCTTTTATAGGCTTCACGTCGCCATGCATATTTAATGTTTGGTATTATAAACAAAATAAAATCCTCAAAACAAATTTTACTCGAAAAGCAACTTGTTTGTTTAGCAAAAAGGTCCCTATATGATGTACATATTTTCACTTAAACTCAAAGGGAGGAGGCACTTGAATGAACATATAAGGCACAAGGTGCATGCATTCCACGTATTCCTGATAAAAGAGAATAGTCCCACTACACGGATGACGTGGTGCAATACACAGAGGAAGATTATGTTTAGGAACAAAGCATTTACCCAAAAATCTCATCCTAAATTGAATTAAATTAATCTCATTTATGTGTTGCACCATATCATCCGTGCATCGGATGCACCAAATAATCTCTCGTAAAAATGATACAACAAAAAGGCCACAAGTACAACCACTGCAATTCTTGTATGTTCTATCTTGTACAAGGCCAGCCATTTATATAGAGTTCAACTCTTGGAGACCATATCCATGTAAAAAATAAACAGAAGCTACTTAATTCTTATTGTTCAGAAATGAAATGTAAGCAGCAAAACCTGGACTTTTTGTGCTTGCTTTTAGTCATTATATTTTCTCCGATGACATTCACATCAGGGCTCGATGGATATACCTCGGTCATTTTATCCAAGACTGTTGAAGGAGTTCTTTGATTCGTAAAGGAACGAAATTGACTTGAAAGGTCTTCGTCTGGTGACCTTGCTTCGATATTATTTAGGTTTGTTTCCTTCTCTATATTTAATGAACTTCCAATCTTGATTCCGGAATGTTCTTTTTCCGGTTTAATATTACTATTACCCTCCCGGAAGATAGAAATAACCTTTTCCAATGTATCCAGAGCTTCTTCAACCTTTGGACTAATAACAACATTCTTCTTCTTTACTTCAATTTCAAACTCTTCTGCAATTTCATTGGTTATATTAATATTGCATGATTTCTTGGTAACGTTTTCTTCAAGCTCCTCAATTTCATTGTGTGTTTCTCCATCACGGTGGTTGATATTCGTAGAATCTATATCTTTGAATGCATCTAGAGTAGTTTCTTCAAGCACAATCGATACTTGATTTAGAGATTCCGTATATGTATTTTCCGAATAAAGAGCCTCGCGTATACGAGCATACAGTGGGTTTTTTAAAGCCTCACCAAATTTCTGATCACCTTTAGAAACAGAAGCAACTTCCTGTGAGTGTATCAAGAATACTAAACATAAGTTAACAAACAATGAAATATAGTAATTTGTTTGATTATCATTTAGTATGTATATCTAACATAATTATAAATCTAGTCTAATTTTACTAAATATTAGATGCAATTTAGCCAAGAAAAAGGTTCCAAAAACTGAACATCCAAACAGTAATGAGAATTAAAAAGTCAAAAAGATCAAAAGTTCACCTTTTTATAGAGCTTGAAACCGCTACCTATGAGCTGCCTCGATGTGAAATTGATCAATGTGGGAGGAACAAAGTCTAGTTTGATATCCATGTTTGCTATAGTTCTGCAGAAATTTGAAAAAATTGACAGTCGATCACCAGATTTTGTAACAGAAAACAACGTAAAAAGGTGAAAAATGAAATGCTAACATTAATGCTCAAAGATCCAATTTTTTCGGAAATTATATAACTCACCTGAAGTAGCTCCTATCTGCAGTTACTTTTTGAAAAGCAAATCCTCCAACTACATCGATTCTTACGACATCCTGTGCATTGGGTATCCCCTCTCTGGTGAACCCATGGGTACTTCTATCAATCCTCTCTGAGTCAGAGATCTGAAAAAGATAAATTTATACTTCTTCAAAAAACTGCATATGAATAGAAATATAAGAAGCACGTGAATACTAGTAGTTACCGAGTTAAGAAGCACAACAATGAGTCCATCTTGGAAGTACTCAAATGCAAAATAATGAAGCAAAATCTCTCTACACGCCATTGGCCACGAAGCCTTCATCCTTTCTTCCAAATTATAACGTACATTAATTTGAGCATCTTAAAAATGATGAACTCAAGAAATACGTTCGTATGTAATAGGACATACCTCACTAATGAAATTTGTTCATTTGTTCTAACTCTTTGTAAACACTCAGACGAGATGACTTTGAAAGTCGGAACTGTAACTTGAGGCCACCTGGCAGTATATAAGTGGACAGCAATGTTATATATTCCGTAGTTTTTGATTCTGTCTCACACTCTAACATAGATTTTTAATTCTTACCACTTCTTGAAGAGGTCCGACTCATATGAAATACATAGGCCTGTAAGAAACGAACAAATAGGTTTAGAAAATATGCTCGATAGCTAAGAAATCTTACGATGATATAATTTGATCAGCATTTAAGTTTTGCTTACAAACGTCAAGTGGTCCATCAACATAGCCTTCAACAAGCAATGTATGAAACGGAGTGTCGTCTGGTCCTTCTCGATACATAACTCTGATGTCCTCAGTGTCCTGTTTTATCTACAAAATAAGAAAACTTAAATCAACAAACTTAAAAATGAAATAAGTCCCTTTTTAATTTGTTGAAGTAAAATGCAAATGAAGTCATACTTTCCAGCCACCGTGTGATTCCTCGTTCGGTTTTGACTTCTCAACATCATTCATAGAAGCACTCCTCAACATACCGAGGAAATTGGACACTTCTTTACTTCTTCTTTCCACCACGTTTTCATTACATTCTGCGGAACACATATAACTAAGAGTCTAAGACTTAAAAAAATATCACAAGTAGTACTAATAAGCTTAGTAAGATAGCAATGAAAAACAACCTTCGGACTCACAATGTGAGGATTGTGAAATTTGATTCTTCACGAGGGTACGAACAATTTCATCGTTTGTTAAGTCCGATGATGTCAGTGTCTTGTCTAGCTTGCTTCTATAATCAGAAATATTACCTTCCCCCTCCATACTTGCATATCCAACTAGAAAGCAATGATATTTCTCTAAATCCCAAAAGGGCAAAATAAATTAATTGATTTCTTAAATAACTATTTCCCAAATAAATAATAATCATCCAAACAAAAGTTCTACTATCATACCTTTTCCTTACCTTAATACAGAAAGTCAAATTTCACTAACCAAATTATTCAAAATGATCATAATACATTTCAAAAACTATATCCAAATTTCCAAGCATGTAAGCACAGAGAAAGACACCAATTAAAACATATATACATATTAAACGAATACTTTCATATGCATCAAGAAATTGTTCATAAAGAAAACTAAATACTCACTTGTTAGGCTACCTCAAGAAAACCCAGTTGGGGTTTTTGGAGTTCTGAATTGGAAAAAAGAAAGTTTGAATTTTTAATGTAAGAAACTAAAAATAGAGTTGCAGATCTCAAATAGATGATACTGAAGAAAGGAGACAACTTCAGGTGATATGGGGCCACCTAGGCGGATAATTAACATGGGTTTTTCTTGAACACAACGAATTTTCAGACAACATAGCAGATAAATCGGTGTTGCCTTAACTTTTTCAAAAATCTGGTTAGGAATCAAAAGAAAATTAACCCATTATTTTATTGAGCTAGATTCATCACTGGTGCGTGTGTCTTTTGCGTTTTTTAATTTGGGAATACTTTTAATATTTCATTTCTAAGTGGGAAGCTAAATAAGTTCATCGTTAATGATTACTGGTTTAGAGTTTCATATTTCGTCTTGCAGAAAAACACTTTAAAAGAGTATTAAGCTAATTAAAAGCAGAGTAGTTTAATTAGTACCAGAATAGTTTGACTCAGCACTTGCGCATTGATGTAATAATTTTTTCTAATTTTTGTTTTAATTTGATTTATTATTTCATTATGCTGGAACTTCTCTTGCCACCATGGAAAAGTATAACTGATTTGGATATTTATATTTAAGACTTAAATAAATTCAAAATTGAGTAAATAGCACTTTTGATCCTTCTTACGGATAAATTTTTACACATTCGTCCCTATTGATTAGAAAATTTCCCCTCCATTATTAATATAGTTGTACTTGTTAGTTGTTGCCTATCTCTAGAATTTTATTATATTGAACCGCAACCTAAAGTCATAAATGTTTTCAAGTGTACTAGCTGACTTGATAATTTGCTTCTACATTAATATGTTAGGTTCAATTTTAATTGAACGACTAGGGCTGACAATGGGTTGGATCAGACTCTATTCTGATCCGGCTCCATTAATATCGAGTTGAATTTATGTCAGATTCATATCTTAACTTTTCAAGTTCATCTGATCTTGTTCAGATTTGTTCGAATATCAAAAAAAAATTCGGACCTCACATCAATATTTTTTTTTCTAAAATAAGTTTGTGTTCAAACCTGGATAAAAGTAGGCATACAAATGAATTTATGCATGGATTATTAACTAACATCTTTTTAAATTGATAAAATGTTATGATGTTACTTATTTTAATAATAGTATATAATTTTATTTATTTATTATCGGATACAAATCTTAATGTATTGAATCGACCTAAATCCATATTCGCTCCACATAATTTAAATTACGGATCTTCATAATTAAATCAAATTCATCAAATATCTAATGGGATAAAGATCATAATAAACTGACTCGAATACAAATCGATTTCGGATTGATTCTTGAATTTTTTGATTTCCAATGGTATTTAGGTCTTAGACATGATTTAATTCCTTTAGAGGAGCGTCAGACACATTAAATGGAAATTATCTTCCAACAAAGATTCGAGCTTGAGTTTGTTACATTGTAATGACTAGTATTTTCGACTAAATCAATCAATTGTTGGCGAGTTCAAATTGATTTCCTTTAGCAACTATGGCCATTTAGGCCTTTTTAGAGGTTTAGATAATTTATCTTCTTTTTCCTTTATCGAATCTGTTTGTTTGGTGTTTCCCAGATTTTTTTCGTGTTTGGGAAATGCCAAACAAACATGTTTTCTATTTTCCGAAATAAATTTTTCATCCATTAATTTTCTAAAACTACTCTCTCAAAAGCCAAACAAACAACAATTTTGTTATCTCTAAACAAAACATATACAAACTCTACTTTGATTTGACATAAAGTAACTTATCTCTTACACAATTTATCTCACATAACAAACATGATTTGACATAAAGTCTTACACATCTTACACCTACAACCCAACTCTTACAAAAAAATCTACACCTACTTTATTTCTCAAACCACTTTCTCAAAACCCAAACAAACAACATTACGCAAATCGAGATTATTTCACAAACCTCCACTACTCTCCCAAACTACTTTCCCAAACGCCAAACAAACATGCCCATAGTAATCAAGACTATTTTATACCGTCATACTTCTAGTTCTACCTAATGAAAAACTTCATGTTACCCCAACAGGTGGTGGAGACTTTTAGAAATTGGTATATATTTTTTGATTATCAGTCCGAATTAAATGACAATTTTTCATAAGAGTCTTGAAATGAAATTTCTTCATCCTATATCAAAGTAAATTATAGTAAATTAAAGGGTTTTTGGCACTTTGCACCCTGGAATTATAGGGTACTGACACTTTGCACCATGACTTAATTTTTTTGGCACTTTGTACCCTGAAAATGCCACTTTGCACCCTAGTGTGTGTTTTGATGAAAAAAATCATTAATGAAAGGTTAGAATAGTCATTTTTGAATATTTTGGCACTTTACACCCTGAAAATATAGATTGACACTTTACCCCTAAAAATATAGAATATTGACACTTACATCCTAAAAATATGATTTTTTTGACATTTTGAATCTCGACTTAATATTTTTGGCACATTTTTTATTTTAACCAAATTCTAGCTATTAGTGAATAAGTAAGAACACCTTTTTTTTTTTTTTTTTTTGTAATTTAATAAATTTAACATGCTAATAGTAAATACATTTAGATTGTTAGGTATGTCGTGTGGAAAAATTTAGGATCGGTTGCATGTGAGTCTTATAGAAACAATATCATGCAATATAATAACATGTTAGATTTGTAAACTTGTTTTTTTATATATAATGTAAATAATCTAGAGGATATTTGAAAACAAAATGATCACAATGCCTTTTTTTTTTGTTAGACATTCGTGAGTTTTTTCCAAAGGAAAACACATTAAATGCCCTATAAATTATATTTCTAGGGTGAAGAGTGCCAAAAAAATCATTCGGGGTGAAAAGTACCAAAATTTTATATTTTTAGGGTGCAAAGTGCCAACATTCTACATTTTTAGGGTGCAGAGTGTCAAAACCTATACTTTCAGGGTGTAAAGTGCCAAAAATATAATAAAAAAGGACTATTCTACCCTTCTACCAATGAATTTTCTTACCAAAACACACTAGGGTGAAAAATGTCAAATAAATTGTATTTCGAGAGTGCAAAGTGCCAAAACCCTATAATTTCAGGGTGCAAAATGCCAAAAATCCTAAATTAAATAACTTGGATGATCCAAGGGTTTTTGGCATTTTACACCCTGAAATTATAGAGTTTTGGCACTTTGCACCTTGAAAATATAATGTGTTTGGCACTTTGCATCCTAGTGTGTGTTTTTGTGAGAAAATTCCTTGGTAGAAGGGTTGAATAGTCATTTTCAAATATTTTTTGGGCACTTTGCACCTTCAAAATATAGATTTTGGCAATTTGCACCCTGAAAATATAGATTTTGGCACTCTGCACCTTGAAAATATAGAATATTGGCACTTTGCACCCTAAAAATATAATTTTCTTGCACTTTTCACCCCAATTTTTTTTTTTTGGCACTCTGCACCATAGAAATATAATTTGTATGGCATTTTGCACCCTAATATGTTTTTCTTTGAAAAAAAACTCATGAATGTCGTTGATGGGGATATAAAATGGCCATTTATATGCACAAAAACCATAAACATGTTGTTATTAATTTATTTTACTTTTTAATAACTTATTTTTAACATTTTCTCTCAGTAAAATTTAGATTAAAAAAAAAAGGATATTGTCTTTATTTTGTTTTCAAGTATCCTCTATATTATTTACATTATATCTAAAAAACAGATCTACAAATCTAACATGTTATTAAATTGCATGATATTGTTTTTATAAGACTCACCTGTAATCGATCCTAAATTTTTCTACACGACATACTCTACAAATCTAAAATTATTTACTATAATTAGCATATGTAAAATTTATTAAATTACAGAAGGGAAAAAGAGTTCTTACCTAATCACTAATACCTAGTAATTTGGTTAAAATAAAAAATCTGCCAAAAATATTAAGTCGAGGTTGAAAATGCCAAAAAAAATATATTTAGGGTGCAAAGTGTCAAAATCTGTATTTCTAGTGTGCAAAAATGCCATAAATATTCGAAAATGACTATTTTACCCTTCCGACAATGATTTTTTTCACCACGAGGGTGCAAAGTGCCAAAACTTTTAAGTCAGAATACAAAGTGCCAAAACCCTGTAATTTTAGGGTGCAAAGTACCAAAAATCCAATCTCAAAACACCCTTTTAACCAAATAATCACAACATTAATTATCATTAATTACAAGCATTAACATGAAGGGTAAACTTGGTAGAAAAAAATTAATTATACATTGAATTCCTAAAACAACAAATAAAAGTAAAAAAAAATTCTTTGTCAAAACGAGAAATAAAAAAAAAACGGAGGGAGTAGTAACTAGCAGGGGCGGACCACCTTGGGGACTGGGAGGGCCCATGGTCCCCCCAGAAAAAAAAAGAAGATCTTCTATATATATATATCTATGAGTAGAAATTAACACAGAAAATCAATTGGTGTAGTTGGTAAGCCTTCTTAAGTTTGGTGGTGGTGACCTAAGTTCTACCCTCAATAGTCACTGGGAAAAGTATTTGTTTTGATATAAATTCAAATTTATTATAACACTACAATATAGTCATATTTATTTATTGATTTTAATTTCACTCCTTATTTTTTCATGGAAATTCGAATTTCTTTTGGACATTATACTCAACTTTCTTTTGGACATTATATAGTCATATTTTTTTGTGGAAATTCAAATTCTTCTAGACATTATACAATCATATTTCCTTTTTTATTTTATTTTATTTATAGATATTTAATTTTCGAGTGAATAGCAAATTAACTCCATTGTTATTCTAAATGGGCAATTTAACTCCCTGTGATAAAAAAATGGGCAAAATACATTCCTGTGATATCCTAAATAGGCAATTTAACTCCCTGTGATAAGAAAAATGGCAAAATACCTCCCTATGTTTTTATAAAAGAAACACATTACCTCCCTCTAAATTGCTTATTAATTCACATCATAGGGAGTTAAATTGCTCATTATTTCATTTCAAGGGAGGTAAATTGCCTATTTTTATATCACAAGGAGGTAAATTGCTTATTATTTCATTTCACAGGGAATTAAATTGCCTATTTTTATTTCACAGGGAGGTAAATTGCCCATTAGACATATCACATGGAGTTAACTTGCAAAAAACCCTTTAATTTTCTTTTGGATGTTATGTAGTCAAATGCATAACTCAAGTGGACTAATTATCGGTAGAGTACAAGAAGACAAAAATTTCTTTAATTTACGCAAATATGTTACCATTTATTTTATGAATATTGACAAAAATGAAATTATTAATATTATACAAGCATAACCTTTGTGTTAGACTTAACTATAGGATAATATTTTAAATGCATGATAAATTAAATACTAATGGTATATTCTGTTAATTAAGTATTTTATAATGATAATTATTATTATAGATCATTTCAAAACACTTGAAACGTTTAACTTTGATATTTTTAATTTTTATCATTTCATTAAAACATAAAATAATATCGAGTTTGCTACCCCAAAAATTCTTTGACCCCCCCAATAAAAGTCGTCTAGGTCCACCCCTGGTCACTAGTATATCTTCAGCACGCATCTCCGCGTGCTTTAATTCCTCTGCTCGTATTCTCACGTGCATTAAATTTTTTAAATACAAAGAATAATAATTTCTCTGTGCATTAAATTTTTTAAATACAAAGAATAATAATTTCTCTATGAAAAAAAGTAAAAGTAAATTTTATTCTACCCGCCCCGCTTATAGCAAACGGGTCTACTGTGGAAAACCCAGCTGCCATCTGCTCTTCCAGCTTCCCCCAAATCTTCCAGAAGCTTCAGAGCCCCCTTCTTCTATTTTGGTATTTCCTTCAATCCTCTCTCTCACTCATTACAATATTATTGATGCTAGAAAAGTTGAATTTAGGTCATATTATTAGTGTTTTGGGGTGGGCATGCTACGTGTTTGACAAAATGCCAATTAAGTTTTTTTGTTGTAATGGATATAAAACGACACTATTGTTGAATTCTTGTAAAATTACCTGGTATGGTATTTTTACTGGAAACATTAAGAATTTAAGACTCTAATGCAGTTCATGTCTGTGCACGTGAATGCATACACGAATAACTTAGCTTGTGTTGAATTCCCAAGTTTGAGCAGAAGACTAGATTTGTTTGGATACCCTTTTGTTAGATCATCCATTTTCTCTGCATTTTTCTTCTTCTTAATTTCAAAGTTAGCACAGTTTTAATTTACTGTTTTCTTTTGCTTTAGAGGTGCAATTCTCAATATTGGTGACTGCTTAGTAGTTAGTATCATTATGAGCCTTTCATATTTTGTTGGGTTGGTTTCTAGATAATTATTGACGCAAATGAATCTAGAAAGGTTTCAAAAATAGCTTACAATTGCAAGATTCTCTCTAAAATTAATACGTGTAATTGTATATGTATACATATGTAGTGTTTCTTCTTCCTCACCTTGAGAGGAATTCATTTTTGTGTTTCTTTAATAATTTCTGAAATGATTGATGCTTCTGCTTTGTAGATCATCTGATATTTCCTACTAGGGAAAATTTCTACAAGAAAACTATTAAACCTGAAATAATGGTGGGCTGGCAGCGGCATCTTCAATCTTTAGTGCGTCAGGCTGCAAAGAGATATGATTGCAGTCGCACTGCTTCATTCAATACTTTCAATCACTTTAAAACTTCTCTGTTGCAAGGTATATCTTTCAAATTCTATGTTCAAATACTCACAACTTCTTGTCCCTTTTTGTATCTGGTGAACAAAAGATGATGATTTCGCAGGTCATCAGAAGAAATAAGTTAACCTTTTTAGATCCATTTCTAAACCACACAGCAACATGCATGTCATACTTGTATCTTCTGAACTGCTTTTCTATTATATTAAGCTGGTTCCTTCATAAAGTATTTCGGTGTCTCCATCTTGGCCTATCATTGATTACTAATTAACTATTTGAAGGTGAGGTGCCTTGTTTATCAAGCTTGCAGAATTCGCTCTCTCCTAGTATTTCAAGGCCGCTGTATCAATATATACAGAAATTGGTAATGTGTCTCTTCAGTCCACCCTCCCCAAAGAAAAGAAAACTACTTTTACCAACAGCTGGCAATTGAAATTGGATGCAACAATTGACACTTTAAATTAATGAGCAACTGTTATACTCGGAACAAACTTATGACTTTTATGCTTCAGTTGACTAATTCAACATGCCTCTTTTTGTCGAGTCATCAACTTATTCCTTATTTCTTTTCCATTTGATGGAAATGTGAATCTTTGTTTTGACAGAATTTCACCAGTACAAGGAGATTACTTTCAGAGTCATCTGATGCAACTCCAGTTTCTTCCCCGTTAATACCAGCCTTACCTGCAAGTACTGGAAATACTGAAGCTCAAAAGGCTATCTCAAAGCCTTCAAAAGTTCAGGCAATTTTAAAGGGAATAAAGCAGGTAAAGCTTCTCAGAATTCTTTTTTTAGTTGCTATAAGTTCCGATACAGTCCTTAACTCTTATTGCAATCTGTACTCATTTGCGTGTACTTGCATGGTGTATGCGAAATTCCCTGTTTTATGGTTTTGCTGGTGGTGCCCCTTATTTGTGTTTAAATATTGGTCAACTAGAGTGGACAAAGTCATGTTATAAGGGGTTCAGCGTAGTTTGCCTAATATTCAAGTAGCTTAGTTATCTCTTGATGGATACCAGTTCAAGACTTCTGCAGTGCAGGGCGAACTAGTGTAGATGAATTTTTCAACCCAGTTTCAGATGACCCATGTGAATAGGGTATCTTCACCTCTCATCCTGAGATTTTGTATATCAGTTCCTTTCACAGTTGTTTATCTTTCTCTTTCATAACTATGAGGATCTTTATTCCTCCATTCATGTAATATTCTTCTTTCTAGTAAACCAAACAAGTCACAAAAACTTTTCACTGTTTGTCCCCATTCTTGATATATCTGTTTCTTGCAGAGTCCTAAGAAGGTAAACTTGGTTGCTGCATTGGTTCGTGGAATGCAAGTTGAAGATGCATTGTTGCAATTACAAGTAACTGTAAAGCGAGCTGCTAAAACTCTCTACCAGGTGATCTTTTATTATAGACCTTCAACAGGAGATTGTTTTCAGGATAATTTGGTTCAGGTCAAGGTGGTGGGGACTTTGGGCTCTTAGAGTTTTGCCATTTTGTTTTATTTATTTTTCCCTTCATTTGTTTTTGTTTTACCATGATCATTCTCTCCACTATCTACAAACACATTATAACAAAGAGATTAGTAAAATGCAAAAACATGCCCCTTGCTTTTTCTAATTGGCAAAATCCCCGTGTTATTTTTATTAGCAAAAAAACCCTTGTGTTAACTAGTCAAAGTCATTTACCTCCCTCCCAAGCTGCAGCGTGCTTCACCGTTGTAAGTGCGACCATTCTCATTATTGCAGGGGACATGACAATTATACTCCTAGATATTACTTTTTCTATGAAATAAGATGCGAAAACACCACTGTTCACTTACAAAGATTTGCGTAACCAACCAAAAGTATAAGGGGTGTTTCTTGCATTTACTCTAAAGAGATATAGATAATATAACCAACCATTTCAGGGTTAAAGTTTTTTTTTACTTATATATCCTCCCAAATCTCCACATCTAAAGTTGTGACCTATAATATAGCCCTTGCTTCAGTCATGTACTTACTTGGAAATGATACGAAAATATGTTCACAGGTAATACATTCAGCTCGTGCCAATGCGACACACAATCACGGACTCGATCCAGATCGTCTTCTTGTTGGTAATTCTTTTCTTCTTTAAAACATTAAATATTCGATAATGCTCTATGTTGTCTTTAGACTGATTTGGTTGTCTAATTTAATGCAGCTGAGGCATTTGTTGGAAAGGGATTATTCAAGAAAAGGGTATCTTATCATGCTAGAGGTAAAAGTGGAATAAGAGTGAGAGCAGAGTGTAGACTGACTGTAGTAATCAGGGAGATAACACCAGATGAGGAGGCTGAGATAGCGAAATTGAAGGTACACAATTTCAAAAAGCTTACAAAACGAGAAAAAAGGCTTGTTCCCCATCAACTTATCGAGACTACTCCAATTTGGGACCGCAAAAGCAAAACTAGAAATCAGCAATTGGAAGCCATGGCTGCGTGAGCGGTTTCATCTCATCAATCGACGTGTTTGTGGAGAGCTTTGCAGTTAGTTCAATTCAATTGTTGCTATACTGCTGATTTTGTTTGCATATTTCTTTCTTTGTTTTATAACGTTGACGGGCGGGTTCTTTCTTTGTATACACTAGTTTTTTGGACATAGTTTGCCTGAACTATGCAAGTGTAAGTGTTGGCCATTTTTTATTATTAGATCATATTAATACATGAGGTATTTGCTTAAAGTTGAAAAAATACGATTTCTGTATCTAGTTATGTGGATTTTCAATACACTTCGAATTTTCTAGTTATAATGTTGGGACAACCTTACAGAGCCGATTACCATATATTGTATACAGAAAACGGACATTGCTGTGTACTCCAAAATGAAAGGTATGTAGTTATGTTAAGAATCATTTCATTTAGTTTGAATAAATGACGTGAAGGGGTAGATTGTGTTTAGTCCCTAAGTTTAATTATAAATTAACTCTATAATTTCGTTCACATCGTTACTGATATGCAAAAATTAATTTAAATAAATTTGAGGCTAAATTATGAAAACCCTCAGGTAAGGCTTAATTACAAAAATTTCTCTCACATATTGGATACT
Organism: Penstemon newberryi var. newberryi; assembly: GCA_030819805.1. NCBI lineage: Eukaryota > Viridiplantae > Streptophyta > Magnoliopsida > Lamiales > Plantaginaceae > Penstemon > Penstemon newberryi. Next base: position 33,383,050 of record JAUALY010000006.1, on the reverse strand, counting down.
ACGAAAACCCTCCTGTGGTTTGTTACTATCTTACAATTGACCCCTTACCCCTGAAAACTGCCGACTTTGCCCCTAGGGGTTATTTTGTAATATCTTAAAAAAAAAAAAACTTGGGCGTTAATTGTAATATCTCATAAATTATAAAATTGATAATTATATTTTACTACCAAAAAATTGATAAAATTGTATAATTGCCCATAAGTTTCTTAACAATTTAATTTTTATAATAAAAAATTAAACAAAATTTTATTAATTATATTTAATAAATATAAGAAATTTATTTACACATTTAATTGAATAACTTATTTTTTTATGTTTATCATAAAAAGAAAATTAGAAAAATTAGATTCTATGTTTAAAACATTAAATTTATTAATACAGAATAAAAATAATTAATTTAATTAAATGTGTAAATAAATTTCTTTTATTCAAAAAATATTATTAATGAAATTTTGTTTAATTTATTATTATAAAAATTAAATTGTTAATAAATATGTAAAAATAAGGTTTTTTTAGTATTTTTGGAAACTCATGTGCAATTATACATTTTTTTTTCAATTATTTGGTGGAACATATATAATTATCAATTTTATAATTTATGAGATATTACAATCAGCACTCAAGCTTTAATTTTTTTTTAAGATATTACAAACATTACAAATAACCCTCTAGGGCAAAGTTGGAATTTTTCAGTGATAAGGGGTTAATTATAAGATGGTGACAAACCTCACAGAAATTTTCGTAATACCCAATACGTAAGGGGAATTTTCGTAATTAAGCATTACCTCAGGGGTATTCATAATTTACCCTAAATTTTATTTGTTTTGCATCAAATCATTTGCGCAGGATCGATCATATGCACGAAATAATTTGTACATATTTGGTGTTAGAAAGGATAGCCGGGTTTTAGTTGTTTTGTCAAGCAACTTATGACCAACTTAATAACAAAATTACTAATTTATAATAATTTATATAATATTTATACATCTTGATCTTATCTCTTTCAAAATTTTCAAACACGGAACATAGCAACGTAGCACTCTCGGTTCATCTTTTAGCCACAATCACTTAGGGCCTGTTTGTTTGGTGTTTCCCAGAATTTTTTCGTGTTTGGGAAATGCCAAACAAACATGTTTTCTATTTTCCGAAATAAATTTTGCATCCATTAATTTTCTCAAACTACTCTCTCAAAAGCCAAACAAACAACAATTTTCTTATTTCTAAACAAAACCTATACAAACTCTACTTTGATTTGACATAAAGTAACCTATCTCTTACACAATTTATCTCACATAACAAACATGATTTGACATAAAGTCTTACACATCTTACACCTACAACCCAACTCTTCCAAAAAAACCTACACCTACTTTATTTCTCAAACCACTCTCTCAAAATCCAAACAAACAACATTACGCAAATCGAGATTATTTCACAAACCTCCACTACTCTCCCAAACTACTTTCCCAAACGCCAAACAAACAGGCCCTAAACCACAAATTTGTTGAATTTTATAAGCTAGGTCCACGTCAACTGATTCCAAATATACCCTCAAGTCGGTAGGCGATCTCCAGTTCATTGGAATTGTAATTTCTATTATTCTTATACCTATTTTGGTCTCTTCAACCCCTGTCAACATGCTTCTCATCGAACATATTATTTTTCTACCACCACGAGAAGTTGGTAAGAAAGTTCATTTCCTTTCTTCCGCCTCAGAAAAGAGGATATAAAAACCCATTCTGTTTCTTCTTTTTCATCAACTTATAATTTCATTTCTCATTTTGCAAAACAACTTAGGCAATGGCTAAAACGAACGGAATATTCGATTCTGATGGTCCCGTCAAACGGACAACAACGTTTCCGGACAAACTGTTTCCATCTAATTTTGTCACTCCCGTCCGAGGAAGAATCAAGCGCCAAATATTTTCTCGTCTCTTCCAGAAGTTGAGGAATGCTATCATTCGCTGTGTTGGAATGCCCGGAGTGAATTGACACTCTGTTTTTTCAAATATATGTATTCTTAATTCTTCCTACGTATGTGTGTTTTTCTTGTCATTTGAAATTACCTTTCAATATGTTTACCTCATTGTCGTAATGTTTTAGATGTTCAGTAATTTATCACGTTCTGCTCTATTTCTGAATGATTGAATTAATGTATAATGCAAATATGTGGAGGCCGACCAAAATCTTTTCAGTTTCAAAGACAGAGAAAAACAGAGTACTTTTGTTTTCCATGTTAAAATTCAATGTTATTGAAATCAGACCGGACCGGACCGAGCGGTTCAACCGATTTGACTGCAAACCGATGACCTGTCCGGTGCAAAAACCCCTAATTTTCATTTTTTATACATAATATATATTTTAAAATTTAAAATTAATATTACACAATAATGACGTGTTATCGGTTTGATCGGTCTTACCAGTAAAACCAATGCCAGTCGGCCTACTGGTTCTTTGTCCGGTTCGATTATGAAAACATTGGTTGGAATAGGACACTGGCACACAAAGTTATTATGTCATTAAAAATTTGTCTTCCTCGAAATACTGGGTGGTAAACGAACGGGTTAGGCAGGGTCCGAAAGGGTACATTGAGCTCTTTGTTATAGTGATGAAAAGTTGTCCATGACTAAATTATTATGCTTTAAGGACATAGTCTGGTACGCGATTGTAACGTATATTATAGTGACTAAAGCTTTTAGTTATAGATTCGGCACTACAACTTTTAGTGACAACACTTACTATGTCAACAAGTGTCAACCTTAAAAGATGTCACTAGCTAGTTGTTGTGACAACTTTAGTGCATATAGTGATAATAATTTTTGCCACTAAAAACCGTTACCAAAATACAAAATTATATTATTAGACCGGATCCATATTGTGGGCTTTAATATAACGAAACGTTCAATTAAATTATTAGCCCAATAGCATAATCAGCCAAAACTGTAATTGGCTCAATTACAATTTTGTTAACCGAACATGTATAATCATTGCTATCTATAATCTAAACAATAGTTTTGAGCAAATTTGGTTTGATATTAAATATTAATGAGATTTGATCATAGCATAACATGCATATATTTTATAAATGCGTTATTTCGATCGATACTGTAATAGAAGTATAGAACAAGGCAAAATGTTGTAAATTTCAAGGGATTTTCCGACTTTAAGGCCATCTCCAACCGAGCCGGCAACCGGGCATGAGGGGAGGTTGCCGGCTTGGTTCGGTTGGAGACGGTGGCTGACAATCGGGCGAGGCAGGGGGCAGGGCGGGCAGGGGACTTCGGGCAGGCAACCCGACAAGCAGGCTGGCAATGGCAGCCCGCCTGCTTGACGGCTGGGAAACGCGTTGGGCTCCCCTTTTTTTTTTTTTGTTTAAATAATTTCATAACTTTGTGTAGGGTATTAAATAAAAATTGTTTTAGGGGCAGAATATGAATTAAAAAAAACTGGGCAAAACTTTGGTTTGTCCGAAGTTTTTCGGGGCGACATTCGTGTCCGCAGGTCGCGGGCTCGCACAAGTCTTGAAGGTTCGAGGTGTGACGTAATTCCATGATTTGCACCCCCCACCGGCCCCACCCCCCCGCGCGCACAAGGGAAGAGACTTTTGGTTGCTAGTTGTTACACATCTTAGTTGACAAATCATATATAAACCTCAATTTTTTTACTCATCTTTCAATGTGGGATGAAAGTTTTTTCAATTTATTTTCTTCCATTTCAAATGGTGATCTTTGAGTTTCAATTTCTCATTCAACAGTACTCCGATTTGAACATACAATATACCGTTTGAATCTACTCACGGAGTAGAATATAATTCCACAAAGACCCATAATTTGGGGAGAGCAGGACAAGATATTTCCAGTGGAATTGATACAAGCTCCAAAAGTAAGGAGAATTTCTACTTGAACAAATGAATACAGCAAAATACTTCCGAGTGATTGTAAAAGGGAGAAAATAGAATATATTTTTTACTATTTGCAAAAGAAATTGACATGAATACTTAGTAGATTACATATTCAATGAAGGAAAAAAATATTCTAAAGGAAATATAGCATCCTAATGATATCCTTCAATAAGTTTCAACTTCATCTCTAAATTTACATTTTCAATGTTGTTGTCATTTGTTAACTTAGGCTTCACAAGTTTTGATTACCAGTTTATATTGGGGTGATTTTGCATTGATATTCCTTTTTAATCCCATCAATTTAATCATGATGGCAACCTTAAAGTATTTACCTCGCATAACAGCCCTCTGAACTATTAAAAAATGCAGGACATGCAGTGAACATTGAGAAGTCAAAGGAATTTGCCAAGAATTTGAAATTATTTCTTGTTGGTAATATTAATAATAACAATAATAATTCTGGTTCACATTCTTCATCTCATCAACTAAAGCTACAGAACAATACTACAAAGTTTGTTTAATACTAATTAATAACTTAAACATTAGGAAAACGGATAACCTCCCTATTTTCTTAAAGATATAGCAATACCATGGTCAACTCTTAATTTTTAAATGAGTGCAAAACTAATAAAATGTTAACCCAGAGGGTCCTTTGCTAGTAAAATGTTAACACGTGGGTCATTTGCTAATAAAAATAACACAAGCCTTTTTTTTTTGTGAATTAGATCTAAAGAGAAATAAAGTTAGTTCTTAGAACTTCAGTTTTTATTTCCTTAATATATAGTTTAAGATTATTTCACAAAACGAAAAAGAAAAAAAACAGATAACTAAACATGACCAACCATTTCGGGCTTGTCTAAAATGAGATTTCATCAAAAGAAGAGCACGTAAGATAGGGTTTCATTGCATGACACATGTCTCATTTTATTTAATTTTTAAAATATTTACTTTTAAAAAGACAAATATGCCCATCTTCTCTTGTAATATATTGGGACCAAATTTATAGGTCGCACTCCAATTACCTTAATTATTCTCTCCACTAAATCTTCCCAACTCGGCAACTCCTACCCACCCGAACAGCTTCCGGCGAGAAGGGACCAAATCTATGGAAAAACTATGAACATATCATAAATTTTTATGGTGGTCAATCATGAAAAAAAAGACATTTTATACCCATTATAAAAGGAAAGAAAAAGATGAACGACCACGATACAATAATGTGTATAAGTTGATTATTAGTACACGAAAGAAAAACAGAAAAATGTTTAATAAATCTGGATTTTGAATTTTATTAACGTGATATGATTGTTGTATCAAAATTTAGAAGAGAAGTTTAGCCATTTGAGTATTGTTATTATTGCTGAGAACCAAGGTACGTAGCCTAACAAGACATAAGTTGATACTGTGTTCATATATTGAGAAATTACTATACATTAATCCCTAAACTCTAATTGTTTGTTTAATTAAGTCCAATTCAATTTATAATTGACTCCTAAATTTTATGTTCTAACTCAATTTAATCCCTAATCCTTTAAATTTTGAATCCTAAAGTAATTTTAAATATTACTAACAAAAGTAAGAGATATGTGTGATCTTGTGTGATTATTGCTAACATAGTAAACATGGATTATAAGTATTTTGAAATCTTGGTTTATAATTCATATATAACAAATAATTCAATAGTAAATTATTGTCACCCTATGATTTTTTTTTTTGTTTATCAAGCGTAGTCAGGTCTTATGCTTGACTTAATCCCTTTCGAAACGCATCAACACATTATATGACAATTTCTTCAAAGAAGTTCTATATCTTCCATTAAATCAATCAACTGTTGGTGCCTCGTGTGTGATCACTATATAACGAAACATACTACTTTTCTATATATAGTGTAAATCCATCGAACTACATTAAAGTTAAATTTAAATAATTCAATTGTCACACTCTTCCAATAAAACTAATTTAAAAATTTCTAAGTATACAAGTTTGAATAAAAATAACAAATGGATTGTCAATTTCATAATATTAGAAAATAAAAAATTATTAATTGATAATTAGGAGATAAAAATGTAAATATTAAAATATTGGAGATTAAATTGAGTGAAGTTGATTCAAAAAATAAAACATGAGTGAAGCTGGGAATTAGGACTCAATTGAAAACTTAATAGAACCAAACTGAACAAAAAATTAGAGTTTGTGATCAATGTACAATTTCCAAAATTTAAAACAACTACTCCCACAGCACATCCGTCATCATCCATGTGAGGCGCACGACAGTGCGACATTCACGGTTTAGAACAAACAAAGAAGCTAAATCTCAAATGGCAAAAATAAAGAAGTTTCTGCCAATCCAACAAACAATAAAAACTAAAAGAAAAATCATAATAAAAGCAAGCAAAAATTAATTAGACCCTCCATTATTTCAGATGAAGGAATGAGATGGACGGTTTGCCGTAGAGTAGGGTGGTTCGGGAGGCGGGTGAGAATGGTGGTTGGAGTTTTGATGGAGAAGAAGACTATACTAGAGAAATAAGGAAAGAGAAGTTTGGAATGATATTTAAGTGGTGGGTATTTAAGTAATTTTACAATTATCTAAAATTTGGAATGTCCGATTGCCTTGTCATGGTCGGACAATTTTGAAAAAAATTAGTGGTTCATATTTAATTTTGACTTTTTTAGTGGTTAAGAGGAGATATCTTATATACACAATTTTTCGATGAAATCTCGTTTAAGAAAGACCCAACCATTTCAGGGTTAGAGGTGCTTAGTTTTACTCATATATCCTCCCAAATCTTCGCACCTAAAGTTGTAACCTATATAGCCCTTGCTTCAATCATGTACTTGGAAATGACTGAAAATATGTTCACAGGTTATACATTCAGCCCGTGCCAATGCTACACACAATCACGGACTCGATCCTGATCGTCTTCTTGTTGGTAATTCATGTTTATTTAAACATTAAATATTTGACAATGTTCTTATGTTATTTCTTGGACTGATTTTTGTTGTCCAATTTAATGCAGCTGAGGCATTTGTTGGAAAGGGATTATTCAAGAAAAGGGTATCTTATCATGCTAGAGGTAAAAGTGGAATAAGAGTGAGAGCAGAGTGTAGACTGACTGTAGTAATCAGGGAGATAACACCAGATGAGGAGGCCGAGATAGCGAAATTGAAGGTACACAATTTCAAAAAGCTTACTAAACGAGAAAAAAGGCTTGTGCCCCATCAACTTATCGAGACCACTCCAATTTGGGACCGCAAAAGCAAAACTCGAAGTCAGCAGTTGGAAGCCATGGCTGCATGAGCGGTTTCATCTCATATATTGACGCATTAGTAGAGAGCTTTGCAGTTGGTTCAATACAATAGTTGCTATACTGCTGATGTTGTTTGCACATTTCTTTCTAAAAATAGTTTATTTTCGGTATTACCTTGTTATAACGTTGAAGGCGGGTTCTTTCTTCGTCTACACTAGTTTGCTTGAATTATATATGCAAGTTTAAGTGCTGGCCAGTGTTTATTATCAGATCATATTAATACATGAGATATTTGTTTTAAGTTGAAATAATACTTTATGTGTCTAGTTATATAGTTATATAGGCCATCTCGAATGACTCGGAGGGGGAATGACTCATTCTATCAAATCCATTTAATTACAAATTTTATTCTTCCCCACTCTCACTACTTATTATTATTACACCAAAAATAAATTTAAAATTGACATTAATTTAAAATCAAAAGCCACTACTCTTGATTTGGATCCACGAACAAATCCCTAAAGGACTTAGTCGAATATGTGTGGAACACACAAGGTCAAAATTAAGGTCTATGTTTCACCGTATGTAATCGTATTTATGAAAACATATTTGATTTCAATATGTAATTCGTAGGGTTGTAATCATATTTACAAAAACATGTTATGATTGTATCGTATTATTTTAAATCATTTTTAAACAACTAGTATAACGAAATTAATTCATATGTTTTTCATAAATAAAAAATTAAAAACAAAAGAATACATTGTCCAAAATAAATTATATACATGACAAAGATAATTATTTTGAAATAATACACAAATTATAGGAATTCTTTTTTTAAAAAGAACTATTTTTGGGTGATAGATACAACCCCAAAATTATTAAAACAAATCAATATTAAAATAATAATTTTAATTAAATTAAATGAAAGTTATATTTTTATAATTAAAAATTATTATCTCCAAATAATACATAAAATTTAGGACTTTTTCTTTTTTTAAAAAAAAGTTCAAAAAAAGGACCAAATAAAACCAAAAAACCAAAAAAGGAAAGTAGCATGTGAGGGAGAGAGTTTGGGCTGGGGAAGCTCCCCCCTCCCCCTCCAAGGTCCCTCTAGCCTGTATGCTCTCTCCTTCCCCCTAGTCATTAGAGTTTGATTTTTTCCCCCTTCCCCCGACATATCCTCTAGGCCATCTCTCCCTAATCATTAGAGATGCCCTTAGGGAATCTCAACCATAAGGTAGATGAGTGGAGATGTCCAAAGGGAGCACCCTTGGTTGGTCTCCAATCGGAACGGGGGTGCTCCCTCCACCGCCCTGTGATGTGGCCCAGGCTGTTGAAAGCCTGGGGCACAACCCTGCTTGGACGACGAAGCGCGTCTTGTCCAAGCACGCGGCAGGTGACGCCACTTGCTGCCTTATTTTCTTTTATTTTTTATTTTTTTATTTCTTATTATTAATTATGTTTATTAATAAAAAATAAAAATTAACTAAAAATTTAACATCTTGTTTAATATAATTAACTAGAAATGAAAGAAAAAATTAATTATAAATATTGTGTAAGATTTAATAACATCTTGTTTTAAATTAAAAATGTAACATTATCCACGATGTAATATTATTATTCTAAATTTTATTATTATTGTCTCTATGGTTATTATTATTACGGTTATTATGCTTAATTTATCTATAATAATAATAATAATTATTATTATTATTCTAATTATTATTATTATTATTATTAATATTATTATAGAAATAATAGGTGAGAGTGGAAAGTTTTTTTTTCCAATTAATTGGTGTTGTTTTCCCATACGGTTGGAGACTGTGCTCAGGGGAGTGCAGGTTTACTCGGAGATTGAGGTGTACAACTCTGGATTGTAAAAGCCTTATGGATTGGAGATGACATTACTAATATTTTATTTTTGATAATCGACCTTACTGATACACAAAAAATAATTTAAATAAATTATATTTGTATTTGTTCGTTGCATCAAATCATCTGCGCAGATCATATGCACGAAATAATTTTGTCCATATTTGGTGTTAGAAACAAAAAGCCGGGTTTAAGTGTTTTTTAGTCCAGCTCAATATCCGATAGAAATTATGAGCAACTTAAACTTAATAATAAAATTATTATACAACTTCATCTTGTCACTTTCAAAATTTTCAAACACCGAACAGAGCAAAGTCGTTGGATTTCTTAAAGCTTTGTCCACGTCAACTGATTCCAAATTTCTATTATTCTTACACCTATTTTGGTCTTCATAAGTGTTAAGAAAGTTCATTTACCTACATCTACTTATAATTTCATTTCTCATTTATCTACAAAATGGCCACTAGATTGGTCCAGTGATAGGGAAGGATCTACTTTCGTGGTAAATGCATTTGTCATTTGGCTAATAATTTTGGGCTTCAACCGACTGTTCGCGAGTGTAATTTTCCTTGTTTATTTATTTTAAAAATATATCACGTGAAGTTGTAGGGATCAACTTTAAGTATTTTACAAATGATTTCTTGAAATATGTCGATCCAAAACGACCTACTTTTTAAAAATTGTGTGTTTTTTGCAAGATTTTTGAAAACACAAGGAAGTTTGGCGCAATAAAAATTTCACAGGATAATTTCTTGCAAATTTAGCATAAAGGGACACATATTTTGTGTCTCAATTAATTTCTTTCTCACACTAATAGCATGCGACATTAACAAAAAGTGGCAAAAGAAAAAATAAATAAACAAGGAAAATATTCGTTGCCCTTGGAATATTTAAGAAAAATGTTATTAAATCATCGCTTTTTTACTAAGTTTTCCCCTTTGATATGCAATAAATTGAACATTATGCATATCAAAGGAGTAAACCGGCATTAGCCCTAGTAAAAAGGAGGCGATGATTTAATAACATTTCTCTTAAATATTCCAAGGGCTACAATTTATTCAGTTTACCCCTTTCATTAAATTGCTCTAGGAATAAAATCTACTGTCTAGAAGCTAGACGCTGACATCACAGTACAAAGAAAAGAGACATGTATCAAGACTGGTTGACAATTAGAAAAGTGTTTAGACGGCTACCCATCGAACAGCAATTATTTTTCTACCACCACGAGAAGTTGTTAAGAAAGTTCATTTACCTACATCTGCCTTCAGAAAAGACGATATAAAAAGGCCCATTTAGTTTCATCTTTCTTCATCAACTTATAATTTCATTTCTCATTCTGCAAAACAACATCAGCAATGGCTAAAACGAACAGAATATTCGATTCTGATGGTCCCGTCAAACGGACAACAACGTTTCCGGACAAACTGTTTCCATCTAATTTTGTCACTCCCGTCCGAGGAAGAATCAAGCACCAAATATTTTCTCGTCTTTTCCAGAAGTTGAGGAATGCTATCATTCGCTGTGTGCGTTTGTCCGAAGCGAATTGACACTCTGTTTGTTCAAATATATGTCTTCTTAATTCTTCATACATATGTCTGTTTTTCTTGTCATTTGAAATTACCTTTCAATATGTTTCGTCACCTTTTGGATGTACAGTAGTTTATCACGTTCTCCTCTATTTTTGAATGATTGAATATTTGAATTAATGTAAATATGTGGAGGGCGACCAGAATCTTTCTAGTTTCAAAAACAGAGAAAAACAGAGTACTTTGGTTTTCCATGTTAAAATTGGAACAGGACACCCAGGGGCGGAAGCATGATTTTTTATCAGGGTTAAAATAATACCCAAAAAAAAAAAAAAATTCAATCAAACAGTCAAATTTAAAGTTTATATTATTCACGAGAAAATATATGATGCAATATAAAAACGGGGATGTGAAATTTAATAAAAATAACCCTCACAAGATGTTTTAATTACATATGATACCCCGTTATAGTTATAAAAGAACCCAAAATATCTACGTATCTACATTAATAATTGACATTGAAATTTGATACATGATAGCATTGTTTGAGATACTACTACTAAATATGTCTCTCTCTATAAAGACAACTAGACTAACATTTAACCATTCATCGCTCGTTCGGTTACGAAATCAATTCTCTACTATCACCATAGTCGAAAAAAGCTCTCACCATTGATCCAGTTTCAGCAGGTAGAATAAGATATAGAGATATTGAGAGTGGATTGGAGCTTGGATAATGTGAGTTAGGTAATATTATGGTGAGTTAATTATATTGGGTTGAATTTGAATTGAGCTAATTTTTTATTTGGGTTAAATTTTTTTTGTCCCACTGAATGCTGATTTGTTCATGTAATTGTACTATTTAGGCCACCCAAGCCCATATAATAAAGTAATTACGTTATCAAAACTTGTCTTTCACCGGCACACGCAAAGCCCAAATGCCTAGGGTCCCAACATTTTGGCCCCAACCCCATAATATTATAGTATAGTCCCTTATATTTGCATAAGTTAAAAAAAAAAAAAAAGAGAGAATTTCACTTTTGGTACTACAATTTATCTAATTTTAAGGATTTGTTACCATAATTATTTGACGGGAAGTTACACGTTTCATATTTTCGTCAAATTAATGGGAGGAAAAACATGCAGGGTTTTAAAGACCCATCATTGTTAACTTAACGGGCACGTGAACGACACATGCTGAATTCCGTCCAAAAATTGACCGAAAAACTAAATGTGTCAAGAGATTGTGAATCATGGTATGAAATGTGTTTTTTTGAAAAGCTTGGTACCAAATGTATTTTTTGGACTAAAATTTGGTATCAAAAATCAAAAGTATTTTTCCCTCATATGAAAAACAATGTAATTCATGTTTGTCGGTTGAACTCAACCAAAATTTGAATAATTTTATTTGAATTCATTTTGAGTAATAATATGTTTTAGTATATGGTATTTTGTAGTCAAAATTTGAGTATGTTTATTTGATTTCATTTTGAGTAATAATATGTTTATGGTATATGGTATTTTTCTAGTCAATATTTTAATATGTTTATGTTACATGGTATATTTCTTGTTGACCATAAAAATTGCTGTGATTTAGCATCAGATATGAAGTATTGTACTATCCATTGATTTCTTTGTTGGAAAGTAATTCATAGTTTTTTACTATATCAATGATGAAACCTATATGCATACTTTAATTTAAGATTGACCAGAAGAGATTATATAAATCTTTATTTATGTTAAATATTATCCATTAATCATCCTCTGTTTCTTTGAACAATTTCAAATATTTCTCACAATTCCTACTAGCAAGCTAAATATATCCGTTCTTTTTTCTTAATCTTTGTTCTTTGAAATTGGAACAATGGGGAGTGTGACGTCAGAGGAGGAGAGGCGTGGTAGCTACAACCTGAGCGCTGATGTCAGCGAGTCGGAGAGCTCTAGTGACGATGCGGATGAAGTTGAAGGAGACCACACGTCGAGTTCCGCAACGTTTCCGTTTGCCTCCCGGAGTTCTGCATCATCGTTCATTTTTCCGGTGAGCGGCAAGGATGTGCTGCAAGTTTGGAATGAAGAGCCGCAGAAACGTGACATTGATTTTTCGGGTTTGTTCTTATTCTTGTTTTTGTTTTTGTTTTTGTTTTTGTTTTTGTGTTGTTTGTTTAGTTCAATTTCGAGTGTATGTTTCAGTTATTTAAATATTAAAAATTTTTCGGAAACATCACGGAAACGCTAGGAAAAATTGTAAAAAAAATTAATAAATTAAGAAAATAACAGAGTTTAAGGGAAAAATATAGCTTCAGAATTACACCTTATTTTCGTTTCCGTTGATTAAAAAATGGAAACTTTTTTCGATGTTTTTGACGGAAAAGATATATTAGAGTATGTTATTTTTATTCCTTTGTGGGTATTTGTATGAGTAGATTAACTAGGTTAATTTTATATATTCCTTCATTTTTTGGCATATATATTAGAAATTGAGATGATGAAGGAAAGATTTGCTAAGCTACTTCTTGGTGAAGATATGTCTGGAGGAGGCAACGGAGTTTGTACAGCACTAGCCATTTCAAATGCTATTACCAATCTTTCTGGTAATTAATTCATATCTGCACATATACTGCAAAACTAGTAATCAAACTAAAGATTGTAGTTGGATTTTTTTTTAATCGGAATTAAATATTCATTTGAAATCGTAGCAACCGTATTTGGGGAACTATGGAGGTTGGAGCCAATGGCGTCCTTGAAGAAGGCTATATGGCGTAGAGAAATGGAATGGCTCTTATCCATGAGTGATTCCATTGTCGAGCTTGTGCCCTCAATACAACAATCTCCGAGTGGAGGCACATACGAAGTGATGGTGTCACAACCACGTTTGGATTTGTATATGAACTTACCGGCATTAAAGAAGCTTGATGCTACGTTGATTAGCATTCTTGATGGGTTTCGGAACACAGAGTTTTGGTACGATGATAGTGGGATAGTTGTGGATGAATGTGCTACGTATTCATCAGTTTGTGGGAGGCCTTCAGTTAGACATGAAGAGAAATGGTGGCTTCCGTGCCCTAAAGTTCCGTCAAGGGGGTTATCAGAAGAATCAATAAAGAGGTTGCAGCAGAACAAGGAATGCACACACCAGATACTGAAGGCAGCCCTGGCCATAAATAGCAACGTGCTAGTTGAGATGGAGATTCCAACTGCCTATGTGGAAACCTTACCGAAGGTGATCTTGCCATTCTTTATTCGTCTTTGTCGAATTGCATAATGTAATATTGATACCATCAACTTTTGGGATGATAGATTGATATTGATGATCATATTTTGTCGTTATCAAATACATTTCTTATTTACTCTTGAACATTTTTTTCTTGCAGTTGCAGAATGGAAAAGATTGTTTGGGTGATATCATCTACCGCTACATAACAGCTGATCAGTTTTCACCAGAATCTCTTCTTGATTGCCTTGACTTGTCGTCTGAGCATCACACACTGGATGTGGCGAATAGAATTGAAGCAGCCATGCATGTATGGAAGTTGAAAGAAAGAAAGAAACACCCCAATCTTCAGAAATCTAAACGAAAATCATGGGGCGGTAAGGTAATATGCCTTGTTGCTGATGTTGAAAAGAATCAGTTTCTTGCACAACGTGCTGAAAACTTATTGCAAAGTCTTAGGCTTCGTTTTCCCCATCTTTCACAAACTGCACTAGATGTGAGCAAAATTCAGTACAACAAGGTTTGCATTACATCAATTTATTAGTGGGATTGTTTCTTTTCTCTTTTTTTCCGTTATCCATTCAAGTTTTATCATTTTTTTCTCGTTTCTTCTGCAGGATGTTGGTCACTCAATTATTGAAAGCTATTCAAGGGTAATGGAGAGCTTAGCATTTAACATAATCGCCCGGATTGATGATGTTTTGTATGTAGATGATGCAATCAAGCACAATGCTGCAGCAGAAGCTATGTCAATTTTCGATAGAGCCGGAGGTTTTAAAGGCCTTCTGATTCAAAAGAAGATGTCCCCAAGTCCCTTCTCAATTCAACACTCCCCCTGTACATCTCCTATTGCCACTCCAATTTGCTCATTTCCACCTTTTCCCAATAGCCCAAAAAGGTCCATTTCTCTGCTAAACAAGAACTTCGACAAAGTGATGCCAGCCGGCTTGGATAAACTATGGTCATATGCTGGCAATTTCCAGTCGAAACCTCACAGCGTGACTGGTTCCTTAAAATCTGGCTCTATCAGTGAGGCTAAATGAGGCGGGATCATCTAATATATATATATATATACACACATATCCAAGGTGGTTGAGCAAAGTGGTAGTGGCTTGGGACCCCCCAGAGGCGAAACTCAAGTTCTAATCCTACTGGGGACACTACACTGGGAAGGACCTATACACAATGCATTCTTCGGTCCGAACTGTAAATACACAGTTTAGCAGTACACAAAAATATATATACAAATAGTTCTTAAAAAGGATTTTTTTTTTTTTTTTGTTTCCCAAGGGTTTAATCCATTTCGAGGCGGGTTGGACACAAGTGGGTACCTCTCCCAACAGGGATTCGAACCTGAGTTCGCTACTTTGTAGTAACTATTTCCTTCCGCTAGACCAATCACTGGTCACATAAATTAGGCGTATTTAGTTGGGTATTTTATTATGGATTATTGTAGACGTTGCTCATATTTCTTCTAGAAGTGAAGATAAATTTAAACATGGCACATGTAAAGAAATGCCACTTAGCAATGTTGGTCTTGGGGTGTATCAAATTTAAGCATGTTAGGTCGGGCTGGGGTGGATCAAAAACAAGAATTGAGATTGGGAGCGTGCTATTCCTAGACATGACCGGATTTGCCCGGATTGAGTAGAATAAGGGTCATTCAGATTGACACTTTAGATTTTAAATTGTATTAACTTAAACATGGCAACATGCAAAGCTTAATCCATTTTGCTAGTTCTAGCAATATGCAAAGCTTTATCTAATTCTATAACAAAATCTAACTATTTGTACTAAATTGAAGAAGAAAATACAATTTTGTTAAATATATAACTACACAAGTGATTCAACTCAACGATTTCCCCACGGATTTAATTCATGATTCCATATCAAATTTAGGCCCTAATTTAATTCTCAATTCAATCAAAAGCCCTTATTCAAATCTTAAGTCAAGCTCTAATTCAAGTTAGAGTAGAATTTATCTAGTTATATAACAAAATCTAACAACTTGTACTAGTTTGAAGAAGAAAACATGGTTTAGATAAAAACTATGTATAAATTAAACAAGTATATATAATACCTTTAAATTAGGTGGAGAGTTGAAAGAGAAGAGAGATTGAGGTGGCAGTGATGGCGGTGGTGCTACGACGGTGGTGGTGGTTGGCCGAAAGTATTGCTTTGGCGGTTGTGGTGGTGAGGCCCTAATTTATTTTTTATTTCGGTGAAGGTAACCCCGTTTATTTTTCCTTTATTTTTTAAATTTCGACCGATTTCCGGTCGGTCGGAATTTAATACGGCTCGAGTTCAATATATTCCGACCGAACAGGTTTTCGAGCTGAATTTTAAGAATAATTCTTACAGAACTGGTTTCGGTCGGAATTTAACTGGCATTATAATAAAACCATTCCGACCGAACCAATCGAACCGGTATCGATCGGAAATTTTACAGACTTTTAAAAAAAATTCTGACCGAACCTATTTCAGTTGGAATTCAACCAAAATTCCCAACGTTTTTCGTTCGGTTGCAAAGTTTTGGTCGAAATTTTATGCTGTTTTAGTAGTGTTGCTAGGAGCCTAGGACTGTCAATTGGGCCTTGTGAGCCGAGTTGTAAATGACTCAAACTCAAATACTGTCGGGCTTCGTAGCTATAGGCTCAAACCCGATTCATAAATTTTATTGCTCAAGCTCAACTCATGTATCTTTCCGAGTTTTGGGCTTATATCGTATTTGTTAATACTAGCAAATTTTACTCGACAAATCAAACTTACCCATAATCACTATAATGCATATTTAATCGACTATTCTTAATACACACGAATATATAAATCCCATAACATGTAGTTATAATATGGGGCATCTTTACATGTAGTTTATAATATAAAATAAGAAATAATAGTTAAAATGAAAGATCAAGTCAGTGACGCTATAATAAAGTTGATCAAAATCTAATTTCTTTAGTAAATGGCCATATTGCAGTAAAACCAGTCTCTTCCTCATACGGTAAACTTCAAAGTAAAAACATGCAAATATTTATTGATCCAGTAGCTTTCAAGACGATATGGTTATATAAATACGAAGAACTTAATTATGCATATAATATAGAGGGAATTGCACTTTTGATACCAAATTTTTGATACCTTTATACATTTCATACCATACCTTTCAAAATGACACATTTGATATCAAAATTGGCCAATTTTTTTCACATTTGGTTTGACCGTTAATTTTTGGATGGAAATCCGTTAAGTCACAATTTTGAACTCTTAGGGGGAATATTTGCAATTAGTCAGGGGGGATTTTTGCAATTATTTTTCACCATCTCCACGTCCTCCACCACCTCCACGTAATTTTCAATTTCCCGGTGACTCCGGCCACCATTAAACCTCTCCTTGGTGGCTACGGCTTCGTCTTGATCTCCTCTACAAAGATAATACACTATTTCGTTGTTTCAGATCCATCCCGTCACTTGTATTTCAATTCTACGAATTTCAACGTTTTAGATTTTTGTTCCGCCGCCGGCGGAGGAGGTCGATACACTGTCTAATACCTACTCCCGTTCATTCCCCTTGGTGTAACGGTTTTTTGCCACCAACCTCATCCATTGTCATCAAGTATTGAAGAAATCCCCAATTTTTAAAATTTAGGTTACTATTCATCATCTTCCACATGAATTCATCAATTTTTTTTTTGTTTGTCTTACTGCATGTGGTTTTTGGATTCTGAAGTAGTTGCATACCTTCCTCTTCATATTGGAATTCATCTAGCAATTTATCGGCTTCATCCACCATCAAGAATTTGAGGTGGTCTTGGTGGAGGATTGGTGGTGGCAAAGGTGGTGGACATGGAGGAGGGGACGGTGCTGGTGCAGGTGGAGGGGTTGGTAGTGGTGCTAGAGGTGGAGGAGTTGGTGGTGGTGGTGGGCAGGTGGTGGAGAATGGAGATGATGAATATAATTGCAAAAATCCTCCCTGACCAATTGCAAATATCCCCCCTAATAGTTCAAAATTGTGACTTAACGGATTTCCATCCAAAATTTTAACGGCCAAATCAAATGTGAAAAATGTTTTCCAATTTTAATATGAAATGTGTCATTTTGAAAGGTATGGTATGAATTGTATAAAGGTGGCAAAAATTTGATATGAAAATTGCAATTCCCTCATATAATATATCTAAACTTGTTTTAACTCTTTCTATTTTTTACTTTCAGTTAATTATGTTTTCCTTTAGACATCAGATTTTGACATTTGATGTGTGGGTGGTGAAACTAGGGCCGGGTGTTTGGGTCGGGTAATTTGGGATCCGTCTAGACCCGATCGTGTATTTCTCGTTTGGAATGAAAAAATGGGTTTTTTGACATTTCACTCAAACCCGAAATATATTTTCGGTTTGGGTTTTCGGTATTACATTTACACCTGAACGGATATTTCGGGACCCGTTCGGATATTGAATAAAAAAAATTGCCAAATTTATAATATAGCCCAATTTGAGACCTGAGACGTTTGTGATGTGTTTGTTTTGAAGTTATTACGTACAATTTAATGATTGAATTCATTTGTTTTACAATTTTACATACATATATATTAAAACATAAGATTTCTTTTACATTTATATATATTAAAAAAAAAAAACATGTGAAACTTCGGGTACTCGAAACCCAAAACCTGAAACACCCAAAATTTTTTGGGTATTTGAAGTCTAAACGGGTCGAATTTTGGGTGTGAAAATTCCCGAAATACTCGACCTGTGCCCAACCCTAGGTGAAACGATCTTTTTGTTTTCAAATAGTAATCAAACAATAACCGTTAAAAGTCAGTCCGACTTGTATTTTACATTATTCTTATTATTATTATTCTTTTATTTTGAGGAATCTTATTATTATTATTCCATTAATTATGAATCCGAGTTAGCAGATGGCGGCCGATATTTTTTATAAGCTTGATAAAAAGAATTAATATAAAAATTTATGCGTCACTTTCAAACACGGGAACGACTTACGGGTTGTTGATTGTAGCCGTAGACAACCTCAATTTCCACAATTCCACTCCTTGCGTCTATGTTATTTTCTTAACGGTCCTTCAAGTCAACACATTCCCAAAATATCCTCAAGTCGGCTGGTGCTTTCTTGTTGGTTGGAGCTGTAATTTCTGTTACTTTGCACCCTATTCCGGTCATGCTTCCCATCAACGAATTTTTTTATTTTTGTTCCGCCACATAAACCAAAGGAAGTGTTGTTTCTAACTTTTGTGCCTATAAAAAGCCCATTTGTTTCTTTTTTCTTCATGAACTCAACTTTTTATTTCATCTTCACACACTCAAATTTCAAAAGCAATGAACAAAACCAACAAAATATTCGACTCCGGATCCGTCGAACATGATGCATTCTCAGACAACACTAGCAAATCCAAAACGACGAAATCGTTCCCATCATTTGTCACTCCTGTACGTGGAAGAATCAAGCGCCATATATTTTCTTGCATCTTTCTACAGTTGAGGAATATAGTTTTCAAATGTTGAATGCGTCTGTCTGAACTGAATTGATCGACGTTAAATCTGTCTTCCAAATTATGTATGTAAATATCATGTCTTGCATATGTATATATACGTTTGCTTCTTAATTAATTTGCTTTTTTGTGTTGTATAAGTACGGATTCCTTCTTGTCATTTGATCAAACTTTCTAGACGAATTTAGTAATTCCGACCATTTTTCCGACCGGATTTGTCCGTCCAAAATTTCATTTCCAACGGATTTTCTTAGAAATCCGTCCGAAAATGTTGTTTTTCTTGTAGTGGGATTGATTACTTAATTTATAGTATATATGTGTATGATTAGTTTATGTTTACATGCTAATTAAGTACTGAATTATATCATTGAATTAAATTATATGCAAATGTGTGGAGATGGAACTTAATTTGAGAACCCAAAACACAAATTTATTATCCCAAGATTTACACTCGAATCCAAATATGAAAAATTAATTGAGCACTACATAAATTCTGGAGTTGATTCATAATTCATGATATCAGTTATAATCTTGTATTTGATAGATAAATAATTGATGAACCCGATATGTAATTTTATAAAAGTTTCACACCGCCTTCCCGACATTTTAAATGTGGCACTTGATCCCTCTGTATTATGATAATGTGGCAGTTTAATTATCCGTGTGTTATGATATGTGGGAATTTTTACCCTCTATGTTACAAAGAACTTTTCATGCTCACTCTCAATTTCGACAGGTGAGTTACACTCTCCGGCTGAAAGGAGTAAATGACTTCTTTAAAAAACAATCACATATTCACTCAAAAAAAAAAAAAAAAAAAATCACATAGGGGTAAATTGCTCTTTTTCAAATTGCAAGGGGTAAATTTGAATATTATACATTTCATAGGGGGATAAGTTGACATTAATTCCAAAAAAATTGTAATTGATGTGAAAGTTGCAACGAAACTTATATATCAAATTTACATTTTCGGGTCCAATAATACAAAAGTTGCAAGGTGAACTATCATGTTTTGTAGGGAAAAAAAAAATTCCGTTAATTATTTCCCCCACTCAATTTAGGAGTAACCAAAATTCTTCAACTGGATCAATATTATTTCCACATTTGGAAATTGAATTTCCCATCTCCATGTATGTATTTACAAAAGAGTCAACTTCTCTGCATATTTAACTTTCTGCCTTTAATTGGGTTGTTGACGTGCCAAGCCGACACAGTACCTACCTACTTTTCTGTAAAATTCTAATTTTGACCCTATAAAATGGTTGCGTTTCAAAATTGGTCAATTATTGTGGTACCTCGACAATATATGTTCTTAATTGTGTCATCATCATCAATTTCAGTCCTTATCGCCGGAAAATTTTAATCATCGTCGAAAATCATCAATTTATGTCTTATTAAGCCCAAAATATCGTTTGCCGAGTGACATATAAAAATTAAGAAATTGGTATTCTGACAAAATTTGCAAGTCCAAGTCATGTGATAGGTCTATAACTTCAATTTTTTTAATTAAAAAATGGTTTTATTTATAAAGAAATAAATAGGTCAAATTCACATCACATTCATATTCATACAAATTTCATTGTACAATTCTAATATAAAATAAAAATTGAAGTTACAGACCTATCACGTGACTTGGACTTGCAAATTTTGGAGGCAGAATATGACAATTTCTCAATTTTTAAGTGTCACTCGACAAATGATAATTTTGGCTAACATTAAATTTTTCGGTGAGGCTGGACAAAAATTGATGATTTCGGCAAATAAAAATTCGGTCAAATATGACATAAATTGATGATTTCCGGCGATAATTAAAATTTTCCAGTGATAAGGACTGAAATTGATGATGATGACACAATAAATGACTTATATTGTCAAGGTACCACAATAAATTGCCCAGTTGAAATGCAACCACTTTAGAGGACAAAAATGAAATTTTACTGTTCTAAAGAAATACATGATGTACATCCCATCCCACTTAACGTACGTATTATACCTGAGATTAGTACATGAGAAAAGATTATGAACCAAAATTAAATCAAATTATTTGATATTTGATTCAAACTCGTTCCATAAAAAAATTATGCGAGCTCAGTTTATTATATGAACCGAATAAGCTTGATCAACAATTTCTATTTGATAGTCTTTTAAGTTTGGTTCAAGCTTGATTCGATACGTTAAAAATTGACAAAATAATATAAATATATCAAGTTACTAGATTCTCGACTTCAGATCTTTCGATAAAAGCTTCGTTTAAAAATCAAACCAAGTTTAAACACAATTTCAAGCTCGGTAGAAAATTTAAGTCAAACTTCAATAATGTGATGTTCGATATTACTCTTTGATAATCTATTTTCTTTTTATCCATTATATGAATATATAATTCTTTCTTAGTTTGTGTCAATGTGAAACTCAATAGTTTTTAAGATATATACTTATATATCATTATCATATTTCCTATAAATTTAGTCATCATTTCTCTAGAAATATACTGAAATATTTAAGCAATCAACTACACTACAAAATTGCATAATGGAGTATAAGAAATTATTAAAATATAAAAAAAATCGTCCCATATCATAACAAACCAATTGTAAAACCGGACTAATCAATTATTAAGTTGAGTGCACAAACGGGAGTGTGCTGTGTTTGCGGCAGTCGAGTACTTTTTGGGACCGTGTTATATATGCGTACACTTTATATACGTTGAGTGGAGAAATTTTAGCATGGGCTTAAACGTAAATTCATCTTCTGAACATATATATTGACAAATATGTTGAACATTAAATAATACTTCAAGTATGTAAAATTAAAACATGGTCCCCAGTCATGTTCAGACAAGGCTCTATATGGATCTAGTATGTCTTGGTCTGGACTCACTCAAATCAGGTCAAATCTCATCAATTAAGCTGAAACTCCAAGTTTCAGCCGAATCGAAACATACACAACCCTACTTGAGACTTATATGTAAAGAGTTTAAAGAGGTCTCAGTTCAAACAAAGTTTCAACCCAAATTGAAACCTACAAAACCCTACTTGAGACCTATAAATCATTAATTTGACAATTGTCATATCTTTTTGCACACATATAAAGTATTCCCTCTGTCTCAAATTATTTGTCATTTTTCATGTTTTCACACATATTAAGGTACCTACTAAATAGCCCCATTTTTAGGGAAAAAATAAATTATATACCTAAAATACCCTTATTCTTTATTTATCTCATCATTAGATATTTACACGTTATTCAAGTTTTACACTCTCTCTTACTTTTTCTCTTACATACCTAAAATATGTACTTTAATAGTGCATTGAAATCCTAAAATGACAAATAATTTAGGACAATTTTTTTTCTCTAAAACGACAAATAATTTGGGACAGAGGGAGTAATTGATTTGACATATACCACATACTTTTCTCCTCCAAACCCCAACAAACCAAACCTCAATAAATAGCACAATTCAAGTTTTCAAAACTCACTAACTATTATTTAATTATATTTCACTATCTCAATATTTCATTGAAACAATTATCCAAATCAAGTTTCAAAGTTTCGTCGAAAACTTACAAATTATTTTGATTTGACATCTGTCATCTATTTTTTACACATAAAGTTATGATTTTACATCTACCACCTACTTTTCTCCTCCAAATCCCAACAATCAAACTTCAATCCAAATCACGGCTCAAAATTTCAAAACTCACTAACTATTATTTAATAATATTTTACTATCTCAACAATATATTGAAACTATTATCCAAATCGAGTTTCAATTTTTTTTTCAAAACTTCCAAACCACTTTTGAGACCAAACTGAGACGGAACCAAACCAAACTATTTCCGTAATAGACTTTATGCAGTAGTTCCAATCATTTGAGTTTTTTTTTTTTTAATTAGGGACAATCATCAGAGTATCAGCTCATTTGAAATTACATGTAAATTTGTGCTAACTGCTAAAGGATAAACTGAATCTCATATCAGAAAAAGAAAGTTTCTTAATTAATGAGTAATATATATTTCCTATAAAAAAAGGTAACATATATATATATTCAGAGTGAAATTCAAAAATATCTTGTGCTTTGTCTAACTGGTAAAAATTTCATTGCGTTATTTTAGAGTTAATACAATTTTATCTTCTGTGATATTCATAATGTTTAATTTAGTACCTAGTGATTTGAAAAATAGCATTTTATCCTCAGTGAAAATTTTAGAAGCTCAATTGTCCTACTTCAACCAGAGAGTGTAACTCACTCGTCGGAATTGAAAGTAGTCATGAAAAATATTCTGGTAGCATAGGAGGATAAAATACGACATCTAACATAACAAATGGATAATTTGCTACATTTATCATAACACAAGGGTTAAAGTGCTACAACTCGTTATTTTTATTAGCAAAAATTAACCCGTGTTATTCTTTATTAGCCAAAAAAAGTGTTTGTTTAAGATTTCATGCGCTACCATTTGCCCCAAAACCAATTAGTGTTAGGAAAGGCGCATATCATTCCTTTATAGTGCATTCACACACAAAAAGTGCCCACGATATTCGATTGTGACTCCACCCACACATTCAGTTAGGGTGCCCAACAGTTTGAAACAGGATTACATATTTCATGTGAAAAATGACAATTAAGCTCAATCATAGACTTTTGCTAATTAGGAAAATTAAGGGGTATTTTTGCATTTAGCTCAACACAACCGTCACACAAATCAGACCGACCATTAATGAGTACGTGGACTCAGAGTAAGACTAATAAATTTGATCTTTATTCCTAAAACTATGCATCAAAAATTATATCACGACTTTTGAGGGCCCATATTGGGAAGAATACACGCGTTTCTTATCCTCAATCTCCAGTCTTTTTTACTAATAAGTTTGGTTAGGAGAAATTTACTTGCCGCAATACCAAATGTCTAATACATAACATAAGCCAAAACCCACTGTACAAATTTTGAAGCACAACCAGGCAGCTTCCAGGAAAGCTCATATCCCTCTTTAAATGAAAGCGCAACAATTCTTTCTTCCATTCATTTCTCCTTCTTTCGCCAATACCGCCTGCTGAAGAATGGAGAAAAACGCAATGATCATCGAAACCAAAACTAATTTTGATTCTAATTCCAAAGACAAGTCCAAACTGTTTGGGCCCGACCCATCCAAAATCCAAATTACGAAAAAACCGCACCCGAACTTGTTATTTTCGAATCCCACTCCGGTCCGGGGAGCAATCAAGCGCCGGATCTTTGCTTCTCTTTTTCGTAAATTAAGGAACGGGTTCAAGTTTCACGTCCATGTGTTCCCGCGGAATATCTGATTTTGATCAATGGCATTTTGCTCTGTTTTCAACTTAATTCTACAAAATAATGTCATATTTGTTCAAGTTCTGTGTGATTGTGTTGTTTGTAACTTTGTTCATCCTGTAATATAACCGCTTGTTCGGGATTGAATCCTTGTAAGAAATAGTTTGTTTATTTTTCAATTATTCCTCTGTTTTGAAGTATACATATGTGTAATATGTCTTTGATTTATTTGATGGATGGTTCTTTATAACAGTTATTGTATTACTCCATTTATATTGGTCTCTAAATTTAAATACAACTACATTTCTAATTATTACTGGGAAATTTGACAAAAAAAGAGCACGAAATCTATACCAATATCTAGTGAGGACGAATTCCTACATTAATATCTGATTTTGATCAATGGCATTTTGCTCTGTTTTCAACTTAATTCTACAAAATAATGTCATATTTGTTCAAGTTCTGTGTGATTGTGTTGTTTGTTACTCTGTTTCTTAATATGTTCATCCTGTAATATTACCGCTTGTTTGGGATTGAATCCTTTTGAGAAATAGTTTGTTTATTTTTCAATTAGTCCCCTGTTTTTCAAGAATTCATGATCGCAGTATATATACATTTATTATTATTATCAAAGAATGTATGTGTCTTGGATTTTTTTGATAGATGGTTCTTTTTAACATTGTATTACTCCATTTACATTGGTCTCTACACTTAAATAGAACTACATTTCTAATTATAAGGAAAATGATTTCCTGACAGGACTGTACGTCTATAAGTTTACAGCCCATTCTTCATAATTTCAAATTGACCCAAAAAATTGGTAAGAGTTTTCATTTGTCCCCCATCTTATAATTGTATAATTTAACCCAAAAAAAGATTAAAAAAAAAAATATCTCCGAACCTATCCAAATGTATGACATTTTATTCCGAGATATGTGGTGAAAGTCATTTCTATTTTACGGATCTCATAATTTTGAGCTTCATCCAAGGTCAAAAACTAATAAAAAAAATATATAAATAAAAATATGTGGGTGTGGTATATATTTTGTTCAGTTTTCGTCATGTACTTCTTCATGCACTAATCGAATTCGAACATATACTTAAAACTTAACGCAACTTTTCTAATATAAATTTATCAAGTTGGTTAAAATTATATTCCGAATTTATCGACAATATTTATTTTCATGTTAGATTTAGTATATGAGTTGAATTTCAAATACTTTGGTTTGTGAAATTTGTAATTGTCTTTTACTAATATAAATTAGGTACAACCAAATTCAATTTGAACTAAATTACGTTGAAACTAGTTAAACTAAATTTTAATCAAGAAAAAGTGTAAATAATGTAATCAAAAGAACTCAAAAATAAATTAAGAATTTTTCATAAAAAGTTTACTTGATATTTTCATTAATTAAATATTGGGGACTGTTAGAATAATTATTTTAATTTAAGAACGTTGCAATTTAGCCCGTAAAGAGAGGACTGTATGACATACCTCTGTCATTTTAGCACTATTCTAATTATAACTCGGAAAGTCCATTTTGACCAATAAAATGAGGTGAAAGGTACTGATTTGGACAGTTTTCGAAAATAGGACGAAATCTATACCAATATCTAATGAGGACGATAAAGTAAACCGGTGCTACATTAAAAGACAAAGGGTTTTCATATTTGACAAGGATAAAAATTGGCTAATTGCCATACATTTGTGACTTAGAGATTTGTTCCTTTTTTCAATTTGTTTTTATTTTTATTTTATTTTTTGATAAAAAAATATTTTCAATTCTAACTAAAACCGTAACAATCAAATAATTGTATTAAATGTCGTTTGTCATGAACATGTCTCTATCGTGTGATGGTCGAAATTATGTATTAATGCGTGAACAAGCATGTCGATATGTTTGACGTGAAACGTACAGTTAAGTAATCAATATAGTTACTTACAATTCATGAAAAGTTGAGAAGTGCATATGTGTTAACCTGCTGTCATTCATATCGGATCGGACCGGCCGGTCCGATCGCGAATCGATGGCCTATTCGGTCTGAAAACCCATATTAACCGGTTAGAATGGATAAAAAAATCAAGTCACCGAGTCTATAATAAAGTTTATCAAAATCTAATTTCTTTTGTAATTGGTCATATTGCAAGAAAACTAGTCTCTTCCTGCTACGGTAAACTTCAAAGCAAAAACATGCAAATATTTATTGATCCAGTAGCTTTCAAGATGATATAGACTAGTTATATAATATACAAAGAAATTATAAAAATAATATATATCTAAACTTGTTTTAACTCTTTCTATTTTTAATTTCAGTTAATTCTTTTTCCCTTTAGACATCAGATTTTGACATTTGATGTGTGGTTGGCGACAATCGGAGTATCCATTAATCAAATCAAACAATAATAACTGTTAAAAGTCAGTCCAACATGTTTTTAACATTATTCTATTAAGAATCATTTCTTTTAGCTCTTGCCGATACAAAAGATGGTGGCCGATATTTTTTATAAGCCGATGAAAGGAATTAATATAAAAATGTATGCGTCACTTTCAAACACGGGAACGACTTGCGTCCATTCAGGGGTTGTTGATTGTAGGGGAAAATACAAGATACTTTTTTGTATAATGTTAAATTTATAAGAAATTATCCTGTGAAATTTTTATTACGGTAATTTTTTTAATATTTTTAAAAATCGTGTTAAAAACACCCAATTTGTAAAAAATAGGTCGTTTTAAAATACTTCAAGTGAAATATTTTACAGGCTAGTTTTTTGCAGGGTTTTTGAAAGTATAAGGGAGTTTGACGGGATAAAAATTTCACAGGATAGTTTCTTGCAGGTTTAGCATAACACAGGGGAATATTTTGCATTTACCCTGAAAATTGAGTACCACATAAAATCTGGAGTTGAATTCATAAGTTATAATTAATGTCAACTAATTTTGTAATAAATACACATGACACATTCGCAAATTGAATTTCCCCTCTCTCTATGCATTTTTCTTCCCCAATAATTTAATCTCTGGATACCTACAAAAGAGTCAACTTCTCTGCATATTTCAACGTTATGCCTTTAATTGGGTTGTTGACGTGGACTAGCCGAATTAACGTAGTATTATACCTGATGTACATTCCATCCCATTTAACGTACGTATTATACATTTATACCTGAGATTAATACATGAGAAAAGGTTAGGAATAGAATTTAAATCAAGTTATTTGATATTCGATTCAAACTCGTTCGATGATAAAATTATGTGAGCTCGGTTTATTATGTGAATCGAATAAGCTTGATAAATTTTTTATGTTTGATAATTTTTGAAGTTAGGCTCAAGCTTGACTCGATAAGTTAAAAATTGACAAAATAATATAAATAAATCAATTTACTAGATACACGACTCGAGCTCTTTCGTTAAAAAGCTTCGTTTAAAAACCAAACCAAGTTTAAACATAATTTCAAGATCGATAGAAAATTCAAGTCAAACTTCAACAATGTGACGTTACATATTACTTTTCGATAATCTATTTCCTTTTTATCCATTTTATGAATATATAATTCTTTCTAAGTTAGTATCAATGTAAAACTAAATAACGATATATACTGTAAAAACCCCAAAATTTTGCTTATAAAAAATTTAACCCAAAGCCAAAATTTAATTAAGTGTTGAAAATTTAGTTGGGACCTGATTGTACATTTCTTGATATTTGGGGTCAAAATAAACTTTAAAAAATTTCAGGGGTCTTTTTGCAATTTCGCCAAAAATTTAGCATTGTGGTTAATTCTAATGAAGACAACTCATGGGACACTTGTTTATAAGTTTTCTTTCTAATTACATTTAGTGGAAACATGCAATCCCCCACATGTGTACATTCTTGGACAAATTTGATTGGCTAAACACCTCTATAAATACTTCTATTCTCTCATTCTTGAACTTGAATTTGTTCAACACATTTCAGCTCTAGTAGTATACGAGAGAGAGAGAGAGAGTTACAAGAAATTGAAAAGAAAGAAATAAGAAAGAGAGGAAAGAAATTGTGACAAAAAGAAGTAGGAAGCTTGAG
Organism: Penstemon newberryi var. newberryi; assembly: GCA_030819805.1. Taxonomy (NCBI): domain Eukaryota; kingdom Viridiplantae; phylum Streptophyta; class Magnoliopsida; order Lamiales; family Plantaginaceae; genus Penstemon; species Penstemon newberryi. The sequence continues at coordinate 33,354,434 of JAUALY010000006.1, read as the reverse complement.
AGAAAAAGTTAAGGTAATTAAGAGGGGAGAAAGAGAATTTATTGCCGGAACATCTCGACACCTCCGCTGCCATTCGAGGCAGCCATTACTGCCGCCAGCAGCAACAATAAGCTGCTGCCCACAACATCAACATTAGCCACCAAGAACAGCAGCATTTGCTTACTGCCGTGAACAGTGGCAAAATGCTGCTGTTCCGGCAGCCATTGAAGGTGGCCTGGCGTCGTCGGGCCACCCACGAGTTGATATACTTTGGAGTTCGTTACGTTTCATTTTCGAATTGTGTTGTTTTGAATCTTTTACAGCATTTAATCGTTAAATTTATCATCATGCTATAGGTGATCGTTTGGAGTAAAATCAAGCTTTTGATAATCCGAGTTTCCGGTGAAAAAGGTGAGCGTGGGAGTTTAAATAATGTGGAGTTAATCTCGACTTATCGTTATTTAAGTGCGTTAAAATTTAGTTATATTCGTTAAATGTAGTTATAATTCTCTTAAACTTTAAAAAAAATCAACAAATATAATTACTCCTTTGATAACTTTTAATTAAGTAGTTGATAATTGCATAGCTTTTAAAAATGTTGGTATAATGTGACTATCTATAATTAAAATGGTAGGAAATTGCTATTACATGAAATATTTTGGTAGTTTGATGCATGGTAATTGACGTTTCATGTAAAGGGGGGCTAAGTTTGTAATTTAATCTTGTAATTTGATAATGTGTGATTTGTTGATTTTTATAATTCTGTGTTGAATTGATATTTATCCGGGTGTAGTACTTTATCTCACTTGGATAAAAAGTTGATTATGCTAATTATTTATCTGCTGTTGTTTTGGGCCATTTGGCTTGTGCGGTTATGTGATTAAATTGAATAGCACGGGCTATTGACTCAATCATGAGCCCCTAGCCTGGCTCGTATATTCAAGAGAACAGGGTCTCTTGGATATACGAAGTCGTTTTTATATGCACTGACTAGTCATGCATAAGGTGTGTATGGGGAAAAATCAAAAGGTGTGATTGGAGGAGTTATAAGGTGTGTTTTGGGAGCAAGCCTTGGAAATTGGCGGACACCGAGATGTTTCCTTTTATACCGTACATTACTATTTATACTTGTTTTGTTTACTTTATTTGGCATTTGTTACTCTTCTCTTTGAAATTATTTGAATTCACGCACACCCACCTCACTAAGTTGCAAGTCAACTTACATTATGTGTTTTACCTATTTTCAGATTTTCGGAAGTAGCATAGAAGCCAGGAAGGATTCTCGTCGGTCTTAAACTAGAATTTTGAAGCTTATATATATGTAAAATAGTTGCTATTAACTTATATTTTGTAAAAACCAACTTATGTAAATTTACTAAGTTTATATGTAAATATTAATTAAGTAATTTATAGTCGGGGGCGTTACAGATGGTATCAGAGCTTAGGCTCCGAGTCAGGAAATGGTCCTCGGCATAGGATATAACTTGTATGGCCTAACAAACATAAGAATATGAAATAGGAGAAGATAAAGTTTAACTTAGAACTTTCATAACATCACTTACGTAGCTTAATTAGTAAACAAAATGAGCATAACTTGAACACATGTTTCTACGTGATACTAACTAAGATTTATGCTCTAGAATTAGTATAGTATCTCAAACAACAGTGACCCGAAACTAGACATCAATGTAAGAATAGTAAATTGATAAAATAGAGAATTATAAATATGAACTATTCTTATAATTGTTAATTTTGTGATATGATTAGATGGCAGAAAACGACGACGTAGCTCGAAGCTCACCACCTAGAGACATCTTGTATCAAAAGGAACCAAATCGAACCTATAAGTGACCCGTGTCCCGAAGACCAAGACGCCGTCCACCTTTGAGGGGACATTACCCTAATTGGGTAACACACTCTTTAAATCAGAAAGAAACTAACATCATTGGCAGTGGCAGCAAGAGAGAAGTCGTAGAATAGAAATTGAGCAATGGTATAACGAAGTTTGTGAACAAAGAAATTGGTATCTCCATCAGTACAAAAGAATAAGCTGGCGGTTTAGGGATGAACTTGGACAGCCCGCCGAACTCAGTGACGTTAGCTCGGAGAAAAACTCAGCAGGATCTGTTACGGGACCTTAATAACAAAGAAAACTATGTTTTGCTTGTGAATATGTGCATATGCTAATGTGTATAAATACTAGTGTGTAGATACTAATATGTGAATACTTTAGCAGCTGTTTATGTGTATATAGAAGTATTGAGACTTATGATATAGTCTCAAAATTTTGGCTAAAGATATATTTCGATGTATGTAACTATATTAAATTAGAAAAATTGAGATATACGGCATAGTCTCAAAGTTTTGTTTAAATACTGGCCTAAATGTTTAATTACTAGTTTTTAATGTGTAATTGGTTTTCAATGCAGCAAGCTAACTTATTTGCTTTACTATGGATTTGAATAATAACCCTGAGAACATATCCCTCCATGAAAAGTCAGATCAAATGCTTATGGCTATAGGAATGTTAGCTCAAGACATACAAGCCACGACTTCATCTCCGGCAAGTTCCTCACAACCAGCCCGAGCTCCAGAAACAAATCCAACTCCTAATCTTGTCCCCATCCCAGAAAACCCGGCAACTTCAGACCGACTACTTGATCGGTTTCTTCACTTCCAACCACCAAAATTTAAAGGGGATCCCGATGATCGGAAAGCGGAAAGCTGGTTGGAAGAAATTGAAAATATCTTTGAAGTTTTAGACTATACAGAGGAGCAAAAAGTTTCTCTTGCGGTATTTCGGCTCGAAGGAGCAGCTCGGGATTGGTGGAGATCAATACGATGCATTTGGGACCTAAATGGCGTAGAAAAGACGTGGACAAATTTTGTAAGAGAATTTAATGATAAGTACATCCCACCTCTTATAAGGGAACAACGAGAAGACGAGTGTAACGCTTTGTGCCAAGGAAATAATACGGTCGCTCAGTACGACGCACAATTCTGTCGACTAGTGAAGTATGCTCCACATTTGAACAATGATGAGCCAAGGCGAACACGAAAATTCATTAGAGGACTCCGTCCAGAAATACGTCAAGGACTAATGTCGCATAATATTGAAAGGTACACGAAAGCAGTAGAAAGAGCATTGCGAATCGAATGTGACTTAGCAGAAATGAGCTATCAATTTATGGCTACAAAGAAGAACTATCCTCAACCCTCTAGGTGGCAACAAAACAAACAACCGGGAGAAAGTCAAAAAATGACGCTACCGTTCAAAGGAAATCAGGGCCCGAATGGAGGACAACCAAGGCAAGCTTTGGGAAAAAGGAAAAGATCTTATCGAGAACATACATGTAGTTATTGTAACTTACAAGGACATAACGAAGATCGATGCTGGAAGAAAACAAAGAAATGCTTTCGATGCGGGAGTAGCCAACACTTTGTTAGCAAATGTCCTTTGATGTCAAATCCACCAACACCAATGGAAAATAAGAAGTCTCATAACAACCAGTCTCAAGTGGGGAAACCAATCCTTAAGCTATTTGCAATTGATCGGCCGAACCTCGCAAAGAAACAAAAAGATCAAGATTAGCACGAAATATCAAGTTATCAAACACAAAACTAGCCATCAATATCGTCATTTACTCCGCACGTTACCACATTCCCCGGCAACGGCGCCAAAAACTTGTTGCGTTCCAAATACTAATACGCAAACTACGCAAGTATACGGTCGTTACAAGAAATATAAAACGGCAAGTACATACCGAGTATCGAATCCCCACGAATGGGTAAAAGGTGGGAATAAACGAATCAATCGACGGCTTATTTCAGTTATGAACGCTTGACACAAAATTATCAAACCCAAATATATGATAAGGGTGATTTTATTTAACTACGAGCGGTAAAGTATATCTAACTACGAAAGCAAGTAAATTGGGGAGTTAATTATGCAGTAAGGAGGATTTATAAGCAATCAATTAAAGCAGATAAATTATGCGGTTGTTAGGTTAACTATGCAAACAATCATAGGTTTAATTGTTGTTTGTGAGTTCTAATTTAGTTAAGTCTCCCTGTCGGTCTCACTTAACTCTACCAATCTACCCAAACTCTCCATCTCCGGATCAATCACAAACATCGTTGTCATTCGATGCTCTCAGAGGGCTCAAAGGCGTACCGCTGTCACCCGAGACCTAAGACTAACCCAAATCCCCGAATAAAGAGAATCTAAGTTATTTGATGCATTCACGAACGAACTCATTATACAAACACGGACCACACTAGGTATATGCCTATCCTAGGTCGAAATCCACAAATCGTCACTCGCCTAACCTTCAAAGTCCTATGTCTAGGATGCATTCAAGGTAGAATTAAGTCCGACTACATGATTACGGCAAATCAAAGTACTTAAACAATAATCTACTACAATCATTGGCCAAAAGTGCGATAAAACAATAAACTCAACAATTCAACCATAGCCCAACATCAAAACATAACTAATCAAACGATAACAATGACTCGACAATTAATATATTATGCTCGTGTTGCTACTCAAGGATTCAAGGACGTTCGTATGTATCTTCCGAGTTGCATACAAACCTATCGAGTTAAACTAATCCAATTTATGTCTAAATGGATTAAAATCTAATCGATGCATTAAACTCAAACCTTAAACGAATATGAAACGACATAGGTATATGTCTATCCTAAAATCGAATCACAATCCAAATTCATAATCAAATCCTCAAAATCACTATGTCTAGCAATCAAGAATCAATAACTCTCATCTCAAAGGTTGTCAAACCATAAGATGAACGATAGGCACGGAATCGGATTAACGAACACATATAAGCACCATACTAATCATCAAGACATCATTTAATCAAACAATAACATAAATATATATAAATCCAAAGAATTCAAATCCACAACCTTTGTTCCAAATAGAAAATAACAACATTCATATCCTAATCATAGACAACTAGGAAATAGAAAGATATCACCTAATCGGAATAAAGTCGAGAGATGGATTCTCCTCCCTTTAATCACCACCTAATCACTCCCCAAGGGTGGTGATTAACTCACCCCCTTGGTGGAGTCTTCAAATACAAGAAAAAGAAAGAAAAAGTAAAGAGAGAGTTGAGGGAGGCTTAGAGAGGAAAAAGGGAGGCAAGGTGTGTGTGTGAATTGTCTACTCCTCTTGACCCTCTTAACCTAGCAAAAACTACAAGCCCTAATGCCTAAGTTACCCTCCAAACAATGGCAACTAAGGCCAAAAAGTCCCCCAAGATGTATAAAAATACAAGTGGGATCAAAGGGGGATTGTACAAAAAACCCCCTGCCTTTCCCGCATAAAATATCTGCTGGTAGCAGGGGTCTCGCTGCCGCGAGACTGAACCTCGCGGCCGCGAGGAACAGGCCGTAAGTTTCCTGCTCTGCCGCACTTTCTTCCGAGCAGCATATCTTTTGACTCCGAACTCCGAATGTGGATCCGTAAAGTCCGTAACGTAGCTAACTCACTCATCTATGACATATCCAAAATTCAGCTTATTTGGATCAGCCATGATAAATTTGTGCATGCTTGAGTGAGTAGCTATCTTCATTCTTGTAAAATTTGCTTCGGGTTCTATTTCCTTTGAAGCTCAAGCTTGACTCGCGGGGTGGGTAGAATGATTAGCATCATTGATACGCAACTCCGAATCACTCTAAGATGTCAATACCTACAAACCACGGAGAAAACGATCAAAACACGAACAAAAACACAAAAACCGAACAAAGGCCAAACGAAGGGGCCAATAGCACAAAAGACACGAAAACACGCGGAGACAAACAGAAACTCGGATCAAAACAAGACATTTTGGGCTTAAAGAGATAGGTAATAACGACGTTTTCTCGGCGTTATCTAGTACCTGGACGAGCCTTTGCAATAGAGGGAGATATCATCACTGGACCAGAACTCACTAACGTGGTAGAAGGTACAATTTTAATTTCCAACTATCCTTGCAAAGTTTTATTCGACTCTGGTGTATCCCATTTTTTTGTGACACCAAAGTGTGGGTCGAATTTGGGAGTTAAATCGGAATCTTTGCCTTTCGACTTAGAAGTTAACACACCTATGGGAATTTCCTGTGTTACGGGATCGGCGTTTAAAAATTGTAGTGTTCATATTGAGAATAACATTTTTTCCGCGAATTTAATTGCATTACCCATCCAAGGCTTTGACGTAATCCTTGGGATGGATTGGCTTTCTACATACTTTGCGAAAGTAGATTGTCACCTTAAGACGGTAACAATGCGCATACCCGGCCAACCTGAAGTATGCTTCTGGGGTAACCAAAAAACTTTTGAAGGGACCCCTACTATCCGCGACACAGGCCCGACGGATACTGTCCCAGGGAGGGCAAGGATTTTTGGCTTACCTAATTAACAAGCCAAAAGACAAACGTGAACTAAAAGAGGTACCCATTGAATCCGAATACTCCGATGTTTTCCCAGAAGCATTAACTACACTACCACCAGACCGTGAAGTGGAATTCACAATCGATCTTATACCTGGAACGTCACCTAACGCCAAAACACCTTACCGAATGGCGCCAGCCGAGCTTAAGGAACTTAAGACACAACTACAAGAATTATTGGAGCAAGGGTTCATTAGGCCAAGCACGTCACCCTGGGGAGCCCCAGTCTTGTTTGTGAAGAAGAAAGATGGTATGATGAGAATGTGCATCGATTATAGAGGATTGAACAATGTGACTATCAAGAACAAATATCCGTTGCCACATATTGAAGAACTATTTGACCAACTTCAAGGCTCCCGAGTTTTCTCCAAACTGGATTTAAGACAAGGACATTACCAATTAAAAATCAAAGAGGAAGATATACCCAAGACGGCACTCAACTCTAGGTATGGGCATTTCGAATTTGTGGTCATGCCCTTTAGACTGACCAATGCGCCAACCGCTTTCATGGATTTAATGCATCGAGTGTTTAAACAATTCTTGGATAAGTTTGTGGTAGTATTCATCGATGATATTCTAATCTACTCAAAATCGGAAGAGGAACACATGGAACACCTACAAAAAGTTTTACAGGTACTTCGAGAAAATAAGCTATATGCTAAGTTCAACAAGTGCGAGTTTTGGTTGGACCGTGTCTCTTTCCTCGGACATATTATATCAGGAGAAGGAATTGCGGTGGATCCATAAAAAATGGAAGCTATTATTGAATGGAAGCGACCTGAAACGGTGACCGAAGTATGCAACTTTTTGGGCTTAGCAGGATACTACCGTAGATTCATCAAAGACTTCTCAAATATCGTGACACCATTAACAGGAATCACGCAAAAGAAGACCCCATTCATATGGAACGAAAAGTGTGATAGCAGTTTTTAAGAACTCATGAAAAGATTAACAACAGCACCGGTATTAGCCTTACCTGAAGGGATAGAGAACTTCGTGGTTTACACTGATGCATCAAAAGACGGCTTGGGATGTGTACTAATGCAACATGGAAAGGTCATCGCTTATGCATCTCGTAAATTGAAACCATACGAAAAGAATTACCCAACACATGATCTTGAACTAGTAGCAGTAGTCTTCGCACTAGGAAAATGGAGACACTATCTCTACGGAGTACAATTTGTGATCTTTACATATCACAAAAGTTTTAAATACTTCTTCTCCTAGAAAGAATTAAACATGCGCCAAAGAAGATGGATGGAGTTCCTGGACGATTACGACTGCTCAATACAATATCACCCTGGGAAGGCAAACATAGTCTCTGATGCTTTAAGCCGCAAAGTTAAAGTATCACACCTTATGTCAAAGGAATGGAAAATGTTGGAAGAAGCATGCAAATGGAGACCCGAGAAAGTACGCATGGGCATACTTTTTAATGGATTGCAAATCCAACCTGGTATTCTTGAAGAGATCGTTGCAACTCAACATGGCGACGAAGAAATTCAGAAGTTAAAGCAGACGTTACCTGAAAAACCAGATTCACCATTTCATACGGATACTACTGGAACACTAAGATTCAAGACAAGGCTATGTGTTCCCAAGAATCCCAAATTAAAAGAACGCATCCTCGGAGAAGCTCACCGATCGCGATACAGCATCCATCCTGGAGGTACCAAAATGTATCAAGATCTGAAGCAACACTTCTGGTGGCATAATATGAAACGAGAAATTGCTAAGTACATCTCACGATGCCTAGTATGCCAACAAATAAAAGCTGAACATCAAAGACCATCAAGTTTGCTTCAACCCTTGCCGATACCACAATGGAAGTGGGAATCAATAACCATGGATTTTGTCACCAGCCCAACGCGGAGCCAAGCCAAACACGATGCAGTATTGGTCGTCATCGATCGACTTACTAAAGTGGTTCATTTCATACCTATCAGCATTAACTTTACGGTGGATAAGCTAGCAGAACTATATAAAGATGAGATCATTTGCTTGCACGGTGTGCCAAAAGATATCACATCTGATCGAGACCCAAGGTTTTTATCACGCTTATGGAGAAAACTTCAGGAAGCTCTAGGAACTCAATTACAATTCAGCACTACACAGATGGCCAGTCGGAACGGAACATCCAGACGCTTGAAGATATGCTTCGTGCTTGCGTCCTAGACTTCAAGGGCAATTGGGACAAACATCTGCCGATGGTGGAGTTCGCATATAACAACAGCTATCAAGCATCTATTCAGATGGCCCCATTTGAGGCTTTATACGGGAGAAAATACAGATTCCCAGTTCACTGGGACCTAGGTGAACGCCAAGTACAATCATTTGAGACCACTCAAGTGAATTTGGATCTACTCCAAGAAGCGGAGAAAGTTATTCAGACTGTCAAAAAACGGATGCTAGCCGCCCAGAGTAGACAAAAGAGCTATGCAGATCGTCGAAGAAATCCTCTAGAGTTTGAGGTCGGAGATGAAGTTTTCCTCAAAGTATCAACAAAGAAAGGATTAATAAAACATGAAAAAGGAGGAAAACTTAGTCCACGATATGTTGGACCATTTGAAATCCTGGAAAGGATTGGGGTTGTTGCCTACAGACTTGACTTACCTCCAAATTCGGGAAGAGTTCACGACGTTTTTCACGTATCTCTCCTGAAGAAATATCATCCTGATCCGTCTCATGTACTCGATTATCGTCAGTTACAACTTCATGAAAATTTGACCTATGAAGAAAGACCAGTGCGTGTGCTAGATCGAAAATTTCAAGAACTTCGAAATCGGAAGATACCTTTGGTAAAAATATTATGGAAAAGTCACGCCATTGAAGAAGCTACATAGGAGCTAGAGGAAGAAATGCATAAACATTATCCAGAGTTGTTCCAAGTTCCAGGTACGAATTTGGGGACCAAATTCATTTTTGGGGGGGGGGGGGTGGGGGGAGATTGTAAAAACCTCAAAATTTTGCTTATAAAAAATTTAACCCAAAGCCAAAAATTCAATTAAGTGTTGAAAATTTAGTTGGGACCTGATTGTACATTTCTTGATATTTGGGGTCAAAATAAACTTTAAAAAATTTCAGGGGTATTTTTGTAATTTCGCCAAAAATTTAGCAATGTGGTTAATTCTAATGAAGACAACTCATGGGACACTTGTTTATAAGTTTTCTTTCTAATTACATTTAGTGGAAACATGCAATCCCCCACATGTGTACATTCTTGGACAAATTTGATTGGCTAAACACCTCTATAAATACTTCTATTCTCTCATTCTTGAACTTGAATTAGCTCAACACATTTCAGCTCTAGTAGTATACGAGAGAGAGAGAGAGAGAGTTACAAGAAATTGAAAAGAAAGAAAGAAGAAAGAGAGGAAAGAAATTGTGACAAAAAGAAGTTGGAAGCTTGAGAGAAAAAGTGAAGGTAATTAAGAGGGGAGAAAGGGAATTTATTGCCGGAACATCTCGACACCTCCGCTGCCATTCGAGGCAGCCATTACTGCCGCCAGCAGCAACAATAAGCTGCTGCCCACAGCAGCAACATTAGCCACCAAGAACAGCAGCATTTGCTTACTGACGTGGCAGCAGTATGCTGCCGTGAACAGTGGCAAAATGCTGCTGTTCCGGCAGCCATTGAAGGTGGCCTGGCGTCGTCGGGCCACCCACGAGTTGATATATTTTGGAGTTCGTTATGTTTCATTTTCGAATTGTGTTGTTTTGAATCTTTTACAGCATTTAATCGTTAAATTTATCATCATGCTATAGGCGATCGTTTGGAGTAAAATCAAGCTTTTGATAATCCGAGTTTCCGGTGAAAAAGGTGAGCGTGGGAGTTTAAATAATGAGGAGTTAATCTCGACTTATCGTTATTTAAGTGCGTTAAAGTTTAGTTATATTCGTTAAATGTAGTTATAATTCTCTTAAACTTTAAAAAAATCAACAAATATAATTACTCATTTGATAACTTTTAATTAAGTAGTTGATAATTGCATAACTTTTAAAAATGTTGGTATAATGTGACTATCTATAATTAAAATGGTAGGAAATTGCTATTACATGAAATATTTTGGTAGTTTGATGCATGGTAATTGACATTTTATTTAAAGGGGGGGCTAATTTTGCAATTTAGTCTTGGAATGTGATAATGTGTGATATGTTGATTTCTATAATTCTATGTTGAATTGATATTTATCCGGGTGTAGTACTTTATCTCACTCGGATAAAAAAGTTGATTATGCTAATTATTTATCTGCTGTTGTTTTGGGCCATTTGGCTTGCGCGGTTATGTGATTAAGTTGAATAGCACGGGCTATTGACTCAATCATGAGCCCCTAGCCTGGCTCGTATATTCAAGAGAACAGGGTCTCTTGGATATACGAAGTCGTTTTTTAATGCACTGACTAGTCATGCATAAGGTGTGCATGGGGAAAAATCAAAAGGTGTGATTGGAGGAGTTATAAGGTGTGTTTGGGGAGCAAGCCTTGGAAATTGGCGGACACCGAGACGTTTCCTTTTATACCGTACATTACTATTTATACTTGTTTTGTTTACTTTATTTGGCATTTGTTACTCTTCTCTTTGAAATTATTTGAATTCACGCACACCCACCTCACTAAGTTGCAAGTCAACTTACATTATGTGTTTTACCTATTTTCAGATTTTCGGAAGTAGCATAGAAGCCAGGAAGGATTCTCGTCGGTCTTAAACTAGAATTTTGAAGCTTATATATATGTAAAATAGCTGCTATTAACTTATATTTTGTAAAAACCAACTTATGTAAATTTACTAAGTTTATATGTAAATATTAATTAAGTAATTTATAGTCGGGGCGTTACATATACGAATATGTCATTAATTATTATATTTCCTATAAAATTAGTCATCATTTCTCTAGAAACATACTGAAATTAGGCAATTAACTACACAACAAAAATAGCATAATATAAAAGAATCGTCTCATATCGTATGAAACAAATTGTAATTATATAGTATTTAAAAGCTCGATTTGTTATAATCCAACGTTAGTAATTAATGAGGTTTCCTCTTTCCATAACTTGTAGGTAGGACTGTCAATTGAGCCGGGCTTACTCGAAGTCCAATGGCTCGATGCGATTAGAAATTGGCCCGAACCAGAATATTTGTGAGCCGAGCCGATCAATTTATGAGCTGAGCTTGAGCCTAATACGGCTCAACCCGAACAAAGTCCGAATATATAATTTTTTTAAATATTTCAATTAATTATTTATATTGTAGCTATATTATTTTGAAACAATAAAACTTTGTAAAAAGTTACAATGTAAACTCACATATATGTTAATATATCAATTATGCATTGAAGGCCAAAGCTCAAAGGAAAAAAGTTCAATAAAAAAAAACCAAAAGTTAATACAAAATATCAATAAATCGAAGTCTTGGGACTTTAAAACTCTATTGTTTGTTCATATAGATCAAACGTATCTTTAAAAATGTGCGCAAATGACTCGATCTTTCAGTTTAATCATTATTTAATGTTTTATATAATGAAGTACATGTATGGAATTATATATACCCGTTTATCAAGTAATAGTAGTCTATTCATATGTGTTTCGGTAATCTTAACTTTTTATATGTCGAGCTAAATTTGTTTATATTAACAAACCCGATATGAGCCCGATATAGGCCCGAAACCCGAAAAGTTACATGGGCCGAGTTTGAACCAGAGAAATCAGAAAATTTATGAGCCGAGTTTGAGCATATAGCTATGAAGCCCGACAATATTTGAGTTCGAGCCATTTAAAGCTCGGCTCATAAGGCCCGATTGACAGTCCTACTTGTAGGTTCGAATCATTGGAGCCGCTAATTACCACTAGGGTTTTCGATGGGTTGGATCAGGTTTGACATGGATCTGGATTCATTTATGTCGGATCGAATTCGGTTCACTCGGATCTAGATTTTTCAAGTCCATCGGATCTTGGTCAGATTCGATCGGATTATCGAATTTTTTTTCGAATTCAATAAAATCTTTATTTTCAAAATTTACACTAGTATTTTTTCATATAGTTTTATTTAATTTAGCTAACATGTTCAAACTTTCTTCACTATTATTCATATTTTTGGATGAAAAAATACTTTAAAATGTTATTATGAATGAATTATTAACTTTTATCATCTTAATCATATGGTAAAATATTATTTAATGTTACTTATTTTAATAAAATATTATGTATATATATATATATATATGTAACTCTTTAATTTATTGTCGGATACAAATCTCTAACGGATCGGATCAACTTAAATTCATATTCGCTCCACGTATTTCGAATTTTTGATCTTTATAATCTCATCAAATCCATCAATCTCTAATCTAATCAAAATTCTAATAAATCGGGTTTGACTCGGATCATATTGAAATCCGCCCCAACAACCCTAATTACCACATTAGTGGATTATTTGACAATTCGCTAGTAGGTATTCAAGCGACCCTGAAATGAAAAAGATGACCCGGACATCCTAATATTTATAATAAAATAAATAAGTAAACTTGATATTGAACATTTTAAAGGTATACTACTCAGTTGGAGGGGGTTTTGGCATTTTACACCTTTAAAATATAGGATTTGGCATTTTTGCACATTAATTTAATTTTTTTGGCACTTTGCATCTGAAAATACAATTCATTTGACACATTGCACCATAGTGTGTGTTTAGTGAGAAAATTTATTAGTGGAAGGGTATAATAGTTATTTTTGAATTTTTTAGCACTTTGTATATTATTGACACTTTGCACCATATAAATATAGAATTTTCAAACTTAGCACCCTGAAAATATAAAATTTGGTACATTCCACCCCGATTCGAAAAAATTGGCACTTCTTAGAAAAAATAAATTTGGCATTTTGCACCCTAATGAGTTTTCTTTTGACAAAAGCTCCCAAATGTCTTCTGAGGAGAGATATAATAGTCATTTTCAATGCACAACAATCAAACATGAAAACAAAAAATCGAGTTTCTTTTTTTTTTTTTTTTGGAAAAGTATATACTCATTTGCATCAATTGTGATACTCATACAAAATTATACAATAGATACAAGTTTTATTTTTTTTGTTTTCATAAAATAAAAGTATTGGTTAAAATTTAGTATTATGATTTTTATAGCATTTTTCTGTAAATAAAATAAATAGTTTATTTAGTAATTTTTAAGACATAGTCAAATCTTAAACATCTTATTTCTAAAAAAAACATATAAACATGTTATGCTTTATTTATTTTAGTTTTGAATACCTTCTTTTAACATTTTAATTACATGTTATGCTTAATTATTATCTACTAGCATGTCAAATATAGGAATTACAAAATAGAAAAAAGAGTTTTTACCTAATTACTAATAGCTAGTAATTTAGTTCAAATAAAAAAAATTGTGTCAATTTTTTTAAATCGGGGTGGAAAGTGCAAATAGTTTATATTTTCAGGGTGCATGGTCCCAACAATCTATATTTCTACTGTGCAAAGTGTCAAGAAAATTAAAAAATAACTATTCTACCATTCCTTCAATTAAAATTTTCTCATCAAAACACATCAGAATGCAAAGTGCCAAATAAATTGTAATTCAAGAGTCCAAAGTACCAAAAACAATATTTACAAGGTGTAAAATGCCAAAATTTACCAGGTGCAAAGTGTAAAAAACTAGAGAACAAATGTGACACTGTACAATGCGGCTGTCAAGTACTTTCTGAGACTGTGTTATGTTTACTCTTTCACATAAGTTAGAGTGGAGAATTTTTGGCATGGGAAACAAATAAAAACTTAAACGTAAATTCATCTCCTGATAAATTTGTAAAATAATTTTCTATATATGTTTATCGGTACAAAGAATGTATCGACTAGAATCCTAACAAATTAAGAAACATAGTTGAAATTGACAAACATGTTGAACATTAAATTAAAAATGGTATGTACTGACCATAAAAAAAAAATTATAATGTTTTGTACCATTAAAATCTCATTTTGTTATTTTAGTGGTAATGTCAATTCACCTTACTGTGATATTTATAATGTTCAATTTATCCCATTTGTGATTTGAAAAAGAACATTTTATCCTTTATGAAAATTTTAAAGGAGCAATTTACCTCATTCAATCGAAGAGTGTAACTCACTCGCTGAAATTGAGAGTAGACATGAAAAGTGCTTTTGTAACATAGGGAGGTAAAATGCAACATGTATCATGACACAAAGGGGTAAAGTATCACATTTATCATAACACAGAGGGGTAAAGTGTCACATATAAGAGGTGTAGTTTTGTCAATTCGCATTTCTTTTAAGTTTAAAAATGGCAGGGGGACAGTGTAAAACTTTTCTAAGATTATCTTTTTCGAATTACAGAAAGGTAAATTGAATATTATGCATATCACATGGGATAAATTGTCATTAACTCGTTATTTTAATTAGCAAAAATCCATTTGTTTTATTCTTATTAGCAAAAAACGTATCTGAAACAAGAATACATATTTTATGGAAAAAGTGATAATTATACCCCCATCATAAAAATAACACAAGGGGTTTTTGCTAATCAGACTAAATATGGGGTATTTTTGCATTTATCTCAAATCAGACCGACCAATAAAGGGTCCATGGACTCGGTCACTCAGAGTAAGCAAAATTTCACCTATATTCCTAAAACTATGAATCCAAATTGAATCACAGAAAAGGAAAGTTTCGGCAAGAATTAACGCGTTTCTATTATCCATAATCTTTTTCTTACATGCCAAGATAAGAGTAATACTAATTCGGCGACCTGGTTCGAAATATATAGGGCTGAAAATCAAATCAAGTTATCCAGTACTCAACTTGAGTTCGTTCGATAAAAATTCGTTTGAGTTCGGTTCGTCACATAAATCAAACTATAGAAAAGTAAAATTTGTTGCCTAATTAAATTTTACCAAATTTGAGAGATAATGCAAATTACATAAAATCTCATCAAAAAAGACAATTGTGTGTAAGAAATTTTTATACAAAGCAAGATTTTCTTGAAATCTTTGTCATAATGCAATATTTGCATATAATTTAGGGTGATTTACACTCAGACCCCCTCAGGTTTGGGCAAATTACAAGAAACCCCCCGCTATTTGAAAAATTACAGGGACACCCCCTCAGGTTTGGGCATATTACAAGAAACTCCTTATGGCGTTAAAAACAGACGGACTTTGATGACGTCAGCAATTTTTTTTTTGATTTTCCAAATTTATACCTGGCTAAATATACCCACAGAGGGTGTCTATGTACTAATATTATACCATAGGGATGTCTATGTAATAATATTATGTCACAGGGGGTGTATTTGAAAGATTACAATAACTTCAGGGAGTTACTTATAGCCAACGGTCATATTTTAAAAAATGACTAATGGACGTTAATGTTGGCTATATATTTTGACAATAAATTTCATGGGGATACTTATAGCCAATGGTCATATTTTAAAAAATGACCAATGGATGTTACTGTTGGCCATATATTTTGACTATAAATCATAATGTTCAGGTGTAGGGATAATACAACTTTAAATCTCGGCGTGCATCTACAACCATTATGGGTGCATTCTTCACACACCCTACACATGAATATTTTGATTATCGATATTTTAAGCATTGTACACTACCTCTTAAATTTGATGATGACATTATCAAATTTGTGGGATGAAATATAAAAATAAAAAATAAAAGCTATTTATAACCAAAATATGTGGCCAACAGTAACATCCAACAGTCATTTTTTAAAATATGACAGTTGGCTACAAGTAACTCCCTAAAGTTATTGTAATCTTTCAAATACACCCCATGTGGTATAATATTATTACATAGACACCCCCTGTGGTATAATATTATTACATAGACACCCCCCATGTGGGTATATTTAGCCAGCGGTAAATTTGGAAAATCAAAAAACAATTTGCTGACGTCATCAAATTCCGTCTGTTTTTAACGCCGTAAGGGGTTTCTTGTAATATGCCCAAACTTGAGGGGGTGTCCATGTAATTTTTGAAACAACGGGGGGTTTTTTGTAATATGCCCAAACCTGAGGGGGTCTGAGTGTAAATTACCCTATAATTTATTTTATTGGGCAAGAATATAAAATTAAATATATTTTTTGTCATAAAAGATATTGATAGCCAATCAAATCGCGTCACATCATGGAGATAATTTTTCAAGATCTTCAAATCCCACCTATAGATAGGGGTCATCTCCAAGAAGAAGAAAATAATTCAAAAAGCACGAAGAAGTTCAAGAAGAAAGAAGCAAATTCTCTCAAGGCGTTTATTTAAGGCGTTCTTCTAATCAATGCGTTTCTTCAAGGCGTTCTTCAAATCAAGGCATTTCTTCAAGGCGTTCTTCGCGATATTCAAAGGCGTTCTTCCAAAATTAAAGAAAAATCCAATGTTAAGTTTGAGATTAAGCTATTTAGCTCTCAAATTAACGTTATTGGAAATTTACGAAGGTCCAAAGTAGATCAAATTCCTTAAAAAAACTAAAGTATCCAAGACGGAGTTCGAGACGTTCGTCGAGGAGATCTATAATTTCACATTTGATCCAAGATTAAGCACAATTGCCCTTGGATTAACGTTATTCAAACACCAAAATTATTTTGGAAAATATCAAATTAACATTTTTCAAGATCATGTTCAAGAAATATTTGTTTTCTTGAAGATTAGAATCAGAGGAATCGTAGAGATTGTAACCACTTAATTAATCTTTAAAGTTTGGATTTGTACTATTATTTCATATTTAAATATTTTTAAACTTGAAATTTTATTTGTTACACAAACAAACATGAACATCATTTTCCGTTCGGTAACTTTTAAAGTTCGGTTCGAGCTCGACTCGATAACCTAAAAATTGATAAAATACATGTAAAATATTAATCTACTCGATAATCGGCTCGAGCTCGTTCGATAAAAGATCCTTTGAGTTCGATTCATTTAACAATCAAATCAAACTCAAACACAAACACAAAATTTCAAGTTCTAACAAAATTCAATTACAATCTCTAAAACACGCGACGGTAGATAACCCAAAGCCCTTATTTTATCAAAAAAGAAAAAAAGAAAAAAACCCAAAAAAGCCTATTGTACAAAGCACTAAAGGCAGCTTCCAAGAAATTAGCTCATTTCATCTGCTTTAAATACTGATTTCCCCCCTCCAACTGAAAACATAAGCTAAAAAAAAAAAAAAGCGCAACAATTCTTTCTTCCATTCATTTCTCCTTCTTTCCCCAATACCGCCTGCTGAAGAATGGAGAAAAACGCAATGATCATCGAAACCAAAACTAATTTTGATTCTAATTCCAATGAGAAGTCCAAACTGTTTGGGCCCGACCCAACCAAAATCCAGATCACTAAAAAACCGCACCCCCACTTGTTATTTTCGAATCCCACTCCGGTCCGGGGAGCAATCAAGCGGCGGATCTTTGCTTCTCTTTTTCGTAAATTAAGGAACGGGTTCAAGTTTCACGACCATGTGTTCCCGCAGAATATCTGATTTTGATCAATGGCAGTTTGCTCTGTTTTCAACTTAATTCTACAAAAAAATGTCATATTTGTTCAAGGTATGTGTGATTGTGTTGTTTGTAACTTTGTTTCTTAATAATTAATTTGTTCATCCTGTAATATTACCGCTTGTTCGGGATTGAATCCTTGTAAGAAATAGTTTGTTTATTTTTCAATTATTCCTCTGTTTTGCAAGAAGTCATGATGACAGTATACATATATGTAATGTGTTTTAGATTTATTTGATGGATGGTTTTTTTAACATTGTATTACTCCATTTATATAGGTCTCTAAATTTAAATGGAACTACATTTTTAATTATTACTGGGAAAGTTCAATTTGACAAATAAAATGAGTTGAAAGGTACTGATTTGGACGTTTTTCGAAAATAGCACGAAATCTATACCAATATCTGGTGAGGAATTCCTACATTAAAATAGGGGCTTAATTTCACTTTGCACCCTGAAAATATATTAATTTTGCACTTTGCACCCTAAAAAAAAATCAATCCCACTTTGCACCCTAAAAACATATATTGTCTTTCACTTTGCACCCTGGATGAATTTCAAGCAAAAAAACAGGGGTATTTTGGTCACTCCCTTAAAAAATAACATATATTCCCTCCAAAATATAATAATGTCAGATTCATGTGCAATTAGGAGTAAAATTGATAAATTACCCAATAAAATAACTCTGAAAAAAATTATTTTGGAGGCAGCCAAATGAATACTTTAATTATTTACTACCCGATCTACTATTAAATATTATGCTAAAATAATGTTTATATAACTTGAAATAAGAAAATATAATATCAATAACAAGAATAAAACATAGTCTTGCTTTTACAGTAAAAGTGGCGAAGTGTAAGTAAATATGACGCCAACAAATCTGTTGGAATGACCGTCTAAAATATTTGTCACTCGAAAAATTAATCAGAAAATTTTTCCGACACGATATTTTTCGTTGAAACTTTCCGGTCCCAATTTTCACCACGATAAAATTGTCGAAAAATTCATTGAAAATTGACATTTTTCTTGTAGTGAGCTAAAAAAATAATATATGAAAGCCTATGTAACAATATATATATATATATATATATATATATATATATATATATATATATATATATATGAGATTTGTGCATTCAAATAACACAAGGATTCCTAAACTCAAAAATATTATTTGATATCGGTCTTTTAAAATTTTTATTTACAACATGTGATGTCTCATTTTTTTTAATTTTTTTTTTTGGAGTTATTTAAATGAGTAATTTGTCAATTTTGCTATTAATTGTACATGAATATCACATTATCATATTTTAGAGGGAGAATATCCTGACTTTTGAAAGGAGTGACCAAAACACCCTTGCTTTTTGGCCTAAAACTCACTCAGGGTGCAAAGTGAAAGATAATATATGTTTTGATGGTGCAAAGTGGGATTGATTTTTTTCGAGGGTGCAAAGTGCCAAATTGATACTTTTCCAGGGTGCAAAGTGGGATTAAGCATTAAATAGGCGGGGGTTTTCATTTGGGTGTAGAGTTTATTGCCATAAATGCATTTGTGACTTAGAGATTCGTTGAATTTGCAGATAATCTTTCAATATTTTGATAACATAATATTTTTTCAATTCTAAATAAAACCACAACCAACCATGGACGGACGTATGTGGGGACTGGGGGCCATGGTCCCCCAGAAAAAATAGAAATATTTACCTATATATGTATAATAATTTTACCAAATGAATTGTTTGGCGTAATGGTAGTACTCCTTAAAGGTAGAGTAAGGGTGTGTTTGCAATCTCTATTGAAAAAGCTGAAACTGGAAATTATGTGTTAAGTTCAAGATAATCACTTATAAAAATAAGTTGGGAGTGTTTGCAAATTCACTATAAATGAGACTTAAAGCACTTTGAGTAGTGTTTGAGACAAAAGATATGTGTTCAACTTATTTTTATGATTTCCTATGAAATATCTTATTTACCCTCATTAAAGTAACAACTTTTGCCTTAGTTTAAAATCTTATATGTATATAATTATATTTATTGAAAATTTGATATTTATACTATATAGTTTATTATAAAGTTGTTATTAAACTATGATTTTGGATTATTGTGCTATGTGTTTCTAGCACACGTCAAGATTAACAAGAAAACTTGTTAATGAAAATTAAAAAATTATTGTTGTACATTAAAAAGAAAAATGAGAAAGAAGACGTTTTAATATGTTATAAAATGACCAGGGCTATTTCGGAATATTGTATAATTCATGAGGACAAATTTGTCTCAAACTTTAGAAATCAGCTTCTCATTGAGGTCAAACCAACTTATTTTATGAGAAGCTTAAGCAAAAGCTATTTTTACAAACACCTAATCACGATTTTCGAGGAGAGAAAAACTCATAATCAGTTTGGAGTAGAAGTTGCAAACACACCCTAAGTGCAGTCAAAGAGTTGGGTTCGATTCTCTCCAACAACAATATGCCTCTTTTCTTGTCTTTTAATAGAGATTCAATTATATTCTCCATTCTGCCATATATTTTTTATCCTTTTATTATTTTGACTCAACAATTTTCTATTTTGGTCCAGTGGTATGATATTTTTTGTCCTTTTTAAGAAATTTTAATTAACATAAACTCACTTGTTGATAGATTTCATTTATTCATTTCACCCTAAGTTCATTTAGTTATTCCTTTTCATAGTGTTCGTTAATCGACGTTTTTCCATGAATTTTGCGCTTATGTAAACTTTACTTTTCTACTGTAGATATAATTTTGTATTGAATTATGGAATAAGAAATACACTGTGATTTAAGAAACATTATTTTACCTTTATATTACACATATTTGTGGCACATTCTGCTAGCTTTTTCATGTCTTGCATAAGCAATATTTATTTGCTTTCTGGTTAAACGTACGTAATTGCATCTCATTAAGTGTTTACACTTATAAAAATTGTGATAGAATATTTTTTTTCACCTTTGATGATTGGATAAAATTATGGTAGTATTACTTTATAATAAGTTAATTTTGTCAATTTACCAAAAATCGAAAAAAAAATATCGAGTTTGTTACAAAAAAACTTAGTTAATTATCCATATTACTTTATCTCAAATTAGCATTTTCACTTGATCGAAAATAGAAAAAAAATATACCAAATTTGGTATTAACAAAATCTTCGCCACACACACACACACACACACACACAAACAAAGCCGTCTAGGTCCGCCCCTGCAACCAACATTCTTATCTTGTGATTGGTATTATTTAATGAGCGAAAGACAAAAACACCCCATATGCTTTGTCTAACTCTCTATGATTTATTTAATAAGTTAAAAACACCCTCTATGCTTTATTTAATAAGTCATTTTTTAAAATAAAATGTTAAAAATACCCTTTGAATAATTGTTTTAATTAATACCATTAATCTTTGTGCACTCTACTTTATTGTGTAAACTTAGAAGTAATAAAGGGTGAAATTGAAAAAAGATAGATTGAGAAACCAAATGTGACAAGTAATTTGAAACATGAAATTTTACAAATGTGTCAATTGAGTAATTTGATGGTTGGCATGGTCTTTTTGTGCGTGTACGAGTGGGTAGATAAGCTGGAAGCGAAACGTATTTATAGTATATTTTTATAAGAGTCTTCAATGTTATCCTCGGTTTCATCGCCTGAATTTGAATTTGGAACTACTTCAGTTAAAGTTGTACAACAAAGGGGAAAAGAAGTCATTTAATTAATAGGATTTTCTTGTCGCATATCTGATTACAAAATTAACAACCATATTATAGGTAATAAAAAATAAATTAAAAAAATCAACAACCACATTTTTTATTAAATTGGTTGGGAAATTCTACTCGGTACTTTTTAGCTTACTCTTTCTAGCCGAGTGCCGCAATCCCAACTCCCAAGTGCACCTACCATAGTTTGAAAACGTCCTTCCTATAATCCCCAAATTACCCTCCACTAAAACTAAAGTCCCCACACTCTAAACTTGCTAAAAACGTAATTTCACAATCATAAACACGCGTAATTTGGGGAAAGTTTGTTGTGGAATCTTTCAAACTAAATTATTTAATACACAATTAGACGACTTTATTCAGTTCAACTTCTTAATGTATCATCCCTCTTTCCTTCTCTATAAATAGATGATGATTCATTTCTCATTTGTAATCAAACATTAATCACTTTCTATATATATTCTTAAGAAAAATTACAATGTCCAAATCTTCTGTTCACCCAGAAAAGACGACGCCCATATTGTCTTTTAAAAGAACCGCAAAAAAGATAATATCATTTGTGACTCCGACACGTGGGGCCATTAAGCGCAAAATGTTGTCTTGTCTTTTTTCTCCGTGTGGCCGTGTGAAGAAGTGAAATTGGACGAATTCTTTTTCCGTCGCCATTTCTTCTTCTTATAAGATTGTTTGTTGCTATTTGTATGTTTGTTTGTCTTCTTTGTAATAATAATGCATGTGCTTGTATGTTTTTCTTCCTTTGTTCATTTAATTTGTGTTTGTTCTTCAATATTGAGTTTTTGAATGAAAAACTTTTTATTTTATTTTCATATAACTTAAATTTTTATAAGCAAAAATATGAAGCAATATGGGCTGATGCAAAACATATTTTGGGTCTTGGCCCAATTTCATGGCCCAATTAATTGATTGCGGCCCGTTAGCCCAATAAAATGGGCCCTCACATTGAGCGACACTAAATATAGTATACAAGTAAGCAATATGTGGAAAAGTTTATTAATTACCCAAGCCCTAGGCCTGTCAATCGGGCCCTGTGAGCCGAGCATTTAATTGCTCAAACTCAAATACCGTCGGGCTTCATGTCTATAGGCTCAAACTCAAATGCCATCGGGCTTCACATCTATGAGCTCAAACTCGGCTCATGTAATTTTTCGGGCTTCGGGTTTATATCGGGCTCATATCGGGTTTGCTTACTCTAGCAAAATTTACTTATCAAATAAAAAACTACGCATTCTTTAAATGCAATATATAGACAATTTTATTTAATTCACAAGAATATACAAATTTTATACTCGTAATCAATAACATAGAACATTAAATATAATTGTAAAGTGCCAAGACTCCCATTTTTTCACCATTTATTTTTATTTTTCCGTTTTTCTTTTTGTTTATTACGTTCCCTTTGACCTGCGGAAACTTTAGTTATAATTCATATATGTGGTGGATTTACTTGTAGTAATTAGTATACTTATAACAATAGTATCAATAATTTAAAGTAGTAATATTTAAGATAATAATATATTCGGGCCTTATTCGGGTTGAGCCTTGTAAGACTCAAGCTCGGCTCATAAATTAATCGGTTTTAGTATAATGGCTCAAACTCAGCCCGGCTCACAATTATTCGGGTTCGGGTCAAATTTAATCGGGCCGAGCCATCGGGCTTCGGGTAGGCCCCGGCTCAAATGACAGTCCTACCAAGCCCCAAGTAATTAAAATAAGCCCATTCAGAAATCATGCTTGGCGAAGAACAAAATGATAATATATTATGTTTATCATTACACACTATAAATTCAAAACCAAGCCCATATATGTAATTAATACGTATTCAACATCTTCAAATTAGAGGTGTAAAAACGACATTGTATTAAAGTTTGGTTTGGATTTTGTATCGAGTTTGAAATTGTGTTTGAGCTTGATTTGATTATTTAACGAAGCGAGCTAATTCGAGCTTTTACCAAACGAGTTTGAGTTATATTTTTATGTATTTTTGTTAATTTTTAGCTTATCAAATCGAACTCAAACGAACTTCAAAAATTAATAAACAATAAATATTGTTCAAACTTGTTTGATACCTATGACAAATTGAGCTCCAACGAGTATCAAATAGCTCTTATTTGATTTTGAGCCTTCATTAAAGTGTGGGGACATGGATATAAAACAAGTGTTGGAATCATTGTAGCATGTTGAGTATGGAATTTCTCATCATATACGAGTTAGAATATTACTGGTGTATGTGGATGGGTTTTGGCTCGGTCTCGCTGATTTCGCGGATTTCGCGAGACCGAGCCGAAACCCTTTCAAATGAGTTTTTGCCAAACCATAAAACCATAAAAAACCTATTCAGAAACTCACACTCAACCTTTTCAAACCTATAAAACATTGATTTGACATCTATCATCTACTCTTTTCCCTAAACCCCAACATCCAAACTCAATCCAAGTGGGATACAACCAAAACTCATCCAAATGAGGTCTCAAAAATTTCATCGAAACCACCCAAACCATTTTTTTTAAACCGAGACCCACAAAATCGAACCAAAACTCATCCAAATAGACCGTTAGTTTAGATTTCATGTATAAAATATTCTGAAAAAAGAAATGGATTTATGCAGATTCAATCCCCTTGTTATATTAGCACCACCACCTGGTCGGTGCTAATTTAATATAAACAAATAACCTATATATTTGGCATGATCTTTAAATATTTTTCACATATTTAGGTACAGTGGTCGAATTCCATTCTTCCAGGTCCACTTACATCATTTGATCATTACATGACACTTTTGTCATGTGGCTGTTGTAATACTTTGTCAATTTTGTAACATCTTATTATATTATTAAAAAGAAAGAAAAAAAAAACTTTTGGATTTTTTTTTTTCATTATGTCCTTTTCAATGTCCCTCTTATTATTATTAAAAAGAAAAAAACACTTGGATTTTTTTTTTTTTCATCATGTCCCTTTCAATGTCCTTAAATTAATCCAAATAAATTGCAACTCAAAATCTGAACAAGATAAAAAAAGATTACGCTTTTCAAGATCAATGGGGTCAAGTCTTCTTATATTGAACTATTTAAAAAAGGTCTAATTTTATTTGTACAAAATTAATCAATTCATTGCTATATTATTTCTTAGTCCACAACTGAATGTGTCATTAGTGATGTTGATCATTCAATTAATCTAATTGCTACTATGAATATGATATAATATGAAATGAATTAAATTTTGCAGATTTATGCTTCCTTATATTATGTTTGCCTTTTCACTTACTACCTCCGACCCCAAAAAATTCTCCTTAATACAGTTGACTAGTCAACTTTACCAAAATTTTAAAAAAATATAATAGATAATCTAATTAATTTTTTCCAACAATAATTTAATAATATTATACAATACCATATATATTAATATTTAAAAGGTTTAAAACGTCATAAATGTAACAAATCTTCTTGATAAGTCACTTAAAAGATCAAAAAATTTGACTTTGCATTATAGCTAATGGAGTAAAAAAATTGGGACAGATGGAGTATAATATTAGAGCTAGGAATATTATTTAGTTACTAATTAATTACATATCAAATAAGTATTTTTTTTCATAATACATTTATCAATCATTACATTAAAAATTAGTTCAATAACTTCTCAAATACTAAGAATTATAAATTACAAATAATATAAATAATTATCAAAGACTAATTTTAAAACTAAAGAAATATTTAAAAGACAAAAGTGTGATATCCTCTCTTTGTTTAATCCGTCAAAAAGTGACAGTTGAGCCTTCCTAGATTTCGGTTCATATTTCAGACAATGACTTAGTTATAATCCCAACAAATGCATCATCCAAAGAAAGTGGTCATACTCCTTTATTGAGCTTTAGGATTAGATTGTACCTATTTAAAATGTCTAATCGTTTTTTTTTTTTCGTGTGCTAAATGCCATCCCGTTTTCCTTTTAAATATACTCCCTAAAATTATATAGGTTCCATGCTTTGGTGTTAGGTTTGGTAAAGTTAGGGAAAGTTAGGGTCTGGTTGTTTGGTATTTGGGAGAGTGATTTGAGAAAATAATGGAGGTTTGTGAAATAATCTCGATTTATGTAGCATTATTTGTTTGAGTTTTGAGAGAGTGATTTGAAAAATAAGGTAGAGTATGTTTTTTTTTTAAGGGTTTAGGGCATCTCCATTGATGGAGTGGGAGGGGGAATCCATGCGAAAATGGGATAAAAATTGAAGATTTATGATTCAAGGGGAAGAAAATTGGTGGTCTAGAGCGGTGGCTCCCCCACCGCTTGAAATGGTGGGCGGTGGCAGTCCAGACCACCTCACCCACTTCATTAATGGGTTGGGTGACGCACCCAACCCATTTTGTTCTTTTTTATATATAATTTTTTTTGTTTTATTTATGTATAATTTAATTATTAATAGGAAAAATTAATAAAAATATTTTTTTACTAGGAAAAATTATTAAATATATTTTTTTTAAAAAAATCTTAACCTTAATTTAATTTTATTACTTGTATAATTTGTGCTTTTATTTAACGAACTTAACATTAATTTAATATTATTACTTGTAATATTGTAACTTTATGGACAATGTTAAATTTATTAATTGATATTATTATTTAGCTCTATTATTATTAATTTTATTAAGTGAGAGTGGGAAAATATGAGAATTAGAATAAATTAAAAACATAATTAAAAATTATTTATGAAAATTAAATACGATTTATGGATTAAAACAATTATATGTTACATAATTTATTATTATTAATGTCAATGTTAAATTTCTTATTATTAATGACAGTGTTAAATTTACTATTATTAGTGAGAGTGGGGAAATATGAGAATTGGAATTAAATGGAATGAAAAGATTGAGTCATTGAAGATGACTATAAAAAGAGGAGTCTGGAGGGGAAGGGGAGTTCATCCTCACATGAGATGGCCTTAGGTTGTAGGTGTAAGATGTTTATGATTTTATGTCGAATCATGTTTGTTATGTGAAATAAGTAATGTAAAAGATAGATTACTTTATGTCAAATCAAAGTAGAGTTTGTGTAGATCTTTTTTTAGAGATAAAAAAAATTATTGCTTGTTTGTCTTTTGAGAGAGTAATTTGAAAAAATTAAGAGAAGATAAACAAGTGTTCATATTTGTCTTACTTTCTTCAAACACGAAATAATTTTCGAAAATGCGAGACAAACATCCCCTTAAACTTTCTTTTGAAGTTTGCTATTTAGCATATATATTTAATTTTCAATAAGTAAGTAGATATAGTAATTGAGGGAAAAATATTTTTGATACCAAACTTTAGTCCAAAAAACACATTTGGTACCAAGCTTTTTCAAAAAACACATTTCATACCATGATTCACATAATCTTGACACATTTAGTTTTGCCGTCAATTTTCAGACGAAATTCAGTACGTGTCGTTCATGTGTGGGTCTTTAAAACCCGTGCATGTTCTCCATTCCATTGTCAATTTAACGGACACATGAGCGACACGTGCTGAATTTCGTTCGAAAATTGATGGCAAAACTAAATGTGTCAAAATTGTGTGAATCATGGTATGAAATGTGTTTTTTGAAAAAAATTGGTACCAAATGTGTTTTTTGGTGTTTTTCCCTCTATAGTAATTTGGTGCTCTCTGGCGACCACATCTATCATTTGCAACCTCGAATTTGGATTTGACCAAGATGAGAATAAACTAAAATTTGGGTAATTTTTAAAAAGGCCATATTTGAAAGTTTAATTTACAAAAAGGCCATTAAAAACTTAAAAATTTCAAAAAAGCCATTATTTAAAAAAAGAAAAAGATTTATTCACTGATTTTGACATTTGGCATTTGGCAAATGTCAAATTGACATTTGTCAAATGCCAAATGTCAATTTGACATTTGGCGTTTGACATTTGCCAAATGCCAAATATCAAAATCAGTGAATTGGCATTTGGCGTTTGGGGTTTCCAAATGCCAAATGCCATGAAAATTAGTGAATTGGCATTTGGCGTTTGGGGTTTCCAAATGCCAAATGCCATGAAGATGTTCATGGCATTTGGAAACCCCAAACGCCAAATGCCATGAATATCTTCATGGCGTTTGGCATTTGGAAACCCTAAACGCCAAATGCCAAAAACGCGTAAAAATACAGAAATCAGATCGGAGAAGAAAAGAAGCGGCGAAACTTACACCAAACGAATGATCATTCTCCTTCGTTCCTCCTATCCCCCATCATCTCTGATTGCATTTGCCATCTTTAATTTGTGAAATTCTTGGGAAAAATTTGGAATAGAGAAGTTGAGAGAGATGAGAGAGCTTGAATTTGAATTTAAGAATTGTGTAAGTGAGAGTTTTAGAGTTGGGTTTTGGTTATTTATTTATTTTTTATATTAAAAATAAAAAGAAAAGAAAGGCTTTGGCCTTTTTGTAATTTCTATTTTTCATTTTGGCCTTTCTGAAATTGGCTCCTAAAATTTCCCAACAATTAAACTCAAAATTTCCTCACATTTGATTGCTATAAACAAAAATTGGTTCAAGCATTGTGATTCAAAAATTATAAATGATAAAACTATAAAATATATTAATTTTACACTAATATTTTTTCTCCACACTCAAACTCAATTTAAATCATGTTTAATTTAAAAGAAATTAAAACTCATCATGCAAACTAAGTTGTATTAATTGTTTCATTGGAACCAACACCCAAACAAAATATAATCAGTACGGATTCATATGGGATCATGCATGCAATTTAATGAAATTGGGTATCCAAATTGGCCAATTTCACGGTTTTTGTTGGCTTTTTAGTTTTTACTCATGCCTGAAAAGAATGATTAGAAATGAGTCAAATTGACAGACTTTGTGTAAATGATCATATATAGTTAACAGGAGAAAAAGAAAAAATCAAAACCATTTATTCCATACAGACAAGCTTCTATCTAAAAGCCGTTCAAAAATTTGTAGGAATCCACCAACACATAAGTCATAACTTTATTTGGTTAAAGTGTTTTTTCGTTTTGGGTTTAAAAAAGTCATTAATGTGGATATTTATTCTAGTTTATTACTAGTATTTGATAGTTATTATTATTTGTAATTTTTTGTACTTGAGAAGTTATTGAAAAAAATTCTGATATAATGATTAATGATGAATGTATAAAAAAAAAATGTGTCCAAATTTAGCAACACAAATGTCATAATTTTGACTTTGTTAGCTCACAACAAAGGGTGCTGTTAGAATTATGATTTTCAGATTTGGGAAACATTTTGGGCCTGTTTGTTTGGCATTTCCCAGATTTTTTTCGTGTTTGGGAAATGTCAAACAAACATGTTTTCTATTTTCCGAAATAATTTTTTTATTCATTAATTTTCTCAAACTACTCTCTCAAAAGCCAAACAAACAACAATTTTCTTATCTCTAAATAAAACCTATACAAACTCTACTTTGATTTGACATAAAGTAACCTATCTCTTACACAATTTATCTCACATAACAAGCATGATTTGACATAAAGTCTTACACATCTTACAACTACAACCCAACTCTTCCAAAAAAACCTACACCTACTTTATTTCTCAAACCACTCTCTCAAAACCCAAACAAACAACATTACGCAAATCGAGATTATTTCACAAACCTCCACTACTCTCCCAAACTACTTTCCCAAACGACCAAACAAACAGGCCCAAAATGATACTTCCTCCGTCCCATTTTTCTTTATCTCTTGATACAGTTGATCAGTCAACTTGACTAAATTTATAAAAATTATAATAAATATTTTAATTAATATATTTCATTAATAAGTTGATATATTATATGAAACCATATATATTAATATTTAAAAGGTTTAATACACCATAAATGTAAATAATTTATCATGATAAGTCACTTAAAAGATTGAAAATTTTGACCAAGTGTTGTAGCTAATGGAGTAAAAATAATGGGACGGAGGGAGTATATGGTTATTATATATGTCTTCGTGCTATATATTGAGTCGAATGAACTTTTTCAAAACTATTAGGAGTAATATGAAAGCTATATCAAATTGTTTGGATTTACAAATGAATAAATTAGGTTGCTTGATTATTATTTTAATTTTGGGCAAAAATAAAATAATAGCGATTCCTTTAGGAAAAAGGTGGCGTTTCATTAATAACTCATTTCAATAATTACAATGTCTTAGTTACATGTCAAAAGATCAACTAAATTTTGAATCTCCTAAACAGATGTGCAATTTTTAAATTGATTGCAAATATATTAAGTAACTAGAAGCATGTATGGATTCGTTTTCTAGTAATGTAGTTAATAGTATGATTTTATTTATATTTGCATGTAGTTTACCTTGTCAGATTCCATTTTTCTCTTTAATCAATGTGCCTTTTTAGTTTTTACGAAGATATGTATAAATTATTATCTTACTATCTCCACCAGTCAAACGTTAAAAGATTTTTGAAGATATAGTATGATATTACATCTTTTTCTATATTTAAGAAATAATCTAAAATAATATTGATTACGATAAGATATTATATATCACCTTTTTAGTCATCTAAATCACTTTCTATAATTTTCTCAAAGAATATTACGAGTACATTAAATCATGGATCAAAATTTTCATCTTTTTCGTCGAAAACATCGAAAAGTTTCCGTTTTTGAATAAAACGAAACGAAAACAAGATGTAATTTCGAAACTATTTGTTTGTCTGAGACTCTCTTGTTTTTCTTAATTTAGTAATTTTTTTTTTTACATTTTTTCCTTAGTGTTTCCGAGATATTTTCGAAAAGTTTTGAAAAGTTTCCAATATTTGGCTAATCGAAAAATACACTCGAAACGAAAATTTGATCCATGCATTAAATACAGTAGAAAAAGATTCTATAATTTGCATAGGTATTAAGGAAGTTAATAATTAAATTTGAATTTAGGAAAAAGTTTGTCATACCTAAAATACCCCTATTTATTTGGTTAGAAGAGATAGAACAATTGGTTAAAGTAGAAGAAAGAGAGAAAAACAAGGAATAAATAAGGGTAAAATTGGAAGATATGTTATTAATGATGTATTGGAATCCTAAAACGACAATTAATTTGGAATAGAAAAAAATCTCTAAAGCGACAATTATTTTGGAATGGATTACCAATTTTTTTTGTTTTAAATTAATTAGCATGTTCGGGTTTTCAAAGTATTTTTTTCCAATTTTGCCCATTTCTCTCATTGGAGTTGGAAAACTCAATGATCACCACTCGCTAATAAAAAAATAAAAACTAGACATTATCATAAAAGGTATTTGAGACATTTTACCATAAAAAAGTATGTAATGATGATGTTTTTAATCTGTGTGAAAATAAGAAATGTGTCAATTAATATGAAACAGAGGAAGAAATTAATAGGAAATTTTCTTATCCAGACCTGATTTACTCTGTGATTGACCATTTTCTTAAGAATTTTATCCAATAGAAAAACAAGTGTATTCCACTTATCATAAAAAATATCGGCAAATTATGATTTGGATAGAATTTCCCCATTAATAGATGGGGAATTAAAAATCAAACAAAGATTATCCAAACCTTCAACTAACACAAATCTAAATCTTCTTTAAATCAAAGTCAACTTCCTCATTTTCACGCCGTTCAATTCGTAACAAACACACTACTTCTTGACCAAATACACACACACAAACACACAGTCCACAACCTACGTTATTGCTCCTATTAAATATTAATAACTACAAACACCTAAAGGGCAAAAAGAAAAAAAAAAGGAAAAAGGAAAAGAAAAACCCCTCTCCCGGCTCCACTCACTGTCTAACACAAGTGTAAGTATTATGGTTTGTATCTCTATATGTATTTGTGTATGTATATATTGTGCGTAGGGTGAAGGGACTGAGGCATGCTGCTATTATATTGTGTATATATCTTGAAAAGCCAAGAAAATAACGGCATATTCCTCTATATCTTTCTTTTCCCTTTATTTTACACTCACTTTTTTAGTTATTTCCGGAGAGAAATCCTCAAAACAGCACATTTTGGAGAGATAAATAGAGGGTCTTGATTAAATATTTCAATTTCAGCCTCCAAAAAAAAAAAAAAAAAGAATCTTTCTTGCTTCATTTTTGTTTTTATAACTCTTGTTTGTTTTCTTCTTGAAGATGGTGGTGAGAATGATGAGGTGGAGACCGTGGCCGCCTCTTATTTCAAGAAAATATGAGGTGAATTTGAAGGTGCAGAGGCTTGAGGGTTGTGATTGGGTGGATGAGGGTGCAGATAACTCCAATGGTGGTCTTGCGGTGGAGATCAGGTGGAAAGGTCCCAAGATTTCATTCAGGAGGTCTGTGAAGAGGAACTGCACGAGGGAGGAGAAAATTGATTGCCAAAACGGCGGCGTTTTGGTGGAGTGGGATGAGGAATTTCAGAGTGTTTGTAGCCTTTCTGGTTACAAGGACAATGTGTTTCATTATTGGGAGATCAACTTCACTGTTTTGCATGTCAGTTCCTTTTGTTCTTCACTGCAAGATTTACTTTTTGAATTCTGAATTTTTTATGATTTTTTTTTTAGGCTTTCTGACATTTGTGATTTCTTGAATTCTTTTATGGGTTTTGCTTATTTTAATCTGTTCTCAGATTTGATGTGAGAAATTGGTATGTATTATGTAACCCCTCAGGCCCCAACTCTTCTTCCAAAACACACACACAGATATGGATTAATTGTTGATAGATTTATATAAGCAAGAGGTTATCTAGGTTTTGTAGATCATTTCTTTACTAGTACAATGTATGTGTTGCATGTGCCTCGATGTTGTGATTCCGCCTAAGGTACTCGAATTTTAGGATGGCTTCTGATTTTAGGGATTGATGTAGTTTTGGAGATGCTTAATTTGTTCTAAAACTGTATATATGCTTGTGATTGTTCTCTTTGATCTTGAGATTTGTGACTGACAAAAAGGGGAAATTCGAGTTCTGATGTGGATAATTCCCAATTAATCCACCTTTATAGGTTCAAATGAAGGCGTCTGAAAATATACAAGTCTCTTATTTGCTGAGGGATTGAGTAAATGTCGTCCTTTAAGTAGTAACTATGGATCAACATCATGGTTTTTATGTTGGTAACTTTCAGTAACCAAAGTACCGAACTTTCGGAGTCATTATTTACGTTTATGTAGAGTATGGATTATGAAAAATCTAGGGTTATAACCGGTTCCCCTGAATTCATGGTAGATGATTGCTTTGATGTTCATTGAGTATATTCGCAATGATCATTTCCATCTTTAAGCGATTGCCAAAGATTTGCTGCTCCTTCTTAGATATTTCGTTTTCTTAAATCTGAAAAGCTGTTAATTTAGATTGACCGTTTTAGTAAAAAGTATGACCTAACATCTTGAATTGCCAAAAAGTATGGAGTTTAAGATATTGGTCACTCTCGAGTCAGGTACCATTTCATGAAACTTGTCGCGTTCATGTAGGTCGTTGCCTTTCTAAATTTATCTGCCATTTTTAGATCTTGGCCACGTGTCATGTAATAAGTTGCTAAATAAACGTAGATTACCACTAACCATGTGCAAAATACTTTCAGTTTTGTAATGCTGGTAAAAAGTCAGCAGAGCTCTATCCTGGCTCGGATCTTTAGTATTCTCTTATTTATTACATGTGTCTACTATATTAATATTATTGACCACGGTCCAGTGTTGGGAGTTTCTCGAAGCAGGGTTTGCCCTAGATTTTATTTAGCTTTGACTAAACCTATTTGGTTTTGGATCAGGGTTTGAACCAAGGGGCGAAAAACAAGATTTTGGTTGTTGGTTCGACATTGCTAAACCTTGCGGAATATGCTTCCAAGATAGAGGGTGAAGTCATCGAAATCAAGATCCCTCTCACAATTTCAAGCATTCCAATCGAGCGTCGCCCTTTGCTCTGCGTAAGTAACTACAGTTTACTATCTTTTCTCGATTATCTCCTTTACTACTTACAGTTTAAACGAAATAACGTATAATCTTCATTCATATTGCAGATATCTCTTGGCTTGGTGGAACTCAGAGCTGCCCAAGAATCGATGGAGGTGGTTCAAAGTCCGATAATCCCTCTTTCACCCCCTGCAGTATCTCTAGAAACTTCTACTGAGAAAGATGAGCTTTCTGCACTTAAAGCTGGTCTCAGAAAGGTTAAAATATTTACCGAGTACGTGTCAATTAAACGAGCTAAAAAAGCTTGCCGTGAGGAGGGTTGTAGCGAGGGCAGGAGCTCTTCCAAGAGTGAGGAGGGTGAATATACTTACCCCTTTGATTCTGACTCTCTCGATGAATTTGAGGAAGGAGAATCTGATGAAGACAAGGAGGACTCTACCGTTAGAAAGTCTATTAGTTATGGGAATTTAGCACTTGTTAATTATGCAGGCATCTCGTGTGCTAAAACTAATAATGAAGATGAAGATTGGATTTACTATAGTAACCGCCGTAGATCATATGTTGGCGGTTCTAGCGTAGAGGATTTGGATTCTAGTTCTAATGAGCAGCCATTGATACGAAATTCTAGACGAAGTATTTTACCGTGGAGGAAGAGGAAACTGAGTTTTAGATCTCCGAAAGCTAAAGGGGAGCCATTACTTAAAAAGGCTTATGGAGAAGAAGGCGGAGATGATATTGACTTTGACCGTAGACAGCTTAGCTCCGATGAATCTCTTTCTTTTGGGGTAAAAAAAATCTTATGCTTTATTCTTCCTCTTACGAAACCAATAAATGCAAAATAAACTCCTATCCTTTGCCTAATTAGCAAAAACACCCTTGTGATATTTTTTATTAGAGAAAAACCCTCTCCCATGCCGTAATACATATTTTGCAGGAAAAAGGTTAATTGTACTCCCACCAAAAAATCCAAAAAGACCCCTATTAACCTAAAAAATTATCAATAATCCCCCCTTGTTAACTTTGAAAATTGGCAATAACACCCCTTTTCACTAAAACAAATGACAATAATCTCCCTATTGACTTATGAAGGAATTTCAAATGGGGTACTTTGCTAATAAAAAAAGACGGGGGGTTTTGCTAATAAAAATAATACGGGGTTTTGCCAATTAGGCAAAGCACATGGGGTATTTGTGAATTTAGCTCATTTTTATAATTTTCGTAAATTAATGCTATGTGTCTTTTTTGCAGTGGCATAAGATCGATGAAGATTCGAGTGTAAATCGATCATCGATTTCTGAATTCGGTGACGATAATTTTGCTGTTGGCACATGGGAGCAGAAAGAAATAACGAGCAGAGATGGACAAATGAAAATTGAGACAGAAGTCTTTTTTGCTTCTATAGATCAGAGAAACGAGCGTGCTGCA
This sequence comes from Penstemon newberryi var. newberryi, assembly GCA_030819805.1. NCBI lineage: Eukaryota > Viridiplantae > Streptophyta > Magnoliopsida > Lamiales > Plantaginaceae > Penstemon > Penstemon newberryi. The sequence continues at coordinate 33,319,426 of JAUALY010000006.1, read as the reverse complement.
GGAGAAAGTGCTTGTACAGCTCTTGTCGCCGTTCTTGCTGATTGGTTACAGAACAACCGTGATCTCATGCCTATTAAGTCGCAGTTCGATAGTTTAATAAGAGATGGCTCCCTAGAATGGAGAAATCTTTGTGAGAATGAAACTTATATGGAGCGGTTTCCTGATAAGCATTTTGATCTCGAGACTGTCCTCCAGGCCAAAATCCGCGATCTTTGTGTAGCTTCTGAGAAGTCGTTTATCGGGTTTTTCCATCCGGATGGAATGGAAGAGGGTAATTTCGACTTTTTGCATGGTGCTATGTCGTTCGACAATATTTGGGATGAGATTAGCCAGTCGGAGAGTGAAGAAGCCCAGGTTTTCATTGTCAGTTGGAATGATCACTTTTTTGTACTTAAAGTCGACACCAATGCTTACTACATTATCGACACATTAGGCGAGCGACTGCACGAGGGGTGCAGTCAAGCTTACATCCTTAAATTTGACAAAAATACATCTATCTACAAATTGCCAAGTAAGGAAGATCCCAAAGAAGATTCCAGAAGGGTCTCAGTGACAGAATCTGAGGAACCAATGAAAAACGAGCATGAGGACGAGGTTTTGTGCAAAGGTAAAGAAACGTGCAAAGAGTACATTAAGAGTTTCTTGGCTGCAATTCCGATTAGAGAATTGCAAGTAGATATGAAGAAAGGTTTGTTAAAGTCAACACCTCTTCATCACCGACTACAGATCGAGTTTCACTTCACTCAATTACAACCACCAACACCCTCGACTCCTATAATAGAAGAAGTATTTGATGTTACTAATATACCAGAAGTGGCTGCTGTTTAAAGACTTACTACTTCACTTAGAAACTGGTAACTGTATATTTGAATAGTGTGATTATATCTAATTTTACCTTAGTAAATATATGTAGTTTTCGGGTGAATGTGCGGCTAAAAGAGCGGCCATTTGATCTTCTTGAGTTGTTCGTCTAAGAGGGTGTTTTCTTTTAACTTTGCTGTGTTTTAGGATGATTAAGAATGTAACTATCTTTACTGTTTTATCTCTACTCATTGTCGTGTTTGTTTGACCTTTTTGAAGGAATAGTTTGTCGATTTATAATGTCTTAACAACAAATCTTGGTTGCTATACATGCTAATTTTGTCCATGACCCATCAAGTATATCTTTCCATTTTCTATTTACCAAATTTGGGGACACCATTGCAAAATGGTTCTATTGATTAAGATAAAGTTGAACTAGTTATGGAATATGGGGCCTACTTATGGTGAGTTACCTATACCTCACTCAATATTTATTCCAAAAGGACTTACATGTGGGGAATGGAAGGACACAATTAGATATTGGCACTTCTAATGATTTTGCAAGTTTCGAACCGCGTCAGACATATTATATGGGAACATGTCTCAACAGAGATTCGAACTTGGGTCGCCACTTTGATGGTATCAGTCCCTTCCACAAGACCAAGTCTCCCCGTAATGCATCATTCGTTCTAATTTGCTTTCTAATGAACTCTATTTATACAATGAATTTTGCTCTATATATACTTAAATGAAATTGGGAAATCATAACTATCTTCTGCATATTTTTTAGGATTTGCTTCTCTTTAAAAATCCCATATGAGAATTCTTGCTTAAGTTATGCTATACTTTACTATTGTTTTTGGTTGTGCATTTTGCTTGTAGTATAACAAGTGAAATATCTCTTTCAATGTATCTTGAAATGATTTTGAGTGGGTGGAAGTGGAACTAATCATCAATCTTCTTTGACTTTGTTTGACTTGCAGCATCCGAGGTCTTAACGCAATTTGGTCATCAATCCTTAATCATAATGGTCCTAAATTTATAAATAGATTTTAGAATTAACTTTTGAGTCTCACTTGTATTCTTTAACGCGTGTATTGTATTACAAAATACCGACTGGACTCAATCCCTCAATTCTAGAGTAAATCTATTCATATCTATAGTTATTTTTCCCTCCAAGAGTTTAATCATTTACGAGGTGCGTCGATTACATTAATTGGGAACCTCTAAACAAGGGTTCAAACTTAAGTTCGCTACTTTATAGTGTATAGTTCATTCCACTAAATCAATCACCTATTGGTATCTGCGATATGTGTCGTATTATAAAATAGCGATTGGACTCAGACCCGTCAATTATAAAGTACATCTATTTATACCTATAGTTTGATTGATCACTCTTTATTCATGTATACAATTAATGTTGAATGATTGTCCCTTTCAATTGTGTTGATGCTTGTTGTATCTTGACTTGAAAGGGGTACTACTTTATGAGGTTTGAGACATACCTCATGGCTAGTAGAAAAAAGGCTCAATCACCATACATGCTTTATTATAATTCACATCCACAAAGTTTAATACAAAGAAAAAGAGAGAAAAGCATAAAACTTTTGCTTCCCTTGTGATTGAATTATGAACCATGCCACACTTTGTCTCCTATCCTTGGGCTCTATTCCAGTGAGAATCCCACCATCTATTCAACCAATGATGAATCATTATCTATTGTGAAATTACCAACTTGCCCTTCACACCGCGATTCGATTGGTTAATAGAACAAAGGGACGAAAACACTCATCCATAGCCTAGTACTTACAATTCAAATAAACATGGAAAGAAACCAACAATGGCATTCTAGACACTACTTTCCAACCACTTGAAATAAAGAACTAAGAAAATATCAAGAATAAATCTTTATGAAGCTTGTTTTGATTAAACACATTCTTTCACTTGTCATTCTCAACCAAGTCTTATCCATTTGGATTTGCAATTTAGTTAGTGTAAATAAATTGAAAAAGAGATGAAAAATATGAAAGGGAGAGTACTTAGGAAGTTGAAAACCATTTCCACTCCTTCTTGGAAACCAACCTTGGTTTTTCAGAAAAATAACCCAATTCAAATATTTGGCAGTGTATCTGAATTTGTTGTCAACTTCAAAGAAGAAAATACAGATGGGGAAAAAAATTATGTACCCTCATTAAAATCAAAAGAGGAGAAAAATGTTGCCACAGAGTCAAATCCAGACAAATTTGGCCTAGTTCCAATGCAAGAGAAGGTACAATTATTGCAAGAATTTGATCCTTCAATGGAAATTGTCCCATCACCTTTTCAAACATCATCAATAATAGAAACCGAAAAAAGCCCTTCCGAATCCATCCCACAATCTTTCTTCAAACTCATATCCATGGAAGAAAAGGAGTCGGTTATACTCTACACCACGAGCCTACGTGGGATAAGAAAAACGTTCAAGGACTGCAATACAATAAGATTCCTTTTAGAAAGTTTTCGTGTAGTATATTACGAGAAAGATGTTTCAATGCATTTGGAGTATAGAGACGAGCTTTGGAGGATGCTCGGTGGAAGAGTTGTTCCTCCGAGGCTTTTTATAAGGGGAAAGTACATTGGAGGGGCTGATGAAGTTGTGCAATTGCATGAGAAGGGGATTTTGAGAGACTTATTACAAGGTATGCCATTAAGTACTTGTTTGAATTGTTCTTGCAGAGGTTGTGGTAATATGCGATTTGTGGTGTGTTCGAGTTGTAATGGAAGTCGGAAGCTGCTTATGGAAGGGGAAGAGGAGGGGGGGTTTCGTAAATGTTGTGATTGTAATGAAAATGGATTGGTTAAGTGCTCGATTTGTACGTTGTAGAGTAGAATCGAGATCTTCTCCGGCTGTTTCTTCTGCTTTCTGAGTCTTGTAAATAGTTTGATTATGTTTGTGTTAGCAAGAAGTATTAGCTTATTAGTTAGTTCAGTCTAAATGTTCAACATTTAGAATTCATGTTGCTTTCAATTTTTTCCCTGCTTAATTTCAAATTTGTGTAAATAGTTCTTGAATTTTTTGCGTAGACTATTATACCCCTACTTAAATACTACAACGATACTCAATATAAATGGCAAAATAAGATTTTTTTTCGAAAAAGCATACTTTTACATGCTCAGTAATAAAATATAAACAAGTTAAAGACTATACATGAATTTATCTCTAGTAATATTATAAAAAGGAAAAACTGAAAAAAGACCAACCTTTTTAATTAAACTTTTAAAAATTTACGGCAATTCTTTTCAACTTACTGCTATTTTTCTACATACTAATATAACGGAATGATTTTACTGCATATATAACATATTCAATTTCATGTGTTACAATATCATCCTTACATATCATATAAAAAGGCCAGAAGGATTAACCTCAGAATTGGATCTAAAAAGTTAATTATAGGCAGTTTATAATCATCATACAAGCAAAATACCAAGGATTCTTTACATACACAATTACATAAAGACCGGAATGTTGAAACGAGGAGCAAATCCTTTACGAGCTTCAAATATCAGCCAAGTTCTCTGGAGCTATAAAACCAATGCTAAAATCAAAAGTTATGCATGTCAATTGCTTCTTTCCATCCATCAATGTCATTTTAAGTTTGTAATTGCCCTGTCAAATACCAACAACAACGTCATATCGATGTATAATAATCGAAGCTAGGCAAGACGATGAACAAACAGAGAGTAAACGTGGTTAATATATTACATATAACCTTTACTGTATATAGTTTCTACTTACCACCATAAAATTGTCAGCAAATATGTGCTTAATAACATATTAGAAACCAGACGTATAATCATAGTAACGTATGACTTACAGGCGGTGTAATTCCGGGTAATTCTTGGGAGCTAGAGAAAACAAAATCACCAACAGAAACAGGGCATGACGTCTCTTTACAAAGATCATATTCTTCGGTGTAGACATGGAATATGAAGTACGAAACCTCAATTTTCAGTTTCCCACTAGATATCATTTCATCTGCATAGAAACATCGATGAGTAAATAAGCCTTTGCTGAATTTCCACGAAAGTGCAACATGCAACCCATTAATGACAATGCATAATGCGTCCGATCAAGGGATATGAAAGTATTCTTTTTCACCATCACATTTCAATAAAAATAAATGAAAAAGTCTTTACACTCCCTTTTGTTCTCCAAGAAAAGGAAGAAAGTCAGTTGTTTTTGGCTCCTCTCCTTCAACCTTATAGCTACAATATTTTCTTATAAATGTCGGCCAATCTTTCTGACATATAGGGTGTCTGCCCGTTAATAATAGTGCCAGTAACAAAAAATAAAAAGATGGCCGCCCATAAAATTTGGACAAAAAAAGTAATTTGGATATTTATGTCCATCCAGTCTCTAGACTACTCAAATGTTAACAAAATATTTGAAGTTAAATTAGAACAAATAAAATTAACGATAATTACTGATATTTTTTGGATTAAATAACAATTGTCTTTTCAGTATCAATAAGAATTGACTTTGCAAAATGTTTTCTAAAAGTACTTTTCTACTTTTTTTTTTCTGCTTAAAGCATATTTTTGGTGTTTGCAAATGTGTGCTTCTGCTATTGCTTCTCAACTAAAAAGCAGAAAAAAGTACTTCTGAAAAAAGCATGTAAGGACATGCTTTTGAGTTTGGTGGCATTTTTGTAATATTTCAGAAGCAGTTTGAGACATTTTATTTACACATTACCCTCATTTATTTAATTTTTTTTTCTAGCTATACCAACAAAAGTTTACATCCTCCATCACATAATATTTTATTTATTATTACATTGTTCTATGCTTGAATTAACTTAGATTCCAATTTTTTTATTCTTGATCTATTTTACAACTTCTCCAAACAAGGTGCTCTAATCTTTTTTAAATAAAAAAAAAATTCCCCACAGAATTGTCTATCCATGTGAGGTTATTTGGCACCGTTAATTTTATATAACTTCCTTTTAGAATATATTGTTCAACATCGTGCTTAAAACAAAAATCAATGCATTATGAATGATGAATTCAAATAAAATCTGATAAACTTAAGAATATTATGATATTTTACCATCTTAACATAGAATTACACGCGATGACATTATATGTGCCAAATAGCTGTTTTGTTCATTATATGTTTTTGTATAGTATAATTTGTTTGACACAATGAATTCTTAACAACTATTTACCAAAGCACAAACTAACATACTTTAAAATTAATTTGTATTCTAACTTAACACTTGTATATATTTTATTTAAATTATTTGCGAACATCCACTGTTTTTAAGTAAAAATACTGTCTTTATGATTCTGCTTTAATCAACTGCTTCTGATTTCTCAAAAGCGGTTGCAAACACCACTTTTAGGGAGTTAAATGAGAAACACCACCTTTCAACCCAAAAAAATATGCATATAAAAGGTTCCATTTCCAAACATAGACAATAAGTCAATAACAAATCACAGGAAATATAGGATCATGAAGTATAAACAGCTTATGGACGAATCAATTACCCGTAGATGCAGAAATCGCGAATGTGGTATTTTTGCCTCTGGAAATTGGATAAGGGTCTATATCCAATTTACTGACCTTGACAGCATAGTCACCCTTCTTATCTGCAATGTATAACAAAATTATAAAGCAAGAAAAAACAATAACATTAAAGGAATTTAATTTAATTTAATAACATTAAACCTTAAAGCAACAAATATTTCAAAATTAATACTCTCTTCAAATTTCTAAATTAGAAAAGCCCTAGCCCAATACACCGTACAAAAACACATAAATCGATCATCAATTTATGAAAATAAACAAAAGAAAAATTACTGGAGAGAGCCGGAAAAATATATATACGAAGAAATCAAGAAAAAGGAAAACACGTACTGCAGTATTGAAAGGCGGATGACTTGGCAGAAGTCAAAGGTACAAGCAGGCAAAGCGCGAAGAGGAGGGCAACCAGAGGCTTCATTTGCAGCTCCATTGCTGTTATTGCTCAAAAAATTAATTCGAATACTAATTTTTAGCTAGAAACGGATAATTCTTGATGAAAAATTCTACTCCACAGGATGAAGAACACAGTTAGTCTCACCGACTGGCATTAATGGAGAAGATTCTTTTCTTGATTTCAACGTTTTGGGCGTTCGGTTCATAGAATATCTAGATTTCATCTATTCATTTAAATCAGATTGGTTTTTAAATTTTAATGGGCCAAATTAATGAATAAAGCCCTTAAGGCCCATATTTAAGCCCACACTGTTTAGTAGGACTCTGATATCGGTCGATACCGATCTTTATTCATACTTGATTCAAATTTTCATTCTTCAAAAAAAAAAAAAGGATTAAAATTTGCTTTCTTGGTAATTTTGTGATTAATTTAATATTCATGTTGAAGTTAGGGTCAAATTAAAAAAACTTTTGTCTAAATGATTGGATAACTCTTTTGATCTTATAATATGAATTGGACCAATACTTTTTACTAAATGTAAATTATTTTAATTCATGAATGTAGTTTTACAGAAAAATACAATTATTTGTTGTATAGTTGTTACAATTCTACATATTCTCAAACTTAACTGCATCTCAATAATACTGAGTATTCCTTTCCCGTTTGAGTTGGAATAATATTTGATTAATCAAATCCAATATTGGATTCTAATAATCTACCAAGCCCACTCCAGTTTCAAATAGTAATATTTATTTCATATACATGTAGTACATCAAATTTAAATTTTTTTTAAAAACAATTAACACCTAGTCAAACTTAAGCAAAAATAAGTTCTACAAAATTTACTCAAAAAGATATATCCATCTATTTTACTCTGGCTTTATATAATAAACCTAAACTTTGCTCCTCTTAGATAAAAAAAATAAAAAATAAACCTAAACTTTCATACAGTCACATATCCAGAATTCTTTTATCAATCTCTTAGACCAAATGAAATGGCTAACTACTTGGCAAAATATAATCCAATTTGGGCATATGTCAATATCCAACCATGTACTTGGTTTGATTCTCCCAGTAGACCTTTGACTGTTTCACCATTTCAACACGTTCATCGACCAGCCTTTCCTTCCAGTATTCTCTGCACCGTTTCTTCACTAGCAAATCCAATTCCATCATGTGTGTAGCATTACCATATACACCCGCCTGCAAGCATTAACGAGCAACATTTCAGATTCTAACGAAAAAATTTATTGGGCATACAAATTGGGGCGGAACCAGAAACTTTTCACTGGGGTGAGCATTTTCAGAGATAGTGCACGCAATAATATTTGTGGGGGAGGGGGGCCCTACATGGTTCCGCCCCTATATGCTAAAGGTATGTAAATGACTAACCTTCCTGCAGACGGGGCATTTAGATTCCGATTTTGCAGCCTTAGGGCCTTGGAAGATCATTACGGAAGCTGCAGAGCAAGCACATGATTTGCAAAAGAGATGCCCACAGCCCAAGGCATATGGATTAAAAACCAGTTCCAAACAAATGGCACAAGTTAGATTGTATTCTAGTTTTACATTGTCTGGAAGCATCAAAGTCATTTTGGGCTCAGTAGCACTTGAATCGAAAGAGAATGGATTGGGGATGTCATTTGATTCGTTAATATTAACGTAGAAAGCTCCTAGTTCTATCAACCAAGGTGATTGCAGAATCTCCATTTGTTCTTCACGCATTTTAGATTTAAACTTCATTCCATTGGCAGAGCTATGAATCTACATGTTAAAACATTATAACACATTAGTACTACACGGAGATAACAAATTACGTGGTAATAGAATTTAACGACAGAAATTGCTTACTTTATCATACTTCTTAAGGATTTTACGCATGGCTACTGCATTCATCATAACATATTCAATTAACATCCGACATTCTTGTGCTGTAGCTTGTTGGGGGCTTGCAAAACATTGTCGTAGACATGAAATGTATCTTTGCATTCCACTTTGGACATGAAGATTAATAAGACGCCTCGCTCTTGAACTAAAACACCCAGCTATGTCTGAGGCTTCTTTCATCAATTCAGAGAAGAACTTCTGATCACAAACTACAAGATGTGAATACCCATGTTACTAAAAAATCCTAAGATACAATAAACATCAGAGCTAATAACTATGCTACATATCAAGGAGAAGCGCATAAGAATCAACACCCAAAGAAGTGTAGGTATGCATTTTCTAATCCTCCCCAATAGAAAGGAAGAATTTATAATATTTTGGGAAAAAAATTAAAAAAAAAAATCAATGTTGCTTTTTTCTACAAAACTATGACTTTTTGAGTTTTTAAGTAAAAGTAACTGAGGAAGTAGCCTTTAATTATGGACAAATTCTAAAGTAAAAACTATAAAATCATGGTATCATATTTTAACTGATTAGAGATAATCGACAGTTTTAAATATGGAACGGACTCTGGCTGATTCTATAACATAGATATTTATAAAGTTTTTACCAGAAAACGTCCCACATTTTCTTCTACCGGAATCAGCTAAAAACTTGCAATTTTATTAATCAGTAAAAAGTTTATTAGATGATCATCTTGAATTTATTTAAAAAACATAAAAACTCTTAGCTCCTTTAGAAAAAACAATTTAGTTTCTATTTGATTTTTTCCAAGATTGATAAGGTTTCTTCCTTCATTTTTGTGACATGTAGTGTACTAGTGTAGGGTGTTAGTATTCCAATCTTCAATGTGCAAAGTTCATGAACGAATATATATCTTAGGGGCGATGGGGCATCAAGACTGCTTGCACTTGGGCATTGATACAATCATTCCATTTAGTTTTAATTTACAGCAACTTAATTGTATTTCCAAGAGATTAGCAAAATTTTCAGAAGTTTTTATTTGGATATTCTAATTCTCCATTACAATATAAATTATTGCTTCCAATTTATGTTCTGAAGTGAGTGATATTGTTATTATTCTCTGTAATTATGGCTCTACTAAAACAATATAATTATCCCCATTTCAACCAAAAAAAAAAAAAAAACAAACATCAGCATATATAAACTAGTCCTAAATAATTAATCCATTCAAAATAATAGATCATTGAGCTCCAAAGAATCACACATTAATCAAATCAACAAATTTCAATTGAACAGAACAAGCATACACAACAAATAACACAAATTAGATTCAATAAATGAAATAAACAAATCAAGACCTAATAAAAAAAACCTAATTGTGAAAAAATCGGAAAAGAGAAAGAGAGAGAATAATTACGAGGGCAAGATTCGTAATGGCAATACGAATCATCTTCTCCATTGAGACCTCTACATCTCCTGCAACTTTTGAGCACTTTTTTAAGCCTTTTATACTCAACGTGACAGCACTTGTCCAAAAAACTCTCTTGATCCGCCTGTAAATACTCTTTGAACGTTTCCCCAAACTTCATCGCGTTAATTTCTCTAACATTATGTTGTTTCTCCCCTGTAATTCGAGAAGGAAAGGAGTATTTGGGGTTTAATTTGTCTTCGTTTCAATTTGAAAAATCGATTAAAGAGATGAAATCAGATTTAGGTATATAGATTTGTAGTAGCAGAAGGAGAACTACGTGCGCTTTTCTCGGAGCTAACAAAGCGTAACGATAACCTTTTCGTTTTCTCCACTTTTTGCAAAGAAAATCTATTTATAATTTTATATTAAATATATTTTCTAAAGAATAAAATAAAACTATATTGAAAGCAATAGTTATGAGCTATCCTATATCAACTCGAAAGTCAAACCCCACCAAAAAAAAAAAAAAATATTCCCTGCAGTCAACTCAATTAATGAATGAGAAAATTGTAAATGTTCACCTACTTTGTACATTTGGTATCGTGCTTTTTGAAAAAAACATATTTGATATCATGATTTCACCTCATTCGATACATTTTCTTTCTTCGTCAATTTTTTGACAGAATCAGTCGTTAAGGTCACAAAAAATGGCATGCTTAGGGCAAACCCAATGTTGAGGGCTAGGGGGAGGGCTCCGGAGCTCCCCAACTGCCCCTGCCCCCAGCCCCTGTCTACTCAAATCCAATCATGAGGCTTTCTACTCCATTTAATCTCAATTTAATTCTTCCCCACTCTCACCATTATAATAATTATATAATTATAATATTAGTAATAATAATACTACTACTAATAATAATAACAAATAAAATAATAATATAATTAAATTATTAATAATATTCAAATATATAAATTAAGAATAATAATAACATTCATTAAGTGTTTCTTGCTTAAGTGTATGTTAAATTGTTTGTTCTTATTTTATTAATCGAATTAAATCGTATTGTTCCAATTATTTTTCATTGCAAGTTATTAAATTTCATGTTGGTGATTTAATGTGATAAATATATTAACAAAAATGTGAACACAAAAATATAAAATAAAGTATGAATTTGGATATTTTTATCTAAGTGTTTAAATTATATTTTCAAAGTAATTGAAAAATTATATTGTTCAGATATATATATAGCCACCAATACTCTAATTAAATGATTTAGTTGTACTTGTCATTTTTTAAAATAAAATTATAATTATAATTCAATTAATTAAAATGCATAAAAAATATGAACAATAAAAGTTAAACAAAAAAAAATTGAACTAAAAACTATATCACAAATTACATAATTATACTACATTATTAAATAATAATACACAAACTTAAAACAACACTAAACAAAACAAAAAAACAAAAAAAAAAAATAATATTTTAATCAGGGGACGCCATTGGCGTCCCCTGATTGCTGCCTGGGCGCGTGGGCGCTTCTACGCGCCTGCCAAGGCAGCTGGGGCAGCTACCCCCTTCCCGCCCCCCCCTCCCCTACCCCCCCCCTCCCTATTAATTAGTCAAACCCCAACCCCTCCCCCTACCACCACCCCCATTGGGTTAGCCCTTATATGCCCTATATCCTACTTGAAAATTATTGTGGCATTATGAGATATGATTTAATTTTCTGCGGATTGTTTATATCATTTCATGAATTGAAATTTGTACCGTTAGAACTTAGAAATCTCTCGTGAAGAGTTTTCCAGTTATATAAAGAACACGAAATTTAACCTTGTAACAAATGAGTTATAGCAGTTTCCATTTAAAAATTGACAGATAAAGAAATATGTCGAAAGGGTGAAAATGATATTAAATACTATAATTTTTTATAAGTATGATACCAAATATATAAAATTTGTGAAAATTTGATAAGAAAAGTGTTGAATAAGTAAATATATAATTACAATGTTTGGACTTTTGATCACTTTCAAACATTATGACCTCGAATTTCAAAAACAACCAAAAGGCCAAGTTATGGGCCGCCGAATTTAACATTTCTAGTGGACAATGGACATGTTTATTTCCAATTTTCCATATGGGCCAGACGCCCAACAAATAAAAAATGCGGGGTAGACTGGAAAATTGGCAGGATAGATTGCATGATTTTTAAAGGTAAAATTATGTCTTGGATCCCTCTATCTTAATTAAAAATTAAATAGAATATATTCTCAAAGTGGATCGGTTTCTTAACTCTTAAGACTCGTAACAACGTTATGGTATTTGAAAATGCTACCTAAAGAGGGAAGATTCTCTGTTAGGCCATCTTAATAAAAGCATTTTTTGGAAAACCTTAATAAAACCTCAATGACAAATCTTCTTATATTTAATTTTTTTTCTTATAAATAATTTTAACTCAAACAATCTTTTTTTCTTATAAAAGGTTTTTTTAATTAATATAATTTTTTTTTATTAAATAAACTTAGAATGGAAAAACTTGATTTTTAAATTTTGTGTATGATTTAATAAATTTATATTTTAAATTAAATCTTAAAGGAATTAGTTTTAAATTAGATATTTAAAATTTGTATTATAATTTATACAAAATGTAGAAATTAATTGAATTATAAATTATTTTTAATCAAATAAATGAGCTTTAATACGATTCAAACTCGAGTTTAACTTCATCAAATCTAGGCGACAATGATTTTGATCCAAGGAACTTCTAAAAGAACGTTGTTAAGTCTTTGTTGTATTAGTATTGGTGTGATTGTGTAATTTTTTTTAAATTAAGTTGTATTTTTTATTGTTAATTGTAACTCTATTTTATTATTATTAATTATAATTTATGTATTTTTATTTTTAATTATTATTATTATTGTTATTATTATTATGGTGAGAGTAGTAATGAAAATAAAAATATAAACATAACCCTAACTATTGAAGACGACGAGGGTTAAAGGGGACATTTCTATTCAACAATTGAAGATGGCCTTATTGAAGACGACGAGGGGTAAAGGGGACATTTCTATTCAACAATTGAAGATGGCCTTAAAAGTGACGTTTTACCTAGTATTTGGCTTTGATTGCTTCATTAAATTGTATCTGTAAGCGGCCCAATTACTCTACTTTTACTGTTCTACAACACTTCTCATTCATGGGGCCCATCAATGAATAGTGTGATTGCTACAAAATATTGCTTTTTTTTTTTTTTTGAGAGGAGCTACAAAATATTGTTCAATTATTTAAATTGAGGTTAATGTCAATGGATAATGTTAATTTTACCGATTTATAATTTAAAAGAGCACTTTATTCCTTTTTTTAAATTATGAGGAAGCAATGAGGTTAATGTCAATGGATAATGTTAATTTTACCGATTTATAATTTAAAAGAGCACTTTATTCCTTTTTTTAAATTATGAGGAAGCAATTTACCTTCTTCCAACGAAGAGTGTAATACATTCGTCCGAAATTGAGAGTGAGGATGAAAAATGATGCGTAAAAAGAAAAGAAAAAAAAGTAAATTTAGGGGTAAAGTGTCACATTTATCATGATACAGGGGGTAAAGTGTCGCGTTTATCAAAACAAAGGGGATAAAGTGTCAAATTTATCATAATATAGGACATAAAATACCAAATTTATCATAACACATGGGATAAAGTGCCACATTTATCATAACATAGGAGAAAAATTACCACATTTATAAGCAAACAGAATCAAAATATAATATATAAGACATGCAATTTTGTCAATTCCTATTTTTTTAAGTTTAAAAATGTAAGAGAGGCAGTATGAATTTTTTATAAGATTATAGGGAGGTTAAGGTCTCTGTTTCAAAATTGCGGAGGATAAATTAAATATTATGCGTATCACATGAGATAAATTAAATTGCAATCAACTCATTTAAGTTGTCTCGATACAAGGGGGATAATATTTCTCGTCCCACATGAATAGAACCTCGATATTTTTGGTTTCGTACTTCACAACATTGTATAGATATTTGGTTCCATCTTTTTTTTTCTATTGAAATATTATGCACTTTGGTCTCATCACCTTATTTTCGTCTGATTTGAGACCCAAAGTATAAACTGGGAAAATCATATGACATGAAAAAATTGCTTAACAAATACTATTTCATGAGACCAAAAATTCAAAATATATTTTTAAAATGAATCAATAATGTTGTAAAAGAAGAGATCAAAAGTGCAAAATATTACAATTTTTTTAGACTGAAAGTGTAATTTTTATAAAGAACGAGATTAGAAATAATAAATATTCAATCTTCTAAACTAAAAATGCAATTTCACCCGACAAAAAAATATATTTACAACGCTTATAATTAATCAATTCCATGTGCATATCAATCAATCACTAATAATAATTTTGCACTCTTGATCCACAATTTTCTAGAATTCGATCGCAGCTCAAATTATTCTTGAAGTTGAAAACACTGGCCTGTTTGTTTGGCGTTTCCCAAAAAAAAATCGTGTTTGGGAAATGCCAAACAAACATGTTTTCTATTTTCTGAAATAAATTTTTCTCAAACTATTCTCTCAAAAGCCAAATAAACAACAAGTTTCTTTATTTCTAAACAAAACCTATACAAATTCTACTCTGATTTGACATAAAGTAACTTATCTCTTACACAATTTATCTCACATAACAAACATGATTTCACATAAAGTCTTACACATCTTACACCTACAACCTCACTATTCCAAAAAAATACTCCCTCCGGTTCATATTAGTTGGCACATTTGCCAATTTTTTATGTTTCATATTAATTGGCACATTTAGGTTTCCAATGCAAGTTTTTCCAATTGTGTCCTTCTCTTACATTTAGATTGGGAAGGTCAAGAGTCACTAGGAAGGGTATTTTTGACATTTTACCATGTAAAAGTGATTAATCATGAGGTTTCTTAATCTATGTGAAAAGTAACAATGTGCCAATTAATATGAACCGGAGGGAGTATACACCTACTTTATTTCTCAAACCACTATCCCAAAACTCAAACAAACAACATTACGCAAATCGAGATTATTTCACAAACCACTACTACACTCTCAAACTACTTTTCCAAACACCAAACAAAGATGATTGGCTAAAGACTATATTATCCCTCACCCACAGGTGCACAAGAGGGGTAAGATAGTCATTCCAACATTTTGCTTCACTATATTAATTTTATTGAAATGATAGCAACCGAATGGATATATTTATTACATAATTGTCTGTCCACAAATTTCATTTTTAAGAGAATCTTTAACATGAGTGTGTCATCGTGGATTGCCTTTCCACATTTGATGCATTTTGGACACATTAATGGAAATGCTTTTCCACTCAACTTTGCATCAAATCCTGTTTTTTATTTTATTTAAAGACATTTATTTGTAAATAAATAAGACATGCAAAGTGAGATATAATGGTGCAAAAAGACAGATTCTGATTCTTTCCAATAATTAAAAAAAATCATGAAAAAGTTCATGCCTTTTTCCTCAACAATGTTATGACTTTGTCCGTTTCTCGTCAGGAAAAAAAAAAAAAAATCTCCTCGTGCAGCCATACTATTTCCCATGCATCCTTAGCATTATTATCATTTTTTCATTACAATGAGATATTTATTCTTTAGGCTATTTAATTCGCTTACAATTTATTATTGCAGGGCTAAATCTATAATTTACAGTTGATAGAAATAATGTAATACTCCATCCGTCTCATTATTTTTACTCAATTAACTGTATTATTCGATCAAATTTTTCAATCTTTTAAGTGACTTATCATATTAAATTATATATTCATATTTGTGGTAAATTAAACTTTTTAAATATTGATATATATAACAATCTGATATTATCAACTTATTAGTGAAATATGTATTATAATTTTTATAAGTTTAGTCAAATTGACTGATCAATTGTATCAAGGGATAAAAAAAATGGGACGAAAGAAGTATAAATTTTTACAACTGTTCAAACCCTATGTTTTGCATGTATAAATCATAAATTTTTAATAAAATAAATTTAATTCCCAATATTATAATAATAATAATAATAATTATTATTATTTACTTATGATGGAAAAAAACAAAAGAGAGACAATGAATGGGTCAGTCTTGGACCTACATGAAATGGATTTAGACATGTTTGACAGACCTACTCTGTCCTTATTTCAGTTCTATGTCTCTCGTATGATATATCACATCACTTTATATAATTCATATATATCCACTTTTTTCACCAGATTATATGGAGCATTTTTTATCACATACAATAGTTTTCAGCTCAATTTTGGAAATTTTAAAAAGCCATTTGAGATTATTCTAGCCAATTTTAGACTACGACAAAATTTCATTTGTTTCACAAACTCACACACTACAAGAAAATTTAAAATGTTAAACTTGTCAATTTTTTATATGTATTCCTAACTTTTACTCCTTCGTTTTTTTATTTGTCGTTTTGGAGGATTGCATACCGATTTTTTATATGTATTCCTAAGTATTATTGAAGACTTTGCAAATTTTCATTTGTTTGACAAACAGACACTACAAGAAAATTTAACTTTTGTGACAGTTTTAAACTTGACATTTTTTATATCTATTAAGTGACAATAACTTCAATATTGTCACTAAAGTTATTTTCATAAGCATATTAGTGACAATAATTGTAAAAATGTGTCATTATTGACATCTGGTGAATCCTAAAAGTGACAATTGAAATATTATCACTAAATCATTGTGACAATATTTCTTGACACTAGATTGGTGTCATTAATTGCCAATAGTAATTAAATTACCGCGCACTTGTCACTAAAAATCATTAGTGACAATTTAAATTTTTTTTTATCACTATTGTAATTTTCACAATTAAATTTGTAATCACTGATTAGATGCAATGAGTGACAATTTTTGGTTTATCACTCAAAATCTTGTCATTCTATATAATATAACAAAGGTTGTTTTAATTTATTTTTACTTTCTGGAGTACATTTAAACATAGGATATCTGTGATTAATTGAGATTCTGATATGAGTAAAATAATTGAATAGTGTCGACATCATTATTAACTTTTTATAGTCTCAACCTTTATGGAAAACTGTTACAAGATGGTAGGAGTATAAATGTATACAAATAAATAATCAAGCATAATATTTAAATAATCGTCATGCAATTTGATATTTTTGAAATTCTACCCTTTAGGCCATCTCCAATGGAGATGGCCGGGCTGGGGGCGGGGCAGGGCTGCGGCGGCGGATTCGTCTCCAGTGGGGGCTGGGCTCGGGGCGGGGCTGGGATAGGGCTGGAACGGGCTGGGCGGAGCCCTGTGCCCAGCCCCGGGGTCGCGTGGGATTATCGGGGAAGAAGAGACACGCGCCCCTCTTTAAGTCAGGTGCCGCCAAGTGGCGGCACCTGACTGGTTCCCTTTTTTTCTTTTCTTTTAATTGTTATATTATTCATTGTTTTATATATATAAAATTAAATATTTAAAGTAATTTTTAATAAAATTAAAATTTCATCCTAATTAAATTAAATTTGTAGAATTGAATTATTTAATAAAATGTGTTATGATATTTTTTTGTATATTTATTGTACATATTTAATAAATATATGTAGTCACCAATTTTTAATTTGATTATTTAATATAAGAAAATTATTTTTTTAAAATTAAAATCATTATTAGAATTGTAATTAAATTTATTTATGGACAAATGATTCATAAATAAATAGCCCATTTTATTTTAATATCTTTTATTGTAATTAAAACGTATTGGAGGAACAAAAGAAGATAAATACAAAATAAAAATCTTCATCGGGACTTATTTGGAGATTCATCGAATGAAGGAACCGACTGGTTTCAGAGGAGAAATCAGTAAAATGTTATATTTTCGTGTGTTTGTCGTTTATTTAATCCGATTTTCTTGTATTTCCTTTCTTGTTTGTTGTATTTCCTTACTTATTTGTTGTATTTCGTATTATGTATTAATTTTAATTTACTTAATTATTTACTCTCTTTAATTTTAATATTTTAATATAATTAATAATTTAATTACAAGTACTAATAATTATTACTATTATTAATATTAATATTAAAAACAAAATTAAAATCAAAATTATATGTGAGAGTGGGCAAAGTAAGAAAATGGAATTAAGTCCATTCCGGAGCCCTACCATTGGAGACGACCAGGCAGGGCTCGGGGGGGGGGGGGGGGGGGGGGTTGCAGGGATGGCTCGGGGCTCCGGAGCCTCGGGGCTAGCCCTCTCCATTGGAGATGACCTTACACGGACGTTATTTTAGTTTACATCAATTCAAATAATTTACAAAGTTTGTCTAAATATGTAAAATTCTAAACTAAATTTAATTTGGCCTAATCCATCAATTATATCATACATATTTTGTGATTTGTCATTCTTTTAAAAGAGTTACTCAATTATATAAATAAATAAATATATTACACCATATATAATATTTCAATTATTTTGAGTTGAGCTAAACCATATGAACAATAATTATAGATTAAGTAGACAAAATTGTACTATATTAGTCATTTTAGACACCCCATAAAAAAACCTGAAACTCTTTCATTTATTTATTTTACCCTACAAACAACAATTTCCAAAAATGCCATTCTTTACTAAACAACCAACATGCACACTCCTCTTCATCCTAACACTCTCCCTCGCCACCCTCTTCGCCGCCACCCTCCGCCGCCGCCACCACCACTTCCTACCCCCTCCCCCCACCTCCACCCACCACTACCGCAACGCATTCCTCTCCACCGCCAACAACTCCACCATCGCCGCCCACCTCTTCCACCTCACCCTCCACCCCCACCTCGCCGGAACCCCACCCTCCCTCTCCACCGCCGTATACGTCCAATCCCACTTCCAATCGCTCGGCTTCACCACTCACCTCACCAACTTCTCAACCCTCCTCTCCTACCCCAAACACTCTTCTCTCTCCTTGCACCTCAAAAACGGCACCGTATTACCCCTCCCCCTATCCGAACCCCAAAACGACGTCGTCGTCATGCCGTACCACGCTTACTCCCCCTCTGGCTCCGCGTATGGTAAGGCGGTGTTTTTGAACTACGGAAGGGATCAGGACTATTATGCACTAGGGGTGGAGGTTAAGGGTTGCGTGGGTTTGGTTCGTCGGGGTTCGGAGATGTCGAGGTACGAGGTGGTGGCGAATGCCGCGGCGCACGGGGTTTCGGCAGTGCTAATGTACACCGAGGGTGAATATAAACAGGGGGTGGAGAGGGGGACTGTTATGAAGGGTTTGGGTGACCCGGTAAGTCCGGGTTGGGCCGGGTTGGAAGGGGGTGAGAAACTTGATTTGGATGACCCGCGTGTGACTGAGAAATTCCCCGGAGTGCCGTCGTTGCCGGTGTCGGAGGAGGTGGCGGAGAGTATAATTATGTCCTTGGAGGGGGTCAGAGCGCCGTATGAGTGGAGGGGGGATTTTAAGATTGGTGGTAGTGGAATTAAGCGGGTGGGGCCCGGCCCGACTATGCTCAATTTCACATATGAGGTTGTTTGTTTTGATAATTAATGAATAGTATAAGGTTAATTATATGCTTAATTGTGTTTCTTTGATGGAATTGGGATTGTTTGTTGAATGATTCTTTTATTAGTGTTTTATTTTGGGTTTTTAGCTTTTTGTTGTTTGTTTGTCTGTTGTCAAAATGACGGTTGCCATATTTGGAAATTTAGTTGATTCAAAGTTGACTTCATAGACATCACTACCTAGTTTTTTCTTTCCTCTCCTGTTTTTGGAAAGAGGGGGGGCGGGGGGTTTGAATCCTATTACCGATAGTCGTTATCAAAAATTTTGCGGCTCATAACTTTGCAAGATGGCCCGAGAAGTTGTTGGTTTTGTTAATCCGGATACCTTCCGTGTTTGGTTTTTTCGTGATGGAGGTTTTCATATTTTTGAAAATTTGTACTCTTTTTGGTTTTTGTTAATTGAATGATGATTTATCCAAACAATTATTTGAATCAATGTCGCAAAGTGCCTTACTGTGATTTTGCCTTGTAATGCAATATGCTAAATGTATGATTTGAAATTGAGTTTTGTTATTATGTTTGCAGGGTGAGCGAAAAATGGCAACAATACATAATGTTTTTGCTGTGATAAAGGGATCTGAAGAACCAGACCGTTTTGTGCTTCTCGGAAACCATAGAGACGCGTGGACTTATGGTGCGGTGGACCCCAATAGTGGAACCTCTGCTCTGCTCGACATTGCTCGTCGCTATGCACTTCTTATGCGCATAGGTTGGAGTCCTAGAAGAACAATAGTTCTTTGTAGTTGGGATGCCGAAGAATTTGGGATGGTAGGTAATATTCTGTTAAAGCACATATCCTTTTCAGAATTTGGAATCTAACTCGTTCTTTTAGTTATTTGAATTAATTAATTCCAGATTGGATCTACCGAATGGGTTGAGCAAAACCTTTTGAATATTGGATCCAAAGTAGTAGCCTATCTTAATGTTGACTGTGCAGCTCAAGGGCCGGGTTTCTTTGTTAGCGCAACTCCTCAACTAGATGACCTTCTTGTAGAGGTAACAAAAAAGGTAAGTGATTTTAACTTCAGTATCAAATTAAACTGCTGGTGCAACGTTTGGATAGTTACGTTGATTTTTTTTTGTAATGTATTTATTGGAAATATTGTGTGTGTGTGTACGAATCAGGTTAGAGATCCCGATTCAGAGAATCTGTATCTGTATGAAAGTTGGACGGCTTCCAACAAAGGTGTCAATGTAAGTTTGTATCATTTTGGGATTTTCTTGATCTTACATAGGATAATTCTTTTGCAACAACCATTATAGTTAGCAAATGTGCCAATACTTTTATTTAATTGATTTGTTGGACAGCAGATTGAGAGACTCAGCAGAGTTGATTCGGACTTTGCTCCATTTTTGCAACATGCAGGGGTTCCCTCGGTTGACTTATACTTTGGAAGTGGTACCTTTTCTCGACCTTATCGCATTCCCAAATCTCGCAAATCGACAATAAAATTTTGAAAGAAAATAAAAGTATTTAAATTCTATCTCTGTAATACGTTCCATGCTAATATTCATTCTCGTACAGAATTTCCAGTGTATCACACAGCTTTTGACTCCTATGATTGGATGAAGAAATTTGGAGACCCCTTATTTCATCGGCACATAGCGGGTACTTTCTAGTTTTATTTATTAGAAGTACTATTTTTGTGCAACTATTATATCAAAATATGTCTTTAGATTAGGTACTCTCTCGACTTTCGAATTTTATTTATTATTTGTGTTAAAGTATGTTTTAAGATTTTATTTCCTCTTTGTTGTTTTAGTGGCAGGAGTATGGGGACTTGTTGCACTACACCTGGCCGATGATCCAATTCTTCCTTTCAACTACCTCCCGTACGCTACTGAATTGCTGGTACCGTTTTCTTCTTTACCTTCTGATCTAAGACTTTAGGTATTGTCTAATTTATGTACTCTCTACAGAAGTATAAAGATGTCTTGAACACTTTGTTAGAAGGGGCAATCTCGTTGCACCCAATCTCTGCTGCGATCCAAGAATTCACGGCTGCTGCCGTTGAAATCGAGGAGGAAGCCAAGGTTTGAGTTAAAACTCTACAGTCTGAAAACGTACGAATTTTGTATACTATGATTACAAGCTAATTATATGAACTTCATTAAATTTTATAAATTATAGAAACTGAGATTGGATCAAAATCTTGATGAAATTTCCGTGTTGAGGAGGCGGATGTTAAATGATCGACTAATGCTTGCCGAAAGAGGGTTCTTAGACTCGGAGGGCCTCACCGGAAGGCAATGGTTTAAGCATCTTGTAAGCATCATTTTGATGAAGCTTTTCCTTTCCGACGTAACTCTAACACCATTCGTGTTAATATGAACTAAAATCTACGTCCTCCGTTAAGACACTCCTAAAAGTTGGTCATTTGTTGTTTGATGTAGATTTATGGACCGCGCGGAAGTTCAGAAAGCAAGATATCGTTCTTTCCGGGGATAGCCGATGCTATATCTCAAGTAAGTAATGAGGAAGAAAGTAAGGCAACAATTAGACATGAGATCTGGAGAGTTGCAAGGGCTATTCAAAGAGCTGCTTCTGCTTTGAGAGGTGAATTCACCTGAAAATAAGAAGTGTAACTATGTACAGAAAAAATGTGGACTAGTATTACATTTTCTCATACTTGAAGGTCTTCAGTGTAATATTTAGATTGTTGCCAGCAGTATATAACTATATATATTTATTTGACAAAGACAGGTTTCTATCCGGTTCACCTTTTTCAAAAAGTGTGTTCATAAAGAGAAAAAGATCTACTTATAATTATTTAATGTATTTCAACTTTATCATAAATTAGTAGAAATCACATATAGATGGTAAAACAAATATGTTAATGATGTACCTTTTATATATGTGTAAAAAGATGTACATATATATCATTTGATTAATTAACTTTCTATCTTTTTGAAAGGTAACAAAATAGGAATAAAACTATACAGGTAAAATAATAAAATAAAGTTCACCTTTTGCACAAAGTGTGTTCATAAAGAGAAAAGATCTACTTACAATTATTTTATGTATTTCAACATTATCATAAATTAGAAATCACATATAGATGGTAAAACAAATATGTTAATGAGGTACCTTTTATATATGTGTAAAAAGATGTACATATATATCATTTGATTAATTAACTTTCTATCTTTTTGAAAGGTAACAAAATAGGAATAAAACTATACAGGTAAAATAATAAAATAAAATATCAAATCAATACGCGCCAGGTAGGGGTCGAACCTACGACTTTCTGCTTAGGAAACAGACGCTCTATCCACTGAGCTACAGGCGCTTAGTTGGTAACTCATGACATAACATTAATATATATCAAATTCTATTAATTTACTTCATACATTTTCAGATCATGGTAAATGTCAATCATCTTAGCTACTAGATTACAGTTTCAAGTAATTTGGTCAATTAGCAAATTATTAAACCTTATTAACTGAATTCGAACTTCTATGAACATCAACATACGTATAATATACAACAAAGAACATTCGACGTATATTTACAGCTCAAAATACAAAATCCTCGACAGAGGCTCGGTTCCAATGTTGGAGTAAAAGTACCAGAATATCATAATGGATGGTAAATTGTTTCTCTTACAACTTGACCTTGTTATAAACATGAAATATACAACAAAAACAAGGGTAAATGAAACTCACACGAAATACATGGAAAGACTTAAATATACATACTTTACAACCAAATCAGCCAAACTATATGTGTATTTTAGCATTACATAAAATATCATAATATTAGTTCATTACTTAAATATTTATTACTCGATTTATTTTTCAAAATAATCTTTTCATTTTTGAATTTTTTTTGATGATTATAAATAACTTTATCCTTTTAAATTGTAAGAGTGAAAACAAATTTTCCCACGTAAACTTCTATAAGATGAATGTTTATACCTTTACATTGCACGTGAAAGTAAAAACTATTTTGCCAATTGTAAATTGCCCTTAATCCGATTAGTACTAGAGGTGTTCGCGGTGCGGTCTAGTGCAATTTTATACTCGTCCAAACCCAACTCAATATTTGCGGTTTTTTAATTATCTAGTCTAAACCCAACCCAATAATGCTTGAGATTGCACTTTGCGGTCCATTCGGATTGGGGCGGGTTTTGCGGTCTTAACACTCTCAACTTTAATGTATTTTTTTTTTTTGGTTACAAATGTATTTTTATTATTTGATGATAAGTTAAATGTAAATGCACTAAATTATTATCACTTTTTATTTTTTTTGAATACATTTTGTAAACTTTCGTAGAAAGTATATGGAGATAATACAAAATATTAAGTAACAAGATATGATCTTCAATGGATACACAATTTAAAGAAATCTAAAAATAATCTCAAACACTAGGTTAACAAGTTTTAGGAATTGAGGAAGGTTTCACAAAATTACATTTACTAGTTGAAGGAGAGCCATAAGTTTGTTGAGTGAAAGTTGATTGTTTTTCACTTTGATTAACTGCGGGAGAAGGAGTGATTTCGACCCACGTTCACTTATCAACCATTTAAAAATATATAAACAACGAAAAATTGTTTATATATATATCATCATTATGTAGCTAAATATATATATATATATATATATATATATATATATATATATATAATATACTAAAATTAATTGTTACTCTAGCCTAAACAACATACATACATACATATTAAGCAAATGTAAATTTAAAAAAAAAATAAAAATCGAACAATAAACAAAAAGAAAGTACCTTGAAGTTGATGTCGGTGTTTATACTCCAAAAGAAATTCTTGTACTTTTTGTTCTTTTGCAAGCCAAAATGTTTTTAGACTACCTTTTAAGTTTTTTTCTATTCCACTTGGGAAGGGAAGGAAGAAAATGTGAGGAGGAAAACTTAAGGCAGGAGATTTTTCTTTAGTATAGATGTTGGGCTTTTGGTTATGGATTGAGATTAATTAGTTAAAGTATATACTTGGATTATATTTCTCATTATTTAAATTGTAGGACTAAATAAAATAAAATATATATAGTGCGGTCGGATGCAATTTATGCGTCTAAAAATGTATAAAACCCAACCCGATTGCAATTTGCGGTCTTTTTTTCAAGAAGCCCAAGATCAACCCAACAAAATTTTGACCCGCAAATTGCGGTCGGTTTAGGTTGGGTCGATCGATTGGGACGGTTTTGCGATTTCGTTGAACACCCCTAGTTAGTACGAAAATATGAATAACTTAATGTGGGAAAGTTAAAAATAGACTTGATTCTATATACACTTTATTTTTTTTTATTTTTTTTGTAACAGATAATATACACACATCACTTCATCCAATTTAATACAAACACATATCAAAGACTGAAACCAATATCTATAGCAACTTCTTCAGAGTTTCATTTGGTGGCTTTATGATGAGCACAGGACACTTTGCATGGTGAAGAACATGGTCACTCACACTTCCTAAAAAAGCCCTGCATCACAAATATCAACTTATAATTTCATACATATTAATTTCTATAACACACAATAGTTTACGAAAAAACGATATGTAATTCCACCTCTTGATCTTTCCAAGACCTCGACTGCCTACAACGATAAGATCAACGTGCATTTGCTCCGCAACATCACATATAATCTCTTTTGGATCCCCTTCAAGAATCGATGTTTTTGCTTTAACCTACGACAAACAATATATGAGCCTCATTTCATGACAATATGGTAATGGCAACGGATACTTCATGAATCAAAAGAATCATGATAAATGTCATGAGAACAAACCTTTCTTTGGGTGCACATGTTCACTGCACAATTGAGTATTGCCGAGGTAGTTTCTTGTTGAGATTTGTTCACAGATTGTATTATTGATGTTGTTGGAAACACAGCTAAAATCATTTCAAAACAAATCCAAATCAGTACTTTGAAATTTACATGAACTGCATGAGCAAGACACATACAAAACTGATAACTCTAAACATCATTAATTAGTTAATAAAGTGAATATTCATAATTTATTGTATCATTCTCCCCCAAATTGTATCAATGATTAAATATGCGCAATCAATTCAAGATAATAAGCATGTTATCCAATACACAGATGCACACAAATATGTATACCTTGTCCTAATGGCAAAACAGGGAACATAAAACTGCACCCAGAGGTCTCAATTTCATCATCTAACCCTTGATTATTAATTGGGTGTTCTTGATTATTAAATAGAAACATGAAAATAATGATCAGGAACATGTTTGCTTAAATGCTCCAGAGACACTAACATGTATTTATGCATAATTATACTACTAAATTGATCACCTGTACCATGGAAAAGAAAACTGTCAAAAGTAAAAAGAAAAATTACGCTGAATTCCAGGAAAGACATAGTAAGGGAAAGGCTCCATGACATGTATGATTGTGAGCATTAAGCTGGTGGAGTGGAAGTAGTCATTTTCATTTTCATTTTCTCCAGTAGTAAGTCCCTGCAGTTCTATTAATGTTTCGAGAACCCATTGTAGAGCATAAAAACTCTCGTCGCTATCATCGACCGCCACCAAAACCCTCATTTTCCGATCCCCTGTTTCCGCCGCCTCATCTGGACGTACAACCGCTCCTACTGCGCTGCTTTCCATTTTTCAAGCATGAAATTAGTAATTATTATGTTTATTTCTTAATACTAAAAATTTTAATGCAATAAATAGAAATTGAAGGAAAATAGATAAAGATGCTCGGGCTTTTGGGTCAGACTTGACGCATGCGTTTTGGATGAAGATGAATCTGTTATGGAAAACGTGGCGGTCAGGGAGCTTTTCTATTGTAGTACTAGTGGGTACACCCGACCCTGAAACTAATCACAGGGCTGTCGACCCGAACTCTATTTTTTAAAGTTAACCATGGGCCCGAGTTCAGACCCGAACTCAATCTTTAGGGCCTATTTGGAAGGGTTTTGGGTCGGTTTCGAGTGTTTCCGTTCAAAAAAATGGTCCCGACGAAATCTTTGAAACCTCATTTGGTTAAGTTTTATGTTGGGTTTTGTGGTTTTGAAAAAACTGAAATCCCACTTGAATTGTGTTTGGATGTTGGGGGGTTTGTGGAAAATAGTAGGTGGTAGGTGTCAAATCAATGTCTTTTTATAGAATCTGTGGGGAGAAAGTATGTGGTAAGTGTCAAATCAAAGTGTGTTGGGGTGATGTGGGGAATCTTTCCTCCGGCAACGCAGGTTCGAACCACGTGTGGCACAATTCTCCATTGAAATATTGTGGGGGTTGTGTTGGGGTTGGTATCATGTTGGCTCTCTCCCTCAGAACCCTGTCATCCGTGCACATCCCTCGATTTAAATCCTTCCTGGTCAAGGGACCTCTGACACAGGATGGGGGTTTCTCCTTCGAGATTAACCTTTTAATAGAAACCCCCTTCGAGATTAACCTTTTAATAGAAACCCCCTTCGAGATTAACCTTTTAATAGAAGTTTTATATGTTTTAAGATTTTGGATGTTGGTTTTTGAATAGATTTGTGGTGAGTTTCATGGGTTTGACGAAATTATTATGTTGTTACAAAGAAATTAAAGTTGAGATCATAAATACCTAAAACTAAAACTTGAAAATTAAAAATGAACTATAATTATTAAGAATATTTAACTTAAAATTACATGTCTACACAAATATTATTCTAAACCTACCATTTGAACGACTGAACAACATCAAATTTTTTTTCTTGACCTTGATATTTTCATCTAAACCATTTTCACATGTTTAACCATTTTTTATTTATCGATTTCACCAGTTTTACTGGTTATACATGTCTTTTACTGATTTCATCCAATTTCAGTTACATGCTTAGTCAATTTTTTTAACCAATTTGTCCCGCCGTTACCAATTTTTCTCAATTTTGATGAGTGAACCTATTTTATCGACTTTAACCCACTTTTACATTGAGTTTATATTTTATTTTTGTTATTTTAACATATTCTTTCATCGATTTCATCCGCTTTTACATTGAGCTTACCATTTATTTTTGTTATTGTAACCCGTTCTTTCACCGATTATATCCATTTTTTTGGTTATCTCATTTGATAATCATCCTGCATTCTCTCCGGTTTAACCCAATTTATTTCATCTGTTCGTGTTTAGCCAATATCATTCACTTTTTTACTGATTTATACGACTTTTGCTAGTTTACCCCATTGTTTTATCGATTGCACATTTTTTGGTTATTTTAACTCGTTTTTCTTCTATCTAAACCATTTTTCAATTAATTTTACCATTTATCATATATTTTTTAATTGAATTTGCTAGTTTTCAACGGTTTTAACCATTTCTATGTTTTGATTTTTTTTGGCTTAAACCATTTATAAGTTTTTCAGTTAACTAAACAATACTTTTTTAATTCATATAGCACGAATGTGACATAATTTTATTTTTTGATGTTCTGTAATGTTTTTGAGGTTCTTTAATAAATGATAATTTCTTAAGAAATTTCCAAAGAAATATCGATTTCACCCGCTTTTACATTGAGTTTACCAATTCAATTTTGTTATTTTACCCGCTCTTTCACCGATTTAACGCTTTTGTGGTTTATCACATTTATTAATCAATTCACTCATTCTTCTCGGTTTAACCTAAATTTAGTTGATTTTATCCCATTTGTCAATCATTTCCTCCATTCTCTCCAGTTTAACTCAATTTTAGTCAATTTTGCTTATTCTTTTGCTAATTTAACATTTTTTCTCACATATTTCACACTTTTAAGCCACTTTAACTCATTTTTTTTTTGCTCTTGTTCTTTTATAGATTTGATCCGTTTTTCTTTTCTTATTATCATGTGTTCAGCTGATATCAATTTGTTATACCAGTTTTACCCGTTTACCTCGTAGTTTTATCAATTGCACCATTTTTTTTTTGCTTTAACTTATTTTTCTTCTATCTAACACATGTTTCCATTGATTTTACCATTTTTTGTATCATATATTTTTAATCGAATCTCATATGTTTCACCGATTTAAATCATTTCTATGTTTTGACTTTATTTGGCTTAAGCCAATTTTTTGGTTAACTAAATAGTACTTTTTGTTTATTCATATAGCACTAACATGACATATTTTTGTTAGGTTCTATAATATTTTTGAGGTTCTTTAATAAGTGATAATTTCTTAAGTGTTTTTCAAAGAACTATCGATTTCACCCGCTTTTACACTGAGTCAATTCATCCACTCTCTTCGGTTTAACCCAATTTTAGTTGATTTTATCGTATTTGTTAATCAATTCACCCATTCTCTCATGTAATATAATTTTAGTCAATTTTACTTTTTTATTTATTTAACCTTTTTCAACCTTTTTTTTTTGTCAGTTTTAACTCATCTTTTTGTTCTTGTTAACTCATCGTTTTGTTTTTGTTCTTTTATCGAGTTGATCCGTTTTTCTTGTTATCCCGTGTTTAGCTGATATCATTAAATTTTTACCAGTTCTACCCGATATTTGCCGGATCACCCTATTGTTTTATCAATTGCACTACTGTTTCTGCTTTAACTCGTTTTTCTTTTATCTAACATATTATTTCATTGATTTTATCAATTTTTATCATATATTTTTTAATCGAATTTTACCCGTTTTCACCGGTTTCAACCATTCATATGTTTTGACTTTTTTTAATTATAAATTTTGCAATTATCTAAATAGTACTTTTTATTAGTCATATAGCATGAAGGTGGCATTTTTCTTTTTCTTTTTTGAGGTTATTTAAAGTTTCTAAGGTTCTTTAGTATGTGATAATTTCTTAATAATTTTTCGAAGAGATATCGATTTCACGCACTATTATACTAAGTTTTTTTTTTTTTGTTAACACCGATTTCAACTGTTGTTGTGGTTTATCTCATTTGTTAATTAATTCACTTATTCTTCTCGGTTTGAACCAATTTTAGTCAATTTTATCCAATTTGTTAATCAGTTCACCCATTATCTGAAGTTTAACTCAATTAATTTTAGTCGATTTTACTTTCTTTTGCTGATTTAAACTATTTTAAATTCAATTGATTGATAAAAAATAGGCCGAATATAATGAAATTAAATCTTAATATGTTTGTTGTGATTCAATAGTTGGTGAATCAAATATGCAATTTTATGTGACAACAAAGACTGTCTTTGTCGACAACAAACGGAAAATTCTTGCATAGACCTGATCTATGAGCTTTTCGTAGACCTTGTGGTTGTAAATGCACCACATCATACATTGTAAGAGCATGACATCATCAAAATGTATGATGTGGTGCATTTAGAACCACAAGGTCTACCACTAAGCTCATAGACCTGGTCTATGTAAGAATTTTCCACAACAAATACTGAATATCGAAGATAGTAATTCTTTAGTGAATAGCAATACTTCCAAGTGATATTTCGCTAATGAAAAATAGAACATGGAAGAAAATATGGGAAATACAATGATGCATCTTAAGTGGACCGGTTCGGTTTGGACGGGCCGGCCGGCCGGGTAAATTACAAACTCAACCGGTCAACTCCCCTCGTCCTAGTAGGCAACTGATTCAGCTCACACACTTTAGATGAAGTTTGAATTTCCACCTCAAACAAAAAATGTCTTCTCAATCTTGTGAGGGAAAACAGTAGAGAAAAGTGTCATTTATTATATTCCAGCACAAGCAGCAAAAGGTTAAAATCGTGGGAGTCAGATTCGCGAGTTTAATAAATAGGGGATATTGAAATGGAGAAGCAGCAGTGGAAAAAGGTGGATACACATTAATTACTTGCACCAATTAACATCATATTTTCTTGCTTTTTTCAAGATATTTAAAGTTGTATATATAAAGTTGCATATATTCCTTTAAAGATTTTATAATTATACGCTTATCCAGTTAAAAAATGAATGAAACAGTGAAAACAAATTTCTATATTAATTATGCCTTTTACTTTATATTCCTTCTTCTTGTTCTGTTATAATTTCATTGGATTTACGATTTTGAATATCGATGTGGCATTTCTTTTTGTGGCTCATAACTAATTTGGTGATTGTAGTTTCAGAAGAGTTTGGGCCCTATAACTTTTACAGGTCCGCGGGATTAGGACACTTTATTTTCCGGCAAGCTAATTATATTCTATATCTTTTTTGTACCCGCAATTTTGGTCCCTATTTCGCCGGAATTCATAACAATGTTTAGAATTTGAAAACGTTGCAAAAATGTTTGCCCTACAAAAAAGATGCAATAACCTTCATATATACAAATTGTTTGCATAGTTGGCAATTTCTGAACATTGATGTAATTTCCGGCGAAATATAGACTGAAATTGCTGCTAAAAAAAACGATAAAGGATGTATTTTGCTCATCGGAAAACCAAGTGTCTTGATCCCGAGTCCCTAAGAAAGTTAAAGGACGTAAAATGATTTTTTGCCTGCAATTGATGCTTGTAAACATTGGGTAGGAGCTATTAAACCTTTTCTAGGTATTGCTCATAATTGTGTATAATTGTTGATTTAGGTCAGATAAAGTCAACATATGAACCATGTCTTGATTTCCAATACAAGTGGGGAAGCATGTTTTTTTCTTACATTGTTGAACTGTTATTTTAAGTTGGTCTATAGGACTTAGCATATAGACATGTCTAGGTTTGACAGTTGATGAAACAAAATTGGTAATATTTCTATGCTTTCCATATGCTTTCTAATTAATTTGATATGAAAATCATTTATAATGAGTAAGCTTTTCATATTGATGTTTCATTTCATTTCAATAGATGTATTCATGCATGTTAGCTTACTTAGCCTCATTAACTCAACTTACCAATGCTCCAGCGCGCTCCAAGGTACTTCGATCCCTCAGAACGTAGTTGGTTGTCGTGCTACAAATTTGATGAAAATAATAATGAGAATGGCAAGAAACGTAAGAAGCAGAAGAAGCGTAAACCATGCTATATTTGTGGTGATATCGGACATAAAGGAAAGCTTTGTAAACAGGTTTCACTTACACAAGTTTCATCCTTTTGACTTGCTATGTTTTAATTTTTGAACTTTTTGTTTGAGCTTTTAGTTCATTTTTGCAAACATTTGACAGGTTAATAAGTGCTTCATCTGCTTGAAGAAAGGACACCTGGTCGTAGACTGTCCACGTAGAAACGAAGAAGTGGATAGTACTTCCAGGCTTTGCTTGAAATGTGGGACTATAGGCCATGATGTGTTCTCGTGTCGCAATGACTATAATTCTGAAGATCTTAAGGCATGTGAACGACTTTTCATACTCGCAAATAGTTTATCTAGACCAGTATATGTTCAATTCAACTCGAAATCGTTTTGTCTTGTGAACAGTATATAGAGTGTTGTATGTGCAAGAAGTTTGGTCATCTGTGTTGTGCTGACAATAAAACTGAAAGACCAAGAGAAGCTTCGTGCTACAACTGTGGACGATCTGGCCACTTTGGTTCGGTAATTAGTTTACTCCTCAAAATGTGCAATTGTCATTTCTCATTCAAATATGTAACTAATCCCTAATTGTGCACAACTATGTAGGATTGCAGAAAATTGAATGAAGTTGTCAATTCAGAGCAAAATTGCTCTAAATGTGGATCAAGAGATCATTTTCAGCAAGCATGCATCCAACAATCAGAGGTTTGCTATTGACAAATATATCTCTCTCTGTGGATTTGGTGAAATTGCATTTGTACATTCATCTAATGGAGTATGGAATTTGTACAGGCTGCGAAAGATGAAATGGTGGCTAAATCTAAGAAGGGTCGCAAACGAAGGAAGAAGAACAAGACAATGCCAACGGTCAATGAGTTTCCAAGCGGGGCCAGTAACTCTTACCAGCCACGGATCGTAGGCTCGTGCAATGGAAAATCTGGATCAAACGTCTCGATGTCACCTGCAACTGCGACTGCAGGAGACATCCTTAATCACCAGACAAGAGGGTTCATGCCTTCTCATCAAAATTCCGACAATCAAGTAAGAACTCAACTTTCTCATCGACAAGGAACGCAAACTCCTCGACAACCTATTTATCATCAAACTGGAGTCCAGCTTCCTCAGACAGACACTAGAATTTTTCAAAACTCATTCTACCCTACGACTCAGAGTCATCGTCTACCTTGGAACAGTTTGAGGGGAACTGAAACTCCTCAACAACCTTTTATCCATCAAACTGGAAACCTGCTTCCTCAGACAATAACTCAAATTTATAGACAACCTTTTAGCCATCACACCGGAAACCTGCTCCCTTGGCCGATAACTCAAATTCTTCAACCTGTTAGCTATCAAACTGGAAACATGCTTCCTCAGCCAGGAGCTCAAATTCATCAACAACCTCTTAACCATACAACTAGAATTCTTCTTCCTCATCAGATTAGAGCTCCGGTTCCTCATACAATTGTGATCAGAGTGGAAATCGGACATCCATTGCCAAATCGTAACAATCAAACTAGAAGTTAGAAATCAGTTGCCAAATTGTAACAATTAGAGAGTGGAGCCATGGATCAAGATTTCGTTTATGGTATATGTTTCGGTCAATTAAATATTAGAAACTTTATTACGAAGAACTTACTAAATTAAGAAAAAAGAGTTTCAAAATTACATTTTATTTTCATTTACAGCGAAACATAAACTTTCCGATGTTTTCGACGAAAATGTTGATCCACGAGTTGAACAGTGGGGTCCAATATCTCATAAATTAAAGTCAATGAACTAAAGAAAAAGGAACGAACTAAAATAATGGAGTTGTGAATGCTTATTATTCATATTTTAATATGCATCAAAATAATGTAGGTTAAAATGTAAATTATAGAGGTCTGGAATGGCTTCTGGATTCATATGATTTTCCAAGTTTTCAAGAAAATATGACTGTTCAGCTGCTCAAGCTCAAATTATGACTGTATAATCTTGCGATAAATGAAATAAATTTCGTCGATCTTAATCGCGACAAATAGATAGCCCACAATCAATCTTTTCTGCATTCTATAACCAGAAAGGTAATCGTTTACAAGTCAAACACCAATAAATCATAGACACAGAGTGAGAAATCTATAGTTGGATTGATTTTTTCAAAATTTATACAATCCCCTGGGGCCTTTCTCCAGAAGCATCAGAAATTCTTCTCCCGTGTAAGGAAGTCGTGTGTCATAGTTGGGCGAGTTTTCTTTGCCATCTATCCCTGTTGATATTCAAGAATTCAAAACTTAATGAAGACCATCATCATTCTAATAAAGAAAGACGACTGTGTGGTGAATACCTGCTGGCTCATGAGTATTTCAACTGCAACATTTAGATCTCTATCAGCTGCTGCTATTGCTACCTCAACCTGTGTCTGAAAAAATTGAAGGGAATTGTTCTCTCAGAGTTCATCTCAATTTAGTAATCTATGCTAACATGTGATATGGATAATCGTTTACCCTATCAAACCCCATTGCAACAAGTTTCTGAATTTCCTCATCAGATGCAACGGAGCCCTACTTCAAGTGAAAGTCACAAAATCATTAAGAAATCAAAATCACAGGAATATGCAATTCTTATCAGATATATCTGAACCTGATTGCTTTGTGTTCTGGTTGGTGCCACCGGATTATTTACTGCTGGCAGCCTGAAATATTTGAACAGAAAGAAACCACATAAAATCTCGTTCAATATTTCAGGAGCTTGAAGTAAGATTTTTTTTAGAAACTGCAGTAATCATTGAGAAGCCAAACAAAATGACAAACCACTAGCAAAGTAAAGATGAAAATATAACCAAATACAAAGTTTTCATGAATTCACTTAATTAATTATCATGCCCACAAATATACCTCCCAGTAGTTGCTGGTTGCGATGGTCGATCGAGGTTGTTACCATCCTCCAAAAGTCGAGTTTGTAAGCTGGAATCTGGAGTAGAAGCTGCTTGGTTTAGGCCAGAACTAAGTGTCCTTCCTCTGCCAGGAAACCGGTCGCTGTCTTGCGATGTCTGCATCTCATAAACCATACATTCGTTTAACATTAATTTGCTATGATCACTTATATTTATGCTTGGGAGTTTACAATGTTGAAAGAATCATGTAATTTGATAATTTCTCTGAACTTCAGGCAATTAAGACATATGATGATTGAATATCTTAACAGTCTTTTCCTACCTCTTTTTTTTCAATTTATATATTACATCGCTTGTGCATATTCTCATTGCGGGTATTGTTTGTGGCCAAATAGATTAAAGTTCCAAACCATAAATTTTGAAGATGTAATCCCATGCACTTCACAGAAACTACCCCACCCACAAACACAAGTGCAAGAGAAAG
This sequence comes from Penstemon newberryi var. newberryi, assembly GCA_030819805.1. Classification (NCBI taxonomy): domain Eukaryota; kingdom Viridiplantae; phylum Streptophyta; class Magnoliopsida; order Lamiales; family Plantaginaceae; genus Penstemon; species Penstemon newberryi. The sequence continues at coordinate 33,284,573 of JAUALY010000006.1, read as the reverse complement.
ATCAAACACTGCAAAACATTAAAAGTGGTACCTGAGCAGAACTCTCTCTTTGAGGCATCCAAGAAGAAAGATTTCTCCACATGTTTCCAGAAAGTAATCCACTTTAGAAGGACACAGGTAATCAAAATTAACACCAGAGATCATATCCCAAATATATGCTAATACATTGATCCCATCGATAAGGTTAAAACACGCAAAATCTACCTTGATGCTGGGTTTTGACCTGTATATGTGGGGATGATGCCTGAAGTATTACCGCCGGTACACATTATGAACTTAGGTCTCCTTATAAAACTAGACTGCACCCAATTTCAAAGAGTTCGATAAGATTTAACAAGAGATAGAATGACTTAAAAGAGGGAACATACTAATGATGATATGAACAAGTAAACACTGTGGACATATGCGCGTGATGCGATCAAATCTATCCTCTGTACTGATTTGCGTATAGTTGGAAGGAAAATTTATAGTATTTCATCTTCTAGATGTACAAAAAAGAGCAGAAAAAGATAATATATGAAACCTAGAGTTGCTACAACTTTTTTATCCCATCAACATTTGCTGACACTGACCATAATAATGCAATGTCCACTGAAAGACCATATAGAACTATTAACTGCATAAGAGAGAAATTATAGTAAATGCAAGAGGCAGTAGAAGATTTCAACATATGTTCTTTCTGACAGGTGTCTCAGCTCTCCCCCCCCCCCCCCCCACCCTCAGCTATCTAATTAAATTGGACCAAGTTCTGCCCTGTTTTTTTAAATAACAATATCATACCTTGTGAATGGCTTAAGAACTATCCTTATCTTAATGTTGGAAATTGTCATAATTTTCTGATAAATTCGTATTGTTCTCCAACCTAAATTGGGAGACTAGCTGCACTCACATAATGACTGTAGTGCAGTGAAATTGTCTACCTCACAACATCAAAATGCTTTAGAAACTATATTAAGTTCTATTGACCATTTTCTACTGCCTATCAACGACGTAATGCACAATTATTGATCATACAACTTTCCGATGTTGTCCTAAGTGCCAGAACAGCAACCTCCCCTTCCACCACCCACCTACCTCCCAAACCTAAAACAAAAGTTTATGAAAGAAAAAAATCCAGAAAGTGCTGCTTTTCTTGTGGATCTTATGTGTATGGAGATGTGTTCCATACAAAATAAAAGGGTCAGATGTCATACGAGAGCCTATCCTAAATGAAATAAAAAACTCCTCCGCATCTCCTCAGGTATGTCTTATTAATCATTTACATATGAACTAAAGAAGTTTTAAGCATTGGTCGTTACAAAATCTACTTGACATAAAAAGACACAGAGATCTAAAAATAATTAAGTTGAATTTGCCAAATAAATTATATGAAAGAACGGTAGCATGTTATGAAAAGAGATGGCCAGTGTAGCAAATAATGGGTTCCTTGATCCAGTTATCTCGAAGTGATGGATGCATATTTTAAACATAAAAATAACTCTGCAGAAAGCTTACAAGCCAAGAGGACTGAATTTGCCAAATAAATTATATTTATGAACGGTAGCATGTTATGAAAAGAGATGGCCAGTGTAGCAAATAATGGGTTCCTTGATCCAGTTATCTCGAAGTGATGGATGCATATTTTAAACATAAAAATAACTCTGCAGAAAGCTTACAAGCCAAGAGGACTCCTCAATGGATGAGTAGAAGGATGTCCCAGGAATCAAGCTGTTAAACAACCCAAAAGTATCTGGTGCCAGAAGAAAACATATAAGTACGGTAAACACATATATAGAACAGAGTAGCAATATGGTAAATATATCTCATACTAGTTGAACATATCTCATGGACAGAAGATGTCATAAGAGTTGGATAACATACATGCACATCCAGATAAAATACCACATAGGTGTCCGAGTAACGAGACATTGGGCATAAGAAGCTGAAACACTACTAACAAGATCCACACATACCTGAAATTAATGATGCAGTAATAAAAGTGTCATGCATATTCTGAGTGAAACTTTAATTAAGTAAAAGATTCAGAGATAATTGACTTACAATTTTGCAGGCACATTAAAAAGTCCAAAGACACTGCAGATGAAAGGAAAACTTAATCAGTGGCATGTGTATATTAGCTGACAGTTTAGATGTATTAACCGAAGCCAATCAAACAGCAGCAAACAAATACTTCTATATCCTAAAACTTCTGCTCCTATTTCCTTTTTGGGATGTCCCAAAATAAGACTCTCTTTATTAGAATGGAATTTTTTTTCTCAATCCTACACTCCACATAAAGTAATGATTTGACATCATTAATTCTCAAACACTACTTTTGAGGGTAAAGTGTATAGATATAAGAAAACTCACTCTCCTAACTCTTACCTAAAAAGCTAAAAAACATTGGGATGGTCGGACGGAGGGAATATAAGTATATTCTAAATAAAAAAGAAAAGGTATCTTTAATTGCAGAATTGGACATAGTCTAATTATTTCTTCATAATACAAAGGAAGCGAACAAAGTTAGAGACAATAAACATGATAATATAAATATAAAGTAAGCAATAAGCAACACTAACCTTCGAGATTGGACTCCACTAAGACTTGTCTCTATGACAATCATAGAGAACAGGATCCCTGAGAAACCTATGGAACACTGATCCATGAGATACTGATAAGGAAGGAAAGGATTATAAGCTGCCACTAATGCTAAAAGAAGATGAAGTATGGCATTGCTTGTAGCTAGTAAGACCATTATGTACAACAAGCGGATAGATCCCATAATTCTCTCCAGATCAGAGCCCATGGGAACCAATGCCAACATGTTGAAGAGAACATGTAGTATAGAACCATGAAAAAGAACAGTGGTGTAAATCCTGTAAACTGCAAAAAGAAGGAAGAAAGGATAAAACAAACAAAAAAATAACAAAGAAAATTGGCATGAATTTTGGAAGCAAAATATACATGACATAAATACAATTCAGGACATCAAGGAGGGCAAGTAAAAAGGGGAGGAATCTTGGCTATGCTAAGAATTGAACTCACCACCAAAATTCTTTTAGTCTCAATGATGATTTCAACCAAAAATTCAATCTCTTACCACAACACAACATAATTTGTACTTGGGTCGCCAATAACATTACAAATTTGAAAAACTCAACTAATACTCCTTCCGTCCTTCCTTAAGGTAGGCTACGTTTCGCCACATTTTTAGATGAAACTTGGAAGTAGTAAAAGTTCTAGGTTTGTTACTTTTCCCTCGAAAGTTGCGAGTTAGTGATGTCACAACAAGAAAGTTATAGCACATTTGTGGCCTTTGTTGAAAAATAAACATTAAACAATCAATGACACAAAAGAAATCAAGTCCACAGAAAATCAGGGCACTGCTCGAGAGAAGAAGATTACCTTGAAAATGTGAAACAACAGCAGAGGGGGAGAAGCATACTTCGGCAAAGGAGTCATACCCAACCAACAGACAGACCAAGTAAATGATTCCACAAACTACTACTACAGCTGATGTGACGAAAGGAATGCCCTCCCACCATTGATTTAACCTAGTCTGTAATCCTGCCTATACAAACAAGTAAACAATTCAAAATCCCGATTAAAATTTCCTCCAACTCAAACAGAAATCAGATTATTAAAATTCCTAAGCATACATCCATATTAAGGGGGGAAATTCAAACTCACTTAAACCCAGGAAATTTACAAACCCTAAGGTGCAGGAACATTTTCAAATGGTTTGTAGTAAATAGAGAATTGGTACCTCAGAAACAATATTTGATCTCATTTGCGCTGAGTAATCTTCCAAAAATTGTTGATTGGGAAACTTCAAGAACGTTGTGATCGCGCTGTGGAATCTTCCAAAAATTCTCCCACTTTAATTTTGGTAACTTAAGAAAGACGTTGATTATAACGTGAAGATCGGGTCGGGTATTTGGTTTCGGATATGGAACAAGGCATTTCACAAATTTTATATTTTAATGGCACATCATATATCCAAATCAGTTGGTTCAAGAAAAAGAAGAAGTAATAGGTTGTTTGGTTGTAAAGGAAGTGATGGAAGTGATGGAAAATTGTAGGAAAATAAAAAAGAAAGGAAAGGAAATGAAACGATAAGGAAAAGAAAGTCATTTTCTTCTATAAATTTGGATGTTGGGAAAATTATTTTTTTGCAGATGTTTTGTTGTCAAAAAAGTTTAGAAAAAGAAGTAATAATTTTTATAAATATCTCCGTTAATTATAAATACTTTCAAAATTGTAAAATATAATAAAAGTGATTGCAAAATAAATATTATCAAATTATCTCTAGAAATATAAAGTACGTCTAAATACACGTTTATATAAGATTTATATGCATACACACACATATATATATATATACATTAATTTTTATATGTATAATATGATTAGAATCTTTAACTTTTTTTTTATTAGGATTTATGTAAAATTTAGTTGATATTGTCTTCTGCTATTTGTACTTTTCTAGTTTCAAGATAAGAATTACATTTTTTTTGGATTGTTTAGCGTCTGAAATGAGTATTTTTGCGATATTTTGTGGGGGTATAATTGCTATTATGACTTGAGAGAGTATTTTTTTGCTAATAATAAATAAGCACAAAGGGGGTTTTGTAAAAAAAATCACAAATGAGAGGTTTTGATAGTTAGACAAAGTATAAGAGGTGTTTTGCAATTTACTCTAAAAAATTTCCTAGATTTTCCTAAGATTTCCCCATTAAATTGGTGGGAAAAAATTTTCTTCACAAAATTTTCTTGCAGGAAAGTTGAAGGAAAATAATAACTTCATTTCCTGCTATCCAAACAATAAGTGAGAGAAAAAAAAAACTGATTTTTCTTCACTTTCCCGACAACCAAACAATGCATAAATGTCGCATTAGTGTAAATTTCTTACACGTCCCACTTGATTTGTAATACTTTTGATTAATATGCTACCCTAAGATAAAAATAAATATTAAATCAAGATATTTTGTTGATCTTCATCGAATTCGGTAACAAATTAATATCTAAAATGTTCTAAAAAAAATCCATTTCAATCAACATAACATATCAATCGTGTATCAACAAGGTCTTGTGATATTTAGAAACATACGTGAAAATATAATTTTTAATTGTTGATGGTGTCACTTGGGCATTTCTATCATATACCATGGAAAATTTCATCCCAGATCGAGTTCGACCAAACCCAAAATAACTAATTAGCAATTGCAATATATTTACTTTGAAATTTGATGTAAAAGTGACAACTCACAAAACAAGTGACGTTTAAATTTGTTCTTCACAATTTTTCTTTGAACTTTCATTTTCCCGTTGTAACTGGCAATTGTGCTGATAATGTGAAAAAATTGTAGGGTAAATACTTCATAATAATACAAATAATTAATACTTCAAAATATTCAGGTCTTTATCCAAAGTCCAAACAAAGCAAATGACAGCAAATTTCAGAGTTTCAAGATTACACACTTAAAAGTGAATCAGCTAATAAAAGTTGATATTATGTAAGAGAGTTCAAGTGGGCTTGCAAACCCAAGTTCTGAATTTCACAAGTAAAAGAATAATAGAATTATAGTAATAATGTAGGAAGATATGATTGCATTTATACATTAAACATTGCAGTCGATAACTACGCGCCTTTGTTGCTCTGCCACGGCTTGAGTACACCCACAACAATAACTGCCACAATAATGAGAAGTATGAGAATCGCAATGCACATCCATTTCCTCGAGTTTCTTTGCAAACTTTTTGCCTTCTGAAGGGCGGTATTTCCAGATTGTACATGGTCTACAGCAGATGAAACCTGAGAAATTTCAACGGTGGAGAATCGTTCATCATATACTACATTGAGATTTTAAACAACCTTCAGCCAGCAATTTAACATTTAAAGTTTAGTTTACCTGTGATTCTATGTTATCGAGCAAGTCCCCTTGGGAGTCCACCAGAACTGCCATGTCTAGGAATACCTGCAAAGAAACAGAACACATTCACAAATTCATTTAAAATTTGTCACAGCACAAAATAAACTAAACAGGGTCAAATTCATTTAAAATTGGATTTTGGAATAATATAATCATCTTAATGAAGGTGCTATTGCAAAATAGCACATGTAATATAAGCTTTCGCAGAAACATGTAACTGGAACAAATAAATATAACCATATAAACCAGTTTATAGTTATATTACTATAACTCTCAGCAGTAATAAAACTAGTATATATACCTGTTGCAACTCAAGAAGCTTCCTCTCTAAATCTCTGACTGCGTCATGTCGCTCTTTAATTTCTGCTAGAGTGTCCATAACCTACAATAAAAATAACAATAATAATGTTATTACAAGGTGATCAAGCAAAGATCCGTGACCAAACGTCCAAACCTCATTACTTAGTAATCTGCGTGTTAAAGAATTGGCATATATGCCAATATATTCCGCTAACATATAAAGAGTATAACTGAGCAACCACAGAAGAGAACCAAGGAGGAATGTTTAAAAGATGTAAAACCTGGCCTCGGCCGCCATGTTCTCGGATTGCTTTCTGAAAGATCTGCTCGCTATCCCCAGTTTCTATTAAATTATCAATTGTCTGGGGAAAATGGTAAAGTAAGTCAAATACATGCAAAATTTGCTTAACATTGTAAGTTTTTAGATGTTAAAACAAAGCTACCTCTTCATCAGCACGAGTTCCCGTCACTGACAACCACGTAAAAGCAAAACCATCAAATAATGTTTCTAGAGTGTACAAAAGCTTATGACAAAAGTAGCAGTAGCTCCTTTAATAAGTACAGTATTATCACCTGTGAATACCCGCCTCTCGACAACATCACGATGCTCTTGATGTATATTCTCTCTTAAAGTCTACAAAAGTATTTATTAAGAGATACTAAGAAATAGGAGCAATATACAAAAATGAAACCATACCCAACATGATATGCGCTTAATCTACCTGAAATTCAGACATTCTGTCCTTGAACTTCTTCTTTAAAGCCCTGCATTCAACCAAAACCATTTAAGAAATGATATTCTGTTTCTTTCATCAATAAGTATTTATCTACATATACAGTCAGTAACTTATTACAGTGCTGAAATGCAACTTACAATCTATCCATTATGTAGTCAATAATTAACAAAAAAAATTCTTAGCCAATAATTTGATTAGGAAATATGATCTAGTAATGTTGTTTATCGCCCGGTTAATCTAACCTCTGAAAGTTTGGGCTGCAAACATGCCCAAACTGTATCGAGTTTACTGCACAATCATAGTTTTCAACTATTTATAATGTTCAGAAGGGCAGATAAAAACCAAAAGAAATTGGAATATTCCAATATCTAATTTCTTTTCTAGAGTGAATTCAAATGCTTTGAGGTCAATCCATCTAAATTCAGACTTAATCAAAAGCACATACAATATTACAGAAAGAAAGTCCATTAACTGTAGGCATATCAGAACAACACAAACTGGTTATGTAGCAATAGTTTTGGTAAATATTCCAAACAGCTATCAAATTGTTGAAGCTGGTATTATGAGAAGTGCAAAGGCTACTCAAGATTATGCCAACTTCAAACTGTCTGCTATGGAAATGGAACATCAGCATATTTTAAGATGACAACAATACTAGGACATCTTATAGGAAATGTAACTTACACTGTTGTGGCTGTTCTTGATCTGTCTACGCCTGATCCTTTTCCACATCCAGGCTTTTGTCTATTGGATAAATTCTGGATAAGTGTGAACAACCAATATTAATATATTATTAATACTAGAAAAATCGGAATGGCCAAAGTTCAATTTGACACGCAATATATAGCCTCACCTCTTTGTCAAGTTCTTCAACTTTTGATTTAATTAAGCGGGCAATTTTTCCAACTTCATCGACATCCTTTTCCATTTGCTGCTTGATTGCTGCAGATAACCATAACCAAATCAATAAGAAAATTGGTTGAACACATTTAAACATATATCTATGCACCTGAATGAAGGGGAAATTGTATAAAACAATTCTGGGGAGAAAAACGCCACATGGATTTTCGCACCGAGAATAATAAGATCATGAGAATCTTGAAAGAAATTAAAAAAAAAAAAAATAGCGAAATTGAAAGAAAATCTGCCTGATAAAGTTGATCCTAACTTTAGGAAAGAAGATACGAGTTACTTTAGTCTCAAATAATTCTTAGGCTGATCTTTAAATGTTGATCCAAGGATTCTGTTTCCGTTCGTAAAATTAGACAACTTCATCTAGTATCATGTATATTTAGCAAACCTGAAGCTACAAAATATATTGGAAAATCCATTTGCAACACCTCTAAAGCATTCTAGTGAAATAGCATCAATCTACCTTTCATATCAGCAGCCTTGGTAACACCCTTTGATTTTTCGTGAGCATCCTGCAGAGGTCAGAGATGACTGCTATCAGAACTAACATGCTTGCATTAACCAATTTTCTGCACTTAACAATCTTTAAATACCATAGTTTGAACAACCACACAGGGAGTTCACAATATACGGGACCTTCCGTAAGTACTGCTTTTAGCTACTAAGTCTGCAATTACAGCTTGCATATATAATAGACATAGTTACATGCATACTGGGGGAATACTACTGAAGGTAACCAATTAAAGAAAAAAGTACATTTTCGAAATAATTCAACAAGCAATTAGTCAACCTCGATTTTGATTGTAAAATATTACTGGGTAAATGAACATATGAAAATAGAAAATCAAAGGGAATTATGTGCTATAATTAGTACTAAGAAATCATTTTCATGATATTCTGAAGTTGATAATTCATATATGCATATAGAGAATGCCAAAAGTAGACCACTTGAATGGTCCACATATATTAAACTTAATTTCTAAAAACAAACCGAAAAATGACTCTAAAAATTCAAATAAAAAAAAGACCCTTGTTCAAGTGTTGGATATTACTTAACTGATCCAGCCATAAAAAATAACAGACAAAATCTTAATATAAGACAAGGAGATCTCAATTATCAGTTGAAACACACAAATGGTTTTCCTCTGAGTAGTTTATCATGTGTCCCTCTCCAAACTTTAGGAGGGGGGTGGGGGGGGGGGGGGGGGAATAGAGAGAGAGAAATTTCCACATTTTAGAGCAGATAAATTGCTAGCTAAAAGGATATGGATCTAACAAAGAAGAAAAGATAACCACAGCACATGAATGAAGAACCTCATACCTGAAGCTTTCTTAGTAATGTATTTAGTTTCTCAAATTGTTTTTCAATCTCCTGAACCTAGAAAATGCAATAAGAAGCAAGTCAAATATTTAATTTCAGAAGAAATAATGATGAACACCAATTCTTGTGCGTAACAGTTTTCAATTTTAGGACATGGGAGAAACAAAGGAAGAGCCAAACTAGTGTTCCTCCTCATAATCATCACTACGAAATGCTAAGTTGTAGCCACCTTCTTAAAGAAATTTTCCAGGCCTAGGTCTCCTGAGGTCATAGGTCTCTGCATTCCCATTTCTATATCCCCATTTCTATCTTGATCCCGAGGGATCACAAAAGACTCCTGCAAAAAAGGCAAAAATGAATTCTTGTAAGCAGTATATTTAGCATAAGCAATACATTGGGGGAAATGCTCATTGCTTGAACTTAGTTCAAATTTGGAAAATAGAGAAAGTAATTGATAAAGCCACAGTTCTACAGATGCTAGAACAAGAATCAGGGATCTCAAAACTCAAGAAGTTTACGACAATGGGGACAACTCCTGTCCCAACCGATGGAGAGAGCATATATTCTAGGTTATTTAATGTTCACATGAAAATTTCATTTATAAAACACATTAAAAGGAAAATGATGTGGTATCTGAGCTTGAGCTACAAGTAGGTTCAAAAGGAAGTCTTCACTTAAAATTAGACTGTTAGCGTTACCAAATTATGTAAGAAACAACTTTCTTGTCAGTTCTGAGGTTGAACTTAGCAGGAACTTTATGCTTTAAGATTCATTTTGTTTAAAAACAACATTAGATCATGGATGAAGCTGAAAGGTGTGTTTTGGTCTCTCTATCATTCACTCACTCTAAATATTGCATGCAGATAAAAGCATTTACAAACTACCATGTCAAATTGCAATATAACTCAAGCATTAAATGTGCTAGATGTACGTGGAAAATGCACATTCCTCAATGAGAATCATGACCCAGGACACCAAAAGCAGATTTGTCGGTCAATAAATAGGCGGACAAATTGAGAAGGCATTAAATCAACACTAGTGGAATCACTCAATAAGTTGAGTTTTCAAGCACTATTCAGCAAACAAGCAGTAGAGAAAATGCAATTTTTAGGCTCATTAAAATAAGATAAGATTCATAATATTTTAGTAGTCTATAAATATACAAAATTAATGACCAAGGTATATGTACTCTATTAGCAAGGATAAAATACCAACAATGAATTTCTATAATCAAATAAATTCTGACATTTACAGATATTGTGTGACCATCTTAAACAATACATTACATCAAATAAAAAACCAATTGCAGTTCTGCTAAAATCACCGCATTGAGCTTATTCTGCCATCTATAATTCGATATGGTGATTGTCGAAAAGAATTCCGACTTTGAACACAAAAACCCTACCTCAAACATATAAACGCTTCACATGAATAGATAGAGTTACACACATTTAAACATCTTTGCTTTGACGATATTAACTTAAATTAATCCAATATCACAGAAAACCCCTAAATAATGTAACGGATACATACCAAAAGAGAATGTAATCCATACGCCTTTTCTGCATTACTTTTCAATGAACAATAATAGAACAAAATTGCTTCCAAACATATGTATAATTTTCTTCTATTTCAGCTGCTTAAAGCTGCCTTCCCGTAATAGATTTCAAAATTGAAAAAAAAAAATCCGCCATTGCTTCAACAGATCAAAAACAAACAACATTTAAAAAAAAAAACGCACCGTCAAAAGATCGTTCATCTTGAAGAATTAGAAGCTGCGGATTTTGAGAGACGGGAGGCGGATAGATTGAACCAGAGATCTTCTTCCCTGGAAAAAGGTTTCCTCTCTTTCTCTCTCTATCTCTGTTCTTCCGTTTTTGGCTTTTTCTATTTTTTTTTAATTTCTATTTTATTTTGAAATTTGGTACGCAGGTTGAATTAGATACAGCTAGGAAAGAGAAAAAGAACAGCGATTAGGGACAGCGCGTCAAAACAGCTCTTTTGTCTATATAATTAATTAATAATTTCAAAATCCTCTTCTATTTAAATTTTAAAAAATATTTAATGCCTTTCCTACTTTAATAAGGAGATTTTAAATATTCATTCTATTTTTAATTTAATGAAAATTATGGAAATTTTATTTGTCCGTTTTCTTTTGGTCAGAATTTATTTATAAGTTGTATATGAGGAAGTTACCATCTACATAAAAGACGACTTATATTCTTTCTAGTATTGTACATAGATTCTGAAAAAAAAAAAAAAAAATTGCAGATAGATTCATTCAAGCTCTTTAAATAAAAGATCTTTCTCAAATTATGGAAATCATTGTTTAAAAACCATAAAAGCTATATTGGTTTACTAGGAAAACCATCAAACTAAGTTACATTAAAAAAATATTGAAATTCAAATCCAACATTTTATATGAAATGATAAAAGAAAGTTTACGATATTTTTAGTATAATTATTGTATGTAGTACGAGGTGTACATTGGTTATACGATAAACCAAAATATCATCAAAAAAACGTTACATTGAAAAATATATTGAGATTCGAATCCAACTTTGTATATGAAATGATAAAATAAAGTTTAGGAAATTTATTTTATGAATAATATATGCAAGTTGGGGACGCACATTGATTTACATTATACTTTATAAGTTTAATTTTACACACACAAAATTAGTTATTGTAGAAATCTTTTAAAGAATTTATCTCCGTTAACCTTGTTTCTACTATTGCATTGTACAATATTATTTCAGAAACTTTATGATCCATTTTTCTACTCTTTTTTCTTTTTGAGTGTGGATACATTTTTCTACTAAAAAATATGATTTTCTTGGTTTAATTTTGGGCCCCCTTCTGGCCCACAGTATGAAATTCGTAGTCCATGGGCCCCAATAGAACTAAAAAATATTATCTGACGGTTACCGCGGAAAGGGATGTTTGTAGTAGTGCAGTCCACATCTGGGTTGGGTTCAACTTGTTCCTTCTTCTTCTTATTTTATAGTAATAAATTTTAATTTTAAAGTAATATATACAGTTTGCACCTTGAACTATGGGTATTCGCGGTGCGGTTTATTGCGATTTTGTACTGGTCTAAATTCAATTCAGTATTTACGGTTTTTAAATTATCTAGTTCAAACCCAATTCAATAAGGTTTGAGATTGCACTTTGCGGTCCATTCGGGTTGGGAGGGGTTTTGCAGTCTCAACACTCTGAACTTTAATGTATTTTTGTTATTTTTAAGTTAAATATAAATGCACCAAATAATTATCACTTTTTATTTTTTTGAATACATTTTGTAAACTTTCGTAGAAAATATATGAAGATAATGCAAAATATTAAGTAACAAGAAATGATCTTCAATGGATACATAATTTAAAGAAAACTAAAAATAATCTCAAACACTAGGTTAACAAGTTTTCGGAATTGAGGAAGGTTTCACAGAATTACATTTACTAGTTGAAGGAGAACCAGAAGTTTGTTGAGTGAAAGTTGATTGTTTTTAACTTTGATTAACTGCGGGAGAAGGAGTGATTTCGACCCCTTTCACTTATCAACCATTTGAAAATATATAAACAACGAAAAATTATTTTTATATATACCATCAATATATAGCTAAATATATATATAATACTAAAAGTAGTTGTTACTCTAGCCTAAACAACATACATACATATTAAGCAAATGTAAATTTCACACAAAAAAAAAAAAAAAAAGGGCAAACAATAAACAAAAAGAATGTACCTTGAAGTTGATGTGGGTGTTTATGCTTCAAAAAAAATTCTTATATTTTTTGTTCTTTTGCAAGCCATAACGTTTTTAGACTACCTTTTAAGTTTTTTTCTATTTCACTTGGGAAGGAAGAAAATGTGAGGCAGAGGAAAACTTAAGGCAGTAGGTTTTTCTTTAGTATAAATGTTGGGTTTTGGATTCTAGATTGAGATTAATTAGTTAATGTATATATTTGGATTATATTTCTCATTGTTTAAATTGTAGGACTATATAAAATAAAATTATATATATAGTGCAGTCGGATGCGGTTTATGTGATCTAAAAATATATAAAACCAAACTCGATTGCAATTTGAGGTCTTTTTCTTAAGAAACCCAAAATCAACCCAACAAACTTTCGACCCGCAAATTGCGGTCGGTTTGGGTTGGGTCGATCAGTTGGGGCGATTTCGCAGTTTCGTTGAACACCCCTACCTTGAACTTGCAATATATGATAAATAAAGTCCTAAAATGTCCAGAAATCGGAATTATTATGCACTATGCACATATGCAACGAATATTCCTGTGATGTTTAGTTATGTGTTTAAAGAAAAAGAACTTTTTGATATTTTCAGAACCATGACTAAATAATAACATGCTTGGACAGTTAAATAATAATTTCACAATTGGCCATAAAAAGTATTCATATTTTACCTTTTCCCCCTTTAATTTCAAATGCTTGTTGTTGTAAGGGCATCTCCAACTCATCCCAGAGGTTGGTGGAGATGGCCCGCCCCGGGGCGTGTCCAGAGGAGATGGCTCACCTGGGCATGCCCCAAGGCCGTGAATCTTCATTTCCCCTGGCCGGCCTGGCCAGTTGGAGAATGGCCAGGGGATGCCCTAATAGTCATTTTTTAAAAATTTTGTTCTTTTTCAATTCGATTTGAGCGTCTCAATATCTGTTACCCAAAAAGAAAATATTAATTTTTTATGCATCTCCATTAGCAGAATTGTCGTATGCCACAAATGGGTAAATACCACTTTTGGTCCCTCTTATCATTAATTTTTTACAGAGTGGTCCCTCTTATGTTTTTTTTCCCGCTTTAGTCCCTACTATGAATTATTTATTTCACTTTAGTCCCTACTATGAATTATGTGTTTCACTTTAGTCCTTATCAGGTGGTTCCGATAACACGTGACATGTATATGAATATTTATTAGGGCATTTTCGTCCGTTCACTATTGAGACTATTTGAGATATTGTTTAATTGGTGAGCAATTTTGGTGTTTGAAGAAGATTTTGGGAGAAAACTTTAGTTTTGAACGAAATAAACGATTAAGTTGGATTGGCATGAAAGCCTAGTTTGGAAGAGATTAAATATTTTTTTTAAATTAGAAAGACGAAAATATCCTTGTTAGTTTACTTAAAATGACGAAATTGCCCTCATGTGCATATCACATGTTACCGGAACCGCCTTGGATCACTTGAAAGGGACTAAACTAAGACAAATAATTCATAGTAGGGACTAAAGTGGGAAAAAAACATAAGAGGGACCACTCTGTAAAAAGTTAATGATAAGAGGGACCAAAAGTGGTGTTTACCCAAGATAATTATCTTAAATCATTTGGTCTATAGTCCAAAATAAGAGTGTTAATATAACATTGAAAAATTGTCCAATACCATATAAAGAAATATAAAGAACAATACGCGTGAACTTTTTAGTCTCAAGACTTTCAACATTCTCCTTTTACATTTGGTCGAATTGGAAGTGTGGGTGAAACAAACACAACATTTGACATTATTAATGTTCAACTTTGCGAATTGCTACATATGGGCAAGTGCCCAACATGCGAACACCAATTCCAATTCTGGCGAAGTGTGTGGTGAATATTGGATCTTAACATGTGAACAAGGATAAATAAAGTTTATCGTGAAAATATGTGGTACATATTATCCTAGAGTTTCGCTACTATGTAAAGCAAACATGAGTTGGGCTAACTCGACTTAAATGAGTCTAACTCATCCAAAAAATTATTTCAAGAGGTTAAGATTGTTCAAAATAGATCAAGGAGTGAACATGTAGTATATAAATTGTCACATTAACATGTGTTGAATTTGTGAAATATGTACATCTATAGAAAAAACATCCCGATTCATTTCTCAATAAATCAATAAATACAAACACAAAGAAAATATTTCATAAATAAATGTAACCCCAAAAATAAATAGAGATTTTAGACTCATGGCATGTACTACATTTAATTTCTAAATAATTTCCATTTACTTTTGAAAATATATAGAATATCCGCTTTCATCTTTATCCATCTTCTTTAGCATGGCCAGCATTAAATAGAACCGTATCAAAGTTTATAAATAGCCAAAGCTAGAAAGAATTCTACACAACACTCTGTACTTAATCCAAGAGAAAGCTGCTAATTGTTGCCATTTTTCCTAAGAGGTATATTTTTTAGTATAGTTTTATTGCTTGTTGAATGCATGTCTAATGTTTTATTGCTTATTTTTAGTGTCTGTTTTTTCCATAGAATTTGACATGTATTATTGATTGGTTTGCAGGGCAGAAGGATTTTGTTATGGAAGACAAAAATAAATTGAAATCGAAGAAAGGTAATGAAGAAAAGCATGCGATAAACACGAAGGACGTTGCTTTATATGTTAATAACATAGAGAAAGACGTCGATGATGAAGAACACCCTATAATATTGAGGAAAAAGGACAAGGAGGAGAAAAAGAAACCTAAAGATGACAAGAACAAGGGTAAAGAAATTCACCCCTTAGATCTTTACAAGCTTAAAGAGGAACTAGAGAAGATGAACGAAAAAATCGCAAGTCTTGAAGAGAAAAAAGATGATATATTGAGGCTGATAAAAGAAGCCAAGGGTAAAAACCAGCTTTACTATATCGACGTAGACATAGAAGAAGACTACGTAAATTAAACTTACTGATGCAGCCGATTTAGCTTAGAACATGGTTCATATATTGATATTGGTGATATTTATGTAAAATGTTAGCAACAAGAAATAAAAGAACTACAAATTGAAGTAAATTGAGATCAACCAAGCCTGATGAATCTTTCTTTATTTTTCTTTCGTTTTTCATGACTAACAAACAAAAGTGTTCCACAGGGTGAAATCTGAATCTTTGAATGTAGATTTAATTACCCTTTTAGGTTTTTACAGGTTCTGTGGTGAGTCCATATCCAAATGGGAATAACGGGTCATAATGCTTGTCTCCAACGTTCATCGGCAGTTGATCGACACTCTTGAACCACGTACGAGAAAGCTTGCCAGTGAAACCATAATCGCCAAATAAAACATCAGCCACACCTTGGCCTTCTGTTCCCGGAAGCGAAGCAGCTACAAGGGCATTCATTTGTGCTACGTACGACTGAATCACGACTGGACGACCAGTGATAAGAACCACAACACATTTAACTGAGCCACAAACATTTGTTATGATACTAGGACCTGGATCAGGAAGAGTCAAGTTTGTGTTGTCTCCGTATGTTTCTGAATATGGTGGTTCACCTACCACAACAACAGCATATTCAAACTCGGTCGTCTTCACGTATTCTGAATCTGGGTTTTCGCTGAATACCACTTCTGTTTTCGGGTCTACTGTGTTCTTAATTGCAGTCAAGATTGTAGTACCTAAACATATAAATCATAAGTTTATATCGGTAAGAGTTTTAAATAAAACTATTTTTTTGAAGAAAATTTAGATGAATGGATCATGGATTTACCGACTGTGATATTGCCGCTTGCTCCATGCCATTCGATCGTCCAACCACCACATTGGTTACCGATATCGTTTGCATGAGTTCCTGCTACGAGAATCTTTGATGCTTTCTTAGGAAGTGGTAACAATGGTTTTTCACCAGATTGACCGTTCTTAAGAAGCACAAGGGACTTTCTTACAGCCTCCCTTGCTAGTTCTCTATGTTCCTGTTAAATTCGAGCACACATGAGAACATTCTAGAAGGGACTTTCACAAAATAACACCGAAAGTTATTTTTCTAACTGACCTGACAGCCAAGGTACTTAGTCATGCTATAATCAGCCAACGGGTGTTCAAATAGACCCATTGCGAATTTAACTCTTAGAATCCTCTTCACGGCGTCATCAATCCGGCTCATGGAAACGAAATTGTTTTTCACCAAGAAAGTTAGGCCATCAATGAATTCTGTGTAATTGTATGGAACCATGATCTGCAATTTGAGGTAATTACTTACTATCATACAAGCTATACAAAATAAAACCTTTTTAGTTAGGACATATGGAAAATAATGCACCAACCATATCGATTCCAGCGTTAACTCCAGCTAGGATTGAGTATGTATAGTTTGCGTGGGGTGGAGTAGTAATTCTGTCGATTCCCTCCCAATCTGAGATGACAAATCCCTGAAGGGTTTTCAAATATATCAAGAACTCATATCAAATTGCTTTAAGGAAATAAGATTAAGTGGGAATTAGATTACTCTGAAACGCTGCCTGTTCTTGAGGAAGCCGGTTATAAGATCACGATTAGCGTGCATCTTTACTCCGTTCCAGCTTGAGTAGGAGATCATGACAGTCGATACACCCTTGATGATTGAATCATAGTAGGCTGGCATATGGATACTAAGCAATCCATGCATGTTTGACACTGTGTTGTTCTCGTTTATGCCATCGGTTGTTCCACCGTCACCAACAAAGTGTTTCGCACTTGCTATTACATTTTTTCTGAACAAATACAAAACATATACAATTGAACAAAGTTTCTAAGAATGTTCCAAACAGTAAAAGGAAATGATATTCAAGACTATATAGTAATTAGGAGGAACTTACTGCCCAGCCATGTAGGGGACACCCTTAGATTTAGCTGGTACATCGCCTTGTAATCCAGGGATAAGCTCGGTCATTGATTTAACGACACTCGGATCTTCACTATAGCTCTCATAACAACGACCCCATCTTGGATCTCGGCAAACCTATACGTGGAACAAAATTTTATTATTATAAATTATAAACAACTAAATTTTTAGCATACATTAAGTATATCTGAACAGGGATTATAAATGAATAAAGATAGTTACCGCGATACAAGGTGCAAATGCATAAGGAATTCCTGTAGCTCTAACTTCAAGAGCAGTTGCAGCTCCAATTCTCTTGATCAATTCAGGATCTCTGTTTCAATGAAGCACTTTAATTTGATAACACAACAAAATTGCAAGCTTCTGTCAAAGACAAATATTTCAACTTACCTCGTAGCACCAAGACCAACATTGTGGGGGAAAATTGTAGCCTTATAGACATTGTTATTTCCATGAACTGCATCAATTCCATATATCATCGGTATCCCAAGACGAGTCGATAACGAGCCTCTTTGAAAATCATTCACCATGTCAATCCACGTCTCAGCCGATGCCTTTGGAGCCGGAACACTTCCACCACCACTCAAAACACTGCCTGCATTTATAACCGAGCCTTACAAATATCGTACAAAAACATTAATTCGAAATCGTTAAAGAACTTCATTTAAGTACCTATGTAATAATTCTTCATGACTTCAGTCGATGCCACGGCTCTGTCGATTTGTGTCATTTGGCCTATCTTCTCTTCTAAGGTCATCCTTTTCATTAAGTCCCTAATTCTAAGACTTGTTGAGTGTTTCGGGTCTTTGTAAATCATGTACTCTGCCATTGATATTGTTGTCCAACAACAAAAAACTAGAATCCCAATCAAGAATATGGAAAATTTGGCCATCTTTTGGGGTAACATGGACTTTACAGTTTACACTGAAAAAAAGATGAAATCTTTTTGTGAACTAATTCATATTCTCCAACAATATGTACTATAATTCTAAAATGAACAAACATTTTCTTGGTTTTAATTGGACTAATAAACAAGTCCAATCCACACATGCAAGATTCTATCAAGATGAAATTAACCCATATCAAATGTAACCAAATCACATCATTTAAAGCAAAAATTTACAACAAATAGCAACAATGACATGAATGCAGAATCAGCTGGGACATCTTTGTAATTTAAATGAAATAAAAAATAAAAAAAATGAGACAATACAGTAATGGAAACTTACAAAAAGTTCACTGCACAACACCTTACGTAGAGGAGAGAGTGAGAGTTGTTGTTCTTTGATGTTGTGAGAGGTGGAAAGATTGATTCTTTGGAAGAAATATGGGAAATGGGATAATAAAGTCATAATAAAGGTGGTGTTCTGTAATTTATAACAGAAGTTTGTTAAAGATAATTGTCACATGGGCCCACTACTTCTGAACGTGTGAAACTGAAAGCCCACATCTGCGCTTTTTACTGGTAAACGTAACAAGATTCAATAAGCCCACAATGTCATTATCTGTGGTACACTTGATAACAAAGAAATTAATCTTTTACTGTGGATTCTTATCTCTTAGGGCCTGTTCGGTTTTCAAGATAGGGGCTCACTGATAATTTAGTGAGGCCCAATCTAGCGTTCGGTATCCAAATAAACTGTGACGGCTTATCTGATATTTTGATATAGGAAAGCAAATAAGTCGTTTTGAGTATACGGTTTCAAATTAATTGACATATTTCTTTCATAATTGATCACTTTTCTATGGTAAAAAATACTCTTTTTGATGATTGCTATCATTTTTGTGATAAATTACTTTATACATTTTCTTCTATCTTTCTTTTTTAATTTTTTATTGGTGCCATTTGAGTTTCACAAGAAAGGACAAAATTGAAAAAAATTGCATTGAAAAATCAAATGTGCCAATTAATTTGAAACATAAAAATTTGACAAATGTGTCAATTAATTTTGGTGACCTTTGAATTTCCCAAGAAAGGATAAAATAGGAAACAATTGCATTGGAAAACCAAATGTGCTAATTAATTTGAAACGGATGTAAGTTTTAAGAAATTTGGGGTTATATTAATATTTGATTAGTATAAAAATAAGGAGCTAATGTCAATTTACCCTCTGTGAAATGCATAATATTCAATTTATCCAATGTATTTTAAAAATGAGCATTTTACCTCCCTGTGAAAATTTTAAGGAAGCAATTTACCTTCTTCAACCGGATAGTGCAACTTACTTTCCGAAATTGAGAGTGGGTATGAAAAGTGTTTTGTAACATAGAGAGGTAAATTATCACATTTATCATAACACAAGGGGTAAATTGTCATATTATCATAATACAGATGGGCAAAGTGCCACATATTAGATAGAATTGAATATAAGACATCAAATTCTCATTTGCTGAAGAGAATTGACGCAGAAGAATTTCTCCCCAAATTGGAAGAAAATTAGGGATTGCAATTTGACTGTTAGAAATAAAATCACCGCCTTAGTTTATTCTCTCCTTTTTAGTTAATAGAATCGTGTTGTGGTATTAGCACTTTTGTTCCCGTGTGTTTAGTTAGTTTGTCGATTCTATAAATAGACCTCATTTTTGTATCTTTTATTAATTCAGTTTTAATACAATTGTTATTATTTTTCTTATGTAAATTCCAATTCTCTGCAAATCGTCTCCTTCATCATCTATCATAGATTCAATTTTTCTTCCATGGCAATAGTTTAAGATTCAATACCACATATAAAAATGTCAGGGAGGCGGTGTGAAACTTTTATAAGATTATAGGGGAGAAAGTGTTCGTTTTCAAATCACATGAAGGTAAATTGAACATTATAAATATTACAGGGGTAAATTGCCATTAACTAAAAAAAGTCTTTTTTTCGAAAGTACGAAAAAGAAAACTGGGGTAAAGGTGTTTAACATATAAAGTATATAAGTGATATGGATACTATTATATAGTTTGAATTCTTGGTTCTAAATAATTGATTTTGGAATTATTTGCTTTTATTGGTGAGATTAAGTCCCATAAAACGAACACTGTTGAATTAGATCGAGATTTGAGAGTGACTACAATGAAATCCATCCTATGTTTAAGACATATTATATTGATGTGAGAGCAAAACTGAAGCTTAATTAATGATTTGAAATAATAAATTAGGTTGAAAATTGTAACTTGTTGAATTGTGTTATCGTAAATTATTGTAGGAAATCTTGAAATAAATGTTGATTTCTTGTCATGATTGTTTGTGACGTTATTTAATCCATCTTTTGATTTACTACAAGTTGAGTTTGATTTATAGGTCATGATCTTGCTCATTTATTAAATGAGAATGCATAATGACTATTTCAATTGTTTGATGTGTGAAGGTTCCGAGCTACTTCGAACTCGATTGAGGTTGATCATATAAAATTACAATTATGCTATCAATGCTCGATTTTTAAATTGTTCACGAACTCAACTTTCGTATCAATGACTTTAGAAAAAATCAATATGGGAGTTTAAATGGATTTTTGTTGAGTTTTAAAATTATACAATTAAAATTTATTTGCAATGCCGAATTTTCAGATACTTCAACTTAGAAGATTTGAACTTGAAAATTTTCAAAAGATACTTTTTTATTTTATTTTAAATTATGTAGTTAAGACTTACCTATAATACTATGTTAAACAATAAAGCAATAATGGTCCTTCAACTTTGACATATATGCGGAAATATGCCATTTTTTATTTCGATAAGCAATTTACGTCATTTATGTTTGAAGTTGGCTCAATTTTTGTCTTCTTACCTGCAATTGTAGTCCTAAATTAATCAACATTAAAATCAGTGCCAATAAATTGCCACATAAGCAAACAAATTAAGACACTACAACATTTTTGTCCTAATAATTAGTAGGTAGGGAATGAAATGGAGAAAAATAAGGTGTTAATTTGACAAGGAGATAAAATTGCGGGGCAACTTAAAATATAAAAGATGTAAAATTGTTGGTCGGAAGTGTCCCATTTTTGCGTTCCTCTCAAAATTAAAGGACTAAAATTGCTTTTTTTTCCTAACATGCATCACGTGGAACACTTCCATTGGCACACGTCATGAATGTTAATGGGAACGTGGCAGTCCATGGAAAAGCTTTCAAATTTCTACACTACATTAATCACTCTCACTGCAAGGTCTGAATCTTTTCTTGCTCTTTCTTCCTACTTAAATTTCTAAGCAACCGGCATGGAAGAATCTTCAAGTACTACTCCACCGGCAACTGGTGGTGCTGTGAAAAACCGATGTCTTGCATTCGCCGCCTCGTGTCAAGAATGTTTTGTCTATTTCAAAGCCTCTGTAGTGGGTCTGGTTAAGAAAACCACCGCCAAAAACGAGAAGGAAGCTACGGACGCCGATCTTCAGACGGCCAAAATGCAAGTTGAAGCAGCAAACCAGGCAGAAGCTATCAAGAATCGACTTCATTAATTAATGATCCATCCTCCAGTAAAGGTTTCTCTTTTCTTTATTTTGGGGGGTTTTGAATTTTGAGAAATTAGCTTTTATGCAGACAAAAACAAAAAGCCCATATTTATGAGAACCTATATAAGATTCTTGATGTGTTTCTATTGATGAAAATCTGTAATGTGATTGATGACTGCACAAGTTTGCTACTTGCTAGATTGTTTGAAATCAAATACCCATCTTTCAATTTTTGCTTTCTTTCAACTAAACAATAATTTCATTATTGGAATATCAACATGTATGGAATTCTGAGCTGAAACTCTGTTTCCTTTGTATGTAAATACATAAACTTGGTACTTAAGTTGTTGAAAATCAGAATTCTCTATTGATCCCATTTGCGGTTCTTGTTGCCTGAATCAAGAACCTAAAATTGTTTTTTAGCTACTTTGTAGGTTATGTGGTTAGCCCAAATCCAAATGGGAATAAAGGGTCATAGTGTTTATCGCCAAAATTCATAGGTAGTTGATCGACTGTCTTGAACCATGTATGCGGCAATTTACCCGTAAAACCATAATCTCCAAATAAAACATCAGCCACACCTTGGCCTTCTGTTCCCGGAAGCCAAGCAGCCACAAGAGCATCAATTTGTGCAAGGTACGGTTGAATCACCACTGGACGTCCGGTAATAAGAACCACAACACATTTCACAGTAGCACATACATTTGTAATTGTACTAAGTCCAGAATCAGGTAATGTCAAGTTTAAGCTGTCTCCGAATCCCTCTGCGTATGGTGGCTCCCCAACTACAACAATGGCGTAGGAAAACTTGGTTGACTTCACATATCTAGCGCTCGGGTTTTCTTTGAGAACGATTCTGGTTTTGGAGTCGATAGTGTTCTTTATAGCTTCGTAGATTGTGGTACCTGACAATTGAATCATGTTATATGAAGTGATTGTTAAGGATATGAAGTTCTTGGGTAGTAGTTAAATGCAAAAATACCCCCTATGCTTTGCCTAATTGGCGAAAGAACCGTTGCATTATTTTTATTAGCAAAAACCCTCCTGTGGTCTTTTTTTATTAGCAAAGACACCATTTGAAATTCATTCATAAACCTGTAGGGAGGTTATTATCAATTTTTAAAGTGAACGGGAGTTATTGCCAATATTCAAAGTTAACAGGGGTTCATTGTCAATTTTTTAGGTAAATAGGAGTGTTTATAGCACAGGGGAGGCTTTTGGTAATAACAAAACACAGTTTTTTTTGCTAATTAGGCAAAGCATATAGATTGTATTTCTTCATTTCACTCATAAATTTACCAGTTGTAATGTTGCCACTTTGTCCCTGCCATTGTATTGTCCAACCACCACATTGGTTACCGATATCGTTGGCGTGAGTTCCTGCAACGAGAATCTTTGATGCTTTTTTAGGAAGCGGTATCAATGGTTTGTCTGCAGATTCACCGTTTTTTAGTAGCACGAGTGACTTTCTCACTGCTTCTCTCGACAGTTCTTTATGCGCGTGGCTTCCTAAGTACTTGGTCATGCTATAATCACCTAGAGGGTTTTCAAAAAGACCCATTGTGAACTTCACTCTTAAGATCCTCTTCACTGCATCGTCAATCCGGGTCATGGGGATGAAGCCGTTCTTTACTAAGAAGGTTAGTCCATTTATGAATTCCGTGTAATTGTAGGGAATCATGACCTGTAATTCACCACACGATAATGAAATGTTTTCATGGCTTATGTGAAATTGTTGAAGTTACTAAGTAATACTAGATGAGATGTACAATGAACTAACCATGTCAATGCCAGCACTAACCCCTGCTAGAATCGAGTATGTGTAGTTTGCGTGAGGTGGAGTAGTAATTTGATCTATGCCCTCATAATCTGATATGACAAATCCCTGGTACCATATGAAGTGTTAGTTTTTATTGTCTTAGATTCATCTTAAATAATTTGTGAGAAAAGTCGATTACTCTGAAATGTAGCGTATTTTTAAGAAAACCAGTGATTAGGTCACGATTAGCATGCATCTTTATCCCGTTTAAGCTCGAGTAGGAGACCATAATAGTTGCAACTCCCTTTATAATTGAATCATAATATGCCGGCATATGGATACTAAGCAATCCATGGTTACTTGTTACTGTATTGTTCTGATTTATGCCTTTGATTGTTCCTCCATCACCTACATAGTGTTTGGCACACGCTGCAGTCTTTCGTCTGCGCGTAATGTCATAACCTAAAGTTACTACATCAGAGTAAAACAAATTGAGTTGTCTTCATAAGATACTTACTTTCCGGCAACATAAGGAACACCTTTACGAGAATTAGCAGGTATATCTCCTTGTAGTCCTGGTATAATTTCAGTCATTGATCGAACGATACTTGGATCTTCACTGTAACTTTCGTAACACCTTCCCCATCTCGGATCTCTACAAACCTGTTCATTCCCAAAAAAAACATCATCTTTTTCTTCTAGTAACCATATCTTTTAGACATGAATCAGTAGTAAAATTACATTAATTTTATTTATTTATTATTACCGCTATGCAAGGTGCAAATGTGTAGTGAATCCCAGTTGCTCTGATTTCAAGTGCAGTTGCAGCTCCAATTTTCTTGACTAATTTAGGATCTCTGTTCATATTACAACACTATATCAATCAGTTAAGAGTGTTTGGCATTTTGCACCCCAAAAATACACGCATTTGACACTTTGCATCCCCTAATTGTATATATATTATTTGAAGAAATGCACCCTACTGCACCATACCCATATTTCGCCAAAGAATTGCAATTCAAGGGTGCAAAGTGCCGAAATGGGTTATTTTTTGGGTGCAAAATGCCAATTACACATCAATTTAAGAACCTATGATTCAGCAATCAGCATTGCAAAAGCTTCAGTACTTTTGACATTCTACTTACCTAGTTGCTCCGAGGCCGATATTATGCGGAAAAATTGTAGCCTTATAGACAGTGTTGTGACCATGAACTGCATCAATCCCATATATCATCGGTATCCCAAGTCGAGTCGATAATGACCCCTTCTGGATCTTATTCACCATGTCGACCCATGTCTCGGGTGAGGCCTTTGGAGCCGGAGCACTACCTCCGCCACTCAAAACACTCCCTGCATACCAAAAGTGTAAGTTCATGTATGCATAATAACATAGCAACATGTTTGATTTGCAGGGCTTATTGCATATATAGTATATACCTATGTAATACTTTTTCATAACCTTGGCCGATGCTACAGTTTGTTCAATTTGCACCATTTGGCCTATCTTTTCCTCTAATGTCATTCTTATTAATAGGTCCTTGATTCTTCGATTTATTGGCTTTTTCGGGTCTTTGTATAGTTTGTACTCTGCATCTGCTATAGCTCCCAAACAAGAAAAAACTAGTAGAAAGCAAATTAAGAATGCAGGGCTTTTCTCCATTTTCTTGTTTCAAGGTTGCCTGCACTGAGAAAATTTGCTATCTTTTTTGTGACAGTTAATGTAAGAACAATCAAAAAGTGAAGAATTTGAATCAAATGTATGCTGCAGTTAGATATGGGACTTACAGCTGTAACAGAGAATATATTATCCTTGATTCTTGATTATTATGAGAGTCTCTGGACAAGTTTTCTTGAAGTTTAGTGAAGATGAAGATTTCTTGGAAAGATTTGTGTATCATTTAATTTTCATGGAAATTAAGATATGTGTAAGGTATATAAAGAAAACTTGTTTTGTTTTGTTGCTTCTTCATTATTGTTTTTCTTTTTTTGATGAATCATTATTGTTTTTCTTGATATCATGGATTTTTGGGAATGTCATGTTTGATTTTGCTTCCTAACCGGACGAAATGTCTAAACGTGAAATAAAACAAATTTTGGCTATAAAATTATGAGAGTTTTAATTTTTGTGAATCAGAAAATTTTACTTTTGTTTATTTAGCATTGCATTCTAAAAGGATGAGGCATTCGGTTTTTCGGAACAACGAAAAAAATCTCGTGCAAATAGATAATAAGATTTATTTTAATTTAGTATTATATACCATATCAATAAACAACTTAGATGTGATTTACATTCTCCTTAAACTTAAGAATGAAATATAAATTATCTACACCACATAATTTATGTAGGAGCGCGTCAAATAACTTTGTCTAAGCACATCACTGTAGCACTAGGGCTGAAAATCAAATCAAATCAAATCAAATTACTTGATATTCAACGCGAGCTTGTTTGATAAAAATTCATCTGAGCTCGGTTCCTCACACTAATCAAATAAGTTGAAACATCATTTTTCGTTCAATAACTTTTGGAGCTCGACTCGATAAACTAAAAATTGATAATATACATGTAAAATTTCAAGATACTCGATATGTGACTCGAGTTGGTTTGAGCTCGACTCGATTAACAATCAAATCAAGTTTAAACACAAAATTTCAAGTTTGATAAAATTCAAATCAAGCTTGAACAGTGTATAGTTTGACACTGCTTGACTCGATTACACCCTAGGTGGTCCTAGAAATCATAATAATAATAATAATAGTAGGCTAGCACGCTTTGTTTTGCTTATTACGTGTGAAGAAAATGAAAACATTTAGTTTCGTCTTCTTCTTGTACATGTTTTTCTATTTTCTTCTTTTAGGCTTTAGGGAAAAATATGTCCCATGTAGTGTGATAAGAGAGTCTTGTGACTAGTGGTTGTTGTCCATTTAAAGTTGCAAAAACAATTATCTCAACTAACTAATTATAAATCTCTTAATTACGACATTAAATATGTAATAATTAACTTCTTACATACACTTAGTTTGTCCAGTTGATCAGAGCCTTTACTTATGGATCGCATGAGATATTCATCATTTAAATCGTCACATTATACTCCATCTATTAGACAATTAATTGCAATAAGTGGTTAGTATATGCACACCAAGGGTACTTAAGTAATTTCTTTCATTTTTGACCGAGTTTTCCGCCGAGTCATGGAATAGAAAGAGGAGATAATTAATTTTGATTGGATTGGAAAATGAGAGTGGATCATGGACTAATTGGCTATTAATTACTATATCATATTTTGTTATTATTAATAAATTCAAGAAAAGATTGGCGTCCAGACCAAATTTGTCGTAAAAGATTCGTATTATTGATCATGTTTCGTGGTCCAATAGTCTTTTTCTGCTTGCATGCGGCCACGTTGTACCTGACTTGAATTTGAAGTATTGAAAGAGTGTACTTTAATTTTTTATATTCACTTTTATATATATAAAAAATAGAAAGAAAAAAAATATTCCCTCCGTCCCATTTATTTTGTTCCCTTTGCTATAGTACCCGATTAAATTTTTCAATCTTTTAAATAATTTATCATATGATTAAACTTTTTCAATATTAATACATATGGTGTCATATGATATTATTAACTTATTAATGAAATATATTAATTAAATTATTTATTTTAATTTTTATAAATTTAGTCAAGTTGACCAGTTCACTGTACAAAGGGAACAAAATAAATGGGACAGAGGGAGTATATAATATATGTCCCACGAACTTCATTGGTAATTTCCCTACATATTTATCAGTGTGCTGTCATTACGCACTTCTAATTAAATAAAAGATATAAATGATAGATTAATGTTCACTATTTACATATGCAAAAGCCAAAATTTAATATTTTACTACCTAGGACAGACTAATTTATTTCAATTCATTTGTGTGCTAAGCTTAATCTTTAAGTCGATCTGGTTTTTTTTTTTTTTTTTGGTTTTCTAAGAATTTTATTATATGACGCGTAATAATTTTGAAAAAAGTTCTAAAAAAAAAAAAGTGAAAACAAATGCACAACCCATACAAGGGCATCCCCGGTGTTTCACTTTGTGTTTAACAACAAATGAAGCTAGGCTTTACTTTCTAAATTTGGGTTGGGGTGTTGGTGGGGTGGGGGGTGGGGGGTAACGTGTCCTTTACAAGTATCACGGGTGGTAAAGTACATTACCTGACAACGTCACATGAAATTGTTAGTTTAAGGGGAAAATTGGTTTTTTGGTACCGTATCATAGGCTAATTTGTACTTTTGATACTATTGAATACAAAAATGAAAATTTTGTACCATATGATAGGTTTTCATTTTAATTTTGGTACCAAACCCAATTTTTCTATAAAGTTAATGGCAATTTACCCCTTATAAAATGCATAATAATTAATTTACCACTCTATAATTTGGAAACAAATCAATTTATCCCCTGTAAACTTTTTAATGAAACAATTTACCCCCTTCAGCCGGAGAATGTAACTTACTTGCCGAAATTGAGAGTAGGCATGCAAACTATTTTATAACATAGGGGGATAAATTGCCACATTTATCATAACACATGGGGTAAAATGCCACATTATCGTAATAAAAATGGATAAAGTGCCGCCTATAAAAATATCAGGGAGGCGATGTGAAACTTTTATAAAATTTCAGGGGGTAAAATGCTCTTTTCTAAACTACGAGGGGGTAAATTGTATATTATGCATTTCATGGGGGTTAAATTATCATTAACTTTAGGTTTGGTACCAAAGTTGCAATGAAAACCTATCCTATGGTATCAAATTTGTATTTTCGTATCCAAAACTACCAAATTGCAAATAGGTGTTAAAAAAAAGCAATTTTCCCGTAGTTTAAGTCTTTAAGCTAAACTACAGAATTGTCAAAAAAAAAAAAATCGAAACTACAGAATTAATAACTTTCTTATAAGAAAGTAAAGAAATATGATTGGGCCTTGTTTATAACAGATTTGATTTGTACAAGGCTCAATATAAATTATTCCAAGGCCAATTCGGTTTTCTTGTATGATAGCGATTAAAGGGCCCATGGCCCAAGGTGTAACATTTTTTTTCATAAATTGGATAATTTAGTATTATAATAAGTCAACATCGTGTATAGTATATGGGGAAACCCATTTCAATTTCAATTGATTTGATTTTTTCCGTTTCACTTTTCTCAATTGAATTGTAGATCTCACTAGTGGAATATCTAATGTTTTTCTTCACTTCCATCAAATAAAATATCAAAGAAGAATATGAAAATTATAAGATACGTATCAATAATGTCGTGCTTGCATGAATAAATAAAATGTCCATGGCTCAAAATCAGACAAAACTACTTCATACTCGATTTGAGTTTATTCGATAAAAATCGTTCAAGTGAGTTGGTTCGTTATGCATATCAAATAAAATTGAATAATATTTTCCCATTTAATATTTTTTTATAAAGCTCGGTTAGAGCTCAACTCGATAAACTAAAAACTGATAAGATATATGTAAAAACATCAAACTATTTGATATTCGAGTTGAGTTCGTACGATAAAAACTTATTAAAAATTAGTTCGTTTAACAATCACACCAAACTCAAAAATAATTTTAAATTCAATAAAAAATTCAAACTGAACTTGAACATTTATTCTAACATAGCTTAGATTACAGTCATACTACACATATGCCTAGTAAATTTCATCGTTATGATTTGGAACATATTTATCCCATAAATGCATTTATGTCAATATGAACTTTTAACACATATGCATACTGGTGTTTGCAAATGCTTTTAAAAAATTAGATCCAATTGTTTAAAGCAGAATCATATAAAAAAGTACTTTTACTTAAAAATAGTGGACTTTTACAAATAAATAAGAAAAACAACTTTAAGCAATCCTTTTAATGTTTGCAATCCTAATAATCAGTTTGTGCTTCTAATATAATAACTATGTTTAATGACACACTTGCCCTTATCTTTTACATCTTGAAACAATTTTAGAAGTTTAGATTATGATGGAATTTCTTGTTCCATGTGAATTTATCACTTTTGATTTTTTATGAAACGAGAACCAATAAAAGGAATGAACAAATAATGGATCCTTTTAGCCACAATTTATGGTATTGTTTTTTTTTGGGACAATTAGATATTACACTGATAAATAGTTGTTAAAAAAAAATTTTGTCAAATAAATTATACTTACAAAAATGTGTAATGAACAAAATAACTATTTAGCACAGATAATGTTATCGTGTGTAATTATAAGATGGTAAAATATCATAACATTCTTACGTTTATCAAATAATATTGAATTCATCATTCATAATGCATTGATTTTTGTTTTAAACGCAATGCTAAACAATATATTATAAAAGGAAGATATTTAAAATTAACAGTGCCAAATAACGGGTTTTTTGCACTTTGCACCCCCGAAACATGGGAAATAGGCACTTTGCACCCCCGAAACTTAGATTTAGCACTTTGCACCCTCGAAATATGAAAAATACAGCACTTTGCACCCTCTTTTATTTTTAGGCAAAAACTCATGGGTAAAATCGGTAATTCAACTATAAATCTTTGGCACTTTGCACCCCCAAAACTTGAAAAATTGGCAATTTGCACCCCCAAAATTAAATTAGCACTTAACACCCTAGAATTAAGAACAAATCAACAACTTACATCCCCAAAACACAATAAATGGACACTTTGCACCCCAAAACATAAAATTAACACTTAACACCCTCTAATAAAAAAAAACTCAAACCCCTTATTTTATCCGGCAAAGTTGACCATCGGGGTGAAAAAAATCTAAGGCAAAATAGGTAATTCATTTTTTTTCCTTAAATTTTGTAAAATACAATTATAAATACTATAATATTCATTTATCTCCCCATCTTTCTTTTCATCAATATACATATCCATAAATTACTAAATAAAGTACAAGTAAACTTCTCAAAGACCCATTGTCTACTTCAAAATATCAAATACGAACTTGATGTTCAAAATACACACCTAGAAGTTCAAAATAAATAGATAACAAAATCCATTGTCTAATTCATGAATTGCATTCACCAATAATGCTGAACATAGATTTTGGAGACCATGTTGCCGAGTTTTTTTTCCAATATAGCCTTCTACACAAAAGTATTTCCCAATATGACTCAAACTGAAAAGTATTTCCCTAAATGTACCTCTTGTGATAAATCGCAGTTTGCAACTGCGATTCTTTCTGAAAAATCGCAGTTGCCAATTGCGATTTATCGGTTTTACAAAAAAAAAAAAAAATACTCATAAATCGCAGTTACTAACTGCGATTTCTGAGTAATTTTTTTTTTTTTTTGGAATTTATTGAAATTTGACTGCTAATTTACAATACTATGTGGAATTGTTTGAAACTAAATATTTTTGACATTGGAATCGAGAAAATGTTTAACTTAATTGATCATCGGATATCATTACAACATCTCTTAATTAAAGATCGTAGTGCTTTTATTTTAGATAGGAATAATTACAATTTCATTCTATCTTTTTGCAGATGTCATTGACATCCAAACCAAATTAAGGAATCTTTATATATATGATAAACTACAGATGCATGAGTGGAGTAGGTAAATTAGCATAATTTTTTTTTATTTATCACCAACAACGTTTTGCCTCTCAGACAACTATATATTTGTAATCAATCAAGTGCCTTTGTAAATTTATGTACTTATCTCACTATTTGATCCGTTCTGATTTCCAACACAATCTTAATATATGTTTAAGGAATCAAATAAGTTATTGTGAAGGCGAGAACATGTAAACTAGTATATTGCAATGAGCTTATGAGAATAATTTATATGTAACCTGACTCAGTTGACATTAATTATGAAAAAGTATAGTTACAAATGACTTAACCTACAACATTTGTCTCCTATTTTAACATGGTATTTTGCAATATACTTGTGATGTCTCATAGTATAAAATATATATATATATATATATATATATATATATATATATATATATATATATATATATAAACATTTTCTCGATTCCAATGTAAAAAATATTTAGTTTCAAACAATTGCACATAGTATTGTAAATTAGCAGTCAAAATACAATAAATTCCAAAAAAAAAAAAAATACTGATAAATCGCAGTTAGTATTTTTTTTATTTTTTTGTAAAAACTGATAAATCGCAGTTGACAACTGCGATTTATCACAAAAGGTACATTTAGGGAAATACTTTTCAGTTTGAGTCATATTGGGAAATACTTTTGTCTAGATGGCTATATTCGAAAAAAATTCCCATGTTGCCTCATACTGAACATATAATACTTGTACTTTATTTAGTTTTTTATGGATATGTATATTGATGAAAAGAAAGATGGAGAGATAAATGAGTATTCTAGTATTTATAATTGTATTTTACAAAATTTAAGGAAAAAAAATGAATTATCTATTTTTCCTTAGATTTTTTTCACCCCGATGGTCAACCTTGCCAGATAAAACGAGGGGTTTGAGTTTTTTTTTTTTAGGGTGTTAAGTGTTAATATTGTGTTTCGGGGTGCAAAATGTCCATTTATTATGTTTCGAGGGTGCAAGTTGTTGATTTATTCTTAATTCGAGGGTGTCAAGTGCTAATTTTATTTTGGGGGTGCAAAGTGCCAAAGATTTATAATTGAATTACCGATTTTACCCATGAGTTTTTGCCTAAAAATAAAAGAGGGTGCAAAGTGCTGCATTTTTCGTCTTTCGAGGGTGCAAAGTGCTAAATCTAAATTCCGGGGATGCAAAGTGCCTATTTCTCATGTTTCGGGGGTGCAAAGTGCAAAAAACCCCAAATAACCTCACATGGATAGATAATTTTGTAGGGATTTTTTTTTTTTTTTTTTATTTAAAGAAGATTAGAACATCTTGTTTGGAGAAATATTAAAATAGAGCTAGAATAAAAAGAAATTGAAATCTAAGTTAATTCTAGCATAGAACATAGCAATAATAAATAAAATATTATGAGGATGTAAACTATTCATGGTATATCTAGAAATAAAATAAAATAATGAGGGTAAATGTGTAAATAAAATGTCTCAAATTGTTACTGAAATATTACAAAAATGCCACGAAACTCAAAAGTATGTCCTTTTGCATGCTTTTTTCAAACAGAAGCACACATTTACAAACACTAAAAATCTGCTTTAAGCAGGAAAAAGAAAAGGATAAAAAAAATACTTTTGAAAAGCATTTGCAAACACCCAAGCATTTATGTCTGTTTCTGTTCTTTAAAATAGAAATGTTAAATACAGTTTCGTGCTCTAAATAATAGACCTTATATAACTAGAGTCCTTAAAGTATTGATTGGGATACTTTACTGTCCATTACCCATCCTTTTAAATTTAACGGGGTTAATATGTTCAGTCGGATTATTTGCACTTAAACCCCTAAACTTTTGTTATTTGACAGTCACCTCTAAATATTTTTTATTTTTGATAATCACACCCCTTATGTTAAGAAATCGTCTACTCAACCGTGAAAAACTAATTAAATGTCCATTTTACCCTCCTAGAACGTCTATTTGAATTGGATATAATAATATGAACTTTGCAACATTGAATATTGATTTATTATTGCAAAAACATGCGATTGTTTCTTCCATGCTTGCTTTTATGTTCTAACCAAAAAATTCTAACAATTATGTTGAAAAGTCTTTGTATAAAATGTGTAACCAAAACATCATACGCAATAGCATTATGCTTCATATTTCCAAATGCAGAAACATTCCAAACTAATGGTGTTGTATATTTGTTGAAACTTGTATACTTGTTTTGGAATGTGTGTGCGTTTGAAAATATTAAGCATAGTGTTATTGCATGTTATGCTTTAACTTTTCAAGGGGATGACTGTACAATAGCAATAGTTGAAGGGGTGTAAGTGCAAATAATCCATGTTCAATCAATATACAAATTTGCCCTTAATATACACCAAAAAGTATCATTGTTGCCCTTTATTATCCAGTCTATTTTCATATCTCTAAATTACCCATCAATTGGAAGGGAAAAATAAGTCCAATTTTCCACAAACCCAAAATTATTTAGAAAAAAGAAAGGAAAAAAAAAACAAACCGTTCCTCCAAAATAACTCGTGTAAATTAACTTAATTTTGCCTTTAAAATCCTCAAAAAAATATTCGTTCCATTTAAAATAGTCTAATCGAGATTTCTCGAAAAAGTTCCTTCGATTTACCTCTTCCCTTCCAAAATCCAAACCGTTTCAATGTCCAGTTTTATAAGATTTCTTCTACTTTGGGTTTGGGGGAGATAATTTTATGTACAGAATTATTGAACAATAGAAGCAATAAAATGAGAAAAGTGGAAATAAAATTAATTTTTTTGAAGTAAATAGATTAAAAATGATTAGAATTATTGGTAGAGGGGCAAAATGTTGCATGGGAACAAAATTATCAAAGGTAATTACATGTGTAGAAAAGTCGATTCGTGTACATCACCAGGTCAGAAAAAAAATAGACAAAACATTGAATGGAGCAACTAAAATACTTCAGGGTTTATTGTGATACATTTTTCATACTTTAGGGTACTAAACTGTTTTTAATTTAAATAGAAATGAACAATAAGGAATTAATGGGGCACAGGTATCAGTTTTGGACTTTTGGTAATGCAAATATTTAGTTCAGATCAAGAAAATATTGTATATATATATATATGCAATTAATTAAGCTAGTATTAATTTCAGTTACTCCAAATTCATATACATCTTTGACATGTACATATTAAAACTCCTATATACAATCATATTAATTTCAACATATATATTCATAAAAAAACTACAAAAATATATGTACAATTAATTATTAATTAGGCAATAAGGTTGAAAACAAATAGATTGCAAAAATAAAAAATTGTATTGTGAAGAACTGAAGATGTATAATATTAGAAAATACAAATCATAAAAAAATAAAATAAAAATGAAAACAAAGGAAATAAGAATATTTTGTATATTGTAGAAGATAATTTTTTTAATAATTGAATAATATACAAAATATTGCCAATATGTCTATACTCTAGACTTCATTTTTCTAGATCTGCTTCATTTTTCTAGCTTTA
The DNA here is from genome assembly GCA_030819805.1 of Penstemon newberryi var. newberryi. Lineage (NCBI taxonomy): Eukaryota > Viridiplantae > Streptophyta > Magnoliopsida > Lamiales > Plantaginaceae > Penstemon > Penstemon newberryi. The sequence goes on along the minus strand of JAUALY010000006.1, from coordinate 33,249,510 downwards.
GAAAGCGATTAAGTTAATATATACTTATCATTAATGCAACACAGAATTTGTATATATATTATCAAATGAAATAGGAGATTAATTTGTAATTAGATGACACTAATTAATCCAGGCAACCTCAAAAACCTAATGCAGAAACACCAGAAACAAATATAAAAATATAACACATGTACCACAAAGTAATTAAGAAAAAAGCTTACCTGTATTAATCGACCGTAATTACTAAGTAGTAGTATTAATTGAGGTTTAGGGACAATTGGGCGTGAGGAATGAAGCCTGGTCCGAGATCAATTTTTTCTTTTTTTTTTAATCATTTTCCACATGCATTTATAGATAAATGGATCTTGGAACAGCCTCCATTCCAAACGCCCCCTTTTCCGTTGAATAATTTCTTCAACAAAATGATGATGATGAAGAAGAATTGATGCATACAATAATTGAGCAATAATCAAGACCTAGCAAAAATGTCAAAAGAGAAAGCTGCAAAAAAAAGGAAAAGAAAAGCACTCAATTTCACAATGAATGAATTATGAATGAATAAGTGAAATGGTACTCAACAACTACCCCTATAATATAATATAAAGGGAGGAAAAAGAAGACATGAAATAGTGGGTGAAGGGTAGAAAAGTTGAACATAAAACAAGAAAATAAAAGGAAGGAAGTGGGGTCCACAAGGGCACATGAAAGACAGGTCATAATAATAATGAATAAAGCTGGCAAATTTTGGATTCATCGTCTTGTCTTGTTTCTAGTAGTACTTTTTATGTGTCAGAATGCTTTCTTATTTTAATTATTAATAGGAGGTTTCTTATATGTATATGTGCACTGAAAATAATGTGAGGAGAGGAGACAAACACAACACAATGGGGGGCCATGGCCGTGCTGCATATATATATTATTCCTGTTTAGGTTATTAAAATTTACTTGCAGCAGAAGAGTCAGTCACTCCCACTCCCACTCACACTCCCACAAGAAAAGAAATGCTATAATGTACAACAAGTAGGGGTGAGCACGGTCCGGTCCGTTGTACCGACCGGATCGAATCGGAATCGACAGTTTGGTCCGGATCATTTATCGAATCGAAATTTCGGTTCGGTAAACGGTTCTTATCTGAGAATCGAATTTTTAAAATATCGGTTCTCGGTACAAGCAGTCGGTTTATCGAACCAAACCGATTGGACCGAATTGATTTTTTTATTTTATTTTTTGTTTTTTATTTACGGCTTTTGGTGATAAATTTGATGATAAATTGAATGTTGTTCAATAAATAGAAGAGGGGTTTTTTTGTATGTTGTAAGATTTTTTTTATATATATATTTTGTGTTAAATTGATTTTTTGGTTTTTATAAAAAAAAAAAAAAAAAAAATCGGTTTTTTTGGACCGAACCGAAATTTTCGGTCCGGTAAACGGTCCACGAAAATCCAGGACCGAACCGGCCAGGAACCGAACTTCGGTTCGGTTCGGACCGTTTGCTCACCCCTAACAACAAGGGGTAAATTACAGTACTTAAAATACGTTTTATGAAATGGAAAACTCGCCAGATCGAGTCAAAATCTTTTCAAATAGAGTCTATGTCTCTCCCTAAAAAGATTTAAGGAATAGATTTACATACTACAAGATCCCACTTCGCTCATATTTTGTATGAAAAAACTAAATTAACTTCATCACATCTAATATATAAGGGCATCTCTAATGGACAAGTGGGGAGATGCCCTAAAAGATATATGGGGGAAGGGGGAAAAAGTCCAACTCTAATGAATAGGGGGGAGAGAACAAATAAGATAGAGGGACCTTGGAGGAGACCAGGGGGAGCTAGGGGGAGGGGGGGCTTCCCCAACTCAAACCCTCTCCTTCATATGCTCTTTTTTTTTTTGAGCTTTTTTTTAAGCTTTTTTCAAAGCTAAAAAAAGTAGAGTGCACAAAGATCAATGACATTAATTAAAGCACTCATTAAAAGGGTATTTTTGATAAATTTTCTTAAAAAATGACTAATTATTTAGTTTATTAATATGTGTAAAAAAAAAAAACGTTTCAATCCTGTTTGGATTATTTTTGGCCCATGACTTTCAATTTGTCATTTGGCCAAATCTTATTTGGATGTAGTTTTCATCAACTCAAAATCTGATAATATGAAACACAACTTATCATTTCAATTTTCGGCCCAATTCTCTAGAATATGCCTTATATATTAACTATAGAATTATTATTTTATATATATTTAATTATGTTCTAATCATTTTACCATAAAATATTATATTTTTAATCATTACTTTAATTAATACATAATATAATATTAATTATTTCAATTTGAAAAGACATGACTATGACATCTATCAACTAATTATGTTCCTCAAACTCCAACATCCAAAACATTCAATCCATAATTCACAATTTTCAACTCAAATACTCATTTAATTAATATTACTCCCTCCCTTTTTTTTATTTGTCGCTCTGGCAAAATTTTCTTGTTTACTTTTATTTGTCGCTTTAAGATTTCAATGTAAAATTAATGTTCTTTAACCAATTTTAACCGTCTAACTAATATTTGTCATTAATGTTAATTAATGCTAAGATTATTTGATTAAAATGGTATTTTGAAATTTTTGCTTCAAAAAAGGGACTATTTATGACATTCCTTAATTCGTGTGCAATCCTTCAAAACGACAAATAAAAAAAACGGAGGGAGTATCTTACATACAAAATAGTCCAACCAAAATACATCCAACCCTATTTTTAATTATTTCACACAACTTTCAAAAGAAATAATTTTCATCCAAAATGAATGAAATTGAACCAAAATACATCCAAACACGGCCTAAGTTTCCCGTGACATCGGTATTCCCATAGTTTACCGTACATCTTAATTGGGCATTAATTTGGTTTTATTTCCATGTATCACATTGTCTTACAATATTTCAAATCTATCTTTTCACGCCTTTTCTTTGTTTTTCACTAAGTTTGGTAACATATATACGAATGACCCCACATTTCATTAACTTGCAAAATCTAAAATAAAACTATCACAACTAACACGTTTTTGACCTAATATGTCCCTAAACTTTTGAAAAATTATTTTGTGCAATCAAAGCACGGCTTGGACCATAAATATACACAACGAAAAGAAAAAGAAAAATCTTACATACAGCAGATATGAAAATTACACGAATTTATGATAAAAAATTCATCTCATCAACCTATGCAGCTATTATAAACTTGGTCTATGTAAAAATTTTGCACAGGAAAATAATACTCCAATAATATATTTCATTCTATTACACAAATCGAATTAGTTGAACCATATTATAATAAATGGCCAAATTGATTGCATCGTACAAAATAGGATTAGTTACACCATAGCAGAAATGATCTATGGACGTTTAACACAACTTTGTTGTATTGCGTCTACATGTCTACATTGCTATCAAATATGCGGTATCAAACACGAAATCAAGCCCCATGTGGATCGGCACGGGCAAGTCTTAGCGGCGTGGAGCCTAATTCGGTGCTTAATTGCTTCATTCCACATATTTGAAAGCCATATAAACAAATAGACACACACAACTATATTCTATGTTAAAAGTCCAGATATCTTATCTTGATTTGTTAAGTCAACATCAATCTAATCAATAGTCTAGTTTGAATTTCGTATCATCAACCTATAATATGCATTGATTTGACAACCACCATTTGCTTTAAAAAAATCATATCATATGTATCAAATCTCAAATTTTGCATTCCCACAAAATCCGATAAACATCCGAAATCAATATTTCAAAGGTTCCGCTGAGACCACTTAAACCAATTTCTTGAAAACAAACTCAAACTTACAAAACCAAATTCCATATGGACCCATTCTTCCTCAAATTATTATTTACATGCATAATTATTCCCAACTTGTCAAAATTCTTTTCACGTCCTTTCAAACATATATCTGACAAGGGTAAAACAGAAAGGCTGCAAAAGCAAAGACAACTGGAGATACACTTCCACTCAAAGGAAACATCTCAAATCACAATGATTTAACTTCTCACAGATTAAAGCACCATCACAAATGAATGATATACACGCCAATATTCCTAGAAAGAGGCCAAGAAACTCAAAGAAATATTGAGAAAATAGAACAAAAAATGAAGATTGTACTATTGTACACATATTTATAAAGATATATCTCATTGCTCATTAAAAGAGTTGTGGAGACATTATTAAAGGCTAAAGCCCTATATACCTACACAAGGGTCAGGGGACATTTACACGTTCGGACCTTGGACATGCATGTCAACTTATACAAGAACGAACCTCATTATTAATGCATTTAGGAAAGAAATGCACAAAACATGCATTTCTAATGCAAATATGTCGAAGACTGGATATGGAGTCCGAAGATTTGAAGCAACTAAGCTTGATCTGTACATGTTGATATACAAAGAATGCTACCTAAAGAACTAAGAAGGAAATGGAAAGAAGACACTACCGCTTCTGCCATCATTAATTACGATTGGTTCTTCACAATTCTAACATTGCTGTAAAAGCGCTTAAGGTCTTTAATAGCCTTCTCCTCAATCTGAATCGAGCGAATCGATGAGGGTGTGTCGATCTCTGGTTTGAACCAGCGGCTCATGGCACCGGATTCGGATGGTGATCCTTGACCACTTGTCACAGAGAATCCAGTAGTTCTGGTCGTTGGGCTATGAGACGCACTCTGCTGTTGTTTTCCCTGGAGGAAAATAATTTTGAAAATGAGATGAAAAGGAAATTTCAATGTCCGCGAGGAATAAGGAACTTATAGACAATCTGTAGAGGTTTTTAAGCTTCATTGGAATTGAGGTTGTTTCGGGCAAAGTATTTCACGACAAATCCACATAACTTATTTGAACTTATACGTATATGTATTTATTTCAAATGAGCTAAATGCAAAAGTATCCCCCGTGCATTGTCTAATTGGCAAAAAATAAAAATAAAAACTGTTTTTTTTTATTAGCGAAAAAACTCCCATGTGTTCTCTTTTATTAGCAAAAAAACCACATTTGAAATTTCTTCATATAGGGGGATTATTGTCAATTTTCAAGTGAACAGGGGGGTTATTGCCAATTTTCAAAGTTAACAGGGGGAGTATTGTCATTTTTTTAAGTGAATAGGGTGTTTTCGGATCTTTTGGTGGGGGTTTAATTGCCTCTTGGCTTGGCAGGGGTTTTTTGCTGATAAAAATTAGCACAGGAGGGTTTTGGTAATAAAATAACACGGGAGTTCTTGCTAATTAGGCAAAGCATAGGGGTATTTTTGTATTTCACTCATTTCAAATTGTTAAGTAACAATTTTATGCTACACTTATAACCAAAATAATGAAATTAAAATTCACTGAATATTGGAGTAATTTGAAATTCTTTATGAATCCAAATCCCTCAATCCAAATAAAGCAAAAAGGCCCGAGACTTATGATTCAAGAACACAATAAATACACAGATATACTGGGAATAAAAGTTTAAGAGAAATAACACACCTGTCGCAATTGGATATCCCTGAGAGATGGACGGGAAACGGAAGGTGGAGTGCTAGATGCAGCAGCCCAAGGAGGTGTGTTTCTATCTCCATCAGACACCTGTCCCTTAAGGGCAGGAACCATGGGTATTGGACTGGAAGGTAAAAATGAACCCAGTGGGAGTTTACCACCAATAGTCCCATCACATAGATCTCCGGTTTGCGGTTTTATTTTTGCAGGCTTTGCCTGGATAGTTTTGCTCTGCTCATCCTGTATCAAACGAAGTGAGGTCGACCCATGTGGAATTTTAGCACCACCCCAAGCAGGACCCTCAATTTTAGCCACCACTGGAGGTGGAGCAGCGTTCTTCGGAATGTCATCAAGGGCCCCACTCAAAAACAAAGAGAGCCCGCCTTTTCTATTCTTTTTCTTGGATGCTGCAGGTGACGCAATTTTGTTCTGTGGGATGTCTCCAATTGCTTTCTGAGCGAAAAATGGGGAATCCTTGGTCTCCTGACTTGCTGGAGCACTTGGGAAGTATGCATCTTTTTCCTAGAAAGGTATATAACAACAATTATGAAATGACTCTACACTTGATAAAGAAGAATAATGTGAATTATATCCTATTACAACGTAAACAGCATGACACGTAAACATCTTGTTATAACCATTCAGTAAGAAGTTTTGAGGATGAGTTGAACAAAGGGACCTTTCTTTTTTTCTTTTGCCATCCAAACTAAATAAAAGGCAATGTTTGAACCGCACCTTAATCATGTCCTCTGGAACTTCAACATCCAGGAAACCCTTCACAGTCCCTGAGTCATCATCAATATTAGAATTACTCGATTCCTGTTCTTTTAATGCTGCCTTATTTTTTGCCTTTCTTTTTTGCTTTCTACACCCTCCCCTCTTGCTCTCTTTGTCGTCCATAGACATACTTCCTTTAGTCTGCACTGTTTCAATTGGCACACCAAGCTCAGCAAGCGAAGCTTCCAACACTGACCTCATCTGAATCTTCGCAATTTGCTGGTCATCGAGAAGATGGCCTTTGGACTGCTTTTCCTCAAGTAGCTCAATCTGCTGTAACTTTTTCCTCAGAACTCTTATTTGTTTGGAGACACCTTCTGTTGCAGCATCATAGGACTGAAGGAAGCTGTCTAATCTCTGGTCTCCCTCCTTTTTAAAGGTTGACTTCTTTGTACCATCATCACGTGTCCTAAGTAAATCACTTTCACTATCCTCTTCTTCACTATTTATAATGGCTGGAGAAGTAGCAGTAGGGGTAGGAAGACGTCGAGAACTCCATGGTTCTGATGATTTCAGATCTAACAGTTTCTCAAGATCTGCCAAAACATCCAATGAAGTGCTACTAAAAGCTTGTGCTGATAGTGTAAGTATATAATCAAGGTTGCGTATTACAATCTCCTGCAACAAGTTTTAACATCTATTAATATACAAGTGATTCATCAAACTAAGATAAAAAGTACTAAGTGTCAAAATCGAGCTAAATACAAAAATACCCCTTGTGTTTTGCCTAAATGGCAAAAAAAAACCTATGTTATTTTTATTAGCAAAACCCCCGAGTTATTGTTTTATTAGCAAAAAACTCTATTTGAAATTCCTTCATAAATCAATAGGGAGGTTATTGCCAATTTTTAAGTGAACAGGGGCCTTATTGCCTATTTTCAACGTTAACGGGGGGTTATTGTCAATTTTTAGGTGACTTGTATTCTTTGGTGAGAGTATAATTGTCATTTTTCCTGCAAAATTTGTACTCCGTCTCGGGAGGGTCTTCCTTTTGCTAATAAAAAATAACACAGGGGGACATGGGGTTTTTGCTATTTAGGCAAAGCAGAGGGGGTATTATTGCAGTTGACTCTTCTCACTCACCCCCCCCCCCCCCCCAACAAAAAATGGGTAGCACTTTGATAAAGTAATGCAGGTTACAGAACAAAAGGGTTATTGTAACATACCACACAATGGTTTTTAAGATCATCTGCTCCTAGTGAATCTGCGATTTCTAGTAGTTGTAAAGCAGTTCGTGGCTCCACCAAATGATCTGCTGCCGTTTTCTCACAAAGGCTTTTCAAGCTTGGTGTTCGGTTTTCAAAACCTGGCAGTTTTCCAGCATCATCATTCTCCAGATTAGAGAAAGCACTCTCGGCCTCCACATCATCAAACATGAAACCTCCATGCAGTTCCGTTAATTCTTCCTGAACCTTAGGCTTCAAAGTACTGTCAATATTAGGGGGATAGCTTGGATGATAGAGGGAACTAACAATCAGAAGATGCGTCTCCCCTACTGAAACAGAAGTCGCCTTCTTAACCCCATGCAACCTGGTTAGAGTTGGTACATTATCTTTTCCATTCTTACCATCCCACATAAAGACATCACCAGTAACAGTAACTGCCGCAGTCCAGTATTTCCCAGCAGAAATGCTAACTATGCTTCTCCCGCATAAAGAAAATAACTACACAAAAAATAAAATATGTTAGTAGGGAAAAACTCCATAAAAAAGTTGACAAAATAATGCAAAAATTAAAATCAAAACCTGATGACATCGAAGATCAGGGTCAGAAGATAGCCAGTAAAACAATGCTCCATCGTCTGTAAGGGCTATGCTGTGTGTCATCCCAGCAGCTATTGCAACCATATTAAGTCGTTCCTTGCGATGGAACTTCAGAACAGTATTTCCGACTTTCTTAATATTCCTAGAAATGACTACACGTCTGGGAGTAACAAGTCGATGTCCCCAAGTAAATACCTGCCAACCACCGCCATTGGACTATAACCTCTATACTCTAAGGAAGTGATATATTTACCATTACCAAGAGAAATTAGGTATCATATAACATACCTCGCCATCAGATCCCAAAACGATAGTATGATACTTTGCGGCAGCAACTCCAGTAAAAGATTTTCCCTTTAAGTATTCAACGACTCTGGGAGTATAGTTAGATGCTGAGTTAGAGGTGCCATAACCAAGCTGCCCCTCTTTGTTGCAACCCCATGTGTAAATTTCACCAGCCTCAGATACTACTGCGGTGTGTTTGTTTGCTGCAGCAACAGAAACTATTCTAACCTTCAAGGAACTAACTCTGCGAGGTGTGGGTTGTGTGTCAACAGATGTGTAGCCAAGTTGCCCCTCTGCAGCATATCATTTGAGAGAGTCGATTATGTTAAAAACATGAAGACTGGATAAAAATGAGTTACTCAAGAACACTAAGATTGTTCCATAATCCATGCTGATTTACTTTAATACTCTACTAAAATATGAAAACAACTGTTGAAATTTTATTTAGAGCTAAATTCAAAAATACCTCGTGTTCTTTTTTAATACCAAAAAAAAAAACCATTTGAAATTCCTTTCATAAGTCAATAGGGAAGTTATTGTCAATTTTTTAAGTCATTAGGGAGGTTGTTGCCAATTTTTAGAGTTAACAGTGGGATTATTGATAATTTTTTAGGTTAATAGGTGTGTTTTTGCATTTTTTTTAGTGGGAGTATAATTGTCATTTTTCATGCAAAATATGTATTCCGGCACGGGAGGGTTTTTTTATGCGGCACTAGTTAGTTACCTCTATTTGAACCCCATGTAAATACTTCTCCACCCTCAGTGGCAACAACAGTGTGATGCTTAGCTGCAGCTATAGTATTGACCCTACGTGCCCCTAAACCTGTAGTCACTTGACGAGGAGTGATGACTGCAGCCTGACCGCTGCAATATGACGGAAAATAGATGCAGAACTTTCAACAAAAGAAGCATTAATCAACAAGCAAAGACCAAGATTAGATCTTTATTTTCATTTTACGAGTAAAAAATGAAGAATCACTCACCTATGTATATCGAAATCAGGATGACCAAGACGGCCACCCCTTCCAAATCCCCAGGTGTAAACTTCCCCACGTGCAGTAACTGCGACACTGTGGAACTTTGCAGAAGAAGTCAACTTGATGAATGAACCATGAAGTGAATCAACTTTGCAGGGTAACTTTTGGATGTGTGCATTTCCAGTTCCAAGTTGATAATTGACACCACTACCCCAGCTGAAGACCTCCGTTGCTTCTAAAGAGACAGAATATATCATCCTAAATGATACTCAAAATAAACCAAGAATTTCATATTTCAACACATAAGAGCATACTTGAATGGTTTTCTACCCCAACAGCCTGCATTACAGGCCCAGATAGGAGATCAACAGGCATTCTTGATTTTGTATCCTCCAAGGTAAAAGAGGCACCAGATTGGAGGAGGACACAAGCAACTGCCAAATGGCCAAAATGCAGAGCTCTGTGGAGGCTACTCCATCCCGATTCCCCATCCTGAAAAAGGGGTCAGATGATTTTCAGGAGACAAAAAAAAAGAGCAAATTAAAAAACTGGACAAAAGAATTCAAATATCACTGTGGATTAATGACTTCTTCAGGTCCGAAAGACAACTATCTAATGGGCATCTTTCAAAAGGAAACTTTTCCTAAAATCCGTTTAAGGAAATATCTCACTCTTTTAATGAACTCATAATGTGTTTATTAAATAAATCTTCGTTTTTTGTAAAGCTCTTTGCTTAAAACTCCAATTACAAAAGGCATTGATGATAATACCCAAGGGTAAAACGGGAAAAAAAAATCTGAGATCATGAAAATAATGACTCTGAATCAGTAATCATAGAAAAAATCAGTACCCACCTGCCTTAAATATTGAATAGATTAGAAGATAAAAATTTAGAGATCAAAATGTACCCTAGCATTAGGGTCAGCGCCAGCTTCAAGAAGCCTTCTAACAACAGGCACATGATTCCTCCAAGTTGCTATGTGCAGAGGTGTGAGGCCAAATGAGTTCCTTGCATTGATATTTCCCCCACTTTTTTTCAGCGACGACAAAGCTGAATCTACATCAGATACAGACCCCTCCCGTACAACAAGCCATAGATCCTTATGATGAGGTAATGATCTACGAGGAGTAGTCTGTATAGCTTGCTTCTGATATGGAGGCAAAACTAAATCCTCCATCCAAGTATGTTAATTAAAAAAAACAGGACCTTGTTCTACAGATCTTTCTCTAAAATTAACCCTCCTTAAAAACGTTCTGATTAGCCACCTTTTTGCAATATTGTTTCACCTCAATCGTATACCATCCCAAAATAAATATATTTCATAGCACCATTTTGGTTTAGTGATCTTATAATATACTGCAACTCCTGCAAATTAGGCCTTCGGTCAGTAAGTATCTAGAAAGGAAAGAGCAAGAATTGCTGGCATATAGATTTTTCTTTTATGTTCGAAATAGTCTCTACAACACAAAAATATTATTCAACTCCCTACATTCATTAATAAAACTTATTTGTCAGCCAAATAGTAACACAGGAAAATTACCAAAACTAAAACAAGTGACTAAATCCAGATTCGAGCAATTTACAAGTGCACCACAAAATTCAAGTAAACAATCAAAATAAAACAGGGGCATGAATCGCTCTGGTCAAAGTACATCAAATCTACACAAAATCTATCAAATTGGTTTCCATTCCTATACCCATTCTCCAAAAAAATAAACAAATCATAAGCCAATTGACATTACCATGAGAATTTCGTGCACATAGACAAAATCTCCAAATCCAAATCAGCATTCAACACAATTAAACTATACTAAAGCCCAAAAAGGAAATGAAATGATCATCTCAAATCTCAAAAAACTAATTCCTAATCCAAAAATCATAGCAACACTGGGTCACCCCTACCCCAATACCCCAATAAAATGAGAGCTCAAAAAACCCCAAACAGAACTAAATGCTAAAAAAGATTGAATCTTTACAACCTAGACATAATTAAATATAAAAAAATCACCTTGAATTTACGGAACAAATGAAATCCCTTGAGTTGAATCAATCCATTTGCTAATGACGGATAACTCACCCAAATTCAGAAAACTTAAATAACTCTCTCCCTGAATACATATAGATACAGGTACGCTGTATGTATATATATGTGTCTGCTGAATGCAATCAAGGAGTATGGTTTATGTTTTACAGAAACAGAGAGAGAGAAGAGAAGGTAGAAGAGAGAATATGCCCCAAAAGAACCCAAGATGCGAAGAGGAAATGAGAGTTGCAGAAAACAACTTGAATGAGTTGAAGGGCAGTGTGGTAATTAAACAATTATATGTAGACGGAAATGCCCTTGGATTTTGTTGGAATTGACGGGAGGGGGACGTGGGTCGGAAGGGGTCGAGTCTTCTGCGGCCACGAATTCTCTGCTTTGCCTGGAGCACGACATGTGGCGTATTTAGGCTATGCCACGTGGAATTTAAAATTGTTTCTTTTTAACTTCCACTATTTTTTTTTTTGGTTTTTAATTTGAACATGTTGGATATTTCTTCATTTTCTCCATAATTTTTTGTTTGGTACTTTCTTTGAGGAATCGAATAGAGATATTCTCTTTGTGCTGGATTGAGTTCTTCCCTTGCACTTAAAATTGCAATTGTAACTCTATTTTGATTCCGAAAATGACCAATTTTAATTATTATTTTATAATACATTATGTTCACTTTTATTTTCATGATATGTCTAATGAATATCTTACATTCTGTAATATTTTTAATTGATATTTTATCCCTTATGATATTGCACGTAATCACTATATATATTTGCTCACATATATATGATCAGTAATAATAAGATAATATTATCCACTTCTAAATTTCATTCACTTAAATGTCATATAATTATCAAGAAATTTATATTGTTGAGTGATTGGGAATGTTTTGGAAAACAGAGTCCAATTGTTTTATCGTATAAAATAATATTTAAAAAAATGTAAGATGTAATGTTCATTATTGTAGCACGTCTCACTTAATGAAATTATCTACATTATGTAATATTTCTCTAATGTGATAATATATTTCTTTTAAATATTTTTAAAATATTATATACTATATATTTTAATAATTGAACTTGGAATAAATGTTGAAAGAATTTTTTTTTAGAAACATCTTTGAAAGAAAATGCTATAAATGCGAAAATGTGATACCCTTTAACATTTTGGATCGTGCACGTTAAGAGGATTTATTTTCTTTTCTTTTTTTCATTTTGAGGATGTTTACGTATGTCAACCAATAACAAGATGACAAGTGTCGTGGTGTTGTTAGTTAACTGTTGGGAATTTTGCACATTTTATTTGTATATCAATTAAATTTGTGCAGATTTATTTCCCAAATAATTGAATCTCTTCTGTCGTCCGATTACCTACTTGATGTATAAATGTGCTATACTTTTATAAGATATATTTAGGTGTATTTTTATATTTATAAGGTATATAAATCTTAATAATGTTACAACAACAAAAATGAACAACATTTTCCACATTGGCAACTAATCCTTGGTCAAGAGTCTCATCGAAATTGTTTATGTATATGAATCATAGAGTCAAAAAGAATCTCAAAAAAAAAAAAATGTTGGAATCATGAGGGCTTGTTTGATTGATCTTTATGTATTTCTTTTGACCTTTAAGAAAAACACAAACCCGCAAAATCCTCATTTCTTGCATTTTGAAAATATTCACCCAAAAAGCAATTCAAGGGGGAAAATGTGCGATACTATTCTGTGTTATGTGAAATCTGCATAAAACTATCCTGTAATTTTTTTTTTTTTACACCAAACTATCCCTATGTCACGTGACCTGTTTGTGAGGGTATTTCCGTTTGTTAGCTAAGATAGTGTTACACTTAAGTCCCCATAAAATTTATTTGCATCAATTTAGTCCCTAACTTTTATAAGAAATAATAATTTTCAAATAACAAAAAAAAACATTTAATTATAACCATTATGAATTAAAATTATTTAAAAATAACAAAAAAATAAAATTAAAAATTAAAAATAATAATAATAGTTCATCTATTTGTATCAATATGAATTAGCAATCGCCAAACTTTTCTCAACTGATTTTTCTATTGTAATCTAAACAAGGTGAGATTTTGACTTGCCAACCAAGTTACATATCGGCCCACAAAATCTCGTAATAAACAATGTGAATTGCACATGAAGATAACGTGCACCTCAAGAGTTTTTTATTTGATGAGTTCATTACTGTACGTAAAAATCAAACGACCGATAAAGATTATGAGTTTGCAAGCAAACTCATGTCGAATACAATAATCAATAATGTCACATGATGCGAAATCAAAGATTTGAATTGAAGGTTGACAATGTTTTAAACAATTAATTGAATTGCACAACTAAGAGTACGTAGAATATATTGACTCACATAATTTTCATTGAAGAATGGAATTAGTAGCTCAATTTTCACACGAGTTACGTTGCAACTACAAACAACGATAAATTATGTAGTGCAATCGCTGAACCACGTCATCGAGTACAAGTGGTGTAGTTCACCAGTGCACTTGTGACATGTGGAGTGATAATCCACGTCACCCCTTATTCTGGCAATGTGAACACATTGTTTAAAATTATATTTTTTGGAACATGGCCCGGAATATGGGTCACTCAACATGTTTAAAATCGGACGGACATTACAAACTTAGTATGGGTTTGCTAACGGTAGTTCAGCATTGGCTAAACTACCGGTAGTTCACCACTCACTTGTTGCCATGTGGCAACCAAGTGACTTGAAACCGACCAAATTAATATACTAGTAGGACTTGAAAAATGACTTGAATGCCCTTCTTCTTCTTCTTCTACACAACTAAATTTGTTTGATGTCGGAGACTGATTTCTTTCATTTCTCAACGGATTTTTGCAAGATTAGTCTCATTCTCTTCGTCTCTTCATCATGATTACGTTGGTGGTTTCAATTTTTCGTTTGTCATTGTTTTTCGTTGTTAATTTTCAGATTTATAAAAAACCAAAAAAAAACTTAGTTTATGATTTTTTCACGTTTCGTTGCGTTTCCTTCCGGGTTTCTGTTTCTAGAGCTGTTTAAACGCATTGGCCGGCTTCAATTTTGTGTTTCCAGCTCGGAATTAGTGGATTTGAAAATTCAGGCCATGAAGAACATTTTCGGGCTGTTGCTTTCTTCACGTTTCGTTGCGTTTCCTTCCGGGTTTCTGCTTCTGGAGCTGTTTAAACGCATTGGCCGGCTTCAATTTTGTGTTTCCAGCTCGGAATTAGTGGATTTGAAGATTCGGGCCACGAAGAACATTTTCAGACTGTTGCTTTCTTCACGTTTCGGGCTATATTTTAAAATTGATCATCATTGTTTCTGGAATTATATAGCCACGTTTCGTTATTTTGTGGAATCTTTCCTCTATTTCAAGTCAAGTTTTCTGGAATTTTTCCTCTATTTCAAATCTTTCCTCTATTTCGTTATTTTCATATAGCCACGTTTCGAGCTGTTTATGATCATCATTGTTTCTGGAGTTTGTGAACATTTTCGGGCTGTTTAATATTATGAATCATTTTGACTGATGTTGTTGAGGATGAAGTGCAGATGCTTTTGAGCCCCAAAATTTTTTGGGTTGTTTTGATTTTTATTAAATCCTTGTTTCATGAGAAGTCAAAATGATTTATTATCAAATTTAGAAAAGTGATTTATTACTTTTGGAATTGACAATCAGATTCTGAGAATAGAAACTATAGATGTCTCTCTTCAGGTAAATTTGGCAAGAAATTTTAATTTTCCAATTTTCTGTGTTGCGGGTTTTGGAAGCCAAGGGTATTACGGTAATATCTCCTAAATCAACACAAAATATGACCGGCAATTTTTACCTATCTAGCAAGTCATGGTTGAATTTTTTAATATATTTGATTGGCTATGAGGCATGAACTGTCGGCAGTTTTCTACAATATGAACTGCTATTAGCAACCCCCAACTTAGTATTGCCGTTAGTTTTTTGGATGGAATTGCCACGTAGCAGTTAAATTTGAATAAACAATATATTTTTAATATATTATGAATTTAGTTTGATTATATGATTTCAAACTCCATTGTACTTGAATTCGAGCCACTAAATTCCAGCTCAATTTACAGGCCCACGTAAATGTAAGATTTTGTAGCCTAATATTGGACAAATCCAGTTTAGTTGGGCCGTCAGTATCAGACCATTTTCCTACAAAAGAAAGACTAATTAAGTGCTTCTAAAATTACCCTATACCAAATTTAAAAATGTTTGGGCAAAACTAGAAAGCTAATTTCAATATGGACAAGATATTTTAATCCGTAAATTATTAAAAGACAAATGTTTTACACATTTTTTTGTGATTGGATGGATGTGGTACTATATTTGTCTAGTGATTGGATAAACTGGTCAAACCTGATTTGGTTAAGAATTCCCTGCAAAATTCTACTTAAAAAATGAAATATTTTTTCAATTTTAGTGTAACCACTATATGAAAATCTTGCGTAGTGTGAGTTTGGATATGAATGAACATCGCAAACGAGTCGATCATATCATATCATATCATTTTGTTATGGTCGTTATTTTCCCCGGTGAAATTATTCATTTTTTAGTTTCTCGTCGATGTGCATTTCATCTTATGAAAGTTTTAGCTCAAATCAGGCTACATCAACATCACATCTCAATTATTTGCAAGTAAATTGCGATACATTTGTCTTATTCAATCACAAAACGCGTGTCAACAATTTCAATTAATATAGCTATGTGACAAAATATTCAGTGTAACTCCAAAAAAGTATTCAAACATTTGCTCATGATCAAGCCTAAAAAGCATGAATACTCATATCAAATTGCAGTCTCCAGAATCAACATTTTCAAGCATCTCATCATCTCTTTCTCTTTGCAAATATTGCTAATAAATCAGCCCAACTACTATTGATTTAAATAACAAAACAATCACTTCTTCCAGTAGAATTTAATCCATAATTCACAAATATAGTCACATTTTTTTTCATTTTTAGTCCAATCTAGACAAAGCCCATCACCAGTACCACTACAAATGAACCAAATCAATGAAAACACCCCCCAAACCTCATCACTATATCATGTAACACAAGACAATGTGGCTTTTTCTTGTAGAAACTTTCCCATAAGCAACATATTGGAGAAAGACAGGGCCAGAATTGAAAAGCTTGTTGAACCAAAAAAAGGATTTTATTTCCAAAAAGTTGTTCAAAAGTACTTATTGTCTACTAGGAAAGCAATGAAGCTAGCACAAAAAACAAACTTATCTGAGCACTTTGTACAACACACAATACACATCATTTTCCTACTTCCCCTTAACACTTTTAGCCTTTCTCTTTTCTGCAGCACCATTAACCCCCCCTTCAAATAATAGACCATACCCATTGAAAAAGATCACTTTTTTCTTGTCCTCCAAGTCATTAGTACACCTTCTTTTTAATTTCTGTCAATTTTCTTTGCAATGTTCTTGAAATGGATACAGAAGAAATGGGATTTTCAAGAACTGAGAGATTTGAGAGCATTTGCAAAGAAATTCATGATTCTTGGGGAAAAAAAGATTTCTTGATCCCATTTCTGTTTAGATTAACCCAATTTGAGTGGAGGAAAGTTAGAGATATGTACATGGAAGTTTATAAAGAGGACTTATTTCAACTTTGCCAAAAGATTGACTCACCCTTTTCATCTCTAATGCTTAATAATCCATTCGAACGCGATGCCGATGTTGCAAGAGAAGCACTTTACCATAGTGATGCTGTCGATTACAAGGCCTTAACCGAGATATTTACATGTCGAAAATCGAGCCATGTTCTTCTCATAATTCAAGCCTATCTTGCTAAATATAGAAAGCATTTAGACCATGAAATTGTCAGCATTGAGCCTCCCCATCCTTACCAAAAGGTCAGCTTATTGAATATTTTACTCCATCCATTATGTTATCATGAATCGAATTCATTTTCTTGGTTTTTTTTTATTTTTATTATTATTATTTGGACAGATTTTGATGGCATTGTCTGCATCACATAAGGCACATTATGATGATATAAGCCAACACATTGCCAAATGTGATGCAAAAAGGTTATTTCAAACAGGGGAGGGGAAATTAGGAGCAATTGATGAAGCTGTTGTTCTTGAGATCTTTAGTAAAAGGAGCATTGCACAACTCAAGTTAACATTTTTATGCTATAAACATATTTATGGGCACAGTTATACAAGTGTAAGGCACTCTATAAATTGTGATTTGTCATGCTTAATATCCCACTTTGAAAATACTATTTTTTTTTAATTTCTTCTTAAGTTTAATTTGTTTATGTTGTAATAAATCCAGTTTCTCAAAAATGGACGCTTTGGAGAATTTGAACACACGGTTAGATTTGTTGCAAAATGCATTTCCAGTCCACCAAAGTATTATGCTAAGGTATTCTTTACTTATGCATCTCAAATTTATGTATTTTAGTCCAACAAAATTGCACCCCTTGTAATAACATGACTATATTGAGCTCTTGGTCTAATTTTTTTAAATGTTTTTTACTTTTGGTCCCGTAGGACCACTCAGTTTTGCACTTTCGGTACTGAATAGGATTAGAATGAGGCAATGGGACCAAAAGTGTTACATTTTATAAAAATTGGAACCGAATGTGTAATTTTATAAAGTACGAAATTGGAAGCCCTGATGTCCTATCTCATGGGATTGAAAATACGATTTTTTTTTTACATAAAGTTTTGTGACGTGTTTTGTTACTAGGCTCTATATGAATGCTTAAAGGGGACAACCATCGATGATGGCGGTTTGGTGCGGATTATAGTGAGTCGATCAGATGTTGACATGGATGAAATCGAGAAGCTTTTCGAGAAGAAATATGGCATGGAATTGAAAAATGTCATATGTGAAGGAATTCAAGAAGAGAACCAAAGAGACTTTCTTGTTGCATTGGTGACTAAAGTGTCTACTTGCAAATCTGCCTCATGTTGAAAATTCTTGTTTTGGGCCATCTTTTGTGTAGCTAATTAGTTATCAATGCTTGTGATGAAATTAATTAGTCAAAATTTGAATGATGCTAAGATTAATTAAGGGTTCTAATTCAGTAAAAATATCTCTCTTATGGCTGAATTGTGTTTTGCACCCCAGTAAAAGAACTTTTATTTATTTTTGTGTGACATATTTGTATCACATTAGTGTATGAACAAGTATCTATGAGATGACCATAATTTTAAATTAAATTTTGAAGGTCGGAAAGGAGATAAATAATTCATTGGAGCGGTTGCACGCCCATTTTTTTTCATATCTAGCTGCACGTCCGAATCTATTCAATCATTAGTCATTACATCATAATCAACCTAGGACAGATATTATACTTGAAGGTGACTGCAAGACGGTTATTGATGGCATTGTTTCTAATCATTCCCAACTTTGTAGTATTGGTCCTCTGCTTGTGGAGATCCAGCAGATAGCTTCTTCTTTTGGCTCCTTTCAAGCTCGACACATCTTTCGTGAAGGGAACTCAGCTGCTCATCATCTTGCTAGATCATGTGTTAATCCTTATGATTTTGGAGATGTGCTCCCTAGCTTTATTTTTTATATTGTTATCTCTGAATCCATTGATTAATGTTATTTCCTTTGGTCTTCTAAAAAAAAAAAAAAAATCATAATCAACCTAGTTACATTAAATTACAAAGAATAACTAAAAACAATACTAATAATTAAATTTGATGAGATCTCAGTCCAAACCCAATTTCAGCCTAAACCGAAACCTAATTAAACCTACTTTAAACCTATAAAATTTTTAATTTGACATTTGTCATCTCTTTTTTACATATATAAAGTTATTGATTTGATATCCATCACCTATTTTTCTTCACCAAACCTCAATTTTCACATCTCAATTATTCAAAACTCACTAAATATTATTTAATGATATTTCATTATCTCAATATTCCGTCGAAATCACTATCCAAATAGAATTTTAAAGTTTCATCGAAAACTCTCAAACCACTTTTTAAGGCCAAACCGAGATAAAACTCAATCAAACTACTTTCATAATAAGTAGTCTTGAGACTTCAACTTTGTCATTACATTAGACTACGACCTGATTGACATTGATTCTTAACATAATTTCCTATATATGTTACACTATCTCATCCATTATTCTCAAAATATTACTTTATAAATTAAAGGTAAGTTGATTGAGAATAGTAAAAGAAATTTTCTAAAAAGAAAATTCAGAATTGACAAAATATTTTGAGAAAGATAGGTTTGGTATAATTGTCAGAAAAAACCCCTATTATTTTTCTTTTAATTTTTAGTAATTGTACTTGCACGGTTGCACCCATACCGAAAGAGAAGAGATCTCCACCACACCGTTAACGATAATGCCCCCAAAATCTTCCACAACCGGTTTGACGCCGCGCCGGACCTCTCGGAAAAACGCTTGGAAAGTTTCCATTGACCCTAATTCCACCTCCACCTCCACCGTGGTCAATCCACCGTCATCCGCCGCCGTTCTCACCGAAACCCTAGGCAGCAATACTGTTGATAGCTATGGGGACGCGATAACATCTTTTGCCCCACAAAAAGCAATTATTCAGGTGGAAAATCAGATTGTGATGGGGAGTGAAAATGAATCGAATAATAATGAGGTGATTTTATCTTCTTTACCACCTGTTAAGAATGAGACTTCGATTGAGAGAGTAGTTGTGACAGAAAGTGGAGTGGCAGGGCCACCTGAAAAGGGGAAGCGGAAGATAGTTAAAAAGACAATGAAGATAGTGAAGAGGGTGATAAGAAGGAGAGTGGCCAAAAGGGTTTTGACCAATGGAACTATAGAAAATCAAGCTTTGTTGGAGAAGGAGGAAAATGGTTTGCATTTGAGTGAGGTAATAGACTCTGATAATGTGAATCATGTTATTGAAAAATGTAATCTTGTGAATGAGGTAACAGAGAAGGCTAATCTTTTGAATGAGGTAGAGAAAACATCAGACGTAGCAGTGGATGATCTAACAGAGTGCTCGAATCCTGCAAATGATGTGATTGAAAAATCTAATCTTGTGGGTGATGCAACAGAGAAAACTAACTGTGTTAATGAAGTTATGGAAAAATTAAACACCATGGATGAGGTAAAGGAAACATTGGAATTTGAGAATGTTACATGTGTTTCAGAACCGGTTGTTGGTGAAGACTGCAATGGGCTGAATGGGATTGATTCTATGGAGATGGAAACATCAAAAACAAGTAGTGGAACTGGTGTTGTGGAACCAATAATTGGCGGGAAGGGTAATTATCTAAGTGGCATTGGTTCTACGGGAATGGAAACCGCAACTATTAGTATTGTCTCACAGCTTCCGGAACAAATTGGCGAGAAAGATAATGATCAAAGTGGCATTCATTCTATGAATATGCACAATGTGAAGATTAATGATGTTATGATTGAAGCAAACAGAAATGATTTAAGTATATGTGTCCAGGATTCAATTGAAGTTGAAAAGGTTAACTATGAAGTTGGGAGTACT
This sequence comes from Penstemon newberryi var. newberryi, assembly GCA_030819805.1. Lineage (NCBI taxonomy): Eukaryota > Viridiplantae > Streptophyta > Magnoliopsida > Lamiales > Plantaginaceae > Penstemon > Penstemon newberryi. The sequence goes on along the minus strand of JAUALY010000006.1, from coordinate 33,228,660 downwards.
ACAGATAGTGGAAGGATCAAGGAGGTCGAAGATTCTGAGATGGAGAATGTATCCAAAGATTCTGCTTTGGAAAATCTGGACATGGCTATTGTTAATGAAGAGAGTGTGGGGCCAGTCGCAGGTCGAAATGTGGGTCCCTTGGAAGCAAAAGATGTTGTAGAGAAACTCAAAAGTGGCAACTGTGAGGTGGAGTGTCATAGTGTTGGCTTGAATGAAGGGGTATTTTTTAGTGGGGAATTGGAGGCAGTGGAGCGGAGGAAGAGACGAAAAACAGAGATTTTTGTCGGTGGGTTGGACAAGGATACAAAGGAGGATGACATTAGGAAAGTTTTTGAGGAGGTTGGAGCTATCTTGGAAGTGAGGTTGGTGATGAATAGTAATACAGGAAAGAATAAGGGCTTTGCCTTTGTCCGGTTCGCTACAGCTGCTGATGCAAAAAACGCATTGGCAAAATACTCCAAAGTTGAGGTAACTCTCTAGTATGATTCTGTTAAGTGCATTTCTATGTATTTTCTGTCTTATCCTTCGTATATTTTATATTAATGATATGCTAGTTGCTTGTGTAAGTTGTGGCTTATATAGAGAAATTGATGAAGTGATATGATTCCTAGAATTGTGAAATTAAAAAGAATAATAGTACCAAGCCATCTGGGAAATAGGAGACAGTGGAATATTGGTCATTGCACATTGAAACTGTTTCAGTTAAACTGCTTGTGTAGGAGCATGAGAAGCTGGAAAAATGTTTGAAAATGTTGAAGAGGTACAATTCTAGAAACAGTGCAGTATAGTTTATCAAATTTAGTTAGTTAAGCTCATAAGATAATTGGGGAGAGAGATTATGTTTATGCTCATTCCTGTCAAGCTTCTTGTTGAGGTACATAATCTAGACTAGAATAGTTGCTAAAGTTAATATGTTCATAATTTTGATAAACCAGAGAGATTTGAATTATATGGTGCACCTTTCATATAACCGGTTGAAAATACTAAATAGAATTTAAGTGGAACTAACTCATTGGACTGTAGTCCCACATCACTATTGAGTTGCATAATTATGAAATAACGTAAATCAAGACGTTTTTAAGTAAAAAGAAGTTACACCAAGAGCTTTTTAAGCAGAGTGGTGGAGACTTTGACATTTCTGTTTTGGCTGGAGGACTCAGTGACCACTTTTTGGACCATGGCAGGAAATATTTTTAGGAGTGCATGCGGCGGTGGAATCATTCTTTCAAAATTTAGAACCAAAAGATAATTACAAGTGCATGAGAAATATGTTGTGAGACCAATTTGGAGAGCAGAATTCCTTTCATGAAATTTATATTCTCCATTTACGTCTTTAGTAATCTATAATCTGTAAACGTAAAATGGATGGAACCTTTTGTAATGTTCTTCTGCTTATCTGACAAAACATGTCTCCCCAAATTTGTATCCGTGTGTAATGAAACATCTGAATGTTTTTCAAATTTGAACGAGCAGTTTGTGAAGTATGTGCTCCATATTTTCTATTTATGAGAAGTTAATTTGCATACACTAAAAGAGGGTTATCTTGGTACGGAATACATAAAATGTGTGTTTACTATTAATCAGATACTGGGTTTAGGAATCTGTAGTACTCGTGAATCGTGATGGTCTGTCAACATCAGAAATTCAAAAGATAGAATATGATACTCTGATCACTGATATTTTAACTCTTTGAAAGCCCTTTTTTATTTTCCTGTACATGGACCATGTCAACTCAAGCCAAAAGTAGCCAAATTTCAAGTCTTTCTGTTAATTTGTGTTGTGCATTTTAATATTACAACATTGCTTTCTTTCTCATGTGACTCGTGTCATTTGTACCTAAACATTTCTATGTACCAATCATAATTTATATTAGGTTCCCTGAGATATTTTATGTTGTGATTATACTCTCTGATTCTGGGGATTTATTAAGTTTGCTTGACTTACAGAGCTTAAGTTTGTGCCTTCTATGGAACATTAGCACTTTCCTTTAACCAAGATAAGCCCTACAGGCTACTATTGTTTCTTATGTTCTCCATTTCTGGCGATAGATATGTGGGAAGCAGTGTGGAGCAAAACCAGTGGAGGGCAACGATACAATATTTCTCGGCAACATAGACAAAAAATGGAAAATTGAAGATGTGAGTATTTCTCTTATGCATTGATATCGAATAAGTACCTTGAAGAGAGTGTAGTGACAAATGGTTATCATTCTGCAGGTGGTGCAGTTTTTAGAGAAGGCTGGCATTGAGAAAGTAGATAAAATTACTCTTAAGGCTGATCCTAATAACTTTGAGAGGAATCGTGGTTTCGCCTTTGTGGAACTTGAAACAAGTAAGGATGCTCAGAGTGCTTTTCATAAACTCCAAAAGAAGACTATATTTGGAAAAGACACAAAGATAAAGGTTGCATGGGCGCAACCCTTAATTGAGCCTGACGAAGAAGAACTTTTAAAGGTCAGTTTTCTTGAGTCACATTTCTGTTGAGAAACTCTAAATTCTCATGGTCTGCAAAACTGTTGTATTGCTGTTCAATTTTATTGTAACTCTGCATTGTAGAATTATAAACATTGGATATAATATTTGTGAAATAGAACAACAGTAAGGGACTTAATTGTTTCAATCCACTGAAAGATATGTACCTTCTCATATATATAATGGATTCAGGTCCATACTTGAAATTTTTTTTGCTAGTGACCCTGGACCTAATTAACTGAGAATGGACCTAATTAGCTTAGAATAATTAAAAAAATAAAATAGATTGAATCTAGTCAATTTTAACACTAGACACTCGGCACTGTATATTACTTTACTGAGTAAAATCATCCACTTTCACCAAATAAACTTCCTATTGGCTGTACCTAATACGTGGTAGTATAGTACCTAATATAAGGTAGATATTCTATGCTTCCATTTAGGTGAAAACAGTCTATGCTGAATATTTACCCCCCTCATGGGATGAAGCGAGAGTGAAAGAATACTTCAAGAGATTTGGTGAAATTGAAAATGTCGTGCTTGCCAAAGATCTTCCTTCTTCCAAGAGAGATGATTTTGCATTTGTTAAATATACAACCCGTGATGCTGCTCTTGCATGCATTGAGGCTATCAGTAGAGAGAGATTGAATGATGTTGGCTCCAAGGTTCGACTTTAAACCAATATTTTTTGTTAATTTACAACTTAAAATACTTGCTTTATGATTTAGTATCCATATTAATGATCATTTAGGTTAAGATAACAGTCTCCCTTGCAAAACCCATTTCAATGAGCAAGCAAATGAAACATGCTTCTTATCCGGCTAATAAGCAACTGTCCAAGAAGAAGCCAATAGTATCACAAGGTGAATTTAGCATTTTGTTTATCATTCGCTTTAATTGTAACAACTGTTTAAAATATCGTGAAATTTGGAATCAGAAGTTCCATGTTCCCTGGTTGACATTAATTTTTAGTAATTACATTGTCCTTGAAATGAGAGACAACGGCTAGTAAATTGTTTTATAAGAATATTTACAAGGTGTTTCTAATAACCGGTGTTATGTAACTTCTTCTTGAACAATTATGCTAGAAAATTGGATAAGTAATGAAGTTCCCTCGATTCCCTTTTCTCTAGCCCAATATGGAGGTCTGATTGTCGACTAAAGGAACTTCCCCCTGCAACAGTTGGTAATTATGTGCTTGGGATGAACTTAAACATCTTGAGCAATATAATATTATATAAATCTAAGAAACATAAGCCTTTCTTATTACAATTTCTTGTATTCTCCTAGTGTAGTATGTCTTGTTTTTATCTTATGCTGAACATATGTAAGTGCATCAACCCTTAGCACAGGAAAGCACATCTTGGGCCAGTCATGCATTATTTAGAATATGAATAAGAGTTCATATGTAATGCAGTTATGAATTTCATTTGGTCATCCTACTAGATAAACTGCCACCTTAAAGCACCTTTTGCTCATTTTTTTTTTTTTTTGTAATCTATTTGTGTTTCTAGCTACCATAAAGCTACATGAACCTAGAAGCTATGGGAAGCCTGCAAGAACTAGTTATGATCAGGCAAAGGTTGATACCAGATCTTCTACTACGAATGAACTTGTACAAATCTTGAGGCTACAAGCATCAAGCAATCATATGCATTCACGTCCCAGCACAGGTAACTGCTATATGGTAGCTTGTTTTTGTTTCTCTGGTGATTTTACTTGTGGTTCTAGACTTATATTTTGACTATGAAAATTCTGCTGTCTCTTTATCTCTACTCAATTTTTTCTTCTCTTGATTGGTAATGCAAGATGCATTGCACTTTTACATGCGCCATTGTTTCAGCGAGTGAGAGTGCTTGGCATGTCTGATTAAATGGATCCATAGCAAAAAAAAAAAACCTATAGTATCCCCTAAAAGCTCTATGTAATCATCCCCCCTTCTCCATTTCTGGGCAGGCACCATCATGCCAGGTCATCATTTTCCTTCACGTGAGAGCAAGCGACCATTCTCACTTGTGGTATGTTAATAAACTTTTGCATGTTCTTGTGCATCTCTTTCCCACTTAATAAACTAATGCTTGGGCTTAGTATTGGTACATTCAAACATCCAAAACACGTCTATTCTTGTATTCAGGCACATGATCAACTTTATTTGGAGCCCAGAGGCAACCCACGAGCGCGTATGGAAAGTTCTTATCCGGTTTCAGGACCAAGGTTTGATGTTTAAAGCTACTGAATAAGTTCCACTTCATTCAATATATGAATTGTTTAATGCCTCTTTAGTGCATTCATTCCTTGACGATATTTATTTTCATTTCCAAATTTCAGCGCCTTGTCCCACGGTGTCCGTTCGACATCTTATCCATATCAACAACAAGGGCCCGACCCCAGTATGGGATTCTATCACTTACAATTTTTCATTTCCTAGTATTCTATTCTATCACTTACAATTTTTCATTTCCTAGTATTCTAAAACTAAGATATGCTGTTTTATCTTTGCCTCTTAGACTCAGTAAATGGAAGGAAGATTTATCCTAGCCAGTTTCAGGTATGGAGTCATGCTTTTTGATCCTTTGTGTTGCTATCTTATCAAGAAAAGCGCATGGAGAGTAATTCTGTAGACCTGATTCTACTCCCATATTAAATCCTCGAACATTGGCAGACCTTCACATACTGGAATTATGACATGCTTCACAGGGATTAGATTTCTGTTGCGTGAAGTATATGTTGGCTGAAATTTTTAACCACTGTTAATTGCATGCTAGTGAAAACTCTGAACAAACACAAACTGCTGTATGTAGTTCGTTTTTTACACTTGAGTTTGGCTGAGTTAATAATCTGTCAAGTTTAACTATGATAATAGATAAATAGTTTGTTTCTTCTTCTTACCATCTATATTTTATTGTACTTTTCATAGACTGATCAGTATCTGCAGAAGCTTTCTTTTCAATACAATATAATGATACATTCCTGATTACCTGATATCTTTCCCTATTTTCTCTTTGCAGACAAGAGGACAGCCTCCTTACTATGGAGACAATAGTATGTACCGTAGACGTAAGTAGATTAGTTGCTTTGTCATCTATCATCTCCTAATCTCCTTTTTTGATATTCTCCGTATGACATGATCCTGATTATGGTTCCTGGGAATGATTTTTCGACTTTAGATATTACTTTTGATGAATTTTTATAATATTCTCATATAACCTTTTTTGTGATTTCATTATATTATCTAACGAAAATTCAATATAACCATCAACTTGAAGTTCAAGTATTCTTGAGAAGAAGCTCTACGACTGGCACACTCTTGCCCGTGAAATTCACATTTGTAACTGATTATGCTTCATTACCTTTGGTAATAAAGAAATCTTTGTTTGTACAGGTTGACGGAATCATTCAGTTGCTACAAATGGGTGCTCGGTGCTTGTTTAGGTCGGCCTGATCTCCAAAGCTCACATTAGACGAACTTGTAAATATTAATATTCCGCAAAAGATACGAATTGTAGTGACATCTTCAGTTCACTACAGTTTTTTTGGTTAAAATAGAAGCCTTTTGCTTTAGCTTTCTTATTTCAAATGCTAAGTACTTGTGTTTATAATTTTATACATCTCAAACAGGGATTTGGGGTCCTAATCTAATTTCGTTTCTTGGTCATATGAAAAATGTATAGGTTCGAAAGTGACTTGTTATTGCTGCAAGAGTTTAGGTCCAACATTTTTTTTACTTTTTTGAGGCTTGCTCTTACATTCCTGCTAATCTTCGCAATTGCATAATTGAAAAAGGGTTAATTTCACTTACCTCCCCTGTACTCTTAGCTATTATTCATCTCCCACTCATTTACTATTAAAACCTTCAATTATTCCCCTGTCGTCGTTAACTTTTCAGTTAGAACACCGTAAACATTTGGGAAATGGCAAAAACATAAATCTAATTTCCAATTCATCCTATTGGTTAATTTCATATACAACTCACTCAAAGACTCTTAAATATTATCTTCCACTTCTTTCATTATTTAAACTTAATTATCTTCTTTTATCGAACAAAAAAAAAACTTAATTATCTTCTAAGATTGTAAAAGTTAAAAGTTTTGTTTTTTCTGGCACAATTATGCGTAATTCAAACCCTAATTAACGATGATTAATTTCATCACCCCCTTAAAAATTGTAATCAGACAATCTTGCTAATTTATTTTTCATGATGCTTTTGTTTTTTTTAAGTAAATTCAATTTTTTTTTATCATTTATTATAAACCTTTGGCTAAAACTATTGTATGTTATATATTTTCTAACAAAAATATGGGAAGAATTTATGAAACAATTAACAAATCATAAATTTGTTATAATGAAAATAAAAACTGATAAGCCAGCACTTACAACCCAATTCTTGCAATCCCTCGGTTTGTCGTTGTCCATTCGCTACAAATGAGAGTTTGATTTCCTTAACAGTACCATGCTCCCAAAAAAATTGTTGTATACTCTATTTGGAGGAGTGCATGCATTATTATAGTGTTGCATGTTGAAAATAGACTCACTCACTTATAATATTTGTAAATGCTAAAGAAAATGCAATGAAATCGAATCGTGAAAAAAAAACTTGAATGAGTTAAATCTACTTAATAAAATAAATGAACAAAAAAGGTTTTAATTTAACTAAATTGCATAAAAAAATTAGCCTTTACGAGATAATTGAAGATTTTAATAATTAGTATTAAAGTACAGGGTAAACTCGGAAAGTGGAGTTAGATTTTAAAAATCAATAACAGTCTTCTAACGGAAAAGTTTACGTCAGGGATGTAATTGAAGGTTTTAGTAGTACAGGTGTGGTAGGTGAAGGATTAACAAAAATACATCAGAAGTATTTGAAAGAAAGATGAACCTTTATATATGAAAAATACACATCTAATGTGGTGACATTAATGTTACACCACATTAATCACTTGATTTAACAAAGTCTCTAATTTAGCGTGGCGACGCATATACCGCGCCTTTTGCGATCTTTTAAAAAATATATAAAATGTGCTTTATTTTAAAAAAGCATGGGCTTTAGCCCAAGGAGCCTTTGTGCGTCGTTGCGCTATTCGCCTCTGATCATGAAAGGCGCGCTATACGCGTCGCCACGCTATCCTCGCTATAGTGCCACGTGGCGCTCGCTTACTGGTTGGCGAGCGCGCATGGCGCAGCGAGGAAGTCTCGCTATAGCACGTTACATATATGAATCAATCATATAGGTATTCAACCATTAATGTTCTTCATATATTAACATCAACAGATATTTCTAAATGCGATATATACAAAAAAATACCAAAATTAATTTATGGAGTGTTTACCAAGACTAAATTGGCTATATGTGAAAACAGAACAGAACAACATTTGTCTCTAATCCCAATTAGAAAGCAAACTGCAAATTTCGATTACAGTAACATAGACTGTTCCTCCACACTTTATTTTTTCTCTGAAAAGATTTAGCACTTGATAAATACTAATACTTATAAGAATATGTTTGAAAGTTGTATAGCAAAAGATAGATGGCACAATACAGTTTCTCAAAAGGCAAAACCAAAATGAGATAGTAGCTACGTACTATTCATGCAGTTGGTTCTTGGTCTATTCCGACTTTATAAGCGACCCATTGGTCATCACTGTATGGCATCACAGAGGCATGCTGAGGAACTGGAAAACCCATGTTGCGTGGAGAAACAACAGTCTTCTTGTGAGACGACATCTGATCTTGAACTGATACAGGCCCAGCTAGTCCGGTAGAGAGTGAAGATGAATTATCAGATGTGGACTCACCATTTGAAGGATCTGGAGGATGATCATTCTCAATCTCAATTATGTCTGCAGGCGAAAGCTTAGCTCTTTTAGCATTATTCTGGGACTCTGGAGATAAATTACAGCTCAATATATACTTTTTTCTTTTCGAATGTTTACAGGAGAAATGTATTATAAATGATCAGAGGTATGATGCCGTATATTTTCAGACTGGAAAAAGTATGAACATTTTGCTAAAAAGGAAATAAATGTATGCTAAAAATTATGCTACATTTCAAACATCACATTTGAGACTAGCTTCTTCGGTAAAGATGTGCTAAAAAATTATGATCCTTTCATCTTTGGTGCCAGCACTCTATTACCTAATAATACCTAAATACCCACCTGTGGACTCTCTGCTATATGTTTTAAGTATCAATATATATGATCTTCATACTCAGTAAAAAGTTTTTCTTATGTCAAATTTCTAATTTGATAATTCCTTGAGCATTACTCAAATGCACTTCCTAAGTATAATTTCAAATTTGTTAAATCTTTTTTTTTTCCTTTTATGTAGAAGCCTAGGTTTCCAATTACACGAGTCCAAATCAGCACTAATAAGGTAAATATGCATGCAAAACCTATTAAAAGAATTATGGGGCTTTTACCAAAATCATCTTCATGTATTGCATCTTGTTGTGGAAAAATAGTTGCAGTGGGCTGGACATTCTGTTTCAAATTATCAGCTAAATTGCCCCCATTGATAGACACCTTAGAGGATTCTAAAACAGAACAACCTGCCAAAATATGAGTAGCAATTAATCCAACAGACAATGTATATATTTCATAAAATCTCATACGTAAGATACTTATACTATAACACATTCATCAGTCAATGACGAAGAAACAAAGTAGCTAGTTCAAATGACTAAAACAAACTCTGAAGTCCAATGAATTACTAGTTTCTTACTCTTTGTAAGAGCATGATAAGCAATTTTTGCAGCAATCATCTCTGCTTGCTTTTTAGTGTTGGCTTCAGCTCCTCGAAAACTATTGCTTCCAATCTCCACGGTAGACACAAATACAGGTTTGTGAGACATACCAGAGCTAATTGTCTCATAGGAGGGACATAGAAGACCCTTTTTTTGGGCAAATTCTTGTAGAAGATTTTTGTATAAAAGTCCATCCTGAAGTCATTTCAAATTTATCCAAATGATCGTCAACCAACAATAAAAATAATAAAAAGAAGTAAGCACTGAAACAAAATTATTAAGAATACTAGCCTCTTGATTCATCTCATCTAGCAAAGCCTGGCAAGCAACTTTGGCGGCTGCTTGTTCAGCTTCCTTCAGTGTAGTGAAAAATTCCAATGTTTCAAATGATTTTCCATCAAGAGATACTTTTGACTTAAAGCGGCGTAGATGAGGAGGTCCTTCCACTACATGAGTATAGACAGGGAAACCAAGATTTTTCTTCTGAGCATATTGTTGCAGCCGGTTCTTGTACATTTGCAAAGTATCTATGACAAAAAGATAGAGAAATCAACGCGTGTCATGATATCATGGAAACTAACATTTATATATGTTAATATGGCACATATTAATCTCATTATTTTCTTCCTTTTGGTGTTAAATGCCAATGTTAATAGGCATGTTTACATGCCTCGGATCAAGGTTTAATGTGACAAGAATTTTCATTCTTTTTTCCGGTGGCGTGAAATAGTTCATTCGCTTTCCAAGTTCAGTTATCATAGCCATCATGTTGTTCAACACAGTTTATACGACTTCATTTAACATGTCTGAGCAATCACACGTTAAATAAGTCATTGTAATATACATTGTGTATTATTATTATTCCAAATTTGAGAAACTTGTCAATCGGTAAAAGGAAAGGGGCTCGAATACACATTAACAATCTAACTTTACGAAGAGAAAAAGCTGCACAGGAGGAAACTTGATTTTAACAGATCATCGGAAGATTTAAAATTAATAAGATAATCAAACTAAATAAACACATATGAAATATAGTTCAAACCTTTCTTATGCTTATCAGGAGAACCTATAGATGTCCTATGAACCACAGAATCTTGGGTTGTATCTTCATAATTTAGATGTAGTACCTCCTTGTTGGCAAGAATGCTATTTGCATCATTCTTTCTAGGCAAAAGTCCTATCAAAATAACAAAAGAGTTTCAAATATCCACATTATGCATGATCTCTCCAAATGGTGTCATCCAAATGTCAACTCTATATTTAGAGCTACTGATTATTTTTGTCTTCATTTATCAATTTATTAATAGGATTCATGATTTCAGAAGTTTGAAGTAATTTAGTTAAAAAGTACCACAAATATTTGATTTCTTATGTCTCAGTGGTTAAGTATAACAAACACAACCACATCCGATTCTATTATTTTTCTCAGTGTTGCAGTTAATGGCAAAGAAGAAGTTCCAAACGTAAATGAACTACACAAAATATTTATGGAGGAAGAAAAATTAATAGGTGGCCAAAAAGTCCATTTCTCTTAATTATTTGAGGAATTTGGAGATTCGGATGAGTAAAGTATATGAAAGTCTCGAGTCTATTGATATGAATGAAGTACATTAAACATATATACATAGCAAAATAATCAGTGAACAATATATATCTTCAACGGTTCAACCACATTACACAAATAAACTTCAATGTTCTTTCTTTCCACATAAAGATCATGAACACAAGCAAATCACATTCGTGTAGTTAGGGGCATAAAAGTAAAGATACTTGAAAGTTTCAATTTTTCAACTCTTAATTAAAACTCCACGCCAAAAGTGAAAGGAGCGAAAAAAAGGGACGGACATATAAATGAAGCCACATCTGAACCATCTGATTCGACCCGTTGACAACCCTACTCCCATCACATTATATTATACCATGTTTGTGGTAAAGTAAGAGTGATTTCTTATGGAATATAAGTATATTTAGTTATCAGAAATACATGTTTGATTGTAGAGAAACTTCAGAAATATTCCCAGTACAACTTAAATTGCCTTCACAATCAATAAAAACTCAGAATCCCAAAATAACACCCAAAATTCTCAATCCACATTCAAAAGCATGCAGAAATACAACTAAAAAATTTACCAGCACGAGGAAATGGAAGGGACGATGGGAGAGGGGAAACAGGAAGAACCGGAGGAACAGCAGCAATTGAAGCAAAGTTCTCAACTGTAGAGAGTGGAGCAGCAACAGGAACTGGAGAATTAGTGTTGTTTACGGGCCGGGCCGGGGAAGGACCATTCAATTTTTCAAATGCTATTCGGGCTGCAGTGTTTTGGGCCTCCTTTGAGGACCTACAAAGTTCAGGAGTCTCGAAAACCTCTCCGTTTACATTAATCGAAGCGGTAAATCGGGGAAGGTGGTGCGGCCCGTCTTTCACCGTCGAATACTCGGGTAAATTCCAGCCTCGTCGTTGGCATAGCTCCTGCAATTTGCTCTTATACATTTTTTGGGAAGAAGCTGAAGAATTGAGAAAAAAAAAATGTTAATTGAAACTTTTACGAGGGTTTGATTCACGGTTTTTTCTAAATGAATTTATGAAAAACCTCTCAATATTTCTCTGATGAAAGAGAAGGAATAATAGTGATGATAGAATAAATGAATAAAAAATCTAATTTTGTGAAATTGGGATTGACGGTTTTATTTTTTTTGTTTGTGCAGGTAGGGGTTTTGTGTGAATTAATAGTGTTGTCAGTACAACTTCGTCTTTTACTATAATTATAATTATAATTTTCCTTTTTTTTTTGGACCATTTCTTGTCTTTTCTCTGATTAAAAGAGTACACATATTGAATTAATTTTAGAGTGAATAGCATTTTTGATCCTCTTATGGGCCAAATTTTGTACTTTCGTCCCTCTTAATTTTTTTGTAGCAGATTCATCCCTCTTATAACACATTCGTCCCTCTTAAATTTTTTGTAGCAAATTTGTCCCTCTTATCAATGTAGTGTAACACATTCATCCCTCTTATCAATGTAGTGTAACACATTCGTCCCTCTTAAATCAAAATTACATCAACTTTTGTCCGTTATAAAATATATTTTGGATTTAAGTGATGTATTTTGTATTTAAAAGGGACTAGTGTGTTATATTACATTGATAAGAGGGACGAATCTGCTATGAAAAATTTAAGAGAGACGAACATGTTACACTAGATTGATAAGAGGGTCGAATATGTTACACTACATTAATAAGAGAGACGAATTTGCTACAAAAAATTTAAGAGGGACGAAAGTGCAAAAGTTAACCCATAAGGAGGACCAAAAGCGCGATTTACTCTTAATTTTATTATTACTCTCTTCATTCCTAAGGAGAATAAATTTCTTATACTACAAAATTACATTTGAAAAGAAATCAAAATATTTGTAACTTCCCATATTAATCATTAATGCGAAATGGTAAAATTGTCAAAAGAACATTTAAGTCTGTCTTGAATTTCTAAATTAGTGCATCTACTAAATAAAATTAGTTTACAAAATTAGTGTATAGACCATGTCTATCCACTAAACATATTTACAAGATTTTGTGTGTGGTCAATGAAAGATCGGATCTATGTAATAGTTTTCCTAAGAATATTTTATTTTTACTAAAACGACAAATATTTAGGAATGGATGGAATAATGCATAAAACATAAGTATGATCACCAGAAAATTGTTAGAGTGTAATATTGTTTATAATTAGAAATATTTTATTTTCTAAAAATAAGTTCATGGATCAATTTAAGAAATAAATTATTATATAAATAAACCATGGCACTTAATGGTAATTTTTTTTTTTTGAGATGGTGAATTTATCGTTACATCAAATACTAAATCGAATCGAAAGTAAACTAATTACAACTGCTAGTATTAAAACTAGAGAAATACCCACATTCGTGATAGTTGAACCTAGGGGTGGGCATTCGGTATTGGGTTTCGGGAACCCGTCCCGTCCCGGTCGGGAATTTGTAGCTTGGGACGGGAAGTATGGTTGATTTTCGGGTTTCAGAAAACCCGAAAACCCGACAAACTAAATCGAGACTGTATTCGGGAAATTTTTTTACACCCGATTGGGAAAATCGAATACCGAATTTCTTATTATACAAAATAAATTACCCCTTTCAATCAATTTCTTACTCCCAAACCCAAGTCATATCACCTATCCAATGGTCTTGAAATTAACAATTCATGACCATAACGAAAAATATAATGCTATGAAGGAGCAAAATAAAGAAAAATGTGTTGTTTCTATTATATAGGAGTTTAAAATTACTATTTTCGGGAACCCCAAATTCCGATCCCGAAAACCTGATATTTATCGAGAAATCGAGATACCGGGACTAAGTCAATTCAAATGAAATTCAGGTAGTAAAAATCAAAATCTGAATCCCGTCCCGATCCCACCCCTAGTTGAACCTATGACCTCTTGGCCATGGAACCTCATCCTCTACCACTTGGCTAAGGCCTCATCAACTAAATTTCCCTTTTTTTTTAAGATATAGCACAGAATTATAGATATAAATACAGAATCTGAATAATTGAAAATTATTTGAATTAACAACTTGATATGTTCTTTCAATTTTCTTTTATAATTAAATTTCATTAAAATTTTAAACAAAAGGATTTACAAGCCAAAATTAGAAAAATTATATCACAACAAACATTAATTTGATTTAAATGCAACGAAATACAAATAAATTAGGCCGACCGAACGCGCAAAGTTGTGGGCGATAGATCTTTCTCATTCATGGCTACTATATTTCTATTTATAGGCTATTAAATCTCATTAATGGCCGACTTCTCACTAACAGTTGGCAAGTACCCATCCATTATTAATTGGTTATTGACTTATTGTTAGAGTAGAAATTGAAATTGTTGCTGCCACAACAAAATTAATAATTCATTCGTTTTTTTTTTTTTTTTTTTTTTGATAATTCAGGTGTCCAAGCTTACACTAGACTAATCCTGGACCCTCAGAACCCTTGCCCTAGAACCCTGAAGGATGTAAATAGTCATAAATAGTCACTTTTTTGAAGCAAAAATTTCAAAATACCGTTTTAATCAAATAATCTTAGCATTAATTAGCATTAATGACAAGTATTAGTAAGAAGGGTAAAATTAGTAAAAGGACATTTAATTTTACATTGAATTCCTAAAGCGACAAATAAAAATAAACAAGAAAATTTTGCCAAAACGAGAAATAAAAAAAAAATAGAGGGAGTAAAGTATATTTCTAGAAATGTCCTCAACATTAAATTATTTTTCTTATTGGCTAAGTTTTATGTACCGTTGCACAATTTATTATATGGATATTAAGGAATCTAACAAATAGCATGAATTTTAGGAAAAAAAAACAAAAAGTATATACCTAAAATACTCATAATTAATATTCCCTCTGTCCTAAATTATTTGTCATTTTACATGTTTTCACACATATTAAGATACCTACTAAATAGCCTTATTTTTAGGGAAAAAATAAATTATATACCTAAAATACCCTTATTCTTTATTTATCTCACCATTAGCTATTTACAAGTTATTCAAGTTTTATAATCTCTCTCTTACTTTTTCTCTTGCATACCTAAAATATGTACTTTAATAGTGCATTGAAATCCTAAATGACAAATAATTTGGGACAAATTTTTTCTGTAAAATGACAAATAATTTGGGACAGAGGGAGTATTGCATTAGAATAAATAAGATAGAGTTTTTAGGTGCAATAAATAAGGTTAAAATTGGAAAAGGGGTAGTATATATTGCATTGGAACAAAAGAATTTCTCTAAGCGGACTCAGGTTCGAATCCCTGTTGCGAGAGGTATCCACTTAATGTGCACAACCCGCTCGAAAGGGATTAAACCCTTAGGAAACTAAAAATAAAAAAATAATTTTTTTTTTTATCTAAAGCGACATATATTAAGGAACGGAAAGAGGTATATAATTAATTGAATTTTCTGATATTGTCAGAGCAAATTATTTTAAATAACAATTTACCCCATCTTTAATTGTCATATTGAAAGCAAAAATTCAACATAATCCTCTCTCTGAGAAAGTAACTCATCTTCTTTCTTTAGTTTAGTGAGCGAAAGACAACAACACCTTCTATACTTTGTCCAACTCCAAAAAATATACGTGCTATTTAAATTTCAAAAATTCCACTGTGCTCTCAAGTCAGCGCCAAATAGACTCCCCAGAAAATAGAGTGTGATTCAAACGCGGAAATTACAAGTGTTTGTTCACATTTTTTTTTGATATGACAATTTTACCCCTGACACTTAGTTGTAACAGCGAAGACAAAAATACCCCATATGCTTTGTTTAACTCTAAAAAAAACCTCATATGTTATTTTAAATCCCAAAACCCCCACGTGTTTGGTATTAATTACCAAACTCAACCCAAGTATTATATACTTGAGTATTCTAAAGGAATAAATAAATAAAAAAGGACTAATACATATGAGTAATCTTGTCATTCCGTATAAAATCAAAAGTCAAATTCTTTTCTTAACTATATGTCAATATTCTTTTCTTAACAATTTTTCTAATGCCTCTCTCAAGCTTCAAAGCCTTGCCTTCGGCCTATCCAACAATTATGCGGTGAGTAAATTGTATTCATGAAAAGGAATTTCTGGTTTAGAGTGAAGACGGAAGAGCCTCATAATAAAGGTAATCAATACATATACCAATTTTGAATTAGATTTAGAATTAGGTCGTTGACAAATTTTATTTTGACAGCAATAATTTGTGCTATGGTAAATCGCTAGCCTTATTAATAAAATCTGAACTAAGCTCGGTCAAATATATGTTAACAAATTTTATGATTAAAGTTCTTTCAAACAAAAAATTTTAAATTTTAGTAAAATAAAATGCTCCCACAAATCATATAAAGTGAAAATACGTGAAGGAAACAAGTACAACTAATGACGTACAAATCTGAACATAACATTTCTTCAATTTCCATTCATTAAAATATTTAGATGCCCCTCACAAAGTGAAGTCTCATCCCTCAAAATACAAAATATCATATAACAAATACTTGAAAAAAAGCCCATAACAACAAAACAAAATAGCCCAAAGGGCTCCTACTGAATAATCTTCCATCACGAACCAACAGTTATTGAATTAATAAGATAATAAACCTTTAAATTTGACAAAAACAAACAAATAGCATAATTCATAAAGAGTGGTGCATTAAATGGCTCATTTAGCACTGGCGAGCTCTTTACGGAGGAGCTTGCATGCAGACACCATGTTTTCAAGGGCTGGTTTCACTTCCGCGTACTTACGGGTCTTGAGACCACAGTCGGGGTTCACCCACAAGATGTTGGTTTCGAGGACAGCAAGCATTTTGTTGATTCTGTCAGCAATCTCTTCGGTTGATGGTATTCTTGGTGAGTGGATATCATAAACACCGGGCCCGATTCCAGCACCATACTTCACTCCCTCACGGAAGACTGATAGGAGCTTCTCATCTGAACGAGAGTTCTCAATGGTGATCACATCAGCATCCATATCAATGATGGAGTGAATGATGTCGTTGAAGTTGGAGTAGCACATGTGAGTGTGAATCTGTCGGTTACCGACAAAATTATTAGATACAAAAGTTATATATATACACACACATATATATAGCATTTCTTTTTCTTTTTTTAAAAAAAAAAGAAAGGTACCTGAGTGGTGTCCTCAACTCCAACGTTGGTGATTCTGAAAGAGTGGACAGCCCAGTCCAAGTAGAAAGCATGCTCAGCTTTCCTGAGAGGAAGACCTTCTCTCAATGCAGCCTCATCAATCTGAATGACTGTAATGCCGGCCTTTTCAAGATCCTCGACTTCATCTTTAATGGCCAAAGCAATCTGATAGCAGGTCTCGAACCTGTGAACCAAGTATTATAAGTTAAGTATTGTTTTGAATAATGGGAAACGAAAAAAGATAGGTTCAAAAGGCGTATGTATGTTCGTATGTATACCTAGGTTGGTCATTTCTTACGAAAGACCAGTTGAGAATGGTAACAGGGCCGGTAAGCATTCCTTTCATTGGGCGCTTGGTCATGCTCTGGGCAGTGCTGGACCAGAAGACGGTCATTGGCTTGGGGCGACTGACATCACCATAGATGATTGGTGGCTTCACACAACGAGATCCGTAAGATTGCACCCATCCATTAGCGGTGAAGGCGAATCCAGACAATTGCTCACCGAAGTACTCAACCATGTCGTTTCTCTGAAATATAGAGACCAAAAATTACGATATTAAATAAATCGAAGTAACCTTTGGATAATATTGCTTGTTTAACAGAATTCATATTCCAATTAGCTAACCTCTGGCTCTCCGTGTACGAGAACATCAATATCGAGCTCTTCCTGGAGCTTGACAACCTTGTTGATTTCCTCCTTAATGGCTGTAATGTACTCCTCCTCGGAGATCCTACAAAGCAAAGCTGAACTTAGTATATGGACTTCAAGACATGTTTAGGTACAAAGAGAAGAGCAAGCAAAAATAACTCACTTTTTGGCCTTGTATTCACGGCGAACTCTTCTGAGTTCGACAGTCTGAGGGAAGGAACCAATAGTGGTGGTGGGGAGGATTGGGAGGTTAAGCTTCTTTTGTTGAGCATCAAGTCTGGCACTAACATTTGTGGCACGGCGGTGTTCCGAATTCTTCAAATCAGCAGCCTGGTTGACCATACAAAGAATAGATTGATAAGCACAAGATCATTACAGCAGTAAAGACCCCTAAAAAAAAATTCAGAAATATAAATATGCAGGCCAATCACTTACAGCCTTTTGAACAGCTTCGTTGTTAACCCTTGGAGAGGATTTCCTGGAAGCCTGAGCAGCAGCATTGGCAGAGAAGAATGCCTGAAAAGTAGTGATCGCAAACAATTGTTAATGATATTGTAGCTGAAACAAATCAAAACAAACCTCTAAGGCTCTAATTGCTGGAAAAAATATTTTTTCAGGCAATGATAGATAATAATATCAAGATTAATTGAAAAAAGAGTATATACCTCATCCTTCTCTCCAGACAATGCCTTAGCCAAAGCATTTACTTCAACAACTTTTTGGGCAGCAAATGCCAACCAAGATTTGATTTCTTTGTCCAACTTAGGCTCATTTACCAGATCCACAGCTGTGTGAAGAAGTGAGCTGGAGGTGGACACAACAAGGTTGTCTGCAGAGAAGATAAAATTTAGGAAAGATAACTACATAAAAGCAAAATGTAATTTGAAAGAAAAGAGGTAAGCAACACACCCTTTCCAACTACGCCTTCAAGAGACTGCAGGGTGATGAGAGATGCATCAAGATCATTAGCCCAGATGTTCCTTCCATCTACCACTCCAGCAAATAGGTACTTTCCAGAGGGGAATTCACTCCTAATCAGATCAAGAGTTTTGGTTCCACGAACCAAATCAAAACCAAAACCAGTAACCCCAGGAAGTGAGGTAAGGGTTTTGTAAGCAGCAGCAGGGATATCAGCAAAGTAAGTCTCAATAAGAACATTGAGGCCAGATAAAGTTGATTCCAATTCGGCATAGGCCTTGGTGAATGCTTCCAATTGGTGAGACTCGAGATCCAAAACTAGGGTGGGCTCATCAAACTGGATCCATGAAGCACCTTCTGCCTTCAATTCAGCAATAACTTCCCTGCAAGGACGTTAATATATAAAAATGAGAATGGGAGTTCTAATGAATTCCAAAAGTGGAAAAAACAGGTTCTTAATACAGATGACATTTTTCTTACTTGTAGACTGGAAGAATTTTGTCAAGGAGAGAAAGAAGGGAGAAAGTTTTCTCAACACCCTTGGCAGGTTTAGAAAGCAACAAGTATGTAACAGGGCCAACAAGTACTGGAACAGTGTCAACTCCGAGCTGCAAGAGAGGCCATTGAGTTGATCAGGTGGCGAAGAATATACAATAGAAATTTAATAATAATTTGACTTTCATTATACACCTCGATTAGAGACAGACAAAGATTCAATGAGTTTTATCATTTAGGAAATTATACACCTCAATTTCATTATTAAATTGGAAACACAGCCCATACCGCTTTAGCCTCTTTGTATTCATTCACTGCCTTGTGGGAAGCATAAGAAAAGTTAACATCAGGTCCCAATTCTGGGACGATGAAGTGGCTGAAATGATAAGAAACAATGTTAGCAAGATAAACATCATTAGTATAAAGCTAAAACCTCTTCGATATATTCGATCCATCACTTACTAGTTGGTGTCAAACCACTTGGTCATTTCCATAGCAGGAACAGAGGCATTTCCTCTGGCCATGGAGAAGTAAGTGGAATTACCAATCTCACCACCAGTCCAATTGTATCTAGGGGGAACAGCACCAAGCATTGCTGTTGTATCAAGGACCTGATCGTAGTAAGAGAATGTGTTGCTGGGAATGTACTTAATCCCCACATCAGACATCTGCTTCCAGATGGATGCTCTAAGATCCACAGCCACCTTTTCCAAATCCTCGGCGCTGCTCTTGCCATCCCAGAAAGATTCCAGAGCAAACTTCAGCTCTCTCTTGGGGCCCATACGGGGGTATCCAACAATGTGGGATGCCATTTTTCTGGTATACCAAACTCAGTAAATCAAAATCACATAAAAGAACAATAAACAAATAAACATTTTAGAAACAAGCCAAAATCCAAGAAGATAATCACAATCATATCAGGTCCTGTTTGTAAGATACTCAATTAACAATAGATTTTGTTTACATGAGAAGAGATCTCAGTTTTTAAAGTTCACCGACTTCATTTGTAGCTTTAACTCATATGCAGCCAATTTATTTGTCCGTATCATCTAGTGCCTTTTCATGCTTTTCAAGAGTGACTCATGTAGTAAGAAAGAAACACGAAGAACAGAAATCAAACAGTAATACAATCATGTTAATCATAAACAACTAATGCAAAACCTCAGCATTCAATTGTCACACTATAAACTAATAAATTGAATAGCATAAACTAATCAATCACTCAGATCCAGCAACTTCAAAAGTAAATAATTCCAGATCCAACTTCAGGAACACAGTACAACCTCGAAACACGAAAGTGAGACACAATGCCTACAGATTTAACGACGCTGAAAATCCACTTCATGTCAGATCTATTAGGAGTAAAGCTCCAAATCCAGATCTACGCGTCCCAACCTTAAACCATCTAACCTAACGATTTCAACTTCCCCGCCACCCAATCACAAACCATGTCATCAAATTTTCATCATCACAAAAAATGACAGTAAATTTGCTAGTCAAGTGTGCAATTTAACACAACAGTATCGAAAACAGTCTCTTACCAATAGATCTAATGCAGAAACTGAGAAAAAAAACTACAAATCTAGAAACACTCCTCCTAACAGAACGTGTCAACGAAGAGATAAGAAATCAAAGTAACAAAACAGATTGAACTTAGCAATCAAATTTAATACATGAAATAAAGAAATGAACGGTTGAAATGAGAAACAAATCAAGAGACGGGAGCCGTACCTTTTAGGAGAAAAGAGGGGCGAATTACAGAGAGCGTTAGATAAGGTAATAGAGAGAAGGGCAAGACGCGAGTTTAGGGAAGAGGATGAATGGCCGTATTTATAGAGAAAATTTGAAGAATACTGTTCTGCTGTGGGTAGATCTCAGAAAGTGAAATCTGCTCGTTTTTGCGTACACACCATAGGCAACGAATTTTTTACATATACTATAATTTTTTTTTCTCACTGAAATTAAGATGGGCAGATGGCGACGCGCGATTCGAGGTGTGTGAATACACGCGCTGAGTCGTGTTGGATAATATAATTCACAAGTGGCAAACAACAATAATTACGAATTTCCTTAATACTCGATTAAAATACAAGAACATGATAACAACACCCCAATACTTAATTAGTTGATAGATGCAAGTATTAATATTACAAAGGAAACCAAAATAGTTGGTGCTTACACTAAAAATCAATGTTGAACAACTACGGGTGTAATCGAGTCGAGTAGTGTCGAATGATATATTGTTCAAGCTTAGTTTGAATTTTGTTTGAGCTTGGTTAGGTAGTTAAACGAGTATCGAGTAGCTTGATATTTTGCATTAATATTATCATTTTTTAGCTTATCGAGTCAAGCTAGAGCCGAGCTTCAAAAGTTATCGAATGACAAATAATGTTCAAACTTTTGATTAGTGTGACGAATCTAGCTCAAATGAGTTTTTATCGAACGAGCTCGAATCAAATATCGAGGAGATTGGTTTGATTTTCAGCCCTATGAACAACCATTTTTTGCAATTGAATCTATTTATATTAACAATTTAATTAACATATTTCTCAATATTCAGTTAAAGGATCCAGTGTAATTTAATATAATTTATTTGTTTCTCAAGTCAAGATTATAACCTACAAATATAAAATGATCTAGCCGTAATTATCTTAACTTGGACATATTAGTTATGAAGACCTACTACCATCACAAATACATCTCCTGCATTTTATAATTAAAAGAATGAGTCAATATGTACTCCAACTCTAAAGGAATTTAATATACCTAATGTTGAATAACTTTGGGACAATTCATAACATAAAGTTGGCTATGTAGTAAATTTTTATTTTTGTTAAATTCTTTAGAACTTTAGAAGACTTTGGTTGATGTACTAGAGCTATTAGTTGACATGGATAGCTTTAAGGATATTGTTTTTGCTTCAACTCAAAGTCAATTAGATTAAAGTTATTCAAAAATTATTTGAATATCTATGTAATTTAAAAGGGCTTTTTAATAATACTCTTTTGTCGCATTTAACATTCTTATGCTTTTAGATAGTTATAATTTATATAAGTTATCGTCTTAGTTTGAGTTTTGAGCAAATATTCTAAATTGTTAGATTTTCCACGTTTCTCAAAAACTTAATTTTAGAAATAAATTTAAATTAAATGTGTTATGATATTATAAAAAAATCAAATGAAAATGAAATCATCAAACTCAATTTTGTATTTTATTTCAAGAAGAACATCAAATTCTCTAAATTCTGAAATTACATCTTTTTTATTCAAATCAATATCCAATATTTTTCAAGAATTTGAGCTTAGTTTCTTTCTCACATATTTTAAAAAATGCAAAGAGAGTCCGTGTCACGCGCTTGAAATTGTCTGGGCTAATCACCAATTGTGGGGGTAATTTTGAGAGAGTAAAATTATGAAGAAATTATAGGAAGAAGTTGGTGGCTGTAGTTGGTGGGAATTGGTGGATCACCACCTGGGCCATCCCCCATATTTTAGCCACTATAGATGTATCGAAATTCCGAAAATACCCACCGATTAATATCACATGCATATAATAAACATACGTCTCTTTTTTTTTTTTGGTCAATTTTTTTTTCTGATAGTTTCATATAAACCCGTCATAAATTCATATACATATAATATAAAAATGTGATTTCAATGTGTTTTATATATTATATTATATTATATGAAAAAAAATGTAAGATGAATATAGATTGAATTTTTTTTTTTGCTCAAATGAAAAGTAGGTAAATTGAGCAAGTCTAAGCCACAAAATATTTGTAGTTCCACAATTTCCTAAACTACATTATTACTTCATATTTATCATTTTGGGGAAAAGGTAAGCTTTTTTAAAATTCAAAGTCGTACAATAAATAAATGTATATACATATTTTTTTTTTTTTTTTGAATTTCCTTTTAAAAGTATACTATTATATAAAAGTATATTAAATTTATATAGTAAGTAAATTTTGTATGGTGAATCGAGAATCACCTACATATATACTCTCTATATTTGTATAATATATCAGAAATATGTATATTTTTCAAGTTAAGATTTTATATGAGATTATAAAATACCATAATAGTATTTCTAAAACTCATTATTGAATATTTTATATTATATATATATAAAATTAAGAAATTGGAAACTGCTGCAGACATGGTTAGGGAGTGGAGAAGGCATGGTACTATTTATGGTAGACTTTCTTCCCATTGGTGTGTCTTACCTGTTATGTTTGGTTGTGACTTGTGAATTAAAACATTCCTATATGAAAGTGAGATTTTCTTTTCTTTTTTTTGGTCTTTTCTTGAAATATAGAAAATTAGCAAAGAAATATTTATTCACTTTAGTTAGAGACATCTTTTTACCTACTAATTGAGTAAGATGTTAAAATACCCCCTGAATTATTTTTAATTGACAGAAAATATCATGTATTATTGTTATTAACAGAATTCATTCTTTGTTAATAAGTCAAAGACATTAGTGTACTTATTCGATGATGTAGTGTCGCTCACGTGTTGTAAATTATAAGTGCGAGTATTTCTACATTATTTGCAAAGGTAGTGACAATTGTATTCATAGATGTTCTATTTTCTCTAAAACAAAATGTTAAAAAATAGAAAAAAATAATTGACAATATTAACCTCTCCGCAAGCTTAAATTTTTTTGATAATAACGCCACTATTCTTTTAAAATATAACAAAACAAAAAATCCTGCTATCACATTTTGATTTTCAATCTGGGGTGGTGAACTAATAATAATAAAGTTCACACAAGGATTATTTGTTAATAAAATATTAACGCAATTAGATTTTACTAATAAAAATAATACTTCATCCATCCCATTAATCTTTTTTCATTGGTACCGTTGACCAATTAACTTGACTAAATTTCAGAAAATTTAATACATAATTTAATTTATTTAATTAATAATTTGATAATATCATATGACACTGTGTATATATATTAATATTTAAAAGGTTTAATACTCCAAAAATGTGAATAATATAAGATGATAAGTCACTTAAAATATTGAAAAGTTTGATCGGGTATATTGTAGCTAATGGAGTAAAAATAATGGGAGAAGGGAGTATTAAGAGATTTTCTGCTATAATAAAAGCACAACGATTGTTTTTTTCCATTTTGCTTTGATTCCAACAACCTTTGATCTTTATGAATCATTTCACAAGTAGATTAAATTATATATTTCCAACTACTTCAGTTTGTCTTATGAAGCTTACCAACTTTGTCTACCAACTCAGGAAGGGGACTTTGTCAAAATACTTTTTTGTTTTTGTTTTCTTTTTCTAAATCATACATCAACTTGAATGATTTACTTGTAAAATATTGTCTAAATTTTACAGTACAATTCTCACGTTTCTATTATGAAAGTGTTTATCCGTGTAAATGATGGAGACATATATATATATCTCTACTAACCAAAATCGAATAGCTTTTAAAAAAGTGACACAATTTGGGCCGTGAACGGGTCGGGTTAGCCCAACTCACACAGTTTTGGTTAGACCCAAATATTTTTATTTTAGATAAATGACCCAAAATATTGTTTGAATTTGAGATTTTTCAAATTCTTCTGTTTTTGTTTGACTTTGGCTGCATTTCAATATTTTGAATTTAGTCTGTCATTATATTTTCTATGACAAATTTGTTAATAATTCAATAAAGTATGAAAATAATGATTTTTGTTTTTTGAAATTAAGAATGTGTAATCATTAAGGGAAAAATGAATGTTTAGTCACTCAAATTTTGCTTCAGATATACAAGAGCATCACCGATGGTAAGGTCAAATGGGACCTAAACTAATATGGGTCCAAAATATCTAAAAATAGGCCACAGTACGGACCAAAAGGCAGGTACAAAATGACCACCTCCCCCAACTTTCCCCACTTGAGCCCATATTTGGGCTCCGAGCTTGCCGAATCCAAAAATCCATTCACTGATAAATCCGTAACTTTCCAACAGTGGGTGCCACATTTATTAATTAGTTGTAGCTATCATTTAACAGTTAAGTTAAAATTAAATAACTAAAATTTTGAATATACATTTAATATCTTCTAACAATTTTATATATCAAATATTCATTTGCTTAAATAAAACTTCCAAAAGACTTTCTCCAAAACATGCTACAAGTCGTGTTCTTTTTTTGTTAATTACCATTATTATTATTTTGCTTACCAAATCATTCTTGAGTCGACACGTGGACAAGATATAAATACCGATAACATAAAATATAAATCACAACTTGAAAAAATAATAAAAAAATAATGAAGAACGATCAATGAGTTCATTGTCTACAATGGATAATTTTCATAAATTCACAAATATTTTGAATTGTATTTATTTTTAATTTTTATTTTAAAATTACTTTGATTACATTTTTAAATATTTTTAAGTTAGTGAAATAAATTTAATTTTAAAAATGGGCTCCCAATTTTTATGCGTATTGCTGCTGAAAAAAACTTTTCCAGGGAGCCCAAAACATCGCAGCAGGTTGCAAATAAAGAATTTGAGTCCAACTTTTAGGCTCACCGCTGGTGATACTCTTTGTCATCAAGGTTTTATGAGTGACACTATTAGTCACCCACATTACAGATAACAACACAATCCGTCCATCCCTCACTAGGATGAACGGAAATTTAACGGCAGTCTCGATGCTTTTATACAAAAATGTGAATTTAATCACCCATTTTTACCAACAGGTGATTGGTCTAGTGGAATTGACTAGTCATTACAAAGTAGCGAACCCATGTTCGAATCCCTGTTGGATTAGGTTCTCATTCTGATACGCCTCGAAAGAGGCTAAAACACTTGGAAAACCCAAAAAAAAAAAGTCCCCATCTTTGGCTCCAGGTAAATAATGGTCATTTAATTTATACAAATAATATTGAATTAGTAGGGTTGAGCAGGATTACCGGAAGCGACCGGATCGTACCGAACTGGATTTTCGGTTTGGTATTAGGTTGCTGCCCGTAAACCGATCAATGGTTGCAATCGGTTTTCGGTATTACCGGTCGGTTTACCGAACCAGATCGGTAATACTGAATTTTTTAAATCCTAAACCTAATTACATTTTACACTACTTCAATTTCAAACCCGCCGCTTCTACATCCCACTTCTCAATTCTCACTGAATTCCACTTCCCAACTTGTGCCACACCTCTATACACCCATCGTCGCAGTGCAACCGCCATCGTCTGTCCCTCATACTTCACTGCCTCAACCCGAAATACTAAATAAAATGCAGAACATGGACATTAGATTTCCCCAAAGCAAAACCTAATTGTCTCCTACTCTCAAGCTCCAAGTCCAACCGCCGCCTCTGAAGGTTCCTCACTACGGTTGTTCACCTGATCGAGTAGATAGAATTTGTGAATCTTTTAATATCTATTGTTGGTTAAATGACTTTTGGTTGGTTGAAATTTAATGTTTATTGATATTCTTGCAAAGGAAGGAGAAGATTATTGAATTATCCAATTACAAACTTTACACCAGGTTCTTTTGTTTCTATAGCAGATTTCCTCTAATTTTTTTTTTCAGAAACAATTTTTAGGTTTTGAAAAGAAACAAAGAATTTGGTATTTTGGTAACCGAATCGTACCAAACTGGCTCGTGCGGTATTTTACCGACCGAACCGAACTAACCGGTTTGGTAATTGGTACGAGTTTTCAAATTACCGAATGTTTGATTTTATCGAAAACCGGTTCAATTTGATCCGGTTTTACCGAATGCACAACCCTATGTATTAGTCACCCAAGTGTGCAAAGCTTGCAACAAGCCCATAAAATAAAATAAAATAAAAAAGATTCAAGAAAAGTGGAAATTGATTAAACTTAATATTTTCAAACCATGGGAATGAATATCCACGAGCAAAATAATGACAAATAAGACATACATAGATCAAAGTGCATTGGAACTGTAATTACTCGTATAACAATGTTAGCTATGCAAATATAAAGGAAAATAATTTCAGTCTACTTGGTGAGGGATGGTCCGTGTGACGGCCCGACTCCGCGGGTCCGTCGAATAACAGTCGAAAAATTTGTTATAATTTTGAAAAAGAGTTAAAATATCGAAACTTTTTTTTTTTTTTTTTTAAACAGAATCGATAAATCAAAAGTTTTAAGCGGAAGCGGTTTAAAACAAAATAAGAACCGTTTAAATTATGAAGCTTTTGACGAAAAAGTAAAATCAATTTTCATAGTATAGGTTTAAAGCGGAAGCATTTAATCATAACATATCAAAAGATTTGAACAAAATCAACCGAGAGAGACAAATAAGTAGTTATGAAAATCTTGTCTCTTTTATGAAAATATAAATCAACTTTAAAGATTCAAATATTCTAAGCAAGGTTTTAAACAAAATCGCAAAAGAACATAAATCGACAACAAAATATAACTACTCTCCCAAATACTAGGGTGGGACCGCAATCGTGATGACCTAACCGCAACCCGACTATTAATTTCCAGAACACCTGAAACTGAAAAGAATGAAACATGGAACGCATAAGTTGATCGTCCAACTTAGTGAGGCTGTGTGCGAAATTTGCATGGTAATGCGTGTATGCAACATATTATATAACGTGAGCATGTTATCAAGCAAATTAAACATATATTCAAGACGGAAGAAACACGGAATTCACATAACCAAGAATTGCTGATGCCGTCCTCCACTTACCCTCCATCCTTAGTCTGATGTCCATCCAAACACACCGAGTAAGGAGCGACCTTACTATCTGAAATGCATCGACATGTCTTTGCCAAAGTTTGTCCTTACTCCCCAAGTGTTCCTCCCCACTTGGATTGTAAGGCCAGGCCTACGGGTAACCGTGACAATCCTGCCGGCCCTTGCCGGCCAGGTTGGCATCGGGTCCATATACCAATCAAAAGGGGCCCACACAAAATCGGAAACAAACGGAAACATAACATATCAAACATATTTAACATATTATCAACATTTAACAACTTATCAAATGCAAATTTTGGGTATCATGATAATTTAGTAAACTATATTCGCAACTAGTAGATTTGGATGTAGCATGCATTGGATTATCATATTGATATACTAAGGATTTCATGCGAGTAATGTCGACGTAACAAGTCCAATCTCTTTCTAACAACATGCAATAGAAATTATAATATAACACATGCTTTGATTATTAAGAGCATAAGTAAATGTTTGACTCGATCTACTAGCACATCGGACCGACTACAAATTCAACACACAACGCTCACCTTTGTCGCTTAGTATAGCGATTAAAACATCACAAATGAAGCGTATCCGAAACCTGAGCAAGTACGTATACGACTTAGAATGTATCTAACAACCTTAATGAAAATCCTACACAAGGATTTCCTAAACTAATACATCTCACAAAAGTGCTTAGAACTTACGACATCACTTCAATTAAGAGTAATTATTTTCAAAACTCAAAATACTAATTACATAAAACAGCGCCAAAACAGCAAATATTTCCCTTCATTCTTCAGATTTACAAATCAGCCCCGAAACTTTTGAAAACATCCATTTTTGCAAAAATTTGGAACAAACTTTAAATCAAATGATTTTTAACTAAACCCATATCGAAAATCAAATAAAAACAGAGCATTAAGTATCTTGTTACTTCAAAAATCAAAGCTTTAAAAAATCCCACAAGTTTAAAACTTTTCAAAAATTCCCTCATAGTTTTCAAAAACTTAATAAAATCAACTTTCTTGAAAAATAATTCAAGATCCAAGCATCTAAGCAATATTTAAAAATAATCAAGCATATTTTTCACTATAAAACTGAGATTTAAAATAAGTTTAAATAAATTTTCACCAACTAACAATGAGAAACAAAAAGTTCTTTGATCATAAATTTTCTTCGGTAAAATTTACAAATTTCAATCTTAAAACAAAAGTGAACAAAGCACTATATCAAATCAATTAATCAAAAGTTTGTAAAAGTAACTATGTAAAAACAACGACAAAACAGCGCCTTTACCCCCTTATTTTCGGATTTACAAAAATAACCCCAAAAGTTTCAAAAACTCCCTTTTTGCAAACAACTCGGAGCAACTTTAAAACAAATAATTTTTAAGTAAACTCATACCAAATATCAAACAAAAATAGATATTTTCATTCCATTTTTACTCCCAAAAAAATATCACAGCCCTAACCCTTAAACTTTTAAAACCTTTCAAAAATACCCCCAAAGTTTTGAAATTTAACAACATTAACTTTCTTACAAAAATAAATCAAGATCCAAACATATAAGCAATATCTAAACAAAACCAAAGTGAATTCACATTAAATATCTTATATAAAATTAAACTTAACAACTTTTCACAAAACCTACATGGATAAACTAAAGTTCTTCAATATATACTTTGAAGAAAAGAAAGTAAAATCACAAATATTAAAGAACACATGCATAGACGGATTTTTACCCAAAGCAACGAAGGAGATGAAGTCTCTTCATTTTCAGACCTCCGAAGGTGGTGGTGGCGGCTCCGGTGGCAGTGGTGGCGGCTCCGGTGGTGGTTCATAACAAAAGCCCTCAAATCCTTACTTTTCACCAATTTCAAACGTCTGCCGATTAACTTCGAGAGATCCAAACGACAATCCGAACGGTCAATATGTATCCCCATGTGTGTAGGACCTTCACGCAAAATTTGGGCATGATCCAACGGTGGACGAAGATTTAATGAGCGAAAACCCGAGGTTGTGCTGTGTATATCCGAAAATCCTCTTTCTAAATGTGTTTTCTCTTTCCCTCTCTATATCTAAGTATTTTAAGTTGTAAAGAAGATAAAGTGGGTTTGAGGGAGATATTTAATGGCCTATGAAATCAGATTTTTAGTGTATAGATACATATACACACAATATAGGGAAGGGGTGATTATAATTACTCACCAATTCCACCAATGCATGTCTTTCTTGGGTGGTGGAGTTTACTCCACCCAAGGGCATGCCTTAGCAGCCCTTACGCTGTCCTAGGATAGAAAATTATTGCTATTTAGCAGCCTACAAGATTCTGGGGCGAATTTGCACTTTGCCCCCTAAAGTTTTAAAAACTTACATTTTTATCCCCAAAAATAAAATTTTTGTGCATCCAAGCCCGAAAATTTTCAAAAAAGGTCGTAATCTAATTTTAAAGTAACTTTTATATTTTTAATTATTTCAAAGTTCAAAAGATCACAAGATTTAATTAAATTGTATATTTTAGTTCAAATTAATGCTCAACTTTGAAAATAAAAAGTAGCACATAAATTTGGATTAAAATCCCATCAAAAGGGTCCGAAATTTTTGGGGCGTTTCACTAGGGATGGACGGATGGTGCTATTTTACGTAACTTGGGTGACTAATTGTGCCAATCCTGAAACCTGGGTCACTAATGTATACCTAGAGCTAAAGATGAGTGACTAAATATGCATTTTCCCCTAAATATTAATCATTCACCATATCCTCTGAAAACATGCTTACACAAAGCTACAACCATCTTCTTAACACTGTACTAATTTTTGGGGAAGAACAGAGCAAATACAATACCTAAAATTACAAAAAGGGTTCTTCAATTTAGAGCTTTAAACACTCCAACCCGTTCAACATTACAATCAACACTTTCCAGAAGTCCACAAATTCAACTAATTTTGCCCTAATCGAAAAAACCAAATCAATTTTTTTTTCCACACATCTTAATCTTAAACCACAGCCACCATTGCCGATCGATCAAAACCACTCCGATTAACTCTAACGCTTCGACTTTTGTTGTTGTTCTTCTTCTTCTTCATCGCCCCAATCTCCATCTCTCTTCCGACAATCCCTTTTCCAAATGATGCATCAACCTGTTTGATATTAGCCTCTGAGAAGAAACCATCTTTCACCGCACCCCCATTCACAAGAACCCTAACAATCCCCGAGTAATTCAACGATTCAGCAATTTGTAAAGCAGTAACACCCTTATTAGTTTTTGCTTCAACATCCGCCCCTTTCTTCACAAGCAATTCAATAACATCAGATTGGCCTGATCCCACAGCACAGTGTAACGCAGTGTACCCATCTTCATCTTTAGCATTAATGTCAATACCCTTTTCGATTAGGGTCCGGGCTACATCGACCCGACCCTTAAACGCTGCCCTGTGTAGTGCAGTCCATCCATTTTGATCTCGCCCGTTTATATACGCCCCGTTTTCGAGAAGCCTAATGACCATTCTAACCTCCCCTTTTCTTGCAGCTATACATAGATTGTCGCCTAGTCGAAGGGCGTCGAATAATTTCGTGTGCCCGTTTTCGGCTGCAAGATCGTAAGCTGTCTTGCCTACTTTGTTCCTTACATCTTTATTAGTTCCCTTGTTGAGTAAAAGTTTCACCATATTTTCATCACCTAAACTTGATGCTATGTGCAGTGGTGTGTCGCCATTTACGTTTCTTATATCGGCTCTGGCCGCGTTAGCTAGTAGTAGTCGAGCGCAGTCCTTTCGCCGCTCTTCGACTGCTAAATGTAAAGCCGTGGTTCCGTCTTTCGTGAGTGCATTTACATTAGCTCCTTTAAGTAGAAGGTGTCTGAGAACATTAACATGGCCATTTCCTGCAGCTAGGTGAATAGGGCCCCAAGTGGAAAACTCTGATCTTTCGGGGTTGGCTTTGTGTGCTAATAGAAGCTCGACTATTAGCTCTTCGCCTGAGGCTGCAGCCGCCTCGAGTGGGCTCGAGTTTGATCGACCCTGAGCCTCGATATCCGGTTCAAACTCGAGCAACAACTGGACTAAATCAGGCCTACCTTGAGATATAGCCAAATGAAGTAACGACTGCCCTTCGGAATCTAATGAATCTGCTGATTTCCAAGCGGGATCGCTCTTTTCAAGAACTTCCCTTATTTCATCCATGTAACCTCTAGTAACTAATTGAGTCAAAATTTGTGAGCCAAGGAACATGATCTTGATCCCACTATCAGAGTAAACTTGTTTCTTCTTGTTTGTGAACCACTCACTAGGAATGGAGTCGTGAGTCGAGGATGGGTTCTTGATGGATGCACCTGGGGCCACCACGCTTTGTAAGATGAAAGAATCATCGCAGTGTGGGAAATATTCAGGAAGGGTACAATTTGGTGGGAGATTGTAAGTGATTTCAAGAGTGAGTGTTGTGAGTGGTGATATGATTCCCGATTGTGGGACAATTGTGTAACGAGCTTTGTTCACGGGTTGGAGTCGGAAAGCCACAGGCATCGTGTACATAACGTTTCGTAAAGTGAGAAAACCATGACATTTTTGCCCTTGTTCTACTCTAATTGTTACAATGTTGGATGGCTCTAAGCTTATAAGCCTATCCATCTTCTTTTCGCAGGTTTCGTTTCTTTTCTTCTTGTAAAAATTCACTTGTTTTTTGTGATCATTTGCTGATGATGTTCTTTTTCTTGAATTATGAGGAGGGGGTTGATGAGAATGGAGGGAAAGGGGTAAATATATGAGGTGGGGAATAATTTTGCCGGCTAAAACGAGGAAGTGCCATTTGGTGGTTGTTAAAATCAATGAAGATTTGTTCTACTTGATGTCCGACTTGTGTTATTTTGAAGGAACAGTTGAGTAAAGTTAAGGAAATTTGATGTGATTTTGTTCTTATTCATGAAGTCATTTTCATTGCATTGTAATGTTTCCAATTCTCATTGGAACAACTCATTAAGAATATGACGTGAGAGTAAATTGGTACAATTTTTATGCTCTTAGAGCATCATTTTATATTTTCGAGATACCTTTCAATATCTTGGTCCGGTAAATAAATTGTTCTTGAAAGTACATTGGAATGTTTGATGATATTGGGAATTATTTATGACATGTGATTTTTTTTATTTTTTATTATTTCACATCAAATTTCCCATTTGACTATAGTACACTATATTTAGACAGGAGTTTGTTTGTTGTATTTCAAGGAACACATGAATAAATGCTCGTAAAACACACTAATAATCCATGATTTAGATCAATCAAAATGGCTGATTTTTGCAATATATACTCTTCTTCATACTTTAAAACCTGCAATCCAAAAGCTCATACGTTATGTATTTTCATAATTATAAGGGTTTGTTGGATGCTAGAATGTAGTGCAGGTTGATGATTGACAAGTGTCATTTGTATTATTTTTTTATACTTTTTATCTTGTTTTTCTCTTTTTCATGGAACACTTGTCAATCATCCAGGTGCAGACCATCCAATAAACCAATTACAAACTCTTGGTCTACTTTGTTTATTTTTAATATTTAAATGAAGTCATTTACTTGGTCCACTTCAGGGACCATTTCCTCTAGACAAATGATATTTAGGTTGAGTTTGGCCCAGCGGTGGGAGCTCTTAAAATCATTTCTAGACCTCCATTGTGATTTTTGAAGTATTTGGCCCCAATTATAGAAATAGCTTTTAGTCAATAGTGATTTTAATGGTGTTTGGCCCCTAATATCATAATCACTTTTGGGATCTCCAGAAGCTAAAAATCAACTTATTTCAGAAGCTACTAAAGTGTTACTTTTACAAAAGCAATTATTTTATAATTGAATTTTATCATAATCAATTATTTCCAAAATCCATTTTAGTAAATTTAATTCTCCTATAATTGATTTTCGAATCGCTAGGCCAAACTCACCCTTAATGGGACAAAAAAACATATATTTTACTTTACTGCAGCAATTATTTTAATTTGAAACGGTACTTCGAACATCCAGGACCCTTTCAATGAATCAAGAAGGGAAAAAGAATTGTACTATAATTTAAATATATTTCAGAAGCTAATTTAATGAATTTCATAATGGATCCAGTGCTTGTCTTCTGGGGTCCTCTAATGAATTTGTCAAATTTAAGACTTATTATTTACGGATAGTTACATCGACCTTCCATGAGATTTGGGCTAATTATTACTCAATCCCCTCGCAATTTCATAATTACATCCACCTCCCTCACGTTTGAAAAACCTTATAAAATGATGTGAAATAATCATATTGTCCTCGTCAGTTTAATTAAAAATAAATAAAAATAAAACAGATTAACAAAATGTCCTATTTACCCTTACAAGGGATGATTACATCGATCTCCCCTGAGCTTCCCAATCCCTGCGCAATTTCATCATTATATCCACCTTCCCCCATATTTGAAAAATCTTACAAAATAATGTGAAATGATACACAAAATTACAATATTACCCTTGCAATGATACACAAAATTACAATAAGAAATATTAAAAAATATTTATGATTTTATAATATCTATTTTATTAAATTGAGTATTTTTTTTTTTTTTTGTAAAAAAATTATTGATTTCATAATAACTATTTTAGTTAAAAGTTTAAGAATTTTTTTAGTAAACATGTGAGCATTTTTATAATGTTTAATAATTATTGTTCAATTTTTTTTTTCTTCTCATGATTAAACGTAATTCATTAATTTATCCTTGTACTTTAATTATAAAAAAAATTGAAATTATTAAAATTACGGATTAAATGTTAAAGTTGAATGTATATACATTTTTTATTTATGTTCTATAATGTTTTTTTTTCTTATAATTAACCATAATTTATTTACTTTTAATTGTAAAATCGCTATGAAAAAAATTTGGAAAAAATCCTTGATGTGTTTTTATATTTTTATTTTAAAAATACATATACACTACTATTAAACTTCATTTATTCTTTTACTTTAATTAGGAAAAAAATGAAATTATTAAAATTACTGGTTAAATGTGAAGTCGAATGTATTTACATTTTTATTTATGTTCTACAATTTTTTTTCTTATAATTAACCACAATTTATTTATTTTTCCTTGTACTTTAATTGTAAAAACATTATAAAAAAAATTGGAAAAAAATATTGATGTGTTATTATATTTTTATTTTAAGAATACATATACACTAATAAACTAATTGTAGTTTCATGTAAATTTAAAATATTTGAACCACACTTATACATATATATTAATTGCAAAGAAACTCCTCATATGTACCAAACATAACAAGGGTATAATTGTCCAACAAAATAACTACAATAACCTCAAGGGTAAAATAGAAAGTTCAATAAAAATTCGACGATGACGTCATCAAAATGTAAGGTTTTCGAAACGTCAGGGGGAGGTGGATGTAATTATGAAATTGCGAGGGGATTGGGCAATAATTACTCCAAATCTCAGGGAGGTCCCTGTAATTATCCCTATTATATACTTTATAATTTGAATACATGCCAACATAAAATCCTTGGAATAAGAGGAGAATAAATTTTCCAAAATTTTCAGAATATTATGTGCTAGTTAAGCTGAAGCAATTCTCGTCTTCAATGTTGTAGTTATTGTGGCCGAGGAAAATATTCATATCTTACTTCTGAAGGAAAAAAGGTTTATGAATCTTCAGGTGAAATGGAGAATATTGGGTTATTTTGCCTTTTTAAGCTGGCAATAGAGCCATACCAAAATGTGGATTTTTGGCATTTTACACCCTGAAATTGTAGAATTTTGGCACTTTGCATAATGACTTAAAATCTTGGCACTTTGTATCCTGGAATTATAAATTATTTGGCACTTTGCATTTTGTGTGTGTTTTGGTGAGAAAATTCATTTGTAGAAGGATAGAACAATCCTTTTCAAATATTTATTTTGACACTTTGCACCCTGACAATATAGATTTTTGCACTTTGCACCCTAAAAATATAGAATTTGCACATTGCACCCTCAAAATATAAATTTTTGGCACTTTTCACCACGATTTAAATTTTTTGGCACTCTGCACCCTAGAATATAATTCGTATGACATTTTGCACCCTCATTGTTTTCCTTTGAAAAAAACTCATGAATGTCGTTGATGGAGAGGTAAAATGGTCATAATGCAGAACAATCATAAACATGTTAGTTTTAATTTATTTGACTTTCTAATAACTTATTTTAACATTTTCTCTCAGTAAAATTTAGATTAAATGTCTTCATTTTTTTTTCCAAGTATCCTCTAGATTATTTACATTATATCTAAAAAATACGTTTACAAATCTAAAATATTATTATATTGCATGATATTGTTTCTATAAGACTTACATGTAATCGATACTAAATTTTTCTACACGACATACTCTGCACTATGTAAAATTATTTACTATTAACATGTTAAATTTATTAAACTACAAAAAAGAAATTGAGTTCTTACCTAATCACTAATAGCTAGTAGTTTGGTTAAAATAAAAAATGTGGCAAAAATATTAAGTCGAGGTTGAAAATGACAAAAAAAGAAATTTAGGGTGCAAAATGTCAAAATCTATATTTTCAAGGTGTAAAGTGATAAAAAATCGAAAATGACTATTATACCCTTTCATCAATGATTTTTTTCATCAAAACACACTTTAGGGTGCAAAGTGCCAAATAAAATATATTTTTAGGGTACAAAGTGTCAAAACTATATAATTTCATGGTGCAAAGTGCTAAAACCCTTATAAACTTTTGCAATTTTAATATTAACTCGAAATAAAACTTCTGTATTTAATAAAAATTGTGAAGTGTAATCTAAAATTCTAAATAGTGTGGACAACTAGATCCAGGTCCGGCCCAATCCATTTCAAGCCAAGTTTTAAATGGATGTGATAGTTTATTGACTTTATTCATTTATGCACAAAATCAATTAAGTCATTATTTTATTTTATGTATTATACTAGTGTTTGGAGGTAATTTTTTTATTTGTAATTCTTTATATTTGAACAATTATTGATATGATTTCTGATGTAATGATTGATGACGAATATATTTTAACAAAAAAATTATTTTATTTTTGCATCTCTTCGTTCAAATACAACATGGAATTGCCCGAATCGTCGCAAATATATTGATAAGCATCATAACAACATGTACTCATAGAATCTAGAATAAGGTAATTTAATTATTTAAGTATAGATTGCAGCAACTTACAAAAACCATTACAAAACTCAAACTATCGTGAGATCGTAATTTTTTGTCCCAATTCGGTACTAAGTACTAACATAACATATCATCATAAATTCATAAACTTACTAACCATAAAACATTTAATCAATCGCTATCGCTACCGCTGCTGCTATCGCCATGTTCGTGTCCATCCTCGTGCTTCTTCTTCTCCTTTTTCTTTTTCTTCTTCTCGTCCTTACCATGTTCGCCATCCTTGTGCTCTCCATGTTCGTGTTTGTGCTCGCCATGACCGTGGTCGTGTTTGTGGTCGCCGTGGCCTTCACCTTTGTGTTCACCACTATGTTTTTCACCTTCTTTGTGGCCACCCATGCCTAGTGTCTCTTCAATCTTGTGGATGATTCCTGCCATTTTCTTTCTTACTTTTTTGCTTGTTTTATCAATGCAACAAAATAGAACGGATTGTAGTAGATAAATGGGAATAAAAGTGTCATGTATTTATAGGAACTTTATAAAGGGAGGCCTAAAAATAAACGTAACGCTATCCGTATTAATTGTACGCGAAACGGACGCTTTAATTGCACGTGGCATCATAGTAATTGTGAAATTTACTTCTAATCATGGGGTAAATGCAAGATTCTACCTTGTGTTGTGTTATAATTGCACGAAACTACCCTGTAAAATTTTTATTGCAACAAATCTCCTTGTACTTTTAGAAATCCATCATAAAACATCCAAATTGTAAAACATAGGTCGTTTTGGATCGACATATTTCAAGAAACCATTTTTAAATACTGCATGTTGGTCCCTACAACTTCACGTGAAATATTTTAAAAACGGTTTTGTTGAAATATGCTAATCCAAAACGACCTATTTTTTACAATTTGAGTGTTTTATGCAGGGTTCCTAAAAGTACTAGAAGGTTTGGTGAAATAATTTCACGAATTATTTTCGTGTAGATTTCGCGTAACACAAGGGGAGTGTCTTGCATTTTTTCCTCTAATCCTTCGAAATAAATTAAAATCTTCATAGGTAATTTCTTGCCAATTTCATTTTCAGGAATTGTCAAATTTTTCAAGTTTATGCATCATAAAGAAATTTGATAAAGTTATGCTGGCCAAATTAAATATTGGTGAATATTTGATGGCCATCCCACACTGGCAAAAGATTGGAATCATATTATCAATTAACTTGTTGATTGATTAATTAGTAATTTGTCCTAATTTTAAAAGTATAAGAAAAAAATTATCTCTAAGTTTTAAAATAGAGAAGTATAAATACAAAATCCCAGCTGTCTCATAGTCTAACAAAAATTAATTTCTACTAAACATTATATAATTATAATCTCCACAAAATGCATTCCAACAGTGATGCCATGGGTGTATGGAATATGGATTAGAATTTAATTTCCTTGATGAACTTCACTAACTTAAATGTTAAAGAAAAAGACCAAAATACCCCTTATTCTTTGTCTAATTTCTAAAAAACCCATGTATTATTTTAACTACCAAAAAACTCTTTGTGCTCTCAAGTCAGTGCCAGATACACCCCCATAAAAGAGAGAGTGACTCAAATACTGAAATTGCAAGTATATGTTCACATTTTACTTTTGATATGACAATTTACCCTTGACAGCGAAAGACAAAAATACCCCCTATGATTTGTTTAACTTCAAAAAAATTCTTGTGTAATTTTAACTCCTAAACCCCAGCTGTGTTTGGTTTTAATTACCACAATCGATTCAAGTAGTATATACTTGAGTTTTCAAAAGGAATAAAAAAAACCAATACATAAATGTAATTTTCTCATTTCACCAAAAGTCAAAAGTCAAATTACTTGAGTCGAGTGTGATAATTAAAACCAAACACAGTAGGGAAGTTAAAATAATACATAAGTTTTTTTGGGAGTTAGACAAATCATAGGGGGTGTTATACCACTATATATTTTTGAGAATATGTAAACACGTTAAAAAAAAAACATATATTGAAATAACAATTACATTATATCTTCATTTTCGAATGACATTAAAATTAAAATTTATTATTCTTTAATGCAAAATATCAAAATTATAATTCATAGTTTATATCAGAAAAAAAAATTCTAATCTAAATCTGGTTTGACCAAACTATTCAATTACAATATAAATGCAATACACTTGTTTTAAATTGGTTGAGTCATGAGTGTCATTCAATCCCAACCCCTATTGGCAAGAATTAACCGTAGGCAGATGAATAAAAGATTTTGCAATTTGGTCCCTTACTTTGTTAAAAACTCCATCTCGCCCTTCTTCCTTTCAATATTTGTAATTTCAACCCCTTCATCATCAAAGCCCTGCGTATTGCATGGAAACCACGTGTTGTACAGAGGACACGAACACATTGGCAGTTGTTCAATTCGTAGGATAAATTAGTGGATCAACACCAAAATCCATCCCCAATTAAATTAAAGGTTAATCAAAAGTTAACAGATTTACATATAGATATACAGACGATCTATATCTATTCTGCAACTGAACTGCAAACACATGGAGACGAAGAAGAAGCATCTTTCCACCATTGCCAACGACGTCGTTCGACAATGCGCCCAGTATTAATTAATTAATTAATTAATCTCTCTTATTACTTGATCACATTAATTATATTTGTTCTCTGAATCTATACATTAATGCCCTGTCCTGATTACATTATATATAGATCATCTAGGTTTCTCGTAAAATTGAGATCATGAATCCTTGTTTGATGCTATATTTGAGTGAGAGAAACACTAAATTGAATCAAATTATACTACATTGAGTTTCATTCATTTATCAATTTTCGTTTTACTTATATTTTAATTACTGAATTCCAGGAACCAAACATAGCCTTATTACTCTTTTTTATCTTATTTTGGTGCACTGATGAGAAATTGTTTTTTTTTTTTATATTCTATGATATCAATTCTGGTGAAGCAAGTATATATGTGTGTAATTTTTCGCAGGAATCTGGATAATACTGTTGATTCTTTTATTGAAGAATTTGAAAGAGAATGGAAGCCTGAAATGGGTGGTTATTCAAGGAAATTAGTAGAATTTTGTTGCTCAAAAGCACTGGCTGTCGTATGTGGTACTTTAGACGAAAAGATCAGCGACGGTTCCTTTAGTCGTTTCACGTTCGACATGATGCTCGCTTGGGAGTTGCCAAGCTCAGCAGATGAAGAATCATACACTGTGAGGAATAGATATTTATTTTCAATATTCATCCTGATTAATTTGTCAACAAATTTATGTGGATGAAAATGCTTTCGTGTATGCCCTTTTGTACGTAATCAGTTACATATTAGTGTTCCTCCCCTTTCATATATCTCAATGCATCTATTTCTCGTGTTTTTTCAGGAGTGTGTAGCGAAAGAGGCAGAGGAGAAGAAGATTTCTAGAGTAACCAGCATTCACGACGACATCCCTCTTTTTTACTCCGATCTCATGCCACTCCTCGTAAGTAGCATTGAGTAAACCACTAAATATATTACGTGAAATGTCTAATTACAGAAGAGAACGTATATTAATATGATAGGTTGATGAAGAGCCAAACGCTGGAGAAGACGCATTTGTGTGGTTGGGAACGCTCGTTCCTTTGGTTGTAGACATGGTAAATGGGAGATTTACTTTTGACACACTGACTGCTCCTACAGGGAATCGACTTCACTTTCCAGCTTACGACAAATACTTGAAAGAAATTCACAAGTAATAACATATCCAACACCTTAAAAGATAGTGAATTTAAAAAGTTTGCTTCGGATCTTATTTATCTTGATTTTGCTAGATGTATAAAGCATTTACAGAAGCAAGATACTCCAACAGGGATAGAGTTTCTAGACGATGAATTCATACTACATGTAGAGGGAACTGCAAGTTCACAGAGAGTTGTTCGCCATATTGGAGGAACTAGTTGGCCTGGTTTGTAATCATTATTGTTCTTTGTATTAGTTTAAATTTTTACACAAATAACTATCGCCTGGTTTTAAAAAAGTGTAACGTTTTTAGGGAGGTTGACACTTACGAACTATGCCCTTTACTTTGAGGCATCAGGCGTCATGTCTTACGAAGATGCACTAAAACTTGACCTTTCAAAGAACATTGAGCAGAATGTGAAACCTGTTGCAACCGGCCCTTTCGGTGCTCCTCTTTTCGACAAAGCTATAATCTATGAATCTTCTGAATTGTGAGTAAGAAGCAAACAATACAATACTAATGAGATAAATGTACGAGTACCCCCTGTGCTTTGCCTAATTGGCAAAAAAAACCCTGTGTTATATTTAACCCTATGTTCTTTTTTTATTAGCAAAAAACCCATTCGAAATTCCTTCATAAACCATAGGGAGGTTATTGCCAATTTTTCAAGTGAACAGGGGGGGTTATTGCTAATTTTCAAAGTTAACATGGGAATTATTGTCAATTTTTTAAGTGAATAGGGGTGTTTTCACATCTCTTGGTGGGGGTATAATTGTCATTTTCTATTGAGAGGGTTTTTTTGCTACTAAACATTAGCACAGGGGTGGTTGGTCATAAAAATAACACAGGGGGTATGCTAATTAGGCAAAGCATAGGGGGCATTTTTGCATTTCCCTCCAATATTAATGATTAAGTTTATTACCTATATTTTAACTTTTTTTTTGGTGAACTTTCTAGACAAGAAGGTGTTGTTCTAGAGTTTCCGGAAATGACAAGTTCGACCAGACGTGACCACTGGCTTGCGCTTGTAAAGGAGATTATATTATTACATCAATTTTTATCAAAGTTCAATGTAGAATCACCACTAGAAGCGTGGGAAATGCACGCACGGACAATATTAGGAATTATAAGGCTACATGCAGCAAGAGAAATGCTTAGAATTTCACCTCCAGAACCGAAGAGCTTTTTCATATTCGCCTTACTCGGTGAGTTGCCTAAGGGCGATTACGTACTAGAAAAGCTTGCCGCGAGTTTGAAAGAAGTTACTAGTGGACATCCATGTAGCGCCAGTTCTATCCTCAGGAACTTGAATGCCCCACCACCATGTGTTCCCTGCTTAGAGCAACAGAAACTCAGTGATGGTAATGAAATTGTTCAGCCTGAAAATCTCGCGTCATTAGAGAGTGCTATAAACCAAACACGAGAGAAAGCAAAAGAAATCGGCATGGCTAAAGCTACTGCAGAAGGACTAAAAGAGGAAGGAATCAGTGAAAGTGCCCAAGTTCTAATGGTGAGTGGGAAACATATGATCTTTGTTAATTTAAGGAGCTAAATGAAATAATACCCCTGTGCTTTTCCAAATTGGCAAAAAAGACCCTATGTTATTCTTATTAGCAAAAGGCCCCCTCTTGTTTTTTTTATTAGCAAAAAACCCTATTTGAAATCCCTTCATAAATCAATAGGGAGGTTATTCCCAATTTTTTAAGTTAACATGGGGTTATTGTCAATTTTCAAAGTTAACAGGGTGATTATTATTAACTTTTTAGGTGAATAGGAGTATATTTAAATTTTTTGGTGGCGGTATAATTGGAGTTTTCCTGCAAAATATGTAGGAGGGGTTTGTTTGCTAATAATAATATCACGGGGGGTTGTTGGTAATAAATATAACACAAGGGGATTTTTACTAATTAGGCAAAACATACGGGGGTATTTTTGCATTTCACTCCCCGACTGATGCTAACTCCGTTTTATGCTCAGGGGCTGCTTAAATCGCTTAAAAGCTTATTTCCCTGGTATCAAGGAATTTTTTCATTGGAAAGGCCAGTGACAACTTCTATTTTTATTGTAATGACAATGGTAGTCATCTACAAGTAAGTACTTTTAGTTTCAGATATCGAAATCGCCTGATGAGTTTTTAAAGTGCTTAAATTCTGCTTAGCTGCTAATGTTCGATTGACCGAAGGTTCTTGAAATTGTATTGTAATGTAGAGAGTGGGTGGGCCAGGCAATATCAGCTTTGTTGTTGTGGATGGTTGCAAAGATGCTTCGAGCTAGACGAAATAGGATTCCCGAGAAGTATAACAAAATTGTCATACGTACTGGATCTGATCAGACCACAATGGAGAGCATTGTGTCGGCTCAACAGGGTTTAAAATGTATACATGAAACAATGCAGCAGACTAATATAACGATATTGAAGATATGGTCAATACTCGTCTCAAAAGCTCCAAAGGTATGAATCGTATACTATATTATCTTTTTTTTAATGACAATGTTCGATTGGGAATTTCATGTTTCCAACTGTCTGTTTTTGTGTTTTATGGCAGCATACGAACACGATGATGACTGCTATGACATGTTCTGCAATTGTATTACTTTTGATTCCGTTCAAGTTTATTTTGATGTCCTCTTTGCTATATGGTTTTGCGATGACATCAAAACTTGGGAAATATATGCAAAGTGAACAAGGCAATAGGCGTTTAAAGGAATGGTGGGATTCTATTCCTGTCATCCCTGTTGAAATTATGGATAGCTCTAAATAAATGGAAGGTCAAAGG
Organism: Penstemon newberryi var. newberryi; assembly: GCA_030819805.1. Lineage (NCBI taxonomy): Eukaryota > Viridiplantae > Streptophyta > Magnoliopsida > Lamiales > Plantaginaceae > Penstemon > Penstemon newberryi. The sequence continues at coordinate 33,185,305 of JAUALY010000006.1, read as the reverse complement.
TGAGTATTTTGATGTCTATAGCCATAATTTCCCTGTATCTTGCACTTTTATCTTCTTCTGAATTTTCATTGATTTCATTGTTTTGAACTAACAGGATGCACGTTTGTCAGCGTCTAGTACTAACCGAGTGGTGGCTGCTCGCAAGGGCAGTTATTTGATCTAATTTCTTGGTTGTAGATAAAAGTCATGAAAAACATGCACTGAAATTGTATTTTTACACATGCACAATCTCTAGGCAAATGAGAATCAAAGAATTGTTTAGTTTTTTGTTTCCCTATTTTTTGTTCGTCTTAATTTTCTTGTTGGCTGGATGGGTGACACTAGGGCGCAATTTTGAGTCTTTTCTACTACATTCATATTCCATCTTATTGGGATGTGATGTGATGCATGGATCATAATTTCGATACATTTCCATCGAAAACACCGAAAAGTTATTTTTTTAGTTAACAGAAACAAAAATATAAAGTAGTTTCTACTTTAGCATATTTCTTTGATTTACAATATTTTCAAAGATTCCTCCAAAAATTTTAAAAAAATTATAATACACAATTGATTGAAACATACATCAAAAACAAAACTTTAATCTTGTCTTCTCATAAGCCAATTTGCAACCTCACAAAATGAGGTGTCAAATATATGAAGAACCACTTACCCAAAAGAATAATGGCATGGCTCTTTAATTATCATATATTACTCTATCATGTAACAAAATTATGGTTATTAATGAGATATAGCGTGAAATCACACACAATCTTTATTTGTCCTCATCTCAACGTTTACTCCACCTGGTTTTGGTGCTCTTTTTGAATATAAGAGCACATAGGATTTTCCTTTAAATTTTAAGCCAATTACTGCATGGAATAAAACTCACATCACATGGATCAATACTCGAGAATCCAATGAGGATGCTGGAAATATGGACAACTGAAAATGCATGAGAGGTTTTGCTAATAAAAATATTAGCTAATTTTCTAATAATTAAAAAAAAAATATAAAGGGTTTTTTGTATTTAACCCTTTATACTCGAGCTTTTCTTTCAGGCTTCATCGGCCGGTATCTGGAGACACAGAGATGCACCTAACTGCAAAGCAAGAACCATCCAGATGCACGGAAAATTTGCGTACCACATACCACCAAATACTAATATAATTCGACATTTCATTATATTAAGTTAAGTCCACATAATATATATTCACTACAACAAATCTGAGAAGTTGTTTATGGGCAGCTCCCTGCACACAAAATTAACAACCTACTTACTTTTCTTTCATTTTTTTTGGTTTTTCCCCAATCAATCAGATTTCTAAACCTAGGTTATCATACAAGAAACTAAGACAATTCAGAAAACGGACTCATCTGAAAGTGGCGCTTCGATTTCCAGATGCAGGGAAAGCTTTACGCCTTCTACCCTGCCGGAGGACATCTGTTATCCCTTCATCATTCAGAGACTGAATTGCGGCACTCATTGTCTTAAGTGTACTCCTATTATTACCACCATCACTTTCTTCTGTTATTATTTATTTCCCAAATTTTACCTGTTCTTAGCACCTCCACAATCAAATGGTTCCAGCTCTAAGAAATCATCGGTGGGTTGAGATTTATCCACCACTTCAGAATTTCTAGTTTGGTCTACTGATGGCAAGCACTTCTGGGAGGTGGAGGATATATCAGAGGGAGGCATGGGCTCATCTTCTTCATCATATTCTGAAGCAGAGCTTGTTTCATTGTCTTCCTGTTGGTTCAGCTGATCATTAGAAGCTGTAGCTTTGGAGTTGTCTTCTGCAGATTCCTCGACATCTGAATCATCATCATCTAAAACAATTATGTCTTCTAAGCTTGAACCAGTAGCAGGCCTTGAAATATCTTTGCGAGGTGAAACTTCTTCCATTTTGGAAGTTTCTTTTACATCTGATTGCAAGCGTTCATCCCCGCCCAAAAATGAATGGAATGGAAGACTCACTGTTGGTTTTATATGCTCCAATTTGGTGTCTTCTTTTTCCTATAAGAAAAGAAGGCTAACAATTAACCTTAATCTTACCAAGACAAGGATGAAGATAAAGAAAGAGCAGGTAGTAGGTATACATGGGTAGGCCTTCAACTATAAAACTTAAGATTTAAAAAGAAGATAACGGACATGTTTGTCTCGCTTTTCCCCGAGTAGTTTCGAAAAATTGGGTGGTTTGGAAAAAAAAATCGATTTTCGTAATGTTGTTTGTTTGAGTTTTGGGAGAGTGATTTGATAAATAAGGTAGGTGTAGATTTTTTTGGAAGGGTTTAGGTTGTAAGTGTAAGAAGTGTAAAACTTTATGTCAAATAATGTTTGTTGTGTAAGAGATATGTTACTTTATGTCAAATCAAAGCACAGTTTGTTTCGGGCTTTTTTAGAGATAAGAAATTTGTTGTTTGTTTGGCTTTTGGGAGAGTAGTTTGGGAAAATTGAGAGAAAATAAATTTATTTCAGAAAGTAAAAAACGTGTTTGTCTTGCTTTTCCCAAACACAAATTATTTTGGGAGAAGCGAGACAAACAGTAATGCATTCTAGATGTAACCAGTACAAAGAAAAGAGTGAATTATGTAATCTCTAATTTTAGGATCACATCTCAAAACTCACTCTTTTATCAGGATCAAACTTCCTCTTTGCTGAACTTCCAAGCAATGCCCCAAAAGCTCGATTTGGTTTCTTTAGCGCTTGAACAGTTACTTCAACCTGAAATAAGATGGCAATTCTTTTACTACAAGGATATACCGCACACTTCAAGAAAAACATCCAGTTCATGCATACTGCAGCCTGATATTCAATATAACATTGGAAGAGTGTTTGCAGCAGACATACTTTATTAATAGGTCTTTTATGCACAACGAATCAACTGAACATAAACATTAGTATCCCCATTAAAAAGTATAACAAGATTTGAAGTTTGCAAGGGTATGTTTGACAGAAAAATATTTCAGAGGGACCAATGTGAGAGCCTAGAGCTCAGAAGCTGCTGTGATCCTTGGGCTATACAAAAGGGAAGCAACAATAGAGCTTCTTAAGGAAGAAAACAAAAAAGTATTGCCCGATTTATGACTGGTGACCACATTATGCTTTAAGGCTTTGGGTTTAATTAGTTTAGTATTTTTATAGGCTTGACCTTTGAACATGAATTAGCATCATAAGCTGAAAAAGTTACTTACTGGGTGTGATGAATTGGTAGGTGATTTGTTGGTATGTCCAATCACAGGCAAACTTTCCCTCTGAACACTAGCAGTATAGCCATCTGAGGCACTTTTCTCATTTCCAATTTTCCGATTCTCATCCTCATACTGTATAGAAGCTAGTGAGTTCTCAGACATGAGATCACTAGGTAAAGTGATATTATGTAATGTATTTCGGCTACCTCGGAGTTTTTCAATATTTCAAGAGCCTCAGAAGGCAACACTTCAGATTCTTCTGTAGGCAAAGTCTTCTCCTCATTTGCCTGCATAAGATGATCATATTATCATTGAAAGTATAATACCACATATAAGTACTGAAAGAGAGCATACAGAAGTATGAATATGGGAGATATTAAAACAAAACAATGAAATAAAAGAGTATTTAATAAAATACTCTTAACGCTCGAGTAACTGTGTAAGTTGTAGATATAATCGAAAAATACACCTAGGCCATGAAGAAAACATTAGTAACGTGGAACAACCACCTCTTCTCACATGATGCATACAAAATAAGGCATAGATGCAAACACGGTTATTTTTCTTTTCCATCCACAAAGCAGCATTGAAGAAGAAGAAGAAGAAGAAGAAGGAAAAAATGGATACACAAAGAGGAAAAAGTTAAATTTATTCATTTGATACTTACCATTTCCAAACGCCTTTTCAGAGATTCAGCAGTCTCCTCAAATGCTGCAGCATTCTGGATAGAGTGCCTTATAATACTAACTACAGAACCAAGATTTCGTTCTATATATGGGTGCTTGGACTTGAAAGCCCGGCGCAATTTGCTTGTAGTGAGAGGCATTTGTTTAGCTGTCATCAACAAGTCAGGGGGAAAGAGATGAAAATGGTGAGGAGGCAGAAGAAAAAGAAGTGTATGAGTCAACATGCAGTGGTATTACATCGGAGAATCTTTAGAAAGATGTGATAATTGGAGTGGCTTATAAGTACCAATTTCAATAAGAGGCTAATAAGTACCAATTTCAATGAGTGTCCTATTTGGCAAAATATAGCCTGTGCTCTCATCTTCTGCACGAGCAACACCATCCCTCCACTCATAGAGTCCCTAGATGTCATTCAGGAGTTGCATAAAATATAGAGATTAATTATAAGTAAAAATGGCAGGAAAAAGACCAGATAAAAAGATTTGGTTGCAAAGGCTACTTTAGCTTATTGGAAGTTCCAATATACATATATCCCACTGAAAGACTAAGAACATACTGAATAATGGGAACAAACTAGTTGAAGGCAAGAAGACGTGGGCCAGAAGACAGAACATAGGTAATATATCTCATAGTTCTGGACAAAGGCTTACAGAAACAATTGCTAACTGCTGAGCATCGAGTCCAGCAACCTGCAACCTGCATTTCATTTAAAAGAGAAGAATCAACAAAACTAAACTAAAGATAAACACGCCAGCATTAACAAGCAGCAGCCCAATTGAATAACAAGGTTCATGTTAAAGTGTGATCACTAATCACATATTGACAAACAAAACTATACCCATAAATGTGAAGGTAAGAACTATCTGTCAAAAGCTCTTTTTCGTATAGTTGAGTGCATATACCATAACTGCGTTTGTAGACCTGCCAAAAAACAGAATGCAACCTTCATTAGAGAAGAAAAAAAAACAAAAATTATACTCCCTCCGTCTCATAATTCTTTATCCGTTGGTACAATTGACTGGTCAGTTTAACTAAATTAGAAGATTGAAGTATCTCCAAGAGTATGGAATTAGAAGATTTCATTGAAAGGATGAAGCATTGCAAGTTAAAATGAACATCATCCGCACATTAACAGCATAAAGTCCCAGAATTCATAGAACTCGTATGTTCCCTGATGAGATCTGAGATGGCTTTTCTTAGGTACAGAATTCATGCTCATTTATCTGTAGTCTGATAAACCAATCTCTCAACACCTTGCCTTCTGTGATGTAAATAGTAATTCTCAAAGACATAAAGATTTCAAGTGCGCTCTTCCATTTAAAGATTCCAATCTAAAGGCTCCGCCTCCGTCAGCAATCTCAAATCACCTCAACTAAATTTGTTCAAGTATGAAGAGTTATTATTGGATCACTACTCTAAATTAATCTTTTATAAATGGAAAGATTAATTTTAATCAACTTCAGTTAATCTCTCTATAGTCGCATCGATTAAATATGCATAGCAAAGGGCTTGCCTCAATAAGAGGAGGATCAGAACTATCAGACTCAGCAGATGACATGAGCAGTCGCAGCCTCATCTGATCATAGATGTACAATAAATAATGTGTGTCTTCTCTGGCATATCTGTAAAATAGAAGTTCATAGACTAACATTATTTCAAGTGGATATAGCGACAAGAGATCTTTATAAGCTCATGAGACGGCAACATAAATTCAACAGGGATTATAAACTATATCTTTTGCAACAGCATACAATTTAGATGCTTGATAGTCATACTTTACTACAGCTACCTAGCTGTTCAATAAGACAAGTGTCCATGTCTGCAACAAGAATAAATATCCAACAACTTCAACTTCACTACATTCACAACTAAGAGGAGTCATGTGACCAACTGATAAACTCTCATGCAGAAATTACAATCGACTTTAAAGGAATTTCCAGATAAGTATATCCAAGAGCTGGTTATCTCTCAAGTATTTAAATCAAAATAACATCATATATCTGCATTAAACAATATATAGTAAACAGTAGACAAAAAATCAATACCGTTAAATAGAAGTTCGTTGTTAACATTCAAAAATTTACAGAAACAAAGCAAGTGCAAGATAGACATCAAAGAAAATAGATACTGTAAAGAACATACTTGACCATTACATGGGGAAGTGGCCGTAGTCTCCAATCTGCATTCTGGTATCTGTAGAAAATAGACCTTTTAATGTAATTATCCATCTTTCTTCAACTCCTATGTTTTCTACTTTCGCTTTTCTTTTTCTTACTAATTATTGTTGTTCTGGGTAATTTTGGTTCTTTCAAGTTAAGGTGGGGGTAATTAAATCATATATGGAATAATGGAACTATATCACTCGAAATCTTATAATAGCAAGAGTCCGTACTCTTTGTTTGCTGCAACTCCACAAAAATGCTTCAACAGGTACTCCAAGCTGTACCTTTCCATTTTCAATACTCTCGAGGCCTGTTAGCAAATAAGAACAACATTGCTCAATCTCAGAGCCACTGAAAATTATGGAGTAGTACTTTAAAGCCACACAACACAGACAAAACTAACAGAAACACAAAATATAGTGCTGCTTCAGTTCATACAAGTCCACCACCGAAAAATACAAATAACATAAAATCAACATGCATGCTTGAATATATTTCTTCCACCGATGCAATGCTTTGACTCAAACCATTGCTGACTTTCTCGTCTGTTCTTCTAATACTATATTAGGCAGATGGAGTAACTAGACGATAGTCCCCCAAAACCACAATTCTGGAGCAGACACTTTGACTAAAAAGCAGGCATACTCACATCAGCTATGGAATTCTGATAGCAAATGGACTTATTCCATGTACTAGAATATACAAATTTTGTTTAAGTGCATGATCGCAATATGGTGTAAGAGCAGATTACATAATATCTAGAATATGAGAATAATAGACAAGTAGATTGAAACCTAGTAAACAGAGGTACCAACAAAGCAACAACGAAGTCAAAGCACACAGGCAAAAGACACTCAAAATGTATCTTGTACATTAAGACGAACATTTACGAGCCATACCCATCAAGTCTACAAATTTCCGAAAAAGATTTCATCTCTGAGATGATGGCGGCATAAGAAAAGCAATAAACCCATATGACGTTTTTTCCATATATAAAGAAGTAATCTATACAACAGTACATCACTGTGCGAAAATAGTGAGCCAAAGTCAAGAACCTGTCCAGTGTCGAACATATTACAGACGTATATACCAAAGTCACGTTGAAGCCACACTATGTCGCGATCGGCTCCATGCATTACCTATTTAAGGCAAGTAATATCATGACTCAGAAAAGCAAATGCAATAAAATAAATGCACAAGAATCCACAATTCTGTATAATTACCTTTCTCTTACTTGGGTCTTTGAATACTTCTCTGAGATGTGGACCAATGTGAACACGAAGTTTCAGAGTATCTATCACAAAATCCTCTGTCCTTGTGGATATTTGCATCAAACACGTCAGCCCTTGGAAAGATCTGTACTGGTTATGTTCCAAATCCACCTGCAAAACAGTAACACAAGTAAAAAATAATGAATCCAATGAGAATTTGGAAATCACAGTGTTGTGTCAAACAAGATAATCATACTTGAAATATCAGGATACAAAATCCAATACAGGATTCAGAAGTCAACTATCATAGGATGGTGTATATGTGCTATCCTACAATAATGCTAAAAAACATAATGAGTATTTTCATTCTAAACTCAAAAGAAAAAACAAAAGGTTCCGAGTTCTACGGCCGACGCATTGTAAAGGATTTTCAGAATATCCTTTTTAAGCACATCCACCCCACTCCTCAAATCTAGTCATTTCACCTTTTTAATTTCATTTTAGGAACAAAAGGCAGACACACAAACACTCTCACAGTAGAACTTTTCAACAAATTTGGACACCGTGGATGCTCCATAGTTGAACTGGTTTATGAATAGATGAGCTGTATGATACAATCACACAAACACTTCTGTTAACACCTCATGATATAAAATTGCTAGGCTAATCATTTGTAAATATCTATGCATGCAAAAATTGATAATAACTGTTTATATAACAGAAAAAAGGAACATGATGCAGTGGTTTTGTACTCTAAGAAATACTGTAATGTATGTGGGCCCACATTTTCCATGTCAAACGATATGGTTTTAGGTACAGCAATATACACTAATAAAGAATAGAGGCCACAAAGTTCACCGCAAATTCGTCCACGCCACGCAATTTAACCGCCATCTGTTTCAAATCTTTAACTTCTTCGACAAATTTAAATGGTGTGAGTTCAAGTGGAGGAGGCTTCTCGGGCTCAACAATGCTATCACTTGTATCAACAAAGTCAAGGACAGATAGCTTCTCCTGCAAGTGTACAAGCAGGCTATCTTAGCATTACAAATGACTTTATATTTTTGAGAAATTGAAGGAACAGTGTAGTACCAATATTCGCCCATAAGCAACACCTGATCAAACAATCAGGAGAGAAGCAAAAGTATGTTTTACCATTCTTGTAGAGGAGTGTATTTAAGAAGAAAATTTAACAGTAAAACATAGAAATTTAAGATGCTTCAATATATATTAGAAAAGCACTTCATGCATTTACCCGTTACCTTTCTCTTAATTTTTCTTTTATTAGATTTTTGTTGTTGTAGTTGGTGTTAAGGTGCCAAGTATCCATGCTTCAAGCAGAGCATGATCAACCCCACGATTATACAAAACGAATGTGCTTTATGGGAAGGCTGTTGGCATGGCTCACTCGGTGAGGAATAGTTTAACACGAACACAAAATTTTCTAAACATTCAGTTAAACAATACTTCCAATAAACAGTTGGTCAAAGTAAAATAACTCATCTTGCTAGTAAACTCATCAACACAGAACAATTCCACGAAATTAATATAAAGCAACAAATCCCTAAACTAATGCAAAAAAAGAAAATCCAAGAACCTACCAAGGGATGTATGAAACCAGACCCGTCCTCATGCTTCTTCAACCAGACATGGTCAAAAGGCTGATTTGAGTTATTGACAATAATCTTATACTCATCCTGTGGTTTAGTTATTGTCGGTACATGAAACGGAATCTTGGGCTTCAATTTCGTAGCCACCTTCACTTCTTGAACCCCCTTAACTCTCCCATTCTCCACATTCTTCCCTGCAGCCAACAATTTCTTATTCTTCTTCCCATAAACCATTTGAAACCCGTCGTCGTCATCATCAACTTGCATATTTCTCACACCACTCTCCTCTTCCCTTTTTCGTGAGCCCTTAAACTCATCCAACGACACATCAAACCTCTCGAAAATTTCATCATTTACATTCACAAGCCAATCAAGCGCCACGTCATCGTCCAATTCTATTTCTCTATCACCCGGGAAATCAATTGCCTTTCCGAACAATTTTTCTGAAGCCCCAATTTTTTTCAACAGAGTCTTCGAGTTTTCGTCGATTACTTTGACGGGGTTTTTGAAATCTTGGAAATTGTTGTAGAAATGGAAGCTTTTGTGAGAGGGTATTACGCGGGATGAACCGGAAAGCTTTGCTATTGAAATGGGTAACGTACCGTTGGCTGTGAGATTTCTTAACGCTTCGGATTTTGTTGGATTTTCTTCTTCGATTATATCAATTTCCATGACTTGTTTTCCGAACTATTAAATGTATCAGCTTTTTTTAGAGATTTGGGTTTATAGAAGGGATAAAACAAGATTCTTGGCTCTAGGGTTTTAAGGGTTTTAAAATAAGCTTTGTGAGGAGAAAACAATGCATCATAAACGCAACAATGGGGAATGTTAAATTACTATTAAATGAACTTAACTCAGTTAGATGGAGTGAGAATAGTCTTTTGCCGTAATTAATTTCTCCCTCTTCAAATTGTCATCACTTTTGAAATTATCTTAGAAAAAAAAAACAAAAAAACTAAATGGCATGTTTGTTTGGTGTTTGGGAAAGTAGTGAAAGTTTATGAAATAATCTCGATTTACGTAATATTGTTTATTTGAGTTTTGAGAAATAAAGTAGGTGTAGATTTTTTTGGAATAGTTATTTTGTAGGTGTAAGACTTTATGTCAAATCATGTTTGTTACGTGAGATAAATTGTGTAAGAGATAAGTTACTTTATGTCAAATCAGATTAGAGCTTGTATAAGTTTTGTTTAGAGATAAGAAAATTGTTATGTGTTTGGCTTTTGAGTGAGTAGTTTGAGAAAATTGAGAGGTGAAAATTTTATTTTAGAAAATAGGAAACATGTTTGTTTGGTATTTTCCAAACACGAAATAATTTTGGGAAACGCCAAACAAACATGCCCAAAACTTTGGCAATAGTTATTTTTCTTTCCTAATGTATTTATGGATTAGTAGGTTTAATATTCACCAACAGCGAATCTCTGTTGGAAGAGGTTCCCACTTAATGTGTCTGACGGCGAAAGGGATTAAACCCTTGAAAAAAAATGGGTTTAACATTCTAAAGTATCGATACTTAACATTATATTCTCTGAGGTATTCCATAACTCATAAATTTTGAATGAAATAACATGTTCAATCAATAGACAATTTTCCCCTTAATATAAATTATGTAATACCATTAGTTTACCTCATTATATAACCTAGTTTCTCCAACCACAAAAAAAAAAAAAAAAAAATCTAATAATATCTTTCAAACTTTCAAAAAAAAAAGTATTATTTATGTTCAATCAAAAATCACTTCTTCATTTTACCACTTCAATTTCAAACACGGCGGTCTCTCCTCCATTCCACATCGCCGACTCCAAATAGAAATAAGATTTCCCATTTTTTTTCTTTCAAAATCACAAATCAAGCTTTTATTACGTGTTTTTTTTTCCGAAATTGTGAGATTGAGCATTTGTTATTACAATTTTGATATTTGAGACTGAGAACTAACTTAGAGTGATTCTTGAATTGATGAATTATGATAAGCATAATAGAAATTGTACCCTTTTTTGTTCAAATTTATCTATGTCGTCGAAATCTTCATAACATTTGACTAATAAAATGCAATGATTTGAAATGAATATGATAAAATGAATTATTTGATGTGTTGAAGGTTGAAAATAAAAAAATATTATTGAAAAAGTGTAACAATGAAATTAGAGAAGTGGATCCAAATTTAATTGTGTAGTGAAATGGGTAAAAATGATCACAACTATTTGTAATTGTGTAGTGAAGTGGGTAAAAATGATCACAACTATTTGTAGAGGCCAAAATGAGGGTTTTTTGCAAGTTAACTCCCTGTGATATGTCTAATGGGCAATTTACCTCCCTGTGAAATAAAAATAGGCAATTTAACTCCCTCCGAAATGAAATAAGTCCCTATGAAATGAAATAATGAGCAATTTAACTCCCTGTGATATGAATTAATGAGCAATTTAGAGGGAGACAATGTGCTTCTTTTATAAAAACACAGCGAGGTATCTTGCTATTTTTCTTATCACAGGGAGTTAAATTGCCTATTTAGAATATCACATGGAGGTATTTTGCCCTTTTATTTATCACAGGGAGTTAAATTGCCTATTTAGAATAATACAGGGAGTTAATTTGCTATTCACTCGCCAAAATGATAGAGCTGGAACAAACATATCTAATGTTTACATTAATAACAAAAAAATAAATAAGTTTTTTAAGATCATGGATGGACAAGAGTAAAGTGCTCCTTTCAATACTTCAGGGGCTATAGTGATATATGATCCATACTTTAATATACTAAATTATATTTTAATCCTTGATTAATTCATTTCCTTTGAGCTTAGATCTCACATAGTACAAGTATCTCTCCTCCTGCACTATTATTTTGAATTCAACACGTGTACTATATTCATTCCTTCACAAGAAGACATTCTATTTTCTAATTTTGTGGTGATATGAATTATGTGTGAGTTCAAATTAACTATTGCTAATTAGCTTTTCATTTTAATTTCAATAATAGTGGCTAAAAGAAAAATTAATTTGTGGAATTATATAAGTTTAATTTTAAAAAAAATAGTGACTCATTTTTGTATTTTGATCATCCTGATTCTAATTTGTGTTGTAACTCGCGTTTAAAAAATCGCGAAAGACCAACAAGTGGTCATACATTGTGTTTGGTTGAATAATATAATAAATACACTTTATACTTCAAAAATTATTGATGGTTTTGTCTAATGTTTGGAGAGTTGATATCAAAATTATGAAACTAAACTCGATGAGGTAATTTAGCTTCATACAGCGTCAGACAGATTATGCAATTTAGTCATACTCCATATCGTTACTCAAGAAGAGAAGTTTAGCAAAATTAAAAACGAAATCGTCTTGTCGCATTAACGTGAAGAGAAGGAAAATATAATCAGACCAAACCGAACCTGCAACAACACTACAAGGTTGTGGGTTGCATTTCTACAAAGTTATTTTTTTATATTGTACAATGTTTTAGTATTAACATATCAAGATAAACTTTAACTTCAAAAAAAGTTTATTAGTATTTGAAATGCAAACACCTTGCACGAAGTAATTGAACTCAAGAGTTTATTGGGGATGCAAACTGTAGTTTTGATAAAAGTGCAGGGCTAAAGTGAAATTAATTACCGCTCAACATTTCCATAAATAAAACATTTTACAGCTCAAAGCGAGAAACCCCAATTCATTAGCCATCCAAATCACCAACAAAAAACGAAAATTCAGATTAAAATCCCTAAGAAATGGCGATGGTGGGGGAAGGCGGCGGAAATTTATCGGAGTTGTACAATAGCTCGAAGCGGCTGTCGATGAAGACCAGGGATGCCTTGGAGAGGCTTGAGCGCCTCGAGTACACGTCATCATCCTCGTCTTCCGCCGTCGTTACGGGTTCTTCCGATGATCAAGCCGCCGCTGGGATACGAAGAGACATTATCCAGATCCAGTCCACTTGCTCCGAAATGGATCGCCTATGGCGTTCCATCGCCTCCAAACCCCAACGCGATCTCTGGAAAAGGTACTCCGCAATTCTCTCCTATATCTCTTTGTATATATCTGTTTTTGCGTTTGCCCATGGATTTTAGTGTATAAGTGCAGCCAATCGTTAATTCTACATATTTACCTTGATCGTCATAACTGATTACCAATTTACTTTGCTGCTAATATGTTTTGTGTATGAGATTTAACGTGCCTATCATTCCTTTACAGGGCGGTGGTTATGATTACGGTTTAATTTGATTGAACCAAAAACCTTTTCAATATTTCATGTTTTTGCCATTAGGTCTTATTTCTCAATCTCGTTTGTTGCCCAGGAAAGTGGAACAAGTCAGCGAAGAGGCTGAGTCATTTAGAGCTAGTTTGGATAAGTACATATCACGGAATCAGAAGCGAGTGCAAGAAGCACAAGAGAGAGCAGAATTACTTGGAAGAGCTGTATGGCCTCTTTCCAGATTTGAGAATTTTTTTATTCTATTATTCGAGTCAACTTAATGATTTTGTTTTTGTTTTAGAATGGGGATTCACATGTTTTGAGAATTTTTGACGATCAAGTACAAGCAGCAGATTCTGTCCGTAGATCCTCCAGAGTACTAGAGGAAACATTTGCAACTGGAGTTGCTATTCTTTCAAAATACAGTGAGCAAAGAGATCACTTAAAGGTACTTACTTTGAAGCACATGCCTGATCGAAATAAAGATATACGCCCTGTGATTTTACCCTTATATGTGTATAAATTAGTATATTTCATATTTTGCACAAGATAATTATAGAACAATTAAGTTAACTATTAATTAATAAATGAATGTGCGTTAGAACACTGTGGAAAATTATCTTGATACGAGTTTTATGCTTTAGCACAAGGAAAATCATCATCCCAGGGGTTCCAGACTTCCAGTTTGCGATTTAATTATTATTGTGAACTTGTGATATATGAAACAATAGAAGATCTATAAACTATTTATCAACGAGTGGGCAATAACTAGTGGAAAGTTGTAGGAATAGCATAAAGCTCGAAACAATAGCATCCACAATTTAGTACATATACTGTTATGTGTATTTGATTAATAAACCCGAGCAAGTCAAAATAGTCCTATACTCCCATTAGAGGAAAAAAGAAAAAGAAAAAACCCAATTACACTAGTAGCTGCATTTACTATATTAAGGTAAAGTGCGATAGGCGGAGGATAGATTCCTTTCTTTTTGTTTAATAGGAAGGAAGGTGGAGGGTAAGGTAAAGATGAGAGCGACGCAATCCCTCATGCACAAGTTTTGTTCCTTCCTAATCCGGAAGAATTGTAGGAGGGGTTTGAAATTTAAACGTAAGTATGCTAACTATGCCCCTTCTTTTACCATATCAAGATAAAACGGTGCCTCTCATCCATTCCATAACACTAAACAACGGGTTCATCCGTACCCCTCCCTGAGGGAAGCATTAAAAACACTTATCCGTTCTCTCCCTAATACCAGATATAGCTGACTAACTCACACTTTCCCATCTTTTGATATTTCTGTCTTAGCAACATCGTGTCAAAAGTTGTTTCCTCGAGTAGCTTTACCTTTACTTCATGATAGAATCAATAATAGTTATGGATTATAAATGAGGGATTTCACATTGATGTATATTGTCTTTCGGCTGAAAGTAAACATCTATGACTAGTGCAGTGTCAACTTCATTTCCAGTGGATTTTGTTACATTGAAAATTGATTAGTAATGGATTTTTTTCTTTCCATACTTGAAATTCAAAAGGTGTATAATAAATAATTTAGTTAGATTTTGAAGGGTTTTGTTCTTTTTGACATTTTCACTCCTGGCTTGGAGATTCTAATAAAGAGTATTGTATTGTAACCATTACTTGTATAGTTAAATAATTATTCTCTATCTACAAATGGAACTGTGGAGAAACTTTGAGTTTTCTAATTACAATTTCCTAAATTTCTAAATGCTTCAACTCTATGGATTTCTTTCTGAACACCAGCCCAAGCCTTATTTATATTTATTTTAGTTGCCTCCATATGAATGTTCTAAAGGCTGAGAATACTGTTGTGGGTAATTTTTTAACCGGTTTTGCGTTTGGTGCAGAGAGCTCAAAGGAAAGCACTGGATGTTCTCAACACCTTAGGACTATCAAACTCTCTACTGAGGCTTATTGAGAGGCGAAACCGACTTGACAAATGGATCAAGTATGCAGGCATGCTCTTTACAATTTTCATCCTCGTTGTTTTCTGGAGGTGGTCAAGATGAGTGATGCAATCAATCTTTACCTGAATTTTCTGGAGCAATTGACCACATTTGAGGTTGGTGGTATAACAGGTAGTGGAAAATTGGTTACGTGTTCATATACACAATATAGTTGAGGAGGCTGTGAAAGACTTCATGACTGAAAGCTTCATATGATATTATTATGTCTGGATCTAAGCTAGAATTGTAATTAGTGCGATTTTTTTCAAGGGATTGAATGTTAATTCTTCATGATTTCAATCAACGTCATGCTTTGTTTGGATACCATCTCTACAATTATAAACGGTACTTGAACCCAGAAAACAGCAATATAAACGGTATTTGAATAAAAATAAATGCGTGTTTACACTCATTTTTCTAATGTTCAGTTTGATTTTTCAAACCTCGAGAAAATAAGAAAACGTTAATAGCTTGTTTGGTTGTATGGAAAATGAGAGAAATATAGTTTTATTTTCTCAAATGTATGTCTTACACAAAAAAATTATTAATTCCAATGTTTTCAACTTTTTTCTTTTCTACGCTCAATTACAGGAATATCGAACTAATTATGTGTGACCCTAGTTGAAAAAGAGAAAATAGGTGTAAATTTGTAAATATATTTTATTGTGACCAATTATCACAAAAAGAAATAGTGAATTCTTTAACTTTAATTAATGCGAATTGAAAAATTATTACATAAACCTGATCTATGAGACCTTGTAGTTGTAAATGTACCACATCGTATACTGTGAAAGCATGACATTACCAAAATATATGATGTAGTGCATAAACAACCACCAGATTAATTTTCCAATGTGATTTTTTTTTTGAGAGAGAGAGATGTGAACAGGGACGGGTCCAGGATTTTCGGTCAGGGGGGCTAAATAGTACCAAAAAAAAAAACCAGTCAAACTTAAAGCTTATATTATACACGAAAAAAATATAGACGTAATACAAAAATTGGGAGGTGGAGTTTGACAAAAATAACCCCCACGAGATACTTTAATTACATATGATACTCTGATATAGTCCTAAAAGAACCCAAAAATCTATGTATCTACATTAATAATTGACCATGACGATTTTTCATTTTTTTAAATCGGTCTATGATAGGATCGTTTGAAATACAGCTAAATATATCTATCTCTATAAAGGCAACTAGACTATCATTTAGTCATTGATCGCCCATTCGGTTACGAAGTTGATTCTTTACTATCTTCATAGCCGAAAAACTCTCTTTACTTATGCAGTTGCAACATGTAGAATAAGCGACAATGTCATAAGTTTGTAAACAAACGAGAATGTGACATGCCTTTTAGTTGCAACAATAATCTTAGCAAGATCACCGGTCTCTTTCAAGCTAGAAATTTCATCACTTGATCGAACATCCCTAGTATAATTTTCAAGTTGATTGAGAAGGGCTGAGAGCTTGAAAAAAGAGAAGTGGATTGAAGATTTGGGTTTGGAGATGTTGGGAGTTGAGAGAAGATTTGAGCTTTAATTGGGACTTGGGTAGAGTTAGGTGATATTATGGTGGATTAATATTGGATTGAATTAATTGGATTAATTTCTTATTTGGATTAATTTTTTACTTGAGCTAGAGAATTTCTGATTGTGCTAATTTTTTGGACTATTTTCTTTATCTTTTCGAAACTACAACTATACTCTAAAAAATAAAATAAAAATTAGTAGACCCCCTTGTCCCTCTCTCCGCCCGCCCCTGGATGTAAATTATCCTTCTAGACACAATGAATTTTCGAGCGAAAGACAAAAACACCCTCTATGCTTTGTCAAACTCCCAAAAAACTCTCTGTGTTATTTTAACTCCCAAAAATCCCCCTGTGATTAGGTATGAAAATCAAACCAAGCTATTCGATACTCGGCTCGAGCTCGTTCGATAAAAGCTCGTTTGAGCTCGGTTCGTCAAACAAATCAAATAAGCTTGAACATGATTTCTCGTTTGATAAGTTTTGAAGCTTGGCTCGAGCTCGGTTCGATAAGCTAAATATTGAAAAAATACATGTAAAATACCAAGCTACTCGATACTCGGCTCGAGCTTGTTCGATAAAAGCTCGTTTGAGCTTGGTTCGTTAAGAAATCAAACCAAACTCAAACACAAAATTTCAAGCTCGATAAAATTCAAACCAAGCTTGAACAATATATCGTTCGATACTACTCGGCTCGTTTACACCCCTACCTGTGATCTCAAGTTAGTGCCAAATACACCCCCGGGAAAGAGAGTGTGATTCAAACGCGAAAAATTGCAAGTATTTGTTCACATTTTGCTTTTGATATGACAATTTTACCCGTGACATCGAAAGATAAAAATACCCCTTATGCTTTAAGTAACTCCCAAAAAACCCCCATGTGTTATTTCCCCTGTATTTGATTTTATATACCATACTCGACCCAAGTAGTATATACTTATATTTTCAAAAAGAATAAATAAATTTTAAAAAAAAAATAACACAGAGGGGAAATTTTGTCATTTCGTCAAAGGTCAAAAGTAAAATTCTACTTGGGTTGAGTGTGGTAATTAAAATCAAACACAGGGAATTTTTTGAAAGTTAAAATAACACAGGGAATTTTTTAGAAGGTGGATAAAGCATAGGGGGTGTTTTTGTCTTTAGCTCTAAATTTTCCCCCATTATCTATCTATCACCTTTATCTTGAAGGAAAAATGTCAAATTGGAAAAGATAACAATTGCCACAAATAATATATAATAAAAAGTAAAAATGTTGAAGTGGTTGTCAGAAATGGAGAAGCACAAAGGTAAAAATCCTGGGGGCAGCACATGAGATGTTTGCCTGCCACCATAAAAACAGTGGATGACTATTTATCCAAACAAACCCCTAAATTGGGCAGTTTTCTTCAAAATCTTGGGGCGGGAACAAACTGCTTTCTTCCCTTTTATAGTAACGCTTTACTACCTTCAAAATAAATAAATTCAACTCATTCACACACTTCTTCTTCACTGCCCCCAACGGCCCCTGGTTTTCCATTTCTCTCTCCTTTTCTCCCTTATATTAATTACTTCCTTTTCAATTTTTCCAACCTAATCTTCTCTTTCTCTGACTTTTCTAGTTCTTGTTCCATTTATTAATTATTTCAGATCCAAAAAAATATCTAAATCTAATCAATCTATACAATATAAAGACAACCCTTTTTCTGTTACACATGAAAGATCGAATCTTTTTGACATTTCGAACGAGATAAACCGACCCTTTTGAAGAAATAGTTTTGTTGAAGATTTTTCTTGATGTTAATTGAGGCTGCGGATATGGTGGAACAAATTAGGAGATCAGGTGTTAATAAGGTTATAAAGAAAAGAAAATGCAAAGGGAAAATCAGAGTTCATTTGAAGAAGAATTTGGAAGTGGTTTCTTTGACTCTGCAGAAGGTGTTTAATTCGTGCCAAGAAGTTTTTAAGGGCCCTGGAACCGTTCCTTGTCCTGGTGATGTGCAAAAGTTGCAACATATTCTTGGTAAACAATTTCAGAACTTTTTTATTTTTTTATTTTTTTTCAGTTTTTGATTGCTTTTATGTGGTAGTAGGTAATATTGCTCTTGTGGGAACTTATTTGCTAAGAAAGGAAATACAGAGCTAAATTCTAATTGATAATTAGCGGCATAATACTTCTCTTTTACAGTGTATATCTTCTTTTTGGACCCATATTATGGATCAATTATGTTATGATTCTGATAGTGTCATATTTGGCCTAAAAAGTATGTTTATATTGGATACAATTAGAACGTAGTCTTAATATGTATAAACTTGTTTGTTCTTGATTCTTGAATGTTTAATTTCATTGCCTTTTATTGTTTTTGGTAGTATGAATTAATGGATCTAATTCCTAATAATTTCATGACATATAGGATGTGGTAAGGCCATGTTTGATTAATTTAGTGATCAGAATTTCATGTGGTTGAACAGCATATATTGGGGCCTTGAAATTGGGAAATTGAGCTTACCTATGTTGGTCTATAGTAAAAATGACTGAAGGGTAAAGAAAATGGCTTTGTGTTATGTAGGATCGAGCGATTTCCGGTATGATGTTATAGAGAATTGAGTATACTAACAATTTCTTGATTTCCTATTCAATGAAATTAGCTATGACTAACATTAAAATGGAATGTAAGGAACACGTAAAATTTTGGTATTCCGAGCACATACAGAAGCATCTTCAATTCAATACTAGAAACTCAACACCAATAGGCATCGATCGAGTACTGCAAAGCTTTTTCAATATTTCTTTAAATATTTTTCGCATATGTTGTAGATAATATGAAGCCCGAAGATGTTGGACTTAATAGTGATCTGCGGTTCTTTAATATCAAGTCCGAGGTTGAAGGGACTCCACGAGTTGCATCAGCAACCATTTCCAAATGTGCAAATTTTGAGGTAATATTTACTTATGGCTTTCTTCTTTCTGAAAAAATCATATTGTAAAGTTAAGTTCAATTTTACTGATTTTCAAATATTGTGTTTTGCAGCTGTCCATATTCTTTCTTCCTGCAAATGCTGTAATACCTCTTCACAATCACCCCGAAATGACTGTTTTTAGCAAGCTTCTCTTAGGTACAATGCACATAAAAGCATACGATTGGGTCGAACCCAAACCCCTCGATTCCAATCGCTCGACTTCACCTTCTAAATGTAAGAATCTTTCGTTCTTGATACTAAACTCGCATACCATTATTGTATGTTGCCAAATTTATTAATACCTAACTCAAAAAAATTCGATGAAATTTCAGGCAGGCTAGCAAAGTTAACATCCAACAGAACATTCACAGCCCCGTCCGACGCATCTGTACTATATCCAACATCAGGAGGAAACATACATGAATTTAGAGCTATAACACCGTGTGCGGTGCTCGATGTGATCGGACCTCCGTATAGTAAAGACGATGGTCGTGATTGTTCGTATTACAAGGATACTCCGGTTAACGAAGAAGATGGTAGTTGTAATTGTGGATGGCTTGAGGAAATTGAGATCCCAAAGGAATCAGAGATGGATGCAATTGAATATATGGGGCCAAAAATTATCAAGTCTTTTACTTAGCTCCATCTCTTGCATGTATCTCATTTTAAGGTTGCTTGTACTTAGTCTTTTGTCATCTTCTTTTTTCTTGTCTTGTAATTGTTTGAAGTCCCCTTTCTTTTGTTCTTGTATATATGTCTTTTTTGCAGAAGAGTGGCATATGATTACCGTTACATAGTCATCTAGTTTGCTCAATTCATTCTTAAATAATATAGTAATGAAATAACGAAACGAGCAAGTTGTGTTTTTTTTAATTTTTCTTCGAGTAGAAATAGAAGGATGTTTACTACTAAGGGTAAAATTATAGATAGTTTATGAGTTAAGGTCAAATTACAAAAATCTCCCTCATATATTGAGTTACGAAAATTTACCATGTATTTGTCATCATCTTACAATCAATCGCTTATTCATGTAAAGTTTCAATTTTACCCTAAAAAATTCTACTCCTGTTTGTCATCATCTCAAAATTAGCCGTTTATCCCTGTAAAGTTTCAATTTTGCCCCCAGAAATTATTCATAATTTCTTATAAAATTTTAAACTTGGGTATTAATTGTAATTTTTAAAACATTCTAAAACTAATTTACCACAAAAAGTTGATAAAATGGTAAACTGCACATGAGTTTCAATATACATTAAAAAAAATCTAATTTACGTATTTATTTAAAATTTAATTTTTATAATAATAAATTAACTAGAATTTCAATAATAATATGTCATAAATATAAAAAAAAAATATTTACACATTTAAACATTTAATTAATTAATTAATAATGTTTATTAAAGTTTACATAAATTTTTATTTACATATTCAATTAAATATAAGTATTTTTTTAATATTCTTTTTATGTTTACAATTAAAATTCAATTAAATTTTCAAATACAATATAAAAAACAATTTATTTAATTAAAGTGTATATAAAGTTTTTATTTTTATAAGATATTAGTATTAAAATTCTATATAATTTGTTATTGTTAAACTAGAATTGTTAAATATGTAAAAAAAAAATAGTATTTTATTAAAATATGTGCAGTTTAAAATTTTATCATTTTTTTGGTAAATATATAATTAAATATTTTATAATTTATGAGATATTACAATTAATACCCAAACATTATCTAGTGATAAGAATGGAACTTTCTAGGGGGCAAAAAGACTAATTATAAGATGATGAAAAATCCAAAGGAATTCGTAATATCCAATGTAAGAGGAGAATTTTTGTAATTTGATCTTACGTAGTACATTATTTACCCTTACTACTAATAGAATTGGAAAATTTATAATGTTTATAACTAGGGCCATTACGAGGTAAAATTTCATTTTTGGCCCTTTAAAGTGGCTGCATTCCAAAATTGTCACTTTATTGTGGTACCACGATAATCTACGTCCTTTATTGTGTCAACATCATCAACTTCAGTCCTTATCACCGATTTTTTTATTAATTATCGCAAAAAAAAAAAAAAAAATTATGTCATATTTGACCTATCCATGGCTTGGTCTTGTAAATTGTGGAGTCAAAATATAAAATTCTTAATTTTCAAGTGTCACTCGACAAATGATATTTTGGCTAAAATTTAATTTTTCGGTTAAATTAGACATAAATTGGTATTTTTGACAAAAAAAAAAATATTTTCGAGTCAATTAAGACATAAATTGATGATTTTCAGCAATAATTAAAAGTTTCCGGCAATAAGAACTGAAATGAATATTATCGAGACATTACGATGGAAAAACAGTATCCATGGAACAAGGAAAAGAAATTGGGCCAGTCCAATTTCAGTGCTGTGGCCGTTTAGCAAATATCATGGGCCAGTTCATTTGCAGCAGGTGGGCTTTTTATAGTAAGGTTCCGAAAAGAGTACAGGCCAAAATAATTATAGCGGTAATCTTTTGGATCAAAGAATGTGTGAAATACCAACTGATAAGAATCCGTGTTCGGTTTTTTGTTAGAAGAGATTAACCCAAAAAAGATGGAAGTTTGAAATTTTTTTGAAAGACATATTCAAATTCAATTAAAGAATTTTTTTTATTCTTTTTAATTTGACAAATAGTTATTAAAAAATGAAACCACAAACAACCGAAAATTTTAGAAACATGCTCTTTTCTTTTGATTTCACGTCGATTGGTATCAATTAAAATAATAATTTCTTTTTTATTGGCATAGTTTACAGTTGAAAAACATGTGAATCCTTTTTTTTTTTTAATGCAAACTTTTGAACAATACGTATAAAACAAAAATATAGTTTCTTTTAAGTGACTTAACATGTTAAATTATTTAAATTTGTGATGTATTAAACCTTTTAAATTTTAATATATATCGTGTCATATAATATTATCAACTTATTAGTGAAATATATTAATTAAATTATTTATTATAATTTTTTATAAATTTAGTCAAATTGACTGGTCAGCTGTACCAATGAATAAAGAAGTATAAAATAAATCTAGAATAATTCAAATCATTACTTTTTTCACACATAAAATATTATGTATGTTATATCTATTTTTGTGATTGATGGTTCTATCTAACCGTGTATGGACTAGAATTTTCTCAAAAAAATATTGTCCCACATCCCAAACTTGTATCTTCCAAACAAACTCCTATATTTATTAGTCCACCCAATTTTCCACCTTTTGAAAGTAAAATAAAATGCTTAGGCAGATTGAGTGGCGCTAGTCAATATCTCAATAATAATTCAGCAATGGCCCTGTTTGGCTGTTTCTTATTTGCTTTTGTGAAATAAAAAACAAACAAAAGAGAAGAAATTGAAAACTGAAAATATCCAGATGAGACTACCCGAAGGCAAAAGAGGGTCACAGCTAAGCTACATTTATGATTTATTAAGGCTTTAGGTCCCAAAAGCAAAAGCCAAATGGTGATGGGATCTGGAAAGCGAAAGCTTACTATACATGACAAATACCATTCCATGCATTTTCCATCAAAAATAATAATACAAAATAATTTTATTAATGCGATCAACGAGTAATTGATCTAGTAAAAGAGACTATTTTCAACAAAGAGACACTCATTCATATATATATATTTCAGACACCTTTCGAAAGGGATCAACATGAATATCATTGAAAGACAAAAAACAAAAATACTATAAAATCTTTAAACCATGGATCAAAATTTTCATCGAGTTCGTTAAAAACATCAAAAAAATTTCGTATTTAAATCAATGAAAATAAGGTGTAATTTCAAAACTATTTATTTGCTTTGGGAGTCATGGATCTGAATTTCCATAGTTTTTGAAAAAGATATTGAAGAGTTTCCGTTTCTTAATCAATAGAAACAAAAATAAGGAGTTAACTCCAAAACTATTTGTTTGGGAAGTTTTCTTTTTTGGTCAATAGGAAAGGCAACCTTGCAACTTTGGTAACACTGGACATGAAAATGCAAATTTGATACCACAGTTTAAGTTTTTATTGCAACTTTCATACCAAACCCAATTTTCTCCGAAGTTAATGGCAATTTACTCCCCTATAATATTCATAATGTTCAATTTACATTCATGTGATTTGAAAAAAAGCACTTTACCCCATGTAATTATATAAAAGTTTCACACCGCCTCCCTGACATTTTTATATGTGACACTTTACCTCCTGTGTTATGATAATGTGGCAGTCTACCCCCTGTATTATGATAAATGTGTCAATTTACCCCCCTATGTTATAATAAATGTGGCAATTTACCCCATTTGTTACAAACATTTTTTATGTCCACTCTCAATTTCGAAAAGTGAGTTACACTTTCCGGCTGAAAAGGGTAAATTGTTTCTTTAAAATATTCACTGGGGGGTAAATTGCTCTTTTTCAAATTATAGGGGGGTAAATTAAATATTATGTATTTTATAGGGTCCAAATTGTCATTAATTCCGGAGAAAAAATGGGCTTTGAAAGTTGCAACAAAAACTTAAATTGTGTTATCAAATTTGCATTTTTGTGTCCAATGACACCAAATTTGCAAGGTGACCTATCATGTGGTACCTGGAAAACAAATTTTCCTATTTGTTTGCTTAGGACTTTATTATTTTTCTTAATTTAGTAATTTTTTAATATTTTTTTCTAATGTTTTCAAATCGTTTCCGAAAAAGTTCTCGAAAAGTTTTAAACATTAGCTAATTTTTTTTCCTAAGTGTATTCAGGTCTTAGACCTAACTTAAATTTTTTTGAATCTTGTCGGACACATTAAGTGAAAACCTCTTCAAACAGAGATTTGAACTTGTGTTCACTACTTTTTAGTGATTAATCTCTTCCACTAGACCATTAATAGTATTTAGCTGACTGAAACATACATTAGAAACAAAATTTTGATCCACGTTTGGGACTTTTTAATTTTTCTTAATTTTTCACAATTTTTCCTAACTTTTCCAAAACTTTTTCGAAGATTCTTCTAAAGTTTCAATATTTTGGTGACGGATTATACATAGAAAACGTTATTTTAATTCATACCCTAAAAAAAATATTTTTTTTGAGGGAAAAACACTTTGGATATCAAACTTTAGTCCAAAAAACATATTTGATACCACGCTTTTTCAAAAAACACATTTCATACCATGATTCACACCATCTTGACACATTTACTTTTGCCGTCAATTTTCGGACGAAATTTAGCACTTGTCGACAATTGTGGGTCTTTAAAACCCGTGCATGTTCTCCATCCCATTGTCAATTTAACGGGCACATGAGCGGCACGTGCTGAATTTCATCTGAAAATTGATGGCAAAACTAAATGTGTCAAAATTGCATGAATCATGGTATAAAATTTATTTTTTGAAAAAATTGGTACCAAATGTGTTTTTTGAACTCAAGTTTGGTATCAAAAATGTTTTTTCCTCATTTTTTTTTTTCTTTTAGCATCTTAATTCCATTTCCACGAAAAGATGAACGCAGGGGAATAAAGGGTTATCTTCTGCACGAATCTTTCTTTATGTTTTTGGTTTTCTTTTTGTAGTTCATACCAACAAAGGGTCTCCATTAAAGCTTAAAATATGAGGTATTATAATTTATAATTGTACTATTTATTATTATTATTATTATTATTTTAAAGTTTATTGCTGAAAAATCTAGTCGGCAGTTAAAGTGTGTAGTTTGGCACTGAGTTTTATGAGAAAGCGACAATAACTTGTCATGTTCTGTTCAACATATTGAAACTTGGAAGCCCCCAAAATCAGCAGAGATTCATGAACAAAATGTCTGAATTTGGAGA
The DNA here is from genome assembly GCA_030819805.1 of Penstemon newberryi var. newberryi. NCBI lineage: Eukaryota > Viridiplantae > Streptophyta > Magnoliopsida > Lamiales > Plantaginaceae > Penstemon > Penstemon newberryi. The sequence continues at coordinate 33,160,012 of JAUALY010000006.1, read as the reverse complement.
ATATTCGGTTTAATTTTGACCAAGTAAAATGAAGATTCTTTTTGTGAAGTTTATGGTTGCTTCATTTGGAGGTTGGTAGTTGGTGAAGTTGAGTAATACCTGCTTTTAATTTCTTTTTATTTTGTGAATTGTAATTATCATTTGTTGCTTCATTTGAGGGTAATAATATTGTGCCTTTTCCAAATTAAATTATAGTTTTGATTTTATTAAGGTCTTATGAAATTTAATTCTGTGGGTTCAGAAAAGCTTCTTGGAACAGAGGATTTACAAGAAACTTGTTTCTTTTGCTTACAAAAGGTATGCTTCTCCAAAATTCCAACTTTTAATTTTGAATTATATTTTAAGCTCATGATATAGTTATATACATCAATTTGTATGCAAATGTAGAAATGTAATTCCATACAAAATCTATGATTCTGTTTACTAAATCAAGCTGCTTTTTCTGTAAAATGATTCCGAATTCATATATTCAATTATGGTCTAAAACCCAAAATATAATTCATAAAATGAACAAGCTACCCCCCCAACCATGTTTTTTCAATAAGCAAGAAACTACCTGTGTTATTTTTTTATTAGCAAAAAACCCCATTTGAAATTACTTAACTCATAAGCCAATAAGGTTATTGTCAATTTTTGAAGTAAGCAGGGGGGTTATTGTCAATTTTCAAAGTTAACATGAGGATTATTGATAATTTTTTAGGTTAAGAGGGGTGTTTTGACATTTTTTTTGTAGGGGTGTAATTGTCATTTTACCCACAAATATGTATTCTGGCGTGGGAGAGGTTTTTTTGCCAATAAAAAGTAACACAAGGTTTTTTATGCTAATAAAAATAATACAGGGGTTTTGCTAATTAGCCAAAGCATAAGACCGGGGGGGGGGGGGGGGTAGGTATTAGTTTTGCATTTCACTCTAAAAGGAACTAACTTTTCTTGTTTTCTCATTTTTATGTGATTTGTATTGCTTTAATGATGAATGCAGGCACTCTCCAGCAAGGAAAATTTTCAAATTCTGATATACATTTCAGATAAATTATTTTCTTGATCACTATATACGAACAAGCAAATAATCGATTGCTCGAGTTTTTAGACCTCTTTCGACCCTGATGATGGCGGAATATGTAAGCCGAAAAGTGTTCCCATTTCTTTTTCTCCTTATGATTTCAGTCTCATATACAGAACAAAGACAATCATCCCAAAAACAAACACTTCTCAGAATCCAATCCCTCCTAAACTCTACTTGGAAAATCGACAACGATTTCTGCAATACTGAACCAACTTCGTCTCTAACAATCGTTTGCTACGAAGATAGCATAACTCAGCTTCACATCATTGGAGAAAATCAAACTCCTCAATTACCCAACAATTTCTCAATCGACTCTTTCTTTACTACACTCGTAAACCTCCCAAGTTTGAAAGTCCTCCATTTAGTTTCTCTTGGTTTATGGGGACCATTGCCTAGTAAATTTACGCGCTTATCATCTTTAGAAATAGTAAACTTCACTTCAAATTTCTTACAGGGCGAGATACCGTCAAGAATATCATCTTTAACTCAACTTCAAACTCTAATACTCGATAGCAATAACTTTACTGGTAGAATTCCGGAAGGGGTCGGTTTACTTTCATCTTTAGCTGTTTTGAGTTTAAAGAATAACTCTTTTTACGGACATTTGCCACATTCATTTGGAATTTTGAAAGACCTTCGAGTACTTTTGCTGTCGAATAACAATTTTTCTGGTGAAGTCCCTGATCTTAGTAGTTTGACTAATCTTCAAGTACTCGACTTGGAAAATAACGTTCTTGGTCCTCGATTTCCAGTGATTAGTTATAAAATCGAAAGCATTGTTCTAAAGAACAATAGATTCACTTTTGGAATTCCGGAGAAAGTTCAGTCCTATTACCAGTTGAAACTCTTGGACATTTCTTCAAATAAATTTGTAGGTCCATTTCCGGTATCTATATTATCTTTGCCATCGATTAAATTTCTCGATATTTCAAAGAACAAATTCACAGGAATGCTTTTTGAGAATCTTCCTTGTAATGAAGAGATCGATTTTGTGAACTTGACTTCCAATCTGTTAACTGGGGAACTTCCTAGCTGTTTAATGTCTAGTTCTCGAAAAAGGGTCGTACTTTATTCCGAAAATTGTTTGGAAAATGGAGATAAAAATCAACAGCCAATTTCTTTCTGTAAGAATCAGGCTTTAGCTGTTGGAATCTTACCTCGTTCTCGGAAACAAAAGGAAGCTTCCAAGGTAATTCTCGCTTTAAGCATATGCGGAGGAGTTATAGGAGGAATAGTTTTAGTCATTGCAACTTTCTTGATAATCAAGAATTCTCTTACCAAGAAAGCAGCACAAGAACAACCTCAGCCTCAAAGTGTACCAAATTCTTACACCTCGAAGTTGCTTAAAGACGCAAGTAAGATTAATTCCTCAAACTTTCTAAAATATCTAGAATGTTCCGATGAATGTTGACTGTTTTGACTTTTGTTGTAATAGGATATATAACTCAAGCTATGAAGATAGGAGCACTTGGCCTTCCATCTTACAGAACCTTTTCACTGGAAGATCTCGAGGAGGCTACGAATAATTTTGACACGTCGAGTTTCATGGGAGAAGGATCTCATGGTCAAATGTACCGAGGTCGACTACGGGATGGATCCTATGTTGCAATAAGATGTCTGAAACTGAAAAAAAATCATAGTACTCAATACTTTATGCCTCACATTGAAATGATATCGAAACTCAGACACCACCATTTGGTTAGCTCTCTTGGACATTGCTTTGAGTATCACTTGGATGATTCAAGTGTCAGCAGAGTATTTCTCGTTTTCGAGTACGTGCCAAATGGGACTCTAAGAAACTGGACTTCTGGTAAACATATAAACTTCGGTTCTTGAAATTAGCTGCATTTTTTATTATATGCTTATTTGTGGTCATATTTATGTAGAAAAGTGTGGTCGAGGAAATCTTACGTGGGCTCAACGTATAGCCGTGGCCACAGGGGTAGCAAAGGGAATTCAGTTCCTTCATACAGGAATTGTGCCTGGACTTTTCTCCAATAATTTGAAGATAACCGACGTTTTAGTGGATCAGAACCTTTTGGCAAAGATTAGCAGCTATAATCTGCCTTTGTTAGCAGAGAATATGGGAAAAGTATGAAGAAATGAACATTTCAATTTTATTTTATTTTCTTGTTTTTAACATTTTCATTTCAGAAACTTATGGTTAAATCTGCACAACTTGACAGGATCATCTACGAAACTTTCTTGGAGAATCGAAAGAGTTTAAGACTGCAAGGTTTGTGCCTCTACGAGCTTGTTTGCAAACTATTGCATAAACTAAACTTCAAGCTTCAGATAAGCTCTCGCGAACAAGCCCTAATGTACGTATTCCTCCGTTGTTTTACAGGGGAAAGAATCAAGAAAAGTCGGATATTTATGATTTTGGGGTGATTTTACTAGAAGTAATTACAGGGAAGGTTATAAATTCCAGGAATGAAGTCGAGGTTCTAAAACATCAGGTACACACACTGAACTAAACTAACATCCTTTACATGCTCTTCATTCTAAAAAAATAACCAAACCAATTTATTTCAAATATGAATTCTTTTGAAATCATAATGCAGTTACAAGAAAGTATTATAGGTGATGATATATCGAGAAAGAGCGTAGTTGATCCAGTAGTTAACAACACGTGCTCGGGTGAATCATTGAAAACAATGATGGAAATATGCTGCAGATGTTTAATGAAAGATGCGAGTGAAAGACCTTCGGTTGAAGATGTACTGTGGAATTTGCAGTTTGCTGCTCAGGTTCAGGATTCATACTCTCAAAGCAGCGAGGGCTCTCCAATTTCGCCTCTGCGATCTTTGCGTTTAAGCCGTACTATCAAATAGTTGTTATTCTATATCGGTTACTAATTCGTTATTTTTGCTTGTTGGTGGTACATTTTAGTGAATAACAAGAAAATTGTTTATATTTGCTAATAAAGATAACACGGGGTTTTTGCTAATTAGGCAAAACATAGGGGGTATTTTTGCATTTCACTCAACTTTTGAATTATGAAAAGTTTATATTTAATTTCTTTTCTGGGCACATAAATATGTCTACATATACATACACAAAGCTACTAATAAGAAAGAAATGAGAATTGCAATCTTGTTATAGCTTCAGATTTAATCTCACACTTACACAAAAATCCAGAACTGATCCTCACACCGTCACACGCAGTGAAAATAAGATAATTACATTGAGCCAAAAAAAAAAAAAAAAATCCTAGTGCATTGCATACACACTAAATCAAAACACTACCAAGAATTTACACATTGATCACATAGCACCCTATATTACAAGAAAGTAACATGAAAAACATGATCTTTTCAACCTCAAGACATAATTTACTTCACTTCAACTCGATCTCGTAAAATACGACTTAGGCGAGAAAAGTCTTCTCGGAGAAAACATCCCCATGTACCTAGGCGAAGCTAGTCCATCAATCGACCTACTATAACTTGGCACATCAAGCGAATCCCTATCGTGATCTCTAGGCATGTTCGCACCATTAAAAGTACTACACTTCCCCAATTTCCCAAGCCACGATTTTTTCTTAGGCGAGACCTTACTCGTCCCATTTATCTTATCACACAAATACTCTTTCACCATTAGCAACCCTTGCTCCATAACTTCCATTGGAGGCGAAACGAGGGGATTCCCTTCAACACTTAGCTTTTGGAGCTTATTTAGACATCCGATGGACTCGGGTAAGACCGTAATTTTGTTATAGCTCACGTCCAATTCGGTTAAGGAAATGAGAAGGCCTATTGAGTATGGAAGTGTTGTTAGGAAATGAAAGTTTTGGCTGACGTTTAGGACTTGAAGTTTTATGAGATTTTCGAGATCATCGGGAAGGGATCGGAGGCAGTTGAGTCGAGCGTCGAGGATTTGGAGATTGGTTAAATGGGAAGTGGAGTGAGGGAGGAAGACTAGCTTGTTTGAGTTTACTGAGAGTTTTCTTAAGTTTAGTAGCTCAAATCCTATTGTGTCTGGTAAATGGCTTAGTTTGTTGAAGTTTGCATTCAATTCTTCAAGACATCTGCAATTAAAATTTAATTTAATTAAATCCATATCATTAGTCAATTAAAAATGTACGTAAACATTTATGATAAGTTTAGTACACCATCCTTTCAAATTAATATACACATTTGATCTTTTCACACAGATTAATAAACTCAATGATTAGTCACTTTTGTACGATAAAATGCTAAAAATACCCTTTAATGATTGCTTTAAATAATGTCGTTGATCTTTGCACACCCTACTTTACTCCATCCGTTTCAAATTAATTGACGACACATTTATCAAATTTTTATATGTTTCAAATTAATTGGCACATTTGATTTTTCAATGCAATTTTTTTAATTTTGCTCTTTCTTGGGAAGCTCAAGGGCCACCAATAAAAAAATAAAAAAAAGGTAAAAGAAAATGTATGAAATAAAACATGACAAAAGTGATAGCAATCATTAATGAGGATATTTTTGACATATTTAGAATAGAAAATTAATTCATCATGAGGCTTGTGGTAAGGTTGACTTTTTATTTCTAGTGATAAGTTGATAACCACTAATATATATATGAACAGAAGAAAAGTAGTGCCTATATATTTATATATATATATATATATATATGATAACTTGGTGTTTATATCAAGATATTTAAAATAAATCAGACCGGTACATAAAGATGACACCATAATATATCAATTAAGAAGTACAAGTAGTAATATTAGAAAGGGATATATATATATGATATGATGTGTAAAAAATTAAAATAAATTGAATGAGACAAATTAATTAATTAATTAATTAACCTGCAATTTTCTATGGTTCTAGGAAGTGATTGAAGAAGATTGCCAGAAACATTCAAAATCTTGAGCCTTGATAAACATCCTATTGAATTTGGAAGTGATTTTAGCTGATTTGAGTGCACGTCTAACACGATTACATTTAGTAGCCTTGCTGTTAAAGATTCTGGAATAATCTGTCAAAATTAGCAAAAATTAGAAATTAATTAGGATGTGATTAGAAGTACTTAATCCATTGGTCAAGAACTTGAAACTTTCTTACTTAAAAGACTAAATCACCAAAGAAAGATGAAAAAAAAATATCAAATTGATTAATTATGGGATATTGCATTATAAGGAATATTCCAAATTAACAAATAATAATTGATTAAAAATAAATAAGCAAACTGTCAACTAATTAACATAGAAGAAGAATGGATAAAGAATTTGCAATGCAATAACACAAACGCTACCTAAATTAGACCAATTCAATAAGTTAGGAATCGTCTACAACCTTATTTTTGGTAATACTCCCTCCATTTCAAAATATCTGTCTTTTCACATGTATGCACACAAATTAAGAAAATCATTGAATATAGCTGAATTGTTCTAAGAAGAAAAAAATAAAAAAGACTAAGATACCCTTTTAATTAATTATCATCCACTAATGTTTGAGAAAATTTATGAGCATAAAGGGCAAAAATGGAAAAAGAGTAATTAATGCTTTATTGGAAATTTAAAGTGACAGATAATATGACACAAGAAAAACTTTTCAAAGCAACAAATATTATGAAACGGAGGGAGTAATATGTTTATGGTAGGAAAATGAAACCATTAATTGCAGGTTGTAGATATTATCTACAATGAAAAATTTTGTACTCGAATTTTGTTTAACCATATTTATTCAATCATAGGTGAAATGTTTAATACATATTTTGTTATTTTGTGAATTGTGATTAATTCACTCTCCGAAGAATAACATACAAACACAAATTAAGTTTTGACATGTATATGTATATGAGTTTGACAAAATTCGATTTCCCCAAGAATCATCCACTTTATATTTACAACCGAAAATAGTTTTGGCTAATTTAATTTGAACAAGAATTACTCATATTAAATACATATTTGTGTTATAATAATATTATAAAATACAAAATTTGCACACAATTCAATGAAACTTTATCGATTAAGAATGAGGACAAAGGCAGGTATTTATATTTACAACCGAAAATAGTTTTGGCTAATTTAATTTGAACAAGAATTACTCATATTAAATACATATTTGTGTTATAATAATATTATAAAATACAAATTGTGCACACAATTCAATGAAACTTTATCGATTAAGAATGAGGACAAAGGCAGGTACTGCGGGTCCATAATTATTTCAAAACGAAATAAATAAAGAAACCATATGTTCTAAATTTAGTAGTTGACCAAAACTCCTCCGAAAGGACACCATTAATCTTCATACAATTCCATGGAAAAATCCAAGTTATTACATTAAATTTGTCTCATGTAATTACAAGAAAATTAAAGCACAAGGTTCTTATTCATGCAAAATATAATTAATGACATAATTACAAGAGATCGATCAACATGTAAACATAAATAATTTATCAAAAAAAAAAACATAAATTAAATTAAATTACCTGGAGATTGTTGTTGGAGAGGTCTAATTTGCAGATACAAGCTAAATTGAGAGGAGGATTAGGAAGCACATCCAGAGACAGTCCACTCAAATCCACTATTTCCAATTTATTATCATCATTTTTATTTTTATTTTCAATATTATTTTCCAAACTCTTTGATCTATTTAATCTCTTCCTATTGTTATTTTTCTCAATAACCTCCGGATTCTTTTTATTATTCCTCATCATATGATCCATCCTTACAGCTTGTAACTCCATATGCATCATTTTCACACATCTATGTATTTATTCATGTATCTATATATCTATATATATATATATATAGAATAATTAGACAAGAATTAATAAGATTATATATTTATAAAAAGGGGTTTTTGTTTGGATTTTGGGTGGGGATGAAGATAAGTGAAGGGTCTTATATAAAATGATGAGATTGTTAATTTTCTTGATGATATATATAGACAAAACAAAATGAATCAATGAGAGTAAATGTATACTTATTATGTACGTATATATATAATTGTAATAAGATGTAAGAAAGTGGGGAGGACGTACGGATGAGAAGTACAAAATTCCGTATGTTGCGTATAGACGTTACATACTGCCCTTACAAAAATGTCAACCCTAGCCTTCAGTTACTTGTTGCTGCCCGTTAATTACGGTCTCCTTTCTCATTTATTTATTTTTTCTTTTCTCCCACTCCCACTATATGTACTTTAATTTGAAATATACACACTCATTCATTGCAATGTTGAATTTAGATTAATAAAAATTAATTACTGGTTTATGCTACATCAGTTGAAATTTGGAAGGTAAATCTAAATGTATGATACGTACGGTAAGATAGTCATAGTACTACTATATGCAATGTCAAGATATTATTTTCTAACGGTTTAATTGAATTCATAAAATGACCCTAAAATTTCAATAATTATAAAATATAAATATTTTCCACGTCCCAAAATTGTTATCCAGAATTATGGTTGACTAGTCAACCTATATAAATTCAATAAAAGTATAACAATTAATATATTTAATTTATCTCGATAAGAATTTTCGATTATCATGTAAAACTAGGATTTTGAAACGGATGGAGTATAAAAATACCATAGTAGTATGTACCCTCCACTTTATACCATAATATCCTTCACTTTTCTTTTCATTTAAAATACCTTGATACCCCATGTAAAAGGCCGTAATTGACATTTTACGTTATTGTGATAGTCTAAAATAGACAATTTATTCCCTGTGATTTCGTCCTCGAATATATATGTAAGAATAGGTGGAATACATAAATATCTATCTTGAACCGAGCCTACCAAATGATTATCACATCACTTTTATTTTAGGAAAAATCACTTTGCCCCTTAACCTTTAAACGTTTTTCTATTTCACCCCTAACCTTTTCAAGTTCACTTACCCCCCTCAACTATTAAATATATTTCAGGCAACATCCTAAGATGAAAAAACTAGAATCTAACAGAATATTCTGTCCAACTTTAATGATGTGGCTTTGAAGTTTTTCCATTTTGCCATCCAACTTTTGAACGTTTTCCGACTTTGCCACCCAACCTTTGAATATTTTCCGACTTTGCCACCCAATCTTTGATATATAGGGGATCCTTCATAAATTTCTTCGTCGGACTCATCATATATAGTGGTTCTTTCATAAATTTCTTCATCAAAAGATGGAGCATTTTCTGATTCATGATCAGAATCGTATTGTGGTTGCGGTTGAAAAAGAGCTGCCAATTGGTCTACCTGTTGACGTAACAAAATAATTTTGTACCTACGGAGCGCATCGTCCCATTTTCTTGGCAGCATGATAACAAGATCGGTCTTATTACTGATACCACTCTGATGCAGCGTACGTAGTCGGAAAGAGAAATATATTCAAAAACCCGTTGATTCTTGATAAAGAATACCGTGAATTTAAAAGAACTCAATAACTCATAGATTCTATAAAGAATACCGTGAAATTGAGAGAACTGTGAAAACTCAATTCTGATATAAGCAAAAACTAAACTGAATTGACTCCCAAGTTTTACAATCACTATATAAATATGAAAAAACCCTAGAAGTAGAAAATAATAAAAATCATCAAAACTTATAAAAGACCTAATAAACTCTTAAATTTGGTTTTTTACTGCTTTTTTGTCAAATCTCGAATCGCACTACACCAGGTAGTAATCTGCGATATTTTTAATAGCTGAGGGGGTTAAGTGAGAATTCACAAAGGTTAAAGGGAAAAGTGGAAAACTTTCAAAATTTAGTTGGCAAAGTGGAGTTTTCCCTTTATATAATTAGGGGCTTATTTGCGTTCATCTTTCTGGCCTTATGAAATTAAAAAATGTCGTCACGACTTTGAAAAACTGGACATGCAATTGGTTCCATATATCATGGTTTTTACTTAAAATTTGAAAAGTATATATTTTAGTACAATTAAAAATAATATTGCGTGACGTGATGTTAAAACAAGAAAGTATTTTATTTGTCAAGCGAAAAATTAAAAAGAGCCGACTCCCAAAATACAGACTGTATTTATATATAGTATATGAAATTGAATTAACGTACACTAGATGAATTAAGTCAAGTGGGGATTAATTTTCATGAAAGGGACAAGTGAGCCAACTTTAAAGTCAAGGGAGACAAACTTTGGTAGCTTCTCTTTTTCTGTGTGAAAATTTATTTATTTATTGCGGAATTTGTGACAAAACTTTAGTCAATAAAATATCATAATCACCACCATTCTAACTAATGGTTTGGGTCTAAACGCAAGGGGTGTTACTGTCATCTTTTTCAGTGAACAATTGCGTTTCATATTTTATAATTCCAAAAAAAAAAAAATTAGGGGTATGTTTGTCCATTCTCCTGTAAATTATGTAAAACACAATGAAGCTAATTCGGAGGGGGAAATATCTAGCTTTGACTTGTTAATACATTGTTCATTTTGCTTATAAAAATAATACACATATAAGGTCTTTCTGTCAATTAAGAATGACGGGGTTTTGCATTTTCTTAAGAGGGAAAAATACTTTTGATATCAAAGTTTAGTCTAAAAAACACATTTCGTACTAAACTTTTCGAAAAAACATATTTCATACCATGATTCACACCCTCTTGACAAATTTAGTTTTATTGATCAATTTTCGGACGGAATCCAGCACGTGCCCTTTAAGTTAACAATGGTTGGTCCTTAAAACTCGTGCTTGTCTTCCCTTCCATTGTCAACTCAACGAGCACGTGAGTGGAACATGCTGAATTATGTCCGAAAAATTGACGACAAAACTAAATGTATCAAGAGGATGTATATTCTGGTATAATATGCATTTTTTCGAAAAACTTGATACCAAATATTTTTTTTGGACTAAAATTTAATATAAAAGTATTATTCCCTCGTTTTCTTTAAGTACAATTCAAATTATATCAAACATATCCAGAACAATACAATTGAATGAGACTGAGATGAGAAATTAAGTACTAAAAGTATACGCTATTAACTATTAAAATCACACGTACACATATATCAATATATTTCTTAGGATATATATTGATGTTAGTAATTCTTGACTATTTCAAGGAATAATAAATTAAAAAAAAAAAAAAAACTGTCGCACAGACACCAAAGTAAATGGCGTGCGCTACATAGATGCTGAAATATTTAAGCAAACTTCTTTTAATTAAAAATGCATTAGTACTATTGTACTTCATTGTCAGTTTATAACTATCTGTCCGTACATGATTACTGCAAATCTATTCGTTTGTTCTTTATGATTTAAAAATAATCATGAAACCGTTAGGTATGGTTCGAGCCTAATTATAGGATTCTCAACAACCAATTTAAATTAAGTAAAATACGAATGAGATAATTCATTTTAATTAGACTCAATTAGTAATCAAACATGCATCTTCATTGTTTAACTATGGGCGGGATTATTTCTTATTTCTTAAAACTTATTTTACAATTATTATATGTATTGGTATATTGGATATGTTCGAAGAAAGGCATAATATAAGGCATCTCTAGATGCCTAGAATTTTCGGTGAATAATTAAATTATGATGACGGACTAGGAGGAGAAAACAATATTAATTTTATTTGGATTGAGGATTTGAGTTTGATGAAAGATTTGGGTTAAGAGTTTAATTTAAAAGACTTTAAAAAATGAATTCTAAACAGCCATCACATTAGCTGAAAGTTATATTACAAAATAATTAAATAGAGGTCTGAAATTTATGCAAATTTAGATAATGATTTCAATAAATATGAATTTAAAATATTTAGAATATCCATACTCCTTGTTTCAAAATTAAATATGATTCAAACAAAATACTATGAATTTAAAACATCTAGATCCAAATTCTTTTGTTCCAAACGAAGAGTTAATTAGCTAATTAAGTTAAGATTTATATTTCTCCTTTGCTTCAAGGAGGATTAAACTAGCAAAAGAGGGTGAAATTGGTAAAAATAAAATAAATTGATAAGAAAACGGTTAGATGGTAAAAATGATGAAACTGATGAAAAATAGTTTTGACCGGTAAAAGTTGATCAAATGAGTAAAAAAGATTAACCCGATAAAAATGTGTCAAATCGGTGAAAAATGAGTTAAACTAAAAAAAAAATGAGATGAAATAGTTAAAATGGGTTAAATCGATAAAAAAAAAAAAAAAAAACTAAGATTGCACAAACGAATCAAATAAAAAATGGATAAAATCAATAAAAATAGGTGAAATAGACAAAAAGAACCGGATCAGCTGAACAATTTGCCACCTTAGTGTAGCGTGTGTTGTGTGTATAGTATGTGTTAGTCTGTGTAGTGTGTGTAAGAAGATTTGAATATTTGATTGCTTTATATGTGATAAAATAAAATCAAGTTAATTAAATAGGTTATTAATTTTTTACCCATTTTTAGCCCATATCTACTTATAAATATATTTGAGATCAGTCTCTCAACTGTCATATATAAATTTTGACCCAATTCTATTTTTATAGAATTAATTTTTTTTTTTAATTATGAAAGATAAAGAGAAAAAAATTGAACTTTTTAATTCCACGGTTTCTCCCCTATTCTCTCACCTTATTTTCTCCCAAAAATCAACGCATTTTCTCCAACTGCCTTCTTCCTCCCTTCTTCTCCCATAAAAGCCGAAAATCTAATAATTTCTGCATTCAAAACTAAAACTAAATCTAATAACTTCTTCACAGGAAAAAAAAATGAATGAAAAAGGGGGAGGCGATTTCAACATTCAGATTTACTCTTGAAACATCGAAGCAGGTTGCATCATTTGCTATTGAAGGCGGACTAAATTCGAAGAAAAATTATCACACCACATTTCAACTTAGTTAATTTGCTTTTTCTCTTTGTTTATTATTATTATCATTCTTTACACTACAAATCGACCATAATTTAGTTAATCAGTTTATGCTCTGAATTAAAGGGCGATAGTGAGTTCTTCTCCAACTTGCTTTTTGTTGAGTTAGACTTTACTTATATTGTATAGCGTAAAGTTTGAATTAAACGCCATATGATATTTTGGAAGACATAGTCTTATTGATGGGGTAAGCTTTTTACACTTCTATTATCTAAATCCATCGTATGCATTTAAGTCTTTGTTTTAATTTTACACGTGAGGATGTTTTCATTCTTTTTGGGTCAATTTGCATATATATATATATATATATATATATATATATATATATATATATATATATATATATTTTCCTTTGTTTTTGAAATTTTTAATAATTGCTTTCATGAAACTTTTATCATTAATTTTTGGTGACATTGAGTAACTTCATGATTTTAATATTTTTTAGGATAGTTAAGAGGTATAAGTATAATGTTTGAGCTTAATGAATGCCACTAATATGATTTTTTTCACAGAAAACCTCATAGAAGTTCTCATTCAGACAAAAATGTTTTGCTCTCAAGCTCCAAAAGAAAATGGCTATTCTTAAACTGCATCAATGCAACCAGAAGTCAGCTAAGTATGTTATCAATATCATTCTTTCGGAGGAAATATTAGAATTTAGTTCAAGTGCACTTTTAGGGCTCAGACATGCATATATGTATCTCTATGGATTTCAATGTATATATATTAGACTTGACATGTGTACTTTTTTTTTTTCATTCTTTAGATTGGTTTACAAGTTTAGTTTGATAAATAAAGTATCAAGATGAAGTATTTGTTCGTTGCCTATAAAATGTGGTAATCATGTTTTAGTAAAACTTCTATATGATTATTTGGTTCTTATTTGATTCGGAAGAGAAAAACTCATGAACGATTGTATATGTAAATTGATTGGTGTAATTTATTAATTTGAATGTGGCTCTACTAATAATTTTTTTTTTAAAATCTTTGGTAGAGGAAAAAACTGTCTTGGTGGGGTTACTAACCAAAGAAGAATATCGTGTCAACAAAATCTACAACACGACATAGATGTTGGCTGAGAAAAATGTGGAGATTTGGATGACTTGGATGTATTCTTAAGAATGATTTGTTTGCTAGATGAATTTGAAATATGGTTTGGAAGATTTGGATGCATTCTTAAGAACTATTTGTTCGGTATTTATATAAATGGTTGTTACTGAAATTTACTTTACATTTTCATTTATTCTCAGTATTAATTTTATCCCATGACTGATAAGATGTGTATTTTGATTCATATTCCATTATCTTTTTTTTCCAGATCCTAAAAATATTATGTATATATTCATTAGTGGTGCTTATTTATCTATGAATTGTCTAATTATCTTATCTATCTACGGTTTCAAATAGTATTTTTTACAATGTTTGTAATTTTTTTCTGGAATAACTAATTTCTTTTTTTTTGTATTTTTCAGATTGTTGCACATACACTAATTTTTTTTTTTTTTTATTCTCGACAAATATATAGAGGAAAAATTTGAGAATAATAGCGTTAAATGATATAACTCATGTGTGTTGAAATTGCTAATATATGAAAATTTAAGTGTTTTCAAGTATCACTTTGCCAACAATATTCTACCTAAATTAGATTTACAATATAAACAACTCATTTTATTTGTAGACCCAAAAACTCCCTTTTTACCTATTTGTAAATATTGAAAATTGTATTTTTATTACGTATTTTACGTATATAAGAGTTGTGTAATTATTGTGTTTTTTATATATACCCTATTCCTTATAATTCTCATACTAATTTGTCAAAAATTCTACATAAATGCAATTTAATATAATCCCGTGCATAGCACGTAAACTAATTCTTTGTAATTCAACTCAATTAATAGCAAAAGAATGTGAATTGAATCAGAACGGATCAGCCGATCAGGGCGGCAGCTAGCCCATTAAGTCTGGCCCATTTTTCCAGCCCTAATCCAAGTCACAAGACAATCACTAAAATCAAGTACTTGGTTGTGAATAGATTGATTTAAATTAATTGGATCCTTCGGCATGGTTTAAAATGCTTAGGGATTTTTTTTTTTAAAATTGAAACAATGGATTTATAAGTACGTACGACTAGGGCTGTCAATGGGACGGATTTCAATTCGGATTCGATCCGAATTCAGTCCGATTTATTAGGATAATTGTTCGATTAGTGATCCGATGGGCCTGATCGATTAAGAAGATTAGTAATCCGAATTTGGAGCAAATATGGATCTAAGTTGATCCGATCCGTTACAAATCCGTATCAGATATATATTACTCTATGTTGTTTATATATTATATATTTAAACCAAAATAAAAATAAAACTATTTATGTTCCACTAAAATCTTTTACTATATTAAAAATAATATTAAAAAGAAATGCATGAGAGGTGATGTAGAACTGGTCTGGTAACTAATTGGGCCTACAATATATTAATTTATGCTATTTAATAAGAAAAATCAAAACTCTAACTATTCATCTATTGATAATGCCGTGAAAATGTCATTATTACGTGTCTTCTTAAGCCGAAAACAACTTGCTTTGATTCGAGTTTTGCGTGCTTTTGCTTGTTTTAGCGTTCTTTTGCGTTTTTGGTCCCTTGTTGGGATTTTGTGTGTTTTGATTGTGTTGTGTGCTTTTTATAGGGAGATGTGGATAAGAGCTTCAAAGGAAGGAGAAATCGAAGTCAAAATATAGAAGAATGTAGATAGCTGCTCACTAAAACATGCATAACTATTTCATGGATGATCCAAATGAGCTGAATTTTGGATATGTTATATATGAGTGAGTTAGCTACGCTACAGACTTTACAGATCCACAATCGGAGTTCGGAATCAAAAGATATGCCGCTCGGAAGGAAGTGTGGCAGAGCAGACAACTATCAGCCCAAACCTCACCGCGGTGAGGGCCTGCTGCTGCGAATTATCAGCAAAAACTTCGCATTTTTAAGGGGTATTTTCGGATTTTCTCCTCATGGGGCTATTAGGGCAAGATGAGAAGAGAGGAGACAACAACTTTGGCCCCTTTTTCTTTCTCTCCTTTTCTCTCTAGCCTCCCTCAACCTCCCTCTCTTTACTTTTCCTATTTTCTTGTATTAAAGACTCCACCAAGGGAGTGAATTAATCACCACCCTTGGGAAGTGATTATCTGGTGATTAAGGGGAGGAGAATCCATATCTCGATTTTATTCCGATTAGGTGATATCTTTCTATTTTCCTAATTGTCTATGATTGGGTGAAGATTGTTGTTATTTTCTTTTTGGAATAATGATTGTGGATTTGAATTCTCCGGATTTATATGTATTTATGTTATTGTTTGATTAATTATGTGTTGATGTTGGGTTATGTTTGATTTGTTGGGTTTATTATTTTATCGCATTATTGGCCAATGATTGTAGTAGATTATTGTTTAAGTACTTTGATTTGCCATAATCATATAATCGGGCTTAATTCTACTTTGAATGCATCCTAGACATAGGAGGTTGAAGGTTAGGCTAGTAACGATTTGTGAATTTCGACCTAGGATAGACATATACCTAGTGTGGTCCGTGTTCGTATAATGGGTTCGTTCGCACATGCATCAAATAACTTAGATTCTCTTTATTCGGGTTAGTCTTTGGCCCCGGGTAGCGGTACGCCTTAGAGTCCTCTATTGGATTCGGACTTTCTTTAGAGCACCGGATGACAACGATGTTTGTGAGTGATCCGGAGATGGAGAGTTCGGGTAGATTGATACGGTTAAGTGAAACCGAAAGGAAGGCTTAACTAAAAAGAACCCACGAACAACAAGTAAACTTAGGATTGTTTGCATAGCTAACCTAACAACCGCATGATTTATCCGCTTTAATTGATTGCTTATGAATCCTCCTTACCTCATAATTAACTCTCCCATTTACTTGCATTCTTAGTTAGATTTATTTTCCGCGCTCGTAGTTGTTAGTGAAACCACCCTTATCATAAATTTGGGTTGGATTTTGTATCCAGCGTTCTTATATGGAATATGCTATTGATTGATTCGTTTATTCCCACCTTTTATCCATTCATTGGGATTCGATACTCGGTATGTACTTATCGTTTTATATTACTTGTGACACGTATACTTGCGTACGTACACTGTGACACTTGATTTGTTTGAGTATCTATTTGTGTGTGTTTACATTGTATAGCATCGAGTTCACGCGCAACATCTATGTAGTAGCCGTCATCTTCCCTCTACTTTTTTTTTCCAATTTTTGTCTTCTCTTCCATTTCTCAATATTGAGTTTTCTTTTTCTTTGTCCCAATTTCTATATTTTTTTATTTATATTTTTGTTTCTATACCTTTGCCCACCATACTCCATTTTCTACAATTTTCAGACAATAGTTTTGATGAAATAAGTAAAATATTATATTTTTAATTCATGATGGTGGAATCTACAAGTATTTGGAGGAAAATGAAAGAAAAAAATTTATTGTTAAATGTGCTAAACGGATCCAAATAATTTATCCAGATCCAGGATATCCATCATATTCGAATGCGGCTGCTAATTTTCAATATCCGAGCGGATCCGAATCCGGATGAAAGAAATGAAAATTGGACTCGAATCCGAATCTGCCCTGATCCGATCCGAATCCGGCCCATTGACAGCCCTACGTACAACTAGCTATGTATGTATATGTATTTGTTATTTTATTTCCTTTAGAATTTCATACTCCATCGATTCAATTTTAATTTTACCATTCTTCCCCAAATCCCATATTCCCATGCATTTAAATAAAATAATGAAAAGTAAAACTGCAACCAAACTTGCATCTTGCATTGAAGGCATGCATTTGGTATATCTACTACCATTATTATAAATAAATAAATAAAGGTTTGTCAACTATAGATAAGAATGAATTAATAATTACTTATCTTAGATTATTAATGTAGTTTTTCTTACACTCTCATTTAATAAATTAAACAAAAACTACAAATAAGTTTCGTTTGTTGGCCGTTGCATTTATTTTGATGAAAAAAGAAAAATTGCAAAAAAAGGGGAAAAATGCAAGATATCCTATGTTATGTTAACCCTGCAAGAAATTACGCTATGAAATTTTTATTGCGCCAAACTTCCTCGTACTTTCAAAAATCTTGCAAAAAATATCCAATTTATGAAAAATAAGTTGTTTTGGATCGACATATTTGAGGAAACCATTTTTAAAATACTTCAAGTTGGTCCCTACAACTTCACGTAAAATATTTTTTAAATCATTCATTGAAATAGGTCGATCCAAAACGATCTATATTTTTTTTTTTTTTATAAATTGGGTATATTTTGCTGGGTTTTTTAAAGTACAAGGAAGTTTAGCGTAATAAAAATTTTACAGGGTAATTTCTTACAGGTTTAGTATAAAACAGGGGAGTATTTTACTTTTATCCCCAAAAAGTGAGGTGTCGTCTGTGTAGAAGAAAATATAAGAACCAGACGACATGCGTCGCGTAGTCCACAAGTTCTGTCCAAGTGTAAATTACTATGGACGGAGATTGTTAAATATTGTTGACTGTCATATAACAAAGTGACAAGCCAATGATTTAACATACACGTGTTTCACTAACCATTTTAAGTATCTTTAAAATTAAAAAGAAAATGAGATTTGAAATAATTCGGTTACAGTGTTTTGATACCTGCATAAAAGTTTTTTACTCCAACAATAAGCATAAAAAATGGAGCATCATTTAAATTAATTTAACTTTAATTTATCTAAATTAAGTTAAATTCAAATTAAATTAAAGCTTACTTAAAGTAAAGAAAATTAACATTAAATTAAAAAATGTTAAATAATCGTACCTTGCGTTAAATTATTTAGATAAGATTTCTGACAATAATTTTATCTACATGTCAGTGTCTGATTCAATGTTGAGATATTTGATAAGGATTTTCATCCATACTTTTTGTTTTTATCAATATGTCAACTTGTGATTCAGCGTTAGATATCTGATAAGGATAAGATTTTATATCAAGGTGTCAATTTGTGATTCAACATTGAGATATATGATATGGATTTTTATCGATAATATTTTTTTATCGAAAATTAACTTTCTCTGATATTTTTATTTTGCTCGTGATTTTTGAACTTGTGTATTTTAATTGAAATTTGTGGCCATTTTAATAGTTGAAATTTTTGACCATTGCAAAATTTGAAAATATAAGCCGTTGGGGAGAATTGGAAAGGACAAATAGCCGTTTTTAAATTTTCAGGCAAAAAATAATGCCCCTTGCCCAGGCATTACTTTTGATGCCAAAAAGTGTTGGACTTAAATTTAGGTCCAGTGATAATGCTTCTGCTAGAGCAGATTTTGGCATCATTTTGACCTTTAAGGCACTATATTTGGCTTTGATTCCCATTGTTGGAGTTGCTCTAAATGTAGATTACTATGGGCGGAGATTGTTAAATATTATTGACTGTCATATAACAAAGTGACAAGCCAATGATTTAACATACACGTGTTTCACTAACCATCTTAAGTAGCTCTAAAATTAAAAAGAAAATGAGATTTGAAATAATTCGAAGAGTAGTTGTTTTTTATTTGTTATTTTGGAGGATTGCACATTGATTAAAAAATTTAATAATTAGATATTTATTTGAAGCAAAAATTACAAAATACCATTTTTACCAAATAATCATAGTATTAATAAAGAATAATTATAAGTATTAATCAGAAGGGTAATATTGGTAGAAAAAAATTAATTTTACATTGAATTCCTAAAACGACAAATAAAAGTAAATAATTTTTTTTTTTTGCCAAAGTGACAAATAAAAAAAAAAAAAAAAAACCCGGAGGAAGTAAATAAGTTTATTAGTCCAATATATTTCTTTTTGTTACATGTACTAATTTCAATTTACTAGCCTGAGATCTACTAGAACTAGCTAGCATTGCCAACCTACCATTTCCAATTTCCTTCTTAGTAACTAACAAATAAACATAGTAAAACACAATTAATTAATGCCATCATAAATAACTAAATCTGATTAATTATGACATAACAGAAAAGAAATTAGGCAGCTAAAAGAGTATAGGGATAATTACAGGGACCTCCCCTGAGGTTAGGTGTAATTACCGTTCAATCCCCTTCGACTATCCTAATTACAGGGACCTCTCCTAACGTTTCAAAGGGATTACATCCGTTAGGCTTTCGTTTGTTTTTGCTAACGTCATCACCCAATATTTTTTGAATTTCTCATTTTACCCTTTTCAATTGTTTGTATGGAAGGAGATTAATTGTAATGTTTAGGATTATGAAATGGTAAAAATAGTTACAAAAAGTATATAAATTTAATAATTATTATAAATTTATAAATATTGAAAATAATTATTATAATTCAATAAATAATGTTTATATATATTATTTTAAAAAAAACCACCCCACCCCACCACAACCCCACCCCAACCACCATCCCCAACCACACCGTCCCCACCCCATTCCTCCTGGTCATGCCGCTGGCCTGGAATCTTAGATCCAAGGCCGGCGGCATGGCCTGGAGGAGAGATTTCGGTAGAGAGGGAGAGAGGGACGGGTTGGGCAAGGTGGGGTGGGTTGGGATGGGGGGTAGGGGAGGGTTAGGGCGCTTTTTTTTTATAATTAAAACACTCGAGGGCATAACGGTCAATTCCAGAATTATTTCTAAGTCTGTTAGTCTCGGTTATGGTTTGTAATCCTTTTGAAACGTTAGGGGAGGTCCCTGTAATTATAATAGTCAGAAGGGATTGAACAGTAATTGCACATAATCTCATAGGAGGTCCTGTAATTAATTATCCCAATTAAGAGTATATTTTAGGGTAAGAGTAATATGTTGTGAAAGTTAAATACTCCATTTTTATGCCATTAAACAAATAACTTGTATAAATCAAACGACAAATAAATAAACAAAATTGAAAATTGAGTAGACTTAGGTATGTGACAGTAGCATTTCGGTGGGTATATAGTAAATCCAAAATTCTCACAATTACGTAAAGAAATTAGGCACCTAAAAGAGTCTTTATTCATCAATACTGCATGCATTGTGCGATTCATCAACTTTTCTTTTTGGCTGTTTTATTCAAATTAATTTAACATTTAATTATTTTTTCTGTTTTGTTCTATTCACAGTCGGTGTATGTGCAGACAAATTGGAAAAAAAGGTTTGTTGAGTACATTTATACAAGTTAGCTGCGAGGGAATAAATATAATATTAATATATATTCAAGAAATTTCACAAAAAGAGAAAAATTGAGAGGGAAATTAAGGGAAAATGGGAGTTGATTTGAGGCAAGTAATGGTTGCTATTCTTACATTCTCCATGTTTAGTATGCTTGGTAATATGATCAAAAGAGACCATATTGATCCTCTCTTGGTAAGTTTTTTTTTTTTTTTCTCACAATTTTTTTTTAATTATGATTATCTAGATGAATGTGGTAATTAAGTTGTGATGTAGTTATTACACTATCTTTCCTTAATTATTCAGATTTTCAACTGTTTTCGATTTTTTATTCATCGGTATGTGTTAAATTTTGCGGAGATAAAATATCGATTTTTACATCGTTTCAAAATTTCATGAATTTTCTTAATTGGTTCATTTGCTACAACAATCGAGCTAAACAAATTATTACGCGTCTGTAGAGAAAAGGTATTTTCATCAAAATTCGATGATATTTACATCGATTCAAAATTTCATGAATTTTCTTACTTGGTCTTTAAAGAGGGGTATTTTACTCTGAAAGAATTTCATCGGTATGTGTTAAATTTTGTGGAGATAAAATATCGATTTTTACATCGTTTCAAAATTTCATGAATTTTCTTAATTGGTCTTTAAAGAGGGGTATTTTACTCTGAAAGACAATATAATATTTTTTAATTATTATTTAAGTTTAAGATATGATGCAGAGAAAAGGTATTTTCATAAAAATTTGATAAATTCTCTGAATTGATTTTATTTGCTACAACAGTCGAGTTAAACCGACTATTACGCTTATTTATAGAGGGGTATTTTTCTCTGAAAGACAATAGGATATTTTTATTTATTATTTAAGATATTATGTAGAGAAAATGTATTTTCATCAAAATTTGATAAATTCTTTGAATTGATTTTATTTGCTACAACAGTCGAGTTAAACCGAATATTACACGTCTTTCGAGAGGGGTATTTTTCTCTGAAAGACAATAAAATATTTAGAGAGGGGTATTTTAATTATTTTTTCTGGTTTGTTCTATTCTCAGTCGGTGTATGTGCAGACAAATTGGAAAAAAAGGTTTGTTAAGTGCATTTATAAAAGTTAGCTGTGAGGGAATAAATATAATATTAATATATATTCAAGAAATTTCATAAAAAGAGAAAAATTGAGAGGGAAATAAAGGGAAAATGGGAGTTGATTTTAGGCAAGTAATGGCTGCTATTCTTACATTCTCCATGTTTATTATGCTTGGTAATATGATAAAAAGAGACCATATTGATCCTCTCTTGGTAAGTTTTTTTTTTTTTTTTCTCAAATTTTTTTTTTTAATTATGATTATCTGGATGAATGTGGTAATTAAGTTGTGATGTAGTTATTACACTATCTTTCCTTAATTATTCAGATTTTCAACTGTTTTCGATTTTTTATTCATCGGTATGTGTTAAATTTTGCGGAGATAAAATATCGATTTTTACATCATTTCAAAATTTTATGAATTTTCTTAATTGGTCTTTAAAGAGGTGTATTTTACTCTGAAAGACAATATGATATTTTTTATTTATTATTTAACATATTATGTAGAGAAAAGGTATTTTCATCAAAATCTAATAAATTCTCTGAATTGATTTTATTTGCTACAACAGTCGAGTTAAACCGACTATTACGCTTCTTTAGAGAGGGGTATTTTACTCTGAAAGACAATAGGATATATTTTATTTATTATTTAAGATATTCTGTAGAGAAAAGGTATTTTCATCAAAATATGATAAATTCTGTGAATTGATTTCATTTGCTACAACAGTCGAGTTAAACCGACTATTACGCGTCTTTCGAGAGGGGTATTTTTCTCTGAAAGACAATAGGATATTTTTTATTTGTTATTTAAGATATTCTGTAGAGACAAGGTATTTTCATCAAAATTTGATAAATTCTCTGAATTGATTTTATTTGCTACAACAGTCGAGTTAAACCGACTATTACGCGTCTTTAGAGAGGGGTATTTTTCTCTGAAAGACAATAGGATTTTTTTTATTTATTATTTAAGATATTCTGTAGAGAAAATGTATTTTCATCAAAATTTGATAAATTCTCTGAATTGATTTTATTTATTACATTAGTCAAGTTAAACCGACTATGCGTCTTTAGAGAGGGGTATTTTACTCTGAAAGACAATAAAATAATTTTTATTTATTATTTAAGATATTCTATAGAGAAAAGGCATTTTCATGAAAATTTGATAAATTCTCCGAATTAATTATATTTGCTACAAAAGTCGAGTTAAACCGACTATTACGCACCTTTAGAGAGGGGTATTTTTCTCTGAAAGACAATAGGTTATTTTTATTTATTATATAAGATATTCTGTAGAGGTAAGGTATTTTCATGAAAATTTGATAAATTCTCTGAATTGATTTTATTTGCTACAACAGGCGAGTTAAACCAACTATTACGCCTCTTTAAAGAGGGGTATTTTACTCTGAAAGACAATATGATATTTTTTATTTGTTATTTAAGATATTCTGTAGAGACAAGGTATTTTCATCAAAATTTGATAAATTCTCTTAATTGATTTTATTTGCTACAACAGTCGAGTTAAACCGACTATTACGCGTCTTTAGAGAGGGGTATTTTTCTCTGAAAGACAATAGGATATTTTTTATTTATTATTTAAGATATTCTGTAGAGAAAAGGTATTTTCATGAAAATTTGAATAAGTCTCTCAATTGATTTTATTTGCTACAACAGTCGAGTTAAACCGACTATTGCGCGTCTTTAGAGAGGGGTATTTTACTCTGAAAGACAATATGATATTTTTTATTTATTATTTAAGATATTCTATAGAGAAAAGGCATTTTCATGAAAATTTGATAAATTCTCCGAATTAATTATATTTGCTACAACAGTCGAGTTAAACCGACTATTACGCGTCTTTAGAGAAGGTTATTTTACTCTGAAAGACAATATGATATTTTTTATTTATTATTTAAGATATTCTATATAGAAAAGGCATTTTCATGAAAATTTGATAAATTCTCCGAAATAATTATATTTGCTACAAAAGTCGAGTTAAACCCACCATTACGCGCCTTTAGAGAGGGGTATTTTTCTCTGAAAGACAATAGGATATTTTTTATTTATTATATAAGATATTCTGTAGAGGTAAGGTATTTTCATGAAAATTTGATAAATTCTCTGAATTGATTTTATTTGCTACAACAGGCGAGTTAAACCAACTATTACGCGTCATTAAAGAGGGGTATTTTACTCTGAAAGACAATATGATATTTTTTATTTATTATTTTAGATAATACGTAGAGAAATGTATTTTCATCAAAATTTGATAAATTCTCTGAATTGATTTTATTTGCTACAACAGTCGAGTTAAACCGACTATTACGCGTATTTAGAGAGGGGTATTTTTATCTGAAAGACAATAGGATATTTTTTTATTTATTATATAAGATATTCTGTAGAGGTAAGGTATTTTCATCAAAATTTGATAAATTCTTTGAATTGATTTTATTTGCTACAACAGTCGAGTTTAACCGACTAATACGCGTATTTAGAGAGGGGTATTTTTCTCTGAAAGACAATATGATATTTTTTATTTATTATTTAAGATATTCTATAGAGAAAAGGCATTTTCAGGAAAATTTGATAAATTCTCCGAATTAAATATATTTGCTACAAAATTCGAGTTAAACCGACTATTACGCGCCTTTAGAGAGGGGTATTTTTCTCTGAAAGACAATAGGATATTTTTTATTTATTATATAAGATATTCTGTAGAGGTAAGGTATTTTCATGAAAATTTGATAAATTCTCTGAATTGATTTTATTTGCTACAACAGGCGAGTTAAATCAACTATTACGCGTCTTTAAAGAGGGGTATTTTACTCTGAAAGACAATATGATATTTTTTATTTATTATTTAAGATAATATGTAAAAAAATGTATTTTCATCAAAATTTGATAAATTCTCTGAATTGATTTTATTTGCTACAACAGTAGAGTTAAACCGGCTATTACGCGTATTTAGAGAGGGGTATTTTTATCTGATAGAATATAGGATATTTTTTATATATTATATAAGATATTCTGTAGAGGTAAGGTATTTTCATCAAAATTTGATAAATTCTTTGAATTGATTTTATTTGCTACAATAGTCGAGTTTAACCGACTAATACGCGTATTTAGAGAGGGGTATTTTTCTCTGAAAGACAATAGGATATTTTTTATTTATTATTTAAGATATTATGTAGAGAAAAGATATTTTCATCAAAATTTGATAAATTCTCTGAAATGATTTTATTTGCTACAACAGTCGAGTTAAACCGACTATTACGCGTCTTTAGAGAGCGGTATTTTACTCTGAAAGACAATATGATATTTTTTATTTATTATTTAAGATATTCTATAGAGAAAAGGCATTTTCATGAAAATTTGATAAATTCTCCGAATTAATTATATTTGCAACAAAAGTCGAGTTAAACCGACTATTACGCGCCTTTAGAGAGGGGTATTTTTCTCTGAAAGACAATAGGATATTTTTTATTTATTATATAAGATATTCTGTAGAGGTAAGGTATTTTCATGAAAATTTGATAAATTCTCTGAATTGATTTTATTTGCTACAACAGGCGAGTTAAATCAACTATTACGCGTCTTTAAAGAGGGGTATTTTACTCTGAAAGACAATATGATATTTTTTATTTATTATTTAAGATAATATGTAAAGAAATGTATTTTCATCAAAATTTGATAAATTCTCTGAATTTATTTTATTTGCTACAACAGTCGAGTTAAACCGACTATTACGCGTCTTTAGAGAGCGGTATTTTTCTCTGAAAGGCAATAGGATATTTTTTATTTATTATTTAAGATATTCTGTAGAGAAAATGTATTTTCATCAAAATTTGATAAATTCTCTGAATTGATTTTATTTGCTACAACAGTCGAGTTAATCGACTATTACGCGTCTTTAGAACGGGGTATTTTTCTCTGAAAGACAATAGGATATTTTTTATTTATTATTTAAGATATTATGTAGAGAAAATGTATTTTCATCAAAATTTGATAAATTCTTTGAATTGATTTTATTTGCTACAACAGTCGAGTTAAACCGAATATTACGCGTCTTTCGAGAGTGGTATTTTTCTCTGAAAGACAATAAAATATTTAGAGAGGGGTATTTTAATTATTTTTTCTTGTTTGTTCTATTCTCAGTCGGTGTATGTGCAGACAAATTGGAAAAAAAGGTTTGTTGAGTGCATTTATAAAAGTTAGCTGTGAGGGAATAAATATAATATTAATATATATTCAAGAAATTTCATAAAAAGAGAAAAATTGAGAGGGAAATAAAGGGAAAATGGGAGTTGATTTTAGGCAAGTAATGGCTGCCATTCTTACATTCTCCATGTTTATTATGCTTGGTAATATGATCAAAAGAGACCATATTGATCCTCTCTTGGTAAGTTTTTTTTTTTTTTTTCTCACAATTTTTTTTTTTAATTATGATTATCTGGATGAATGTGGTAATTAAGTTGTGATGTAGTTATTACACTATCTTTCCTTAATTATTCAGATTTTCAACTGTTTTCGATTTTTTATTCATCGGTATGTGTTAAATTTTGCGGAGATAA
This sequence comes from Penstemon newberryi var. newberryi, assembly GCA_030819805.1. Lineage (NCBI taxonomy): Eukaryota > Viridiplantae > Streptophyta > Magnoliopsida > Lamiales > Plantaginaceae > Penstemon > Penstemon newberryi. The sequence goes on along the minus strand of JAUALY010000006.1, from coordinate 33,133,295 downwards.
AATATCGATTTTTACATAATTTCAAAATTTTATGAATTTTCTTAATTGGTCTTTAAAGAGGGGTATTTTACTCTGAAAGAATTTCATCGGTATGTGTTAATTTTGCGGAGATAAAATATCGATTTTTACATCGTTTCAAAATTTCATGAATTTTCTTTTTCTTAATTGGTTTATTTGCTACAACAATCGAGTTAAACAAATTATTACGCGTCTATAGAGAAAAGGTATTTTCATCAAAATTCGATGATATTTACACCGTTTCAAAATTTAATGAATTTTCTTACTGGGTCTTTAAAGAGGGGTATTTTACTCTGAAAGAATTTCATCGGTATGTGTTAATTTTGCGGAGATAAAATATCGATTTTTAGATCGTTTCAAAATTTCATGAATTTTCTTAATTGGTCTTTAAAGAGGGGTATTTTACTCTGAAAGACAATATGATATTTTTTATTTATTATTTAAGATATTATGTAGAGAAAAGGTATTTTCATCAAAATCTAATAAATTCTCTGAATTTATTTTATTTGCTACAACAGTCGAGTTAAACCGACTATTACGTGTATTTAGAGAGGGGTATTTTTATCTGATAGACAATAGGATATTTTTTATTTATTATTTAAGATATTATGTAGAGAAAAGATATTTTCATCAAAATTTGATAAATTCTCTGAATTGATTTTATTTGCTACAACAGTCGAGTTAAACCGACTATTACGCGTCTTTCGAGAGGGGTATTTTTCTCTGAAGGACAATAGGATATTTTTTTATTTATTATTTAAGATATTCTGTAGAGAAAAGGTATTTTCATCAAAATTTGATAAATTCTCTGAATTGATTTTATTTGCTACAACAGTCGAGTTAATCGAGTATTACGCGTCTTTAGAGTGTTGTATTTTTCTCTGAAAGACAATAGGATATTTTTTTATTTATTATTTAAGATATTATGTAGAGAAAATGTATTTTCATCAAAATTTTATAAATTCTCTGAACTGATTTTATTTGCTACAATAGTCGAGTTAATCGACTATTACGCGTCTTTAGAGAGAGGTATTTTTATATGAAAGACAATAGGATATTTTTTATTTATTATTTAAGATATTCTGTAGAGAAAAGGTATTTTCATGAAAATTTGAATAAGTCTCTCAATTGATTTTATTTGCTACAACAGTTGAGTTAAACCGACTATTACGCATCTTTAGAGAGGGGTATTTTACTCTGAAAGACAATTGTATATTTTTTATTTATTATTTAAGATATTCTGTAGGGAAAATGTATTTTCATCAAAATTTGATAAAATCTCTGAATTGATTTTATTTGCTACAACACTCGAGTTAATCGACTATTACGCGTGTTTAGAGTGTTGTATTTTTCTCTGAAAGACAATAGGATATTTTTTATTTATTATTTAAGATATTATGTAGAGAAAATGTATTTTCATCAAAATTTGATAAATTCTCTGAATTGATTTTATTTGCTACAACAGTCGAGTTAATCGACAATTACGCGTCTTTAGAGAGCGATATTTTTCTCTGAAAGACAATAGGATATTTTTTATTTATTATTTAAGATATTCTGTAGAGAAAAGGTATTTTCATGAAAATTTGAATAAGTCTCTCAATTGATTTTATTTGCTACAACAGTCGAGTTAAACCGACTATTACGCGTCTTTAGAGAGGGGTATTTTACTCTGAGAGACAATAGGATATTTTTTATTTATTATTTAAGATATTCTGTAGAGAAAAGTCATTTTCATCAAAATTTGATAAATTCTCTGAATTAATTTTATTTGCTACAACAGTCCAGTTAAACCAAATATTATGCGCCTTTAGAGAGGGGTATTTTTCTCTGAAAGACAATAGGATATTTTTTATTTATTATTTAAGATATTATGTAGAGGTAAGGTATTTTGATGAAAATTTGATAAATTCTCTCAATTGATTTTATTTGCTACAACAGTCGAGTTAATCGACTATTACGCGTCTTTAGAGAGGGGTATTTTTCTCTTAAAGACAACAGGATATTTTTTATTTATTATTTAAGATATTATGTAGAGAAAAGGTATTTTCATTAAAATTTTAATAATTCTCTGAATTGGTTTTATTTGTTAAAAAAGTCGAGTTAAATTGACTATTACGCGTCTTTAGAGGGGGGTATTTTACTATGAAAGACAATAGGATATTTTTTATTTATTATTTAAGATATTATGTAGAAAAAAAATATTTTCATCAAAATTTGATAAATTCTCTGAATTGATTTATTTGCTACAACAGTCGAGTTAAACCGACTATTACGTGTCTTTCGAGAGGGGTATTTTTCTCTGAAAGACAATAAAATATTTAGAGAGGGGTATTTTAATTATTTTTTCTGTTTTGTTCTATTCTCACCGTTACGTAAAATTTAAAATTGAGTAGACTTAGGTATGTGACAGTAGCATTTCGGTGGGTATATAATAAATCCAAAATTCTCACCGTTACGTAAAGAAATTAGGCAGCTAAAAGAGTCTTTATTCATCAATACTGCATGCATTGTGCGATTCATCAACTTTTCTTTTTGGCTGTTTTATTCAAATTAATTTAACATTTAATTATTTTTTCTATTTTGTTCTATTCTCAGTCGGTGTATGTGCAGGCAAATTGGAAAAAAAGGTTTGTTGAGTGCATTTATACAAGTTAGCTGTGAGGGAATAAATATAATATTAATATATATTCAAGAAATTTCACAAAAAGAGAAAAATTGAGAGGGAAATTAAGGGAAAATGGGAGTTGATTTGAGGTAAGTAATGGCTGCTATTCAAACATTCTCCATGTTTATTATGCTTGGTAATATGATCAAAAGAGACCATATTGATCCTCTCTTGGTAAGTTTTTTTTTTTCTCACAATTTTTTTTTTTAATTATGATTATCTGGATGAATGTGATAATTAAGTTGTGATTTAGTTGTTACACTATCTTTCCTTAATTATTCAGATTTTCAACTGTTTTTGATTTTTTATTCATCGGTATGTGTTAACTTTTGCGGAGATAAAATATCGATTTTTACATCGTTTCAAAATTTCATGAATTTTCTTAATTGGTTTATTTGCTACAACAATCGAGTTAAACAAATTATTACGCGTCTATGGAGAAAAGGTATTTTCATCAAAATTCGATGATATTTACACCGTTTCAAAATTTCATGAATTTTCTTACTGGGTCTTTAAAGAGGGGTATTTTACTCTGAAAGAATTTCATCGGTATGTGTTAATTTTGCGGAGATAAAATATCGATTTTTACATCGTTTCAAAATTTCATGAATTTTCTTAATTGGTCTTTAAAGAGGGGTATTTTACTCTAAAAGACAATATGATATTTTTTATTTATTATTTAAGATATTATGTAGAGAAAAGGTATTTTCATCAAAATCTAATAAATTCTCTGAATTTATTTTATTTGCTACAACAGTCGAGTTAAACCGACTATTACGTGTATTTAGAGAGGGGTATTTTTATCTGATAGACAATAGGATATTTTTTATTTATTATTTAAGATATTCTGTAGAGAAAAGGTATTTTCATGAAAATTTAAATAAGTCTCTCAATTGATTTTATTTGCTACAACAGTCGAGTTAAACCGACTATTACGCGTCTTTAGAGAGGGGTATTTTACTCTGAGAGACAATAGGATATTTTTTTTTATTATTTAAGATATTCTGTAGAGAAAAGTCATTTTCATCAAAATTTGATAAATTCTCTGAATTAATTTTATTTGCTACAACAGTCGAGTTAAACCAAATATTACGCGCCTTTAGAGAGGGGTATTTTTCTCTGAAAGACAATAGGATATTTTTTATTTATTATTTAAGATATTATGTAGAGGTAAGGTATTTTGATGAAAATTTGATAAATTCTCTCAATTGATTTTATTTGCTACAACAGTCGAGTTAATCGACTATTACGCGTCTTTAGAGAGGGGTATTTTTCTCTTAAAGACAACAGGATATTTTTTATTTATTATTTAAGATATTATGTAGAGAAAAGGTATTTTCATTAAAATTTTAATAATTCTCTGAATTGGTTTTATTTGCTAAAAAAGACGAGTTAAATTGACTATTACGCGTCTTTAGAGGGGGGTATTTTACTCTGAAAGACAATAGGATATTTTTTATTTATTATTTAAGATATTATGTAGAGATAAGGTATTTTCATCAAAATTTGAATAATTCTTTGAATTGATTATATTTGCTACAATAGTTGAGTTAAACCGACTATTACGCGTCTTTAGAGAGGGGTATTCTACTCTGAGAGACAATAGGATATTTTTTATTTATTATTTAAGATATTCTGTAGAGAAAATATATTTTCATCAAAATTTGATAAATTCTCTGAATTGATTTTATTTGCTACAACAGTCGAGTCAAACCGACTATTACGCGTCTTTAGAGAGGGGTATATTACTCTGAAAGACAATAAAATATTTTTTATTTATTATTTAAGATATTCTGTAGAGAAAAGGTATTTTCATCAAAATTTGATAAATTCTATAAATTGATTTTATTTGCTACAAGTCGAGTTAAACCAGCTATTGCACACCTTTGGAGAGGGGTATTTTTCTCTGAAAGACAATAGGATATTTTTTATTTATTATTTAAGATATTCTGTAGAGGTAAGGTATTTTCATAAAAATTTGATAAATTCTCTGAATTGATTTTATTTGCTACAACAGTCGAGTTAAACCGACTATTACGCGTATTTAGAGAGGGGTATTTTTCTTTGAAAGACAATAGAATATCTTTTATCTATTATTTAAGATATTATGTAGAGAAAAGGTATTTTCATCAAAAAATTGATAAATTCTCTGAATTGATTTTATTTGCTACAACAGTCGAGTTAAACCGATAATTACGCGTCTTTCGTGAATGGTATTTTTCTCTGAAAGACAATAAAATATTTAGAGAGGGGTATTTTAATTAATTTTTCTGTTTTGTTCTATTCTCAGTCGGTGTATGTGCAGACAAATTGGAAAAAAAAGGTTTGTTGAGTGCGTTTATACAAGTTAGTTGTGGGGGAATAAATATAATATTAATATATATTCAAGAAATTTCATAAAAAGAGAAAAATTGAGAGGGAAATAAAGGGAAAATGGGAGTTGATTTGAGGCAAGTAATGGCTGCTAATCTGACATTCTCCATGTTTATTATGCTTGGTAATATGATCAAAAGAGACCATATTGATCCTCTCTTGGTAAGTTTTTTTTTTTTTTTTTTTCTCACAATTTTTTTTTTAATTATGATTATCTGGATGAATGTGGTAATTAAGTTTTGATGTAGTTATTACACTATCTTTCCTTAATTATTCAGATTTTCAACTGTTTTCGATTTTTTATTCTTCGGTATGTGATAAATTTTGCGGAGATAAAATATCGATTTTTATATCGTTTCAAAATTTCATGAATTTTCTTAATTGGTTTATTTGCTACAACAATCGAGTTAAACAAATTATTACGCGTCTGTAGAGAAATGGTATTTTCATCAAAATTCGATGATATTTACACCGTTTCAAAATTTCATGAATTTTCTTAATTGATCTTTAAAGAGGGGTATTTTACTCTGAAAGACAATATGATATTTTTTATTTATTATTTAATATATTATTTAGAGAAAAGGTATTTTCATCAAAATCTAATAAATTCTCTGAATTGATTTTGTTTGCTACAACATTCGAGTTAAACCGACTATTACGCGTCTTTAGAGAGGGGTATTTTACTCTGAAAGACAATAGAATATTTTTTATTTATTATTTAAGATATTCGGTAGAGAAAAGCTATTTTCATTAAAATTTGATAAATTTTCTGAATTGATTTTATTTGCTACAGCAGTCGAGTTAATCGACTATTACGCGTCTTAAAAGAGGGGTATTTTTCTTTGAAAAACAATTGGATAATTTTTATTTATTATTTAAGATATTATGTAGAGAGAAGGTATTTTCATCAAATTTTGAATTATTCTCTGAATTGATTTTATTTGCTACAACTGTCGAGTTAAACCGACTATTACGTGTCTTTCGAGAGGGGTATTTTTCTCTGAAAGACAATAAAATATTTAGAGAGGGGTATTTTAATTATTTTTTCTGTTTTGTTCTATTCTCACCGTTACAATAAAATTTAAAATTGAGTAGACTTAGGTATGTGACAGTAGAATTTCGGTGGGTATATAATAAATCCAAAATTCTCACCGTTACGTAAAGAAATTAGGCAGCTAAAAGAGTCTTTATTCATCAATACTGCATGCATTGTGCGATTCATCAACTTTTCTTTTTGGCTGTTTTATTCAAATTAATTTAACATTTAATTATTTTTTCTATTTTGTTCTATTCTCAGTCGGTGTATGTGCAGACAAATTGGAAATAAAGGTTTGTTGAGTGCATTTACAAAAGTTAGCTGTGAGGGAATAAATATAATATTAATATATATTCAAGAAATTTCATAAAAAGAGAAAGATTTGAAACGGAAATTAAGGGAAAATGGGTGTTGATTTGAGGCAAGTAATGGCTGCTATTCTGTAGAGAAAAGGTATTTTACTATAGAGGGGTATTTTACTCTGAAAGACAATAGGATTTTTTTATTTATAATTTAAGATATTCTGTAGAGAAAAGGTATTTTCATCAAAATTTGCTAAATTCTCTGAATTGATTTTATTTGCTACAACAGTCGAGTTAAACCAACTATTACGCGCCTTTAGAGAGGGATATTTTTCCCTGAAAGACAATAGGATACTTTTTATTTATTATTTAAGATATTCTGTAGAGGTAAGGTATTTTCATGAAAATTTGATAAAATTCTCTGAATTGATTTTATTTGCTACAAAAACGAGTTAAACCAACTATTACGCGTCTTTAAAGAGGGTATTTTACTCTGAAAGACAATAGGATATTTTTTATTTATTATTTAAGATATTACGTAGAGAAAGTTATTTACATGAAAATTTGATAAATTCTCTGAATTGATTTTATTTGCTACAACAATCGAGTTAAACCAACTATTACGCGTCTTTAAAGAGGGTATTTTACTCTGAAAGACAATAGGATATTTTTTATTTATTATTTAAGATATTACGCAGAGAAATGTATTTTCATCAAAATTGGATAAATTCTCTGAATTGATTTTATTTGCTACAACAGTCGAGTTAAACCGACTATTACACGTATTTAGAAAGGGTTATTTTTCTCTAAAAGACAATAGGATTTTTTTTATTTATTATTTAAGATATTATGTAGAGAAAAGGTATTTTGATCAAAATTTGATAAATTCTCTGAATTGATTTTATTTGCTACAAAAATCGAGTTAAACCGACTATTACGCGTCTTTCGAGAGGGGTATTTTTCTCTGAAATACAGTAAAATATTTAGAGAGGTGTATTTTAATTATTTTTTCTGTTTTGTTCTATTCTCAGTCGGTGTATGTGCAGACAAATTGGAAAAAAAGGTTTGTTGAGTGAATTTATACAAGTTAGCTGTGAGGGAATCAATATAATATTAATATATATTCAAGAAATTTCATAAAAAGTGAAAAATTGAGAGGGAAATTAAGGGAAAATGGGAGTTGATTTGAGGCAAGTAATGGCTGCTATTCTTACATTCTCCATGTTTACTATGCTTGGTAATTAAGTTGTGATGTAGTTATTACACTATCATTCCTTAATTATTCAGATTTTCGACTGTTTTCGATTTTTTATTCATCGGTATGTGTTAAATTTTGCGGAGATAAAATATTGATTGTTACATCGTTTCAAAATTTCATGAATTTTCTCAATTGGTTTATTTGCTACAACAATCGAGTTAAACAAATTATTACACGTCTGTAGAGACAAGGTATTTTCATCAAAATCCGATGATATTTACATCGTTTCAAAATTTCATGAATTTTCTTAATTGGTCTTTAAAGAGGGGTATTTTACTCTGAAAGAATTTCATCGGTATGTGTTAAATTTTGCGGAGATAAAATATCCATTTTTATATCGTTTCAAAATTTCATGAATTTTCTTAATTGGTCTTTAAAGAGGGGTATTTTACTCTGAAAGACAATATGATATTTTTTATTTATTATTTAATATATTATGTAGAGAAAGGGTATTTTCATCAAAATCTAATAAATTCTCCGAATTGATTTTATTTGCTACAACAGGCGAGTTAAACCGACTATTACGCGTCTTTAGAGAGGGGTATTTTACTCTGAAAGACAATATGATATTTTTTTATTTATGATTTAAGATATTATGTAGAGAGAAGGTATTTTCATCAAAATTTGATAAATTCTCTGAATTGATTTTATTTGCTACAACAGTCGAGTTAAACCGACTATTACGCGTCTTTCGAGAGAGGTATTTTTCTCTAAAAGACAATAGGATATTTTTTATTTATTATTTAAGATATTCTGTAGAGAAATGGTATTTTCATCAAAATTTGATAAATTCTCATAATTGATTTATTTGCTACAACAGTCGAGTTAACCGACTATTACGCGTCTTTAGAGAGGGGTATTTTACTCCGAAAGACAATAAAATATTTTTTATTTATTATTTGAAGCAAAAATTCCAAAATACCATTTTAACCAAATAATCATAGTATTAATTAAGAATAATTATAAGTATTAATCAGAAGGGTAATATTAGTAGAAAAAAATTAATTTTACATTGAATTCCTAAAACGACAAATAAAAGTAAACAATTTGTTTTTGCCAAAGCGACAAATAAAAAAAAAAACCGGAGGAAGCAAATAAGTTCATTAGTCCAATATATTTCTTTTGATTACATGTACTAATTTCAATTTACTAGCCTGAGATCTACTAGAACTAGCTAGCATTGCCAACCTACCATTTCCAATTTCCTTCTTAGTAACTAACAAATAAACATAGTAAAACACAATTAATTAATGCCATCATAAATAACTAAATCTGATTAATTATGACATAACAGAAAAGAATTTAGGCAGCTAAAAGAGTATAGGGATAATTACATGGACCTCCCCTAAGGTTAAGTGTAATTACCGTTCAATCCCCTTCGACTATCATAATTATAGGGATCTCTCCTAACGTTTCAAAGGGATTACATCCGTTAGGCTTTCGTTTGTTTTTGCTAACGTCATCACCCAATATTTTCTGAATTTCTCATTTTACCCTTTTCAATTATTTTTATGGAAGGAGATTTATTGTAATGTTTAGGATTATGAAATGGTAAAAATAGTTACAAAAAGTATATAAATTATAAATTTATAAATATTGAAAATAATTATTATGATTAAATAAACAATTTTTATATATATTATTTTAAAAAAAAAACCAACCCACCCCCACCCCACCACAACCCCACCCCAACCACCATCCCCAACCACACCGTCCCCACCCCATTCCTCATGTTCATGCCGCTGGCCTGGAATCATAGATCCAAGGCCGGCGGCATGGCCTGGAGGAGAGATTTCGGCAGAGAGGGACGAGTTGGGTAAGGTGGGGTGGGTTGGGATTGGGGATAGGGGAGGGTTAGGGCGCTATTTTTTTTAATTAAAACACTCGAGGGCATAACGGTCAATTCCAGAATTATGTCAAAGTCTGTTAGTCTCGGTTATGGTTTGTAATCCTTTTGAAACGTTAGGGGAGGTCCCTGTAATTATAATAGTCGGAGGGGATTGGACAGTAATTACACATAATCTCATAGGAGATCCTGTAATTAATTATCCCAATTAAGAGCATATTTTAGGGTAAGAGTAATATGTTGTGAAAGTTAAATACTCCATTTTTATGCCATTAAACAAATAACTTGTATAAATCAAACGACAAATAAATAAACAAAATTTAAAATTGAGTAGACTTAGGTATGTGACAGTAGCATTTTGGTGGGTATATAATAAATCCAAAATTCTCACCGTTACGTAAAGAAATTAGGCAGCTAAAAGAGTCTTTATTCATCAATACTGCATGCATTGTGCGATTCATCAACTTTTCTTTTTGGCTGTTTTATTCAAATTAATCTAACATTTAATTATTTTTTCTATTTTGTTCTATTCTCAGTCGGTGTATGTGCAGACAAATTGGAAAAAAAGGTTTGTTGAGTGCATTTATACAAGTTAGCTGTGAGGGAATAAATATAATATTAATATATATTCAAGAAATTTCACAAAAAGAGAAAAATTGAGAGGGAAATTAAGGGAAAATGGGAGTTGATTTGAGGCAAGTAATGGCTGCTATTCTTACATTCTCCATGTTTATTATGCTTGGTAATATGATCAAAAGAGACCATATTGATCCTCTCTTGGTAAGTTTTTTTTTTTTCTCACAATTTTTTTTTTAATTATGATTATCTGGATGAATGTGATAATTAAGTTGTGATGTAGTTATTACACTATCTTTCCTTAATTATTCAGATTTTCAACATTTTTTGATTTTTTATTCATCGGTATATGTTAACTTTTGCGGAGATAAAATATCGATTTTTACATCGTTTCAAAATTTCATGAATTTTCTTTATTGGTTTATTTGCTACAACAATCGAGTTAAACAAATTATTACGCGTCTGTAGAGACAAGGTATTTTCATCAAAATCCGATGATATTTACATCGTTTCGAAATTTCATGAATTTTCTTAATTGGTCTTTAAAGAGGGGTATTTTACTCTGAAAGAATTTCATCGGTATGTGTTAAATTTTGCGGAGATAAAATATCCATTTTTATATCGTTTCAAAATTTCATGAATTTTCTTAATTGGTCTGTAAAGAGGGGTATTTTACTCTAAAAGACAATATGATATTTTTTATTTATTATTTAATATATTATGTAGACAAAAGGTATTTTCATCAAAATCTAATAAATTCTCTGAATTGATTTTATTTGCTACAACAGTCGAGTTAAACCGACTATTACGCGCCTTTAGAGAGGGGTATTTTTCTATGAAAGACAATAGGATATTTTTTATTTATTATTTAAGATATTCTGTAGAGAAAAGGTATTTTCATCAAAATTTGATAAATTCTCTGAATTGATTTTATTTGCTACAACAGTCGAGTTAAACCGATTATTACGCGTCTTTAGAGAGGGGTCTTTTTCTCTGAAAGACAATAAAATATTTTTTATTTATTATTTAAGATATTCTGTGGAGAAAAGGTATTTTCATCAAAATTTGATGAATTCTATGAATTGATTTTATTTGCTACAACAGTTGAGTTAAACCGACTATTACGCGTCTTTAGAAAGGGGTATTTTACTCTGAAAGACAATAGGATATTTTTTATTTAATATTTAAGATATTCTGTAGAGAAAAGGCATTTTCATGAAAATTTGATAAATTCTCTGAATTCACTTTATTTGCTACAACAGTCGAGTTAAACCGACTATTACGCGCCTTTAGAGAGGGGTATTTTTCTATGAAAGACAATAGGATATTTTTTATTTATTATTTAAGATATTCTGTAGAGAAAATGTATTTTCATCAAAATTTGATAAATTCTCTGAATTGATTTTATTTGCTACAACAGTCGAGTTAAACCGATTATTACGCGTCTTTAGAGAGGGGTCTTTTTCTCTGAAAGACAATAAAATATTTTTTATTTATTATTTAAGATATTCTGTTGAGAAAAGGTATTTTCATCAAAATTTGATAAATTCTCTGAATTGATTTTATTTGCTACAACAGTCGAGTTAAACCGACTATTACTCATCTTTAGAGAGTGGTATTTTTCTCTGAAAGACAATAGGATATTTTTTATTTATTATTTAAGATATTTTGTAGAGAAAAGGTATTTTCATCAAAATTTGATAAATTCTCTGAATTGATTTTATTTGCTACAACAGTCGAGTTAAACCGACTATTACGCGTCTTTAGAGAGGGGTATTTTACTCTGAAAGACAATAAAATATTTTTTATTTATTATTTGAAGCAAAAATTCCAAAATACCATTTTAACCAAATAATCATAGTATTAATTGAGAATAATTATAAGTATTAATCAGATGGGTAATATTAGTAGAAAAAAATTAATTTTACATTGAATTCCTAAAACGACAAATAAAAGTAAACAATTTGTTTTTGCCAAAGCGACAAATAAAAAAAATACCGGAGGAAGCAAATAAGTTTATTAGTCCAATATATTTCTTTTGATTACATGTACTAATTTCAATTTACTAGCCTGAGATCTACTAGAACTAGCTAGCATTGCCAACCTACCATTTCCAATTTCCTTCTTAGTAACTAACAAATAAACATAGTAAAACACAATTAATTAATGCCATCATAAATAACTAAATCTGATTAATTATGACATAACAGAAAAGAATTTAGGCAGCTAAAAGAGTATAGGGATAATTACAGGGACCTCCCCTAAGGTTAAGTGTAATTACCGTTCAATCCCCTTCGACTATCATAATTACAGGGACATCTCCTAACGTTTCAAAGGGATTACATCCGTTAGGCTTTCATTTGTTTTTGCTAACGTCATCACCCAATATTTTTTGAATTTCTCATTTTACCCTTTTCAATTATTTGTATGGAAGGAGATTTATTGTAATGTTTAGGATTATGAAATGGTAAAAATAGTTACAAAAAGTATATAAATTATAAATTTATAAATATTGAAAATAATTATTATGATTAAATAAACAATTTTTATATATATTATTTTAAAAAAAACCAACCCACCCCCACCCCACCACAACCCCACCACAACCTCCATCCCCAACCACACCGTCCCCACCCCATTCCTCATGTTCATGCCGCTGGCCTGGAATCTTAGATCCAAGGCCGGCGGCATGGCCTGGAGGAGAGATTTCGGCAGAGAGGGACGAGTTGGGTAAGGTGGGGTGGGTTGGGATTGGGGATAGGGGAGGGTTAGGGCGCTATTTTTTTTAATTAAAACACTCGAGGGCATAACGGTCAATTCCAGAATTATGTCCAAGTCTGTTAGTCTCGGTTATGGTTTGTAATCCTTTTGAAACGTTAGGGGAGGTCCCTGTAATTATAATAGTCGGAGGGGATTGGACAGTAATTACACATAATCTTACAGGAGATCCTGTAATTAATTATCCCAATTAATAGTATATTTTAGGGTAAGAGTAATATGTTGTGAAAGTTAAAGACTCCATTTTTATGCCATTAAACAAATAACTTGTATAAATCAAACGACAAATAAATAAACAAAATTTAAAATTGAGTAGACTTAGGTATGTGACAGTAGCATTTCGGTGGGTATATAATAAATCCAAAATTCTCACCGTTACGTAAAGAAATTAGGCAGCTAAAAGAGTCTTTATTCATCAATACTGCATGCATTGTGCGATTCATCAACTTTTCTTTTTGGCTGTTTTATTCAAATTAATTTAACATTTAATTATTTTTTCTATTTTGTTCTATTCTCAGTCGGTGTATGTGCAGACAAATTGGAAAAAAAGGTTTGTTGAGTGCATTTATACAAGTTAGCTGTGAGGGAATAAATATAATATTAATATATATTCAAGAAATTTCACAAAAAGAGAAAAATTGAGAGGGAAATTAAGGGAAAATGGGAGTTGATTTGAGGCAAGTAATGGCTGCTATTCTTACATTCTCCATGTTTATTATGCTTGGTAATATGATCAAAAGAGACCATATTGATCCTCTCTTGGTAAGTTTTTTTTTTTCTCACAATTTTTTTTTTAATTATGATTATCTGGATGAATGTGATAATTAAGTTGTGATGTAGTTATTACACTATCTTTCCTTAATTATTCAGATTTTCAACATTTTTTGATTTTTTATTCATCGGTATGTGTTAACTTTTGCGGAGATAAAATATCGATTTTTACATCGTTTCAAAATTTCATGAATTTTCTTTATTGGTTTATTTGCTACAACAATCGAGTTAAACAAATTATTACGCATCTGTAGAGACAAGGTATTTTCATCAAAATCCGATGATATTTACATCGTTTCAAAATTTCATGAATTTTCTTAATTGGTCTTTAAAGAGGGGTATTTTACTCTGAAAGAATTTCATCGGTATGTGTTAAATTTTGCGGAGATAAAATATCCATTTTTATATCGTTTCAAAATTTCATGAATTTTCTTAATTGGTCTGTAAAGAGGGGTATTTTACTCTGAAAGACAATATGATATTTTTTATTTATTATTTAATATATTATGTAGAGAAAAGGTATTTTCATCAAAATCTAATAAATTCTCTGAATTGATTTTATTTGCTACAACAGTCGAGTTAAACCGACTATTACGCGTCTTTAGAGAGGGGTATTTTACTCTGAAAGACAATAGGATATTTTTTTATTTATTATTTAAGATATTATGTAGAGAAAAGGTATTTTCATCAAAATTTGATAAATTCTCTGAATTGATTTTATTTGCTACAACAATCGAGTTAAACCGACTATTACGCGTCTTTAGAGAGGGGCATTTTACTCTCAAAGACAATAGGATATTTTTTTTTATTATTTAAGATATTCTGTGGAGAAAAGGTATTTTCATCAAAATTTGATGAATTCTATGAATTGATTTTATTTGCTACAACAGTCGAGTTAAACCGACTATTACGCGTCTTTAGAAAGGGGTATTTTACTCTGAAAGACAATAGGATATTTTTTATTTATTATTTAAGATATTATGTAGAGAAAAGGCATTTTCATGAAAATTTGATAAATTCTCTGAATTCATTTTATTTGCTACAACAGTCGAGTTAAACCGACTATTACGCGCCTTTAGAGAGGGGTATTTTTCTATGAAAGACAATAGGATATTTTTAATTTATTATCTAATATATTATGTAGAGAAAAGGTATTTTCATCAAAATCTAATAAATTCTCTGAATTGATTTTATTTGCTACAACAGTCGAGTTAAACCGACTATTACGCGTCTTTAGAGAGGGGTATTTTACTCTGAAAGACAATAGGATATTTTTTTATTTATTATTTAAGATATTATGTAGAGAAAAGGTATTTTCATCAAAATTTGATAAATTCTCTGAATTGATTTTATTTGCTACAACAGTCGAGTTAAACCGACTATTACGCGTCTTTAGAGAGGGGTATTTTACTCTCAAAGACAATAGGATATTTTTTTTTATTATTTAAGATATTCTGTGGAGAAAAGGTATTTTCATCAAAATTTGATGAATTCTCTGAATTGATTTTATTTGCTACAACAGTCGAGTTAAACCGACAATTACGCGTCTTTAGAGAGGGGTAATTTGAAAGACAATAAAATATTTTTTATTTATTATTTAAGATATTCTGTAGAGAAAAAGTATTTTCATCAAAATTTGATAAATTCTCTGAATTGATTTTATGCTACAACAGTCGAGTTAATAGACTATTACGCGTCTTTAGAGAGGGTTATTTTTCTGTGAAAGACAATAGGATATTTTTTATTTATTATTTAAGATACTCTGTAGAGAAAATGTATTTTCATCAAAATTTGATAATTTCTCTGAATTAATTTTATTTGCGACAACAGTCGAGTTAAACCAACTATTACGCGTCTTTAGAGAGGGGTATTTTTCTCTGAAAGACAATAGGATATTTTTTATTTATTATTTAAGATATTATGTAGAGAAAAAGGTATTTTCATCAAAATTTGATAAATTCTCTGAATTGATTTATTTGCTACAACAGTCGAGTTAAACCGACTATTAAGCGTCTTTAGAGAGGGGCATTTTACTCTGAAAGACAATAGGATATTTTTTATTTATTATTGAAGATATTTTGTAGAGAAAAGGTATTTTCATCAAAATTTGATAAATTATTTGAATTGATTTTTTTTGCTACAACAGTCAAGTTAAACCGACTATTACGCTTCTTTAGAGAGGGGTATTTTTCTCTGAAAGACAATAAGATATTTTTTATTTATTATTTAAGATATTATGTAGAGAAAAGGTATTTTCATCAAAATTTGAATAATTATCTGAATTGATTTTGTTTGCTACAACAGTCGAGTTAAACCGACTATTACGAGTCTTTAGAGAGGGGTATTTTACTCTGAAAGACAATAGGATATTTTTTATTTATTATTTAAGATATTCTCTAGAGAAAATGTATTTTCATCGAAATTTGATAAATTCTCTGAATTGATTTTATTTGCTACAACAGTCGAGTTAAACCGACTATTACGCGTTTAGATAGGGGTATTTTTCTCTGAAAGACAATAGGATATTTTTTATTTATTATTTAAGATTTTCTGTAGAGAAAATGTATTTTTATCAAAATTTAATAAATTCTGTGAATTGATTTTATTTGCTACAACAGTCGAGTTAAACAGACTATTACGCGTCTTTAGAGAGGGGTATTTTTCTCTGAAAGACAATAGGATATTTATTATTTATTATTTAAGATATTCTTCTCCCAAATGATCTTTAACTCGCCTTCACAACGTGAAATTTTTTTTTTAGCAAAGTAAAAGCATGATTATTAAAATAAAAAGAGTAATCAAATTTCACGCAAGTACAATGGGAGAATTTGATTTACATATGTGGATAGTAATAAATAAATTATTTATTTAATTATATATGATATTTTTTTAATATAAAGTTCTAAGTATATGATATGGTAAGTGTAATATATAGTGAATCTGTGAAAGTTCGGTATGCAGGGTACAATAGCTGTTGGAATCTGGAACCACATATTCTGTACTTCACTATTTGATATTAAATGAGCAAATGCGGAAGTAATTCATTTTTATTTTTTGCAATTGGACTTAATTGATTTCTCAATTATCTCGAAAAGCATTATTTTTCGAGAATCTTGGGGAAAATAAATTGCTATTAGACAGAGTATTTAAAATAATGACCAATTTTTCACTCCTCTTTACAGATACATCATACATGTAACATTTATCAATCATTATTCGTGAAATATATATGTCAAAACTTAGTACAATGTGCATATATTTTTCGGAATAATTTATAATGTTTATTTGAAACATTTTTTGAAGGAACCTGTAGCAGCATCAAGTACAGTCCAATATGATATGCTAAAGGTATCAAAACCAGGCATGATGAAACTATCTGAAAACATTTATGGTCCGTGGAAAGAAAACAACGAACCCCCAAAATCGTGCTGGAAATTGCCTTCATTTAGTAAGCAATATTAATTATTTATAATTAATAAATGTATATACTCACTCCATTTTTTTTATTTATCGTTTTGGCAAAAAGAAATTGTTTACTTTTATTTGTCGTTTTAGGATTTCAATGTAAAATTAATTATTTTTTAAACAATGCTATGATTATTTGATTAAAAGGGTGTTTTGGAATTTTTGCTTCTAAAAAGTGGCTATTTATTACATTTTTTAATCCTTGTGCAATCCAAGAAAACGACAAATAAAAAAAAAATTGAAGGAAGCAATATAAACATTTGTCATTGTTAATTACTATTTGTTTATTTCTTTATGCAGAAGTTAAAGATCAGTCCACTGGTTACATTTTCTTTTCATTGTCTCATGGCCCTGAATATCATGCTTTACAGGTCTATTCTATTTATTTCCTTAATTTAACCAAATATATATACTTATTATAAGTAAGTTCACATTGAAAATTCTTTATTGTATATGTAACAGATAGCAAATGCTGTTTTAGTAGCTAGTCATCTTGGAGCAACACTTGCACTTCCAGATATCAAAGGAAACAAATTTGGAGAAAAAAGGTAAATTTTTTATTTTTAATCTCAATATTTCATTACATAGTTTCCAATATATTATTTTGCAAATAATTACAGACAATTTGGAGAAATCTATGATGTAAACAAATTCTTGAAAAGCCTAAATGGAATTATCCGAGTCGATATCGATCCACCAACTGAACTATCAAACGCGAAGCTTCCCATCGTAAGGGTACCTACAAGAGTCTCCGAGGATTACATAGCTTCGAACATTAATCCCATTTTCCAGACCAAAAAGAATTTGAAGATCATTACATACTACGATTCTTCAAAATTTACGAATGGAAAAGAAGATAAGTTATCAAATGCATATCAGTGTTTGGCAATGTACGAAAGCCTAAAGCTGCAGCCGGAATTGCAAGAACTTGTCGATTCTATGGTCGGGACTTTGAGAAGCTTGAGCCATAAAACGCGTGGCCGTTTTGTGGCTGTGGACTTTAAGGTTGAGATGGTGGAGAAAATGGGATGTAATGGTGAAGAAATTGGTGAGTTTTTGAAGAAGATTGGTTTTCATAAGGACACTACTGTGTACTTGACTCAGACAGGATGGGATCACAGTCTTAATGCATTGAGGAATGTTTTTCCAAACACTTTTACTAAGGTAAGGTTTTTGGATCTCAATCCTTTTAGCATTAAATCAAAGTTAAAAAAGTTAGCTCCAATTTAGAAGAAATGGCGATTTTAGCATACCCTATCGTTTTTGGCACTTTGCACTCTCGAATTTGCACTCCAATAGGATGCACTTTGCTAAAGAATATACGATGCAAAATACCAAAATGTTGCTCTATTTGGCGTTTTTCATGTGTTCAAAGTGAACTTTTTAATGTATCTTCCAAATTGTACCAACAGGATGCAATAATGCCTGCTGATGAAAAGGCGAAGTTCATGGACTCGGAAAATCACCAATATGAAAAACTCATCGACTTCTACATATGCAGTCAAGGCGACGTCTTTGTTCCAGCCAGTCCGAGCCGATTTTCAGTTGGCGTCGTTGGGGAAAGAATTGCACTTGGCAAAACTCAGATACTCATTCCTTCAAAGAACACTTCTGGCTCTGCAGCTGATTATATTTCACCTGACATAGCCAAGAAAAGCCATTTTGCTAATTCATGCTTCTGCTGAAAGAAGTATGATAAAAATTGGCTTGTTGTGTCCCCCTCAAATTATAAATAAAACGTTTAATAAATAAGATGCTTTAGAAGCATCTGGTTTACTTTTTCCTAGTAATTGACAGTTCTTGCTATTCTTCATGCATCCATATTTTTTTTTAGTTCGTTACGAGGACGAAAATTCGAAGGATATACATGTTAACACCGCAAGCATGTAAGACTTTAGAGCGCGAAAATATCCAGTTCCAAAACATGCAACAATCAATCCCCAAGCACAAAAACAAGTACTGTACCGTGTAAAGAATACCTAAAGGGGCACCAATGTGCTATTACATCATAATCCTAAACAAAAACAAAAACAAAAACCAGCTAAAGGATTCACAGTTACTATTTCATGTTTGTATACATGTTAGCCTGTACTCTTAAGAATACTTTTCAAATGGAGCAGTGACTTTCATCCTGGAAAAACAAACAAACAAACAAACAATTAATTTGGTAGTTGATTTATATTCAGAAAATGAATATTTATTCACATGGAGAGGCCAACAATTTCTAAATCATAACAGGAGGGGGTTCATCATGTATAAAAGAAGAATTTTTACCTCGAGATGTATTTGCCAATGAGTGATCAACACCACCGGGATTCTTTTTTCGCCTTGTGAAAAACTCACTCAGATGTCTCTCAGGGACAGGAATTAGTTTTCCGACAATGGCAAGTGGCCAACTGGTAGCAAAAGGCCAAAACCAATGTCCATTATGAATAATAACAGAAATAATAATAATGATGATACAAATAATAGATGGCAGATGTATATTAACCTGATAACGCCGATGATAATGGAAATCAGCCACAGCTTCCAACTGAGACGAACTGTGGAAGCAAACTTTCCCAGAAAAAATATGATCATAACCTGGACACCAAAGAGAGGATGCATATATAAGAAGAGTAAATATAATAAGACTCAAATTATTAAGAAGCAAAATAAAATACCTGAAGAACTACTTCGAGGCCAACTATTCCCATGAACAGGCGGTTTTTGGTCACTCCTTTTCAGACATTCATCTGGTCTGGCTTTCTAGCATTGAACTCGTTGAATACCTATAATAAAAAAAAAGAAAATCTTATAAGAAAAAATAAAGTCGGGTGGGGTGGGGTTGAGAGGAGAGAAAAGAAAAAAATTATGTTTCAAAACATGTAACTGTCCTGTTTTACGTAACATAATTTAGAAAATATGTTCATAAGCATTATGCTGTTTTACCTGACAGAAGACAAATGCATTGAATATTAGGGTATTCCTAATTCTGACAGCACGACCACTCGCATCAGGCGTGAGCTTTAGGATGCTAATTCCCCGGAAATTGAGGATTAAGAGCACAGTGACTTGATATAAGGCCTGAAATCAAGGGATTAGCAGCAATAAAAACAGAGAATCCAACTTTACGATGCAAGTAAATAGTACCAAAAAGGTATCTCATACCTGTATTAGTAGATTCCTCCACATGATGTTGGTTATAAGAGGTTCCCTGAAACATAAACAATTCACTTTATCAACAAGTATTTAATGTATAAATGAGATTGTCATACAATATAATACTAATTATAGAGAAAGAATAAGTTTATACAAGTCTGACCTTCTACCCACAGGAGCTCGGCGCATGAGGTGGTCTGTAGGAGGCTCCGTGGCGAGTGCAAGAGCTCCAAGAGTGTCCATTATTAGATTAACCCAAAGAAGCTGTAACAAAGATAGAATATGATCAGTGTCTGAAATTGACAACAATACCTGGGGACTAAGACTAACCAACACAAAGACATAAAAGCACAAACTAAAGTATACATACCTGCACAGCATTAAGTGGGACATCGCCAGAAGAAACTGCAGCCACGACATTGATTACCAAAGCTGCGACATTAACTGTAAGTTGGAATTGGATAAATTTCTGGATATTGGCGTAAACTGATCTGCCCCATCGCACAACCTGCAATAGATATAAAATTCCATTCAATATTTCAAGTAAATAATAATCACCCAAACATACATCATCAAACTTTGGTTACAAATGAATACTTGTCTTATGACTTTTAATAATAAAGCTGAAGAATTATTTTATGTATAAGATAGTTTCACATTATTATTAAGAGCCCAGTAGAACAACAAGAATGGCAATGAGTTATGTACAAGTGTTGTGTATTACTCCTGCATAAGAATAAAACTTAAAGACACCAATATAATTCTGACTGAGAAACCTACCTTCACGACAGAAGCAAAGTTGTCATCCAATATAATGATATCCGAACTCTCCTTTGCGACTTCCGTGCCTTGAATTCCCATTGCAAGACCAATATCAGCCTACACCATAATGATATTGTAAGCCATATCAGTTGAACTGGAATGTAAAAACAAAAAACAAAAAACAAAGAAAACCAATAAACTCCAGACGGCAGACGATCAATCATTATATATCATTCTTTTTTTCTAAAATTTCAAGCAGATATCATTAGTTGATTTAGACTGGTAATAATTTTCTTTAACTAAGATTGATTAACCTGTCTACTACAATTGTACAAACAGAGTCAAAACAGGTAAGAATATACATTATAAACTCCATCAGACAACCGAAGACTCTCCTCATCTAATTGACAAGACAAAGTTCAAAGAGAAAACCAGACCTCGTGTAGTGCGGGAGCATCATTAGTTCCATCTCCAGTGACAGCAACAACATGTCCCCTCTTCCTCAAAGCTTGCACAAGCAATAGTTTGTCATTCGGTGATGACCTTCCCATCACCTGAGCACAAAATAAAAACAAGAAGCGTTTGAACCAATTAAATAACCAGAAGATTTGTGCAGTATCCAAAAATCTAAGCAGCAAGTGAATTCCATACAGAAATCTTATCAGCCACGTCTAGTCTCTGTGAATCAGTCATGCTACGGAATGACTTTCCTTCCATAAGATTAGGCTCAGTAGCATTCTCATTTGACCCTAATATCCCACACTCTAAAGCTATTGCCCTAGCTGTTTGAAGATTGTCTCCAGTGACCATGCGCACCCACATAGTTATCAAACCAATAATCCACATTACTGCATCATTTAACAAGAAAAGCACAAAACACAAGCAATGTTTTAGAAGCACAAACACATTTGGTGGAGGGAACAAACTAGTACTTAGCATAAGCTCATTATATATTGATACCTAAGAGGGGGGGTGAATTAGGTATATATAACTTTTTCTTTGTGTCTCGTTCCAGAGGACAATTAGTTGAATGTTCCAGTAATTTTAAATTTAAATTCCGATATGATTAAATTCAAAATTCCAGTAAAGTAAAGTGCAGAAAATAAATAGAATAATAATGCAAACACCGTTTATAGAGGTTCGCGCCCAAAACGGCCCCAAAACGGCCTACTTCCTCTCTTCCAGCACCCCTGGGTAATTCACTAGATACGTGGCTTGCAGGACGAACCTCCGCCACACGAGATTACAAGATTTTTATTCTTACTCTCGATACGAGCTTGCTAGGCCTAACCTATCGCTCAATAAAAACCGTGCTTGCTAGATTCCTATCTATCGCACAAAAATCGTGCTTGCTAGAACACTTAGTCCTATCGCACTACGAGCTTGCAAGTACAAAACTTCGCACAAAAACGATTGTAAAATTTTGATTACAAATAAATGCTCCAAAGTGAGCTGATTTTTGCTAGACTAAACTCTCTTCTTTTTTTCTTCTATTACTTAGAGTATATTCAAGATTTCAAGAGCAAAAAAAAAATGTTTTTAAAAGCTTTTTGAGAAAAATGATTTATGCAAAATTAAAGAACACTCAAAGGCTTTAACTTGGAGAAATGAGGTAGCAAAGTGAAATTTTCAGAATTGAATTGGTAGTTCTGGCCGTGAGAATGAACAACTATTTATAGTTGAGTGGAATTGATTCAATAGGAAATGATTTTTAAATTCAAAAATTATTTTGCCACTTTTAAAATGATTTTGCAAGATTAAAACATGTGACAAACATTTTAATGAATGTGGGCAAGGTTTAGTAAATAGATGAAGATAAAATCTTTCCAAAAGAATTGATTTGAAGAATATTTTCAAAAGATTAGATAATCAAGGCAAGATATTAGCAAGACAAAATTAGAGACAAATTAGAGACAAATTAGAGACAAATTATCTTGCTAGCTAAATCAAGGTTTTGAAATAAATCTTTCCTTTAAAATTTGACTTGATTGAGAATTCAAATTTAATAGCCAAACTTATAATTAAATTTTCAGAAATCATTAGGCTTAATTAAAAAACAATTTTTGGCCAAAATCAATTAAAGTAGTTCACGGCTTATTTGTAAATGGAACAAAGGAAACTTTTGGTTCAAACCATTTTTAGAAAAGGGCCGAGGTGTTTGGGCCAAAATATATTAAAAAAAGTTTGGGCTAAGAATTTTCTTGCTCTTTTAATCAATTGAAAATACTTACTAAGTTGACCACAATTTTTTTGAATCGAAAATTGGGCCCTTCAGGGGTGCTAGGGGCTTCGATCTTGATCTTCATTCATAACGAGCCTTTAGCTAAAATTGGGCTTCTCATGATCTTCCTTCATAATTTGCATAAGCCTTTTTATGCCAAACTTGGTCCTTCTTCATTGTTTGGACTATCTCAAAATCCAAATGGGTTGCTCTTTTATAAATAAATACCTGTTCAAATCATGAAACTAAAGAGCACCAATATGTTAAAAAGTTTGTTTGTTAATCATCAACTATTCGGTTAACAATCTCCCCCTTGATTGACAAACAACTTTTGATGCGAAAAATATTTTAAGGGAACTCCCCCTAACTTTATGCATTTTTGAGAAATTCAAACTCCCCCTCAATTGAGGCATTTAAAAAATGTTTCTTGGGAAATATAAGAGGCCTTAACATTAGTTGTTAAGTCTCTTTGACCAATGAATTTTTGAAAAAAAACATTTTTATGCAAATTTTCAAAATCATGCAATGCCAATATATATATGAGCAGCATAAAGTCCAAGGCATAATGTCAATAATCCATGATCAGAGAACCAAATGCGCAATATATGACTTGACCAAGGCAGTGAGTAAAATAGGCAAAATACAATTCAAAAAGCAGCAAGCAATCCGAATCTTTAGTAAGCAAAATAGACAAGCAGCATAAAATAGAAAAGCATCAAATGACTTCTTCTCCCCCTTTTGTCAATCAATCAATATTCGCAATATGGAAATAAGATCAGAGTTTCACGAATAATTAGGCGGAAGCATAATCTTTTCAAATTTACACTTATAATGCCCAAATTTTTTCTATTCAAACAAAATTGATCTTCAGCGACTGCCTTTGTAAAAATATCCGCAAGTTGATTTTCAGAGTTTACAAAATTAACACAAATATTACCTTTTTGCACATTGTCACGTATAAAATGATATTTAATATCTATATGTTTAGTACGAGAATGTTGGACAGGATTCTTGGTAATACTAATAGCACTAGAATTATCACATAATATTTCCACATTCTCAAATAATAAACCAAAATCACGCAAATATCTTTTCATCCAAATAATTTGAGCACAACAATTAGATAATGCAACATATTCCGCTTCAGCGGTTGAAAGTGCAACAGAATTTTGCTTTTTACTATGCCATGCAACAAGACATTTTCCCAAGAGTTGACATGTGCCACTGGTACTTTTACGGTCTAGCAAGCATCCTGCTAAGTCCGCATCAGAGTAACCAGTGAGATTAAAAATTTTGCTAGTTGGATACCATAGACCAAAATTTATGGTTCCTTTTAAGTACCGAAAAATTCTTTTGACAGCGACAAAATGCGACTCTTTAGGTGCAGATTGAAAACGAGCACAATAACAAGTGGCAAACATGATATCGGGTCTACTAGCAGTTAAATAAAGAAGACTTCCAATCATACATCGATACCTTGTTTCATCAAAGGGTTTACCTTTCTCGTCCTTATCAAGTTTTGTGGTAGGACTCATAGGAGTACCCATTTATTTGCACTCGTCCATTCCAAATCTTTTGATGAGTTCTTTTGTGTATTTCGTTTGACAGATAAAAATTCCTTTTTCATTTTGTTTTATTTGAAGCCCAAGGAAATATGTTAGTTCACCCATAAGACTCATCTCAAATTCATCCTGCATACACTTAGCAAAATCTCGGCAAAGGAGATCATTAGTAGCACCAAATATTATATCATCAACGTAAATTTGTACAATTAACAAATCATTTTCATTTGCTTTTAGAAAAAGTGTTGTATCAACTGTACCAATAGAAAAACCATTTTCTAAAAGAAATTTACTTAATCTTTCGTACCAAGCCCTAGGGGCTTGTTTTAATCCATAAAGAGCTTTTGACAATTTGAAAACATGGTTAGGAAATTTTTCATTTTCAAAACCCGGGGGTTGCTCGACAAAGACTTCTTCATTTAGAAAACCGTTTAAAAAGGCACTTTTAACGTCCATTTGAAAAAGAGTAAATTTTCTAAAAGAGGCATAGGCAAGTAACATACGAATAGATTCAAGTCTAGCAACAGGAGCATAAGTTTCATCGAAATCGATACCTTCTTGTTGATTGTAGCCTTTAGCGACTAATCTCGCTTTGTTTCGAGTAACCTCACCTTCTTCATTGAGTTTATTTCTAAATACCCATTTTGTTCCAATAATGGTGTGCTTACTTGGTCTTTCGACTAGAGTCCATACCTGATTTTTATCGAATTGTGCGAGCTCATCTTTCATAGCGGCAACCCAAGACTCATCATTTAGTGCTTCATTAACGTCTTTTGGTTCGGTGATTGAGAGTAGGACGAAGTTGGCATTTTGATTTTGTCTCACGGTTGATCTAGTTTGCAGCCCACTTCTTAAGTCACCAATAACTTGAGTAGTAGGGTGGCTTGATGCGTGTTTAAACCTTCTTTGGACAGGTTCGTTTCTGGAAGTTTCAATGTTACTGGAACTTTCTTCTTCAGTTTCTGTTTCAGCATCATGTTCCGAAATCCTTTTGAAACTTTCCTCTGTTTTAGTTACTGGTTCCAGTACTGGTTCCGACAGATTCAGTTTTTCTATTATAGCTTCATCTTCATCACCTGAAATGTTATTGCTCAAGGGTTTCTTGGCCTCAAACGGATTAGTTTCATCAAAACGAACATGCATAGATTCTTGAATGGTTCTTTTCCTTTTATTATAAATACGATAAGCTTTACTAGTCACAGAATATCCAACAAACATGCCTTCATCGGCCTTAGGATCAAATTTAGTAAGATAATCACGATCATTAAGAATATAACATTTGCATCCAAAGACTTTAAAGTAAGCAATATTTGGTGTTTTTCCATTCCAAAGTTCATATGGAGTTTTATTTAATATAGATCTAAGAAAGACACGATTGGATACATGACAAGCAGTACTTACGGCTTCAGCCCAAAAAGATTTAGGTACATCATATTCATGCAATAGGGTTCTGGCCATTTCTTGTAACACTCTATTTTTACGTTCAACTACCCCATTTTGTTGAGGGGTCTTAGGTGCAGAAAAATTATGAGAATAACCATTATCATCACAAAAAGAAGCAAAGTATTTAGAGTCAAATTCAGTACCATGATCAGTTCTAATTGAATTAATGAGATAACCCTTTTTATTTTCCAATTTCTTTGTTAAAGTAATGAATGCATCCAAGGCTTCATTTTTGTGAGCAAGAAATAGAACCCATGTAAAACGAGAGTAATCATCCACAATAACAAAAACAAATCTTTTACCAGCTAAAGTTCTAGTTTTCATAGGACCAAAAAGATCAAGATGAAGTAGTTCAAGAGGTCTAGTAGTGGAGACTATCTTTTTCAGTTTAAAAGAACTTTTTATTTGTTTTCCCATTTGGCATGCATCACATAATTTTTCCTTATGATAAGTAATTTTCGGAATACCCTTGACAAGATCAGATTTAGCAATTTTTTATATTAGATCAGTGTTAATATGACCAAGTCGTCTATGCCATAAAGATTCAGATTCATCACTAACAGCTAAGCATTTAACATTTTGGTTGGCAAGATCTAAAAAATCAATGCAATAAGTATTACCATCTCTTAAAGCTTCAAAAATAATTTTTCCATTCTTTTTAACAATGCATTTGGATGTTTCAAAATAAACTTCATAACCGCTATCACAGAATTGGCTAATACTCAATAAATTATATTTTAATCCTTTAACAAACCAAACGTCTTTAATGCAAGTGGAGGAATTCTTACCAACATTTCCACGACCAATCATTTTACCTTTCGTGTTGTCCGCAAAAGTAACGTAGCCTCCTTCACTTTTATCAATTTCACAAAATTTTGATAGATCTCCCGTCATGTGACGAGAACAGCTGCTATCAAGAAACCATTTGTCTTTTCGTGAAGGAGTCTTTTGTACCTATTCAACAATGAGATAAGGTTTGCACTTTAGGTACCCAGATTTTGGGTCCTTGCGAGTTAGTCACAACATTTTTAGGCATCCACACAAGTTTATTGGCGTTGTTTCTTTTGTAGATGCAATTAAAAGATTTGTGACCGGTTTTTCCACAGAAATTGCAAGTATGGTAAGATAAAGAAGAATGTTTTGCAAGTTTGCTCAATTTGTCAAAAGAGTGTTCATATCCAATTCCGGCTCTATTTAATGACACATTTTGCATTCCTAGAAGTCTATCTAGATTATCTTTTCCTTTAGTGAATTTTTCTAGACATCTAGTTAGATCAACAACTTTGGCTTTAAGAAATGCATTTTCTTTCAAAATACGAAAATTTTCATTTTTAAGTTTTTCAATTTTCTCAAGGCTTTCTTCCATTTTTGTGTCAAATTCTTCTCTTTCTTTATTTAGCAAAGTTATCTTTTTCTTGAGTTTTTCATTTTTAGAAGCAAGATTTTTAAGATCCTTTTTGCATTCATTTATCATATAAGTCCATTCATCTTCACAATCTATTTCATTATCTATATCATCGCATTCATCAAAATAGTGTGAAGGTAGTACCTCATTTCGAGTCATGAAGCAAAGATTTCCGGATTCGTCTTCCGTTTGTTCTTCTTCGGAGTCCGGTTCATCCCAAGACGCGATCATTCCTTTGCTTTTGGTTTTCTTGAATGATTTCTCGAATTTCTTTAATTGTGGACATTCAGTACGTATGTGTCCCGTTTCGTGACATTCGTAGCATCTAACTTTGTTCTCGGCTTTGAATGGCTTCTTATTGTTTTTCGAGAATCTTTTTGTGAACCTATTTCTTGAGAGTTGGTTGAGCCTTTTGGTAAGCATGGCTATCTCTTCATTTCGCTCCTCTTCGTCTAGTTCCTCAATGTCACTGTCATCGTCCTGCAAAGAATTTGAGTTAAATGCAATAGATCTTCTATCTTTAATTGTGCTTACCTCGTCTTTAGACAAGATGGTGAGTTCATGTGATGTGAGTGAGCTTATGAGTTCAGCCATGGTCATTTTGTTGAGGTCCTTGGCTTCTTGTATGGCGGTGACTTTAGGTGTCCATTCTCGCGGGAGAGATCTCAAAATCTTCTTGACTTGCTCACTTTGAGGGTAAGTTTTTCCAAGTGCAGTCATGGGGTTAATGATCTCCATGAATCAAGCATACATTTGACTTATGCTTTCATCCTCTTTCATGTTGAACATTTCGTATTGATGAACCAAGATGGTGATTCGTTGCTCTTTGACTTGACTTGTCCCCTCATGAGTTACTTGTAACATATCCCACATGTCTTTTGCCGTAGCGCACGAACATACCCGATTGTATTCGGATTTAGTGAGGGCGCATGCTAGTAGATTTTTGGCCTTTGAGTTTAGTGACACCAGTTTCTTGTCGGTGTCGGTTAGTTCCTTCCATGCTTTGGGGATTTGCTTCTCGCCTTCGGTTTTCATTGGTATGGATGGTCCTTCAAGAATTACACTCCATAGATCACAATCAATGGAGATCATGAACTCCTCCATTCTATTTTTCCATATTGAGTACGCAGTTCCATCAAATAGTGGGGGCCTGTTATGCGATTGTCCTTCTGCGAAAACATCATTGCTAAAAGTAGACATAAGATCGTTAGCTCTCGGGGGTTAACCTGCACAGTTAAGAGAAATTAAAGAGCACCTGCTCTGATACCAATTGATACCTAAGAGGGGGGGGGGGGGGGGGGTGAATTAGGTATATAACTTTTTCTTTGTGTCTCGTTCCAGAGGACAATTAGTTGAATGTTCCAGTAATTTTAAATTTAAATTCCGATATGATTAAATTCAAAATTCCAGTAAAGTAAAGTGCAGAAAATAAATAGAATAAGAATGCAAACACCGTTTATAGAGGTTCGCGCCCAAAACGGCCTACTTCCTCTCTTCCAGCACCCCTGGGTAATTCACTAGATACGTGGCTTGCAGGACGAACCTCCGCCACACGAGATTACAATATTTTTATTCTTACTCTCGATACGAGCTTGCTAGGCCTAACCTATCGCTCAATAAAAACCGTGCTTGCTAGATTCCTATCTATCGCACAAAAATCGTGCTTGCTAGAACACTTAGTCCTATCGAACTACGAGCTTGCAAGTACAAAACTTTCGCTCAAAAACGATTGTAAAATTTTGATTACAAATAAATGCTCCAAAGTGAGCTGATTTTTGCTAGACTAAACTCTCTTCTTTTTTTCTTCTATTACTTAGAGTATATTCAAGATTTCAAGAGCAAGAAAAAAATGTTTTTAAAAGCTTTTTGAGAAAAATGATTTATGCAAAATTAAAGAACACTCAAAGGCTTTAACTTGGAGAAATGAGGTAGCAAAGTGAAATTTTCAGAATTGAATTGGTAGTTCTGGCCGTGAGAATGAACAACTATTTATAGTTGAGTGGAATTGATTCAATAGGAAATGATTTTTAAATTCAAAAATTATTTTGCCACTTTTAAAATGATTTTGCAAGATTAAAACATGTGACAAACATTTTAATGAATGTGGACAAGGTTTAGTAAATAGATGAAGATAAAATCTTTCCAAAAGAATTGATTTGAAGAATATTTTCAAAAGATTAGATAATCAAGGCAAGATATTAGCTAGACAAAATTAGAGACAAATTAGAGACAAATTATCTTGCTAGCTAAATCAAGGTTTTAAAATAAATCTTTCCTTTAAAATTTGACTTGATTGAGAATTCAAATTTAATAGCCAAACTTATAATTAAAATTTCAGAAATCATTAGGCTTAATTAAAAAACAATTTTTGGCCAAAATCAATTAAAGTAGTTCACGGCTTATTTGTAAATGGAACAAAGGAAACTTTTGGTTCAAACCATTTTTAGAAAAGGGCCGAGGTGTTTGGGCCAAAATATATTAAAAAAAGTTTGGGCTAAGAATTTTCTTGCTCTTTTAATCAATTGAAAATACTTACTAAGTTGACCACAATTTTCTTGAATCGAAAATTGGGCCCTTCAGGGGTGCTAGGGGCTTCGATCTTGATCTTCATTCATAACGAGCCTTTAGCTAAAATTGGGCTTCTCATGATCTTCCTTCATAATTTGCATAAGCATTTTTATATCAAACTTGGTCCTTCTTCATTGTTTGGACTATCTCAAAATCCAAATGGGTTGCTCTTTTATAAATAAATACCTGTTCAAATCATGAAACTAAAGAGCACCAATATGTTAAAAAGTTCGTTTGTTAATCATCAACTATTCGGCTAACAATCTCCCCCTTGATTGACAAACAACTTTTGATGCGAAAAATATTTTAAGGGAACTCCCCCTAACTGTATGCATTTTTGAGAAATTCAAACTCCCCCTCAATTGAGGCATTTAAAAAATGTTTCTTGGGAAATATAAGAGGCCTTAACATTAGTTGATAAGTCTCTTTGACCAATGAATTTTTGAAAAAAAACATTAGTTGGTGATCCAGAAATCTCCAGAGCTCCACCACCCTATTTAAGACCAGCCACAACAAGTGTCATATTCAGTTATAACTACAACAACATTAACAATCAACTATAACACATTCAATAGTAAGAGTTAGAAATTTACACCACACAAACAAACAAAAAGAAAGAGAAAAATCACAAATTAATGAGAACAGTCTGCTAGAACATACCTCTGGCACACATACACTCCCAGTTGTGTTTTGTGCAATGCCTTCACTAAGCAAAGAGATAACCCTAGGAGGGAGCAGTGACTTATTTTCAGGAGAATCAAGTTTCCCTCCACAGGCGTATACTTCCACCACAGTCATCTATACAAGGAAAAGATAATACAACGAATTTACAAATTAAAAACAAATAAGCAAAGCCTCTCCAGTTATCTAACAGCCAAAAGATACTGATTTGATAACTGATATGCACCTGATTCAGAGTTAGAGTTCCAGTTTTGTCACTGCAAATGGTAGTTGCAGAACCCATTGTTTCACAGGCTGATAGCCTCCTGACCTGCAGTACATTGCGCAAATAACTCAGGAATAAAACATGAAAAAATTAAGGAAAAGGAACACGGTTATCCGTGTTTTAATCCATAGTGAGAATACATACCAATGCCTTATCAGCCATCATTTTTCTCATTGAATAGGCAAGCCTACAAGGCAAATAATAATTACTTCATATATAACAACCAGATGCAGGACTCAATAGATTGTGGAAATTAACACACAGACTTTACGTCAAAGTTACAGCCAATGGAAGACCCTCAGGTACTGCAACAACCACAATGATCACCTAAAGTTTCATCCAGATCAATCAACAACCCAAAAAATGAGAATACTGTAAAATATCAAATAATATTCCGGAGAGTACATACTGCAACAGTGAATATTTGGACGAAGCCATCAATTGTATTACCAACACTAGTCCTCCCAGCCCTGAATTGGAAGCTACCATCTGGATTTCTAGTATGGCTAGTGAAAAATCTGCTCGAACAAAAAAGAGTCAAACTTACAATGTACCATCTCCTTTCCAAAAAAAAAATGCAAAAGCAAAATAGCTTCATGAACCATGTCCATAATAAAGTTACCTGACCACAAGGATTATTAGAACAACTACTGCTACTGCAAGACCAACCATACCGATAAAAGTAGCAACCCCGTTCAATCGAACCTAAACTCAGTAACAAGTAAAATCAGAAGCCAACCACTAAATATTCATTTGTATTAAAAAATCAAACAAAAAAATAACCTGCAAAGGTGTTTCCTCGCCATTATCATCCGATATGCTTGCCATAAGCAAACCCCACTCTGTGTTTATCCCCACGCTTGTTACCTGGGAAAAGACTAGCAATCAAACCTAGCCACTAAATAAAGGTCCACTGAAGTCCGAGTATATCCAATCAGAAGAATTTATCCCAAAAATGAATGTTCTCTGAACAAGAAGGCTCTGTTATCTCACACATTTTTTTATACTTCAACCTAGTATAAAGTTTCCACATTTGTTAAAGCGCCAGTAACCTTATTCTTAGATATAGAAATTATGGGGCCATTTGGATGTATTTTCAGCATAAATAAGTTTTTTGGTGCCAATAACTAGTAATTACGTATAATATAAGCACACCAGTTACAAGATGATAGAAGCCAGCTACCCCATTAACAACTCAATAGATAAGTTTGAGACTATAACTCTAGAAGCATAACATTTAGGATTAGACAAGTGGTATCCCAACAAATGTGGAGGACCCATGCAGAGACAGGCATAAACAAAATCGCTGGTCCAGCATTTAGTGTAAGCAACAGTTATGACTCTCTCGAAATATAGTATTTAAGAGAGGTTTGTGTACAATAAACAAATAAGCACCTCGACCCAAAAAAATATTCAGTCAAAATAAATATGCTGTTTCTTAAACTCGCTATAACTTCGTCCGGACAGATGAAAATTCAAAATCAATCATTCAAGTGATGGAAACAAGAGAATATTACCAGCATGCTGCCATAACCATCAGCCACCTTGCAACCTGACATAAGAAAGGGTTCTCTAGTTGGATCCTTGTGAACCTGCAAGAACATATTTAACCATTAAATGGGAGGACGGAGACAGTGGTTGCAATAAAGTATATCTGATCCTCTCTAGAGGGCTTACAATTTTGCTTTCCCCAGTCATACTTTAAGTTAAGTTTGGACTATGGGTATTAAATTTATCATGGAATAAAAGTGTAGATACCGATTTGCTATTTTCAATTTGATGAATGGCTAAACTGAAAATAATGGAAGATATACTAACCCTAGTAGGTTATTATATAAAAGGGGTTATGATCCTCAATTGTACATTACACAACAACACAATATAGAGTTACATAATTCATATTCTCTGCAATCCATTTTTGCAAAGTAATAAGGTTCTAAGGTTTGTATCAAGTGGAAGATCATAAAACTCATCATCACTAAATCATCAAGAACATCAAGATTGCTAGCATGAATCAAGGTAAGTTTCCGCTTCATCAAAGTCTCAGATTTACTTTTAATCTCTTGATAATCGACATGGTTAGGCAATTAAGGTTTTCGGTATTAAATCGAATTAAATCTTTTGATCATTATGTTTATGTATTCGATTTAAAGATCCAGTGGTATCAGAGCCACCCATGTTCGATTCTTAGAGATTTTCAAAACTTATGTTTATGAAATATGAAAATCTGAATTTGGTTCTTAAGTTTCGTAGATTAAGTTTAAAAAATATGGATTATGCATGTTTGGATTTTTTGCTATCTTGATCTTGTTTATAAAAAAAAAAAATAGAATTTCATGCTTTGTAGATCTTGATTATGCAAATTAGGGTTTATTGCTTTCTTGATCTTGTTTTCTAAAGATTAGGTTTCATGTTTTATGCAATGTTATTAAAACCGGACCGGACCGACCGGTCCGACCGGTTCGACCGCGAACCGGAGGATGGTCCAGCCCAGTTTACCCCCTAAAACCAGCTGACTCAAAAATCAGTCTGAACCGGGTTGAACCGGTCCAAAACCGGTGAACCGGCGAACCGGTTTGTGCCGGTTCAACCCTATTTTGAATTTCTTTTTTTTTTTTTTTTTGATTTTTTAAATTTTATTAGTTTTAAAAATAAACTAAAAATTCTTGTAGAAGGTGGGATTTGAACACCTAACCTCTTGCATGAAACATAACTTCTTTAGCAGTTGAGCTACATCATTTTTGTTGAATTTCTAGTACAAAACAAATTTATAAATTACAGAAAACTTGTAGCCAAATTTGTTTATAAATTAGATTATGATAACTCAAATTAACATTTTACACATTATCAATGAAAATTAATACTCAAATAATAATTTTTTATTAAAATTTGTTCTATAAGATATTTCTTTCCAATATTATTTTAGGATAAATAGTGTCAAATTTTGAAAATCAAATCGATATGTTATGCAAGTTGGATTTTGAATATTAGACTTTTATACATAATCATATTTTAAATTTATTAATCTCTTAGTTTGTTGTATTTTTAACATACACTTTTAAATGTTTATAAAGAAATATAGTCATATTATATTTATATGAGCTTACAAATAGTATCATATTACAATTATGATATAAGTTATGTAAATATTATGTGATTTAATTTAAATATATTCTAAGATTTTATATATTTTTAACCAATTGTAGGATAATGTTTTAATTTTATGCATATTATATATACTTTAAAATTAAATATATTTATAATATCATTATGACGTCATCCGGTCCGACCAGCGGTCCGACCGGTTCGACCAGTAAAACCAGTGGCCAGTTGGCTCACGGGTTCACTGTCCGGTCCGGTTCTGAAAACATTGATTTTATGTTTATGCAATTAAAATTGCTTTATGAATTTATTGATCTTTCGCATGATACCTTAAGTTAACCTAGTAAAAATATGTTTTTTTGACTAGATTATCGAACTTTAGTGCAAATCTCTCGTTATGGATGGAAAGGGCATAAAAATAAATTATAATACTTAAGATAATAAATAAATTGAATAAAAAATCAAGAAAGGGAAAATATTGGATTTCCAGTGATTTGTTTTGACTGTGGGTTGGTTGGTCATCGGAGTAATATGTGCCCATCAAAGAAAGGAGTTGATCCGCCACCTGGTCCCTGGCGTCGACGGCGATCGGAAAAGGAACGGGAAAGTCGTTCCAAGAACAGATGGGTAACAAACAATTTGGGGAATGGATACACGTCATAAGTGGCACTAGAAACAAGAATTTAGCTACCACAAATAAGGACAGAAACAAAGGGACAGTTCGGGTTAATGCTAATAGATTTGCAGGTATTTTTGATAGATGATACGAAAAAAATAACCAGGGGATGGCCCACTTACTATCTGACCCAAGTGCGGCCCACTCAACCTCTTCTCTGAAGACCGCCCATAATGAGATACGGGCCCAATAAGTTGTTGATCGATCCAGTCAACAAATTTCTACTGACTTAGAAATTCTCTCTCCCTGACTTCCAGGAGGAATGACTCAAACCCCTCTGCACCATTTACTCTTTGAAGAAGAGGTTTTGAAAATTAAAGATTTTTTCGCGAAAAAGAATTCTTCTTCCCAGATTAGCAATGGAGCCGTTAGTGACTTGCTTGATTACGGCGACCCTGGAGATGCGGATCGAAGTGGACTTACTAAAGGTAATTGCAGTTCAACCACTCGATTTGCAAATTTTTGCCATGGCCAAACTGATTCCGGTGGAGGAGACGAATGTATGGCCGAGGGCGAAATTGGGACTAAGTTTGAGTTTGATCAAGAAAATAGGGCAATGGCAATTGATGTCAGGTCTAGCCAACTAGTAAAGCGAAGCGAGTCTAGGGATTCCAAGTGATTGATTGCCCAATCGAGGTACACCATCTTAAATCATCTCCAATGAAAATTTTATCTTGGAATTGTATAGGTGCGGGTAGTAAGGAGTTTCGAACTCGTTTTTTAGATATTAAGAGAGAACAAAATCTGGATGTTGTGTTTCTTCTCGAAACTAAAGTGGATAATAGTCGGGCTACAAGGCTTTCTCTGAATTTGGGTTTCACTGATTCAATTTGTGCACCTGTTACTGGTCGTAGTGGAGGGATTTGGTTATTATGGAACAGTGGGGATAATAAGGTGGATGTTGGTTTGGTGACTGATCAGATTATCCACGCTATTGTTGGTCCCAAAAATGAAAACGGGTGGCTTTGTTCCGCTGTTTATGCCAGTCCGCATTTGGGTAAGAGAGGTGCTTTATGGGAGGATATCAAGGAGTTGAGCTCAGTGGTGAACATACCATGGTTAGTCACCGGTGACTTGAATGATATTTATGGGCCAAGTGAGAAGCATGGGGGAAGAAGTATCAATTGGAATCGGGACAACAAATTCAGGAGTATGATTGACGAGTGCGGGTTCATCGACTTTGGGTTCTACGGTCCGAAGTTCACGTGGCGTGGTACGAGGAGTGGCGGATGCAAGGTTAGAGAGCATCTGGATAGGTCCTTGACTAATTGGCAATGGAGAGAGAAATTCTCGGATGGTATGGTTTCTCACCTTCCCCGTACCCACTCTGATCACTGTCCTATTTTAACCTCTTGTTATGACACAACCACATTTCCATCTCAAAAGCCTTTTCATTTTGAATTTTGTTGGACTTCCCATCCCGAGTGTAGTGAGGTGATTATAGCTTTATGGAGTGAAACTGATTCCACACCCGAGGCTTTAGCTTTACTTCTTGAAAGAATGAAAATATGGAACAAATCTACTTTCAGTAATTTTTTTAGGAAGAAAATATTAATCAAAGACCGTATCCTCGGTATCCAAAAGAGTCTAGCTTTGAGGGAGAATCCGCAATTAGATAGCCTAGAATCTAGTCTTATCCATGACCTTAACCATATTCTTTACCAAAAAGTGGCTCTTTGGTTTCAAAAATCTAGGAATAGTTGGCTTAAGTTAGGAGATCGTAACACAAACATTTTCCATATTTCTACCCTTTGTAGGAGGCGGAACAATAAGATTTCCTCGATCAAAATTAATGGTGAGTGGTGTGTTGATCCTCGTACCATTAGGGAAGAAGTTTGAATTTTTTTCAACGAAACCTTTCATTCATAATCCTAGTGCTCATCCTAGCCTCCCTTTAAGTAGTCTCCAACTTCGGTTATGTGAGGAACAATGTCTTTCCATGATCATTCATCTCGAATTCTTTCTTTAGATAATCAACTATTATTTGAAGCTCTTCAGGAGTTCCAATAATATTCAAATCATAAAGGCATACAACAATTATAATAAACTCTGATTCGAATATTTTTATACAAACACATGGACGAATTGGATCACTTTTATAACCCTCTTTTGACAGTATTCAGTAAATCGGTTATACCATATATATCTAGATTCGTTCAATTCAAATAAAGATCTACGCATGAGTATTGAACAATCTTCCCGGGAATTTCTGAGTGTATTTAAGATCTATTAGACGCATATCCAATTTTTCATCTACTGTCTGACTAATAAGGTATCTAAAAATAATTGCATTCACCACTGGAGAATATGTCTCCTTATAATCAGTTTCAGGTCTCTGCGAAAAATCATGTAGCACTAGACTTGTTTCATATCTTTCAACTTATTTTTCTCATTTTCGTTTTCACATAAACACTCATTAATACTCAAGGAATTTACTCAGGCATTTGGAATTCTGGTCCAAAAACTTCATGTTTTGAACATGAACTTAGTTCTGCTTGAATTGCGTCTTTTCATTTTGGCCAATCATTTCTATGTTTATATTCTTTAATAAATTTAGTTTCAAGATCCTCATTTAATTTTATAATTATATGCAAAATTGTTGTCGACAACTATTTTATTTCGGTTCCATATTTTTCTCGTATTGACATAACTTATCGAGATCTCTTCATTTTCATTGTTTTCAGGTACCCGAACCTCTTCTGGGGTGTTATCATTAGTTATGTCTTGCGACTCTTCAGGAGTGTTTGCCTCCATAATATGACTATCTTGAATATTTGCTCCTTTTCTTTTACGATGATTTTTTTTCTTTGGAACTGTGGCTTATTTTCATTTTCATTAACAGATTGTCCTACCGGGACATAACTGGAGCATTTTCAGCTGGTATATAAGATTTAGTAACTCTTTTATATTAGTAAAGTCATCTGACAGTAAATTTGCAATATTTTGCAAATGTATTTTATCTTCTGAGCTTCGAGTGTACACTGATGTATTTGAGGATCTAAAGAAGATAATGTTGATGCATTTCATATAATTTATTTTACCAGCTCTTTATTCTCTCCCCTAATGTCGAGAACATTATTTCATCACAATGGACAAATCGTACCGTAAATAAATTTTTAGTTAATTTATAGAAAGGTATAACAAACATATATTCTCAACCTTCTTTGAAAACCCATCTTTATGCGTTTTGGTGGAGCAATTGTAACATATGTCGCACATCCTTGATTTCTAAGATGAAAAATGTTTGACAAACGTTAATTTCAACGGGAGAAATTATGATAACATATTGGCATGATGCACACAAGTGTTGATGCATGTAAAACAACATATATACATTCTGAAATAAGAAGTTTTGTTCTCATTAATAATGGTTTAGCAATTACTTGGAGGCGTATAAAGAATGATTCTGCTAAACCATTTTGTGTATGAATATGGGCAACGTGACTTTTAATTATTGTTCAATAGTCATTGGAAGCCTCATATGTGAAATCACCAGCATTATCAAGGTACATTGTAAAAAATTTAATTATTTGCGCAAATAATCCCGCAAACTTCAGGTTGCAGGTTGACAATACACATGTCACCATTGGTAATAGATGCATCTATCAAGAACATGGAATATCTAAATAGTTCACATAATGGATTGATCTATGGCCCCATATATATCACCTTGTATGTGTTTTACAAATGCTGAGATTCAAACCCAATTTTTTTTTTTTTAATTAAAAATGATATAGTAATCAAATTAACTTTGAGAACAAGCAACACAAAATGATTCTTTGATTTAAGGAATCTTATGATTCTTCAATCAAAATTTATGTGAATTCTTAACGATTTTTCGCATCATAGTTTTTCGGGATGGTCTAACCGATTGCAATTAATAAATATATTTTAATCAGTAAGCTTCTAGTTTACTATAACATGTTATTCAAGGGTACTAATATTTATATAGTACAAACCAAAAAAATTGATATGTTTGTAATCATTATTAATCTTGTCTACAGTCTCACGGTAATATCCATTTAGGTGGATATCTATGAAGCTTAATAAACTTCTTCCAGACTTAGTTGAAAATAGTGCTATAAACTTCGGGATAATGATGTTGTAACTCTTCAGGAGTTTTCAATTGATTAACATTTACATCATTTGTTGGTAAAGGAGAACCATTTTTTTTTTTCATATATGATTTGCATTGTAGCACAATTTGTGAACCTAATCTTCTTTTGGTCCAACTTAAAATTGCACTTTATAATATAAGATTTATTATCGAACTTTTTTGAAGTGTAGTTGTTCTCAACATGACATGAAATTGACATATCAAAAATTTAAATCGATTTCATATAAACTTTGAAAACATCTCATATCTCGAAATCAATATAGTTAGCAAGAATTCAATGTTTAAGTTGTCAACTTTGTAGCTAAAGATATTATTGCATTGATAGCAAATAAGGTCAAATTAAATTAAAATAATAAATTCAAGCAATATTATAAAGAGGTCATTCATTAGTTAATGCATTGAAAAGTAACGTCTCTTAGAAATAATTTTTTTTTTTTTTGTTCTCAGATAAAAGCATTTCTACCAATTTATATGTCATGCACTTTTCTTTTGATGACCACGGCCAAAAGAACAGTACTTTTACTTTCAGATTCCAAATTTCACTCTAGTAAAGTCATTTGTAACAATTCATTTAGCAAGCCAATTGGCAGAAGACCCAATTTTATATCAAAATAAATTTCAATATACTCATGATTGAATAGATTATTTAGGGCTATAACACTAATTCTATTACTGAAAATTATTTGAGAAAGAAAAGTCGTACATCTAACATGACCAGTTTAGTTCAAGAATAGAATTAAATAAAATTGATACTTCTATTCTTCAATTTATACATTTCCTATTTTCAACATATATATGTTAGTCATATTCATAACTTACAAAAATCTTTTTATTCTAAAACAGATACATAAACATAGACTAGATCATAATATTTCAAGTGATTGGGAACATGGTTCTACATAATTGATAAGTCTCAATCCCTTTACTTTTACTTTATTTATTTTACTCTATGTTTAATAAAAATATCATGTGATAATCAACAAGAACTTTCAATCAGATTGAAGAATTTTATAT
Source organism: Penstemon newberryi var. newberryi (assembly GCA_030819805.1). NCBI lineage: Eukaryota > Viridiplantae > Streptophyta > Magnoliopsida > Lamiales > Plantaginaceae > Penstemon > Penstemon newberryi. The sequence goes on along the minus strand of JAUALY010000006.1, from coordinate 33,093,250 downwards.
CTTGGGCGTGAGCTTTTTGTACGTCGTATGCCTATTTTGAAACATTTCCAGTCGTTTTGGTAGAGGGCGACGGAATTGTTAGAGTCGATGTTCCTTTCCTTGGCAGTCGAACTCCTTCGGATCATTTTAGAAGGGCAAAATCTAAGTATAGTGTTGAACAAGTAGGTGTAACTGTTACGTTGAGTTCCATGGCGGTGAACATAAGGTCAAATGTTAGAGGAACAAAGTATTTTCAATTTTTCTACAAACTCAAATCACATTTATAAGTGCTCTACAACAATCAACATATTCATCAAATAAAGTTTAACCATTATTTGTAACATACACACAGACCCAATCATGCATCATCAATACAGTACTCAATATGTAATTTAATCAAATCAGCAATAGCAATTCGTGTATCAAAATTTCTTTAATATAATTATGAATCAAAGATTGAATATACTGCATATTAACTTGAAATGGATTTATTATAAATCATATAAACAGAATCACATATAGGAAGTAATTAATTGATACACTCCCAGAAAGACTACAATATTTCTTAAAGCTCTTACCGGGAAGAGATCAAACAAAGAAAAAACTTTTAGATTAATTGTAGCAATTGAACACTCGAGATGAATCAAGTACTTTGAGCAAAGTCGTGCTGATAACATATCATGAAATTAATCTAAATGATAATCTAAAAGAGCATTCAAGAACTACAAACAAGAACTAGAAAGTAGAGAGTGGATTAGGGAGTTTTTTTTTTTTTTTTTTATAACCTAGGTGTCCAAGCTTACACTAGACTAATCCTGGACCCTCAGAACCCTTGCCCTAGCACCCTGAAGGATGTAAATCGCGGGATGCGCCTCCACCAACCCTTTAATAATAACTATTAATTCTTCAATGTGTAGTTACAAAACTGTTCACATGGCATCCATTATACAATAGATTTATAACAGCATGCAAATTAATTAACAATAATTAAGAAAATTATGCATACCAAAATATTAATTGTGAATACTAATCCTCAGCCGCATGCGAAAATATCAAATCTTGGATGAACAGTTAGTTTTCAATTCCGCAAAAGAGAACAGTTTCTGTTTTAAGGCAAGATGTCTATTAATTTATATAGTAACCTTGGAACAACCCTTGCAAATGAAAAAATTACCCTATGTATTGATTTTTTTTTTATTTCTTTTCAAAACCCAAATAACTCTTTGGATCAATTTTGATAATTAAAACCAAAACATAGAGGGTCTTTTTGGAATTAAAATAACACAAGGAATTTTTTTGAGAGTTAAACGAAGCGTAGGGGATGTTTTTGTCTTTCGTTGTTATTAAGGGTAAAATTATCATATCAAAAGTAATTTCCACATTTGAATCACACTCTCTTTTCTAGGGGTATATTTGACACTGACTTGAGAGCACATGAAATTTTTTGGGAGCTAAAATAACATGAGATTTTTTGGGAGTAACAGGAAGCATAAGGTATGTTTTTGTCTTTAGTTCTTGCTAATTATTTGTGTTTCTCTTTATGCAGAAGTTAGAGATCAGTCCAATGGTTACATTTTCTTTTCTCTGTCTCATGGCCCTGAATATCATGCTTTACAGGTCTATTCCATGTATTTCCTTAATTTTACCAAATATATATACTTATTACAAGTAACTTCACATTAAAAATTCTTTATTATATATGTAACAGATAGCAAATGCTGTTTTAATAGCTAGGAGCAACACTTGCACTTCCAGATATCAAAGCAAACAAATTGGGAGAAAAAAGGTAAATGTTTTATTTTAGTCCAACTATTATTACATGGTTTCCAATTTATTTAGCTATTGTTCATTGATGTATTTACAGGCAATTTGGAAAAATATATGATGTAAACAAATTGTTTTAAAGCCTGAATGGAATTATCCGGGTCGATATCAACTGAACTATCAAACGCGAAGCTTCCCATCGTTTAATAAATAAGATGCTTTATAAGCATTTGGTTTACTTTTTCCTAGTAATTGACAATTCTTGCTATTCTACATGAATCCATAATTTTTTTAATTCATTACGAGGACAAAAAATCGAAGGATATACATGTTAACACCGCAAGCATGTACGACTTTAGAGAGCGCGAAAATATCCAGTTCCAAAACACGCGAAAATCAATCCCCATGCACAAAAAAAGTACTGTACCGTGTAAAGAATACCTAAAGGGGCACCAATATGCTATTACATCATAATCCTAAACAAAAACCAGCTAAAGGATTCACAGTATTGTTTCATGTTTGTACACATATTAGCCTGTACTCTTGAGAACACTTTCATCCTGGAAAAACAAACAAACAAACAAACAATTTGGTAGTTGAATATTTATTCACATAGAGAGGCCAACAATTTCTAAATCGTAACAGGAGGTGGTTCATTATGTGTAAAAGAAGAATTTTTACCTCAAGATGTCTTTTTGCCAATGAGTCCTCACCACCACTGGGATTCTTTTGTCGCCTTGTGAAAAACTCGCTCAGAGGTCTCTCGGGGACGGGAATTAGTTTTCCGACAACGGCAAGTGGCCAACTGGTAGCAAAAAGGCAAAACCAGTGCCCATTATGAATAATAAACAGTAATCATAATAATGATGATACAAATAATAGATCGCAGATGTATATTAACCTCATAATTCCGATGATAATGGAAATCAGCCACAGCTTCCAACTGAGACGAACCGTGTTAGCAAACTTCCCCAGAAAAAATATGATCATAACCTGGAAACCAAAGAGTGGATGCATATATAAAAAGAGTAAATATAATAAGACTCAAATTATTAAGAAGCAAAATAAAATACCTGAAGAACTACTTCGAGGCCAACTATTCCCATGAACAGGCGGTTTTTGGTCACTCCTTTCCAGACATTCATCTGGTCTGGCTTTCTAGCATTGAATTCGTTGAATACCTATAATAAAAAAAAAAAAAATCTTATAAGAAAAAATAAAGTCGGGTGGGGTGGGGTTGAGAGGAGAGAAAAGAAAAAAATTAAGTTTCAAAACATGTAACTGTCCTGTTTTACGTAACATAATTTAGAAAATATGTTCATAAGCATTATGCTGTTTTACCTGACAGAAGACAAATGCATTGAATATTAGGGTATTCCTAATTCTGACAGCACGACCACTCGCATCAGGCGTGAGCTTTAGGATGCTAATTCCCCGGAAATTGAGGATTAAGAGCACAGTGACTTGATATAAGGCCTGAAATCAAGGGATTAGCCGCAATAAAAACAGAAAATCCAACTTTACGATGCAAGTAAATAGTACCAAAAAGGTATCTTATACCTGTATTAGTAGATTCCTCCACATGATGTTGGTTATCAGAGGTTCCCTGAAACATAAACAATTCACTTTATCAACAAGTATTTAATGTATAATTGTGATTGTCATACAATATAATACTAATTATAGAGAAAGAATAAGTTTATACAAGTCTGACCTTCTACCCACAGGAGCTCTGCGCATGAGGTGGTCTGTAGGAGGCTCCGTGGCGAGTGCAAGAGCTCCAAGAGTGTCCATTATCAGATTAACCCAAAGAAGCTGTAACAAAGATAGAATATGATCAATGTCTGAAATTGACAACATTACCCAGGGACTGACTAACCAACGCAAAGACATAAAGCACAAACTAAAGTATACATACCTGCACAGCATTAAGTGGGACATTGCCAGAAGAAACTGCAGCCACGACATTGATTATCAAAGCTGCGACATTAACTGTAAGTTGGAATTGGATAAATTTCTGGATATTGGCGTAAACTGATCTGCCCCATCGCACAACCTGCAATAGATATAAAATTCAATTCAATATTTCAAGCCTTAACCAGATAAATAATAATCACCCAAACATACCAATCTTGCAACCTCATCAAACTTTGTTTACAAATGAATACTTGTCTTATGACTTTTAATAATAAAGCTGAAGAATTATTTTATGTATAAGATAGTTTCACATTATTATTAAGAGCCCAGTAGATCAACAAAAACGGCAATGAGTTATGTACAAGTGTAACTTATTACTCCTGCATAAGAATAAAACTTAAGACACCAATATAATTCTGACTGAGAAACCCACCTTCACGACAGAAGCAAAGTTGTCATCCAATATAATGATATCCGAACTCTCCTTTGCGACTTCCGTGCCTTGAATTCCCATTGCAAGACCAATATCAGCCTACACCATGATGAAATAATTGTAAGCCATATCAGTTTGAACTGGAGAGTAAAAACAAAAAACAAAGAAAAAAAAGGAGAAATCCTTGAAGCAGACAGCTGTAGTGTTTCCAGACAATCAATCATCAATCATTATATATCGATCTTTTTTTCTAAATTTTCAAACAGATAATCTAGTCATAAAAGAGACATCTATGACCAATAAAATTGATTTAGACTGGTAATAAAAAAAATTACCTAAGATTAAATTGACTACTAGAATTGTACAAACAGAGTCGAAACAGGTAAGAATATACATTATAAACTCCATCAGACAACCTAAGACTCTCCTCATCTAATTGACAAGACAAAGTTCAAAGAGAAAACCAGACCTCGTGTAGTGCGGGAGCATCATTAGTTCCATCTCCAGTGACAGCAACAACATGTCCCCTCTTTCTCAAAGCTTGCACAAGCAATAGTTTGTCATTCGGTGATGACCTTCCCATCACCTGAGCTCAAAACAAAAAAAGGGGCATTTGAACCAATTAAATAACCAGAAGATTTGTGCAGTATCCAAAAAGTTTAGCAGCAAGTGAATTCCATACCGAAATCTTATCAGCTACGTCTAATCTCTGTGAATCAGTCATGCTACGGAATGACTTTCCTTCCATAAGATTAGGCTCAGTAGCATTCTCATTTGACCCTAATATCCCACACTCTAAAGCTATGGCCCTAGCTGTTTGAAGATTGTCTCCAGTGACCATGCGCACCTACACAGTTATCAAACCAATAATCAACATTACTCCATCACTTAATAAGAAATTCATGTCATAAACATAAGCACAAAACACAAGCAATGTTTTAGAAGCACAAACACATTTGGTGGAGGGAACAAACTAATACTTAGCAAAAGCTCATTATATATCACATATCACAGATAAAAAAGACATCCATCCCACTGACTTTTTTATTTCAAGATGACAGAATATCTATTTGGAGACTATAACCATGTCTATGAAATACATGAACATGTGAAAAAGTTGAAATGTTAACGGAACTGGAAAACCTAGAAGAGGGTGATAAGTAAAACCATAGAAAATTAGCATTATATCTCAGATGCAAAGAATTTCTTAGTAACCACATTCTTTACAGTTTATACGAACACAGGTTGAAATCAATTTAAAAGGGAGGAAAAAACTTGTCAATAATGGATACATGGTGTGTGTGTCTGTGCGTGCATGGTGAATAGCTACTAAGGCACATACCTTAACACCAGCATTAACACATAATTGAACCGCTTCTCTCACGCCAGGCCGACAAGGATCCTATGTCAAACATGTGTAAAACTTCATTAAGCGCAAGTACTTAGAAATTCCAAAACAGTTGCATTTAAAATGTGCTGGAGACATGCAATTACAATGTACGGGCACAATGTTTCACAAAATACGAAACCAAAAAAGACATAAAATGCATCAGCAGCACACCTTGATACCAACAATTGCCAGCAAAATGAGCTCTCCCTCAGGTAACTGCCAATTATCAAGTTCCTCATCACTAGATGGTATCTTGTCCATCTCATACATCCTATAAGCAATAGCAACACATCGCAAACTTCCTACAGCCATGTCTTCAATTGCTTTCTTGAAAAATGATAACTGCAGACACCAATAAAATTAACTAAAGCTCAAATAAAAAAAAGAAAAATTAAACAGTAATAACACTTGAAAAATTCTAGGTTGATGTGAGGCTTCACCATCAGACAACTTATCAAGGTCAAGATTAAACACCATAACTTCGTTCATTTTCATATTTTGCTAAATCAATCATACCTTATCTTCATCCATCGGTGCCACATTATCATTTGCATCAATGTAACCAGTACAACAAGCAAGGACTATTTCTGCGGCACCTTTCCAGTGCACATGAACTTCAGAATTCGACTGCACAAAACCACAACCAATATAAGAACGGCATTGCATCCAGAAAGTGCTTCTTCATTTTGCAAGTTTAGAGACACAGAAAGAATAACTAAAATATATCCTATAAAGAAATTACCAGCTTCACAGCAACACCGCCACGCTTTTTCTCCGAGTTAAATGGAAAAGCATGAATTATCTTAGAATCTGCTCGGACAGCAGAAAAATCCATTCCAATCTACGGAGAGAAACAGAAAATGAGATGAACTTACTAAAGAGAAGATCAGACAATATATGTTTGATGTTGAGCAATTACATTTAATCCCCACTGCAGAATAGCCTTTTCTGTTGGTGATCCAGAAATCTCCAGAGCTCCACCACCCTATTTAAGACCAGCCACAACAAGTGTCATATTCAATAGTTCATGGATGAACTTGTGTCAGAAAAAGATGATGGTACAACTCTAACTACTACAACATTAACAATCAACTATATGTCCATCTTTAAATATTCCTCTTTTTTAATGATCTCATCGTATCATTAAGGTGACAACATAGCACAAAAAAAAGGGCGAACTCGCGTCAAAATGATGTAAACAACAAAAAGGAAACCCAACATCTTTGAGAACAATAGATGGAACATACATCAACATCTTTGATAGCAATAGTATAAGCAGTAATGGAACCAATGGGAAGTGATACAGTGCTGGATGCAACAAAGTGTTCTTGCAGAACGCAAGATTATGATCATTACTCTTAAGAATACACAGACAATTTTCAACAGGTCAACTTTCTACATAAGAGTAACAGATATTTGAGTTCAAAGTTTCTAGAAAGCATCACTACTCCCGCGGCCCACATTACAGAAAAGAGATCCTTACACCGCAACCTTAAGAACCAAGAAAACATCATTACAAAAATAGTATGCTGCCTTGCAATTTCAATAGTGAGAGTAAATAAACACCACACAAACAAAAAAAAGTAAAAGAATAATCACAAACTAATCAGAACAGTCTGCTATAACATACCTCAGGCACAAATACACTCCCAGTTGTGTTTTGTGCAATGCCTTCACTAAGCAAAGAGAGAACCCTAGGAGGGAGCAGTGACTTATTTTCAGGAGAATCAAGTTTCCCTCCACAGGCGTATACCTCGACCACAGTCATCTATACAAGGAAAAGATAACACAACGAATTTACAAATTAATAACAAATAAGCAAAGCCTCTTCAGTTATCTAACAGCCAAAAGAAACTGATTTGATATCTGATATGCACCTGATTCAGAGTTAGAGTTCCAGTTTTGTCACTGCAAATGGTAGTTGCAGAACCCATTGTTTCACAGGCTGATAGCCTCCTGACCTGCAGTACATTGTGCAAATAACTCAAGAATAAAACATGAAAAAGTTTAAGGAAAAGGAACACAGTTATCCGTGTTTTAATCCATAGTGAGAATACATACCAATGCCTTATCAGCCATCATTTTTCTCATTGAATAGGCAAGCCTACAAGGCAAATAATTATTATATAACAACCAGATGCAGGACTCAATTGATTGTGGAAATTAAAACACAGACTTACGTCAAAGTTACAGCCAATGGAAGACCTTCAGGTACTGCAACAACTACAATGGTCACCTAAAGTTTCATCCAGATCAATCAGCAACCCAAAAAATGATAATACTGTGAAATATCAAATAATATAACGGAGAGTACATACTGCAACAGTGAATATTTGGACGAAGCCATCAATTGCATCACCAACACTAGTCCTCCCAGCCCTATATTGGACGCTACCATCTGGATTTCTAGTATGGCCAGTGAAAAATCTGCTCAAACAAAAAAGAGTCAAATTTACAATATACCATTTCCTATCCAAAAAAAATAATGTAAGAGCAAAATTGCTTCATGAACCATGTCCATAATAAAGTTACCTGACCACAAGGATTATCAGAACAGCTACTGCTACTGCAAGACCAACAATACCGATAAAAGTAGCAACCCCGTTCAATCGAACCTAAACTCAGTAACAAGTAAAATCAGAAGCCAACCACTAAATATTCATTTGTATTAAAAAATCGAACAAAAAATAACCTGCAAAGGTGTTTCCTCGCCATTATCTTCCGATATGCTTGCCATAAGCAAACCCCACTCTGTGTTTATCCCCACGCTTGTTACCTGGGAAAAGAATAGCAGTCAAACCTAGCAACCAAATAAAGGTCCACTGAAGTCCGAGAACATCCAATCAGAAAATTTTATCCCAAAAATGGATGTTCTCTGAACAAGAAGGCTCTGTTATCTCACACAATCTTTTATACTTCAACCTAGTATAAAGTTTCCACAATTTCGTTAAAAAGCGCCAGAAACCACATTCTTAGTTATAGAAAATTATGGGGCCGATTGGATGTATTTTCAGCATAAATAAGTTTTTTGGTACCAATAACTAGTAATTACGTAAAATATAAGCATACCGGTTACAAGATGATAGACGCCAGCTACCCCATTAACAACTCAATAGATAAGTTTGAGACTATAACTCTAGAAGCATAACATTTAGGATTAGACATGTGGTATCCCAAAAAATGTGGAGGACCCATGCAGAGACAGGCATAAACAAAATCGCTGGTCTAGCATTTAGTTGAAGCAACAATTATTACTTTCTCGATTTATAGTATTTAAGAGAGGTTTGTGTACAATTAACAAATAAGCACCTCGGCCAAAAAAAAAATCACTCAAAATAAATATGTTGTTTCTTAAACTAGCTATAACTTCGTCCAGACAGATGAAAATTCAAAATCAAACATTCAAGTGATGGAAACAAGAGAATATTACCAGCATGCTGCCATACCCATCAGCCACCTTGCAACCTGACATAAGAAAGGGTTCTCTAGTTGGATCCTTGTGAACCTGCACGAACATATTTACCCATTAAATGGGAGGACGTAGACAGTGGTTGCAATAAAGTATATCTGATCCTCTCTAAAGGGCTTACAATTTTGCTTTCCCCAGTCATACTTGATTCATCTAATGCAAGTGAGTGACCAGTGATCACAAGTCCATCTGCAGGTACCTATACAAAATAAACAAGAGCTAAATAAATAAATAAAATTAAAAGAAAAAAAATATTGTTTAGCTTTCTTTGGAGGGGAGGAATAGGCGAGAGAGAGAGATTTGCAATCACCTGATCCCCAATTTTGAGAGGCACAACATCACCAACAACTAAATCAAATATCGAAACCTTCGTCCTCCGCCCACTCCTAACGACCTGTAACGGATTACCAGAGAATGTAAGAAAGAGAAGGGAGAGGTGCATGCGTAAAATACGGTTGCAATGTATAGTGCTTACCTCCATCTGTATATTCTGCTTCTCCTCATTCAAAACTTGGAACTGAAGGGATTGTTTGTAATCACTTACAGCTGCAGAAAAGTTAAATGCATATCTTTCAACTGCTATGGCTAACCATAAAATCAATTACTTCTACAAAAAGGAAAACCATTTTCCTTGTCTAAAAGCAATTATTAGGCACCTACATTGTTCTATCCTCCCAAATATACCTAAATGAACACTAAGTAAAGGAAATTACTCGTAGTTCCTAATCAATACATATTCAGGTAAGTAAATTATTAATCGGTTGGAATATCTTCGAACCCATGTTCACGTTTACTGACCGAAGCCTGTAAGTAGAGTAGTTTGAATTTATACCCATTTTCTCACGCAATCTCATGATTACGTGATTGAGGTCTTCTCTTATTGGTTACGAGAATTATTTTATATCTTCATCAACTTTCCCATAAAATTCAACTATCCAGATATCCCCACTTTGTAAAATAATATTTGTGTTCAGCCATCAGGATGACCTGATCTGCTCTTACTGATTAGATCTTGTGAATCATGATTTGTGACTATCAAAGCTACTCAGTGAGACTTCTCAAAATTTCTGTTTCAACTTTCAAACCTTAAATTTGTGCTAGTAGCTTCTCTGCTATTAGAACTTCTTCCAGCATCTTGATTCAAAATTGGTTCTAATTATTGTGCCTAATGATATATGACATGTATATACCTTCTTCAAAACCATTCAGAACCATATGGTTAGCCAAGAACTTTCATGTTTTGGTTTGAATTCTCTAAAAAAATTGATGCATTCTCTATTGGAGTCCTGCATCCGGAATTTAGGAATTCGAGACCCAATTTACCATCATATTATAGGAATCTGAAAGTGATTTTTTTATGAAATTAGCGACCCAATGTTCTTCTTCATGTCAATACATAGAGATACACATAAATACATACATATATATAACAGTGCAAAACTATATGCACACATTATTTATACTATACATATACTAGCATTTAAAATTATATAAATGTGCTTTTTATGTCTGTAAAATATTTATTAATGTGTACATATTTATGTATATAGGGTTATTTTTTACCAGTTTATCTAAGTGTGATTATATTCCTTGTCATTAATAAAATTTTAAAGAAGAATTGCCTTATTTTTTAGTTCATGCAAACACAATATATTTCTGGTTTCTAGCAATAAAATTCCCTAAGCCAGATACCAATCCTACCAAAGAAACTGGGCGTAGGAGTTATGCAGTACCTTAGGAAAATTTGGCTATTGAGTTAGCCATACATTTACCATGTTTCTAGCAATTCACATGGCATCATCAAATGAAGTAAGTTTCACATGCAATTGTTAGTTAATACAAACATATCTTAACAGTTTGAAAATAATTATGAAAAAAGACTAAATCACACCATACAGACATACCTGTAAATACTATGACTATAAAAACTGCTATGGCAATGCTTCCTCCATCATACCAACCTTCTTTTATACCCTAAAAATGAGAATAAGCTTTTGTTGACAGATGAAAAGAATAAAAAAAGTATGTAAACAATAAACATGCATATACTGTTCCCTACATCTCTACGACTACTACAAGTAGAAGACACAAACATGACATTTAACTCCTTGAGAAAAAATAATAGAGTAGAAGAACAAAGAATAGTTCCATTAAGACAATAAGAAATTCATTTTCTGGCATGTTATTACTTCATTACATGGTAAGAATTCTATTTAATCTATGTATGTATACAATGTAAATAAGAAATGAAAGTCATGTATACTTGGATATCATCTTTTCCTTACCTCAGTCTTTATACCCAGTGCTAAAGAAGCAGCTGCAGCGACCATCAAGATAATCAGAGTAGTATCACGGCAAGCTTCCCAGACGAACGTCTGTATAGTAAAGCAAAAAAGAAAAAAGACAATTATACTTACAAAATAGTGTTTTACTCCTTATTGACAAAATAAAAGGGCTGCCTCAAAAATAAAAAATTGATCAATTCTCACCCAAAAATTCTTCCCTTTCTTACGAGGATATGTGTTTGATCCAAATGTATTCTTTCTTTCTAGAATGTCATTCTCATCTCCAAGCACACCTTTCTCAGGATTAGATTTTAACTTCTCAGCCACTCCATTAACCTGATGCCATGAGAAGATTGGAAAGAAATTAAAATAACATAGGAGTATGAAATAAAGATTATGAAAGTCGAGTAAAGAAAAAACAATAGGATCTCTAAATATGCAATTCAAGTAGACTTACCCCACCACATTGCTGCAGAAGAGAAAGATCGTGCTCTCTGTTCATTTGAACTAGTTCCTCTGAGCTGAGACCAAAATCACCAATTCGAGTTGGGATTGAGGGTGACTTCGAAGGTCGTGGAACTAGAATGCAGAAATGTAACTGATTAGATTTAAACGGAGACAATAGGGTAATTTGATGCTACAGTATGTGGCATCTATTGACAAGATTGCATCAACATGAAAATGGGCTAAAGAAGAATACTAGGAAAGAAATACAACCTTAAAGGCAAATCTACAAATTCACAAACAGATGTAATTGAAGAAATCGTTGACAAAAAAACTTACAATACAACCTGATATTACAGTGATAATATAAAACAATCATAAAATATCATGCATTTATGAAATGTGTCAAGATGATTTATTCTTCATAATGTAGAAGACATTTTCCAAAGAGGCCTAATAAAAACAGAATCTACTATGTATAACAGTTCCCCGAAAAAATTACCACTTATCCCTTGCCCAGCAGCTTGAAAAAGGACAGCAGCCTGTCAAGCAAATAGGGATATTAAAGATCATATAACTGTACATCAAAACCTAATTAAGAATTCAAAAATCATAATTACCCGAATGACTTGAGCATGCATTCTAATCTTCGCAATCAATTCTTTCCTCTCTTCTTCTTTTTTCAAGTCCAATGTGTACCGAAATCTCCGAGAAGCATTCAATACAAGTGCAGCTTGCTGAAACGAACAAAATCTGATTAAAACAAACGAGCACAACTTCCCTCCAAATACTAAACAAAACCATAGACAAGTTAACTAAAACAATTTTTCAAGATACAATGTAACATACCCATAAAGTTAGACAAATATTTTTAAGGGCCACATCACACAAATAGCATTAAATGATTTTAGGTAAGATAATCAAGAATTAACCAATCAATGTCAATTTTATTTCAATATGATAAGTGGGTTAAATTAACTGGAAAATATTTGCCAAAGAAAACCTTCACTTATCCTAATAATCCTCGTCTATCTTCCCCCATGCCCACCAAGTTCAAAACATTATAACCATATACACACACTCTATGCTTCAATCTTCAATTACAAAACCAAGTGAAATTAAGTGCAAAAACAGAAATATAAGAAGGCAACAAAAATGAGGAGCGCTAATAACTCGAGTTCAATATTTACATTAAAGCCAGAATTTCCAAAAATTATTCCTAACAAATACAACTCATCAAAAAAACTTTCTGGTTAAACTAGCAATACAGTAAATGTGACCAACTTACCCTCCACTTTTTCAACCGGTCGATTGGAGCACGTTTGGTACGGACAATATCGAAGGGGCCCGAACCTTCATCGTCCGGATAGTTTCGACTTCCGCCGGTTTCCAAGTCATTGAGGCGGCGCCGCCCATAATCACCACTCATTTTCTCAATATATGTCGTGTAAATCGCAGGAAAGATGACACCAGTTAACTACCTGTAAGTACATAAACATTCGCAAACAGTTCAACATTTAAAAACTGCCTTAAACGAAAAACAAAAATGAAAAGCTTGTTCAATTGAGAACTTTCACTTTACTCTTTCTTCCTTTACCAACAATTCACTTGTCTTTCACATTTTGCACCTTAAATTAAACTTAATGTTGATTAAAAGAAAACCTAAAGGAATTCGTACAGTTTTTGAGTAAGAACAAAGGCACGGAAAAGCGGTGCAGAAAATACAGAGTGACGAAATTGCAAGGAAATTTCTGTGTGCTCTGAAATATTTTGAAGATATTATTATATGTGTAATTGTGTGCGGTGGTTCGTATAAAGGGAGATATTAACTGATTAAGTGTGGTGTTTAAGGAAAGTAATTTGGAGTTATGGTAAGAAATAAATTCGAATTTTGGTTTCTATTTATGGAAATAACTTCTCATGCTCAAATTATTTTATATGGGAAGTGTAAAAAGGTGTTTAGATAAAATCTTAGATAAGAATATTAAAAGTGGGACAAATCTGATACTAGGAGGAAATTTCCTGCGAATATTCTTTTTTTTTTAATATTTTTTTATAAATAATAAACCATTACCAAATACTAATAGTTCATCCGTCCTATTTTTCTTTGTTCTTTGATACAATTAATCAGTCAACTTGACTAATTTTGTAAAAATTAAAATAAAAAATTTAATTAATATATTTCACTAATAAGTTAATAATATCATGTGATACTATATATATTAATATTTAAAAGGTCTAATACATCATAAAAGTGAATAATTTAACAAGATAAGTCACTTAAAAGATTGAAATTTTTGAAGTTATGGAATTAATAAAATATTAAATTAAAGGAGAATCCACATTAATGAAAGTTAAAATCCAGATGTCTCGTCTACGGCCTCATTATTTTTTATATTTTAAATATATGATAAATAAAATTAAGTAAACCATATGTTATTTAGTGATACGTGATGACACTAAAACAATCACAAATACTCTGCATCTTCTTATTATAAATTAAAATTTTGGTTATAAAGGGACAAGAAAGTAAACAAATTGTTCGTTTACAAATAAAGATTGTTTAGTTCACACTATAAATATCCACTAATAGTTAGTGGAGGCTAAATCGTGTTTGGTTTGCTCAATATTTATTTCTAAATTCGTAATTTTCATTTAAATGGGTCCTAACTGGGCAACTTACTATTTTGGTAACTCTTGCAATCCAATGTTACATTTGATTAGTCAAATAGACTAAATTTATAATAAATAGTATAATTAATATATTTATCAAATAAGTTGATAATATCAAAGACACCATATATATTAATATTTTAAAAAAATTAATACACCGCAAATATGGATAATTTAGCATGAAAAGTCACTTAAAAAATTAAAAATTTTGACCGAGTACTGTAGCTAATTGAGTAAATATAAAGAGACGAAGGGAGTAAAATAATTACACTATCATGTAATGGTAAGAAATATTATCTGAATTTATTTATGAAACTGGCGTGAAAATAATATAAATCAACTATTACGTTACATTATTATATTTTTTACTCATTTGTGAACATGGTTTTTCTACATTCTACGTGTCTATGTTGTTACTGGTAATCATTTTCTTTCATAGACGTCGGTGAGTTTGACAAATTTAATTTATTCTTTAATTATATAAAAAAAAAAGACAACTTTATTCTTATTTTTTATTTTCTCTAATTTGGAATAAAGAGAACCTGAGAAAAGAGGGGATCATACTACTCCATTATTTATAATTTATTACTCCTTCCGTTCCATAATATCTGTCGCTTTAAAAAAAAATTATTGTGCCATATTATCTATCGCTTTAGATTTCAATAAAACATTAATTACTCTTTTTTTCATTTTCACCCTTTATGCTCATAAATTTTCTTAAATATTAGTGGAGGATAATTAATTAAAAAGGTATATTAGTCTTTTTTATTTTTTTCCTCTTAGAATTCAGTTATATTTCAATGATTTTCTTAATTTGTGTGCATACATGTGAAAAGATTAGATATTTTGAAACGAAAAGAGTATTATTAAATGTGGGACCCGCCCATGAATAAAGACTCGGTGAAAGCGTGACGCGTCTTGCCGACGTGTGCTACAACTCATGTCCGAATTGAGTATGACCAATTTTATGTTGTGGACACGTGGGTGGCATGCAGCTCGCCAGAAAGAAAGGGGCCACTCAAATGAGGATTTATTTATTTTATTTGGTACAACAACTAATTTAATTCAATGGATTTAAGTTTTATTTATTCTCATGAAATCATATCTTAATTAAACAAATTAATGAATTTTTTTTATTAAAGGATGAATTGTAAAGCTAATTAAAAGGAAATAAAAACAAAGGAAAGCTAACCTCGTGCGTTGTCTCTCCCAGCTGTTTTTTTTATATTTGTACCTGAAATATGGCACAAAATTATGAACATCTAACGAGTTTCATCATTTTTTTTTTATATTTTTTTGATATCTTGAGAATATTATATTCAAATTGATGACACGAATTATTGAATGAAACAGGAAACCAAGTTTACCAAACAAAGAAAACACCCCAATTTTAGTCACAGTGTTTGACAAGAATTACTAATTAAAATATTACATGAAATTCCACTTTTGACATGCCTCGTAATTTCGGAAAAGATCAAAGTATTATATGATAAATTTCGTACTTCATTTTTGCAAGATTATTTCTTTCATACTTCCTCCGTTTTTTTTTTATTTGTCGTTTTGGCAAAATTTTGTTGTTTACTTTTATTTGTCGTTTTAGGAATTCAATTTAAAATTAATGTTCTTTTACCAATTTTACCCTTCTTACTAATACTTGTCATTAATACTAATTAATATTAAGATTATTTAAATAAATGGATATTTTGAAATTTTTGCTTCAAAAAAGTGAATATTTATGACATTTCAACTACTCCCTCCGTTTTTTTATTTTTCGTTTTGGAGGATTGCACACGAATTAAGAAATGTCATAAATAGTCATTTTTTTAAAACAAAAATTTCAAAACACCCTTTTAATCAAATAATCTTAGCATTAATGATAAGTATTAATAAGAAAGGTAAAATTGATAATATACATTAATTTTACATTGAAATCCTAAAACGACAAATAAAATAAACATTTTTTTTTTCAAAGCTACAAATAAAAAAAAAACGGAGGAAGTAGAAACTATATATAATTAATAAAATACACGGTTGCAGGAATTAAAGCTAATCTAATAAACAAGTGAATAGAACAAGTTTATTCAATAGGAATAAAAAGATTTGTTTTAATTTTTTTATGGTAGACAGTTATTTTTTATGGTAGACAGTTAGACAAAAATGCTTTACTGTTTGTTCCCCAGATTAGAGCTGTTTTAACTTTTAATTAATGATGATTAATCGAGCTTAATGCCAACAGCTACCGGCCCACGTGATGAGTCCATGTACTGGGGTTTGTACTTGGAATAATAAAAAACAATTATTAATACCGATGATAAGTTACTTCTTAATATAGTTATATAAAAGTACAATTAATATTCGTGAAAATAAAATATTTTACACTTTTGTGAATAGCACAAGTGGTGTACCAATCAGATAAAGGTAACGGTTAACTTTAGGTTTAAATAATAAAGAAATAAAGGTACAATTGTACAAGACACGCCAATTAGTAATACGTGGATTAATTAATTAGCTAATTAACGTTAAGTACATTTAAGTAAGAGTCATTATCACGACTCATTACATCTTAAATTCTTAATTATAACAGTGATTGCCATTGATAGAAGTATGATTTAAGTTATCACTTTCACAAATATTGGATAAATAGAAATAGACAAATAATACTTAAACCAGTGACACGAATTGTACACGTATTATGAATGAAGTACATATATAGACATGAACTTGATCGACAAAAAAAAATTATATTAAACCATCAATGTTTGATGTATAGTATGGGAAATAAATTTAATTTTTTATATAACACTTGTCTTAATTCAAATGCGAAATGTGTTAAAATGTATGTCATGATAAATTAGGTCACATATGCAGTACGAACAAAAAAGAACTAAGCTTTCATATATACTAAATTAGGTTGGAGAATATATTAAATAAAATATGCTTAATTACCACATGATCATCATTTTTACTTGCACGCAAAAAACGAAATAAGGTGCACATATAAATGGAAAAATTAATATCTTTTGATCTTAGATATGTTAATTTCCACTTTAGTGGCATTTGACCTCGATTTATGATAAACATATGAAAATTTAAATGACCAAAATTAAGAACATTGTGTATAAAAAAGCATGCAAATTAATTAACAATAATTAAGAAAAAATTATGCGTACCAAAATATTAATTGTGGTTAATAATCCTCTAGCCGCATGCGAAAGTACTACTGCAAATTTGAAGAGGAGAATCAAATTATGGATATAACAGTTAGTTTCTGTTTAAGGCAAGATGCCTATTAATTTATATAGTAATTTTTATCTCTCTTACTTTAATTAATTTACTATATAGTATCATACAAAGACTGTAGCTTTATGCCTTAAGGGATTTTCTGTTCTTGGATTCTTCTTTTTAAGATTTAAACAAGAAGCAAAGAATAATGCGTTCAGCCAGATCAAAATGATAAAAATAATACAAAAGGGTATAACTTTTGACAAAGAGGTGAATGATCAAATATCGTGTAACCAATAAAACCAAGCCATTGAAAAAATTATTATTCCATATTGAAAGTTTGTAGTTATGGAACTGTTAGAATATATTGGGAAGATATTTCCTCATATTGTCAGGTTATAAACCTTTTGGTCTTGAATTTATTTATGATAAGGTTCAATTTGTAATACTTTAAAAAAGTTAAATTAGTTAGTCATGAGTCTTATGACGTTAGGCCATCTCCAGTCGAGGGGAAGCAACAACCCCTGTCGACTGGAGACATAACTCCCCCGGAGGACAGACATGCATCTGAGGGGAGTTATTTGCCTGCAGGCAAGCAGCTCCTTAACGTGCGCGTGCAGTAAAAAAAAGTTAATTTTATTTCATTGTTCAAATTTTTTATTTTTAAAATATATATATATATATATATATATATATGTGTGTGTGTGTGTGTGTGAGTGTGTGCGCGCGCGTGTGTGTAAAAAAATTACATTTTTTTTGTTATTGTTATTGTTATAATTAAGTTAGATTGGGAAAAATTTGAAATTGAATTAAATGTATTGGATAGCTGGTTCCATTGGATATGACAGACTATGTAAGACAGACATGCAAGCAAGAGGGGGGGGAGTTGTCTGCTTCAGCTGGAGATGCCCTTAGAAATGTCTTCTTTGCGCGGCTCTATGCTTTAGTTAAATTTTTTTTTTTTTAATATTATCACCATAATTGTGAACAAAAAATTAGGACATACAATGCCGACATAATTGTTTCAATGGGAAAAATCTTACACCATTATGAGAAATTATGTGGTGAGATCGTTGCATCACGTCATTAAGTACACGTGGTGCAACCCATATTCTGGCAACGTGAACAAACTTTTTAAAATCCAATTTTTTCTGGAACATGAGGTGATGTGGATTATCGGGTTTTTTGCAAGTTAACTCCCTGTGATATGTCTTATAGGCAATTTACCTCCCTGTGAAATAAAAATAGGCAATTTAATTCCCTATGAAATGAAATAATGAGCAATTTACCTCCTTGTGATATAAAAATAGGCAATTTACCTCCCTGTGAAATGAAATAATGAGCAATTTAACTCCCTATGATATGGATTAATAAGCAATTTAGAGGGAGGCAATGTGCTTCTTTTATAAAAACACATGGAGGTATTTTGCCATTTTTCTTATCACAAGAAGTTAACTTGCCTATTTAGGATATGACAGGGAGGTATTTTGCCCTTTTATTTATCACATGGAGTTAAATTGCCTATTTAGAATAACACAGGGAGTTAATTTGCTATTCACTCTGGATTATCACTCCTCATGTCACAAGTGCAGTGGTGGACTGCACCACGTGTACCTAATGACGTGGTGCAGCGGTTGCTCTACATAATTTCTCCACCATTATTAGCGACAAATATTAATTTAAAGATAAAAAATGATTATACAATTTGTGCTTCATATATGCAATAGTCCATGAAAGTGATCGTGGTTTCGATTTTAGTGACGTTCTAGATCTTCTTGAAATGTCAATAAAAATTAGATTTCATATATGTCCAATGTGCATTAGGTACAGAACAATTAGGGGTGTAAACGATAACGACACGTTGTTCAAGCTTGATTTGAATATTATTGAGCTTGAAATTTTGTGTTTGAGCTTGGTTTGATTTCTTAATGAACCGAGCTCAAACGAGCTCGAGCCGAGTATCGAGTAGCTTGGTATTTTACATGTGTTTTTTCAATTTTAAGCTTATCGAGTCGAGCTCGAGCGGAGCTTCAAAAGTTATCGAACGAGAAATCTTGTTCAAGCTTGTTTGATTTATTTAACGAACCGAACTCAAATGAGTTTTTATCGAACGAGCTCGAGCCGAATATCGAGTAACTTGGTTTGATTTTAACAATTATCAAAAAACAGTACTAGGTACAGAAATACAAGTACTTTGTTGTGGGCCTGTAAATTATTACATTCAAATTTTCAGACCTTATTAGTTTATTGGTTGAGGAAGGGGCCCAAGGAACAAAAACTCTTACAGTTATGGGCCCAATCGAAAGGTGAAGAAGAATAATTTCCTCATCCTTATGGACCTCAATGTCATTATCTAAAGAAAAATATACTTGCCTTGTCAATGAATCACGGAGAAAGTTGAGGGTGGATTATTCATTATTGCACCGCCCCTATGCATGCACGCAGAATAAAAGGGTAAATTACAGTTATCCCCCTGGGGTAAGATTTAATTACAAAATTTTCCTTAGGTTTATCACATTTTTACAATTAATCTCTTGTCCATAAAATATACAAATTTTGCCCTTGGAGGTTATTTGTAATGTTTATAATATCTTATAAATTTTAAAATTTGGGTATTAATTGTTATATCTTATAAATTATAAAAATAATAATCATACATATACTACCAAAATAATTGATATAATTTATAATTGCCTATAAATTTCAATAATTTAATTTCTATAATAACAAATTTGATAATTTTTGGATGATAAAATTTATAAATATAAAATTATATTTGCACTAATTAAATAAATAATATTTGTATTGCATTAATAGATATTGAATTTATAATAAATATAAAGTTTATTAAATTAAAATTTGATTTATAATACAATATAAATTTGCTAATATAGAAAATAAATTCATTTAACTAAATATGTAAACAATTTGTTTATATTAATATAATATTATTCAAATTCTATTTAATTTATTTTTATACAATTTAAATTGTTAATAAATATGTAAATAAGTTTTTTTTTTTTTTTTTTTTTTTGCGATATTACAAATATTACAAATTACAGGGTTAATTGTAAGAAGATGACAAACCTGAGGAGTTTTTTGTAATACCCAATATGTTAGGGAGAATTTTATAATTAGGCTTTACCTCAGGAGGGGTATCCATAATTTACCCCGAAATAAAATGCACGCATTTTTGTGTAATGTTATGAGCCTATTTGGTTAAGTTTTGGTTCGATTTTATATGGTTTTGATTTTCGAAAAATTTGTTTGAGTGATCCTTCGAAACTTCATTTGAATTGAGTTTGTATATTACGTTTTAGTTTTTGAAAAAATTGAAACCCCAGGGCCATTTGAATTGAGTTTGGATGTTGGAGTTTGAAGAGAAAAAATAGGTGGTAAGTGTAAATCAATTTCGTTTATGGAGAAAAAATAGATGATATGTGTCAAATTTAATAGATTTGAGGTTCATTATATTTGGATATAAGTTCAAGTCTGAGTTTTGCAAAACTTGTACTCAAACTTCATTTATTTGTTAGTGATAAAGCCACATGTTAAATTGAGGTTGGTTGATGATTTTTAGCTAAGAAGATTACTTCTTAGTTAAGGAAATTGAAGGAAGAAGAAAAATTGAAATTGACTTCTTCAATTACTTCCTAGCTAAAAAATCAAAAGGAAGAAAACAAATTGAAATTGACTTCTTCAATTACTTCCTAGCTAAGAAATCAAAAGGAAGAAGACAAATTGAAATTGACTACTTCACCACCTCACCTATATATATGTATGCATTGTATACATATGAAAGAGGAGAGTGGAGAGTAAAATTAATTGAATCCCATTTTGAGTGAAAAAATAGGGATTGATTCCCACTTGAGAGAATAACATCGAGAGAGTGTAAGAAAAATATAGAGAGAATAAAAGTGAGGTTTCTCCTAATATTTTGTGTCTCTCCTTTGTTATACAAAGTGTTGTAATAATTTTGCTATAATAAAATCCTTCTACGGTTTCCGCGACTCCAATTGTTTATATCATTTTCACAAGTTTTCTCATTTCTACTTTAGTTGTATTGAGGTGTCGGTACCACAACTTCCTAACAGTGGTATCAGAGCCACCAGGTTTCTAGCCGATCCTTCGTGCTACCGTAAGATCCATTTAGTGGCAAAAGAAGACATCCTCAAAGATGACGGCAAAATACGAAATAGGGAAGTTCAATGGGAATAATTTCTCATTATGGAAAATGAGAATGAAAGCAGTGTTAAGAAAAGATAATTGTTTGGCGGCAATTGGAGATAAACTCGAGGGGATCACTGACGACAAGTGGAACGAAATGGATGGCAATGCTATTGCTGATTTACACTTAGCATTAGCTGACGAAGTGTTGTCAAGTGTGGCTGAGAAGAAGAGGCAAAAGAGATTTGGGATACACTAATAAAACTATACGAGACCAAATCACTACACAACAAAATCTTCTTGAAAAGAAGGCTTTACACCCTTCGGATGATAGAGTCAACCACGGTGATTGACCATATCAATACCGTCAACACTTTATTTTCACAGCTCACAACGATGGGGCATAATATGGAGACGAGTGAATGTGCCGAAATTCTACTTCAAAGTCAACCTGATTCATATGATAAACTCATCATCAACATAACAAACAGTTTAGAAGTTCTAGCCTTCGATGATATTGCAGCTGCGGTTCTTGAAGAAGAAAGTCGGCGCAAGAACAAAGAAGATAGAATAGGAAGCTCACAACAAGTTGAAGCTTTGACGATGATGAGAGGGAGATCAACAGAACGTGGCCCCAGTGGGAGCCAAAATCACGGGAGATCGAAATCCAGAAGTAAGAAAAATGTCAAGTGTTATCACTGTGACAAGAGAGGGCACTATAAAAGTGACATCTCAAGAAGAATGAAGAAGTTAAAGGAAAAAGTTCTGAGTCATCAAAAGCTCAGGGTCGTGAAGCAAGTACATCGGACGATGGAGAAATTTTATACAGCGAGGCAGCAACAATTACCGAAGGCAGAAAAAGATTCACTGATGTCTGGCTTATGGATTCAGGAGCGAAATGGCATATGACCCCGAGGAGAGAATGGTTTCACCAGTACAAACCTATCTCAGGAGGATCTGTGTTCATAGGAGACGATCAGGCCTTGGAGATTGCTGGTATTGGTACCGTCAAATTACAAATGTATGATGGTACAGTTCGCACCATCCTAGAAGTATGACATGTAAAGGGCCTAAAGAAAAATCTATTGTCTTTGGGACAATTAGATAGTAATGGGTGCAAAACCCATATT
Organism: Penstemon newberryi var. newberryi; assembly: GCA_030819805.1. NCBI lineage: Eukaryota > Viridiplantae > Streptophyta > Magnoliopsida > Lamiales > Plantaginaceae > Penstemon > Penstemon newberryi. The sequence goes on along the minus strand of JAUALY010000006.1, from coordinate 33,070,377 downwards.
CAAGATGGGATTATGAAAATAATCAAGGGGGCGCTTGTGGTGATGAAAGCAGAAAAGATAGCTGCAAATCTGTACATGCTTAAAGGGGAAACACAACAAGTAGGATAAGCATTTATTGTATCAGCAACTTCAGCAGAAGACTTAGCGATGATGTGGAACCGTAAACTTGGCCACATGTCGAAACGAGGCTTGAAGATTCTTGCTGAACAAAATCTTCTTCCAGGGCTAAAAAAGGTATCATTATCATTTTGTGAGCATTGTGTCACTAGTAAGCAGCACAGATTAAAGTTCAACAATTCAAGTGTTAGAAGCAAAACTATCTTAGAACTGATTCATTCCGATGTTTGGCAAGCACCAGTTATGTCCCTAGGAGGTGCAAAATACTATGTCTCTTTTATTGATGATTACTCCATGAGATGTTGGGTGTATCCAATCAAGAAGAAATCAGATGTGTTTTCTGTTTTCAAAACATCCAAAGCGCGGGTGGAACTTGAATCTGAAAAGAAGATCAAGTGTCTGAGGACAGACAATGGAGGAGAATATACCAGCAACGAATTTGATAACTTCTGTCAACAAGAAGGAATCAAGAGACAGTTCACAGTGGCATACACTCCACAACAAAACGGAGTAGAAGAGCGGATGAACAGAATCTTGTTAGAAAGAACAAGAGCTATGTTGAGAACTGCAGGGATGGCCAAATCATTTTGGGCAGAAGCAGTCAAGACCGCCTGTATGTGATCAATCGGTCGCCATCAACCCCAATTGATCTGAAAACGCCGATGGAGATGTGGACTGGTAAGCTAGCTGATTATTCTCATTTACATGCATTTGGAAGTCTTGTGTACGTTATGTACAATGCCCAAGAAAAATCGAAGCTGGATCCAAAATCCAGGAAATGTATTTTCTTGGGGTATGCTGATGGTGTTAAGGGGTACCGCCTGTGGGATCCCACTGCCCACAAGGTGATAATCAGCAGGGATGTGATATTCACAGACGATAAAATACAAGAAAAGGAAAATGATGGCACATCAAAAGAAAAATCAGATACTACTACAGTTGAAGTTGAAGATAGACAAGAGCAACAAGTTCTAGATTCTTCTGAAGCAGCACCAGAACATGAAGAACAAGAGCAAGTTGAGTTTACAACTCCACAAGTTCGACGATCAACTCGGGAGAGAAGACAACCAGCTTGGCACTCAGATTACATTATGGAGGGAAATGTTGCATACTGTCTACTCACAGAGGATGGAGAGCCGTCAACTTTCCAAGAGGCTACAAAAGGCCTGGAAGCTTCTTTGTGGATGACAACAATGCAAGAAGAAATTGAAGCTCTTCATAAAAACAAAACATGGGATCTTGTTCCACTACCACAAGGAAGAAAAGCCATTGGAAACAAATGGGTCTACAAGATCAAACGAGATGGCAATGACCAAGTGGAGCGGTATCGTGCTAGATTGGTGGTGAAAGGATTTGCTCAGAAAGAAGGTAATGAGATATTTTCTCCTGTTGTTCGACTAACAACAGTCAGAGTAGTATTGGCAATGTGTGCTACATTCGACTTGTATTTAGAGCAGTTAGATGTGAAAACTGCATTTCTTCATGGAGATCTTAAAGAAGAAATATATATGCTCCAACCAGAAGGTTTTGAAGAAAAAGAAAAGGAAAACTTGGTTTGCAGGTTGAACAAATCTCTATATGGTCTTAAACAGGCGCCGAGGTGTTTGTATAAGAGATTTGATTCCTTCATCATGAGTCTTGGATACAACAGACTTAGTTCAGATCATTGTGCTTACTACAAGAGATTTGGTGATGATGATTTCATTATTCTGCTGTTGTATGTTAACGACATGTTGGTAGCAGGCCCCAACAAAGACTGTTTAAAGAATTGAAGGCACAACTGGCTAAGGAATTTGAAATGAAGGACTTTGGACCAGCAAACAAGATTCTAGGGATGCAAATTTACCGAGACAGAAATAATAGGAAGATTTGGCTCTCTCAGCAAAATTATCTGAAGAAAATCTTGCGACGCTTCAACATGCAATATTGTAAGCCAATCTCTACCCCTCTTCCTATTAATTTCAAGTTATCCTCAAGTATGAGTCCTAGCAATGAAGCAGAGAGGATAAAAATGTCTCGAGTACCGTACGCATCAGCAGTGGGTAGCTTAATGTTCGCTATGGTTTGTATTAGACCAGACATTGCACAAGCAGTGGGAGCAGTTAGTCGGTACATGGCGAATCCTGGTAAAGAGCATTGGAGTGCTATGAAAAGGATCTTGAGATATATCAAGGGTACCTCGACTGCCGCATTATGTTATGGGGGATCAAACTTTACTGTCAGAGACTATGTTGATTCAGATTTTGCAGGTGATCTTGATAAAAGTAAGTCCACAACAGGTTATGTGTTTACTCTTGCTAGAGGAGCTGTAAGCTGGGTTTCGAAATTGCAGTCTATCGTAGCTACTTCTACGACAGAAGCAGAATATGTAGCAGCTACACAAGCTAGCAAAGAGGTAATATGGTTGCAAATGTTACTGGAAGAGCTCGTACACAAACAAGAGAAAATTGCTCTATTTTGTGATAGTCAGAGCGCTTTGCACTTGGCAAAGAATCCAGCATTTCACTCAAAGACAAAGCACATACGAGTTCAGTACCAATTTGTACGAGAGAAGGTGGAAGAAGGAAGTGTGGATTTTTAGAAAATCCTTACGGAGGTCAACCTATCAGATGTTCTAACAAAGCCATTAAATAGAGACAAGTTCATTTGGTGTCCATCCTTTATTGGCCTATCAGAAATGTAAGCAGCATGGATATAGCAAAGTAGAAAGGATGAAAGCTACAACAAATGTGACTTTAAGTGGGAGATTGTTAGTGATAAAACCACATGTTTAATTGAGGTTGGTTGATGATTTTTAGCTAAGAAGATTACTTCTTAGTTAAGGAAATTGAAGGAAGAAGAAAAATTAAAATTGATTTATTCAATTACTTCCTAGCTAAGAAATCAAAAGAAAGAAGACAAATTGAAATTGACTTCTTCAATTACTTCCTAGCTTAGAAATCAAAAGGAAGAAGACAAATTGAAATTAACTATTTCACCACCTCACCTATATATATGTATGCATTGTATACATATGAAAGAGGAGAGTGGAGAGTACAATTAATTGAATCCCATTTTGAGTGAAAAAATAGGGATTGATTCCCACTTGAAAGAATAACACCGAGAGAGTGTAAGAAAAATATAGAGAGAATAAAAGTGAAGTTTCTCCTAATATTTTGTGTCTCTCCTTTGTTATACAAAGTGTTGTAATCATTTTGCTATAATAAAATCCTTCTGCGGTTTTCTCGATTCCAATTGTTTATATAATTTTCACAAGTTTTCTCATTTCTACTTTAGTTGTATTGAGATGTCGGTACCACAACTTCCTAACATTATTTACGTCTTGGCTCAATTTCGAGAAACCACGAGATTTTAAACAAATAGAGCCATGCAAATTTTAAACTTACTCACTAATTTTAAATTATTAAGAAACAAATGTTCTATAATGCGCTGTGAGTGTGGGCTTCAAACAAATCGAATTTGAATTAGAATTTTTTGGAAAAGAAATAATGAAAATCAACATACGAACGGAGAAAAATAGACAAAAATTCAAGCCAAATTGGCATGTTTAGTATGAATTTTTATTTTCTGATAAATGGTATGATTATTTTGGGAGTGACAAAATCTTGACAATTGCAATTGCACATGCCAATTAACTCTTTCATTTGTATCAAAAAATATCTTATTCCATAGTATTTTATTATTTCTTAGTTTTACAACTGAATCAACCTCAATCAATTCTTATATATTCTAACTAATGATATTTCGACTAGTTATATTCATAATCAGATCATAACATGTGGGTCAAGAATTAAAAGAGAATATCAGCATAACATGAATTTAATTATCTACTTAGATTTATTTTTGCTTGTGCGGAAATAATAGTGTAAAAGTATTTCGTTTAAGTGGAATGAAGCATTGCATACCTTTTCATATCGATCATCCTTTCACCATATACTTAATTTCCTGGAGATTTTAATTTAATTTTTGTAACTCTGAAAATTGAGCAACGTATGTATATGTTAGTGTTATGGATTATTGGATTTGGTGATTTAAGTAGTGCAGTTTAGTGGTTGAGTCGTATCAAAGTCAATGTGCGAAATTTCCTGGAAAGAGAGCCCCAACATCTTCATCAATTCACGAGGAAAAAAATAAAAAAACTAACAAATTAAATAAATAAACATAATTAAATACAACTAACCTTACAATTTTAAGGTTAAACCATTGAAAACTGGTGTCTCTTAATCATGGATACGTGAGAGACTTATGGGCCACTAATGTCTGGCTAGATTACAAGTTACTACATAATTAAAGAGTTAATTATTTAACCCCCTTGATATTCATAATGTTCAATTTACCTTTATGTGATTTGAAAAAGAGCATTTTATCTCCTGTAATCTTATAAAAAGTTCACATCGTTTCACTGTCATTTTTATATGTGTCATTTTATTTCACATGCGTTATGATAATGTAGCAATTTATCCCTCTGTGTTGATAAAAATGACAATTTATCTGTCATGTTATGATAAATGTAGCAATTTACCACCTATGTTACACAAACAATTTTCATGCTCACTCTCAATTTCAGCAAGTGAGTTACACTCTCCGACTGAATGAGGTAAATTACTTCTTTAAAATTTACACAGGGATAAATTGAACATTATGCATTTTACAAGGGGTAAATTGGCACATTAACTCCATAATTAAAGCTCACGCAACAATTTAATTGGCCCTTTTTTTAGGGGATAATTGGCCCTGAGTCTTTCAAGACAAAGTATGTTTCATGTTTGTGGTTAAGTTTACCTAATAAAATACTCCCTCCGTTTCATAATATCTGTCGCTTTGAAGAGTTTTTCTTGTGTCATATTATCTGTCACTTTAGATTTCCAATAAAGCATTAATTACTCTTTTTTCATTTTTGCCCTTTATGCTCATAAATTTTCTCAAACATTAGTGGAGGATAATTAATTAAAAGGGTATCTTTTTCATTTTTTTCCTCTTAGAATTCAGCTATATTCAATGATTTTCTTAATTTGTGTGCATACATGTGAAAAGACAGATATTTTGAAACGGAGGGAGTACTATTAACTACTTTTTTTGAGAATACTGAAAGTGAAACTTCTAATAAAAGTTAGACTACTTTATCCTTTCTTTCTTGTTCACTTTATTTTTGTTTGTGGATAATATATACTAACTTTCTTCTCCACACTCAAGTAATTTGGAGGGTACTTTAAACTTATCTCATTTGATTTTTAATAATAGAGTATTAAAAGATAAGGTCCCCTTGGCTTGAAGCAACCGGAAGTCTTTCTCTTAACTTAATCAAAATCATTTCATATGAATGTGGTGGTTGGGACCGGATCCAGGTAGACTTTGCCTATTGATCCAAATCGTCAAATGAATAGACCAAACTAAAATACATTCAAACGGGTCCATATGTTTCTCTTATGGCCCGCGTAACCAGTAGACTGAAGCACAAAGCATCCAGCTCAGTGGCGGAGCTAGACGACTTTGTTTGGTGGGTGGAGGGGGGGCAAAAACCTTTAGTAGCAAACTTGATATTATTCCTATGTTAATTTAACCTTATAAAAGGTGAAAAAATATACTATAATTTTTTTAAGAGTTTATTCATACAACGGTTCAAGAGATTGAGAAATTGATAAACACATAAATATTTTACAATATAAATTCAATTCTGTAAAAAAATGCTATAATAAAAAACTAAAATTAATACTAAAACTATTTTTTATGTTAATTTTTATGACTATATTAATATTTATATATTAATCATATGATCACGATAATTTAAAAATAACTCACATATTATATAAAAAAAAATATGAAAAATAGTAGTTTTGGATCAACTAGGCTTCGAACCCATGGTCCCAGCGCTGGTAGCGAGTAACTTTATCCATTAGGCTAAATGAACTTTATCTATAAGAATTGATAAATATAATAATAATAGAAACATAGCTCCGCCACTGTTCCAGCTCTCTTGCCTTCCAACATAACATATGTTACACATTGAACAGGCCCAGGTAAAATACATGTATGATCCTTTGTTTTCATGCATGTATCATTGGATTTATGTATAACCTTTGAGATTCATACATGAACCTACTTATGGGAGTTGTCCATGATATCCTATAACCCCTTCCCCATTTCCTTAATTAATTCAACAATTTGAGAATAATATAAAGGTTATATAAGTGAAGATTGTTTCTTCCTAGTTTTCATCTCTTTAGTGGATTCTATAGAGTGACGAGTTAAATGATTTTACTCTTTTCTTATTGGTGGATTCCATTGAGTGACGAGTTTATTTTCTCGAGATGTTCGCTTGTGTTCCTTCTTCCAATTCTTCCCCTAATTCTGTGTCGTAATTGGGCCATCAACGGGTCTGTGAAATAATCCTTAGATTCTGAACATGTTTGTCCTAAGTAGAAATTCAATCACGTGCATAGGAATGCAAATTAGTGACGCACATAAGCTTTTTTTTGTAATTGATCTGAGTTTGCTATACCTTCTGAGGTTTCTTTAAATGTTTCTTCCTATATTTTTTATTTTTTATTTGTTTGTTTGTTTGAGGAGTATACCCCTTGTTGTACTTGTTGATGTTATTCAAAGTTGTTGCTAATATTGATACAATAGAGTTTGATAATCCATGAAAGGACAAAATGTTAAGAAGAGTCTTACATTTTTCTACCTATTAGAACCTAGAGGTATATAATAATGCTAGTAGAATATATTGCAATAAATCTTAAACTCTCCGTAAATTTGTTCCAAAAGGGGAATCAAAATGTATATATTATACATTATTAATTATAATGGGTGATTGGTCTAGTGGAATAGACTAACCCTCACAAAGTGGCGAACTTAAGTTCAAATCCTTGTTAAGAGATTTCTAAATAATATTTCTAACACGCCACAAAAGGAACTAAGAAAAATCCTTGGGAAACAAAATAAAAATTATAAATATAGGTAGTAGAAATTATTGCAATATATCTTAAATTCTCAAATCCATAACCCATCATCAATTCCCTCCATCCAAACTTGGAGGACAAACAAATTTTCTCCATGTCAATCTCTCAAAAATTTAAAAAACAAAAAAAGGTTCTACGGTAGAGATTCAAATTGAATCATTTGGTTATTGAATAATATTTGACTCTTGCTTCACTCAAAAACTGAAAATTTTCGGTATTTAAAGTGAACGCATCAAAATTTTGACCAATAATAATATAACATGTCCGGCAAAATTGACCATATGGCAAATCTTCGGTTCATATGCCAAAGAGTATATCGCACTTTTGGTCCTTTTTATAAGCTAATTTTTACTCTTTCATCCCTCTTAAATTTTTTATAGCAGATTCGTCCCTCTTAAATTTTTTGTAGCAGATTCGTCCCACTTATCAATGTAGTGTAACACATTCATCCCTCTTACCAATCTAGTGTAACACATTTATCCCTCTTAAATTTTTCGTAGCAGATTCGTCCCTCTCATCAATGTAGTGTAACACATTAGTCCCTCTAAATCCAAAATATATCACTTAAATTCAAGATATATCCTAAAATTGACGAAAATTGATGTATTTTGAATTTAAGAGGGGCGTAAATTTTTCGTAATAGATTCATCCCTCTTATCAATGTAGTGCAACACATTAGTCCCTCTTAATCCAAAATATATCACTTAAATTCAAAATATATCCTAAAATTGACGAAAATTGATGTATTTTGAATTTAAGAGGGGCGAATGTGTTACACCACATTGATAAGAGGGATGAATCTGCTACGAAAAATTTAAGAGGGACGAATGTGTTATAAGAGGGACGAATGTGTTACACTACATTGATAAAATGGACGAATCTGCTACGAAAAATTTAAGAGGAACGAAAGTGCAAAATTTGTCCCATAGGAGGACCAAAAATGCTTTTCACTCTATGCCAAATAGAGAACACATATGAAATATATTACAAATTTATAAGGTTAAACATCCAAAATAACATAGACACCTAACAACAACAAATCCACCTATTCCATCTCCCCATTGATCAAAACTCGTAAACAAGAAATAAATTCTACTCAATTGCATTTGAAGGTAGAATCTATTACAGCTTACTTGTGCAACAAGTGAGTTTAAATATGAAGCTGGTTATGAGCAAGATAAGAAGGGCTGCAAAATCTTTCACATGTAGAAGACTGCTCTTTACATTTTCTTGATGGACTTTCTTCCTGATACTTTTCTACTTTTTGGTACTTTTTAACCTAAAACTTTTTGAACTTCCTCGTCATTAAAGCGAACTCTTCACCCGCACTGCTATTGCGATCACTTCTTCTAGAGTCAGCTGCTACCATTGCAACTGTGTTGGAAGTTAAAGCTCGTTCCTCGATCTTCTATATATCAATTTGAGTTCATAAGCTTTGAGATCAGAAAAGAGCTCAATTAAGCTGATCTTCGAGAGATCCTTTACTTCTTCCATGATTGTTGTCTTCATATCCCACTCTCTGGGTAGCCCTCCAAGCACCTTCAACGCCATCTCCCTGTTGGGGTATTCTTTCTTCAGTGAACTTAGCTCATTTATCAATTTGGTAAATCTCGAATCCATTTCATCTATTGATTCACCAGACTTCATCTTGAATTTTTCAAATTTTTCAACAGCTATATCAAGTTTTATTTCTCTGAATTGAACAGTCCCCTCACAGATCATGGTGATCTTATCCCATATATCTTTGGCTGTTTTGCACCTCAACTTGTTGAACACGGTTTCGTTCAATATTTTGAAAAGCTCGTTTTTGGCTACATTATCCAGGTTTGCTATTTCAATGTCTTCAGCTGTGTACTCGTGTTTGGACTTTTCAACCATGGATCCTTCTTTCATGATTTTTATTGGTCCATATTCTATTACTCTCCCCATGTAATAGTGCATGGTCGCAAAATATAAAGGCATATAGAACTTCCAGTTATCAAAATTTTCAATGGAGAATAAAAATGTCTCACGAAGATCTTTCTCAGGTACATAATCAGGTCTCCTCCAAGGAATATCTTCACACTCAATGCCGCCTTTACGGTTCTTTAAAGACCACATAACCGTCTGATATTCCACAAGTCCGAAAACAAAGGCTTTTGCACCATTAGTACTCTTGGTGTAGTGAGATAACTCAACCTAACCAGCAATGTAAAATAGAATTAAAACAGTGATTCATAAAGTCATAAACTACATGAAGACACGTATAAATTACAAAAATCTATACACATAATAATACACTACCAACTAATAATCCCCATGTTTAGCCAACATTTCTCCGGTTTATATAAATTGTGGATCCACACCACTTATACCAAAATAATTTTATTATTATTATAAGTTAGCCAACAAAGCATTATTTGTTTTTAAAATATAGGTCGATAAATTACACTAATAACAAATAGTATTATTGCACACATAATACACTACCAAGAGAGACCCTCCAAATGAAAATGAAAATTTTCCAAGAAACAATACAAAAGGAAAATATGAATTCTGGCCAAATAAACTATCTATCGTTCATTCACAATAAAATAAACCCCAAAAGGTAATATTATTATATAAACAAACGAAACGATATTTAACCATCTTACATTGGAGAGACAATCTCTGAGTTTCTGAAAACAAAGTTGTTCACCAGGAAAAGTAAATCCATCAACAGCAACAGGAGTCACCGAAAAAGAATCAGGGGAGCAGATTTCCAGCCGGGCTCGAAATTTTTCGGGGGCTCGAGCTCGATTGTGTTTACGATTGAGGGATTTTTGCGAAGCTTGAGGCATTTCCAAGGATGAATGGGTAGTTCTCGAGTGAGTGATAGAACGGTCTTGCGCTTGGAAACAATTTTTTCCTGCTGAGCAAACCACCTTTTCTTAGAAACAATTTAAGTGCAGCATACCACATTTCCCTATTCATCACCGCGTAGAACAAGGAAACATTTATAGGGTAAACAAGATATACACAAGTCGTTCATAGAGCTTACCTTGCTTATTATGGGGATTTAAGTCTTCGTGAACATCTTTACTGCAAAAAACAAAGATAAACAGCTTGAGAAACAAGAAAAAAAAGTTCTATTATCAACAAAATTGCAAATAAGTAATCGGCTCGGATACAAAAAAAAGGACATAATACATTCCAATTTAAATCAGTTGGAACAGTGTATTCAGCCTAAGGAATTAAATCCAACTATAAACCGTGATGCAATTCTATAAAGCTCAAATAAAATGATTGTTCATTTGAAACACATGAGCTTACCCATCAGAAGTTTGGTCCTCCTCAGGCCTAAAAGAGGAGGAGGGAATGGACGAAAGTAATAATATGAAAAGAGATGAAGAAGTATTGATGAAAAATGCCAGGAAAAGAGTCAAAGTTAACAACCCAAGGATTGCCGCAACCCCATCAATCTTTATGGAGATTTGACTTAGTTCACTTTTCACCAATAGCTCCCTTGCCTTATCACATAACATATGTTACTCACTAAACATCAACTTTGAACCCGAGTGAAATTTAAGTATGAAAACATAATCAATCAGTTAATCATAAGTGCATATCATACATGTTACATACAAAGTATCATCCATGATAAATCCAGAGCACGTTACTTGAACGAGAACAATTTTAACTTCCAAACCGAGATAGAAGTTGTTGATTATATCAACTACATGACCATAACAAATTAAGTAAGCATGTTGTGCTTAGGCATGAGAATATACAAGAAGATGATGGTCCTGTTCAGACTTCAAAATACCAGAAACCAAAACAATAGGAAACATAAATCTTATAATTGGAACTTCTAGTTCTCTGCATACAAATAGAGAATGAGACTCAGAGGCAGATCAACACCGGAAAAGCCATTAAACGTTCTTCGTGAAATAGGCAAAGCATCCAGATAAAAGGTATATTTCATTGTTGACAATGAGTTACAAAATCCAAAACAGTGAACTTGTTGAATAGCTTACCGTGTCTCCTGATATTTGGAGAAAACCTCGTTCAAATCAAGTGCCTTAGCCTTCCAATCTTCACCCTGAACCAGCATAAACAAAAAATCTATAAGGCGGATGTATCAAAAACCCTAATTCAGTGACTTAATTTCTTCTGTTCATTTTCCTCGACCACCTCTATTTTACGGTGTAACTATATTTTCATAAGCACCAAAAAGCCAAGGGCGTAACATACAATGAGCTATTCAATTACAGAGTAAAACCAAAATTGTAACTGTGCAACATTTTTCTTTACAACAGAGTAAAACCAAAATGTTAACTGTGCAACATTTTTCTTTACAAATTGCATAACAAATAAATCGTCCTCTTTATCAAGCAAAAGCATAACAAACACTCGCAGACGCATATGCATACAAATACAAAATATAGAGATGTAAGATGTTAAATAAAAGACCTGAATCTCAGCTGCGGAGAGAAAGCGTTTGAGAACTTTAGAGAAGCCTTTATTTTCGAGCCACAGAGCAACTGAGTAAGTCAGTAGGGACTCCATTTCGGGCTTCGATTGGGCCGGGTTTTCGGAACGGTTGGTTTCCATTGGTGCAGAATTTCTCTGCTGCTCTGCAAGAAAAAACTTGGCGAGGCTTGAATGCAAGGGCTTTACTTCAGCACTTCATCCGCCATTACAAATAGACACACTCCCAGAACTTGTTTTTAGTTGGTTTAAAAGTGATGAGGGGGAGGGGTTTTTGAAGGTTTAAGAGAATTATTATTTGATTACCCAATAAACAAATATACTAAAATAATAAGGGAATGTTTGTCTCAGATTTCTGAAAATAGTTTCCACTATATATATGGCATGTTTGTTTGGTGTTTGGAAAAGTAGTTTGTGGGAGTAGTGGATGTTTGTGAAATAATATCGATTTGCGTATTGTTGTTTGTTTTGGTTTTGAGAGTGGTTTAAGAAATAAAGTAGGTATAAATTTTTTTGGAAGAGTTAGATTGTAGGTGTAATATGTGTAAGACTTTATGTCAAATCATGTATGTTATTTGACTTGTGTAAGAGATAGATTACTTTATGTCGCATCAGAGTAGAGTTTGTATAAGTTTTGGCCCATACTATTTTGTCATCCTATTTTTCATTTTATTTTTTGAGGGAAATTTTGTCATCCTATTTTTCAATTCTACAAAATTTAACTTTGAGAAAATCGCACTTTTCCCCTTGAACTTACAATTAAATTGCATTTTTTCCCTTGAACTTTAATTTTTCGCATTGTTCACCTTGAACTTATATTAATGTTGCACTTCCCCTTAATTCTCTTCCGACCACTTTTTTGGCCAAAGAGTTAAGGGGAGAAAGTGCAACACAAAAGTTTAGGATTGAAAGTGCATCACGAGTGTAAGTTTAGGGGTAAAGTACAACTCAACTATAAGTTTAGGGGGAAGGCGTAATTTTCTAATTATAATTACTTGATTATTTTGGTTCTTTAATTAATAATTGGTTGCAAAAAATTAAGTTTACCCCCCTAAACTTACATCAAACTTGCACTTTTTCCCTCTAAACTTATACCCTTGTTGCACCTTCCACCCTTAACTTTTGCTTTGCACTTTTCTCCATGAACTCTTTGGCCAGAAAAGAGTTCAAGGGAAAAAGTGCAAAAATTTGAAGTTCATGCGAGAAAGTGCAACTTGACTGTAAATTCAGGGTGTCACAACTATAGCTCACTGATGAATCTGCCCCGTATCTTTCCGGATTGACATATTTGGTGCCACAATTTCAACATTGGTGGGAATTTTGGTGCCAATTAAGGCCCAATTTCAAAATTAGCCTGAAAACCCCCATGTGCGGGCCATGTAACATAAAAATTGAGAATTTTGAATATTCAAGGGAATTTATTTTTTTGAAAAAAAAAATACAAAATTCAAATTCTAATTTTTCCTACAAAATTCACCAAATGTTCCCTAACCTATTAAATTGAAATCCGCCTTCTTCTTCTTCTTCTTCTTCTTCTTCTTCTCCAACTCCTTCCCCAAATAAAAACATCCAAATAGTCTAGTTCTTGATGGATGGAAACGCCAAGCTTATAATTTGGAGTAAACACCAAACATTTACTAATCCAGTATATGGAATTGCACCAAAAACATAAAAAGTTACATTATGGCCAAATAAGCTATCTATCGTTCATTCACAATAAAATAACATTATTATATAAACAAGCGAAACAATATTTAACCATCTTACATTGGAGAGACAATCTGAGTTTCTGAAAACAAAGTTGTTCACCAGGAAAAGTAAATCCTTCAACAGCAACATGAGTCACCGAAAAAGAATCAGGGGAGCAGATTTCCAGTCGGGCTCGAAATTTTTCGGGGGCTCGATCCCGAGCCCGACTGTGTTTACGATTCAGGAAAGCTTGAGGCATTTCACATTTGAAGAGTTTCCAAGGATGAATTAGTAGTTCTTCGGTCTTGCTCTTGGCCCTTTTTCTTTGTTCATCTATGATCTCTTCTTCCCCAACTACTTTCCGTTATAAGTAGAGTTTATTTAAATACTTAAAATTAGATTAAAACAAATTAAAAGTGACGAAAATAATTCCCGGTCAAACTTCTTACGCCATTTTAGCGACGGAAACGTTTCAAATAATTCACAACCGTAACCTAAATGAAACAATTTCACCATAAAACAAATTCTCATTTCATCATCATCATTACAATACTGATGGTTCAATGTTACCAAGCAATTAAATTCAAAATATTACAAAACTAAATTCAATTTTTTTGCAAATTAACTACATCATCACCACCATCGTCATCATCATCAGGCTGAGACTGTCGGTTTCGGGGCTGTGGCTGGGGCTGATGCTGCTGAGGTTGGGACTGATCAAACTGTTGATCGGAGCGTGGTGCATATGGAGGTTGATATGGACTTTGTAGGAGTGGCATGCCCGTGGGAGGTGGATACGAGGCATGATCCATACCTGTGGGGTGTGGACACGGGGCATGATGCATACCCGTGGGAGGTGGATACGGGGCATGATTCATAGCGTTCATCATACTCACATAGGGCTCCAAAAATAGTTTTAAATGCTTATATTGCTCCTCAATATGCTTATGTTGCTCCTCAATAAGCTTCTGTTTCTCCAGCCGAACCTTCTCAAAATGCTTCTGTTGCTCCAGCTGAACCTTCTCAAAACGCTCCTTCAAATCACTTAGTTTCTCAAGATTCTTCAGACGAAACTCTTCTTCTTTCTTATAGTCATCCAACTTTGCTTGTAGAGTCTGGATTCTCGAGAGTAGCTCCAGATCAGCTCGTGGAATCCCGTACGTCGGTGATTCCTTAATAACAAATGAAACAACAATTAATTAATAAATATAAGGAATAATTAGTATTTAAATGAAATATTACCTGCATCACAGACTGTGTTCCGGGATCCGATGCTTCACCTCCCTCTGTTGAACCCTGACTCGACAAAGAGTCCATGAACCTTCTCTACAAAGACATGTGTATTCATTAATATAAATAGTTAAAAACAACATATGAACTTAAATCAAATGCAACACACTAATTAACTTATGTGCTATGTAACTTACATATGTATTCTCTGAACGCTCTTCGACCCATTTCTGAGCATTTGCCCCATAACCAATTTCTGCACCATCCTGAGACAAGTAAAACAACAGAAATAAATATCTACGGAATGAATGCACACGGTTAAGAAACATACAGTGCCATTTTATTGTCATAAAGATTCCTGCTGTTTGTATAGGCATACATAGCACTAGCCTGTAAATATACATATGCATTACTCCATGTTAAAATAATCAGAAGCGAAAACAAACTAACTTTAGCCCAATATGAATTATCTTTAAGCCACGCATCAGCAAATACTTTCAGAAATGTTAAGAGTATAACATTTGCTACAATACTCCCTACAGGAAAAGTGAATGGCCTTTTATCTTTTACAGATGAAGAACGTGTGGATATTCTATCGGAATAGAAGCAGCAGAAATAAACCACATAAATACATAAGTCGGCACCGAGCCTAAAGAGAAAAGATAAATATTACCACCCTAGCTCTCTTCTAAACATGCAGAAGATACCCACACAGCCATGTTTATCTATCTTTAAATAGTAAGAGCTGCAACAAAATGATTTTCAATTATACCAGCATGACATCCACGTTTTCAAATTTGACATGTATATATTCCACTTTTGGTGAGAGGGAAAGTAGGCGAAATCAATACATAATCTTTTCTTTCCTTTTCATAGTTATATTTGTCTATGTATTTATTTACTTTTAAAATTTCACGAAAATTATGGACATCTGAAAGTCTAACTCACGAGTACAACTATAAGGGGATAGAAAGGATATTATATCTTCCTACTAAGTTATTCAGCTGATTCCTAGTATAGGCAAATTAAAAACAAACAAAAACACAATTAAGGCCAAAAAAAGAAAAAGGAAAAATGATCAATAAACAGAATGCAGTTTACCTCAGCAGAACCGTCATGCTGTTTCTTGGGAAATTTAGAGTGATTGAATTTATCTTCTCCATTGTTCAGATTTTCTTTACTGCCTTCATCAGTGTGCTTAGGAGATATATTTTGAGCCGCAACATGATCAACTTGGAAATTTTCCTCTTTATTGGCCCCAGGGAGTGTAATATGTGGTTGAAAATCTGTTACTTTTTCCAGGCCTTCAGTCTTTTTAGGCTTTGATTCTTCAAGAGCTACTTCCTTACCAGGCTGATTTTCGTTTTCATCAGAAACTATTCCTTTTATTTTCTTGGAAGCCTTCTTACATTCGTCAGCCCCATTTTCTGCAGCCTCAGTTGATCTCTTTTTAGATTTGACTTTTGATTCTGCCTTAGAACCAGATAATGTCATGGAAACTGTGGCTTCCTTTTGTCTTATCATCTCTTCAGCTTGAACCTTGTCTTGAGCTGATTCAACGCCACCAGCAACTTTATTAGCAAGCCCCTTATTTTTACTTTCCAAGTCACAATACTTATCATCATCCAACAGATTGTCCTTCTTCAGCTTCTTTTTCTTCTTTGTATCTTTAGATTCAACTATGATCTCAGAACCATTTTTGTTATCATTGCCCTTAGTCATTATACATTTATGCTTCTTTTCGATCACCTCAGGAATTATGTCTAATTGCTTTTCATCGACATCTACAGATTCCAATTCTAATTTGACAAAAAATTCATGAACTTTTTCATCATTAGACTCCTTTGATGCTTTGGATTTCTGTTTATTGTGACTCAGAGCGTCTGATACCGCATGGCCTTTCTCCTCTTTGCCATTTGTATATAATTTATACTCCTTTCCATTCATTTCCATCTCATTAGGCGTTCTTCCAGTGTCCATGAATGCAACTTCCCCATTATTCTTTATCTTCTTAATTTTAGTTTCATCATGATCTTGGTTTTTTTCTGCTGAGCCAACCACTTTTCCTTCTGGAGAAACAATTATTCGTTAAACGTAACATACCACATTCACCTATTAATCACCGGGTAGCACAAGGAAGACAGGGAAAAATAAGATATACACTAGTCATTCGTAGAGCTTACCTTGCTTATTATGGGTATTCAAGTCTTCATCAACATCTTTACTGCACAAAATCTACATTAACAGCTTGAGATTCGAGATAAATCAAAAAAGGTTCTATTATTGTGTAATCGGATTGGAGACAAAGGACATAAAATATTCCAAATTATATCAACTGAAGCTTGTATCAAACAAAAAAACACAATCCAACTATAAACCGTGATTCTATAGAGCTCAAATTATGATTGTCAAATGCAGTAGCATTGGTCTTCCTCATGCCTAAAGCGACGGAGGAAATGGAAGAAAGTAATACTCGGAAAAGAGATGAAGATTCAATGATGAAAAATGGCAAGAGAAGAGTCAAGTTAATAACAGGAGGATTGCTGCAGTCCTTCAATTATATGAAATTTATGAAGATTACACTTAATTAATGTTTCACAGAATCCAGCTCTCTTGCCTTACCACATAACATATGTTACTCACTGCATCAAAAACCCAAATATCAACTTTCAACCCCAAGTAAAATTAATTATGATACTGTACTTCTAGACCGAGATATAAGTGGTTGATTATGCTGACATCAAGAACCATAACAAATTAAGTAAGCATGTTATGCTTTGGCATGAGTACATACAAGAAAGTAATTGTCCTTTTTAAAATACTAAAAACCAAAAACACATTGGAAACAGAATTCATATAGTTGGAACTTCAACTTCTCTGTATATAAATAGAGAATGAGCCTCAGACGCAGATCAATATAGGTGAAATACTAATTATTCTCCGCACAATAGGCCATGTCTCCAGATATTTGGACAAAATCTCGTTCAAGTTAAGTGCCTTAGCCTTCCAATTGTTACCCTGAACCCGCGAAAACAAAAATTTATAAGGCCCATTTACTAAAAATTATAATCAGTGAAATAATTTCTTCTGTTCATTTTACTCAACCTCCTCTATTGTAGGGCGTAACTATATTTTCAGAAGCACCAAACACAAAACAGCCACTGTTGCTTCATATTTTAACTACCATTGACATATAAACAAGTAACATACAATGAACTGTAAAATTACAGAGTACAATCATGAATCACCAATGTCAATTGTGCAACATTTTTCTTTACAAATTGCATAAAAATAAATCGTATATGAAGGGCTCCTTATACATACAAGTAAAGAATCTGAGACCTGAATTTCAGCTGAGGAGAGAAAGAGTTTGAGAACTTCAGATAAGCCTTCATTTTCGAGCCAAAGAGCAACTGACCAAGTCATTATGGGCTCCAGTTCGGGCTTCAACCGGGCCGGGTGATTCCCATTGGTGCGGAGTTTCTCTGCTTGCGAGGAGAACTTGGCGAGGCTTTAAATGCAATCAGGGACGGCGATATAAGGGTTTTCGATTATAATGAATTCGGGCCGTTTCCTAAAAAAACCAAGAATTCGGGCCGCATAATATAATTAATAACTAATAAGATTCAATTGGGATATTTGGCTCCATGGCCTTATCAAATGTTTGTGGATTTGATTAATGTCGAGTTATGCATGAATCTTTACCTGCATAGCAAAAAATGGGATCAAATAAGTTAAAGTAATCAGTTCAAAATTGGAGTAAATTACCCTTTGGACTATTACTGATTACATTTCTGGTCGTGAACCAAATGGAGATAGATATATTGAGTGTTTATTGTGCAATGTCTGTTGATAATTATACTTTAATTTGTGCTCTGAGTCTAGTTTGGTTTCTTTGAAGTCTAACATATAGTATGTTATAATTTTTTGTTTTGTTTTGTTATGTTTGATTTCTTTTACAGTAAGATGGCTGAGGAAGTTATGAGTGTTGTAACAGCTCCAGAGTCATTCTTAAAGAAGCAGAAGAGGGCAGAGGAATGGGCCCTTGCCGAGGCAAAAAAACTAGAAGTTGATTATATAACTTTATATTATATATTTTGTTGTTTAGGGTAAGGAGTTGATTCGTCTAAAGCGTGAAGCCAGATTGAAAGGTGGGTTTTATGTCAATCCAGAAGCTAAGCTTTTGTTCATTGTTAGAATCCGTGGGTACGTAAGTCATTTGCACTAATGAATTCAAGCTACAGTTAACATGCTTCACAGAGTCGAGCCTTACGTTAATTACATATGGGTAAGCCGGGCCGAACATTTCAATTTGTAAGAATTACATATTCTATCTGAGCAACTTTCTAATGCTTTACTAATATCTCAGGTATCCCAACCTTAAAAGTGTGAAAGAGTTGATTTACAAGCGAGGCTATGGAAAAGTAAACAAGCAGAGGATTGCGTTGACGGACAATTCAATTATCGAGCAGGTAACTTAGTTAGCTTCTATAAAGTTTGATACAATGATGCTTATTTACATTTCGCTTACAAATTTGAGTGGTTTATCTGTTTTAAAGGTGTTGGGCAAGTACGGAATAATTTGCATGGAAGATCTTATCCACGAAATCCTAACCGAGCGAACAACTTCTTATGGCCGTTCCAACTCAAAGCTCCTTTGGGTGGTTTGAAGAAGAAGAGGAATCACTATGTGGAAGGTGCTGATGCCGGTAATCGGGAGGATTACATCAATGAACTAATTAGGAGGACGAATTAAGTTTCATAGAAATGTCTTTTCCTTGAACATAATTTTATCAAAATTTTGGGAGATTTTAAACATCAATCATATTCATATATTGTAGTCAAATTTGTAGTAGTTTACTACATTACTGTATTGAGACGTGAACTTCCGGAGGTTAAGAATTTTAGTTGAATTTTACTACCTATTTTTGATATGGAGTATGATTTTTGCTACTGCTAGCTGGGTGCGGATTGAATGTTTAGGCCATCTCCAACTGAGCCGGCAACTGTGCATGAGGAGTGGTTGCCCGCTCGGTTCGGTTGGAGATGGTGGCTGGCAGTTGGGCGGGCAACCATCGCCCGTTGGCAAACTCGCCTGCGGGGGTGGGTGGGTGGCTTTTTTTTTTCTTTTTTTTTTTAAAACAATTTCATGAATTAAATAAATGAGATTTGTTGAACAATTTCATATATAATTGGACAAATACAAATCTAAATAAATGAGACTTGTTGAAATAAATACTTAATTTAAAAATACACAATACAATTTAAATAAAAAATACACAAATACTTATGTTTAGTTGTTGATTTTCTTATTATTAAGAATGCCTTAATTTTCATGATTGTGTGACTATTAAAAATATTATTATGATTTTTATTAATTTTATTATTATTATTATTATTATTAAAATAAGTTTGAGTGGGGAGAGGAGGGAAAGTTATGAAATTGAATTAATGGATGTTGATTGTCCTTCGGTTGAAGATGTGTATTTTAGGTGGGTCGAAAAGGCATGAGGGCAAGGCAAAAGGGGCAAGATAATTAGGCAATTGGGCGAGCAATTGAGCAAGGGGTTCGGTTGGAGATGGCCTTACTACAAACATTATTTGAAATGAAAGGACGTAATAAAAAAAATATATTAATTATAGGACTTTTTACCAGTTCAAAAAGTTACAAGACTTTTTTCTAGCAAACAATAGTTACGAGATCAATTTTGCAATTGTTCCGACCGTCAACAAGGGACGGGTGACTTGGTGGACAAGTTGACAATTCGGGATGATCAAAATATATTAGTTATAGAATTTTTTTGTCAGCGAGCAATAATTAGAAGATCAATTTTGTAATTTTCTCTTTTATAGTATTTGACAATAATTTATCCAAAAAAAAAAAAAATTCTATATTATATCGCAATCATAAAGCTACGTGTATCCTAATGCTTGTGCATGTTAGCTGAATCCCATCCATCAATCCCTCATCACATGACACGTTTAACTCTTATCTTAAAATATTCAAAAGATTAAACCTATTAATACATACTATATATCCATCCTGAAAAAAGCTAAAATATGAAACAGGATCAATATATGTGTTGAATTAAAAATGGAGGCAACAAAAGAAAGAAAAGATCAGATGCAGAAAGAGGAAAAGAAAGATAATAATATCAAAATAGATCCAATGGGTAAAGCAAGAGAGGTGATTCAACATGCTATAATTTCTGAAAATGATTATAATCATAAGAACAAATTTGATTTTGATGATGATGATGATGGTACTGCAAAAAATCCAGAAGATGTTTTGGTTTATTCAAGGACTGTTTACAAGACTGATTCTTCGCTTGAGTGATTTTCAATTTTTTTTTTTGGTATTTGTTTTTGTTTTGTTTGTTGTTTTTACTTTAGTTCTTGGGTAATTATTTGTGACACGATTTTCTGCGACTGAGTGTATATTTCGGTATTAGATTTTGGTGTATTGTATAATTAGATGTTGTGGACATTTTTCTCTTTTATTTTTGGAATATTTATCAATTGGGATGTTTTATTTGGAATTTGGTGGATTGTGAAGAAGTTTAATCTCTTGGAAAACAATTCATAAAAAAAGAATTATCTCTTGAAATGTAACAAGAAGGATTAATAACTGGATTTCCCAAATTATTCTCGTGGGCATGTATTAGCGGTAAATAGTAATTATCCAGTGGTGGATTTTTTTGTTTTTCAAAAATTTAATCATTTTCGAGGTATGTCGGGATGTTTGTCCTATATAGGTTAGAGTTTGCATATTTCCTAATATCGGTTACTTTTGGGTTAATTTTGAAAATGCATAAGATTAGGGCCTGCAAATTTTCAAAGTCAATTGATTTTGATTTTGGGCTAAGTAGCAACAATTGGTTTAATGTGCTAATAACAATATTTTTGGACCAAGTGATGGCATCTGAAATTCTAAAATTGGTATTCATAGGGAATGTTTTTGGTACCAGTCAAAAAGGTAAAAATGGTGCAAGATCGCCCCTCAAATATTCAGGTCGACAATTTTATTTCATAATTTACAAAATGAAATAATTTTAAGATTTTTTTCGTTCCATTGCGAAAGTGAACTTCACACACGCAGACTGACAGTTCTCCATTGTAACCTAGGTTTACTTTTGCAATTGGGCTGAAAAAGTCATATATGATATATATATAAAAAAAATAATGATTTAAATTCCGCTTGACTTTTGTGAGCATGTGATCATGTGATGATGCATGGGACCCTTGTGGATACGGCATTTTGAGAAGGTCCATACTTTATACAAATTAAACTAAAATCATGTGATCGAATTCAATACAGATGAAATAAAACCGTACTCTTTTGTAATCAATTGAGTCTCAGAAATTGGTGGTCCGGACACACATAATCCTATGCAAAATAATGTTGTTTGATCAAATTGAGAGGTGAAATTAAAAAATATATAGAAAAAAAAAATGGTGCTGCGTGATGTGGTTGCAACATCAATAAAATGATTCAAATATTTGAAGGAAAAATTAAATATTAGATACGTAATGTACTTATAACACCAAAATCTTCAATGCTAAAATCTAATAGTGTATATAATTGAATCTAATAGCACACGTGGGGTCATGTTTATTATGTATTTGAGATATTTGTCAATGAACACATAAGAATGACATCGAAATGTGACATAAATGGGTTTTTTTTTTTTTTGGCAAGTTAACTATCCATGATATGTTTAATGGACAATTTACCTCCCTATAATATGAAAATAAGCAATTTACCTCCTTGTGATATGACATAATGAGAATTTATCTTCCTATGAAATGAAATAGTGAGCAATTTATCTCATTGATAATGGAGGTGTAGCGCACACACACTCTATAATGCGACTAAGACTTCATTTTCATATGAAAAATGACCAATTTAACCTTACTATTGACAACATATTCACTTCACTTTACCTCCATGTGATAAGCATGGATAGACAATTTACCTCCTTGTGATATGCGTAAATGGACATTTTAACTCCCTGTGATATTACATAATGAGCATTTTACACAGGGTGTTAATTTGCAATTCACTCGACATAAATGTGTTAAGAAAGTTCATCCCGAGATTTAAGTATGTAGAATCATTCTTTCTTTTGTTACAAAATTATATTTTTAGTTCTTAATAATTGATCCTTCAATCTTTGGTCTTCTATGGTATATAATTGCACTTCTAGTCCCACTCTAATAGAATCGAAACAAATTCTAATGCAATGACTAAAAAGAAAATCTTAATTTAAAGAAAACAAATAGTATCTAATTGAAGAACAAAAATCTAAGGGAATTTGATGATAGAAAGAAGAATCTACAACGTTCTACCAATTCATCATATATATGATAAATAAATTTAACTAAAATGCAAATTCAGAACATATTAATTAATGCAAGGAGAAATAGATACACAGATAGATTATAAATGAGGTAGCTCTAGCTATGTGTATTGAGAACCAAGCGGCGGGCACATTTAGTGCAGACATATCTCCGTTTAACTACAAAGCCAAGTGGCAACAAGCAGAGGCGCCACGTGGACTCCACATCCACCGCTTCCACTTTGCCGTCGCAGTAGGGGCAAGCCCCCGTCGCTTGTTTTCGCCCCAACTCTCTCTCTTTCTCATCACAAACACGAAATGCACAACAAAACATTATTTATTTATTTCTTTTATTACTACTTTCTTTTTTTCTTTTTTTATTTCTTTTGTGCTTGTAATTATTGGGTCGGGGAAAGAAAAGCACTTATATATAGGGTAGAGATTCGGGGATAAAAAGTAGAGTTAATGGCAATTTACCCCCCTGTAATTTGAAAAAATACGTTTTACCTCTCTATAATTTTATAAATGTATCAACTCGTCTTCCTAACTTTTTATATGTGGCACTTTAACCCCCATGTGTTATGATAATGTGGCAGTTTACCCTCTGTATTATGATAAATGTGACAATTTATCCCCTATGTTGCAAAATACTTTCCATGTCCACTCTTAATTTCGGCAAGAGAGTTACACTCTCCGGATGAAGGGGGTAAATTGCACTTTTTCAAATTACAGGAGGTAAATTGAATATTATGAATATCACAGGGGATAAGTTGTCATTAACTCATGAAAAGTATATACGAACAGGACACGTATTTTCACTGCATGTAAATAAATTGTGAATAAATAACTTTTGGAAAGTTGATTGGCAAATTTCTCTTTAAAAGTTTATTTTGAAGTGGAAACATTAATTACTAACTTTTGGAAGCGTAGTTGAGTACTGGAGTTGTTTAAATCAATTTCACTTTGTCCTTTTAAAATACGTTTGACGTCATTAATTGTAACATTTTGTTCCGTTATATTATCTTTTATGTTTCAATTGCACAAAATTATTAAGTTTTGACGTCATTATAATTAATTTTATCAGTTTGCTCCATTCAATTATCTTTTGCGTTTCAATTGTACAAAATTATAAAGTTTTGACATATTTTCGTAAAAAATCCTTAACTAAAATGCCGTAGATTCCATATTTTAAAGAAAAATGAGATCGAGTTGAGATGGAAAATCGAGGCGTTGTGTTATTGGTATTTTGATGAAGATACGGACAAAAAAAAAAAAAAAAAAAAAAAAAAAACAGTCTGGTTTAATTGTAAAATGAAGGATAGTTGAAGGGGGAGATGTGATGCATTCGATAGTTGAGAGGATAAAGTTGAAAATTGGGAATAGTACTTAGAGAGTGAAAGTTGAGTTTAGGTTTTCCTAATGAGTAAAATGCAAAAACACCCTCGTGCTAAACATCTTGGACTGGGGTGGGGGGTTTTGTATTGGTATTATTTTTGGAGGACAAGAGGGTTATTGTCAATCTTTTAAGTTTTTAGTTTATGGGAGAATATATAAAAAAAAATGTTTATCGCATTTTATTCCACAATAAAGTTATATATAGGAGTATATTTGTCACTTGATCTACCAATAACAAGAAAACTCGCACTTAGAAAGAGTGAAACAAAATATGACATTGAAAAAGGGAATGGGAACATGTCTATGAAATGAGTTTCTTGCTAATTAAAATAATAAATAAGATGTGTCTATCATTAAAAAATAGTATAAGAGGTGTTTTTGCATTTTACGTTTCTTAAGTCCTTACAGGGTAGGAAAATTCGCTCCCTCGACTTACCCGCAATTATAAAATGAATGATTTATATATGCAATAAGGTCGATCGGGTCTTGGACTTTTTTATTTTTATTTTCCTAAAATACATCATAAATAATTTTATCAACAAACAGTGTTAGCAATTACAAATTCATGAATAAAGCTAGGAAACAAGAAATACGTGGCGTCCAAGCTAAATGCCAATAAAATCATCCTTTTTTTAGCACTTTTAATTTCCTTACTATGCATGTAATAATATTAGTTTACTTTCTTTGGGGCTTCTAAAAGCAGTTCATTTTTGTGGAAAACTGTCAGCAGTTTTCCACAAAAATGAACTGCTTTATTTTTTTAATAATAAAAATGTCACCTGCTGATCCGGTTGAATATAGCAGGTCACAATTGTTGAACTTACACATTTGCCCCTCCTTGTTAATAATATATATTAATAACATAAAATCATATAAAATCTTTTGACAATTAAAATTCTTCACATAGAGACAATTGCTGCTCGTTTACTCTTCTCTAGGGCCTGGGTAGAGTGTTTCCGAAGTTAATTTCGCATTACATACACTAATTGAGCTGGAATTTAATTCGGGCCGTGAGATTTCTGTTCGATTTTGATTGGAAAACACTCCTGGAGTGTTTAATTGCTGTTTGCCGTGTTCATTTAAGTGATTCAGAGGTTCGGGCCCTCAAGAACTTAAACGGGCCGTGAATTCCATTCAAAATTGGTTCGGATTTCTTGAGGAATCTTCTTCTTTTTGTTCGGAGGTTTGATTACAGCCTATTTCCTACGCAATTAACAGCAGCTCTTGTTGAATTTTGCAAATTGGGCTTCAAATCAGATTTCGGGTTCTTCGAATCTAGCGGTTTTTTGAGTGTTTTTGTTCTTGATTCTTGTTCTACATTGCTTGTTTTGGTTCGTAGTGTTTAATTTCAGGTGTATTTTGCTTAAATTTGAAGATTGATTAATTGGCAGACTCCTCTGTTTTAAGAAGAAGGGAAGAAGAAGAAGAAGAAGAGGGTATTAAAGTAATTTCGCATTTGGTGTAGTATAAATATATATCCGGTTATAGGTAAGTTGTTTGCCACATGGCAAACAATGTATGGTGAACTATGGGCAGTTTAGCCAAGGCTGAACTGCCCATAGCAAACCCGTACTTTCTTAAAAATAGTTAACATTTTCTCAGTCAGATTTTTTTGCTAACTTTCTATGTGTTTTAGAGGGTTTTTTTGCAAGTTAACTCCCTGTGATATGTCTAATGAGCTATTTACCTCCCTGTGAAATAAAAATAGGCAATTTAACTCCATGTGAAATGAAATAATGAGCAATTTACCTCATTGTGATATAAAAATAGGCAATTTACCTCCTTGTGAAATGAAATAATGAGCAATTTAACTCCATGTGATATGAATTAATAAGCAATTTAGAGGGAGGTAATGTGCTTCTTTTATAAAAATACAAGGAGGTATTTTGCCATTTTTCTTATCACAGGGAGTTAAATTGCCTATTTAAGATATCACAGGGAGGTATTTTGCCCTTTTTTTTATCACAGGGAGTTAAATTACCTATTTAGAATAATACAGGGGAGTTAATTTGCTATTCACTCTGTTTTAGACAGTGAATAAATTAATTATAAAATCTAACAACAAACTAGACACCACACATGTGGATTCGAACCCTAAACCTCTAGATCTAGGGGTCTCTATGTTTTATATCACTTCCCATTGAATTTTCCTCCTTTAAGATATTCCCAATATTAATCGAGCCACATATATAATTTCGTGAAACGGTAATCACGTAATTATATCGACAAACTTATTTGATCACAAAAAATATACAAATATGTCCAACTAACAAATATAAAGAATATTTATTGACTAGTTTTCAACTAGAAAAAACACCCCAAATTTGCGTGAAACAAGAACCCGTTATCTTTAGGTCATAGGACCTCAACTTCGCCGCAACCTGGACTATATAATTTGGACAAATGCCAAGTAACATAGAGGCCAATTTTAAGCAAATCTAATTTCTCTTTGTACATGCTTACGTAATCGACACGTAGGAAATTAATCCATTGTTTGTCGAATTTAAAGAAATTGAGTTTTACCCCATTTTGTACAAAATTTAAAGGATTTTTTATAGAAATTAAATTTGAAGGATTTGGTAACTATCACTTTAAAGTTTAAACGGCCCATGTTCAAGCATCCGAGTAATTTGAAAGTCATATAACTAGAATAATTTCTTCCGGCTTCTCAAATAAAAAAATTAATCCCAGTCTAAAATTGTTTCTGAAATCTTAAATGGAAAATTCCGGTGAGGACTTGGTAGTAATTACAGGTTAATGTTGATTTAGGTGCAGGTTCAAGTGAGGTAAACTACAATGCTTCCTCCGTCCCATTTTTCTTTATTCCTTGGTACAACTGATCAGTCAATTTGACTAGATTTATAAAAATATGATAATAATTTAATTAATATATTTAATTAATAAGTTGATAATATCATATGACACCATATATGCTAATATTTAAAAGACTTAATACACCACAAATGTGAATAATTTAACATTAAGTCCTTTAAAATATTCAAAAATTTGATCGAATAATGTAGTTAATTGAAAAAAAAAATGTGGACGGAGGGAGAAATATATTGCGTAAAGGGGTAAGTAATTTTACTTTAGTGCATAACTTTCTTTCGAGAAAATTGCATTTTTAGTCCTACCGGACTGGTTTCTAAGCAATTCTAATATCATACTTTAAAAAATTACTTTTTAATCTCGATCTATTAAAATATTTTGCTAATTTGAAGTTTAGTCTAATTCAAAATTACTTTTAAATTAGTTCGAGATAGTGTAGAATTTTACGAATTTCTTTTCAAATTCAAAATCCAACTAAAATATAAGCGTTCAACAAACTTAAACTATATTTAGATCCAATAAAAATATATAGATACAATCCGGATATAGGTTAATCCCTACCTAATATAGTAGAGTAATTATGGATTCCCCATAAAAAAACAAATATTGACATGGACAATTCAACATGTATATGTAACTTCTTTTGTCGTTTTCAATGGCTCTATTAGTATATTTAAACGGAAATCTTTTTATTTTTTTGGTTAAAGAAAAGGAAAGAAGTTACATTAACTTCGAACTTCGATTGCATCGAAATCATGTTTCAAGTAAAGTTCACTGTCACAATGTCACTTAATTTCTTCTGCATTTGATCTAGTTATTGTCATTGTCCCACTTGCTTTTATTTACATGCCTCACATAAAATTCTTCTAATTGAAATTTAAAATCATACGCATACACATTAGTTAGTAAAAACAATGTCAATTTTTTTAAAAAGAATTATATACCAGTGACAATTAGTGAATACACAAAAAATGGTAACAATTGTGGGAGTATTAATTTATAGTCAAGAAAATATTTCACTAATTGTTATAATGACAACTTAAATTAGCAAACATTTATAACACTAAAGATTTATTAAAGACAACTTGATAAATAATATTGTCACTAATGCACTTGCCATAATAATTATTGGAGTTACTCCCAATTTACACCCCTGTAAAATGCATAATGTTCAATTTATATCCCTATAATTTGAAAAAAGAGCATTTTACCCCCTTGTAAAAATTTAAAAAAAGCAATTTACCTCATTCAGCCTAGAGGAAAATTTAAAAAAAGCAATTTACCTCCTTCAGCCTAGAGTGTAACTCACTTTTCGAAATTTAGAGTGGGCAAGAAAAGTATTTTGTAACATAAGGGGGTAAATTAACACATTTCATAACACAGGGGGTAAATTGCCACATATAAAAATATCAGGGAGGCGGTGTAAAACTTTTACTATAAGATTGTTTGGGGTAAAGTGCTCTTTTTCAAATCACATTGAGGTAAATTAAACATTATAAATATCACAGGGGGTAAATTGCAATTAACCCGTAATTATTGTCACTAGTCGTGTTCTAAGATTACGTACTGATTGAAGAAGCTTCAATTTATTCCTGTTTCGAACTTGCAGATGTTGATTATTGCCGTTGAGCAAAATGGTATTTTGAGTAATTCCGTTTATATCAGATGTCCCTTGAAAATGAGGTTTAAGCTGAAATATGAAGCTGGAAAATGATTGATTAATAGGAGGACCATATCATTAACACTTTTACGCCATTATCAACTAGTAAAATTGGCAAACTTAGATCAAATAGAGAATTCATTAATTATTTTCCTCTACAAAAATGCATTGGTTTTTTTTTTTTTTGGGTATGTTTAGTGCCATGTCCATAATTAAATTAATTCAGCAAATATTGGTGAACCCCAGTTTTAGCTCACCAAATTCAAGAATTATTATCTCGAAATGTACTTCGAGTGGGCTTTGTGCCACGTGATGTAATTTATAGGGTAAATATCACTTTTGGTCCCTCTTATCAACAGAGTGGTTCCTCTTATGCTTTTTTTCTGCTTTAGTCCCTACTATGAATTATTTGTTTCACTTTAGTCCCTACTATGAATTATGTGTTTCACTTTAGTCCTTATCAGGTGGTTCCGATAACACGTGACATGCACATGAATACTTTGAGGGCATTTTCGTCCAATGTGAGATATTGTTTAATTGGTGAGCAATTTTGGTGTTTGAAGAAAAATTTAGGAGAAAACTTAGTTTGGAACGGAATGGACGACTAAGTTGAATTGGAATGAATGCCTAGGTTGGAAGATATTAGATATTTAGTTTTTTTTTTTTTTTTAATTTTAGGAAGATGAAAATATCCCTATTAGTTTACTTGAAATGATGAAATTACCCTCATGTGCGCGCATATCACATGTTATCGGAACCACCTTGGACCACTTGATGGACTAAAATGAAACAAATAATTCATAGTAGAGATTAAAATGGAAAAAAAAACATAAGAGGGACGACTCTGTAAAAAAATAATAATAAGAGGGACCAAAAGTAGTGTTTTCCCTATTTTATATTAGTATATATGAAGTACGTATGGTTTTAAATGAAACACTAAAAAGTAAGCTAGTGTTTGCTAATGATAATCCACCTATATAATACATACATCGGGGCGTCTAGGGTGCGACCCTCCGTAACAGGACTCATGTGCGGCCACCCTTTAGAATTGCGCCACGTGGCAGCGGTAACTTGGGGTTATTTTTTTCAATTATATTTGATTTTACAAATGTCCAGTATACCCTTTTAATTTTTTTTAAAGGAAAATTTAAATTATTACCTAAACATGAAATGTCTTTTATATCCTTTTTAATTATTTTAAAATTAAAACAATTTCTTTAAATGGGTTTAGAACCCAGGTTACCAAGTTGAGCATACTAACTACCCAACCAGTGTTCAAAGTTAAATTTTGTTATTAAAATTGACAAATAAATATACAAATAACATACAATGAGATTTACTTCCACAATTGATTAAATCCATAAAAAAATCCTCAAAATAATATTTTGACAAATATTTAGGCATGTGCTACATTATGATTCCAATCTATTTATTCAAATTATTTCAAAAAAAATATATAATAAAATATTGACATTAAATTTATAAATATTCTTATGAAAATGATATTTGAAACTGAAATTTTGAATTGAACCTTAATGTACATTGATTAAAAGATTATGGGGTTAAATATGTACATTTAAGATATAGAGAGACCTTTTTGGAAACATTCAAAAATGTTAATCTCAAGTAGGCTTTTTATGCAAATGAACTAATGTTATATGAAATTATTGTACAAGATTTTTTAAAAATTTAATATATAAACTGTCTTATAAACATTGATATTAGAAACTGATATTTTTTAATAGGACCCCACATACACTTTTAAAAAGTTTTGGGGTCAAATATGTACATTTCAAAAATAGAGGGACATTTGTTAAATATACAAAAATATTAATCTCTTGTAGTATTTTTATGTAAATGAACAAAAGTTATATGAAATTATTGTACAAGATTTTTTTAAGTGTGTATTTTCTAGCCGGGACGTTATAAATAGTATCAGAGTATAGTCTCCGAGTCAGGATAGGGTCCCCCGATGGGGGTAGGAATGTTTGTTAAATTTAATATGTAAAAATTCTTATAATAATTGATATTTCTAACTTATATTTTGCAGTCAGACCTGAACGTAAGTTTTTTAAAAGTATAAGGATCAAATATGTAAATTTCATAAATTGAGGGATCTTTTGTGAAAATTTCAAAAATGTTAATCTACGGCAGGATTTTTATGTAAATAAACCAACGTTGTGAAAATATTGTACAAGAAATCGTGGGTTTTAGATAAACATTAGGTATAAATGATTATGAACGAAAGGAAAATAATTTGTTATAATTAGTGGTTGATCAAATTTGCTGTAAACGATTTTCATTCTCTCCGTAGTAAATTTAAAAATGATCGAAAAGTAAAAAATCAAGTTATGGAGTTGTTGTAAAAATGTTGGAGAATTATGAAATAGGAAATAATTAATTAGGTTTGAATGATTATGAAAGAAAATGAAATAATGTTGAAAGAATTTATAAAAAAATGATTCACAAATGATTTTATGTTAAAAAACTATTTAATGTTAAAAAAACTATTTACAAAAAAAGTTATGCTAAAAAAATGATTTATGTTATTAGGTATGAATAATCATGAAAGAAAATGAAATAATGTTGAAATAAACTATAAAGAATGATTTAATGTAATTAGGTTTGAGTGATTATCAAAGAAAATTAGGGTGTTGATTTAAAACAACTGATTTAAATAATAATCACTCAAATTTAATCGTAGTTATAGAAAATTAGGGTAAAAATATTTTCATCTCAATTGATTTAGAAAATAAATTCGATATTCAAGTAATTAGGTATTGATTAACTTTGTTGATAAAGATAAAATGGTGTAAAAAAAAACATCAAGTTATGGATGATGTAAAGATGGTGGATAATTATGAAATATGAAATAATCAATTAGATTTGAATGATTATGAAAGAGAGGGAGATAATTAAGTAATTTGGTTTTAAATAGGGGTATAACAGTCTTTATCAATTTCCCACGAAATAATATTTTAACTAAATGAGCATTAAATTTAATGGGGGCTAAAAATGTCTTTTCATATGTTATTTTGGTTTTCCAGTTTTTTCTAAAGAAATTAAATATAAGGGTGAATTAGTAAAATCAATTTTTTATTAAAGTCAATGGAAGAAAAAAGTGGATTGACCAAGTTACCATATGAACGATTCAGATCAATTTGAGGCGATCTAACGGTTGATGGGGGCGGGCCTCACATGAGACCGTAACTTGAGGGGTCGCACCCTAGAAAAATCCTACATACCTATAATGTAGTTTAAGGAGTGAATAACAAATTACCTTTATATGTTATCGTTAGAATACAATTTATCTCTTTGTGATAAATAAAAGGATAAAATGCCTTCATAGGTACAATGTATTCTTTTCAGTTATCTTCAGAGTACTACTTTGTTATATCTTTTTCGTTATTATTATACGAGCATTATAATACATTTACCATAATTTACTAACTTTAACTAATGTCTCAATTTGTTATGTGCATGTACAAGAGATATTTGAAAAATAAGTAAGCATATAGTTTGGTGTTGTAGAATACTTCCTCCGTTTTTCTTTTATTTGTCGTTTTAGAGGATTGCACACAGATTAAGAAATATAATAATTAGTCATTTAAAAAAAAAAAAACCCTTTTAATCAAATAATCACAACATTAATTACAGCCATTCTCAATTCTTTTGCTTGATACCCAGCCTTATGCTATGATAAATCATTTAAATTATTTCTCATTTCAGTGACATGAAACATTAATAAGGTTTAGCTTAAATTTAAATTTTAATGGTTCACATGTATATACTTTTTTTTAGCCAACTACAAAGTGGATTTGTTGTGCGAACATCTAATTCGATAATTGATACTTTGATCAAGCCATCTGATCGAGGAAACTTTATAGAGGCTACAAATATTTCGAATGACGATTTTCAGCTTATTTTTGGAATGGAAATTAATATTTTATCAACCTCTTATTTGTTTAAGTTTGAGAGTCCAAACTAAAATTTATTCCTGCCATTTGCAGGAAAGTACAACAACAAATTGTACTTTTTCTAAACAAAAAATTGACTCCCCTGCAAAGAATTTACTTCGGCTCCCAGCTCCCAACTCCCCAACTCCCTCAACCAACAACATTAAATCAGGATAAATGAAGATATGAAATAAAAATTTATCTATAAAATTACTTTTTAACACAATAATTTTACTACATCTTAAAAGTAAAGAAATAATTTTAACACATCAGAAAAAATTAAGAAAGAAAGGTTTGCCGGATAAAAAAAGGTACGTTTAAGTCATCGGAAAATGTAGTCGTAATTGAATAATCCAGAGCATCCTCATAAAGGTGGAGATGCCATGGATTCTCCAGGGGAGAACCTTCACTGGAATTAAGTTATTGCTTCAACACCGTTGCCGCGTCCCTTCCCTCCACCTCCAGCCACCGCCGACCAAACCCACCCCAATACCACTAACCCGAACCCAAAACCCACAAATTGTTGGGATTCTTACGGGAAAACGAGCCTCATGCAGCGAAAATATAAAATTTTTAGGCTCCCCTTGAGAATCTTGCCAGGATAAAATCCGGTATATATTTAAACTAATATAAAAGGAGAATATATAAACTGATCAACTTTATACCTCGTTCCTTGAACTTCCAAAGCAACTCTGTATATCTGGATCTGTATAGAACTTTGACAGCAAAATCGCCCCCTTCTTTTCTCCGAAAAGTGGATAAACAACTTTTGTAAAACGCTCCACGTGTTGCGCCTCTATGGTTCAGTACACCACATTACACGAACACTCTAACAAATCTGATCGGCTAGAACACAAATAAATTAGACGAGAAACTGAAGACAAGAAGAGCAAGAAGTCGACTGACTTCTTGCACAGGGTGGGCGACTTTTTGCTTAGGAGTGGCTAGAATTTTTCTTGTTTTCACTTTTGAGTAGAAGACTAAAAAGTGTAACTTAGTTTCCAAGACTAATAAGTCTTATTTATAGATACTAGGAATCCTAGATTCCTTAGATATCTCTCAAACCATGTTCACACTGCAAGACCAATCTTGTAATTAATTCAAGGCCTAGTCTTCCAGTTAATCTCCAAATTAATTGGCCCATTCAATTAATTCCCATTTAATTAATTTGGACTCCAAGTCAATTTAATTAAATTCAGTCTCATAATTAAATCCAATTTAATTCGTGAGATGATCCAATCTAATCACATAATCTCACGCCCACTTGGGTCGACCCAGTCGATCCCACCTTTCTTCATTTCACTTGTTTTCGCTCCATGTGTGTTGTGTATGTCACCGTAGATCCACCACATAATTGACCGTTGGTTCTAATTAAACTTTCGTTCATCTAATCGAGTAATCACTTACTCTTAAAGTCAACTGAACACTCTATCAATTGACCATTCCTCAAATCAACACCCCTGCTAATTTGGGAATTCTCCCATACTCTGCAGTCGATGTTTGGCCACAAGCCCGCGAAGCCCAATCACTGGTGAATTAATTCAGTGAACCTTTTTTCCTTTACAATTTCCATGTACGACTTAATCCTTCCATTTGTTGGTCTCCCAATCAAGACTAAGGTTATGGACTTTCATCAGTTTCCTTACTTGTCTCGACTATATGTATTCTGGTCTCGAAACTATTCAATTTAACTTAACTTTTATGAGCTACTGTCAGATACCTTGGCCAAGGATTTACCATAGGTTTCTCACAGAGATTCGTAGGAGAAGCTCCCAACCTATCAAGTCGGGTCAACGGATTCTGTGTTGATGCATGAATCTGCATACACGTTCCTCTATACCCAACATGAAACCACAGAGACCTTTTGGTAGACTCCAGTCAGTCGGAACTCACATCAAAGCATAGACGTCCGTGCACCAGATAAACCCTATCACCTCAAGTAATAAGGATTGTTCCTCGTACACTATTGTAAATAGGAATAACTTCATCCCCGATATGCGACTACCTCTTCCATGGTGAGCTATTTCCTAGTTGGGGTATTCAATGCGCTTGCCATCCCAGCAAGCCACCCACTCATGTGTATCGATTATCCCAGTCACGCTTGTGGACCCCAACATCTACCAGTTCATCGGAGTATACACACTTGTGAGGGTCTAACCGAATCCATTGATGTCTCATCTCAAATGGATTCTACGACCCTTGAATTAGTTTTAGATCATGGACTTGGAGATCAGTCCACGGGTTGTCCCATAACCCTGTGATTTAAGGACTTTCATCCTTATGTTAGACAAACCAACGAATCCGAAAAACCAAACCCAAACCCGCCCCGCCTCCTTCCTCCCTCCATCTTCGGCCGATGGAGACTACACTACCCGATCCCAACTCGCCACCCACCCTAAAAGTGATAACCCGACCCTAAAGCCTAAACCTATCCCCCACCCACTCCCCCCTCCCCGCCGCTTTCTGTGCTAACCGCCATCGATGGTGAAAATTGACACTCCCGAATGTGTGTAGCCGTCGGGAGTGTTTGTGGTGTTTTGAGAGATTTTTATTTATTTTGATTTTAGGGTTTGTCAGATTTGGTTAGTGTATATATGCCTTGTTAAGACCTTGTTTGGCTGTAAATGTTTTTTGCATTAACCAGATTTCTGATTTTTAGGTTAATGCAAAAATAGAGCCAAACACGACCTTAAATATTTTTTCCAAAAAACAATATACAATTTTTTGAATAAACATTAAAATTGATTTTTTATTTTTTAATTTGAAATCAATATATGTATTTTTATTAGTTCTAATTAGCAGTAGTACTATTTGTTTAAATAATTTACATTTTGTGTGTAGATGGATCAGAATTCAAGTGGTTTCTATACCAACATGTTCGCATCCGACGAAGATTTTATCCAACAAACTTTATTCGGAGACGACTATGGGAACCATCCTCCACAAGAATCAAATTTGCCGGATTTGAACTTTGACGATACGGCATCAAACACGGATTTCAATGTCTATGAAACACCATCAAACACTAAAGAAACGACGAACACCCACCAAAAAAATTTCCAACGAGGAAGATATCGTATCACAGAGGGGTGACTTAACACGAGTATGGATCTGATACAAGGAGCACAACAAGAACTTGATGCATTTTTTGGGCGAGAATTCATGCACAATTTGTTGAGTAGAGACCTGGTGCAACTACCCAACGTAGTCAACATGCCCTTGCGAGTCGTTGGAATGTCCTCAACGGTGATTGTCAGATTTTTTTTGAATATGTTACCCAAGTTACGAATTTACACAAGAGCGGTATCACATAACAAGATAGGGTATAATAATACTAAACCCAAATCATTTGTTAAAACTCTAAATTTATTAACAGTGCTTTCTCCGATTCGCACATATTCGTCATTGGAGTCGGCACACCTTTCATATGCAAGCATCCTCATAATTGATGTCATCTTTTGAAGTGATGACAAACCGAGAATTCATGCGTCATTTCTCTTTTGCACGAAATAGGGATCATGAGCTTCAATGGAAGATTGAATCCGAAGAAATAAGTTGCGCCTCATTCGAAACCTTCTACGGGACATTGTATCAGAATACGTCGGATCTGAGGCAAAATAATCTCTCCAAATTTGCTCGTGACCAAGAGCTCTGTGCGGTGGATAACTTCATGACCAAGAGTAGATCCACCACGACGTGTTTGTGTTGCATTTTCTTCTTCTGCTGCTATAGCCATAATTAGGTGTTGTTCGTAGTTGCTAGATGACTCATCCAAAAAATCTTGATACATAACATTAGTGAAAGGGTTAAAGGGATTAGCCATTAAGAGTGTTCGAATAAAAGTAAATTTCAGAGAAAATTATATTGAAAAATGTTAAAATGAGAGAGCAAATGAACTGAAATATATTGAAATTAGATAGCAAATGAGCACATTTTTATAGAAAAAAAATATAACAGTTGGGGATATAGCCGTTGGGAATATAGTCGTTGGGGATATAGCCGTCGGAGCTCAAATTTAAAAATAGCACGAATACCCAAAATGTAGAGTACGATTATATATCCAAATTTCCGAGATAATAATTTTTTTAATTTTCAAACTAGTTGTTGGAGTGCAGAGTAAAAAGTGAAAATATATAACACTGGTCACCACTTAAATTTTAAGATAAGAGGCCATAATTTAAACGGACGGTTGAAGATGGTCTTAAAAGATCGAGTAAAGTGCAAAAATACCCCTTGTGTTATTTATCAATGGCAAAAAATTAAAATTCTTGCATTTTTTATTAGTTAAGATCTTATGTGTTAACATTTTATTAACAAAAACCTTCATGTGTTATTATTTTATTAGCTCACCACATTTAAAAATTAAGACCTGATCAATGAAGGTTATTACTAATATGTTAAGATAACAATGGAAGTTATTTTCAATTTTTAAAGTTTACAAGGGGAAA
Organism: Penstemon newberryi var. newberryi; assembly: GCA_030819805.1. Taxonomy (NCBI): domain Eukaryota; kingdom Viridiplantae; phylum Streptophyta; class Magnoliopsida; order Lamiales; family Plantaginaceae; genus Penstemon; species Penstemon newberryi. The sequence continues at coordinate 33,033,306 of JAUALY010000006.1, read as the reverse complement.
TTGCTAATTTTTTAAAGTGAAAAATAGTATTCTTGCATTTTATTCCAAAAAAGAGTAACATTTAGAGGTATATTTTTCGCTTTTCTTACAAAATATGTAGAACACTCGCACTTAAAACTGATAAAACATGCTACGTCCTTGATTTTGATCTTGTTAACACAATTTTTTTTTAAAAAAAACAAAAATTATACATAGAGTTTTCTATCGATTAGAAATAACGCATGACTTTTCTCCATTTCATTCCTAAAGATTTGATTTTCGTCACTAAAGAAAAACTCTCAATTTCTAAATTTCACTCTTAAAGATTTGGTTTTTGTCACTAAAGAAAAACTCTTACTAAAGATTTAAGGAAGAAAACTGAAATTCTGCATTTATATCTATATTTGCCTATTTTAGCAAGTGGGATGCCTACTGTATAAATGTATAGGGACATTTTTGTTCTCTAACTTTATTTATTAAGTACTATTAAAGAAAGTGATGAATTAATGGAGTTGTATTACAATTTACATTCAAAATTCAAGTAGGAAACTGAATTTTACCATAAAATATCATTACAAAGAGAAAACTACCAGAACTTATTGAATAATAAGGAGTAAATAGCAAACTACATCCCTGTGTCATTTTTATTAGCCAATTTACCCCATGTGATAAATAAAAAAATAAAATACTTCCATGTATTTTTTATGAGAAAAATGCAAGATTATTTCATGTGTTATGCTAAATTTACAAAAAATTATCCTGTAAATTTTTTATTGCACTAAACTTTCTTATATTTTTAAAAACACTGCAAAAAACTCTAAATTTGTAAAAAATATATTATTTTCGATCGACATATTTCAAGAAATAATTTTAAAAATATATCACGTGAAGTTGTAGGGATCAACTTGAAGTATTTTAAAAATAATTTCTTGAAACATATCGATAAAAAATGACCTATTTTTTATAAATTAGATGTTTTTTGCAGGATTTTTGATAACACAAGAAAATACGACACAATTAAAATTTTACAGAATAGTTTCTTGCAGGTTTAGCATAACACATAGGAGTAGTTTGTATTTACCCAGTTTTTGATAAAAAAAAAAGTACACTACATTCCTGTTAAATTTTATTTTTTATAATAGGGTAAAATGTTCATTATGCAAACTCCCGGAGGGTAAAGTATTCATTCACGCAAATGAAGGAGGTAAATTGCTAATTGTCCATTAATCATATAAATACAGTTAACTTGCCAAAAACTTGCATACAGGTGAAAGAACAGAGTACAAAAAAACACATAATAATAAGACTGATCAGATAAAACTGAAAAGTTGCAAAATCCTCAACCAATATTCTATAATCGTCAACTAATGAACAAAATTTATCTGAAATTCATTATAAACAGAAGTTAATTAATTATCAATTTATTAGCTATGAATCGTACAATATTAATCTTCTCGAACAGAGAGAACAAAAGTACTTGCGCTTAAATCTGAAGCAAATTGGGAGAAAGCAAAATCTACACTGACTGCCGACGTCCACTGCTTGCACCTTTCCGCCGCAGTACGGACACAATCCCGGCGCCTGTTGCCGCCTTACCTCGATCTCGTCTTCATCGCACCCCAAAAAACACATACTTTCACCTCCCACTGTGTGCCTAATTATTTCGAAATTTTCCAATATTTATTAAAATGTAGATGGTGTAGGATATTTTGTTTCTAATTTTCTCGACGCCAGAAGTTGTTTAAATAGGCAGTAAGACGGAGGAATCTCTAGAAGATTCGGCGGGCGGACGCCAATTGTTTTCATCGAGAGGCATCTGGGCTATTGTGCGCCAGGGGCGTAAGTTGTTAAATTAGGCCATAATCATCGCATGGGGCCGGAAGAAAGGATTGCGATGCGTACGTGTCCACACACGTGGAATTTGTAGGGAAAATTTAATATTTTTTTAGATTTCGGGTCGGTCCCACAGTTTAGTTTTTTCAAATGAAGTCTATGTATAAATTCCGCAAAACTTAACATTTATTTCAAAAGGTTTTGGTTCGGCTCAAGGTTTTCCAAAATCGAGCCAAACTATTCCAAATAAAATATCGGTAGGCATTTCGCGAAACCTAAATTTCAGATTATATATTTAAATTTAATAAAGTTTAAGTTTATTAGAAGAAAAATAGTGATTTGACACCTACTATATATTTACTTATAAAAAAAAAAAAAAAAGACACCTACTATATACTTTCTCTCCTAAAATTCAATATTCAAAATCAATTTGATTGAAACTATGCAAATCATCTTTTTGAGATAAAAACCAAGCGACATCTTACCAAAAATAATTCATATAGATCATTACGTTTCAACTTATATATATAAACCTAATAGAAATTAAATATATAAAAGATATTGATTTGACACATACCACTTATTTTTTTCCCTCAAATTACAATATCTAAACTTAATCCAAAACACATCTCAACTTTTTCAAAGCCACAAGATCAACATTTAAACTCAATTTAAACGATAATTCAAATGTTTCACTGAAACCATTCAAATCATTCTAAAAACCAAAATCAAGCGAAATCGAGTCAAACCTAACAAATGGACCCTAAAGTTTTATTTATTCATTAGTTTTATTCAATTTTGTCTTTTTAAATCATGTTACTTCTGTTTCAAATACTAATTTGACATGTGTTATTGTCATATACCAAATTGGCCACGTTAAATCTAATTACTCGAAATCCATTCTGGAAATGAATACGTGGTTAAAGTTAATTGTTTATTTTTTTTAATAATATCCATGGATTAATGTGGAAGAAGGTGGAATCATATTTATAGTGAGACAAATTTTGTTGATGATACTTCATGAATTTGAAAGTTGTTAGAAACCAAACAAATCTTTATGTCATATCAAGCCCAAAGCGATGATGAAACCACGACTTTGTCGCGTTCTCGTCATTATACCGCTTTTGGTTAAAGTTAGTTCCCTTGGAATGTATTTTGCCTCATTATTCATGAATTAATATTAAGTTTTTTTTTTTTTTTTCAATTAATGCCTCATTTTACCAACACAGCAGTAAAAGAATTTTGGAACCATTAGTTTTTTCTGAAATTTAAAGATATGAAATTTATTATTATAATATCTCTCTATTTGGATATTTTATTAAAATTTAAAGCCATATATTTTTCTATGAAAGTCTCTAGAGTTTGGATGTAGTTTAAATAGAGCCCAAGGTTGCGTTTGGATGTATTTTGAACATCGAGTTTCAATTTTAGAGTTATATAAAAATGCTGCAAAGTATTGACACATAAAATAGATGAAATCATATAACATAAAAACAATGGGGAAAATTTTGGTGCTAATTGAGGTTGTGGATCCTATTATGATGAAATTTGTTATAAATTTATTTCTAATATATTGTTTTTCGAGAACATCTAGGGTCTATTTGGATGAGTTTTGACTTGATTTTTCGGTTTTGGTTTAAAAAAATGGTTTAGATGGTTTCAATGAAACCTTTGAGACCTCATTTGGATGAGTTTTGGTTGTTGGATTTTGTGGTTTGAATAAGTTGAACCCCAATTTGGATTGAGTTTGGATGTTTGGGTTTAGGGGAAAAAATAGGTGGTAGTAGTCAAATCAATGTCTTTTTTAGTGAGATTTTGGGGAAAAAGTAGGTGGTAGATGTCAAATCAATATTTTATAGGTTTGAAGAGTTTGAGTGTGAATTTTTGAATAAGTTTTTGATGATTTTAGAGGATTTGACGAAAACTCATTTGAAAGAATTTTTGCTCGAGACCGGGTCAAAACCCATCCACATACACCCTAAGGACTTTCAATATCTTCTATGGAACTTATGAATATAAAATTATTTTGGATATTTTTGTAAGTTTTTTATTTTTCCTATAATAATTTTATAAATGTAGGACTGGATTTTGAGAACTTCAAGCCAAACAATCATTCTTGTAACCAAGAAGAGGTTAATGGGCCAAGACATGGCAAATAATTGTCCAGTAGCCCATTAACTTGTTCATAAAAGACTCATAACAAAGCCCAAATTTATGTCCACAATCAATTTTATGAAGCTGAGACTGTTGTGCTAAAAATTCAGCCCAACAACTTCACAATATAAAAACTCGACAACTTATTTAATTGGCTTGAGAATAATAACATTGATGCATTATATTATCTCAAATCAAAATAATTTTAAAACATAATTAATATATTTATGTAGGTGAGATGCATCATACATTGAACTCGAAATTGACAATAATTTTTTTCAACCACTAACCAATTCTTTTTGTTGACCATCGACTACCAATTGACTCGATTGAACCGACTTGTTTCGTTCGAATTATATTAGAGCTGAGCCTAACATAATTTGATATATATGATTGAGTCTGATCATATTTTTTATGATATATTTTGTGTTTTTGGAAATAAATTATTAAAACCAAAGCTACAATCTTTAGAGGAATGATTTAATATTATTAATGTCACAAAAGATAACTCAATGATGTCCAAATTTTGGTCCTTCTAAAAACTTGGCCACATGTGACAATTACATACTTATAGAGTAGACAAATCCATGACAATATGACAATGATTTCCTTATCATAAGTGAATTTTTTTTCTTAAAGCATCATAGACATTTAAAGACTCCTTTTGCAGAAGTTGCATCATTTTGTTATCAATCAAATTTTGAAACAAACACATTTCTCTATCATATAGAAACATACCCTACTTCCGCCGCTTGATGCAATCATAACTTGTATTCTTGATGAGCCCCAATGAGTCAAAAGCAATGATACATAAATTCAAAAGAAAGCAAAAAAGTGAAATTGTCATGTAGTGGGAGGAGAAGAGGCAACATGATAAGTGCATTCATTGCTCTTTTTTTGTTTAATGATTATTTCCATAGAAATGGTAGTAGTAACTAATTGCAGTCAAAAAGTTGAGATTTTGGATGTATAATGTATGGTTAACCTTTTTTTCTTTGGGATACAATGGTGGCTTAGATAATATTGTTTATGAAAAGGGCTTCAAGAAACTTTTGTGGCTAGTGATTTCCACATCCTCCCCATCTCAAATCTTCTTGATTATTTTCACTTTTGTAACTCAAAATATTTGAATTGTGCATTTCTAATCATGGAAAACCTACTTTGGTCCCAGTTTTGAGGTGATGATTGCAGTTTAACCAAGAAAATCAAAAATTTGGAGACCCATGGTACATAAAATAAAACATAAAACTCCTTTAACCATGAAAATAAATATGAATTTTGAGAACTTGACTTAATTGGCGCGCATGAAACGGCTAAGGAAGCCTCAATAAGATGCGTTGAATAGGGTTCCGTAGCAATTTCCCCATGACGGAGGCTGCTCCCGTGAGGAGGTGCGGGTTTGGGTCAAGATACATTCAAATATTTGTTGGCGCATTTGAGCATGAATGCACTATATATAAGACTAGAATATGTGAATTTCTTAATATTAACTGGTTATTGGGGAAGTGATAACGTTTGAGGTCCTACAAGTGGTATCAGAGTCAAGGTCATGAGTTCAATTCCCAGCGGGAGCTATTACTGACGGGTTCTATTCCAGAGTAATTGCTAAGGAAAAGATTGTTGACCAGGATATTGAGTAAATGCATTATACGAGTATGAGCATTTCTTAAAACCTATTAGTTTTTCTTGCTTTTGCTTTAGAGTTTAGGCAATGGAACTTATAAGGGAGCATGAAAATCAACCTATCCTATCATGCATATTGAACCTTTTGCCACTAGTTTGCACTTGTAATTATGTTTTGTGCATAAATTGCCCGAATAAATTGGTGGTTTGATGTAACTACTTTGATAAGTTAGAGGACAATTAAAAGTAACAAGATTTGAAAACAAACTAAACATTGTATTAGAAAAACATTAATTACAACCTAAGAACACAAATATGTTACAAGGAAGTTTAACCTATCAAAGAAACATGGATCCTTTTGGGAAGACATGTACCCATGAATCCATCCTTTGCACAATTCTCTCCTTTCCCCTCTAAACAAAGCCTAACACTACAAACCACCCCCCGTATACTCTTGTTTCCCCTTTCTCCAGTATGATTAACCACCCCCCGTATACTCGTTTGAAAAACGTCTTTCAGCCATTGTTCAAACAAGCTGTTGAGATATGAACCAGAACCTTCAAAAAATTCATCTAACACCATCTCCTCAACATTGAAATTAGTTATGTTTTTACTCCCACTAACCTCCTGAAAAGATCTTTTCAACTTGGATAACAACATCTCTTTTGCCTTTTCATTTTGATCCACATTTGTATTGAAAACAAAGCAATTCTTGATCTTTCTCAAGAAGTTCGAATTCCGTTGTTTAATTGTGCCTTCTTTCACTTCATCCTCATCAGCTTCGATGTTGAGGTCGAGGACGTGTGAGCTTACTTGCCTTTGATTATTGGCCCTGTAAGGACAATCCCAATCTACTTTGCGCTTACGATCAACATTAGGCATTCCTGACATAAATTCGGATTCATTTACAAGTAGTTTTATTTGAATTACGGAATCCACATTATCCCTTGCTTTATTATAGCTCGAATCTTCATCAGTTGTGAAGATGAAAATAGCACGGCCACTATCTCGCCTACCCAAAGTTTCCAATTTTCCATTCTCAAAGCCATCGACAAGGAACTCAACAAACTCAAAATCAGCATAATCAACATCTTCAAGAAGAACAACAATCTTTTCTTGATTCCTCAAGGCCTTCTCAAGAATTTCGCGGTTCTGAATCACCGTCTTTGTGTTCTCTCTCATGTTCATGCGAAAGAGAAACTCAGAAGATCCAAACATAGCTTTAGCTAACCCAACAGCCAATCTACGTTTTCCGACAAAATCATTCCCTTGAATCAATACAAACTTGTCTCGACTAATTGGTTCATTATCCATCAATGAATTTAGAATCAAAGGAATGGTTTCCGATTGCCATGGAACATTTTCTCGAACAATGTCTTCTACTGCAATTTTCTGATCATTATATATCGAGTTTCCTAGAGCGAGCGTGATCTTTACTTCTTTACCATCATTGGTTTTAAGAGAATCCAAACTTGGTTCCATTGATTGATGATTCGAACTTCCATTGCTGAAACTGAACTCGATATGGCACGATTGCTGTCTTCTGAACCGTGGAAAAGGACTTGCATTTTGAGTAGGCTTCACAGAAGGATAAGCAAACGAAATTGTATCCGAATCGACATTAATGTTGTTCTTGTTTGGCCATGATGAATTGTGGAGATAATTATTTCCAAGATAGTTAGATTTATTTGGATTATGGCTTCCTTGGTGGAGACTTAGGCACATTTTATTGTATTGTTTCCTCAGCTGAATTAACTCGTCCTGAAATTTAAATAAAATTGAAAATCATGATCTAAGTTTATCAATAATTTTAAAAGGATTAAAGCTTTCTTTGGTTCTTGAATTTCAGTAAGTAAAATGAAAGCTAATGTTCTACCATTCGATGCAGGAAAAACATTATTCTTAACCTTTTTACTCGTTAAAATCCAGGAACCAAACATAGAGTAAGTAAAAGAATGAAACTTTAAGTACCTTCTCAAGTGTGCCTTGTGGTTGGAGCCAATAGGGTAATTGGGGTGAACCATTTTCTGAGGACTTATTTTGAGATGACTTGAATCCAACTTCTTTTTCATAATTGGATTTACATTCTGTACAACAAGTAAGAACATGTTCCTCTTTGACACAAGATTCAATCTTTCTCTCCAAAACTGGAGATGAATTTTGTGAAAATGCATTTCTTGAATCATGACCACTGCAAAAACAGTAATAATGACATAAACAAATACCAAATATACACTTTTACACCATGTAAAGACAAAAATGACATAAATTCAAAACCAACCAAAAATGTTGAAACAAATCTTGAAAATAAAAAAAAGTAAAAAGACAAAAACTTTGAACTCACCTTGTACCACTAAGGCTCAACCCTAGACCACCACATGGAACAGAAACAGCTTGAAGATTCCATTGAAGATCCAAAGGTGGTTGCTTCATTTGACATTTCATATAAGTTTGATAATTTGCAATACCCATTAACCAAACTTTAGTATTTGTATTTTCATACCAAGAAATCAATTTCCCAATCTCTGAAATCAAATGATCAACTGAACTATACCCATTACTTAAATTATCATCACAAGAAGTACAAGTCCATTTCAAATCACCAGTATAGATTATAACTCTCCCATCACCAAAAGAGTCCAATTTTCTTTTCAAATCACCAACATTCATTTCAACTTCCTCCCTTTTCATGAACTTTAAAGGGACTGAAGAAAATTGGAACTTTATAAAATTCACCAATTTCAAATCCTCAGGAACATCTCCTCTCTCCACTTTCCCCATAAATTCTGAAACAAGCCCTTCAGCCAATGATAAAGTATCAGCAACAACAACAGTATTTCTCCTCTTTTTCCTCAATAAAACCTCAAAAACCACCTTCATATCTTCCTTAAAAGATGGACAATCTGAAATGGGATTGCTCAAAACTTTCTTTTGAGGTGAAAACACAAAAGGGTTCTTGTTTTCTTGAAGATTTGAATTCCAAAAACCAAAAGGGTAGTTTAAAATTTCCTTAGGAGGAGAGTTAGGAACAGAGTAAATCCCACCAGAAGTATCATACCCTTGAAAAACAGAGGAAACAATAGAAGATGAATCCTCTAAATTGTTCTTAACCGCAATACTCGAAAAACCGGCTTCTCGCATAACCCTACTCACACTTGGATCATCCAATATTGACAAAATAAGTTGTTCCAATTCAACCCTAACAGCAATCATACTCTGTTGCTGGTGTTGCTGTTGTTCTATGCACCCTCTTCTCTGATGGGCCTGGGCCCGCTTTAATGCGGCGATTAGGGCATTAGATAAGGAGGGCTGGGCGTGGAGGAGTGGGCCAGGGGTCGCCGGTAGCCGGTTAAGTGCGACGTTGAAACAGAGCTCTAGTGCTCTGCATTGAAGAGGGTGAGAAGGTTGATGAGGTTGAGATTTGAGACAAGCTCGACGGAGGAGACTTGCTCTTGAGGTTAAGAGAGTGGCGGCGACATGCAGCGGAGTGAGCTGAGCATGGCCGCGCCGCCGTGCGAGGCTGAGGGAATGCTTCAGTACAGAAGCAGCCTCCGCTGAGAGCGTCTGTTGAGCTGCACAAACAGTACCTGCACGCATAACTTGGAACCACACCCCACCCCCTACCACCCCCCCTGGTTTTTTAACTCTAGAAAAGTAATGGACTTGGAAAAAAATTCTTTCTTTTTTTGTTTCTCTAACTCCACCCCCTGTTTCTTGATTTGGAGGAAGAACAAGATGAAGGGTTCTTTTTTATTTTTTCTTTTTATTTTTTTGAATTTTGAGATGAATGGTTATTTGAAATGGTATTAGGGAGGGTGATGTGTATTGGGTTGAGGGGAATATATAATGAGGTGTTTTTAGATTTTGGAGGAGTTTATTGGAATTTGGAGTTTGGATTGAGGGTAATTTGGGGATTTTAGAGAAGATAGGATAGGACCCATGTCATATTGTAGCTTGATTAGTAGTACTAATATTCTCTTTAGTACAGTTTGTAGTAGTGTCTTTTAGCCTTCCATTTATTGTCCTTAAAAACAACTTTTTTCTGTCAATTTAAACATGTACTGTTTTTTACTTACTATTTTTATTTTTAATCAATAGGAGTACCTTTTTTTTTATAATTTTTTTTAATTACACCGTTTAATATTGTATGCGTTGTGATTTCTTTCTTTTAATTAAGAGGATGATTAAAAGGAGGAGTTGTAACTAGTCCCCACAGTATGACAAACTTGAATATGAATATATGTGTTCGATAGTACCTCGAAAAGTCGAAATGAATAAAGGGATCATGTATTATTTTAATATCCTAACAAAATAAATACTATAAATTTCTTTGTTATTTGTCCCCAAATTCTTAACCATTCTTTCCCTATATCTATTCCATAAATCAATAAAAAAGGGTACTCAATTATCCAAAAAAATAAAAAAGGAACTATGATTGGTTATGATTAATTACAGAAGAAAAGTTTGCTACAAGAAATTGAAAAGTTGCAGATAAGAAAAAGGCTAATTAATTACTACTTGCTAGCAAACTAAACAAGAAAATAAACAAACGGCAGAATTTATTGTATCTTGAACAATACTATTAGGCCATCTCCAATGGAGAGGGCTAGCCCCGGGGCTCCGGAGCCCCGAGCCAGCCCTGCCCCCCCCCCCCCCCCAGCCCTGACTGGTCGTCTCCAATGGTAGGGCTCCGGAATGGAATTAATTCCATTTTCTTCCTTTGCCCACTCTCACCTATAATTCTGATTTTAATTTTGTTTTTAATATTAATATTAATAATAGTAATAATTATTAGTACTTGTAATTAAATTATTAATTATATTAAAATATTAAAATTAAAGAGAGTAAATAATTAAGTAAATTAAAATTAATACATAATACGAAATACAACAAATAAGTAAGGAAATACAACAAACAAGAAAGGAAATACAAGAAAATCGGATTAAATAAACGACAAACACACGAAAATATAACATTTTACTGATTTCTCCTCTGAAACCAATCGGTTCCTTCATTCGATGAATCTCCAAATAAGTCCCGAGGAAGATTTTTATTTTGTATAAATATTTAATTAGATTAAGTATTAATCTAAATTATGTGTATAAGTGTTTAATTTTATTTTTAACTAATTCCGTATTTTTAAAAACATATAGCCACCACCAATATGATTAAATTTTTAATTACAATAAAAGATATTAAAATAAAATGGGCTATTTATTTATGAATCATTTGTCCATAAATAAATTTAATTACAATTCTAATAAATTATTAATGATTTTAATTTTAAAAAAATAATTTTCTTATATTAAATAATCAAATTAAAAATTGGTGACTACATATATTTATTAAATATGTACAATAAATATACAAAAAAATATCATAACACATTTTATTAAATAATTCAATTCTACAAATTTAATTTAATTAGGGGGAAATTTTAATTTTATTAAAAATTACTTTAAATAACAAATTATATATATATAAAACAAAAAATAATAAAACAATTAAAAGAAAAAAAAAAAAGAGAGAACCAGTCAGGTGCCGCCACTTGGCGGCACCTGACTTAAAGAGGGGCGCGTGTCCTCTTCTTCTCCGTTTGCCCGACGCGACCCCGGGGCTGGGCGCAGGGCTCCGCCGAGCCCTGCGCCCAACCCGTTCCAGCCCTATCCCAGCCCCGCCCCAAGCCCAGCCCCCACTGGAGACGAGTCCGCCGCCACAGCCCTGCCCCGCCCCCAGCCCGGCCATCTCCATTGGAGATGGCCTTAGTACCTCCTTTACTACTGTTTGTGGGATTTCATGCAAATTGGAATTTAATTTTCATTTAATTTTCTGCAGAAAGAGATTTTGATCCACATCAGCCTTTGAATGAGAGACAGAGCCAGCAGAATTTCAAATAAAGAGAGAAAAAGTTGGGGAAAGAAGGCAGAGTATGTGAAGAAAGATAAAAGTGAAAAAAGTGATCATTTTTGCCTTTTTCATGTTTATCATTTGTTCTTTGCATATAAATGTGTGTCTAGTGCATGGTCCTTTTTCTAATTTACAAGTAATTTAATTTTCAATTTCTACATAGAGAAATTAAAAGATCTTTTTTTTTTTTTTTTTTTTGTGTGTGATTGTGTGAGTGTGTTTTTATTCCCCAAAGTACCCAAAAAGCAACTCTCTGTCTCCTCTACCACACAGTACACATACACATACACATACACAACCATATATTATTGCATTTAATTTGTTATATGCACTTTGCATGAAACAAAACCTTTTTTGGTATTGGGAATAATATACACAGACAGATTGAATATGAAATGAGTACTTGAAAACTTTTTGGTTAATCAAGAGAAGATATATACTGTAGATGATATCTTCTCTTGAATAGTGAAAATTGCATGCCAACTTTAATTAATTTGTCATTCACGCTCATTAAATTCCTGTATCTTGTCTTGGTATACACACATAAAATTTCATTATTTAAATTATTTATAGCTATAACCTCTACAGGGGTTTCATATTTTTGGGCAAATTATATTCTCGCGGTAATAAAAATTACTTATGCTTTATTACCTCACTGCACTCGTTTGAAACTTAAGAGTTGACCAGGTGAGGGGTTCTTGTCAATTTTTTTAAGTTTACATGGGGTTTACTGTCAATTTTAAGTTTATAGGTGGTTATCGATTTTTTAAATTTACAGGGGCTTTATTTCAATTTTTAAGTTATTGTCACATTTTTTAAATGAAATAATCGGGTTTTCACATTTTATTCTAAAAAGAAAATAACATATAAGAGTATATTTGTCATTTCCCCTATAAATCATAAAGAATAAAAGCACTTAGAGCGAATAAAACATATTTCGGCCCGACTGGGGTAAATGCCTTTGATTTATTAACATAACTATTTTTTATTTTATTTTTTGCTAATAAAAATAACATATAAAGTTTATTGCCAGTTGGAAATAATATAGGCAAACATATTTTGTTCTCGCGAAACATCCTATATCTTTAAATACATAATATTTTGGTTTTTAATAGAAATGTTTTGGGCACAATTCAAAATTTGCGTCTCAATTTTTTTTCTGTACATTCTAAAATTTGTAGGATGCTACTAATTAGGGATGAAAATCAAATCAAACTTCTCGATACTCAACTCAAGCTCGTTCGATAAAAGTTAATTTAAGCTCCTTTTATCACACAAATCATATAAGCTTGAGCATCATTTTTCATTTGATAAACTTTTGTAGCTCTGTTCAAACTCGTTCGATAAAAGCTCGTTTGAGCTCGGTTCATTAAACAATCAAACCAAGTTCAAACACAAAATTTCAAATTCGATAAAATTCAAACCTAAACTTAAACAGTGTGTCGTTCAACACTACTCGACTCGTTTACACCCCTACTACTACTAGTTTGGTACAACGTACACTGTCCAACGTTCAACGTCGTCGATACCTTGATTAAAATTTGAGTTAAGTTATCGTACAAAATGTGATTTTTCCGAAAGCATGGTATAAGTACCAACTGTATTTTGACTGCATGCCTATATTGTAGGTTTTTTTTTTTTTTTTTTGTTTTTACGAAGCCAACAACGATGACTATTTTATTTTAAGGTGAGGAGTCATCGATTGCGTCTAGCTAGTCCTTTTTTTCTTGCGGAAAGTTTTAGAGATAGGATAAATCACCTTTTAATAACTGTTAATATTTAAAACTAACACTGTTTGTGAAAGATTTCATCAGAAAGCTAAAAACGCAATCTCAATTGTCTTATTAAATTATTAGGTGGGACTTACACTTGCTACAATTTTGTTTTGTTTTTTTTTTTTTTTTTTCAAGAGAATCAACGGATGAATTCATTCAATACGGAAATTTCGAAATTACACTTGCTACAATTTCTAAAGGGACCAATTTGCTTGAAATCGACTTTAATAAGCCTATATAAACTAAATCAATTCTAAATAAAATTAGTCTTATATTTTTTAATGACACGATGAATATATAATTATATCAATTATTACATTAAACAATTATTTGATAACTATGGAAGTACAAAACTAAATCAACTAACATAACTAATTAATGTCATTATCTTTTTTTAGATGGTGAATACAACATTATATCCATCACTATATCAGGAAATTTGTTCGAATATGTTCGATCGTATCAAAGTATAAATATAAACTAATTACAAAGGCTAGTATTAAACTAATTCGGTGGCTCACGCACTAGCTAATGTGGGTCATAGCCTATCTCCACCTTTTATTGAGTTCTTGACTTTGTTTTGGATGATTTTAATCGTTAATGCATTACCTTCGGGTTTTCTAAAATAAAATAAAAAGTATTAAACTATAGAAATATTTCTAGTAATGATGGTTGAATACCTCTTGGTCTCATATGTTATTGCAGAATATAGAAAACCTTCCTTTTGCTACTTCATATTGCGCATTTATAGAGGAAGTTAAATAATTAAAAAAAAATTGACTAGCATAGAACTTTAGACAATTGTCCACATTATTTTATGGGATTTGAACTCAAGGTAAATTTTAAATTTTGACTTTGGCATAATAAAGATCTCCTCGACAACAAAATTAATTGTTTGACAATTCTTAAAATTTGAATTGACTCGATTTGTTTCTAATCCAATTAGCACTCTTCAGACTTTAATTGTTTGATAGATCTTAAAATTTGTTTAAAACTCGGGTTGTGTCTAATTCAATTGACGCTTTTTAGAGAGTTCTATTTATTTGATTATTTCACAGGTTAAAATATAATCAAGCTTCAATATAATTAATTTCAATTTTAATAAAAAATAAAATAAAAATGTTTAGTATATATAACGTTCGAATAAATCAGTTAAGTTAATATAAAGATTGAAATTAGATGAATTTGTTTGCTCTTCTTACAAGAAAAGTATCCTTTTTATGAATTAATCAATGATACTTTAATATTTTATTTTTATTTTTTTTATCTTGGTTTGAATGTGCAATCTTTTGTGGTCAAATGATTTGGTTCGCATGTTCCCTGACAATTATTCAACAAAGCATGATCGTAAAATTTACAAATGAAACACTGTGGCCCACCCCCATAAAGTAACACTACGCTTTTGTAAACAATAATCATAATAAATTTTTAATAAGTGAAAACATAGCTAAGCGTGGGTTAATTAGGAAAATTAACCCCTAAGATAAATAAAATGTGGAAAAAAAAAATTAGAACCTAGATATTATGTTTGCAAGAATTAAACTATAATGCAAAAACTAAATACGAAAAGGGATTTTTTCTTTTTGGTTAGAAAATCTTCCGATCATATATTCGGTGATACATATAGTCAAAAGAAATAACAATTGTGTTATGCGAAACCTGCAACAAACTACCCTGTAAAAATTTTTTGCATCAAATTTTCTTGTATTTTTAAAAACCCTGCATAAAACACCCAATCAGTCTCCTTTCGTCCATTTTTAACGCGGATGTGTTTCACGCGAACAATATGCGATTTTTGTTGTTTTCTGCATACTTCTTTCAACCAAAAACTCCCCCATACTTTTGAACTTTTGCGCAAAACTCTCTTATACTTTTGAATGTTTGAACAAAATCCACTTGTACTTTTAATATATCTAGGGGTAATTTAGCCAATTCAATTAAAAATTAACAGTGTTAGTAACTAACAAAGATTGGGTGTTTTATTCTGGGTTTTTGAAAGTACAAGAGAGTTTGATGCAAAAAAAAATTCACATGGTAATTTTATGCAGAATCACATAACACAGGATAGTATCTTGCATTTTTTCCTATTTTTTGGATATCCATACAAAAAATTAATTAATATATATCTATATTACAAATCATGAATTTAAATTGATTAGATAAAACATTAAACTTTTGAATTTGGCATATAGCTAGTACATAGTCCTTCAATATTTCTCAAATATTATACAATGAAGTTTTATTATAGTCCAAACAAACTAAAAATGGAAAGTTAAGATTTTATTTAAACATCTTCATTATGTATCTTTTGATATATATTTTTTCAATTATCAAATTTGGGCAAAGTTGGCCATGATGAGGGTGAGTAGTATTTGAGGACCATTGATGTTATCATGCTCTAATCTATGCATACAAAAGTTTGTATGATCAAGTGAAAATGAATGCAAAAGTAATATATAAATAGGGATTTTTGTGAATCAAAATGATGAAATCAATCAATTTACATTTATTACAAACAAAAGATACCCAAAATAGAGTTGTTAGTCTATTATCAATCCACAGGACCATCAAAATGGCTGCTTTTTTTTTTTTTTTTTTTTTTGTCATGTGTTCTTAGTTCCTAGCATCTTTTAGTACGATATGTAACGTTCTATTCTTTTTTTTTTTTTATGTAAAGTTCATTCGAATTCATAGCCCCTAGAACCTTTTTTTACAATACATGATATTCTACCCTTTTTTTTTTTCCCTCTAAATTATATCAAGTAAGATACGCAAAGAAAATAAAGCCAGCAACACAAGTTGCGCCAAGAAGGATTATTGTCCGGATCCCATTATTTGGCTGTGAGGGTTATCGGGTTTTTTTTATGGTGCCTCGTGTATTGCAATTTATGGTTTTGTTTTAAGAATACATTCACCATCAATCATTACATAAAAAATCATTTCAATAACTGTCAAAATATAAAGACTTATAAATAATAAACAACTACCAAATGCTAGTATTAGAACTATCAAAGAATCAGCTTTGTCAGTAATTGTCACTAAGCAACTGTCTCATCGGCTTTATGACTTATTTAAGTTGCATATTAATTAAGATCTAGGTATGGCCCAATTGTGTCTATACTATTCTAATATATATTATAAGATAGATTGATTCACAATTAATATCCGATTTTACAAGCTCCAATTTGTCAAAAATAAATGTCTTTCTTATAGTATTTTGAATCATCCACATGTACCCATTTATCTATTCGATGTAAAGAAAGACAAAGTTGAGGAATATTGAATTCTCATTAATCAATGTGTTGTGTTACAAAGACAACGTAGGAGTATTTATAGAATAAAGTAAATCATTCCTAATTCAAATAGGACTCTAACACTCCTACTCAATCTATAACACTAATACTCCAATAACTCTAACACTCCCCCTCAAGCTAGAGCATACTATGCTCTAAGCTTGCAACAAAAAAGTTGAAACACAAAAATAATAAACAAAAAACTAATAACGATAACGAATTGACAATAAACGATAACGAATTGACAACAGATGTAACAATTGTTGACCATCAATAGCGAAAAATCCGTAAATCCCACTTATCGAAGTGTTTCAACAAAATCAACCCAATTTATGGATCCCACTCTCCCGAGTGTACCCATCGAAACCAATCCATGTAGATCCCACTCTCCCGAGTGTATCCACGAAACCACCCAATGTATGAATCCCACTCACCCGAGTGTATTCATCGAAACCACCCCAATTGTGAAATCCACTTCACCAAGAGTATCTACGAAATCACCAAATAATGACAACCAAAAGCCACAACTTCGATCAACAGTTCAACAATTCCAAAACACTAACAACTCGACAAACCCACAAACGTAACAAATCCAACACCCATCCATCGAAGAACAAATAAAAGATCTACCCAAAATCAGTGAACAAATTTCACGCACACTAATGGCCCAAAACAACAACAAAGATATTTGCGAAACCCATCAGGGCTGGCGACAATTGACAAATCAATACCAAATACGGAATTGGCGTAACGGTTGATGATTGGACTCTGGAAGACGGCAGCGGAAAACAAGAAAAAAAACGAAGGCAAGAAGAAAGACACGACAAAAAAACAATACTGAACTTTTAGCGAATTTTGGGGGCCGCAGCGGCTTATTAAGGTGGAGCCGCCGCGGCCAAGGTTTCACTCACTCTCAAACCCTAGATCGGTATCTGCTCTGATACCATGTAAAGAAAGACAAAGTTGAGGAATATTGAATTCTCATTAATAATTAATGTGTTGTGTTACAAAGACAACGTAGGAGTATTTATAGAATAAAGCAAATCATTCCTAATTCAAATAGGACTCTAACACTCCTACTCAATCTATAACACTAATACTCCAATAACTCTAACATTCGATTCCTATTCAAATTCTTTTTCTATTTTTTTTTTTATATATTTTCCAATTAGTTCAAATTATGAAATTGATTCAAAAGAAGTGTAAAACTAACAAAATTAAGCGTGCATTCCCCCCACTCAAATCTTATCCTTGTTGATGTGTTTGTGTCCTTGATTCAATCATCTTTTGCTTTTACCTTTCATTTCCTTTCCCATTGCAAACTTTATTAATTTACGTAATCTCATACACATTCCATTCACTGCCTCGGCCTTCACAATTTTATTTCATATAAAGACTAAAAGAATTGTCTAAAATTTTATACCAAAGAATATATAAGTGGAAATTGAGATTATTATTTAATTTTTAGAGAGATTAAATATTGGGATCTTTTTTTTGGTACTGAAATCTAAGATTAAAGGGTTAAGTGGAAAGCAAAGAAAGTGAAAGAAAATCAGAGAGAAGAAAAGGAAAAGGAAGTATGTTCTTTTTTTCATCACTTTATCCATTTATACATTTTGCATGCAAAACGATGACACCTTATGCCCCCATTATTACTGCTGCCCTCTCTTTTTGCTCGGATCCCTATAAATATGCAAACAACTTTTATAATTAATTCTTTTCACACCTTTAACTTTTGTACTATATACGGGAAATTGACATTTGCTTTAAGAAAAATAAATTACATGCAGTTAACCTATGTTTTATGGATTGGGGAATTTAGGCCATCTCCGATTTATGGATTGGGGCATTTAGGCCATCCAATGGAGATGGCCGGGGTCGGGACGGGGTCGGGACTGGGTGGAGAAGCCGTCTCCGGCGGTAGGAGCTCGGGGGCGAGGTGGGGAACGGGCTGGTCGCAGGGCTCGGCGGAGCCCTGCGCCCAGCCCGGGGTTGCGTGTGTTTTTTGAGGAAGAAGAGGGGCGCGTGATTAAGTCAGGTGCCGCCAAGTGGCGGCACCTGACTGGTTCTTCTTTTTTTTATTTTTTATTTTTTTTGTTATTTAGGATTTTTATATATGCAAAATTAATTATTTAAAGTACTTTTTAATAAAATTAAAATTTTCTCCTAAATAAATTAAATTTGTAGAATTGAATTATTTAATAAAATATTTTAGTATATTTATTGTATATTTACTAGTATTTAATTAAAAATATATGTAGTCACCAATTTTTAATTTAATTATTTAATATAATAAAATTTGATTTTTTTTATTAAAATTATTAATAATATATTAGAATTGTAATTAAATTTATTTATGGACAAATCATTAATAATTAAATTCAACATTTTATTTTAATTTCTTTTATTGCAATTAAAAAATTAATCATTTAATTACAATATTGGTGGTGGCTATATATTTTTTACTCTCTTTAATTACAATATTCTTGTATCAATTTTAATTTTATGATTATTTACTCTCTTTAATTTTAATATTTAAATATAATTAATAATTTAATTATATTAATAAAATAATTATTAGTATTATTAATATTAATATCAATATTAAAAATAAAATTAAAACTAGAATTATAGGTGAGAGTGGGCAAAGGAAGAAAATGGAATTAATTCCATTCCGGAGCCCTGCCATTGGAGACGACCAAGCAGGGTTCGGGGTGGGGGCAGGGGCAGCCCCGGGGCTCCGAAGCCCCGAGCCCCCCCACCATTGGAGATGCCCTTAACCATTCATTTTTTTTGAGATCGAATATAACCATCCAATTAGGATAAAAATGGTTCATTAGCAAAAGGATAAATTATGAATGCCCCATTGAGGTAATACCTAATTACAAAAATCCCCTTTACATATTGAATATTACAAAAATCCCCTCAGGTTTGTCAACTTCTTACAATTAACCCCTTGTCCCTAAAATGTTTCAATTTTGCCCTTGGGGGTTATTTGTAATGTTTATAATATCTTGCACTTTTAAAATCTAAGTGATAATAGTTATATCTTATACATTATAAAAATGATAATCATATATTTACTACAAAAATAATTGATATAATTTGTAATTGGCCATAAATTTCAATAAATATTGCAATATTTTTACATATTAGTATTAATTTAATTTCTATAAAAACAAATTAAATAAAATTTATAAATATAAAATTATATTTTCACTAATGAAATAAATAATATTTTTTATTGCATTAATAACATTGAATTTATAATACAATATAAACTTTATTAAATTAAAACATTTGATTTATAATACGATATATATATAATTTATTAAATTTACTAATTTAGATATAATTCATTTAACTAGATATAATTCATTTAACTAAACGTGTAAACAATTTGTTCAGTTTTATAAAATATTATTATTAATTTTCTATTTATTTTATTGTTATACAATTTAAATTGTTAATAAATATGTAAATATCTTTTTATTTTTTTTTGCAGTAATTATTAAAACTTATTTTCAATTATAAATTTTATAAATTATTTTGGTAGTTAATTATATAATTATCACTTTTATAATTTGTAAAATATAACAATTAGCACCAAAGTTTTAACATTTATAAGATATTACAAACATTACAAACAACACCAATGTCAAAATTGGAACATTTTAGGGGCAAGGTGTTAATTGTAAGAAAGAGACAAACTTGAGGGGAATTTTTGTAAGGCCTTACCTCAGGTGGGTATTATATTACTCCCTTGGCCCTTTTTTTTTTGCTCATATTTTCTTTTTGGCATGTCCCAAAACAAACATTTTGTTTCCTAATATGAAATTATTTTTCTCAAAAGTACCATTTTACATAAATGATTGATTTGACACCAATGACACCACTAATTCTTTAGTCTTTACCACTACTTTTGAGGACATAAACGTAAAAATGCATAAAAATTTCACTTTTTAAACTCTTACCTACTCCGTGCAAAAACTAAAGGGAACAAATAAAAAGGAACGGTTGGATCATAAGACGAAAAAACACATTTTTATTTTTACCAACCATTTGATATGGAGTAAATAGCATATAATTTACCTCCCTGTAAATCGGCCCGTACAAAACTTTAAATGGAATCCATTCCATAAATGTTAAGTTGAATTTGATATATTATTTATTTTTTTTAAAAAAAATTAAGAAAAGATTCAAAAGAAATTTGTCTCCACAGATGTGACCTAAAATTGCCAATGAGGCCTAAGCCAAGTGGTTAAGGATGAGGCTCCATGACCAAGAGGTCATGGGTACAACTCTCACGAATGTGGATATTTCTCTTGTTTAATACTAGCATTTTCTCTAATTTAATAATAGCAGTTTAACAGTTGTAATTAGTTTACTTTCGATTCGATAAAGTATTTGATGTAACGATGTATTTATCACCATCTCAAAAAAAAAAAAAAAAAATGTAACCTAAAATTCTTCTCCCCCTATTTTTT
The DNA here is from genome assembly GCA_030819805.1 of Penstemon newberryi var. newberryi. Taxonomy (NCBI): domain Eukaryota; kingdom Viridiplantae; phylum Streptophyta; class Magnoliopsida; order Lamiales; family Plantaginaceae; genus Penstemon; species Penstemon newberryi. The sequence goes on along the minus strand of JAUALY010000006.1, from coordinate 33,012,255 downwards.
TTTCTTTTTATTTATTTGCGATATATATTATTGTCTATATATATTGTCACGTTTCCGGTACAGATGGAATCCCTTATTGATGATGAATAGACAAAAGCTTCCCAAAACCCGTACTGATCATATAATTAATTTACATTCCAAAAAGCTTTTTGCCTCTCTCACCAAATATGACATCAACCAGCATTCATTTTTTACCATGTCACATCTGTTTTGATATATATAAACAAAGCTACAAAAAAAAAAAAAAAAAAAAAAAAAAAAAAAAAGTACAACCAAACAGTACTTATGTGTATCAATACATTCTTCACACATTCATGTGTGTATGTGTGTGTCTCCTGAGATGAGAACATTGTACGGCTCGCTTGCTTCAATCTACATTTGTTGTGTTTGTATTCGAATAGACTAGTCCTCAATACAATACAAGAATATATTCAGTTTCGTATATAAAAACAGAAATTCGGACAAAAACAAGATTAATGTACATGCTTTTGTATATAAAAACAGAAATTCGGACAAAAACAAGATTAATGTACATGCATGCATGTGACAATTTTATTCTCAGCCATTATTATGTTTCTGTCTTATAATTAAGGTTTAATTTTTATTAAAAAAAAAAAGGTTTAAACTTTTGGTCTGGGGGCAATGTGGACAATTCATTGCATGCCAGGAAAATTAATGCTTTTACTTTAATAGAGGGAGTTACATGTTGACTGATTTTTACTCTATTTATAGTATAGTTTCTTTTCAACCTTTTTCAATTAGTACGTAGTAAAATGGAGTGTACAAAACTGCAATTAATTAATTATTTAGCAACTTAGATTGATAAGTAGTCCCACATTTCATAAAATTACACTTTCAATCCCATTTTTTGACCTATTTTGCATTTTCATCAAATTTGAGACCATGGTGCAACAATAAGACAATAATATAGGACCTAAAGTGAATAATATAAAATACTACGAGGGACTGAAAGTGCCAAAATGGATAAATAGAGGTCGCGCTAAGACCATAAATGCTAAAAATTTAGAAATTGGATCCAAATTTTAATTTTGTAAAGCGTGGAGCTAAAAATGTGAAGGGTAAATTACGAATATCCCCCTCAGGTAAGGCCTAATTACAAAAATCCCCCTCACGTATTGGGTATTACAAAAAATCCCCCTCAGGTTTGTCACATTCTTACAATTAACCCATTGTCCCTAAAATGTTCCAATTTTGCCCTTGGAAGTTATTTGTAATGTTTATAATATGTTATAAATTTTAAAAATTGGGTGTTAATTGTTTTATCTTGTAAATATAAAAATAATAATCATATATTTACCACCAAAATAATTGATATAATTTATAATTACGCATAAATTTCAATAAATATTTCAATTTATAATACAATATAAACTTTAATAAATTAAAATATCTTATTTATAATACAATATAATTTTTAAATTTATTAATTTAAAAATTAAATTCATTTAACTAATGTGTAAACAATTCATATTTATAAAATATATTATTAAAATTCTATTTAATTTAATATTTTACAATTTAAATTGCTAATAAATATATAAATACCTTTTCTTTTGCAATATTTATTAAAACTTATGGACAATTATAAATTTTATTAATTATTCTGGTAGTAAATATATAATTATCTCTTTTCTAATTAAAAAGATATAATAATTAGATCCCAAGTTTTAACATTTATAAGACATTACAAACAATACAAATAACATCCAAGGGCAAAATTGGAATATTTTATGAGCAAGGGGTTAATTGTAAGAAGGTGACAAACCTGAGGGGGATTTTTGTAATATACAATACGTGAGGGTGATTTTTGTAATTAGGACTTACCTGAGGGGGGTATTCGTAATTTACCCAAATGTGAAAGGTCCTATGTCGAGGGGACTAAAAAGGCAATTTGATAAACAATAATTAAAACTGGGTCATGACCTTAATTACTAACGTCTATACTATACTATGAAAACAAATATAGTGCAGTTTATATGAATGCATGAATTAATCATCATTGATATATCCACTGACTATTTCTTTTTACTTTTTTACATATAGCTTTTAATTCAGATGATCCCCAAGAAAAAGAATGGGATCATTATGACTTAATTAGTGTTCATATTGCAATTTATATATAAATAATATATATGCATTCATCATTGACATATCCACTTACTATTTTTTTAATTTATTGAGAGAAAATTTTACTTTTTGTACCATAAGTTATCCTATTTTAAGACTATGGTATTAAACTTTAAAATTTTGACACGTTAAAGACCGTTTACACATTTCCGTCAAAAATCGCCGTTAACTCCCAATTTTGGAGGGAAAATAGATGGAAAATGTTGCAAAATTGATCTAATAATTAAAGTTCACAGGCAAAGTCCGCCCACATGTTTTCGGGTTGACAAATTTAACCCATAATTTACAAGTTTGAAGCATTTCAGTCCCTCTTACAAAAATTGCAAAAATTGTTAAATTATTATTAAATCTTTTAGGCTAATTAGATTTTATATATAATATATATAAATTAAATAATACTCCCTCCGGTTCATATTAATTGGTACATTGTTACTTTTCACACAGATTAAGAAACCTCATGACTAATCACTTTTACATGGTAAAATATCAAAGATACCCTTCCTAAAGACTCTTGAGCTTCCCAATCTAGATGTAAGAGAGGGCAAAATTGAAAAAAATTGCATTGAAAATCCAAATGTATCAATTAATATGAAACATAAAAATTTGACAAATTAATATGAACTGGAGGGAGTATTTAAGAACCAAACAAGTGACATCCCATTGCGCATTCATCGATCAGAGGCAGTAACTTTGATGCAAGAAAAAGAAAAGCTTTGGAAGCCACATTTATTATTTATTTATTACTACCTTTAGGAGTATTTATTTGTCGACGTCCACTAATTACTATTGCAGTCAAAAAAGTTACTGGTCGATCAACTTTACATCTTTCCTTTTTCACTATATGTATAATGTATGTATGTATGTATAGTGTACACCAAAATCATAATTGGGTTTCGTTTGATGTTCGAATCAATTAAAGCTTTTTCCGTATCTACCTTATTTATGTCTTTCATGGTGGATCCGCATGTACAATATTTTATTTATTTAATTATTTATTGTTTTTTTTTTTAATTGCTCTCTCTTACACACACATCGAATCAATAGACAAATTAATAAAGTAAAAAAAAATGGGTATGTTTCTTGATTTGAGTGTTTATTCTCCTCTTCAATTATATAAGCCCCCCCAAAAAAAAAACTCTAAAAAAAGTACGTTCCATTGCTGCATAATATATGGGGCAGGTCAGCTAGCTAGAAATTTTATTTTTTATTAATAAAATGTGGAAATATATAGTAGTAGAGAATATGGGAAAATGCCAAAAAGAAAGAAGCCAAATTACCTATAATTCCTTCATTTTTGAGTGACATCATATCTACTAAATAAGATTCAGACGAGAAGCGCATGCCTATGCTATTTCTGACATAAATAAAATTTCACTATTCTTTTTTATTTTATATATATATATATATATATATATATATATATATATATATATATATATATATATATATATATATTCTTGTTGGGCTCATCTTTTGAACAAATGGATTCTCATTGCTCTTAATCCAATACCCATATTTTATCACTTTTCTCAAGAGATAGTACTAGATTCTGCATAAAAACTTTTCACTTCATTATTCAATTAGGAAAAATTAAAGAATAGTAAAAGATTAATAATTAATAATTAATAATTAATTATATAGTAGTACTGGTACATTAATTCACATGCCTTTGAATATTTATGTACAAAATATCTTTATAAATGTATTTTGCATGGGAATAATATGTCATCATTACATGATGGGGTGGGTTGGCTTTTAGCTTCTCAATTTCTTCCTTTTTTCAAGTATATGGATTGGATGGATGGAAGGAATGTTTCTTTGCTTAAGCTTGTAGACTTGTTTTTTTCTTTGATTTCTGTTCTTTATGTGGCTGTTATTCCTTGTGGGACTGAGTTTTGCCTTTTTGGGGATAATATTATATTAGTAGAACTATATATGAAACTTAAATATTTTTTTAATAATATAACTATATAAGTGCAAGTTAATAATATACAACTTAATTATCTATTGAGTTACTAGACTCATCTACGTACGAAGTACTTATGAATAATAATAAGTATTTTGACAAAAAAAAGGTATTTATATTTAGAGTTAATTACAATAATTACAGGGACCTCCCCTGACGTTTGAAAAACCTTATAAAACCCTAACAGTGACTAATGGACATCTTATGCGTGAAGTTACCCTATTGTCCTAGCCAATTTTAATAAATAATCAATAAAAAATCTGATGAACCAAATGTTCGATCTACCTCAGTAGAGAACCAAATTGCCCTTTTTTCTAGGATTTTTTTATATTTATATATAAATATAAAAAAATATTTATTGATTATGAAAAGTAACATCAATATTTCATAAAGTGTGTATTCCATTTCTATATAATTTATAAATAGTATAAAAATAATTTAATAAATATTTTATTTTATATTTTATAGTAAAAGATTATTTAATAGTATTGTATTTAAGTAAGAAATAAACTTATGATTTTATCAATATTAATTTTTTAATTGGGCATTTGAATGAGTATAATTTTTAACTTTTGTTAAAAAAATTATTGACTTTTTCAGTTAAAAATTTATGGAAAATTTTAGTACATATTAATTATTAATTATAAGTATTTTATCATTCATTTATCAACTAATAAAATAAGATTTTCACTAAAAATTGGATACTTACGTCAACAAAAACTAACAAAGGACTAACGGATGTAAGGTATCTCAAGCGTCATGCGAGATCCTTGTAATTATGACTTTCCGAGGATATTGGATGCGAAGCTGGCCAAACTACAAGGGAAATCCCTGTAATTAACACTTATTTTTATGTTTTATAGTTGATTTTCAAAACATGCACATTTATTTATTAGAAATATGCACTATAATACTTATATCACATAAATCTATATTAGTCGGTTTATAGAAAAAACTAATTACTACTCCGTGTTGTACACAACCTGCATTTTCTTTCCCGCATGAATTAATGATGACATAACATATTTGTCCCACTATTCTAAGAAAATTATTTTCAGTATATAGATCTTCTATACTATGTGATACCTTTTTCTAGGCATTAATATTAATTCTATGTAACCAAACATTAATTTTTCATTGTACAGACAATATAACTGAAAAGAGAATCTGTAAATTGTTTATTTGAAAGAAGATAAAAAGAAAAGTAACCATTTGTGATATACAACACCAGCAATTAATATTCAGCTTATTCAATTTATTATATAATTTTCTATAAAGCCCATAGTAATATTTACAATTGATGCATCTAAGCCCAAAAGTATAGTGTCCAAAGGGCCATATGCTCACAACATGCAAGGCTTTCTCTTCTTTATTTACAAGAGAAATTTATATAGATATCCCCTAGCTATAGCTACCCTAATTATAGGATTTTACTCTTCTGTTTCAAATATTACAAAGACACCAACTCGATCAAAACTATATTACAAGGACATCCCAGCTACCCCCTCAAAAATTACAATTGTCTATTTGCCAAAATTAAGTTGTGCCTTTTGTTCCTCTCATCAAGACGAGTTCATAGACACCAACCTTGTTAAATTTCATCGACTAATTTGGGAAAACGACGATCGAGTTTGAAATTTCGGATCTAGGGATCTTCGCGAACCAAATTTTAAACAACAATTTCTCTCAAATTAGTCGATGAAATCTTATCAAGTAATTTGAGAGAAATCGTTGTAAAATGTTTATTTGAAAGAAGATAAAAAGAGAATCTGTAAAATCATATGACACAATACATATTAATATTTAAAAGGTTTAATATATCATAAATGTGAATAATTTAACATGATAAGTCACTTGAAAAATTAAAATATTTAATCGAATGTTGTACAGCAAAAGAAAAGGAAAGGAGGGAGTATTAGAAATTAATGGGATTAAAACGCAATGAGTTAGTTCAATATGACTAAATGGGCCATATGCTCACAACATGCACGGCTTTCCCTTCGTTACTTACAAATTGTCAAATTCTTTAAATACAATCTGTTCACCGGGAAAAAGAAAGAAAGAAAGAAACTAAAAACAAACAAAAAAAAGCAGAAACCCTTTTAGTCTCTTAAATGGGACTTAAAATATTTCAGCGAAAGACAAAAATATCCCTTATGCTTTGTTTAACTCCTAAAAAACTCATGTATTATTTTAACTCCCAAATTCTCTTTGTGTTTGGTTTTAATTATCACACTCATCTCAAGTAGAATTTGAATTTTGGCAAAATGACAATATTACCCCCTATGTATTAGTCTTTTATTTATTTATTTATTTCTTCTGAAAACCCAAGTATATATTATTTGGGTTGAATGTGATAATTAAAACCAAATACATGGGGATTTTTGGGATTTAAAATAACATATGGGTGTTTTTCGGGAGTTGAAAAAAGCATAAGGGTGTTTTTATCTTTCGCTCTTACAACTAAGTGTCAGGGGTAAAATTATCATATCAAAAGAAAAATGTGAACAAATACTTACAATTTCTGGGTTTGAATCACATTCTCTTTTATGGGGGGTGTATTTGGAGCTGACTTGAGAGCACATGGGGTATTTGAGAGTTAAAATAACACAATGATTTTTTGAAAGTTAGACAAAATATAAGGGGTATTTTTGTCTTTCGCTCTAAATTATTTGGGGTTCAAAATTCATTCCGAACTGAGGAACCCAAAAGGGAGATGTACAACTCTCTTGCTTGAACCAAAAATGGGCTTTAAATTGGGAGCCTATATATTAACGGGAATGATTCTAAGTTCTAACAGTAACATTTTGCCATGTTATTTTCAATTGTCAAAAAATTGATACGGCTATAAAAACTTTACAATATCGAATAATGGAATCTCATTTTTAAAATTACAATTTCTTTTGGGTTTTGGGCATTTTATGATTAAACTCAGGTCAATTTTTTTCTTTCATATTTGATTGTTGTGCATATAGACATGACCATTTTATCTCGCCACCGACGACATTCATGAGTTTTTTGTTTCAAAGGAAAACATATTAGGGTGCAAAATACAATACAAATTATATTTCTAGGGTGCAGAGTGCCAAAAAGAATTAATCGGGGGTGAAGAGTGCCAAAATTTTATATTTTCAGTGTACAAAGTACCAACATTCTAAATTTCATGGTATAGAGTGTCAAACACTATTATATTTTCATGGTGCAATGTGCCAAAAAAAAATTGAAAATGACTATTATACCTTTCTACCAAGAAATTTTCTTTTCAAAACACACACTAGGGTGCAAAGTGTCAAATAAATTATATTTTTGGGTGCAAAGTGTCAAAATTTTTAAGCTAATATGCAAAGTGCCAAAATCTATAATTTCAGGGTGCAAAATATCAAAAACCCAAATCTTTTCAGTAATTTCAAAACTCAAAAAAGTAAAAAATGAGAGAAAAGAGGTAAAAACAATCTATATATTCTATGTGGTTTCATTGTCATAAAATATACAACATAAAGATAATACATAATATAAATCACTAACTTGAAAAGGCAAATAGAGGCACAAGGCCACGTACCCACACGATATTCCGTACTCGAGAGATTGTGCGATGCGACGTGGGCCAATCACCCGTCACAATTTTGCGCGAAAGAGTTAACACGCCGACGACGACTTTTATTGTTCCACCTCGCGCCACCACACGAATGAGGCATCATTTGGTGGAAATGGGAGAGTGCCTTCACAACACAATCAAATAGTTCATTATCTACAATTGTACAAAATTTTGATTTTTTTTTAATTTAATATAAATTTACTTTCAATTACATTTTTTAATAGACATTAATTTTTGTTATGGTAAGTTAATTAAATGAATTCAATTCAAATTGATTTTAAAAACGAATTTTGGTTTTATTGGAGTTGCGGCAGCCGTCTCCTCTACCCTCGTTCTCCATTTCTTCACTGGTTCTCTGTTTCATTGTCTCTTTCTTTTTCAACTTCTCCTACTTAATTTTTTTCAATTTTAATGTCTTCTGATATGTCGAATGTAAGTGATGATGAAAAGGAATGTGGATTTATTAATAATAGGGTTAATAAAAAGAGGAAAAGAAGGAATCAATTCGAGAAAGACTGTGAAATTGTTCTTCGAGGATGGACTGAGGAACAAGAATCAGCTTTGAATTTAGCTTATGTAACTGCAAAACCAACGCCGAACTTTTGGAAGAAAGTTGCGAAAATGGTAATTAATTGTGGCATTGTTTCTTTTATTTAATTATTATTTCCTTGTGTATTGATTTCATGTTGTTCATTTTGGAGAAGTTATTTCAACCTATTAAAACAAATGATTTTATTTATCATTTGAAGAGAAACAGCTAAATGGCAGATAGTAAATTAGTAATTATGTTGAATCTAATATATATGTTACGATCTTCTTTTTAATGATACATATCTATTAGTTGGGCTAGGACTTTATCTGTATCGATTCGATAGACAATAGACTATGAGCTTATCTCTAGTTTGTATGTCAGTAGTATATATTGTGGTTACTCTTACGACCCTAAACTAAGATTATGGTCCTTCTTACGTCCACTAAAGTAAGAAATATAAAAATGATGCTAGAAGATCGTATTAATATATGTTCAAGATCTTTGGATATCTTGATTTTCCAGATAGTCCAGATATAGAATGATCACGGAATTTGGTCATTTAAGTTTGTTGGCTCCTTTCTAGTTAATATAGGTATTTATTCATAATTTTGATGTTTATGTGATCCCGATTGAAAGCAGTGTCAATGGATTAATAATCGAGGCTTCTCAATCTATTCGGTCATAGATTGATGAATCGTGCTGTTATAATCTTAAATTGCTTTGTGGTTTTTTACCCTGTTCTCAATTTTTAAGTTTGCACATGCACAAATATCTCACTAATGTGAGATCCACATATAGCTTCCTTTCGAACTCCGTTGGCATTAAAAAATCCAATGATTGATATTCTAGGTTCAAAATAGTCTAAAGAATCATATTTGGAAGTAGTTATCGGCAACACACTTACTATTACGTACCCTCAAGTCATTTTGTAACCCCAACTACTTGGATTCTTGGTGTGGTTTCCTCAGTAGTCGAATCTCGAGTAGTTGAGAGTGTCATGTTCTAAGTCACAACTCCAGCTTGTGTTTTATATTTCTCGTCATTTCTTGATTTTTGTTTGTATATTCGTGAACTTAATTCTCATTGCAACTGCCGCTCAGTTGTGGTGTCCCGTATTCTACTTGCACTAGCTAATATTTCGTAGTAGATCCAGAAGTTAAAATTTGTTCGCAAATGAGTCTTGAATCTTATCATATGCTTTTGATGCCGCTTTCCTCGACTCATATCTTCAATCTTTCTTTTGACTTTGTTAATCATTATTTAGGTGCCTGGAAAATCGGCACAGGAATGTTTTGAGAGAATCCAGTCAGATCACTCCACCCCACCTCAACCTCGTTTGCGTTCAAGGGCAAGGACAAAGTCGTCCCCCTTCACTCTCTCAGCCACTAAGTTACTCACTAGTTCTACTAATACAAAAAATAAACGCCTCAGTTCCAGCAAGAGGAGCCGTCTTCTAGCACAAAAGACAGTAAGACAACTATTGCAAAAGCAACATAATGAAAACCAAGACTATGAACCCGACTTTTTTTCCGTTTTGGAGCCAACAATCGAGGTGGGACCTAGCGTTCTTACAAGATGCAAGGAGATATCTTCATCAGAAACAGGCAAATTACAATTAAATAGCTCGTGCAATAACGTAGCTTTAATTAGTCCTCCTGTTCTGAAGCAGATTAAGAACAAGGCTTTGCATGAGAAGTACATTGATAAGCTTCATTACAGGGACGTCAAGAGAAAGGCGGAAGCGTTAAGGCATGGTAAATGCGGTAAAAATGAGAAAAAGGCTAGCCATTTGAAAGTGGATCCAGTTAAAGTTGCAAAAAATGCTTTGGTTTTTGGGGCACAAGATGTTATTTATCAGTATCGAAGAATGCAGTCGAGCATAAGAAATGATATTAGCGATGTTGATGATGATAATGGCAGTCCGAGTGATGAGGATGAAGGCCAAGATGAACTTTGATGTTGTACTTACAGGTATGTTTCGCGAGAAAAATTAACAAACTTGATACCATTTTTGTAGTACTTAGATGTTGGTCATATGTTATAGATATTGAAACGATTGGATCCTCGATATTTTTTGCCCCATTTTTATAAAATTGTACATTTGATCCTTAATTGTAAAAATATTTTGCATTTTTCGTTCTATTGCCCGCTTTCTATCCAATTTGGGATCACATGTGATGTTAGGAGGTTAATAGTATAAAAAAAATCTCCAGATTATATCGTAATTTCGAGACCAATGTTTTGGGCTCGTTTTATTCTTGGGGCGTTGAGGCTATAACATAGCCGTGAAAAAGCATAAAGATAAATATTTAGTCCACGACTCAACCCGATTTTGGTAACATCGTTCCATTCTTTTTATGTATTTAATTAATTGTAATTAAATTGTATTTCCAACAATTTTTCTCTTCTTTAGATATTCTGCTATGTCTAGCGACAATATTGCAGTTGATTTAAACAAACCTAAACTAAGGCTCTACGTATTAGGAAGAGGATTATTTTTTTTATGCAAAAGCTTTGTTATTATAAATCCGTATTAAGCTTTTTTTTTTTTTAAAATTAGATTGTTCTATTATTTGAGAACATGCTTGTATTATCTGTTTTATACGTAATTGTAAATTTGCTGATATTTATAAATTAGCAAACTAAATAAAATTTCATATAAATTCTGAGATAGAATCGTGTGCGGTTGTATATACATAATTGTGATTGTATAACGACGTAACTTATTTTTTTTTCTCTCGAAAGATCATTATATCAATATCACTAAATTATAAAATCTATCGAATTACAATCAAATTACAAAGAAAATTAATCAACAAAACACTAATAAATCTTGGTCACAATTAGTCATCGAAAAAGTGTTGTGATAATAAAAAGATTTAAATGTTAAAGACTCAATTTGGGATAGAATTTTCTCTAAATTCTCTATTTGGGACCCACACGGACGCATATACAGAATTGTGACCTTTCCAAGTCAAAATTAACATGTCATCATCCTTTTTCATCCCCCAACCACTTGCATGCTCGTCCAACAATAATTTAACTTCCTTTGTAGTTTCTTCACAAAATGGAAGGCAAAAAAAACCTTTGCTCCCCATTCTTTGCGAGAATTTAATACAAGACTCCAATCTCTCTATCCTTTGAATTCCTTCAAACCCAATAACATTCTCAATCTTATGACCTACATCAGCTTCAAACTCTATTCTTTGAGTACTATTCTTTGGCATAAAAGTCTCCAATGCGTCAAAAGGAATCCACAAATAGTTAAAACAAGTCGATATTCTCGGTCCGAACCCGTTCGACGCACCTAAATCGCAATCCTCGTCGACGACCGTGACCACGCAAGGATTTAAGCTTTTGATCATATCAAGGAAAGAATCCCGACAAGAATCATTCTGCAGGTAAGAACTGTCAAAGTGCTCATCTGGCAAGTACCTCAGCCAGTTCTGGCAGTTCACAACTAAAGCCTCGTCATCCCTTAGTTTTAGCGTCGAGGGATTTAGTTGTCTTAAGAGTAAATCATAGTTGAATTCACACTCTTGGGGTATAGTACTCACACCCACTTCAATCACATTAAATTCAAAAGGGACATCTTTAATTTTAGCGAAACTGGACAACCGTAGACCAATTTCTTCTATCGACACGTTGACTAGAGGAGGGACTAATGGCCTCCAAGAAAGAACCGATATTCTCAACGACGGAGCCCTTTCGGATCCTTTACTTAACGCATCTATAAAAGTTGGCCATTGCATGCAATGAGTTATGCTAAAATCCAATACATGGATTTTAGAAAACCCTTGAGTTGCTTTGAGGATTGCACTATTTGATGCACAAAATCCAAATCTATGCCATGGGATTAGGTCTACGTACCCGGCAAGTTCCGTGACGGACATTAGCCTATGGTGAATATCTGACGTGGCGTTGTTGAAATTTAAGGTGGTCGGGCAAAGTCTTGATGCTCTAGAAATGAGAGCACGTAAAAAGTACGAGGCTAATCTTTGGTTAGGGTCGCCGATTGAGGAGGCAACGTTGTTGAGTACCCACATGACTTGTTGGGCTAAGGTAACGTCGTTGTTTTCGAGGGCGTTGGCGCAGTGAAGTAGGAGCTTTTCAATGCATGCTCCGTCGAGGTTGCTAAGAGGTCCTCCTAATGTTAGTGTGCTTGAAATATTGGAGTTTTGTGGGGTGGCGAAAAGGGTAGATGCGGGATTTTGTCTCAGTTCTGCTTTCATGGTTGTTTTTGGTGTTTATTTTGTGATGTTTATTATGTGTGGAGAAGGAGATTGAGATGTAAGTTATATAAAGAAAGACGAGCGAGAAGATAAGGGGATTGAAGAAGGGATTTCATCTTCCACTAATAGCTAGGGTTTATTTAATGGCAAACAAGAAAATAATATTTCTTCAATCATTTAGAAGTATGGAGACAAAAAGGGTGGGAATTTTATCAGCTAAAGGAACATAATTAAATTGGGTAGAAATTGGAGTTAAAAGAATTCCTAGAAAATATAGAATATATACTTACATATGTATTTATTGAAATCCTATTTTATATATATCTTTTCTTCTTTTTTTTCTATATTGAGACTTTAGACTTAATTTAATCTTTTAAGGTAGTGTTGAACACATTACCTAAGACATTTTTGCCAACCTTAATTTATATATAGGTTCATCATGGGACTAATTTTGATTTGATTTGGTGATTAATTGAAATATATGTCTAATTTGTTTAATTGGATCTCTTAAATTAATTGTTACTCACGAGTCATATAACAATTCTTTTTTTTTTTTTTTTTAACAAGCTTGTCGAACTTTTATTATGAATAGGTTTTAAAAGATATTGTCAATTTTCGGAGCATGTAATTTGTCATTCTTCTCCATTTTAATTCATATGAAATAAATACGACCAATCACCGTCGAGAATTTGGTACAAGAATTTTATGGGTCTCTAATAATACTACTAATAAAATTAAACTTGACATTTTTAGGATGAAAATATAAATTTTTAATAACAATAGCTCAACTTATGTTAACTAATAAGTTAAAAACCTTTAGGCTAGACATTGGAGATATATAAATAAATTAAAAGCTCATTTCCTCTACTTTGGTTGATTCTTAATTTGCTCTTTTTATATTCGAATTCTTATTGGGAGAAGTTTTCACTTAATGTGTCCGACGTACCTCAACAGAGATGAAGTCAGGTCAATGATCTGAATACCCTTGGGAAACTAAAAACAATAATACTTACGTAAATAAACAACCAAAATTTAGATTCTTTAGAAGATTTGCTCAAGGAAATAAGGGCAATGAAAAAGTTAATAGGATGTACTTAGCCGCCCTCCTTGTCGAATATGACTCGTGGAAATGTCAATTAAGACAAACTAATCTTGTATTTGTTCATATAATATATGTTTAGCATTTCCTATGAGTAGTAATTGATGGCTACCTCACATTCCATGTTTGTTTTCAAGTAAGCATGGGTACACATCAAGTTGGAAATCAAGATCGTGTAATTCCAGAGGCAAAGACAAAAGTAGACCCTCTTGCTTTTTATCTCATTCTTCTTTTTATTTATTTTTAATTTTCTTTTTGGATTGTGCGTGCATGTGTGTTGGGGATGTAATAGACGAATACATTCATCAAATGACATTGCACAACATGTAGTATCTAAGTTCATGTACTTAAAGCCGCTATATAGTATGTTAAATTTAAGCCCTTAACAAATTAAAGAAAGGCACATATACACAAATCATAAAGGTTCATTTATAGCTTGTTTGGTTGTCAAGAAATTAATGGAGGCGAAATTGTAAGAAAAAGAAAATGAAAAAAAAGAAAAGAAAAAGGAATAAAAAGTCATTTTCTTGTACATAATTTGTTGTCAGGAAAACTATTTTCTTGCAGATATTAGGTTGTGAAGAAAGTTTAGGAAAATAATATTTTTATTGATGATGAATATTTTCAAAATTGCAAATACATTAAAAGTGATTGCAAAATAAAAAATTATCAAATTATTTCTAGAAAATATGAAGTACAAATTGAGTTATGGAATCAAATTAAAACTAAGAATAAAAATCACTTTTTCTTTTTGGTAAAATATTGTAAGGATAATCATGTTTTTCATTATATTAACTTTATCATAAATTAATTTGACACTATTATATATTGTTTAGTCACCGAATTTATATTAATGTTGAAAATTGAAGACGTTGTATAGTTCATGTGTATTACTAAATTAGACATACTCACAAAAAAATTAGATAAAATAATTATGGTTAAGTAAAAATAAAAAACTATCACCCCCCCCCCCCCCCTTGTTATTTTTATTATAAAAAATCTCCTTGTGTTCTTTTTTTTATTACCAAAAAATTCATTTGAAAATTTTCATAAATAATAAATAATAGGGATGTTTTTGTCAATGTTTTAAGTAAACAAGGGGTTATTGCCAATTTTTAAAGTTAACAAGGGAATTATTAATATTTTTTTAAATAAAGAGGGATGTTTTTGCATCCTTTGGTGGAGTTATAATTCTCATTATGGTATGAAAGGATTTTTTTCCTAATAATAAATAGGTACAAGGGGATTTTGATAATATTTTGATAGTGAGGCAAAGTACAAATGGTTTTTTTACATTTCATTCTATAATTTTCCTAGGATTTCCCATCAAATTGTTGGGGAAATTTTTTCTACATAAAATTTTCTTCTAGGAAATATGAAGAAAAATAATTACTTTCTTTCATGTTATCCAAACAACAAGCGGGGAAATAAAAACGGCTTTTACCTCACTTTCCCGACAACCAAACAAACTATTAAAGTACAAATTACATATAAGTACATAAATAAAGCTATTGACCATGGTACATAACAATAGCCCGAATCTGCTATGGTCGTCTTTCCCAGAGGATTTGCTCGTCAATCTTGCTTAACATCTCATCATCAAGTCGTTTCCATGTCTTGATTCTTTTTACTCCGGTCCATGATTGTTCCCCTTTCTCGAGTTCAGCCAAAATAACCCTCGCTCTTCTCGACCAACCAGCAACACCATAACCATGATATCCGAACCCTCCGCCATAACAGAACCAAATGCCACCAAGATCCCCACAGAAGTCATTGGTGTGATCATGACCTATAAACACGGCCTTCACATCTTTCATAGAGACGAGTGTCTTCAGAACTCCAGAATGTACAATCGAACATGCCACATATTCACGATACTGGCCAATTTTATTGTAGATGGGGCCTTGTCTAATTTCTGGAATCGGAATGTGGAAGAATGCCAGTGAAGGATCACCATCTGGCTTTTGTTCCTGTTATTTTGTGACCTGCAACATGTTAATGATTCTAAATATGCAATGTAAGTTCATGAAAGTTAAAATAAGTAGGAAAGATAAAGGAGCCTCTCTAAAAAATAACTATTTCAAACTCCTTCAAAGTCTTACGAGGGAACATATGGGAAAGGAATCACTTAGCTACTTATTGGAAAGGATTAAGAAGCATTGAGTCGTGTCTAAACCCAATGATTCAAAATAGGGATAAAGGGTCCAAGAAGAAAGAGAAACCTTTATCATATGTATAATCCCAAAAGGCGAGACCCTTAACCAACCAACCAAAGCAACCTCCTCGATTAACGCAGAACTTTCAAAATTACCTGGGCAACAAAAATACCCTTTTATATTCAATATATATATGGGCTAAAGGGTGTCAAACAAGAATACACTAAAATCTCTTATTAAATCTATTGTCTATGTCATCAAAAACAAAGGTTCAAAACGGGATCTAGTAGCTATAAGAGGGAAGCCTTGTCAACAACACAAATTGTTTTCTAGATGATCCTTTTAGAAGAAGGTGATTCTAACATCTTTGTAGTCACTTTGTTTCTCTATTTCTATCATGCTAACCATAAAAATAGCTAACATAAAATGTGTGAGAAAATCTAGTTCCCATAATTATGCATACTTCACCTGAAGTTTCTGAGAAACACGACGAAGCCAATCAAGTTGAGATTCTTTAATCCACCCATAAGTTCGAACCCCATCAACAACAGCTCTGTCCCCACTGTCAAGAAAATAAAGATTGAGGACACTGCTATTCGCTAAATTGGAACCTGGAGCACCCCATACTTTCAGATTATAATTTCCAAAGCCATCAATTTTAGGCACTGAATTATGTTTGTTGGAATTAGGGAAATCTTCATCTGATGGAAAAGTTTGGGATATAGAATAATCCATGAGGGAGATGAAAGACATCAACTCTTCACGAGTCATAGTAGATTCTTGGTCGTGATTTCCTAAAACCGCTGCCCAAGGAATTCCAGCTTTTAATACGGGGTCAAAGGCTTTGAATAAAGATTCTGCAGCATCAGTAGCACTTGACCCAAATATGTTGTCCCCTGGATTGCACAAAACCATATAAATAAGACAGGATAACCACTTTCACTTAATGAGGAACACATAAGAAAAGATCTAAGTATAAATTATTTTATACTCTTAAGCTACGAGAAGGTATGGTAATCAAACAGAGGCCTTTACAATATACACCCCTTCAGATTCTATAACAAATTAAGGAAAATATTAGTTCACATAAACTCTTTATCCCAATTAAATATGTTCACCCAAAGGTGTTACTACAAAATAAAGAAGCCAGAGATTTTACATGCTCCAAAGCTTTTTGAATTCCAATCACTAGTGACGGCATTCTTTAATATTTACAGCTCAGTCAAAATGATTACATGATAAGTATTGTCTTCTAGAATTAGATCTTATACCGATATGTTGTTAGGGCAGAAAATCAAACCAAACTACTCGATATTCGACTCGAACTTGCTCGATAGAAGCTCATTTGGGCTTGGTTCATTATGTTGCACATGCATAATAAATGGTATAGATGATTCTTAGAATCTTCCTTTCATGAATTAGAAAGATACATGTATATGTTTAGTTCATGTATGCCGAAGAGGGGAATTATGGAACTAAATGTTGATTCATGTATTATCCTAGCTATATGTTAGGAAAAATCCTATAAATACACATGCATTCTACCATTTGTAACAAGCCAAGAGCCAAGAACATATAAAGTTGTAAGATCGATACAACTCTCATATTTTCTCCACAACTCTCTTTTGTGTGAGTTTCAGCGTTGAGTGTTTATACACTCCAATTTCCAAGACGTTACACATATCAAACAATATTGAACAACATTTTCCACTCGATGATAACTTTTCAAGCACAACTCAATAAAGCTAAAAAGCAACGATATATATGCGCAAATATCAAGCTACTCGAACTCGACTCGACAAAAGCCCGTTTGGGCTCGGTTCGTTAAACAATCGATCCAAGCTCCAACACAATGTCAAGTCAATAAACCAAGCTTACACACAACTCAATAAAGCTAAAAAGTAACGATATATATGCGCAAATATCAAGCTACTCGAACTCGACTCGACAAAAGCCCGTTTGGGCTCTGTTCGTTAAACAATCGATCCAAGCTCAAACACAATATCAAGTCAATAAACCAAGCTTACACATTGTGTTCTTCCGCACTACACAACTTGTTTACACCACTACATATTATATTTTGAATTACTAGTAAATTTCCTAAACAATATTTATCTTCATGCACATTTTATCTGGAATTGAACCATGAATTCAATAACATTACCGGTAAAAGCAATAAAATCAGGGTTTTCAAGTTGAATCATCTTTTGAAGAAACCGAGTGGTGTTGAGGTCAGAACAGTAATTGAACTCACTATCCAGCACGTCTCTGCACCGAGTCATCTCCCCATTCCCATAATGCATATCAGCCACCTATATAAATACCCACATCAAGATTCAGAAATCCCAAAAACCCACAATCATATTAAATTAAAATCAGAAAAAGAAATAAAATTTAACTACTTAAATTTACCTGGAGGATTTTGAAAGTGCCATCGGAGCGAAAGCGCATAGGGAGGGGTGCGACTTTCTTGATTGTGGCATTTTGGTGATTAACTGTGAGCTTGGGGTTAATAATTAATAGCGTATGAAGAAGGTGGAGTGAAGAAACTATGAGGATTATGTAAATTAAACACTGGATCCATGTCTTAATATTACTGGATTCCATTTTCATCGATTACTAATACCTGGGAAAGAAGAGGACACTTTCCAATTTATTATTTATTTCTTCCTATTTTAATTACTGGTCCTGGCGATGTTCTTGGATTTCATCTTGACCGTTGACTTGTTTCTCAAGATGGATTTGGGCTTGCTTAGCTTTTCTAATACAAGGCCCAAACAACTAAATTTTGTTATAATTTATGTAATTTTTTTTAGGGTATTTCTTATGTTTTTCTTAATATTTCAATCTCCACTATCAATAATTTATTTCATTATGGTCTTTTTCAAGCGGTTTTAGGGTGGCTCCAACGTTATGTGATTTGCACGTGACTAATATGAGATTTTTTTTGGGGAAATTCACGCAAAATAACATATTTTTCGTACTCTTTGTTGAATAAAAAATTGAAGAACACGTCCCTGATGTGGTTAAACAAACCCCAAAATCCTGTTATTTTGCTTGAATTTTCGTAAAAACAAATCATGTGACGTGGAGTCACTCACGTGACGTTGGAGTCACCCTGAAACTGCCCGAGAATGGCTACAATAAAATAAATAATTAATAGTGGGGACTAAAATGTTAAAAAAATACAATAGGGACAAAATTGTAAAAAAAATTACATAAGGAAAGACCAAAAGTGATATTTACCCTAACTGGAATTCATGAATTTTTCAATTGTGATGCACAACATTTGATTAGTTTTTTTTAATATATAATTACATTGATTTGGTTTTAATAAGGTTATTTTTGTTTTTTGATCAGTGCGAAGAGGACATAGACATAATGATAATATGAATTAAGGTGTTAATTGGGCTGGGTTGGATCAGCCCGACCCAAGATTTCAGGCCCGGTACAGTTCTGTAGGACTTTGTGATGCATTTGAGTCGTTTAGATTTTTCTGGGCCATAGTGCGCTTCTATTTTTTCTTTTTCTTTAGAATCTATTTTAAGTGTCCTTTTTATCCAAGTTTAGATTGTGTTTAAAATTGATCCAAAAAAAAAAAAAGATTGTGTTCTAAATTTTCATTTTTATTCTAAATTTAGCTATTTAAATCTAACATTAAAATAGATATTCTCAAACTAAAATGATCGAGAGATGGTAATGTCGAGGTAGAGTCGTCGAAACCTGGAGACATGGATTGGAATTTCCAACTTCAACTCTTCAATTTATTTTAATAACTTTAAATTAATACCATACATGTTTATTTAAAATTTGTAAAGTAATACTAGTGAAATCGAGCGAGTGGCTATAAATATTGAGGGTTTATTTGGATGGGTTTTGGCTCGGTTTCGCAGGTCTCGATTTAAAAAAATTATTTGGGTGGTTTCGATGAAACATTTGAAACCTCATTTGGATGAGTTTTGACTATTGTGTTTTGTGGTTTGAATAAATTGAAACCCACTTAGATTGGGTTTGGATGTTGGGGTTTAGGGGAAAAAGAAGGTAATTGGTGTCCAATCAATGTCTATTTTAGTGAGATTTGGGGGAAAAAGTAGGTGGTAGGTGTCAAATCAATATTTTATAGGTTTGAAGAGTTTGAGTGTGAGTTTCTGAATAGATTTTTGATGATTTTATGGGTTTGGCGAAAACTCATTTGAAAGGGTTTTGGTTCGGTCTCGCGAAACCCGCGAGACCGGGCCAAAACACATCCACATACACCCTGAGAGCTTGATTGGGGTGACATGTTTTGAGGTTTGATCACGCAGAACGGTCCCTTTATCATCTCCAGGTCTAATAGAAGCAAATCTAATAGAAGCAAGCCCTACAACTCAAAAATGAGGTGCTCCAAATATTCCTAAAAATTCGAGGGAATTGCACTTTTCATATCAGACTTTCATCTACTTTATATATTTGATACCATACTTTCTGAGAAAACACATTTAGACCATCTCCAATGGAGATGACTGGACTCGGGTTCGGGGTGGGGGTGGGCAGGGAAATGAAAATTAGTGGTAGGGGCAGAAACGGGGCGGGGAGAGGGCTCGGGGCGGGCCTTCTCACAGCTCGGGGCCGCGTGGGAAAGGAGGAAGAAGAGGGGTGCGTATCAGGTGGCGCCACTTGGCACCA
Source organism: Penstemon newberryi var. newberryi (assembly GCA_030819805.1). NCBI lineage: Eukaryota > Viridiplantae > Streptophyta > Magnoliopsida > Lamiales > Plantaginaceae > Penstemon > Penstemon newberryi. The sequence goes on along the minus strand of JAUALY010000006.1, from coordinate 32,991,862 downwards.
CCTGATTGGTTTTTTTTCTTTTTTTTTTTCTTTTGTTGATTTTATTTCTTTTAATTCTAATTAATTGTGTCATAAAAATAAAAACGTAGAGATACTTTTTTTGCATTTAATAAAAAAAATTGTTATTTTTAATTGAATATGCAAAAATTGGGCTTGTCCGGCAGCTAGAGAATTGGACTGCATTCGTGTTCGCAGGACGCGGACTCGCACAAGTCTTGAAAGTCCGAAGTGAATTTTGATCCATGATTTGCACCCCCAACCTCCATGTGCGTGAGGGAAGAGACTTTTGGTAGCTAGATCGTTATACCACTACATTGTCAAATCATATATAAACCTCAAAAAATTTCCTTCCAATTCCAATATAGGATAAAACAACTTCTATTTCTTTTCTTCTATTTCAAAGGGTGATCTTTGAACGTTAATTTCTCATTCACCCAATATAGGATAAAACAACTTCTATTTCTTTTCTTCTATTTCAAATGGTGATCTTTGAATGTCAATTTCTCATTCACCCGAACTCCGATTTGGACATACCATATACCGTTTTCATCTACTCACGGAGTAGAATATAATTCCGCAAAGACCCGAATGAATTTTTATACTTATCAAATTTATTTTAATTTCTTTTATTGTAATTAAAAATTAAATAATTTAATTACAATATTGGTGGCTATATATTTATAAAAATATCAAATTAGTTGAAAATATAATTAAACACTTAGACAAACAATTTAATTTTCTTCTTGTTATTGTGTGTTCCGTTTATTTAATATTGTAACACGTGTAATGAATCAATTTTAATTTTATTATTATCAACTATCTTTAATTTTAGTATTTTAATATTATTTTTATTATATTATTATTAATTATATTATATTATTATTATAGTTATTATTAATATTAATATTAAAATTAAAATTATTATTATAGTGGTGAGAGTGGGGAAGAAATAAAATTTGAATCAATTGGGATCGGAACCCTGCCATTGGAGACGATCAGGCAGGGCTAGGGGCAGGGGCAGCCCCAGGGCTTCAGAGCCCTAGGCCTGTCCCTACCATTGGAGATGGCCTTAATACCCCCTCGACACATTTTCTTTCTCCGTCAATTTTCTGGACATAAATAACCGTTAAGTCACCAAAATGACACGATTATGTGCCGTATATAATACATAGAAATTATTGTGGCATGATTTCTTGTAGATTATGAGATATGGTTTAATTTTGATTAATATCCCAAAACTTTATTAATTTTCTACGGATTGCTTATTGTGTTTCATGAACTAAAACTTATAAGTTAGAAATCTCTCGTCAAGAGCTTTTCAGCTATATAAAGAACACATAATTTTCCCTTGTGATGAACGAGCTATGGTGGTTTTCGTCCAAAAATTGACGGAGAATGGAAATGTGTCGAAGGGGTGAAATTAATAAATGTGTTTTTTCAGAAAGTATGGTACCAAATATATAAAGTAGGTGAAATTTTTGTATAAAAGTGCAATTACCAAGATGTGATTGATCTAATAGAATGAATTAGTCACTACAAAATAGCGAACTCAGGTTCGAATCCCTGTTGGAAGAGATTTTCATTTAATGTGTCTGACACGCCTAAAAATAGATTAAACCCTTGGAAGAAGAAGAAAAAAACTGGCCTGGTTCTGGATCTTGCCTAGTTCATGATGGCTGGGCTTACATCTACATGGGCAATTAAGCTGAGTTTAAACATTAAAGCCCATTAAGAACGTGGCGTCTTTGTGTAGGAAATAACTCAGTAAGAGGAGCATACCATGTCTATGTTAGGGTTGTCAATGAGCAGATTTCAATCCGGATTTGTTTGAATTCGATCTGATTTATTAGGATAATTGTCCGATTAATGATTCATAATCCGAAAAATATGGAACGAATATGGATTTAGGTCGATCCGATCCGTTAAATATCTGTATCTGATAAAAAATTAAAAAAAGTGATTATATTTATATATAATGTTTTATAAAAGTAAGTACCATTAATAATATTCAACTATCAATTTGAGAAGATAGTAATTTATACCTCGTTTATAAATTTATTTAAACCAATATTTTCATCTAAAAATATCAATATTAGTAAAGGATGTTTGAACATGTGAGCTAAAATTAAATAAAATTGTAAAGTTAATATACTTGTTTTAGAAAAAAATATTAATGTAATTTTTTAAATGAAAATTTTATTGGATCCGAAAAAGATCTGATATCCGACCAAATATAGATCCAAGCACAATCCGAACAAGATCCGAATCTGATATAATCCGAATCCGATATAAACTAAGCCAAATCTGGACAAACATGATCCGACCAATCGACAACCCTAATCTATGTAGATAGTAAACAAATTTTAAAAAATCATTATCGTAATGTCATGTCTTTTAAATCTAGTACTGATTGAGTTTCTTCTTCTGTACTTATTGAGATGAATAACATTACATAATGGGACAGATGATTTAATAATGCAAGGACGGATTAGTTAATTAATAGAACTACTAGAAGGTTCGTAATGTATAATAATGCTACTAATATAAAATGATTAGGTATATATTGTAATTATGCAGAAGAATGCAAGAGTAAATCTATGAAGATCTTTACTTGAGTAATAATGGAATGGACACGTATTTGATCAATGATGTTGTGATATAGTGGTAAATGGTATAAAGCTACTCCAGGATTAAGAGGTTTTGAATTCAACTCCCACTAACGTGAATTTTACTCGAATTTAATATTAATTATGTTTGGTGGTGATTTATTATTTACAATTCTATATTTGGACAGTTATTGAAATAATTTTAGATATAATGATTGATGATGACTGATGAATGTATTATAAAGAAGAAGAGGATGTAACGAGTTGCGCATTCATTAGCAAAGTTGACATCTACAGGCGAGTTGATAGTTTTGTCTGAACATATTTGTCGGATGATTACTATCGATATTTTTTAATTAATATATCTATCATTTTTTCTATAAAAAAAGAAAGAAAAAAAGTGGACACGTATTTGTTCTATGTGGGCCTTCATAACTGCACCAATTACGAAAATAAATCACGAGTTTAATTGAGTGTATATATGATCATAAAAATCATTGACATTTAAGCATGACTCAGTCAAAGTTACACTTTTTTTTTTTTTTTTTTTTTTTTTGTTAACCCAGGTTGAATCCTGGACCACCCATCACTGGCCTCTCAGCAATGTGCGGAAGTAAATCGCGGGATGTGCCTGAGTTGGTCAGGGTTTGTTCACTCTTTATACTCCTGGCCCCCAAGGGAGCCTACTACCATGGAACTTACAACACCAAGCTGCTCCATCCTCCCTTAAAGATTTTACAACACTTGGCTGCTCCTCCCAGGATTCGAACTCCCCACCCTGGGGGAGTGAGCCCCGGATACACTTTTCACTCTACGATAGTCAAGTTTACCTAGAATCACATAGCTGACTAAACAATTCAGTTTGGAAGAATATTAATCCATTATTATAGATGCAATAGAACATTGTTGGAGGCTATGTGCATGTAATTGTAAATTTGGTACCATATAATAGAACACTTTGCAATATAGATATCATTAAATATAGAGATGCACATTTAGTATTTAGAATTAAAATATTGGTTGCAGTTTTATATCATCGTTAAATAATTGGACCGAAATTGATGAAATTAACCACATGCACCGCAAGTGACTGTTATCTCATCTTTTGGAGTGAAAATCATCACGTGATAATGTAAGGGAAACGTTATTATTTTCCTTCTATAAGATGAAATACTGTGATAATTTTTCATCCAAAAGTGATGAAAACGTAATTATTTTTCCTCCAAAAGACGAGATAACAGCCATGTACGGTTTACGTAGTCAATCCCGTCAATTTTCATCCAATTATTTGATAGTGGTACAAATATTGCAATTAAATATTAAATTATGGTACTAAATATACATTCACGTTTTTATTGTTCAAGGTTATAAAGTGTCATATTTTATGATACCAAAAATGTAATTTTTCATATGTGTACACATGGTGGTTTGCAATTCAGCATGTGTAAATTGCTGCTACATATGTCATCTGCGCGTGGGGTCCACACAAAGACGGGAAGCCGAATAATTAATCATTTCCCCACGTGGGCTACTTGATTAATAAATGGAATTAACAAATGCCTAAATAACACATGCCTTAATTCTCACACCGTATAAAAATAAATGACCCGATTAGTACAATTTAAATTGTTTCACTATATAGCTAATAACGGCAAAACCTCCTGCTACGAACACGAAGTCGCATTACATTATTAATTGGGGTAAATGACAAATACCCCTCCCTCGTACACGTATTGGGTATTACAAAAATCTTTTTCACGTTTGTCACATTCTTACAATTAATCCATTGTTCCTAAAATATTTCAATTTTGCCCTTTGTTGGGAAAATTCTTATCCAAGCCTGGTTTGGCCAAATCCATCCAACCACCAACCAAATGTATTGCACTTGCTTTGTGATTGATAACTCTCCTGGGAGTTACATCCAATCACAAAGCAAGTGTATTACACTTGCCATGTAGTTACTTTGGGTTCGGCCAAACCCGGTCTAGATAAGAATTTTTCCCTTTATTGTTATTATTAATGTTTGTAATATCTTTTAAATGTTAAAACTTGGGTGATAATTATAATACTTATAAATTATAAAAATGATAGTTATATATTTACTACCAAGATAAGTGATAAATGTTTATAATTGCCATAAGTAATAATAGATATTGTAAAAAAAAAAAGGGTATTTACATATTTATTAACAATTTAGATTTTATAACAATAAATTAAATAGAATTTTAATAATAGTATTTCATAAATATGAACAAATTGTTTAGTTCAATGGATTTTTTATCTAAATTAGTAAATTTATAAAATTTATATTGTATTATAAATCAAATATTTTAATTTAATAAAGTTTATATTTTATTATAAACCCAATATTTACTAATACAATAAAAATATTATTTATTTAATTAGCGAAAATGTAATTTTATATTTATAAATTTTATTATTATATTTTTATTTAATTTGTTATTATATAAATTAAAATAATAATAAGTATGTAAAAAAATTGCAATATTTATTGAATTTATGGACAACTATAATTTATATCAATTATTTTGATAGTAAATATATGATTATCAATTTTTTCATTTATAACAAGACTAATTTACCCTCTATCTATTTGGAATCTAATAACTTTTGATTACCTACCAAATATGGTGTAATATAGTTTCCTTATACTCACCGCTCTAAATTAATCATTACAATCTTCTATACTACAACGTCAACATTAATCCAAATCAAATCGTACGAGCAAATATATACTACAATATTACTAATTCTTGGAGCAAATTTTAAGTTTAGTTGTTCCATAATCCATATTAAGGTTACACGCACAATCTTTTTTTTATTAACTGGAACAAGAGATGATCTTTTTTTTGTTTAACAGTGGTAAATTTTGGCTATGACATATAATAAGTTCAAAAGCAAATCCAGAATGATTTATGTGTTTCAAGAACCTAGAAAAAACTGGGTCAAAATCAATGTTTTATTTACTGATTCGTTCTTAAATAATTCATGTATTTGTTTTCCACATCATTCTAGGATAATATTATTAAATTGTTTGATTCCTCTAAAAAATAGTGTGTATCATCAAATTCTTGTAGTAATTAAATTACGGGAAAAATGGTGGAATTACTCACGGGTTCAAGAAAGGAAATATTTTATTTCTAGACAAGGCTAGCATTCCAATTAAACAAAGGGTAAATTAGTCGTACATAAAATATTGCTCTGGAAGCAACATTATTTACTTTGAAAATATTGCTAGCCTTTAAAAAAATAAAAATGATTAATGTGTTCTTTATTTAGAAAGTTCAATAAATTCCAATGAATCGTCGTACATAAAATATTGTCAAAGTAAATAATATTGCTTCCAGAGCAATATAAAAAAAGAACACATTAATCATTTAGACCTTTTTTTAAGGAAACGTTTAAGCCGTTTAAACAATATTGCAAAATTGTGACATTCTTTATTTCAAATATTCCAACATATATTTCCCTATTAAAATCATCATCATATATTCATATACCAGTATGGAATCTAAAACAATTACAAATCGGTGTCTCAATCTCACTCAACAACTTTGTAAGACTAGGCAATCCGTGAGTTAATTTTATCAAGTTTAATTAGACTACATTCTTTAAATTAGTCATGATTTGGTCCACTTTCTTGTTTTAGTTATGACGCCGGCAACTAAAATATAACGTTTGAATGAACCATTTTTTTTTTTAGGAATTGTTCTTTTCATATTGAATTTTTACCTATTTTATATATTTGATATTATACCTTCTGGAAAACAGATTTGATATCGCCATTTTCCATTTAGCGACACTTGAAACATTTGATTGCTCCGTTAGTTAACTGACATAATCTCGTAGAATTTAAACACTACATCTCAAAAAATAAAAAACTCAAAAGAACAGTGCCTCAAAACTTTATCTCACATCTTAAAGAACTCAACTTAAAAAGAAAAATAAAGAAAAACCATTTAAAAAATGAAAGGGCCAAAATAACTTGATCTTAATTTTCAAAAGAATTAAACATATATACTTATAATTAACCATATATATGGAGAGTCTCCTCGTCATTAATATACCTTCTGAAAAACAGATTTGATATCGCCATTTTCCATTTAGCGACACTTGAAACATTTGCTTGCTCCGTTAGTTAATTGACATAATCTCGTAGAATTTAAACACTACATCTCAAAAAATAAAAAACTCAAAAGAACAGTTCCTCAAAACTTTATCTCACATCTTAAAGAACTCAACTTAAAAAGAAAAATAAAGAAAAACCATTTAAAAAATAAAAGGGCCAAAATAACTTGATCTTATTTTTCAAAAGAATTAAACATATATACTTATAATTAACCATATATATGGAGAGTCTCCTCGTCATTAATTTTCACTCCATTTGCTATATTAGAGTGTCAAACTAACTAACATTTTGACTAATTTATTATATTGTATTTTTAATTACAATTGTAATGTTTTAAACTTTTAATATCTTAATACTTGTAGTGTTATTCAATTTTATGAAAGAATTATCAAAATGAATTTAACCAGCTCGATCATTTATTTAAAATAATTTAAATATTATTTAAGTTGAGCTGTTAATTATGCAAGAAATAGAAGTTAAAGGGACGGGGAAGGGGTAAATATCTTGCACTCTTGTTCTTTATATAACAATATAATCAGTGGCGGAACAAGAAAATATATAATTTCACCGGAGTTATTGTGAAACTAAATATTATATTAAATTCCAAATATTAATGAAAAAAATTACTAAAAAATGATTTCAATCACAACAATAATAATTTGAACAAAATTAATTCAAACTTCAAAATCGATTAGCTAGAAGAGATTTTCTTAACAAATATCCACATGAATCTGTCATATATTGAAATTGTTATAGACAAGAATTTTGTTTCCTTGGTTTGATTCAGATCCTAAAATATAGGATTATTGTATTTTTGGTGCCATAACTATAGATCGCTGACGTTTCTATCCCATATCTTTTCGGGCTGGCATATTTTGTGTCACAACTTCAACATTGGTGACAATTTTGGTGCTAAGTGAGATCCAATTTCAAATTTGACCAAAAATCCCCCACGTTCGGGTCAGTTTCATGTCACGTGGCTCGCACGTGTGAATTTCGGCCAATTTTAAAATTTGACCTCAATTGACACCAAAGATACGAGGTAAAAACACAACGAACTATAGTTTTGACACAAAAAATACAATAATTTCTATATTAATCCATACGCAGTCAACTTTGATTGTTGTCCAGTCATACATTCAGAGCACATGTCTTCAACCAAATATCAATTCACGACATGGACTTGATATGACATACATACTTTTCATGTTTCCGTTCCTAGTCAAAATACCATGGATAATTCCAGCAGGGCAGCTTAATAAGTGTAAACAGGTTGTTGAAGTCCTGCCGAAATCCATTAGCAAAAAGGGGAAAAAAAAAAAAAAAAAAAAAAAAAAAAAAAGTCCAGCCGAAATTAGAGAGAAGGGTTCGAGGAAATAAAAACGTGCATTAGTAAAGTTGGTAATAATAAGGACTGATTCTAACGAATTTTAAAATATAATATAATAAATTGCTTTATAAGTTTATATCACGATGACGTCACTACAATCTGACTATGTCATACAATTCTACCTCGGATGCTCATTTATGTCGCACACATGAAAAGGTAAGAAGGTAAAGGCCCGTTTGGTAGACGTTTCCCGAAACATTTTTTTTTTTTAAATAGTTTTATATCGGAGGGGAAATACATCGTACTCATTTGTGTTCTCGAAAATATGTACACCAATTGTGTTATTTTTTTTTTTTTTTTAGAAATCCTATTGTGTTTTATAAAATGAGCACCGTTAGTTTTTAAGGTTAAACATTATTTCTTCTTCCACACTTAATATATTTACATATTATTAAATTACATAGATTTTTAATATAAATCTGAAAAAGAAAAAAATATTTTTCTTAAGATTATATAATATCTATATATTATTAATCCTATTTAATAAATTTTATATATTATTATAAGTTAAAAATAAATATAAATAAATATTTTAATATCTATTAAACTAATTAAATTTTATATAATTTAAAAAATTAGATTTTATATATATTATGAATAAATTATATAATATTTTACTATAAACTCTAAAGAAAAAATTATTTTGAAATTATCTAAATATTATTAATCTTATTTACTAAATTATATATATTTTTATTATAATTTTGAAAAAAAAAATACAACCCACCCCTCCCCTCAAAAGCAACTCAAGCCGCAACCGACTTGGGTTCGTATTCCCAAGCCTGGGTTGCATCTCGGGGCGGGATGGATAACGGGAAAAGATGGGTCATTTTTTTTTCTTAATTTAGGGTAGTTTGATAATTTAAGCTGGTGAAAATTAAATTTCAGTATCACAAAACGCGAGTGAGAACTCTCTATTACGTACTTTGGACAAAAAATGATTTTGTGCAACATTTTGTAAAAGATAAGGGATTCCTAGCAAAAATAATACGAAATGGGGATTATGTGCAGGTTTCCTTAACAAACAAGTGGATATGATGATTTTTTCCTGTTCTAAGATCCATTTCTTGGTTGGACAAGTTCTCATTTACATCAAATAATGTGATGATACGAAAATAGGTACATTACCTTTATGGCTTTATGTTAAAAAAAAAAAAAAAAAAAAATCAAATGAGCATTACACGCATCCTTCCGTCATGTAATGTGTCACACACCTCAAATCGAGTATGTAGACTAAAACAGATGCATGCATGAAAAGTAAAAACTATCTTCCTGCTCATTAATAACACAGGGGTAACTGTTTACACATATAATAACTTAAAGGGGTAAACTGCTATATACACAAAGGGGAAATATATCCGTCATGCATTGGTAACATGCCTCAAAATAAATATGTAGATTAAAAAAGATGCGTGAAAAAGATAAAATTCTCTCGAGCACATAAATAACACAAGGTAATCATTCACATAAAAATAACACAAAATGGTAAATTGCTATGTAGAAATTAAATCACAAAAGGGAAATATATCAATATTGCGTTAAGTCTTTAAACCCCGACTTTAATAGTGATTATTTTGTTGAAATAGATATATTATGGGCTAATTAAACTTTTTCTAAGTTTACTCTTGAGCCATTAGTTCTATTTTATCCGCAATTGTAATAGTTATTTTGTTGAACAAATTATTAATATAATACTCCATCCCGTCACTTAAATTTTTTACTCATGATATTTGCTTTTTGTGACGTGCCAAAACCAGATTTCATTTCATGAAATGAAATTATGCAGTTTTCTCAAATTTATTTTATCAAATAAAATAATAATTTGACACCATTAATTCTTTTGCGCTACTTCTAATTTTTTTTTTTATAAATGTCAAAAAATCTAAAATTTCACTTATTAAACTCTCACATAAAATCGCACTAAAACTAAAGGGAGCAAGAAAAAGGAAGCCCAAAATGCTTGAGCCCATGTTGACAAGTAGAAGTAGGTCAAGTCTTTATTAATCATTCAAACAATTCATCCACAATCAATGTGGGATTGGGATATTACAATCTCCCCAACTCAAATACTCGACGTCCTCGTCGAGTCCAGATCAATAGCCCAAGACCGCCCTCATGGATAACACCACGAAGTCGGCTCTGATACCATTTGTAAAGACCTTGACCCACTTCTAGCCTTGTCAACATTGTTGAGCTCTAGTCCACTAGCCCAAAATGCTTAAGCCCATATTGACAAGTAGAAGTAGGTCAAGTCTTTATTAATCATTCAAACAATTCATCCACAATCAATGTGGGATTGTGGTGTTTGTTCAGACTATACGATCAACTCTAGGTCATATTAGCTCGAGGTCGTCAACTGGGTTGAGCTCGTGGTGTTCAGACTATATGATCAACTCAAGGTCATATTAGCTCGAGGCCGTCAACTGGATTGAGCTCGTCGTGTAATCAATTTCCTTGGGATGTGCTTAACTATTTTGTTTTTTTCTCATAATGATGTCAAACTCAACACAATATCAATAAAGTTTAACATATTATTCAACTAAACTTAACTTGTGTATATCCTCAACGGTCCCGCAAATTATAAACCATACATTACAATATCAATTATAAAGTTTCCAAGAAAATTGAGAAGCATATAAACAAAAATTATAACCTCTTTGAAGCCATAACTAACTCATTAGACAATTTGTGCGTGTGGGGCCGATTGATTGCGTGACTGAGTGATCAAAGGAAAGATGCCGAAAATTGTGGGCTCAAAATCCAGTATGTGTAAATCTGTATTGAAATGCTGTCAAGAATCTAGTAACACAGTACTCCTCCTCTTCTTTTTTTTTTTTTTTTTTTTTTTTTTTTTTTGGTGGAACGGACACAGATTAAAAAAATATAATAAACAGTTACTTTAAGCAAAAATTCAAATACATTATTTTGATCAAATAATTACAACATTGATTATAAGCATTAATAAGAAGGGTAAAATCGATAGAAAAAATAATTTTACATTGAACTTCTAAAACAACAAATAAAAATAAATAAATTTTCTTTGTTAAAGCGACAAATAAAAAAAAAAAGAATATTTGAAAATTGTACAAGACTAAACAACTTCTATTCATCGAATAACGACCAAAAATTTTCAAAATCAAAAGAAAAATTGCCGTCCTCATAAAGTAATAAGAAAGTTCTTACATAATAGAGTAGTAATTTAAAATTAGTTATCATTTAAATACCAATATTTTCGACTTAAAGTTTTAACAACAATAATTCCAAAAAGATCAAGACCTTTTTAAATAAACTACTAATAAATATGTACCTAGAGATTTAAAATTCAATCAAGTCCAAAAGAAATCCATCTTCAATATAGAATCACACATATGTCCAACCATGGAGTTTCGACATAAAACATCATGCGTATAATTAAGAAGGAAAATCCAACATAAATTTGAAAGAGTCGTCGTGCTCATGCATTAAAATTTTCATCGTTTTCGTCAAAAACATTGAAACTTTTCGTTTTTGAATCAATGAATTATTTGTTTGTCTTTGGACTCTGTTATTTTTCATAATTTAGTAACTTTATTACAATTTTCTTAGTGTTTCCGAAACGTTTTCAGTATTTAACTGAACGAAACATACGTTCGAAACGAAATTTTAGTCCATGATCGTGTTGTCAATAGAGAAAATATGTGTGATAGTGTGAGAGAGAGAGAGAGAGAGAGAGATACTTGGACAAAAGATTTTCCTTGACATAGTAACATGGAAATCAATTTATACGACCAGAGAAAATCTCAACATTGAAGATAAAGGGTAATCACATGTAGAAGGAGAATGTTGATGCTTTACGTGGAAATGAGTATTCTTTATGTCCCTCTTTCTACAAGAGTTTTATACCCAAAAAATAAATTATAGTACCAAACGTAAAAATAAAGAATACTATATTGAGAAAAATGGAAGAAAAAAAAAATAAGGAATCGACATTCATGAAGAACAAGAAACTAAAGAAATAAGCCGCCGCTATTACTAGCTCTTCTTCTTCTCTTTTTTTTTTTTTTTTTATAATTTTTTTAAAATTTATGTGTGTGCTAATTAAATTACTTTTAGAGTATGTATGAGTATCACAACTTACAATACATGAGATCTTTGTTATACAAATTTGATTCATGTACTAGCATGGGTCAAATGCAATTTCGACAAAAGTCTAATACAAAATATTATGTTGTACATAAACGTATCATAAAATCAAATACGCGTCAACAAATTTGCAATTGTCAAATGCCTTTTTGACATTTGATGATCATATAATGAGGACCATATATAAATACAATTTAGAAATCTTATTCCAAACATTGAAAACTTTGAAAGAAAATAGAATCACAAAGAATTGTGATTCATATTGATAAGCAAGTAGGAGGACACTATGGTGAAATCACACATGCCCATGCTAAATTTTATGCATGGGAATTTAACAAAATAAAGCACTTTGAAAGTACATAATATAAATATGCTACTATTTATATATTTGTCAAATTCAATAATTTGCTCCTCATCATTGAATCCATTTTATAATGCTTGCATTAAAGTACTTTTCTAGATTATCCTATTCTTTTTACTTTTGTTTATTTGTTCGATAAATTTGTGCTGGGTGTTCGTATGACAATATTTGTAGTGGGTATTAGATATGCTTGTCTCCTAACATTGCGAAGTTATTCCATGGATGATGGATCCTAAGTACGTGTCCACAAAATAATAGCTAAAAGAAAAGGGCAATGTGTTTTTATGCATTGTCTTGTTTTTATTTGAAAAACAAGTTCCCAACCTATTAAATTCGTATGGATTGGACTAGGTACGTGATTTGGATCTAACAACCTTAAAAACCTAATTCAGGGGTGAAGATTGTCCAGAACCTTATAATTTGAACTTCGTTCTGTTATCCAATTCACATGGGACATATAATAGTCTCAATACTCTCACTAACGTGTGGGTGAAACAAGCCCAATACGTGACATATAAATGTCAAACCATGCAAACTGTGACATGTGTATAATGTCTGAACACACGAATTAATAATGACAGTTCAAGGTTTGTAACTGAATGACAGCCTAATCTTTGTTATTTGGGTGAAATGTGTAGATAGATAATGAAGTTCAACATGTAAACAAGGAGGGAGCACATCATGGAAGAGGGTGACCCACATGACTCTGATACCATATTAGATTCACATGGAGTATTGGGCAACGTCCAATATGATTTTAATCTAATTCACCTCAAAAGCTAGCTCGTGAAAATTATTCAAGACCTTATAAGTTGAACTTAGGGTGAGTTTGGCCCAGCGGTGGGAGCTCTTAAAAGCACTTCTAGACCTCCATTGTGATTTTTGAAGTGTTTGGCCCCAATTATAGAAATTGCTTTTAGTCAATCGTGATTTTAATGGTGTTTGGCCCCTAATATCATAATCACTTTTGGGATCTCCAGAAGCTAAAAATCAACTTATTTCAGAAGCTACTAAAGTGTTACTTTTGCAAAAGCTATTATCCAAAAGCAATTATTTTATAATTGAATTTTATCATAATCAATTATTGCCAAAATCCATTTTAGTAAAATTAATTTTCCTATAATTGATTTTCGAATCGCTAGGCCAAACTCACCCTTAATCTTGTTAATTATTCAATTCATGTGGGACATAAAGTCTCAATATAACCTCAAAAAATCTCAATACGCCAATCAATCAAACGTAAGTCATTTACGGGACATATGTAAAACACTAATTATATTACTGAATAACAATTTAACGTGACCAATCATAAGCCATAAAAATACACTTAAATTTTAACTTAGACTATAAGAATAAAACCCAATGTAGATAACAAAAAATATCCCGGCCAAGATTTAGATATAATGCAATGAAAAATTTATCGAAAAATCTATTTAATTATTACTATAAAAGAACAAAGAAAAGTTTACTGACAATACTAATATAACACTAAATAAGTACTCACACTTTTAGTAAATTCTGATCCGAGGACTTCTAAAACTTTTAAATCTCAAATATACCGTCAAGAATAGACCACGTCAATAAGGCCTACATATTTGGGTCCAATAATTTATCCAGTCGAAATTAATGTACTCTTACTATCAAACATTACTATCCATCCACTTTTTGTCTAACGTGACTTTATTGAAATTTGTCCTCTAATGTGGCACCTCTCCATTTTACATATTTTATGTTACACCAATGTTAATTTTCGTTCTTTATGGTCCGAATTCTTTAATTTCACACCAAATGTCACATACTTAACATGAGACACTTAAAATTGAGAATTTTCAAGACTGATGGTTCTTTTTGGGGATTAATGTATTTTTGGTGCCACAACTATATCTCACTGGTGTTACTACCCCGTAACTTTTCGGGCTGGCACATTTGGTGTCACAACTTCAACATTAGTGGCAATTTTGGTGCCAATTGAGGCCCAATTTCAAAATTGACCATTCAACGTCTTTTTCAATAAAAAAAAATACCAAAATTTAAAATCCTAACTTTTCCTATAAAATTCACCAAACATTCCCTTAATTAAATTGTTACCCGCTTTCTTATTCTTCCCAAATAAAAACATCCAAGTAGCCTAGTTCTTGGTCGGTGAATTTTTTTTTTCATGAAAAAGGTGTTGAATGATCAAAATCGCCAATTTTCATGTCACATGTTGCAAAATTGGGCCTCAATTGGCACCAAAATTGCCACTGATGTTGAAGTTGTGGCACCAAATGTGCCAGCCCGAAAAGTTACGGGGTAAAAATGCCAGTGGCCTATAATTGTGGCACCAAAACTGCAATAATCCCGTTCTTTTTGGGGAAAAACGTAAGAATTCTCCTCCAAAAACTAATTGCCCTCTTAAACTTGTAATCTATATTCAAAGTTCTTCACATTATGATTAAAAAAAAGGTTCATTTTGGCTATGTGCAGATTTTTCGGATTAAATTTTGTTTTAAAATTTCACATCTTGAAATTTTGTAACTATTCCAATAAAACCCCCAAAAATTTCAATTGTTGTACTAAACTTCTGAAATGACTCTTTTTTTTTTTTTTTGTTTAGAAACCATTAAAAATTGAACAAAGTGTGTTTTACCTCAACAAACACGATTAATATACCTTAAAGGATCACAAAGTTTGATGCACTAAACTTCAAAAATAACCTTTTTTCCAATTTTTTACTGGTTTCCAAGTGATAAAAGCGTCATTTGAGAAGTAATTATTAGTGCAACAATTAAAAATTTCTGGGGGTTTTATTGCAATATTTTAAAAAAATTTGGGATGTGAATAGAAATGTAAATTTATAAAATTTTGGGGATTTTATTGCAATAATTAAAAAATTTAAAGTTTGTGAATTTGTAAACAAGAATAGAATTTCGCCCAAGTGCAACACATTGACGTAGTCCAAAGTAACGCGGCATAAGAAGACCAAAACCCCTTGACTAATGGACGGCCAGGATCATTAAAAGAAGTAAAAATGATGCAACATAGTACTATTCCACGTGGCATGTTCGTACTAATTTATCCTATAAATACCCCCAGACAACATATTTAATATTCCCCATCACTCCCCAAGTAAAGCATATATCACCCATCCATCTTTCCTCTCAACTCCATACCCCCACCCCCCCACCCTCAAAAAAAATAAAAAATAAAAAAATAAATAAAAAAAAAAAAAAAAAAACCCACACACACACACATGCTTACTATGGAAAACATTGATGAACACAAAAACTACTGGGAAACAACTATGTTCCTCCGGAACGAGGAACTCAACAGGTACGTGCACGCACACATCTATAGATACACAATATAAGTGTCTAGTTGTTCGATTACGTAACAACTTGTCCGATTCTTGAATCTTGCAGTTGTTATCTCGACGAAACATTTTCTGCATACTATGATGACTCGAGCTCCCCTGACGGAACGCAGTCGTCATCATCACTTGCCTCAAAGAACATAGTTTCGGAGAGGAACAGAAGAAAAAAGC
Organism: Penstemon newberryi var. newberryi; assembly: GCA_030819805.1. Lineage (NCBI taxonomy): Eukaryota > Viridiplantae > Streptophyta > Magnoliopsida > Lamiales > Plantaginaceae > Penstemon > Penstemon newberryi. Next base: position 32,975,710 of record JAUALY010000006.1, on the reverse strand, counting down.
TTAATGATAGGCTCTATGCACTAAGAGCAGTGGTCCCAAACATTACAAAGGTAATATATCAACTATATAATATGTATGATTAAGACAGCTTAGTTTTATATAATCATACTTTTAATTTGATTTAGATGGACAAGGCATCAATTATCAAAGATGCGATCGAGTACATTCAATCGCTACATGATGAAGAGAGACGAATTCAAGCAGAGATTTCAGAGTTGGAATTAGGAAGATCGTCAAATGGTACAGTTTTCGACTTTGATCAAGAGGCAACAACATTTTGTTCAAAGCCAAAGAGAACAAGAAGAGATCATTGTTGTAGTACTTCTTCTGCAGGGTCGAGATCGGTCTCATCGTCCCCTATCGAAGTTGTTGAGGTTGGTTTTTAATTCTTTTTATTAATTGAAATTCCTCAAGAACAACTAATTAAGTGAATTTTAATTTAAATATTATTTGATTAATTTGCAGTTAAGGGTATCAAACATGGGGGAAAAGATATTAGTGGTTAGCTTGACCTGCAATAAGGGAACAGACACAATGGTGAAGCTTTGTGAGATTTTTGAATCTTTAAAGCTTAATATAATTACTGCAAGCATCACTGCTTTTTCTGGGAGCCTATTGAAGACTGTATTCCTTGAGGTAATTATTAATTATATATATATATATTATTCGATCGAGCGTCATTATTCTATAGATGATTCCATTAATTTAGCACATATTCGATTTTGGCTATACATAAACAACACATTATAAGTATTTTTGCATGTCTTATTAATAGGTTTATCTGATCTGAATAGGTGAACGAATAGGCAATGTTTAGTTCTTGAATTTTAGTGAGTAAAATGACGATGAAAATGAAAATAAACAAAAAAAATGAAGCCACTTTTACATTACCTGATGCGAAGAAAATATTTTTCTTAGCATTTTAATCCCAACGAAACATAGCATTAATCAATAGGACGTAACTTATTAACTACATATACCCCATGTTGAACTTCTCAGACACAGCTGACATCAGGCTAATAATTCAAGAATTACTCCAAACCACATATATGATTTTTTATTTTCTTTAATATTGTTAATATTATCTAGTAGTGGGCCACTACAACTAATAGTCAGGTGGAATGAGAGAAAAACTGTATAGCCACAAATAAAATAGAAATGTTACACTATAGTGTGATATATATAATAATAGTAAATAATTTATGTCAGATCTCTTGAACAAAATCAGTATTTTGCACGGGTCCAATAATTATACTATATCTATGACTATGAGTGTTATATCCGACCTAAGAATTTGCCTTAAATATTCATAGAGTGACTTGATCTGAAAATGACTTGTAAAAGACTAAAAGTTTAAAAAAGTTAAAATAAATTTGAAAAAATCATAATTATTATTATTCATAAACATCAATTGCTGCCGGACTAACCACGTTAATTAAATATAATAAAAATGGATCAACAAATTGCGTGCCAAATAAAATATTTTTATAAATAGCATGGACTTTGTGTTAGTTATTTATTAATACTCAAAGGTGTAGAAAAAAAGTAAGAACGATAAATAGTTCTTTCTATTAAACATGTGGTTATTTTCTCACTTGAATTGGGGAGAAAGCAAACCAATGTGACATATAATTGATTGGAATTATGCTATGTAGGGTCCTAACATCTATCAATTACAATTTTCAAAACTCCATAGGTTGGAATAATAAATACCTCACTTTAATAAAGTCGAGAGGCACTAATCATGTTATTTTCTTTAGTATGTTAACTTATTCCCATAAATAAAAGAAATCAAGTGGTAATAATTCATTGAAAGACCCACAAATTCAGGTCATGTCCAAAATAGATGTTGTCCATTTTTCTATTTAAACATGTACAACTAATAAGAAAAGGACTAATCGAACGTAATCATAGCTTGTATGTCCGATGTGTCCTTCCATTACAAATTTACAACACTCATTTATCTTCGATAAAAGTTTGAGCTTGGTTCGTTACCTTTTCAAAAAGTTCAAAAAATATTTTTCATTTGAAATTTTTTGAAGTTTGATCTACAGGCTAAAAGTAATAAAATATATGTAAATTATTATTATTATTTTATTATATTATCATTGTTTTTCTTGTTTCGGAATGTCGCGAAAAAAAAATATGTTAGTAAATAGAGTCTCTTCATTTTTTTTAACCTAATAATTTTGCAGGCTGATGAGGAGGAAAAAGATGTTTTAAGGTCAAAGATAGAAACAGCCATAGCAGCTTCAAACGATCCGGACAGCCCAATGAGCACCTAGACAAAATACTCCTAAATAAGGATGTTTTCCCAGTTTTTCAGATTTAATATTTTGGTTATTTTCTGATTAATTTCTCTATTTTTCTTTCTCCAATGTGGTCAGCCTGTATAATATAGGTTTCATAGCTTATTTCAGAAGCATTTTCTCCAACAAGTTTAATGTTTTATTCTCTTAGATTTTCTTAATTTACCTTCAACTCCAATAATTAGGACCATTATTATGGAACACTTATAATTAATCAGGTTGTTGAGATACAGTTTAACTCTTCAGACAATGCTTAGTCATCCTATATCTTCGGATCGCTTTCCTCAATAATTTCTCATTATTATTCAACTAATTAGTAGGATACAGACAGTTTTCCTTATTAAAATATAGCCACCATATAAACAGTAATAAATAGTAATATCATGTGATCAAACAAGTCTCAAACTAATCACTCAAAAACTTAGCTAAATATTTTCTGCATTGAATGAAAAAAAAAAAAAAACAAATTAATTAATTAATGTGGCTGGCCCCTTTTGAGCTTTAATATATGTGGTGAAGATTAGCATAGATCTCTACGAATATTAAATCACAAGGAATCAAATTATGAATGCGAATAAACAAACAAAAGAAATAATTTAATCGGCTAATGGCAATTTACCATGTGTGATTATTATAATGTTCAACTTACTCCCTCCTCTTGATTCGAAAAAGAGCAATTTATCCCCATGAGTAAGAGAGTGTATCTCACTCGCTCAAATATGAAAATTGGCGTGAAATGTATTATATAAAAAGACAAAATTACCCTTTTAGAGGATAAAATTAGGGGTGGGCTTGGAGCGGGTTCGGGACTAGAGAAACGGGTATAGTAAATTTCGGGATTGACGCTTTAAATTCCAAACCCGTCCCGTAATAATATGGGTACCAACTTTCGAGTACCCGAATTATTGCGGGACGGAACGGACTGGGATTGCAGGTTCCATACTTTTCTTACACAAATTCTCCACAGACCGAATAAAAGTAAATTACATAATCAATTTCTCGTCCCTTTTTGCTAAAATGAATGATTTTTTATCTCTTATTTACATAAACATAACAAATTAAAAATAATTTCAAACATATCCAAATACGATTTTAGAACTATATACTGAGCAAATACCAAAATACGATCTAATTCATGTCTCAATAAATTAATTCCATCCATACTATCTCGACCAAATACCAAATAATTATCTAAAATCATAATGTATTATGTATGTACTAGAGCGATAAGATTTAAAAAATATATTAGGTTTAAGTAAAATAATTCTTCAAATGTGTCAATTAAATAGCTAGATAATCTCGTAGTAAGTAAAGTGTAAAAGTTATATAATATTAGAGAGATATTGACAGGTTCGGGTATTCAGGCTTGGAGAGACCAATCCCAAACACGCCCCCGTATTCTCTTAACAAAATACGGGTATTTTAAGTTCGAGTATCCAAACCCGAAAATACCCATCCCGTTCGGGTTTCTTAAAATAAGGGACGGGTCGGATTTGGGTTATCCGAACCCAATGCCCACCCATAGGTAAAATGGTCCACATAAAATTATACAGGGAGGTAAATTGCCACATTTATAATAACACAGGAAGGTAACTTGCCACATTTATAATAACACAGGGAGGTAACTTGCCGCATTTTGTCAATTCAATTTTTTCCATAGGCTTAAAAGGGAGGGGTACTTTTGTTAATTAATTTTTTTATGAAGCTCAAAATATTTAGGAAGACAGTGTGAATCATTTTTAAAATCACAGGGGATAAACTGCAGGGGGTAAATTGAACATTATAATAATCATTGAGTAAATTGCCAATAACCCATAATTTATATAATAAGAAATTTTGTACCTGCAAGTACTAGATGAAGGCTAAAAGATGCCCTTAGCTTGGTATTATCAATTGCAAATAGCCTAGCTCCTTTTCCTAAATTTCAATAAATATACTCGCAAATGTGTAGAAGAGAAGTAGCCAGCACATAGTTAATTTTAATCAATACAATATCGCATAAATATACAAACGACTTACTTGTAGTTAATTTACCAATCCTTGAGCAGTTCATTAGCGACATCCTTGTAGCTCACTTTCTTCTTCTTAACCGGATTCATAGCAGTAGCTAAAGGGAATTTCTCTTTTTCATGGACAGTATCAGTAGTTCTGGATTTAGCCTCTTCAAGGACAGGTTTTGAACTTTCAACCTTCTGTGTAGCAAGAATGGGTAACATGTTTAGTAACATGGCTTGAACTGGATCATCAGTGTCTCCAAGTTGATCATTGTACTGCGTTTTGCTCCCACTTCCAGACGCAATTTCATTAGTTTCATCAAATGTCGGTTCAACTGTTCTGCCGCTTGATGCTTTAGAATCTTTCTCTACTTCTTCCAATTGAACTTTGGGAACAAACATGTTTACGAACTCTGAAAGCCCGTGATTTGTTTCCTTAACTTCAGAGTCTTCTTTCACAGTTTGCTCATCTGATGAAGAAGCGCCTTTATCCGAGTCATTTATAGCAATCTCTGAAGGCTTCTTTTTACTCTGATGCCTTGTTCTAAGAGGTTTATTGAAACTGGATTTTCCTTCACTTTTCCCCATTTCAGAACTCCCATAAATGGGGCTACTGACTCCAAATTCTTCCTTGTCATCCGAAGAAGCATCCTTATCTGATTCATTTTCATATATCTTAGCAGGCTTGTTTCCAACCCGTGGCCTCGTTCTTCGAGGCTGATTGACAACTGATTTTCCTTTTCTTGTGCTCACCCCACTGGGCCTTCCTCTTTTCCTTTTTCCACCCCTATCAGGCAAGCTGACAATTCTTGTCTTCTCTAAAGTAGCTTTGCTTTTTCTCCCACCCATATCTAAAGAACATGGTGCATCCTTCCCTGTATTGTCCAAGGAACGATATTCTTCCCCAGAAAGATCGCGTTCATTACTGAAGTAGCACCACAAGCACAAAAAATTAAAGAGCAAACCAAACATAAATGAGCGAAAGACAAAAACACCACATGTGCTTTGTCTAACTCAAAAAAAAAACCCTACTTTATTTTAGATCCCAAAACCCCCCCCTGTATTTGGTTTAAATTACCACACTCGACCCAAGTAGAATTTGACTTTTGACTTTTGGCAGTATGACAAGATTACCCCTATGTATTAGTCTTTTTTTATTTATTTATTCCTTTTGAAAACCCAAGTATATACTAGGGTTGAGTCTGGTAATTAAAACCAAACACAGGGGGGGTTTTGGGATTTAAAATAACACAAGGGAGCTTTTGGGGAGTTAGACAAAGCATAGGGGGTGTTTTTGTCTTTCGCTAGTGCAACTAAGTGTCAGGGGTAAAATTGTCATATCAAAAGAAAAATGTGAACAAATACTTGCAATTTCCGTGTTTGAATCACACTCTCATTTATGGGGGGTGTATTTGGCACTGACTTGAGAGCACATGGGGGGGGGGGGGGGGGGGGTTGGGAGTTAAAATAACACAGGGGTTTTTTTGGAGTTAGAGAAAGCATAGGGGGTGTTTTTGTCTTTCGCTCTAAAAATTTATCAGTGATTCAAAAATTACCTGTCATCAGTGAAAGACTCTTGACAACCCTGAGGCTTCAAATTATAACTGTCTTCTGGCAACTTCTGGTCCTTCTCGAAGCTGTCTTCTAACCACTGAGACTTAACAATTTGCAACCTTCTGCTACGCAGAAAACGCTTCTCTGCCTCCGAAAAACTGAATATAGGAATGTATATTATGCTGAGAGAAATGACTCCATCGAATATTAAAGACAGTAATCATAATTTTTAACCAACCTTAATAATTACGGGATGGATCTAGTACTACATTATTCACTAAATATAGTAGGGAAAATGAAGGTCTATCAATTAACCAGATTGATACTAAAAAAAATTGTCCACACAGTTTGTACGTTCCACATTCCAACAGGAAGTGATCTCACCATTTTACAAGGGAATATTATGTAATGGAATACTTCCTCTCAAATATATAAATATTGAAGTATCAAGTTATACATTATGTTACAAAAGTAGTAATAAGAATCAAAAACTTAATCAACAGCTCAACAGAACTGGAAAGAAAAGATCCCTTATTCCCCCGTAATAAACCATAGCAAACAGTTGCTACATTTGAAGAAGTTTGAGATTATTCCACCATCATCCTTTATGCATATAATAATAATTGCAGAAAAATCTGAATAAAACCTCCAAAATGGAAATGTGGCTAAAAAGGTGCTAAATTACAAGCAAAATAAATTCTTAATAGTTTGTAGCGATATAAAATCCATTCCAGCAGACAAATTAAATTTACAGAATTCGGATTATAGTAAATTGTATGAGAAAGTATTGCTCACCTACTCAATAGCATATCAAAATCCACACCGAGTTGTGGATGAGAAACAATTACTAAATGAGTAGCATCAGAGAGAGTCTCAGCAACACTGCCACCACCAATGGAAATTTCTATCTTCATCCTCCTCATTGCAAGTTCCAATGGAACTTTCTGGTTCATGTTTTTCCTAAATATATATAATAAGAAAATCAGATCTCACATCTAACTGCATCATATTCAACCAAAAAATAACTTGGCTCCAATTCAAATTAAAAAAAAACCATCTTACAAAATTTGATTTGGAAGGTGAAAGTAAATGCAGCAACCGTGAAAGCGAACCCATTCATCCTTCGGGCACAACTTTTTCTTGTAGTACTCAATTGTTTTAGAATCTTCGACCTTACCAATGTTACCTAAAATCTGATAAAGCAAACAATATAATGAAGATTAAAAATGGCTTGATAAAGGCATGTTCCAGGAACTTCAATTCTTTTTCATGTATGCCCCTCTAGAACTCAAGCAATCAGCAGGTGATTTTAAATTACAAGTAAAATCTGGAGTAACTATGAGTCTGTCACATGATACTGAATCTCTATACCTGTTTGAGGTCTGCCATATCTAGATCCAAATAATACAAGTCAGAGAATTCATCAATTTCTTCTTGAAGCTTTTTCTTTGATTCATCAGAGAGAAAAAGAAAGTACCTACACGAGGGACAAAAGCATGGATGACAAGGAATAATATCTGGATGTAATTAAAAGGGATATGAAATTGAATGCTCTGACTAACTTTGGCTGCAATGGAAGAAGCTTCTTCAGTGACCAACAGTCAAAGAACCAAGAATAATGAATAACATCGCCTTGGCGCTTTGCAGCCTGGAACTTGATCCCTGTTAAATAATTTTACGAAGCTCATTACTTCCAGGATTACATCTGTGTTTCTTAGACTTTGAATTAGTGAATGTGTTTCCACATTACTCTGTGTTAGTCTGAGAGGCCGAAGAGACAAACGGGCAAAGAAGGTCTCACCTTTGTTCTCAGATGCAATACAGTGAGTAACAGAACTGTTCAGATTCATTGAGAAAGTGCCACCATTCTCGACCACCATTTTGTGCAAGGAATCAAGGGAATTGGATGAAGGTACATTCACAAAGTCTATAAAGGTCAAGGAAGATAATTTAACATATACACTCAAAAATATTGGCATACATGTGGCCCTTGAAACATGTTAATGTACAAACAGCCTGAGCTTTATAAACCACCGAGTAACCATTATTATTGGTAGATATTCAGCAGGAACAAAAATAGTAAGTATTGCCTCATCAGCTTATAGTATTCCCACTTAGACCAATATAGGAATTTAACATAAAAGGGTTGCTGATAAAGTTTACTCTTAAGTTGTAAAGAAACAAACAACATACAATAATATAGATGCAATGTCCCTCCAAAACCACCAAAACAGATACGGCCATAAAAGGATACAAAATACCAGACTCGAAAATATTGATGTTTCGCCTTTAACTTGAGAAACATCACTCTGAATAAAGTGGGAAGGAACAATTGAAACATTTTTCTTCTCTCCTCTAGACGACTTTGAACGTTTTGGTTTGTTATCTTGCACAACAGGATCTGTCGCCCTTTGTGTGGTACCATTGCTCGAATGTACTAATTCAACAAAAGCTGCAATAATTTGAAAGAGAAACAAACATAAATTTTTATTTGGTTAGATGTCAGATGACGCTAATTTGACTATATAACAGACACTAATTAAAATAGAAACATCTAAATAAATCTTGGTGTAATCTATTAAAATCAACAAAGAATTAAAATGCAGTGACCCACTGACATTGTACATCAAGGCATTCATGCCAAGGCTTGTCATATCTCACTCGATCAATCCGTGGAAATCTCAAGCTATATGGAGCAGCAAATACCTTGACCAACAAAAAAGGTTGTCATGACGAATTCAGTAAATGTTCAGGGGACATTACCAAAAAGGAAAAGTGTGGTGTTGTCTAAAGTTGCAAAAGAGCAAAATTAGCAATATTACGATCCTAATCCAGGTCATAGTTTTTAGTGTCATAAGCACATGTTTATATATATGACCAGCATCTCTAGAATGGAGTTCTAATTCAGAACCATACCTCAGATCTAATTGTCCGAATATCACTGGTGATGGAAACTATTATTGACCTGTGTACACAATCTAGGTAAGAAACCCAAAGAAAAAACACAGAATTGTACTCTCTGCTAAGAAAATCTCACTTTTCTGGGCTTTCAACCCAAACATCTGGCCTCTCCTTTGAATTATTTGTAACTTGATAAAAGCTTGGTGGTGCCTTCTTTGGGTACTCATATTTCCTGCATAATAGGCCATCTTGATTCGAATTTGAAAAACAAAGTAATAAATTATCTAGGATGGTGACAAATCAGTAGTAACTCGTCTCCCAAGTTTATAATAATAAGAAGATAAATACGCGTTCCAAAATAAACTAAGCAAGCACCAAAGTTCCTGTAATTCAATGAATATGAGCCAAATACCAACAAAAGACCCAATTAATTTATTTGCAACAGACCTGCCTAAAACGGGCAGCCAAAAGTTTTTCACCACACTTTTCAAACACAAACATTGCCAATTAAAAGATACCTGAGATAAGGCTTTAATTTAGTCACAAGAGCATTAAGTTCCTCATCAGAAAGTCCTGTACCAACTCTGCAAAAGGAAACGAATCTGCAATAGCAGAATAATCAGAATCTTAATTGACCCAACCTCCAAATATCTTGAAAGTGTTAATAAAGTTAGCCACAACATAGATCTTTGTCATATGTTCGTGAAAAGGGAAACACTGTTTCTAATGACCATTAAAACGCATCCTTTGGTGCCAAAACTACATTAAAATGACATTATGAATTGTAACCATAGAAAGAAGCAGCTATGACTTGAAGAGAGTACCCATTCGAAGAAACATTGACGCTTTAAAACATAAAACCTAGTTTGTCTACACGTCTATAAATTCAATACAACTGAACTATTAATCCAATACACTCAGAGATCACCACCTCAAAAATTATGTTAGACAGAGATGACAGAAAACACATGTAGAATAGAAAGAAGAAAGAGAGGAAACAGCTAGGCCAGAAGTTTCTTCGGAAGAGGAAAGCATGAAGACACCTGTTATATATTCTGACATTAATGTACCTATGCATATGCATAAAATATAATTATGATGACCGAACATGAATATATTATTCTTATGATGAATAACCAAATAAAAAAAATATGATCTACCGACACTGTCAAACATTTATGGTGGAGCATTCAACTTCAATTCATAATCTGCAAAAATACTAACCGTCTAGGATGTGCGTTTGGGGTTGGACGCTCTGCAAGGCCAACAAGAAATTGTGCAACCTTTGGAACGTATTTAACAATTTGTTTAGTGAAAAAGAAGAAGAAATAACCAAAATTTAATGCAGTATTCTCACCTCACCTCCACGACGTCCAGAACCATAATAACCCCCTGCATGAAATGGTTAAGACTTAAGTATGAAATGATGTAAAAATATGTTTCAGGAAAAGATAAAGGATCATTTTAGACCTATGATAAGAACGTCTAAATCAGAGCCAGCTTGAATATACTCGGGCTTTAATTTTAGCCATTTTCCACTTCGATCACTAGGTTCCCATTTAGAGCCAAGATCTTTTAAAACAATTCCTTCATCCCTGAACATAATAAAATCTTAGAAACCGGATAATGGAGGGGATTTTTAATTTCAGACAATTATCAAATAAGAATATAAAATGTAAGCATCGTGATGAAATCAAATTTCATTATTTTTCCTTCTCTATTTTCCTCCCTAAATCCATCTTTCTTCAATTCCCAGTCCTCCCTCTCCCTTTTTTTTTTTTTGGTAATAGCAGCCAATTGTTCTCACTTTTAGACTGCATGGTGTATTAGATAACTTTTCCAGTCCAGCAAGTGTAAATTTAATTAATACGAGTAGTTATGCTATGTCTGGGATTTATAAGTGCACAAGAAATTTCCCATTTTCAGCAATGCTAACTTAATATGCCCATGGTAACTTAAGAGAATATGCAATATGATTTATCAAAGAAAACATTCATAAATCAGAGTTATTTGTTTGGTGTTTGGGAGAGTGGTGGAGGTTTGTGAAATAATCTCGATTTGTGTAATGTTGTTTGTTTGTTTGGGTTTTGAGAGAGTGGTTTGTAAGAGTTAGGTTGTAGGTGTAAGATGTGTAAGACTTTATGTCAAATCATGTTTGTTATGTGAGATAAGTTGTGTAAGAGATAGGTTACTTTATGTCAAATCAATGTAGAGTTTGTATAGGTTTTTTTAAGAGATAAGAAAATTGTTGTTTGTTTAGCTTTTGGGAGAGTTGTTTGAGAAAATTGAGAGATGATAAATTTATTTCAGAAAGTAAAAAACATGCTTGTTTCGCTTTCCCCAAACACGAAATAATTTTGGGAAAAGCCAAAGAAACAGGCCTTAGTGTTTCCATATATGGAGACAAATATATGACAGTTTAAGACAGCTGCAAGGTATTGCAAGATCGCCAAAGTTCCATACATGTTTTCATCTTTTCATGACTCCTATGGGTATAGGTCAGAGCCCAATAAAGTATTCTTCTACTTTATATGATTGGTTTTTCTTCCATAAACAAAAGTTAGATCGAATTAGAAAGTTTTATGGTTTTACAATTAGCCCTGTTGAAGATCTTTAGGGTAGTCTGGAGAAAAATCTAAGCGTGTCCAGTAATATGTTGGCTGACTACGTTGAAGGACACTGGACACCACTTGAATTACTCAAAGTCTATGGTTGAAAACCAGGGAAAGATAAGAAATATAACCAATGTTTCACTCTTATACCTCTTTTAGATCCTTGAAGATAGTTAGGAGAAATTCTAAGTGTGTCCAAGTATTCACTCACTGCATTAACTAAATAAGAATGATACCACTTGATTTACTCAGAAGTATATGGTTCAAACCAGAGAAAGATAAGAAATCCCATCAAAGCAATCCCATCCCACCTATAATCCTTAGGAGTTCATTAAGATAGTTTATAACGATGCATCCTTTTAGGAACGCACAACTCTGTTAGCGGTCCAATTCAACTATATTTGAAGTGAGACGTTAAGCCCCATGAAACTAGTCATGTGCTTTGACATGCCTCTCCCACTTGTATAGCACTGACAAGCACATTTTCTTCAACATTATAATGTAGAGTAGGAGTGCCATATCGGTAAGAGGTGTGGATTGATAACGAGATGAAACGGAAAATTTGATCAGTTTTGGTGGTTAATCTCTGTGAAGTTCATTGATCTCTCTGTGCATCAATACAATTGGAGATGTGACTGAACTGTGATGCATGGGAAAAAAAGCTGACCTGTTCTCGATGGTTTCTTTGAAAAATCTTTCAACACCGTCAACATCATGAACAATTAGCGACCAACAGGGTTCCCCTGTGTGATAGTCAAATCAAAAAGCAATATGCAGCAGCGGGATAAATAAACTGAGCAACCACTTTTGAGAACTAGTCACAAAATGTGAAAACCAAAATTTTTACACTATAGCCATCATAAGGAATGAAAATTACCCTTCCAATTTTAAACAGAATAGGTTGTACCATTTCCAGGGTAATGTTATGTTAAAACAAAGAAGTAACAAGTTAAGTTTCCATGTGAAATCAGTTATTATACAAAAGAAATGGAAATTAAGAATAGTTCTCGTACCAGCAGGACGATGCGCATTAAGACCACCATTAGGAACCAAAATCTCCAAACGACCTGCTATTGGTTTGACAACTCGCCGAAGAAGTTGATGTCTCTCCTTCAAGCTTTGGTGAATAACACTGGTATCTCCAACATACAGAACATCAAATGCAACATCTAGGCACAAGTCATGTTAAGACAAACTTCAAACAAAAAAAAAATAGAAAAATTAAATTATCAAATAGGAAATGCTATCTTTCTTGTGCTTTACAGGTATGGACCAAACTGGAGAATCAGATCCAGGTCTACAGTGCATAAAGAATTCAGCTTCAAAGTAAGGATACAACACAACTGCATCAGAAGGAAGAGAATGTCAAAACTTACAAGTTGTAGTTTTATCTAAATAGGTTAGTATAGAAAGATACCTGTCGATCACTATCAAGCCCCTCCTTCGCAGCCTTGGCTATGACAGAATAAAAAGCATTAAATAGAGAAGTATCCAACAATATGTAATAACACAAAACAGAATGCGAAGGAGACAATGCGATTGAAACCTATTTCTTGATTCGAACCAAATTCTGCAAATCGATTTGCAGATCTGTCCCAGACCAACATTTCACCATCCAGAATACACCTGCAGGGGAACTTGTCACTACTGGTGCAAACTAATTTTATTAGGATGTGTTAGAGAACATAATTATTACATGCGCCTCATTTACTTGCTTCATATCTTTTAAGATGAGGTGGTCATTCAATATGGTATCGGAAGCAGGCTAAAAAAGAGGTCCTCCTCCACCCATTTATAAAAAAGGGTTTCACGTGCTAAGCTAAAAAAAATGCATGCAAAAGAGGGGGTGTGTTAGATACCTAAATTAATGTCTCTCATCTCTACTAACTTGAACTTTTAAATAAGGTGTTATTTCATATTTTGCATGCAAATTACAAGGGGTTTTACATTAGTAGATGGCAACCTTTTTTAAACCATCTATAATTCAAACTTTGGATGAGATTAATGTTGTGGTAAACAAGGATGCATGTATTTTGGTTTCTTAATCTAGAGAGTAGAGAATCTCATAAGAGAGACTGGCGAAAACTCTTGAACCAGTGTTCTGGAGAGAGGCAAGGAAAGACCATGATATCGTCCTCCAATAGGATATTAAAGATTCTAATTGAGGCTTCATTATGGATCCTAGAGTTCAGCAATCTTTCTCTTAAAACTCATGTAAAATAGATCAAATAATTTCAATCAACATAAAACACATTTTCATTGGACTTGTCAGATCAAGAAGTTTTTTGAATGTGGTAATGGTTGTGAAGACAAAACTGAATTTAGCACCACAAGTACAGGAAATTAGAGCAGAATAGCAGATAGATATCAAGTATAAACACAAATATAGAAAACAATAGATAAAAGCTATATACTGGCGTGAAATTACAGGATTTAAATGCCGAGTATATGAAACTTTCACCTTTCAACCATAATATTCTCTCTTATAATGTCTGACATCCCATGTTCATATTCTGGATGATCAAGAAAGTTCCTGTATAACATAGTCATTCAGTCAGGCATTCAACACAGTTGATTAATTAATGATAAGATTATGAATCAATAAAACAGGCTATCAGTTCTAGAGTTTTTAGTATCACAGGGAAAGAAAAACAGTCTAAACCCAACAATAGACAAACAACTGCATCATAGCAAAATTAGATGTGAAGAATAACTTTATCAGTTGACTAAAAATAATCCATTAGATTCAAGTCACATGTCCAATAAATATTACCAATTAACAGAAAACACCGTAAAGGAAGATTTAATTTCAAGATAGCAACTACCTTGAGAAAAAATTTATATCTGCTCCATTCTTATGGATTTGGATGCGATCGCCATCAAATTTGCACTCAACGATAACTTCCTTTCCATGAAGCTATTTAGTTGAAAAACAATATATGCAACAATCAACATCGATCACAATGACACTAGGAATTTAAAGTGCAAAAGGAAAAACTGCATGTCCTCAAAAAGTTTTTGATTTTCAATTATTATTATACCCCAAAAGTACAACGCCCCTTGAAATTTGATTACCAGTTTCTTGCCATCTCATTGGATTTTACAGGGAGAAGTGTCATTTAGGGATTTTGTGCGTGAGCACTGGCTTTTTTTCCTTGAACTTCCAGAGGCAAGGGCTCTTTTTTGTACTTTTGAGATGTCATGAGCAAAATTAAAATTTTTGGGGGTAACATGCAAATTTCCCCTCAAAAGTTGAACTTAGTGACAACATTAACTAAAAATAGTGTTCCATTTCCAAGTGTTTGTCTTTAGTTTAAACCGAATATAGACCTTTTTCCATGCAGAAGCTGCATTGCTGACCCTCAGAGCTAGTTGGGGGCGAACGGGTTTACCAACTTCAATATCCTGAGAATTAAATAATCATTATTTCGGACTCACCAAAACATTTTCTAAAAGATACGGATTAGATTTTCTAAAGTGCAAGAAGATAATGTGGAATTAAAAAAAATAACAAATACCAATGTGAATCACCAATCATAACATTAAATATTCTGCCTCTTGAATTGAAGGAGGGAAAATGTGGTAATGGTTGCAGAGAACAAAACTGAATTTGATCTAAACCAACAAAGTTTGGTTTACATATAATTAATAAAAAAATCCCTAAATAATAGGAACTCCAAATCCTCAAGTCAACCAACTGGTTCAGTCTGATTTGAGAGGTCTCCAGTCCAGAGTAGTCCTGTTAGCATTAATCCGGCCGGACCGGCCCGCTTTTCAAAAAATAACTCACAGATCGGTGCAACTCAGAGTAATAGTCATCCTGATGATACCTTCTAGTGAATAGTGATATCTCCCAATTAGAAGCAGAAATACAAGCTAATTATTTGCAACCTACAGAGAACTACCAAGAAAATAGAAAGCTAGGAATCTGGGTAATGTGGACTTGTCCCAAGTGGCTTCCATGTAGTTGAGCAGGGTGAAAGAAATATGAGCAAACAATTATCTTGTCGTTGGTCAAAACCTCAAACTTATTGTTTAGGGAAGTACCATAATGATTCCGTGAGTGGTTCGCTCTGAGTCTTTAATTCAATTTTCAAAAGAAAGATAAAGATATTTTTGGCCCTCCATAATGCAGTTGAGTTCCATAATCTTTAAATAAAACAATATTTATTAAAGAAGGTACAAATTTAAATATATGAAACAAACCTGGCGTTTATGCCGCTGACTTCGATCTCTTAACTTTTCACAAACAAGTTTTAGATCACAAGTGACGTTGAACAAGTCCTCAGCATCAGGGTGAAATTCATGAAATATGCTCTTTTCACTTATTCCCAACTTAAGATCTGATGATTGGAGGAGTTGCATCAGAAATAAAAGATCAGAATAGGGAAAGCAGTGGCAGTTGACAAATGCCAGATATCGAATTATTAGTAGCACCTTTCAGAATTATCATAACGATCCACTTCATTTCTTGAGCATTTGTTTTCATGATTAGATCAGATAGAATAGAAGTCTTCTCTGTCCTGTATCAGAAATCCCAGACTTTAGGTAACAAATTCATAATGCATAGCTGTCTTGTGTTTTATGTCTTCTATATTCTTTTTTCCAGATGCATAAGCTATGGTGTGAAGTTCTCAAGATTAATTTACCCTAGGAAAAACTAAATGAGCATTGTTCACAAGAACATGATTGCTATAGCATGGCAGTGCATCCAAGAAAAAGAGCAAAATGAACCTAGAAGCAGAAAGCTTAAAGAGTTTTACCTATTTTCACTGGAGGCCAATCGATCAAGCATTTCATTTAGTTCTTTTATTGTCAAGCCACCTGAAGTCATGCCCTGCCTCCTCTGTAGAACCTGCAAATATATACAAGAATTGTTATCATTCCGTTCTTGGTCCAATTCAAAAAATCAACGCCAAAATTACCAACAACTATTATCTGGGTGCATGGAATGCATGAAAAATCCTAAAACCAGTCAATTCAATATAAATATTAGTTTAAAAAGAAACAGGAAGTTAGGAAATATTAACACAGTAGCAGAAAGAAGAACATATTAGTCTGGCTGGTTAAGTAGAGGTGAACCCATAAACCTCATTCTAATACCTTCAACATAGAAATTCCAGCCAACTTATTCAGCAATTGTCAATGATACTCCAGACCAAAATCAGAAGATGGTCTTTCTATCTAGTACATAGCCTAGTAAGCAGAAATCAGAATTCTAAAAGATACAGTAAACTTGAATTAACAATAAAAATATACATAAACAATAACTTCATAAATAAAACAGGGAAAACGAAAAACAATTTTTTGAAATGTTTAAAAAACGACCTCAGCTGCGACAAGTGAGAAATTTCCAGCGAAAGCACCGGACTTAGGGCCTCCCTTTCGCCAATTGATGAGGCGTTGAGCGTCGGGGGAGTCACGTGACATGCCGAGGGCATCAATGAGGCAAGTGGCGAGCACGTGCTCGCGGAGACCGTACGACCCTCGCTCGCGGTCGAGTGTGGGCAGTATGAGGCGGATGGCGGCGAAATAGTCGCTTCCGTCTTTGGGGCGGCAGAAGGTGTCGAGAAACTTGCGGAATTTGGAGCGTTTGACGGACGATGACTTACTCTTCTGTATCCAATTGAACAGGCTCACCATCACCGTAAACTTCGTATCCGACATCACTGTTCACAAATTAGGGTTTCCGAATCTTGATAGATAGAACTGGGGATTTCTCGATGGAATTTCGAGTGTGTTAGTGTGCTTGGGAAGTGATCTTTGATTGATCAGTTGGCGGGTGGGGTTTGGACTTTGGATTTTTCGAATGAGTTAGTGTGCTTGGCACGTTTGATTTTTGAAAGAAGACTTCTTAAATATATTGAAGAAAGTGAGGGAAATGTGGGGCATGTTTGTTTTCGATTTGACTAATATTGTTTGTATGCATTATGAAAAAATGGTTTGGGAAATAAATGGGGTGTATATTTTTTTGGAAGAGTTAGGTTGTAGGTGTAAGATGTGTGTTATGTATATGAAGGTTTGGATATGGAGAAAGAATTAATTGCAAAAAAACGTCTGAAGAGAGAGAAGGGAAAGAAGAGAGAATGGCAGAAGAGAGAGAAATGTTTGTCTGGAGGAATGGATCGTGAAGTGGATTTAGGTTTTGTGGGAAATGAAAAGAGCAGCAGCTGCATTTCATCCCTTGGATTAAAGTCGCGTGGCAGATCTAAGGCCGTTGGATGTGCTGATGAGATTATTATGGATTGATGATTGGGCAGCTGACTTGGAGATTATAGCTTGTTACATTATTCCATTTGTCATTTTTAATTACAGTCATTTTACTATTTCTGCATTATGCTTAACTGATATAAATATCAGTGATTATGTAATTGGAATTCATTCAGCAAATATTATTCACGTATTCTCCTTACTTCTCTCTGCCTTCTTCCCCAATTCTCTTCTTCCTCTCTCTCCCAATTCATTAATTTGCAATTGTGTGTGATTATTTACATTTCCAATACCTTAAAATACAAAAAATACAAAAATAGAAACAGGACATTACAATGTGTAAGATTTTATGTCAAATCATATTTTTTATGTGAGATAAATTGTGTAAGATATATGTTACTTTATGTCAAATCATAGGAGACGTATGTGTTTTGTTTAGAAATAAGAAAATTGTTGCTTGTTTGACTTTTGAGAGAATAGTTTGAGAAAATTGAGAGATGAAAAGTTTATTTCAGAAAATAGAAAATATGTTTGTTTGACATTTTCCAAACAGAAAATAATTTTGAAAAACGCCAAACAAATATGCCTCGTAGTTTTTATCATGTTCGAACTCATATTCTCCAAGAATATGGGTGAGTGATATGAATTATTCTTCCACATGTTATGATTGCAATGGCCTATTGGACCACACATACTCGATGGAGTGGTGCAACTGCTACACCAGATAATTTCTCGATGTGTGGATAGCATGAAATTTAGTTATTATTTTCCTTCAACTTTTTAAAAACTTTTAGAAGTTATCGAATTGATAGATATTGAAAAAAATCAAGAATTCGTACTATTTCTTAAATTCAATGGGACCTTTCATTCACAGTTTTTCATAAGTAACTTTTTCTAACAGTATTTGACTCCTGAATTCAAATTCATGTACAAAACTAGGAAGCAAAACTAATATTGGACTAGAGCAGCAAATAAATATAACTACGAAAATGGCTGATCTGCAGATGCTTTACAAGTTTACAGGATAAAGAAAATTTGAAGAACTATAGACTAACAAATTACATTCTATAGCTACTACTATATCCTCCAACACCAGATGACCCATAGACACCATATAGTTGTCCTGAAAATGACGAGGACGTGTATGAGCTGTTGCCTAGCTGACCGTAAGAAGGCCTCAAACTAGATTCCAGCTTGCTATAATTTCCGGGAAGTGGGTCTCTGTTATTACTAGTGAATTCCTGTTTGATATAACATAGTTCTACATTAGTCTTCATTCAACTCTTCTTCATTTTAACGAGGAGAAAATAGAAGATTGAGAAAAGCATATACCTGAATAAGTTGCTGAGCTGATTCAACTTGTGAAGAGGTACCTTTGATCTCCACAGTAATTTCCTCGGGTAGGCCTCTGCTCTCTTGCACAGTTAAAATCGCACCACTACTTCGTCTAATGTAATCAATATTTGCTCCTTGAACCCCAATAATATCCTCTGCATATGCTAGAGGTATTTGCATTGTCTGTACAATCTACATACATAAAGCAAATCATAGTATAAGTCACGCATATTCAAAAAATAAAAGTGAACATGTGAAAGTGTGAAATGCACAAACCTGAGTTACGAAAGGTCCCCCAGGACGTCCTATTGTCGAAGAACGACTCCCAAGTCCATGTTCTTGTCCATACAATGATTGTCTAATAGACGCAATTTGTGATTCTATATGGCTTTCACGCTCAAGAAAGAGTGAATCCCTTTTCATCGAAACAGGATAATCAGCCCCAATTGAGGTTTGTGGAGTAGTATGCCGCAAGGCATCTACTTGCGTTTCCTGAGTGGCTGCAGTTGTGGCTGGTGCATTATACTGTAAAAGGAGAAAATTCTCTTAATTATGTAGTATTACAATATCATAAGACATGGATCATAATCGAAGCAGGAATTAACTTCTTACACTCTTCTCAAACAAAGGAAGAACCCCTTGATCCACCAAAAATATTCTCAGATGCCCCACCACAACTTCCAAAGCCTTAAGAACCTTGAGAACTTCCCCTTGTATCTCAACAATCCTTTCATCAGAACCGGCATAAACTAGCTTTTCATCTGCATCACAAATATAGAGGATCATGTCATCTATCAAGGGAGTCAAAATTTATCTCAAGAATAGGCTCGATATAGTTGACCCAATTTAAAATCAGATAAACCTTTGCTATGTTGAGTAAGACATCACCTCAAGGAATACACTGTAGATTATAATCTGTGTTTTCTCTCCTCAAACTGATTCAGCTAATGACCATTTCTTAGTATTACCACCATAATAGATTGAGCCACATATGACCCAATTGTTCGCAACCTTGTTAAATGGAAAATCCATTTCTACGCAGAAACACAGACTCAGATAGTTGGACGGAGACAAATAGATTATGAAATACGAATACAATCCATAAGATAAATTAGAGACTTTAGGGTCTATGTGGTTGGATTTTGGCCCGGTCTCGAAAACCCCTCCAAATGAGTTTTCGTCAAACCCATGAAACTCATCACAAACCTATTCAGAAACCAACACCCAAACTCTCGAAACCTATAAAACTTTAATTTGACACCTACCACCTACTTTCCCTTCATAAACTCTATAAAAAAAACATTGATTTGACATCTACCACCTAATATTTTCCTCAAACCCAACATCCAAACTCAATCAAAGTGGGGTTTCAGCTTTTTCAAAACCACAAAACCCAACATCCAAAACATAACCAAATGAGGTTTCACAAGTTTCACCGAAACCACCCAAACCATTTTTTTTTAAATTGAGACTCGCGAAACCGAGCCAAAACCCTTCCAAATAGGCCCTTGGGTCAGTGTTCTGCAAAAGCTTTACAATCTCTGACTTATTGGAACAGATAAACAACCTACTTTAAACAGTAAGTATGGACGTGATATTATTATTATTGCAGAAGTTGGTGGAGAAATATTCAACCTCTATCCAAATCAAGCTACTTAAAATATGATTAACATAAAACTTGAAGAAAGCAATCTGAACATGTCAATAAAAAAGATTTTACAATACCATTAGAGTGCACTCGGACTGAAGCACCAGTGCTTTCCTGAATAGACTTAATCAAGGAGCCTTGTTTTCCAATTAAACTAATGGCCTGCATTGATGCCACCAATAACCGAATCGAGCAAAACGTAGTTCCAGCAGCACCTCGGTCATTGCCATCACCATCATTTTCAGGCAGTCCATAAACACGTTTGAAGATTCGTATTACTGCATCCATTGCTGGAGATAATGCTGCTTCTGGTTCTTCCTTACCAGATACTAAAACCTGAAAAATTGCTAGTTGGTGAAAGTTGAAAAGATTACAAAAACCAACTGAAAGAGGTTTTCTAATCATAACAACTGCAGCAATAAGTTTCCATGTTACAAATACAAGCAAAATAAAAGATCCTTGAAACCAGTATTAGGTGAATCAAATACATATGCATGCATTTCTGCACAAAGTCGCAACATCAGGACTCCATTACAAATGGCGAAGAGTGGGCTACTAATGGGGGAGTGGTCATTATAAGGCAAAAGGTTAAAATATCAGCACCTTTAGCAGCATCACACTGAGTCACAACAATACAATCAGATCTCCACTTCAAGTGAACCATGAAAAGCTACATATGTTTGACCAAAGTTGCTCAAAAGGCAAAAGAATTTTTTACTCCCTTGCACAAAAGAAAACATTAAATAATACTCAGCAGAAGCATTCATCTTACAGAAAATCTTTTTTGTAGCTGGACTCACAACACACTATCAACACCAATCCAGCACACAAAGAGTACTTGGAGGTAAAGTGGTTTCACCTACCAAGAAAAAAAAAAGTAGGCGATGGTTTTCCAGAAAAAGGAAAGGTTGCGCCCACATAAACAAAGATAATATTTTTTCAAGGAGCACACAAAGAGGAGGAACTTTATGAGCAAGAACGCTCTCATATTACTTCTGTCTGTGTTAGACAGTTTCGAGATAGCCATCTGCTTCGTCTTTTCAATCAACACCTAACAATCTCACATAAGGGGTCAACCATTCAGTCGAACTGGTAATTTTCTTTTGACCTTGCAATTTATAATGACATTTCTAGAAATCTCTGATAGATAATACTGTTTGGCATGGCCGCTTGCTGTTTGATGGAAGATCTGTGAGTGTGCGCACACACGTAAGTTACAGCACTGTGCATGGCAGAGGGGATGGTGTTGATTCTGCATTTAAGTAGAAAAAGGTTCCCAGAAACTAGAAAAAGAAAAGAGAGAGAGAGGGAAAAGGAAAAGGGAGAGAGGAAGAGCTTCAATCCCTTGCGCCAGGTTTCTTTATTACTAGATCATTCTTCTGATCTTATTCTCGCTCATCTTTCATAAAATGAGAATGGGCAAAAAGCTAAATTTGCAAGAATCAAATGCGAACCCTGGTGTTTTTCAAGGATTAAAACAACCTCAAAACCAATGGCCTCCGTCACTGGAGAATGCTAAGATGCCAAGTATAAAACTATTTTTTTTTCGAACACACTCTTCAAACGCTCCTGGTACAGTTAACTTAGCTTATGACCAATGGTAGCATATTTCATCAGCCACATTTATAATGTAATGAAGTTTCCTAGGGAAGTAAATATTTCAAAAAAATCATTTTAAGACCATCACAAAACTCACAAATAAAACAATATTTTGGGTGCTTGCAATACCATGAAGCATATTTAAGCCACAAACTGTACTTTCTAACATGAACATTATAACTGTTTTGATACAAAACATACAAAATTACAAACTAGTACAAAATATAGCTTAAACTACCGAAAGTCAAAACACTTAAAATTACTTACTCCTTCAAACCAACAAAGTCCCCCATGGCAAAACTATATTCATTCAAGAAACAATCCCAAACAATTTCAGTAAAAATTCTACAAAAGGAAAGGAGAGAAGGAGCAAACAAATTTGATAAACCTAATAAGAGAAAAGAAAGGAAATAACCTAATGACAGCATATCCCCAATTTAGTTGCCCTAATGAACAGAATAACAAAATGAAAAATCCTAATAATCAACATATTTGAAAATATAAATTTAAATAGATAAATGGGGGACTTACAATGCGATCAGGAGAGTTTTGAGGACCTTCAAGCACACGAATCCTAGCACGCGTCTCCTCCACGAGCTTCTTAATAAGATCTCCCTTCCGCCCAATTATGGCACCCACTTTTAGCACCGGCACCACCATCCGAAACACTGAGTACCCCGGCCAACCCGGCCACTTGGCCTTTATCTCCGCCAAAGCCTTCTCTTTTTCAGTAACCTCGGTTGTCTCAGCAGCGGAAGCTGAAGATTCGGTCGAGGCGGCGTCGTTCGCTTTGCTTTCGGCTATCTCTGCTGCCACTGTTTGTTCTGAGTTCGGGACAGCAGGTTCCGCTGTGGCAGTGGCGGTGGCAGTGGCGGTTTCGGTCGGCTCCGCAGAGGCCATGTGGTGAGATGATTTCTTGTTTTGGGGCTTTCAGTTAAGGGTTTTGAGAGCGAAGAGAATTGAATGAAAATAGGAGGGTTTTAAGAAGGGGAGCACGAAGAAAATCTGTCTGATGAAACTGTACTCTGTACACTAATATTTTAGATTCTTATAAATAATATTAGAATGTATATTTAATAAAATGATTAATAATTTTCCTACAAGATTTATACAACATGAAAGTGGAATTAATTTTTCGCCAACTAATTATATAAATGAATGTAATGAAGAAAATTGCAATTGAATATTTTGATAACAATGAAAGATTTTTACAAACTTTTATGTGGAAAACTTAACATGCTTATCAACTTAATGCATATTATAAACATATCATAAATATAACTAGGATACGAGAGAGATTTTCGGTATATCGTTCGTCATTGATTCGTCGAGATATGATGTAGCTACAAAGTAATCATTTTATCCAAAGAGCATTTAAGATTCTCCTCTTAATTGAACCCCAATTGTGACACAATATTCTCTCTATCATATATCGTTCGTCATTAATTATTCGAGATTTGATGTAGTTACAAAGTAATCATTTTATCCAAAGAGCACTTAAGAATCTCATCCTAATTGAACCTCAATGATGACACACCTTCTTCTCTCTATCCTTTCCTTATGATACAACGAATATGTTTATGTAACTGATGGGAATATCTGATGATGGAGGAGAGGTTATATTTTTCTTTTATAGATGAGAGAAGAGGGTCACATTCATAGTAACTTATATATAAGATGAAACACTAACCATCATGGTCCTTCATCATCTTTTGTAAGTTACTAATATTTTAATATACCTATGCCCAGTGGCGGAACCAAAAAAGAATTTAATCGGGATCACTATAAAACTTAAAAACATATTAGAAACTAAAATATTAATAGATAATAAATACTCAAAAAAAAAAAAAAAACAAACAACCACAATCAAATTTGAAGAAAATTGATTCAAACTCAAAATTAATTAAATATAATGAGATTTTTTTTTACAATTGTCCAAGTCAGTTTGTCATAGACAAAAATTGCTTGATGATTAAATCATTCGAAATGATATCAAATATATATATTTCTATAACAGTAACCATATAGTCGTCATTTAACCATTCATTTCTCATACGATTTCTTAGTCAATCGGCTTTTATATACTTCATAGCAGAAAATGTCATATCCAATAGAGTTGAAGATGGAGTGAGAAATTGTTATGAAATTGGAGTGTACAATTTTAAAAAATGTCTTTTATTACTATTTATATTGCAAAATAAATAGAATATATTGGTTTTTGAGTTGAAATCATTGACTCACACTAATAAACATGGAGTCATGGACCCCTTTCATGTAAACTTTTAATCTTCATTAAAGGGGTTCATTACAAAATAAAGTAACAAATTATACTAAGATTGTAGATATAAACATAAAATTACATAAACATATCATAGTTTAAGATAAAAAAATTCAGGGGGTACATGCACCCCCTCTACTTTGAGTGTGGCTCCATCAGTGCCTATACCAATATGTGATTGGTATAGTGAAAGGGACTAATCAACTACAAAGTAACGAACCCATGTTCGAATCCCTGTTGGGAGAAGTTTCCACTTAATGTGTCCGACGCGCTTCGAAATGGATTAAATTATTAAGAAACCAAAGGGGGAATAATGGGGTGAGGAACCAAGGAATAGAGGGCTCTAAGGCCATCTCCACCGACTCAGGGGCCCCCGAGTTGGTAGAGAGGTGGGGTGGGAAGTGGTGGTATTTACCGACTGGGGGGAGGGAATTGGCCAGTGGGTGGGCGATGGGTGGGGCAGTCCAGGAGGGGTGGGGTGGGGTGGGGTGGGGTGGTGGGTAGCTAGACCTCGCCACCACCGCGGTCAGTGGCAGGTGGCGACGCCATCTCTGCCCTTTTTTTTCTTTCTTTTCTTTAGGGAACCCTAAATCATCATCAAATTTGCAATTGAATTCAATCAGTAGTATAATTGAAGAAGCAATTTATTAATAAAAGGAAAACAGAATTGATACTAACCATTACTTATTGCATAAATGAGGAAGAAATTGAAGTGAGGTGCAGAGTGGGGAGATAGAATGACAATCATTTGAGGTTTTATCAAATGAATATTAAATTTGTCCTCATTAATGGTGAATTAAATGAGAAAACTTACACGGAGCAACCTAAGGGTATTATTGTTGAAGGAAAAGAGAATAAAGTTTGCGAAACTGTTATGCTTTCGTAATGGCTTTTAACAAGTTCCTAACTAATGACATGAAAAATGTGATAGTGTCATTACAAATTTTGACTTTCATATTAATACATTTGACAAGAGTGTCCGTATAAATAAATTGAATAATTGAGTATCACATTATGTTTATACGTAAACGATATATTATTATTTGGAATTGATATTGAGAATATTATGTCCATTAAGAAAATATTAATTTTTAATTTTGATATGAAAAACTTCAGTGAGATCAATCAGGATTAAGAGGTCATGCAATGACATTAAACTATCGCAAGCAAATCGCATGGATAACGTGCCAGATAGATTTAATAATTATGGAATTAGAGTTTCGCAATTCTATTTAATCCATATCTTGTGTGCTACATGAAAATAAAGTGATAGTGTACCACTACTAAAGTATGCTCGTAAAATTAGATATCTCATGTATGTCGTCAAGTGCAAGAGGCCGAACTTCGCCTACTGAGTTGATAAACTAAAGAGATACACAAGTAACCCTAGCAAGATTCAATGCAATGCATTAACGAGAATGCTTGAGTCTTGAAAGAATACATTGGAGTGTGCATTATATTTTAGAACTTCTGATTAAGAGGAATCGAAGTTCACAAGCGAAATGTATTCATCTTAGGAGGCACCACGTTTACTTGAAATATTCCAAATAAATGTACATGAAGTTTTTAGTATTGTATAAAGCTATTGAAGAAGCTGAGTGGCTTCAAAACTTCTTAAAAAATATTTCAATATGACTTAAAATGAGCCAGCCATATAAAATGTGACAATCAAGAGGTGATGCATAGAGCTCATAAAATTCTATATATAATGGTAAAATCACGACATATTCGTCGTCGAAGTAGTACCATGAAAACATCTACTCTCAAATGTAGAATTTTTCAGATCTTGTGAGGTAACCATGATTCCAGATACTAAAGGTTTATCTAGAGAGTAGTATGTGCATTAAGGGGAATGAACTTAAACCTAAATTAGACTAAGTTACCTCGTACGGGAACCTAACCTGGCAAGTAGAGATCCCACGGACCAGGTTCAATAGGACAACCAGTCTTAGCTAACTTAAAAGAAAACACTTAAGAGTATAACTCTGTCCCATTCTTATGATGCAATAAGTGCAAGTCTACCACCTTTATAAGGTTAAGCAAACACTTTTAATGATGTCTATACCATGTCAAGAACAAGTGGAATATGATAGGATACTCTTCATGTCCTATAAATACAGGACAAAGTCTAGCCAACTTAGTACTGAATTTAGAGTGATTATTCCTCTCCCTTCTCCAATGTTCTTAAAAACTATGTTCAAATTTTCTATTTGTTCAAGTTCGCTGTGGGTTCTTTGTTTGTGCAAATAAAGAGCATCATATTGTTGTATCTTGGGAGACTACCGGAGATCGACTGTGTGTAATATAGACAGTTCGAAAATATTTTCCTAAGGAGATTGCTTCCACAGCTTCAATCTTAGTTATCATTTTCTATTTCGTATTTTTATTGAAGAGTTATTCGGACTAATTTTTCAATCTAGTAAGTATGTTTACATGATTAATAACGTATATTATTATGCGTGAATTTTAATGCACAAATTGTTAGACACCAACATTGACAACAGGAAAAACTACCCAGTGTCATTTGTAACAACTTAAACAATACACATTAAACATAATTTAATTGAGGGATAGTTATATATAAACATTTATATGTATATACAAAACTAGTCCCATAAAGTTTGAATTTTTTATACGATACACATAGAAGTAAATTTAAAATTACGAGCATGCATAACTAAAATACATTTACCATGTTCATAATTCTTAAGAATTAGCTACATGTTATAAATCATTCCTAAAAGTTTGAACTCCAAAAATGTGTAAAGTTATCATATTTGGGATATGGATAAGCTCCACAACTTATTCTCAACTGAAACGGTGCATGGCCAATGAGGCAGTAGTATAATAGCAATCACAGACAAAACTGAGGCCTCAAAATCAAGAAGTTATGGGTTCAACTGTTACGAATGTGGGTATTTCTCTAGTTTTAATACTTGTTGTTTATTATTTGTAATTCTTCGTATTTAGATAATTACTGAAATGATTTATGATGTAATGATTGATGATGAATGTATTTAACAAAAAAACAATGGATGAGATTGGAAAAATCAATATTACTCCCCTCTTAAATCATCAAAATCTCTTTTGGATTCCCTCTAAGTGGAGGAAATTCTCCACGAAGAGTTGTTACCTTTCCATTCAAGAGAAACTGTTTCCTAGCCCGTACTAATCTTTTCAAATTCATTTGGAAGGCTAGGGTTCATAACTACTTCAGGCTACTTATATGGAAAATTGCAAATGACATTCTTGTAGGAATTCATCTTTCATACTATAAATAATTGAATAAAATATTAAGAACACAAACAATATGAATATCTATAACATGATCACATGTTATTGCTTTAATATGATATATAAAGATAAAATTAAACAAGAAATTTAACATGATTCCACCGATGCCATTGTTGAATTTTCACCAAAAGATAAAACACTTAATGTACGTCTGATGATTTTCTCATGGGGATTGATGATCACACGCATTTATCCACTTCTTAGGGACCATTGTTCTTCCAATATATTAAGTGTCTAATATGAAACTGACACATCAATAATAAAATATTAGACCTTTAAACTTTGTACACATTACATCCATATAATTATATATAAAGATTATTTCTAAAACCTTTCATATTCCATAAAATTACTTAGGTGAGTTTTGGGCCTTGATTAAATAGCTGACCCATATGTTATGATTACCACATGTTAGTCCACAAACTAGGAAATTGCTAACAATTCTCCTAACAAAAAAAAAAGTTATCTTCCATCTTCTATATTCAGTCCAAGGAATGCCCTGTTTGTTGCTGTGATGAAGATTGAAGAGAGCCTCGATCACATTTTTCTTCATAGCTCGTTTGCAAAGGCTGTTTTAGTGAAGTTGATTTATAAGAAAATAAAATAAAATAAAGTATTAACAAAATTGAATTAAAAGAAGGGGGAAATTATTTTTTTGGTACAATATGATAGACTAACTTGCACTTTTGGTACCATTGGATATGAAAATGCAAATTTGGTACCATATGATAGGTTTTCATTGCAATTTTGGTACAAAACCCATTTTTTCTACAAAGTTAATGGCAATTTACCCCCTACGAAATGCATAATGTTCAATTTACCCCTCTATAATTTGGAAAAAAAATCAATTTACCCCCTGTAAAATTTTTAATGAAGCAATTTACCCCCTTCAGCCGGAGAGTGTAACTCACTTGCCGAAATTGAGAGTAGACATTCAAACTATTTTATAACATAGGGGGATAAATTGCCACATTTATCATAATACATGGGGTAAAATGCCACATTATCATAATAAAAATGGATAAAGTGTCTCCTATAAAAATATCAGGGAGGCAATGTGAAACTTTTACAAAATTTCAGGGGATAAAATGCTCTTTTTTAAACCATGAGTGGATAAATTGAATATTATATATTTCATAGGGGTTAAATTATCATTAACTTTGGAAAAAAATGGGTTTGGTACCAAAGTTGCAATGAAAACCTATCTTATGGTACCAAATTTGCATTTTCTTATTTAATGGTACCAAAATTGCAAGGTCTATCCAATGGTTAAGAAAAAGCAAATTTCCCTTAAAAGAAGTATTAACAAAATTAATTTGAAGCCCTATGCAAACTTCCCTCAATTAATTATTATATTCCTTTTGGAAATTTTCCTCTCCAGCCGTGCAGCTCATCTCAATTTTCAAATCAACAAATACAACAAAATCTTACTTAATTTTTGAAAGTTTACTTTCAATTACTCTTTTCCTCATTCTGACGTTTCTTCTCGCTTAAATATTAAATTCCCAAACCCTACATCTATTATCGAATCCAAGGTAAAATATGCTCACCTCTCGATTTCCTGTAAAACTATGGACTCTGATATCTATTCGTGTGGCGTGCTCATGCGTTTATTTTTTTCTTTAATCATCCTTTTTATTTGTGATGGAATTTTTTTTTTTTTTTTCTCTTTTGCAGCGGTAGGAGATCAAATAAGTTATGTTGGGTGTTTTAAGGCGGAAAGCCGCCTCCGGCGCCTCATCTGCTTCGGTAATTCCTTAATTATCTTCATCTAAATTCATATGTCGATTATGTTATGTATTCTGCACATATTGATTGTAGGATATAGCATGCGTCCATAATTGGATTTCTGTCGATGCTGACAACCAGTTAATTTATTAGTTTATTTTTATTTGGGTAAACAACACTAATAGTCTTCCTTATCATTAACTTTTTATGGAGAGGAGTCATATCGTGTTTCTTTTTCCTTTAGTTTTTCACATTCGTCCCCACTACGGGTTATTTGTTTCAATTTAGACCTTTTCAGGCGGTCAA
This sequence comes from Penstemon newberryi var. newberryi, assembly GCA_030819805.1. Taxonomy (NCBI): domain Eukaryota; kingdom Viridiplantae; phylum Streptophyta; class Magnoliopsida; order Lamiales; family Plantaginaceae; genus Penstemon; species Penstemon newberryi. Next base: position 32,945,942 of record JAUALY010000006.1, on the reverse strand, counting down.
CGGCCGCGCCGAGCTCGCACGTGCATACTCTTGAGGGTATTTTTATCCGTTCACTATAATAGCGTTACACTCAAGTCCCCATAAAACCTGTTTGTATCAAGTTAGTCCCTTGCCTCTTATTAGAAATAATAATTTCAAATAACAAAATGAAATCATTTAAAAATAATCTTTATGAATCGAAAATCATTTAAAAAAAATAATGATTCACCTATTTGTATCAATATAAATTAAGAAATAATTAAAAGAATTAAAAATTAGGAATAAATTTTTCAGAACATAAATGTTTTACCTATTTGTATCAATATAAATTTTAAAATAATTGAAAAAATAGGAAATAGCAATGCGACCAAAATTGGCTGTGCTTGGGGAGGGGAGAGGGGATTATTTTATTTCTATTTCATTTATTATTTGAGTTTTTATTTCTTATTTTTTTAAGTTTTGATTTTGTTTATTAAATTGTTAAATGGGCTAACAAAAGTAAATGTTTGCAAACCTAAGGTGATGCCACAATAATAATGATTGTCCGGAGAGAATGGACAAATTAAATCTCGGGGGAGGTCCTTGAAATTAAAACAAACCGGAAGAGTATTTATTAAATGATTAAGAACACTTAAGCATTTACTCTTCCGATGCAATATGCGGAAGAAATTTATTCAATTAATTTTTTGCGTGTACAGTCAAGATGGGATTTTTTTATATGTGCATCAAATTCACAAAATAATTTCCCTACTTTGGTCCTTCCGAAAAATGATTTTTTTAAATGATTTTTTTTGGTTTTTTGAAATTATTATTTTTCATAAAAGTCAGGGACTAAATTGATACAAACAAGTTTTATGGGGACTTAAGTGTAACACTATCATAGTGAACGGACGAAAATGCCGTCAAGAATATGCACGTGCAGGTCACGTGAGGCCGTTGACCGGTTGAAAAAGTCCAAAGTGAAACAAATAACACGTAGTGGAGACTAATGTGGGAAAAAAACACGAGAGAGACTACTCTATAAAAAGTTAATGATAAGGAGGCCTATTAGTAGTGTTTACTCTTTTTTATTTAAAAGATATTTTAGTACTAGAAGAAATACACTGATTAATATGATATGAAAGCTTTATCATATCAAAATTACAAACAGTCAATACTATAAATTGGTCAGAGGCTTAGAAAGTTTGACCTCTCATGGTAGTAAAATGGCAATGGTGGACTTAGGGATATGAACAGACAGAATATGTGTATAAACTCTGTTCCCCTTTGCATTTGGAACAGGTGTATGGAAAATCATTGTACAAGTTTAAGCCCGCAATGCCTACTCCAAGAGTGTGTTCTGCCCTGCCTGAGGAGGTAATTTTTGTATTCACTTAGTTATGTAAAAAATTATCATCAAGCATCTAATTAAGAAAATATAGAGATGTACTATCAATCCTTATTTTGCTTAATATATTTGGACATGACACAACTAAAGAGATAGTATTAATCTAATTTGGTTGTAGGCTTGGTCAATGGGATATTTGATTCAGTTTTATCTCAACTTTTTTCTAGTTTATGATTCGAGTTGGTTTTCCATCAGGTATGGAAGTGTATGAATGTGATTTTTCTCTCATATGTATCTGTTTTTATATACTGTATGTATATTACTACAGGGATCATCTGTAACATATGCTTTCACAATAGTTCTATGCTATGTGCATATTGTTTTAATAGAAAATGTGGTGTGTTCTTAGTAAATCTTCATTTCGTTGGACTTTAGTTGAAACTTTGGTTTGTTTGATGAAAGAACATTATGAAGGTAGTCTAATTGTATTTGGTCATTCATGTCATTTTCTCTTATGTTATGAACAGATCATCCATTATCCCAGGGAACTTGGCCATGTTCGAAATTTCTGTCACATTCCCTTGGCTGGTACGGCTTTCTTGTTACGTGCTTCTGTAGCTCAAACCTTTCAGTACATCATTTCACATCAAGTTTGATGTTGTCTATTCCAATTGCTATTTGTTACAGGACGCACAATGAGTGTGATGCCAAAAAGGTTAGGATTCTTTTTTATTTATTTATGCATATTGCTTTGTTTAATAATGTTTAATCATTGATGGATGTTAAATAATGAGATGAGTTCTGTAAATTTATAAGGGCCGCGTAAGTGGCGACAAATGCAACACAGGTTTAGTTAATAATCAGGTTCTCTACTTTTTGCAAACCTGATTGGTTTTGTATGGGTCCTGGGCAACTTACCTGGTGTACCTCATCCTGCACTGAGATACCTGCATACACAAAAGCCCTATATTTGTCAGTTTGCGATACCGTCTCCTGTTCTCTGTTGTTCTCCCCAATAAATAGGAAGGAACCTGCAGAGAGCAGGGTTTTAGGTTATTAACATAGATATTCTAGTTATGTCCAAGTCACCTTATTCTTATAATTATGCTATCGTATTGAATGACCAACTCATCTAAAAGCTTAAGCTGTTAGAGAGATGAATCATTTAATATTTATCACTTAACATGACCCCTCACATGTAGGCGGTATAAGATGAATCATTTAATATTTATCACTTAACATGACCCCTCACGTGTAGGCGGTATACATTTTACTCAAGCCTAAACCCTGGAATTTAGAAATGGGTGGCGGAGAGATTCGAACACTGGACCTCCTTTTTGGCTTGAGCTCTGATACCATATTGAATGACCAACTCAACTAAAAGCTTGAGTTGTTAGAGAGATGACTCGTTTAATATTTATCACTTAAAATGTTGCAATTTTGATGTCATAATGGTTAGCTTCTTCTTATGTTGTAATAAAATCTGGATTGTCGTTACCCTTAAAGCTTGAACAACTGTGATATATTTAATTTCTCTGGAATTATTGCTGCCTCAAAGTTACCCAATTTATTGAAAGAGTAACACCACCAGATTGTTTGTAGTTCTTTTGGGAATGATGTACATGGTTTCCTTCTTCTGTGACAACTGATTTTCTGGATATATAAAAAAGAGTTTCTACTGCCAAATCTCATTTCTGATTCTTGATTGGTTATCTATTAATGTTCCTTGCTGACAGTCTTGAGTAGATAGTTAATATTCCAAAAGTGAGAACTGGACCATTCTAAAGAAGTTTTTTATTAAACAGAGACAGTCTAGGGCAGATTGGGTTGGGTTTAGGAGGTGGCCGGTTGAGATGGCTTGTGGGTACAACTAAGGAGCGGGGATGGATTTGTGGTTGCCAAAACCAGTCCTACCTTTGCCATTACCACTCCGTTAACCCTTGTTAAGCATGAGGATGCTTAGATTTACTACCAGCCTATTTTTTTAATTGATCTAATAAAGTTTTATCATGCTATGTTTATTTTGAACATGCCTAAAATTGGTGATAATTTGATTTGCCATCTTCAACTGTTCCCTCGCAATAACTGATAGCAGTAATTCGGACTATTTGACTTAATGGAATGACAATAAAGAATTATGGCGCTGAAATACTCTGGGGAAATGTAAGCACAAATTGGTGAGGAAATCTCCCCCCATGGATGGATCTGATTATTTATATGAATTGCAGGGAAGTTGTAGGCAATCATCAGCAAGATGTCAGCATGCAGATTTGGAGCAGGTCATTCAGTTCAAATACTGGTACATATTAATTTTAGTACCAGTGTTCTGTTTCCGCAAAGGCTGAAAATTATTTTTTTCAAGTACAGGGAAATAGACTTGTCAAATTTGTGATGTAATAAGTTCATCTTCCCATTTTCTTGCAAATTTGACTGCGGCATTCAAAATATTCATCATTTGGAGTATGTTGTTCTCATATACTCGTTAGCTTTCTGATTGAAAGGATACTGAGGACAGATCAAACTGTTTTAGAGTCTGCAAATAACTGAATTAGCTCAAAGAAGTGACCCGTGTTTCTGTTTATGCAGAGGCTGAATTTTGTTTTAAAGTGTAGGGTAATAGACACATCATTATGGTATCAAATTTTTGATCTAACATGTTCAACTTTCCCTTATCTCTAAAATTGGATAAAGGCATTTAAAATATTCATCATTAGGTGATTGGTAGTCTCATATACTCTTTAGATTTCTCACTAAAAGGATACTGGCTGATTAAACTGCTTTGGAGTCTGCAAATAAATGTATTAGCTCTAAGAAATTACCCAAACTCAGAGAGTGTTTTTCTTTTCTTTTTTGTTGCCTCTGCTTACACCTGTGTTATTGGAAGTGGGGAGATGGTGAATGGGATTAAAAATAATTGTGTTGCTTAAGGAGACTGGTAATGGTATTCCTTCTATTGTATATAAAAAATGGGACGTGTGATAGATGTAATGGTACTGACATAATATGCAGGGTTATATAAACCTGTGGCTTGTATATTGTAGACTTTGATTTATGAAGATTGAGCTATTGGCTAGAATATATTATTGTCAGTGGAGAATGTTCAAACCTATGTGCATAGAGTTGTTAAATTGTATTGTGGTGTTTGTAACTTGTTCCCTCTTATCAATGCATGAGCAGAAGGTGACATTTTTGAAGCTGTTGTCCCTTTTATGGGTGAATCTATAAGTGATGGCACATTAGCAGTGTTCTTGAAAAGTACGTTTCTCTACACTTTGATATTATAGTCTGAAGGTCAGTCCCTGCCTATCTATCACTGTTTGTTGACGTGAGCAGAACCTGGTGATAGAGTAAAAGTTGATGAGCCAATTGCTCAGGTTGAAACTGATAAGGTATTCGCCTATTATAGCAGATAATTAAGAATATGGAGCTTACCGTACTTTGTTTGAATAGTTTAGTTCATTATTGGTCTTTATTTGTTCGGCATAGTCATTGTTATCACTCTCTGTACTTAATGAATAGAGATAACAATGTATTACTTGTGCTGCGACTCTACATCCTCTTTATACTCTGCCAGTTTGAGATTGAAATCTTTTCCTATGTGCCGGACTAAAGTTGGCTCTTGACTTGTTTGTCATCCCAGGTCACTATTGATGTCAATAGTCCTGAAGCAGGTGTGATCAAGGAGGTACAATGTCTTGCAGTCAACTGATAATTATGTTTACCTGATGCTCTAAAATTTTAGTTACTAGGGGTCTGACATGGTTTTGACCTTCATAGTTTATAGCCAAGGAAGGAGACACGGTGGAGCCTGGCACCAAGGTTGCTATCATATCAAAATCTGAGGAAGGTGTTACTCATGTTGCACCTTCTGATGAAAAGCCATTTGAAAAAGCTGAGCCACCACCATCTCCTCCTGCTGATGAGAAAAAGGAGAAGCCAGCGCCTAGAGTTGAAAAGGCACCTGTCATAGAAAAGCCTAAAGGAAGTTCTCCACCTCCTCCAAAAACCTTGGCTACAGAACCCCAACTTCCCCCTAAAGAGAGGGAAAGACGGGTAAGTCAAAAGCTTTCACATATTGCATGCTTACTCTGACAAAAAACAGGTCATTCTAAGAGTATACTTGTGAACTAAGAAAAGAATCTACTCCGTTGACAGGTGCCTATGACAAGGCTCAGGAAACGAGTTGCCACACGATTGAAAGATTCTCAAAACACATTTGCATTGCTGACTACGTTTAATGAAGTTGATATGTGAGTTTATTTCTCTTTGTTGTAATTTTTTATTGCTTAAAAGGAGAATGGGGTGTGTGCCAGATATTTGAAATTTAAGCCAATTTGCCATAGTTGTTGAAAATTATTGTGCTGGAGTCACGGGAGATGTTCTTGGTGTGGGGAGTCTGAATCTGTCATTTTTTATTGATTATATCCAGCTGATGGATTTCTGGGTTTGATTTGTGAGTTTCAGACCGTGCCTGAGAGTTGATGCTTGTATTAATATGTCATGCTATGTTATTATGCTAGCCTTAGATTGTTCAGTTTAAGGATATACAGATATATGACTGATTTCTGGATCATTTGATCTTATTCTCCAATTACGTATAGTGGTATTATCTTGCTTGCCATTGTTATAGCAAAAAATTCATTGAGGATTTGATTTTCAACGAAGGCACCTGTAGTGCTTTTCCAGATTTAGCAACAAATATTCATTATCATAAATATTAGTTAACCGGTTGTTTGGTGACCCTATTTGAAAAGGTTGATATGTCTTGACAGTTGTGCATTTTGATTTGCTTATAACAGGACTAATTTGATGAAACTTCGTTCTGATTACAAGGATGCATTTGTTGAAAAACATGGAGTAAAGCTGGGGCTTATGTCCGGATTTGTGAAAGTATGCTGATGTCACTTTCCAAGTGTTTCTTTACTATCCATATTTCACGTGCACTAAACTTGCTCTCTCTGAATTTCAGGCGGCTGTCAGCGCTCTACAGAAGCAGCCAATAGTGAATGCTGTTATTGATGGTGACGACATAATCTATAGAGACTACGTAGATATCAGCATAGCTGTTGGTACCCCCAAGGCAAGATGTTCACATCTATTTTAACTCATATTCAAGTATTATTTTAGAGAATTTTTTTCCGATATAGCCTTTTTGAAAGTATTTCTCAAAATGACTCAAACTGAAAAGTATTTTTTCTAAATATGCCTTTTGAGAAAAATTAAGATTTAACTTTTGATCAATTAAGATCATTTCATGAACCACACATTGGAAAATGATTTTAAATATCTGAAGTGGTAACCAATAGAAAAGGTTTTCTTTTCTGGCCTCTTAATTCTAAATAAACTTAATATTTCGATCAGGGTCTCGTTGTTCCAGTTCTCCGCAATGCTGAAAGCATGAATTTTGCTGAGGTCGAGAAGGAGATTAACAATTTGGGAAAGAAGGCCAATGCTGGCACTATATCGATTGACGAGATGGCTGGGGGAACATTTACCATATCCAATGGTGGTGTCTATGGAAGTCTTTTGAGTACTCCTATCATCAATCCTCCTCAGGTTTGCTTCTCAAAAGATGCTTTTGTATTTGTCGTTTCCTTCTTTTCTCAGTTATAACTAACTGGTTTTTTGTTTGCTTGAATATAGTCTGCAATCCTGGGGATGCACACAATAGTGAACCGCCCTATGGTTGTTGGAGGTAACATAGTCTCACGACCTATGATGTACATTGCATTGACCTATGACCATAGGCTGATTGATGGGAGAGAGGCAGTGTTCTTTTTGAGAAGAATCAAAGATGTGGTGGAAGATCCTCGTAGATTGCTACTGGATGTATGAAGACACTGCAGCCTATAGTGTTTTGAGTTCATACTAATTATATACACGAGCTGTTGCCCTCGAGTTTCAGTGGGTAAGAATAAATGCACAAGATTGAAATGTTTGCTTCTCCTTTGGACTTAACGTTTCTTCTGTTGTGGCCTGCTATGTGCAAATTGGATTGAGATCCTCTAAATACAGGTACCTATATTTATCCCCTTTCCGTTTTTGAAAACTATCCCATATTCCCAGCACGGTCGTGTTTGATAAAGCTAGAAAGCTGTTAAATTGTTGTTGAGAGATGTGTAAGCAGACTAACTCAAAGTATATTTTTGGTGCCAATAAAATATTTATCCTGTTGGTGAGTTAATTGAAATTGTGTAGTTGGTCTTCCTCATTTTTCTCCCTAGTGTCTTGTTAGGACCTGTTACCTCAGTCGTATGGCTGAAGTAGGACGACGGCCTCATTTAGGTCTGCCAATGGGTGGGTTTTACTTTTACTCTACCAACATCTGGAAGCTACTCATTGTGTCTGTGCCCAGACCCTGTTAATTAGGTCTTTTCAGGGTCCAAACCAGAACCAGACTTTGGATAGGATTTCGGTTTGTGTCTGTTACCCGATTTTGAGTAGGTACTTGTTGACTTTCAAAATAAAACGAGCCATTGATTATAAAATGATATGGCGGTCTAAATTCAAGATAATTTTAGAATATAAACAACCCTAACCACCTCTCTTCCCACCCCTCCCACCAACATTCCTACTTCCCCCCTCTAGCACTTACCTCCTGCATGACCTACCTTGGCCGACATAAGTCAGTCTCGATTTGGCTCATACTGAAAGTGCGTTGGGAAATAATCACTTCAAAATTCAAAGTTGTAATAGGAAACTATTGTTTTCCTTATTTACCTCCCTACTTAGTGTTCTGGGAGAAGAGGCTTGCTTAGTGATCAAGGTCCAAGCATTTGAGTACTTTGTACATTCAGTAAAATCTTCCATGCTTAGTGATCTTGTCCAGTTAGTGACTGGCTTAATGATCAAGGTTCAAGCATTTGAATAATATTTACTTTCAGTAAAATCTTCCATGCTTAGTGATCTTGGACGTGACTTGCTTAGTGTTATGGCCAACTTGTGACCAACTTAGTGATCAAGGTCCTAGCTACTGAGCTCTATGTATGATCTGGGAAGAGTGGACTAGGGGGATTACTTCACCTCCGAACGACTATAAATCTTGTGTTATTTAATTTATGCACTTAATTATCTGCTCATATAAACTGCCTTATTTACTGATTATACATTATGTGCATAAGAAGAACCAAGTCTATTGATGAAGGGAAAAGAGTTTGAATATAAGCTATCAAGGCTACTTATCCGCTGCACAAACTCAAACTCTGAAGTCCAAACAAGTCAATGTCCTAAAAAACATTAAAGAACCTAAAACAAAAGGCAAAATGAAGTGTCTATTTAGAATATCAAAGGGAGTTAATTTGCTATTCACTCATCAAATTACAAATAAATTCAACCAAACACTAATATTAAACTAAAGAAAAACTCCATCTTTGGGAATTGGACTATAACAACATCGAAGATGACAAAATGAAGTGGTAACTTGTTAAAATTCAGTATCCAAGAGTATGTAATTTTCTTCTGAAGTTTTCTCTTTAGAAGAAAGGCAAAATGTGACGTATTAACCAAACTTAAATTTTCATATACAAAAAAATTAATATCATGTCACTCACATAGCATCTTCAACGTGTGTATGAACTATAGTTGAAGAATATATTATTATGTGTTTCAATTAAATTATCATTATCACGTGGTTTGCACATGAGGAATTTTGGGTCAATTTTGGAACTGGACCTCAGTTGGCACCAAAATTGCCACGATGTTAAAGTTGTGGCACCAAATATGCCAGCATAAAAAGATACTGGATAGAAATGCCAGCGAGTTATAGTTGTGGCGCAAAAAAAACAATAATCCCTATGCTAATCTATATGATAAAAAATTACTAGTTATTTTTCACCTTTTATTGGATAAAAATACAACGTAACTTTATTCTCGTCTAGTTGTCATTTTATCACAACATATAAAATTTATCGAGTTTGTTATTAGAAAAAATCTCCCTACCTCCCTCTCCTCCCCCCCCCCCCCCCCCAACCAAAACTCTCTAGCTCTGCCCTGTCAACAATAGCGTTATCAATCTTAACAAATAACATCAGTCACATTTCATACTTAAGTAGATTAAATAAAAAAAAGGTCACCACAACAAGAAGTAGACAAAGAAAAAGGAAAAAAATAAAGGTTTGGCTCTAATTCACTAAATTAAAAATAGCTTCTTCATGAAACTGAAATTCGTGTCTTTATACTTCGGTGATTAATAAGATATTTTTCTTTCATTTAAATGTTCTAAGATTTTTTTTTTCTTGCATATTATTCATATGATTATATGGATCAACATATACATAGGTACACATTAATATAGTCATATAGATTAATACGGGGATTGTTGCTTTTTCGGTGCCACAACTATAGCTCGATGGCGTTTCTACCCCGTATCTTTTCGATTTGGCCCATTTGGTGTCACAACTTCAACATCGGTGACAATTTTTGTGCCAATTGAGGCCCAATTTCAAAATTGGCCCAAAATCGCCCACTTGTGGACCAATTTTGGAATTGGGCCTCAATTGGCACCAAAATTGTCACCAATGTTGAAGTTGTGGCACCAAATGTTCCAGCCCGAAAATATATGGGGTAGATATGTTAGTGAGCTATAGTTGTGGAACCAAAAATTCAATAATTCCATTTTTTTTATTTGTCGTTTTGGAGGATTGCACACAGATTGAAAAATGTAATACATAATCATTTTTTTAAGGAAAAACTACAAAACACCATTTTGACCAAATAATCACAACATTAATTAGTAATAATAACAACCATTAACAAGACGGGTAAAATTGATAGAAAAAAATTAATTTTACATTGAACTCCTAAAACAGCAAATAAAAGTAAACAAATTTTTATTTTTTGTCAAAGCGACAAATAAATAAAAATAGAGGGAGTAAAAATTATCTTAAATCAAAATTTGAAGATATAAATTATATATCTTTTGAATTAGGGAGATTTTTTAACCTATTCAAATCAAAATCCACTGAACATAAATAGCCTAACGTATGAATTCTATATGCCACAAATAATGAGGCAGAAAACACCAAATCCTTCAAATCATTGCTCTCATCTTATTGAATCCTTAATCCACATCCCTTTTTCTAGATATGTGTTGCATTCTTTGGTACTAGGAAATAATAACGATCGAGTTACGTACAACACCAAAGGACGTATATGTATGTATGTCCTAGCTAGCCGTTTAGGTTTTCTAATCCCTGGCCTAATTTATATTAGACTTTTTAGCTCTTCTCCATCCACCTAGTTAGGAGACATTAAATTTGGTCATGGGGCCTAAATCAAACTTGAGTATTTGTTTAGTTATGGTCGGTTTCCACGCACTTTGATAAATATATTATTGTGGTAGGTGACTCCAAAAAATTAAATTCAAAATTAATCAAACTTCTCTAATTAACCTTTGGGGTTGATGAGTAAAAACCATTCGAGCGATTCATTGGACATGAAAAACTATAATTTCATCAAAAGTTCGAGTCGAGTTCAAATATTTGGTTTAACTCGTATCTTTTGCAATCGCTACTCATTACTCTTTAATTAAAATAAAAAATAGTTACCAGTTAGATCAAGAACATACACTATACCCACATTGTATAAACAACATGCCACGTCAACCCTAAGAATCTCAAGAGCCAATGGATTTCTGCAATGTCAGCAGATAAGAGACTTTCCCCTCAATGGAATTCCTGCAACTGGATTACATAATTTAGCAGACATGTAGCAGACTTGTCGGTTTAAAGTAGAAGACATTATTTTTCCTAAAAAGCAAGAAAGATGCCCCGAGACCCAATAAAATTAAAGCCAAAAATAGGAGCCCTATCTCCTCTCTTTGATCCTCTCTCTCACATTTATAATATACACAAGTTAAACAAAACCATAGATCCAGTTCCAGTTGATTAGATATGGCAGCTTATGCAGCTCTAGTCTCTCTTATACACATCCTAAACCGTGTCCAAATTCCTCATCCGCGTCATGTTTTTCTTAAAAATATACAAACAAGTACCCTGTTTAATCAAGTAAGTTTCTTGCTTGATTTTGTTGAAGATTATTCCCAAAAAAGAAGCAATGAAATAAAAAAATTGGAGAGCCAAATCGTTGATGCAGCTTATGCAACTGAAGACATCATTGAATCATATATAGTGGATCAAATTCGTACAAAATCTGCAGGCGAAAAAGATAGAAGGTATGCCACCTTCTGTGAAGATCTGCAAAAAATAGTACTAAAAACAAATTTGATTGAGAGAGAAGTGATAAATATCAGATTAACTGATGATGATGATAAGCATTTCAACGAAAAGAATTCACATTCAAGAATCGAGGCTGCTGGTGGTGGTGGTGGTGGCAAGAAGAATAGTACTATGGTGGGATTTGACGAGGACTTGGAAAAGTTAATGGAGTTGCTCAGCACATATCGATCTGATCGCCTAATAATTCCAATTGTAGGAATGGGCGGGATAGGTAAGACGACTCTCGCTAGAAATACTTATGACAATCCATTTGTTATGAATCATTTTATTATCCGGGCTTGGGTAACTGTATCTTTAGAGTATAGCTCAAGAGAAATTATTCTTGGTCTTTTACATGACATTGAAGTGCAAACAAACAAAACCACTGAAAATTTAGCATCATTCACCAAGAAAATGAGTGAAATGAGTTATGGACAACTAGGAGAAAAATTGCACAAATGTTTATTTGGAAGAAAATATCTCATTGTGTTAGATGATATTTGGAGTAGTTCGGCCTGGGACGAGATAAATAAGTTCCTCCCTGATAACAATAACGGAAGTAAGATAATGATGACCACTAGGTTATCAGTTTTGGCCCTTAGTCTTGAATCATCATTGAATACTACTTATGCAATGAAGTTTCTAGATGAAGATCAAAGTTGGAATTTACTCTCTGAAAAGGTTTTTGGGCAACACGTTTGCCCTCCCGAACTTGAGAAATTTGGCAGGATAATTGCCAAAAAATGTGGGGGCCTTCCTTTGGCAATCGTCGTGATTGGTGGGCTCCTCAAAGTGTCCAATAAGACAGAAGAATATTGGGAGAACGTTGCTGAGAATGTGATCAACTCTATTGCTAATACAGAAAACGATGAGAATTGTTTGAAGATATTATCTTTGAGTTATAATCAGTTGCCTGTTCATTTAAAACCATTATTTCTATACATGTCAACTTTTCCAGAGGATTCTGAAATTCGAATCTCCAAACTCGTTAAGTTATGGGTTTCAGAGGGATTCTTAAAACCGACAACTAATGATAATACTTTGGAAGAGGTTGCAGTGGAGTATTTGAAAGATCTTATCGATAGAAATCTCATTATGGTACAAAAGCGAGGGTCTACTGGTAACATAAAAACTTGTCATATCCATGACTTGTTAAGAGATCTTTGCTTGAGAGAAGCACAAAATGAGAGATTTCTCTGCGTAACAAATATGTATGATTTCGATAGTATTCCAGAAAGCATAAAAGTTGAGCGCCGTCTTTGTGTTCATCGAAGTACAAGGGAAAATAAAGATCGCTCTCAAGTTCTTAATGCCTTGCGATCAATGTCACTTGCTCGTTCTTTGGTTTGCAACTTTGAAGGGATCTCACCGTTTGTTGTTTTTAGATTTAGCTTGTTACGGGTGTTTGATGTGGTTGATACATATTCGTTTGAAGAAATCCAATGGGTAGTTAATTCGCGATACCTTGCATTTTCAGTTGATTGGAATTTATCAGCATGTTCAATATCCCGACTTTGGAATCTAGAAACCTTAATAGTTGATATGAGCTTGTTAGATGAAATCTTTCTAGCATCTAAAGTATGGGAGATGCCTAAGGTTCTACCATCTGAAATATGGAAGATGCCACACCTTAGGCATGTAGTGTTCATCCAAGGAGTCTATTTGCCCCACGTCCCTGCTGATGGAGATAATTCTTCTTGTGTTCTTAACAATCTACAAACACTGCTTGTGATACAAGATTTCAGGTGTAGTGAAAAGGTCATTTGCAGAATTCCAAATTTAAAGAAATTGAAAATTAGTTATGATTTAATAAGAGCAGAGAATGAGGAAGCAAAATATTGCCTTAACAACTTGGTTCATTTTCATAAACTTGAATCACTTCATTGCTTTTTCAACTCAGATTTGCTTAGTTACGTATCTCATCGTTACAGCATAACGACCTTGAATTTTCCGCCAAACCTCAAAAAGTTAGTTTTGCATGGTTGTAGAATCCCATGGGAAAATATGAGTATTGTTGGTTCATTACCCAATCTTGAAGTGCTCAAAATACAACATGGTGCCTTTATTGGCCTCGAGTGGAATTCAACTGACGGTGAATTCCAGTGCTTGAATTTTTTGTCAATTTCTAATTCCGCATTGAAAATTTGGAGGGCAGAGAGTTCCAATTTCCCAACACTTGAGCATTTGGTTATTGATGATTGTTATCTCATGGAAGAGATACCTTGGGGTATTGGAGAAATACCTTCGCTTCAATCGATCGAGTTGCGTAACTGCAATAGGTCTGTTATTGTTCAAGCAAAGGATATGCTGGAAGAACAACAAATGCAAGGAAATTATGACCTTCACATTCACGTTCACACTAGGTGGTATCCGGAGCTGCAAACCTCGGCAAGTGACAATTTTCATGTTCATTAAAATAATTTAGCTATCAAACCCTTCAAGGATTTCCCTCTCTTATGTACAGTTGTTACTCCATTATATATGTCTGCAAGACTCTATATTTGTGGATAATTTTTTATCAAATTGGGTTTGACCGAACTCAAAAGCATTCACATAGCACGTGTGATTTGAAATTGAGTAACATTTAACGAATCATAAAATAAGTATATTGCACTTGTTTTATGGGTGGATGTGTCAACCAATCTCGGTTCGGAAAATTCTAATTCAAACGGCCGGATCTTTTTTTGGATAAATTTTGGCTATATTTCGCCTTGTTTTAATGTTCCGAAATTGGGTTGAGAGTTTTCGACGAAATATTTGAAACACGATTTGAATTGCATTTGATTTGAATAGTAAGACAATAAAATAATCGATAATAATTTGATTTGAATTTAATTTGATTTGAATTGCATTTGATTTGAATAGTAAGACAATAAAATAATCGATAATAATTTTGAAAGTTTGAGATGTAAATTGAATTAGTTTTGAATGTTGTCGGAGTTTGGAATACAAAAGTTGGACTTACCATTGTTTTACACCAGAAAAAAATGAAAAAGAAGAGAGAAAGAGAAGCAATTTCTGCAAATCTAGAAAAAAATAATGAAAGGTGCTGGCGTTTCTGAGCATCCTACGTGTGTTCCTTAAGGGTTCATCTGATTTGGGCCACAATGAGACACATAAGTTATATATAACTCGCTGAAATTGTGGCCCGAATGCATTTGCAGTCGATTTTGGGCCACTTCGCTATTGGAAACATTTGGGCCAAATTGATCCAAACAGGCCCTGATATCCTATTAGACCAAGAACTATATAATTCACTGGTATATATGTGTTCTTCAAGAATTGAACAAAAGTTTATATTCAAACAAATGGAAGTTTATTATTAAAAGAGCAAACTTTCTTAACTGCTAGGTGAATCTATTAGGTTTATTAAAACTCATTTATTGATGAATAATTTCAAGTTAAACTCTTCAGATTGAACATAATTACTCAAAATCTTTATAGAAGGATTATAGTAACAAATATCTTGAAACACTAATCAAATCTCTCATTCAAGCCCATAATCATAATTGGGCAAAAGACAGAAAATATATTAGGAAAAATTCCCTTGGGCATGTCTAGCAGATAGGAAAAATTCAATTTGGCCCTATCCTTAGGGGCAGTATCGTAAACTAACAAGTTTTGAAAAATTTGCCCATTTTATTTTTGACTTTTTCATTTTCTTGAATGGGAATGACATTGACTTTTTATCTTCATTTACAATTTCAATTTGTTTTTTTTTTTTTTTTTGGTATCTTTCGGTTAAATATTAGAATATTTTTATAAAAATTTCATATATTCCCAAGAGACAACATTTGATAATTTTGAAAAGATTATGAAGAAACATATTGTTTAAATATATAAACTATTTGATGAAGGAGCATTCCCATGCATTCAACCATCCAAATATTCCAATAATTAATGCATGAAGTTTGAAGAGTTGAGATAGAAACTTCAGTCAATTTAAAATGCATGTATCTCTCAATTTAGAAGAACTTTGAAAGCGAGTCTTATTTGGTTGGAAACCTCTGGAAGTCTAGTTTCCAATGCAACACACGGTTCGGAATTTGGAGTTTTATTGAAGAAGTTATGACAATTCTTGTCAGAGGTGGCATAACAGTACCAATAAAAGTTCACCTACTGGTTAAATGAAATTTAGGTGGATTTTCTTAATATATCCACTAATCCTTAGTATTCCTAAAGTAATTGATAAGTATTAAGAGTCTAATAATATTTATCAAGTTTTTAAGAAGTCTTTTAATTTACATAAGTCGTATTTATTGCCTAAGTTGGAGGGTTGTTCCAACTCTATAAATAGTGTCTTGTAATGTTCATGTCAAACAAGTTATATTTAGTGAAATAATATTGAAGTCTTAAGACGTTGTCTTACATACTTAGCCCTGTATATCTAAGGTGGATTCCTTTGAGATAGAAAATGTAATTCTCATTCAGATTCTTACTCGAAAAATTCGAACGTGACACATGCTCGTATCGTGGATTTGGCAAAATTTCATTTTTGGCCCTCTAAAGTGGCTGCATTTCAAAATTGGCCCTTTATTGTGGTACCTCGACAATATACGTCCTTTATTGTGTCAACATCATCAATTTCAGTCCTTATCACCGATTTTTTTTAATTATCGCCAAAAAAGCATCAATTTATGTCATATTTGACCTATCACATGGCTTGGTCTTGCAAATTGTGGAGTCAGAATATGAAATTCTTAATTTTAAGTGTCACTTGACAAATTATATTTTTGGCTGAAATTAATTTTTTTGGTCAGATTAGACATAAATTGGTGATTTTTGACAAAAAAAATTAACTTTCCGGTCAATTAAGACATAAATTGATGATTTCCGGCGATAAATAAAAATTTCCGACAATAAGGAGTGAAATTGATGATGATGACACAATAAAGGATGATTATTGTCGAGGTACCACAATAAAGGGCCAATTTTGAAATGCAGCCACTTTAAAGGGCCAAAAATGAAATTTTGCCCGTGAATTCCTCAATCTATAATGACCCTAATTTCTTTGTACAAATCAAAATAATATTTGATACCAACACATATCATTACCAATGGTATAAACTCAAGTTTGAATTTTGCGAGTAAGAACTTGAAGGAGAATTACTCAACATCTGGAATGATAATTTGTAACGAAAATAAATGAGATAATTATCACCCAATAAAAAATGAGGCAAAATACAAAGGAAAAAATTGAGATATAGATAAAGAAAAAAATTGAAACTGAACATAAAGAATAAAGAAAATAAAATTGAAACAAAAATAAAAGATGACTCACAAGTCCATTACAATTATACGACCGTTTGATATTTCGTGATACGAAACTGCTAGTTGACATCTTTTTTTCCAGTTATTTGATAAGTTTTAGGACAACTTATAAATGATGAGTTTCTTGGATTATATTGGGATACAAAAGAGAATATATAGGTTAGATAAAAATCAAAATTAAATTTATGACATATGAAAGTTGAGAATATTTAGATATTTTCAGAATATCTTACATTTTCTTTTCCTGGTCATCCTTAGGCCATCTCCAACCGAAAAGGTCTTGCCCAATTGCCTTGCCCTCATGCATTTTTTACCCACCTAAAAAACTCATCTCCAACCGAAGGGCAATCAACATCCATTAATTCAATTTCACAACTTTTCCCACTTTCCCCACTCAAACTTATTTTAACAATAATAATAGTAATGATATTGATAACAATAATAATAATAATAATAATAATAATAATAATAATAATAATAATAATAAACAAAAATTATAATAAAATTTAAGTATTTGTTTTCAACAATCTCATTTATTTAGATTTGTATTTGTCCAATTATATATGAAATTATTCAACAAATCTCATTTATTTAATTTATGAAATTTAAAAAAAAATATTAAATAGCACCCTAGCCCCCGACAGCCCCTGCCTGCGCCTAGCAGGCGCGTTTACCTGCAGGCAAGCAGGTGGGCAATGGTTGCCCGTCTGCTTGCAGAACTGCCTGCCCCGAAGCCCGTGCCAGCCCTGCCCCCTTGCTCGCCCAATTGCCATGATCTATCTCCAACCGAACCGAGCCGACAACCCCCTTCATGCCCGGTTGCCGGCTCGGTTGGAGATGGCCTTAAACCAAGCCCTGAAACGTTAAAACTTAAAACCGAACTATGTGAACCGTGAAACTATAAACTCTGATTTGGGTATTTGCATTTTGCTCTCGGTTTTTATTTTTCTATCTATCTATTATTTATTATTATATATAAAAGTACGAGTTGGTAAAAAAAAACTTTTTTTTATGAATACTAATATACCCCTATTTAGATTATATTGTGATATTTAATTTTATGGCAAAAAGGTAAAATAAAATAATTTTAGAACTCGAGAAGTATAATTAGACAAGAAGTCTCTCCTACATGAACATTATAATTATCTTTTAAAGTTTACAACTCATTAAAATAGTAATGTTAAAATAATAATAATAATAATAATAATTAAAAAAAAAACTATAATTCAATATTTCTTTGAAAAATTCTTAATAAATTATCACTTATTAAAAAACCTCAAAAAAAAAAAATTTATGCCACATTCATACATGAATTAAAAAGTACTATTTAGTTAACTTAAAACTTCTAATTGATTTAAGCCAAAAAAAAATGAAAGTCAAATCATATAAATTATAAGAACCAGTAAAAACGGGTAAAATTCGCATAAAAATATATGATAAAAAATTGTAAAATCAATGGAAAAATGGGTTAAATAGAAGAAAAAAAGTGACTTAAAGAAAAAAAAATGGTGCAATTGATAAAACAAAAAGGTAAACCGATAAATAAAAGGGTAAAACCGATAAAAAATAAGATGTAATCGGCTAAACACGGGATAACAAAAAAATGGATCAAATTGAAGAATAAGAACAAAAAAATGAGTTAATTGTAAAAAAAATGGTGAAATATGTGAGAAAATAAGTTAAATCAGCAAAATAATAAGTAAAACCAGACTAAAATTGGGTTAAACCGTAGAGAATACGTGAATTGATTAACATATGGGATAAAGGCTAAACTAGAGAGAATTTATGAATTGATTAACGAATGGGATAAACCATTTTAACATTCGACAACCGGTAAAAAAAATGAATGTAATTGGCTAAACACGAAATAACCAAAAAAGGGATCAAATCGATAAAAGAACAAGAACAAAAAAATGAATTTACTGGCAAAAAAAAAAAGTGAAATAAGTGAGAAAATAGATTAAATCAACAAAAGAATAAATAAAATCAAACTAAAATTGGGTTAAACCAGAGAGAATAAATGAATTGATTAACAAATGAGAAAATCGACTAAAATTTGGTTAAACTAGAGAGAATGGATGAATTGATTAACAAATATGATAAACCACAAAAGAAAAAAATTGTGAAATTGGTGAAATAATTGTTTAAAATAACAAAAAAGAAATGATAAATTCAGTGTAAAAGCAGGTAAAATCGATATTTCTTCAGAAATTATCACTTATTAAGAAACCTAAAAAACATTAAAGAACCTAAAACAAAAGGCCACCTTCGGGTTATATGAATAAAAAAAAGTACTATTTAGTTAACTGAAAAATTTATAATTGGGTTAAGCCAAAATAAGTCAAAACATAGAATGGTTAAAATCGGTGAAAACGGATAAATTTCGATTAAAAATATATGTAATAAAAAATGGTAAAATCAATGATGAAATGAGTTAAATAGAAGAAAAACGAGTTAAAGCAAAAAAAAAATGGTGCCGACAAAAAACGGGCAACTGGTAAAAAATGAATGATATTGGCTAAACATGGGTTAACAAAAAAATGGGGGGTCAAGTCGATAAAAGAACAAGAGCAAAAAAAAAATAGTTAATTGGCAAAAAAAATAGTTAATTGGTGAGAAAATAGGTTGAATTAGCATAAGAATAGGTAAAATCGACTAAAACTTGGTTAAACCAAAGAGAATGAGTGAATTGATTAAAAAATGGGATTAAACACAAATACAGGTGAAATCGGTCAAAAAAAAGGGTTAAAATAACAAAAAATAAATGGTAAACTCAGTGTAAAAGTGGGTGCAATCAATATTTATTTGGACAATTCTTGAGAAATTATCAAATATTAAAGAATCTAAAGAAAAATGACATATTTGTGCTATATGAATAAAATAAGTACTATTTATTGACTGGAAAACTTATAATTAACTTAAGTCAAAACATATAAATGGTTAAAACTGGTGATAACGGGTAAATTTTGATTAAAAAATATGTGATAAAAAAATGGTAAAACTATGGAAAAATTGGTTAAATCAAAGAAAAATGAGTTAAAGCAACAAAAATTGGTACAATCGATAAAACAACGAGGTAAATCGGAAAAACACAGGTAAAACGATAAAAAAATGAATGATGTCGACTAAACACGGGTTACAAAAATAAGGGTCAAATCGATAAACGAACATGAACAAAAAAAAGGAGGTAAATTGACAAAAAAAAAAGGTGAAATAGTCAAGAAAATAGGTTAAATCATCAAAAGAATAAGTAAAATCGACTAAAATTGGGTTAAACCTGAGAGAATGTGTGAATTGATTAGCAAATGGGATAAACCACAAAACATGGCTGAAATCAGTGAAAGAACGGGTTAAAATAACATAAAAAGAAATGGTAAACGCAATGTAGAAGCGAATGAAATCAGTGAAAGGACATGTTAAAATAATAATAAAAAAATTGGTAAACTCAATGTAAAAGCAGGTTAAATTGATAAAATAGGTTTACTCGACAAAGTTGAGTAAAATTAGTAAAAACTGGTTAAATTGGTTAAAAAATGAATTAGGCATGTAATTGAAATGGATGAATTCAGTAAAAGACATGTATAACCTGCAAAACTGGTGAATCGTTAAAAGAAAAATGGGTTAAACCTGTGAAAATTGGTTTAGATGGAAGAAATTGTTTATAAGGAAGTATCAATGTCAATAAAGAAAAGAATTGATGTTGTTCATTCGTTCAAAAGGTAGTTTTAGAATAATAATTATGTAGACATGTAATTTTAGATTATTATAGTTCGTTTTTTATTTTCAAGTTTTGGTTTAGGTAATCATGATAATAACTTTAAATTCTTGGTAACAACATAATAATAATTAAATCAATTTAGTCAAAAAAATTATATGATATGTCATTATGATAATATGATTTAAAATGATTATATGATTCAACTAACTTAGAAAATTAGTTAGTCACGTGCAACACACTTGCACTTTTCTAGTTTATATATAAATAAATAAAATCACCTTTCACCGCTACATTTAAGCTTTATTTTGTGTCCTCAATTCATTTGGGCCTTTAAACATCTGTGTTTTCTGTTTATATTTGGTAATTCTTCATGTGTGATTTTCTAATTTATTGACTGATGCATGATTTTATCTAATTTTTAACAAACAATTATTACATTGATATCATTACATCAACATCGATCACTGAATCAGAAATATATTAAATTACAATTAAATTACAGATTTTTTGCAAGTTAACTCCATGTGATATGTCTAATGGACAATTTACCTCCATGTGATATGAAAATAAGCAATTTACCTCCATGTGAAATAAAATAATGAGCAATTTACCTCCTTGATAATGGAGGTGTTGCACACACACTCTATAATGTGACTAAGTCTTCATTTTCATGTAAAAAACGATCAATTTAACCTTACTCTTGACAATATATTCACTTCACTTTACCTCCTTGTGATAAGCATAAATAGATAATTTACCTCCCTGTGATATGCGTAAATGAGCACTTTTAACTCCATGTGATATTACATAATGAGCATTTTAACCCCTTGTAAAATGTAAAAATTAAGATGGAGGCAGTGTGCTTCTTTTATAAAAACACAGGAAGGTATTTTGCCATTTTATTTATTACATAGAGTTAAACTGCCTATTTAGAATAAAACAGGGAGTTAATTTGCTATTCACTCATTAAATTACAAATAAATTCAACCAAACACTAATATTAAACTAAAGCAAAACTCACATCATTGGGAATTGGACTATAACAACATAGAAGATGACAAAATGAAGTGGTAACTTGTTAAAATTCAGTATCCAAGAGTATGTAATTTTCTTCTGAATTTTCTCTTTAGAAGAAAGGCAAAATGTGACGTATTAATCAACCTTAAATTTTCATATACAAAAAATTTAATATCATGTTACTCACATAGCATCTTCAACGTGTATATGAACTATAGTTGAAGAATATATTATTATGTGTTTCAATTAAATTATCATATCACGTGGCCCGCATATGAGGAATTTTGGGCCAATTTTGGAATTGCAACTCAGTTGGCACCGAAATTGCCACGATATTAAAGTTGTGGCACCAAATGTGCCAGCATAAAAAGATACTGGATAGAAATGCCAGCGAGTTATAGTTGTGGCAAAAAAAATACAAGAATCCCTATGCTAATCTATATGATAAAAAATTACTAGTTATTTTTCACCTTTTATTGGATAAAAATACAACGTTACTTTATTCTCGTTTAATTGTCATTTTATCACAACATAAAAAATTTATCGAGTTTGTTATTAGAAAAAATCTCCCCCCCCCCCCCCCCCCCCACCCCCAACCAAAACTCTCTAGCTCCGCCCCTGTCAACCTGTCAACAATGGCGTTATCAATCTTAACAAATAACATCAGTCACATTTCATACTTGAGTAGATTAAATTAAAAAAAAAAAAAGTCACCACAACAAGAAGTAGACAAAGAAAAAGGAAAAAAAATAAAGGTTTGGCTCTAATTTACTAAATTAAAACCAACTTCTTCCTGAAACTGAAATTCGTGTCTTTATACTTTGGTGATTAATAAGATATTTTTCGTTCATTTAATGTTCTAAGATTTTTTTTCTTGCATATTATTCATATGATTATATGGATCAACATATACACGGGTACACATTAATATAGTTATATAGATTAATACGGGGATTGTTGCATTTTCGGTGCCACAACTATAGCTCGATGACGTTTCTACCCCTTATCTTTTCGATTTGGCCCATTTGGTGCCACAACTTCAACATCGGTGATAATTTTTGTGCCAATTGAGACCCAATTTCAAAATTGGCCCGAAATCGCTCACCTGCGGGCCAATTTTGGAATTGGGCCTCAATTGGTACCGAAATTGTTACCAATGTTGAAGTTGTGGCACCAAATGTTCCAGCCCGAAAAAATATGGGGTAGATATGTCAGTGAGCTATAGTTGTGGAACCAAAAATACAATAATTCCATTTCTTTTTTTATTTGTCGTTTTGGAGGATTGCATACAGATTTCTTAATGTAATATATAATCACTTTTTATAAGGAAAAATTCCAAAATACCATTTTAACCAAATAATCACAACATTAATTAGTAATAATTACAACCATTAACAAGAAGGGTAAAATTGGTAGAAAAGAATTAATTTTACATTGAACTACTTAAACGACAAATAAATAAAAATGGAGGGAGTAAAAATAATCTTAAATCAAAATTTCAAGATATAAATTATATATCTTTTGAATTAGGGAGATTTTTAACCTATTCAAATCAAAATCCACTGAACATAAATAGCCTAACGTATGAATTCCATATGCTGGATTTTATTTTTGTAGTTACTAGGGGTCTGAAATGGTTTTTACTCAAAATCTGAGGAAGGTGTGACTTATGTTGCACCTTCAGATGAAAAGCCATCTGAAAAAGTATATTTGTTGAGAGATGTGTAAGCAGACTAACTCAAAGTATATTTTTGGTGCCAATAAAATATTTATACTGTTGGTGAGTTAATTGAATTGCCCCGGGTAGAATTTCGATTTGGTACTGAGTGTAAACTTGTTTTTAGATATAATACAAATCAAGCTGTAAACCCAATTATTATTTTTGTTTTATAGTACTCGGTGTCCAGACTAGTTGTCGTGCTCTTCGAATAATCTCCATGGCACTCCTTAGGGCTCTCCAACCCATTCGGGGGTGGGTGATGCCCCTCCTTGTGGCGTGTCCAGGGGAGCCAGCTCCCCTGGGCACACTCCCCTAGACACACCCTAGGGCTGTGAATTTTCACACCCCCTGTCCGGAGACCGGCCAGGGGAAGCCCCTGGGCCATCTCCACTCACCCTCAGATGGGTTGGAAATGGCCTTAGATCTTGACAACGTTAAAAACCCAATTTGTGAACCACGAAACAATGCAATTTTTTCTCTTTATATTTGAAATTCATGTTTGATTCTGTAATTTACCGATCTAATTTACTGATTGGTTCAATAATCAAGTATGATAAAACAATATATTCTTTTCGCTCTTTATATTCTACTCTGTCTACTATTACTATTTACTATATTGTTCGTTTCATAATATTTTCCTAGTAACTTTTTGGGTTAGGGAATTGTATTTTTGGTATCAAACTTTATATTGATTGTACTTATGATAAAGAAAAAAAATATTTCAATACATTTGATACTATAATTTAACAAATCATTCCACATTCAATAACGCCATTAAAAATCACCATTAAATGGATGACTTGATAGTTAAGTCAATTTGAATTATTGTAAAATTGATGCTATTACTTATGTTGACTGACAATTCTACCTCGTAACATTTCGGCTGGCAATAACCTTACATCTTCAAATTTGTTGTTGATTTTAGTTAGGGGTGGGCGTCGGGTTCGGGTAACCCAAACCCGTCCCGTCCCATATTTTAATAAACCCGAACGGGATGGGTAATTTTGGGTTTGGGTACCCGAACTTGAAATACCCGTATTTTGTTACGAGATACGGGTCGGGTTTGAGATTGGTCTCTCCAACCCCGAATACCCGAATCCGCCTATGTCTCTATAATATTATATAACTTATACACTTTACTTAATTTCAACTACGAGATTATCTAGCTACTTAATTGACACCATTTAAAGAATTCTTTTACTTAAACCTAATACTCTTTTTTTTAAAAAAAAAAAATATTACCACTAGTACATACATAATACATTATGACTTTAGATAATTATTTGGTATTTGCTCGAGATAGTATGTATTGGATTTTTTTATTGAAACATGCTTAGATAGTATTTTGGCATTTGCTCATTATATAGTTTTAAATCGTATTTGGATATGTTTGAAATAATTTTTAATTTTTTATGTTTATGTAAATAATAGATAAAAAATGATTCATTTTAGCAAAAGAGAAGGGACGAGAAATTGATTATGTAATTTACTTTTATTAGGTTTGTGAAGAATTTTTGTGTAAGAAAAGTATGAAACCCGCAATCCTGATCCGTCCCGCAATAATTTTCGGGTACCAGTATTATTACGGGACGAGTATGGGATTAAAAGTGTCAATCCCGAAATTTACTATACTCGTGTCTCTAGTCCCGAACCCGTCCCAAACCCGGCCCGCACCCACCCTAATTTTAGTTGACGTTGTTGCCCAATTTCAAACTTGGATCGAATAAGACCATGTGTGGACCAATTTTGAAATTTTTACTTATTATATTTACATATCTATTTAACTAATTTGATTTTATAAATAATGTTAATAAATTAAATAATACTTTAATATAAATCTGAAGAAAAAATTGTTTTAAAATATCTAAAATTTATATATTAATAATCTATTTTATATTTATTAAAATAATATATTTATATATTATTAATACATTAAGATAATTAAAAAACACTAAACCTTAAGCCCCACCCACCCCCGATAACACCCCTCCCCTCCCCGCTCCCCCAGTGCCGGCCCAGCCCATAGGCAGCTTTGGTGCTTGCCTAGGGCCCCCAAATTTTTTGGGGCCCTTATATTAAATGTTAATGGTCCATGGCCCAATTTCTGTTGATTAGTTTTTCTTATTAATTGAACCCAAATGTCATTATCCACATTACAACACATTATTAAAAAAAAAAATTTAATATGTAAAAACTAGAGAAGCAGTCGCATATCAGTTCACAAAAAAAAAAAAAAAAAAAAAATTAGGAAGATGAAACGTCCTCTGGCTTCACCTCTTTTCCATTAAAGAAAGCAGAACCCACAAGAAAAAATATCATTATATCAAACCATGATTTTTGTATAAATATTCTTCCTATATTCGTAATCTTCATCAAAAATATTCTTCTCATCTTCATTCATCTTCATCTTCATCTTCTCTTTTTTACTATTTTGCTATTGTGCCCTAAAATTGAAATAGCAATTTTTTTTCTTTCTATTTTATAATAATCAGTTTTGGAAAACTTTAATTGGGATTTGGGAATTGCCGAATTGAGAATTTGGGATAATTTTTTCTACAAAGTGGTATATAGAAAGAAGCATATATTTGTTTATATAGAAAGGGATAATTTTTTCTACAACAGTGGGTAAATTTATATTTGTTTAGTTCTTATCCAAATACGTATATTTGTTATAGAATTATATTCACTAAACTGTAACCTACCGAAATAAGTTTTTCCAAATTAAAATTAATAAAAACATGTTTACGTTTATGACACAATAAAAATAAAGTGAGTTTACTATTTTGTCTATAGAAGAAGATATATTAGAAGAATTAGAATATGAAGATTTAATAAATACTTTTGCGTCTAAAATTGCAAGAAAAATAAAGTTTACATACAAAATTTATTACATAAGGGCCCCAATTTTTTATTTTGCGTAAGGCCCCCAAAACCCTTGGACCGGCGCTGCCCTCTCCCCATCTCATGCCGACGGTGGCCTAGAATCGAAAAACCCAGATAAAATAAAACATGAAAATTTTACAAATGCGCCAATTAATTTAAAATGAATGGAGTATAATAGTACTATAATGTCAATGGCAGGTCAGGGATGTATTTCAATAATGTGCAATCAGCCGTTGAATTTGGTTGCCGAAAATAGGAGAGCCTAGCATGTTCTTGCATGTGCTATTTTGTGGTGGAAAAAATGTCAAAATTGGTCCCTTGACTAATGATTGTTGATACAAGTATTTGGGCTACTAATTTTATCCAACAACTTACCAAACTAAAGCAATTTTGCCCAATTACGATAGTGAGCCTCACTTGCGGTTGTCAATTTCACAATTTAAATTCAACGGGTCCGCGAGTAAGGTTTATTTTCGTAGTTGGGCCGAAAAGTTTCAAATTTGCTTCAGTTATGTAAGTTGTGGGGTAAAATTATCAGACTGAATACTTAGGCTGTGTTCGTTTGATCGGCCCAATTACTAGTTTGGCCTCACTAATTAATCAGGCCAAATTAATTAGTGGCATGTTCGGCCGATAAAATTATTTGAATTGGGCCTTGCCCCAATTATTTAATTTTGTGTTCGGTTAGCCCATTTAAGTGTAATTACTATTTTACCCCCAGTAGCCTACATAATTCATTTCTCATTTCTCAAACTGTTCTCCTATCTATTCTCCTTCTTCAACTTGTTCAAGCTATTTCCTTTGCTAAAACACAAGAAATGGAACAAATTATTACAATTAGTTTCGGAAGAAAAAATTTGAGAATCAATAATTACTTCTCACATCTTAGTCACAAAAGAGTTAAATGGAGATAATAAAAAAAAATCAACATTTGTTGTTCTCACCGTACACCAATGGAGGGAAATGAAGCAGTAGGTGGGAAATGAAAAATGAAGATGGAGACTTTCATTTTTTAATCTGCCCAATTATTTGATGGCATTTTTCCGTTATTATCCACTCATTTAGGGGCATTTTTGTCTCAATTTTTTCAAGTTTGTCCCAACTAATTAATTTCTGGGGGGGAGCCCATATTGTAATCGGGCCAATTAAGGGGGATGGCCCACCATTTCGGCCGATAACTCTGGGCTGCCTGGAAAATAGTCGGCCCAACCGAATGCGAAATTGACCTGTTTTATCTGGGCCAATTAATGCAATTAGGGGCTAATTTGATGAACCGAAGCCTTATGTGATAAACTTGTCATCCATCATTAGTTATGAGATCAATTTTATTTTTTTTAATGGTAAATATTTAATTTGTATACTGGCCTCGCTTAACATCACATTTAGATTGAGAAAATGCATTAATCTTTAAGAAAAATAATTCTAACACAGACTTGTAGTTGACATGTATAGGTTTCACTTTCACATATGAAGAAAGAAATCATAAGTTGATGTTTATAATTAAATTGCAATGTACACATGCTGGTACAACTATACACATTTGAAACTTTCAAAGAAGGACGTTGACTTTAGTTGCCGAAATACATAGAGATGTATAATTAATGTCCTTGCATGTGCTATTTCGTAATTCCACATGACTATACTGAATATCAATGGTAAATGTTTTTTTTTTTTTTTGATAAATACTCTGGCCCTGTTTAATAATTAATATCACATCGAGATCGAGAAAATACATTGGGCCTGTTTGTTTGGCGTTTCCCAGAATTTTTTCGTGTTTGGGAAATGCCAAACAAACATGTTTTCTATTTTTCAAAATAAATTTTTCATCCATTAATTTTCTCAAACTATTCTCTCAAAAGCCAAACAAACAACAATTTTCTTATCTCTAAACAAAACCTATACAAACTCTACCTTGATTTGACATAAAGTAACCTATCTCTTACACAATTTATCTCACATAACAAACATGATTTGACATAAAGTCTTACACATCTTACACCTACAACCCAACTCTTCCAAAAAAACATACACCTACTTTATTTCTCAAACCACTCTCTCAAAACCCAAACAAACAACATTACGCAAATCGAGATTATTTCACAAACCTCCACCACTCTCCCAAACTACTTTCCCAAACGCCAAATTTATATATGAATAAAGAAATCATCCGTTGAAATTTATAAATTGCAATACACACAAGTTGTTAACAACTACATTTGAAACTTAACTTCAAAGAAGTAATTTGTGATTGCCTGCACTCAAAATTCATAGACATGGCAGCTTATGCAGCTCTGGTCTCTCTTATACACATCCTAAACCGTGTCCAAAATCCCCCCCCGCGTCACGTTTTTCTTAAAAAAATACATACAAGTACCTTGTTTGATCAAGTTAGTTTCTTGCTTGATTTTGTTGAAATTTATTCCCAAAGAAGAAGCAAAGAAATAAAAGTACTAGAGAGCCAAATAATTGATGCAGCTTATGCAACAGAAGACATCATCGAATCCTATATAGTGGATCAAATTCTTGCAAAATCTGCAGGTGAAAAAGATAGAGGGTATGCCACCTTCTGTGAAGATCTGCAGAAAATAGTACAAAAAATGAATTTGATTCAGAAAGAGGTGATGAAGATTCAAACTGATGATAAGCAGCATTTCAACGAAAAGAATCCGCAACCCAAATACTCGATCGAGGCTTCTGGTACATCATCAATTAATGCAAAGGACCTTCATGCAGGTGGCAAAAAGAATAGTACTATGGTGGGATTTGACGAGGACTTGGAAAAGTTAGTGGAGGTGCTCAACACATATCAATCGGATCGCCTAGTAATTCCAATTGTAGGCATGGGCGGGATTGGTAAGACTACTCTCGCTAGAAATACATTTGGCCATCCATTTATTATCAATAATTTTGTTATTCGGGCTTGTGTAACTATATCTCTAGAGTATCGCGTAAGAGAACTTATTCTAGGTCTTTTATATGACATAAGAGCATTTCTTGTTGATCACGAAAACCAAGAGAACAATCAAAATTCAGGCACATATTCTAATGATAAGAAAACAAACATAAGCACTGAAAATTTAGCATCATTCACAGATAGAATGAGTGAAAAGAGTGATGAACAGTTAGGAGATCAATTGCACAAATGTTTATTTGGAAGAAAATATCTCATTGTGTTAGATGATATTTGGAGTAGTACGGTCTGGGATGAGATAATTAAGTTCCTCCCCGATAACAATAACTCAAGTAGGATAATGATTACTACTCGGCAATCAACTTTGGCCCTTAGTCTTGGATCATCACTGAATAGAACTTATGCAATGAAGTTTCTAGATGATGATAAAAGTTGGAATTTACTCTCTGAAAAGGTTTTTGGGCGACAACAAGTTTGCCCTCCCGAACTTGAGAAATTTGGTAAGGTAATTGCCAAAAATTGTAGGGGACTTCCTTTGGCAATCGTCGTGATTGGTGGGCTTCTCAAAGTGTCCAATAAAACAGAAGAGTATTGGGAGAATGTTGCTGAGAATGTGAACTCTATAGTTAATATTGAAAATGATAAGAATTGCTTGAAAATATTTTCTTTGAGTTATAATGAATTGCCTATTTATTTGAAGCCATTATTTCTATATATGGCAACTTTCCCAGAGGATTCTAAAATTCAGGTCTCCAGACTCATCAAGTTATGGGTTTCAGAGGGATTCTTAAAACCGACAATTAATGATAAAACTTTGGAAGATGTTGCGCTGGAGTATTTGAAAGATCTTATTGATAGAAATCTCATTATGGTACAAAAGCGAGGTCTTACTGGTAACATAAAAACTTGTCATATCCATGACTTGTTAAGAGATCTTTGCTTGAGAGAAGCACAAAATGAAAGATTTCTCTGCGTTACAAAGATGTATGAGCTCGATAGTATTCCACAAAGCATAAAAGTCGAGCGCCGTCTTTGTGTTCATCGAAGTACAAGGGAAAAGAAATATCGCCCTCAAGTTCTTCATGCCTTGCGATCAATGTCCCTTGCTCGTTCTTTGGTTTGCAACTTTGAATGGATTTCACCGTGGGTTGTTTTTAGTTTTAGCTTGTTACGGGTTCTCGATGTGGTTGATATATATTCGTTTGAAGATATTCAACATGTAGTTAATTCACGATACCTTGCATGTTCAGTTAATTGGAGTTTAAATTCAAGGTTGTATTTTACAATATCCCAATTTTGGAATCTAGAAACCTTAATAGTTGGTACGAACGAGGATAAGGACTTCATTCTGCCATCTGAAATATGGGAGATGCAACACCTTAGGCATCTAGTGTTCAGTGAAGGAGTCTATTTGGCTGACCCTGTTGATGGTGAGAATGATGACTCTTGTGTTCTTAAGAATCTACAAACACTGCTTGTGATAAAAGATTTTAGGTGTAGTGAAAAGGTCCTTTGCAAAATTCCAAACTTAAAGAAATTGAAAATTGATTATTTTCGCAAAAGCGAAGAGAATGAGGAAGTGACAAAGTGCCTTGACAATTTGGTTCATTTTCATAAACTTGAAAAACTATCTTGCTCTTTCCATCGTTCTAATTACAGCATAAAGACCTTGAGTTTTCCACCTAACCTCAAAAAGTTGGTTTTGCTTGGTTGTAAAATTCCATGGGAAAATATGAGTATTGTTAGTTCATTACCCAATCTTGAAGTGCTCAAAATACTATATGGTGCCTTTGTTGGCCCTAAGTGGAATTCAGCTGAAGGAGAATTCCAGTGCTTGAAAATTTTGTCAATTATTGATTGTGAACTTGAAATTTGGAGGGCAGAGAGTTCCAATTTCCCCACACTTGAGCATTTGGTTATTGATGAGCGTTACTTGGAAGAGATACCTTGGGGTATTGGAGAAATACCTTCGCTTCAATCGATCGAGTTGCGTTATTGCAATAAATGTGTTGTTCTTCAAGAAAAGGATATGCTGGAAGAACTACAAATGCAAGGAAATTATGACCTTCAAATTCACGTTCACGATTACCCTTGGCATCATTTTGAGCTGCAAAGCTTGGCAATTGACAATTTTTATGTTCATTAAAAATCCTGGTGGGAGCTAGTTAGCAAGAAATGATTTATTTTAGCAGCTGCATGTGGTTGTAATGTATTTGTTTTGTTTGACTAAATTAATAATTTACCTTCAAGTTAATTTTCTCTCTTATGTACAGTTGTTACTCCATCATATATGTCTGAATGACTCTATATTTGTGGATAATTATTAGCCAAATCCAAACTCAAAAGCATTCACATAGCAAGTGTGCCTTTGAAATTGAATAACACTAAACGAATCCTAAAATAAATATATTGCACTTGTTTGATGGTTGGATATGAGGTTTTATAAAATTCTAATTCAAACCGGGTCCATATTTGGATCAAATTTGGATCAAATATGGCTATGTTTCGCCTTGTTTTGATGTTTCGAAATTGGGTTGGGAGTTTGCGACAAAATATTTGAAACACTATTCGGATTGCATTTGATTTGAATATTAAGACGATAAAATATTCGATAGTAAGTTTGGAAATTTGAGATTTAATTTGAATCAGTTTTGAATATTGTTTAGGTTTGGAGAGAATTGCATTTTTGGTATAGAGCTATAGGTCAATTCCCACTTTTGGTACATAGGTTTATGTGTCCAACATATTTGGTACAGAGCTTTAACAAATTGTGACACATTTGGTACAACCGTTAAAAATTGCCGTTAAGGGGTGACGTGGCAGTTAATTCTAATTGTAAAGTTGATACCATTACTTATGTTGACTGATAATTTTACCCCATAACATTTCAGGTTACCAAAAACGCCCCACGTCTCCAAATTTAGTGACGATTTTAGTCCACATTGTTGCCAAATTTCAAAATTGACTCGAATAAAAGCACGTGCGGACCAATTTGAAAATTTTACTTATTTTATTTAAATAACTAATTTAATTTATAAACAATATTAATAAATTAAATAATACTTTAACATAAATATCACCAAAATTAAGAAAACATATTCTTTTTAAATATAAAATTTATATAATAGCATTAATCTATTTAATATTTACTAAAATAATAAATTATATAATTAAAAACTATTTAATATTTATTAAAATAATAAATAATTATAATTTTAAAAAAATTCCCAACCCAACCCACCAACTCTCCCCCCCCCCCCCCCCCCCCCCCCCCCCAACCCCAATTCCCAGGCCGCCGGCGGCTTGGGTCTTTGGTCCCAGGCCACCGTTGTGCAATTTTTAACGGTTGTACCAAATGTGTTACAATTTGTTAAAGCTCTGTACCAAATGTGTTGGACACAAAAAACTATGTACCAAAAGTGGGAATTGACCTATAACTCTGTACCAAAAATGCAATTCTCTCTTTAGGTTTGTAAGAAAAAAATTGAACTGATATTTGCCACAATTGTGTTACATAAGTTAAAATAATAAAACCTCTATAGAAAATGATAAATAATTGAGAACAAAATGAAAAAGGAGAGAGAAAGAGCACCAATTTCTACAAATCTAGAAAATAAAGGTGCTGGAATTTCAGGGCATCCTAAGTGTGTCCCGTAAGGGTTCATCTGATTTGGGCCACAACGAGACACATAACTAGCTGAATTTTTTGCCCAAATGCATTCGTTATCGATTTTGGGCCACTTCGTTGGGGGAAACATTTGGCCAAAACGATCCAAACAGACCCTGATATCCTATAGGCTCAAGAACTATATGATGTACTTGTATATATGTGTTCTTCAAGAACTGAACAAAAGTTAAGATTCAAACAAATGGAACTTTATAATTAAAAAAGCAAACCTTCTTAACTGTTAGGTGAATCTATTGGGTTTAAAAAAAACTCATTTTGAAGTGAGATTGAACATAATTACTCTAAATCTTTATAGCGGGATTATAATAATGAAATATCTTCAAACATACATCAAGCCAGTCCTATAATATAAAAGCCTAATCAAAATCTCTCATTTAAGTCCATAATCAGAAATGGGGCAACATAATATGGTCCTAAATCTACAACTTCCAGTCTGAAGATGTACGTTAATTATAGGAAAAATTCCCTTGGGCATATAGGAACCATTTTTTAAAAGCATGGGACCATACGTTCAATTTAATTTGGGGTTGTTGATATAGCCAGAGCAATTTTTTTTAAAATTGATAGTCCTACACTTCTCAAATTCAAGTTAAAAACCAATCCTTCCTCCATGGCCGGGACTGATAACTTTACTTCATCTTAAAAGTATAAACATGTGATTTTCTTGAAAAAATGATTTTTTCTTGGGGAATAAGAGAAGAATAATTAGGTTTTCTCTTCGTTTATGTAAGAAAAAAGAGTATTTGGAACAAAATTAGGTTTGTAATTTTCTTGACTTTTATCTTCATTTACAATTTCAATTTGTCTTTTTTTTTTTCTGGTATCTTTAGGCTAATTATTAGATTTTTTTTGGAATATTTTCATATATTCCCAAGAGACAATATTTGATAATTTTGAAAATATTATTATAAAGGAACAAGTTGTTGATTTATAAAAACTATTATCTATTATCATTTAGATAGATTCAAAAACAGTTTTTTTTATGAAAACATAAAAAATTTAATCTATGCACGAAAATTGATGAATTCTTAAATTACCTTAGATGTAATGGACATGTTCTTCTTCATGATAATTATCTTCATGATAAAATATTTTTAAAGAATGGGTTCGAAATTCTCACATCAAACTAATTTAGAGGGACAAAAGATAATTAGGAGGAGGAATAGAAATAGCCGATGTTTTAAAAATGGGACCGGACATGGAGCCGATAGACTTACTGGTTACTGGTTGGGTCGAATTAACCGTTTTAATCAGTGATTCAAATGGCGTGACGTCATAAGAAATAATAATTTAACTTAAATTTTAATATATATAATCAACTATTTAAAAAATCAATTCTTATCCAAAATTTTGAAGTTATTTTTATAAACTAAATACTATCTCATAAATCACAACTAGTAACATATCATTTCAATGATACTAAAAATAAAAACAAATACAAATAGTTATGCAAATTTTGAATCCACATAACATGTTCTATTAGAATTCACCACATGGATTGGGCTAAGTCCACTTACATGGCTTGGGCCTAACTCAACTTCAAAAGCTAGCTTGTAAGGTGATGATTGTTCAAGACCTTATAAGGTGGACTTAACTATTGTTTTCAACCAATGTGGGACATTTAATCTCAATACTCCCCCTATATGTTTGGGCGGGCAGAATGTTTGGGTGAACCAAGCCCAACACGTGACATATGAAAGCCCAACCTTGTGAATTTGCGACAAGTGGGTGAAGACCCAACACACGAATAATGACACTCCGGGCCTTTGTTAACCGGAGGATTAATGACACTCCAAGCCTTGAATAACTGGAGGAATAATGACAACCCAGACCTTTGTTATCTGAGAGAAATGTGTGGGTAGATATTGAAGCCCATCATGCGTACAAGGAGGAGTCCATCACGGAAGGAGGTGGCCCATTTTAATCTGGGCTCTGATACAATATTAGAATTCATTACATGGATTGGGCTAAGTCCATTTACATTACTTGAGCCTAACTCAACCTCAAAAGCTAGCTTGTAAGGTGATGATTGTCCAAGACCTTATAAGGTGGACTTAACTATTGTTTTCAACCAATGTGAGACATTTAATCTCAATATGTTCAAACATCAAATGGGTAAGAGTTAATGGTTAGAATCGAAAAGCCATCTGCCATAAAAATTCATTGAGGATTTGATTTTCAATGAAGGCACCTGTAGTGCTTGTCTACAGGTTATTGCTTATATCAAGCTGATGATTTCAGAATTATCAAAAAAGCTGATGATTTCAGACCATCCCTCAGAGTTAATGATTACATTAATATGTCATGCTATGTTATTATTCTAGCCTTAGATGTTGGATTGAAACGGATCCGCTCATTTTGAACTAACCCAACCCAATCCGATCCGAATCGAATTTGTTGAGTAAAGAGAAAATTGGAGGGAGTAAGGAGTTAACCTCCCTTTAGTGGGAGATTAACTCCCACATGATTAAAAGGGAAGAGGGGAGCACTCGGCTCCCCACTTGAAAACTTGGACAGACTTTTCGTCCCTTTGTTCTATATAGACAGGGGTAAATTCAAAATACTCCTTTGTGTTATGTCAAATCTGCAAGAAACTACCCTGTAAAATTTTTATTGTACCAAACTTCCTTATGTTTTCAAAAACCCTGCAAAAAACACTCAATTTATAAAAAAATAGGTCGTTTTGGATCGACATATTTCAAGAAATTATTTTTAAAATAGTTCAAGTTGTTCCCTACAACTTCACGTGATATATTTTTAAAATTATTTCTTGAAATATATATGTCAATCCAAAACGACCTATTTTTTACAAATTGGGTGTTTTTTGCAGGGTTTTTGAAAACACAAGGAAGTTTGGCGCAGTAAAAATTTTACAGCGTAGTTTCTTGCAGGTTTAGCATAACACAGGGGAGTATCTTGAATTTTCCCCATATAGATATATATATACACTCACCCACAAATACAAATATGTATGTATTTATTAAGCACATTAAAGGGTATATTTTCAGGTGATTAATGGAGCAATTATCATCAACAATTGTGCTCTTAGATTGTGGACACCAATGCTATTTCCATCGTGATATAGCCCCCTCGGCCCTCGGGAGCACCAAAACATGAGGTTTCAAAGTTAGAAGAAGTCGGTGATTTAACCACGGTGTTAGGCCAAATGGTGTATGAATTCTTGCGGGTGATCCATGGAGATTCCGAGTAAGGATTCGGGATTCGTATCCTTCGATTCCCAACATTAGATTGTTCAGTTTAAAAGGATATACAAAAATATGACATATTTCTTTATCACTTGATCTTATTCTCCAATTAAGTATAGAGGTATTGTCTTGCTTGTCATTGTTATAGCAAAAATTTCAATAGTGAATGCTGTTATTGTTGGTGACGACATAATCTATAGAGACTACGTAGGTATCAGCATAGGCAAGATGTTCACATCTATTTCTTAAAGTATTATTTTAGATGGAACACTAAGCTGCAAGATTTTGCAATACACACCCTATGAATCCTTTTTTACATATCTGTTTTTCAATTTTCCATTTGAAGTTGGACTGATGTGTAATTCGTATTGCAGAAGAGGTTTCATCTATTCTTTTAACTTTTGATAAATTAAGATTTAACATTTCATGAACCACACATTGGAAAATGATTTGAACTATCTCAAGTGGTAACCAATAGAAAAGGTTTTCTTTTCTGGTCGCTTAATTCTAAATAAATTTAATATTTCGATCAGGGTCTCGTTGTTCCAGTTCTCCGGAATGCTGAAAGCATGAATTTTGATGAGGTCGAGAAGGAGATTAACAATTTGGGCAAGAAGGCCAATGCTGGCACTATATCGATTGACGAGATGGCTGGGGGGACATTTACCATATCCAATGGTGGTGTCTATGGAAGTCTTTTGAGTACTCCTATCATCAATCCTCCTCAGGTTTGCTTCTCAACAGATGCTTTTGTATTTGTCGTTTCCTTCTTTTTCTTATTTGCTCAGTTATAACTACCTGGTTTTTTATTTGCTCGAATATAGTCTGCAATCCTCGGGATGCACACAATAGTGAACCGCCCTATGGTTGTTGGAGTTAACATAGTCTCACGACCTATGATGTAGATTGCATTGACTTATGACCATAGGCTGATTGACGGGAGAGAGGCAGTGTTCTTTTTGAGAAGAATCAAAGATGTGGTGGAAGATCCT
Source organism: Penstemon newberryi var. newberryi (assembly GCA_030819805.1). Classification (NCBI taxonomy): domain Eukaryota; kingdom Viridiplantae; phylum Streptophyta; class Magnoliopsida; order Lamiales; family Plantaginaceae; genus Penstemon; species Penstemon newberryi. Next base: position 32,909,016 of record JAUALY010000006.1, on the reverse strand, counting down.
CGTAGATTGTTACTGGATGTATGAAGACACTGCAGCCTTATAGTGTTTGAGCTCATACTAATTATATACACGAGTTGTTGCCCTCGAGTTTCAGTGGGTAAGAATAAATGCACAAGATTGAAATGTTTGCTTCTCCTTTGGACTTAAAACATTTTCTTCTGTTGTGGCCTGCTATGTGCAAATTGGAGTGAGAACTCCTCTAAATACAGGGGAAAATTCTTACATAGACCAGGTCTATGTGCTTAGTGGTAGACCTTGTGGTTGTAAATGCACCACATCATACATTTTGATGATGTCATGCTCTCACAATGTATGATGTGGTGCATTTACAATCACAAGGTCTATGAAAAGTTCATAGACCAGGTCTATGCAAGAATTTTCCAAATACAGGTACCTATATTTACCCCCTTTCCGTTTTTGAAAACTATTCCATATTCCCAGCACAGTCTTGCTTGATAAAGCTGTTAAATTGTTGTTGAGAGATGTGTAAGCAGACTAAATCAAAGTATTTTTTTGGTGCCAATAAAATATTTATACTGTTGGTGAGTTAATTGAAATTGTGTAGTAGGTCTTCCTCATTTTTCTCCCTAGTGTCTTGTTAGTACCTATTTCCTCAGTCGTATGGCTAAAGTAGGACGACGGGCTCATTTAGGTCTGCCAATGGGTGGGTTATACTTTTACTCTACCAACATCTAGAAGCTACTCATTGTGTCTGTGCTCAGACCTTGTTGATTAGGTCTGGTTCTGGTTCAGCTCTGGATAGGGTTTCGGTTTGGGTCTGTTACCCGATTTTGAGTAGGTACTTGTTGATTTTCAATATAAAACGAGCCATTGAATATAAAAATCTCAATAAAATGATGTTTGCTTGTCATGGACGGTGCTTGTCTGCGCCTTCCTTGCCATAGCCTCGCACGACCTCGCCTTTGGCTGGATAGCATTGTCCCAGGCTTAATATATAGCGTGATGTTAAGTCTAAACTTGTTTTTGATATAACACAAGTCAAGCGGAAAGCCCAAATATTGATTTTTATTTTAGTACTTGACTACTTGGTGTCCAGACTAGTTTCTGTGTACCTCAAATAATTTCCGGCGCATTCTAAATTCCTGCAAGTCCAAGTTGACAAATTTTTTCGGCTTAATCCCTCTTTGCACCCTAGAAATGTATCAGTTTGGCACTTTGCACCCTCGAAAAAAATCAATCCCACTTTGCACCCTCAAAACATATATTGTCTTTCACTTTGCACCCTAGGTGAATTTTAGGCCAAAAAGCAGGGGTATTTTTGTCACTCCCTTCAAAAGTCAACATATATTCCCTCCAAAATGTACTAATGTGAGATTCATGTTCAACTAAGAGTAAAATTGACAAAAAAAAAATTGGTGCACGTAAATTACCCATTAAAATAACTCAGAAAAAAACATAAAAAAAAAACGAGACGTCACATGTTGTAAATATAAATTTGAATTTGGGGTTTTAGTAGTTTTAATTCATGTGCTATTAAAAGTAAAATTGACAATTACCAATTAAAATAACTTCGAAAAAACATTAAAAAAAAATGAGACGTCACATGTTTTAAATATAAATTTGAAAAGACCGATGTCAAATGATATGTTTGACCATGTTGGAGTTTAGGGATCCTTATGTTATTTGAATGTACAAAGCTCTAATATATATATATATTATATATATATGTATATATATATTATATTTCGCATAGAACACAATTTTAACCAGCTACGTAAATTTTTTAGCTCACTACAAGAAAAACGTCAAATTTCGATGGATTTTCCTACAAATTTGTCACGGCAAAAATTGAGACCGAAACATTTCATCGAAAAACATCGTGTCGGAATTTTTTTTGATAAACCAACGAAAGTCTTGGCGCCATATTTACTTATACTCCACCACTTTACTGTAAAAACACGACTATTTTATTTATTTATTTATTGATATTATATTTTCTTATTTCGAGTTATATAAATATTTTTTCAGAATAATATTTTATATTAGGTCGAGTTAAGAGTAAGTAAAGTATTCATTTAACTGTCCTCCAAAATTATTTTTTTCTAAAGTTATTTCAATGGGTAATACTTTACTGTAAAAACACGACTATTTTTTATTTATTTATTGATATTATATTTTCTTATTTCAAGTTATATAAATATTTTTTCAGAATAATATTTTATATATATATTCTTTTTTTGAGAAATATATTTTATATTAGGTCGAGTTAAGAGTAAGTAAAGTATTCATTTAACTGTCCTCCAAAATGATTTTTTTCCAAAGTTATTTTAGTGTGTAATTTTTCAATTGTACTCTTAGTTGTACATAAATCTTACATTATTATATTTTGGAGGGAATATATGTTGATTTTTTAAGGGGAGTGACGAAAATACCCTTATTTTTTGGCTTGAAATTCATCCAGGGTGCAAAGTAAAATACAATATATGTTTTGAGGGTGCAAAGTGGGATTAATTTTTTTTGAGGGTGCAAAGTGCCACATTGATACATTTTTAGGGTGCAAAGTGACATTAAGCCAATTTTTTCCAGTTTTTTGCAATTTATGGTTGGGACAACTTATTAACGAAAAGCTTTATAGACTATGTTGGGATCCAAAAGAGGATAAAAAGTTCAGAAGATGTTTTACAATTTTGACATCATAGGTTAAATAAATATAAAAAAAATTATTCTTGACGTTGGCCTTTGGACATCTATCTTTACTCTTTATATCTACTAATCTACATGTTTTTTTTTATTTTGTTTTGATAAATTATATCTGCATGATTACATGATTGATTGTTGTTAAGAATTCTAGACATGTGTGGATGTCATTTGCTTCGTTTATCTCATATTTTTTAGAGTAGTTTCAAAAATATATTGAGATTTTTGAAATGTGAACTGATTTTAGAAACAAAATTTTGTTTGTAGAGATTATGAAAAAAAGAGAATAATTGTAAGTGATAGGTTATTTATGTCAAATCATGTTTGTTATTGACATAAGTTATGTAAGAGATAAGTTACTTGAGATTGTATAAAATGAGATTTTGTCGGGTGGAGAGCATAAGATAGCCCTTCACCTGACGACACTTGTCTCCTAAAAATTTAAATGTAAATAAGTTATTTTTTTTATTTTTTGAAGACAATTTTACCCTTTTTAAAAAGTGTTATTACTTTACTACTCACTTTTATAGAGTCCCTAACAAAGAAAAAAGGAAATTCTCACACACTCATCTTAAATGAACTCGAACCGAGTATCGAGTAGCTTGATATTTTACACGTTTTTTCAATTTTTAACTTATCGAGCTCGAGTTTCAAAAATTATCAAACGAGAAATCTTGTTCAAGCTTGTTTAATTTATTTGACGAACTAAGTTCAAACGAGCTTGAAAATTATAAAATTAGTATTAGTTTGATTTTCAGCCATAAATACAGCATGTTTTAACAAAATTAGAGAGTAGGTTTTGAATTCCTTTTTATTTTCTTGAACAAAATTTCTTCGTACTTAAAGAACTCATAGTTTTAACTTTTTTTAGGAGATTCTGGCTTACGCGTAGAAAGACCTGGTTTAATTTTTTGGGATGGTGATTGGATTTTATCTGACGTAACAGGTTCATCATCTTTTTTTTTTTTTGTTACAGATGATCGATATGAATTTCTTTTTGAAAAATGATAGATGTTTATCTTTTTGCTATTTTAGACTATGATGGATTTGTAGGAGGAGATACTGAATTGGACATGTTTGGGGAAGAAGGTACAAAAGTCAAGAACTTTTTTAATTAAATTTTAAATTGTTTTTGTTTTCAAATTAATAATTAATTTGTTTTTTTTATTTGATGTAATCAAGAATTGGAACAGGGATACGAAAATGACGCTGGTAAATATTTGATTTTTATTAAATTCTTTTTTTTTTTTGTTACAGATGATCGATATGAATTTATTTTTGAAAAATAATATTCTTTGTTTATCTTTTTGCTATTTTAGACTATGATGGATTTCTAGAAGGAGACTTGTGTCACGGGCTTAACTTTCTCAAAGCATCCCGTGCGGCACTTAGCCACGAACGCCCCCAGCGATCGTTTCCGCCACTCTGTCGGAATTGGCTAAGTCAGCCTCATACTCGTCCCGAATGAGGTATTGTGAAGGAGGTTAGTTGAGAAGGTAAATTAGCACACGAGAGTTGGAAGAATAGTTATATTATTACATGGATGGATTACAACCTCTATATGTAAACTTGGGATCTCCCATTGGTTGATCCTTACAAATGACTCCCTACCTCTATTTATAGTAGTTGGCATCCCTAATGGATGGCCAAGATTATTCTAATCTAACGGCTAGGAATGATCCTCTAGATCATTCCACAAAATCCCACTACATACTAATTTATTCTAGAACATTCTACAATATTCTACCACATACTACTACATATTTCTAGAACCTTCCACAAGGTTCTACTACCTTCCACTATCTTCCGTAACCTTCTAGAGTCTTCTAGAAGATTCTCCAACCTTCTAGAGTCTTCTACAAGGTTCTCCATCCTTCTAGAAGGTTCCCCAACCTTCTAGAATCTTCTACATTCTTCTAGAACATTCCGGATCCCTCCGGAACCTTGTAGCACCTTCCGGAACCCCCCGGAACCATGTAGAACATTCCGGACCCCTCCGGAGTTCTCTTGGATGTCCCGGACATGTGTAGAACCCTCTAGAATCCTCCGGAACCTCCAAGACTTGGTTTGACACTTCCAAAAGGCATGGGCCGCCCCTGGGATGCCCAGTGCCACTCGACGGCCTTTCCTTGCCCACGTGCCTCGTATCACGCCCGGCTAGGCCTCCCGCCTTGCCGGCTGTCCCGTGGCGCGCGCCTATCGCGCCTTCCTCATCCCGGGGCCAGACATGCCACTTGCCTGGCTGCCCGTCCTCGCTGCTTGGCTAGCCCGGCCCCCTGCCTGGCTACCAAGGTCCTCTCTCGGGCCATCAACGCTCCCCCTGAGCGGTGTCCCGTTCGTGCGAAACCTCACCCTAGGTTCCTTGGTCACGCACTTCCTTCGTCAAGGTAGGTGTGTCTCCGTCCCTGGCTCCCCCAGAGCCGCGCTCCCGTCCATCGGGTCTCCGTGTCGCGCCATTTTGCCCCCAGCAAAATGTCAGGGCGTGACACTTGGATATGTTTCGGGAAGAAGGTAAAAAAATCAAGAACTTTATTAATTAAATTTTAAATTGTTTTTGTTTTCAAATTAATAATTTATTTGTTTTTTTTATTTGATGTAATCAAGTCACTGATCAAGAATTGAAACAGGGATACAAAAATGACGCTGGTAAATATTTGATTTTTATTAAATTGTTTTTTTTTTAATTTACAATTAATTTGTTTTTTTTTTTAATTTACAATTAATTTATTTTGATGTAATCAAGACCCTAAAAAATGATGCTTTTGTTTTTTTAAATTTAAAATTAGTTTTTTTAGGGGAAAAACTCACCAGAAATTCTGTGACTTTTTAAATTTAAAATTATTTTTTTTAGGGGAAAAACTCACCAGAAATTCTGTGACTGGGGATGTATGGCCATGCATTGATGTATCTTCATATTATAAACTTTGGCCAGCATCTACAGATGAACACAACAATGATTCGGTAAGCTTCTTTCACAAATATACAGACATCCCTTCTCTATTTATATTTAATCTTTACTGGTCCTTGCATAAGAATATGTTTGTAACCTTAAAGGTGGATAAAAGATATTACTTAGTAACTTTTAAGAGGACTATGTTTGTAACCTTAAAGTTGAAGATATATTTTTAAACACTAATATTGAGTAATTAAATATTACAAGACTGAGTAATAAATTACGATAAGAAAATCAATTTATCCCTTACCACTGTTCTTGAATTGGAAATGAATGGATATATGTGCTATGGAATCCAACTCCTCCTGCTTTAATGAGAATGGTAAACAGGAAAAGACAACAAAAATTGAGTATATTCAAAATCTTGACAATATGAATTGAAAACGATTCTTTGTTCTCTGAGTGGTAGTGCTAGTTATATGTTCTCTGCTTATTTTTTTTGTAATGAAGGTTATACATATTGAATGGGATCAGAGTTTCCATATTCCGATTTAAGTGTTTGTATGTTTTTGTGAAAGTCATAAAAACGATTCTTTTTTGTCCTATTAAAAGACTGTATTCCTTTGTAAACACAACAGGTAACAAGGCGTAAAGCTCCGTCTTTAGTACAATTATGTGCTAAAGTAGGGACAGATTTCTTGGATCTTATTGGAAATGTAGTAGACACCGACATTCATCTACTAAATCTGATTTTGCCGCATGCAAGTATGGAACAACTAAAACACATAGAATCAAGTTCAAAAGATCTTTCACACATAACCGATAGGTTGTGGAAAGATTTCTTCGTCAAGGAGTATGGTTCGAAACTGGCAGAGGAAGTTGAATTTGTTATGGAAAAGTGGAAATCAAGATTCAAGTGGAATAATTTGTACAAGGCTATGGAAAAGCAAATACGTACTGACAATAAATTATTCTTAAATGGTAAGTTTGTTATTGAATTTGACTGATAAAAATGATCCAATTTCTTTTTACAGGGGATATAATATATCTGGATTTGTGATTTGTTAAGCTCATTATATCTAAGTTGACACTCTTTTGCAAAACATTTCAAACCGTAATTCAACCTATAGGTTTCGATTTACTGTTCTCACATAGGTTGACCGTTCTTTTCATTTTCTTCAAATAATGTGTTCAATTAGTACCTAAGATTAATGTTTTCTACTTTGTGTTTCCAGGCAATATAAGTTACTATTAACATTTATGTCCTTTACCTCTAATATTTTTCTCGGAAATTTTTTTTTCAGGGAGTTTTGGATGGAAAATATGGGGACTCTCAGAATAATCATTTTACATGGTTGGAGGAATTGATCAGGTCATTGCTAAGGCTGAAAAGATTGCCAAGAAATCTGCTGCCTAGATATTTTTTTCTGCTCTACTGATAATTTTGATTAAAAGAATGGCAATGCCATTATCTCAGGAGTTTTTTTTTTTTTTTTTTGGGACCAAAATTTTATGTTTTAGTTTTTTATCTACTGCGGGGAGTGATGATACAGATGTGGTGCCAAGAGGCCTCTCTTGCCCAGCAGCCCCCATTTGTTTCATTGGATGATATAATAAGTGGGGTAAGAAAGGCATAACTTGTACATTTTTACTTGAATTGGTTGAAGAATATTTGGAAGCTTAAATATTGCTTTGTCCAAACACCCCTGGTTTTAGATCAGGTTCATTACATGTGGCTTAATTTGCTATTTTGCTAAATCGGTGTGAAATTTTGTGCCCCGGGAAAAATTTATGTAGTTCTTACACTGCTTGCACCTGAGTTTTTAAATTTACCTTATACTTGGTTTTTTTTCGTTGTTTTTTATTTTTGACGATTTTTGTGGCAGCATTCATGTGTTACAATTGATATTAGTTTATTACAGACATTAAAGATCATTTGATATTACTAAGACCATCTTCAACCGAACTCCTTGCCCAATTGCCTTGCCCTCTTGCCTTGTCCTCATGCCTTTTCGACCCACATAAAAATCTCATCTCTAACCGAAGGGCAATCAACATCCATTAATTCAATTTCGCAACTTTTCCCACTCTCCCCACTCAAACTTATTTTATTAATAATAATAATAATAATAATAATAATAATTTTATTAATAATTATACAATCATGAAAATTAAGGCATTCTTAATAATAAGAAAATCAACAACTAAATATAATAAACGGAAAACAACGACGACTAACATAATGAACGAAAAAAACAACACTTATTATTAATGCACTTAAACAGAAAGGAAAAACAACAAAAAATAAACACTAACGACTACACATAATTAAAGCAAAACAACAAAGATTACAAGAAATTGGACATGGGTATCTAGGGAAGGAACTGAAATTGTCAGCGCCTAGATTGGCCTCGCCTCCAGACGAATCTTCTCCAAATTGTAAAGGGCCTTCTACTTTTCTTGCCTGGAGGATATGCTTCTTCGTGTCCGTCCAAAATTGTTTCGAAAGCGGAGTCATTTGAGATGTATTCATTGAGAATACTTTCATTACTCTATCTTTCTCTTTAACGCGCATTTCCGCCTATTTAAGACGCATTATTTCATAATGTCTTCTTTGACGTCCTTCCTCTAATGTCAGTTGGAGTCTTTCAGCAGATTTAATATTTTCTTCCTCTCGCTCGTCATCCATAACACTGGTTGAAGCCTTTCCTTTTCCCTTGGCTCTTTTTGCTTTCTTCGTACCAGTTGACCTTGAATCAGCCATGGGAGTCCTCTTAGGTGTCACCGATACATTGTCCTCGGGAATCTGAAAATTAATTTCTGGACAATATTACCCCGATGAGAGTGTTGAACCCTTCATTCTCCATCTGCGAGTGGGTATGTAGTGGATCTACCTTGCTTGTAAGTTATTTGGCTGGATAACTCTATATATAGGTGATGAGGGCTATTTTACGCATATAATGATATAAAGCTTTCCGAGAAGGTTCAGGATCGATCCGACCTATGGAGACTACAGGATCGGCTCGACCTGCCCATATGTATCTGATCGACCTGATGACCGATCCTGAAGATTTATTGGGCCATGCGGTACTCCTAAGCCATGCAGGATTCCTAGGCCTAATAGGATTCCTAGTCGCATTAGGATGAGACTATTATTATAAATACTGAGTTTTACATTGTATCAGGGATCCGAATTTTTAACCTATCTATAATACTACAACTGTTTCTCCTCCAATATACTTGTTCGTACGTGATTATAGCTCTTTAAATTGTTCTTGAATTGCATCATCCTGAGTACTTATGGTATCCAGATTATGGTGGAGATATTCAAGGTGCAAAGATTATCATTACAAAAATTATATTACATGTCTAAGATTCCTATCTGAACAAAGGCATCGATTGAAATAATAGCAACTCTATATGCAAATTCTCGAGAAAGAGTTTATCTTCGATGGTCATCATAATAACAAGTACTTCGGAACCTTCGAGCTACAGAACATACCATCTTTACGTCTACTTTGAGAACAGTGACGAGAAACTAAAGTTCAGGCTTTCTTCTAAGGATCGGCATCTGTCACTGGTCGAGAGAAGAGTACATGCTATCACAACTCGACCACCTCGAAGAAGCTGATGCTTTCCCTTCGCCAAGTAAAGTAGGGATCAGAAGGATCTCATGCATGGCATCGTCGACCTGTTAGAAACAAGTTGATTTCGATAAAGCAAGAATCCAACTTTCCTCTGACCTCGACCTATAGCCTATGAAGTAACTTATGGTCGACTAATCCCTCATTACGAGATTTGTCCGAGCATCATCATATATGATAGAGATTTCATTTTTCCAATTCATCCCATACCAAATCAGGAATTCATCCTTCGTTGAGGTAATACGTTTTGGTGGACGATGATGGTTATACTGATGAAAATTTTTCTTGAGAAACTTCATTATTGAAAAACAAAGAAATAGGGAATGACCTTTTTATAGGCAGGAGATAAAGGATCCAACGGTGTTACCTTGAGATCTTATCTACGGTCTAGATTGATCAGACGACTAAGGAATATTATACTAAGCAATTGATTTAAGTTCTCAACATCATAACATATGATCAACTACAGTCAAGAAATCTAAAGTAAAGACGCAGATTAACCATTCAAAAATAATGATTTTATTAAATTCTTCAATGGTTACATTAAACAAGTACTGTCGACTGAGTACATCGAGGAAGGACATTATTCATCCTTCAGTTACAAACTAGAATAGTTACAAATACTCGACATTAACTAGCCTACTAACTAATCCTCGAAATGATTGCTCCTCCTTCTTGGAATCTTGTGACTGGATTGGTGAAGATTGGCAAATATACTTCACCAGACCTTTGTGAAACACCCTCCTTGATCGAAGGATGTCCAGATGGAAGATTACAAAGTATCCGCCTGAGTTGAAGGATATCTCATCCAACTCATACAAAGTATCCTCCTTGGTCGAAGAGAATACCCTGACACAGGGGATACCATCATTTTAATGAACTAACCAGCTCTCATCTCTCATAAACAGATTTGGTTAATATCTCCACCATAATCTGGATACCATATGTACCAAGTTGGATTCTTATGTCTTCCTAAAGATGACATTTTTGTTATTTCTATTATGATTCTTATTGTCAAAAGAAATATTTATAGTACAAGGAATTTATCAGTTAGCGGACACAACATACGAAACGTCCTATATCTACGGTTACGGTACAACTACCCAGGCGACTTTTCCTCTCCCGAGAAAACAGGCAACAATTATTATGGCATTCAGATCGAAACGATGTATGCTTCTACACGAAAAACGATTGAAATATCGAGCTGCTCTATTCACGACAAAAGGAATTCATTATATTTACATTTCTAAAAAAAAAAAAAAAAAAAAAAAAAGAGGCTTTGCCTACTGCTCAAAAGCATGATCGGGACTTGTTTGATGAGCAAGATAGGTGAGCATTTCTTTCGTACGTTGCTTATATCCAAGAGAAAATCCCCTATCAAACTCCTACTTTTTCCCTTTCTCGATCCAAGATTGGGTAACCTCTTCTAGGGTTTTGTTCAGTTGGAGCAACTCTTATTTCTCCTTGGTAAGCTGCTCCTTATCGGACTCTAAGCTGCTATTAACCCGAGCTAGGTCTTTCTTCTCTTTAGAGAGCTTTTCATTAGCTGCTCGGAGATTCTCGGCTTCGTTCATCAGCAACCGATGAGCAGCAGCAATTGTGTCCATCCGTTCAAGGGAGTCTTGTTGAGAATAATAAGCCTCATCATTCTGTATCCCAAGCTGAAGAGCTTCATGCTTAGCCTATTATGGAAACATCAGAATTTTAAAATTTTTAGAACTGATCGACAAAAGATTTCTAGTGAAATGGAAAGGCCATTTACCTGCTCCAAACGCTTGAAGATAGATTGAACAAGCCGCAAAGAAGAGTGGTCCTTCAGTTTTTCAAGCTCTTTGGGAAGAATTGTACCCATTCCCAAATTCCAAGATACCGCATCGGGCTCAAAGGTTGTAGGAATGTATGCATTCAAAGAAACCCCTCTAGATCGATTCATCTCAAAATCAGTTATTTCTTCGACCTGCTCTTTAAAAGAACGATCGTCCAAAAGAGTAGGATCGTCCATGGGATTTTTGAAACTAGATTTACTGGGACCAGACCCGGTTTTAGGCATTTCTTGAGGAATAGCAGAAGGAGAGAGAACTTGAGTATTTTGGGAGTTGGAAACGATAACATTAGAGGTCAGAGGGGCGAAAAGAGACTCGGGAATATCTTCCACTGGTCTGCCTATCTGCAAATTTGGCTCGACCTCAGGATTAGGAGGAATGGTAACGATCTGTTGAGAGTCTTCTCGACCAGAGATTTGATTTATTGTGGCATCTTGTACAGAATGAGGAGGGTTATCTCTTGTTTGGTCAGCAGGAGAAGGAGAACTAACTTGAGACCTCTCGTTCTGGTAAGCTTCCAGGATGCTCGGATCGACCAAGGGACTATTGATCGAAAGCCGAGAAGGACCCGTGGAAGAATCCAAAATTTCCTTCGCCTGAGAAGGAGTATTCACCTTTGATCGGGGAATTTCCCCTGGAGAGGTTGACACCTGCTCGGACTGAGACACAGGTTTCCGAGGAGGAGCTCCTCCCTCGGAAGTTGGCTGGTATGAACTTTCAGTTCGGGTTTTCATTTTTGGTGTTTCTCGTCGGGATGTGCCCCGTAAAGATCGCTTTGTGGCCCCAGAAAATAGATTGGAACTCATGATCAAAAAATCAGAGAATTTTGTGATTATTGAACTCTATCTCCGATCTATAAGAGAGAAATTTTAAAATTGCAAGTGGGAACGCGCGGTAAAAATTCAAAGATTTTACCTTTATATATAGTAAAGGAAATGACAGTTATGTCCCTAGTCTTTGGCGCGCGCAGTAAAATTTCAAAAATATGTCAGAATGGATTGTTAGTTAAGTATTACTATCATCAAAATGACAGAGAATACTTCGACGAAGACAAATTTAACGCCGAAAATTATATATACCAAGTAAGGGATTTTTACTGACTACATTTACAAATATTGCATGTTCTACTGGATAAAATAACAAGAAATTAGAAAGGAAGAAGAAAACATATGATATCCTAGTCTTAAAAATGGCCTAAAGTGGAGAATTGGCTTCTTCCGAGGACGACCTTTCATTATCTTCATCAGATCGTTCGTCTGCTTCATCTCCTTCAACGTCCTCTGCTAACTCCAAGTCAGGTGCAGGCACAGGCAATGGAGTTCCAAACTCAGCCACTAAATGGGCTAAAGGATGATGGCGGTACTCGACAGAAGGCAAGGAATCAGGGGGGTACTCTTGGAGTTTTCGATCCTTTCCAATCTCCATGACCTTGCGGTATTCATCTCGCTTATCAGGGATCTGCCCAGACTCGATCAATTGATCGACCCCCTTGAAAAACGAGCTCAATAGCAGATCTCCTATTTTCTGATGAATTATGGCCGTATAAACTGGAGAATCAAGAAACTCCCGGACAACGGATTCGACGTCAGGAGATTGATGTTCGTCTATAGCCTTATCCAAATTGGAATCATCTTCTTTGGCCGCAAGTTGAGATCGGAGAGAAAGAATCTCCGATTCCAGTTTACTGATCACGGTGGCGTGTGAAACACGTTGCTCATCCAACTCTTGATTCAGTCGATCAACCTGCGGTTGATAACGACTAGCATCCATCATTGTGCTGATAATATGAGCATTATCAGTCTCCAAGTTTGGATTGGCACTAGGAGCAAGCTGAGTCTCAGCAGATGCACGAGAATTATCGACCTGAGCAAGTTGATCTTCAAGATCCTTGACTCTGGCGGTCAGAATATTGTTGGATTCCTCAACGAACTTGCACTGTTCTCTATGCAATGCCGTATCATACATAGCAGATACCAAAGCATTACCAGTCTGTGGTAAGAACATGTTGTCTACATAAGAAATGATGTAAAGTAGTTGAAATTTGATGAAAAAGCGAACATAATTATAATATATTACCACTTCATGGGCATGAGCGGCTCTTGCCAACTGATCGAGAGGATTTTTCTTAAAAGTCCGCTGCACGTCTTTGACAAAGGTCGAAGACAGAAGAAGCCGAATTGACTTATCGATGACGTTCTCCTTATCATCGGTCGTCAATGAATCCCTTTCGGAATACCCAGCCGCCCGTTTTCCCTGAAGATGGCTCTCGATCATGTCTATCAAGGAAGCTTTATGACTTGTATCTCCAACATGAGTGAAGTACTCGCCCTCTTTGTCATAGAACTGAGTTTTTCTATTAGCATCGGGACCAGTAGGATTCCGTTCTGGCCAAGTCTTACAACCCAGAATACCATATTTCTCCCTAAGGAATTTGGGTGGAAAGCCACGGCCTGGGCGAGAGCTCGTCGAAGGAATATCCGTTGAAGTTTGATCAGTTGGGGGAGGAGCTACTCGGATAGGATCTGCATTCTCGAACTCCTCCTCCTCAATGTCTTCTAGATCCTGATGTTGGTCTCTTCTCCTTTTTCTGGATTGCCTCTGCTCTATTGGAACTTTTCCCGACGACTTCTTCTAATTTGAAAGGGCAGTCTTTCCAACCACAGAAAAACGGCAATTCTCGACCATAGAAGCTACAATATAAGATCGATAACGTTAATGAACGACGAATTTAAAGATCTTTTTTAAGGAATAAAATAACTAACAACCAAATCTTACTTAGGGATCGATCGTCCGATGGGATGGGAAAATCCAGAGAACTCAATCCAGCCTTCCGAAGGAAGATTTCTCCGACCAGGTAAGCTGATTGATATTTATCCGATCTCATCTCCTCAATCAAGTCAGACAAAAAATGGTCGTCTGGGGCCATTTCACCAGTCACCTTTCGACCACCATACACCCAAGATTGGTTATAACCCCAGTCATGAGTGAACTCTTCAATTTCTCCATTCTCAAGTATACGCAAAGTCAGAGCCTTAACAAAAAAGAAGTTCGACTTCCATTCCATACTGTTGCTCGAAATGGCGTTTTCTAGAACGGCAAACCCGGGTCTTTGGCTAACATATTAGTAGCCTCTTGTTGGTTAATATTGGAGAAGGATTTAAAGATGAAAAAAATGGTAATTTGGAAGTCATCAACTAAGAACTGAACAGCTTAGTGAAACCTATCTCATGGTCTGGACGCTAAGTGACCGAACCAATGAAGTGGGATATCAGATGGGTATTATCAGCCGAGTCAAGATAGATATGTTCATTCTTGAATCAGCCGAGTGATCAGCAAAGTGATCATCAGCAGAGTACTTCCACCAGCAGAGTGAAGACGTTCAGGAAGCTTATCAACGGGAACCAGCTAAGAGCTGAGTGCATTAAATGCGACTGACATAAAGTAGACATCCATACAGCAGAGTGTACAGTGCAACAGTTGCAGGGAGCCGTTCCGCGTGTCAGGACTAGTACTCGAGGACTGTAGCTTTCTGTCAACCATCAACGGGCAGAAAATTCAAATCCGAGGAGTATAAATAGAAGACAAACTGAAGGTCTTAAGAGAGCTTGCACAACTCAAGATCATATCATAAGAGCAAGATCCATCAGTTGAGTCATCTGATCACAAGCCGAAGTCATTTGTTGACAAAGCTTTTCGTTGAAGAACAGAGAACTTAGTTGTCTGTCTGAGTGACTTTCAGCTGTAAAAGAAAGGAGTGTATATCCATCTTTGTGAGTGATATAGCTTCCTAGTATAGGATTTCTGAGTGATCTTCTGTACTGAAAATAGCGTGAGGAGTGTAGATCCATCTAAGTGAGTGATCTAGCTTCGGAGTGTAGGATTTCTGTGTGATTTCTTACAGCGCACTTGTGACTTTTCATTTGTTGATCAGCGCAAGCATTGTATACTTGATTACTTTGTGTTTTCTAGTATAACCCAAGATCTTCGTGACTTGGAAGAGTGGACTAAAGGATTTTTATCCATATAACCACTATAAAAATCCTGTGTGTTTGATTTACTGTTTGCTATACTTTGCATATTTATCAAAGAAGATTTTAAAAGGAGTTGTAAAAACTGGGGACAAAATCTTTTGAGTGAGAAAACTTAAAGAGGAACAGATTGGTGAAAAACACTTTGAATATCCGCTGCCAACTAGTTTCTAAAAACTCTGATTTAACATCTGAAATCAGCTGAGTGAAAATCGGATGAGTGGTCAACTCTGCTGATAAAGCTTTGTGCGCATCAGCTTAGTAGTCTTACAAATCTCGATCAGCTTAGACTGCTGATTTGAAAAGTTAGAGAAAAAGTTTTAAAGTTCTCAGAGTTCTATTCACCCCCCCCCCCTCTAGACCTCATTGACCACTTTTGGGACCAACAAGTGGTATCAGAGAAGGTTGCTCTGGTAATTTACCTGATACCATCAAGTAGCATCAGGGTAGGTGGTTTATCTTGAATCAGTTGCCTGATCAACGAGCTTGATCCAAAGTGTGTTTTTCAAATTTTTCAAAAAGAGAGCATATTTTGAAAATCAAAACTTTTTGAAAAATGGATGCCATAAACCATGTTCGTCACATTGGTCTTATGAGCTTTGAAAACTGGAAAATCAGAATGGAAATTTTCTTGCTGCTTATAATGATGACATGATTACATGTATTACAAAAGGACCATTCAGATTCCAGAAGACTGTGAAGGTTGCTGGCCAACCAGATCAGATAGTTGACAAAGAGCTGGATGAGCTGACACCTAAAGAAAACAAGTTGGTAAATCTTGATAAAAAGGCGAAGTTCATCATGTTCAGAGCTGTAGACGAAGGCAATTTCCAGAAGATCAAGCATTTCAAAACTGCCAAAGAGATGTGGGATAAAGTCTGCGGGCTAAGCGAAGGAAACGACGCTATCAAAGAACACAAGCTCAGTGTGGCTCTTGAGGAGTTTGAAAATTTCAAAATGAAGTCTGGTGAAACGATTGATCAAATGGATACCAGATTTACCAAAGCCCTGAATGAAGTTCTAAGATTTGGTAAAGAATTTTCGAACAAGGAGATCACAACAAAGGTTCTCAAGGCCTTGCCACCTAAATTCAACATGAAGGTGACAGCCATGGAAGAATCAAGGGATTTAGAGAAGATTTCTCTTTCCGAACTGTTCTCATCTCTCAAAGCGTATGAGTATCATATGCCAAGATTGGGATTAGAAGTGTCAACCAGTTCAGACCCTACTGCTGCTCTAATGGCGTCAGACAAGTCAAGAAAATCAGCAGACAAGTCAAAACAGAAGACTATGCTGAGTTCAGAAAAGGGATACACTGCTGACGACGTTACCCTGCTGCTAAATGATTTCAAGAAGTTCTACAAGAAGAAAATAAAATTAAAATATAAAAATGCTACTTCATCTTCTTCTGATCATTTTCAGGAAAACAGGGATTCCTACAAAGCAAAACTTAGAGACTACCATGAAGAGGAGTATGGGCTCTTGATCAAAGACCATCCAACCTCATCATCTGAGAAGTTTGCTGAAAAGGAAAAGCGTGCTAAAAAGGAGCGTAAGCTTAGTAAGAGCAAATCAAAGTTAGCTGATGCAGCAAAGCTAATAAACTCCCGCACATCTTATTCAGGCCGCAAGTCGTCTGATAAAGAATTTGACGAAGTACCCGAGACCATATGCTTAACTGCCATAGAATTTGATGATTCTGAAAATTGGGGTAACTTCTACTGATTAATGTAATGCACTATTTGAATCGATTGAATAAATGCTGAATTACAAATTCAAATACTGTTTGTGCATTTGCCAAGCTTAATGAAGAGATGACTCTGCTGAAAAGAGCAAATCAGATCACTGAAACTTCAGGTTGAAAAAAAACATCAAGAATCAGCTGACTACCAAAAAGCTTGAGCATGAGAATGAAACTCTAAAAGTTGAGTATGCAATTTGTTTTGATAATATAAATGAACTTAAAAGAAGTAACTGCATCATTCTCTAAAAAGAAAATCAGAGGCTTAAGAGAACAAGTCTACTGATGCTCAATAGGTTAGAAAACCTAGTAAGCTACCTAAGACTTATCAGACTAGTAAACTCATCAGCAAGTAAGCTGAAATAGGCTGCTGATAGGTGTAAAATTAAAGTGGTATCAAGTCTGTTAAATCTAAGGAGAGTTATTAAATAACTCAGGTAAGAAATTGAGGTTAAAATGAATTATTTGGCAAGAATTTGAATCACATTATGATAATTGTTATTTCAACATGCTTTATGCCTATTCATATTAAGAGAAACTCTCATCATACTACTTGACCACGAATTCTTGAACTTAGGGGGAACGTGTACGACTAGCGGTACTCCTAAATAAAAGATGAAGTTGTCAATAAGTCAAAGTGAAGCTATCAGAAGACTGCTTCTTATCAGCTGACTGAAACTCAACAGCCAAGTGATTTTCAAGAATGTACTACACCAAGTGGTATCAGCAAGTGCTATCACATCGACAAGTGATATCAGCTGACTAATCTGATTTGTATCCTTACAAGTAGCATCAGACTACAAGTGGAATCAGACCACAAGTGGTATCAAGTGGTAAAAATTCTTGAAGTTAAAGGGAAATTTTCTAGCTGGATTGATAAACGGCAACGAAGACTACCTAGATCAGCCAAGTGCTTACCCACCTATCTTCAACATACTAGTTTGCAGTCTTATGGAAAAGAAGTTATCACAAATCCTAAAAAGGGGGAAGGATAAAATGGACAAGAAAAGATGCAACTAAAGTTTTGGTGTTGATGACAAAAAAGGGGAAGATGGATGCAACTAAGAACCCTTTAAGCAGAAGATCAGAAAGGGAAAAAGAACCATCACATGCAAGTGGTACTTTTTTAAAAAAGTTGTAACGGACCAAAAGAATTTCCATCTCAAGGCATGAAGACTAAATCTGAAGACTTAAGATTGGTTCTTAGTTGAAAGTTTTGTCATTATCAAAATGGGGGAAATTGTTGGTTAATATTGGAGAAGGTTTTGAAGATGACAAAAAGGGTAATCTGGAAGTCATCAACTAGGAACTGAACAGCTTAGTGAAACCTATCTCATGGTCTGGAAGCTAAGTGACCGAATCAGCGAAGTGGGATATCAGATGGGTATTATCAGCCGAGTCAAGATAGATATGTTCATTCTTGAATCAGCCGAGAAGCCATCAGCCGAGTGATCAGCAAAGTGATCATCAGCAAAGTACTTCCACCAGCAGAGTGAAGACGTTCAGGAAGCTTATCAACGGGAACCAGCTAAGAGCTGAGTGCATTAAATGCGACTGACATAAAGTAGACATCCGTATAGCAGAGTGTACAGTGCAACAGTTGCAGGGAGCCGTTCCGCGTGTCAGGACCAGTACTCGAGGACTGTAGCTTTCTGTCAACCTTCAACGGGCAGAAAATTCAAATCCGAGGAGTATAAATAGAACACAAACTGAAGATCTTAAGAGAGCTTGCACAACTCAAGATCATATCATAAGAGCAAGATCCATCAGTTGAGTCATCTGATCACAAGCCGAAGTCATTTGTTGACAAAGCTTTTCGTTGAAGAACAGAGAACTTAGTTGTCTGTCTGAGTGACTTTCAGCTGTAAAAGAAAGGAGTGTATATCCATCTTTGTGAGTGATATAGCTTCCTAGTATAGGATTTCTGAGTGATCTTCTGTACTGAAAATAGCGTGAGGAGTGTAGATCCATCTAAGTGATTGATCTAGCTTCGGAGTGTAGGATTTCTGTGTGATTTCTTACAGCGCACTTGTGGCTTTTCATTTGTTGATCAGCGCAAGCATTGTATACTTGATTACTTTGTGTTTTCTAGTATAACCCAAGATCTTCGTGACTTGGAAAAGTGGACTAAAGGATTTTTATCCAAATAACCACTATAAAAATCCTGTGTGTTTGATTTACTGTTTGCTATACTTTGCATATTTATCAAAGAACTCAAACATACAATTTAACCAAAAGATTTTAAAAGGAGTTGTAAAAACTGGGGACAAAATCTTTTGAGTGAGAAAACTTAAAGAGGAACAGATTGGTGAAAAACACTTTGAATATCCACTGCCAACTAGTTTCTAAAAACTCTGCTTTAACATCTGAAATCAGCTGAGTGAAAATCAGATGAGTGGTCAACTCTGCTGATAAAGCTTTGTGCGCATCAGCTTAGTAGTCTTACAAATCTCGATCAGCTTAGACTGCTGATTTGAAAAATTAGAGAAAAAATTTTAAAGTTCTCAGAGGTCTATTCACCACCCCCCCTCTAGACCTCATTGATCACTTTTGGGACTAACAAGTGGTATCAGAGCAGGTTGCTCTGGTAATTTACCTGATACCATCAAGTAGCATCAGGGTAGGTGGTTTATCTTGAATCAGCTGCCTGATCAACGAGCTTGATCCAAAGTGTGTTTTTCAAATTTTTCAAAAAGAGAGCATATTTTGAAAATTAAAACTTTTTGAAAAATGGATGCCATAAACCATGTTCCTCACATTGGTCTTATGAGCTTTGAAAACTGGAAAATCAGAATGGAAATCTTTCTTGCTGCTTATAATGATGACATGTTTACATGTATTACAAAAGGACCATTCAGATTCCAGAAGACTGTGAAGGTTGCTGGCCAACCAGATCAGATGGCCAACCAGATCAGATAGTTGACAAAGAGCTGGATGAGCTGACACCTAAAGAAAACAAGTTGGTAAATCTTGATAAAAAGGCGAAGTTCATCATGTTCAGAGCTGTAGACGAAGACAATTTCCAGAAGATCAAGCATCTCAAAACTGCCAAAGAGATGTGGGATAAAGTCTGCGGGCTAAGCGAAGGAAACGACGCTATCAAAGAACACATGCTCAGTGTGGCTCTTGAGGAGTTTGAAAATTTCAAAATGAAGTCTGGTGAAACGATTGATCAAATGGATACCAGATTTACCAAAGCCCTGAATGAAGTTCTAAGATTTGGTAAAGAATTTTCGAACAAGGAGATCACAACAAAGGTTCTCAAGGCCTTGCCACCTAAATTCAACATGAAGGTGACAACCATGGAAGAATCAAGGGATTTAGAGAAGATTTCTCTTTCCGAACTGTTCTCATCTCTCAAAGCGTATGAGTATCATATGCCAAGATTGGGATTAGAAGTGTCAACCAGTTCAGACCCTACTGCTGCTCTAATGGCGTCAGACAAGTCAAGAAAATCAGCAGACAAGTCAAAACAGAAGACTATGCTGAGTTCAGAAAAGGGATACACTGCTGACGACGTTACCCTGCTGCTAAATGATTTCAAGAAGTTCTACAAGAAGAAAATGAAATTAAAATATAAAAATGCTACTTCATCTTCTTCTGATCATTTTAAGGAAAACAGGGATTCCTACAAAGAAAAACTTAGAGACTACCATGAAGAGGAGTATGGGCTCTTGATCAAAGACCATCCAACCTCATCATCTGAGAAGTTTGTTGAAAAGGAAAAGCGTGCTAAAAAGGAGCGTAAGCTTAGTAAGAGCAAATCAAAGTTAGCTGATGCAGCAAAGCTAATAAACTACCGCACATCTTATTCATGCCGCAAGTCGTCTGATAAAGAATTTGACGAAGTACCCGAGACCATATGCTTAACTGCCATAGAATTTGATGATTCTGAAAATTGGGGTAACTTCTACTGATTAATGTAATGCACTATTTGAATCGATTGAATAAATGCTGAATTACAAATTCAAATACTGTTTGTGCATTTGCCAAGCTTAATGAAGAGATGACTCTGCTGAAAAGAGCAAATCAGATCACTGAAACTTCAGGTTGAAAAAAAACATCAAGAATCAGCTGACTACCAAAAAGCTTGAGCATGAGAATGAAACTCTAAAAGCTGAGTATGCAATTTGTTTTGATAATATAAATGAACTTAAAAGAAGTAACTGCATCATTCTCTAAAAAGAAAATCAGAGGCTTAAGAGAACAAGTATACTGATGCTCAATAGGTTAGAAAACCTAGTAAGCTACCTAAGACTTATCAGACTAGTAAACTCATCAGCAAGTAAGCTGAAATAGGCTGCTGATAGGAGTAAAATTAAAGTGGTATCAAGTCTGTTAAATCTAAGGAGAGTTATTAAATAACTCAGGTAAGAAATTGAGGTTAAAATGAATTATTTGGCAAGAATTTGAATCACATTATGATAATTGTTATTTCAACATGCTTTATGCCTATTCATATTATCATACTGATCATGTTCACTGTGCTGATTGCCATCCTCATTTCAATATGCATGCTTATCACATATTTCATGCATCTTACCTTGCTTATGAACTATGTTTTAATCATTACCAACAAATGTTGAAAAACAACAAGTGGTATTATCATGATAAAACATAAGTCACTAGATCATCACATGTTAAAGGTTACACTAACCATGCTGGACCCAATAAACAAGGGGTACCAAAAACAGTCATCTGTTTTGCAGGTGAAACACATGTGAGATGACAAAGATGAGTTGACTGCCTTGCAAATTTCACCAAGGTCAACAAGTAGTCTCACCAACAAGCATGTACCAGCAAGTGGTATCAAATCAGTGGTATCAGCAATTGGTATAATTCAAGTGGTAGACTCTACATTTGGAGATTTCAAGGAACGTGAGTTTGTTGAAAAGTTGAAGATTATCAAAGATTAACAAGTGGTTTCAGAGACCAAGTGGCATTAGAGCCATCAACTGTTTGCAACAAGTGGTATCACCGTTCAAGTGTTATCAGTCAACCATGTGACAACATAAATTGGTTTGTTGATTTTGGATTCATAAGTTGAGGGGGAACTTATCAGAAGACTAACACAGAACAGCTTACTGAAATTCAACGGCTGAGTGTCTTTTAAGAGAAACTCTCATCAGACTACTTGACCACGAATTCTTGAACTTAGGGGGAACGTGTACGACTAGCGGTACTCCTAAATAAAAGATGAAGTTGTCAATAAGTCAAAGTGAAGCTATCAGAAGACTGCTTCTTATCAGCTGACTGAAACACAACAGCCAAGTGATTTTCAAGAATGTACTACACCAAGTGGTATCAGCAAGTGCTATCACATCAACAAGTGATATCAGCTGACTAATCTGATTTGTATCCATACAAGTAGCATCAGACTACAAGTGGAATCAGACCACAAGTGGTATCAAGTGGTAAAAATTCTTGAAGTTCAAGGGAAATTTTCTAGCTGGAGTGATAAACGGCAACGAAGACTACCTAGATCAGCCAAGTGCTTACCCACCTATCTTCAACATACTAGTTTGCAGTCTTATGGAAAAGAAGTTATCACAAATCCTAAAAAGGGGGAAGGATAAAATGGACAAGAAAAGATGCAACTAAAGTTTTGGTGTTGATGACAAAAAGGGGGAAGATGGATGCAACTAAGAACCCTTTAAGCAGAAGATCAGAAAAGGAAAAAGAACCATCACATGCAAGTGGTACTTTTTTAAAAAAGTTGTATCGGACCAAAAGAATTTCCATCTCAAGGCATGAAGACTAAATCTGAAGACTTAAGATTGGTTCTTAGTTGAAAGTTTTGTCATCATCAAAAAGGGGGAAATTGTTGGTTAAATTTTGGAGAAGGTTTTGAAGATGACAAAAAGGGTAATCTGGAAGTCATCAACTAAGAACTGAACAGCTTAGTGAAACCTATCTCATGGTCTGGAAGCTAAGTGACCGAATCAGCGAAGTGGGATATCAGATGGGTATTAACAGCCGAGTCAAGATAGATATGTTCATTCTTGAATCAGCCGAGAAGCCATCAGCCGAGTGATCAACAAAGTGATCATCAGCAGAGTACTTCCACCAGCAGAGTGAAGACGGTCAGGAAGCTTATCAACGGGAACCAGCTAAGAGCTGAGTGCATTAAATGCGACTGACATAAAATAGACATCCGTATAGCAGAGTGTACAGTGCAACAGTTGCAGGGAGCCGTTCCGCGTGTCAGAACCAGTACTCGAGGACTGTAGCTTTCTGTCAACCTTCAACGGGCAGAAAATTCAAATCCGAGGAGTATAAATAGAAGACAAACTGAAGATCTTAAGAGAGCTTGCACAACTCAAGATCATATCATAAGAGCAAGATCCATCAGTTGAGTCATCTGATCACAAGCCGAAGTCATTTGTTGACAAAGCTTTTCGTTGAAGAACAGAGAACTTAGTTGTCTGTCTGAGTGACTTTCAGCTGTAAAAGAAAGGAGTGTATATCCATCTTTGTGAGTGATATAGCTTCCTAGTATAGGATTTCTGAGTGATCTTCTGTACTGAAAATAGCGTGAGGAGTGTAGATCCATCTAAGTGAGTGATCTAGCTTCGGAGTGTAGGATTTCTGTGTGATTTCTTACAGCGCACTTGTGGCTTTTCATTTGTTGATCAGCGCAAGCATTGTATACTTGATTACTTTGTGTTTTCTAGTATAACCCAAGATCTTCGTGACTTGGAAGAGTGGACTAAATGATTTTTATCCATATAACCACTATAAAAATCCTGTGTGTTTGATTTACTGTTTGCTATACTTTGCATATTTATCAAAGAACTCAAACATACAATTTAACCAAAAGATTTTAAAAGGAGTTGTAAAAACTGGGGACAAAATCTTTTGAGTGAGAAAACTTAAAGAGGAACAGATTGGTGAAAAATACTTTGAATATCCGCTGCCAACTAGTTTCTAAAAACTCTGATTTAACATCTGAAATCAGCTGAGTGAAATTCAGATGAGTGGTCAACTTTGCTGATAAAGCTTTGTGCGCATCAGCTTAGTAGTCTTACAAATCTCGATCAGCTTAGACTGCTGATTTGAAAAGTTAGAGAAATTTTTTTAAAGTTCTCAGAGGTCTATTCACCCCCCCCCCCCTCTAGACCTCATTGACCACTTTTGGGACCAACACCTCTGTTGGAGGAGGTCGATATGGAAAGTCGAAAAAAGTGAAGAAAATTACGGAATGAGGGTTGCAGACCTCTTGCAACCATCAAAACAGAAAATGCCATTATAAAGACTATGGCATTTGGTACGAGTTGGGTTAAAGAGACAAAGAAAGTCTCTAAAAGTTGACGGAGGATCGGAGAAAGGGGAAAACGGAGCCCATGTTCGAAATGAGACGTATAGAAAGCTCGACAGTTTGGGGGAGGGGTATTGACTCTCTCCTCGGGGGAAGGAATAATTATTTCAAAATCCGAAGGGAAATAACGACCGTATTCCCTCTTCAAAGCGGGTAAATTTTCCTCCTTCAGTCGAGAAGGAAAAAACTCAATAGGAGCAGAGATTTGAGGTTGAGCAGTTTTTGATTTTTTGGATGCTCTGGCAATCATTTCCTCCTCTAGAACGATCTCAACCACCAGACTATCAACCTCTTTCTCTTCATAATCTCTAACTTCTTCTGCATGTACGCCGTCTGCTATTTTCTCTTCAGAAAAAAGGATTTCTGGGTTAGCGATGTTAGGAGGTACTTGTTGTTCTTCATTTTGGGTTGAAGAATTGGGATACTGCGAAGTCGAGGCCATTGTCTCTTGAGGAAGTATGTTCTATGAAGTAAGTAAATTACGAGATTATCAACTCAAACTTTTACTGCAAAAAAGATCTAAATATCTGGGGTAAAAAGTAAAAAGATCCCGCTAATTTCGATTATATATATGGACGGTGAAAAGACGGATCAACCATTTGCGTCTCTTCAGTTTCCCGCCAATAAAATCATGAAAAGGCTTTGCGGATGTCTGACACGCGTTACCAAGCTACGTGTCCCTACTTGGAAAGTTCAGATGGATATGCACTCTTTTTCCCTTGCTCGGTTTTTATCCCATAAAGGGTTTTTCCGAACCAGGTTTTTAACGAGGCATACTTCATAAACTATGAAAGGACTGACACGCCAGCAATATCTACTTCTACGAGCTCCAGCTACGATTACGCTCGAGAAGTGAGGGAGTACTGATGAGGGCTATTTTACGCATATAATGATATAAAGCTTTCCGAGAAGGTTCAGGATCGATCCGACCTATGGAGACTACAGGATCGGCTCGACCTGCCTATATGTATTTGATCGACCTGATGACCGATCCTGAAGATTTATTGGGCCATGCGGTACTCCTAAGCCATGCAGGATTCCTAGGCCTAATAGGATTCCTAGTCGCATTAGGATGAGACTATTATTATAAATACTGAGTTTTACATTGTATCAGGGATCCGGATTTTTAACCTATCTATAATACTACAACTGTTTCTCCTCCAATATACTTGTTCGTACGTGATTATAGTTCTTTAAATTGTTCTTGAATTGCATCATCCTGAGTACTTTAACCAAACCCCTAATATTTATAGTGTTCTCTTATTAATTTACTGAGTTTAACCTTAAGACGAATTCAGGCTAAATCAACAGGCCAATCTTGGCAAATTGCCCAAATGTGAGACAAATGAAACGGCTGCTTCATATTTTGTTGATATATTTGCATTGCCAAATTATGCTATAAATACCAATAATTATTTGTTAAATATTATGAGAAATTTGATAACATTATTGAGTTTAAACTACTATTATAAAAAATATTTACCTCGCCCAATAGGTTACCGCCACTAGCATATTGACGATAAGCTTCGTTCAGTGCTTGGTGCCATTTCCCTAGAAATTTGATGTATTTCTGCATGCTTTTGAATGTGGATTGAGAATTTTGGGTGTTATTTTTGGATTCTGAGTTTTTATTGATTGTCAAGGCAATTTAAGTTGTACTAAGAATGTTTCTCAAGTTTCTTTACAATCAAACATGTATGTTCTGATAACTAAATATACATAATATTCCATAAGAAACCACTCATACTTTACCACAAATATGGTATAATATAATGTGATGGGAGTAGGGTTGTCACCGGGTTGAATCAGATGGTTCAGATGTGGCTTCATTTAGATCGTATTTTCTCCGTCCCTTTTTTTTTGGCTCCTTTCACTTTTGGTGCGGAGTTTTAATTAAGTTGAAAAATTGAAACTTTCAAGTATCTTTACTTTTATGCCCCTAACTACGCGAATGTGATTTGCTTGTGTTCATGATCTTTATGTGGAAAGAAAGAACATTGAAGTTTATGTGTGTAATATGGTTGAAGATATATATTGTTCACTGATGAATTTGATATGTATATGTTCTCAATTTAATGCACTTCATTCATATCAATAGACTTGAGACTTTCATATACTTTATTCACCCGAATCTCCAAATTCCTCAAATAATTAAGAGAAATGGACCTTTTGGCCATTCTATTAATGTTTCTTCCTCCATAAATATTTTGTGTAGTTCATTATAGTAAGTTTGGAACTTCGTCTGTGCCATTAACTGCAACGCTGAGAAAAATAGTAGAAGACCGGATGTGGTTGTGTTTGTTATACTTAACCAATGAGACGTAAGAAATAAAAAATTTGTGGTACTTTTTAACTAAATTACTTCTGTTAAGTGATATATATTAAATAATTCATCTCTCTAACAGCTTAAGCTTTTAGATGAGTTGGTCATTCAGTAACTTCAAACTTCTGAAATCATGAATCCTATTAATAAATTGATAAATGAAGACAAAAATAATCAATAGATCTAAATATAGAGTTGACATTTGGAGGGATCATGCATAATGTGGATATTTGAAACTCTTTTGTTATTTGGATAGCACTTTTGGCTAAAAAGAATGATGCAAATAGCATTCTTGCCAACAAGGAGGTGCCACATCTAAGTTATGAAGATACAACCAAAGATTCTGTGGTTCATAGGACATCTATAGGTTCTCCTGATAAGCTTAAGAAAGGTTTGAACAATATTTCATATGTGTTTATTTAGTTTGATTATCTTATTAATTTTAAATCTTCCGATGACCTGTTAAAATCAAGTTTCCTCCCGTGCAGCTTTTTCTCTTAGTAAAGTTAGATTGTTAATGTGTATTCGAGACCCTTTCCTTTTACCGATTGACAAGTTTCTCTAATTTGGTATAATCATAATACACAATGAAGTCGTATAAACTGTGTTGAACAACATGATGGCTGTGATAACTGAACTTGGAAAGTGAATGAACTATTTCACGCCACCGGAAAAAAGATGAAAATTCTTGTCACATTAAATCTTGATCCGAGCCATGTAAACATGCCTATTAACATTGACATTTAATACCAAAAGGAACAAATCAATGAGATTAATATGTGCCATATTAACATATACAAATGTTAGTTTCCATGATATCATGACACACGTTGATTTCTCTATATATCTTTGTCATAGATACTTTGCAAATGTACAAGAACCGGCTGCAACAATATGCTCAAAAGAAAAGTCTTGGTTTCCCTGTCTATACTAATGTAGTGGAAGGACCTCCTCATCTACGCCGCTTTAAGTCAAAAGTATCTCTTGATGGAAAATCATTTGAAACATCGGAATTTTTCACTACACTGAAGGAAGCTGAACAAGCAGCCGCCAAAGTTGCTTGCCAGGCTTTGCTAGATGGGATGAATCAAGAGGCTAGTTTTCTTAATAATTTTGTTTCAGTGTTTATTTCTTTTTATTAATTTTATTGGTGGTTGACGAGCATTTGAATAAATTTGAAATCACTTCAGGATGGACTTTTATACAAAAATCTTCTACAAGACTTTGCCCAAAAAAAGGTCTTCTATGCCCCTCCTATGAGACGATTAGCTCCGGTATATCTCACAAACCTGTATTTGTGTCTACCGTGGAGATTGGAAGCAATATATAGTTTTCGAGGAGCTGAAGCCAACACTAAAAAGCAAGCAGAGATGATTGCTGCAAAAATTGCTTATCATGCTCTTACAAAGAGTAAGAAATTAGTAATTCATTAGACTTTAGAGTTTGTTTTAGTCATTTGAAGTAGCTACTATTGTTTCTTTGTCATTGACTGATGAATGTGTTATAAGTATCTTACGTATGAGATTTTGTGAAACATATACATTGTCTGATGGATTAATTGCTACTCGTATTTTGGCAGGTTGTTCAGTTTTAGAATCCTCTAAGGTGTCTATCAACGGGGGCAACATATGAAGGTGATTTTGGTAAAGGCCCCATAATTCTTTTAATAGCTTTTGCATGCATTTTTACCTTATTAGTGCTGATTTGGAGTGCTCGTGTAATTGGAAACCTAGGCTTCAACATAAAACAAATTTTTTTAAACAAATTTGAAATTTGACTTGGGAAGTGCATTGGAGTAATGATGCTTAAGGAATTATCAAATTCGAAATTTGACATAAGAAAAACTTGTTAATTAACTGAGTATGAAGATCATATATATTGATACTTAAAACATATAGCAGAGAGTCTACAGGTGGGTATTTAAGAATTAGGTAATAAAGTGCTGGCACCAAAGATGAAAGTCCGTAAGGATCATAATTTTTTAGCACATCTTTACCGAAGAAGCTAATCTCAAATGTGATGTTTGAAATGTAGCAATAGGAACGGATCATAATACATTTATTTCCTTTTTTCCCGATTATATGGAAAGCTACTTGAATATCATAAATGTTCATACTTTTTCCAGTCTGAAAAAATATACGGCATCATACATGTGATCATTTAATTATAATACGTTTCTCCTGTAAACATTCGAAAAGAAAAAAATATATATTGAGCTGTAATTTATCTCCATAGTCCCAGACAAATGCTAAAAGAGCCAAGTTTTCGCCTGCAGACATGATTGAGAATGCTCATCCTCCTGATCCTCCAAATGGTGATTCCACATCTGATAATTCATCTTCACTCTCTACAGGACTAGCTGGGCCTGTATCAGTTGAAGATCAGGCGTCGTCTCACAAGAAGACTGTTGTTTCGCCACGCAACATGGGTTTCCCGATTCCTCAGTGTGCCTCTGTGATGCCATACAGTGATGACCAATGGGTCGCTTATAAAGTCGGAATAGACCAAGAACCAACTGCATGAATAGTACGTAGCTACTATCTCATTTTGGTTTTGCCTTTTGAGAAACTGTATTGTGTCATCTATCTTTTTCTATGCAACTTTCAAACATATTTAATTAAGATTCTTATTTGTGTTAGTATTTATCCAATGCTAAACAATCTTTTCAGAGAAAAAATTAAGTGTGAAGGAACAGTCTATATTACTGTAATAGAAATTTCCCTAAAGTAAAAAATAAAAAAACCGACTCCCTTGCCTCTTCCTCCAGAAACAAACTCGGGTCTTTCTAAAATAAGATTTTATGGAACATAGGTGTATATGAGATGTCCCATCTCAACCACTAAAAAAAATCAACAACAAATCTGAACCACAAGTTTTTGTCAAAATGTCCAATGATGACGTGTCATCGGACATTTAGAAAAAATAAATATATGTTAAATTACATACTAACCCTTTAATTAATATATTTAAAAATTTCTCCCTTATCTTTAATTAATTTCATCTCTTTCCAAAAAAAAAAAAAAAAACTCAAGTAATCAAAATTTTATACGAAAAAAATCTCTCAAGTAATCAAATTTTTATACGAATTGACAATTAAGACCATCAGTATAAGATCTTTTAAAATATTTTTAGGGAAAAATGCACTTTACACCCCCTCTCAAAGTTACATATTTTGAACTTCACCACCCAAAAGTATAAATTAAATAAGCACGTATAAAATCAGTTGCACTTTTTCCTTCAAATGTTTTTAAGCCAATTCCGTTCACCAAAAAACATAGATATGCGTCTCACTTGTTAAGGGTAAATTAGTTCCAACATCGATTTTTCGCCCAAATATTTCACTGACGCGTATTTTTCCCTCTCTCTTTACCAAAAAAAAAAAATTCTACTTAACTTTAGATTTTTGGTTCACAAGACATGAGTCAAGTATTTGGACAAGTAAGAAGTGATGTGACTAATTTACCCTTTGAAAATTCTTGTGAGGGGCACATGTACATTTTTCGTCAAACAAAAATTGCATAAAATCATTTGAGGGGGTAAAGTGCAACTAATTTTATTTTTCAGGGGGTAAAGTGTTTAATTTGTACATATGGGTGGTAAAGTGCCAAAACATGTAACTGTGGGGGATAAGATTTTTGTCAACTTTTTGATATGGGATTTTTGTCAATTTTTTCAAAAAAAAAAATGGGGAGGAGGGGGTGTATTCCCAATTTTTAAAGTTATCAGGGATTATTGGTAACCTTTTAGGTAATAGGGATGTTTTTGCATTGTTTGGTGGGGTAAAATTATCATTTCGACTTGAGATGTGTTTTCTTTGTTAATAAAAAAAAGTACAAGGTTTTGTTTCTAATAAAAATAACATAGGTTTTTTTTTTATAGTTAGACAAAACACAAGGAGTGTTTTTGAATTCACTCATTAAAAAGGATAAATTTGTCTTTAAGAAAATAAATTATTTAAAGTTAAATTATAAGGGGACATGTGTCACAAAGATAAATGATATCTCATATGCTCCCCATCCCTCAAAATCTCATTTTAGACAGACCCAACAAACTCGCCTCTCTCGCATCCCTAAAGTAAAAAATAAAAAAAAACCGACTCCCTTGCCTCTTCCTCCAGAAACAAACTCGCCTCTCTCGCCTTCTTCCTCTCAAGCTATGCCTCCTCCTCCAAACTCGACCGCTGCTGATGATTATAATTCATAATCCGGAGAAAAAAATAGTGATTGCTAGTTATCTAAATTATCTAGTTCTAGTAAAGAATCTGAAGATGGAGAGTCAAGTGACAATTTGTTTAATTGATGATGTTTAGACTTTAGAGCTTAGATATCATACTTTTTCGTTAACTAATTGTTATAAACTTCTAGTAATTTTAGTTTATTGGCTTGTTTTTGGATATTTAGGACTTACTTGGGTATTAATGAACTAAGATGATTTGGTTTTATTGTTTTTATGTATCTTATTCGAGATTTATGATTACTATTTTGAAAAATATATAAAATGTGCTTTATTTTAAAAAAGCCTGCTCTTTACCGGGGTAGGCACGAATTTTCCCTAACAATGGCGCACATAGATATCAAGAACAAACACTAATGCAGGCAACATTGCACCCCCAAAAAAAAAAAAAAAACACTTAATAAAATCAACTATTTAAATGAAATTAAATTAGGACCCCAAATCCCTGTTTGAGATGTATAGACTTCTATTTTAACCAAAAAAACAAGTGAACTGAAGATGTCACTATAATACATATCTTTTGCGGAATATTTACAAGTTTGTCTAATATGAGCTTTCGAGATCAGGCCGAGCAAAACAAGCACTGAGAACCCATTTGTAGCTACTGAATGATTCCGTCAATCTGTAGAAACATAG
This sequence comes from Penstemon newberryi var. newberryi, assembly GCA_030819805.1. Classification (NCBI taxonomy): domain Eukaryota; kingdom Viridiplantae; phylum Streptophyta; class Magnoliopsida; order Lamiales; family Plantaginaceae; genus Penstemon; species Penstemon newberryi. Next base: position 32,877,719 of record JAUALY010000006.1, on the reverse strand, counting down.
ATTTCTTTATTACCAAGCAGAAACAGTTACAAATGTGAATTTCACAGGCATGAGTGTGCCAGTCGCAGAACTTCTTCTCACGAATACTTGAACTTACAAGTTGATGGTTATATTGAATTCCGTTAGATAAATAATGAAATCACAAAAAAGGTTATATGAGAATATTATAAAAATTCATCAAAAAGTAATATCTAAAGTCGAAAAATCATTCCCAGGAACCATAATCAGGATCATGTCTTACGGAATATATCAAATAAGGACATTAGGAGATGATAGATGACAAAGCAACTAATCTACTTACGTCTACGATACATACTACCGTCTCCATAGTAAGGAGGCTGTCCTCTTGTCTGCAATGAGAAAATAGGAAAAGATTTCAGGTAATAAGAACGCATCATTTTATTGTATTGAAATTCTGAGATCAGTCTATGAAAAGTACAATAAAATATAGATAGTAAGAAGAAGAAACAAACTACTTATATTTATTTTCAAAGAATCAAGAGACATATCATATCATCTGTACAGATACAATATTCTAAAAAAAAGTAAATCTTTATTATCATAGTTAAACTTCACAGATTATTAACTCAGCCAAACTCAAGTGTAAAAAACGAACTACATACAGCAGTTTGTGTTCGTTCAGAGTTTTCACTAGCATGCAATCAACAGTGGTTAAAAATTTCAGCCGACATATACTTGACGCAACAAAATTCTAATCACTAGCACACCTTGTTCTCTTTAGATATATTTCTAAGTGTTAGAAAGGTGGTTATTTTATTCCACACTTTGTATCATTTCCTGGAGATTACTTATTTTTACTCTCAGTTTTAGTTGTTTTTGTTTTTTCCTGCAGGCTACTCGGCATGCAGAGATGGAAGCAATTGATGTGATGCTTGAGCAATGCCATAAAGATGGAGTGACGAGGGAAGAATTTGCTTTGAAATTCTCAAAATGTACTCTTTATGTTACATGCGAGCCATGTATAATGTGTGCAGCAGCCTTATCAATTATTGGTATGGTCTAGCAATTATCTGCAGAATGTTTGTAAGTTTTAATAGTTATTCTATCTTTGACTTGTCATTTTATGATGTTCGGCCAGGAATAAGAGAAGTATATTATGGCTGTGGAAATGATAAATTTGGAGGTTGTGGATCTATATTGTCCTTGCATACAAATAGCTCTGGAAAGCTTACAAGGTTTGGGGCTGAGCTAATAATACTCTTCTCTTTTGGTGTATTTTGAAAACCAATAGCTCGAAAAAGCTCATTAATTCCTTGTAACTAATGGTGAATATCTGAAATGCAACTTTGACAGTGTCTTTTGTGTTATATTTTGCTTAAATCAGTGCACAATGTTTTTCCTTTCATCTTTTATGTCCAAGACATGGTTAAAAAGAACTCTAATTATTGTGGAATGATCATTGCGCTGATGTCACATATGTGCAGCAAGTGGATATTAAGCTTGCAATCTTGAAATTTCTGTATTATCTGTCATTCGAGTTATTCTAGTCCTCAAATGAGTCTATGATGTAGGGAAACAAATATTGTGGGCAGCTTATTATAGCCTCCCTCTATCCCAATTTTTTTACTCCATTAACTACATTGCAGAGTCCAACTTTTAATATTTTAAGTGACGTATCAAGTTGAATTTTCTACATATATTATGTTTTAAACCTTCATATTGTCTTCTATGCGCAAGGAAATCCCAATGGTAATCATATTCATATTGTCTAGTGAAGCTTATATGTAAACATGTCTTCGGGTTACATACATCTGTTTGATGGGATAAAGGTTGTAAAGTGAACGAATTCGAGGTGAAAAACTCGGCAGAATAGTTCTTGAGAATTTAGTTGGAAATTATTTCACAAGACTTGTAGCAGACTTGTCGGTTTAAAGTAGAAGACATTATTTTTCCTAAAAAGCAAGAAAGATGCCCCGAGACCCAATAAAATTAAAGCCAAAAAAAGCAGCCCTATCTCCTCTCTTTGATCCACTCTCTCACATTTATAATATACACAAGTTAAACAAAACCATAGATCCAGTTCCAGTTGATTAGATATGGCAGCTTATGCAGCTCTAGTCTCTCTTATACACATCTTAAACCGTGTCCAAAATCCTCATCCGCATCATGTTTTTTTAAAAAAAATACAAACAAGTACCCTGTTTAATCAAGTTAGTTTCTTGCTTGATTTTGTTGAAGCTTATTCCCAAAAAAGAAGCAAAGAAACAAAACTAATAGAAAGTCAAATCATTGATGCAACTTATGCAGCAGAAGACATCATTGAGTCGTATATAGTGGATCAAATTCTTGCAAAATCTGAAGGCATAAAAGATAGAGGGTATGCCACCTTCTGTGAAGATCTGCAAAAAATAGTACAAAAAATGAATTTGATTGAGAAAGAGGTGATGAAGATCAAATTAGCTGATGATGATGATAAGCATTTCAACAAAAAGAATCCACATTCAAGAATCGAGGCTGCTGGTGCTGGTTCATCATCAATTAATAATGCAAAGGAGCCTCCTGCTGCTGGTGGCAAGAAGAATAGTACTATGGTGGGATTTGACGAGGACTTGGAAAAGTTAATGGAGTTGCTTAGCACATCTCGATCGGATCGCCTAATAATTCCGATTGTAGGTATGGGCGGGATAGGTAAGACTACTCTCTCTAGAAATACTTTTGACCATCCATTTGTTATGAATCATTTTGATATCCGGGCTTGGGTAACTGTATCTTTAGAGTATAGTGTAAGAGAAATTATTCTAGGTCTTTTACATGACATTGAAGTACAAACAAACAAAACCACTGAAAATTTAGCATCATTCACCAAGAAAATGAGTGAAAAGAGTGATGAACAGTTAGGAGAATATTTGCACAAATGTTTATTTGGAAGAAAATATCTCATTGTGTTAGATGATATATGGAGTAGTTCGGCCTGGGATGTGATAAATAAGTTCCTCCCTAATAATAATAACGCAAGTAGGATAATGATTACTACTCGGCTATCAACTTTGGCCCTTAGTCTTGGATCATCATTGAATAATACTTACGCAATGAAGCTTCTAGATGTTGATAAAAGTTGGAATTTACTCTCTGAAATGGTTTTTGGCCGACAACAAGCTTGCCCACCCGAATTTGAGAAATTTGGTAGGATAATTGCCCAAAATTGTGGGGGACTTCCTTTGGCAATCGTCGTGATTGGTGGGCTCCTGAAAGTGTCCAATAAGACAGAAGAATATTGGAAGAACGTTGCTGAGAATGTGAACTCGATAGTTAATACTCAAAATGATGAGAATTGCTTGAAAATATTATATTTGAGTTATAATGAATTGCCTATTCATTTAAAACCAGTATTTCTATACATGGCAACTTTTCCAGAGGATTCTGAAATTCAGGTCTCCAGACTCATCAAGTTGTGGGTTTCAGAGGGATTCTTAAAACCGACAATTAATAATAAAACTTTGGAAGAGATTGCATTGGAGTATTTGAAAGATCTTATTGATAGAAATCTGATTATGGTACAAAAGCGAGATTTTACTGGTAACATAAAAACTTGTCATATCCATGACTTGTTAAGAGATCTTTGTTTGAGAGAAGCACAAAACGAGAGATTTCTCTGCGTTACAAAGATGCATGATCTCGATAGTATTCCACAAAGCATAAAAGTCGAGCGTCGTCTTTGTGTTCATCGAAGTACAAGGGAAAATAAATATCGCCCTCAAGTTCTTAATGCCTTGCGATCAATGTCACTTGCTCGTTCTTTGGTTTGCAACTTTGAAGGGATTTCACCGGGGGTTGTTTTTAGTTTTGGCTTGTTACGGGTGTTCGATGTGGTTGATAAATATTCGTTTGAAGATATCGAACAGGTAGTTAATTCACGATACCTTGCATTTTCAGCTCAATGGAATTCAAGGTATTTTTCTCAAATATCCCGACTTTGGAATCTAGAAACCTTAATAGTTGATGCGATCTGGACGGACGAAGTCATTCTGCCATCAACAATATGGGAATTGCCACACCTTAGGCATCTAGTGTTCAATAAAGCAGTCTATTTGGATGACCCTGTTGATGGTGAGAATGATGCCTCTTGTGTTCTTAACAATCTACAAACACTGCTTGTGATAGCAGATTTCAGGTGTAGTGAAAAGGTCCTTTGCAAAATTCCAAACTTAAAGAAATTGAAAATTGATTATTTTCGCATAAGAGAAGAGAGTGAGGAAGCGACATATTACCTTAACAATTTGGTTCATTTTCATAAACTTGAAACACTATCTTGCTCTTTCTATAATTCTTATGGTTACAGAGTAAATACCTTGAGTTTTCCACCTAACCTCAAAAAACTGATTTTGCGTGGTAGTCAAATTCCATGGGAAAATATGAGTATTGTTGGTTCATTAACCAATCTTGAAGTGCTCATAATACAATCTGATGCCTTTGTTGGCCCCGAGTGGAATTTAGGTGAAGAAGAATTCCAGTGCTTGAAATTTTTGTCTATTCAATCTTTCAACCTGAAAATTTGGAGGGCTGAGAATTTCAATTTTCCAACACTTGAGCATTTGGTTATTGATAGCTTTAACTTGCAAGAGATACCCTGGGGTATTGGAGAAATACCTTCGCTTCAATCGATCGAGTTGTTTAACTGCAATAGGTCTGCTATTCCTCGAGCAAAGGATATGCTGGAAGAACAACTAATGCAAGGAAATGAAGACCTTCACATTCACGTTCACATTGGGTTGTATTCGGAGCTGCAAAGCTTGGCAAGTGACAATTTTCATGTTTACTACAAATCTTTTAGGAGATAGAAATGATTTCTTTTAGTCGATGCAATAATATTTTTGCAATCTTAATTTAGGTGCATGTGGTTGTATTGTATTTGTTTTGTTTGACTAAATTAATGATTTAGCTATCAAATCCTTTAAAGGAATTTTCTCTCTTGTAGCTTTTGCAAAGCTTGGCAAGTAATATATCTACAGTAATGGCTTCTTCGAGGCGTGTGGCAAACGTGCAATGCTACTTTTCTTAATACTTGTTACGTTCCCACCACTTGGTATGTAATGATTAGTCTTTAGAATATAATGAAACTCAATGTTTAATTTTTTTTTTTTTACTCACATAATTAAACCACAAGACACACACTAAATTGACAAAATTATCAAACTTATAAAGTATTTTTCTGCAGTGAAATAAGTTATAATGATTTTTACAAGTGCAAGTGTTCAAGTGTTATATATATATATACTCAATATATATTAAAGGTTTATGTTTGATGATTGGCTTGGAAGATGTTTTGAATTGCAAGTACAAACTTTGTAAATAGAAATGATTACATAAGCTATATACTATAAAGATATGAGAGAATTTCAATGTTGGTACCACAAGTAACCCTACTTTAAGGTTACGGTATTATAACTTTAAAAACATACACATTTTGTACCACATGTTAACTGCACTCGACACATTTGGTACTTCCATCAATTTTTGTATGAAAAATTGATGAAAAGTTTACAGAATTGGTCTTATAGTTATAGATTGTTGCCAAACTTATCCTACATATTTTATGGCCAACAAATTTACCCCACAATTCACAAGTCTAAAGTATTTCAATCTCAATTGCAAATATAATTAATTATAAATCCTATTTATAAATTTTATATATTATAATTATTAAATCTCTTACACTAATTAGATTTTATATATAATATATATAAACTAAATAATATTTTATATAAAATCCAAAAAAAATATCAATTCAATTTATTGGATTTTTTAAATTTAAAAAAAAAAAACCTTTTAAACTAATTAGATTTTACATGTAACACATATAAATTAAATTAAATTTTGTATAAAATTTGAAAAATAAATATCAATTAAACTTATTGAATTTTTTTAAATTGAAAAAAAATCTTTTAAACTAATTAGATAATATAATATATACAAATTAAATAATATTTATTATAAAACCTGAAAAAAAATCTTTTTAAAATTATATAAATAAAAATAATTCGAATTATTTAATTTATTATAATTAAAAAAAGAAACTAAATCTTATTAGTTTAAAATATTTTTTTTAAATTTAGAAAATTTAATAATTATATTTATTTTTGAGATTTTATATAAAATATTATTTTATTTATATATATTATATATAAAATCTAATTAGCTTAAAATATTATTTTTCAAAATTAAAAATTCTAGCAAATTTAATTAATATATAATAATATATGTTGTATTTGGTATCAAACTTTCAAAAAAATTACATTTGGTATCAAATTTTAAAAAAAGAGACATCAAGTTGAAAGATTTTTTTCACATTTCCTTTTTTCATCAATTTTTGGGGGTCAAATTTGTGTTCTTTATATGGCTGGAATTTGGAAAGCTCGAGAGCTTTCTAATAATACAAGTTTCAGTTCATGAAACGCAATAAATAATTCGCAGAAAATTAACAAAGTTTAAGGATATTTATCAAAATTAAATCGTATCTTACAATCTACAAGGAATCATGCCACAATAATTTCCAAATATGATATAGGGCACATAAGTATGCTATGGTAAAAAAATTGGAGCATAATTTTAAGCATACCAAAAATCACTATTAAAGCTCAAGCAAATGTGAAAAGAGTCCTTCAATTTTGTAATTAAATATGTCTTTTTTTAAGGTTTGGTACCAAATGTCTAAAGTATGTAAAAGTTTGGTATGAAAAATGCAATTCTCTCTTAATTATACCAATATCACATAATGAGAAAATTATTGAATTACAATCAAATGACAAATAAACTCAACCAAATAGTAATATTAAACTAGAGAAAAACTCACATTAGTGGGAGTTGAACCTGAAGTTCATGATTTTATTTCTCTTTAATATATTGAGCCAACTTTTTGTTAAAGTTTATTCCTAATTGTTTCTAGAAACGTTTGAATGTTGAAAGGGCTGAATAATTCAACTTTTAGAAACAAATAGAAGGAAAAAAATGAAAAAGGTACCATTTTTGTTGTAGATATAAAGAATTGGACTACCACAAAAAGATGATAATTAAAATGAAATGGTAACTTCTTAAAATCCGGTATCCAAGCGTGTGTAAATTATCATCTTCCACATGTCACATAATTACAAATATAGTCCTTTTCTCATGAAAGAATGCAATTGCAAATATCTTGAAGTAATACTCCCTCAATTTTTTATTTATTTATCGTTTTAAATGATTGCACATAGATTCAGAAATGTAATACATAACCAATTTTTTAAGGAAAAACTCCAAAACACCCTTTTAACCAAATAATCACAATTTTAAATAGCAATAATTACAATAATTATCAAGAAGGATAAAATTGGTAGAAATAAATTAATTTTACATTGAACTCCTAAAACTACAAATAAAAGTAAACAATTTATTTTTGCCAAATCGACGAATAAATAAAAACGGAGGGAGTAAAAATAATCTTAAATCAAATTTTGAAGATATAAAAATCTACTGAACATAAATAGCCTAACGTATGAATTTCACTAAAGTTTAATTTAATTACGAAGAAGATCTTCCAATAATTGAAAAGGTAGGGATGTTTTCATAAAAGTATAAAGTTTTTGCATGACTAGTCCTGTTTAAAAAATGCAAAAGACAAACCAATAAACCATTGTCAATTTTCGTCCATCCAATTTACAGAGAGATTGTGTGTGTGGTCATTGTACTAATTAAAAATCAGCAGTGGATCTTGAATTCTTGATCTTTTTATCTGCTGCCCTCAAATAATTTGTGATTGCCAAAAATCATGGATCGAAGTTTATAATATACACAAGTTTGACAAACTAACTACATTTGAGACTTCCCTAATTTCAAAGAAATAATTTGTGATTGCCTGCAAATAGTACTGCAAAATCATAGATCCAGTTCCATTTGACAAGACATGGCAGCTTATGCAGCTCTATTCGTCTCTCTTATACACATACTAAACCGTGTCCAAAATCATCCTCCGCGTCATGTTTTTTCTTAAAAATATACAAACAAGTACCTTGTTTGATCAAGTTAGTTTCCTGCTTGATTTTGTTGAAGATTATTCCCAAAAAAGAAGTAACGAAATAATAATTCCGATTGTAGATACGGGCGGGATAGGTAAGACTACTCTCGCTAGAAATACTTATGACCATCCATTTGTTATGAATCATTTTGTTATTCGGGCTTGGGGAACTATATCTTTAGAGTATAGTGTAAGAGAAATTATTCTGGGTCTTTTACATGACATTGATGTACAAACAAACAAAACCACTGGAAATTTAGCATCATTCACCAATAAAATGAGTGATGGACAGCTAGGAGAAAAATTGCACAAATGTTTATTTGGAAGAAAGTATCTCATTGTGTTAGACGATATATGGAGTAGTTCGGTCCGGGATGAGATAAATAGGTTCCTCCCTGATAACAATAACGGAAGTAGGATAATAATGACTACTAGGCTATCAACTTTGGCCGACAACAAGTTTCTAGGATAATAATGACTACTAGTCTTGGATCATCATTGAATAGTACTTATGCAATGAACTTTCTAGGTGATGATAAAAGTTGGAATTACTCTCTGAAATGGTTTTTTGCCGACAACAAGTTTGCCCACCCAAACTTGAGAAATTTGGCAAGATAATTGTCAAAAATTGTGGGGGACTTCCTCTGGCAATCGTCGTGATTGGTGGGCTCCTCAGAGTGTCTAGAAGACAGAAGAATATTGGGAGAACGTTGCTGAGAATGTGAACTCTATAGTTAATACTAAAAATCATGAGAATTGCTTGAAAATATTATCTTTGAGTCATAATGATTTGCCTATTCATTTGAAACCATTACTTCTATACATGGGAACTTTCCCGGAGGATTCTGAAATTCGGGTCTCCAGACTCATCAAGTTATGGGTTTAAGAGGGATTTTTAAAACCGACAATTAATTATAAAACTATGGAAGAGGTTGCAGTGGAGTATTTGAAAGATCTTATCGATAGAAATCTCATTATGGTACAAAACCGAGGTCTTACTGGTAACATAAAACTTGTCATATCCATGACTTGTTAAGAGATCTTTGCTTGAGAGAAGCACAAAATGAGAGATTGCTCTATATAACAAAGATGTATCATGAGCTCGATGATAGTATTCCACAATGCATAAAAGTTTGGCGTCGTCTTCGTGTTCTTCAAAGTACAAGTAGGGAAAAGGAATATTGTTCTGGTCAATTTATGCGTGGCTTGCGATCAATGATTAATTCACCGTGCTTGTTACGGGTGTTGGATGAGATTCATAAATATTTGCATGGAGATATCCAACAGGTAGTTAATGCACAATACCTTGCATATTCAATTAATTGAAGTTTGAATTCAGGGTCTTTTTCTTCAATATCCCAACTTTGGAATCTAGAAACCTTATTTGCATGCCAATCATTTTGCCATCTGAGATATGGGAGATGCCACACCTTAGGCATCTAGAGTTTCGTAAAGGACGAGTCCATTTGCCTGATCCCCCTCCTGTTGATGGAGATGATCAAATTAATTATTGTGTTCTTAACAATCTACAAACATTGCTTGAAATATATAATTTCAGGTGTGGTGGCAAGGTTCTTTGTAGAATTCCAAATTTAAAGAAACTGAAAATTAGTTATAAAGACCTAAAGAGTGAGGAAGTGACATATTGCCTTAACAATTTGGTTCATTTTCATAAACTTGAAACACTACATTGCTCTTTCTACTCACATTTTATTGATGGTCGTTACTTGGAAGAGATACCTTGGGGTATTGGAGAAATACCGTCGCTTCAATCGATCGAGTTGCGTTATTGCAAGAATTGTGTTGTTCTTCAAGCAAAGGATATGCTGGAAGAACAACAAATGAAAGGAAATGATGACCTTCACATTCACGTTCACATTAGGAGGTATCCGGAGCTGCAAAGCTCGGCAAGTGACAATTTTCACGTTCATTACAAATCATGGTGAGTTTTGGGAGCTAGCTAGGAACATTTCTTTTGAATTTTTTTAGTCGATGCAATAATATTTTTGCAGTCTTAATTTGTGTAAGCTAGCAGTTGCATGTGGTTGTATTGTATTTGTTTTGTTTGACTAAATTAATAATTTAGCTATCAAACCCTTCCAGGAATTTTCTCTCTTGTAGCTTTTGCAAAGCTTCGCAAGTAAAATATTCAAGGCGTGTTGCAATGCCACCGTTCTTAAGACTTATTTCGTCCCCACTACTCAATATACAATAAGGATTTTCGATTAGCTTTTAAGATACAATGAAACTCAATATTTAATTAAGTTTTGCACTTACAAAATTAATTCACAGGACGCACACGAAATTTGTAAAATTATCAAACTGATATTGACCATAACTGTATTACATAAGTTAAAATAATAAAACCTCCATAAAAAATTATAAATGAGAAAGAAAGAAAACAAAGCAAACATAACTCAGCTGAAATTTTGGCCAAATGCATTTTGTGTCATTTTGGGCCTCTTGGGGGAAACATTTTGGCCAAAATGATCCAAACAGGCCCTGATATCCAATAAGCCCAAGATTCAACAAATGGATGTTTAAAAAAAACTCATTTATGGATGAACAATTCAAGATTTCAAGTTTAAACATAATTACTCTAAGATACATTAAGCCAGTCCTCTAAGATAAAAGTCTAATCAAAATCTCTCATTCAAGCCCATAATCAGAATGGGCCAATATAATAATATGGTCCTAAATCTACAACTTCCATTCATAAAAAGATAAAAATTATAATAGGAAAAATTCCCTTGGGCATGTCAGGCACATATGAACCATTTTTGAAAAGCATGGGCCCATATGTTGAAGTTTTGAAAGATTTGCCCATTTTATTTTTGACTTTTTCATTTTTCTTGCATGGGAATGACATTGACTTATATCTTTATTTACATATGTTTCTGAAATGACTGAATCATACAGCATATCCTATTTTTCTGCCATCTTTATTTGGATTATAGGAGTAGTATATTTACTTCCAAAATCCACGTCAAAAACACTCATACTTCTTTATTTTGTCCTTTTTGGACAGAATGTATCCGTCCACCTTGAATTTCAATTTTTTTATTTGGTATCTTTTCGGTTAAATATTAGAATTTTTTTAAAACTTTTCATTAATTCTCGAGAGACATTCGATAATTTTGAAAAGATTATAAAGAAATGGGTTGTTGAAATATATATTATCGTTTCGATTGATTCAAAACATTAGTTTTATTATGAAAACATAATTTTTTTAGTCCATGCACCAAAATTGACGAGTTCTTAAATTACCTTAGATGTAATAGACATATATATATATGTAGTTCTTCATGACAATAAAATATTTTTTAAAAATGGGTTGGAAATTCTCACATCAAACTACAAGATGATTGGGAGGAGAGATATAATAGCAATTTTTTTTTTGTTTTTTTTTGTTTGGTAAGCAGTAATAGCATATAACTTATAAGAGTGAATTTGACAACATTCACATGTATCATGAACCTTCTACATTTAGGTTTATCCAAAATCAATGGCTACATAATTTTCAACCCATTCTTCATGAGAGATAAGGTAATGCAAACAAAATCATGAGCCATCAACTTTTGTGGCCAAGATTAGATCTAGAAATATATGTGACTGTCATTCTTTTACCTTTTCTTGGTTTTCTTAATATTAGTCAACATAAAGGACGTGCAAGTCTCAAATGTAACCTCGTCCTTGCAATGTTAATCAAGGCTCTTATGTCACACCATGGTCTAATTGATGATAATTATTGGATTTTTCATTCTCTCACGAGGAAATTACTCCATATATTTTATTGCATATAATTCTCTTATGTTTGATTTTTTTTCTTATGCAAAACTCCTCTCCCTCTACATGTATAAAGGAATGCATTATACATCATACTCTCATAAGTTAAACAAATATAAGGAGCGTTCAAAAAATAATATGTAATACATTCTAAACTTAAACCATAAAGTAATTTTTATTTTATTTTAGAATAAAAGGTAAAATACAGTTTTCCCCATTTAAGTATGGGATGGTACTAGTTGTAACCCTTAAAATATCACTTAGGGTAAACACCAATTATGGTCCTCCTTATCATTAACTTTTTACAGAGTCGTCCCTCTTAAGTTATTTTCCCTCGTTAGCCCCTACTAAAAGTTATTTGTTTCACTTTGGCCCTTTATCAGGCTGAACATGGAGGTTTCGATATCCAGTGACCTGCACGTGAGGGTAATTTTGTCCATTCGTTGTGATAGTGTTACACTTAAGTCCTTAACAAAACCTAGATTGCAGTTCACTTGACATCGGATCAGTCATGCTCAACCTCATGTTCAACCTCAACATGACCAAAGTGACACAAATAACTCTTAGTAAGGACTAATGTGGAGGAAAAAAAAAACTTAAGAGGGCCGGCTCTGTATAAATTAATGATAAGGAGGATCATAAGTGGTTTTTACCCTATCACTTATAACATTTACCTCCTCTGTTATAGTTTTGAATTTATTATTCTGGAACTGCCCCTAACCTTTTCTTTAATAGATATTTATTCCTCCATCCACCAAATATCATTATGTCTCAATTTTTTCATTCATTTTGTTTCCTTTAGGTTTTTTTTTTTTTTTTTTTGTCTCAATTTGTTTTATTTCCATTGCAATTTGTTTTCTTTATTTCCTATCTCAAGTTTTTCCTATATTTCTATCTCGATTTTTTTCTTTACATTTTGTCTTGGTTTTTATTTGGTAATAATTAACTCATTTATTCTCGTTATAAATTATTATTCCATGTTGAGTAATTCTCCTTCAGGAAAAAAAATTCTCCTTCAGATTCTTACTCGAAAAATTCGAACGTGACATATGCTCGTATCGTCAATTCCTCAATCTATAATGACCCTAATTTCTTTATACAAATCAGAAGAATAATTGGTACCAACACAAATCATTTACCAATAGTATGAACTCAAGTTTGAATTTTGTGAGTAAGAATTTGAAGAAGAATCACACAACATTTGGAATAATAATTTGTAGCGAAAATAAATGAGATAATTATCACCAAATAAAAATTAAGGCAAAATACGAAGAAAAAAATCGAGATAGAGATAAAGAAAAAAATTGAAACTGAACAAAAAGAAAAAAAAAATTGAAACCAAAATAAAGAAAAATGAAATGGAAATAAAGAAAAAAAATTGAGACCAAAATATGGAAAGAAGAAAAGGAATGAAGAAACTGGGACATAATATTGTTTGGTGGATGTAGGAATTAATAAAGAAATATTTTTTTGGTTATAAAAGGGGCGAGGGTAGTTTTGAAATAAAAAGTTCAAAACTATAATAAGTGTTATAAGTGATACTTTAGGGGAGTAACGGGTACCAACTCCATACCTAGAATAAACAATATAACTACAAATACAAATTTGAGAAATACATTTACATGATATAAACAATTCCCTAATTACAATTTACAAATAATAAATTGGATTTGAGACAACTAACAATCATTTCGACTCAGAAGTCCATTACAATTAGAGTAGTGCTATTCCTATAGCCCACAACCGGTTGTACACATATACAGCCGGTTGTGGCTTTTTTTTATATATTTTTTGTCATTTATATATTTTAATTTATATGAAAAAAATTAATTATATGACACATAAATAATTATCAAGAAAATACTGTTTGTAAATATTAAACCCAAAACCTTGAAATTCTAAATTCTAAACCTGTTAAACAAGTAATAGGTAATATAATTAACTTTAAAAGCCTAAAATATGGGTTGTACAAAAGACTGTCAAGTTTGGGCTATCATATAATTATTTTCCTTACAATTATACGATTGTTTGATATTTCGTGATATGAAACTAGTAGTTGACATTTTTTTTTCCAGTTATATATTTGAAAAGTTTTAGGACAACTTATAAATGATGAGTTTCTTGGAGTATGTTGGGATTCAAAAGAGAATATATAGGTTTGATAAATATCAAAATTGCTATAAAAGAAAAAAAATATCAAAATTAAATTTATGACGTATGAAAGTTGAGAGAGATTTAGATATTTTCATAATATCTTACATTTTCTTTTCTTGGTCATCCTCAAACCAAGCCCTGACAACGTTAAAACTTAAAATCGAACTTTCTGAACCGTGAAACTATGCACTATGCTTTGGGCACTTGCATTTTGCTCTCGGTTTTTTATTTTCTATCTATCTATTATTTATTATTATATATAAAAGTACGAGTTGGTCAAACAAAAAAAAAAAATTTTTATGAAGATTAATATACCCCTATTTAAATTATATTGTGATATTTAATTATATGGAAAAAAAGTAAAAGAAAAGAATCATAAAACTCGAGAAGTATAATTAGAAAAAAAGTCTCTCCTATGTTAACCTTATAAATATCTTTTGAAGTTTTACAACTCATTAAAATATTAATGATAAAATAATAATAATTAAAATAAAAAACCTATTACTCTATATTTTTTTGAAATATTCTTAAGAAATTATCACTTATTAAAAAACCTCAAAAAAAAAATTTTATGCCACATTCGTACTACATGAATTACAAAGTAATATTTAGTTAACTAATAAACTTATAGTTGGCTTAAGCAAAAAAAAAAAAAAAAAAAATTTGACAAATCATAGAAATTGTTAAAACTAGTAAAAACACTCGCATAAAAATATATGATAAAAAATTGTAAAATAATTCGAAAATGGGTTAGATAGGAAAAAAAGTGACTTAAAGCAAAAAAAATGTGCAATTGATAAAACAACAAGGTAAACCGATAAAAATAGATAAAAACCGTAAAAAATAAGAATGTAATCGGCTAAACACGGGATAACAAAAAATGATCAAATTGATTAAATATCAAGAACAAAAAAATGAGTTAATTGGCAAAACAAGGTGAAATATGTGAGAATATAGGTTAAATCGGCAAAAGAATAAGTAAAATCAGACTAAAATTGGGTTACACCGGAGAGAATACGTGAATTGATTAACATATGGGATAAAGGTTAAACTAGAGAGAATTGATGAACTGATTAACGAATGGGACATTCGACAGCCGGTAAAAAAAATTGAATGTAATTGGCTAAACACGGAATAACAAAAAAAGGAATCAAATCGATAAAAGAACAAGAACAAAAAAATGAGTTAATTGGCAAAAAAAAAAAAAGGTGAAATATGTGAGAAAATAGGTTAAATCAGCAAAAGAATAATTAAAATCAAACTAAAATTAGGTTAAACCGGATAAAATAAATGAATTGATTAACAAATGAGATAAAATCGAATAAAATTGGGTTAAACTAGCTAGAGAGAACGGATGAATTGATTAAACCACAAAAAATAAAAACGAGTGAAATTGGTGAAAGAACGGTTTAAAATAACAAAAAAGAAATGATAAACTCAGTGTAAAAGCAGGTAAAATCAATATTTCTTAAGAAATTATCACTTACTAAAAAACCGGGATTATTGTATTTTTGGTGCCACAACTATAGCCCACTGGCATTTTTACCTCGTAACTTTTCGGGCTGGCACATTTGGTGCCACAACTACAACATGAGTGGCAATTTTGGTGCCAATTGAGGCCCAATTTTGAAATTGGCCCGCAATTTCCCCATGTACGGGATGTGACATGAAAATTGGGGATTTTGACCATTCAACACTTTTTTCATGAAAAAAAAAATCCACCCACCAAGAACTAGGCTACTTGGATGTTTTTATTTGGGGAAGAATAAAAAAGCGGGTAACAATTTAATTAAGGGAATGTTTGGTGAATTTTATAGGAAAAGTTAGGATTTTAAATTTTGGTATTTTTTTTTATTGAAAAAGAAGTTGAATGGTCAATTTTGATATATTACTAAATCACTTGGCCCGCATATTGGGGAATTTCGGGCCAATTTTGAAATTGGCCTCAATTGGCACCAAAATTGCCACTGATGGGGTTGGGGTTAGGGATGGTTTTTTTTTTAAATTATAATTCTTTTATTAATAATATATAATTTTATTTTTTAATAAATATTAAATATATTAATATTATTATATAAATTTTAGATTTAATTAATATTTTGTCGGATTTATGTTAAAGTATTATTTAGTCTGTTAATATTATTTATAAAATTAAATTAGTTAAATAAATATGTAAATATAATAAGTAAAATATCTAAATTGGTCCGCACGTGTCTTATTCGAGCCAATTTTGAAATTGGGCAACAATGTGGACTAAAATTGTCAGTAAATTTGAAGATGTGGAGTTATTTTACAACCTGAAAAGTTAGGGGTACAATTGTCAGTTAATATAAATAATGGTATCAATTTTGCAATAAAACTAAACTGCCACGTCATCAGTTAACGTCCATTTTTAACGGTGGTACCAAAAGTGATTAATTTCTTAAATTGTGGTACCAAATGTGTTGGTCTCGATTTTTATGGTACCACAAGTGAGAATCGGTATATAGTTTGGTACCACAAGTGCAGTTCTCTCAACTCAATTTTCTTCTGAAGTTTTCTCTTCAGAAGAAAGGCAAAATGTGACGTATTAATCAAACGTAAATTTTCAAATACCAAAAATTTAATATCATGTTACTCACAGAGCATCTTCAACGTGTATATGAACTATAGTTGAAGAATATATTATTATGTGTTTCAATTAAATTATCATGTTACGTGGCCCGCACGTGAAGAATTTCGGGTCTATTTGAAATTGGACCTCAGTTGGCACTGAAATTGCCACCAATGTTAAAGTTATGACACCAAATGTGTCAGCCCAAAAAGATACAGGATAGAAATGCCAGCAAGTTATAGTTGTGGCACCAAAAATGCAATAATCCCTATGTTAATCTATATGATAAAAAAAATTACTAGTTATTTTTCATCTTTTATTGGATAAAAATACAACGTTAATTTATTCACGTCTAGTTGTTATTTTATCACAATACAAACAATTTATGGAGTTTGTTATTAGAAAAAATCCCCCCCCCCCCCCAAAAAAAAAAAAACCAAAACTCTCTAGTTCCGCCTCTGTCAACAATGACGTTATTAATCTTAAAAAATAACATGAATCACATTTCATACTTAAATAGATAAAAAAAAAATGTTCACCTCAACAAGAAGTAGACAAAGAAAAAAAAATAAAGGTTTGGCTCAAATTCATTAAATTAAGACCAACTTCTTCCTGAAACTGGACTTCGTGTCTTTATACTTAGGTGATTAATAAGATATTTTTCTTTCATTTAAATGTTCTAAGATTTTTTTTTCTTGCATATTATTCATATGATTATATGGATCAACATATACACGGGTACACATTTATATGATCATATAGATTAATATGGGGATTATTGCATTTTTTGTGCAACAACTATAGCTCGATGGGGTTTCTATCCCGTATCTTTTCGGTCTGACACATTTGGTGCCATAACTTCAACATCGATAGCAATTTTGGTGTCAATTGAGGCATAATTCCAAAATTGGCCCGAAAACCCCCACCTGCGGGCCAATTTTGGAATTGGGACTCAATTGGCATCAAAATTGTCACTGATGTTGAAGTTGTGGCACCAAATGTTCCAACCCGAAAAAATATAGGGTAGATATGCAAGTGAGCTATAGTTGTGGCACCAAAAATACAATAATCCCATTTCATTTTTTATTTGTCGTTTTGGATGATTGCACACGGATTAAGAAATGTAATAAATAACCACTTTTTTTAGGAAAAAAATTCTAAAATATCATTTTAACCAAATAATCACAACATTAATTAGCAAAAATTATAACCATTAACAAGCAGGAAAAAATTGGTAGAAAAGAATTAATTTTACATTAAACTCTTAAAACAACAAATAAAAGTAAACAATTTTTTTTCAAAGCGACAAATAATTAAAAACTGAGGGAGTAAAAATAATCTTAAATCAAATTTTCAAGATATAAATTATACTCCATATCTTTTGAATTAGGGAGATTTTTTAACCTATTCAAATCAAAATCTACTGAACATAAATAGCCTAACGTATGAATTCCATATGCCACAAACAACGAGGCACAAAACACCAAATCCTTCAAATTATTGCATCCTAAATCTACATCCCTTTTTCTAGATATATGTGAAAATTCAACAACCAATAAACGACATGCCACATCAGCCCTAAGAATCTCAAGAGCCAATGGATTTCTGCCATGTCAGCAGATAAGAGACACTTTTCCGTCAATGGAATTCCTGCAACTGGATTACATAATTAAGATGGAACAAAATCATCCAATCAGGAAATCCATGCGCTTGCCCATGATTAGGATTGAATTATATAGGTGCAAAGTAGTAAAATGTGGAACATTAGAATGCCACTCATTAATAGCTTTTTACTATATTATAATAGTATACTTATTTTTTTAGGGGCAAAGTATTTGTTGACAATTTTTTTTAATAAATGACAAAAATATGCATTGGAAAAAGTGGGGAGAATGGGTTTTTGATGACTTGTAAACAAAACATATACTCCTATTATTTCATGCTCATAACTTATTATAGTATGCTTTGTGTTTTTATTTTTATTTTATATTTACTCCTTGGTTATCCTTATATCCAAAAACTTAAAAATGATTTATTCATCTTGTATTATAAAATCATCAAGACTTTTTTATACAATAACAAGTTACTAGAACTGCGATAAACTATAAATATAATACGAAACAAAATTGATATTTTATTGTTCTAAATTTGATTGAAGTGAAGTTTCAACTATTTTTTACATAAAATTGTCAATAAATTGTCCCCACATTGTTTAAGGCAAAAATCTTTTCATTCACAAATGATGTATGTAAGTTCTTGAAGCTCAAAAAAAAATCTCGTACCACCTAGTAATCTTTATTGAAAAATAAAAAGTATTTGAGCCTTTTAGAAAAAGTAGAATAAAAAATGTGGTTGAAATGGGTGTGAATTATGATTATCATAATTTATAACATTTGAGGTATGATTGCCAATTAATGAAAGTTTTGGAGAGGTGGACATGCACAATTTATCCTATAATAAGGGAAAATTCTTGCATAGACCTGGTCTATGAGCTTTTCATAGATCTTGTGGACCTGGTCTATGAGCTTTTCATAGATCTTGTGGTTGTAAATGCACCACATCATACATTGTGAGAGCATGACATCATCAAAATGTACGAGTGGTGTATTTACAACCACAAGGTCTACCACTAAGCTCATAGACCTTGTCTATGTAAGAATTTTCCTATAATAAGTGTGATAAAATAGAAACGGAGGTGAAAGGCATTAAATCTAAAAACACAAATTACAATAAGATGCACTCAAGTTTCATTAAATAACCAAAAAGATCTTCCAAAAATTGAAATGGTAGGGGTGTTTTAGTAAATTGAGTTAATATAAAACATTTTTTTTCTCAATTGTTTAATCCCTTTCGAGCCATGTCGTCACAAAAAATGATAATATCTCTTAACATGAATTCAAACTTGAGTTCGACTAATCAGGTTTAAGAAGTGCAAAAGACAGGTAGGAAGAGAAGAATGTGGTCCATCTGTATACATTTACAGAAGACAAACCATTGTCCCTTTCTCTGTTCTCAATTCCATACTTTTTTTTTTTTTTCATTTTCTTTTTTAATAATAATTACTCCATTCATTAATTTTAGTCCATCCAATTTACAGAGAGAAAACACACACACAATGCTAATTGTACAAACTAAAATCAGCACTGGATCTTGACCTTTTATCTACTGTCCTCTCATTACTCACTTTCTCTGTCAGATATCATCATATCAATAACAAAAATCTCTCTATATTCATGCTAAATCTATATAAATATATATAGACAGCATTCAGACTCTTAAATTAAATTCCCTTTTTATATATTCAGACCTTTCCATTCTAAGATATTTCATTCTCTCAAGTAAAATCCCACATCATCGTCATACCTTAGAAATTCTAAAGTTTCTTTGCATTTTTTGATGAAAGAAGCTTTCTTTTTTCTGGGTTTTATCATTTGAGAAAGTCTATGTCCATTTTCATGCAAGAAATACACTTCATTTCATATTTTTTATAATTTCAAAGAAGTCTTTTCTAACCCTTTCAACTCTAAAAAGTATCAATTCTTTTTTCACCCTTTTCTTGTAGATGTTCAAGTTTTTTTGGCTGTTTCCCACATTTTATTTTATTTTAAAAGACTCAAAACTTTGGTAGATTCTCAAAAATAGTACTTTTTAGGGGTTTAGGGTTCTTGTATTCTGCTCCCTCTTTACCTCTTCAAACTCAAATAAAAATTGAATCTTTCCACAATTTATTAACAATGTCTTCATGTTTAAGTGGAGGTACTGGAAGAGCATATAGACTAGACCTTGAAATAATTAAATCACCTTCAAATTCTTGGATTTCAAATTCATCTTCACCATCTTCAACTCTCTCTGAGTCGTCAAACTCCCCTCTTACAATCTCAACAAGAAAACCTCGTACCCCACGAAAAAGGCCTAATCAAACATACAATGAAGCTGCAGCAATTCTCTCCACAGCTCATCCCAAGATATTTCCTTTTAATAAATTCACAAAATCATATGATTCTTGTAATAAAAATCCAATCTTTTCCGAACCCACTTCGGATTTACTCATGCCTTTTCAAGTATTGGACACCTCGGGTTTTTTATTGCATCCACCAATTGCAGATGGGTCGAATCCAAAAGGGTCTAATTTGATGAATTTGTTAGAGAAGCCATGTTTAAGTCCAGGGGAGATTACTTCATATGGGAATTGTTCGGAAGTTTGCGACGATTTTCAAGAAGATTTTGATGCAGAGTCAATTCTTGATGAGGAGATTGAAAAGGGTATTGATAGTATTTTGGGAAATTCCAAAATTGAAAATGAATCAAAAGATGATTTTTTGAGTAATAATATGAGTAATTCTATGGAAATGAACAATTTTTGTTATGGTTATCCAGTTGGATTTGAAGGATTTGAATTTGGAAATGGAATGAGAAAAGAATTGAGAGGAATTAGAAATGTTGATGAAGGTGATTGGTGGAGGTTTCCTTGTGTTAATATGATTGATATTAATCCAAAAATTGATGTAAAGAAGAAGAAGAAAAAGAAGGTGGAAATCAAGAACTTAAAGGAAAATTCAGTTTCTATTAATAGAGATATGAAAGAGAATTTAGCTAGTAAATCATCAGGTGAGGAATGTATTCCTAAGGTAAATGCAGGGTTGCTTTTGAAATTGAATTACGATGACGTTTTGAATGCATGGTCCGATAAGGATTCGCCGTTTTCCGGTGATGCTCCGGCTGCTGAAGTCGCCGGAAATGATGTCCAAGTATGTTATCCAATAAACTGTGAATCTTATTTTATATTTTAAATTAAGTTAATACTAATAATAATATAATACAATAAAAATGAGTGTGGGTGGAAATGTGGCATTTTTTTTTTTTTGGGTTTCCAACGGTTTAATTCCTTTTGTGGCGAGTTTGACACATTAAGTGAGTACCTCTCCTAACAGGAATTCGAATCTGAATCCACTACTTTGTGGTAATAATAATGCATTATTGGAAAAGAAGTGGGGTTTGCTTTTAGCTCTCTTTTTCCTTTTATTTCATTTTCTTCCATTGAATTTGATAGCTCACAATCAATGTAGGTGTGTTAGTTGGATGGATACAAACACTTACTTGAATTTTTTTTTTATATATTTTCTTTCAATTTTGGTATTTATTTTCTAGAAAATTGGTATATTTCAAAGGATGTAATGGTCATTTTTTATGTTGTTTGAAGCTGATTTGAGAAGCTTAAATTTATGAGTACGTTACAAGTACTATTATTTTATTACTAGAAAGTATTGACCAAGATTTAGTTGGTTGGTTGGTTGGTTGGTTTGGTTCTTGGGATTAAATAATAATTAATTAATTAATTAATTAATGGTGTTGTTTTGATGTCAATTGGGGTGCAGGGGAGGTTGGCACAGATAGACTTGTTCTCGGAGAATGGAGTGAGAGAAGCTAGTGTGCTTCGCTACAAGGAAAAGCGTCGGACACGCCTTTTTTCTAAGAAAATCAGGTACCAAGTCAGAAAAGTCAACGCTGACCGACGACCCAGAATGAAGGTAATTCTCATTATTTTCCAGATTTAATTTTTATTTTTACCTATTTTTGTAATGAGTCTTGTGACATGTAAGAATACAAAATAAAAATATTTAGAGTGCAAGGATCCCAAGTTAATTATAAAAAATACGTTATACTTAATCAGATGGTATATATTCGATCCAAGCTGTAAATACACAATTTAGTAGATAGGGATGGATCTACGGCCATCATTGGGGGTCTTGGCCCTCCCAATATTTTTGATTTTTTTTATTCTAGATTTACTTATATATACTTAAAATATATTTATTTGCATTGATTTTTTTGGTCTTCTTTAAAAGTCCAATTGAAAAAAATTAATTATACACATATTTGTCTCAACCAAATAGCTATAAAGTTCAAATAAAAATCTTGATATAATTTTATGAAAATTAAATCAAAGACCTAATCCAATATAGGGAAAATAGATTTTACTTTTATTTTTATAAATTCATTCCTTATTTGAATAAAAATAGATTGAATATTATTATGCGAATATCTTTTTATCAATAAAATTTTCGACCTCCTCGACTCATGAATCCAGAATCTGCCCATGTTAGTAGATAAACAAAATATATAAAATCTCAAGAGAATTCGAATCTCGAAGAATTTATTATCGATATAAAATTAAAGAGACCTAACTCTTGTCTAATCTGCCTGTTGTTTATGATGTTGCAGGGTCGATTTGTCCGAACGCCAAATTCTCCTGATAATGATGAGCAAGGATCATGAACACAAATTACAACATCCAAAATTTAAGCTAGTTTTTTTGCCCCTATTTTTGCAGTTTGCGATTTCAAATTTAGTTAAATGAGTAGGAAGCACAATAGTTGAAACAAATAATATTTGATGTTCCTTTTGTAATTAAGAGGGTTCCATTGGTTATGAATTCATTGAAACATTGGGACAAGCTCAACTCTCTTGCACTTATAGATTTTTATTAAGACTTTATTAATGAAGGCCATAACTTGAAAATCAACAATTTACCATAACTTTTTTCTTAAGTACAAATTACATCAGTATCATTAAATCCGAGATCTATTAAAGTACAACCAGATTACAAAAAAAAGTAACTACAAAATAACTAGTGTTAAAACTAAAAGAAAACTAAGATTTTAGTGGGAATCGAACCCAATACATCTTTTAGTCTTGGGACATCAGCCTTAGTGCCTTACCAACGGGTTATAGCTAGGGGTGTAATCGAGTCAAGTAATGTCGAACGACACAATGTTCAAGTTTGGGTTGAATTTTATCGAGCTTGAAATTTTGTGTTTTGAACTTGGTTTGATTGTTAAACGAGCCGATCTCAAACGAGTTTGAGCCGAGTATCGAGTAGCTTGATATTTTACATGCGTTTTCTTAACATTAGCTTATCGAGTCAAGTTCGAGCTGAACTTTAAAAGTTATCGAACGAAAAATGATGTTCAAGCTTGTTTGATTTGTGTGACAAACCGAGCTCAATCGAATTTTTATCGAACGAGCTCAAGTCGAGTATCGAGTAGCTTGGTTTAATTTTCAGCTCTAGTTAGCCTCTTTGACACAATCTATCATAACTTGTAACTTATAATAATAAGTCCTAAAAATACTTGTCGACTTACCTTGCCGCGTAGATCTTTGATTTCGGTTGGTTAAATTGGTCGTCTTGTATTTTTTTTTTATTTAATCCCGGTCAATATTTGTTGTGACGGTGAATCCCCGTTTTAACTATGTAGAACCGTCTTATTAACTAAATTTGGCAATGAAGTCCAATTAAAAAATAAATAAATAAACACTTGTAACAATCAATCAGCAGACAAACAAACAAGAAAGAAAGAAAGAAAGAATAGGAAAAAAAAAAAAAATTCCGTTGCCGGGACTTGAACCCGGGTCTCTCGGGTGAGAGCCGAGTATCCTAACCAACTAGACTACAACGGAGTTGTAATGCAGTTATCAATTTATATAATAAGACAATAAAACAAATTCTGTTATAAGTATTAATAGGGGCCCGTTCGATGGCCCAATAAGGGTTATACCATGATTAAGCCCAGTACAGATCACAATCAAGACTGGACCGATTATTTAGTCCAATCTTGAAGCAGTCTTTTTGGTTGGCCTTTTAGAGTTGGGCATCTTTTGGGGTCATATGTTATATGATTCAACTTGGGATGTCAACGACTTGGATTCAAATTGGATCAGGCTCTACCCAGATCTGAGTCTATTTATGTCTAGATTCGGATCTAAACTTTAACTATTCATCAAAATCTTGTTCCGTTTCAATCTGATATTAATTGTTTTACGAATCCAATAAAATTTTCAATTTCAAAATTCGCATTAATGTGTTTTTCTAAAACAAATTTGTTAACATTTCATTTTCATTTAACTTAGCTCACGTGTTCAAACTTTTCGTCATACACGAAGCTTCAACATAGATAATATCAACTCTCAGCACATGTTGCCACTTACTTGAAATGAAAGGTGATAACTTTTCGTCATAATTCACCAAGCTTCAACATAGAAAATAACAATTCTCAACACATGTTGCCACTTACTTGAAATGAAAGGTGATATTGACGCTGACTTATCAAAATTAACTCATATTGTTAGATGAAAATATGCACAAAATAATATTATGTATGAATTATTTAGATGGTAAATAATATTAATGTTACTTGTAAAAAATAAATCACTATTTACATACATTATTATTTTTTTCATTTATTGTCATATATGGATCTTTAAAGATCTAATAAACCTAGATTCACATACCCTCCACAAAACTTTAGATGAAGAATCTGTGACTGGATTTGTTCTAATAGATCTCTAATACAAAAATCATAATAAATCGGGCTGGATACGGACATATTCGAATTGGACCTAATTCAAGATTAGGGTTGTCAATGGGGCGGATTTCAATCCGAATTCGGTCCGATTTATTCGGATAATTGTCCGATTAGTGGTCCGATGGACCTGATCCAATTAAGAAGATCCGTAATCCAAATTATATGGAGCGAATATGGATCTAGACTGGTCAGGTCCGTTACAGATTCGTACCCGATATATATTACTATATGTTGTTTATATATTATGTATTTAAATCAAAATAAAAAGAAAACTATTTATGTTCCACTAAAATCTTTTACTATATTAAAAATAATCTTAAAAAGAAATGCATGAGAGGTGCTATTGGACTGTCCTGGTAATTAATTGGGCCAAAATTATATTAGTTTATGCTATTTAATAAGAAAAATCAAAATCATAACCATTCATCTATGTAGTAGCCGCCATCTTCCCTCTACTTTTTCGTCCAATTTTTTTCTTCTCTTCCATTATTGGGCTTTCTTCTTTTTTTCCCCAATTTTTATCTTTTTTTATTCATAGTTTTGTTTATTCATTTGTTCTAATTTTTATCGTTTATATTTGTCCATCATATTCCATCTTTTACAATTTTCTAACAATAGTTTTGATGAAATAAGTAAAATATTACATTTTTTATTCATGGTGGTGGAATCTACAAGTGATTTGAAGGAAAATGAAAAAAAATTATCGCTAAAAACGCTAAACGGATCCGGAATATCCACCGAATTCGGATCCGGTTGCTACTTTTTAAGATCCGTGCTAATCCGAATCCGGATAGAAGAAATGGAAATCGGATCTGGATCTGCCCTGATCCGGTCCGAGTTCCGTCCATTGACAGCCTTAAATCAAGATGTGTTCTATTTTCGGAAATAAAAGGCCCATAGCCCAAACGATAAAAAAAGAAAGGCCCATAGCCCAATTAATTCCCGCGGCCACTTATGCTCTGCTTCTGCATAAAAATGGCTTCCGCTCTAAAAAATTATTTCTTTTCTTGCAATTTTCACAGATGGAGTCTCTTTCTGAAACTGTTGTGTATATGAACCTCGCGTTAGAACAGGTATTAAGCTTTACAATGCCTTTTTAAGGTATTTCAATCGAGTTTTTCTTCTATTTCTAGGTATTAATTAACTTAACTAGATGAAGTTTTTTTTTTTTTTAAGTACTTATGGAATTTCAAATTACTGATTAATACATATTTAAAGTTCTAATGTCAAAAATATTTTGATATATTGTAATGGTTGCGTTTCTTCTGCCAGGCAAAGCTTGCTTTGGACAATCTTGAAGTACCAATTGGGTAAGCTTCTGACACTATTTTCCCCCAATTGTTTTTTCAAATTGTTAGGAAAATATCAGAACTTACTGTTCCAACCTGGATTTTTTTTTGGTGAGGTATGTAGATATAACAATGGCAATATTAAAGTAAAGCCCTTTGATTTAAAACTTATTAGTCTTAGCTGAGTCGATAACCTCCACAAAATTATTGATCTAAAAATTATTAGTCATTCTCATTCAACTCTCATGTTGATTTGGTCAGTTGTGTTATTGTCGAGGATCAGAAAGTCATTGCCTCAGGGAGAAATCGAACTACTGAAACGAGAAACGTATGCTCCTTGTTTTCGTCCTGCTCCTTCCTCTCATGTTTTCATCATGTCTCCTATACTTTGTTCATTTCTGCTTTTTATTAATTGGATCTTAATCACGTTTCTTTAAAGTTTATTGAACTTAATATGTTCCTTGTGAGAAATCTTATTCAAAATCACATCTGCATCAATTTCATATAAGCTGTATCTGGTCGTTAAAACCATATAGTGGTGTAGAAGACACTGGGAAGGATATAAAATGTTTTGGAGTTCAACTGCAGTAAAACATTCCGTGTTTTGACTGTTATCTCATGTGTACTTATTGTGAATGTATGATAGAAGTTGAAAGCGATATGTAGTGGCACGGTGATATGTACCTTTTTCTGTAGGTTTATCCTATTTATAGTGCATTGTGGAAGGTGGTCCCAACCGAGCTAGGTTTTGAGCATTTGACGATGTCACACATTGCAATCATGGTTATTATTGCTGGATCATGAAGTGAGTGTCATAGGACTCAACAGCATGAGCAATAACGTTGTGCATCCAATCTGTAACATTAAATTGGCTTAGAGTTTTTCGTGCTCTATGCAGGGATAGGGCTTCATGATTGCAACAGAGGTTATAGTGCATGGTATACACCTGCCCTGGTTGTTTTGAGGTCTCATGGTTTTATACTGAGCTTTTCGCAGAAGTTTTTCAAAAGAATGTTCACTTTAGCAAATCAAAATACTAGGAAGACATCTTAAATATTTTTGAGATGGAAAAAACAATTCTGTACTTTGGGGGTGGGGGTGGGGGGGTCCACTATCACCCTTTCTTCTGGCTTCATTGGGTCGACCACTTAGCCCAATACACTAATCAATATATATATCTGTGCCATTCTGGCATCAATAAACTCCTGGGGCTTTTTAGTTTTGCAAACATGACCTTGACTTATAGGCTTGAGAGTGCGCACTTTGAATACTTCCCGTGGCCAGTAAGCTTAATCATAATTAAATTTGTTGGAAATATATCTATGATGGTTCAAATAGAGCCGGGTAATTTGTCAATCTACCATGAACGGTATTACCCTTTACCTTAACCCCAACTCCAGATTTCATGTTAGGGTGTCCAGTGATATGCAATATCTTAAGCATAAAAAAGGTAAATCATGTAAGAACCAACTACTCTGATTTTTCTTTTGTTCATATCAAAATCCACCTGTTGCTAAGCCTAGATTAATGTTGTTACAATGTGCTGTGATGTCCATGACCTGTTGCATTGTGTTGTGATACTTCTGCAAAATGGCAGATATTATATACCATGAGTTGCAATAGTCACAAAATTGTGTTCATAGATGATGAAGGTTGTTTCCCCTCTGGTCTCTGAAATACTTAGCTTAATTGAGATACAAATTGCCACCCCAGAGCTTAGAATTTCTTTTTTAGTGCTGCACTTGTTGAATCATTTGATACTTTGTATTTTTTCCTGGAAATTACTTTATTTGAAGTCCCCCCCCCCCTCCAATTATTGGAATCCTGCAGGCTACTCGACATGCAGAGATGGAAGCAATTGATGTGCTGCTTGAGCAGTGCCAGAAAAATGGAGTATCAAGGGAGGAAATTGCTTTGAAATTCTCAAAATGTACTCTATATGTTACATGCGAGCCATGTATAATGTGTGCAGCAGCTTTATCAATCATTGGTATGGTCTAGCAATTATCTGCAGATTGTATGTTGGTTTTTATAGTTATTCTAACTTTAAGTTGTCTTCTAATGATGCTCTACCAGGGATAAGAGAAGTATATTATGGCTGTGGAAATGATAAATTTGGAGGTTGTGGATCCATATTGTCCTTGCATACAAATAGCTCTGGGAAGCTTACGAGGTTTGGTCTGAGCTACTAATACTGTTCTCTTTTGTGTTTGTTGAAAACCAATAGCTCAAAAATGCTCATTAGTTCTTCTAATTGATGATGAATAATGATTTCTGAACTTTTAACTTTGACAGTGTCTTTTGTGTTATATTTTTCTTAAATCAATGCACAATGTTTTTCCTGTTATCTCTTATGTCTTAGACATGGTAAAAAAGAATCCTTACTAATTGTGGAATGATTTTTGCGCTGATGTGACTTGTGTGCAGCAAGCAGATATTAAGCTTGCAATCTAGTAACTTCTGTATCATCCGTAAATCAATGCACAATGTTTTTCCTGTTATCTCTTATGTCTTAGACATGGTAAAAAAGAACCCTAAATAACTGTGGAATGATTATTGCGTTGATGTGACGTGTGTGCAGCAAGCAGATATTAAGCTTGTCTAGTAACTTCTGTATCATCCGTAATTCAAGATATTCTAGTTATAGAATGAGTCTATGATGTAGGGAAACCAATATAATTTTTATTTTGCACTTATGGAGCTCAAGGTAGACGAGCACAATTTAAGTAGTAAAGATAGTCAAACCGTTTCAAAATCTAGGAATTTTAAACCAATGTATAATGATTTTAAATTTTGATAGGTTGCAGGATTAGATTGTTTCGCTTTTTTATGTTGTTTGAGAACTGCATCCTTTTTTAACCTCTTCTTCATACTTTGCTTCTATCTTATATTTCTTTTGACAATGGACCACACAAGATGGTCAAAGCTTAATTACTGATTCTATTCAGGTACCACCCTGAAAACACAAACCAGATTCTTTAAATCATGTGCAGCAAACAAATTATTTGCTGCAGCTTGCTCATTATTATTCTTATTATCTTTATAACATTCAATAGTGAGTTGGTTTGGTTACTTTATGTTTAGAGTCATATTTCCCATGGGCCTTTTCTGAAGTTCTGCTGAAATATATAAAGGGAATATTAGAAGCTGTTTGGGTTCAATGTTAAAAACCTTATACCTACCATGTTACAAAAAATGCCAAACCTGATTGGAAGACTCTTTTGTCATGTTTTTACTATTTTTCCTATGGAGATGTTTGAGACCACACTATTACTCTCATGCATATCCTTATGTTTCAGCTATCTGCTTGAGATTATAATATAACTTCTGTTCCTGGAACAAATGCTAGTTTGTTTTCTCACTATTAGATGGGTACAAGATCACAATACCCTAGAAACTTGACTCTTAAGGCCTAGGAAATTTCATGCCCAGGTTATTATATATGAATTCCTGTTCCTGGGATCCGAGCTATTGGTCTTGCGAGCTTGTTGGTTGAGTGCTTTGACAATCTCCTGTTTTCCGTTCCTAGAAAATGTACTTTACTAAGCAATATTTTCTTCTTTACTATCTGTTCCCCATCTAAAAAGAAAGAATTGTAATGGACTGCAAGCTTATTTGTTAGATATCTTTATCTCATGATAGTTGGCACTAATACAAGTTCAAACCTTTTCCTTTCCTCGTGTTGTTATATTTTATCTTTCTTTCAGTGGTGGAAAATCAAAAAAGGGATTCAAGTGCACTGGAGGTGTAATGGCGTCAGAAGCCATCAATCTTCTAAGAAGCTTCTATGAGCAAGGAAATCCCAATGGTAGGCATATTCATATTTTCTGGTGATGCTTATAGGTTAACATATCTTGGGGTTACAGACATTTGCTTGATGGAGTAAGGTTGTAAAGTGACCAAAGTCGATGTGATAGTTCCTGAGGCCTTAGATGGATATTACGTGATTTGAGGGCATAAAAAGTATCTAGAGTTTTACACGAAGCAATTATATATTCTCTAAGCGGATGATCATGAGACAAGTGAAATCCTATCTGCGGTCATTTAATTAGCATATTTAGCTTTTACGTTCAGTGTGGGGCACGTGGGATTAGACTGAGCTTTAACTCACTGTTTTTAGCCTGTACTCCAAGGGTGTGCCGAAAAAGTTTATATGCTTTTTCACATTGAAGTTCCAAAATAATCCACTTTGTTTCATATTTCCTTTTGCTTGGTCTGAACTACTTCATCGGGTATAAATACGGCATCAGTAATTTGCTTTCCTGGAAACTGCATTCTGTGACTTTGATAATAAGTAACCAAGTACATGAGTAGGTAGTTGTACCAATTTTCATTTTTAATTGCTGTTCATATGTAAAATTTGTTTCCGATGCTAGTGACTATTGTCTTATCCAGATGAGCTGTATAGTTTAGCAGTTCCCACAGGTATCAAGTGAAACTTTTCTTATTTTTGACCAGAAACTTACAAGTTCGGATCAAGCAAAACAATTGTTAGTAACTTAGAAAGTCGCACATGACATGAGTCTTTTTTAGATGCTTTGTCTAGAAACTCTTTCCGCACCATTGAAGCCCTATAGTTACTGAAGCATTTTTGTTAGTTGCATTAACATATTCTATCAATGACATTTTATTTTTCAACTATTTAACTAGTTCAATCTCTTTTACTAATTATTGCTTCTAATTTTATTTCAGCCCCAAAGCCTCACAGAACACCGGTGCCACGAGTCTAAACTCATTTGGTTCTTCTACCATTTGAAGGTATATGTTGTAATTCAATATTCTCATTATAAGAAGCAATTTTGTTAATTTATTTATTTCGTTTACAAGCATTGTCGTAGTACAAAGAGATGGTACAAATTCATGTTGTGTCCTCCGTACACCACTTAACTTTACGACACTCAGACATGGTAAAAAATTTGGTTACATTTGTTGTGTTCGAAACTATTCATCTTTTAGTCTTTATGTATACATGCCATAACCTCGTGGCCTATAAATCTTGAACTTTACAAGGTTTGAATTAAATCAGACAAATTGAAGTTATTTTGCTTAAGTAAGCAGCAATGCCTACTAGTTGATCTACTTACACAACTTAACCATGTGCATAAGTATGAAATTGTCTTCCTCTGATTGGATTGTATGTGTTCAGGTCTTGCAATGGAGAACATTGGTTCGTCTCTGAAGCATCGACTCCTGTGCCAGTTTTCCAAACTGATAAGATTTGAGGAACTACAACTTGATTTGGAAATGAAACCTGAATGTTACTAGTAATGTAATGGAGTTCAACTCAAATTTCGGCATATATACTGAACTACTCCTGTAACATGAAAAATCTTGATCTATTTCCCCCCTTCATTTAATGTTGTAGTGTATCAATGTATTGCTCCAATTCTACATTCTGGTCTGTGTAATGAACAACATTGGTACTTCTACAAGGATGTTTACTTGGTAATTACAAGATCATGCAACTTTTGTTTAAACATTTGGAAATTCTTGCATATAAAGATCCAGGCATTCAATGCTTGAAACCTAGAACTATGGGATAATGAAAATGCAAATTTGGTATTGGAAAAATGATGAGGTGATGATACTTGTAACATTTTGCAATGGAGATTTTCATTCAATATAATTACATATAAATGCGGGTTATATATGACTTTCGTACTAAATTAACAATCGAGTGCATATTTCGTATCATAGTATATATTGTTGTCAAATTTGAAGTTTGCGCCGCAACTTAAAATCTACTAGCCAACTTCATTGATAGTTTTATAATTCGGAAATTAATTTTCACGAAATCGAGGTTGAACACTTCTTTAATTTATGATCTCAACATAGATTGTCTATAAATACAAATTCAAAAATTGTACCATTTAAAGTTCAATTATATATTTGTTTACATAAAAGAAAAGAAACTTCAAGCAATGGAGTC
The DNA here is from genome assembly GCA_030819805.1 of Penstemon newberryi var. newberryi. Lineage (NCBI taxonomy): Eukaryota > Viridiplantae > Streptophyta > Magnoliopsida > Lamiales > Plantaginaceae > Penstemon > Penstemon newberryi. The sequence goes on along the minus strand of JAUALY010000006.1, from coordinate 32,845,597 downwards.
ACAATGAAAGTCACAAATCTTTTTGAAATTTTATACTAGGAAAATTATCATATGAAAAGCCATTTTGAAATTATATTTTTAATATTCACACTATCATGTTACTATAGTTTTTTCAGTTCCTCCTTTTCATTTGGCCAAATAAATATAGTTGTAGCGCATAACTGCGAAATCTTTTCCTGTCTCTCTCTAAGAGAAAAACCCACGAAATCCTTTACTGATGCAACTGTTACAATGGCAGATTAAAGGTATAAAAAAAATCCCATCTTTTTGTTTATTGGTTTACTTGGTTGATGGAAATAGTTTTGACAATATCTTTTTTGTTAATTCTTTTTTAATGCTTTGCTATTTTATATGTACAAGTGCCATTCTAGAAACATAAACTGTTCCTGTAAAATTTTGTATGACCCGTGTGAATGTTTGTTTATCTGTCATATGGGTATTGTGATCGTTTGAATAGTTATTGGGAATATGCCAGTCCTTGTGAACAATATCAATGGTTTACAGGAAAAACCCTTAAATGAATGAATGTACCTAAAGACAATGGAAACAGAATGATGTGGTTTATGTATGGAAAGATGATTGTGTTTTGATGGGTAATGAATTTTCATAATTTGATTATGAAAGGGGGCAGAAAAATATTAATTTTGGTGAGAGATTCTTGCAATTTAAAGGCAATCTCATAGAAATTGGGGGAGTTAGATTACATGGCTAGTTGAGTTTTAGTGGTCGATTTCGAGATGAAACGGGACAGAATATGGTCCATTTAGGAAGTGATGGGGGTATCTAAATCAGAGTCAAAGAGAAAGCATACATATTCAAGATTTAGGGTTGATGATTTCTAGAAGAAATAATTTTGGGGGACATAGCCAAATTAATAGGGGTTCATCACTTTATTTCATTGTTCATTTGATTATAGATATGAGAAAAAGTCTATTATGTGCTGATTCATCATTGGTAATACATGCTTATTGTTGATCTAGACTAATATAAGGAAGAATTTTCCAGTTTTATTATGTTGAAGCCACAACTATTTCGGCGAACTGATTGCTGTTATAAGACATTAAAAAAAAAAATCAAGCAACAAAAATCATCAATTTTTTTTTCCCAATGTGTGCTAAGAGTTTGAGGATCTGTTTTCTGGAAATAGTAATGATGGATTCAAGGAAAAGCAAATATAAAGGATTATTTGTCAGATAAATGCAATATCCTGCAAAGATAACCTTGGCAGTCTTTTACTACTTAAACAAATTCAAGGGCATTTTAGGAATTCTATTATTTCAGAATATCGTGCTGGAGTTAGGTTGGAAGGTTCTTTTTATTTGCCATTTGTGTGTTGGATCCTTTTAGGGGATTAGGTTGAGCCCTATAACGACTAGTTTTGTTTTCCATTAAAGATCTATTCTCATTTGGAGTAGGAAATATCTAGAGGCCGAGGCTTGTAAATACGTTCGTATTCTTCAAGATTTCATCCTAGCTTAATTAATAAGGTTTGTCATTGATTCATTCTTAAAGCTTTATTTTTCGTTTATGCAATGCAATCAAATCTTGGGTGTGATGTATAAGGAATTCTAGGATTAGTTCCTATATCTTCTTATTCTTGTTATTTCCGCCATTTTGTTTCGGAAGCATAGGTCAAATATTTGTTCAAGACATTTGAGACAACAGCTCAAATCCCGTGATTTATTAATCTTAAATTCTTAATTTATGCTGCATCAAGTCAAATGTTCAGCACTCTTTGAGAATCACTGAGAGTTGTGTTCTAATCTGTTTTATGCTGGGCCTTCTAGGTTCTTACGTTTTATAAGGTGGTATGTGCCCTTGATGAGTTTGATACTCCAAATTGATAGTAAGGAGTTTGGGGGAAAGTCTTTTGTGATTTCAAAAGATCGAAGGATAGTTATCCTCCCTCCACCACCACCACCACCCCCCCCCCACCCCCCTACCCACCCACACACACACATCCAAACATTATGTTTTTAATTTGTACTTTATCCACAGCTATACATAAAGCTCTTATTATAGTTGAGATGTGTCAGTTTAGTTTAATGTCAAGGTTCTGCTATGGAGTTGGTTGGATGCATTCATGAATATTTTTGAAAACATTTTCTTGAGAGAAAGGTTGTACAAAGGAGGTACTAAGTGACATTCCAAAAAGCTAATTACGCACTCTTTAATTGAGTAGGTGTAGACATTGTGAGATCTTGAAGTCAAGGTAAGGTATTTTAAAGTGTTTATATTAGAAGACATGGCTAACCTTGCTAGATAGATGGTTCCAATGGACCATTCTGGTTTTCTGCTTGAAATAGTCGAGCTGATCAAGTTAATTAGTTGTAGCAATGTCTATCATTTACATATGTGGTGCCCATTTACTGATACTTCTTCACTATGAATATGGTACCATTGTGAGGCATCTGCTTATCTTGGTCTGATTTATTGTGTTTTGTGATATTGTCAATCTGGTTGCTTATTGTTGGATACCCTCTTCAGTTGAAAATGCCGTGTGAATTTCCCATCCTTGTTACGAGGAATTTATTCTTTCTTACATGTTCGACTTCATGAAATAAGGTCTTTTATGTGATTTGATTCCAGGTACGAAGAATTCAGAAAACTGTTCAATATGTGGCCAACATGAGAAGACTAAGAATGATTGCGACTTTTATATCTTAAACTGTACCAGAATTTTTTCTCGTCTATCAGCCTCCAGTACAATGTCTCAAAATTTTACCCCAGCTTTGTTATACCGATATCAACGTAGGAGGCAACATAGGAACTCTGCTGCCATTAGCTCAATCCAGCCATCTGTTGGTACTAAACCTAGTGATATCTGTCACTCTGCCATTAGTTCTGAAGCCCCTTCAATGGCTTCCCAAGGTCAAATGGTTTCTGTTCCTGAGCATGCGTCTGAAGCTGGTTCTGAAAAGGCCTTCAAAAGTGATGTGGATAGAGTTTTGAATGTCTGCCCTGTTAATGATAGTTGTTCATCATCAAAATCGAGTTTGGAACTTAGTTCGGCTTCCTTGAAAACTAATACGAATGATGCAGGGGAGTGCTCATCTTCTGGTGCAGCGACTGCTGAAAAGGTGACAAATGGGAAGTCGGAAAGAGATATATGCATTTCAATTTTCAGAAGTCAGGGAGTTCTTGATAGAGTCTTGGCTAGACAGGATCTAGATGCTTCCGAAAATACCGATCTTGTTAATGGATATTATTGTTCAAAATTCTGCAAAGTCTGTGAGAAGTTGGATAATACAGCAAAGTTGCTAATTTGTGACAATTGTGAAGATGCATTTCACAAGTTTTGCTGCAATCCTGTTGTAAAAAGGATACCTGTTGGGGAGTGGCTTTGTAAATCTTGCTTGAAAAAGAAGCGTAAAATTATGAACGAGAAATCCACCAGTAGTGCAATCCATATCAGCACTGAGATTGGGAGAAATGTAACTCCATCAGAAGATGAAGTAGGATCCTTGGAATTCATGTTCACAGATACTGAACCATATATCTCCAATGTGCGAATTGGTGATGAATTTCAAGCTGATGTGCCTCCTTGGTCTGGCCCAATTGATGAGTATGTTCTCAGTAATTTTATGTTACAAGCTTTTTGGATTTATATGGAAACATCTGGGTTGTAGCCTTTTAGGTGTGGTGCATTCATAATGATGTGATAAATTAGTAATGAAAAATTGGATAAGGTGACAGTAACTTGAGCATGATACCTTTGAAGTGTTTAGAAACATGCATTCAGTAACTCTGGTAGCATCTACATCTATTTTGTTATTGGTTGTGTAGTTGTTGGTCAACTTTTAGGGCCATTCTGCTGTATTGTTGCACTATTTCCTACTTTGTTATTTGTTGACTGAACTTCTCTAGTTAGTGCTCATATAGTTGCTGTGTGATTTAGTTTTTGTGTTTGAATTGTTCCATTTATCTTGACCAAAACCTACTACTTTGCTTAGTAGCTTCTTATGTCTCTAGCGATCTAATGAGTTATCCCAAACTCATAGCAAGCACTCTATATGATAAATGTTGGACCTGAGATCTGGTTTTTTCTTTTCCCCAAAATTTTCCTGCTAAGTATGTGTTTTAAACTTTTGAATGCGCCAAGACAACCTATTTGTCAAGTTAGTGTTATTATCATGGAAATTTTGAATTCTAAACTTTCAGGCATTACTTAATAGTCTTTCTTTGGCATGCGATTTCTGTCTTCTTTCAGTGTAACTAATGTCATAGTGCACATTCTTTCAACTTTCTTTAAGTGTGTGCTGAAACTTAACAGCTAGTTAGTTATGTAGATTTTAGGCCTTAGTAAAACATTACTCTACGTTGAGAACAGTATGATATGGATTTGTATTCAAAATGGTACAAATTTGTGATGAGATTATTTTTAGATGGTAGGTTGTGCTTTAGCCTCTTTTAGAGTAATCTGATTTATTATTGCTAGTACTGAATTTCAATCAAAATATTATTTTCTTTGAGTATTTTGTACCTCTAACATGGGCTTAGCTTGTTTTTAATAGGTTAGATCAGTTATATATGCTCTTTCTTGCTTTATAACTTATATTTGTCTCCTCCCATCAGCTATTTACCCGTGCTTATAATTGTGTTTTCACAATTGCTGCAGTGCATCTGATCTTATTGGCGATCCATTAGAAATGGACTCTTCAAACAATTTTGCCATGCAGGTAAATGTTCCCATGCGGGTAAATGTTGCCAGGCCAGTAAATGTTGCCATGCAGGTAAACTCATGATGATATATTTGTTCCTGTATCAAGTTAATAGCACACTAATGATGGTACTAAATGGAATTTTATCTTGATTCTTTTCAGGAACAGAATCCTACAAAAGCTTTTAAGTTATATCCTATTGGTAATTGGCTTCAGTGCCAACAAGTCATTGAGGGCACTGGACAAGATCATGATGAAACTATATGTGGAAAATGGCGCAGGTAAATGTATCTAATTTTGTTTATTTTTCATGATGAGCACGAAGATTGCAATTTCTCTTCATTGGAGGGGGTTTTGAGTTTATGGCACGTGACAGCTATGAACTGTTCTGCTATTTTATCAATAAGATTGCTAGGAGGAAACTTTTTATGCATTTAAATAGATTCCTCCTTCTCTTTGAATTTTACTGCAACTTTGCTTCTCTTAGTTCTCTTTAGCATTGACTGAGCTGAGGTTAATGACAATAGACAGCGACTGAATTTGGATAATGTGTTTATGACATAATTTTGGGTAATTTGATTTTCATATAGAATGGTTAAGTTGGATTGAGGCGATAATGTCCATGTGAGCTATGACATGTTGCCAAGAGTTAATTGGCTAATGTAGATTGGAGAAACAAACTCATTTTAGTGATGCAACCAGAAATATGAAGGTAAAATTTTAGCGATTCTGTCATAGCTCTAGAGTCTAGGCCTCTATTTCACCCAAAAATCATATCTCGATTTTGCATGTATTAGACCTCAACAAGCCATTATTAGTGTTTGATTTCCAAGAATGTATAGGCACAATAACCTTCAAGAGGGTAATTGTGATTGCTCTACCCCTTAGCTTCAGATATGTGATGCAGACCACAGAAGACCAGTGGAAGTTATATCTAGCAATTGGTTTAGTAAGATCTCCGCAAGCAAAGGCGAGGCGAGATTCTTGGGACACTCAATATGAGTGTTTTGTTGACTGGATAAGGAGACTAGAAAAGGGGTGATATATTAATTTGTAGGGTATCTATATAACATTGAAGTCTACTCAAGGGATAGTCCGATACTATACGTCAATGTGAGTAGGGGATATATACCAATGCTATGTTTGGTTCTTGGGTTTTAGTGAGTAAAATACTATTGAAAATGTTTTTCCTATCATCAAATGATAGGGCATTGAGCTTCATTTTTTGTTCATTTCCATTTTCATCATCATTTCACACATTGAAATTCACGAACCAAGCATAGCCTAAGGGTCTGTTCTTAACAGAACGGTATGAGGAGTTGTCTTGGAGAGGTTAAGAAGGAGCTGAACTTTGTGCTTGGATGGCATTGTTCAGTTTGTTTGTTGGTGTGCCTTGAGTGATGACTACTTGACATAATTAGTTTTATATTTGACACTATGTGGCCATAACTTTTCGGTCATAGGCCACGGGATATTTGACGAGTTTTTGCTAACTTGGTACAAATTATTGCTGTTAAAAGATGTAATGCATCTGGTGCATCATCTATGAAGATCTTATGTTTGCTGAACTATCACCAAAACATGCATGGATTAATGTTCTTTGTCTAGTTATATCTATTATTACTTACTTTTTTCATATTTGAACATGTGCAGGGCCCCACTTTTCGAAGTTCAAACTGATAACTGGGAATGCTTCCGTTGTGTTCTTTGGAATCCAGCTCAGGCAGATTGTTCTGTTCCCCAGGTATGTAAACATTCATTTTTTTTTCAGGAGATTCGATTGCCTTATTAACATCATTATAAAAGTCGTTTTTCTTATGCTTTGATTCGATTATGTATATCTAAAGATGGTTATTTTCGCTGATTCAGGAGCTAGAGACAGTAGAAGTCATGAGGCAATTAAAGTACATAGAGATGGTTTGTTCTCCGATTCCTATGTGCTTAAGAATTTGATTCTTCTACTTGGTAGTTTTCCATGTATATGTTTCTGATTGATTTGGATCATAAGTTAAAGAAGAAAGTGTTAACATGCTCTGCAGTTGGGACCCCGTCTAGGTGCTAAGAGGCGTTAGTCGGATAGTTCAAAGGGTAATGGCTGACAGGAGCGGTCGCGGTTGTGATGAGGATACAATTACAGAGATTATGTGTCAACTGAGCTTTACTGTCAGCAATGCATATCAACTTCAAAAAATATAGATCAAGCTTACATTATTTGGGGATTTTTTGCTGGTCTTTTACCCCACCAGCTCAAGCTGTAGGAATTTTTTGGTTTACTGTTTTGAAATATTGGTGTAGCAATGCAAAATTGCCAAGGCAAATCTGATTTATGAGTCACCAAAAAGAACTTCTATTTCTCTAATTGTAGAGATACAAGATCATGTTTCAATGTAAGAAGATTAAGAAAATGGCAAAAACTATGTTTACTAGAAAAGTGTCACCTTTTCTCTTTTACTTCTGCTACAGGTACATAAATAATAGATGAATCCTTTGACTTAATTTCCCTGGATTTACTAAATCTTGAGCTTGGAAGTTCAAGTAAAACTTGTTGGAGTTTTTCTACTCTACTTTTCATTTCACAGAGTCTCTTCATCTCAACCTCTGCTTCCAGCATACAACCTTTTTTCTTGCAATTCAATTTCTTCTTAGCTTCTTTTGCCTTCTCTCTTATTTGTTTCAGACTCATATCGTCGCCAAGATCCACTGTCGTCTGTTAGCAGAAAGTATAAAACATCACATTTTTTCAACTTAATGACAAGTATTATTAGTAAAATTGCATTCTTGGTAACAAGCCAAACGGTACCTTGCTACCGTCGAGCGTTTTTAATGATGGTTTCCTTTGCTGCTTTATCTTTTGCAAGTGGGTGTTCCTTCTTCTGACAAACTTGTTCAGAATCTTAGAGGAACTTGATGTAATATTATTATCCTTTGATGCCATTTCTTCATCATTTTCACCCTTTGCGATTTCTGATATGGGTTCCTTTCGGAAACTGGAGTATTCTTTTCCTGCCTGTTAATAGTTCATGGTTAATGACATTAAATTCAAACTTTAAAAGAACTACACATACTAAAAATAAAGGTTATAACTCAACCTTGTAAATAACTCTTAACAATATGGTGTGTTCCAACACTTGCAGAGGTTGAAAAAATCCTTTGTTTCTCTAATTTATGAACCATAAAGACCATAATCATAATAGCTAAGTAGCGCGCATTTTTGAATCATTGATTAATCGTCACTAATGCTTGGTAAGAATTCAACTATTCAAGTAGAGATGAAACTGCACAACAAAATAAACAAAAATTGTGATTTTAATTACCTTTCTTGCTTTTAATGCTAAGTAGCGCGCATTCTTGAACCATTTGTTGACCTATAAACGAAAAACATAAACATTTTAAATCATGCACATTTTTCTTTTATATCTTTCTTTTCAAAATAAACCATAAAAGCTACCTTCTCAAATTCTAGGCCTAGCTGTTTCGAAAGGCTCACTCTCACAGCTCTTTCCGGAAGTTCATTCTCCGCGAAAGCAAGTCGAAGCTTCTGGAACAAACATAAGTAACAGAGGATGAGTACTTTATCGCTATGTTTGGATCTTAATTTTGAATTTTAGTGAGAAAAATGACAAAATAAAATAAAATAAAATAAATTGAAAATGAAGCTATGTTACCTCAGTGGCATTATGTGGGAGTCTGAAAATTGATCTTTTCATTTTCTTGCTTGATAGTTTCTCTTCCTCTGTCATTTCGTTCGAGACGTTTTGCTCAGTTTCACCGAGAGTCATAAGAGTGCTAGCGGCATCCGTCTCCACTACTTTACGCTTCCTCTTTGTGGGACCCCAATCTTCATCGTCACTAATCTGTTCGAGCTCAGTAGCATTCTTCCCAAACATTTCCTACGAACATCACAATAATCACTTAATTTCACATTCAAGGGAAAATATAAACTTGTCTAATGAGTCTTCATTACTTACATCATATAACTTTATATAGTCGACAGTTCCTCGCTGTCTAGGATGACATAAGACTTCTCCATCATTGATCTCATCAGAATCTACTCCAATTAACTCGAGAGAATTGTCAAAAGATCCAGGTGCATGAAATGTTTCATCCTCGAGTGACCCTTGAAAACTTGAACTACAATCAGAACCATCTGATGCGGACCTAGATATGCTTCCACTGCAACTGTGTTCCACTGGATCATAATCACCGTCTTCAGAATCATCAGAAGGCCATTCTTCTTCCGGACATAATTCAGAAGTTCCGCAATTAGGTAATGCAGCTTCTTCTTTGAAAACATCTTGCCAATTACTGTTTACGGGGAAATGTGTACCGAGGTGAGCATTTGTAGCTTCCAGTATTTCCATCTTCTTCTTGCAAAATTTACAAAACCACCCTTCACCTTCTGGAGGAACTGGGAAATCATTATGTACTTCGACAGTAAGAATTCAATACCGAATAATTTATTATATGAGAATGGTAAGGTGTAAGAAAGCTCACTGTTTTCTGTTAACAATGGAGGATCAAGACACTTTTGGTGAAAAGCGCAGTTGCATGTCCCATCACATAGTATAATGTCATTGTTTGGAAAAGCTTCGCGTAACTTACATTTGGCACAGATTATCTGTATGTAAAACAAGATTATCACAAATTCCCTACTAATATTTTATATATATATACATACACAACATACTCCATGTTCTTGGCTAATTCCAGTAAGAGAAAATATCCTTACATGTTCATGATGAACAGATCCATCAGGAGCAACTACGGAGTCATTAATGCACCCTACAGAACTAAGCAAATCCAGTTGGTGAATGGCTTCACGTATACCTAATTTGCACTCCAATATTTGCTTCTTGGCTCTTTGTAGCTCCTTTTCTGGTCTTATCTTCTCTCGACTGAGGAAAAAAGGTCAAGTTTCTGTTAGCATTAGGCGCTACATATAGTTAAAAATAAGGCAAAATATCTTGTTCATCATAATACTTTCCCAAAGGATGATAATTCACTTGACACCGACTCTTTTTCTTTTTTTAAAAGGTTAATAGTGCATAAACTATACATAAACCTACAGGAACCAAAAGTATTGCTTACATGCTTATTCTCCACTTAAATTTTTTTATGCATATTGAAAACGAGATAGTAAGATCCGGTGACTTACTTAGCACTAATTATGTTGGTGTGTGTCTAAGCCGCATATTAAAAATGTAAATCCATGTATCTCAATATGATTCATAGCTACATTCTAAGATGGTCATGAGTTACACAATGTCGTACAAATGAAACTAAAAATCTGCAATTAGGCATAAAGGGGCAAGATTTTATACCTTTGGCCTTTCCAACCTTCTGTAGAGTAAGCATCAATGAGATTCTGCTCAGCCTTAATTTTTATCAATAGGTACCTTGTCCTCCTTTGTAACCGAGAAGCTTCATCAAGCTCCGTATTGTTTTTCCTCTTCTTTCTCCTTCTCCTTCTCTTAACATCTCTTTCATCTGTTTTTTCACTCTCCTTTGTGCTAATTTTCTTAGCTATTTTATCTTTTTGACCATTTAAAGAAGGTTGCTTCCCTGAGGCTTTGGCCTTATGAACAATGGCTTTCTTGACAATCTTTTTCTTCAATCTCTCCTTCCCAATGTCTTTACTCGAGCATTTAAGTTTACTCTTCGACAACGATGAGCCATTCTTGTTTCTAGGTTTCAATTTTTGTTTCTTGCTTTGTAAATGTCTTTCATCGTCTTCTTTACGCTTCATACGATTCTCTTTCTCGGTAGCTATAGGCATATCGAACATACCATTCAAAGACAATCAACCTAAAAATCATACCAAAAAAGTTGAATTTTTTTTATCCATCCAAATGAATCATATGAAAACAATCACAAAGTTCCACAAGTAATAAGTCCTTGTACCTTGGCAAAAGAAATCCCAATTCAAGATTCAAAATTCTTGATCACCACAAAAGATAAAAACCTACTCGAAAGCAAATAGTAAAGATTAACACAATGGGATTTCAATTAATGCAATTCAAGAAAATCCCAGATGGAAAATCAAGCAATATTGTCCAAAAAAAATTCTAAAGACAAGAAATTGACATTCTCAATAAAAAAGGGTATGTAGAAAAGGAAATATGGGTCACCTGAGAACAAGAGATGTTTGAAGATCTGTAGAGGTAATTGAGGCATCATGTAATGACCGAAAACAACTCTTTTATAGGTATTGAACTAGGCAAATGATTGTTAATCATCGGGAAACTGAGAAAAATTTAAAATTTGAAGTTTATTTATATATACTCGTATTTTTCTTGAATTGGGTTGTCAATGCAGAGTCTAATAATGGCGGTGCTTATGTTTACGAAAAATGACTGGGGTTTGATTTTCATATTTCTGATCGAGAGATTAATACCTCTATTTATTCCGCTTTGGATGATATTTTTGTTTTAACGAATACTTTTGTTGTGTTTTATATAGAGTATATATTAATTTGGTTTATTGTACTAATCAAATTATGGTAGTACTTAATTAATGAAAAATATAGAAGTGTTCTAAAGGGTATGTGGGGAATTAAATAAATTTTAATTACTTAATACTTAATAGCAGTTCTTAATTTAACTACTTTTCTTTGGAGAAATAAGTGAATTTTGAGTAAAAATTAGAAAGGTCCAAATTTGTACATAAATAATTTTAACTTGGTAAAAATGAGAGGATTTTGGCTGTTTTTTTTTTTTTTAGGGAAGAGAGGATTTTGTTAATTAAGTTAAACAAACGACAAAATGAGGGGTGGGGGTGGGGGTGGGTAGGAATGACAAGAACTACCTTCAACTTTTTTTTCTTTTTTTTTTTTTTTTTGATAAAGAAAGAAAAGGTTATGTTGCAAGTTCAAGTTTAAAAAATGATACATTAAGAATATAGGTTATAGTGAAAATTTTGTATCATTATTTTTAATTTTGAAATTCTTTTAAAAAGATTATTGACAAAATTAAATCATTGTTGATGATGAATTAGAGGGAGGAAATGCTTATTTTACGTGATTTACTAAAGGGTGATTTACGCTAGACCCTCTGAAGTTTATCGTAATTACAAAAAAAATCTTGTAGTTTTAAAAATTACAAGGACACCCCTTACAGGGTATTTTTTGCAAATATTTTTACAAGTTGTAGGGGGTGTCCTTGTATGACTTGTTGAACCACATGGGTCTCTTTATAATTTTTAAAACATTAGGGGATTCCTTATAATATGACTAAACCTCAGGGGATCTGAGTGTAAATTACCCTACTATTAATTCAACATAAGAAGCACAAGTACATTTTTTTTTTTGGGTAAATAGAAGCACAAGTATTCTACATTACTCATATTAGACACGAGCGTTTATGATATAAATTTCAATTCAATTTTACTTCGTCTGCATCCACCAAAATATATGTGCCTTGTGATTTGTAATTTTCTGGCTCGCGGCGTTCAATTACTAAATAAGTGCATGACATTTGTACGTCATTTCTTGAATGATTAAGTTGTGATCGAACTTGACAAGAATAAATTATTTTATCATACGACCACATTATCCATGTTTAACCGAATGGAATTTTCCTATAATTTTGCAGGTTAACCTCCAATTACCCAAAGATCAAACAACCACATCATTTCATTCTCATATTCAAAAGGAAAAAACACGTGATTATTTGGGTAAAACAGAGAAAGAGAGAAATTAATAGAATCAATAGATCACAGAAAAACACGTGATTATTTTTAGAACAAGAGAGAAAAATCAAGAATATATCAAACTTTCTTCTCTCTCTTGGATCACTTACATCTTCTGTCAATGATCTGAATTTTTTTTTATTTGACATTAATGTTTTTATGATATTATTGACTTCATTTAATTTTGTAAATGGATAGCTTTAGAAAAGCTTATGGAGCGCTTAAGGACTCCACCACGGTCGGCCTAGCCAAGGTCAATAGCGAATTCAAGGTACATTTCATCAATGCATACTTTTTTCGGTTATGTAAATGTATTATTTGGATCTTTTATCATGATTTTTGTGTTCATATTTGTGCATTTTTCTGAATTTTTCTTGATTCTTATTACAAGGATTTGGATATTGCAATTGTTAAGGCTACCAACCATGTCGAATGTCCCCCAAAGGAACGGCATGTTAGAAGTGAGTGCATAATCATTTATATATGTTTGATTCTAGAACTAATATATTATGAATCGATCATTCTTTTGTTTATGTAAAACCTTTGTACAATTTAATGAGCCTAGATCATGCCAATGTTACATTCCTTTTTAGAATAGTTGATTGGAGAGTTAATGGTATTTTAACCCCTGTAATATTCATAATGTTCAATTCACATTCCTGTGGTTTGAAAAATAGCATTTTATACCTTACAATTTACGATAATGTGACAGTTTACCCCATATACTATGATAAATGTGACAATTTACCTCATGTGTTATGATAACTGTGGCAATTTACCCCTCTATGTTACAAAACACTTTTCATGCTCATTTTCAATTTCGGCAAGTGAGTTACACTTTCTGGCTCAAGGGGATAAATTGATTCTTTAAAGTTTTTACAGAGGGGGTAAATTGCTCTTTTTCAAATCACATGAGGATAAATTGAACATTATGAATATTATGGGGGGTAAATTGTTATTAACCCGTTGATTGGAACTTATTCTTCATCTTATTGCAGGGATATTTGCAGCTGTATCTATAAATCGACCAAGAGCCGATGTTGCCTATTGCATTCATGCACTTTCGAGAAGACTAGGAAAGACACGCAACTGGATTGTAAATACTATATACCAACTCATTCTTTTTTTATTTGTTTATATTATATAATTTTTTTTATTGAGATTAATAACTTATATATATTTTAGATGTGGAAATAATCTTTGTTGTGTAATTTCAGGTTGCCATAAAGACTTTAATAGTTATTCATAGAACATTAAGAGAAGGAGATCCTACTTTTAGAGAAGAGTTAGCACACTATTCTCAAAGAGGACATCTTTTTCAAATATCCAATTTCAAGGATGATTCAAGTCCTCTAGGTAAGGTTGGATTAAAATCTCGTTTTTTTTTTTGTTTCCCAAGGATTTTTATCCCTTTCGAGGAATCTCTTCCAACAGGGATTCGAGCCTGAGTTCGCTAATTTGCAGTGACTGGTTCATTCCATTAGAACAATTACATGTTCGCTACTTTCTTCTTTTTTCACAGCATGGGATTGCTCTGCTTGGGTTCGAACATATGCACTTTTCTTGGAGGAAAGACTCGAATGTTTTAGGGCCTTAAACTTTGATATAGAGACGGATAGAGTAACAAAATTGATTCCCGGAGTATCTAAAGTATGAGTTCTTGCATTCACATCTTGTTTCAAAATAGGGTGATTTACTACCGGACCTTCTAAGGTTTAGTCGTTTTACAGGGAATCTTCTGTTGTTTTAGAAATTACAAGGAGACCCCCCTATAATTTAGACTATATATCAAAACGCTCCTTACAAATTCAACAATCCTTACAAAGACCCCCTACAACTTGTGAAAATGTTTACAAAAAACACCATGTAAGAATGTCCTTGTAATTTCTGAAACCGCAAGGGATTTTATGTAATTACGAAGGTCTGAGTGTAAATCACCCTTCGAAATAAGACTATCTAAAAGGGTAAGAGCGAACATCAAATGATTTTTCTTGTCTTAGGCATACAGCAAAACACGACTCTTGAATGGCGAAGAACTCTTGGAGCAATTACCTTCATTGCAACAACTTCTATATCGGCTCGTGGGTTGCCAGGTAATAATCGATATTTCTTTGGATATTTCTTTTATTTGGTTAGTTACATGTTTCTTACAAATGATATCTAATTAGTCGAAAAAATTTCAGCCCGAAGGAGGAGCTTGTCGCAACTTTCTCATCCAATTTGCTTTGGCCTTGGTTTGTGTACTAATGTGAAAAGCTATGGTAGTGAAATACTTCTCTTTGAAGGTCGATTATCTTAAGTCTATACGAGCGCGATTTTTGTTTATGCAGGTTTTGAAAGAGAGCTTCAAAATATATTGCGCGATCAATGATGGGATTATTAATCTCGTTGACATGGTATTGTATAACTTCATACGACACTTACAGATCGAAAATATGCTTACTTATTATAGATAACGTTCTTTCACTTTTTTTGTGGCAGTTTTTTGAAATGCCCAAACATGATGCTGTGCGTGCTCTTAATATTTACAAAAGAGCCGGACAACAGGTCTATATTGATCGATCTTCATGATTATCGTGCACGATTTTATATAGATGTTCAATATATATCACATTGACATGAAGACTGATTTCTGGTTCTTTTTCTCTTTCGATCCTCGTGTGTGCAGGCTGAACATCTCGCTCATTTTTATGGCTTCTGCAGAACTCTGGATCTCGCTCGAACATTTCACTTTCCTACGTTGAAACAGGTTCTCTTTCTTTCATCCTTAAACTACTTGTTTTGTCTACAGACAAAATTGAAACTTTTCTTTTTTTCTTTTTGGCCTTGAAATCGATCGCTAGCCTCCTCCCTCGTTTCTCGCGACTATGGAGGAGTATATAAAAGAAGCTCCTCAGACAGGTTCCTTGTCAAATAAGAGACTGGTTAGTGATATTCATGCCTATTTTTCTTAGTTTTTTAAATTGTTGACTAAAATAAACTACGACATGAAATGGTTGTGAACGTAATAGGAGTATCGAGAAGCAGAAGAGGAACCAGAAAAGCCCGAAGAACCTCCTCCAGAAGAAACCGAGAAAATAGTTGAAGAAGTTGAAACCAAAGAAGAGAAGGTTGATTTATTAGATGAACCGGAGCCAGTTAAAGAAGAAGTTCCACCACCTGTACCAGTTGAAGAGCCTGTTGATCTACTAGTAAGTTTTTTTTTTATCGAAGCTCGACTGGTGTGCTTTCCGAAACTTACATCATTTGTGCAAATCTTTTGCAGGGTTTGAGTGAACTAAATGCAAAAGCAGTACAATTAGAGGAAAACAATGCATTAGCCCTTGCTATTGTTCAACCCGGTGACTATATAAGCCAATTGCTTGTGAAGTTTTTCTCTGTTCGGTTGATCGTGTAACTTAAATCGTTATATACTTATGCAGGAAACGATCCTCTATCGAATTACAATGCATTAAGTGAAATCGGAAAGACTTCCGGTTGGGAGTTGGCGCTGGTTACGACGCCAAGCAACATTAATAAACCGCAAGTAGCCGATACCAAATTGGTACGTACCACCTCTTATCTTGATTAAATTTTGATTGAAATGCAAAATAACCCCTACAAGTCAAAGGACAATTATACCCCCACCAAAAGATGCAAAAACACCCTTATTCACTTGAAAATTGACAATAATCCCCCTGTTCACATAAAAAAAATGACAATAACCTCCCTACGATGGAGGAATTTCATTTTGCCAATAAAAATAACATAATGGAGTTTTTGTTAATTAGGCAAAGCTCAGGGGGTATTTTTTTTTTCATTTAGCTCATCAAATTTTGCATAATATGTGACAAGAATGTGATGACATGGATAAACAAATCTTTGTGTTTATAACAGGCTGGGGGTTTCGACAAGCTATTACTCGATAGCTTATACGAAGATGATTCGGCTCGAAGAACCTTGCAGCTTCATAGTGCAGGCTACAATACAAGCTACGGATACGAAACGAGTGCACAAAACCCGTTTGAACAACAACAATTGCAACTACAACAACATGACCCGTTCACCATGTCAAACAATATTGCACCTCCGACAAACGTGCAAATGGCACTAATGTCCCAACAAGAGCAAATGATGTATCATCAGCAACAACAACAAATGATGATGCAAAATCAACAACAGTCGAATATGATGATGGTGCCACATAATCCGTATACGGCTCAATATTCGCACCAACAAATGCAACAAACGGGGCCTTCGAATCCGTTCGGTGATCCGTTTAGTTATCCACAGAGTTCAATGCCTCCACATGGAAATCATCCATTACTTTAGAGTTTTGGGGTCTTCGTTTTTTGATTCTTTAATTTGTATTCTTTGATTTGTTTGGAGAAGTTGGATAATTGTAGTTTTTGCACAAGTAGTTGTACTAGAGCATATTTGATTGTAAAATTTAAAAAAGGTCATATAACTTTGGAATCGTGTAACTATACTCACCAAATTTAAGTTTTAGTCATATATATAACAAATTTTGTCCTCTAACATTTAATTTTCATCCCGCAATTACAAATTTGATCCTATTACCATAGAAAAGTTTGAAATTGTAGGACGAAAAATGAAATTTACTGAAAGTTAATTTCGTCCTCTAACTTTCAATAAGTTTCAATTTTCATCCCGCAATTACAAATTTAATCTTTTTACCAAAGAAAAAGTTTGTAATTGTAGGACAAAAATTGAGAATTACTTAAAGTTGTAGGATAAAATTTATAAATGCATGACGTAATTTGAAACTTGTTGAAAGTTTGAGAACAAATATTGTTATGAATTGGACTAAAATTGAAACTGGGTGAAAGTTAAATGCCTAAATTTCTGTGTAGTATAATTACATGACTATTATTAAAAATTACCCAAAGTCATATTTAATGAACCCTCAAGATGTAAGGATGGTAGAAATTAGTAATTAGAAATATAAATTATTAATGTCTTCATAAGAAAAATGTAAGTTAAGAACTCATTGTATGGAAACTAAGACCGGCATTTTGGACTCAATCTACTATTACCAATTAAAAAAAAATTACTTTTGAGACAATATTGAAATTTTATCGAGAAAAGTAGAAAAATGACTTATAAGTCTTCTCAAAATCAAATTTGACATGTTAGAAAAATAGAAAAATCTTTCAAGGAAGCCTTGTCCAGATGACAAAGTCGAGACATCAAATTTTAGTGGTCTTGAGTTTGAATTTCCAACCAAAAGTGGAAATATATTTCTAATTATATACTAGTCTCGTTAAGTGGATTCTTTGATACTTTGCTACAAAAGTTTAAATATATTTTTAATTATAAAATCTATTAATAGTCAGAATGAATTTTCTATCACACTTTAGTTTCATAATTTTGTGTAAGACATAGATTCATTGACAAGTGTGCAAATATTATTAAAAAAAAATTCATCAAAATACGTAACACGTGTAAAAACGAATTTTATTAGAAGAGAAGCTCATTAATTTTCTAAACCAAAAAAAAAAAAAAAAAACTCAATAATTTTCTGTCTAAGATATAGAAAGAATAAACTCAAATAAATAAAACATTATCAAAATAAAAATTGGTTAATTGGGCCAAAACCATTGTATTTACCTTCATCATCAGAATTTTGATGGGCCTAATGGCTATGCCTCGAATTCTATCGCAATCCGTCTTTCTCCACCGTCCAACCGCCCTAATCAGCCACCGCCGCCATCGCTCCAACAAATCCTACGGCGGACGGCTCATCGAGATCGACCTGGATTCGGCCTCCTCATCCGGCGAGGAAGTGATAACAGGGGGAATCAAGAAGCTAGAGGAGGCAATCCACGGAATGATCGTGCGTCGCGCTGCACCTGATTGGCTCCCCTTTCTCCCCGGATACTCCTACTGGGTCCCACCCTCCCGAGGCTCCATGTTTGAGAAATTAGCCGGTGTAACGAGAACACAGGGGAATGAATTGTTGTCCGAGGATGAACATTTGTCATCCGCATCTCCCAAAGGCTGGCCTTCGTCTTCTTTTTTCATCCAAGGTAAAAATTTATTGGTTAAAAACGTGTTTTTCATTACTCTGTATCAAAAGATTAACTCTTGTTGTTTCAATCTAAATTGGCTATTTTTCAGATCTGAGAATTAAAATTAGGTAATTAATTGTTATTGTTAAGGAACTTTAAAATCTCCGTTCATTTTTTTTTTTTTTTGTGATTATAAATATGGATCAAATTTCGATCTATGTTTTGTCAACTAAATATTATAAACTTTTGGAAAAGTTTTCGAAAAAATTATGAAAAAAAGTTAACAATTTAAGAAAAAGAGAAAGTTAAAAAGAAAATATAAAATTTCAGAAATGCACTTTATTTTTCGTTTCCATTAATTAAAAAACAGATACTTTTTGATATTTTCGACAAAAAGATGGAAATTTTGATCCATGATTATAAACATGGATTAAAATTTGTGTCCTTAGTAATTTATTTATTTATTTGTGAGATGGTTTCCTTAGTATGATTTGGTGAGTTAGAAATAAGAATTTTTTCAAAACTTTTTCGAAAATTTTGGAAAATATTTGCAAGCCTTAAATTAAGAAACGTGAAATTGAAACTATAATCCATATAATCCTTTTGGTTAAAGTAAAAAAATAGATTTTTTTTGGGTATTTTTCATGGAAACTTATCGAAATTTTAGTCATTTCTTTCACAATTACGACAACAAAATCAAAATCAATGTTTTTGCAATTATGAAAACAAAATCTTTCTCTTTACAAGTACTGACATAGAAAAAAGACAAGGAAGAGCATTTTGTTTGAATGAATCGATTAGAGCTCCTTGTGGCCTATATTGGTTGTATGGATCTTGATTTATGCTTTACTGCATTGCATTGCAGGTATTTCACCCAAACATCCAATTCCGGTGGTGGAAATGGAGGTTAAAATTCAAGATTATGAAAATCATACATCTAAGTCCAGCTCGGATGATGAACAAGGATGAACATTAACTTAAGTAAAATCTGATCTCTACGGTGAGTTACATAATCAACAATTGTATTCTTCTCAGAAGTTGGTCCATCACGATTTTGTCTGGTAAAAAGTATGATTTACCCCCTAATTTATCTCCTTTTTGCAGGATTGCAACCATTGTAAATATTTCGATCATGAAAACGTAAGAGGAGAAGTCAGAAACAAGAGGAAAAGGGTAATTTTGTACATATGGCCCTTGATAGAGCTTGAGACGTAGCTCGATTCCTGTGGTTTCTGCTTGACTAGAGAATGTATATACTTAAATTTATGTTGTTTTAGCCAACATCTACTCGTATAATTTTTTTGCTGAAATAAGTAATAAGCTTTTAGATTCGTTGATTTAAATGATATTCTTGCAGCCAAGTTATGTTCTCGTAAGTAGAATATAGACTATTGTTGTTCATTGCGATTTGTATTATTTGGATGTATATTCTACAGTTAGTTCGTCCTCAGAAATGCTAATCGCGTGTTTCGCTAGCTAATGACTTCGTATTACTGCCTAAAGTTTAGCTAAGTAAGTTCTCTCATTTTTGTTAATGAAAATGGTAACGTGATCAGCATTTTTCTAACTCTTTACACTGAATATCATAGGTTTAGTCTAGGTGTCTATTCTTGGACAAATTGTATTTTGTACCTTGTGTAAGTAAGGTCTTATTTTGCACCTTTCTAATAAATGATTGTATTATGCACCTTGAATGATGGATAAGAATTTGTTAACAACTTTCTACAAAACCGGTTTGAGACGATCATGAATTATGAGCCAGAAAAGGAAATCGTTTAATATGTAAAAGTTTTCTACTCGGGGTAATTTTGTTAAATTCATTTTGTATCGTACAAGATATGAATTCCATTTGTGTATGTGCTCTCGAGAAAGATATGGTACTCTATTCCAGTTACATGGATCGAAACCTAGACGCTGTCTAACTTGGAATCCCGAATATGCCAATAATTATTACTAATCCACATTAGTCTCACTCCCGTTAAAAGTAATGAAAATTCTCCCTTTGATAAGAAATTGAAACAAAAAAAAAAAAAAGGATCCCCCGTTGGGGATGAAATGATGCTCCATGGCCCCCTTTTCTCAAATGAAGAGATGAATTGATGTATTTATTGAATCCGTCGGGGCTGAAGGGACTCGAACCCGCATATATCATCTTGACAGGGCGGTACTCTGACCGATTGAACTAGAATCCCAGAAAAATTAGGCGTACAACCTAAAATTTTATTTTCTTTGTTTGTTTCTCTTCATTCGAACCATTTAGTTTTGTCGTGTTGCAACATAGACACAATTGATATACTCTATTGTTTATATATGTATTTCTAAATGCGGTACACTCATAGTGGGCTAAATCATGAATTGAATCGTGACTATACAAGCTGTTATGATATTAAGAGATTCCATATAGATGAAATCGTGGAAGCAGACATTTTATTTCCTTGGACCATTCAAGAATTCGTCGTTCGATTGAATATGCTTGTTCATGGATGCTTTATAGAAACCTATTGCTATTCATTTCCTCGACCGAGACAGTTTCATTCTGAATCACAAGAGCTTTTGAATGATATTTTTATTCCGTTATGGTAATGCAATGATAGAGGTCGAAAATTAGGTTGTTTCTGATGATGAAAAGAGTTTCTATCTTATGTGAAATTTATGAAAACCCGAAATGTCGGTAATCTTAGAGATGGGAAAACAACAATCACAAAAAACATTAAGCAACTTGAGACTACTATTTTTTTTCTTGAAAATTAATTGAGACTATAATTTAATACTAGGATATTTGGTTGCTATAATTGGATAAGGCTAACGCACAGTCCAATATACTCTCTTCGTCCCATTATTTTTACTCCATTAGCTACAGTATCCGATTAAATTTTTCAATATTTTAAGTAAGTCATGTTAAATTAATCGCATTTGTGGTGTATTAATCTTTTAAATATTAATATATATGATGTCATATAATATTATCAAATTATTAGTGAATTATATTAATTAAATTATTTATTATAATTTTTATAAATTTAGTCAAATTGATTGGTCAACTTTATACCTTCGACATTAAGGCACCAAATTACTTTTTTTATCCTTTTTTAGAAACACCAAATGATTTAATTATAATCCAAAAAAAAAATGGTGGAATACAGTTTCCCCCATTAAAGTATGAGGGTGGTATCAATTACCCCTCTAAATTATCAGTTATAACACTTAACCCCCTCTATTATAGTTTTGTAGTTTTTATTTCAAAAATACCAATGTCCCTTTCATAAACAATAAATTTCTTTATCAAGAAAAAATTGTCTCTTTATTAATTATGAATCCATTCATTCATCAAACAATATTATGTTTCATTTTTTTCATTTCTTTTTATTTCCTTCCTTTTTTCAATCTCAATTTTTTTTTTTTTATTTTCATCTCATTTTTTTCTAACCGAAGGAACAAAAGAAATAAAGAAATTTAGAAATTGAAACATATTATTGTTTGGTGGAGAGATGAATTCATAATTAATAGATATTTGTTTGTATAAAGAAATAAAGAAACCGAAACATAATATTGTTTGGTGTCAATCTGGAATTTTGTGAGAAAGAATTTGAAGGAGAATTACCCAACATTTTGAATAATAATTCGTACCAAAAATAAATGAGATAATTATCATCAAATAAAAACTTATAAAAATATAAAGAAAAAATTTGAGATAGAAATTTAAAAAATTGAAACATAAAATAAAAAAAACAAATTGAAACAGAAATAAAAAAAAAGTTAAAAATTAAAATTTAAAAAAAGTTTGAGACCATAAAACCGAAGGAACAAAATAAATGAAGAAATTGAAACATGATATTATTTGGTAGATTGATAAATTCATAATTGATAAATATTTTTTTTGGATAAATTAATAAAGAAACAATTTATTTGTTATAAAAGGGACATGGGTAGTTTTGAATAAAATATTTAAATATTATAACAGATGGAGATAAATATTATACTTGATACTTTAGGGTGATAACTGGTAACTCCATTATACTTTAAGGGCCTGTTCGAATGGCCCGATTAGGCCCCAATTGATGTAATCGGCCCAAAGAAAAATGAGTAATTTTCTGTTCGGATGGGCCGATATAAATCTGGGCAGCCCGTAGTTATCGGGTCAACTGGTGGGCCACCCCACTTAATTGGCCCGATTACAATCTCTGGGTTGGACCAGAAATTATTTAGTTGGGCCACAATTCGATTTTTTGAG
This sequence comes from Penstemon newberryi var. newberryi, assembly GCA_030819805.1. Lineage (NCBI taxonomy): Eukaryota > Viridiplantae > Streptophyta > Magnoliopsida > Lamiales > Plantaginaceae > Penstemon > Penstemon newberryi. The sequence goes on along the minus strand of JAUALY010000006.1, from coordinate 32,823,008 downwards.
ACAAAAATGCCCTTAGATTTCTCATGAATTACACGAAATTGCCACTATATTGTAATGTCCGATTAGAAAATGGGTCCTTCTTCTTCATCTTCATTTCCCACTTCCATTTTCATTTTCCCTCCATCTCCATCCTAGTGCAAGGTGAGAAATAAAAATAAAAATATATTATCTTTGATTTTTTATTTTTTGTCTCTATTTTATTGTTTACTATTTTGTTAACAAGAACTAAGAATTAATTCTTGAGTACCCAAACTTTGATGAATGCAATATTAATTTCTTCCATTTTTTTTTTTTTTTAAACATAGCTCAAGAACAAGTTGAAGAAGGACAAGAAGGACAAGAACTAGGGTAAGAACACATTACCCATAAGTTGTAGTATCTATATTTTTTGTATTTCATTTATGTTGATTGGAAGGTAAAATTTTCCCCAATTTTTTTTCTATGCTACTGCTGCCGTAAATTTTTTTTTTTTTTTTTTTTTTTTGTTTTGTTTCATGAACTATTTTTAAGTTGTATTGTGGTACTAGGGAATGGTGTATGATGGATTACATATTTTATTGAATAATTGCTTGTGTTTATTTTTTGTTTCCTTTCTAGTTTGTTTGGACATAAATGCTTGTGTTTTTTTTGTTTCCTTTTTCTTGTTTGTTTGGACATAAATGCTTGTGTTTTTTTTGTTTCCTTTTTCTAGTTTGTTTGGACATAAATGCTTGTGTTTTTTTTTTGTTTCCTTTCTAGTTTGTTTGGACATATTTGGTGTTTTTTTTTTGGATATGTTTCGTGACAATTTTGATATATCTAAATTAAAGTTCTTGGCATATCAAATACAGAATACCGCTTGGGTATGGATTCAGAGAGGAACGAACAACTCCTAAATTTCTTCCGCCAATTTATTTGGAAATGTGTTATAATAATATGTTTATGCCTCATTGCACACGAAGCACACTCTATTTCCCAACCATCTAATCGAAAGAGAAAAAGGTATAGCATCATACGTAAAAAATACAAACAAGCCAAGTATTTACATCGCGTAACCACCAAGACGGATGTTAAAACTAAGGCTGTGTTAAGGTTCACTATGACTTCTTTTAGTAAGCTATGTAGTTTGTTGCATAACATTGGTGGTCTAAGGGACACTAAATACGTGCCACTCAATGAACAAGTTGCAATGTTCTTGTCCGTCCTTTCACATCACAAGAAAAATCGAATCGTGGGGTTTGATTATCGTCGATCTGGGGATACAGTGAGCAAGTGTTTCCACCGTGTATTGAATAGTTTGCTTAAATGCCATTCAATTTTACTATCACGACCTATACCGATTTCAGAAAATGATGAAAATTCCCGATGGGGTTGTTTTCCGGTACGTACACTTTTATCACTACTTAATTTGTTCTATATTGGTTAATTTAAAACAACTTAAGTACTTTTTCATATATTTTTTGTAGGGTTGCTTAGGGGCTTTGGATGGTACTTATGTGAAGGTACTAGCACCAGCTGCCGATAAACCCCGATATAGATCAAGGAAAGGAGATGTTGCAACTAACGTGCTCGTTGCTTGCGATGTAAATGGAAAATTCACGTATGCATTGACTGGATGGGAGGGATCCGCAGCAGATGGTCGGGTCCTGAAAGATGCTATTACCCGCCCCAACGGACTTCGAATTCCGGCCGGTATACGATTTTTGAGTATAAACCATTTATGCATCATATATTCTCGTTCATACAATTCCATAAAGTATGATTGTAACAATGTTAATTTTTTTCTTTTATGAATATGATAGGAACATACTATCTTTGCGATAATGGATACACGAATGGGGAAGGTTTTTTGACACCTTATAGGGGAGTGCGCTACCATTTAAAGGAATGGGGTGTAGGGCAAGATGCTCCCCAAAATTATAAAGAATACTTTAACATGAAGCATTCCCAGGCAAGAAACGTGATCGAACGGTGTTTCGGTCAAGTTAAACGGAGGTGGGCGATACTTAAAAGTGATCCTTCATACCCATTGAAGACTCAAAACCGAATTATCATGGCTTGTATTCTTATTCACAATTTTCAGCTTATGACAATGCCCAATGACATGTCAGATTCCGATTCGAGTAGTGAATCAGAAAGTGATGATGAGGTTGAAGGAGAGAGTCCTAACGGTGACTTCGTCGATGTTGTTGAGCCCTCACAAGCGTGGACTGATTATCGAGATACCATGGCTCGTGCTATGTATGACGAGTGGTTGTCAAGTCCCTGAGATAAATGCACTTGTTGCGTTTTGTTTCGGAAATTACTTTGTTTGATTGGATATTATGTTTGGGGTTGGTTGTGATGATTTTTTTTATGATTGTGGTTTAAGTACGATGGTACATTATTATGTACATGTGGACAATTTGTCAATAAATGATTGTGGTTTTTATTTATTAATGTTTGGAACAATTTTGAGCATGTTATTTATGGACTTATGCTTCAAAACGGGGTAGCCCATGTTAATCTTTATTTCGTAATGTGTTCTCACAGTGTCTAAATGGAGCCAATACCAAGGTATGCAGGAACATCGCGCTCTACAAGAACTCCACAAGGACCACGTAGAATTTGGAGTACCGATGAGGAGCAAACATTGATTTCTTGTTTGCATGAGATGGTTTCGAATGGATGGAAGGCCGATAATGGGTTTAAGCCGGGATATTTACAGGCCTTAGAATCCGCAATTAGTACAAGGATACCGGGAAGCGACATTAAAGTGAGACACATAAACTCAAAGCTCACAGTTTGGAAAAAACAATACTATTTATTGCTTGGCATGTTGGGTACTAGTGGCTTTGGATGGAATGACGATTCAAAAATGATAGAGGTCAATGATGATGTTTGGGCCGAATATGCACGGGTAAATGAGAATTTGCTAACTTTTATAAATAATATGTTTGGGCTATATTTATGTTTGTGTTCTAATCTTCTTTTTATTCCTCGAAAGGCTAATCGTGAAGTTCGTGCGATGAGGATGAAGTCTTGGAGGTACTATGATGATTGGTGTGAATTGTTCGGAAAGGACAGGGCTACGGGAGATCATGCTCAAGGGTTCACTGATGTTGCGGAGGACATATTATTGAGTGAAAATCTAAACTCAAACAATATGCAAATAAGCACAGTAGTAGTGGAACCGTACATTCCAACATTTGATATTCATAGTCCATATGTCGATCTAACTATGGATGGATGTGATTGGGGTGGGGATCAGATGAAAGACAAAATCAACTCTACTCCGGATACATCTGATGGTGGAAGAAAGGAAAAATCGAAGGTCAAGCAACTTGGTGTTAAGATTGGTGGGAACGAGAAGAAGAAGAACAAAATTAAATTGAGTAGAGAAAGAAAGCTGAAAACACCCGAAACCGCCAAATATGAGTCTATTGTGCCCGTCTTGACAAGTTTCATTGAGGAGGCAAAATCTACTTTCATGAATCTTACACCAAGAATGAACAAGGAGGAAGATACGGTGGACGAAAAGGCATCGAAGGTCATTGCCGCATTGGAGAAGGTTCCGGGACTAACCGAAGAAAACATGAACTTTCTTTGTTACAAGATTATGGATGACCAAAGGCATGTGAGCTTGTTTTTACGTTCGAGCGAACGTAATCGGGAAATACAAGCACACATGATGCTCGAGGGTAAGATGCCATGAGTTATGGTTTATGGTTTTTGGGGTGTTGATTATGTTATTGTGAATTTTTATACATTGCTACTTTCATGTTGTGTATTTTGTGATATTGGTAAGGGAGAACTAGAATAGTGTTATCTCTTGCCATATGGGGCTTTTAGTAGTTGGCTTCATCTTTTGGTATGAAACATGCAAACATGGCTTGGGAATTCTTATGTAATGATGTGAATTTTGGAGCCATGTTTGTTCAAGTCTTATGAGTGTTTGGAATTATGAATGTTGGTTGTAATTTGATGGGGTCGAACCTGTAATTATTTTGTAATGAATGATGGAATACTTGGTACTAAGATTGTACAACTTTTGATTAGTAATGTTGTGTTCAAGTTGTCATTGTTAGATTCCAAGTTTTTTGGATACAAGTTGTGTTCTAGTAGTCATTGTTCAATTCTTTGTGTGTTTAAGTTTGTTTAGTAATGTTGTGTTCACTATGTCCAGTTCTAGTAAAGATGGAAAAACTAGAAAATGATTCTTTGAACATTACATAAATGAACTTAAGTTTGTGGTTTGATATGTAAATCTGGAAATATTACATAAGTTCTATTGTAAATGTGAGTTCAAAAATTACATGTTTAAACTTGAAAATTCATAGACACAAGTTCTATATACAAATTTAAATTCCAGTTTCTGATTTTGTGCAACTTAGATAGAAACTGTAAATATGTAAATCTGGAAATTCACATGTACAAGTTCATATTCTGGAAATTAATTTTCTGGCACAACTTTAATATGCAAAAGTTAAAAAGTTTTGAACAATTTTCCCGGGTAAATAAAGTTAACTACCCATCCCTATTACCAAATTAGTTCAGCTTTTCAGTTAACTTTTTTAAAGCATGTGAAACCAAATTTTTTGGCAGTTCACTTTATACTCATTTTTCAGCTTTCCCAGTTCAATTAGTTCAATTATTTCATCTTTTTCAGTACTATAGCGTGCTCCACTAGATATGCTATCAAACAAGAAAGATATTTATAAAGAACCATAACATAATGAACATAAACTACTTATATATTATACAATGGCAGCCCTATAAAGGCTGCCTAAATACATCATGAAAACAAACAAACAAAAAAAAAACATCCTAGGTTCTGCACTCATGCAGAACCAAAACATATTCATAAAAAGGCATAAAAACATAACACATGTCCATCAAAGCCGTAGAACACATTCAAACTATGATAAAACCCTAAACCATAAGCCCACATTCCCCACCACCATCCTAATCAACATCACTCAATCCCCCACCATTGACATTATCAGCTGCCCCATCACTTGGTCCCTCATAAAGCACAATGGCAAGAGGATTTACCTCTTCGGGAGGGGGGGCAGCAGCCTCAGGATGAAAGTTATCACCATGAATGGAAATTGGAGAGACAATGAGGGCATCCTCATCATTGGCGGATAAGTCAATGGGTTGGACAGAGGAGCCGAGGAGGGATTGGGGGAAGTGGGCACATTCTTTAATCTCAAAAATGTACTTGAGCTTACGGTAATAACGATGCCCTTGAGTCCGAAATCTCCGATAGCTCCCCGGCTCGTCCTAAAAACATCACAGCAAAGGTTAGTATAAATTTTTATACAATTTTTTGTTTATTAACTCAAAATCACAAAAACAGTCCACTTACGGCAGCGGAGATGGCAGCCCAGTAAGCATTGGACACGGTGGTGCGGCAGGTGTATGCATCATAGTGTATCCCCGGTTGGGCCAGAAACTCTTCAAAGTCCACATACTCTAGTCGGATTCGTTCCAACTTCAGACGCAATGATGTGAGGTGGAATCTTCGATGAAAGTTCGTCGTCATTTTCTCACTGATAATTTGAAGACATTGACGAAGATCGTCAATGTCTTGAACCAAGTCCCTCCTCGCAGCACGGAAGAGCTTCGATATCATATACGCTTCCTCTTCGGGGGTCCAACCATCATAACGGGCATTAAGGTCAGCTCGTTGCCTCCTTGTCAAAGGCATTTTGTTACTGCAGTTAACAAAGGACAAATAAATAATTAGTAAGTAAATATTATGAATAAATTGTAAATAGAAGTAGGAAGAGGAAGAAGAAGCATAATAGACACTAGAACTTACTGTTTTTATTGGAGGAAAGAGAGGATAATGTGGTGTTCGGTTCAAATAGAACTAGCCATATATATAGCCAGTTCAAAGTTCAAATCTCAATTAATGTTGGTAAGTAAAGAGTTGGTTTCCAAATAAATGGTACTTTTTTGGTAAACTAAAGAGTTGCCATAAATGTTTGGTAAACATAAGAGATTTATGTCATTAAATACAAGCATTGGAAATGAAAAAGGCAATAAATGATGCATGCAAAAAGTTGGAATGGAAAAGACATAACATGACTTATCACTATAGAAAGATAGGACAACTCAAAAAAGGCAATAATATGGTACAGGATGAAATCTTTCATGGATTCTGCATATGTAATATTCATTATAACATGTAGCATATGAATGCACAAATAAGACTAGTATGTGTCAACTTCATGCACAACATATTACCATATATTTTGACAACTCAAGGAAAAAAACAAAATAAAATGATAAGGGTGAGGAAGATTTATATAGTCTGCCTCCAGACTGTCCATCCACACCCTTACCAAGTTTTATAATGCACCAATAAACAAATGAGCACAACTGAGTAAGACACAAGAAATACATGCCAAAGTGTTTATATGTCCAATTATAAGGCACTAGGAACTAGTAATCATGTCACCCAAACAAAACAGAAAATATGGGAACATGCAAACAAAACATGGGTAACTTATGCTCTAACAATTTCCATCTCAAAAGTTCATATGGACTTTCAAAAATTATGTATGACATTACCAAGACATGCCAAAGTGTTTATATGTCCAATTATAAGGCACTAGGCACTAGTGATCATGTCACCTAAACAGATAATATGGAAACATGCAATCAAAACATGGGTAAATTATGAATTATAAACCAAGCAGTAAACATGCAATCATAATAGAGCACAAAAAAGCACAAACTAATTCACATTTGCTTGAAAATTATAAACCAAGCAGTAAACATGCAATCATAATAGAGCACAAAAAAGCACAAACTAATTCACATTTGCTTGAAAATTATAAACCAAGCAGTAAACATGCAATCATAATAGAGCACAAAAAAGCACAAACTAATTCACATTTGCTTGAAAATTATAAACCAAGCAGTAATGAGCAAGCATAATAGAGCACAAATTTTAATAATCTTGAAATTAGAAAGTAAAGTATGAAGTGAATCCCTGATTTCCAGAAGAGATGCACTCAAACGCATGTTCTCTTCTTCTACATGTTTGATTCGTTGCAATAATCCAGGGATTATTGCAACTTCATGATCAACCCATTCAAAGAAGCTACACCTCTGGCCCTGAAAAGCAATCACAAACAATTAGAAGAAGATCACTATCACATAAAATTTACAATTATAGTAAACATGCATAACCTGTGTTCCTGCACATCTCAGGAATCTCCTGCCTGGATTTGTTGGAGTTTTAGAAGTAAACATCCTCACAATGTTACCACAATAGCATGTTCGGGCAGTCCCACCAGACCAATTACTACGTCCTGTACTATTGGAAGAGTCATCCATTCCAGAAACCATAAACCCTACATCAAACAAGGAAACAACAGTTAATACGTGGGAATAATTCCACAAAAATGACAAACCCTAATTTATTCTGTAATAAAGATTTATTTCAAACCCTAATTTACAGAAAAATCAAAAAAATGGGACAAAAATATGGGCACTTACATTCGGTTTTCAATCTCGATGGCCCCGTATAAAGAAACCCAGAAATGGGTTGATAAAACCAACCCAGAAACCTTCGCAACAAACACGTACAAACCCTAAACCCTAATCCTCCAAAGAACAAGTTCAAATCTTACGGCAAATCGAAAGAACGAACTAAACGGGCTATTCACAACTACTAAATGTCAGATTCCAATGGTGATTGAAAAAAAAAGTTTTGGTGGGACGAAGACAGTGACAAACGAAGAGGAGAATGGCGGAGGAGACAAATTGGGGGTAATAGATTCAAACCCTAGCAACTCAGAGTACCGATTCGTATAAATTATCAAAAAAAAAACTGGTTCTTGAACTTGGTTTCTGGTGGGACGAAGACGAGAAGAGAGGAGGAGAATGAGACGACGGACAAGAGAGAGAAAGTTCATAGTGGAAAGTGACAAACCCTAGCAACTCACTCTCACTTCACTTTGATCCAACGGCTGTGAGTAACCGAAAAATCAATGGTCAGATCTCATTGTCGTTGGGGGTATATTGGTAATTACGCTATTATCGGGCCAACCGAACTGAATATTATTTTACTGGGCCAAAGTCCAATTAACATTGGGTAATATGCCAAACACATGACTAATTTATTGAGTCCGATGGTTTAATGACCCCAAATTAGATATTGGGCCGATTACCATCGGCCCAAACGAACGGGGCCTAAGGGGAGAAACTGTATTTCACCTAAATAAGGAAAGAAGACACCGAATGATTTGCTTGCGTGGCAAAATTTTATTGGATAAGATATGAGATGACACCTGGAGCTCTACTACCTCTCTTTATCACAGAGAAATGTCGAAATAAATAGAAATTAAAATATTTCATAATTAAAAAAGAGGAAAAATAAAAAAGAAAACATTAGAGCTCTCTTAGATCATGGCGGAAGGGCCCGAGATTTCATCTTCAGATCAATCTTCTTCGCAGGATTCTATCAATAACCAAAATCAGGTAATTATGTATTTCAGTTTTCTTATAATTCTATTAGGAGGAAAGAAAAATTACCTCTCCCCGCATTTCGTGATGTACAAATCTCTAATATCATGGGGGGTGTAGGTAATTTGAAATTGAATCGAAACTTTATCAGTTGGTTTGAAGTTGCGTTCCAGTTCTCAGATATTTATACTTAATTTTGTAATGGATGAAACTGTACGAAGAATATGGCCATATGATTTTCTAGTGAGTCAACCAAATTAACTCTCTGTAGGGCTAGAAATGGATGTATTTTGATGTATTAATCATGAGTATATCCTTATGAACCCTAAATTTAATGATCTTCTTTACAAGATAAGTAATCAATTTTACAATGAGGCATATGCGTAAAAGTGGAGAAGTTATTTTTTCAATTGCAAATGGTAGGAAATTCACCTCAAAGCAGTTCTCACATTTGTGGTTTGAATTACATGAAGTATTTGTAAGACTTTTTAGATGCTGTTTCTTACTGGATTTTGTTCTATATATACATATATCCTGATCTAATTCTTGTGATTCTGTTATAGTTACCTACAATTGGTGGCTTGAAATCACCAAATGGCAATATTCCGACCTTCCCGATTATGTACCCTGCAATTGTACCTGGGTTATTTCATCCGCAACAGGATCATGAACAGATGAATCGTGGCCCTGGATTATATGCTGTACCGGTTCTTCCACATATGCAACCTTTTACTGGGTTTCCTTCCAATACTCTTATCCCTTTTACCTACAATTTACCTACGTAAGTGTTCCTCTACTTTGACACAACTTAAGAATTCTATCAAGTGACATGACTTTGTTTTAATATTATTCTTTATCGTCTTTGCCGGATATTAGGTCATTTATCCTTTGTATTTTATTCCTTATGTTGCTGGTGATGAAGTAATTTCCTAACTAAAGTGTAGCTCACTATATTTTATTTACTATAATGCCATGCACAATTTACCGGGACACGTATGAGAAGCAAAATGAGGTCATGCATAGCGCATGTTAACATTTTGTTATCATTAGTCAATGTTTGTCATTTAGCATTAACACCTTTGATCATGTCTTTATATGGATAAAGTAAGTTAACCATATTAACTGATAGCATGCATGTTTTAGACAAGACAAATCATTTTCCATGTAATTTAAATCTACCGGGGACTTCACACACGCTTGCCATGGACCCTCCTCTGACTCGGTGATGCATGACTGCATCACATGGCCATGTTGTTTATCGAACCTGACTACCTACTAGATAACATAAATGAAGTTCTAGTAAGTCGATCGCTTTTTCCATTTAGTATTTTATTGTAATTCCTGCTGTCAACAGAACACGTAGTTCTCTAGAGGTCAGAGATGTGGGCGGTGAGCATGGACAACCAGGGGACCAACCACCACAGCAGCAACCTGGAGCCCAAGAACAAGTCATTGTTCGGAGATTTCAAATTGCTATCCAACTTGATATATTGCTCATCTTAAAGCTGGCAGCAGTTATTTTCTTGTTTAACCAAGATGGATCTACACACAGGCTTACTCTCCTTTTGATTTTTGCTTCAATTGTTTACCTGTAAGTAGCCATCTTCCAAGCTTTACATACAAATTTATTGATATGCTATTCTCTATACCCTTATCTTGAACTTGCATTTGTAATCTGTTGCTTTGATTTGTGCTTGGGTGATGCAGATATCAAACTGGAGCTCTTGCACCCGTGATACGATGGCTTTCACAAGGAATGCAAAGGCCAGCTCCGCCTCCTCAACCACCAAGGCCTGCTGTTAGAGAAGACAATCGAGCTGTTCCTGGGGCACAAGGAAATGAAAATGCTGGCATAGCAGGTCAGCTCTCCAAAGCTCATTATTAACTGACGTGTACTATAGTTTTAATCCCTTTATTTAAAGCTTTAACTATGCTTTGAATTCTAAAAAATGAGTTTGGGACATATACACGTTCATACATGATCGTATATATGTAAACTAATTCTTGGTTATTGTATGAAATTTTGCTTTTAAAAATATGGCCAAGTTGTTAAACATTGTTCTAAAAATATGGCCAATTCATGTGCTCTTTTTCTAGAGTAATTTTTCTTTACCTTACTAAATGATTCACTTCTAAAGCTGTACGGCATCCAAGTGGGTAATTGGTCAAAGTCCATTGCTTGTTATTCCCATAATTAGCAACAAGTAGACCATTAATTGAAGACAATGATATAAAAGAATATAGATTCATCCTTAATGAGTATGTCTATTCAAATATGTTTCTGTTGGCTGGCTTTTATTTAATTATATATTATTTTGTAGTCCCCATCTAGAGACCAAATTGCTCCTAGTTTGATGAGATGCATCTTCACGTAAACTTTACAGTGCAAATGGGTTGTCTTATAACCATACTACCATAGTTTATATAAGCAATCTCAACTAAATAAAAACAATAAGGAAAGAGAGCTAAGCAGATCCTCATATACTCAGGCCTTCTATGATTTTGGAATATCTCGGTTAGAATTGCAGCTTCACAAGCACACTACGTGTATTAGAATATATGTAAATGCTCTCATACCTATTTTTGACCTCTTCTCGTTTTGTTTTTTTCTGGAAATGTTATGTGAAGTAATTTTAATACAGAGTATAGTTATTAATATAGTATTCGATGTGGCAGAAGGGCAAGCGGCAGGGGAAAACGAGAACCAGCAAGTGGATGATGGGAATAGAGCAGCTGAGCATGCAGCAGGGGAAGCTGAGGATGGCAACCGCTTGTGGGGAATAGTAAAGGAGATCAAATTGATCGTTTTCGGTTTCATTACTTCACTCCTCCCAGGCTTTCGCAACATAGATTAGACTGTAAATAATAATTAAAGCATACCAGCGGCCATTGAATCGGCAAAAAATACTGGAAGAAGGGGGCATCGTAGACAAAGGAAAAGCCTGAAAAACATTGCATGCATGTATGCGATTTAAACATACTTGGGCTGTCTTGACTGTGGTAGGAAACATAATTTTTGAGAATTTGGAATGTATTTATGCGTGATTTGCGGAGGATTTTGCTTACTGCTGGTTGAATATTCATCATTGCTAAGATCATTTTTCTTCCAAAATCAATAGAGCTTTATTATTTTTACTATAGTTGGCTTGTTCTCTCTTGAAATTATACAAAGCTGTTGTTTTTTATTTAGTCCCTATATTAATATTTCAATATAACCTTCTTTCTTTTAATATCAAGCGTGTGAAAAGAAAGAATTTTTGAAATTTCTGTAAAACTAGACTCTAAAATAAATTCAAAAAGATCTGACAATAAAATATGTAATAAAAAATAATTTCTTTTTGGTTTCCCCTAATATCTTTCATTCCTACAATTAAGTATCCAACCAAATTTATAGGAAAACTGAACATGTTGAAAATCCTAAGCCTTTGTGCATGAATGATATTGCAATTAATAGAAAGCTGTCTATAATACACTTCCAAATTTTGAATGGGATACAAGAAAAAGACCATTTATTCTGCTACTCAAAATGGAAAAAGAAAAAATAAATGAATTTACACATAAATACATCACATTTCAAATAGAAGATTGCTGATTTTCCTATGTTAAGTGCAGGCATGGTTGTCGCTTGTCCTTTGCCAACAATTCAATTCTTTGACAAGTTTTCGTATCTTCAGGTGCACGTGCACCCGTTGTCTCAGATATTCCCTCATTCGTGCCATTTCTTCCAAACTTCCGCAACCATTGAAATTTACCAGATAGAAGATTCCTTTCCTTAATCCCTGCGGCTCATTTTCCCATAGAATCATCATTTTGTGAACATTTTGAAGAAAGAACTTCAGGTGGATCCGAAACCAGAAGAGGGGTCCCACACGACTCAGCATCATTCTCATCATCAAAAGACGAGTTTGATGCAACACTACTTCTTACAGATTCATTCTCATTATCGCTATTTCCATTTATAGAACTCGTTGGATCAGAAGTATTGAAAGAATTGTCTTCACTAACCTCGACTGGATAATGATGGCCTACATCTTTGTCCAATCCAAGCTGTTTATCGAGATCAGCCAATAAATTTCTCCTAATAGATGGCTTCGGAATTTGGGTTCTTTCTATTTTCTTCGATGGACAAGGATCAGATTCAGTTCTCGAGAGGCATAGTTTTACTCTCTCTGACCAACCCTTTCTATGAACTTGAACTTGTTCTTTATTTGTACTTTTCTTGTGTACTTCTTCCTTGTGTAAATCTCTCCACTTTTTCCTCCCAGTAGCTATCGGGTACTATACTCAGAGGAGTTCTTGGAGAAGTTGAATCTAGAGAAAGGCTATGGCATCTAATAGTCAAGGACTTACTTTTATTATAAAATTCTTGATTTATCGGTATAGAATTCAATTTATTTGGATCTACCGCCAGTTCTTGCAAAGATTTTGCTTTATCCACCAGCTTCATAATCTTTTTATCGTCTGGAAAATTCAACAAGTAGCATTCTTAGTGGCAAGCAATGAAGTCCTCAAGTTTAATATCATTGAAACTGCAAAAACGATAATAAATGCACCCCTGGGAGACTCGAGTATTCCAAAGTTCGACTCATCATCACTTCAAAAGTCTTTATTGGACTTTGTATTATCGAGAGCAAAAATTTCATCCCATTACCAAAAGGTCTTCCAAAGAAAATTCACGACCAAACAGTACACGTAGCCAGCGAAGTGCGAAATATTGAGGTTCGACTCCTAGTTCAATAAGGTGGCTATGAAGAGATAAATCAACAGTAGAAAGCAAATGATATAAGGCAGCAGAAGCTTCGATTACGGGTGGGAATCCAGTATGTGAAGTCCCGATAGGAGGAGAGACAAAATCGGCCATTGTTACAGCACCAACAGCACCATTCATTAAAGAATTGAACATGGAGTAGGCATCGTGTTCCATAATTTTTTCGGACAAAACAATACCAAGTTCACCTTCTGCTCCATAGGCATCACTTAGTGAAACAATGGTTTGTATCTCTGGATCAAGTTCTTTAAGACTAATGGGTTTCGTTGGACTTTTCTCGAATTCGTTCCATCTTTTTTGGAGTCGGAGAATTTCTTGAAATCGAACTTAAATATTGAATCATTTTCGTGAAATGAAAAACCGTCAAATCTGTCGGAGAAATGGTCATCGTAAACTTTTCTCATTAATGAGAGACATTCTACGTCAACATGGAGAACATACAATAAGGGAGCCAAGAGTTCATGCATACCTGCAAAAGAAATTTTTTCATTCAAAGACAAGAACCTTCTCATTATATATAACATAAACCAAGCTAGAAATACAGCCATGCAAAATTTTCTTACATGCGAAAAGAGACACATGGAAGTAGAATACAAAGCCATAGACTTAACCCACATTGTCTGTAACTATACTCTGGGTGTCTAAGGCACCAAAGCAATAAAATTCGTCTTAACATGCTTTGACATCCACTTGTCTGGAAATAGCTGCCTCTTTCATGGTATAAACATGTCAAATCTTGATCAACCATTTTCTCCAGTTCAGCATTTCTGAAGAAATGACCCCATGTGCCGACTACAATACATTACATTGAATCTGAGAAATAATGAGCAGTTTTGACAAAAGATAAACTTAAAAGGAAGGCAGAGAAATTTCACAAAAGCAAGCAACAATGGGAATATGTAGTGCCAGAGAATTGAAAAGAGTCATAACTTACGCATAAAAGGAAACGGGAATAACAGAGAAATCCTACCTGGATTTAGTGACAGTGGATTGTCCATGACAACATCAGGAGAATTACTTCCACTTTTTGGCACATGTGGATCAACTAGAATTTTTCTACTTAAAGCAACATATCTATAGAAAATCAGAATTCAAATTTCAGTATCTAGACTATACCCTGAACATGGTTAGGCGTTCAGGTTGTCGTGAACACCATTCCATTTAGAATCAAATGTTATATATTATTTGGTTGCTTACAGTTTCCACTGAGTTAAAATTTCAACAATATATTTATAGTATATTTCAATCAGCACAGATACTAACACAGGAACTAGCTGCAACAATGAAAAATAATCATGTTCTAAACAAACAAACAAAAATTTTGATTTAAGTTCCTGTACTTAGGAAATTTTTATAGAGAGCATAAAAAAGAATATATATATATATCCACCAAAATGAAGTGGCAACTGATATCCCCATAATCAGAAAGCGAACGGCTCTTGAAAGCAATATCCCAAGTTTAATCAGAAAACATTCAACAATTATATAATAACCACCTAAAAGAAGATAAACATCACAACACCATCTATTAATCCTCGGCCTCAGAAAGTCTTTCCAAGAATCATATAGATAAGGTCAGAAGCTAAAACAAGAAAAGATTCAATCTTGCTCAGAAAATAATAGAAAAACTAGGTATACCCAAATAGAGGAGAGTCAATAGTATTTACCTTCTATGAGAGTAGGCAGTAACCCTGTGAAGATCATCAACGGATGCAGATGATGGTAAAATCCCCAAATCTATGCGCCATTGGACCCCTCTTAGACCGCCAAATACATGAAACTCCAGGACACGACGCCGTTTCAGGCATTGTGGTTTCTATCTGAGCAGGTGCCATGTGTTATAAATTACCATTTTCTTCTTCTTTTTTTTCTTATTCAAATACAATTCTCAGAGCCTCATGTCGACAAAATCCATCAAAATCATTTCAACAAACAGATTGGATTTTTGGAGGACCTTGTGTGACCTAAAAAGTCAGAAAATGCAATTTTTGGATCAGATACTGTGAATTATTGGAGAATTACTAAGAATTGCAAGACCCAGGTGCCCTAAACCCAGGATGATTACCTTTCTGTAAAATAAGTAATTTTTTGCAGATCAGTGTTTACTCAATCTTGTGTACACATTGCAATAGTGCCTTTAAAAAATCAAAATTAATAAACAAAAAATAAAGAACGGAAAAATGCACACCTTAGGGCCTTGGCTATATAAATGGAGTCCGACAAAAATTGGCAAGTCTTGCCGCGATGTGTAATGGTGCAGCAATCATAAATAATATCTTTCCTGCACGAGTAAAATCAATAACACAGCAAATCTTCATCTTTCATCCAACTCAAGTTCCTCAACAAGTTCAATATATCATCCATTCTCGAATGAGAAAAATCACCAACTACAAACTTCTCAACACTTCCCTTCACTTCTATCAAACTATGAGCAGTCTCTTTCTTCAATCCACTACCTTGCAGTATTTTTCTCGTCCTTCCAACACCATCCCATTTTCTATCTGATGCATATAAGTTCGATAACAGAACATAAGGTGAACTCGAAACAGGATTAAGTTTTAGTAACCTCTTAGCTATTCTTTCTCCAACAATAACGCCTCCATGCTGTAGGCATGCCGATAGTAAACAGCCTAAAACAACTACATCATCGCCTATCGAATATTTAATCATGCACTCTTCAGCCTCATACACCCTCCCTGCTCTTCCAAGTAAGTCAACAATGCAACACAAGTGCTCAATATTAGGGGTTATTTTATAATCCTTTCTCATGGAGTTAAAAAGAGTTTGGGCTTCATTAGCAAGCCCGGAATGATTGCAAGCTGTTAGAAGCCCGAGAAATGTGACGGAATCGGGCTTAAACCCGATTGTTATCATGTCCTCAAACAATGCTATAGCTTTCTTGGCAAGGCCGTGATTCGCAAAAGCAGCAATGATGGTATTCCATGAGACAATATTATGAATCTCCATTTGCTTAAAAATAGCGTAACTGGAACTAATTGATCCACTTTTAGCGTACATGTTGATAAGTGCATTACCGACACCAATATCACACTCGGGCTTTGTTCTGATTAAATGAGCATGAATCTCCTTCCCATGTCTCATAGAGGCCAAGGCAGCTGCTGCAGAAAGTACGCTGGCGTAAATGAAATCGTCTGGCCTCGTTTTATGATCGGTCACCATTTTCCTGAAAAAACTTAAAGAAATTGAGTAATCCTCACAATGACAACAAGCAGCAATAATCATGTTCCAGGAAATAGAATCCCTTTCATTTATTGACACGAAAACCTTCTCGGATTCTTCTATTAAATTAAAGTTTGAGTACAATTTGATTAAAAGATTTCCAGGAAAAGTCTTGCAATCATGTCCAAGTCCAAGCTTTACCATTAGACAATGGAATTGCATACCTACTGATAAATTATATGTAGGCTCAATAGGTCCTAATAATCCCGAATAAGTAAAACGATCAGGAAACAGACCACGTTGACGCATAATCTTAAACACCTCAATTCCCAATTCCTGCTTATCATTTTCCACCAGACCAGTAATCGCCACATTATACGAAACCAATGTCAATAAATTAGAATCACTATTCGTAAAAAGGATCAAGGCATCACTAGACATGCCACATTTCATATACATCAAGATTAGTGAATTAAGAACAAAACTAACAGAAGAGTGTCCCAACTTTGATGCTTGTGCATGGATTTGTCGCCCGAGCTTTAATTCCTCAACCTCAGAGCAAGAACTAAGAGCACTAGCGAAAACAAACTCATTGGGCTTAAAATGTTTGAGCATTTGACTGAAAACCTGAAGCGCTAAATCGGGTCTATTCGACTGGTCATAACCCGACACCATGGTAGACCAGGTCACCAAATTTCTATCAAACATTTTGTCAAACACATTGTGGGCATGACCAATGTAGCCACATTTTGCATAAAAGTTAACAATATGGTTTCCGATGAAAGTATCTGAATCCATCCCCGTTTTAATTGCGGCAGAATGAAGCGAAAGGCCATTACGAAAGGCCTTTGTTTTGGCGCAGTGGTGGATAAGCGAACCGAGTTCTTGGAGCACCATTTTTACACGAAACCTGATATTGGAGTTGTCTTAGCTTTGGTAGGAAGACATGATTATTGAGAATGTTATTTGTGTTACTGTTAATATCGACACTCGTGATTTCCAGAGGATTTTGCTTACCGCGTGTTTTGGTTACAATTTTTCACAGGAATTTTTGCATTTTGCACCTGAGATTATAGAGTTTTGATACTTTGCACCCTGATTTAAAAATTTGACACTTTGCACCTTAGAAACACAATTTATTTAACACTTTACACCCTTCTTTTTTTGTTTAATTAACACTTTGCAGTTTGCACCATGTGTGTTTTGCTTAGAAAATTCATTGGAGGAAGGGTATAAAAGTAATTTTTGAATATTTTTTTAATATTTTGCACCCTGAAAATATAAATTATATAGATTTTAACAACATTCACCCTGAAAATAAAGAATGTTGACATTTTACATGCCGAAATTATAAAATTTGTCAAAAAAAAAAAAAACTTGAACTCATTTAACAATAAAAAAATATCAGAAAAATCTGACGATGAAAAATGTTATAAAAGGCAAAAAAGCATTCTACCCCCTTAATTTTCACTAGTTCGTCGAATTAGGATATTTAATTTTCCAGCGAGTTAAATACATCCTATAACTTCCTACACCGGCAATTTTAATCCTATAACTTTCCTATACCTGCAATTTTAGTCCACTTGACTGCAATTTTAGTCCATATTTCGTCGAAAATTGATGCGCTTTTCAATTATTGCCAACTGGGAGATTAATTTTGGAATTTTGCCAAAGTAGCTGCCACGCGTCAATTTTTTTCACCTCACCATGCCACGTCAAATAAAATTGGAGGGAAAATCATACGCTAGTTCCTTCATTTTGTTCCCCCTTTCTTACTTATAATTATGGCAAAACATAACTTTTTCCCCCATTTTCGCACTGACTTTCTTCTTCCTTGAAAAATTATGGTAAAATTGGTTTTCCCTTTAATAATTAAATATGTTGGCATGGTGAGGTGAAGAAAAATAGACATGTGGCAATAATTGAAAGCGCAACAATTTCTGGAAAAATGTGGACTAAAATTGGGGTAATTGATATAGGAAAGTTATAGGATGTATTAAACTCGCCGGAAAATTAAGTATTCTAATTTCAGAAACCAGTGAAAGTTAAGGGACGTAAAAATTATTTTGCCTGTTATAAAAATTAATTTCTTTTTCTTTTCGTTTCCCTCCTTTATTTTTTACTTACTTTGTTTTATATTTGCTCGAATAAAATCCAACCAAACCTGTAGGAAATGGTGTCTATCTGCCTTCTATATACGAATGAATGATTGTAAATCATACTTGATGGAACCAGCATTTACAAAGCCGTCTATAATACACTTCCAAAATTTGAATTGGGTACAAGAAAAATATACGAACCCGGAGGGCCATTTATTTCTGCTAAGTAAAAAAGAAGAAGAATTTACACATAAATAATTCACATTTCGGATAGAAGATTGCTGATTTTCCTAAGTTCTTTGAGTGCAGACATGGCTGTCACTTGTCCTTTGCCAACAATACCATTCTTTGACAAGTTGTCCGAAGATCCCGTTTGACCCTTATCCGGATGGAATACAGACTCGATCACCTACACGACAAATCAAAGTCAGGACAAAATCAAAATCTTCATTGGATTTATGGAGAATATATAGTTCAAAGTTCAAATTAGTACCTGTATGTTTTCAAGCATCGATTGACCAAGATTTCTCAAGCTAACCATCACATTTTGATCTACCGTCTCTCCTTTACTATTTCCAGAAGAGCTATCGAACGTCTCTCCTTTACTATTTCCAGAAGAGCTATCGCACGTCTCTCCTTTACTATTTCCATTTCCAGAAGAGCTATCGCACCCATCAACCGAACAAATTTCTGATACATTTTTCTCATCACTTCCACCATTGTGTGTTTTCGTATCATCAGGTGCACATGCACCCGTTGTCTCAGATGTTCCCTCGTTCGTGCCATTTCTTCCAAACTTCCGTAACCACTGGAATTTACCAGATAGAAGGATTCTTTCCTTAATGCCTGCAGCTAATTTTCCTTTGGAATCATCATTTGTTGAACATTTAGAAGAGAGAACTTCAGGTGGATCAGAAACCGGAAGAGGCGTCCCACACGACTCAGAATCATTCTCGTCAACACACGAGTTTGATGCAACACTACTTCTTCCGGATTCATTCTCATGATCGCTATTTCCATTTATGGGACTCGTTTGATCTGAAGAATTTACAGAATTGTCTTCACTCACATCTTCATTTAATGATGCATTATCTTTATCTTTGTCCAATCCAAGCTGTTTTTCGAGATCAGCCAATAAATTTCTCCTAACAGATGGCTTCGGAATTTGGGTTCTTTCAATTTTCTTCGATGGACAAGGATCAGATTCAGTTCTCGAGAGGCGTAGTTTTACTCTCTCTGACCAACCCTTTCTACGATGTGGAACTTGTTCTTCGCTTGTACTTTTCTTGTGTTCTTCTTCTTTGTGCAAATCTCTCCACTTTTCTTCCCAGTAGCTATCGGGTACTATACTCAGAGGAGTTCTTGGAGAAGTTGAATCTAGAGAAAGGCTATGGCTTCTAACAGTCAAGGACTTACTTTTATTATAAAATTCGTGATTAATCGGTATAGAAGTCGATTTATTTGCATCTACAGCCAGTTCTTGCAAAGATTTTGCTTTATCCACCAACTTCATTATCTTTATATCGCCTGGAAAATTCAGCAACCTTTGGAGACAGGCAGTAGCATTCTCAGTCGCAAGCAATGAAGACCTCAAATTAAGTATCATTGAAACAGCAAAAGCCGTAATAAATGCACCCCTAGGAGACTCGAGAATTCCAAAGTTCGACTCACCATCATTTTCTTTGTTGGATTTGGTATTGTCACGAGCAAAGATTTCGTCCCATATTACCAAAAGGTCCTCCAAAGAAAATTCACGACCGAATAGTACACGTAGCCAGCGAAGTGCAAAATACTGGGGTTCGACTCCTAGTTCAATAAGGTGACTATGAAGAGATAAATCGATAGTAGAAAGCAAATGATATAAGGCAGCAGAAGCTTCAATTACAGGGGGGAGTCCAGTATGTGTAGTCCCGATAGGAGAAGGAGAGAAAAAATCTGCCATTGCTACAACACCACAAGCCCCATTCATTAAAGAATTGAACATGGAATAGGCATCGTGCTCCATGAATTTTTCGGACAAAACAATACCAAGTTCGCCTTCTGCTCCATAGGCATCACTTAATGAAACAATGGTTTGTATCTCTGGATCAAGTTCTTCGAGACTATTAGGTTTCGTTGGAGTTTTTTCAATACCATTCCCATCTTCTTCGGAGTCTGAGAATTTCTTGAAATCGAACTTAAATGTTAAATCATTTTCGTGAAATGAAAAGCCGTCAAATTTTTCGGAGAAATGGTCATCATATACTTTTCTCACTTCCGAGAGTCGTTCCACATCAACATGAAGAACATATAACAAGGGAGCCAAGAGTTCATGCATACCTGCCAATATTGATTCATGTAAGCTCTTGAGCTTTGAGAAAAGACAGATTATTGGACATTTACACATTAAGTAAAAGCACCCCTAAAACAGAATTTCACATTTCCGATGTAAAAAACCTTCACATTCCATATAAACCAATCTAGAAATATAGCGAAATAAAATTTTCTTGAGTAATAATGTAAGGAAAAGTCGCAGAGAAATAGAGTACAAAGCCATATACTAAACCCACCTTGTCTGTAACCATACTCCGGGTGTCTAAGGCACCAAAGCAATAAAATTCGTCTTAACATGCTTTGACATCCACTTGTCTGGAAATAGCTGCCTCTTTCAGGATATAAACGTGTCAAATCTTGATCAACCATTTTCTCCAGTTCAGCGTTTCTAAAGAACCGACCCCATGTGCTGTCTGCAATACATTACATTGAATCAAGAAATAAATGAACAGTCTTTAAAGGGAAAAGAGAGGAATAAAAGTATGTATGATATTGTACCTGGATTTTGTGAGAGTGGATTGTCCATGACAACATCAGGAGAACTACTTCCACTTTTTGGCACATGTGGATCAACCAGAGTTTGTCTTCTTAAAGCAGCATATCTGTAGAAAATCATAATAGCTCAAAATTCAGTTTCACTTATATAAATCTGCAAAAATGAATTTCGTGAACATAATTATAAGTTTAGGTTCCATTTAGAATCAAGGGTTATATACTTATGTACGGTTACTTCCAGTTTTCGTAGAACAGTTACTGGCCCAAGAACCAGCATCAACAACAAAAAACTGATGTTCTAAACAAATAAAAAGGTATTATTGATCTAAGTTCCTGCGAACAGAACGGTTTTTGAAAACAAACCTATTTCTAAACAACAAACATTCAACAATTTTATAATTAACCACCCAAAAGAAGAAATGAATAACATATATCAATCTTCGGCCTCTAAAAGTCTTTCCAAGAATTATATACACAGAGTCAGAAGCAAAACAGGAAAAGATTCAATCTTGCTCAAAAAGGAAGAGAAGAAAAACTAGGCAAAACTAAATAGAAGAGAGTCAATAGTAATTACCTTCTGCGAGAATTGGCGGTAACCCTGCGAAGATCATCAATGGAAGCAGTCGCAGATGATGGTAAAATCCCCAAATCTATGCGCCATTGGACCCCTCTTAGACCCCCAAATTGACTCGAAATTCCAGGGTACGACGTCGTTTCAGGCATTGTGGTCTCTAAAGGAACAGGTGCCATGTGTTTGTTATATATATTTACTTCTTTCTTCTATTCCGTTATTGAAATGAAATTCTCACAGACCCATGTCCGCAAAAACCATCAAAATCATTTTAACAAAAGATTGGATTTTTAGAAGACCCTGTGCCCTAAAAAGTCATAGAATTGCGATTTTCGGATCAGAAACTGAGAATTATTGGAGATTTACTAAGAATTTGCAAGACCCAGTTGCCCTAAACCCATGAAGATTACCTTTAAATTTTTGCAGACCATTTTTTGCTTTGAACTCAGAAGAAATGTGATGCCTTTTAGCTCAAAAATTGTGGATTTATTCACAGGGTATGTTCAATTCGGAAAAAGAAAAAAGATGATGAATTATTAGAGGATAAAAGAAATATATAAGTAATGTTGCCGACCCAGAAAAATGCAGAGATTTACAAGTAGAGGGGCAGAAATCTAGAGAAAGAAATTGAAAGGTGGAGGCAAATGAAATCCAGGGGGGAGAGAAAAGAGGAAGAAGAAGAATATGCTTTTGGATTTTGCTCTTATTATGAGTACTTTATCTAACCAACCAAAATACCAAACCAATCAATTTTTTTTCCTTTATTTATTGTGGAGTGGTATTCTACTTTTCTCTTTCCCATTGGCAGATTGAGAAATCTAAATGGAAAAAGTGACAGAATAAGAAGTTTGTTTTTATCGGTTTATTTCTTCTTAATGACAGCTATAATCAACAAAAGCTAGTTGTGGAATGGGGAGCGCTTGTTGATAAAAAAAAAAAAAAAAAAAAAAAAATTATTTTATTTGTGTGCTACTCTAAAATAATAATCAAATGGTCAAAATAAATACTTACGAAATGGCTTTATTAGTATATAGTAGTATTTTTTAGGTCGAAATGATGTATATTTTATTTATTTTATTTAAAGAAAAGCATCTTAATGAATGCAACCATAAAATGTGGTAAAACATTCAAATCTATGGCCTTATTTGGAAAGGTTTTGGCTCGGTTTCACGGGTCCCGGTTTCAAAAAAATAGTTTTGATGGTTTCGGTGAAACATTTGAAACCTCATTTGGTTAGGTCTTGGATGTTGGGTTTTGTGATTTTGAAAAGATTAAAACTCTACTTGAATTGAATTTGGATCATAGGTTTGACGAAAACTTATTTGGAAGAGTTTTGATCTCACGAAACCCGCGAGACCGAACCAAAACCCATCCACATAGACCCTATATTTTCTTATGATTTTACATCTAAAATGATACTTTTTAATTAAAATATCATATATATATAAATATATGAAATTTTTTAAATTCAACCACCGACTAATTTTTTTGGCACAAACTTGTTGGTGTACAATAATTGAAGAGATATTACTCAAGCATGTCATTAATGCCAAACTCTTTCATTTTGATTTCCTTTTCCTCTCTTGATGAAACAATAAGATTTTACATCACTTAGAATTCATCCAAATTTGAGTTTAAATAATTTATACATGTGAAAGTTATGGTAAAGATTTCTAACAAATTGCTCTTTTCTTTCTATAGTACAATTCTAATTTACAATTTCGTTCTCGATATCTTTTTATTTTTATTTTTGGAGAGATGCAACTCTAATAAGCTTATACTTTATCTCTCTTTTCCTAGAAAGTTCAATGAACTTTCTTAAGTTCTAGAAAGTGGTCTGTTATGTCTAAACGCCACATAATTGATAGTTACTTCTTTCCATTTTTTTTATTGGTAAATATATATATATATATATATATATATATATATATTTTAGGAGTTCAATGTAAAATTAATTTTTTTTTATTAATTTTATCCTTCTTGTTAAAACATTAATGATGTGATTATTTGGTTAAAAGGATATTTTGGAATTTTTATTATAAAAATGATTATTTATTACATTTCTTAATTTGTGTGCAGTCCACAAATAAAAAAACAGAGGGAGTACTGGGCATCGATTAATATGTTTTATGGTCACATAATATTAAATGAAGTTGCTACTTCTAGTTAATTGTTTTAATTATAAATGAATGATTTTCAATCTTTTTCAGAAAAAAAAATATTGACATGAAGAATCGAGATGGCCAGAAGAATAATTAGGTTAGTCGGTGACCCTTAACAAGTTATAAACACAATAAAAAAACAAATGAAAAATTAAATGAAGAGGAAAATACAAGCATGGATTAAAATTTATCTAAAACACCGAAACATTTATGATACAAAAGACGTGTTTCGACAATTTATAAATTTTCAATATTTTTCAAAAATTTCTAGTAAGTTTTGAAAATTTTCAAAAAATATTATACTATTTAACTAATAATACAAAAGCATGCCAACTTTGCCAAGCATATCCGATTGACGTGGAAAAGATGTGTGTTATTTTCTTCCTTCCTATCCGATTTTCAGTCAAACTACACAAGCAAATGTAAAGTCAAGATTATTCATTAATTACAAGTAATTATTATAATTATTATTATTACTTGCTTGTGTAAGATTTTTAATATCCATTACAAGTATTTTCATTCAAGAATTGAAAAGCGGCTGTACGGCCTAAAATCGTGTTTCTTGTGTCCCAAATCTAATATGTTAATTACTTAGTTGCTCTAATGTCGTTTTCGGTGACCAACACAATTACTATTCTAGAAAGACCTATAATTGACGTACTAAAACTCAAAGAAGCAATGAATCACATTTATTATATTTATTGTTAGCCAGTCAAAACAAATTTAATTTGATTACTATATTATGTTGGATGGTCCCAGGTCGGTGCCTCCCCTAATATTTTTCTTGGAATTATGCAATTATTTTATTGAACTTTTACTTTTTTTAATATATAAGAATTAATAAGGCTTCAAGAGGTGTCAAAACAATATAACAAAACCTTTTTATTTATTTTCTAAAAATAAGCTTTTATTGAACATGAAATAAAACCGTATGATCTTTTTAGACAATATTGTTAAATATTTAAAAATATAATTCTTACTTTGTTTTTAACCTATATTATATTAATTTAATATCGAACAATCCATTTTAGAAATATTATTTCATTAAAATATGAACCATTTTATGGAATGCATCATTAATTACTCTAGTACTTTCTCCATTCCACAATACATGTCTTTTTAGAGAGAATTTTTTTTTTCCACAATACATGTCACTTTAAGAATTCAAAATAAACTTAAATATTATTTTGACACTTTAAGAATTCATTAAAAGAAGAGAGAAGAAATATATATGGGAAAGAGAGATGTATTATGGGGAGTTACAAAAAAATTAATTCCTTCTCAAGGGTAGTTTTGTCCAATTACACTCTTATTTCCTCAAATTTAGGATATTAATTGATTCTTTAATTCTTGTGAAAAAAACCTTAAATGTCATATAATGTGGAATATTGTTTACTCCCTCCGTTTCAAAATATCTGTCTTTTCACATGTATGCACATAAATTAAGAAAATCATTGAATATAGCTGAATTTTAAGAGGAAAAAAAATGAAAAAGACTAAGATACCCTTTTAATTAATTATCCTCCACTAATGTTTAAGAAAATTTATGAGCATAAAGGGCAAAAATGGAAAAAGAGTAATTAATGCTTTATTGGAAATCTAAAGTGACAGATAATATGGCACAAGAAAAACTTTTCAAAGCGACAGATATTATGAAACGAAGGGAGTACTAATTAACCAAAGTTTTCGGATACTAATCATACATTTCCGAAAAGTGTCCAAACTTCTAAGTCATACTAAATTGAATGCTGCTGCCTTTTTCATTTTTCATTTATGATTAAAAATAATATCATAAAACAATACAAATGAGACTTATTTAAAAGGCTAGTCACAAAATGTGGCAAAACAATTTATTTGAATAAGACTAATTTGCCCTTGCTTATCAAGTAGCTGCACATATCAGTGTCAATTACTCCCTCCGTTTTTTTTTTATTTGTCGTTTTGGAGGATTGCACACGAATTAATAAATGCAATAAATAGTCACTATTTTGAAGCAAAAATTTCAAAATATACTTTCAATCAAATAATCACAGCATTAATTACAAGCATTAACAGGAAAGGTAAAATTGGTAGAAAAAAATTAATTTTGCATTGAACTCCTAAAACGGCAAATAAAAGTAAACAAATCTTTTTTTGTCAAAGCGACAAATAAAAAAAAAGGCAAAATAGCAATTTACGTCCTTTAATTTTCACTGGTCCGCAGAATCAGGACATTTAATTTTCCAGTCCGCGGAATAAGGACACTTAATTTTTCAGCAAGCATTTTACGTCCCTTAACTTTCACTGGTCTGCAGAATCAGGACACTTAATTTTCCAGCAAGCATTTTACATCCCTTAACTTTCACTAGTCCGCATAATCAGGACACTTAATTTTTTGACAAGCAATATGTCCTATAATTTTTCTATACCCGCAATTTTAGTCCACTTGACTGCAATTTCAGTCCTATAAATTTTCGGACGTCCTATAAATTTACATCCATTATGTTCCTCTGTTTTTAGTCGGCTTAGGTAAGTTCTTATTCATAGAGCACTATGCAAAATAAGTTATATTTGACACATTTAATTTTGGCTACATGACATTAAATTTCACTTTACAAAACAAACACCACTTGACAATCACTTAATAAACTGTCTACAATTATTTAACAACATCAATATTAATTCAAATCCCCAAATTAATTGTCCAAGTTGGCAATTATTAATTTTCGGCGAGTTGTGAACTGAAATTGCGGTCAAGTGGACTAAAATTGCGGGTAAAGAAAGTTATAGATTTTGCGGACTAGTGAAAGTTAAGGGATGTAAAATGCTTGCTGGAAAATTAAGTGTCATGATTCTGTTGACCAGTGAATGTTAAGGGACATAAAATGCTTGCTGGAAAATTAAGTGTCCTGATTCTGCGGACTAATGAAAATTAAGGAACGTAAAATACTTGTTGAAAAATTAAGTGTCCTGATTTTGCAGACCATTGAAAGTTAAGGAACGTAAATTATTATTTTGCCAAAAAAAATGAAAGGAGTATTATTTGACTAGTCCCTATTAATTTGATGTGACTTGTATCTCGTAAAACTTTAAGCTCATTATAAATACTTATCTTTGAAGGCACGCATGTTAAAAATATCACCAAAAAAACAATGGTACCATTAATAAATTTAATAAAAATTATTGATTGTACCATTAGTTTGATGTCAAACTAGCCGCCTTAAAGAATTAATAAAAAAAAAAAAAAAAACTAGCCGCCTAAAGTGATGTTTGATTAGATAATATGTTACTGTCAATTCAATAAATTATTTAAAACCTCTTATTGCGATTAACACCACTAACTAACAATAATATTATTGAAGAAGAGGGTTAGCGCATTAGGTTAAGGATTCATGATACATAATCCTATATTAAAATTCATTGCCTTTTTTTTTAGTACTATCATGTAGTTGTTAATCTTTAGGTACGAAGTTTGTATTGCTTAATTCCAACAAATGATTAATGAATTAATAATTACAAAAAAGTAAAAAAAAACTCTATTTTTAATACCCATGATAAAAATTGGCCCCCTTTTGATTCTTTTTTCTTAATAAACGTTAGGGGTAAAATTATTTTTAGTCCTTATATAAAATTAATTTTGGTTATCCATTGGACTCATTACATTTAATTCTAATTTTTTTTAGATTCAATCATTTATTCTTAATCTCAATACATATGATCATTTATTGTCACAATTAGATTTGTGTTAACAGTTTTTCATGATTTTGTCTTTTGTTCTTCGTTCCACTAACTACGGAACAATAATGAGGTTCAGAACTTGAGATCAGACAACAAATTGTGCTTTTCTAATTATAATTAGGATTAATCAAATAAGCATGCATGCAAAGCAAAGCATAACCATTAACCACCTCATGGACCCCAATTATAAATTATTAATTTATTAGGGTAGAATTTATTATGAACTATCTTTCTTGTTGCTAAAATATTTTTCTCATTTTCACTAATTAAACGTAACTTTAGCATTTGTAAATAACTAAATATTGGTGGATATTCTGAAGTCTGTCAATTTCTTGGATCCATTTATAAATTCAATCAGTTCACATTTTTTAAAACCATCCATTTATTTTACCAAAAAAGGAAGAAATTTGTGTGAATAATATTATCTACAAGTAGACTTGTAGCCGGACCAAAGTTGACCTCATGAAAGTGACAATCATAAAGGGCATAAGTGGATGGGTTGTTGTTTGGTTTCGTGGGTCTCATCAAAATGGGTCAGAATTTTTTTAAATGGAATTTGACAAAACAAATGAAACTCATCACAAACAATATTTAAAAATTCACTCTCAAACTCTTATAACCTATAAAACTTTGATTTGACACATACCATTTATTTTTTTCTCCAAATTCTATTAAAAATACATTGATTTGACACCTACAATCTATTTTTTTCCTCAAAACCTAACATTCAAACTCAATCCAAGTGGGGTTTCAGCTTTTTCAAAACAACAAAACTCAACTAAATGAGGTTTCAAAGATTTCACCGAAAACATCCAAACCATTTTTTTTAAACCGAGACCCACAAAATCGAGCCAAAACCCTTCAAAATAGGGCGCCCTGATTGCCTTCTAGAAATTAATATTCCACTGTGTAGGATTAAGGGAGATGCACAAAATTAAAGTTGCGTCTAAAAGATGAATTGTAAATTCAGCTTCTCAATTTTCAGTGGCCAACTATATATGGCTTACCCTATAATTTCATTTTAAATCCTTAAAAATATATATATATACCTAATACCCCTATATATCCCCACTTCGGGAATATTCTCAATTGATTTGGTATACCAATGAGCCAATAATACCTAAATACTCACTCTCATTTTATAAAGAGAATTATTTTAATAAAAAATATCATTTCACATAATATAATAATTTGATACCACAAACTCTCAACTACTATTTTTAAGGGTATATATGTAAAAATATCAAAAAAAATTATCCTACTTAAGTTTTACCTAAAATTACCCGTCAAAAGTTAAATGATAGAAGAAAGAAAAGGAACACATGGAGTATTGCATCCAAAATTAAAATGAGAAAACTATTGAAACAAGCCTTATTTAAGCCATTGACTTTGAAAAGAAAAAAAAAAAAGGATCAGGGATTAAAATTTTGTTTTCTTAACAAGTTTTGAACAGTTGAATATTTGAAAATTTTCAGAAATTTCACATAAATATTTAATTTTATTAAATTAAATAAACATGCTAAAGTAGAAATTATTATATATTTTCGTTTCGATTATCTCTTTGAACAACTCGAAATTTTAATTCATGTATCAATAACGAAATAGAACAAATATTTCCAAATTCCAAGCTGTCTTCTTGACCATAGAGCAGAGCAAAGGCTAATTAACTAGCTCCCCAACTTCAGATTCCTTCTCATCTCAATCATAGAATTTTCTTTTAGATGAAATCTCAATCATAGAATTAAATCTCACTATCTTTATAATAATCTTAATTAACATATAATAAAATGCCACGTTAATTGATGTTTATTAGATATCTAATTTTTTATTTTGATGATGTAGATTACGACCTAACAAATAACTAAGATGAAATTCTATACGCACACGTCATGTCATTAACAAATTGAAGAGTAGTTAAACATGAGACAAAAACATGAATATTTTATGTAAATGCGCAAAGCAATCATGTGGTTATTTTTTAGTATTTTTGCATAAAACTTAAGACAAAATGTTATGGATTTATGTATCTTGGTTCTTGCTTAAAAATCTCTTTCACATGACCTTGTCACACAAAATTAAGATCGAGAACATTTCCATGAATGATTGAACCAATTTTGTCTTCTTTTCTTTTCCTTTTTTTCATTTTTTTTATTGTGCATAATTTGTGATTTGAGGAAGGTGCTATGTCTTGGATTTCTTTCATTCTTTCAAGTTTTAACATTGAGATGAAGTTAAGAAAGAGTTATCAAGTGCAAATTCGAAGAACTAACGTGACTGAAATATATTGGAAATGAGAAGTTTACTATTGAAATTTATAGTTATAAAATATCATTAAATAACAGCAAAATTTCAAAAATAGAGGATTCTTTAAAGAATAGTCATGTTACTACACCGTACACACATTTAGTCCTCTAATTTTTACCCAATTTTAATTTTAGTCCTATGCATAACAAATTTCGATAAATTTCAATTTTCGTCCACAAATTTTGTCCTCCAACTTTAAATAAGTTTCAATATATGTTCTTCAATTACAATTTTTTTTCCGCTTATAGGACCAGATTTGTAATTGCAAAACGAAAACTGAAACCTATTGAAAATTAAAGGGAAGATATTTGTTATGCATAAGACTAAAATTGAAGTTGGGTGAAAGTTAGAAGACAAAATTTGTTATGTCTAGAACTAAAACTAAAATTTGATGAAAGTCAAAGGACTAAATATGTATTCAATATAATTATAGAATTATTTTTCAAAAATTTCCAAAGTTATATGACCATTTTTAAAATTTTGCCGTTAAAATAACATCATCTAACTTATGTAAGAGAGAGAGAGAGATAGAGAGGGGGAGAGAATGTTGAATTTCTCATTTAAAGGGAGACCAAACAAACAAACAAACAAAATTCCAACTCTTACATAGGTCCACAATTAAAAAACCGGACTGAACCATGCCCCATGGGCGGCTCCTAGTAAATAAAAGAAAATCTACCTAGTGTACATTGTCTATTGACTTGTCATAATTGTTATCCTCGTTTTCACTACCACGAATCTAATTACATGTCCAATCTGGTCGCCATATATTGATAATTATTTCATAAGCTAATGGCATTTTACCCACTATGATTTGAAAAATATCACTTTACCCCCTTGTAAAAAATTTAAAGGAGCAATTTACCTCCTTCAACTGGAGAGTGTAACTCACACACTGAAATTAAGGGTGTGCATGAAAAGTTTTTTGTAACATGAAGGATAGAGTGCCACATATAATAAGAGTAGTTTTGTCAATTTGTATTTTATATAAGTTTAAAAATATCAGAGAGACGGTGTGAAACTTTTATAAGATTATAGGGAATAAAAAGCTCTTTTTTAAATCACAAGAAGGTAAATTGAATATTATGCAAATCACAAGGGTAAATTGCCATTTCATCATTATTTCATATGCAAACCATATGACATATGATGTTATGGAACAATATATGATACAGTGTTTATACATGTGACAACATAGTACATTGATGTGATTTAGAGGACCTAGATAGAGTTGAAAAAAATAAACCAATCAATTACACCAATCATTGATGAATTGGTGAATACTGAAATTCACATTAAGTAATTGCATCATCCAGATGGAAAATACATACCTACTGGAGCTCTGTTTAAATCAACCATTCTTGGTGGTGTTGAAATTTGTGATCCAAATAAAGTGTGCTTAATATGCTCCACTGCTTGTGCGAAAGGCTACAATTTAAATTCAGTGTTTAGCCAATCTTGTATACATATTGCAATAAGGTTCTTTAAAAATCAAAATAAATAAAGGCAAAAAATAACGAAAAACACGTACCTTTGAGCCTTGGCTGTATAAATGAAGTCCGACAAAGATTGGCAAGTCTGGCTCGAGTGCAACGAGTAAATCAAAAACAGAGCAAATCTTCCTCTTTCATCCAACTCAAGTTCCTCAACAAGTTCAATATATCATTCATTCTCGAATGAGAAAAATCGCCAACTACAAACTTCTCAACACTTCCTTTCACTTCTATCAGACTATGAGCAGTCTCTTTCTTCACTCCACTACTTTGCAATATTTTTCTCGTCTTCCCAACACCATCCCACTTTCTATCCGATGCATATAAGTTAGATAATAGAACATAAGGCGAACTTGTAACAGGATTAAGTTCTAGTAGCCTCTTAGCTATTCTTTCTCCAACAATAACGCCTCCATGTTGTAGACATGCCGATAGTAAACAGCCTAACACAATTGCATCATCGCCTATCGAATATTTAATCATGTACTGTTCAGCCTCATACACCCTCCCTGCTCTCCCAAGTAAGTCAACAATGCAACACAAGTGCTCAATATTAGGGGTTATATTATAATCCTTTCTCATGGAGTTAAAAAGAGTTTGGGCTTCATTAGCAAGCCCAGAATGATTGCAAGCTGTTAGAAGCCCGAGAAATGTAACGGAATCGGGCTTAAACCCAATTCGTGTCATGTCATCAAACAATGCTATTGCTTTTTTACCAAGCCCGTGATTCGCAAAAGCAGCAATAATGGTATTCCATGAGACAATATTATGAATCTCCATTTGCTTAAAAATAGCATACCCGGGACTAATTGATCCACTTTTAGCGTACATGTTGATTAGTGCATTACCGACACCAATATCACAATCAGGCTTTGTTCTAATTAAATGAGCATGAATCTCCTTACCATGTCTCATAGAGGTTAAGTCAGCTACTGCTGAGAGAACGCTGGCATAAACGAAATCGTCTGGCCTTGTTTTACGATCCTTCACCATCTCCCTGAAAAAACTTAAAGAATTTGAGTACTCTTCACAATGACAACAAGCAGCAATGATCGTGTTCCAAGAAATAGAATCCCTTTCGTTAATCGACCTGAAAACTTTCTCGGATTCTTCTACTAAATTGAATTTTGAGTAGAATTTAATTAAAAGATTTCCAGGAAAAGTCTTACAATCATGTCCAAGCTTTACCATTAGACAATGCAATTGCATACCTACTGATAAATTATACATGGGCTCACCTGGCCCTAATAATCCCGAATAAGTAAAACGATCAGGAAACAGACCACGTTGACGCATAATCTTAAACACCTCAATTCCCAATTCCTGCTTATCATTTTCCACCAGACCAGTAATCGCCACATTATACGAAACCAATGTCAATAAACTAGAATCACTATCCGTAAATATCATTAATGCATCACAGGGCATGCCACATTTCATATACATCAAGATTAGTGAATTAAGAACAAAACTAACAGAAACGTGACCTAACTTCAATGCTTGCGCATGGATTCGTCGCCCTAGCTTTAATTCCCTAACCTCAGAGCAAGAACTAAGAGCACTACCGAAAACAAACTCATTGGGCTTAAAATGTTTGAGCATTTGACTAAAAACCTGAAGTGCTAAATCGGGTCTATTCGACTGGTCATAACACGACACCATGGTAGACCAGGTCACCAGATTTCTATCCAACATTTTGTCGAACACTTTGTGAGCATAATAAATGTAGCCACATTTCGCATAAAAATTAAGAATATGGTTACCAATGAAAGTATCTGAATCCATCCCAGTTTTGATTGCGGCTGCATGAAGCGAAAGGCCGTTAAAAAAGGCCTTTGTTTTGGCGCAGTGGTGGAGAAGCGAACCAAGTTCTTGGAGCACCATTTTTACACGAAATCTGATTTTGAAGAAATAAACAGGGTTCTAAAACTGAAGGTGGAATTTTTTGCGAAAGTGATGTAAAACTCCATGAATTGATAATCAAGCTTTTGATGATCCAACGTGAGTGACTGAATCATGAAAGGATGAACGTTGTCAGTTGATTTTGGCGGTAAAGAGGAACTGAA
Organism: Penstemon newberryi var. newberryi; assembly: GCA_030819805.1. NCBI lineage: Eukaryota > Viridiplantae > Streptophyta > Magnoliopsida > Lamiales > Plantaginaceae > Penstemon > Penstemon newberryi. The sequence continues at coordinate 32,789,398 of JAUALY010000006.1, read as the reverse complement.
TAACGGGCTTATGAGCAAAGGTCCATAACAGAATAATGGGCTTAAGACCATGTCTATAACAAAAGAATGGGCTATATGCAAGGCCCATATTAAGTTTATAGTCTCGTTCACTTGTTTGGGTTGTCAATGGAGCGGATTTTAATCCAAATTTTATTCAATCCGGTTAAAATATAGTATTAGGTTTATTATTTTCTCCGTCCCAATTATCTTTATCCCTTGATCCAGTTGATCAGTCAATTTGACTAAGTTTATAAAAATTATAATAAATAATTTAATTAATAAATTTCACTAATAATTTTATAGTATTATATGACACCGTATATATTAATATCTAAAAGGTTTAATACACCACAAATGTGAATAATATAACATGATAAGTCACTTAAAAAATTAAAATTTTGACCTAGTATTGTAGCTAATGGAGTAAAACTAATTGGACAAAGGGAGTATTTGTTAAATTATTTGATGGATCTAATCTAATTGAAAAGGAATTATCTAAAATCACATAGAGAAAATATGAATTTTGATCAATCCGATTGATTAAAGATCAGAGTCTAATAAGTAATAAAATTAGTATATATATAAATAATGTTTATTTACATAGGTAACATAATGTTTCATTAGTTGTATAATAAGACGTGAATTAATATTTCGTCATGATCTCATTTTTATGCATATTTTCACATAATTACAACATTAATTAATTTTGATACATTAATATATTATTAATACTACCATTGTTTTCCAACAAGATTTATTAAATCGTTTGAAGGAAGTTGTTAAATATGTATATATTTGACCTTTTCAAATTTTAAATGATAGAACTCATTGAAGGTTTGAATATATTGACTAAATGAATGATTATGTATCATTAACAAATTTCTTGTAGATAAAAATATTGATGTAAATTTTAAAGTTAAATTTTTATTATATTGGAAAAAAAATTGAGACCGAAGCTGAATCCAGGACAAATTCAAATCCGAAGTTTTCGATCGGGCAAAACATGGACCCAACCTGGATTTGATTTTATCTCATAAAAATGGAACCATAGGTCAAGGTGAGAAATTAATTCATGTAACCGCTCTGTACTGATGATGTGATGCAACAAATGGTTAAGATTATATTTGATCTCAAATATTTAAGATGAAGTTACGTTTAAAACCACATCAAGACCATGCATTTGTACGCATAATAATTTTAAATAAATCTTAACCGTTTAATGCACCACGTCATTTATGCAATGATTGTACTTAATAATCACTCGATGAAGGTACCCATCGACACCCTAATTTTGGGAGAAAAAAGTGTACAACTCCTTTTATCTTCCAAGAAAAGGTACAACTGTTTTTGTCTTTATTGCATATCATGATTTGACGAGTGCATGAAGAGTCAAAGACAGTGTAATACTGTTCGTACAAATCAGCTGCAGGTCACAAAAATCTGCATCAACTAATTAATTCAATTTAATAAATGTGATAGATTATGAGAATGATTTGTCACGACATAAAACTGTAGCTAAACGTAACATTAAAGTTAGATTAGGACGTGGTTGATTTATTAAAACTACAAATGAGCACCAAAATTGTCATTTAAGGAAAAACACAGTTACTGTTTGACAGCAACTTTTGTTTGCCATGTTGCAAAATAATCAATTCGAATGATTTTATCAGAGTTAATTGGGTCTGTTTGTTTGGCGTTTCCCAGAATTTTTTCGTGTTTGGGAAATGCCAAACAAACATGTTTTCTATTTTCCGAAATAAATTTTTCATCCATTAATTTTCTCAAACTACTCTCTCAAAAGCCAAACAAACAACAATTTTCTTATCTCTAAACAAAACCTATACAAATTATACTTTGATTTGACATAAAATAACTTATCTCTTACACAATTTATCTCACATAACAAATATGATTTGACATAAAGTATTACACATCTTACACCTACAACCCAACTCTTCCAAAAAAACCTACACCTACTTTATTTCTCAAACCACTCTCTCAAAATCCAAACAAACAACATTACGCAAATCGAGATTATTTCACAAACTTCCACTACTCTCCCAAACTACTTTCCCAAACGCCAAACAAACAGCCCCAATGATAATTTATCCCCTCATTATATTCATAATATTTAATTTAAATTTTTATATGTGTCATTTTATTCCCATGTAGTATGATAATGTTGTAGTTTAACCTGACAATTTATCTCGTGTATATATTATGATAAATTTGGTAATTTATTCCATATGTTAAAAAATATTCATTCTCAATTTCGACAAGTGAGTTACAATCTCCGGCTGAAGGGGATAAATTGATTCTTTAATATCTTCACGAGGGAGTAAATTGATGTTATTCAAATCACAATGGGGTAAACCAAACATTATAAATATTACATGGAGATAAATTGAACATTAAGAATATGATAAGGAGATAAATTGCCATTATTCCCATTTTATCCATCAATTTTACTGTTTTCCTTTCATTTTCCTATCCACATGGGCTTATAATTATGCCAAAAGAAAATTAAAAATTCTTTTAATGTGCCAAACACGGTTTGGAACACTAGTTGCTGTATGCTCACAAGTAAGGCATCAGCATTTTCTTTAGGCACAATCATGAATCCTAATTTGCTACTATAGTGTCACTAGGGCAAGAAACTCTAATTTTTAAATAAATTTATTTGAATACATGTTTTTTTTTTATATGTTCAATCAGATTGAATCTGAAATGTAATTTTTTTGTTTGGACTTTCATTCGATTACAGTATGTGTTAACAATGCTTTAAACGCTTTGGGTATGTTTGTTTGGCGTTTTTCAAAAAAATTTCGCGTGTGGAAAATGCCAAACAAACATGTTTTCTACTTTCTGAAATAAATTTTTTATATCTCAGTTTTCTCAAACTATTCTCTCAAAAGCCAAACAAACAACAATTTTCTTATCTCTAAACAAAACCTATATAAACTCTACTATGAATTGACATAAAGTAACATATCTCTTACATAATTTATCTCACATAATAAACATGATTTGACATAAAGTCTTACACATCTTACATCTGTAACTTAACTCTTCCAAAAAAAACCTACACCTACTTTATTTCTCAAACCACTCTCTCAAAACCCAAACAAACACATTACGCAAATCGAGATTATTTCAAAAACTTCTACTACTCTCCCAAACTACTTTCTCAAACACCAAACAAATAGGCCCTTTAATTTTTGGATACTAGGTAAATACGCGGGATCATGAGACTTAATTTTACGTTTAGACATTTTATACTCCCTCCGTCCCATTAATTTTGCTCCATTTGTTATAATACTTGGTCAAACTTTTTAATTTTTTATATGACTTATCATATTAAATTATTCACATTTGTGGTGTATTAAATCTTTTAAATATTAATATATATAGTGTCATATGATATTATCAACCTATTAGTGAAATATATTAATTAAATTATTTATTATAATTTTTATAAATTTAGTCAAGTTGACAAGTTGACCGTACCAAGGAAACCAAATAAATGGGACGGAAGTGTTAGGGAAAGAGTACCAAATTAGTAACAACTAATATCACAACGGAAGCAATTCGTTCTTTCCCAAATATATCCACGGATTGAAATTGAGAATAATAGGATCAAATTAAACCCAAGCAATAATTCACTGAACTAAACAAGAATTAAGGTGCGAAAAGTAAATATGCACAGGACAATTTTTACGTGGAAACCCAAATCGGGAAAAAACCATGAGATCGTAAATCGATCCAATTCAACCACTATAATGATAATGGGTTTACAAAATCCTCCCTAAAACACTACGGGCTAACCAAATCCTCAAGAGAACACTCTTAGATCACAATAGTAATAATCTCACCAATAAGGTGAAAAACCTCAAGTCACTAACTTGAATAACACAAAGAACAAATACATCACCAAACTAAAGAGCAAGAATAAAAACCCGAACCAATTGGACGATTGAGCACTTTGTGAAGAATCTCTAACTGAATCCGAGATGAAACCAATTACTTGAAGTACCTCGATCTCTTTCACAATACCCAAAATATATCCCAATAATTCCCACTTATTTTCTTCTCTGACTATTTTCTTTTTCTCCGTATTCCGTGCGGCTGCCTATGGAGGGCTTAATGCCAATATCAATTCTTATTCTCCAAATTGGTGTGTTGCACGGCAACAACTAAAAACCTATTTTTCTTTTATTTGTTTTGTTTAAGTAATGGGTTGGGCCCCACTATAAGTGGACAAGCCCAACAGGAAGAATTGTGTTGATTCGTAAGAGCTTTACAAGAAAATCAAGTTTGACAATGTTTAGGCCGGCTGATTGAAATTCAAGATTTGAGATAGACAAAGCTCGAAATATTCTTCTTGTATGAACCAAGTGATGGTCTAAAAAGATCTCAAGATGCAAGAATCAAGAATCAAGAATCAAGAATCAAGAATCAAGAATCGAGATGATCATACCTTGCAATTACTTTCATTGATAATTCCGTAAAATATTTTTCATTTAGAAATCATATCCATGAATCTTTTATGCATATGATACTTTCAAACCAATTTTTTTGTGATTGATATTTACGTATATATAAAAAAGAAAAACAATTTAATGCAGGTTTTTGCTCGTAAATAGAATCAATTTCATAATCAATTCGAATGGTTTTACTGATTTCCTTTCATTTTCGATCCTATCCACGTGGGCTTATATTATGAAAAAAAAAACTTTTTATTTGCCAAACACGGTTGGAACACACTAGTAGTTGCTGTATGCTCACAGTCACAAGGCATCAGCATTTTCATTAAGCACAATCATGAATCCTAAGATCACTCTAGGATTGAATAAATAAGTATATTACATTTATGTTCATTGTTAAATAAATTTATTTGAATACATATTTTTTTTGAATTATTATGTTCAATCATATTGAATCTGAAATGTAATTTTCTTGTTTGGACTTTCATTCGATTACAATATGTGTTAACAATGCTGTTGGAGTTTTTATGTTAAATCCAATTGGTTTGAGCCCATTTGGATTGAGCCCATAAAAACATAATATGAATGAAATTGATGGAATAAGACTCTATCCCACATTGAGTTGGAGAGGAGAATTTTAGCTAGTTAAATAGCTAAAAAATGGTATAAGGGTTGAGCCCCTTTGGGGTACCAAAGATTTTAAAGGGGTGAGGACCTAGGTGATCAAAGGTTCCCCGCGCGCGCCGTCGCCGTCCGGTCTCGGGATCGGGTTTGGATTGAGATTGGGCTTGGGCTTGGGCTTCAACACAATATTATCTTTTTGGACAAAATTTAATTAACATTTTAACCCAAAGCCCAATTAACTAAAAGTCCAAAATCCAGCATGAAAGATCCGCGGGTGACCCAACCGAATAGGTTCCTTAAATAGGAGAAGAATCTGGCCAATTCTTTACTCCGAAATTTATAAGCAATATAAGCATAAATACTCTCATTTCTTTATTTCGTTTCTTCAATATTAAATATCTGTCGAAGTTCCGTTTGTTTAAAGTTCGCCGTGGGTTCTTTGTTCGTGCAAACAAGGAGCATCAGACTGTTGTATCTTGGGAGACTACCGGGGATCGACTGTGTGCACCGTAGACAGCCCGGAAATATTGTCTTAAGGAGATTGCTTCCGCAGCCTCAGTCTTATTTCATCTTCTTCTCTTTTTCTCGTTAATAATTCTGTGAGTTAATTTGATTTTCATAGTTAAAAATTAAATTAATTTCTGGAAAAACTCTTCAGTTTACATAGTTTTGTTAAACAAAAATCCGGATAGACAACTTTATAAACTAAATCAGATTTCATACTGTTTTTCTGAAATTTTATTTTTATTACTACGTCCGGATCATGTATATGAATATTTAAGTAACATTGAATTGTTTATTCATTTATATTCATTTCAATTACTTAGAAAATTTTCAAACAAAGTTGTAGTTTGTTTTAAAATTTAAATTGGAACACAATTTTTTTTATTTTAATAAGTTTCTACTCCACTACTTTGTTTATTAAAAATTCCCGAATATAGTAATATATACATACTATATTAGTTCGGTAAACTATACTTAATTACATTTATAGTTTATACTTAATTACTGATATAGTAATTATAAGAAATATAATTGAATATATTTCTATTACACAGATTGTTAAACACAACTAACAAATGCTTGTAACGCTAAAGGGCTTGTTTGTTTGGCGTTTTCCAAAATTATTTTGTGTTTGAGAAATACCAAACAAACATGTTTTTTTACTTTCTGAAATAGTTATTTCATCTCTCAATTTTCTCAAACTACTCTCTCAAAAGCCAAACAAACAACAATTTTCTTATCTCTAAACAAAACATATATACCAACAGGTGATTGGTCTAGTGGAAGGGACTAGTCACTACAAAGTAGCGAACTCAGGTTCGAATCCTTGTTGGGAGAGGTTCCCACTTAATGTGCCCGACGCGCCTCAAAAGGGATTAAACCCTTGGGAAACCAAACAAAAAATATATATATATAAACTATACTCTGATTTGACTTAAAGTAACTTATCAATTACACAATTTATCTCACATAACAAATATGATTTGACATAAAGTCTTACACATCTTACACCTACAACCTAACTCTTCCAAAAAAATCTACACCTACTTTATTTCTCAAACCACTCTCTCAAAACTCAAACAAACAACATTACGCAAATAGAGATTATTTCACAAACCTCCACTATTCTCCCAAATTACTTTCCCAAACACCAAACAAACAGACCCTTTATATTTGATTCGTGAGAGCTTTAGAAAAAAATAAAGTTTGACAATGTTTAGGCCGGCTTATTGAAATTCAAGATTTGAGATAGACAAAGCTCGAAGTATTCTTCTTATATGAAATCGAGTTGATAATAACTTGCAATTACCTCATTAGTGGTTAAAGGAAGGTTGAATTTTCTTTGAGACCTCCTTAATACGTTTCGTTGTAATTGATAAATTTGATATTAAAATATGTGAAATATTTAGACTTACAAAAAAAAATACACTTACAAAATGTGCATTTGGTAGATATTTAGACTGCAGATGATTCCGTCAAATATTCTTCGTTTAGAAATTCTATCTATGAATCTTTATGCATATGATACTTTTGAACCAATTATTTTGTGATTGATATTTACGTATATAAAAAAGAAAAACAATTTATTGTAGGTTTTTTTTCATAAATAGAATCAATTTCATAAACTTAATTCAACTTTTTGTTTCTTTTTATTATCTAAGGAACCACCATGATCAAAATTTTATTTTGAGTGTATGTTTCGACCAGTCAAATATTGGAAATTTTTCAAGATTTTTTGAAAATGTTTCGGAAACACTAAGAAAAAATTGTAAAAGAATTACTAAATTTAGAAAAATAACAGAGTTTAAGTCAAACAAGTAGTTTCATAATTAAATATTGTTTTCATTTCATTGAATAAAAAAACGAAAACTTTTTAATGTTTTCAAGGGAAAAGATGGAAATTTTGATAAATGAGAACCACATAGTCACGCATGACACGAAAATGTCTCGCTTGTGGATAACAAGTAAATATATCTCTTGTCCTAATTTTTTGTTTTCATATATCCAAAGATAAAATGTTGGTGGATTGCACATGCACCACATTAATTTATCGAAAAGAACAAGTTGCCACATCTTCCAAATTAAACCAATGGATATGGTGGATACATTTGTCAATATTCATTCCGTGAACTTTTGGTTTGTGATAATGAATCGTATAATTGATATATGTATCTTATAATTGATCATAGTTTTGAACATAATTGAAAATAAATGCTTTCAATTGACTATATCAAGTTTGGAAAGAATTTTTTGTATGTTTGTATTTATTTACACACAAATATATATTACCTATAATTTATTAAAGATAGGAGTTAATGTTGGAAGAAGTTATTAACTCAATAACAACTACTATGAACTGAAAAGCTTAGTAAACCTCTCTCACGGTCTAGAAGCTAAGTGACCAAATCAACTAAGTGGGATATCAGATCAGTAAGATCATATTGGTTATCATCAGCCGAGTCAAGATAGATGTGTTCAGTCTTGAATCATCAGAGTGATGATTCAGCAGAGTGATCATCAACATAGTAATCCCATCAGCAAAGTGAAGTCGGTCAGTAAGCTCATCGAAGGTAACAAGCTGAGTGCATTAAATACGACTGACATAAAGTAGATATCCGTACATCAGAGTGTACAACGAACAGTCTGCAAAAGCTGTCGTAAAAATGAAGACCGTTGCTCAGGATTAAAATGTAATTTCGCCTATCTTCAAGGGGCAGAATTTCAAATCCAAGAGTATAAATAGACCAGGGACTGAAGATTGAAAAGAGACTTGCACAATTCAAGATCACATCTTTAGAGCAAGAATCCATCAGTTGAGTCGTCTGATCACAAGCGAAATCATCTGTTGACGAAGCTTTTTGTTGAAGAACAAGATCAAACTCTTGTCTGTCTAGGTGACATTCAACTGAGAATAGAAGGAGTGTATATCCATCTTTGTGAAGTGATATAACTTCGTAGTGTAGGTCTTCTGAGTGATTTCCTATACTGAAAAGGGCAAGGTTAATAATCTGAGTGATATTTCGAGAGTGAACAGAGAATTCTTACTTATAGCTTATTATTTGTTGTAAAACTTAAGTGTTCTAGTTGCTGAGTGCTTTAGAATAGATTTTTCTAAGTGATCTACCTGATAGCTAAGTGTTTGACTTGAGGCTTGTCATTTGTTGTAAAAGCTCAAGTACTAGTTACTTTGTGTTTCTAGTGGAACCTAAATCTATGTGATTTAGAAGAGTATACTAAAAAACTTTGTGTCTATATAACCACTATAAAATTTCCTTGTGTGATTTACTTACTTGTCTTGCATTGCATATTTCATAAGCTAAGTAAATATTTTAAAAGAAGAGTCTTCTAAATTGAGGAATTTCCAACTTGGGGTAAAACTTTTTTTGTGCTTTAAAGTTTGAATTGAGTTGAAAACATTGGTTGAAAAACACACATACATATCCGTTGCATCATTGTTTGAAACTCTGATTATATAAACTTGACAAGCAAAATCAGCCAAGTAGTGTACTCTGCTGATCAGCTTAGTGCAAAATCAACTTAGTCATCTTACCCTGCTGATAAGCGAACTCGTCTTATAGAAAAAGAGAGAAATTTTTTTTAAGGTTCAGAGGTCTATTTACCCCCTCCCCCTCCCCCCCCCCCCCCCCCCCCCCCCTCTCTAGACATCATCTGACCACTTTGGGACCAACAATTAATAACAAATTATTCCCCAAGCTATTTTTAAAAGACAGTTTACCCTACGTGTAAAATAAAAGGGCAAGATACATGTCCATGTTTATGTAAAAGAAGTACATTGTCTTCCTCATGGTTTTACATTTTCGCAAGGGTAAAATACTCATTAAACAATATCACAAGGGATTGACCAGTTGGAGATTGGGACAAAGACTATTTTGGTTGAGGCACCTGGTGCCTGCGTTTGCTTGGAGGATGTATCACAGGGGATTAAAGTACTCATTATGCATATAATAAGCAATGTTATTAAAACCGAACCAGATCGGCCGGTCCGACCGGTTCGACCGCGAACCGGAGTATGGTCCGGTCCGGTTTATCCCCTAAAACCACTTGACTCAAAAACCAGACTGAACCGAGTTGAACCGGTCCAAAATCGGTGAATCGGTTTGGGCCGGTTAAACCCGATTCTGAATTTCCTTTTTTTTTCGATTTTTTAAATTTTATTAATGTTAAAAATAAACTAAAAATTATTGTAAAAGATGGGATTTGAACACCTAACCTCTTACATGGAACATAACTTCCTTACCAATTGAGCTACATCATTTTTGTTGAATTTCTAGTACAAAACAAATTTATAAATTACAGAAAACTTGTAGCCAAATTTGTTTATAAATTAGATTATGATAACTCAAATTAACATTTTTACACATTATCAATGAAAATTAATACTCAAATATAATAATTTTTTATTAAAATTTGTTCTATAAGATATTTCTTTCCCATATTATTTTTAGGATAAAGAGTGTCAAATTTTGAAAATCAAATCGATATATTATGCAAGTTTGATTTTGAATATTAGACTTTTATACATAATCATATTTTAAAATTATTAATCTCTTAGTTTGTTGTATTTTTAACTTACACTTTTAAATTTTTATAAAGAATTATAGTCATATGATATTTATATGAGCTTACAAATTAGTATCATATTACAATTATATGATATTTATATGAGCTTACAAATTAGTATCATATTACAATTATGATATAAGTTATATAAATATTATGTGATTTAATTTAAATATATTCTAAGATTTTATATATTTTTAATAAATTGTAGGATAATGTTTAAATTTTATGCATATTATATATACTTTAAAATTAAATATTTTATTATATCATTATGAAGTCATCCGGTCCGACCAGCGGTCCAACCGGTTCGACCAGTAAAACCAGTGGCCAGTTGGCTCACCGGTTCACTGTCCGGTCTGGTTCTGAAAACATTGATCATAAGTGGATAAGTTGAAGTGAATATGTTATCTAGGAGTGGGCACGGGACGGGTTTGGGACAGGTTCGGGGTTAGAGATACGAGTATAGTAAATTTCGGGATAAACACAATTTCGTCCCAAACTCGCCCCGTAATAATTCGGGTATCCGGAAGCGGGTACCCGGATTATTATGGGACGGGACGGAATTACGGGTCCCATATTATTTTAAATCTTCAATTTTTTACACACCTAACAAAATTAAATTACAATATTTTGTATGTAATAGATTAGTAGTAGAAGTAATTTAATTTGTAGAGCAAAAGAAAACCAAAAAAATTTACTATATGTCGTGGCATAGGTGGGAAGAAGAAGAAGACATGGTAGAGCCGTAGAGACTAAGAGAATGTTTAGAACTGAGGCAAATGTAATGTATTAATGACTAGTGTATGATTTAAAAAATATTAGGATAAAGTAAAAAAATTCCTCATTAGATGATGTTAATTAATTAATTAATTGATATATAAGTAAAATGTATAAATATATAATAAAAATATAAAGATATAGACAGGTTCGGGTATTTGGGGTTGAAGAGACTAATCCCAAACCCGTCCCATATTCCCGCAAAAAGATATGGATTTTCAAGTTCGGGTACCCAAACCCAAAAAAAACTTGTCCCGTTTGGGTATTTTAAAAAGGGGACGGGTCGAGTTTGGGTTACCCGAACCCAACGCCCACCCCTAATGTTATCAATGCAGAGATAAATTGATCATCTTTTACACACAAAAAAATCTCAGATGCGTTACAAAATGCATGTGCAACTCCTCCTCTAAAAATGAGATAAAACTCTCATTATTCTATATCACAGTAAAGATAATATGCCTATTTTTATGTCATCGAGGGTAAATTGCTCGTTACACAAATATCATATATCATAGGCGGTAACATGCCAACATCCCTAAATATGGAGATAACCCTAGATTTTTGCTATAGGTTTATTAATTTTGTTATTATCATTGTCTCGCCTCGTGTATGGAATCTTTAGATCATTTGCTGTCACAGGATATAGTCTTAATGTTACTTATTCACATGTTATGTTTAAGCATAGCGACATGTATGGTAGGAACATCCCTCACATGACACAGAAAATGACCTTTTGCAACAACCAATTTTTTTTATCCGACAAACATTTATTACCATTTCTAAAATAAATATTTTGGTTCACTTTTATTAAATGATAATGTTAATAAGCATCTATATACTTTAATACACATTTTTATTTATTTATAGCATTAATGGAATAAATTATATATAAAGGAAAAATAAAGAAAAAATAAATTAAACCAAAAGTTGGCACTCGTGTGTCAAAATTAAGATGTATTAATTGATTGCATGTGAACAAAATAATATAGTCAAAGTTTTGTAACACATCTTTGAGAAATGTTCTACACTACAAGCTATTTGGTCTTCAAAGCGCATGGAATAATTATGGTTTTCAATAGGAAAGTCTAAAGACAATGGATTTAATATATTTAACTTAGTATATTATATGAGTATATGAGTAATATTTAATTTAGATTATTGTCATATGTAATGATATAAAGATCGGAAAGAATACTTTTTGGCCAAAAAGACAACCTACTAAAAAGATTAATTAATCGCATTACGCGTCAATATGGTTTTATATGGAGGAATTAACATTGGTTTGGCATTTATTGTTATTAGTAATCAAGAATATGATTAATGAACCCCACTAAAAATCTAATCTCGAGGCCCATAATGTTATGATAACCAAAAACTTGACCAACATAATTGAATCAATCAATTAAAATTATTGTCCATCTATTTGTAGCTAAGAAGTAAGAAGTAATTAATCTAAGGCTGCACATTATTATGCTTTAATGGTGGACAACTACTGGCTAGATCTTTATCAATTGCATAGTAGTGAGTAATAATATACAATTATACACCTCTAAAGTGTTTATATTGGCTAGAAGAACTAAGAAGATCTACACCATATCAAACTTTTTATAAATTAAAATAGCACACCCGAATAACTTACATGTTAAGTACAGTACACTAGTTTAATCGAACTCAGAAAAAATTACATGTTAAGTGCAGTACACTGCTGTACTTGATATATTCTCAGAATAACGAACAATCACAAGATATTTATATGAACACTTTATGATCTAACACATTGAATTAAACCGAAGCAAGTTTATATAACTTTTTTTTTCAATAAAAATTACTCTAGTTACATCTATACTCCCAAAATCTCACAATAAATTGAAGCCTTGCATCTATTTGAGGGCCTTCTAATAAATTTCCAAATGACAACCCTATTACAAGAATATTAGGTGAATGTCAATTTATCCCCTATGATTTACATACTGCTCAATTTACTCTCCTGCTACTTGAAAAAAACACTTTAATCCCTTGTGAAAATTTTAAAGAAGCAATTTACCTCTCTTAATCGGAGAGTGTAACTCACTCGTCAAAACTGAGGGTGAACATGAAAAAGATTTTTATAACATAGAGTGCCACATTTATCATATCACAGTGGGTAAAATGCCACATTTATCATAACAAGGGGTGTAAAGTGTCACATATAAATGGGGTAGTTTTGTAATTTTTTTTAAATATGAGAAAGACGGTATTAAACTTTTATAAAATTATAGGGGTAAAATTAAATGGAGTAAATTAAACATTATGCAAATCATATATAAAGATAAATTGCCATTAGCTTCATGAATATTAGTATATTTTGATATTTTCACTTGACAATCATATATTGCTACTATTATTGTCTTTACAAAATGAAAAGAAAAAAAAATAGAAAAAGAACCGAAAGAGAGAGAGAAGTCCAAAATGTACAACAGTGTTAGCAATGAATAGTTGAATGGAATTATAATCAATACTCATATACCCTCTTCTGTCTTCCATTTTCGGTCCCTTGTCTTCATTAAATTTAATTATTAAATTAATAAAAACAACCCTAACTACTTCCACTATCCTTCACTCTAACTCACCACAAATCGTTCACATTTTCACCACAAAAAAGGAAAACCATGTCACCATAAAAGAATAAATGTTGGCAGCTAATGAACTGCATTTCTTGATTTTTGTATCTTTTGTGCAAATTACAGAAATTACACTTGGAGCAGCATTTTTGGGTTTTTATTCTTTTCTTGGATGATGATGAATGTGAGTAAAGATCTTAGCTTTTTCATCCCTTTTTCTTTAATGGGATTTTATTTGATTTCTTTGTACTAACTTACTTGTATTGTAGTTTTGATTCCTTGCTTCCTCTTTCCGCTTTCTATATATATATATATATGTGTGTGTGTGTGTGTGTGTGTGTGTGTGTGTACGGTTTCTAATTCTTATTAGTAATGTTGCAGGTAATTATTCACATGAATAAAATGTGAACAAGAGATAGAAAAGAAAATAAAGAAGCAAAAGAAAAACAGAGAACTGAACTTCAAACATACATTTTGGATCATCCATTGCTTATCCACCTTTTTTGCTGGTAAATTTCACCCCTTTCCTTTTTTAACCTTTTTAATTATTTTTAAATTTATGTATTGTATGTGAAAAGTGAAAAACACTACATACTTAGTCCATAAGGTTTATGCTCCTATAATCTTTCATGCTTTCTTGAGTAGTATTTAAATAAATCTTTCGGTTACTTTATTGATATGCCTTCTGTATAATATACAATTGTGCAGTTTATTTTGAGATTTGATTATTCTTATGTGGAGCCTACTATTTGACATTTGGGTATGTATATGAACAGATTTGCTATTGCAAGAATTTGAGGAGTTTGAAGAGAATTGGCTAAAGATGAGGAGCATGGAGTTTAATGGTTCTTTTATAATTTTAATGTTATTGGGTTCTTTTATTTTGGGGAAAGCGGAAATTTACATTGTAACAGTTGAAGGAGAGCCTGTGATAAGTTATAAAGGTGGTGTTAATGGATTTGAAGCCACTGCTGTTGACTCTGATTCTGATAAGAAGATTGATGTCACTAGGTACTCTTAATAAAACACGTACTATTAGCTTGATCGTGAATTTTACATTTCGTTGACATTTGTTTGACTCTAAATAGCACGAAGAAGTGCTTATAAACATCAAACTTCTTGGTTGACTTTCAGTGAAATTGTCATATCCTATGCCCACCATCTAGAAAAACGACATGATATGCTTCTCGACATGTTGTTTGACCAAGGCACTTACAAGAAACTCTATAGCTACCGTCATCTTATCAATGGTTTTGCCGTTCACATGTCACCCGAGCAGGTGACATTCTATACTTAGGATGTGTTTGCAAACTCTTACCTGGAACGCAGTGATTTAGTGTTTGGATAAACAACTTCAACTTATCTTAAAATAGGTTGATTTAAGAGCTTCTCTTGAGGTGCTTCTGATTATATTACTAGAGTTTGCAAACACATCCATATACTTTTCTTTCTTTGCTTTATTTCGTTTCACTGATACCGTTATATGGTTATACCATCAAACATATTAGTAGGCAGAAATTCTCGAGCGAGCACCTGGTGTGAAGTCTGTGTACAGAGATTGGAAAGTGAGGAAACTTACGACTCACACTCCGCAATTTTTGGGGCTTCCAACCGGAGTATGGCCCACGGGGGGTGGCTTTGATCGAGCTGGAGAGGATATTGTTATAGGCTTTGTGGATTCGGGAATTTATCCACATCATCCGAGCTTTGCATCCCATAGAACTGATCCTTATGGACCTGTTGCAAAGTATAGAGGTAAATGCGAGATTAACCCCGAAACCAAGAAGGACTATTGTAATGGGAAGATTATTGGTGCTCAACATTTTGCTGAAGCTGCTAAAATGGCGGGTGCATTTAATGCTGAGATCGATTTTGATTCTCCCATTGATGGCGATGGACATGGAAGGTATGAGTTCATATGCTTTGCTAATGTCAACTACATAAGATTGGTGCTTTTTCTTCACATTTTTGCGTTTTCTTATACCAGTCATACAGCAGCTATTGCAGCTGGGAATAATGGGATTCCGGTTCGAATGCATGGATATGAATTTGGACGAGCAAGTGGAATGGCACCTCGTGCTAGGTAAGGTTCAAGTAATCTTTACTTGCAATTCGAATAGGGATAATTACTCAAATTACCACTGAGGTTTAGTGTAATTACACTGACCACCCTCCATATTTGGGAAATTGCACAAACTACGGTATTAGATTCATTACAGTTACCGCCTTTCGGCCGTTAATTTCTGAACGCGCATGTAGACATCATCTAAAATAAATTTGATGTGAAAAAACGGTTGAAATTGCTAGAAAAAAAAAGGTGAAATCGATTTGGAGAGTGATTCTTAGATGGTACCAAGGGGTGTTTATGAAACTCAATTAATTCTTTGATGAAATTAACGTCGTATAGGGGTCACTATAATGAAAATAATACCTCAGAGGTAGTTTGAGTAATTCTCCTATTTGAATAATTTCATAGGTTGTTTCTTCCATTATTACGATTTCTAATCTCCAACAGTTGATTTCATTGTCTTCGTGCAGGATTGCTGTCTACAAGGCACTCTACCGATTATTTGGTGGATTTGTGGCAGATGTAGTCGCTGCCATTGATCAGGTATACCAAAATGTTTCCTCTTGATCATGATCAGAAAGGATTATGACTTGGTAGTAGTTATTCTAAAGTTTTTTTTTCTAAGAAGGGTCGGTATTCTCATATTGTGCGGTGCATTTTAATAGGCTGTTCATGATGGCGTAGACATATTGAATCTCTCAGTGGGCCCTAATAGTCCTCCAGCGACCACAAAGACTACATTTCTAAACCCTTTCGATGCCACCCTTCTATCAGCTGTAAAAGCTGGAGTCTTTGTAGTACAAGCAGCTGGAAATGGAGGCCCATTTCCCAAAACCTTACTTTCTTACAGCCCATGGATAGCTTCAGTTGCTGCTGCAGTCGATGATCGAAGATACAAGAACCATCTCACCTTGGGAGACGGGAAAAATTTAGCCGGAATTTGTTTGTCGCGTATGTTCTCTTAATATTCCAAACATTTGCAATGTAAACTATCCACTTTTATTTAAACAAAAAATTAAATAAAAAATATCTCCATTTTAATTGCAGCTGCTACGCATGGAAATCGAACATTTACCTTGGTTGCAGCTAACGATGTGCTTTTGGATGCTTCAGTCGCGAAATATAGTCCTTCCGACTGCCAACGACCTGAATTATTAAACAAAAATTTGGTGGAGGGAAAAATTCTTCTCTGTGGCTATTCTTTTAATTTCGTTACTGGAACTGCTTCGATAAAAAAAGTCTCACAAACTGCCAAGGCTCTTGGTGCAGTCGGCTTTGTTCTAGCAGTTGAAAATGCTTCTCCAGGGACAAAATTCGATCCCGTTCCTGTTAGTACTCCCGGGATCCTCATCACAGATGTTACCAAGTCAGCGGTTAGAATAATTTTTATTTTTTCAATTTATTTAAAATAAATGTTGTTAAGTGTTCTAATTTGTAATAATCATTGTTCTTTGATTAACATATTTTAGAAACTAATAGACTACTACAATATCTCTACACCAAGAGATTGGACTGGGAGAGTAAAGAGCTTTAAGGCAGTGGGAAGCATTGGGGACGGTTTAAGGCCTATACTCTACACGTCTGCACCACAAGTAGCATTGTTCTCTTCTCGTGGACCTAATATTAAAGATTATAGCTTTCAAGATGCAGATTTACTGAAACCAGATATTCTTGCTCCTGGCTCTCTAATTTGGGCTGCTTGGACTCCCAATGGAACAGATGAGCCAAATTACGTTGGTAAAGCATTCGTAATTTCGCTTTATGTATCACGATTCATGACTGTTTTTGAGCTAAATGTGCTTTTCCTAATTGACAAAACCTCCGTTATTTTCACAAGCAATGTTCTTTTTTTATTAGCAAAAGACCCCATTTGAAATTCCTCCACAAGTCAATAGGGAGGTTATTGTCAATTTTTAAGTGAACGGGGGGTTATTGCCAATTTTTTATGTGAATACGGGTGATTCTTGCATTTTTTGGTCGGGGGTATTCCGCCATGAGAGGGTTTTTTTTTGCTTAAAAAAAATCATTGAAGTGTTTATGCCAATAAAAATAACACATGGGTGTTTTTGCTGATTAGGCAAAGCATAGGGGGTATTTTTGCATTTCACTCTGACCATTTTCAGTATAAGTAATGGGTAGTGGTTTTCAAACAGGGGAAGGATTTGCAATGGTATCTGGAACAAGCATGGCGGCACCACATATAGCTGGAATAGCTGCCCTTTTGAAGCAGAAGCACCCTCATTGGAGTCCAGCTGCTATAAAATCGGCGTTGATGACTACGGCATCAAACGTGGACCGGGCCGACAGACCTCTTCAAGCCCAACAATTTTCTGGATCCGATACCGTTTCTCTAGTCCCTGCAACCCCGTTCGATTGTGGAAGTGGCCATGTCAGTCCCAGAGCTGCTCTAGATCCCGGACTTATTTTCGATGCAGGTAATAACTAATAAGTACTCCTCTTCTTTCATTACATTGATAGCAATATATATATATGATAGTTTTCTTTTTTGAGCTAAATGCAGAAAATCCCTGTCCTTTGCCCAATTGGAAAAACCTCCCCTGTGTTATTTTTATTAGCAAAATCCCTGGGTGTTCTATTTTTTATTAGCAAAAAACCCCATTTGAAATTTCTTCATAAATTTCTAGGGAGGTTATCGCCAGTTTTTTAATTGAACAGGGGGGTTATTTCCAATTTTCAAAGTTAACAAGAGGATTATTTTTACTTTTTTAGGTAAATAGGGGTGTTTTGGCATTTCTTGGTGGGGGTATAATAGTCATTTTCATGCCAAATATGTAGGAGGGTTTTTTTGGCTAATAAAACAAGGGCACGGGGGTTTTTGGTTGTAAAAATAACACACAATTTTTTGTGCTAATGAGACAAAGCATAGGGAGTCTTTTTGCATTTCATGCGGGTTTTTTTCTTCTTTCGATTCTTATCTATTCTGCTTGATTTGATTTCAGGATACGAGGACTACTTGGGATTCCTATGCACGACACCTGGAATCGACCCAAACGAGATAAAAAACCACACAAACTCCCCATGCAATTTCACTCTTGGACATCCATCAAATCTCAACACACCTTCAATCACGATTTCACACCTCGTGGGAACTCAAACAGTTACAAGAACTGTAACAAATGTTGCTGGAGAAGAAACTTACGTGATCAAAGCAAGAATGGCACCAGCAATAGCCATTGAAACCAATCCTCCGGCAATGACACTAAGACCCGGTGCATCCCGAAAATTCTCCGTGACTCTCACAGTTCGATCAGTTACGGGAGCCTATAGCTTTGGCGAGATTTGGCTTAAAGGGAGTCGAGGGCATAAGGTTCGAATCCCTGTTGTGGCCATGGGCTATGATCGATAAATTCGTATGTGGCGATATTCTTTGGAGCTTTGTGAAATAATAATAAGCATATGTATGTAAAGATAAGTAGCATGTGGGGGGAGACTTCTGGTTTCTTCTGATGATGCCATGAGTTTTGACTGTAGTAGTTTTATATAAGTAATATGGTGGAATGTCTTCTTGTATTCACCTTTACATTTCAAGAATATATATATATATAGCTTTGGTTTGGAGAAGGTTTGTAGATTTGACATCCTTTTTGTGCTGTATTTTTTGCTGATGTAATAAGTATTTTATAGTAGTTGCTAAATCTTACTCCATACTATTTTATCTGCAATTGCAATTAATTGGTACCCTTTGGAATTTTATATTTTATTTGTAGAGTAAATATAAAATTTTATATTAATTGGTTCCCTTTGAAAAAGTACAACGACTTTTCACTTTGGTCGAAATTGAAGTATTCTTTTTAATGCATGAATTAAAAGCACTCACATAATAAGAGTAAAATATTTGTTTTGGGACTATAGAACACTCAACCAATCACAAAATAAATGTATTGCAATTATTTCGGGATTGGATGGTTTGATTGAACCCGATTTGCGTTAGAAATTTTCAAATCAATATTGTTAGTTATTTTATTTTAATAGATGCAAATGCGGGCAGTCACCTAGTAAATAAATAGTTAATTTCAATTTTCATCAAAAGGACTAAATGTGCATATTATGTAATTATATGACTATTTTTAAAAAATTCCAAAATTAAAGAACAGTTCATAATTTTGTTATTTTCTCTCAAAGCCCAAACCCCTCCCTCCCTCCCCTTCCATTTCCCCCTCGCCCTCGCAAAATCAAACTTCCTCCACTCTTTATGAATGAAGTAGAAATTATTCGACAATGTTCTCGCTCTCTACCCTTTTAAAGAGAGGTTTTACTCCAACTTTAGAAGATTTGAACAATTTCCTTTTATTCCTCTCTCAGAAACAAAGATTCAGAACAATTATCAACATCTTCTCTCAATTAAGCTCAAACAAAATCAACTCCAACGCCCAAACGCGCACCATCTTCACTAAAGCTTTGCTTAAAGAACACAAGTATGAGGAAGCAGCTGATTTCTTGAAAACCCTCAACGGGAATTCCAAGATTTTGAATAAAAATCGGATCCTTGATTCTTTAATCCAAGGCTTTTGCACTTTTAGCAAAGACCCTGAAAAGGGTTTTTCTTTATTAAAGGATTTCTTGAAAATTTCTGACATTTTTCCTTCTTCCAGTACTTTTTGTTCATTAATTTATGGATTCAGCTCAATAGGGAAAATGGATAGGGTGATCGAGTTGTTGGAGTTGATTTCTGACGATAGATTTAAGTACCCTTTTGATAATTATATATGTAGTTCTGTGATTTCTGGTTTTGTGAGAATTGGGGAGCCTGAGTTTGCGGTTGGGTTTTATGAGAATGCCGTAAAATCGGGTACTTTGAAGCCGAATTCTGTTACTTGTACAGCTCTTGTGACTGCTTACTGTAAATTAGGAAATGTAGACAAGATTTCTGATTTGGTTGCTTGGATGGAAAACAATGAGTTGGGGTTTGATGTTGTGTTTTATAGTAATTGGATATATGGTTGTTTAACGGAAGGGTTAATTAGTGAAGCATTTCGGAAATTCAAAGCAATGGTGGATAGGAAAATTGAGTTGGATATGATAAGTTACACTATACTTATAGATGGATTTTCAAAGGATGGATTTGTGGAAAAGGCTGCCGGTTTTTTGTACAAGATGAGAAAGGATGGACTAAAACCGAATTTAGTTACTTACACTGCAATTATCTTGGGGTTTTGCAAGAAAGGGAAATTAGAGGAGGCATTTGCGATTTTTGACATGCTTAAGACTTTAGGGATCGAGGCTGATGAATTCACATATGCCATTTTGATACACGGAGTTTGTGACAGAGGCGATTTCGGTCTTGTATTTCAACTGCTTGATGAAATGGAGAAGAAAGGTATACAAGCTAGTGTTGTCACATATAACACTGTCATTAATGGATTATGCAAATTTGGGAGGACTTCTGAGGCAGATGATTTTTCGAAAGGCATAATTGGAGATGTTGTCACTTATAGTACCTTGTTACATGGTTATGTTCAAGAACAAAGTGCCTCGGGAATTTTGGAAACGAAAAAGAGACTGGAAGAAGCTTCCATTCATATGGATTTGATCATGTGTAACACACTGATAAAAGCTCTTTTTATGGTGGGCTTGTTTGAAGATGCTCTTTCGATTTATAAGAGATTGCCACATATGAACCTTTACCCGAACTCCATTACTTATTATACTATGATTAATGGATATTGTAAAGCCGATAGGATTGACGAGGCACTCGAATTCTTTGATGAGTTTCGGAATACATCAAATTCTTCTGCTTCTTGTTACAATTGTATTATTTTAGGCCTCTGCGAAAAGGGCATGGTAGGCATGGCAATTGATGTGTTTGGAGAATACATTAAGAAAGGTCAGCTTTTAGATAGAACAATGTACATGACAATGATGAAAATAATGTTTGAGAGCAAAGGTGTAGAGGGCGTTTTAGAAATGATATATAGAATGGAAAATTTAGAGCATCAAGAATCGGATATTATATACAATGATACTATTTGTTTCCTTTGCAAAAAGGGTTTTCCCGAGGCTTCATGCAGTGTATTATCCGTAATGAGAAGTAAAGGATTAGAGTCGATGAACATGGGTTATAATTCAATCCTAAGAGCCCTTTTGTCTGAAGGTAAGAAAATTTGGGCTGAGGTTCTTTTGACTTCTTTTGTTAAATTTTTCGGCATGTCTGATCTCAAAGTGAACAAGGTACTACTACATTATCTGTGTTTGAGTGATGTGAAAAGGGCCCTTGTATATCTATCGACGATAAACGAGAATAAATGGAGTATAACTATTCCTGTTTCTGTGTTTGCAGCACTGACAAAAAATGGTAGTGTTTTGGATGCATGTGAGCTTTTATTGGGAGCAGAAAATAACCTCCCTTCTATGAGTGTCATCGACTACACTATTATAATTGATGCCCTTTGTAAAGGACGGTATATAGATAAGACTTTGGATATATGCTCCTTTGCTAATAAGAAGGGTGTAGCTCTTAACGTTGTCACTTATAATACCGTTATAAACGGACTATGCCGCCAAGGATGTCTGGTTGAAGCATTTAGATTGTTCGACTCACTTGAGAAAATCAATGTTGTCCCTTCGGAAATTACCTACGGTACCCTCATTGACGCTTTAGTTAAAGAAGGACTTTTACTTGATGCCAAAATGCTTTTTGAGAGAATGTTATTAAAGGCTCTTAAGCCCAATACTCATATTTATAACTCGTTGATCAATGGTTATTGCAAATCGAGCCTACTTGAGGAAGCTATGAAACTTTTCGAGGATTTAGAGGTGAGAAGTGTTAAGCCAGATGGGTTCACTGTTGCTGCACTGATAAATGGCTATTGCCAGAAGGGTGACATGGAAGGGGCTCTTAAGGTATTTTTCGAGTTCAAAAGCAAAGGATTATTACCCGATTTTCTTGGTTTTATGTATTTGATTAGGGGCTTGTGTGCCAAAGGAAGGATGGAAGAGTCTAGAAGCATCTTAAGGGAGATGCTTCAGACAAAATCGATTATTGATCTTTTGAACAGGGTAGATACTGAAGGTGAATCGGAATCGGTGGAGGATTTACTCGTGTTTCTTTGTAAACAAGGAAGTATTAAAGAGGCTGTTGATGTACTTGATGAAGTTGGATCCATTTTTTTCTCTGATGGGAGGAATTCTTATTCTCACAATGATTTGGAAGAAAATACCGATCTTAGGCCAGATGATGTCGAGAAATTAGAAAACGTGGTTGAAATTTGTCCCCGTAAAGATGGAGAAACACAGAAGTTTAAAGATTTTGATTCTTTTTGGAGCGTTGTTCGTTCACTTTGTTTGAAGGGGGAGGTAGATAAAGCAAATAAATTGACTAAGTTGATTATGGATCCTTGAGCAATTTGTAGCATATAATATATGCTGTGAAAATGCAGATGCTTCTTTTTCTCCTGCGGAGGTACTTTCGTCTCTCCTGATATGTTTTAGTTAAATTTAGGAGAAATGATAATCGTACCTCCGTCCCATAATTCTTTATCCTCGACCAGTCAATTTGATTAAATTTTAAAAGTTTATAATAACTAATTCAGTAATAATTTGATATTATTATATAAAGACACATATTTTATTATTTAGAAGGTTTAAAACGCAACAAATGTACTTGAAAAGTCACTTACAACAAGATTGAAAAAGTTTGACTCGCACTGTAGTTAATGGAGCAAAAGTTACGGGATAGAAGGTGTATAAAAAGGTTAGATTCAAAGCCAGATTTTTTTGTAGCTTCTCCGCTTATTGAATTGGAAATTTTGCATGAAATATTTTGCAGGCACATTTTAGGCTCCATTGAGGTTTATATATCGTTTGGCATTTCTCGAAATGGCCATGCAGAAGATCGTATATGGATTATATATCACGTTGTCGCCCTCTTCTTGGACATGGTATTTGAGCTAATTCTTTTTGTTACATATCTTGTACCTTGAAGAAGTGCTAAATATGGTATAATTGATAATTACAGATCGATCGATCGGTCGGTCGTTCTGTGACTCGAACGTGGAATGCTTCTGGTAAAAATGAAAAGGTGGAAGCAAGAAAGAAAGAGCCTTCATCAAGAATTGTTGGTTGCTTCACAAAATGCCTTCATTTATTTGAAAGTGTGGCAAACTGTATGATTGCTATGAAGTGAAGTATGGCTGAAACTCAGATAGGATATCTAAATTGAATGCTGTGCAATTTTTTTTTTTTTATTCTTTTGTGTAAAAAAATTCATCTATGTGAAATAAACTAGAAAACCTTGATGTAACCAAGTAATATTTTCAAATGAATTTCATCATTATTGTATTCTTACATCCTATTAATTTGACATTTAACAACCTATTTTAAGCCTTTTTACTAAAACACAAATAAAATATAATTATTACTCTATTGTAAAATTTATCAAAAATAGTCTAAACAGTGTTGAACATTTTAGCTATTTTTGTAGAAAATCCTCTTGTTTCTCTCATAAAATACGGAATCCAACCAACATGGATCAAGGTTTCGTTTCGAGTGTATGTTTTGGTTAGCTATATACTAAAAAAATTTCGAGAATTTTTCGGAAACGTTTCAAAAACATTAGTAAAAGTTGTAAAAAAAGATATTAAATTAAGAAAAGTAATTAACATAATTTAAGGCAAATAAATAGTTTCAAAATTACACTTAATTTTCGTTTGGTTGATTAAAAAACGGAACTTTTCGATGTTTTCGAAGGAAAAGATTGAAATTTTGATCCATGCCAACCAAACGAGCCCGTTGACTTCATTCAACACCGAATCTAATTTTAATATTTTGGATCTAAATCCTATTAATTTCCATTATATAGGAATTTGAATTTATAATTCTTGAAGTTAAACATTATTTGAAGTCTTTTTTCTGAAAAATAATATTGAAACTATTTAAAATTCTAATAACTTTCCAATATTACTAGCACGCTTTTAAGTTTGTGGTGAGAAAGGAAAAGAGGAAGTGCGCTTTTAGTCATCACTCTGAAGCATAGTTTGCCAGTGGGTGAATCATTTCCACAAACACATTGTCATCATTTGCACAAACTCCTCCTCCGCTTCGTTTCGCAAAATGGAAGACTCTTCAATTTTAAGCAAAATAATGCTCAATCTCCGTTCAACCTCCAAGTAAGAATTCTCACCATACGCAATAGATGCATACATAAATCTATCTGTTTCTTAGCAAATTTGTAACTCAATTAGTTCATATTTGTTTATTAGGTTTCCATTTACTTGTTCATTGCAATGTTGCTTAAGTTCTTGTGCGAATCGTACTGCTTTTCCGTTTATTGCTTAGTGAACTGTATTAATCATGTTATCTTTCAGTGTATTATGAATTATGATAATTTTTACGAAATTTTATTTTAGTTGTGTATTGTAAATTTGAAGGTATTATACTGGATACCCGAAGGATCTTGGGCCGTCGAGAGTTATTCATTTCACCTCAGAGCGTGAGTTTGTGCAGCTCCTTCATCAAGGTTACCCTGTGGTTGTTGCATTTACAATAAAGTAATTTCTAAACTTGTATCCTCTCTTTGTTTTTCTCTTCATTTTGGTTTACTAGAGTTCATAAATTTTGTATGTTTTTGACTTGTGCAGATGTAACCTCACCAAACATCTTGACAAAGTACTTGAGGAATCTGCGGCTGAGTTTTATCCACATGTTAAATTTATGCGTGTGAGTTATCGATAGCATGTTCTAAGTCATAAAACCTTGATTTAGATTATTCCAGATTCATCTTTTTTTATGAAAGCTGCTGTGTTTGATCTAAATTTTATTATGTTTATGTTTGTGTCTCCCTCCCCCCCTCACTTACTTTTCTTGTACTTGTGATTGTGAGGGAGTATTCTCTTTGCAAATTTTCTGTTTCTGTGTAAGAATGCTCAATTTTGCATATTTATGTTCACAGGTAAAGCAAGACCAAGAGTATCTCTTTAATGTTAATGTACGGTCTTAAATTCACTTAAAGCAGCTTGTATCATTCGATTTTTGGTTCTTGTGCTGGTTTCTTAGGTCGAGTGTCCGAAGTATCCTGGATTCTGCATAACACGCCAGAAGAAGGAATATCCATTTATAGAAGTATTTCACAGCCCAGAACAGGTAAATTTGGCTTGTCGTAGCACTTCATAAAAGTATTAGTGCCTTACTAGTCAAAATTTGGAGAAGTCAAATTAGAAGCACATTGCAATAATTTTATGAGAATTTTTTTGGATCACTCGATTTTATTTCTGGCCTATCGATTCTGACTTCTTGGAGAGATTTCTCCCATTATAATCCATAGCTAGGTCGACAAATTTTGGAAAAAGAATGATGTTGATTAAGCATTTGGAAAAGAAGTATATATCAAATTGATGTTTTGTGCAAGTTCTGACTTGGTGTTACGGTTCCTCTTAATCTTCCATTATTTATATTTGAGCTATTCTCTGCCTTCCAAAACCGGCATACTTCTTGAACTGCTTTACTTTTGTGTGTTAAATTGATGGTTGTGTAATCTGTACTACCCAAAAGCTTGATCCACATTGCATCTAGCTGTATGCATCATCCAACCTGCATTGTTTACATTCTAATGTTTCAGCAAAAAATCATTATTACACAGGCAGCTATTCAAGGAAAGGTTGCTGATCCAAATATCACCAAATATGCTG
This sequence comes from Penstemon newberryi var. newberryi, assembly GCA_030819805.1. Classification (NCBI taxonomy): domain Eukaryota; kingdom Viridiplantae; phylum Streptophyta; class Magnoliopsida; order Lamiales; family Plantaginaceae; genus Penstemon; species Penstemon newberryi. Next base: position 32,763,114 of record JAUALY010000006.1, on the reverse strand, counting down.
TGAAGGTTTTGACCGTAAGTACTTGAATTTGTTTCCATGTATCCCTGTCAACTTATCATGTATATATATCATCATTTATGTTTTTTTATTCAATTTTAAACTATGTTTTATTCCATTTATTACATTTTAATGTATTTTAGGGAGTAGAATAAATGATATGAACTAGCTTATCGGGACTCACAAACCATGGTATAATCTTTAACAAGTTGATTTAGAATCTCCAAATATAAACCATCACCTTAGAGTATTTTCTGAAATTATTATTTTCTTATAATATTCTAATAACTTTCCGAAAATCTTGTTGATTTGGAGATATATCTTTGCATTAAGATGATTCTTTGCGAATCTCAGCTTTGAAATTATGCAGCAGCTTGCACATTTATAAAGAGCTTGGTTTATGATGTATGAACAAGTAACTGTATCAAGTTTAATAAATTATCTTGAGGCATTTTCTCCTATGAATATAAATTGAAATATAGTTTTTGTGACATCTTCTTAAAGTTGTTACTGTGGTTTTAATTGCCAGTTCAAGCACGACCTCAGTGCTTATGGATTTAGAGAATTCTTCAAGCGACAGGGCATTCGATCATCTGATCCAAAGTGAGAAACTACAGACGGTAAAATATCCCTGTTGATGGTTGCAGGCTTTTATGGTATTTTATCGCCAAAGGTAGCTATCAACCATTTCTTCACCAACATGGAAATTTTGTGATTTCTACACTGTCCCTCTTTAACACCGTGTAAGCAAACTATTCGAATAATCGATTCTTCAATACCAGTATTAGCAAAATGTCTTTTGTTGTGGGTGATGTCATTTTATGTTATTGTGTTCATAAATTTATGTAGAGACATGAGTTATAGTGAGTAAATTCGATAATGAAATGTAGTTTTATTTGAAGAAATATGAATTAGTCTTGAATAAGTTTGATACTTGAAGATTTAATATTGAAGCCGCCTCTAAGGCGGGTCACTTCTACTTCTGTTTCGTCTCTCACATTTTCTGTATGTTTGGAAAGTGCTGTTCTTGATCTTTCTGATCTAAAGTTAGGATGAAACATGTGGATTGAATCTTACATATATATTGCGGTTGAATGTGGTTTATGCGGGTTTTGAAAGTAGAAAACCACATCCTATTGCAAATTGCAGTCTTTTTTCAACAAGACCAACCCATTCAACCTTTTGAGTCGATCGATTGAGGCGGTTTGACGGTTTCGTTGAACACCCCTAGAAATCAGAATCTAGCAATCATTATTGGGTAGTTCTTACCTCCGCCAATAAATATTTCTATTGCGAATTATCATGATTTTTGTATTGTATATGTGAATTGGTGTATATTTGTTTGTTTATTTTGTTTAAAGACTAACCATATCGTATTTTAACATCAAATTACTTTGTTGTACTCCCTCCGTTTCATATTAATTGGCATATTTGTCAAATATTTTTGTTTCAAATTAATTGGCATGTTTGGGTTTTCAAAGTATTTTTTTTCAATTTTGTCCCTTTCTCACAATTAAGTTGGGAAACTCAATGTTCACCATCACTAATAAAAAATTAAAAGGTAGCCATCATTTAAAGGGTATTTGAAACATTTTACCATAAAAAAATGTAATGATGAGGTTTCTTAATCTGAGTGAAAACAACAAATGTGCCAATTAATATGAAACGGAGGGAGATATTTCATCTGTTTCATATTATTTGTCACTTTGGGTAGTGGCACGGAGATTAAGAAACCTATTAAATATCCATCATTTGAAGATAAAACCCAAAAATATTCTTAGTGGAGTAATACTCCCTCCGTTTCATAATATTTGTCGCTTTGAAAAGTTTTTCTTGTGCCATATTATCTGTCACTTTAGATTTCCAATAAAGCATTAATTATTCTTTTTCCATTTTTGCCCTTTATGCTCATAAATTTTCTCAAACATTAGTGGAGGATAATTAATTAAAAGGGTATCTTAGTCTTTTTCATTTTTTTCCTCTTAGAATTCAGTTATATTCAATGATTTTCTTAATTTGTGTGCATACATGTGAAAAGACAGATATTTTGAAACGGAGGGAGTATATTTTTTCTCAATCCTCTCTTAATTAGTAGATAGAGCAATTAATGTTAAAGGATAAATTTGGAAAAAATAAATTAATTTTGCATTGAACTTCTAAAACGTCAAATAATTTGAAATAAGTTTTTTTTGCCAAAACGACAAATAATATGAAACGGAGAAAGTATGAAAGTTAAGAATCTGACTATTGGGCTAATTCATATTGGTGATAAAGTTCACATTTCATGTGTGAATGTGAATCCCAAAAGCAAGCAAAACGCGTTCCTAGTTGATTTAAAGCATGAGGGCTTGTTTAGGAGCTTTATCTTGATTTACATAATTACATCATTACATGGTTATGTGATTTTCATCATTTCTACTTTGTGAAATAAAATTTTCCTCTTAATTTTTTCAAACTATTCTCCCAAAGCCAAACAAACAACCCTACAAGCTCAACTTTGATTTGACAAAAAATAATTTATCTCTTACACAACTTATCTCACATTACAAATATGATTTGACATAAAATCTTACATATACAACCTAAGCTCTTTAAAAAAAAACTACACCCACCTTATTTCTCAAACCCCTCTCTCAAAATCCAAACAAACAACATTACGCAAATTGAGATTATTTCACAAACCCCCACCACTCTCACAAACTATTCTCTAAAATGCCAAACAAACTTGCCCAATCTGCGCCAATTAACTTTAAAACAAAGAAACGAAATTATGTATGTTTATTTCTCGTGATTTGCTAGGAAGAAATTAATCAAAGTACTAATATGTTAACAAGCCTCATATTTTTGTTTTTTTATTTTCAATAGTTTAATCCATTTCGAGGCGAGTCGGACATATTACACGAGAACCTCTTATATTCACTAAATAATATGTACTATTTAATACTTGACTTTGGATAGTTAAATATGTGTTATTATATAAAATGCAGGATTATATTTAACATGGAAATTTCATATATTATTCAAAAATAAAATTTTATTTCCTACGTATTTCTTATACTAGAAGGAAACAAAAACGGTAGTAACGGAAAAAATAAGAAAAAAAAAGCCTGCAAGCAAATTATTTAAAGCCTTCATAAAAGCCTTTTCCCTTTCCTATATAATAATTAATCTTCTCACAATAAACTACACAACAATATTAATCTCTCTCCCTCTCTCTCTCTCTCTCTCTCTCTCTCGGAGCAAGTTTTTTTCGTGCATCATCAAATGGTACTTTATCTCCCTCTCTCTCTTTCTAATTTATGTTTTCTCTGCATATATAAAATTAAATGAAATTGCTATTAGTTTCTGAAAATCAAATAAAATATTTTATTTGATTTTCCGGCAAGCTAAGGTAGTTTTCCGGCAAAACGGTTCTTCGAAGAATTTTTAATTAATGTACTTTAAATAAGATGATGAGGAATATTTGACGTGTGATTCAGACAATTAAAGAAATTTATATTATCTGTCACGTCTTAAAGTTTACAAGAAAAGGTAGTATTCAACTTTGTTACATAATCCTTTAAATTTTTATAAATGGGTAATTTACATTTTACACCTCTAAAATACATCATTTTGATAATTTGCACTTTATAATTGAAATATTGACATGTTACACTATCAGATTAATTATTCTCTGATAAAATGCGCTATATTGGCTTACAAAATGTCTATAATTTTATTAAAGAATATGTAATTCGATATTTTAATTTCAGATTGCAGTCAAATGTTTTTTTGATAAATTTATAAAGCGGAGTTGCTTACTTACCTTTGATTATCATTAATTGTGACGTAATAGCAAATTAATTCAACGACATTGTTGCTTTGTTTTACAACAAAAGAAAAAAAACACTTTAGCTTTGATAAAAAAGCAATGGTCATATATTGTAAGCTTAATTTGAAGTCCTAGATAGACACATCCAAATGCCTCCATGATATTTTTATATGTGATACTTTACTTCCGTGTGATGTGATAATGTGGTAATTTACTCTATGTATTATGATAAATATGTCAATTTACCCCCCATGTTACAAAACACTTTTCAGTCTCACTCTCAATTTCGACAAGTGAGTTACACTCTCCAGCTCAATAGAGTAAATTGAACATTATGAATATTACAAGGGCTTAAATTGTCATTAACCCTATTCTTTTTTTTCTTCTAATAATTATCTTTCCGCATATTCAAGTGGCCTTATGTGGCGGAGCCAGGGGGGGTGCATATAGGGGCAGTCGCACTCCCAAGCTCCAGGACAAATCTTTAAACATTTATTTCTCTCATCCCAACTTCAAGCCCAAAATAAATTTTACACATTATAATATTTTATATTTGTATTGTAACTACATCTAGTCATCTAATAGGGTTGACAATGGCAAAATTTGTTTAACTCAACTAATCCATTATAAATGCACTTTGGTTAGAGGAGTTGTGTTTAATCAGTAGGTAAATTTTATATTCATTTCTAATAAATATCTAGATTCGAATACAAATGTGTTCCATTTCGTGTACGTTTCAATAAATAATTATAATATTGTTAATGATTGGTTGTGGATTAATTACTAATTATTACATATAATTGTTATGGTTTAGAATAGTTATAGTATATGTGCATATCTTTTGGAAGTCTTGAAAAAATTCAGTTATTTATTATTTTTGTTTAGAAAATTAATAGTGTTTATGAACTTGGAAGCATTATACTTTTACTAACTATATATAGGAAATACTAATATATATTAAGTATAATTTTTTTTTTAATCTTTTTACATGTGAAAGCATATTATTATAGGGAAATTCTTATTCAAATTTTGCTTGGTTGAACCCAAAATCACTAAATGACAAATACAATCTACTTATTTTGAGATTTGATAAAACTCATAGGAGAATAAAAAATCATAAAAAATACAGTACACTTTTCTTATTATTGACTGAGTTTGGTCAAACCATATCTAGATAATGATTTTCCATTATTACATTTAATGGCTATGTATTGCATGTCTTAGCTGATTCTGCTTCTGCTTTTGCTTTAGCCGTTGCTTTAAGCTAATAAAGTGTACATAACTTTCAAATATACACATAACATTGTTCTCAAAAGTCAAAACAAAGGAACTCTTTGTTTGACATTTGGGTAAGTAGTTTGTAAGAGTGGTGAAAGTTGGTCTGATAATTTTGATTTGCGTAATGTTGTTTGTTTGAATTTTGGGAGAGTGATTTGAGAAATAAGGTGGTGTAGTTTTTTTTGGGAGAGTGTAGGTTGTAGGTGTAAAAAGTGTAAGACTTTACGTCAGATCATATTTGTTATGTGAGATACGTTGTGTAAGAGATATATTACTTTATGTCATATTAAAGTAGAGTTTGTGTAAGTTTTTTTGAGATATAAAAAAAATGTTGTTTTGTTTTGGGAGGGTAGTTTAAGAAAATTAAGGAGGATAGAATATTTCAGAAAATAAAAATATTTTTTGAGTTTGAGAGATGCCAAACAAATAGAACCTTTGTTTTTTAACTTTTTATTTATATGAAATAAAGCAAAATCAAATAAAATGACATATTTTGTATTAAAATTCACTAAAGACAATAAGAAGAACCGCTGCATAAATTTCATTTGTTGTTTGTGCCTAGGACGCATCTCCATTCCCCACAAATAAATAAAGGGATTAATAAAGTGACAAATAATGGATTAGGTAAAATAATTCTAGAAGAAATGTCCCACATAGTTGTTCCATACAGGAGACCAAAATTCATTTCAAACAAATATTTATTCCATAATTATATATTATTGAGATTGCAAGTTGAATCAATCTATCAGACATTTAAATGATAAATTTTTTTAACAACTTTAACAATCAATGTGTTGAGATTGCAGTATGTTTTTTTTAATTAAATTTTTATGATCTAAGTCATCCAATTGGTAAAAATTCTAGTATAACTTTAATTTAGTTTGTGATTTTAGGTAACAGAAATGAACTTAGGTACAAAAGCTGTACTCACTGCACCATCATCACTGGAGGGTGAAGAATCAGGTTCCAAGGATAGAGCTCCAAACATAATCCAACGTCTTCTAAGCCTTCTGTGTAATCTACGGTCAGGATCTGACCTTACCCGTCTACAGGCAAGCATTCCCCATCTTATTACAAAATTTAGATGAGTTAATCGCACTTTTCGTTCTCTTTATAGGCCAATTTTTGTACATTCGTCCTTCTTACAATTTTCGTAACAGATTCATCCCTCTTATCAATGTTATGTAACATATTCGTTCCTCTTAAATTTTTCGTAGCAGATGCGTCCCTCTCATCAATGTAGTGTAACATATTCGTCACTCTTAAATAAAAAATCTATCCATTTTCGTCTATCTTAGGAAGTATTTTGGATTTAAGAGGGACGAATGTATTACACTACATTGATGAGAGAGACGCATCTCCTACGAAAAATTTAAGAGGGACGAATATGTTACAAGGACAAATATGCAAAAATTGGCCCATAAGAAGGACGAAAAGTTCGATTTACTCAATTTAGAACTACCTTCATTTATAACAAGGGAAGATGCAAGACACTTCCCTGTGGAACCTGGACGAGATTATTTATGGTATATAATTCCTTTGTACTATTATTTATTTAACACGAAATCCACCCTATTCGTACAAAATTTGTATGAATGGGGGGTTTTGTGCCGACTATCTAATAGTACGGGGTGATATTATGTAATAAACATTTCACATGATATATACTGGGGATCGAGTATATTATCCCCAATCATGTATTTGTCTGATTGTTGGAAACAAATACAGCTTCCACCTCTATTCAACATCCCAAAATCACAGCTTCAATGCTATGGAGAAGCAATATATTGCATTAACACTGATATGTTGAGTAAATGCAACCATGCGGAAAACTCAATCGATCGATTCTTATGTGTCGTTGCTTGGAGTATATCCACCGTACGTCCATTTTCGTTTGGTTTGGCTCCTTACAATCCTATTCTTGGCGAAACTCATCATGTCTCGAGGGGCACTTTGAACGTGCTACTTGAACAGGTAGAGATCCCAGTGTTTCCTTTTTGTGATGTCCCAAAACAAGACTCTTTTTCCTAAAATAGAAATTCCTCCAGGTTTCACATCATCCACCCATAACTATGTTGCATGCAACAGACGAGAAAGAAAAGATCGATATGTTATGGTGTCATTCTCCGGTCCCAAAATTCTTCGGTATGCATCCAAAAACATTATTCTAGAAATCAAATGCTATTCAATCCAGTACTTCGAATCGAATCAGTTTAAAATTTCAATTTCACAGGCTCCCACATTGAAACCGAGGTGCAAGGAAACCGACAGTTAAAGCTTTTAGACAAGAATGAAACTTACACAATGAACTCCCCAAAGCTTGTAATAAGATTCTTACCATTTCCTGGAGTTGATTGGTTGGGAAATGTTAGAATCCAATGTCAAGAAACTGGCCTTGAAACAGAGTTAAATTACAGAGGCAATTCATTCTTGCCTCGACCATCAGTACATAGATCGGTTAAAGGGAAGATCTTTCGTTCATCGACTTCAGAAACTATTTACGAGATTAATGGCCATTGGGACAGGTAAAATCTTTATTCCAAAAAATGCAGAAATCGACTTCTCAAATCAATTCACAGTTCATTTACATTCCGTTGTGTAGAACTGTCATGGCTAAGGATGTTTCTACTGGAAAAACTACGATCATCTACAACGCAAAAGAAGCACTTTCAGGACTGAAAACTCCCTTTGTTAAGGATCCAAAGGTATCGACTATTGACAACATGATCTCTTTCCATTTATTCATGTTTTGTTCACAAATTTTTGTGATGTATAGGCAATTTCGCCAAGTGAGTCGACTGTTGTATGGTCTGAAGTGAGCCAGGCTATACTAGAGAAGAACTGGGACAAAGCCAGAGAAGCTAAGACTTGCATCGAGGAAAGACAAAGAGAAGTTGCACGAGAACGAAAGTCTATAGAAGAAGATTGGACTCCAAAGCATTTTACTGTACCTCGTAGAAACGAGAGCGGGTGGGACTGTTTACCGAACCATAAGTCAGTTCCCCCAGCTCCAATTGTTAGTCTATAATCACTTGTGTCAAAGGGGATATTTTCAGTTCAATTTATGCAAAGAATTATTGCATGGCTTTTGAATCCAAATCACTAATTAGAACATGCTTGTGCAAATTTCCAATACTTACTGCTTGCCCCTTTGCTTTGGCGAAATTTGCACAAACCTCATTTATCACCTAATCACCACAAGAAACTACTTGAAGAAAACAATTTAGTATATATTTCAGAAAAAACATCCTTTGCCAATTCAACTAATCTAAAATTAGAGCATAAAAGCTATAAAAAAACTACTAACTATATAAAAAATCAGTGAACAGAATAACGGTTCACAACTTAACTATATTGTGAACTATTCGTTCTGGGAATACTATTTAAATGGGTGGAAAAAAAAAAAGAAAAAGAAAATTTAATTAATCAATTTAAGAAATAATAAAAAGAAGAAAAAAAATTTAACTGCCAGGGCCATATTGCAACTATATAATCCAACTTCTACAAAAGTCAGTCTCCAAGATCAGAATGTAAATGGAGGGAAATATTAAAATCAAATCAATTGTCCCCAACAAAGCAAAACTGGCAATTTCTTCACCTTCAGCTTCATTTTGAAGTCATATTCACGCTCCGCCAGTTGCCTTTGCACTTAAAAAGAAGCCAATTTGGGGAGCTTTCGATCCTATATAACATGAGGTGCTTTACAACAGCAGAAGCTAAACGAGAAATGGAGATGAAGAAGGGGCCGGATTCAACAATTGAATCGACCAAAGAATCAAGACTGAAGTTATGATCCCCATGTAATAGATGTATAATTGGGAAAAAGTCGCAGCAAATTATCTAGTGCATCAGGTAAAAATTTCCTAGCAAACAAATAACATGGCCGTCGGTTTCCATTCCACATGCAAGGTGTAATCTGAACTTCTCTCTGTGAAGCGGAAGAATAATTTTCATCAGTACTGAAGCAACAGAACAACTTTTAAAAAAACATAGCAGAAAAAGAACTAACCTTGTCGTCACTTGTGACATGCACACTTTCAGTAATGGACTGCAAAAGAGTTGAAAGTCCCAATTAAGGAAATTATTCTAGTTGAAGACTTGATAAATGAAATTATTTTATTGCAAATTATATGGGGCAAAGTACTGTCGACGCAATAAAAGTCTCCCGAAAAATATGCAGCACGAACACAAAAGAAAAAATCAATGATAGTAACATTTAAGATGTTGGCTAAAGATTCAGGCTTGCATGCCCATCCAAAAAGACTTGGAAATTGGACGATGGAATGTTGGACTTGAGAAGACAGATGAAAACTAACAATGAAATTGATGTAAATATTAGAAAAAGCAAAGCCATACTGTAATATTTCTCATCAGCTCAAAGGTGATATCCTGTGCTCGGTAAGATCTTGGATGCCACTTTCCTTCAGACCAATCAACATTTGTTACCGACCAATTGGCTATTCCAGCTGGATCAAGCATCTGAAAAGCAGAAGAAACATATATTCATTAAAAAGAAACCAAAAAAAGAGAATAGAGGAAGCTTTTATAGGTTAAAATATGAGAGGTTATACATAGAAAAAAGTGGGCAAATAATGTTCATCAGAGTAGCAGTTGCGTCCGGCCTCCATGCCTGGCTGTTGAATCAAAAGAACAAATGGTGATAGTGGTTCAGTAAAATGTCAGAGTAATATCATATGTCTATCAAAATGCCAACATATGGTAACAACAAACAAAATGGAAAGTAGTGACCAGTGATTGAAATATGGACCACCAATTGGAGGTAAAAAGAAGTCTTTAGGATAGTGCAGTTATTTATCTCCTTTTGAAGATTGGAACCTGGGTAACCTCGATAAACATGAAGTAATATCTTACATAAAGCTCTACTATAATGAGTAGCTTGGTTTCTTCAAGCAGACAGACCACATCTTATCCAACACTTATCCCCTTTCAGTAGTTTGAATCATCTCAAAATTATAAACTAACCAAAAAAAATGCCCAAGTATCATAAACCATTCTGATGACACTCATACATTTCCCTCTTCCTATTTTTGCTCTCCAAATAAATTCAACTCAAATTTATAATAATAATAGTACCTCCATCCAAATTTGAATGTCCATTACTAAATTAGCATAAAAATTTCAATGAGATATGAAAAGGAGTGATATTTTTGAATATTTTCAATCTACCCTTAAAACAGTGGTTCTGAGCTAATAAAAAGTTATATTAGTACTTCAAACAAGGGTCATGTATAATAGTCTGCTTCCTTTTGAATTAAAGTCTTATTGAGGTTACTTTGGTCATTTGCTCCTTTCTCCTAATATAAAAGGCAAAATTCACATCCATAAGAGCAAAATTTGAGTTTATTAATCTGCTTCCTTCTAAATAACTTCTAACTTAATATGTAACTAATGAAACAGTCCATCAGCCAAGGTTTAGATGCAATTCCAGCTATAGTGAGAAGAGTTGGTGATCCTTCCACCAGAATATAAATTATGACTCAGTTTGGTCATACAGATCGAATTAGATTTATAAATAAATTGCAAATTTATCGAGGCTTTTTAAATGTGAAACTAGCAATAAATTTCTGACAGATAACATAAACCAAAACTAACATGAATGTCCAGCGAATAAATTATAAAAGAAATTGCAGTCACCTTGCAATGATCCCTGAATTTTGTGTAATAGAGACTGTCAGCCATGACTATAATTGCATGCTGCCGTTTCATTGTGAACCACTGCAATTTATTTTAAAAAGAAACACATTAAAACACAGCAAATAAAAAATATGAAATTGAGCAACCTGCAAACAGAGTAATTTACACCAAAATATCAAGTTCAACTTCACTCCAGGAGAGAAAATACATTTTCAGACACGGAACTGCAAGAGTAAATTTGCAAGGTATTCCTTTTCGCTCCACACTATTTTTTTACAAGAAATTCAAGATTTTGCACCGATACACAACAGAGCTGCTTGCTCCTCTTAATAACCCCTCTATTAAAATAACTGCCAATATGCAATTTTTTCATTTAGCAAATGAATGATGTCAAAATACAAAACCACACCTGTGCACCCTTTCGAAAGTCTTTCTTCTCGACTTCAGGTAGCATATATTCAATATACCTGCCACTTCCATGTGGACCGGGATCCTCAAAGCTGCAAAAAACAGAACTCTTATATTTTTCTTAAATGATCGGCTAGATACCACAATGATAGTTAAAGAAAATATGATATGGCTTTAAATATGAAAGGTTTAGATATATTAATAAAATAATGAATAAATTGCCAATACGTTTGTTTATCTTAACTTTTCTTTTTCTTAAAAAAGTATTTTGATTGGGGAGGTTTCAGCTTTTTCATGCATATCAGTCCTGATTCACTACATTGGTTACATATACTTCTAAATGATCAACTTACTCTACATATCAAAATTATAAAAGAAAACATGTAACATGTTCAGTGTTATTCTAGGATTCAGTTCTTCATCAGTGTACTATTTTGCGTTAGACCTATATAATTAAAACTCATCGCTAAGCATTTCATAGAAAAAAGACCACTAGGCAAATATCGTGATTGCAAGAAGCTACCTGCAAAAATAGAATGACCAAAAAAAAAAACTCAAAATCAGGGTACTTACGAATCGACAAAGCTAATATTTGTGTACATGAGATAGTTGTACACATAATCAAAATCATGAAGCGGTATGCAGCTGCAGTCCAGGAAAAATGCTTAATTAGTATCTGAAAATTTATATGAGTGCCCACGATAAAGGAAAAGTGATGAAATTAATAAAGACATTATATTATAGCAACCTATCGGAAAGTAGTACAAAGTGCTGGTTGTCTGGATCTTTGAGCGCATTTCCTAAAAGCCGTCTTTCTGCATCAACCATTGAAATTTTTCCCCATACTACCTGATATTGTCGACCATTAAGAAACACTCGGCTAATGATAATGTAGTCCAAAGACAAGTCTCATGGTTTTCTCTTCGGTTTAAACAAAACAGCCATAAAATATGATATCATAGATCAAAATATAACAAATTTATGATTTACTTAGTAATAAGAGCTGCTAATTGTTAATCAAAACAAGGAACTGTAACAATTAGGATGTGGAAAGAATCATTTGGATGCTTTCACAATGTACAAGTCTAAGGAAGGTCCTGATATTTTCGGAAAACTTTGCAAATCATGTAAATAGCAGCGGAGTTTCATGTACCTGGCAGCCGAGAATGCACAAAAAACATGGATTCAACTACTCCTTATCCCACACAAATTCATAAACACATATGGACGTATTTATAACACCCATGAGGATCACAGTTTATTTTGTAAAATACGATAATATATACAAAGAAGACCGAACACCTTAAAGCAAGTTTACTTAAACTCAATACTCATGTTTGATGATGCAGAGAATAAACACTTTTACACTACAAAGAAGCACAGACAAAAAAGTGTATGTTAATACAGCGCAATTGTGATGAATAATACCAAGTAAAGGAAATGAGGAACAAACCTTATCACTACGAATTTCCCGATTGACAAAGTAACGGCTAAAATGCACAGGTCTGTCCTTGGAAGCATGCACGTACACAGAGAATCTACCTTCATGGCCCTGCCATGTAAAGAAAAAAGTTGAGAAAAAGATTCTTCGGAAATGAATAGCAAAAGGTTTCCAGCCCATCCAAAATACTCAAGTATAAGCAAATAAAACAGAATTTTCATTTTTTCCCCTTCACCTAATAAGACCACACACTTGTTCTGTCATCACTCTTTTGGCTAAGAAAGTTGGCTCTCAATTCTTTGTGTGAAAGCTACATGGTCGATACCTGAATTTCTATACTATATTTTCAAAAAATGATGTCTTCTGGTGAACCTTATCACAATTCATGCTATACCATCCCGATTATAATTTATTAGGAGTACCCCTCTTTCTTCCTCTTTAAGTACTAACTTGTCATACATAAATTTCCATGTAGTCCATTAAAATACCCATGCAATTGATCAAGTACAACTTCATTCCAAACCATGCATTGGGTTCTGTGACGCTCTAACGAATAAACAAGTTGGATGCAGCTAGTGGGTCTTACACTCATAACCAACTATATTATCAGCAGATACACCAAGATTAAAATGATTTACACCTACACTCAGAGAGACTTTATCTGGCCAAAATCATTCAACTGTGAAGTGCTGTATTACCAGTTTGTCCGCTTTTATAGGGGACCGGAAACACTATCACGCTGGGGAAAATACAGAACATCAGCAGAATTCTAGAAAAGAGAAAACGGATAAATGAAACTAAAAAATAACACATGGTGTATCAACTTGTAGTTCCACTTTCCATTGTTTTATTATCTTATATGCATATCACCAGTTACACTTTAGTTTTGCTTTTTGTAAATTGCCCTTGCAAATTCTTCTTATTTAAATTACATTTTTCCATATTATTTTGAAAAACAAACATATTAATGAAGTTACCTTTTGGAGACGAGATATAAAATTGGAACTATATCATGTAAAAATTAGAGATTATATAAGAGTGAAAATGCCAAATTGCAAACAGTAAGTTAATTCATAATACCAGCATCCATAAAAACCATATCTAGTTATTAATAGTAAAAGATAATTTAATCTTCTACTTCATAAGCACGACAGGTCTCCAAGGAACATAGCACTTTTCTGCAAGATTCACAAATGTCATGCTATTATTTAGTGATCCATGCAATTAGTTCATAAACTGCAAACATCATCATGTATATCTCAAATAAACATATGTTTTCTGGTTACAATTTACAGCGAACATAAATGTTTTCCCTCATACTGACACATTGTGGTTTGATTTCACTGATAAGGACATAGAAGAAGCTAAAGGAAGAAGTGATCAAAAATATTCCATTCATTCATGGATCGGATTTTGCAGAGCGCTGAGGTATTCTGAAAAGAGCTACAATTGTATAATTAATTTTTGGAAACTTATAAAGTTCTTTTGTCAACACATAAGCATGTAAAAAGCACATTGAGACCCATCCATTTCCGCAAAAAAGTTTTGAAATGTAATGCTACATTCATCAATTTAATGCTAACAACAAGAAGATATATATGTATACTAGAAATAACTATTCGACATGAAAGTCTCCTATGCAACACAAACAGGGAGACATGTCTCATCTAATGTAAAATACTCCATCATAAATATAAAAGGACATAACAAACTAATATATCAATTTTGTAATAGCAGTAAATGATGGAAACTGAAAGTTGAAATAAGGCAATTTAGCACTAAAGGAAAACAGGATACCTGGAAAAATTTATCCCATAGCCTCTCAAAAGGCAAAGCACCTGGTGTGAGAAAGAGGAAGGCAATTTTCGGACTCGATGTTAAAGTAGGAGGCATCTTCAAAATATCTCTAATTACAACACGAGAAGCAATTTCATCATCTGTTAATTCTCTAGCGGGTGCAGGCGGAAGCCAATTTTGTAATGCCTTGCAACCATGAGATGAGAAAACATAGCACGCTGCGGAATTGTGAGGTGGATAAACATACGCACAAACTAGGAACAAACTGACTAAAGAAACCAATACAATAATCCATGTTGGCTTCTTCAGTTGACCTCGCTGGCGAGGCGCTGGCAATATTTGCATGTCTTTCATGCCGAGACGCCACGCCTGAGATGACTTCATCTAGAAATGATACATTACAGGTCAATTCCTCAAAATATTTTATCTTGTTTCACACGTCGTCTTGAGGTCAAGAACGCAACTGAGTAACGCTTACCTATCTGCCTAAAGCAGAACCTGAAAATCTAGATCCAGTAGGAATTGGAACCTGCAGAGCAGCTAAAAATATATAAGAGATGCCAGTTGCATGAGAATTATTTCAATAATATTAAAGCAAATCTGAAGATTATCTCAATCTCAAGTGAGAATTAATTCAGTATAATCAACTCCAAGGAATACAATCTATTTGCTAAGCTTCATGATGCCATAACCACTAATCACATGCCAAAACAATAAATAAACTAAGTCTAAAATCAATTAAGTCTCGAAGTCATTTAAAGAGAAAATGCTACTAAAATTACAGTTCAAAGAGGTTTTTATGGAATTAATAATCTTCCCTCGACTAATAAACAAACTTGTACTTGTACACCTCATCGTCGGGTTCAAGTCACCCAATATCAAAATTCATCACATAAAAATACAAATCCACAACAAATGTTCAATCCAAATGAGAATAAGATCAATATTTACTCGACCAAGGAATAAGCACAATAGAATAGGAAAATCAGACAGTGTTTTACGGGAATGCCCAGCCTTTTGATCCCCCGCATTACCACCCCAAAGTCACCAAATAAGAATTGGAATGAACTACTCAATTAATGAGTGTATAGTAATTTAAAAGATAAAAGAAAACATTAAAAGATTTAAATTTCCTAAGCCGCCCCAACCACAAGAATTCTACAATTTATGCCCCAAAAAGTCAATAAATCAAGGAGATAAAAAGTTGCCACCAAAAAGTCAACCGAACCTGACTCTCAACAATTCCACAAATTTAAACAGCAAACACTACAATCAATCCAACATTACAAATTAAACGCACATTACACACACGAGTAAATGTATCCGCCACAGCAGCAATAAATCAAAAAAAAAAAAAAATCAACGAATAAACACTCGAACAACGCGGGTACATATACATTTCCAGGTCGGCATCAATTCCAATTACTTATTAATTCAACAGTACAAGCTGGAAACAAAGATCGGAGAGTTGAATCCTGTACCTGAAGGATCTGTATCTATGTCCGTATGTATGCGTACGTCCGTCGAAATCTAGTTATAGCATGAGTGTATGAGATACATCGAATAACAAAACCAATTAGAGAGAGTGCACCTATAAACCGAGCAGATGAATATATAATTAAATTAAACAAATAATCTAGTTTATATACCGGTAGATTGAAGATATATACGTACAATATATGAATGGATCTTACAGACGGAGAATTCGAATTTCTGGCGTGGGGGTGGGTGGGTGGGTGTGGGGGTAGGTTGTTGGAGGAGGAGGGATTTGAGTATTTGTATTTGTGGAGAGGAAGAGTTTAACGTTATTATGGTCTCCGTCCAATTTCAGCCGGCGACTTTTACAATTCCAATTTTTCAGTAGGATTTGTTATTTATGATTAATTAATTATTAGTTGGAGTCATATTTAATACTACTTTTTTCTTAAATTGTATAGTGAGTATTTAATACTTCTAGTAGGCAAATAATGTTTGGAAAATTGGAGACTGGGAGCACGCGTGGGGTAAGGCGCGTAGGGAACTAAGATTAGTTGTCAGGTTGGGTTGTCATTTGGTTTTGCTACTGGTTTTTTTTTTTGTTTATGAAGTATTTAATTCGTAAGCAATTTTCTTTTAAAATATTTCGTAAGCAATTTAAGCTCGATTAATTTGAAATTTTTGTATTTCATTTGCGTCACTACTTTATATTCGTGCCCGAAATTTACTTCATGAATTGATTTTGAAATTTGAACCAAGTTAAGATTATGATAATTTAATTCATATCTTGAATTTAGATTTTTATAGAAACGAATTTATATCGGAGTTTGAATTTAATGAGGCTCAATCCAATAAATTATGAATTTGAAATATTCAAGTAGTTTCATATGTTAAATGATATGATTGTCTATTTGGGACTTATGGAGGCACGAATGGATATATTTTATATTTTTATACATGAAAACTATATTTGTAAAAAAATATGGATATTCATTAGTGTTATTCATGGATCAAAATTTTCCTAAAAAATATGGATATTGATTAGTGTTATTTTATAATGTGTGTTTCGGTCAGGATTTGAAAACATTTCGAAAACAAGAGGAAAAGTTTTGAAGAAATTATTAAGTTAAGCAAAATAAGGAAATCTCAAGACAAACAAATAATTTGAAAATTATAATTTATTTTCGTTTTGATTGATTAAATGAACATAAGTTTTTTGATGTTTCAGACGAAAATGAAGAAAAAATTATCTATTGTGTTATTGTAACATTTGGGTTGAGTTTTTGTTTGAAGTGTTACTTACCGTAGGCCTGTCAATCGGGCCCTGTGAGCCGAGTGTTTAATTGCTCAAACTCCAATACCATCGAGCTTCATGCCTACAAGCTCAAACTCAAATATTATCGGGTTTCACAACTGTAAGCTCAAACTCATCTCATGTAATTTTTCGGGCTTCGGGCTCATATCGGGTTTGCTCACTTGTAGCAAATTTTACTTGACAAATAAAAAAACTACGCATTCTATAAACGCAATATATAGACTAATTAAAAATATATATATATATATATATAGATATATATAGACTAATTTTATTTAATGCACAAGAATATACAAATTTTATACTTGTAATCCATAACATAAAACATTAAATAAATTTAAAAAGTGTAAAAGACTCCCAATTTTTCACCATTTGTTTTAACTTTTCCGTTTTTTCTTTTTGTTGATTATGTTTCCCTTTGATCTACATAACTTTAGTTATAATTCATATATGTGTTGGCAATCAGTTGGCAAAGTCACAATTTATATGTGGTGGATTAATTGTAAGTTTTTTTTAAAATAAAATAAAATAAGTAATTAGTATACTTATAACATTAGTACCAATAAGTTATAGTAGTATATCTAAGATAATAATATATTCGGGCTTTATTCGGTTTGAGCATTGTAAGGCTCAAGCTCGACTCATAAATTAATCGATTTTAATATAATGGCTCAAATTCAACTCAACTCGCAATTATTCGGGATCGGGTCAAATTTAATCGGGCCAAGCCATCGGGCTACGGATAGGCCCGACTCAATTGACAGTTCTGCTTACCAGTTAGTACTAAATAGTGAGTACTACTATATACGATTTGTGGGAGGAATAGTACTAAATAGTGAATACTACTATATACGATTTGTGGGAGTATATTCCTTTGTGTTACACATGATATATGCATTCTATTTGTGTATGTCTTAGTAATACATAAATTTATAAAAAGAATTTAATATGGGCTAAGCCGATATAAATCTGAAGCCTGAAATAATAGATGGAGATGGAGTGTGTTCGAGTCAAACATATGAAAACTTTGTGATACAAGTTTGAGCCCGTGGACTTCGAGTATGCTAACACAATTAAGGTTTATTTGAAAGAGTTATGGCCCGATTTCGGAGAACTCGAACAAATAGAGTTTGATAAAATTCATGAAACTCAATTCAAACATTTTTACAAACGCATACACAAATTCTATATTCTTTAAATCATAGATTTGATACTTACCACTTATTTTTTTCCTCAAACTCTATTAAAAAATATTGATTTGACACCTATAACCTACTTTTTTTTCCCCAAACTCAACATTAATTCAAACACAATCCAAATGTAGTTTCAACTTTTTCAATACCACAAAACCAAATATTCAAACTAAATCCAAATAGGATTATAAAAGTTTCACTGAAATCATCCAAATCATTTTTCGAAACCAAATCCACGAATTGAGTCAAAACTCTCCCAAATAGTGCCCAAGTCACTCCAAACTCGAATCATAAAACAAATTTACACCCTAAGAACAACTAATTATGTATAAAGAAAATTCAAGATTTATGTATCACATAGGTGAACTAGGTCAAGTACTATATTTCTATTGCACATATTTATGATGGAATATTGATGTTTGCCATCGCCCCACAACTAGTAACCTTCTTATAGCTAGGTTTTATTAAAGACATCTCATTCTCAACGTCTATTTTTAGCTCTCTTTCTCTTGCAGTCTTGCTCCTACCTTATTTATTTTTGTTCATTTTTTTTTGTGTATTTCTGATTTCTTCTCTCTCCTCTAAGCATTACCTTCTTTTTCTCATGAAATCATCCTAATCTCTTTTCACTCTTTTATATATATTTTTACATCTCCATTTTAGATTGTAATTATATATTTTGCTTGCTTAGATTTAAATAAGTCCATCCTTGTAATTTATTTTTCCAAAAAAACTCAATAAAATGGAGAAAATAATATGACATACAGGCTCAATTTTTTATTTCTAGAGCTTCAAAAGAATAAAACTTATGTTAAACTCTTTATTATTAAAAATACTCCGTTCATTCGTAATTATCTATCGTTTAAGGTTGTTGTACAAATTAGGTACCTAAATTTGAGAAGAATAAAAGTATGATGGTACAAAACTACCCTTAAAAAAATCAAAAAATCTGCAACTTCTCATATCCATTTCTATCTCTTTCATTAATGAGAAAGGGTAAAATTGTCAAAAAAGAATTTAAGTCTCTCTTACATTTCTAAAACGACGTGTAGGGCTGAAAATCAAACCAGGCTATTAGATACACGACTTGAGTTCGTTCGATAAAAGCTCGTTTGAGCTCGGTTCGTCAAATGAATCAAACAAGCTTGAACATGATTTTTCGTTTGATATATTTTGAAGCTCGGCTCGAGCTCGACTCGATAAGCTAAATATGAAAAAAAATACATGTAAAATACCAAGCTACTCGATACTCGACTCGAGCTCATTCGATAAAAGCTCGTTTGAGCTTGGTTCGTTACGAAATAAAACCAAGCTCAAACACAAAATTCCAAGCTCGATAAAATTCAAACCAAGCTTGAATAATGTCCCATTCGATACTACTCAGCTCGTTTACACCCCTAACGACGTGTATTTAAGAATATTTTCTTTCGATTAAAATGACATATATTTAAGAATAGATTATATTATAACATAATTTTTATCGTAATTTATGGAGTTTATTGAGGTGACCGTACTTGTTTTGGATAGGTTCAAAGACTTGAAGATATGGTCAATGCTTTATAATTTTATTCTCTGCTTGATAAAGACTTTAATTCGAATTTTCCTTTTTTAGAAGAATTCGAAAATCATAAATCACTTACTAACAATTAAGATGGACGTGAAAATTCTTAAGCATTAAAAATATACAATCATTAAGGGGGCCACAACCAAGACCAAGAGGAATAGAAAATTCCAAGCGGGTATGTCATTGGCTATGGCCGCCTGGGGAATTGGAAAAAGTTTAATTGTATATACGGTTTTATTGTATCCTTGATTGCGTTAAAAGACATTTTTATCCCTATGCCAGCATGGCATATGCATGAGCCTGTTGTCCTTCAAGCGCGTGGATCTTAAGCGTCAATACTCCGTTCTTCTCTTCTGATTTGCTCCCTGAGTTTTTAAACGGAGTTTACGTAATAATTGAAAAAGTGAAACTTTATGCATCTTTACATTTATGCTCTTAAAATAAGTGATGTTAAATCATTATTTTATATAAAAGGGTAATTTTGAGAAAAATAATTTCATATTAAAAAATGAAGTTTTGTTTTGGGACATCCAAAAATGGAAATATGATAAAAAAAAAAGGACGTAGGAAGTATATAACTATAAGGTTTAAACGAGCTCAATAGTATCGAACATTATATGTTCAAGTTTGATCTTAACTTTTTATTGAGCTCAAAATTATGTTTGAGTTTGGTCAAATGTGAAGTGCAACAAACTTCAACGAGTAAACAAGAGCTTTATATTTTTACCTACATTTTATCAATTTTTAATTTATCGAGTTGAGATTGATGAGTTTTTAAATATTGTTATTTAACCTTGTTTAGTATTCACAACGAATCAAATTCAAAACAACTTATTATTTAAATTTTATTTTCAACTATAAATATTACTCGTTCAAGATTGACTTTTTGGTCAATGCTATGATGTACACATCTCAAGCGCGATGGAGTACATATTACAGAATGCTTTTGAAGTCTAGCAATTACGAAATGCTTCTAAAGTTCTCTATAGAATTATTGCAAGTAGGAAAAGTTGCTCTTTATCCAATTATAACCATATATTTTATTAATCGTCTATCCACTAAATTAGAGTTAATGGCAATTTGTTTCATGTAATAATCATAATATTTAATTCACTTCCCTGTGATTATGACTGGCAAGATGGGTCAGGACACAGTGGACGGCCCATGACCCGTCCTGACCCAACCCATTAATTTTCATTTTTATTGGGTTGGGTCTGGGTTGGGTTTAGCTTTACATTTAATGGGTCTTTAATGGGTTTGAAGGTGGGTCACTAATGGGCCATGAACATTAACCGGCTGTGATTTGAAAAATAACATGTTACATTTTTTGTAATTCTATAAAAGTTTTACATTGCCTCCTTGAAATTTTTACATGTGGCACTATACCTCCCTGTGTTATGATAATGTAACAGTTTATCCCCCGTGTTATGAGAAATGTGGTAATGTACCTCCTATATTACAAAACACTTTTCATGCCCACTCTTTAGTTTCAACAAGTGAGTTACACTCTCCAGCTCAAGGTGGTAAATTGCTTCTTAAAAATTTTCATAGGGGGTAAATTTCTCTTTTTCAAATTATAGGGGATAAATTAAACATTATGAATATCACATGGGTAAATTGCCATTCACCCCATAATATTATATTAAGATTCAATTGTAGTAATACAATTTAACGATGATAGAATTGTCTTTTGCTATGTATACTGCACTTTTCGAAAGATCAAAAGCTAAAATGTGAATATTAATTTCAGAGCCTGATTGAATACTTTTTCTTCTTTACAAACCTTGATTTGCCTGCCCACAAGCTGCGCCGCCTCTTCCAAAAGTTTTTAAATTTGTTCAAAAGTATAATATTAATTGTCTTTATTCTCCAAATATTACTATATAAGAATTGACATTTTGTTAGCCTAGCCATAAAGGAGGGATGAACAAAATTTTCAGGACAAAAAAATAGAGTGAAATGTCAAAAATCAACTTTTTTAAAATTTTTTTGGATATAAACCTATTCATTGTTAAAAATATCATTAAAAAATTATATATATGTGCAATTGTTTGTATTTACATATATAGTTTATGACGCTTCTCATTTCAAAATATTTAATTTTTGGACTTCTATAAGGACAAAACTAAATATTTGGTATCAATCTAATATGTGCAACACTTTACTTTTCTTGTTTTCCAAGTGATATGTGGATCATATGAGCCACACCAAATATGGATCTACAATCTACATGCTACATTGTCGGATGGCTTAATGATATAGACGTGCAATGTCACCTTCCGGCACATACTTCCAACAACAGAAGTTGCACCTTTGGCAAAACGCTTTCTTGAAATTAAAGCTGATGTCACAAATGAACTTCACCTTATAAATTGTTCTATATAATGCTTTGACATGTTGACAAACGGTAAAGTTGAAGCCCTAAGACTTTAGGGCTATTTTGGAAATGGTTTAAATCAATATGGATTCATTCAAATTCGGCCAAACCTTATTTGTAGATAGGTTTCAACAAGCTCGATTCAAACCTCGAATCTCGATCCAGGCTGAGACCTGCCAAAACCTAATTGAAGCCAATAAAATTATTGACCTGACACATGCCACATTCTTTTAATACTTTTAAAGCTATCGATTTGATACATATTATCTATGTTTCTCTTCCAAACCCTAACAATAAAACTTCAATTGATTTGATATCTCCAATTTAGTTTTTAGTTTTTTTAAATTATAATTATTTATAATTTATTATTTTAATAAATAATAAATAGATTAATACTGTTATATAAATCTTAGTTTTGAAAATAATATTTTTTTTCCAGATTTATATTAATTTATTAATATTATTTATAAAATAAAATTAATTATGTAAATACTATAAGTAAAATATAAAAATTGGTCCGCACGTGGTCTTATTCGAGTCAATTTTAAAATTTGGCAACAATGTGGCTAAAATCGTCAGTAAATTTGAATATGTTGGGCTCTTTTGGTAGCCTAAAATATTAGGAGATAAAATTGTCAGTCAACATAAGTATTGGCATCAACTTTGCAATAAGACTTTACTGACACGTCACCACTTAATGGTGATTTTATGGCGATACCAAATGTGTCACAATTTGTTAAAATGTGGTACAAAATGTGTTGGATACATAAAGCGGTATACCAAAATGAGAATTGACTTAAAGCGCGATACCAAAGTACAATCCTCTCATCTGATAAGTATATAGGTTACTAGGAAATCATACCTCTAATCATGTTAATTAAATTACTAAAGAGTTGCACTAATTATAAAAAATAAAATTAAAATAAAGAGTTGCACTCCATGAAGAATATGAATAAGTCAATTAATTAGCTAGTTCAACAAATTTGTCAAGTCTTTGCCCTTTGACTTTTGTGTTGACTTTTATTTATTTTTTATTTTATTTATTCAAGAATTAGTCCAACATGAACTACATGTGCATGCCCTATGTATTTTGAGCTAGTTGTATGCAGATACACAAGCACACCCAATCTGGCCTCAGATCCCAACCCAAGTATTTATTTTTAAATTAATTCTCTTAGGTAAAGATAAATGAGTTAACGACAATTTACTCCATGTGATATTCATAATGTTCAATTTACCTTTCAGTAGTTTGAAAAATAGCACTTTATCCCCTTGTAATTTTATAAAAGTTTCACACCTCCTTCCTGATATTTTTATACGTGGTGCTTTACCTCCCGTGTTATGATAATGTAGCTGTTTACCCCCTGTGTTATGATAAATGTGACAATTTACTCTCATGTGCTATGATAAATATGGCAATTTACCCCCTAAGTTACAAAACACTTGTCATGCTTATTCTCAATTTCGGCAAGTGAGTTACACTCTCCGGCTGAAGGGGGTAAATTGCTTCTTTAAAATTTTTACAGGGGATAAATTATTTTTTTTCAAATTACAAGGGAATAAATTTAACATTATGAATATCATAGGGGATAAATTGCCATTAACTCAAAGATAAATATTTAATTTTGAACATTATGATGGATAAAATTAATTTTAATAAAATATCAGTAAAGTTCTAATTATTATTATAGTTAAAAGAAAATAAAAGGACTCTTGATTTGACACCGAATGATTATACCACTTCATACATATTGATTAGGCCAACTTCTGTAACTTGTGTGATTCAAGTTGGCATATTTCCTGTTTATTATGTGATTCAGATTTTTATTTATATATTTGAAAAATTTCCACTTGGCATATGACCTTGAGAGATCAGCATAACGTGACTTTGTTCCTAATTCTCGTGCTTAACCGTGCCATGTGCTTAACATATAATTAATTAGCTTGCTTATGTTTGCTAAAAGTGCTTAACTTAAAAGTAGGGCTGAAAATTAAACCATGTTATTAGATACTCGAGCTCGAGCTCGAGCTCGAGCTCGAGCTCGTTCGGTAAAAGCTCGTAGCCTGATTATCATTTTCAGTTCGATAACTTTTAAAACTCGACTCGATAAGCTAAAAATCGATAAAATACATGTAAAATATCAAGCTACTCGATATTCGGCTCGAACTCGTTTGAGTTTGGCTCGTTTAACAATCAAACCAAACTCAAACACAAGTTCTCAAGCTCGATAAAATTCCAACCAAACTTGAACAATGTATCGTTCGAATCTACTCGGCTCGATTATACCCTTTACTTCAAAGTCCTTAATTATTATAGTCAATAAGAGTAGTCTATATATACATGCATCTGGAAATTTACATGCCATTTAAATGCCATATATAGAAGTTAACACTATTTGATTTCATATCAAGTTCTTGGATGAAAATCTATGACACACATGTATTTTTTAATTAACTCCCGTCAATTCATCTCTTTTTGGATTAGGTTTAAGAGGAGACTTTTTATTTTTTTGAACAACGACTAGGGATTTGCAAATTTTTTTTTTTTTGTATGAATTGACCTTCATAATTCTAGCAAAAAATCAATTTCGAAATGAATAGATCACAAATTAGTTTTCCTCTAAAATAAAAGGAGATAAACTTTCATCGATCTATGGGGAAAATACATATAAACGTTATAATAAAAAGCTAATGTCAATTTACCCCATGTGAAATGCATGATGTTCAGTTTACCTTCTTGTAATGTAAAAAAAAAAAATAATTTACCCCTTGTAAAAATTTAAAGGAACAATTTACCTCCTTCAGTCGGAGACTGTAATTCACTCGTCGAAATAGATAGTGGGCACGGAGCGTATTTTTGTAACATAATACAATGGGTTAAATTGCCATATTTATAATACAAACGGGTAAAGTGCCACATTTATCATAACCACATGGGGATAAATTAAAGTGTCACATATAAGAGGGAGAAATTTTTAATTCATATATTTTTTAATGTTTAAAAACTTCAAAGAAACAATGTGAAACTTTTATAAGATTATATGAGGAGTAAAATATTCTTTTTAAAATGATATGGAGATAAATTAAATATTATCCATATCTGGGTATAAATTGCCATTAACTAAAATTTTATCAATGTGATTTATGATATATATGCATTTGGTAAGGTTGACAGGGTCCAATCCAAAAGAGTGTGCCAAATGAAAGCAAATCCAGCATTAAATAATAAAGTCAAATATAGGGCATGGTCATGTTTGGGCGCGGCCGGAATAATTCATTAATAATTTAATTAATTAGTTCTAACTTCTAAGTCATTTCTTGATAGGATCCCGGACAATCCTCGTAATAAACAATAATCAAATCAGATTAATTTCTACATTAGGAAAGGAAGAAGAAGATAATGTCCTTTTCTTATAGTTATGTCTATTTCACTGCAAAACGGAAAATTGAAAAAAGGAAGTTTAATTATGGTGCGTGATTTAGTAGCTTTAGATTAAAAAAAAAAAAAAAGATCACTAAGCAAAGTGATTAAAACATTAGTCTTAGCCTCTTAGGCACTAACAAATTATTATTACTATTCGATTTTCTTATCCAATCTTAGGATTGTCGTCCTCCGTAATGTAAACGTCTGTGTGATTTATCGAAACACTTTGTAAATCAATCTGAATATTTTTCTTCTAAAGTAGAGCTAATCCTCAGGACCTCCCATGAGGTTCAACATACACACTATGCATAGGCCTGTCAAAGGTCGGGTCCGGACCCGATATGAATATCAATTACCGAGTTCGGATCTGGACCCGACCCAGACATTTTTACCGAACGAACGGGTCCAGGTCGGGTCTAGACTTAGACCTTGACACGATTCGTACCCGAATAGATTTTTAAAAAAAAAATAAGACCCGAACTTTTTGATCCAAACGAACGGGTTCAGGTCGGGTCCCGACCTGGACCCTAATCGTTTTTTTTTTATATTAGACCCGAATTTTTTACCCAAACAAATAGGTCCAGGTTGGGTCCATACCTGGATCTGGACGTGACCGTACCTGAATCGATTTTTTTAAATATATATTCTAATACATACATGGTTGAGTTAAAAAAAAAAAAAACTTCCAACACAGTCGCTAATTCTCTCACAAAAAAATCTCTCATCTTGCCGCTCCGCCACCGACTCAGTCTCAGCCACAGTCTCATATCTTTGTTTATTATATATAAGTCATAATTTGAGGTTTATTTGGATAACAAGATTATTGTCAATTTTAAATATTAATAGGGGGATTATTATCATTTTTTAGGGGAATAAGGGTGTTTTTGTGTTGATTTCGGATTTTTGGATTTTTTTCTATATGAATTTCGGTTAATTTAGCTGAAAAAGAAAGTCACCACTTTGAAATAGAAGGGCAAAATATTTGAATTTTTCTCAGAATGCTATGGAGTATGTAGGTAGAGCCAAAAAAAAAAAAAGAAAAAAAAGGGCCAGTTTTGGTCGGGCCGGGTTCGGATTCGATCAAGTCGGATCCAATTCAGGTCCAGATCGGGTCCGAGTCCAATCACAATCACATGGTTGGGTTTGCATTGGATCGAGGTCCAAGTCTAGTAATATTAATTTAAATAAGGTATTGATTGGGTCTGGATCGTATCCGGGTCCAGACCCGACATTTGACAGGCCTAACTATGCATATCAAGTTTCGTTTTCAGAAAATCAATCTTCGTACCTTTTGCTTTAGTTTCTGATAGAAAGATTTTTGGGCTCTTTTATCCCAATCGGATAGATAAAATATTTTTTGTGCTCTTTTGTCTCAATTTACTTATTTCCCCCAAATTTATAGAAAAAACTCCATCTTTTTTGGGGATGTTAGAAAGGGAAAAAATGGTCAAATAAGTTCCAAAAATCTGCAGTAACATAATTAAATATTTCAAATATTTTTTATAGTTACTGCCAAATAAGTTTTTTAGCAACCAGGTTCAGGCCCGTTTGATAGAGATCCCACAAGTTCAATGAGTATTGGACCTTTTCAAGTAGCCCAATAAAACAAAGCCAAAAATCAGAAATAACTTTAAATGTATAAGCCCTACGGTGACCCAAAGCCCAACTGTTAAATATGCATGCAACTGTTTTAATTTTAGACTAAATAAAAAATAAACAAAAGTTCTAGAGTTTTTTACACTTTGCACCCTTGAAACATGAGAAATGGGCACTTTGCACCCTCAAACCATGAATTTAGCACTTTGCACCCTAAAAATATGAACAATTCAGCACTTTGCACCCTCTTTTATTTTCCTCAAAAAATTTAGGAACAAAATAGGTAATTCATTTTTAGATCTTAGACACTTTGCACCCCCAAAACACGAGACATTGGGATTTTGCACCCCCGTAATAGAATTAGCACTTAGCATCATCGAATTAAGAACAACTCAGCAACTTGCACCCCCAAAACATAAGAAATTGACACTTTGAACCCCATAAACACAAAATTAGCACTTAGCACCTCAAATTAAGAAAAACTCAACAACTAGCACCGCCTCGTTTTTTTTCCGGCAAAGTTGACCACCGGGGTCGAAAAACCTAGGGGGCAAAATAGGTAATTCATTTTCTTTTTTCTTAAAATTTGTAAAATACGATTATGAATACTTGAATATTCATCTGCAAAATCTATTTTAACCTATTTCTTTAATTACCAATTTTTCAAGTGTCCTCAAAATATTCAAAAGAATTCGAAAAGTTTCTAGAAAGTTAATACATAAAATTGACTGAATCATATCACTAAAACAAATTTTAAGATGGAGAGAGAAATGAGTATTCTAGTATTCAAAATCGTATTTTCAAATTTAAGGAAAAAAGAAAATGAATTACCTATTTTGGCCCTAGGGTTTTTGCCCCCTGTGGTCAACTTTGCTCGAAAAAATGAGAGGGTGCTAGTTGTTGAGCTTTATTAATTTGAGGTGCTAAGTGCTAATTTTGTGTTTAGGGGGTTCAAAGTGTCCATTTCTCGTGTTTCGGGGGTGCAAGTTGATGAGTTATTCTTAATTCGAGGGTGCTAAGTGCTAATTCTATTTTGAGGGTGCAAAATGCTCATTTATTGTATTTCGGGGGTGCAAAGTGCCAATGATCCAAAAATGAATTACCTATGTTGTCCCTAGGTTTTTTGAGAAAAATAAAATATGGTGCAAAGTGCTGAATTGTTCATATTTTGAAGGTATAAAGTGCTAAATCTATATTTCGAGGGTGCAAAGTACCTATTTCCTATTTTTTGGGGGTGCAAAGTGCAAAAAACCCAAAGTTTTAACAATATTTTTTATTTACTAGTAACTTTCAAAATTTAGTTTAAACTTGACTCAATACGTGAAAAAATGACAAATTACATGTGATCAACAATATTAAGCTAATTAAACTTGCCTCGTGTATGGCTCATTTAAAACTTATTTAAGCTCAATTCTTTTAACAATTTCAACCTCAATAATTTATTTTTAAAATTAAATAAACTATTGTTCGATAATACTTTTACACAGTTAGGATCACAAACGACGCCATCTCAAGTGTTATAAGTATATATCGAGTATCATATACTACTAGTTTAATATAAATTGTCACATTTAATTAGAAAAAATATTTTATAGCAAGCACGACATTGTCGACGTAACACAACATGTTATGATGATTTATTCCTCAACTAGAGGAAAATAATGAGAGAACGTACCACTTTACGATTTAATCTCGATCGTCAATTGTCATTAAAATATAAAAAATAGAATATGCAACCGTTACACGGAATAACCTCTCGTGCATGATTAATTGAGGGTGCTTGTACCTGGACTATATACCGGCGAAGAACATAAATTCTTACACATATAAGCTCTTTGGCATTACATGACAAGAGGAGAGCCCAATTTAGCCAAGGAAAAAATTGCCGACAATGACTTTAATTACCACAATTAGTAATTTAATTGTAGACCATGAATTTTTCCGGCAATTCATCCTTGGCTGTACTGCACTCTCCTCCTATTGATCATGCAATGCAACTCATGCACAAACATTGTAATTTTCCTCAAATTAGAACAAACACTAATAATTCTAATTAATTAATCTATGCTGACGACATAAATAGGGCTTCATCGATGAAATAGCTATGCAATAATACAATATAAATATTAAATATATAACTATTTTTTCGTTGGTGAAACCCTGTTTACGTCGTCGTTTATAATTTTATTTTTTTGGTGATATTTAGTTTTTTATTCAATAGTGAGTATATATAGGCAAGAAAAGGTTTGAGTTAAAAGGGATGGGAATATAATGGGCAAAAGATATTTTGATAAATTGTTCAATATCCATGAAAAATGTCAGAATGGCATGTGACTCCCATACTATTCCAAGGGTCATATATATAATTTGTGATTTATTAAAAAGTGTTGGAGATTTGGTCAGCTATACTTCTTTTTATCGGAATGGTTGACCTTGATTGGCTAGTGAATATTAATTTTTGCCTTATTGCAAGAAATCGAATATTAGGACATCTATATATCTTTAGGAAAATCATGATAAGAATTAATTTGCTCCTATGAAAAAGAAAGTTAATTTGGTTTTGTATGGCCAAATCCTCTATTAATGCAATGACATAAATAATGTATAACTTCTTCTTCGGAAACTAATTGCTAATTTTGTTTGGGAAAATCCCACTTTACCTATAATATTATTTGAACGTTTTCTCATTTTACCTTTGCGAGTTTTTACTTAATTCCTTTAGCTATTAAAAATATCTTCGGCATCCACTTTAGATGCAAAAATCTAGAATCTAACAGAACATTCAATCCATCTTTAATGATGTGGATCTGAACGTTTTTTCATTTTGTCACTCAACCTTTGAATGTTTTCGCACTTTTGCACCCAACCTTTGAACGTTTTCGCACTTAATTTGCCACCCCAACCTTTGAATGTCTATCTTGTCCCTGACTAAAGCCACGTGGAGACTGAAAAAAGGAATATTTTCACAGATTCCGCCGACGAACGTTCAAAGGTAGTGATCTAGGATATTTTTAATAGTTGAGAGGGTTAACTGGGAACTCGCAAAGACTAGAGGGCAAAGTAAAAAAACGTTCAAAGGTTAAGGGTCAAAGTGAAAATTTTCCATATAGCAATATATATATTCGACTAGAGTCATCCATGGATTTCAATCGGTTAACAGTGCTATAATTTAAAGGACAACTGACCCTAAACCCCCTAGAAGTTCTTAATTTTTACACTTAACCACCTAGACCTGGAATTAAATAAGAGTACCCCTGAAAGTATTAAAATCCTTACACTTAACCCCCCACTGGAATCTCCGATGAAAAATCCATCGGAAAATCGTCACATAATGTGCATGCCCCCATTTAAAAAGGGCATAACAGTTAATATGTTGTTTATTGTAACACTTAGCCCCAAAGAAGAATTCTTTTGCATTTAACCCCCCAAAATAAAAATTGTGTATCAAGTTTCTGCATAAAAAAATCCATAATATTAATTGATTTTAGCAAGTTTATCCTTTTCTTTTTAACACCAAAATCCATTGTTTTTTCCTTCCCATCATTTAATGCACTACAAGATTAAAGAATTTCAAATCGAAATGAAAAACAACATCTGCTAACTTTTAATTTAGACTTTAGAACATCCAATTATTAAATAGGGAAAATGATTATATCACAGCACAAATTTGACAGCCCTTTGTACGTCCCATATTTTAGGCTTTTGAAGTTAATTGAATTACCAACTATTTATTTAACAATTTTAGGGTTTAAAATTTCAAGGTTTAGGGTTTAATATATACAAACAGAGTTTATATTTTATTGATAATTATTTATGTGTCATATAATTAATTTTTTTCAGATACGTTAAAATATATGAATAACACAAAAAAACCAAAGAAAAATGAAAAAAGCCACAACCGGTTGTGTATGTGTACAGCCGGTTGTGGACTGTGCGGCTAGCACTACTCTTTAAATAGCCACCCACCATCCAAGTACCACTTTGCAGACAATATATCCATAATCAATTTGAGTCGATAATGTGAAAAAGAGGCAAAAACATTATCCCATACTAAGGTGTGCAATGATGTGAGGCGATTTCGTTTCTCCCCTCTCTCAATTTATCCAACTCATCTTTTTTTGTCTTAGTATCTAGTATCAGGCCGTTTGCACTCTCCAATGAGCTAAATACAAATATACCCCCTATGCTTTGTCTAACTTTAAAAAAATTCTCTGTGTTATTTTAACTCCCAACCCTTCCCCCCACCCCGTATTTCGTTTTAATTACCACACTCAATCCAAACAGAATTTTACTTTTGACTTTTGATGGAATGACAAGATTACCCCTGTGTGTTTGTTTTTTTTTTTAAATTTTATTTATTCTTTTTGAAAACCTAAGTATATACTACTTGGATCGAGTATGGTATTTAAAACCAAACACATGGGTTTTGGGGATTTAAAATAACATATGAGGGGGTTTTTGGGAGTTAGACAAAACATAGGGGTTTTTTTTTGGAGTAAGTCAAAATATAGGGGGTATATTTGTTTTTCGATGTCAGGGGTAATTAAAATGGTCATATCAAAAGCAAAATGTGAATAAATATTTGCAATTTTGGCGCCTAAATCACACTCTATTTTCTGGGGGTGTATTTGACACTTAATTGAGATCACAAAGAAATTTTTAAGAGTTAAAATATCACGGGGGGTTTTAGGAGTTAGAGAAAGCATAGTGGATGTTTTTGTCTTTCGCTCATATAAATTTGGTGGAGATCGTTTCACAAGATTGAATTGAACAGCAGTAATGAGACCCTAATTTTTCTGTTTTCTGAAGTAGTTTTGAGAAGGGTGTAAATTAACCAAAGTTAACCTAATCTATGTTGTAAGATGTCAATTTTACTCTTTTAAAAATAGGTTTAATTGCGCAGCAAGGGACAATTTTCCGGTGGATTTTTCACCGGAGATTCCAATAGGGGTTTAGGTATAACGATTTTAAGACTTTCAGAGGGTACTCATGTTTTATTTCAGGTCTAGGTGGTTAAGTGTAAAAATTAAGAACTTATGGGGGTAAAGTGTCAATTGTCCTAATGTAAATTCAGATTCAGATCCTGATTAATATAATGTTATCAAAATTAAATAGATTAAGTAGATTTTTAATCTTAGTCGTCGAATTAGATTATGATGTATGTGCTCCGGAGTAGATTATTAATTTGAATGTCTTTAGAATATATATTTCAATGCCAATACATGTTGGCTTAGTTGGTAAGGACGGGCTACTTCTCCTCAGAAGGTTGTGAGTTCGATTCCCGCTGCCGACCTGATGACTGTATTGGTGGGCGATCTGTAAGTACCTCTGTAAGCGACCTTTGGTCCTGGAGGCATGCCCTGGCCCGTGGTGATGACCGAAGTCGAACCCACCCAAACTTTTGTGTATCGAAAAAGAAAATTATGATTATCAATATTTTCACATAGTTAGAATTATAAAAAAAACTTAGGTATGCTGATCATATTATGTTGTTCCTTTTTCCTACGTACTTTTTCTAATACAGTTCAATAATCGAGATCATTATTTTAATTTCTTCCCTCTTCATCCGTTTAACATAAAAATATGAAAGCCACCTTGAACAAATATAAATTAGGACCTCATCAGTCTCAAAATCAGCCCCAAAGGAGATGTGAAGTCCAATCAGATTTGGGTCAATATATATGTGACCCTTTTGCATATGTTTGGACCCATCATGGCTTAGGCCGACATATATAGAAGTATTTTAAATGAGTGAAATGCAAAAACACTCCATGTGCTTTGTGTAACTAACAAAAAAATCCCATATATTATTTTAATAGATAAAAACCCCATGGTTATTTATTTATTAGCAAAAAAACCCTTTTGAAGTTCCTTCATAAATCGTATGGAGGTTTTTGTTAATTGTTTAAGTGCAAATGGGGGTTATTGTCAATGTTTAAAGTTAATAAGGGCTTTAATGATATTTTTTTAGGTTAAAAACGGTATTTTTGTATCCTTTGATCGGGGTATAATTATCATTTCGGCTTGAGAGGATTTTTTTTGCTAATAAAAAAAGAACATAGGGATTTTTTGTTAGTTAAACTAAAACAGGGCTTTTTTTTGTTAGTTTGACAAATTACAAGGGGTGTTTTTGCATTTCACTCATTTAAAATATGATACAGTTTAATTTGAGGCCGATTTCTCATAATTTTTTCACCCACTTATTTTATTTTATTTAATACTAGCCGCCGTGCCATGCGGTACGCATGCGTAACTCAAAACATAAATAATAACTAAACTCTTAACAATATATAAAAAATATTAATTTTTAAACTTGGACCTGATTCTCCCAACCAAAAAAGCTTGAATATGAAAAAAATTTGTCAAGGCAAAAAAACAATGAAAAAGCACAAAGAAATAATTAGGTGTAGAAGAGTAAAATAAATTAAAAAATTTGTACATATCTTTCCTTATCTTCTCGTCCAGTTGATACTTTTCCATACCATCTGCAAGCCCGCAACCACGAAGAATAAAACGGTTATAGGTTAAATAAATATCCATGAATGATTATTATATATAAAAACGAAGAAGTGAGAAATAAAGAAGGAAAAAAAAAAGAGAAATTGAGAATAGTGAGGAAGTTACTTTTCAAAATTAAATGGTAGTTTTTCAATGAGTGAATATTGGGAGTGGATAGTTAAACTTAATGGTGGGAGTGTGTAGAAGTTACGTGTTTTAAAATTCAGAAAATTAGGGGTAATTTTGGAAAGCGACAATTTTTTGGTATAGCATGGTGTCGTAACCACCAATTTGTGAGTAAAAACAATTAATTTTTTTTTTTTTTTAAAAATAGTATAGATATTGAAGGTTAATACACATAAAACCAGTGACTCCACATAATTGAATTGGTATATTTTTTAGTTGTTATATGAATATTTGTTGAGAAAGGCAATGTACATGAAAGAAAAATGTTGTTAAAAGTTAGGAAACGCAACATGACTACTGTCAATCTATTACAATATGATTACTACTACTTAACCATATCCTAATCTACTACAATCACTTGTATATTTTAATCACAAAATCACTAGCAAATTTCGCATACTTAAACCCACATTTCAAACTCAAATTTTACAAACTACTTAGAAGACAAGACTGAAAAAAATGACTGGAGGAGTAGACCTCACACTCCCGGAACTCAACCAAGTCGATTCCAAAGGCCTTATGGCGGTCCAAAAACCCGCACACATCGACCGTGAAACCCTCCGTAGGCCCCGTGGGAGGCCCGCTGGCTCCAAAAACAAGCCCAAGGCCCCAATAATCATAACTAGGGAAAGTGCCAACACGCTAAAAGCACACGCCATTGAGGTCACCTCAGGTTGCGATGTGAGCGAAAGCCTAATAAACTTCGCGCGCAAGAAACAACGTGGCTTGTGCGTGTTAAGCGCCACAGGGTGCGTGACCAATGTCACTTTACGCCAACCCTCGTCATCGGGCTCGGTTGTGACACTCCATGGTAGGTTTGAGATTCTGTCACTGCTTGGCTCCGTTCTCCCCCCGGCCCCGCCTGGAGTCACGGGCCTCACAATTTATCTGGCCGGGGCCCAGGGGCAGGTTGTGGGGGGGAGTGTGGTGGGACCACTCGTTGCTTCGGGGCCCGTGGTTATTATGATCGCGACTTTCATGAACGCGGTATTTGATCGCTTGCCATTGGATGATGCTGATGAGATAGTTGTTACGGAGAATCATGGCCGTCAATATCAAACCAATAGGCAACGACACCATATCGATGTTTCGGAGGTGTATGGGATGATTCCACAGAATTTGATCACTAATGGTCATGCTGAGAATTATTCATGGGCTTCGGGCCGGCCTCTGTCTAAGTCCTAAGTTCATGATTAAAATATGGTACTAGATTAGTGAAGGGATTGGATAAAGTTTTCAGTGTTAAGTGGTTAAGTGATATTTACCAATAATTATTATCTTTAATTGTTATTGATTTTTTCATATGTATTAATTGTTGTAATTGATTATACAGAGTGAGCAAGTACTGCAATTGTAGGGGAAAATGCAAACATACAAGAAACTACACTATGAAATTTTTATTATGCCAAACTTTCTTGTGCTTTCAAAAACCCTGCAAAAAACACCCAATTTGTAAAAAATAGGTTGTTTTTGGATCGGCATATTTCAAGAAATAATTTTAAAAATATATCACGTGAAGTTGTAGGGACCAACTTGAAGTATTTTAAAAATGGTTTCGTGAAATATGTCGATCCAAAACGACCTATTTTTTACAAATAGGGTGTTTTTTGCAGGGTTTTAAAAGTACAAGGAAGTTTGACTCAATAAAAATTTTGCAGGGTAGTTTCTTGCAAGTTTAACATAACACAAGGGAGTATTTTGCATTTACCCTTCAATTGTAACTTCATTCTGGTCTTGTTCTGTATTACTTGATCTTGCTAATGCAATTTCATTTTAGAGTGCTATATATGTTTGTTTTTCCTGCTTTGCTATTTGCATGTATATATATCATGTATATATATCACTCATCAAGAAACAATTATTCTTTTTTTTAGCAAAACGGACAATGTAAAACACCAAAAATACCAGCAAAAACATCATAAATTCTTTTACTAGTGATCCTCCTTATCATTAATTTTTTACAGAGTGGTCCCTCTTGTATCTTTTTTCCCACGTTAATCTCCAGTATGAATTATTTGTTTCACTTTGGTCATTTTCAGGTGGTCCAAGATGAACTAAAGTGTGAAAATAATTTTATGAGGGACTAAATTGATAAAGAAACAGTTTAATGAGAGACTAAATTGATAAATAATTAATTTTATGAGGGACTAAATTAATACAAAATAATTTTATGAGGGACTAAATTATAACACTATAAGTAAAAGACCCCTTGTAAATGACCAAAGTGAAACAAATAATTTATAGTGGGGACTAATATGGGAAAAAAACACAAAAGGAACCACTCTGTAAAAAGTTAATAATAAGGAGGATCATTAGTGGTGTTTACCCCATAGAAAAAACTGCCTTTTAAAAATGGAAAATGATTATATGACAGTCCAAACTTTAAAGTCTTTTGTACTACAAATATTTTAGGTTTTGAAAGTTAATTATATTACCTACTACTTGTTTAATAGGTTTAGGGTTTATAATTTCAAGGTTAGGGTTTAATATTTTCTTGATAATTATTTATGTGTCATATAATTAAATTTAAAAAAAAATAAAAAAATATATAAATGACAAGAAAAAAAAGAAAAAAAAAAGCCACAGCCGACTGTACACATGTACAGAGCATATGAATGCGCTTGTTTTAAAATTAACTACGAAACACAAAACAATTACTGGTAAATTCACAATTATGCCATAGATAAATTTTGTAACTCAAATTTGTATATTTTAAATTTTTAATCATACTTTGTTCTAGTTGATATATCAGTTTCGTAACATGAATTTGCCATGTTGTTAATATATAAGTTGTGCAATGTTGTTTCATTTAAATTATCAAAACCTAGAAAACTCCTCCCCGAGCGCGAGAGTACTAATGTGGGAACGAGAGCACAGCGCCCCATTTGAGAAAAAATAATTTTGAGGGTGCCTTTAGAGCGTGAATTTTAATAATTTATTTGTTTATATATTATATTTTGTCCACTTTATAAAGTCGATGATAGTATTCTATATGTAATTAAATATCTTATGCGTTTATTTAAAAGTTTAGATACATTTATGAACTTTGTACTTTTAATTTGGATGTTTCGGAATAAGCTTTTTTGTCTTTTTTAATTAATGAAGTGTTCACTAACTCTTTACTACTATTTATCACACAAAAATGAAAAATGCTTAAAGTTTTGAATATCTAAACTCCAATTTAGAGCTACATGTTAAATAAAAGAAAATGATAGAGTATGTTTTATTGAACACAAACGTGAAAATCGAGTTTAGTCTTGCTAAACTTGATTTTTCTTTTATAAAATTGGTTATTAAAAAAAAATTAGAATAAGTTGGAAAAAGGTTAATTTGAATAATTAATTGAATTTTTAAACTTGACTCACTTTATTCATAAACTTCTCGACTAACATGATAGTCATCTGACAATCCTGGTTAACATGGGACCCGCTCATGAAATGTGTACTTTCAACTGCAGGTTGACCCTACACGGCTACACCGGCATAAGCTCTAGGCGAAATTTAAAATTGGAAGTCATATGTGTTGAAAAAAATAAGTATAAATGATTTATTTGTCTTAGTTTCTAGATATCGGTTAATTAAGTAATATTTTAATTATGCGAATGCACTTTTTATATTTTACATAATATTGTATGACATAATAGATTATAATTTTATCAATTTTAATTTTGAAAAGTTTTTTTTGATCGATGACAATATCGTGAATTTTATTCTATAATAATGCATGCATGTTACTATAATGTATATTTTAAATTGTCAAGATAAATAAATAACTCTAATTTATGAATCAATCTAATATTACTCATAAAATATTATTTCACAAGAGACTCATAAAAAGTCAAACCATGTAAATAACTTTGCTTGAACTTGAAAATCATACCAAGAAATTCAACTCAAGCGCGATTGATTTTTTTTAGTTCAATTATTTTTTTATATCAACTCATATCTAACACATATGTAACATTTAATAACTTTTGAAACTCAATTCGAGCTCGACTTGAAAAGCTTAGTAAAATTTATGTAAAATATCAAGCTACCAGAGATTGACTTGTGTCACGTTTTATTAAAAAATCGTTTTAAGTATTGTTCATTGAAATATCAAGTTCACAAATAATCTCGAGCAAGATTAAAAAAAAAAATCCAATTTGAGCAATATATCATACCCTATTCGTTAATATTTTTCAATTATGTTATGTAATATATTAAAAATAAGTTATATATCATATATTTAAATAAAATATAAAAAAAACGCAACCAGCATTTTGGGACCCTTCGGCTCAAGGGGTCCTTTGCAATGTTTTCAGAACCGGACCGGACAGTGAACCTGTGAGCCAACTGGCCACTGGTTTTACTGGTCGAACCGGTCGAACCGCTGGTCGGACCGGATGATGTCATAATGATATAATAAATATATTTAATTTTAAAGTATATATAATATGCATAAAATTTAAACATTATCCTACAATTGATTAGAAATATATAAAATCTTAGAATATATTTAAATTAAATCATATAATATTTATATAATTATATCATAATTGTAATATGATACTAATTTGTAAGCTCATATAAATATAATATGACTATATTTCTTTATAAAAATTTAAAAGTGTAAGTTAAAAATACAACAAACTTAGAGATTAATAATTTTAAAATATGATTATGTATAAAAGTCTAATATTCAAAATCAAACTTGCATAATATATAGATTTGATTTTCAAAATTTGACACTCTTTATCCTAAAAATAATATTGGAAAGAAATATCTTATAGAACAAATTTTAATAAAAAAATATTATTTGAGTATTAGTTTTCATTGATAATGTGTAAAATGTTAATTTGAGTTATCAAAATTTAATTTATAAACAAATTTGTCTACAAGTTTTCTGTAATTTATAGATTTTTTTTGTACTAAAATTTCAACAAAAATGGTGTAGCTCAAATGGTAAGAAAGTTATGTTTCATGCAAGAG
Source organism: Penstemon newberryi var. newberryi (assembly GCA_030819805.1). NCBI lineage: Eukaryota > Viridiplantae > Streptophyta > Magnoliopsida > Lamiales > Plantaginaceae > Penstemon > Penstemon newberryi. The sequence continues at coordinate 32,724,128 of JAUALY010000006.1, read as the reverse complement.
GTTGGGTGTTCAAATCCCACATTCTACAAGAATTTTTAATTTATTTTAAACATTAATAAAATTTAAAAAATAAAAAAAAAAGAAAAAACAAAGGAAATTCAGAATCGGGTTGAACCGGCCCAAACCGGTTCGCCGGTTCATCGGTTTTGGACCGGTTCAACCCGGTTTAGTCTGATTTTTCAATCAGGTCGTTTTAGGGGGTAAACCGGACCGGACCATCCTCCAGCTCGCGGTCGAACCGGTCGGACCGGCCGGTCCGGTCCGGTTTTAATAACATTGGTCCTTTGCGGCCACTTAATTTGTCAACCTATATAAGTCGGCCATGCTTACTAGTAGACCTGACATGTATAGTCTTTCTTGACCTGATTGGCCAAATTACATCAATTGGGTGGAAAATGAATCTCTACAACCCCTCCCCTAGGGGTGGGCATTGGGTTCGGGTAACCCAAACCCGACCCGTCCCGTTTTTAAAATACCCGAACGGGACGAGTATTTATTGGGTTTGGGTACCCGAACTTGAAAACCCGTATTTTATTACGGGAATACGGGACGGGTTTGGGATTAGCCTCTCCAACCCCGAATACCCGAACCCGTCTATATTTTTTTTTTACTATTATATAATTATACACTTTACTTATACATTAATTAATAAATTAATTAACATTATCTAATAAAGACCTTTTTTACTTTACCTTAATATTCATTTTAAATCTTACACTAGTTATTAATACATTACGTTTGCCTCAGTTCTAAAAACTTTCATAGTCTTTACAGCTCTACCACTTCTACTTCTTCTCAACTACGCCACGGCATACAAAGTTTTTTTCTCTACATTAAATTACTACTATTACTAATCTATTACATATAAAATTTTATATATATATTGTAATTTAATTTTGTTAGAACATGAAGAATAGGCGATTTATAAAAATATGGGACCCGTAATCCCGTCCCGCAATAATTCGGGTACCCGCTTCCGGGTACCCGAATTATTACGGGGCGGGTTTGGGATGAAATGTGTCAATCCCGAAATTTACTATACCTATATCTCTAACCCCAAACCCGCCGCAAACCCGTCCCGTGCCCACCCCTACCCTCCCCCTCCCCCTCCCCCTCCCCCTCCCCCTCCCCCTCCATTGGATTTGCTCTTATTAACAGTACTACAAACGCGAATTTGGACTTGTCGATTCGCAAACTTCAAAAAAATGCTCCCAGCGCAAATTTAGAGCGAGTGTGAGGATGTGAAACCGCATATTTAGTTACCTAGATCAAAACACATATTTTCTAAACATAATGTATAACTTAAATCGATCAAAGTAGGTGTGTAATATCGAACAATTATTGTTTAAGCTTGATTTGAATTTTGTATCAAACTTGAAATCGTGTTTTATGTTAGTTTGATTATTAGACGAACAGAGTTTAAATACATATTTACCAAACGAACTCGAGTCATGTATTGAATAATTTGATATTTTTACATGTATTTTGTCAATTCTTATCTTATCGAGTCAAGTCGAGTCTAGCTTTGAAAGTTTTCAAATGGAAAATGATGTTTAAACTTGTTTGATTCGTATAACAAACCAAACTCGAACGAGTTTTTATCAAACGAGCTAGAGTCGAGTATCCAATAGTTTGATATGATTTTTAGTCCTACTTGGAAGTTTTGCCTAATCCGACACTACATAATTATCCCCAAAACGCAAGCTCAGCCCCACATATATGGAAGGAAAATTTTGGCCCAAGTCTGGCTTGACCAAACCTATCCAACTACCAAGTAAGTATATTACACTTGCTTTATGATTGATCACTCTATGGGAGTTACATCCAATCCCAAAACAAGTGTATTGCACTTGTCATGTAGTTACTTTGAGCTCGACCAAACCCGGTATGAGTAAGAATTTCCCCTATATAGAATATTGGAACCACAAAAAGAAGGAAAAAATAAAGAAAAACAAATTTACTAAGAGAAGCAAAGAAACATTCCTTCATCCCTACCCAAAAAAAGAAGCAAAGAAACATGCCTTCAACCTTACCTAAAAAAGTAAGAAATTAAGATGCTAAAAGGCTAAAATCCAAACCTGAAACCCCCACCTCAGCATGTAAAATGGCGAATTATTTTTATAAGTATATAAGAATAAATAAAAGCGAAAGATATGTACCCAAAATAAAAAATAAAAATAAATCCTAAAGATAGTGATTCCCGTGGAAAATATATACTATACTGCTGGAGTAATTTATACAAATTTTGCCCATGTTCATATATGTTGTATAACATAAGTAGTTGATTATTTATTTCTTAATTGAATAGTGCAGTGAAAAGTTTAGCAAATTTAGTACTATATTATATTACTATAACAGGAATGAGAATCCATGCTTTGCTTGGGAGCTTGAAAAGGAGATCCCAACAAGAAAGAATAGTGCAAGTTATCCTGCAGATATGGAAGTCATTAATTTCGGACATGGAGAAATTTTAGGCATTGAAAAATTCTTGTTCATTTGATTACACTCTTTCAAAAAAAAAAAAAAATTTGAAAATGATTAGAATTCACTACATGGAGTGGACTAAATTCACTTATACGGCTTCAACCTAACACACCTCAAAAGCTAGCTTAAAAGGTAGTGATTGCCTAAAATCTTATAAAATGGTATTAACTATGATTTTCAACTCATGTGAAACATTTAATCTCAATACTCCCCATTCACGTGTGGGCCGGCTAAATTTGTGGGTGAAGCAAACCCAACACGTGATATATTATTGCCCAACCTTGAGAATTGCGATATGTGGATATAGCCCAACACACGAATAATGAGACTCCAGATCTTTGTTAATCGGAGGAATAATGACACTACAAACCTTGTTTAACTGGAGGAATAATGACAACCCATGCCTTTGTTATCTGGGTGAAATGTGTAGGTAGATAATAAATCCCATCATGCATACAAGGAGGAGCCCATAATAGAAGGAGGTGAATTACTTCAACCTGAGACTCTGATACCATATAAGAATTCATCACATGGATTGTGTAAGTCAACTTATACGGCTTCGTCTTAACACACCTAAAAAACTAGCTTAAGAGGTGAGGATTGCCTAAGAACTTATGAAGTAGTTTTTTTTTTTTTTTTTTTGCAGACAACTTATAAAGTAGATCTAACTATGATTATAACTCATTGTGGGACATTTAATCTCAATTCTAGCCTTGATTTCGTTTATGTAAGAATTTTGTTCCTCGCTAGTTAGTAAACAATCTTTTTTATATACCAAACCACAAATAGTGATTTTTCTTTTTCAAAGAAATAATTAAAGAAAATCACTATATAAACTTGTAAGTTTTAATTTAACCGTCAAATTTTATATCATTATCTACAGTTGACGACTAATAAAATACCAAAGACCCAGAAATAAAATCATAAATATATATTGTCTACGCCGATATGCACTAAGGGACAAGGGGGGCTATAGACCCCCCTCAATTTTTATTTTTTATTTTTTATGTAGTAGTAGTTATTATTATTTCTTTTTAAAAAAATAAATAAAGCCTAATAAATTGGCCTAATCCCAACCCAAATTATAAAATTTTAGTCCAATTAATAACACAATTCACTCTAATAATACATCACTCTACCCAACTCTCCAGCCCAAATTAGCTTTACAAATAAAAGATCAAGATATAGTAAATGTTATGAAATTAGTCAAATTAGCTAAGGATTGTCTTCAAGAGATAAGAGATGATGGATGGGGATCTTTGTTGGAGGAAGTTACTCCTTTTTTATTCTAAGAATGAAATTGAAATTCCTTCAATGAGTAATATCTATGTTCCATATGGGAGGCCAATGCGTAGGATTGAAGAAGTGACTATCGAGCATTATTACAAAGTTGAGAGATTCAATTCGGTGATAGATAGACAATTGCAAGAGTTGAACAACCGTTTCAATGAAGTAAACACATAGTTGCTTTTTTTTTTGTTGCATGCTTAAACTCATCCAATCGATTTGAGGCTTTTGACAAAGAAAAACTTGTCCGTTTTGCCGAACTTTATCCAAATGACATCTCTTTTCATGAGCTCTCGGTCCTTCCCAATCAACTTGAAAATTATATTAGAGATGTTCGATCAAGTGATGATTTTTCTAGCTTGAAAGGGATTGGTGATCTTACTAAAAAGATGGTTGCAACTAAAAAGCATGTCGCATTCTCGATGGTTTACAAACTTGTGACATTGACGCATATTCTACCAGTTGCAATTGCATCAGTTGAGAGAACTTTTTATGTTATGAAGATAATAAAGAATCAACTTCGTAACCGAAGAGACGATCAATGGTTAAATGATAGTTTAGTTGCTTTATAGAGAGAGACATATTTAGTAGTATTTCAAACGATGCTATCATGGACCGATTTCAAAAGATGAAAAATCCTCGTGGTCAATTATTAAATAAATACGTAGATATTTTGGGTTCTTTTCGGACTATAACGAGGAATCATATGTAATTAAAGTATCCCTTGGAGTTTATTTTTGTCAAACTCCACCTCTCCGTTTTTGTATTGCGTCATATATTTTCTCGTGAATAATATAAGTTTTAAGTTCAACAGTTTGATTGGATTTTTTTGTTTGTTTAAGTTTAGCCCCCCCTAACCAAAAATCCTGGATCCGCCGCTGCCGATAGGAGTCGTGGCGGCCAAAGAAAAGTTGAGACCCAAAGACCAGAGTATTGGATACAATTTTTGCTAGTGTGAGTATTTTTTTTTAATTAGTTATTCTTAGTTATATAACATTAATTGAAAAAATTATGATGTAATAATTGATATATTTAATATTAATCTTCGTAAAAGGAAAAGTTGACCACGTGACACACAACAAATTAAAATGTAGTAATCTAAACATTGGATACTTCACGTTTACTTCCTACTTTATCCATTTACATTTTACGTGGACCATCACTATATAGATACATAATTATACCAAAGAGTGTTGGTTACACTTGCATGCATATCATGGCTATAAATAGCCTCACAATTGATTGGTTTTTCACCACAACTGAGCTAAAAGCATTTAAGCACATATATATTTTGATTAACCAAAAACAACTTTGTCCTTTCGAAAAATGAATCCCGAATATGGCAAATTTAATCCAGTTGATGATGGGCATTTCGGAAAACAACATTTTCACCACAAAGTGCATTCAAGCAATAAAAACGTAATGTCTAAAATGTTAGGCCCTGAATCCACCGAAATCATTGGCAAAGTTCAACGTGAGCATTTCGGAAGGGATTTCGTTTTCGGAAGTGCAACTGCGGCATTTCAGGTTCAAAATTTTGTTCTAATCTTCCACAATTCATTGTTGAATTTGTAATTAATGATAGTCCCTATATGGGTTTCTTCAAAAAAAAAAAAAAAAAAGATTTCACCTACTCCAGTCTATCTCTATATATAGCTCCAATAAACTTTACCATACATGTGTTACTTATAGGTCGAAGGTGCGGCTAATCAAGGTGGTAAAGGACCCAGTGTATGGGATCATTGGACGTGCCATCAACCAGGTCCAAACTTCTTTTTCTATATATATATTGTTTACGACTAATTGTCCCACATGGATTGTAAATCAAGTTTTAAGTTTACCTTAATTATAAGACTTTGGGCAATCCTCAGTCATAAGCTAACTAACTTGCTTTTGAGGTTGAGTTAGGCCAAAACCATGTAAATGAATTTAGCCCAATTCATGCAATAAATTCTAATACATGTCAAATCTGAAAACACTTAGTGGTGAAGTTGAAGTAGGTCTGGGGTGCCGGTCGCCCCTCCTCCCCCAAGAATTGTGTTGCAATATTTTGATTATTAAAGTCTAAGGGTGAGTTTGGCCCAGCGGTGAGAGCTCTTAAAAATATTTCTAGACCTCCATTATGATTTTTGAAGTGATTGACCCCAATTATAGAAATTGCTTTTATTCAATCGTGATTTTAATGGTGTTTGACCCCCAATATCATAATCATTTTTGGGATCTCCAGAAGCTAAAAATCAACTTATTTTATAAGCTACTAAAGTATTACTTTTACAAAATCTATTATCCAAAAGTAATTATTTTATAATTGAATTTTATCATAATCAATTATTGCAAAAATTCATTTTAGTAAAATTAATTCTCTTATAATTGATTTTCAAATCGCTATGCCAAACTCACCCTAAATGTGTTCTTTCATTGTTTTTTTTCCTTTTTCATAGTTATAAAGGAATATAATCTTTATATATATATATATATATATGTATGTATAACACAATTTTCTCCTTATTATTTTGTCTACTTTAATGAACTTCTTTTTTAAAAAAAAATCCTTAATAAATGTAAAAGAAAACATTATTTTATTTTCTTAATTTAGTGCAATAAAAATCCTCGTCCCAAAAAAAACCCGTCAAGCTCCACCACTATAAAAACAAAAAAACAAGTTTACGTGTGTTTATATATACACATAAATTACGTAGACTAATTAATAATATGATCATTCTATTGGCAGACAAAGTATTGGATGGCAGCAATGGAAATGTTGCCATTGACCACTATCAACAATATAAGGCACGTATTTGTTATATATATATATATAATTGTAACAAACATAAATAAGGTTAAATTAATTAATAATCACAAATATTTTTTACAATTTATATTTTCAGGATGATGTGAAGTTAATGAAGAATATAGGCCTGGAAGCTTACAGGTTTTCTATATCATGGCCTAGAATATTGCCAGGTGCATATCTTTTACTAGAAATTTGATCATAAATTAACATATATCAAATATTTTAATTTTGTACAAATTAAATGTATAATCATGTTCTAATTAATTAGATTAATTTGTACAAATTAATCACTAGGTGGAAGAATTAATGCCGGCATTAACAGTGAAGGAATCAAGTTCTACAGCGACCTTATCGACTTACTTTTGGCTCAAGGTATCGAGCCTTATGTGACTCTCTTCCATTGGGATCTTCCACTTGCTCTAGAACTTGAATATGGTGGCTTCTTATCTGATAAAATTGTGTAAGTAATTAATCATGTACTTATTTTCACGAGAGAATTATATTTTTGGTACCACGCGAGCTTTATGTTAAGTTTTACTTTTGGTATCAAATTAAACAAATATAGTTCAACACATTTGAAACCATAATTTAACAAATCATTCCACATTTGATATCGCCGTTAACATCACCGTCAAATTGTTGACGTGGTTGTTAAGTCAATTATAATTATTGCAAAATTAGTGTCATAACTTATACTAGCTAACAAATCTACCCTATAACAGTACGGGCTGATAAAATAACATTTCGATTGAATTGTCAGCTAGTATAAGTTATGATATATACCAATTTTGCAATAATCAAAACTGACATAACGGCCACGTCACCAATTTGACGGTGATTTTAAATTTAATTAACGGTGGTACTAAATGTGGAACGATTTGTTAAATTATAGTACGTTGATAAATTGTTTGGTATCAAAAGTAGAAATTGATATAAACCTCGGTATCAAAAATGCAATTATCTCTTAATTTCACCATCAATTTATTAATTTTACGACACAAAAGTTGATAAATAAAGAAAAAATATTATTCGTGCAGGAAAGATTTTACTGAATTTGCGGAGTTGTGTTTTTGGGAATTCGGAGATCGTGTTAAAAATTGGATCACGTTCAACGAAGGATGGACCTACTGTAATTTTGGATATATGGTGGGTACATTTCCACCGGGCCACGGCATGTCTAGTGTTGAGCAACGTAATTCGAAATATCGTTGTTGTAATCATAAGGGTGCTTGGATTCAACAAATTTTCTCCGAAATAGATGCAGTCAAAGAACCATATCAGGCGGCACATAACATGTTCCGTGCCCATGCAAATTCAGTGGAAGATGGGATTCAACGGGTTTGCTCCGAAATAGATGCGTTCGCAGAACCATATCTGAAGGCACATAACTTGTTCCGTTCCCATACAAATGCAGTGGATGTTAGCTCCAAAGGAGATCCAGGCAGAGAGCCATATAGGGCGGCACATAACATGCTCCTTGCCCATGCACATGCAGTGGATGTGTATAGAAAACTATTTCAGGTGCATGCATGTTGAATCTCATTGATGAGATTAAATACTAATTGTAACTAATTTATAATTAATGTTAATTTTACTTATGTTAATATTCAATGATAATTTAGTTAACTTTGTCTTGAATCTAATTAACAGAAGAATCAAGGTGGAAAGATCGGGATCACGAACAATTGTCATTTTTTTGAGCCCCTTAATGACACCGACGAAGATAGGGCTGCTTGTATTAGAGCTCTCGACTGGATGTTAGGATGGTAATTATAATTAATCTTTAATTCTCGAGTCGGTAAATTCTTCCAAATTTTGTCAAAACAATTGTATGTTCGATCACATTAGAAGTACAAATTAATCCCATTGGGATAAAATCTACATAAACCAAGATCAATTTTCATTAATTGTAATGTGGCATTGTATTGCACATTTTTCTTGTGATTAGGTTTGTGGCTCCAGTAACAACGGGTGATTATCCTCCAAATATGAGGAAATCAGTTAAGGAACGACTTCCAAAATTTTCTCCCGAAGAAACCAAACTGATTAAGGGTTCTTATGATTTTATCGGATTAAATTACTACACAACTTGGTATGCAACCAATGCACCCAGACAACCTGGTGAAAAACCCACTTATCTCTCAGATCAGGAGCTTACTACACAAAGTAAGTACTAAAACTTTCAACTTTTTGTTATTCACTCTCTTACTTTTTGATATGATTTCTTCAATTTCATGGTTTACACTTACCTTATTTTTTTCTTCAAATTCATTGTTTATAGCTGAAAAAAATGGTGTACCGATCGGTGAACCGGTAATCTTGTCATCCTTATGACCTTTTCTATAAAGTAGCTTACATACGCCCAATAATTCTAAATAACGATTGAATTTTATTTCTCTTCTTATTTAGACCGGTGCAACTTGGCTATTTATCGTTCCCAGGGGAATTTACAATCTATTGGTCTATGTAAAGGAAACCTACAACACCGATCTCATTTACATTACCGAAAATGGTAATTAATTGCCATATTTAACATTAACTTTGTTGGTACTAAACAATTTATATATGTTTCTTAGATGGTAACAAAGATTTTTATATTTTCATTGATACATATAGGTATGGCTGAAGTCAATAATCCGAATCTTACAATTTCAAAAGCTAGGATGGACCCGCAGCGAGTAAGATACTACAATCAACATCTTTGGTACCTAAGAAAAGCAATTATGTAAGTCATAAAATTGTGTTTGTGGTTCACTAAAATAATTAACCATGTCTTCATTCTTTAAAATGATCGAATAAAACTCTCAATTATATTAATTTGACTAAATTGTCACTGTCTTGTTATAGGGAGGCCGATGTCAATGTGAAGGCTTATTTCTTATGGTCATTTGCGGATAATTTTGAATGGGCTGAAGGATACACAAGTCGATTTGGTATCTTCTATATAGATTATAAGGATGGACGTTATACAAGAGTTCCTAAAACCTCTGCTATATGGTGGAAGAATTTCTTCACCAAAAAGTCTATCAGAGGCTCTTTGAAGAGAGAAGCTAAGGAAATTGGACATGGGTGTGATTTGGAGAAGAAACCCAAAGGATATGGGAGTGATTTGGAGAAGAAACCCAAAGTCATGAGTGGTTAGAAATGTCATTTTCGTTTAATTTGAGCTCATAATTGTGTGTGATTTACGTTTTCTTTTGATTTAAGCTAATAAAACTAAGTGTGCTTTTGCTTGTATTCATTGAGTTTGTTTTCGTTTTCTTTCCATATGAGCTCAGAAAAGTGTGATTCTCTTTGTATTTTCTATTAATTTAAGTCAATAAAACTAAATTTGTGTTTGTATTTAAACAATAAATTTATTTTTTCCATATGATCATTTATTAATTTAAATAATAATAACATTTATGCTGTGGATGAGGCCTTAGCTTATTGGTCACGAATGTGAGTATTTTCTCTAGTTTAATACTAACTTTTGTTATTTGTTTATCTTTGTACTTTGTTACCATTGTAATAAATTCGATATATTGATTGATGTAATAAATGATGATTGATGTAAACGATGTATTTACCGTATCAAAAAAAAAAAAAAAAAACTTTCATGCTTCTTATTGATTGTATTTTGTTAATAACTCTAGTTAAACATTTAATATTCTATGTTACTTACTTAAAATTACTCATTTAATTTAAAATTAATTGAGTTCCTTACTACAGGAATCAACAATCAAACATTTGTTTGCATGTAAAGAATACATTTATATATACTCCAAAATTCATAACAAGGATCATGTTGATGTATGATGCAAAGTTTTCATATAAATTCGCAAAAGATTAATTGTTTTGATGAAACTGAAGTACTAAGACAAACTTAAATTTAAAATTAATTGAGTTCCTTACTACTGAAGAAGCAATCAAATATTTGTTGCATGGAATGAATTACATTAAGATAACTTAGTACTAGATTTATATACTCAAGAATTCATTAGAAAGATCTTGGTTGTATGTGGTGCAGGGTGTGTTTATAAATTGAGATAACAAAAAATAAATGTTTGAAGGGCAAAGAGAATGTATGAATGCCATGTACATGTAACCTTAAATTAGATGCAGTGGTGGAGCCATAAAGTAATTTCATCGAGATCATTGTAAAACTAGAGATTATATTAATTTCCAAATATTAATGAGAAAAATTACTCAAAAATAATTTCATCACAATGATAAAATTTAAAAATAAATTAATTCAAACTTCAAAATCAATTAACTAGATGAGAATATTTTAGTAAATATCAACGTGAATTTATCATAGACTAGAATCTCGTTTCCTTGGGTTGTTTCGGATAATATCGTAAACATTTCCAAAAATTACGAAAATAGTTGGAAAAATGTTAAATCAAATAAACATGTTGATGTAGAAACTAGTATATACTTTTATTTGTTACACCCAAAAAAAAGAAAACCATTTATATAAGCATATGCAAATTTTGATTTATGATGTAACTGTTGGAATTTTTAAAAGTTTTATAACTTCAAACAATGAAATAATTTTGTAACTATCAAAATTGATGGTGACATAAATCCAATAATCACCCTTTTAATGCCTATTATGTGGCTCATCAAATTTTTGGACCTTAGATGTCTCATATACACTATAAATAGGGGTGGGGGTCTTAGGAATACACACACTCACTAACTAGATGCATCCGCTAAAGTATTTTCATATTGTTAAAATTGCAGTAGAGATAAGGTTTGGTTCTTGTCTTCCTGTGAACGTGCTCACAGATAAGGATGTCGGCGTGGCCATTGAGTTTTATCTTGGGATTGTGATCAGCCATATATATATAAATATGTGAAAATTTAATATTAAGATGCAATACTAATTCCACGAGGTGAAAAACTGCCTCAGGACTAGCTATAAAGGCTAGATCATTTATCATCGAGGGGGATGGGCGTAAGCCCGTAAGGGAGTCACCTCTGGGAGTAACCGAGCCTTTGTGATTGGAGACCCCATGAAGAAGGTTTAATGGGTAGAAACAACCTGTAATGCGTGACTCGTTTAACACTAATTTATAGGAGAGCACCTCTTTCCCATCCCTATGGTGATAGTGTTTCAAAGTGTGATGTTATGGTTGGGTTTAACTCTTAATGAGATCAAGGCGGGAATCCCGCAAGGTATAGGTCGCACGTACCATTGGAGGTTTCACCTAAGTGAGAGAATTGTCGTTGGGCCGTGGCTATGAGTTTGCGCTGACCCTAGAAACCCTCATGAGAATCAAGATACGAGCGCATGGCCGTTAACGCGCTAACCCGCAAACTAAAACCAATGTCGATATTGTGTGTGTGATGTATTGAAGTTTGGCCAAGGGACCTAATTCAAGGCGTTTGCACTAAAATGAAAATCATCAACCTTCAGTGTAGGCTCAAGCCCGAAAGGCTCTTGTACCCATTCCACAGTATTTTAGTGCCCTATTTCCAGTAGGCATTCTTTAAAGTTTTAAAACTTGTGGGGGATTGTTGGAATTTTTAAAAGTTTTAATACTTCAAACAATGAAATAATTTTGTAAATATCAAAATTGAAGGTGACATAAATCCAATAATACCCCTTTAATGCCAATTATGTGGCTCATCAAATTCTTTGACCTTAGAAGTCTCATATACACTATAAATAGGGGTAGAGGTCTTACGAATACACACACTCACTAACTAGATGCATCCACTAAAATAGTTTCATATAGTTTAGGACCAAAAACCAAAATTTGTAATTAGTTTGGGACGAATTCTGGAATCTTGTATAATTGTTCATGCTAAAATTTGCCACGTCGTGACACGTAAGCAACCATGTGGCAAGTGAGACGATATTCCAAAAAAATATAAAATTACGGGACGAATTTGGCTAAGTGACATGACTTGGGAGGAAAATCCAAAATCACTTATTAGTTTGTAACGTTTTTTACAATTTTGCCTTATTTAAATTTAGCGTAAAACCAAAATTTCCCTACAGTAACCAAAAACAAAATTTTTTATTTATGAAAATGATTCAACAATTCAATAATTTCAAACAGCAACAAATACACAATATTTTATCAATATATGTATCAAGTGGCCTTTAACTCTGTTATTACATGTATATAAGAGGAGATGGAAAAGTCTACAGTGGTACCTCTTCTTACGCCTCCTGCCTTATTAGGAAATCTCATATATTAAGTATGTTGAATTAAATGTATATATTTATGTTTATAATCCTATATTCACTTTGCTGATTTAGTGTAATATGTATCCCACAAAAAGTGGATCACGTTTTTCTAGCCTTAGACTTAGCCTACTGTATTAGTCATAGCTTTTTGTATATATATTGCAGAATACTAATGAATAAAAATGAATTTTCCTCCAATGTTCATTCTATTAAAGTATTATTTAAGATGGTATCAGCAACCAACCTATTGCACTGTTACTAACTTTTCGAAAAGCCTTATCAAATATCAAAAACCATGACAGATAATAAACAAAAATCAGTAGATAAACCCATTTCCAAAAGTTTCTAAAACCAGTAGCGTCACTTCTTCCATGGATTTATCCAGTCCATATTTTGTCCCTCATTTGGATCAACCCGGTCACATGCTTGTCCCAACAAAACTAAATGGATCCAATTATCCTTCATGGAGTAAATCCATGATTCATGCCCTTACAGCAAAATACAAAATTGGTTTTATTGATGGATCTATCAAGCAACCATCTGCTACAGAAAATCCAACTGAGTATGCTCAATGGAAATAATGCGACTCCAAGCTTTTATCATGGTTCATACATGCAGTGAAACTAGATCTGGCCAAAAGAGTCATTTATGCCACAACAACTCATCGAGTGTCGGCAGATTTCAAGGACCAATTCTCACAGAATAATGCACCCGCAATATATCAAATTAAAAAATCACTGGACTCTTTGTCACAAGGCACAATGACTATTTCAACATATTACACAGAACTCAAGAGTCTGTGATGACTTAGATACATATCGACCTATCCCTACTTGCAATCAGATGATCACACACATTGAACAAAGAGAAGAGGATTGAATGATACAATTTCTTATGGGCTTGAATGACACTTATAATGGTGTTCATACCAACATCCTAATGATAACTCCTCTGCCTATTCTCTCATCATTCAAGATGAAATGCAATGACAAGTGGCATCTGATCAAACAACTGAAAACTTTTCCATTGTTGTTGTAGTTAAAAACCATTCCAATAACTTCTCAAATAAATCAAAGGGCAAACATTGTGAACATTGTAACAAAGATGGCCATACAATTTAAAATTATCATACTTTAAAGTTTCATTGCAAATATTGTGATAAAAGAGGACATACTGATGATAGATGCCGGTACAAAAATGGCACATGGACACCCAATGTCACGGATAATTGACAAAATCAATCACAACAACAGCGTGGATTTCAAAGGAAGTCATTTCCTGCTGCTAATGCAACAGATTCGCAGGATTCCAACATAACAAGCCAAATTTCAGATCCAGTTAATGTCTTACAAGGATTTTCCAGCGTGCAAATCCAACATCTTTCTCGTGCCTTATCAATGATAAACCCAAGCCATAGTACTGGTAATAAAAACACTTATGCAAATGCAACAGGTCGGTATTTGTTTTACGATGCTTCTATCAATTCTATATTTACTAAACCTTGGATTTTGGATAGTGGAGCCACTGATCATATCACATCTGATTCTACACTTTTGAGTAAAACACAATCATCATCGATACCTATTGTTAATTTACCAACTGGATCTACAACCTCAATAACTTCAACTGGCACTGTATCTTTAAATTCTGATATCACATTAAATGATGTTTTGTGCGTTCATAGTTTTTGCCTAAATCTGATCTCTGTGAGTAAAAATACTGCTGCCTTAAACTGTTGTGCCATTTTTTTCCCCACATTTTGTGTCTTGCAGGACTTGACTACGGGGAAGATGATTGGCTCAAGTAAACAACAAGGTGGTCTCTATTACATGCCTCCATTGCAAATAACACCAATATGTCATCAAACTTCACATCCTAGCAGCTTATGGCATATGCGCCTTGGACACCCATCACCATTTAGTCTCAAATTGGCTTCTTCATTAATTTCTTCAAATAATAATATTTCTTATGATAATAACTGTACTGTTTCTCCCATGGCAAAACAAACAAAACTTCCATTTCCATTAAGTTCTATATCAACTCATACTCCATTTGACTTATTAAATTGTGATATATGGGGTCCTCACAAAATTTCCACTCACTCACATGTACGATTTTTCCTCACAATTGTAGATGATTTTACAAGGTGTACTTGGATATTTCTTATGCAACACAAGTCTGAAACTCAAAATATTTTAAAATCTTCCATTGAATTTGCTCATACTCAATATTATGCTTGTGTCAAAGCAGTCAAACCAGTCAAAGTTGATAATGATTTTGAATTTTTGCCCATGAGAAACTTTTTTAGGTCCAATGGCATTGAATATCAATGCACTTTGTGTTTACACTCCGCAACAAAATGGAGTTATCGAAAGAAAGCATCGCCACATTCTCACTGTAGTACAAACACTACTTTTTCAATCTCATTTATCTTTGCATTTTTGGGGTGAGTATGTTTTAAATGATGTTTATCTTATTCACCGGTTACCAACTCAACTGCTTTCAAATAAGACCTTTTGAAATTCTTTGCAACCGTCCAACCTCACTTGATCACCTAAAGGTTTTTGGTTGTCTACGTTGTGCAACTATTGTACACTCAATTCATAAATTTGCATTAAGAGCTAAACGCTGCATTTTTGTTGGATATCCAACTGGTCAAAAAGGATATAAACTATATGATTTGGAAACTAAGAATTTTTTTGTTAGTCGTGATGTTAAATTCCATGAAACCATTTTTCCATTTTCTATCTCGATCAAATTATGATTTTGTGGTGCCTAATTTCCTATATGAGACCACAGATACACAACCCGTTACATTGTCTTTTCCTTCAAACACTAACTCTAACAAACTTGAGTAAACCTAAACAACCAATACACATGAAACCATCCCACACATTGCAAACTACACCAGAAATTGAAACTGCACCACCACTTGAAGTCATATCAAACATTCCTACTACTACATCCACTCCACCTCTGAGACAGTCAACACGACCTAAGAGACCTTCGGTGTGGCATATAGTGTTGGTCCCAAAAGTGTTCAATGAGGTCTAGAGGGGGGGGGGGGTGAATAGACCTCAGAAAACTTTAAAACTTTTTGACTTTTCAAATCAGCAGACTAAGCTGATCGAGATTTGTAAGACTACTAAGCTGATGCGCACAAAACTTTATCAGCAGAGTTGACCACTCATCTGATTTTCACTTAGATGATTTCAGATGTTAAATCAGAGTTTTTAGAAACTAGTTGGCAGCGGATATTCAAAGTGTTTTTCAACCAATCTGTTCCTCTTTAAGTTTGCTCACTCAAAAGATTTTGTCCCCAGTTTTTACAACTCCTTTTAAAATCTTTTGGTTAAATCGTATGTTTGAGTTCTTTGATAAATATGCAAAGTATAGCAAACAGTAATTCAAACACACAGGATTTTTATAGTGGTTATATGGATAAAAATCCTTTAGTCCACTCTTCCAAGTCACACAGATCTTGGGTTATACTAGAAAACACAAAGTAATCAAGTATACAATGCTTGCGCTGATCAACAAATGAAAAGCCACAAGTGCGCTGTAAGAAATCACACAGAAATCCTACACTCCGAAGCTAGATCACTCACTTAGACGGATCTACACTCCTCACGCTATTTTCAGTACATAAGATCACTCAGAAATCCTATACTAGGAAGCTATATCGCTCACAAAGATGGATATACACTCCTTTCTTTTACAGTTGAAAGTCACTCAGACAGACAACTAAGTTCTCTGTTCTTCAACGAAAAGCTTTGTCAACAAATGACTTCGGATTGTGATCAGATGACTCAACTGATGGATCTTGCTCTTATGATATGATCTTGAGTTGTGCAAGCTCTCTTTGGATCTTCAATTATGTCTTCTATTTATACTCCCAGATTTTGAATTTCTGCCCGTTGAAGGTTGGCAGGAATCTACAGTCCTCGAGTTCTGGTCCTGACACGCGGAAAGACTCCCTGCAACTGTTGCACTGTACACTCTGCTGTACGGATGTTTGCTTTATGTCAGTCGCATTTAATGCACTCAGCTCTTAGCTGGTTCCCGTTGATAAGCTTCCTGACCGTCTTCACTCTGCTGGTGGAAGTACTCTGCTGATGATCACTCTGCTGATCATTCGGCTGATGGCTTCTCGGCTGATTCAAGAACGAACACATCTGTCTTGACTCGGCTGATAATACCCATCTGATATCCCACTTCGCTGATTCGGTCACTTAGCTTCCAGACCATGAGATAGGTTTCACTAAGCTGTTCAGTTCTTAGTTGATGACTTCCAGATTACCCTTTTTGTCATCTTCAAAACCTTCTCCAATATCAACCAACATAAAGACTTCCTGATGTCATCTCAAGCTAATCAGTCCACCTCAGCACCAAGTTCTATTAAAGGTACTCGATATCCTCTTTCTCATTTTCTTTCTTACTCACGTTTTTTATCTTCCCATTCCGCATTTTTAGCTACCATCATAGATCACACAGAGCCTAAAACTTATTCCCAAGCTATCCTTGATCCATATTGGCAACAAGCAATGAAGACAGAATTAGAAGCACTACAGCTAAACAACACATTGGACTTAGTCCCATTGCCTATTGGCCATAAAGCAATAGGTTGCAAATGAGTCTACAAGATGAAATACAAATTTGATGGCAGTATTGAGCGTTATAAAGCTCGTCTAGTTGCTAAAGGATACAATCAAGTCGAAGGTATTGACTATCAAGAAACATTTTCACCAACAGCAAAGCTTACAACTCTTCGTTGTCTCCTTACCGTCGCTTCTGCACGCCATTTGTATTCCACCAATTAGACGTTCAAAATGCCTTCCTCCATGGTGATTTACATGAAGTTGTCTATATGGAATCTCCACCTGGCCTTTGCCGACAGGGGGAGAACACTGTATGTCGGCTCAACAAGTCTCTATATGGGCTTAAACAAGCATCAAGAAATTTGTTCTCCACATTTTCATAAACTATTCAGAAAGCTGGTTATCAACAATCAAAGGCTGATTATTCATTTTTCACAAAGTCTCAAGGTAATTCTTTTACAACCATTCTCATATATGTTGATGACATACTCCTTGCAGGAAATGATCTACATGAAATGGGAAGGCTCAAAGTTTTCCTTCTCAAGCGCTTTTGTATCAAAGATCTTGGAGATTTAAAGTATTTTATGGGTATTGAATTCTCCCGCTCGAAAAAGGGCATTTTTATGTCACAAAGAAAGTATGCATTGGACATCCTACAAGATTCAGAACTCTTGGGTGCGCGTCCAGACAATTTTCCAATGGAGCAAAATTTGAAACTCACTCCCACTGATGGACCATAGCTAAATGATCCAGCAAAGTACATAAGACTAGTTGGTAGATCGATTTATCTGACAGTGACAGACCTGATATAGTCTATTCAGTTCGCACATTAAGCCAGTTCATGTAGGAACCTAGAATAAGTCATTGGGATACTGCCATTAGAATCCTCCAATACATCAAAGGTACTCCAGGACAAGGATTATTACTTCCTTATGATAATAATTTAGCCTTGAAAGCCTTTTGTGATTCCGATTGGGGAAGTTGTCCTGCTACAAGAAGATCAGTTACAGGGTATTGCATTTTCCTTGGAAATTCTCTCATATCATGGAAATCCAAGAAACAAGCCAATGTGTCCACATCATCAGCTGAAGATGAATATCGAGCCATGGCTAACACGTGTTTAGAGTTAACTTGGTTACGCTATATATTACAAGACTTGAAAGTCTCTCAGACAACTCCAATACCATTATTTTGCGACAATCAGGCAGTTTTGCACATTGCGGCAAACCCTATTTTTCATGAACGTACAAAACACATTGAAATAGATTGTCATATAGTACGAGAAAAATAGCAAGCCGAAATGATTAAACCTTCTTTTGTGCCCTCACACTCCCAGCTAGCTGATGTATTTACGAAGGCCTTAGGAAAGGATCAGTTTGTGAGTTTACGCAACAAGTTGAGACTTCACAACATTCACTCTCCAACTTGAGGGGGAGTATTATGAAATCTCATATATAATGTATGTTGAATTAGCTGTATATATTTATGTTTATAATCCTATATCTACTTTGCTGATTTAGTGTAATATGTATCCTACAAAAAGTGGATCACGCATTTCTAGCCTTAGACTTAGCCTACTGTATTAGTCATAGCTTTGTGTATATATATTGAAGAATACTAATGAATATAAATGAATTTTCCTCCAATATTTATTTTATTAAAGTATTTATTAAGACTGCCTGCTTCACTTAATATTCTTTTTTAACTGCAGCAAATCAACGACACCATTTTTTTTTTTTAAAAAAAAACCTAGCCAACAAAACGGCGTCGTTTTGGGGAAAATGCCAAACGTCGTTTTACAGGTAAATGGAGATTATGACTCAGCTTTTATCTCCACCAAATATTACTCAGTCCCAGTCGTTCTCCCACAATAATCTTTTGCACTCTTTTTTCTCCTTTTCTCTCTCTGTTCTCTGCACCATTCACACACATTTAATGAAAGAGATATCACGGAAGACAGAGAGAAAGAGGTGTCGGGAAAAGGATTCCAAGGTTGGGTCGACCGGTGTACAGTAGTGGCTCGGGAAGCAGGTCGAGGGACTAAGTGGTTGCTGTCATTTTGGAGCGGTGAAAGGAGGGTATTGGTCGTTTTGGCTCCATGTTGTGCGTTGGCTGGACTCGGGATTACGAATGGTGGCAACAAAATAGGGTGGCGACGGTGAATGGAGCGGCAGCTTAAGGGGGAATGGTGGAATATGGAATTAGGGTTTGTAATTTGGGCCTCATTGAGATGGGCTAGGATTTTGGAATGATGGGTCAAGTATGTGTGTATACTGCCATAACAGTAGTTTCTGAGCTTCTGTTAGCAACATCACTCGCTCTTCCTTTTTGTTGACAACAAACTAAACATTTGCACTGTTTCATTTCTCTATACATAATTATTGTTTTTGTTAGCTTTGCCCATTCTGTACTTTATAACTTACGATATATATGTGAAAAATCATTTAAATTTCATGAATAAAGTGGACATTTTCATAAATCAGTGAGGGAAATGTTCGTAAGATGTTAAATATGTTAAAAATCATTGTGAAATCTGAACTGAATATTTGTGTTATCTTTCTCATTGAAATTGCAGGTTTAGCATGGATGGGGTTGGGGGTAGGAGATGGTGTTTTT
This sequence comes from Penstemon newberryi var. newberryi, assembly GCA_030819805.1. Classification (NCBI taxonomy): domain Eukaryota; kingdom Viridiplantae; phylum Streptophyta; class Magnoliopsida; order Lamiales; family Plantaginaceae; genus Penstemon; species Penstemon newberryi. Next base: position 32,704,165 of record JAUALY010000006.1, on the reverse strand, counting down.
TTTAAAAATTATAATTATTTTATTAATAATATATAACTTTATTTTTACTAAATTTTAAATATATTAATATTATTATATAAATTTTAGATTTAATTAATATTTTGTCGAATTTATGTTAATGTATTATTTGGTCTGTTAATATTATTTATAAAATTAAATTAGTTAAATAAATATGTAAATATAATAAGTAAAATCTCTAAATTGGTCCGTACATGTCTTATTCGAGCCAATTTTGAAATTAGGCAACAATGTGGACTAAAATTGTGAGTAAATTTGAAGATGTGGGGCTATTTTGACAACCTGAAATATTATGAGGTAGCATTGTCAGTCAACATAAGTAATGGTATCAATTTTGCAATAAAACTTAAGTACCACGTCATCAGTTAATGTCCATTTTTAACGGTGGTACCAAAAGTGATTGATTTCTAACATTGTGGTACCAAATGTGTCGGCCTCGATTTTTATGGTATCACAAGTGAGAATCGGTATATAATTTAGTACCACAAGTGCAATTCTCTCGATTATTAAGTTACTTAAATGTAAAATTTACTTTTTGACACACCAAGCAATATTGATTTGCTTGTTTTTCAACCATTTAAATGTCATTTGTTTTTTTTTTTTTTTTTGTTAACTCATGCCCCATTACAGTGAAGATGCCAAGATTTTTTTTTCACATGGTTTTCAACTTTAATCTGTTCTGGTTAAATCTCTTTTGTGAATTTGAGTAAATGAAGGGAATTGTGTGAATGGAAGTATTAGAGTATTGTGTGAATTAGAGTATTGCATTGAACCTATTCTTTCATGGGATACGTTAATATTTCATCTTTCTCTATTTCAGTGTGAATTTATTAGTAGGTTTCTTTATTGATATCGACATGTTAAGGCAATAGCTTTGGGATTCCAACATTATATTTTGGCATTAGAAACTTATGATTCCTAGTTTTCTTGTTCGTTTGATGGGTGGAAATGATGTAAGCAGATTTTGATTTGGTTTATAAGATTTTATGTTATATGGTATTTGCGCGTTAGAGCTTCGTGTATACTCACCTGACTTCGAGTCAATATTTATTTTGTAGCTGACAACTCCTTACACGGGACACATGTGGGTTTTCTTGCGTTTGAGACAACAGTTAGTTTTGCATATAAATTTAGGGATTTTTTTTCCTTTTGTGAAAGGTCTCTCTTCTTCCAGTTGAATGTCATCGTACTGGCGGATTAGATTGTTTTTGTGAAATATCTTACTTTTATCTGAATTTTCATTATTTTGGTTCAAATTGTTTGATTTTGGTCTTTCAAAATCACCACTGATTGATTGGAGAAATGGTGGCACTGCTATGGTTTTTTATTTGGGTAATTTTTTTTTCTTCAGACATTAGTCCCATTAATAGTATGGTTTATTACATAAGATGCTTATTTCTTTAAAAATATCTTTATGTTTTACATACAATTGGTTAGGTGCATTCTTGTTACTCACTTCTATTTATTTTACTCAACTAATAATTGAGTAATTATTTAGACTTTCAAAATATCTTTGTTGATTGCTTTCCCACCGCTATATATGAAGAATCTCACCTTCTCATTTGATTTGCTGCACTTGACAATTTATACATCTACTTTGTAGTTCACTTACATATATTTGTTAAAAAGTGTGGACAGAAATCAACAAGCATGTGTAGTTGTAGTACTTTATTTTGTTATGGTGCATTGTCTACCATGTGGCTACCAGTTGTATCCTAAGTTCTTTTGTTGCTTGGTTTCTTGTTTCAGGGGCACAAATGAAGCTTTGTACAAAGGACTTTTGTTTTCCTAATTTTACTGGTGGTGTCTATTTATATAATCCACTATGTTACCTTCATCATGCTCAAATCAGTTTTATCCTAGGCATTCCAACTTCCAAAATTCTATTTAAATATTTCTGACTTCTAGTTAACTTTCTATGATTATAAAATTAGATGAAAAATCAACTATAAAACAAAGTAATACAGTTCTATCAAGTACTATATGATTTACATACACGACACTCATTACCATCAACAAATACACGTTGAAACACATTTTCGATAAAAAAAAATGATAAGGTAACCAATACCGCGCATAGCGCAGTGCAGACGCCCTAGTATTTAATATATATACACATTAAACTATAATAATAATATTTCAAAAACCATTTTATTAGAATAGGTAGAATGATAAAAATAATTTATTAGTAATACTTTATAAGTGATAAAAATAAACTTCTACTATTATTATCTAATTAATATATGGACCCTTTTAATACAACTTTTATTTATTTATTTAGGTGGTCCATTAAACAACAAAACTTAAATTTATCTATTTTTTTAATATAAAATCAAAACAAACTAAACATTGCATTACATTTTGTTTACAAAGATTATAATTTCACGGAGTCCATGAACCCCCTATTATAAATGTTAAATGTGGCTCCGCCACTCATTAGATGCATAATTAATATAATAAAATAATAATTTGATAGAGGGAGCTGAGACATGAATGACATGTAACCTAAGATTAGGTGTAGGGTTGTCAATGGATCGGACTAGAGTTAGATCAGACTCAACCCATATATGACTCTATTTATGTTGGATCAAATTCGGGTCAGATTCAGATCATGCCCTGATTTAAATTTATTGACTCTAATGGATCTTAGTCGGATATCGGATCTTTTTCAGATTCAATAAAATTTTTATTTTAAAAAATTACACTAGTATTTTATCCTTAAATAAGTTTGTTAGCTTTACGATTTAATTTAATATAGCTCACATGTTCGAACTTTCTTTACTAATATTCATATTTTAGATGAAAATTTGCATAAAAATGAATTTATGAATGAGTTAGTAAATACTATCTTCTTAAATTGATGGTAAAATATTATTTAATAACTTTTGAAACTCAATTCGAGCTCGACTTGATAAGCTTAGTAAAATTTGTGAAAAATATCAAGCTACCCGAGATCTCGTTTTATTAACTTGTTTCACGTTTTATTAAAAATCGTTTGAGTACCGTTCATTAAAATATCAAACTCACAAATCTCGAACAAAATAAAAAAATCCAATTTGAGCAATATTTCATACTCGACTCGTATATATTTTTCAATTTTGTTATATTATATATTAAAAATAAATTATATAACATATGTTTACATAAAATATTAAAATTATGCTACCACATTTATAAAATATTGGGGCCCTTCGGTTCAAGGGATCCTTAGCGGCCACCTGATTTGTCAGCCTACATAAGTCGGCCATGCATACTAGTAGACCTGACATGTACAGTCTTTCTTGATCTTGATTGGCTAAATTACATCAATTGGGTGGACAAATTATTCACGGTACTACAAACGCGAATTTGAAATTGCCAATTCGCGAACTTCAAAAAAATGCTCGAAGCGCGAATTTAGAGCGAGGGTGAGGGTGTGAACCGTAAATTTAGTTACCTAGATCAAAGTAGGAGTGTAACATCGAATAATTATTGTTTAAGATTGATTTGAATTTTATATCAAGCTTGAAATCGTGTTTTATGTTAGTTTGATTGTTAAACGAACATAGTTTAAATACATATTTATCAAACTAACACGAGCCATGTATTGAATAACTTGATATTTTTACATGTATTTTGTCAATTTTTATCTTATCGAGTCAAATCGAGCCTAGGTTTGAAGGTTTTCAAATGGAAAATGATGTTTAAACTTGTTTGATTCGTATAACAAACCAAACTCAAACGAGTTTTTATCAAACGAGCTAGAGTCGAGTATCTAATAGTTTGATCTGATTTTTCGTCCTACTTGCAAGTTTTGTCTTATCCAACACAACATAATTATCCCCAAAACGCAGACTCAGCCCCCACATATATAGAATTTTTATTTTTTTTGGTTACATATATAGAATATTGGAACCACAAAAAGAAGAAGAAAATAAATAAAGAAAAAACAAATTTACTAAGACAAGCAAAGAAACATTCCTTCATCCCTACCCAAAGAAAGAAGCAAAGAAACATGTCTTCAACCTTACCTAAAAAAGTAAGAAATTGAGATGCTAAAAGGCTAAAATCCAAACCTGAAACCCCCACCTCAGCATGTAATGATGGCGAATTATTTTTATAAGTATATAAGAATAAATAAAAGCGAAAGATATGTACCCAAAAATAAAAAATAAAATAAAATCCTAAAGATAGTGATTCCCGTGGAAAATATATACTATACTGCTGGAGTAATTTATACAAATTTTGCACATGTTCATATATGTTGTATAACATAAGTAGTTGATTATTTATTCTTAATTGAATAGTGAAGTGAAAAGTTTGGCAAATTTAGTACTATATTATATTATATTATATTATATTATTATAACAGGAATGAGAATCCATGCTTTGCTTGGGAGCTTGAAAAGGAGATCCCAACAAGAAAGAAAAGTGCAAAGTTATCCTGCAGATATGGAAGTCATTAATTTCAGACATGGAGAAATTTTAGGCATTGAAAAACTCTTGTTCATTTGATTACACTTTTTCAAAATATAATTCGTTGTGAAAATGTAAAGCAGGTTTTGCTTCACTATATATGTTCATTTGATTACACTTTTTTAAAAAAAAAATTGAAAAATTATTAGAATTACCACATGGATTGGACTATGTCCACATATACGGCTTCAACCTAACACACCTCAAAAATTATCTTTAGAGGTGGTGATTGCCTAAAACCTTATAAAGTAGACTTAACTATAATTTTCAACTCATGTGAGACATTTAATCTCAATACTCCCCCTACACGTGTGGACGGGTTGAATGTGTGGGTGAAATAAGCCTAACACGTGATATGTTAATGTCCAACCTTGCGAATTGTGACATATGGATATAGCCCAACATACGAATAATGACACTCCGCATTTTTATTAACTGGAGTAATAATGACACTCCAAGCCTTGTTTAACTGGAGGAATAATAATAACCCAAACCTTTTATTATCTGGGTGAAGTGTATGAGTAGATAATGAAGTCCATCATGCGTACAAGGAGGAGCCCATAATGGAAGGAGGTGCCCCACTTCAACCTGGAGCTCTGATACCATATTAGAATTTACCACATGAATTGAGCTAAGTAAACTTATACGACTTTGACCTAACACATCTCAAAAGCTAGCTTAAGAGGTCATGATTGCCTAATACCTTATAAAGTGGATTAAACTATGATTTCAACACATGTGGGACATTTAATCTTAATAAAAAATGAATAATTCTCGATAAGTTTTTAATATTTATTTAACTTGAACATACCACCGAAAGCGAAATTTTAGTCGATCCCATAGATAGGAGGTATTGTAATTTTAGCCGTATATGCCCAATATTAGGGTCTATTTGGATAGGTTTTGCCTCGGTTTTGCAGGTCTCAGTTTATAAAAAAAATGGTTTGGGTGGTTTCGATGAAACCTTTGAGATCTCATTTGGATGAGTTTTGGTTGTTGGCTTTTGTGGTTTGAATAAGTTGAAACCCCACTTGTATTGGGTTTGAAAGTTGGGGTTTAGGGGAAAAAGTAGGTTGTAGGTGTTAAATCAATGTATTTTCATTTGGATGAGTTTTGGTTGTTGGCTTTTGTGGTTTGAATAAATTGAAACCCCACTTGTATTGGGTTTGGAAGTTGGGGTTGTAGGGGAAAAATAGATGGTAGGTGTCAAAACACATGCATGTGATAAAATGTTATTTACTAAATCTCTCATTTCAATTATCAATATGTACTATATTTTCAAAGTCAAATCAAATATGTGATTGGTCTAATGAAATGAACTAGTATTCTGATGTGACGACCCAAATTCGAATCCCTTCTAAAAGAGTTTACCATTTAATTTGTCCGATGTGTCTAGAAATGGATTAAACCATTAACAAACGAAAAATGAAAGAAAGTGAAATATTTCAATTCTAGCCTTCATTTCGTTTATGCAAGAATTTTGTTCTTCGTTAGTTAGTAAACAATCTTTTGTATATACCAAACCACAAATAGTGTTCTTTTTGTCAAAGAAAATCACTATATATTACTTGTAAGTTTTAAATTTAACTGCCAAATTTTATATCATTATCTACAGTTGACGACTAATAAAATACCAAAGACGACCCAAAAATAGGATCATATTTATATATTGTCCACTCCGATAGGAATCGTGGCGGCCAAGGAAAAGTGGAGGTCGGAAAGACCAGAGTTTTGGGTACGATTTCTGTTAGTGTGAGTATTTTTTTTAATTAGTTATTCTTAGTTATATAACATTAATTGAAAAAATTATAATGCAATAATTGATATATTTTATGTTAATTGTCTTGAAAAGAAAAGTTGTCCACGTGACACACAACAAATTAAAATGTTGTAATCTAAACATTGGATACTTCCTACTTTATCCATTTACATTTTACGTGGACCAACACTAACAGCATCTCTAGTAGACAACATGAGAAAAAGCATTAAATCATTCTGTAATGTCTGCTATAGTGTTTTGATATCTAAATAAAAGTTTTTTACTCCAATAATAAACATAAAAAATGGAGCATCATTTTAAATTAATTTATCTAAATTAGGTTAAATTCATATTAATTTAATGCATACTTAATAGTAAAGAAAATTAAATTACTATTAATTAAATTAAAATATATTAAATATTCGTACCATGCATTAGATTATCTAGATAAGATTTTTGACAGTATTTTTATCTACATGTCAGTGTCTGATTCAATGTTGAGATATTTGATAAGGATTTTTATCCATAATTTTTATTTTTTTTATCAACATGTCAATTTGTGATTCAACATTATATATCTGATAAGGATTTTTATCGATAAGATTTTATATTCACGTGTAAATTTGTGATTCAACATTGAGATATATGATAAGAATTTTTATCGATACGATTTTTTTATCGAAAATTAACTTTCTCTGATTTTTATTTTGCTCGTGTTGAACTTGTGTATTTTAATTATAATTTGTGGCCATTTTAATAGTTGAATTTTTTTTGTACCATTGCAAAATTTGAAAATATAAGTCGTTCTAGAGAATTGGGAAGGACAAATATCCGTTGTTAAATTTCCAGGCTAAAAGTAAGAGCATCTCCAACAATGGGAATCAAAGCCAAATATAGTGCCTTAAAGGTCAAAATGATGTCAAAATCTGCTCCAGCAGAGGCACTATCACTGGACCTAAATTTAAGTCCATCACTTTTTGGCATCAAAAGTAATGCCCATGAGAGGGGCATTAGAGCATCTCCAGCAGACAACATCAAAAAACAGCATCAAATCACTCTTTAATGCATGCTACAGTGTTTTGATACCTGCATAAAAGTTTTTTACTCCAGCAATAAGCATAAAAAATGGAGCAGATACATAATTATACCAAAGAGTGTTGGTTACACTTGCATGCATATCATGGCTATAAATAGCCTCACAATTGATTGGTTTTTCACCACAACTGATCTAAAAGCATTCAAGCACATATATATTTTGATTAACCAAAAACAACTTTGTCCTTTCGAAAAATGAATCCCGAATACTGCAGAAAAAACGTAATGTCTAAAATGTTAGGCCCTCAATCCACTGAAATCGTTGGCAACATTCGACGTGAGCATTTCGGTAGAGATTTCGTTTTCGGAAGTGCAACTGCGGCATTTCAGGTTCAAACTTTTGTTCTAATCTTCCACAATTCATTGTTGAATTTGTAATTAATGATTTAACTTATTAATGATAGTCCCTATATGGGTTTCTTCAAAAAAAAAAAAAAAGATTTCACCTACTCCAGTGTATTTCTATATATAGCTACAATAAACTTTACCATACATGTGTTACTTATAGGTCGAAGGTGCGGCTAATCAAGGTGGTAAAGGACCCAGTGTATGGGATCATTGGACATGCCATCAACCAGGTCCAAACTTCACTTTCTATATACATGTTGTTTTTGATGACTAACTGTCCCACATGGATTGTAAATCAAGTTTTAAGTTCATCTTATAAGACTTTGGGCAATCCTCAGTCATAAGCTAATTAACTTGTTTTTTAGGTTGAGTTAGGCCCAAACCATGTAAATGAATTTAGATCAATTCATGCAATGAATTCTAATACATGTCAAATCTGAAAACACTTAGTGGTGGAGTTGAAGTAGGTCTGGGGCCGGTCGTCCCTCCTCCCCCAAGAATCGTGATGCAATATTTTGATTATTAAAGTCTAAGCTCTTAAAAATATTTCTAGACCTCCATTGTGATTTTTGAAGTGATTGACCCCAATTATAGAAATTGATTTTAGTCATTCGTGATTTTAATGGTGTTTGACCCCCAATATCATAATCACTTTTGGGATCTCCAGAAGCTAAAAATCAACTTATTTTATAGGCTACTAAAGTATTACGTACTTTTACAAAATCTATTATCCAAAAGTAATTATTTTATGATTGAATTTTATCATAATCAATTATTGCCAAAATTCATTTTAGTAAAATTAATTCTCTATAATTGATTTTCAAATCGCTAGGCCAAACTCACCCTAAATGTGTTCTTTCATTGTTTTTTTTATTTTTTAATAGTTATAAAAGAAAACATTATTTTATTTTCTTAATTTAGTGCAATAAAAATCCTCGTCCCAAAAAAAACCCGTCGAGCTTCACCACTATAAAAAAAAAAAAAAAAACAAGTTTACGTGTGTTTATATATTCACATAAATTACGTAGAGTAATTAATAATATGATCATTCTATTGGCAGACAAAGTATTGGATGGCAGCAATGGAAATGTTGCCATTGACCACTATCAACAGTATAAGGCACGTATTTGTTATATATATAATTGGAAAAAACATAAATAAGGTTAAATTAATTAATAATCACAAATATTTTTTACAATTTATATTTTCAGGATGATGTGAAGTTAATGAAGAATATAGGCCTGGAAGCTTACAGGTTTTCTATATCATGGCCTAGAATATTGCCAGGTGCATATCTTTTACTAGAAATTTGATCACAAATTAACATATATCAAATATTTTAATTTTGTACAAATTAAATGTATAATCATGTTCTAATTAATTAGATTAATTTGTACAAATTAATCACTAGGTGGAAGAATTAATGCCGGCATTAACAGTGAAGGAATCAAGTTCTACAGCGACCTTATCGACTTACTTTTGGCTCAAGGTATCGAGCCTTATGTGACTCTCTTCCATTGGGATCTTCCACTTGCTCTAGAACTTGAATATGGTGGCTTCTTATCTGATAAAATTGTGTAAGTAATTAATTCATGTACTTATTTGCATGAGAGAATTGTATTTTTGGTACCACGCGAGCTTTATGTTAATTTTTACTTTTGGTATCAAATTAAACAAATATAGTTCAACACATTTGGAACCATAATTTAACAAATCGTTCCACATTTGATATTGCCGTTAGCATCACCGTCAAATTGTTGACGTGGTTGTTAAGTCAATTATAATTATTGCAAAATTAGTGTCATAACTTATACTAGCTAACAAATCTACCCTAAAACAGTTCGGGCTGACAAAATAACATTTCGATTGAATTGTCAGCTAATATAAGTTATGATATATACCAATTTTGCAATAATCAAAACTGACATAACGGCCACGTCACCAATTTGACGGTGATTTCAAATTTAATTAACGGTGGTACTAAATGTGGAACGATTTGTTAAATTATAGTACCAAATGAGTTGCAATTGTTTCGTATCAAAAGTAGAAATTGATATAAACCTCGGTATCAAAAATGCAATTATCTCTTAATTTCACCATCAGTTTATTAATTTTACGACACAAAAGTTGATAAATAAAGAAAAAATAATATTCGTGCAGGAAAGATTTTACTGAATTTGCTGAGTTGTGTTTTTGGGAATTCGGAGATCGTGTTAAAAATTGGATCACGTTCAACGAAGGATGGACCTACTGTAATTTTGGATATATGGTGGGTACATTTCCACCGGGCCACGGCATGTCTAGTGTCGAGCAACGTAAATCGAAATATCGTTGTTGTAATCATAAGGGTGCTTGGATTCAACAAATTTTCTCCGAAATAGATGAAGTCAAAGAACCATATCAGGCGGCACATAACATCTTCCGTGCCCATGAAAATTCAGTGGAAGCTGGGATTCAACGAGTTTGCTCCGAAATAGATGCGTTCGCAGAACCATATCTGAAGGCACATAACTTGTTCCGTTCCCATACAAATGCAGTGGATGTTAGCTCCAAAGGGGATCCAGGCAGAGAACCATATAGGGCGGCACATAACATGCTGCTTGCCCATGCACATGCAGTGGATGTGTATAGAAAACTATATCAGGTGCATGCATGTTGAATCTCATTGATGAGATTAAATACTAATTGTAACTAATTTATAATTAATGTTAATTTTACTTATGTTAATATTCAATGATAATTTAGTTTACTTTGTCTTGAATCTAATTAACAGAAGAATCAAGGTGGAAAGATCGGGATCACGAACAACTGTCATTTTTTTGAGCCACTTAATGACACCGACGAAGATAGGGCTGCTTGTATTAGAGCTCTCGACTGGATGTTAGGATGGTAATAATAATTAATCTTTAATTCTCGAATCGGTAAATTCTTCCAAATTTTGTCAAAACAATTGTATGTTCGATCACATTAGAAGTACAAATTAATCCCATTGGGTAAAATCTACATAAACCAAGATAAATTTTCATTAATTGTAATGTGGCATTGTGTTGCACATTTGTCTTGTGATTAGGTTTGTGGCTCCAGTAACAACGGGTGATTATCCTCCCAATATGAGGAAATCAGTTAAAGAACGACTTCCAAAATTTTCTCCCGAAGAAACCAAACTGATTAAGGGTTCTTATGATTTTATCGGATTAAATTACTACACAACTTGGTATGCAACCAATGCACCCAGACAACCTGGTGAAAAACCCACTTATCTCTCAGATCAGGAGCTTACTACACAAAGTAAGTACTAAAACTTTCAACTTTTTGTTATTCACTCTATTACTTTTTGATATGATTTCTTCAATTTCATGGTTTACACTTACCATATTTTTTTTCTTCAAATTCATTGTTTATAGCTGAAAAAAATGGTGAACCGATCGGTGAACCGGTAATCTTGTCATCCTTATGACCTTTTCTATAAAGTAGCTTACATACGCCCAATAATTTCAAATAACGATTGAATTTTATTTCTCTTCTTATTTAGACCGGTGCAACTTGGCTATTTATCGTTCCCAGGGGAATTTACAATCTATTGGTCTATGTAAAGGAAACCTACAACACCGATCTCATTTACATTACCGAAAATGGTAATTAATTGCCATATTTAACATTAATTTTGTTGGTATTAAACAATTTATATATCTTTCTTAGATGGTAACAAATATTTTTATATTTTCATTGACACATATAGGTATGGCTGAAGTCAATAATCCGAATATTACAATTTCAAAAGCTACAATGGACCCGCAGCGAGTAAGATACTACAATCAACATCTTTGGTACCTAAGAAAAGCAATTATGTAAGTCATAAAATTGTGTTTGTGGTTCACTAAAATAATTAACCATGTATTCATTCTTTAAAATGATCGAATAAAACTCTCAATTATATTAATTTGACTAAATTGTCTCTGTCTTGTTATAGGGAGGCCGATGTCAATGTGAAGGCTTATTTCTTATGGTCATTTGCGGATAATTTTGAATGGGCTGAAGGATACACAAGTCGATTTGGTATCTTCTATATAGATTTTAAGGATGGACGTTATACAAGAGTTCCTAAAACCTCTGCTATATGGTGGAAGAATTTCTTCACCAAAATGTCTATCAGAGGCTCTTTGAAGAGAGAAGCTAAGGAAATTGGACATGGGTGTGATTTGGAGAAGAAACCCAAAGGATATGGGAGTGATTTGGAGAAGAAACCCAAAGTCATCAATGGTTAGAAATGTCATTTTCGTTTAATTTGAGCTCATAATTGTGTGTGATTTGCGTTTTCTTTTCATTTAAGCTAATAAAACTAAGTGTGCTTTTGCTTGTATTCATTGAGTTTGTTTTCGTTTTCTTTCCATATGAGCTCAGAAAAGTGTGATTCTCTTTGTATTTTCGATTAATTTAAGTCAATAAAACTAAATTTGTGTTTGTATTTAAACAATAAATTATTTTTTTCCATATGATCATTTATTAATTTAAATAATAATAACATTTATGCTGCCGATGAGGCCTTAGCTTTTTGGTTACGAATGTGAGTATTTTCTCTATTTTAATACTAACTTTTGTTTTTTTGTTTATCTTTGTACTTTGTTACCATTGTAATAAATTCGATATATTGATTTATGTAATAAATGATTATTGATGTAAACGAATTATTTACCTTATAAAAAAAAAACCTTTTATGCTTCTTATTGATTGTATTTTGTTAATAACTCAAGTTAAACATTTAAAATTCTATGTTACTTACTTAAAATTACTCATTTAATTTAAAATAATAGAGTTCCTTACTATAGGAATCAACAATCAAACATTTGTTTGCATGTAACGAATACATTTATGTATACTCCAAAATTCATAACAAGGATCATGTTGATGTATGATGTAAATTTTTCATATAAATTCGCAAAAGATTAATTGGTTTGATGAAACTGAAGTATATATTTAAAATTTAAAATTAATTGAGTTCCTTACTACTGAAGAAGCAATCAAATATTTGTTGCATGGAATGAATTACATTAAGATAACTTAGTACTAGATTTATATACTCAAGAATTCATAAGAAAGATCTTGGTTGTATGTGGTGCATGGTGTATTTATAAATTGAGATAACAAAAAATAAATGTTTGGAGGGCAAAGAGAATGCATGAATGCCATGTACATGTAACCTTACATTAGATGCAGTGGCGGAGCCATAAAGTAATTTCATCGAGGTTATTGTAAAACTAGAGATTATATTAATTTCCAAATATTAATGAGAAAAATTACTCAAAAATGATTTCATCAGAATGATAAAATTTAAAAGAAATTAATTCAAACTTCAAAATCAATTAGCTAGATGAGAATATTTTAGTAAATATCAACGTGAATTTATCATAGACTAGAATCTCGTTTCCTTGGGTTGTTTTGGATAATATCGTAAACATTTTCAAAAATTACGAAAATACTTGGAAAAATGTTAAATCAAATACACATGTTGATGTAGAAACTAGTATATACTTTTGTTTGTTACACCCACAAAAAAAGAAACCGTTCATATAAGCATATGCAAATTTTAATTTATGATGTAACTGTTGGAATTTTTAAAAGTTTTATAACTTCAAGCAATGAAATAATTTTGTAACTATCAAAATTGATGGTGACATAATTCCAATAATCACCCTTTTAATGCCTATTATGTGGCTTATTAAAAATTCTTTGACCTTAGATGTCTCATATACACTATAAATAGGGGTAGGGGTCTTAGGAATACACACACTCACTAACTAGATGCATCCACTAAAATATTTTCATATTGTTAAAATTGCACTAGAGACAAGGTACGTATGGTTCTTGTCTTCCTGTGAACGTGCTCACAGACTAGGATGTCGGCGTGACCATGGAGTTTTATCTTGAGATTGTGATCAGCCATATATATATAAATATGTGAAAATTTAATATTAAGATGCAATGTATACTAATTCCACGAGGTGAAAAATTGTCGCAGGACTAACTATAAAGGCTAGATCATTTATCATCGAGGGGGATGGGCGTAAGCCCGTAAGGGAGTCACCTCCGGGAGTAACCCAACCTTTGTGATTGGAAACCCCATGAAGAAAGTTTAATGGGTAGTAACAACCTGTAATGCGTGACTCGTTTAACACTAATTTATAGGAAAGCACCTCCTTCCCATCCCTATGGTGATAGTGTTTCAAAGTGTGATGTTATGGTTGGGTTTAACCCTTAATGAGATCAAGGCGGGAATCCCGCAAGGTATAGGTCGCACGTACCCTTGGAGGTTTCACCTAAGTGAGAGTTGCCATTGGGCCGTGGCTATGAGTTTGAGCTGACCTTAGAAACTCTCATGAGAATTAAGATACGAGCGCATAGCCGTTAACGCGCTAACCCGCAAACTAAAATCAATGTCGATATTGTGTGTGTGATGTACTGAAGTTTAGCCAAGCGACCTAATTCAAGGAGCTTGCACTATTACGGTTTTCTACAATGAAAATCATCAACCTTAAGTGTAGGCTCAGGCCTGGAAGGCTCCTACACCCATTGCACAGTATTTTAGTGCCCTTTTATTTCCAGTAGACATTCTTTAAAGTTTTAAAACTTGTGGGGGATTGTTGGAATTTTTAAAAGTTTTAAAACTTCAAACAATGAATTAAATATATAACTATCAAAATTGATGGTGACATAAATCCAATAATACCCCTTTCATGCCCATTATGTGGCTCATCAAATTCTTTGACCTTAGAAGTCTCATATACACTATAAATAGGGGTAGAGGTCTTACGAATACACTCACTCACTAACTAGATGCATCCACTAAAATAGTTTCATATAGTTTAGGACCAGAAACCAAAATTTGTAATTAGTTTTGGACGAATTCTGGAATCTTGTATAATTGTTCATGCTAAAATTTGCCACGTTGTGACATGTAAGCAACCATGTGGCAAGTGAGACGATATTCCAAAAAGATATAAAATTACGGGACGAATTTGGCTAAGTGATATGACTTGGGACGAAAATCCAAAATCACTGATTAATTTGGAACGTTTTTTGCAATTTTACATTATTTAAATTTAGCATAAAAGCAAAATTTCCCTACAATAACCAAAAACAAATTATTAAAATGATTCAACAATTCAATATTTTCAAACAGCAACAAATACACAATATTTTATCAATATATGTATCACGTGGCCTTTAACTCTGTTATTACATATATATAAGAGGGGATGGAAAAGTCTACAGTGGTACCTCTTCGTACGCCTCCTGCCTTATTAGGAAATCTCATATATTAAGTATGTTGAATTAGCTGTATATATTTATGTTTATAATCCTATATTCACTTTGCTGATTTAGTGTAATATGTATCCTACAAAAAGTGGATCACGCTTTTCTAGCCTTAGACTTAGCCTATTGTATTAGTCATAGCTTTGTGTATATATATTGCAGAATACTAATTAATATAAATGAATTTTCCTCCAATGTTCATTCTATTAAAGTATTATTTAAGATGGTATCAGCAGCCAACCTATTGCACTGTTACTAACTTTTCGAAAAGCCTTATCAAAAATCAAATAACGCCCAATAATTCCAAATAACGATTACATTTTATTTCTCTTATTATTTAGACCGGTGCAACTTGGCTATTTATCGTTCCCAGGGGAATTTACAATCTATTTGTTTATGTAAAGGAAACCTACAACACCGATCTCATTTATATTACCGAAAATGGTAAATAATTGCCACATTTAACATTAACTTTGTTGGTATTAAACAATTTATATATGTTTCTTAGATAGTAACAAAGTTTTTTATATTTTTATTGATACATATAGGTATGGCTGAAGTCAATAATCCGAATCTTACCATTTCAAAAGCTAGGATGGACCCGCTGCGAGTAAGATACTACAATGAACATCTTTGGTACCTAAGAAAAGCAATTATGTAAGACATAAAATTGTGTTTGTGGTTCACTAAAATAATTAACCATATCTTCATTCTTTAAAATGATCGATTAAAACTCTCAATAATATTAATTTGACTAAATTGTCTCTGTCTTGTTATAGGGAGGCCGATGTCAATGTGATGGCTTATTTCATATGGTCCTTTGCGGATAATTTTGAATGTGTTGAAGGATACACAAGTTGATTTGGTATCTTTTATATAGATTTCAAGGATGGACGTTATACAATAATTCCTAAAACCTCTGCTATATGGTGGAAGAATTTCTTCACCTCAAAGTCTATCAGAGGCTCTTTGAAGAGAGAAGCTAAGGAAATTGGACATGGGTGTGATTTGGAGAAGAAACTCATAGGACATGGGAGTGATTTGAAGAAGAAACCCAAAGTCATGAATGGTTAGAAATGTCATTTTCGTTTAATTTGAACTCATAATTGTGTGTGATTTGCATTTTCTTTTGATTTAAGCTAATAAAACTAAGTGTGTTTTTGCTTGTATTCATTGAGTTTGTTTTGTTTTCTTTCCATATAGGCTCAGATAAGTGTGATTCTCTTTGTATTTTCTATTGATTTAAGTCAATAAAACTAAATTTGTGTTTGTATTTAAACAATAAATTTTTTTTTTTCCATATGATCATTTATTAATTTAAATAATAATAACATTTATGTTGCCGATGAAGCCTTAGCCTATTGGTTACGAATGTGAGTATTTTCTCTAGTTTAATACTAACTTTTGTTATTTGTTTATCTTTGTACTTTATTTCCATTGTAATAAATTCGATATATTGATTATGTAATGAATGATGATTGATGTAAACGATGTATATACCGAATAAAAAAAACTTTTATGCTTCTTATGAATTGTATTTTGTTCATAACTCTAGTTAAACATTTAATATTCTATGTTACTTTCTTAAAATTACTCATTTAATTTAAAATTAACTGAGTTCCTTACTATAGGAATTAACAATCAAACATTTGTTTGTATGTAACGAATTCCATTAAGATCAAGTCGTAATACATTTATATATACTCCAAAATTCATAACAAGGATCATGTTGATGTATGATGCAAAATGTTCTTATAAATTCGCAAAAAATAAACTGTTTTGATGAAACTGAAGTACTAAGATTAATTTAAATTTAAAATTAATTGAGTTCCTTACCGCTGGAAGAAGCAATCAAATATTTGTTGCATTACATGAATTACATTAAGATAACTTAGTACTAGATTTATATACTCAAGAATTCATAAGAAATATCTTGGTTGTATGTGGTGTGGGGTGTGTTTATAAATTGAGATAACAAAAAATAAATATTTGGAGGGAAAAGAGACATGAATGTCATGTACATGTAACCTTACATTAGATGAAGTGGCGGGGCCATAAAGTAATTTCATCTAGGTCATTGTAAAACTACAGATTATATTAGTTTCCAAATATTAGTGAGAAAAATTACTCAAAAATGATTTCATCACACTGATAAAATTTAAAAATATTAATTCAAACTTCAAAATCAATTAGCTAGATGAGAATATTTTAGTAAACATCAACGTGAATTTATCATCATAGACTAGAATCTCGTTTCCTTGGATTGTTTCGGATAATATCGTAAACATTTTCAAAAAAAATCAGAAAATACTTGAAAAAAATGTTATATCAAATAAACATGTTGATGTAGAAACTAGTATATACTTTTGTTTGTTACACCCACAAAAAAGAAACCGTTTATATAAGCACTTGCAAATTTTGATTTATGATTTAAAAAAAAAAATTGATTTTTGGATATGACTTCACAATTGAATATTTTCAAACAGCAACAAATATATAATATTTTATCTATATATGTATCAAGTGGCCTTTAACTCTATTATATTTAATATATATACACATTAAACTATAATAATAATATTTCAAAAACCATTTCATTAGAATAGGTAGAATGATAAAAATAATTTATTAGTAATATTTTATAAGTGATAAAATAAACTTCCATTATTATTATCTAATTAATATACGGACCTTTTTAATACAATTTTTATTTATTTATTTAGGTGGTCCATTAAACAGCAAAACTTATATTTGTCTATTTTTTTTAATATAAAAATCAAAACAAACTAAACATTGCATTACACTTTGTTTACAAAGATTATAATTTCACGGGGTCCATGAACCCCAAATTATAAACGTGGCTCCGCCACTGATTAGATGTATAATTAATATAATAATATGATTGAGGGAGCTGAGACATGAATGTCATGTAACCTAACATTAGATGTAGGGTTGTCAATGGATCGTACTTGAGTTAGATCAAACTCAACCAATATCCGACTCTATTTATGTTGGATCAAATTCGGGTCGGATTCATATCATTCTCGAATTTAAATTTCTTGACTCCCATGGATCTTAATGGGATATCGGATCTTTTTCGGATTCAATAAAATCTTTATTTTAAAAAATTAAACTAGTATTTTATCCTTAAATAATTTTGTTAGCTTTACGATTTAATTTAATATAGCTCACATGTTTGAATTTTCTTTACTAATATTCATATTTTAGATGAAAATTTGCATTAAATGAATTTATGAATGAGTTTGTAAGCACTATCTTCTTAAATTGATGGTAAAATATTATTAAAGTTATTTTATAAATCAACATGTATATGTCCCCTCCATGCATTTTGAATTACGAATATTTATAATCGAATTAGATCTATCGAATCTCAAATATGATTAAAATTAATATTTTGGATCGTTTTGCTACTCAAAAGAAAGAAACATTATAGACGCGTACTCTACTGTATAATATAGATATTCACTTTGCACTGTTATTTGTACTTTGTTGTGATCTACTAAGGTCATCTCCAAACTCTAGTCTAGCTTCCTCTTCCCTTTCCCATTCCCCTTCCCTTTTCCCTTTCCCTTATCCTTTTTCACCCATTCCCCTTTTTCACCCATTCTCCTTTTCATAGTCATCTCCAATGTATCAATCTTTTCATTCCATTTAATTCCACCATTCATTCTTCCCCACTCTCACTTTATAATAATAATAATAATAATAAATAAAACAATAATAATAATAATAATAGTAATACGCAAAAAAATTAATAATAATAAAAATTAATTTAAGATTGGCATTAATAATATGAATTTTATTTTTGGTACACAATAATACAACAATTAATTACTCATACAAGGAAAGCCACCCTCCCCGACATCGTCGTTGCCACTATTATTGCTACGGCCGTTGCCTAGATTAGGCGAACCTCCAGATGAACCTCTGAATAAACGAGTTCGAATTGTTTTCGCGGATTTCTTTCCTTACGGCATGCCAATACAACTTTGTATTAAGAGTCATAAATGTGCAGTCATAATTTCCCTTTCGTCAATCGCCGACTTAGTCGAACATGCGTGGGTAACACACGGTCCAAATGGTGGTCGTATCTAGCTAAAGGGCATTTGTCCTTATGTAATTGTATTTATGGCCCAAGTGTTTCAATATATAATTGTTAAGGGTATACTGAATTTAATTTAACAAATCGTATTTAAGATTACTTAGATCATATTTAATTTCATATTTGTACATTTTATGTGCTAATTTAAAACAAATCAAGGTTATAGTGATATGTTAATTAAATTTAAGTTTCTTAAATTAAAGTTATGTTTTTTTAAAGTTTAATTTTTATTAAATAAATTAAATTTAAATTTCTTAAATAAAAGTTTATTTTGAAAAATAAAATTAATTTTTTAAAAAAAATACGCAAATTAAAGTTAATTTTTTCTTTTAAAAAATTAACCCCCAAATAATTTAAAAAAATAAAAGAAAAAATTAAAAAAAGAAATTGAAAGCCCATCGCGTGGATATGGCATGGGGCAAGCCAGCCTTGGGAACTGGATATCCACCGTATCCACCGCCAAGGGGTGGCAAACCCTTGCCTCATTTTTCTTCACTTCTTTTTCCTTCCTTTGGCTTCTCCTTCCTCTTTAGACATTAGGATGGCAACTTAAATAAATTTTTTTCTTCTTCTTCTTCTTGGGGTGTTCCAAAATATGAATTCATTTACTTAAATGAATTATTTTATCAGACTATAATTTCATATAAAATAATGATTTGACATCATTATTTTTCAACTACTATCTTTAAATGCATAAATAAATATAAAGCTATCAAAATATTTTAACTATTTAATTTGTTTACCTAAAACTCCATGCCAAAAGTGAATAAAAATGAGGGCAAATGGATTACACTCCCTTTGTTCAAATTAATTGACATATTTGACATTTTCACACAAATTAAGAAATTCAATAACTAGTCACTTTCTAAGATAAAATATCAAAAATACACTTTCAATGATTTATTTAATTAATGTCATTGATATTTGTGTACTAGATCTACATTTTCATGCAAACCTAAAAGTAAGAAAGAGTAAAATAGAAAAAAGAGCATTGGAAAGACAAATGTGACAAGTAATTTAAAATAGGAAAATTTTGCAAATTTGCCAATTAATTGGAAATAAATCAACTTACTGTTATTTATGTCAATTTATGGAAAGAGTAATAAATAATCTAGTTAAGTTATTTTAATAATAATTTACCAAATAACATTATAGATATATAAAGTTTAAAATATCACGAGTCTAAAATAAATCAACTTACTGTTATTTCTAAAATTAATTCGGCTAACTTCATAATTTAACAAATGAAATAAAAATGTGGAAACTGAGAGTTTAATACTATCACATGTCACAGACAAACTAGTTCATAATTCAATTATTTGGGGGAAGAAGTTGAGGTATCAATTTTGCCCCTCCATAATTGTTTTTAGGTGTGACAAGAAAAATGATGAGGGTGCAATCTGCTATGATTAATGACTTTTGAGGGTGCTGTTGGGATTCTTACGGGAAAATGAGCCTCAGGCAGTGGAATATAAAAAATTTTATGCTCCCCTTGGAAATATTGTCATGATACAATCCGATATATTTAAACTAATATAAAATAAGAACATATAAACATATCTAGTTTATACCTCATTTCTTGCAAATCCAAGCAAAATATGTACACCTCGTTCACTTTTGTGCTCGATCTCTCACAATTTTCTTCAAACACACCACATGTTGCATCTCTATGATTCAGTACATCACACTTACACAAGAACTTCAACTAAACTTATCGGCTAGAACACAATATAATTGAAATGTGAAACTTGATCAATTTTTCTTGCGAGAGAGTGGCTAGGGTTTTGTGTTCACACTTGAGTAGGAAACTAGTGTGGCTAACTTGACTAACATGTTTCCCAAATCCAACAAGTGTTATTTATATATCCTAAGAATCCTAGATTCACTAGGTATATCCAGTGTTTTGAAAATCGGACCGGACCGGCCGGTTAGTCCGGTTTAACCGCTAATCGGTCCCCAATCCGATCCGATTTACCCCTAAAAACCAGTCTCCTAATTAACCTGTTCGAACCGGTAAAACCGGCTCCAAAATCGGTAAAACCAGTGAACCAGTGGATAGGTCACTTAAATTTT
Source organism: Penstemon newberryi var. newberryi (assembly GCA_030819805.1). NCBI lineage: Eukaryota > Viridiplantae > Streptophyta > Magnoliopsida > Lamiales > Plantaginaceae > Penstemon > Penstemon newberryi. Next base: position 32,682,983 of record JAUALY010000006.1, on the reverse strand, counting down.
TTTTTTTTTTTTTTTTTAAATTTAGAGATTTTTTGTTATTATTATTTATTTGAACTCTTGTTTAACATTTAATTGAATTACATTTATATACTTTAATTGGAATAACATTCATTTTTTTAGTGTTTTCACAATCAATGAGGAACAATCAATGCAATATTACAATGTTTTTTACATAAAGAAGTACATAACAATTTTCTCATTATTGTGAATAATATTATTTTGTGTATGAAATTATGCAAATCAATTACCATATACACATCAAGTTACAACAATAGAACCCAAATGAACAAGCCAAAACTTTGAAAATGTGATGAACTTTGAATTTTGTTGTCTTATTTTGAATGTATGTATCTTTGAGGGATACTTGAGATTTATATTTTTGACATTCATCTTAATTTTTAAGACATTTTGATTATTTGCATGAAACAATAAAAATTTATATTGACAAAGAATGATAATTGTATTTTAGATAATCTAAATATATATATATATATATAAATATTACATAATAATAAAGTCACACCGGTTATACCGATCGAACCAGTGGTCGACCCGATCTAACCGATCGAACCAGTAACCAGTAGAACTTTCGGTTCAATGACCGGTCCGGTTTTAAAAACACTGGGTATATCTTAACCCAATTCACATTAAAAGATTTCTCTTACATAACAAGACTTGAATCTTCTAGTTGGAATAAGCCTTTTATTAAGTAAATGCCCTTGGTTAATTAATTAATATGGGCCTAATTATTCTTCCAAGTTAATTAGCCATTTGATTAATCCCTCTCACTTAAATTAAATCTAATTTAATTTATTAAATTAATTCGAACATCTTGACCATTTAATTAACTCCAAAATGAAATCCAATATAATTTCTTTTCATGATCCAATTCAATTGGATCATTTCTCTTCCAAACCATGGGTCAACCTAGTCGAACCCTGTTCCTATATTCCTTATTTGGGCTCCATGTGTATGTCCCCGTAGGTACCCGTAGGTCCACCACATAATTGACTGTGGGTTATAATTAATTTTTTTTTTAATTAATCGAGTAATCATTTGCTCTTAAAGTCAATTGAACACTCTGTTAATTGACCCTTCCTCAAATCAGCACCCCTGCTAATTTGGAAATCCTCCCACACTCCGCAGTCGATGTCTGGCCTCAAGCCCGCGAAGTCCAATCACTGGTGAATTAGTTCAGTGAACATTTTCTCCTTTACAATTTCCATGTACGACTTAATCCTTCCATTAGTTGGTCTCCCGGTAAAGACTAAGGTTATGGACTTTCATCGGTTTCCTTATTTGTCTTGACTAGATGTATCCTCGTCTCGAAACTATTCCCTTTGACTTGACCTTTATGAGATACTTTCATAAAGCCGTCATATACCTTGGCCAAGAATTTATCGAAATACGTTTCTCACAAAGATTGATATGAGAAGCTCCCAACCTATCAAGTCAGGTCAATTGATCCTCTATTGATGATATGGACCTACATACACGTTCTTCTATACCTATCATGAATCCACATAGACTTTCTGGTAGACTTCGGTCAGTCGGGACTCACATCAAAGCATAGATGTCTGTGCACCAGATATACCCTATCACCTCAAGCAATAAGGATTGTTTCTTGTACACTATTGTAAATAGGAATAACGTCATCCCTAATATGCGACTACCACTTCAATGGTGAGTTATTTTCTAGTTGGGGTATTCAGTCTCAGTTTGTGTATTGACTATCCCATTCGCGCTCGTGGACTCCAGCATCCTCCAGTTCATCGGAGTATACACATTCGTGATATTCTGACCGAATCCATTGATGTCCCATCTCAAATGGATTCTATGACTCTTGAATAAGTTTTAGATCACGGTCATGGAGATCAGTCCACGGGATATCCCATAGCCCTGTGATTTTGGGCCTAAAATCCATATGTTAAATAATCATTCCATAAGATGAAGATGACCATTATTAAATAAGTGCATTTATTAATCAAAACGAATAGTTCCTTAATTATTACAATTGATGAGGGATATTCCGGACAGCTCCAGATAGGAATTATCCCCTATGTTCAAGATCTATCCCGATCACTTAGAGGCCTTCATCTATCAAGATCAAGATAATCATTTCAGATTCGGAAAGGTCAGAAGAAGTATTATCGTTCTACGCGTCTGATCACAACTGCCATATATATCAAAACCTGGGTTGCACCAGGCCTTGGGCCTTAGGGCTCTATCATGGAGACACATGTAACTCTATATATACTAGTAGTTTTAGTGATGGAGGGGATTTTTCTTTTGGGAGAGATTTTTCCACACGCTATTGCTCGGATTAGCTAGATCGATAGGCTCTTCTTGTATTACTTATTTGTATACAAAATCATATAGCTTTGGATCAGACCCTCTTTTGTACAGTTTTAGATATATATTACTAATAAATCAGTATTTACCTCATTTACTTGATCTTATTGGTTCTTATTTACTGTTTTCCTTGTTCTAACGAATTTACGGTCAAATCAGTTGACACCCACCCTCGGGCCTGGTCGATTGCTAGATCGAAATATGCCTAACATGAAGAATACCAGAAGCATCAATATACTCGAGAAGGGTCAACCCATCTTGCACGAGCTCACTTAATTATTAACTAAGCTTTACAAGCTTATACTTATTTTAATCAGAAATCAGAAATCGCTAATATCTAATTTTCATCAATTTTACATTACACGGCTGATTTTCGGTGATTGATGGACGGAGCAGTCAAGAGTCGCGATCCCCTTCTTCAGTTCTTCGTGATTCTGGATTTAGGGCTAATTGCGGTGAATTAGTGACTGATTCATGTTCTCTAGTGGTTGAATTCAGTGTTTATTACATCAATTTTGTGTTACTGCTAACAATCCATCGTTCTGTGATCCGGTCCGTGGAGAACTTTATTGGGTTTTTTTTTTTTTTATTTCGGCAGATTCTTCTAAAATTGGTCACGTATCACTGTTATTTGGTGTTCTTAATCACGGAGTTCTATGTCAATTTTCGATTCCAGCTGCTAATTGATCGTTTCAGGTATTCGGGCCTCATTCCATTTTTTGGGCTGATCAATTCAGTTAGTTTGGGCTCGATTTTCTGTTCGGTTTCAACTGGAATCAATCAGAGGTGAGTTTATTTTCAGTTTGCTATTGCCAATTCGTCATTTCTACTATTCAGGCCGGGAAGAACAATTTCGGGCTTATTGATTTCTGGGTTATTTGCTCGATTTTCCTTCGTCCCCCTGTTCGTAATTGGCTACATTAGTGGTAAGTAAGTTTAATTTCTGTTTTCATCTGGAATTTGTTGGATTCAAGCATTCGGGCCTCACTATGGACTACAACTTGGTGTATTTGTGAAATACAGAAGTATTTTATACGTATTCACATTAGTTCCAGTTGTTATATTTACTTGAATTGAGCTACTTACTTGAATTGTTGGAATTTTACGAGACAGTGGATAATAGGAGGAAAATCTGTTGATTTAACTCTGTGCTCGAAATTGAAAAAAGAGTAAATTATTGGTGACACTGGTCCCCTTAAAATTTAATTTTAAATAATTTATTTTCTTAAAGATAAATTTATCATTTTTAATTAGTGAATTACAAATACCCTTTGTATTTGGTCTAACTCTAAGTCTAAAAAAAATCTATGTTATTTTTATTAGCAACAAAATCTTGTAATTTTTTTATTAACAAAGAAAACCTCTCTCAAATTGAAATGACAATTTTACCCATCAAACAATGCAAAAACATCCCTATTACCTAAAAGATTACCAGTAACCTTTGGTAACTTTAAAAACTGCAAAAACCCCATTTTTTTTTAAAAAAAAATTTATAAAATTCTCCATATGATTTTTGAATCTCATATCAAAAAGTTGACAAAAATCTTATCCACCACAGTTACATGTTTTGGCATTTACCACCCATATGTACAAAATAAACACTTTACCCCCTGAAAAATAAAATTAGTTGTACTTTACCCTCTCAAATGATTTTATGCAATTTTTGTTTGACGAAAAAATGTACATGTACCCCTCACATGAATTTTCAAAGGGTAAATTAGTCACATCACTTCTTACTTGTCCAAATACTTGATTCTTGTCTTGTGAACCAAAAATCTGAAGTTAAGTAGAAAAAAAAATTATTCGTAAAGAGAGAAGGAAAAATGCGCGTCAGTGAAATATTTGGGTGAAAAATCGATGTTGGAACTAATTTACCCTTAAAATACACAAGTGAGATGCATATCTATGTTTTTTGGCGATCGGAATTGGCTTAAAATCATTTGAGGGAAAAAGTGCAACTGATTTTATACGTGCTTATTTTATACTTTTGGGTGATAAAATTCAAAATATGTAACTTTGAGAGGGGGTGTAAAGTGCATTTTTCCCTAAAAATATTTCAAATGATCTTATACTGATGGTCTTAATTGTCAATTCGTATAAAAATTCAATTACTTAAGAGATTTTTTTCATATAAAATTTTGATTACTTGAGAGATTATTTTTTGGGAAAGAGATGAAATTAATTAGAAATAAGGGAGAAATTTGTATACATATTAATTAAAGGGTTACCATGTAATTTAATATATGTTTATTTTTTCTAAATGTCCGGTGCCACGTCATCATTGGATATTTTGACAAAAAATTGTGGTTCAAATTTGTTGTTAACTTTTTTTAGTGGTTGAGATGAGGCATTTCATCTATACCTATGTTCCATAAAATCTTATTTTAGAAAGACCCAACTCTATGCTCGAAAAGACAAGAGTATATGAGTAAAATATTTTGATATAGCTCCATGATCGAAAATGAAAATGAAAAGAGCTAAAGAGTAGAATCTTTTGGTATAACTCTACGCTCAAAAATGAAAAAGAAAAGAGTAAAAAAGTAAAATCTTTTGATATAACTCTAAGCTTCAAATTGAGAAGAGTGTTAATGAGTAAAATATTTTGATGTAACTCATTGCTCGAAATGGGAAAAGAAGTCGAGGAGGCAAGAACTTTTGTTCGTCCTGTGGATTGAAAGTAACAAGAAGCCCTGTGATGAAAAACGAGCTCGATGATCTAAAAAGGAGATCGACAATCAAGAAAACGAGCTTGGCGATCAAAAAATGACTAAAACCATTAATTTGGTATAAATTCTTGATCGAAAAATAATGAGTAAAATCACTAATTTGATATAAACTCTTGATCGAAAAATATTGAGTAAAACCATTAATTTAGTATAAACTCTTGATCGAAAAATAATGAGTAAAACCAAAATTGGACAACAATGTAGACTGAAATCGTCAATAAATTTGAAGATGGGGGATTATTTTGCCAACCTAAAATGTTATAGGGTAGAACTGTCAGTCAACATAAGTAATGCCATCAATTTTGCAATAAGACTTAACTGCCACATCATAACTTAATGGTAATTTTTAAAGGCGGTACCGATAGTGATTCAATTTCTTAAGTTGTAGTACCAAATTAGTCGACCTCAATTTTTATGGTACCAAAAGTAAGAATCGACATATAATTTGGTACCGCAAGTGTAATTCTCTCCATTCCTCAAACATATAACCTAAACCGAATTATCCTTTTTATTTAATATCAAATGACTTTTTCTTGGTAAAATTAAATTAAAATTTGAAAATTGGCATTTTACTAGCTCTATAATAACTCTACTAGGCAAACTTACTGACTCTATGTAAATACAAAAAGCACATTACCCCTCGAAAAAATGGGTCTTCTGCATGGTTCGGTTAAGTAAATACATGGTAAGTACAATAAATTTACGTTAATTTGGGATTGCATGAAACTCTTAGGATAATAACTAATCACATATCAAGTAGAATACACTTGTTATATTTAGATAAGTTTGGCCAAGACATATTTGATCATCTGCAAAAGAACTTTCCCTTCTGCCTAGATTGTCTTCATGCTGTAAGTTTTCTTCTTAAGATTATTTATAATTCAGTCAACCCCAAGTGAACCCACCTTATAATTAAGGAAATTTTTATATGAACACATTTTTTATACATTTGAGAGGTTGAAGCCTTGAAGGGGACAATGAATTTTTTATTTAAAATAGGAGTTTGTTTTACCTTGTATCTTCCCCAGTTTCCAGTGCCGGCCCAAGTGCTAGGCAACTTGGGCCGGTGCCTAGGGCCTCCGGTGTGAAGGGGCCCCAAAATTTATATATATATATAGTGGCCCCCAAATAAATATTATTGTTAATTTATACCAAAATTCTTAACTAGCACAACTGGTAAAGTTGTTTATATTTAAACCCTATGATGTGGGTTCGATTCTCCATTCAAACATATCCAATATTTATTATTTTATGTTTTTTTTTTCTTTCTCAAAGTGCATATGATTAATACATATTATTATATTATATTAACTATTAATATTTGACACCTCTTTTTTGCTTTTGTTTTAACAATTGTTTCTTCTAGTTTTAAGATTTTTTACAAAAATACATTTTATGTTATAATTTTCACTAAAAATAAATTTAATAACGTAATCGAAAACGAGTTCTTGTTTAGATTAGTAGCTTCTATATACTTTTTAAAAATAAATTGTTGATCCTTTTAACACATACTCGATTATAAACCATTTGTACTCAACAAAATATTGTCGATTACAGTTTAAATGAAACTATTTTTTTTTTAGATATTTATATTTTATCATTTATAGTTATATTACTTTATTATGACTTTTTATTTTCATTTTATCAAAATACTAAAAAAATATTGAGTGCAACCAACAAAATAATGTTGGCCCCCCAAAACTAAATATTGTTAGTTTTATTTTTTTTAATTTACACAATGGGAGGATTGGTCGAAACCCAAAAGTCTAGGACAGGCCCTGTATATGTTAATTGTTTCTTTTAACTTTTTATTTCTTAATAATTGTTCCTCATTTTTTCTTCTTCCGTTGTAATTATTATGTTAATCTTTTTTATTATTATTATTTCTAAGTGTTTTCTGAATTTTTCCTTCTTATTAAGCCTAAAAAAAACACAATTTTCTATAATGTTCTTTATAATATATTTTAACTTAACTTTATGACAATTATGTGAATCTTTGATGTAACATTGTTATCAATAACTAATATTGATCATGATAACAAAAAAATTTAAATTTAATGTCATACACTTGCTGTGAAATTACATTCACTTCATATATACTATAAATTTATCTTTCGCTATAATTATATTTTTAAAATTAAAAATTATAAAATATATTCACAAGTAAATCAATATAAAATATTAAGTGGGTTTGTCATGTAATTATGTATTTGGAATAAAATGTCAATATTTAATATGTATATTTTCTTTTAAATTAAAATTTTGAGTATATATTTTTTTTATAAAACAGGGCCCCGGTTTTAGAATTCGTCTAGGGCCCCCGAAAGTCTAGGACCGGCCCTGCCAGTTTCTTCTATTATGGGCACTTTACCTACCATAAGGAAAAAGGTAAATCAATGTGAAAATATAAATCATATTTGCTTCACTATGTTCATTTGATTTCACTTTGTCAAAATATTTTTTTGAAAAAATTCAAATAATTATCAATAAATTTTTCATATTGTATTTATTTGACTCGAACATACCACGAAAATGAAACTTTAGTCGATCTCATAGATAGAAGGTGATTGGATCTTGGATTTTTTGCCGTATATGCCCAATATTAGATTTTAAAACAGTTCAATGTAGATTTTAGACGACAATTGAATTTTCTTTTAATTATTTAATGATGTTGCTTTTCTTAGCAAACATAATTTTTTAATTATATATTTTAAGCTTTAGGATAAGTAACACTAATAGTCATTTGTTGGAATTTTAAAAGTTTTAAAACTTCAAACAATTAAATAATTTTGTAACTATCAAAATTGATGGTGACATAAATCCAATAATACCCCTTTAATGACCATTATGTGGCTCATCAAATTCTTTGACCTTAGAGGTCTCATATACACTATAAATAGGGGTAGGGGTCTTAGAAATTCACACACTCACTAGTTAGGTTGCATTCACAAAATACTTTCTATATTGTTATTGGGCACTAGAGATAAGGTCTGGTTCTTTGTCTTCCTGTGAACGTGCTCACAGATGAGAATTCCGGCGAGGCCATTTGGGTTTTATCTTGGGATTGTGATCAGCCGCCAATACCTGCACGAGGGGAGGCAATCACTTTCTTAGGACAGCGTCTAGTGGCGTGACTCCTCTACAGGCCAGTCGTTTTATATATTTTAATTATTATATGTCAACAATTAAATAATTTTGTAACTATCAAAATTGATGGTGACATAAATCCAATAATACCCCTTTAATGACCATTATGTGGCTCATCAAATTCTTTGACCTTAGAGGTCTCATATACACTATAAATAGGGGTAGGGGTCTTAGAAATTCACACACTCACTAGTTAGGTTGCATTCACAAAATACTTTCTATATTGTTATTGGGCACTAGAGATAAGGTCTGGTTCTTTGTCTTCCTGTGAACGTGCTCACAGATGAGGATGCCGGCGAGGCCATTTGGGTTTTATCTTGGGATTGTGATCAGCCGCCAATACCTGCACGAGGGGAGGCAATCACTTTCTTAGGACAGCGTCTAGTAGCGTGACTCCTCTACAGGCCAGTCGTTTTATATATTTTAATTATTATATGTCAAATATCATATTATAAAATTATATCAGTTGTTTATTTTCAAAACTATGATTTATTTAAATTTAGTGTAAAACCAAAATTTCCCAACATCATTTTTATCTATAATTTTTGACAAAGTCATCATCCTTATCTTTTTTATAATACCTGGGTCTCAATTAGGGCTGAGCATTTGGATCGAAACGGACCGAATTTCGATATTTAACTTGTACGGTTATTTTCAGACCCCGGATCGTTTGCCAAACCAAAAATTTCATTTTGGTGCGGTAAAATCCGAACGGTCCGGTTAGGTGAAAAAAAAACCGAAAATTCATTCTTTTTAAAAATTAAATCCGATTTTTTGCTTCATTGTTTTAAAAAATTTAAAACTAATTTTAATTCCCTCCAGTTGTTGGAACTTGTCCAAAATATTTTAGAAAATCTCCTTGATTTTGAAAATATCCACCTATTTTTATCCTGGTTTTCGAAAATATCTTCGGAAACTATGTTGCCCTATTTTTTAATTAAATTTATATTTAAAATAAAATGCCAGATTTTTTTGAATACATTTCCCTTGGCTATTTTCAGCCCTCAATATTTTATATAGAGGAAGATTTTATCTGCAAAATATTTTATGCATAGAAAGATTCTCTAGGTATTTTAAATGTTTTCTTGCTTTATATTTGTTAATAAAATAATTAGTTTGAAAACATTAAGTTTAGTAAAAAAAATATTCTTTGCATTAGGTTTATTAAAAAATAAAAAATTAAAATTCCCTTCCACTGGTTTGATTCAGTAAACCAACCTGTATTACCGAGAACCGACCGCTCCCAAGGGTCGGTTCTGGTACATAACTTGGACCGAAATTTCGATTCCACTTCGATTTGATCGGTTTATCGAACCGTGCTCAACCCTAATCTCAACTATCAATTATTTATTTCAATATGCAATTTTAGGGACAATCCACGGCGGTCCTAACATCACATGAGCTGCACATGTATGTTTTCAAGGGTAATTTCGTAATCTTATAAAAACAAATTTATTAATTTTCCCTTTTTTATAAAAAATGCCGAAAAACAAAACGCTTACCCCCAATCTCCCTTCCCCTTCCCCACCACCGCCTCCACCGCTTCAATAATCAGTTTACCTTCTTATGTGTGGAGGTGCACTTTTACAGAACTTGACCAACTCATTGTAGCCAGCGGCGGAGGAAAATTCTTGATTTTCCGGCAAGAACTCACTTCATGGTTTAATTTTTTTGTGATTTTGTTTCTCGAGTTCAGATTTTAAATGGGTCGATGAATTCTCAATAGGATTTGAGAAGGGTATGAATGATTTCAGAAGCCGTGAAGAGATTAAGGGGCGGGCGATGTACAGTTATTGGTGCGGGTGGCCTGGGTGCAACGTTTTCATTTTTTAATTTCAAAATTATTTTTTTATCAATTTTTTTAACTTGAAAAATTTAGTTTATTTATTTTTAATAAGTTTATGAAATTACCCATGAATTTTGTAATGTGAGTGGCACATGACATCAGCTCCGGCGTGAAATGGCCGGAAAATATAAAAATGAAACAAATACCTGGTAATAGGGCCGAAATTGTTAATTTTTTTGTTAAAGGACAATTTGTCAAAAAATATATATTGGGAGGACCTTTAATGCTATTCACCTTACTTCTTATATTCTAATAATCATGATTAATATATGCACTTTTGGTCGTGGCCTATCCTTAAAACTTTAAAAATACATGTTGATAAAATGTTATTTACTAAATCTCTCATTTCAATTATAAATATGTACTATATTTTCAAAGTGAAATCAACACAAAAACATAATTGATTTAATGGAAAAGACTATTATCATAAAGTGACAACCGAAGTTTGAATTTCTGTAAAGAGAGTTTCCCATAATATATTCGATGTGCCTCGAAATATATTAAATAATTAATTGACAAATCAAAAAACAGAAAAAAGTGAAATATATCAATTCTAGTCTTGATTTCGTTTACGTAAGTATTTTGTTTTTCACCATTGACGAATCAAACAAAGAAAAATGTGAAATATATCAATTCTAATCTTGATTTCGTTTACGTAATAATTTGGTTCTTCACCATTGACAAATCATAAAAATTAAAAAGTCTATATCAATTATAGCTTGTAAGAATTTTGTTCTTCACCATTGACAAATCAAATAAAGAAAAAAGTAAAAAATTCCCATTCTAGCTTGTAAGAATTTTGTTCTTCATCATTGACAAATCAAAGAAAGAAAAAAGTGAAATAATTCAATTCTAGCATTGATGTCGTTTACATAAGAATTTTGTTCTTAGCTAATTAGTTAACAATCTTTTTTATATAATTAACAATAGTGATTTTTTATTTTATCGAAAGAAATGACTAAAGAAAATCATTATATATATATATATATATATTAGGGAGAAAATCACTATATATTACTTGTAGTTTTAATTTAATCACCAAATTTTGTATCATTTTCTAAGTTAACAACTAATAAAATACCAAAGACCCAAAAATAGGATCATAAATATAAATCATCCAGGCCGATAGAGGCAGGGGCGAATATAGAAATTTAGTTCAGTGGGAGACTAAACTTCTACGATAAATTCAATAATCTATATAATAAAAAAAAAATACAACTAAATTATACCAAAATGTGATTGGTCTAGCGTAAGGGATTAGTTACTACAATACAGCGAACCCAATTTCGAATCCCTGTTGTGAGAGGTTTCCACTTAATTTGTCTGACGCTCCTCTACAAGAAAAAAGTCAAGTCTAAGACCTAAATACCGTTGGGGGAAAAAAATACAACTAAATATGTCTCTAGGCTATCATTTACATTGATCGCTCATTTGATTACGAAGTCGATTCTTCAATATCTTCATAGCTAAAAAATCTCTCTATATTTATGCAGTTGCAACGGGTACATATGTGTTTTCTATTATACTGAAACATGCTCGCATATGTTCGTTTCGATACCATAATCCAATATAAATGGAATAATCATCTAGACGCAAACATACTCGTAATAGTAGGAAGTTTATAGCGACTTTAATAATAAATGGACTAATCATCTGGACTCAAACACGCTCGTAATATCTGAAAGTTTATAGCGATTGTAGTAATATTCAAATCAATTCGAAGTTATACACAATACATTCTAAAAAAGGGAAAGAAAACTTAGAAAATAAAAAAATAAAAATAAATGAGAAAATTGAGTGGGGGTATAGCACCCGCCTGTTCCTGTATAGATCCGTTATTGGATAGAGTTCGTGGGGGCCTAGAGGAAAAGTTGTTGCCCAAAGACCAAAAGGTTTTGGTACAATTGTCGCTAGAGTGAGTATCTTTTTAGTCTATTATAAGTGATTTAGGTAGTTATTCTTTATAATTTAAAATTAATTGGAAAAATTATGATATAATAATTAATATATTATCGTGTTAATCATAAAGATAAAAGTTGTCCACGTTGACTTGTCGCACAAGAAAATAAAAATTTAGTAATGTAAACATTGGATATTTCACGTCTACTTCCTATTTTGACCATTTACGTGGACCAACTAAGTAGATATGTAACTATAAATAACTTCATAAGACATTGCTAAAAGCATTCAAGCACATATATATTTTGGCTAAGCAATAACATCCTATTTGAGAAATGAATTCCGAGTACTGCAGAAACAACGTAATGTCTAAAATGTTAGGCCCTAAATCCATTGAAATCATGGGCCCCATCCAACGTCAGCATTTCGGTACAGATTTCATTTTCGGAAGTGCAACTGCAGCATTTCAGGTTCAAAATTTTGTGCTAATCTTTTACAGTGTATTGTTGACTTTGTACTTGATTATTTGAATTAAAAAATTACCTACTCCATTGTATCTCTATATATAGCTACAGTAAAATTTACCCCACAAATGATACTTATATGTAGGTAGAAGGTGCGGCTGATGAAGATGGTAAAGGACCGAGCATATGGGATCATTGGACGCACAATCAACCAGGTCCAAACTTTTCTTTCTTTATACATGGCAAATATGAAAACAAGTATTTGTGACAATTTACCTCCATGTGATATTCATAATGTTCAATTTATCTTTATGTGATTTGAAAAAGAGCAATTTATCTCATATAATCTTATCAAAGTTTCACACCCACTTTACCTTCTGTGTTATAATAAATATGACAATTTCGACAACTGAGTTATACTCTCCGATTGAAGTCACGTATCAATTATTAATATATATGATCATTCTATTGGCAGACAAAGTATCGGATGGCAGCAATGGAGATGTTGCCATTGACCACTATCACCAGTATAAGGCACGTATTTATTATATATGTTGACTTTTTTTTGGATAAAGCAACATCAGGTTAGACTAATTAATATTCACAAATATTTTTGACAATTTATATTTTCAGGATGATGTGAAGTTAATGAAGAATATAGGCATGGAAGCTTATAGGTTTTCTATATCATGGCCTAGGATATTGCCAGGTGCATATCTTTTACTAGAAATTTGACAAACATATATTAAACGTTTTAATTTGTACAAATTAAATGTATAATCATGTTCTAATTAATTAGATTAATAATGAAAAATGTGTTTTTTGAATTAAAGTTTGGTATTAAAAGTGTCTTTCCCTCCAAATTTCTAGCAAAATGTTTTCGTACAAATTAATGTATAATGTTCTAATTAGATTACAATTAATGGAAATGGTTGCATATATGCACTAGGTGGAAGAATTAATGCCGGCATTAATAGAGAAGGGATCAAGTTCTACAGTGACCTTATCGACTTACTTTTGGCTCAAGGTATCGAGCCATATGTGACTCTCTTCCACTTCGATCTTCCACTTGTTCTAGAACTTGAATATGGTGGCTTCTTATCTAATAAAATTGTGTAAGTAATTAATGCATGTACTTAATTTCACCATAAATTTATGAGACAAAAGTTGATAAATAAAGAAAACAAATCTACAGGAAAGATTTTACCGAATTTGCTGAGCTGTGTTTTCGGGAATTCGGAGATCGTGTTAAAAATTGGATCACGTTCAACGAAGGATGGACCTACTGTAATTATGGCTATGTGGCGGGCACATTTCCACCGGGCCACGGCTTGTCTAGTGATGAGCAACGTAATTCGAAATATCATTGTTGTGGTTATAAGGGTGCTTGGATTCAACAGGTTTGCTCCAAAGGAGATGCAGGCACAGAACCATATCAGGCGGCACATAACATGCTCCTTGCCCATGCACATGCAGTGAATGTGTATAGAAAACTATTTCAGGTGCATGTTGAATCTCATTGAGATTAATTACTAATTTATAATGTTATTTTACTTATGTTAATGTTCAATGATGATTTAGTTAACTTTGTTTTGAATCTAAACAGAAGGATCAAGGTGGAAAGATCGGGATCACGAACAACTCTCATTTTTTTGAGCCCCTCAATGACACTGATGAAGATAGGGATGCTTGCATTAGAGCTCTCGATTGGATGTTAGGATGGTAATAATTAGGATTTAATTCTCAATTATTTCGAATAAGTAAATTCTCCCAATTATTGTCTGAAAATTTATTTCTTCGATCGTATTAGACGTACAAATCCCATTGGGATAAATTCCACATAAACCAAGATCAAATTTTCATTAATTATAATGTTGCATAGTATTGCACATTTGTCTTGTGATTAGGTTTGTGGCTCCAGTAACAACGGGTGATTATCCTCCCAATATGAGGAAATCAGTTAAAGAACGACTTCCCATATTTTCTCCCGAAGAAACCAATATGATTAAGGGTTCTTATGATTTTCTCGGATTAAATTACTATACAACTTGGTATGCAACCAATGCACCCAGACTACCAGGTGAAAAATCCACTTATCTATCAGATCAGGAGCTTACTACACAAAGTAAGTACTTAAAACTTTCAACTTTTTGTTATTCATCTTGTTTAACTCTCTTACTTTTTGTTATGATTTCTTCACTTTCATGGTTTACACTTACCATATTTTTTTCCTTCAAACTCAATGTTTACAGCTGAAAAAAATGGTGTTTCGATTGGTGACCCGGTAAAACTTCTTGTTATCCTTATGACATTTTCTATTAAGTAGTTTAAATAAGCACAATCAATCTAGATAACGATTACATTTTATTTCTCTTATTGTTTAGACTAGTGCAACTTGGCTATTTATCGTTCCTAGAGGAATTTACAATCTATTGGTCTATGTAAAGGAAACCTACAACACCGACCTCATTTACATTACCGAAAATGGTAATTTATTGTCAGATTTAACATTAACTTTGTTGAGATTAAACATTTTATATCTATTTCTTAGACAGTAACGAATTTTTTTATATTTTCATTGATACATACAGGCATGGCTGAAGTCAATAATCCGAATCTTACAATTTCCAAAGCCCGGATGGACCCGCTGCGAGTAAGATACTACAATGAACATCTTTGGTACCTAAGAAAAGCAATAATGTAAGTCATAAACTGGTGTTTGTCGTTCACTAAAATAAGTAACCATGTCTTGATTCTTTAAAATGATCGAATTAAACTCTCTCAATAATATTAGTTTAACTAAATTATCTATGTTTTGTTATAGGGAGGGTGGTGTCAATGTGAAGGCTTATTTCATATGGTCATTTGCGGATAATTTTGAATGGGCTGAAGGATACACAAGTCGATTTGGTATCTTTTATATAGATTTTAAGGATGGACGTTATACAAGAGTTCCTAAAACCTCGGCTATATGGTGGAATAATTTCTTTACCAAAAAGTCCTGAATAGTTAGAAATGTCCATCTTCGTTTAATTTGAGCTCATAAATGTGTGTTCCTTGCACTTTATTTTGATTTAAGCTAATAAAACTTAGTGTGCTTTTGCTTGTATTCATTGAGTTTGTTTTTCGTTTTATCTTCTTTTGAGCTCAGGAAAGTGTGATTTTCTTTGTATTTACTATTGATTTAAACGAATAAAACTATATTTGTGTTTGTATTTATCACTTGCCTTGATCATTGAGTTTGATTTTACTTCTTTTCATCCATATCATTTGGAGGTATCAATGAAACTATAAATTTATTTTGTCCATATGATAATTTATTAATTTAAAAGATAATAACATTTATGCTTCTTATTAATTGTATATTGTTCATCACTCTAGTTAAACATTTAATATTCTATATTACTTACTTAAAATTACTCATTTAATTTAAATTAATTGAGTTCCTTACTACGGGAAGCAACAATCAAATATTTGTTTGCATGTAACTTATTCCATTAAGATCAAGTAGTAATACATTTATATATACTCCAAAATTCATAACAAGCATCACGTTGATGTATGATGCAAAGTGCCCTTATAAATTTGCAAAATGTTAATTGTTTTGATGAAACTGAAGTAATAAGATTCACTTAAATTTAAAAATAATTGAGCTTACTACTGGAAGAAGCAATCAAATATTTGTTGCATTGAATGAATTACATTAAGATAACGTAGTACTAGATTTATATATACTCAAGAATTTCATGGTTATCAAAAAAAAAAAAAAAAAAAATTCATAACAAAGATCTTGGTTGTATGTGGTGCAGAGTGTGTTTATAAATATAGATAACAAAAAATAAATCTTTGGAGGGAAAAGAGACATGAATGTCATGTACATATAACCTTACATTAGATTCATAATAAATTAAATAATATGATAGAGGGAGTTGAGACACATGAATGTCATGTAACCTAACATTAGATGTAGGGTTGTCAATGGGTCTTACTCGAGTTAGATCAGACTCAACCCATATCCGACTCTATTTATGTTGGATCAAATTCAGATCGGATTCGAATCATGTTCGGATCTAAATTTCTTGACTCCAAGGATCTTGGTCGGACATCGGATCTTTTTCGGATTCAATAAAATCTTTATTTTAAAAAATTACACTTGTATCTATCCTTAAATAAGTTTGTTAACTTTACAAATATGCATAAAAATGAATTTATGAATGAGTTAGTAACTACTATCTTCTTAAATTGATGGTAAAATATTATTAATGTTATTTTTATGAAACATTATGTATATATATAATTTTCTATTTATTGTCGTATATATACGAATCTTTAACGTATTGGATCGACATAAATCAATATTTCCTCCATGTGTTGCGGATTACAAATCTTTATAATCGAGTCTCTAATCGAATTATAATTCGAATAAATCGGACCGGATTCGGATTAGGATTAAAATCCACCCATTGACAAGCCTAATTTGATGCATAATCAATTAATATTTTGATTGTTTTACTACTAAAAGAAACGAAACATTATAGCCACGTACTCTACTGCATAATATATATATTCCATTTGTACTATTATTTGTATTCATAATTTTTTTATATCCTTGTTATGAAACTTATGATCCACTAATAATATACTATACTTTGGATATCCTTACGCTGCACTTAGTCAATTTACATGTGATCAATCAGATTGACCTCATTGACCAAATCGACCTCTTCTTCAAAATACACATCACCAACTAGATCGACCTCATCTACAAAATTGACCTCCTCTATTGGATCGACATCCTCGACGAAATCGACATCACCAACTAGATTGACCAGACCTCCTCCACAAAATTGACCTCCTCTATCGGATCGACATTCTCTACCAGATCGATCAACTTGCTTTGCTCGACCTCCTCCACCGGATCGACCAAGTCGATCTATCAAAAATCGTCCTAACAAATAACAAGGGCAATCAAAACGACGATAATGCCTCCCTAAAAGTTTGACATATTCACCAAACACTCCAAAGACCCGCGTGCTTTTGTTGGGTCGACCTGTTCAAGACCCGACCGATCTGATTGACCCGCATGGGTCATCCTATATCTATAAATAACCCTTCATTCCATAAAATCTGGTACGCATTTTTACAATGCATCTACTACTTGATCTACTCGATTTGACCAAACTTAAGCATCAGAGAGTCTTCATCGGGGACAGCCTCGGCGATCACTACTGAGTTTCTTTGATTGCAGGTCAGGTTCCCGTAAAGTGAAGTTTGGTTGATCTGACTGACCAAGGACCTCATATTGTTGAAGGCTCATCAAAAATACCCTTCGGCACTTTTGTCTGTAAAAAATTATGTCTTGCACTCGACCAAGACAGTAAGACTGATGAGATTACAAAAACAAGCTCGATGAAAGAAAAACAAAAGATCGTCGACAACCATGAGAGCTCCGATCTACATACTCAACGACAAGTTCGATGAAGGAAAAAACAAAAGGCCATCGACAACCATGAGAGCCCCAATCGACATACTCGACGAAAAACTCGATGAAAAAAAAAAAAAGGTCATCGACAACCATGAGAGCCCCAATCGATATACTCGACGATAAGTTTGTGAAAGAAAAAGAAAAAGGCAATCAACAATTATGAAAGCCCAGATCGACAAAAACGAAGCTAAAAGGCGACAGGTAGCTATGAAAGCCCTGATCGGCTTATCGAAATGAGTTCGAAAGAAGAAGAAAAATAATTTAAAGCTATGAAAGCCCTAATCGACTTATCGACATGAGATCAAAAGAAGAAAAAATTATTGGAAGCTTCAAAGCCCTGATCGACTTATCGACATAATATTGAAGAAGAAAAAAATGATTGGCAGCAATGAAAGCCTTAATCGACTTATCGACATAAGATCGAAAGAAGAAGAAAATGATTGGCAGCTATGAAAGCCCGGATCGACATGAGATTGAAGAAGAAAAAAATGATTGTCAGTTATAAAAGCCCCAATCGACATGAGATCGAAAGAAGAAAAAAAATAACTGGATGCTTCAAAGCCCCGATCGACTTATCGACATAAGATTGAAGAAGAAAAACATTATTGGCAGCTATGAAACCTCAATCGACTTATCGACATGAGATCGAAAGAAGAAGAAAATGATTGGCAACTATGAAATCCCCAATCTACTTATCGACATGAGATCAAATGAAGAAGAAAATGATTGACAACAATGAAAGCCCTGATCGACTTATCGACATGAGATCGAAAGAAGAAAAACATGATTGGCAGCTACGAAACTCCTGATCGACTTATCGACATAAGATCGATGAGGAAGATTGACATACAAAAAAAATCAAAATTCAAACTTACAACTTCTCGACTACAATCTAAAATTGAACTCTAGAACTTGGGGGACTATTGATATACGATATTTTAGGTGTCCTTACGTGTCACATAGTCAACTTATACGTGATCGACCAAATCGACCTCCTCTACAAAATCGACCTCCTTGACAAAATCGACATCACCAACTAGATCGACCTCATCGATTAGATCACCTCATCGACTGGATCGACCTCCTCTACAAAATCGACCTCATCTATTGGATCGACATCCTCGACGAAATCGACATCACCAACTAGATTGACGAGATCAACCTCCTCTACAAAATCAACCTCCTCTATCGCATCGACATCACCAACTAGATTGATCAAATCGACCTCCTCTATCGAATCGACATTCTCTACCAAATCGACATCACGAACTAAATCGACCTCCTCAGCCTAACCAACAAGATCGATCAACTTGCTTTGCTCGACCTCCTCCACCAGATCGACCAAGTCGATCTATCAAAAATCAACCTAATAAATAACAAGGGCAATAAAAATGACAACAATGCCCATAAAAGTTCAATATATTTACCAAACACTCCAAAGATCAGCACGCTTTTGTCGGGTCGACCTTATGAAGACCCGACTGATCCGATTAACCCGCATGGGTCATCCTATATCTATAAATACTCCTTAATTCAATAAAATCTGGTACGCAATTTTACAATGCATCTACTACATGATCTACTCGATTTGATCTAACTTAAGCAATGTAGGGTCTTCGTCGGGAACAACCCGACGAGCCCTAACGAATTTCTTTGAGTGCAGGTTAGGTTCCAAGTTCTGATCGATCTGACCAAGAACATCATATTGTTGAATGCTCATCGAAAATACTCTTCAACACTAAACTTTACTAAATTTTTATTTTTATTTTATTTTTGGGGTATTTCAAAATAAGATTTCATTTCCTTAAATGGAATTATTTTTTTTTATCAAATTTATAATCTCACATAAAATAATGGTTTGACATCATTAATTTTCAACTACTACCTTTAAAGGCATAAATATACATCTATCACAATATATTAATTATTTAATATATTTACTTAAAACTCCAGGTATAGATAGAAAAATAAGGGATGAATGGGCTATACTAAATAATCTAGCCAACTTAATTTTAATAATAATTTACCGAATAACATATATATATGAAGTTTTTTTTTTTTTTTTTGATAAAAGAATTATATAAAAAACTCTAATGAAGCAATTGTTCCAATTGACGAAGGGATGATCCCATCACAAAATACAGAAATAGGTAAGGAATCCGAGCAAAGATCGTCAGTGTAAATTGTCAAAAAAGCTCAGGCTACTAAATTATGAGCAGCCCAGTTAGTATTACGGGATACAAAACAAAATTTCCAACGTGGCCAAAAGGCCCAAATGTCATGAATTTCTTCCACAATGGTTAACAGAGCCCAATCCATATTATCTTCCCAATTAAGAATGGCATTAATAATAGGAAGACAATCGCCTTCGGAAATGACTTGAGCAAAACTCCCTTTGTGCATGAGCCGGCTAGCATCCCACATAGCAAGAGCCTCAGCAACGGTGGCATTGTGATTGATTCAATGAAAAAGACTATTACCATAAAGTGGCGATCCAAGTTCTAATCCCTGTTAAGAGAGTTTTCTATGAAATATGTTCGACGTGTCTCGAAATAGATTAAACCATTGAAAAATCAAAGAAAGAAAAAAGTGAAATATATCAATTCTAGCCTTGATTTCGTTTACGTAAGAATTTTGTTCTTCACTGTAGACAAATCAAAGAAAGAAAAAAGTGATATATATTAATTCTAGCCTTGTAAGAATTTTGTTCTTCTCCATTGACAAATCAAAGAAAGAAAAAGGTGAAATATATCAATTCTATCCTTGTAAGGATTTAGTTTTTCACCTTTGACAAATCATAGAAAGAAAAAAGTGAAATATATCAATTCTAGCCTTGTAAGAATTTTGTTCTTCACCAATAACAAATCAAAGAAAGAAGAAAGTGAAATATATCAATTCTAACCTTGATTTCGTTTACGTAGGAATTTTGTTTTTCGCTAGTTATTTAACAGTCTTTTTTATATACCTAACAATAGTGATTTTTTTTGTCAAAAGAAATAACTAAAGAAAATCCCTATATATTACTTGTAAGTTTTAATTTAACCTCCAAATTTTATATCATTCTCTAAGTTAATTTATGAATGAGTTATTAACTACAATCTTTCTAAATTGATGGTAAAATATTATTAATATTATTTTAATAAAGCATTAGCCATTATGTATATATATATAAATTTTCTATTTATTGTCGGATACAAATCTTTAACTTATATAATCCATATTCCCTCCATGTGTTTCAGATTATGAATCTTTATAATTGAATCTCTAATCAGATAAAAATTCAAATAAATCGAACCGAATTCGAATCGAACTCGGATTAAAATCCACCTCGTTGCATCATCAATTAATATACTGAAATGACAAATTATCCGGAAAGAGGACTCAAATTCTAAAAATCATCTTGGATTACAGGATTTGCAATGGCCGAGGAAAAGCACTGCTCTACTTGTAATTTACATGCTGGATTAGACTTATTATTGGTTTATTTTGTAATTGAGTTCGGAATTTGTACCGAACCTTATTTATCCTGGGCTTTATCAATTAAAGATCATAGATTATTGGAAGGGTTTTCTTGCTACAATTTTTTTACATGTACCTAAATTGTAAAGCTTCCATCATATGTAAACATAATATATGAAAAGCTTTCTTGCAATAGATGATTTTTCAGCGGCTCTGTCCTATGTCATCTTATCTAGAAAATCATCACATATGACAATCATTAATCCCATTCAATTACAAGTAGCCTAGTTCTTGGTGGGTGAAATTTTTTTTTCATGAAAAATGTGTTGCATGAATGGTCAAAATCCCCATATGCGGGTCATGTGATTTAGTAATATATCAAAATTGACCATTCAACGTCTTTTTCAATAAAAAAAATACCAAAATTTAAAATCCTAACTTTTCCTATAAAATTCACCAAACTTTCCCTTAATTAAATTGTTACCCGCTTTCTTATTCTTCCCCAAATAAAAACATCCAAGTAGCCTAGTTCTTGGTGGGTGAATTTTTTTTTTTCATGAAAAATGTGTTGAATGATCAAAATCCCCAATTTTCATGTCACATGGCCCGTACATGGAGAAATTTCGGGCCAATTTCAAATTGGGCCTCAATGGCACCAAAATTGCCACTGATGTTGAAGTTGTGGCACCAAATGTGTCAGCCCGAAAAGTTACGGGGTAAAAATGTCAGTGGGGTATAGTTGTGGCACCAAAAATGCAATAATCCCATCATATAATTCAACCACCTCAGCTATTCCAAATGATGCTCCATGATGCTTACCATATTTGTGACTCTGCACAAGTTATAAAGAGGAAAAATACATCTTCACTGAACACGAACACCTGCACCACACAGCAACACCTATATGCAAGACAAAAAAATCAAGGAAATAAATAAAAAGAAAAAAAACTAAGAAAATTTGAATACAGTTGAAACAATAAAGACAACAAGAATAATATTATTAGTTATCACTTAAAGGGCTAAACAAAAGAAAAAATAATTTGCAGTTGAATTTTTTCCTCCACTGAAACTTAAAATTACATTATTTAGTGCTTAATCTAAATTTTCTTTAAGTTAGTTATTTGAAACGGTAAATAATATGTTAAATATACAATATCAAATTCAGGATATTCGTCCTTGTATCAACTCACTCGATGGCAACACATTTGGACCA
Organism: Penstemon newberryi var. newberryi; assembly: GCA_030819805.1. Lineage (NCBI taxonomy): Eukaryota > Viridiplantae > Streptophyta > Magnoliopsida > Lamiales > Plantaginaceae > Penstemon > Penstemon newberryi. Next base: position 32,660,392 of record JAUALY010000006.1, on the reverse strand, counting down.
ATAAACCATTGAATGCATTTCACGTCTTAGACAACATTGCGGACGCACACAGGGGCAAGGGGGGGCTATAGTCCCCCCTGGAATTTTTTTTTTTTTAGGATAGTAGTGGTGTATTTTTTTTTGAACAAAATAAATAAATAAATTAGTCCAATATGCAATTTCCAGCCCAAATATAATTTTAATATCACACAATCCACTCTAATAATATGTTGGTCCCAAAAGTGGTCAATGAGGTCTAGAGAGGGGGGGGGGGGGGGGGGGTGAATAGACCTCTGAAAACTTTAAAACTTTTTCTCTAACTCTTCTGACAGCAGACTAAGCTGACCGAGATTTGTAAGACTACTAAGCTGATGCGCACAAAGCTTTATCAGCAGAGTTGACCACTCATCTGATTTTCACTCAGCTGATTTCAGATGTTAAATCAGAGTTTTTAGAAACTAGTTGGCAGCGGATATTCAAGGTGTTTTTCACCAATCTGTTCCTCTTTAAGTTTTCTCACTCAAAAGATTTTGTCCCCAGTTTTTATAACTCCTTTTAAAATCTTTTGGTTAAATCGTATGTTTGAGTTCTTTGATAAATATGCAAAGTATAGCAAACAGTAAATCAAACACACAGGATTTTTATAGTGGTTATATGGATAAAAATCCTTTAGTCCACTCTTCCAAGTCACACAGATCTTGGGTTATACTAGAAAACACAAAGTAATCAAGTATACAATGCTTGCGCTGATCAACAAATGAAAAACCACAACTGCGCTGTAAGAAATCACACAGAAATCCTACACTCTGAAGCTAGATCACTCACTTAGACGGATCTACACTCCTCACACTATTTTCAGTACAAGTAATCACTCAGAAAATCTATACTAAGAAGCTATATCACTCATAAAGATGGATATACACTCCTTCTATTCTCAGTTGAAAGTCACTAAGACAGACAAGGTATGATCTCTGTTCTTCAACAAGAAGCTTCGTCAACAGATGACTTCGCTTACGATCAGACGACTCAACTGATGGATCTCGCTCTTAGGATATGATCTTGAATAATGCAAGCTCTCTTTTGATCTTCAGTTATGTCTTCTATTTATACTCCCAGATTTTGAATTTCTGTCCGTTGAAGGTTGGCAGGAATCTACAGTCCTCGAGTTCTGGTCCTGACACGCGGAACGGCTCCCTGCAACTGTTGCACTGTACACTCTGTTGTACGGATGTCTACTTTATGTCAGTCGCATTTAATGCACTCAGCTCTTAGCTGGTTCCCGTTGATAAGCTTCCTGACCGTCTTCACTCTGCTGGTGGAAGTACTCTGCTGATGATCACTTTGCTGATCACTCGGCTGATGGCTTCTCGGCTGATTCAAGAATGAACACATCTATCTTGACTCGGCTGATAATACCCATCTGATATCCCACTTCGCTGATTCGGTCACTTAGCTTCCAGACCATGAGATAGGTTTCACTAAGCTGTTCAGCTCTTAGTTGATGACTTCCAGATTACCCTTTTTGTCATCTTCAAAACCTTCTCCAATATTAACCAACAATTTCCCCCTTTTTGATGATGACAAAACCTTCAACTAAGAACCAATCTTAAGTCTCAGATTTCGTCTTCATGCCTTTGAGATGGAAATTCTTTTGGTCCGATACAACTTTAAAAAATACCACTTGCATGTGATGGTTCTTTTTCCCTTTCTGATCTTCTGCTTAAAGGGTTCTTAGTTGCATCCATCTTCCCCCTTTTTGTCATCAACACCAAACTTTAGTTGCATCTTTTCTTCTCCATTTTATCCTTCCCCCCTTTTTAGGATTTGTGATAACTTCTTTTCCATAAGATTGCAAACTAGTATGCTGAAGACAGGTAGGTAAGTACTTGGCTGATCGAGGTAGTCTTCTTTGCTGTTTATCACTCCAGCTAGAAAGATTTCCCCTTAACTTCAAGAATTTTTACCACTTGATACCACTTGTGGTCTGATTCCACTTGTAGTCTGATGCTACTTGTATGGATACAAATCAGATTAGTCAGCTGATATCACTTGTTGATGTGATAGCACTTGCTGATACCACTTGGTGTAGTACATTCTTGAAAATCACTTGGCTGTTGAGTTTCAGTCAGCTGATAAGAAGCAGTCTTCTGATAGCTTCATATTGACTTATTGACAACTTCATCTTTTATTTAGGAGTATCGCTAGTCGCACACGTTCCCCCTAAGTTCAAGAATTCGTGGTCAAGTAGTCTGATGAGAGTTTCTCTTCAAAGACACTCAGCTGTTGAATTCCAGTAAGCTGTTCTGGGTTAGTCTTCTGATAAGTTCCCCCTCAACTTATGAATCCAAAATCAACAAACCAATTTCTGTTGTCACATGGTTGACTGATACCACTTGAACGGTGATACCACTTGTTGCAAACAGTTGATGGCCTCTAATGCCACTTGGTCTCTGAAACAACTTGTTAATCTTTGATAATCTTCATCTTCAACTTTTCAACAAACTCACGTTTCTTGAAATCTCCAAATGTAGAGTCTACCACTTGAATTATACCAATTGCTGATACCACTGATTTGATACCACTTGCTGGTACATGCATGTTGGTGAGACCAATTGTTGAATTCGGTGAAATTTGTAAGGCAGTCAACTCATCTTTGTCATCTCACATGTGCTTCACCTACAAAACATATGACTGTTTTTGGTACCCCTTGTTTATTGGGTCCAACATGGTTAGTGTAACCTTTAACATGTGATGATCTAGTGACTTGTGTTTTATCATGATAATACCACTTGTTGTTTTACAACATTTGTTGGTCATGATTAAAACATAGCTCATAAGCAAGGTAAGATGCATGAAATATGTGATAAGCATGCATATTGAAATGAGGATGGCAATCAGTACAGTGAACATGATCAACATGATAATATGAATAGGCATAAAGCATGTTGAAATAACAATTATCATAATGTGATTCAAATTCTTGCCAAATAATTCATTATAACCTCAATTTCTTACCTGAGTTATTTAATAACTCTCCTTAGATTCAACAGACTTGATATCACTTTAATTTTACTCCTATCAGCAGCCTATTTCAGCTTACTCGCTGATGAGTTTTAGTAGTCTATTTGTCTTAGGTAGCTTACTAGGTTTTCTAACCTATTGAGCATCAGTAGACTTGTTCTCTTAAGCCTCTGATTTTCTTTTTAGAGAATGATGCAATTACTTCTTTCAGGGTTATTTATATTTTCAAAACAAATTGCATACTCAGCTTTTAGAGTCTCATTCTCATGCTCAAGCTTTTTGGTAGTCAGCTGATTCTTGAGGTTTTTCAACCTGAAGTTTCAGTGATCTGATTTGCTCTTTTCAGCAGAGTCATCTCTTCATTAAGCTTGGCAAATACACAAACGGTATTTGAATTTGAAATTCAGCATTTATTCAATCGATTCAAATAGTGCATTACATTAATCAGTAGAAGTTACCCCAATTTTCAGAATCATCAAATTCTATGGCAGTTAAGCATATGGTCTCGGGTACTTCTTCAAATTCTTTATCAGACGACTGAAGGTCTGAATAAGATGTGCAGGAGTTTATTAGCTTTGCTGCATCAGCTAACTTTGATTTGCTCTTACTAAGCTTACGTTCCTTTTTAGCACGCTTTTCCTTTTCAGCAAACTTCTCAGATGATGAGGTTGGATGGTCTTTGATCAAGAGCCCATACTCCTCTTCATGGTAGTCTCTAAGTTTTGCTTTGTAAGAATCCCTATTTTCCTGAAAATGATCAGAAGAAGATGAAGTAGCATTTTTATATTTTAATTTCATTTTCTTCTTGTAGAACTTCTTGAAATCATTTAGCAGCAGGGTAACGTCGTCAGCAGTGTATCCCTTTTCTGAACTCAGCACAGTCTTCTGTTTTGACTTGTCTGCTGATTTTCTTGACTTGTCTGACGCCATTAGAGCAGCAGTAGGGTCTGAACTGGTTGACACTTCTAATCCCAGTCTTGGCATATGATACTCATACGCTTTGAGAGATGAGAACAGTTCGGAAAGAGAAATCTTCTCTAAATCACTTGATTCTTCCATGGCTGTCACCTTCATGTTGAATTTGGGTGGCAAGGCCTTGAGAACCTTTGCGGTGATCTCCTTGTTCGAAAATTCTTTACCAAACCTTAGAACTTCATTCAGGGATTTGGTAAATCTGGTATCCATCTGATCAATCCTTTCACCAGACTTCATTTTGAAATTTTCAAACTCCTTAAGAGCCACACTGAGCTTGTGTTCTTTGATAGCGTTGTTTCCTTCGCTTAGCTCGCAGACTTTATCCCACATCTCTTTGGCAGTTTTGAGATGCTTGATATTTTGGAAATTGTCTTCGTCTACAGCTCTGAACATGATGAACTTCGCCTTTTTATCAAGATTTACTAACTTGATTTCTTTAGGTGTCAGCTCATCCAGCTCTTTGTCAACTATCTGATCTGGTTGACCAGCAACCTTCACAGTCTTCTGGAATCTGAATGGTCCTTTTGTAATACATGTAAACATGTCATCATTATAAGCAGCAAAAAAGATTTCCATTCTGATTTTCCAGTTTTCAAAGCTCATAAGACCAATGTGAGGAACATGGTTTATGGCATCCATTTTTCAAAAAGTTTTGATTTTCAAGATATGCTCTCTTTTTGAAAAATTTGAAAAACACACTTTGGATCAAGCTCGTTGATCAGGCAGCTGATTCAAGATAAACCACCTACCCTAATGCTACTTGATGGTATCAGGTAAATTACCAGAGCAACCTGCTCTGATACCACTTGTTGGTCCCAAAAGTGGTCAATGAGGTCTAGAGGGGGAGAGAGGGGGGAGGGGAATAGACCTCTGAAAACTTTAAAACTTTTTCTCTAACTCTTCTGACAGCAGACTAAGCTGACCGAGATTTGTAAGACTACTAAGCTGATGCGCACAAAGCTTTATCAGCAGAGTTGACCACTCATCTGATTTTCACTCAGCTGATTTCAGATGTTAAATCAGAGTTTTTAGAAACTAGTTGGCAGCGGATATTCAAGGTGTTTTTCACCAATCTGTTCCTCTTTAAGTTTTCTCACTCAAAAGATTTTGTCCCCAGTTTTTATAACTCCTTTTAAAATCTTTTGGTTAAATCGTATGTTTGAGTTCTTTGATAAATATGCAAAGTATAGCAAACAGTAAATCAAACACACAGGATTTTTATAGTGGTTATATGGATAAAAATCCTTTAGTCCACTCTTCCAAGTCACACAGATCTTGGGTTATACTAGAAAACACAAAGTAATCAAGTATACAATGCTTGCGCTGATCAACAAATGAAAAACCACAACTGCGCTGTAAGAAATCACACAGAAATCCTACACTCTGAAGCTAGATCACTCACTTAGACGGATCTACACTCCTCACGCTATTTTCAGTACAAGTAATCACTCAGAAAACCTATACTAAGAAGCTATATCACTCACAAAGATGGATATACACTCCTTCTATTCTCAGTTGAAAGTCACTAAGACAGACAACGTATGATCTCTGTTCTTCAACAAGAAGCTTCGTCAACAGATGACTTCGCTTACGATCAGACGACTCAACTGATGGATCTCGCTCTTAGGATATGATCTTGAATAATGCAAGCTCTCTTTTGATCTTCAGTTATGTCTTCTATTTATACTCCCAGATTTTGAATTTCTGCCCGTTGAAGGTTGGCAGGAATCTACAGTCCTCGAGTTCTGGTCCTGACACGCGGAACGGCTCCCTGCAACTGTTGCACTGTACACTCTGTTGTACGGATGTCTACTTTATATCAGTCGCATTTAATGCACTCAGCTCTTAGCTGGTTCCCATTGATAAGCTTCCTGACCGTCTTCACTCTGCTGGTGGAAGTACTCTGCTGATGATCACTTTGCTAATCACTCGGCTGATGGCTTCTCGGCTGATTCAAGAATGAACACATCTATCTTGACTCGGCTGATAATACCCATCTGATATCCCACTTCGCTGATTCGGTCACTTAGCTTCCAGACCATGAGATAGGTTTCACTAAGCTGTTCAGTTCTTAGTTGATGACTTCCAGATTACCCTTTTTGTCATCTTCAAAACCTTCTCCAATATTAACCAACATAATAACTTATTCTACCCAATTTCTAAGCCCCATTGAAAAGCCCAATGTTCCATATGGGAGGCCAAGGAGTAGGATTGAACAAGTGACTATCGAGCATCATTACAAAGTTGAGAGGTTCAATTCGGTGATAGATAGACAATTGCAAGAGTTGAACAACCGTTTCAATGAAGTAAACACGGAGTTGCTTCTTTGTGTTGCATGCTTAAACCCATCCAATCACTTTTAGGCTTTTGACAAAAGAAAACTTGTTCGTCTTGCCGAACTTTATCGATGGTTTACAAACTTTTGACATTAGCGCTTATTCTACCCGTTGCAACTGCATCAGTGGAGAGGGCTTTTTCGGCTATGAAGATAGTAAAGAATCGACTTCGTAACCGAATGGGCGATCAATGGCTAAATGATAGTTTAGTTGTCTTTATAGAGATAGACATATTTAGTAGTATTTCAGACGATGCTATCATGGACCGATTTCAAAAGATGAAAAACCGTCGTAGTCAATTATTAAAGTAAATATGTAGATATTTTGAGTTCTTTTGGGACTATAACGGGGTATCATATGTAATTAAAATATCTCGTGGGGTTTATTTTTATCAAACTCCACCTCCCCATTTTTGTATTGCGTCATATATTTTCTCGTGAATAATATAAACTTTAATTTTAACTGTTTGATAGATTTTTTTTTTTTTTTTTGGTATAAGTTTAGCCTCCCCTGACAAAAAATCCCGGATCCGCCCCTGGACAACAATAACCAAAACTTACTAAGAACTGCTTCCGAATTCTAACATGATCATTAGAGTAAACCAATCTTGTAATTGCCTAAAAATTACACATTATCAAGCTAGAGAGAGCAACACATTTCTAAGAATATTTGAAAGTGTTGTACCTTGGATAAGAATTCGTGGAAACCATGTCATCTCCAACCTAATAAGGTACTATAGATTATGAAAACCATTTCCATGATTCCCAATTCGCTCTCTGAAATGACAAAAACCAGAGAGTCCCAGAAGAATTTAGGCCCTGCAATACAACTTTTTTTTGTGAAGGATACTTTAGCAACTTATATATCAAAGAATATTAGACACTAAAACACATTTCTTCCATTACAGCAACTTATCACAATCTTATGCATAGTAGTTTGAGGCGTAAAGCGAGGCGAGGCGATGCAAAAAGCGAGGATTTTTTGGGGATAAGACGCTTGTATACAATTTTTTTAGTGTATATCAAATTATCAGTAATAATTATAAAATTCAAGACTTTTAGAAACAGTATAATAATTATATTCAATTTTTAAAGACAATATATTAAACATATTCAATATTTCAAACATACACACAATATTTATAATATTTATAGTATTACAGATAATTGCCATAAAAGCAATACTTGTTATTATCTAATAAAGACTTATTTAAAAGATTCAGATTACTTTTATTGTTAAAATAACTATGGCCCATGACTTAGGCCCATAAGTATGGCCCATAATTAAACACTATATCCCTATCTATACTCAAATTCATTGCCACCAGACATCTCAGAACCATTCTTCCCCTTTTCTTCTTTTTCTCTGCAATTAACCCCAAAACCCTCAGACACATGACAACCGGCTAGCAGGTTTGGACAGAGGAAGGAAGGCTTGGTTAGGGTTTTGGGCTTTTGCAGAGAAAGAGTGAAGAAGTCGAAGAGAGAGAGAGAGTGAAGGCAAATCTGAAAAAAAAAAAGGCCCACACCAAAAAGCACCGTCTTGCACCGCCTTGAGGCCACGCAAAAGCAACCACTTTTTGGGGATGGTCATAGCCAGGCGAGGCGAGGCGAGGCGAGGCGATGAGGGCTCGCCTCGCCTCGCCCTACGCAAAGGCGAGCGTTTTTGTTGCCTTTAACAACTATGATCTTATGCCAACACCATATTTTTTTAAGAAGTACAGGTCTTCAAATTTCAATGCAAAACAACCAAAACTCTAAATATTACTCGTCCTATTAACTGCATGTTTAAACTAAGAGTAAGACAAACTTTTTCTTTTGGAATTTAATTGCACCAGATCACTGTCTCATGAAATCTATGAAACTTTTGAATAGATCATGTGTCCAAAAAGTAAATTAATATGGCTATGTTTTAATAGAAGTAACATGAGTGGATTTTATTTTCTTATATATACTATTGAGCATCTTCACTTTGCAAACGACTGTAACTTTCATCATCAAAGTTTCAATAATATTACGGTGGTCTACATGGCTGGGCAACCGAGGTGACTCTATGATATAACAAATTATAATAATATCATTTTAGTAGCATGTATATCTCATATAAGATTATATATGGATTGCTTCATTACCTTTTGTGTATCAAATGATATGAATGCCCAAAATCTGAAATAGTCTACTTCTATAGAAAAGGATGTTTAAGTTTAGTTCAACCCAGAAATGAAGATATAGAAAGCTTAAGAGAGAATTTCACTTTTGGTACCACAAATAACCATACTTTAAGGTTATGGTTCCATAACTTTAGAAACATACACATTTGGTACTTTCATCAATTTTTGTACGGAAAATTCAATTTTAGACGGAAAATTTACAGAATTGGTCCTATAGTTATAGATTGTTGCCCCACATATTTTATGGCCGACAAATTTACCCCACAAGTTTGAAGCATTTCAGTCCCGGTTGTAAATATAATTAATTATAAATCCTATTTATAAATTTTAAATATTATAATTATTAAATCTCTTACACTAATTAGACTTTATATATAATATATATAAACTAAATGCTATTTATATAAAATCCAAAAAAAAAAATCAATTAAATTTATTGAATTTTTAAATTTCAAAATAAATCTTTTAAACTAATTAGATTTTTCATATAACACATATAATTAAATAATATTTTATATAAAATTTGAAAAAAAATATCAATTAAACTTATTAATTTTTTAAAATTGAAAAACAATCTTTTAAAATAATTATTAATATATACAAATTAAATAATATTTATTATTAAACCTGAAAAAAAATCTTTTCAAAATTATATAAATAATAATAATTCTAATTATTAAATCTATTATAATTAAAAAATTAAAAAAAACCATAAATCTAATTAGTTTAAAAGATTTTTTTTTTAAATTTTAAAATTTAATAAGTATATTTATTGTCAGATTTTATAGTAAATATTATTTAATTTATATATATTATATATAAAATCTAATTAGTTTAAAAGATTATTTTTTAAAATTAAAATTCTAATAAATTTAATTTATATTTTATTAGATTTATATAAAATATTATTTAGTTTATTATATATATATATATACATATATATATATCTAATTTGTTTAAGAAATTTGATAATAATATTATATAAAATTTATAAAACTAATTAACTTTGGGGTAAATTTGTTGGTCAGAAAATATGTGAGACAAACTTTGACAACAATCTATAACTATAGGACTAATTATGCAAATTTGCCATCAACTTTCCTTCCAAAATTGAATTTTTCATTCAAAAATTGATTGAAGTACCAAATATGTCGAGTACAGTTAACATGTGATAACAAATATGTATGTTTTTAAAGTTATGGTACCGTAACCTTAAAGTAGGATTACTTGTGATACCAAAAATGAAATTCTCTCGAAAGCTTAATGTAAACATAGAACTAAAGAGGGGAATGTATAGAGCTGAAGAAATGAGTAAATAGGAAATCGTATTTCTGTATATTCACTATACTAATATTAAGTTCAGTTAGTTCTTCAAGAACCCCCACAAAGCATTAAAAAATGCAGTCTACGACCAAGAACTTAGAGTGATTACACAATATCCATTATCCAAATTCAAATGATAGTACATCTAGTATTAAAAGATAAAATTTAAAAATGTGAAAGTAATTAGAAGAACAAGAAACTAAATAACAATAATTAAGTATGAGATATATGTAATTTTAAAAATTATCCCAATAATGAAATATGGGGTATATATAATATGTTCTATATAACACAATACCATATTATATATATTACATATATTATAACATATATCTCTAGTTATCTTGATAGTAGGTCTTTAAAGAAGAATGTATACAAAGAGCACTAAACTCTCTATTCTATTCTCCTAATCAAAATATGTGTCTAATACATTAACGCTACATGGCCAAGTATAGACCCTACATAGATGAATGTTGTCCTATAGGTCTAATCCGGATCATTTATAATACCTTCTGTCTCAATAGATTTCTCCCATGAAATCAAGAGAATGTTATGATTTTGAGGTTATAGATAAATATAAATTGGAGCTCCCAATTAGTTATTTATAATCCCACTGCCTCTCTAAACCACCAAAAAGGAAATACTGGATAAACTAAAAGAAAAATGTTTTTACTACATGAAAAAATTAAGAGAATAACTACAAAGTACTTCGGGTTGTCAAAGTACAATGCAGTAGTTTGCCTAAACCTCCCTATAGTTGTCATATAAGAGTTCTAATATGAGGCACCCACTTGTAAAAAGGCCTCCTAGCTTATAGTTAGTGAATGCTTAGATCGATCTCTCTTAATGAAAAACACGAAGGAGCTCTATAGAAGAAATATGGGTTTTTTGCAAGTTAACTCCCTGTGATATGTCTAATGGGCAATTTACCTCCATGTGAAATAAAAATAGGCAATTTAACTCCCTGTGAAATGAAATAATGATCAATTTACCTCCTTGTGATATAAAAATAGGCAATTTACCTCCCTATGAAATGAAATAATAAGCAATTTAACTCCCTGTGGTATGAATTAATGAGCAATTTAGAGGGAGGCAATGTTTTTCTTTTATAAAAACACAGGGAGGTATCTTGCCATTTTTCTTATCACAGGGAGTTAAATTGCCTATTTAGAATATCACAGGGAGGTATTTTGCCCTTTTATTTTTCAGAGGGAGTTAAATTGCTTATTTAGAATAACACAGGGAGTTAATTTGCTATTCACTCGAAGAAATATCATTCTTTACATTAAAATGTAATAGTAATAAGCTTCTTCGGAGTTAAACTCCCAATTCTTCAATTTTTAAGAAATAATCTCTGGTTTGTCATTGCTGTCATTCCTCGTGGAATGAATACTATGATTTAGATTTCGAAGAGGCATGAATACATTGGCTATTAACTTAGTATAATCTAATGAATAAAATGCATGGTAGATGGATAGCATTATTGACCTTCTTTTTGCGACATGTTCTAAGTTTCAAGTCTCTATATATATAAAGTGGACCATGATAACTTTTTACGTAAAATGAATATATAGCAAATCATCTGTTTGATCTGGAATGACCATTTCCAAATCAGAGGTTCATGATGAATAAAATTTCTAATGGACAACAAATAAAATAAGAAAATCTTAAAATTAAAGCAGAAGGTTTACATCAATTTATAGAGTTACTTCATTCCCCTCAAGTCATGGTCTTTGCAGTTCGAATTTAAGACAATATTTGTTGTAGATGGATAAGCCATTGCAGGGTCTTGAGGTCTCCACTAAAGCCCTTGTAATATCTTGTAATTCAGCAATAGATAATCGACTTTTGATGAAGTGCAAATCTTGAATTCATTTTTATATTCTAATTTTTTTTAGAAAAAACCAAAATGAAACATAGTTCTATAATATGGAAAAGAAATAGAAAATATAAAGGGGCCCAGAAGAGAGATTTAGGAAACAAGAATTTACTTTACCACAAAATCAATTTACTGCGATAAACAATAAAATATTCTTGCACATGATGTAGTAAAACACCTCCATTGGCCAACCTTTTATCATAAATCACTATGGCAAAAATTCAACTTTCATATCATAGAATAGGTCAAAGTCTATTTTTCATACCCAACAAACGAAAATCATACTGTAGAATAGAAGGACATTTCAAAAACCATACTTCCGTTAAGTTTTTTAACGGAAGTGCGACATGAACCATCAACTCTAACTGAGTGGGAGAAAAACTCGCGTGTCCAACACGTGTTGTTGATTTATTAAAACCCTAAAAGTTAGAAATTTGCATTTTGGCTAATTTTAAAAACTTATAATTGCATGTTTATCTCAAAAAGTTAATAAAATTGTCCATAAAGTTTAAATATGTATGAAATAAATAAACTAATATAATTGCCAATAAATATTTCACCATTTTTATCAATTTGTCACAAATTTCATCGATTTAGTCCGTTTTTCATTGATTTAAACCATTTTCACCGACCCTATTTTCATCGATTTAACTGTTTCCATCCATGTTTTCACCAATTTAGGCCTTTTTTCATCAAAATTGTCTGACTTTTATATAAATTATGGGGTAACTTTGTCAGCCCAAAATGTGCTGGGATAAATTTGTTAGCAAGCATAAGTTATGGTACTATATATTGTCTTTTTATCTGCAAAATTACCTCATTTTGTGCCTCTCACGTGCGTACTCAACGGACCATGGAAACTTCCGTTAGTTTTTTAACGGAAGTATGTTTTTTGACAACTTGGTATGAAAAATGGACTTTCACCTATTCTATGGTACTAAATTTGAAATTTTGCCGCCACTTTCCCTTTTTTTAGTGACATCTCTTGGTTGCATTTTTGCATGGAAACAAACCGAAAATGAATCACACATACAAGAAAAAAAAATCTACATCCTAATAAGAAAGAGGAAGACCTTGAATCAAACAATACAAAGAAACACAAAATAAATCATATCACATCAAACATATAACTATATGAATTAACAGCTTTCGTTAACAATCCTCGTGGCAGCTACAACAGAGGCAATCGACTAATCCAAGGCCAAACACAGAGTTAAACTAAATTTTTATTTTTATTTTCTTTTTGGGGTTTTTCAAAATATGATTCCATTTTCTTAAATGGAATTATTTTTATCAAATTTATAATTTCACATAAAATAATGGTTTGATATCGATTCTCAACTACTACATTTAAAGGCATAAATATAAAGTTATCACAATATTTTAATTGTTTAATTTAATTTATCTACAATTCCGCGCCAAAAGTTAATGTAACAAAAAATAAGGGACCAATGGATTATAATAAATAATCTAGTTAACTTATTTTAATAATAATTTACCGAATAACATTATAAGTTATAACTATATGAAGTTTAAAATATCACGAGTCTAAAATAAACTAACTTACTGTTATTTCTAAAATTATTTCCGCTTACTTCACACTTTAACAAATGGAATAAAAAATGTGGAACCTACTGAGAGTTTAATGAATTTAATTTCGGCTGACTTATCATAAGTCAACTATTTTTTATCAAAACAAAACATCATAAATTATTGGATTATTATTTTTCAAGAGTTTTAGCAGGAAATAAAGAGCGGGGGTAAGGGTCTTAATCTTTTGTGTTTTACATAGAGATTTTCTCCTCATTTTTGCCTCGTAAATCCCGGTAACTGTTGGAATTTTTAGGTTTTAAAATTCAAATTAAATTATTTGTAACAATCAAAATTGATTGTGCAATCTAAATGTCATAATTCCCCTTTATTGTCATTATGTGGCTAGTCAAAATTATTTGACCTTAGAGGTCTCATCCACACTATAAATAAAGGTTAGGTGTCATAGGAAATTCACACACCACACTAGCTTAAAATGCATCATTAAAATTATACTACTCTCTATATTATCTTGGGCACTTGAGACAAAGTTTGGTTCGTTGTCTTCTTGTGAACGTGCTTACGAGAAGACTCCTGTGATGCCAAAGGTTTTATCTTAGGGAATCGATCAGCCGCCAATACCTGCACGAGGGGAGGCAATCGTTTTCTTAGGACAGCATCTAGTGGCGTGACTCCGGATCAGGCTAGCCATTTTACTTTTAAATTTATATTCTTCTTATTATATTTATTTAATATTCTTGTCTAAATTACTCATTTCATTATATTTACATAATTTTGTGATTGCTAAAAAATAAACAAAAATAAACAACAAAAGAAAACAATTGTATATAATTAATTTGTTTGTTAAAATTGCTGCTAATAAAATTTCGATTTTGTTAAAATTTGTTTAAAAGTTTTATAAGCTTCTTTGACCGTCGACGACAAATTAAAGTTATTTTAGCAAGTGAAATTCATATTTTAATAATATATGTCTACAATAAATATTTACATTAAAAAGATATTGGTTCTTATTTGGTTTAAATTGGTCAATTAATGTGTGATATTTTAATTCATAAAGGGTAGAGTAAGAAAAAGTGATTATATGTATCATTGTCTCTTGGTTTGACTGGAAAACATTTCATTTATTCTGTTAACGTGGAATTGTTTATTGTGCTAATTATTTTAGAGGCATTTATCTTGTCATTACTTGCTCTCTAATAATTCCTCGGAACGTTTTATATATTGTTCATTGTTTATCGATTTACATTATTAAGTAATTGTGTATTGATATTATTTTCCTAAACTTGCAGTACTCATTTTATAATTCCATCTTTGCTTTATTAATTCTTAGTTAATTAAAAAAAATGGTTTCAAATGAAGACGCTAGTAGTGTCAAACCAGAAAAATTTAATGGGCTAAATTTTAAGAGATGACAAAATCAACTAAATATTTGTTGAATGTTCTTGGATTCATTTCCGTCATTGACGGAAGTGATGTCTTAAAATCTTCATATACTTCTGATCAAATCGATTATCATTGTCGTAATCGTATCTTAAGTGCTTTGTCTGAAATACTATGTGATGTTCATCAATCCACTAAAACTGCTAAAGAACTTTTGGATACCTTAGAGTCTGAACATGAAATTGATAATACAGGTATAGAACGGTTTAATGTCTCTACTTTTACAAGATTTGTTATGGTTGATGAAAAACCGATTAATGAACAAATTAATGAATTTCAAGATTTGTTAAGGCCTTTAGAGGAAAATGGGTCAAAGTTTAGTGAAGATTATAAAGTGTCATGTCTAATTGATAAACTTCCACCCTATTGGTCTAATTTCGGTAGAGGTCTTAGACACCAACAAGGTTCGTTGACTTTGCCACAAGTCCTTAATTCTTTAAGAATTGAAGAACAACATAGAATGAATCTTAGACAAGAAGAATTTAAAGCCAAGGCTAATTTAGAGGAGGATAAAAAAGTCAAAATAATCTCAAACCAAAAAATAATTCAAAAATAATAAAAAGAATGGGAAGAAAAACTATAATAATAATAATAATGCCCAACAAAAGAATCATAATACTAAGAATGGTAAAAGCAAAGAAAAGGGACCAAGACTTTGCTTCGTATGCGGAAGGACCAATAATTTGGCCAAGGACTGTTACTACCGGAAAAAGGAGAAGTACAACCCTAACTACAACTCTAAACCTAATAATCATCATGGTCAAGTGAATATGTTGGTTGAAGGTGAACCTTCAATCAGGTTAGAATCCTCCCTATCCTTGGTGAATTTACAAATATTAATAATGATTTGTGGTTAGACTCAAGAGCTAATATACACGTTTGTTTTGAAAATCGATGTTTAAATCCAACCAGAACTCAAGTGGAGGAAGCGTGACTTTAGAAAATAATTCACTGGCACAATTACTTGGAATAGGAAGTGTTGATCTAAAGATGACTTCGGGGAAGATTCCGACTCTTGAAGGATTTCGACACGTACCTGAAGTTAGAAGAAATTTAGTTAGTGGCTCATGTTTAGTACAAGTTGGTTATAAACTTGTTTTGGAATCAAATAAAGTTGTAATAACTAAAAATAATACCTTTATTAGAAGAGGTTTTGTAAGTGATGGTTTGTTTAAGTTAAATATATTGAATAATATTATTGAAAGTCCTTTAATCCTAAACATGGAGTCTAGCACTTTGTGGCATGAGCGTTTAGGTCATGTAAGTGAAAATAAAATTAGAAAACTTACAAACTTAAACTTGATTCCAAAATCTCAAGTAGATATAAATAAAAAGTGTGACGTATGTGTACAAGGAAAGAAACATAAAGGACCTTATCATTTAATTATTAGTAATTCAAATATCCTAGAACTTGTACATAGTGATCATTGTGATTCAAATAGACCTCCCTCTAGAGGTGGAAACAAATATTTTTTAACATTTATAGATGATTATTCTAAGTATTGTTATGTCTATCTTATTAAAATTAAAGATGATGTATTTAATAAGTTTAAGGTTTATAAAACCGATGTTGAAAATCAAATTGAAAAGAAAATTAAAATACTTAGATCTGATAGAGGTGGAGAATACACTTCTAATAAATTTAAAAGGTTTTGTGAAGATAATGGTATTATACATGAATTAACACCTCCTTATTCACCTCAATCGAATGGCGTAGCGGAAAGGAAAAATAGAACTTTATTGGAGATGGTTAATACAATGTTATTAAATTCTGGAGCACCCGAGAACTTGTGGCGGGAACCATCTTAGCTTCTTGTTTTATTCTTAACCGTGTAACGGTAAGAGATAGTGATAAAACTCCATTATGAATTATGGAAAAAGAGGGCTCCAAATCTTAAAATCCTTAAAGTGTGAGGGTGTTTAGCAAAAGTAGTTATACCTGAACCTAAAAGAAAGAAAATAGGTCCTAAAACTGTAGATGTCGTGTTTATTGGGTATTCTCAAAATGATAGCGCAAATAGATTTTTAATAACTAATTACGAAGTTAGTGAAATTGCAAATAATACAATTATTGAGGCTAGAGATGCTACATACTTTGAGGATATTTTCCCTTTTAAAACTATAGTTGCTAAGAATCCTTCTACGTCAAAAGTTGATATACTAGTGTTAGTTCCTACGATAAACAAACTCTAGATAGTAGAATAGAAGAACTTACTGAACTTAGAAGAAGTAAGAGAGGTAGAATAGAAAAGAACTTTGGAGATGAATTTATCACATTTCTAGTAGAAGGAGAACTCAAACTTATAAAGATGCAATATCTTCTATAGATGCACTTTTTTTGGAAAGAAGCTATCGATGATGAGTATAATTCAATAATTCAAAATAATACTTGGGTTTTAACTAATTTGCCTACCGGTAGTAAACCAATAGGATGCGAGTGGGTGTTTGAAAAGAAACTAAAAGCTGATGGATCTATAGATAAATATAAAGTGAGGCTAGTAGCAAAAGAGTTTACACAACAAGAAGGAATAGATCATTTTGATACATATTCCCCTGTAGCTAGAATCTCACCAATTAGAGCTCTATTGGCTTTAGCTTCGATAAATAACTTAGTAATTCATCAAATGGATGTAAAGACCGCATTCTTAAATGGGGACCTAGATGAAGAAATTTATATTAATCAACCTGAAGGTTTTAAGGTTAAGGGACAAGAACATAAAGTTTGTAAGTTAGTGAAATCTTTGTATGGATTAAAGCAAGCTCCAAAACAGTGGCATTAAAAGTTTAATGAAGTTATACTTAGTTTTGAATTCAAATCAAATGAACATGATAAATGTGTATACTAAAAGGAAGAAAATGGTCAACATGTAAGGAAGAAAATGGTCAACATGTGATATTATGCTTATATGTGGATGATATATTAATTTTTGGAACTACCATAGATTTTATAAAAAATGTGAAGAATTATTTATCTAATAGCTTCGAAATGAAAGATTTGGGTGAAGCTCATATAATCTTGGTAATGAAAGTAACTAGAATAAATGAATGCATCTTACTGGATCAATCTCGTGCAATTGAAAAGTTTTTGAGAAAATTTAATTATTATGACTATAAGATTGTCTCTACCCCCTATGATTCAAATGTAAGTTTAAAAAAAGAATTCAGGTGAACCTATATCTCAATTAAAATATTCACAAATTATAGGATCACTATTGTACTTTTCCAATAGAACTAGGCCTGACATTGCCTATGCCGTTGGTAGACTGAGTAGGTAAACTCACAATCCTAGTAAAGATCATTGGAATGCCTTGGAAAGAATTCTTAAGTACATTAGAGGAACATTAAGTTATAATTTGCTATAAAGGTTTCCAGATGTACTTGAAGGTTATAGTGATACAGACTGGATCATTGATAGCTCTGAAATTAAGTCTACTAGTGGTTTTGTATTCATGTTAGGTGGTGCAACAATAACATGGGGTTCTAAGAAACAAACTATTATATCTAGAAGTACTATGGAAGCAAAGATAATAGCTCTAGATATAACTTGTATAACTTATACAACAGCTGAATGGTTGAGAGATTTAATGCTTGATATACCCCTAGTAAAGAAACCTTTACTAGCTATTTTTATACACTGTGACTCTAAAGCTGCAATAGAATTTATGAAACAATCTCATTCAAATAAGAAAATGAATAGACACTTACAAACAAGATGTAAAAGTGTGAAATCATTACTTAAGAGAAATGTAATATCTCTAGATTTTGTAAAATCTGAGAAAAAATTGGCAGATAATTTGAACAAAGGTTCACCACTAAGGGTGTATTTGAATCATCGAGGGGGATGGGCTTAAGCCCATAAGGGAGTCACCTCCGAGAGCAACCCAACCTTTGTGATTGGAGATCCCATGAAGAAGGTTCAATGGATAGGAACAACCCGTACTGCGTGACTCATTTAGCACTAATTTATAGGAGTGCACCTGCACCCATTGCACTAATTCAAATGAAAATCGTCAACACTAAGTGTAGGCTCAAGCCCGGAAGGCTCCTGCACCCATTGCACGATATTTTAGTGCCCAATTATTTTCTATATCTATTATTGAATTTTAAAACCTTGTAGGGGATTGTTGGAATTTTTAAGTTTTTAAAATTTAAATTAATTTATTTGTAACAATCAAAATTGATGTGTAACCATAATTCCCCTTTATTGCCATTATGTAGCTATTCAAAATTATTTGACCTTAGAGGTCTCATCCACACTATAAATAGGGGTTAGGTGTCCTAGGAAATTTACACTCCACGCTAACTTAACATGTATCACTAAAATTATACTACTCTCTATATTATCTTGGGCACTTGAGACAAAGTTTAATCATTGTCTTCTTGTGAACGTGCTTACGAGAAGACTCCGACGAGGCCAAAGGTTTTATCTTGGGGGATCGATCAGCCGCCAATACCTGCACGAGGGGAGGCAATCGTTTTCTTAGGACAGCGTCTAGTGGCGTGACTTCGGATCAGGCTAGCAGTTTTACTTTTAAATTTACATTCTTCTTATTATACTTATTTAATATTCTTGTCTAAATTACTCATTTCATTATATTTATTTTGTGATTGCTAAAGAAAATAAACAAAAATTTCACAACAGTAACAGTCGCTACTCCTCGGTTATTTTTCCTTGTTCTGGGAGGTGCTCGCATTCTCCAGTTCCTTCTTCCCGATCCAGGATGAGAATTAGATGGTCATAGGTACGACTGAGGTCCTAAGAGTGAGGTTATGGGTTCAACTCTTACTAATGTGAATTTTCTTCTAGTTTAATACTAGTGTTTAATGATTAATTTCCTTCGTAATTTGATATTATTCAATAAATTTTTTAATTTAGTGATATGATGCAATAATCATTTCTCTAAGAAAATATGAAATAAAAAACTATTTCAATTTTTGAAATATGACTATTATGATTATTATAGTGTTAATTGCAATATTCAAATTAAATTAATCGATCGTTAGATCGTGTGGCTAACAACTATATTTTTTCTTTTATGATTCAAAAACAAATTACGGTTATACAAAATGTTCCAAATTATTATTCCCACAATAAATTACAGAAATTAGAATTAAATTTTTTTTTTTTAAATGAAAGAAAAAACATCTCCTAAAGTAGTTATTTTTATCGGCCCACTTATTGATGAAGTTATGGATTGCCCAATTTGGGCTAGCATTCGAAAAAACAAATTAATATCTTCTTCAATCCACTGTGCGTGGCCCAATGAGCATTTCCTTTAGTATAAACTTTTTTTTTACACTTTAATAGTAATTGAAATTGATTTGAATAGAGTTTATTATTACAATTTAAGAAAAAATTATTTTGTTCTGGTTCAATTTGTTTAACAATCTTTTTGCGTGAAGGTCTTCACAACATTTTGCAGTCACTATGAAGTGATTTTTCTTTAAGAGATGCATCTTCTATCAAACTCGAATCTCTCTCTCTCTATCTTCCTGAAGGAAATTATAAATATATAAGTTGTAATATTTAGTTTAACGTATTTTTAACGTATTTATTTTATTTATTGGAATTCATAAGGTCATTTTTCCAAATTCACTCAAGAGACAATTCAACTTTAATTTGGACTTTTTTTTTAAAATACTCTCTTTCATAAAGTAATGATTTGACACAATTAATTATCAACCACTACTTTTAAGGGTAAAAAAGTAAAAATATCTAAAAGTCTTACTTTTTCAACTCTCACCTAAAACTCCGTGCAAAATATTTCAGACGGATGGAGTATTTTGGGAAGTGATCCACTAAATATGACGGTGGTGAATATGTAAATTAAATTGTAAATTCAGCAATAATTAATTGCAAGAAGACGGTCATTTTTAAATTATGATTAATTGTTAGGGAAAATAAAGATTATAATACCATGGAAAGTACGTGGCAACTTTAATTTAATTTTCCTAATTTTAGAGAATT
Source organism: Penstemon newberryi var. newberryi (assembly GCA_030819805.1). Taxonomy (NCBI): domain Eukaryota; kingdom Viridiplantae; phylum Streptophyta; class Magnoliopsida; order Lamiales; family Plantaginaceae; genus Penstemon; species Penstemon newberryi. The sequence goes on along the minus strand of JAUALY010000006.1, from coordinate 32,639,750 downwards.
TATATCCATGTGGTCCATGCATAACAATTCTGAATTCTTTAATTGTCCTTAAAGTCATATCATTGTTTTGACGAAATCATAGCTCAATATGTTATGTTCAAACATTTATATTATTAAAAACATTGAAATATATTTAATAACTAATTATATTAGGTACTATGTTCCATAAAAATTATCATTTTAAAGAATTTTTTTTAAAATATTTGTCGCTTTAGAATTCCAATGTAATATTAATTATCCATTTAATTTCCACTTTCCTTGTTTGTTGATATAATTCCGCAACCCACAATCCTATGTGTTGGGAAGATTATTAATTAAGTGAGATTCATAATTAACTGGAGGGGACTTGGAAAGTATCGTCACGTTATGTGACGTCAATTTAATTTAAGGCATTGAATCATAAATATGAAATCACAACCACATAAATTTCATAATATAGAATAAAATTAAACTTATTTAATTATGAGTTACATGTTTAACATGTTAAAAATATAATTTTTATCTTATATTTGTTAATATCCAAAAGTTAACTACCATAAATATTTCTAATTTCCTTCTTTTCTTTTTTCTACTTAAATTATTATCAAATCACCATAAAAATTGTATGTTTCGACATTTTTTATGGTATTAGTTCATATATAATAGTACACCACCACCAATGTGTATAATTCTTCACATTACATAGTATAATGTCTCACGTATAATAGTATTGACTACACATACTTAGTATGGTCTCATATTAGTAGTAATTAATCATATTATATAGTATTACCATTAGTACTAACCATTTTACGGATAATTCTTCACATTACATGGTATATGTCCCACATGTTGTTAGACTCACTTAGTATAGTATTGACTCCACAGACTTAGTACGGTCTCATAGTAGTAGTACTTAGTCACATTATGTAGTATTATCATTAGTATTGACCAATGTGTATAATGCTTCACATTACATAGTATAATGCCTTACATGTAATAGTATTGACTCCACATAGTTAGTAAGGTCTCATATTGGTAATAATTAGTCACATTATATAGTATTAACATTAATACTAATCAATTCACTGATAATTCTTCACATTACATGGTATATGTCTCACATGTAGTAGTATAGACTCACATAGCATAGTATTGATTCCACAAACTTAGTACGGTCCCATATTAGTAGTAATTAGCCACATTATGAAGTATTATCATTAGTACTAACCAATGTGTATAATGCTTCATATTACATAGTATAATGTCTCATATGTAATAGTATTGACTCCACATACTTAGTACGGTATCATATTAGTAGTAATTAGTCACATTATATAGTATTACCATTAATACTAATCAATTTACTGATAATTCTTCATATTACATAGTATGTGTCTCACATGTAGTAGTATAGGCTCACATAACATAGTTTTGACTCCCCATACTTAGTACGGTTTCATATTAGTAGTCATTAGTCACATTATATAGTATTTTCATTAGTCCTAACAAATGTTTATAATTCTTCACATTACATAGTATAATATCTCACAGGTAACAATATTGACTCCACGTACTTAGTACGGTCTCATATTATTATTAATTTTATGCTACCAATTTTTTTTCTTGTAATCAATCATATAATGACCTTAGGGGAAAATGCGAAAATAGTATTAATTTCTTGAATGTTTTTGACATAATTCTTTTTTGTTATTAATTTCTGGAAGTAGAAGACCAAAATTTCCCTCCACTATGAGGGTGTTATAACTTACAAGTATAACAGAAAAATATGTGACATATGCAAGTAAAATGATATCATTGAATATATTAAGGATTTATTTGTATTTTACCCGAAAAAGTTAAATGTGTTAAAAAAAATTAACCATTGATTAATGGCTCATGTAAGTGACCGAGACATTTGCTACTTTACTACTGGGTAACTGTTTCATTTTATATATTAGAGGGTAAGAACTACAAACCTTATAATTTAGGGTAACTATTTAGCCCACTAAATATTTTTTGGTGAAATGATAACTGTACTACACCAGATTTTAATAGTACTAGTTTAGTATCAAATTATAAAGGTAAATCAGCTATCATTTAACCATTAAAATAATATTAAACTGGATATACAAACACTAGTAGGATTCAAACCTCATTTTAATTAACATTACTATCAATTTGGGTCTAGAAATATAAACCAAATCAACTCAAGCGCCATCAAATCCAAGAAAGTGATCATTAATATTTTGCGTATCCATTTTATAATAATTTTGAATCTATGGTATAAAATTATAATTATTTATTAGTACTAACAACTAAGGCTAATCTTCACATATTGGTTATTTTATTTTATTTTATTTATCAAAAAAAAAGGCTAATCTTATCATTATTAAATTAACTGAAAACAATCAAATTTAAGTTATTGTTGTAAGCATTCACCAGTGTTTTTAAAACCGGGCCGAAGTGGCCGGTTCGCCCGGTTTAACTGCTAACCGCTCCCCGGTCCAATCCGGTTTATCCCTAAAAACCAATCCCCTAATTAATCAGTTCGAACCGATAACCGGCTTCAAAACGGGTAAAACCAAGTGAACCAACGGTTCACTAAAAAAATATAAATCCAAGTAATTTTTTATTTTCTAAAATTTAGAGATTTTTTGTTTATTATTATTTATTTGAACTCTTGTTTAACATTTAATAGGATTACATTTATATACTTTAATTTGAATAACATTCATTAGTTTAAGTGTTTAACAATCAATGAAATACTCCATTTACTATATTTATTTATTTTACATAAAAAAGTACATAACAATACATAATCATTTTCTCATCATTGTGAAAAATATTCTTTCGTGTATGAAATTATACAAATCAATTACCATATACACATTAAGTTACAACAATTGAGCCCAAATGAACAAGCCAAAACTATGAAAATAAGATGACCTATTTGGGCATCAACAGTTTCAAACATAAACAAGTGTGGCTCATCCATTGGAATTATCCGTTGACAAATCATGCCTAATACTCCATTTACAAGTTTTTTTTTCCCCTTGTTTAAGATGTTTCATGTATGTTTGTCAATTTGTGCTTCTTGATAATTTAATTTATGATCATTTAAAGATAGATTTGAAATACATTATAGTAGTTTGCAAGTTTAGATTTTTAAAAGTGCATGCTATTGCTTACGTGTTCGGGCATTGATTTGAAATGCATTATAATAAATTTGTGTGGTACTTTAGTCTATGTTTTGGACATTGATTGGTTGTCTTTTAATTTTGTTGTCTTATTTCGGATGTATGAATTCTTGAGGGATACTTGAAATTTATATTTTTGACATTAAACTTGATTTTGAGACATAATGATTATTTGCATGAAACAATAAAAATTTATATTGACTAAGAATGATATTTTTTTTAATTATAATAGTATTTTAGATAATCTAAAAATATATATATAAATATTACATAATAATAAAGTTACACTGATTATAAAGGTCGAACCAGCGGTCAACCCGATCTAACCGATCGAATCAGTAACCTGTAGGGCTTTCGGTTCAATGACCAGTCCGGTTTCGAGTGTAAGTTTCGTTCATGTAAATATTAGAAACTTTTCAAAAAATAATGGAAATGTTCATGAAAACACTAGAAAAAATTGTGAAGACAATATTATTAAAGAAAAATAAGAGAGTCTATGGTAAACATTAAAGAGTTTCATAATCACACTATATTTTTGTTTAATTAATTCAAAAACAGAATTTTTTTGAATATTTTAACGAAAACGACTTAAATTTTGATACAAAATAAATGTATATTATAAATGTAGTACTTTTTTTTTTTGATAAATGTAAATGTAGTACTTTTTATTAAAGATCTTTGCCCTCATGCATGTATGGTAAATTTGGATATAGATCCCATATACATTAAATACGGAAATAAAGATCTGCATTAATTTCTTCTGCAATTTAATAGTGATTTAAGTTTTCGAACGTTACGGGTCCCTCTCATATTTCGAATTAAATAAAATCAAATCTCAGTAGAACAGTAGAACAAGTTGATAAAATGTTTCACACCTTTATATCCTTTTCATTATCCTATATAGTACTAATATTCTAATAATAATAGTATTAAAAGGTGTAGGTATAAGTAGGGGTCAAGTATAGGACCCTATCTAAAATTAAATAAATCAAATTGAGAATTGTGATCCAGTATTTTTTTAGTTTGACGTGATTACACCTAATATATTATTATAATTATTGGTCACTATCGAAAAGCGTGTATAATTCAATTAAAATGCAATTCTTATCTTGTTTATGATCGGTAAGTGGACGAAAGTTAGACAAAGATTGCGTACCCTACTTAATTTTTTTTTTTTTTTTTTGTTAACCCAGGTTTAGTCCTGGACCACCCATCGCTGGCCTCTCAGCAATGTGCGGAAGTAAATCGCGGGATGTGTCTGATGCGTACCCTACTTAATTGATTTTGGCTGAATAGGTGAACAAGGGGAAATTCTTACCTACCGGGTTTGGTCAAACTCAAAGTAACTACAAGGCAAGTGCAATACACTTGCTTTGAGATTGGATATAACTTTCAGGAGAGTGACCAATCACAAAGCAAGTGCAACACACTTGATATATGGTTGGATGGGTTTGGCCAAGCCAGGCTTGGACAAGAATTTTCCGTAAAGAAGACATATACTCCCTCTGTCCCATTATTTTTACTCCATTAGCTACAGTATCCGGTCAAACTTTTCAATCTTTTAAGTGACTTATCATCTTAAATTATTCACATTTTTGGCGTATTAAACTTTTTAAATATTAATATACATAGTGGCATATGATATTATCAAATTATTAGTTAAGTATATTAATTAAATTATTTATTATAATTTTTTAAATTTTAGTCAAATTTACTGGTTAACGGTACCAAGGGATAAAGATTAATGGGACGGAGGGAGTATGTAATTAACTTTTTTAATTAATTGATCAATCATGATCAGGAGTTCTATTTACAATAATTGGCTTCTATAATTGGGAGACAAATTAAAAGTAATAAATATAATTAAAACTAATTTACTTTTAATATTAATTTAGAAACTTGATGATCATTTATTAAAGATTTCCTCCATTAAACATTCATCAACCAAAAATTTCCTTCTGCTTCCATCATCATCACCACCGTTTTCCAACTTGCAAAAGTGAAATAAATTGTTCCTTCTAAATTTTCTTGGTTTTTACAAACCAATATCGATCTCTAGACTTCAACGGGATTAGCTGCAAATGAAATAAACTCTGGATTTTTATTTGAAGTTTGGTTGCATATATTTTGTTCTTAATATTTTTTTTCCTTATTTTTTAAAAAACTATTACTTGATTCACAAACGTAAACCTCTTTTTCTCTATCCATAAATCTCTTAATATTTGTTTAAAATTCAAAATGTCTTCTTTATAATTTATTATTGTGTAGGATAAAATTTTGAAGGAAATTATTTGTCAAATCATATTAGAAATATAAACAACAATGGTGTTTGTTTGGCGTTTCCCAGATTTTTTTCGTGTTTGGGAAATGCCAAACAAACATGTTTTCTATTTTCCGAAATAAATTTTTCATCCATTAATTTTCCAAAACTACTCTCTCAAAAGCCAAACAAACAACAATTTTCTTATTTCTAAACAAAACCTATACAAACTCTACTTTGATTTGACATAAAGTAACCTATCTCTTACACAATTTATCTCACATAACAAACATGATTTGACATAAAGTCTTACACATCTTACACCTACAACCCAACTCTTCCAAAAAAACCTACACCTACTTTATTTCTCAAACTACTCTCTCAAAACCCAAACAAACAACATTACGCAAATCGAGATTATTTCACAAACCTCCACTACTCTCCCAAACTACTTTCCCAAACGCCAAACAAACAGGCCCATTTTCTAAATGTTTGCTTTGTTGTATGAAAATAAAATAAAATTAAATTTGTCGTGTTCAATTTTATTTGGAAGCACGAAAAGCTCACGCAATTAAAAATTGAAAGCTATCGTGTATGGATCTTGACATCTAGATGTTCACATTAAATTTGGTTATTTTTTTATTGAATTATATAATTTAGAAAATTTCTACGGTGAGAGCTATTTTGATTATGATTTTGAGAAAAAGAAAAAAACACGACTTGGTATGCTAACATCAGTGATTTGATGGAAATAGGTGAAAGTGAAAACAGGTAAGTGCGGCCATGTGACTATGTGAGGACCGAGGAAAGATGTATATAAATTGCTTTTACTAATTCAGCTACCCGAATTAATTGCTCTGGCACAAACAATTTTTCTCTCCATTTCACAATACATGTCCTTTAGAGATATTTTTTTTCCACAATACATGTTATTTTAGGAATTCAAGATAAACTTAAATGCTATTTTGACATTTTTACCCTTCTTCATTAAAAAGAGAGAGAAGAAAGATGCATGGGAAAGAGAGAGATGGATTATGGGGAGTTATAAAAAATTTAATTGCTCCTCAAGGGTAATTTTGTCCAACTACAATCTTATTTTCTCAAATTTAGGGTATTAATTGATTCCTTAATCCTTGTGAAAAAACCTTAAACGACGTGTAATGTGGAATGGAGGAAGTACTTAACAATTGATGATTGAAGTAATTAATAAGCTTGACATAAATTAGGGGTATTCTAGAAATTTTAAAAAAATTGTTCTTGCGACAATTGTTACTTTGGTAATATCGCTAGACATAAATCAATTAATATACAAAACTATATATATATTATATCTAATAAGTAGCAATGCTAATTCCTACAGTAAATGTAATTTGAATTTCCCTTTTTTTTTGCCCAGTTTATTTGTTAAACGCCACCCTTTCACCTTTTTTTGGCTGGGTTTGTGCTTTGGGCTGATTTGGTTTCCATTTAATTTTGGGCTTTTTATTTATGGTCGAACCTCAATTGTGGGCCCCATTAGGGAATTAAAATTTTCTTTTGAGCAGCCTTTTTTTATAGACGATGTCGTTTTCTTCTTGGTCAAAGACTCCATCTGCTTTCAAACGACGTCGTTTCCACATACCTTTATAAGAAAATCGATTTGAAATTCCTCAATTCCTAAATTGGATTGTATCAGTCTTCAATTCTCTCATGTGTGCTCATGTTTATACAGAACATTCTCCCTGCAATTGCACGAGCATTCTTGGGTTATTCTCGAGAATTTTCATTATGGCCTGCATTTCATTAAATGAGGTGTGAGCTTCTTATGCAATTTTTTTTTTCCTGAAATTGTGATTTATTTCAATTCTTTAAATGTTTATGGGTATAAAATATAATTTTGTTCCTGTTCTTTTGGTGGTTAGTTATTATAAATCCTAGCATTACTTGCATATATAATTATAATTTTTTTTACATATTAATATTGTTCTTGATCTTTGAGGAAATGGTTTAATAATAGCTTATGTGCGTTCCCTGTCTTGTCAAGTTTGTAAGAAAACCTCCTTCTCTAAGTTTCTCACACATTGCGTACAAATATCTCACCTGAGTTGCTTGTCTATCTATTTTGCATGTCGGCTGTTTATTTTGTTTTAATTTAAATTTCGGTTGTTTTGAGCTATTGCGTTCGTTAGGTTATTCCTGTTTTATTATTGTGTGCGTTTATATTTTTGCCTTGCCTGAACTGGAAGCTGAATTTCTTATATTTTTTCCTCTCTCAGGCTCGCTGTTGTTGCTGGTGTTTGAAGGTAATTTCTTATGTACTTACGTTCAATCATTCCTTAGGTTTTTGCTGTTCTATTATTGTGTGCGTTGCTTGCTTTTATTTATTTCTGGATTCGGGAAATGATTTTCTATCTTTTTTTTTCCCTCAGCCTCTCTGTTGTTTTTTGTGTTTCAAGGTCATTTCTTATGTAAATCTTAAGTTTTTTTGCCTCCTTGCATTTATTTTGTACACAATGCTTCGGTTATTTTAAGCTTTTCGAACCTGTTATATTTATTGCTTGTGTTTGAAGGTCCGTGATTACTTGTATCCAAGTTCATTAATTCGTTCTTTATATTTTTGTTTCCTCGGGCTCTCTGTTGTTTCTTGTGTTTTAAGGTAATTTCTTATGTAAACTTTATTTTATTTTACCTCCTTGTCTTTATTTTATATAAAGTATTTCGGTTATTTTAGGCTTTTCCAACCTGTTGTGTTTATTCGTTGTGTTTGAAGCTCCGTCTTTATTTGTATCCAACTTGACTGATTCGTGTATTCATGTCTTCCTCCTTAAAATTTCTAATGGATTTGTTGTCATTTCCTTAAAATTTCTAATGGATTTGTTGTCATTTGCAGACGGGATATTGTGATTTTGCCTTGGTTGTCGTACCCTATTTCAGGTTTGTTTTCATAATTGAGTTAGATTTGTCTGTGTAAATGTTTTTTGTCTTACTAATGGATGTATATTTTTTTTTGGTGCCTCTACTATTTGGTTTGGTTACTGTGTTGCATTATAGTTTTGTTTTATTCTTGGATTGTTTATTGCTGAAAATATATTTGAGTTTTTAGTGTAAACTGTTGATTGTCTTTGCTTTGTTTCTTATTATCTGTTTGCGTACCTTTGTTTTTATTGCTTTTTTCCCCGTTCTTCTTTTCTGCGTTTCTTTCTTATCGTTCTTGTTCTTCTATTGAGAGAGGGTGAGATTTTTTATTGATTCTCCTAAAAAATATGGGCCTGAGGATAAAGGGAAGGGCAAGGTTCAGCAGACCTGTGTTCGCAATCTTCATAGTTGTTTTATGGATGTTTATCAGTGTTTGAATTGCGCTTCTGTTGCTGGATGTGGTTCTGAGGTGTTTTCTGATGACCATAAGCGTGTGCACTCTGGTTTGGTTGTGCAACATGATTCTCTAAACATTCCTTGGTCTGCATCTTCTGGCTTGGTTAAAAATGAAAACTCTGAATCCGTTCCTTTGTTGTCTTCCGTATCCGAGGCTACTGTTCGGAGGCCTCTTCCTATCTCTGTTGCAAGGGTTGTTCCTATTTCTGATAATATACACGGTTCGTCTCCAGTTTTATTTTCTTCCCAAATTTTTTTTTCCTACGTGTTGCTATATTGATTTAATTGTATTTCCCTTATCTGTATAGTAAATGCTAAAGATCGTGTTAGGCTGGTACAAAATGAGAAAGCGCGATTGCGTTATGCTTCGCTTAGCTTGGAAAAAAAAATATTATGTTGTCTGAGCGTGGTACGCGGCGTGCTGCTCGTCTCTATGGAAATTCTTCTTCTGCATCCGGTGTGCAGGTGTCGGATGCTACCATTCCTGAACCTCCTGTATTGTCCTCTGAACCATCTGATTTATTGGCTCATGACTTGAGTATGTGATGTGCTTATGTTTTATTTTATTATATTTGTATTAAATTTTTCCCGTGCTGGGTTTTATTGATTTTTTTCCTTTTTGGTGCAGATTTTCTTGTCAATAATCGCTCGTCTGGTACTCCGTCCCGATTCCCCCTCGATTGGTTTGAGCGTTTGTGCAATATTCCGCTTTTTTCTTGGACTTTACCTCCTCAAGAACCTTGCTCGTTTTGTGGCGCACATCGGTTTTTCCGTGAAGTTCCTGGTTTCTGTTGTGCGAGTGGGCAGATCACTCTAGCTCCTGTTGTTTTGTGTCCTATTTTGATGTTCCTGTTCACCGATCCTCATTCTGAGATGGCAAGAGAATTTCGTCGGAAGAGTACGTCTTATAATCATGGTTTTGCCTTTACTTCGATTGGGATGAAAATTGTGGCTGATTCTTGGTGGGCTAAAAATGGTATATATACTCTCAAGGTTCATGGGAAAGTCTCCCATTTTATGAATCCTGTTGATGGTGGACCGGATACAAAGGCCTTGTTATAGCTGTTCTTTCTTGATACTGCTGATGGCTTAGAAGATGCTGTTTTGGGAGATAAAGATTTACGTCGTGATGTAATGGATCTTCTGATAACAGCATTGTCAGGGAATCCGTACACTAAGTTTTTCCAACGGTTGTCTTCTTGGGATAATTTACAGCACGCTTGCATTGTTATAAAGAGTGGTTGAAATTTGGATCAGAGAACTCATAATGTGCCGACCGTGGATGAGGTTGCTGGTTTTTGGAGGGATGGTGAAGATGGTTGTACTGGTTCCGAGCGAGATATTCGGGTTTATACCGAGGCAGGTCGTAGTCATAAGGTGCAGGCAAAAATTCAATTTTCATACCGTAGAATAGGCCAAAGTCCATTTTTCATACCAATCGAACGAAAATCATACCGTAGAATAAACGGACGTTTCAAAAATCATACTTCCGTCAAGTTTTTTAACGGAATTGCCACGTGGTCTGTTAAGTCGCGGTGGTATGAAAAATGAAAATTGTCATGTTCTATGGTATGAAAAATGATTTTTTGCCATACATTTTATTTAATTAGACATAGATATATAATTCAATTTCTTTAATTAACCACTCAAACATTTGTTGTCCAGTCTCACCATGTAAAATTATTTGATTGAGAAATATTTTTCTACCTTTTTTGGGTATAAAAGTTAAAGATAATTTGACTTGAATTATAAATCGACCCAATTTGAAGTCAGGTATTTCACTTCCTATAATGGTATCAAATATACATTTCAAATTACTCAACTAATCATGTATTACACTTTTAATATGATCCAACTTAAACATTGAATGGTCTTTGCTAGGATCAACTTTGACAAGCCCTATAGTTTTTTTCCCATCACACCCATTTGCTAGCTAGCAACGTTGATCGATTACATTGATCAAAACTCCATTCTAATGTGAGCACTACACGTTAAATTTCATTGGTAAATATCTACTTCTATGAAGTAATCCATCATTAATATTTGACACATACCCTAATTAGTAACTATGAACACAACCTATATAGTTATACACAAATTTAATTTAATACACCAAACAGAGTAAAGTTGTGCAGGTCTTTGTATGACCTCGAATATATAACTATGCAACATTATTTTAGTAGATAAACAAAATCGCCTAGAATTAGTTTAAGGTAGTGGAGAAGTAGTAGTATTTTTTAGCTATCCGTATCGGAGTATTTTGATACTAAAAGTAAAATATAATGCCTACTAAAGGTTGTATGTCCCATTCGTTAATATACATTGCAATATTTGTTTAGATGAAAATGTATGGTAAATAACTAACAAATTAAAGTTGATTACAGTTAAAATTTAAAGTGAGGCAAAAATTCAATTTTCATACCATAGAATAAGCCAAAGTCCATTTTTCATACCAATCGATCGAAAATCATACTTCCGTTTCAAGTCAACTTAACGGACACGTGGGACTTCCGTTAAAAAACAAACGGAAGTGTGGCTTGGTATGATTTTCGTTCGATTGGTATGAAAAATGGACTTTTGCCTATTCTATGGTATGAAAATTGAATTTTTGCCTAAGGTGCACTATTATTATAGTTGTTATAATCCGCTGCAATACCCGTTGTTATTCCCGTACGGTGAGCCGGGTTGGCATCCAGACATACCTAAAAATACTGACATGAGACGTACCAATGTTCGTAAACGGAAAGCGGCTGATTTCCCTTCTCTGTCATTTGCTGCATCTGAATATTCTACGGCAGAGGAATTACTTACAGCAGAGGAATCAAGTTAGTTAATTTTTTGGTATTTTTTTAATTATGTGGTTCCTATTTGTTTGTTTTGTCTGCGCTTATACGGTACTTACCTTTATGGCATTTTATATGTAGGCCTGCAATGCAGCAAGCGAAATCGCTTCAACGTTTCTTGCCGGGAGTACTCTTGTTACCAGTCGCAAATACGTGATAACGATAGCTCGTATCTGTTGCATGCTGGGAGGCTGGGCCATGAATTTATTATTGATATGTACATTAAGCTGGAGACTTCACGCCTTGATTATTATCGCTCCGAACAGATTCAAAAAGAGGTGCGTACCAAATCTTTCCAGGGTATTGTAGATAGTCTTCAAATAGACATCAATATCACACCTTCCAATGTTGGTCAGCGAATTGTTCTGTCCTCTTCTTTCATTGGTGGTCCACGTGATATGCGCAAGCGATATGTGAATGCAATGGCTTTGGTTCAGCGTTACGGAAAGCCGGACGTCTTCTTAACCATGACCTGTAATCCTTCTTGGCCAAAAATTTTAGACAATTTATTGCCGTCTGAAAAAGCTGATGCTAGACCTGATTTAATTGCTCGCGTGTTCAAGGCTAAGTTGGAGGAATTGAAGGATGAGATTGTTAAGAAAAGGTTGTTTGGTGAGGTCGCTGCATATGCGTATACTGTGGAGTATCAAAAGCGAGGTCTGCCTCATGTTCATTGGGTAATTATTTTGGTGCCTCGTGATAAAATTACGGACCCTGCTGTATACGATCTAATCATATGTGCGGAGTTGGGCGATGCTTCTCATCCACTTATGCGTTGTTGGATGAAGATAAAGACTTTGAAGTGAAGGGAGGTTTTGATGATTTCCAAAAGTCATCAGCTAAGTATGGAAGCTTAGTACAAACCTTAGAAGATATTTGACCAAGGAAGAATTTATTTCAGACGAGTCAAATATGGTCCAGAAGACTACTGATCTGTTGCTGAAGAAAGGAATCAGACTGGTAGAATTCAGCCGACTCAAATCAGATTAGTTCAAGTTTGGGATCAACCGAGTGTACATCAGACGAGTGATTTCGATCAGCAGAGTGGAAGTGGATCAGAAGTTATTGCAACGGTAATAAATGCACTTGGAGTAATAAATGCTGAAGAGGAAGGGTATTTATGACAAATGATTGAAGAGAAACCTCGTATCAGCTTGGTGCATTTAATGCGGACTGACAGCAAGTACAACAGAGTGTACAGTGTTCAGTCGCAGGTAGCCGTTTCTGCAGAAGGGACCAGTACTCGAGGATTTGAACACATGTCGATCTCTCAACAACTGAGATCATTATCGAAGCAAAATTCTTCTAAGTCTCAATCTCAAGAACAGAACACTCATCAGCCGAGTCATTTGTTGACAAAGCAGAATAGAGAGAAAACAGAATATACATACAAATCTGAGTGATTTTGTTAGAATTGTGTTGTAAGAAGTAGATATCCATCTAAGTGAGAGATATTACTTCAGAGAGTAGGAGTTTCTTTGTGATTTCCTATTGCGCACTTGTGGCCTTTTCATTTGTTGATTGGCGCAAGCATTGTATACTGTAATCTGTGTGACTATAGTATAACCCAAGATCTAAGTGACTTGGAAGAGTGGACTAAAGGATTTCTATCCATATAACCACTATAAAAATCCTTGTGTTTATACTTGCATTATTTCATGCATATTTTCAAAGAGCATATTTAAACACGAAAAGGTTAACTGCTGAAAAGTTTTAAAAAGGAGTTTATAAAACTGGGGATAAAACTTTTTCTAAGTTAAGAAAACTACTTGTGAAAAACACTAGAAGAATCCGCTGTAAGTTAGTTAATTTAAAACTCTGATTTTGGTAAAATCAGCTAAGTAAAATCAGAAGAGTGGTCAACTCTGCTGCTCAAAGCTTTGTGCGAGATCAGCTTAGTCAACTTACGATTCCTGATCAACTTAGTCTGCTGACAGAAAAAGTTAGAGATTTTGAAAGATAAATTTTTAGAGGTCTATTCCCCCCCCCCCCCCCCCCCCTCTAGACCTCATCTGACCACTTGGGACCAACATGCGTTCTCTCGTTGCTAAGCACATGATGCATGGGCCTTGTGGTGAATCAAACAGAACAAATGTTTGCATGCGTGATGGTAAGTGTAAAAATTACTACCCAAAGGAGTTTGCTGACAGTACATGTAATGCTGCAAACTCATATCCAATATATCGTCGAAGGGATGATGGGCGGTCGGTTGTTTATCGGAATGTTAGACTGGACAATAGATTTGTTGTGCCTTATTGTCCATATTTATTGGTTAAACTGGACTGTCATGTGAATGTGGAGATATGTGCGGACATGAAACTGATTAAGTATCTTTATAAATATATTTACAAGGGTCATGCTAGGCTGGCATATGATGTTGTTTCTGATGGGCCAGTTGGTGCACGTGATGAGATTCAGGAATACCAAGATGGTAGGTATATTTGTGCTCCCGAAGCATTTTGGAGAATATTTGGGTTTGCAATGAGCGAGATGTACCCTCCTGTTACTGTGCTGCCGGTTCATTTACCGAATCATCAACCCTTACGTTTTGGCATGGATCGATCTGTACAACATTCGCTTGATAATCCTTTATCTTCGATGACCATGCTAACTGAATTTTTTGTTATGAATAATTCGGACTCGGATGCTAAGAAAATGCGGTTGCTTTACAAGAATTTCCCTGAATTCTTTGTTTGGGAATCCGTAAAGCACAAATGGAAACTCAAAAAAAAAAAAAACAGTCGTGGGTCGTCTCTGTACAGTTTGGCCAATGGAGGGAGAAATATATTTTGAAAGGCTTCTGTTGAATAATGTTCGAGGGCCTACCTCATTCGATGATTTAATGAGTGTTGGAGCACTTAAATATGGTACATTTCGATAGGCTGCTGTTTGTAGGGGACTATTACAATCAGATGAATATGTAGATAGTTGTTTGGGAGAGGCAATTTTATACCAAATGCCGTATTCTTTTCGGGTGCTTTTTGCGATGCTGCTTGTGTATGGCATAGTTGGTGATCCTCACTCTTTGTAGGATAAATATTATGATTCTTTATCGGAGGATTTCACTAAGCTTGGTTGTTTAACAGATGCCGAGATTCTGCGGAAAACTATAGCGGCGATTGATACTGTGTTAACTTCGATGGAGAAATGCATTCGTGATTTCCCGATTATATTTCCTATTGATTATTCGGCGCACAAGGATAGATATAGCAAAGATTATGAGAATGAATTATCTATGAAGGTTTCGGCAGAGGATTTGCAGTTGTTTAGAAAATTGAATGTGGGTCAAAAACGGGTGTACGACAGTATCGTATCGAAGATAGATTCTAATGGAAGTGGTGTATTTTTTTTGGATGGTCCTGGAGGTACTGGGAAGACTTTTTTGTACAGAGCTTTACTGGCATATGTTCGATCGAGGGGTTGTATAGCTTTACCTGTTGCGAGTTCTGGTGTTGCAGCCTCTTTACTTCCAGGTGGTCGAACAGCTCATTCCCGGTTCAAACTGCCTTTTGATCCAGAGGATAAATCTGCTGGTAAGATAGGTAAGCAGAGCAGCCTTGCAAGGATGATTATCGAGGCAAAACTCATTATATGGGATGAAGATTCAATGGCGAACCGATTCTCCATAGAATCCTTGGATAAACTGTTGGTCGATTTTTGCGTGTTGGTAACTGTGAGGTTCCGTATATTTTTGATGACAACATTTGCATTCCAGCTCATATGTTAATACCTTTCACTGACACATACACCTCTCTTAACAGATTAATAGATACCGTTTTTCCATCTCTTCATCAGTATATGTTGGATCCAATTTCCTGTATTGACCGAGCAATTTTGACGCCGAAAAATTCATGCGTTTCTGAATTGAATGATGTACTCATGGACAGGTTTCCTGGAGAAATTAAGGAATATTTGAGTTATAATCGAGCAAATGATTGCATGTAACAGGCTGAATATGAGGACTTTTTGAATTTTGTTTCTGCCAGTGGTTTACCGGCTCATTTGTTGAAGCTAAAAAGGAATTGTCCTATTATGCTGTTGCGAAATTTAAATCCTATACAAGGATTGTGTAATGGAACACGTTTAATTTGTAAAGAATTGGCTGACAATTTCTTTGGGGCTGAGATAGCCACGGGTGATTTTAAGGGGAACTATGTGTTTATTCCGCGAATTCCTATAGAATCGTCTGACTAGTTAAAATGCCCCATTCCTTTTAAAAGAATGCAGTTTCCAGTGCGGCCTTCTTTTGCTATGACAATAAATAAAGCCCAAGGATAGACTTTGGATTTTGTTGGAATTTATTTGAGAGAGCCTGTATTTTCGCATGGACAGTTGTATGTGGCGCTATCTCGAGCTAGGTCGGCTACCTCGGTGAAAATTTTGATTCATCCAAAATCGGTGCTTAGTGGTCATATAGATTATACTAAAAATATTGTATATGGAGAGGTTTTTTTATTGGCACAAGGTATATTATCTGAAAATTTTATCGTTCTGCCATTTTTATTATGCCATGCCATAAAATTTCGTTAGGCCCGTGTTTAGTTATTTGATATTTTCTGTGGGTTGTTTTCTGTTTGCCTGTATTCATAGTATGGCCAGGATTAAAAAAAAATTTATTTTAATTTCCATGGGATTTACTTTTTTTAAAATTGCAAATTTATAATGTGTAATTTGTTTTCTTTTGCAATATAGAATATGTTATGTTTTGGATTTTTTGATTATTGTAACTCTACATATTTAATGTGCTATTTTAATGTATGGTTCATGTATTCCATCTTTAGTGTGGTCGTAGATTATTAAGAGTTTCGAGCTGTGTATTGGTTTATTATTATGATTCTAATATTCAATTCATTGATATTGTCGTGATTTATTCCCTGTGCAGTTAAATGACTACTCAGATGTTACATATCGTGGATGTTACTAAAGATACGAAGTTATGGGCTGTCAGAGTAATGGTTGAGGCTAAAACATAGCCCCGGTTGCCTGCAAGAGGAACGAAACGATACCAGCGTCTCCTTTTGATAGATGAAACGGTACATTAATACATTCGGCAACTTAGTTCAGTAATTTTGCGAATTTTTTTGTCTTCGCTTTATTTTTATTTTAAGTTTTGAACATGTACTGAAACAGGGTCAGAAAATTTCAGCCACAATATTTGATCCAGATATTGAAAAATTCAAGGATATGTTTTGTTTATACAAAACTTACACAATTTCCATTGCAACGGTTTCTAAAATAGAAGACAAGTATGACAAATATGGACATCCTTACCAGTGGATAATCAATTCAAAGACTGCTTGTAATCCAGACCCAGAGTTTGGGC
Organism: Penstemon newberryi var. newberryi; assembly: GCA_030819805.1. NCBI lineage: Eukaryota > Viridiplantae > Streptophyta > Magnoliopsida > Lamiales > Plantaginaceae > Penstemon > Penstemon newberryi. The sequence goes on along the minus strand of JAUALY010000006.1, from coordinate 32,622,794 downwards.
TTTCTAGATCGTTAGTGAAAACTTAATATACATCTATTGTGGATCTGAAATCTCTTGTGGGATAAAAAATTTCAATAGGTAATCATTGTTTGTATTATGCTTGTTTTGTTAGAATTTTTTTCTTGTATCTTACACTTCAAATGTTTGGTTTAATTTAAAATTTAGATGTCGTTGCCATTGTGATTCAAAAAGGGGAACTACGATCGTTCATTTTGAATGAAAAAGATGCAAAGTTACACGAGTTTGCGATCCTTAATCAAGAGTGAGTACAATATAAATATTCTTTTTACTCATTCTTCAAGACTTATATTTATATATGGATTAAAATGTTCATGGCTGTTGTGTCTTTCTGTGAATAATGCAAAAGCAAAAAAGTGGTTGTGCTTACTTTGTGGAATGTTGTTGCCGTTGCTGAGGGTGAACTGATTGATAGGTGTACTGATACGATGCCAATAATAAGGGCAACACAGTTGATGATTTCCTCGCACCGTGGTATAGAATGTTATATATGATGCTGAATACAATATTGTTAAAAAAAAAATTTTTTTGGATTCATGGTAATCTATATTTCTTTATTTATTTGTATAGATAGTTCTCTAGGATCTACTGCATCGACTGTGGTTGAAATTGATCCTCAAATTTCGAAGTGCACGACTTTAAAATTTGGTATCAATGGGTTCGGTTATATAATTATTTAAAATTCATATTCCTTGCTTAATCTGTATGGAATGCTTTAACAAAATTTCTTAGGAGGTCTGCTAATCTGAGATTCATCGTTGATGCCATAACTGCCAAAAACTATCTAGCCCGGATTGAATCGTCTGCCCCTTTCTTAACTGATCATATATCTACAATTGCTGATGTTGTATACACTGAAAAGGTAGTGCTGGTTTAGCCTTTTTCCTTAAATTTCCTTCGATGCTGTTATATCTCTTATTTGAATTGGATTTTGTTTAGATAGGAAGTAATGTATTTGTCCTCATTTATTTTATTCGTTAATAATGTACCAGAATTTTGTTTTCGTGTTATAGACGGATAGGTTTACTGTTGAAGTTAATGCATTAGTCACAAACTCGGAACATAAATACTATTACATGGCTTGTGGAAAGTGTTTTTCTGCTGTTGATGCTGCCTATGAATATGAATATACCTGTGCGATGTGTGGACAAATGACCAAAGCAAAACCCAGGTTTGTGTATCATATATTGAGTGGGTTTATGTTATAAATCATGTTCCATTTGTATGCTGTAACTTACCTACAATTTGAACTGTTTTAGGGAACGGATTCATATCAGTATATACGATACTACAGGATCGCTTGATGTCGTAGTATTTGGGCCACCTGTAATTATGATTATGCAGATGGATGCTGAAATGTGCCTCAAATTAAATAATGCGATCAGTGTCAATATTGTGTTTACTATTGTTAACATGTTTTACCTCGTGTGTGATAATGTGAACCTAAGTTTTCTACAAACTTTATGTTGCAGGGTAACGAGGTAACTGCTGATTGGATAAATGGCAAATTATTCGGCAAAACATTCTTCATGAAAGTTAAAAGAAAAGATAGCCAGGTTGGTGGAACGATGAAACAGCAGTACACAGTTACACATTTGCAGATTAAAGAAACCGACGAAAATCCAGCTCTTACGAACGAAGAAAAACCGGAAAATACGGGTACAAGTGGTGTAGAAAAAGCATTTGATCATTCTGTTGCTAAGAACATCTTCTCAGGTTAATCACGTACATTTCTACTCTATATTTTCTTCGTCATTTACTTGCTCTACATATTGTTTTTACTTTTATAAACTTTTATACAGGTGAGAGTAGTATCCTTGTTAAGGATAATGAGACCGGTGTTTTTGATTCATTTGCTGAAGTAATCTCTAAGAAATTGGCTTCCGACGAAGACATTTCTCGTACTTAATATTTTATATCGTCATGCGTTAAACTTTTGTGCCAGTTATATTTTGTCAGTATCCATCCTATGGATCAGGGGAAAGATATATGGGTTCTGTTATGTTTATTATTTGTAATAGCAGTTCATGTGAACTTAGTATCTGCTACTTTCAATTTTGCTCTAGGGAATATTTTTTGTGGACTTGTTTTGGGTAATTTTGGGTTGTTATGCTACAGTGGAATTTTAATGCAGAAATGGTGTACTTGGATATATTCGAGTTCTTCTCTTATGCATACAGGCATATGATGATAATACTTGTCTTATATTTTATTTCCAGATCGAATACAAGAAGTTATGTTGATGTAGAAATTGTTCACATGTTGTATAATTATTTGTACAAGGACGAAGCAAATGATGGAAAATCAGATATAACTTCATCTACTAAATGGTCCGATAAAAATGGAAAACATAATTACTTTGTGCTTATATTACAATGTAATTTTTCAATGTTCTGTTTTCTTCGATTAAATAAAGTGTCTTGCTTATCATCATCTTCGTTACCCTTGTCATTTTTAATATAACAATAATATCAAAATGTGTCGATTATCTTCTAAATACTTCATTTGTATTACAATAATTTTACATAACCAACCTACTTAATATAATAATAATACTACATAGCAAGGACTCATCGGTATATTAAATCTAAGGAAATTTTGAAAATACATACACAAATTTTATATCGCACAAAATTTCATACTGTATTTAATAAGAGAAGGATTTTTATAACAACTGAAACTATTTAATAAAATAAAAACTTAAATAATTTTGCTTTGGAGACTTACATATAGTAATAAAATTGACGAGTCACTCTATTATGCGTATGAGAATGCCGAGTGTCAAGTTTTATCCAAGACATGCATAATTTTTTTCCATTTCATTTTAATCATTCATAGACATATGATATCATGTTATTTAATTTCACACCATGTATAATATACATTGGATATTATTATACCGCGTAAGCAATTACATTAGAGTTGTAGCAATAATAACGGGAAATCTCATAATTTATAGACACCCTTATATTATGAAAAAAAAAAAATATTATGCAAATCATTAATTATAACTATATGTAAATGATTTTAAAAGCGCATCATATTTTCAAATATATTTTTTTATATAGCTGTCACTTTTATATTATTTTTCCCATATCATTTTTTAATATAACCCTGTTTTCCTCATTTACAAGATGTTTTTTACTTGTATTTTTACATTTTTTACTCTCCTTATTTTTAATTATCATTTTAATTCCTTATAAAACAGTTGATTTGTTGTTTTTTTTCCACTTTACACATTTTTTGAACATTTATTAAGTTTATTCCATCTCAAAATAACCAGGCTCCGAAAAATTATTGATGGTATGTGTAAACTTTGAAAAAAAAAATTATTTACCACCTGTGTACATAATAACATTGGTCAATCTAAGAACATAAAATTTACTTGCTTTAGAGAATGACATGTACCCACAAAAATCAATAGTCACCTTATTATGTATGAGAGATTGCCAAGTGTAAAATATTTAGTTAAGGCATGCAATATTATTTCCATTTAATTTTGTATACTTATATACCTGTAATATCGTATACTTTAATATAATACCATGTACAATATAAAAAATATATTATAATAGCTAATAATATAATTTCGATTTCCTATTAATGACGAAATTATTATTGATCCACAAATTCAATTATAAAGTGTAATATTTTTAATCCAAGAAATTAATAATTATAAATAGGTATTAAGAAATCTTATATCTCTTAGAAAATCGTAATACTAAATTAACATGTTTATATTATAATATAAACATACTAAACTAGCACATTATCGTAATTAAAATTGCTGAAATATCGAATATAAAAAAATTATTAAAGATTTTCAAAATTATAAATAACAAATATTATATACTTGTTTTTTTTTTTTTTTTATCAAATAGTCAGGTAAATTTTATTTCTCGTATTCTGTAAATCTACCATAAATTATTAAATAACTTTTTATTTTTATAATACAAAAACAAAATCTGATGCCTAAGATAAATAAATACTAATTTTATAGCATTGTATACAAATTTTCAACAAAATTACATAATATTTTTATAATAATTTTTTTTAATAGATTTTCCTATATAAATAGAAAGTATGTTAGTAGTATTGATCATAATAAGAAAAAATCCTTCAAAAATGATACTAGAAAACATTTTAATTGTCTATATAAGACATATGCTTAGAATCTTAGATCCGCATATAGTTACTACCTCAGGGATTCAGGAAATGGCCCAACAGTATTATAAACTGACTTATCTACACAAAGAGCATTTATCAGAAATGTAATTTTTACATATATGCAGGAAGAACATGTGCCCAATGAACCAAATGAAGGCATAATAAGTTATGAAGAATTTGATGAGCATGATATTCCTCAGGAACATGGAATATATTTTATGCTACGCATTTCAGCTCAGCACCCATTACAGGTAACCAATTCAAATACAAAATGATTAATTTCTAGAGCTATTCTTGGAACTTGTTCTTTATGCAGTATAAATATTATGCAGGAACTTCCACTTTCTATGAAAGGAAATATTGAAATGATGCACATAGATACTATAACAATCCGTAACGGCAGTAAGTATTGGTCTTTACCAACTGAGTGGATTAAGTTTCCGAAATATTGGAAAAAATTAATAAAAGCCAATCCCATAGAATGTGGAGATATTATTATAATGTACCAATCGTCAATTAATTTATTCGAGTTGGCTATATTTAATCCTATAGGATCCCGAAAATTTCAATGCTTTAATGAATATAAAGAATTCAAACAAATAATAGCAGGATTTAATAATCAATTAGAATTACAAAACCTTAAGGCTTCTTTTATACCTAAATCGCCAGAAGTTTTTTCAAATATGAAGTCATTCCATATACACGTTACGGAAAGAAGAAGCCTACAGGTATTTATTATATATAAAATTCTATATATTATACTGAATATTTATTTAAACTAACATATTGTTTATTTACAGTTAATACCTACTCAATTTATATACGAGGGACAAACTCATAACAAAAATACAGCCGTGTTAAGGACAGGTTCAAGATCATGGAATGTAACTATAAATCAAGGAGGATTTACCCAGGGATGGAAATAATTCTATGAAGATCACAGGTTTCATAATAACACTGTTATTTTTTTCGTTAAAAGGATCATGATTTTCAATGTTATCATATTCAATGAAAATATGGACTTGGTATCCTGATGTATCCATAGGAACTGCTTAAATATTTGTACCTCGTAATAAAATTAAGTATTTCTTTTTGATGTTTAATACATTATATTAACATTATATTCTTTAAAAAGTATTTCTTTTTGCTGTTTAACACTTTATATTAACATTACCACTGGCAACATCTAACAAATTATTTTCGTTATTTTCCAAACAAAAAAACCCCAAATAAAATACCCATTTTGTTTATATCAGAAAAAAAATTCAATTTATATTGTACCTGAAAAAAAAAATTAGGAATTTACAGATACGCAATAATTGCCCACCGAAGTAAAAAATATCCACGGCCGTAATAGGCATTTATATTAATCATGTTGCCTTGGAAATTACACTGGTCTACATTTTCGGTGTAGCATACGTCAAAAATGCATTATCGATTCAGCTCCATAAAATATAAATATAACGTCAAATAATTTGAACAAGTTTTATAAGATTAGTATTTATGGAATTCATAATCTTTCATTTAGGCTATTTAAATATAAATTTTATAATAACGATTTCTCCCAAATTACCTTAACATTTTTGGCAACGTTAGTATATATTCATGATTGAAATAGCAAAAAACTCTTCTAAGATTACTATATATTAAAACAGAATTACAATCTGATAAACATCTCTTATTTTTACCTAACCTATAAAATACAATTAAGCCCAAAAACACAAAATTTTAATTCTAAATAAATTATCCTCATGCAGCTAAACATAACTGACAACACATGATGGCACACGTTTCAATTAACAATTCAAATAGATGGCAAAATTTATGACCCGAATCACCCTTCCATAAATTCCATATATATCATGAAATAGTGGGTCGTCAATATAAAAAATTTACATATATAAGTACAAGAAAATATATAACAAGAAATTATATGCCTGCACGTATTTAGTTAATATTACATACTATATTACTACATTACAAATACACCACTGCCAACATCTACAAAATTAATTTCGTTATTTTCCCAAAAAAAAAAGGCTCATTTTGTTTATATCAGAAAAAAAAAATTCCATATATATTGCACCCCCAAAAAAAAATATTTCCAATTAGCAGTTACGCAATAACTGACCAACGAGCTAAAAAAAAACTACAGTTGAAATAAGCATTTATATTAATAATTTTGTATTGGAAATTACAGGGGTCTGCATTTTTTTATAGCGTACGTCAGAAATGCATTGTCGATTAAGCTCCATAAAATTTAAATAAATTTTAACGTCAAATAATTTGAATAAGTTTTATGAGATTAGTATTTATGGACATGTTTTAATTCCGGAAAAAATAACCCAGAAATACCCCAAAATATATTTCGCAAATAACTTAAACATAAATATTAAATACAGTTCTGAATATTTATTTTAAACTATTCAAATATAAATTTTATAATAACGATTTCTCCCAAATAACCTTAACATTTTTGCCAACGTTAGTATATATTCATGAATGAAATATAAAAAAATTGTAAGATTACTATATATTAAAACATAATTATAATCTGATAAACATTTATTTTTGCCTAGCCTATAAAATAAAATTCAGCCGAAAAAAACAAAAAAATGAAATAAATTATCCTAATGCAGCTAAACATAACCGACGACACATGATGGCAAACATTTCAATTAACAATTCAAACAGATGGTAACATTTATGACACGAATCATCCATCACTAAATTCCATATATATCATTCAATAATGGGTCATCAATATCATAAATTTACATATATAAGTACAAGAAATACTAAAACCAAAAAACTAACAAGTTCCAACTTGGGATGATAAAGTACATCGAAAAAAGCAAAGCAGATTAGCGGTTCCCAAAGGCCAAACCGACTTCAATAATACATAACAGGTCAGAACACATTTTTCCTAAATCAATTGTTTAATTTTAGCTCATAATTGATATGTAAATATTTTTTTGCAATATTTGTTATGTCTATTCCTATATAAATAACCATCTATATTTTTTTCCAACTATAATATGCCATAAAATAAATGTATGTAAAATGTTGTTGTATACATTTTTTTTTTTACATATTTAGTCTACAAAATTAACCTATATTTATTACAGAATTAAAATAAATTTATTGAAGCTTTTGTGGGTATTTTTAAAAAAAAAATATATTTATACTTATTTGGATATATAAATTCTAACATTTATTAGATAAGTTAATAATATATTTTAGTAATCCAAAAATAAATAAATTGTAAAAATAATGGAAGGCTATTTAATATATAATACTATAAAACTACTGAACAATCACAAATAAAATAGTGTCTTCATAAATTATTGTACCACCTAAATAGAGATTTAAAAAAAGTCTGTCACATTCATGATTTTAGTTATATATTAAATTCCCATCGGTTTTTTTTAATAAATATTATTTTATAACAATCATAATGTTTCTTGGAAAGAACGAAATAAAAAATGACATAGAAATGACCAAATTAATTACTAAATTACTAATTACAACACTGTTCAAATGTTACATGATATACCAGATTAGTTTCACTATCTTACTATATTCTTACTATATATGAAATAATGGATCGACATTTTATTGAAGACAAAAGAATTGGACTGTACTTTGAGGCACAAAGAGACTCACTATCCACAATTATCGTAGCTCATGAAATAATGGCAATGCATTTGAAAATAACAATGCCAATAGATACATATTCCAGAATAATTTTAACAGAATTTACAGTGGCTGATAAACACAGTGGACGTGTTCATCCATATCGTACGATAATATCGTGGAACCTGGCCAATATTCATCCAGCTGAGTTTGAAATGATGTTTTACAAACTTAATGATCTACAAGCACCATCCATCATTATATTCTTCAATCCAAATTTTCCATCTAGCTTTGTCTCAAACAAATTCAGAGACATTCAATTTGATGGTTTCTTATCTACAACAGGAAATCACCAGCCAAAATCATTTTGGATTATATGGAAAACTCAAGAGTTCACCATAATTCCAATGGAAATCGGAAATCCAGTTTTCGTTTTTACAATAGTAGCTATGTAAAAAAAAATTATTGTAAGATATGTATTATGACATATGGAAACGTCTCATATGGTTATAAAAATATCATAATATTATTATGTCAATATATCCAGTGTCAATTTTCTATATTTAGGAACATGTAAAAATATTTATATAGAAAATATCTGCCGTAGAAGAAAAGCAATTTGTTCCGATATTAAATTTTCTTATGAATACATTTTATTATAGCTCACATTATATTTTTCTTTATTTATTTATTTGTACATATGCCAATACATATTTATTTCGGAAATAGTACAATTACATAATAGAATAAATGCATATTTAGTCACCAAATTTTATCTTTAACAATGCAGTCATCGCTAAACTTTCGGAAATAATATATATCGAAAAATTGTTTTATGATATAAACAAATAAAGTTAGTAATCTTATTTTTATATGTACGTGTTTAATGTATCTACTAGAACAATATATTTATTTCGAGTTAATCAAATATTTTTTCAGTTGTAGGATTTTATATTGATATTGAATAGCATATACCAAGTTTTATTCACCCTTTTGTTTGCCCATAAGTCAATGCATATGTTGAGTCCTATAATCATAATTAAGTAGGTGCTATAAATCCTAGTATGAAATATGCCTTTAGTGACTACATATAATATTCCTCAAAGTTTAATAACAATTGTGTGTTTGAAATGTAACCTTTGTGTTATTGAAAATTACATGTTAAATCTTTTCTCTAATAACACAAATACCCAAAACACTATATATACATTATACATCAGTACAAACGTCAATGTATCCCATTGAACAAAAAAAAAAAAAAAAAAATCAACCAAGCAAGAAATACTATATGTATTTTTAGTAAGGTAAATTACCAAATTTAACCGATATTATTCTTCATATATATGATAATCATATATAATTTTTTTTTAATATTAGTATGTTATAGACTAACAAATTTATTTGCAGGAAATATTTCAATATGTCAAACCCAACAGTACAAACAATAATTTACCGAAACTGTTCACTCCAAGGATGCTGTATTCCATTACATCCAGAAGGTACAACAGGAAGCAATCAATGTATATCATGTTGCTACATATAGTTTCTAAAAGAAGAACTTGAAGCCTTATCCAACGAACTTATTCATGAGCACACAAGTGGCGAATTCTCAAAAAACCTAACAATGGTACTACAAAATTACTGCATATTTAAAAAAATTGACGCAGTTACAAGCATCATGAAAAAAAGAAACCCACTCAGCAATCGGCAAAATCAAAGGTAAAAAATATAAGTTACTATTCTCTAAATCTGGTTAATAATCAAAAAATTTAATACTATTTAAACACACAGAAATGACACAGCCGAGTCTTCGAGAGCACGAACTTTGCCAAGATACTCTTCGGCAAATTTACGAAGGCTGGACAATTTAAATTTAGCGTGTAACTATGTACCGTTCAGAGCCCAAGCCAAAGAGAAATTAAAGACACTCATAGTAGATCCATCACTTAAGGAAATTGTCTCTCAAAAAATACATGAAGATCTGAAGTTCGATTTGCTTGAAGAAATAACTTACGAGATTGATTCTCAATTATCAGCATCGTAAAATTGTAGTAATATATGAAGTACTCTCTCCAACCTGCCTAAAATATTTTGTAATCTCCTAATAAGCTAGAGAAACAAGCAGCGGACCCATGTATGGCTAATATTAGGGTTTATTTTTGTTTTTGATTAGTTAAATATTGCATCAAAACAAATCTATGAAATATATTTTTTGGGCTTTCATGTATTAATATCAAACTTACAATACTAGATTTGTTCTTCATATAAAATATTTAATATCTCATTTAAGCACGAACCAATACAAAATAAGTTATACTTCATTATCTAATTGAACAATTTTTTTTTTTAGCCTATGCTTTTCACCTTTTCTAAATTTTTTCAAACATTAGTAAACAATAAACTATAATATACGTATCTCAGATTTAATTAAACATTTCTAATTACGTAAATTACCTGTACTTGAATACAAGAATTTTTTTTTAAACACTAACAAACAAAATAAAAAATTGTTTAAATAATTAGCGAAATATGAAAGTGTATATATTTATTTTAATCAAATACAAGTATGTGAAAATTTATATGAGTTTGAGTAATTATATAAAAAACGATTAAAATATAAATAAATATATTATTACAGATTCCAAAAAAACAAAAAAAAAATTATTTCCGTAGTTCGAAATTTGGGAAGCTTAAAAAAAAATCGACAAAAACAAAATGGTTTACACCAAGCATGGAAAAACCTGATAATTTTTTTATATAAAATATAAATTTGGAAAATATATGTTATGAAGTTTACAAAAAAAAAAATATATATATGTGCTGAGTCGGAGTTTTTAAAAAAAAATACATATTTCTCCTATATATAAGTGTAATGTAGATAAAAACTCCTGCAACATGGTGGCATTATGAAGCTGCGAAAATCCAACACCTGGTACTTTATTAAAATTCTTGTTTGAACATTTGGGCTGATGTTGATTTTAAAATTTCATTGGCACAAATACCAACACATCTTGAAATGCTAAATCCTATGCAGATCTCCTTATCGCCAAAATTCTGCATCTTCATACATCTTAAATATTTTTTAGCAAATACCTTAACACATATACATTCATATAACACACTTAGTATTGTTCAATTTTTTTTACCAAATGAGTCCATTCTATCATATTTGACCATTTATAATAATATATATATCACATTTAGTGGATATTTCTTAATTACAAATGAAATTTTAAAATTCCAAGTAAACCGGAATAAGTAAATTTTTATTGGAATTTATTATAAAAGGAATATTTATTTTAAAAATTACACCAGTACTTATTAAATTATCTTAAATATGTACTCGATGAATGAATAATACTTACCTTATAAATTACTCACTAACTAATGTATTTTAATTCCACAGTCCACACAAATAAAATAATATTATAAATAGCCTATTTAATTTATTTTATTAAATTTTTTAATATACACTATCAAAATCAAATTACATACTTTGTACATTAAAATACAAAAACAAAACACGTAAAATATATTGAATAATTATTTTCAAAAGTCCAAAATTCCGGAATTAGTCATTTTTTTTTTGGGAAATACAAATGAAAATATAATTTATTTGACAAAATTACACCAGTAATTATTAAAGTACGTTAAATATGAACTCGATTAATTAATAATACTTATCATATAAATTACTCACTAATATAAAAAAACACCCAAAAAATAATAAAAAAAATAATCATATATCAAAATTTTAATTTACTACATAAAACAAACTATTTATTATTCCTTATCTACTTTCCAACAAAGGGTTCAATTTCCAAGGCATTCTTAATTTAATATTAAAATCAAATATACTACATCCAACTTATATAAAAACCCATCGCATTGTATAAGAAACACCACATATAAAAAAAACAACATTCCCAGTACAAAATTATTCAGGTTAAATATTTTAAATGAATTGTACTTTCGACCTTCATCAATATATATTGCAAAGGCAGGTTCTACAATGACGAAAACCGAAGACTTCGATACTCAAACGGAGTACTCACCGTGATATCGGCTACAAATGTAAATAGATATAGTTTCATCGACTTAATACGTGACATCAATCGTATCGGAGGCTACATACTTGAAGGGACATGGTACATAATCCCAAATCATGGATTCGCAAAAGGAATACGACTCCTATCAAACGACACTGAACTTAAACAAATGTTTAGTATAATGAAAGCATCTCAAACGAATAAGATGACCATTTACGCGCAAGAGTATTTCTCCATTCAAAACACAGCAACAAATGAAGCCTATCATATTCCAACAAACATGCCACTGCCGGTCGAGCCATTCAACAACTACGCTGTGCAAGAAAACATGCGGATGAACGAAATTAGAAGACAATTGCGCGAAAGGCCATAGAAAGTTATATTATAAAGTGTCTTAGTCAAATTAATTACTTTACTTTATGAAACTATAAACCTTTCGAATATTTATTTATTTATTTCTATGTCTACCAATAAATAAACAAATTTATTTAATAAGGATTTAGTTATAAATAAATTTGGGTCAACACTTGTTTGGTGAAAAAATTACATAAACAAAATTTCACATGATATTAAATAAATTTTTTTATACCCAGACATGCTATCAAATCCAAAAAAATAAAGTTTCTAATAATCAATATAATTTAACATTATATATCTATTTTCCTAAAATTATAATAATTCTAAAAAAAAAATTTATTTAATAAATTTTTTACTACAACACTATTCAACAATTACAAACAAATTGCCCAATTAAAAATAAATAGCATATCTATTTATTAGGAAGCATATCAATTAAATTTTTTTTTATGCGTACTCCTTAATAATAATTTAATAGAAGGCAAAATAACAAAATATGAACGGAATATTTTACTCTGCAAAATATTGGAACTTAAGCTTTGTCTGTATACCATTAAATTACTATATTTAATATTCTATAACAGTATCCATGGAAAAACTAAACGAAAATACATATGTAAACACTATATATACACCAAATATGTTGTATAGAAAAACCACATCATAAAATTTCATCGACATCACAACACCTAAATTTTCAGCCTACCTATGAAAACCTTACCATAAATTCTTTATACTCAAAGCTTCGTTCTTATACATATGGATGGAAAGGGATATATTTTTGAAAAAATTATTCGAATTACAATCGTAAATATTTAGAAATATATCCAGTTCCATCCGTATGTAAAAGAAAAATTGCATTATTCTGCCACATAATTAATTCATCTTCCTCAAAAAAACAAGGATATCAGATTTTCCTAAGGTAAGACCCTGTACAATTTTTTTTTTTATATTACTTAACATATTGTAATATATTTTTTATATTATTTATTTATATAATCATGCTTCACTTAATTGATTTCAATAACATTACTACCTTTGTATAGGTATTTTTCGATTTTCTCATTCTAATATATTTTAAAATATATTATAACTATTTTTATAATAACCTTTAAATGAACGGGCTCAAAAAAATTAAATCGTATTACTTTAATGATTCGAGCAAAATAATATATATTTATCAAAATCTATTACCTATTATGTATGTATTTTTGCAAACTCAAGATTAGTAAATAAAAATTTAAATTATTATTATTATTAGAAAATACGTTACTCTATCTAAAACTCAATGGCCCAAATTTATATCTTGTTCCAGGCCAAATCAAGGTCGGTTATTTAAGATCATTGTTCAACTTGTACATTGTGAAAAACTGTTGGGCCATGAATTTTTATATAAAACTAAATATTTCTCTTAATCAATTAACCCAATTTACCATTACCCAATTTTTAAAATAGACAGAAAAATGGGATTTTAATCCCACAAACATAGCCCAATAATTTTTCACAGATAATACACGACCAGTGCTCGGCAATTTACGCGGGGATAAAAAATAATGATTACACAGCCTTAATTTTACAGCGCAAGTTTACGTGTGTCAGGGAAAAAAATCATCAGCTTAATTACTTGATTTTATGAATTTATCTCACATCTTCTCCAACTCCTGATCTTCTCAAAGCAAAAGCAAAATACAGGTATGGCAACATGAATGTATCATATGCTTAAAAAATCATAAATAATTTTTTTTCTTATTGTTCTTACAGATTCCAGAAAAAAAAAAATGGCTCGTTGCTACAGGAATTTCAACATAGAGAGATTATAATACAAGGTAAAGATTTCAATTTTTTTTATACATCAGCCTTCCTATGTAAACGGTTAGTTGATTTAATGGAAAAATTAATACTTATTTACAGATATAGTAATACTAAGTTCTTCTGCATGTGACCTTTGTTGACTTGTATTTTCTGGATTAAATCATTTACGAATGTATATTTTAGATTTCAGGTATTGTAACTTAGATATTTTAAATCACATTTAATTGAAATACGGGAGCCCAATCGTAGATAATTTTGGCTTCATCCATTTGTTAAATTTTTTTTTCTGTTGAAATACATTTATTTATATAATTTGCATATGAATAAGGTTTGCCTTGTTCCCCTTGTCCTTCATAAATGTTATGGATATTATATTGTTAAAGCTATTTGGTGACCTATATTTTCTGGATTATTTCATTTACGAATGTATATTTTAGATTTTAGGTTAAAATCACATTTAATCGAAATACGGGAGTCCAATCGTAAATAATTTTGGCATCATCCATTTGTGTAATTTTGTTTTTTTTTTCTGTTGAAATACATTTACTTGTATTATTTACATATGAATAAGGTTTGCCTTCTCCCCCCTGTCCTTCATAAATATTTTGGATGCCATATTGTTAAAGCTAGCTTCAATATAGTTTTTGCCATGCAATATTCACTTACAGACACATATAGTACAATAATTAGATTGTGTGTTTATTGCATTTCATATCTACACCAGTAAATAGTTGCCCTTTAAACAACAACGCATAATTACTGTGACTATAAAACATGCCCGTTTATATCTTTGCTAACGTTTCTCAATAATGAGAAACAATTTGAAATAACCGAGTCAACCGCTAGAACTACTGGTCTTAGGACCCGAAACAAATAGGGTTATTCTTTATTCACTTATTTCAGAACTACAAGCCGAACTCAAACGCGGATAGGTATTTTATTCAACAAATCAGAGATACCGAATTTCCTTATCTTGTGCTATTTCACTAGGACTACTTTAGCATATTTTCTCATTGCAATCTAAACTCAACCCTCCCGGACTTCATTATTCGGGGAACTCTATTTAAAATATTTCGGTGTACTCTGTCAAATCAACTTTTTCCCTCATTTAGTAGGATACTCCCGTTTATCAAATTACTTAAACATGAGGGGTTTATCAAATTATATCTTATGCATTACTATTATTGCTTACCTCTCCTTTTATCATTTGTAATTCTAAACTAACATTTACCAATACACATGAATCATTATATAGTGGCCTCTTCATTAGTTCATATTAATTAAAACTGCCTACAGTTTATTATATTAACATTGCATATCATTAACTTATATTAAATATTTTTACTGACAGATTCATCAATTAAATACTACTGCACAGTAGCCATGCAGGTAAGACACATAATTGTCTTAGAATTTCCAAATAAATACATTTCTAACTATCTATTTTATACATGTAGCAAGAGAGAGGATTCAAACCAAGAACCTATGTGTACAATGAGTCTCAGGTACATTTACTCATACATTTACTGATTTTTAAACAAAAAATAAAAGGAGTATAATCTATCTATGCAGACAAGAAAGAGAGCAAACAAATGCGAACTTTATCTATACTACGAAGGTCGCTTTTTTAGACGCGCTGGAGGAGGCATAGGGTATTCGGCTGACCCTGGTGCTATACTAATGAACATAGACTCCACAAAATTCAAGCTGAAACATTAGGTTCATGTTATTTACAAATTGGGAAAATACATACCACAAGGCCTTTGGTACCGCGTATCGAATGGAGAGTTTGCTGATAGCTTGCGAACAATAAGCAGCAACGAGAACATACAGCATATATTTGATCTTCTCATGGCATCGGGGACGTATAAAATGCCAATCTACGCACAAGAGCAGCTTATACGGCTTACTCCAGAAGGCCACCTAATCCATGCACTACATTGCGCTGTACCAAGAGTCTTCAACAAAATCAACAAGGAAGAACCGCTGAAAATCATCCAGGGAATGTCGAACAAAGAAGATTCATATGATCACATCTACCAAGTTAGCCACAGACGGATCCACAAGGAAGAGGAATGAAAAAATGAAATTTCCTTCACTGTTTAAACTTTTAGTTTACCATGTTCTGGACCTATTTTGATTTGTAATTATGACTAAAACTTTGTTCAGTTTATGTACAGAGTATTTTAGACAGCCCTTTTTTTTGTTCATCTTTACATACAACACCCGTACTGGGCACCCGACACCGCGCCTTGCGCGGTGCTTCATCCCTAGTATATATATATGTATATATATTTATGCACCTTGAACTGTGCCGTAAATTATGGATCAATCTTATGTGTTCTCATTTAAAACAAGAGAATATTTCTGATTTGAAATCAAATAATATGAAAATACATAATAATTTATAGTACTCCCTCCATTTCAAAATATTTATCGCTTTAGAGATTTTTATCCTTATTTACTCCTTGTTTCTCTATCTCTCTTCTACTTTAATCAATTGTTCTCTCTCTTATAACCAAATAAATAGGGGTATTTTAGGTATAACTTTAACTTTTTCTTAAATTCAAGACTAATTATTAGCTTCTTTAATACCTGTGCAAATCCCTAAATCGAAAATTATTTTAAAACTGAGGGAGTAATAACTTATACTCCATCCGTTTCATATTAATTGGCACATTTTTCAAAAAAATTTGTTTCAAATTAATTTGCATGTTTGGATTTTCAAAGAATTTTTTTCAATTTTGCCCATTTCTCTCATTGGAGTTGGGAAACTCAATGGTCACCACTCACTAATAAAAAATTAAAAAGTAGTCATCATTATAAAGGATATTTGAGATATTTTACCATAAAAAAGTATGTAATTATGAGATTTCTTAATATGTTAATATGAAACGGAGAGAGTAGTACTTGAAAAGTTAATTGCACGGGAATTCAAAACAATCGTTTCCATATGATGAAACTTACATTTAAAATGGAGTAATTATTCTTCCCGATTTCAACAACATAATGAAAACAAGATTTTAATCCATTTCTTAGAAACTTACTTTATCAGTGTCAGAACATCAATAAATAATTACGATAAAAGTTAATCCGATTGCGCATCTGCCTGAAATTGTCTAAAATCTGAAAGTTAACCATCTCCAACGGTCCTTTTAAATTCTGGCATCTTATCTTAAAATTTAAGGAGTGAACAATATTATACATATCCACTTTTTACTCTGCACTCCAACAACTAGTTTATATTTTAAGATTCTACTTTATACAACACCACCACTTCACTCCAACATCTAATTTATATTTAATAAACTATTTTTAATAATAATTTATATATAAATATTAGTGATATATACAATATTTATTTATTTAATAAAATAATATTAATAAAATTTACTTTTTTAAGATATCATAATTTCGAGAACATAATATGAATTAAAATTAAATAATCGTGTTCTATGAATTTAAATTAAATGATTCGTGAAAGTAATATGAAATTAAAATATAGGAGTATTATTTTGAAAAAAAATATGAATTACTATTCAAAATAGGGAAAATACAACTTTCCATGCAAAAGGAGTTTTTAAAAATTAACTTTGGCCACTTATATTTAAGAGGCCAAACTTATAATTTTTGCTGGGTCTTACAATATAAGAACTCTGTTGAAGCTCATTTTTTTGCCAAAACTTATAATTTTTCTTATATTTTGAGTTATAAATAACTTGTTGGAGATGATCTAAGTTGAGCCCACGTGTGAAAACTGAAAAGTGACAAAAAGAAAATGTCTCAATTATTAAGTACATGCCACATTATTGGTGAATCCAATTTTTTAATCAATGAATTATTGCACATGAAAGCGCGTTAATAATTGCGTTGAATCTGAGACAATTAAATGATTGTCACGAATCATTGAATTGTTAAAGGAATAAATGAGTACTTTTTTGGCTAACTCATTTTGCACGTTGTGAAAACTTAGACTCACAATGGAGTATTTTTTTTTTTTTTTGAGATGGTGAATTCATCGTTATATCAACTACTATATCAAATTGAAAGTAAACTAATTACAAATATTAGTATTAAATTAGAGAAAATGCTAGTATTAAATTAGATAAATATCCACATTCGTGGGAGTTGAACCCATGACCTTATGGTCATGGAGCTTCATCCTTAACCACTTGGCTAAGGCCTCATCGGCACAATGGAGTATTATTATTATTTTATTTTATTTTCCTGTGATTGATATAGTGAAAGAAATTAGTATTCTCAAAGTAGTGATCCAAATTCGAATTCCTGTTGGAAGAGTTTCTCATATATTATATTATGTTTGATGTGCCTAAAATGGGATTAAACCCTTGATAAACAAAAATAAAACTATATTTTTTTAATTACTATTTTAGATGAATTCGATTTTTATTAAACCTGATGATGAATTCATGAAGGAAATCGCCTAATATGAAATATTTAATAAAATTAGGTAGGTCAACATTATAAGGGGAGATACTTAAAACTAGTTTAGAATTGACTTGGCAAGATTGTACCATTACTCAAATCAAAAAATAAATAAAATCTATTTACAGGAAAAGTTTATAATTATAGTCCAACGGTATGTAATGGATTTAGCCTTCGGTTCTATACTTTATTTAGTTATGCTTTTGTGTTAATTTTTAATATCTTTGTAATATTAGTCCCACACTTTACAAAATTCTACATTTTATTTCAGAAGTTTAAAATATTTTGTTCTTTTGGTTTTATATATACAATATTCAATGTCTAACATTTCATGTCACATAAGGCAGTAGTAGATCTACCATAACTAGTTATGGTTTCATATTGAATGAAAACGAGGCGAAAAGACTCAAAATGCAAAATATTTAAAAATAAATAAAATTGGACCAATAATTTAATTATTTAAAGTACATTACCAAGAGTGTTACTAATATATACCATAATTAATGCTATGTTTGGTTTGTGGAAAACACCGAGTAAAATGAGTGAAAACAAGTTTTCCTTTGTACCAAAAAAAAAAAAAAAAAGTTTTCCTACTTGTGCTTATTTCTTCAAAACAAATTCTCAAACGTGCGTTCCTGAGTAAAATAATCTCAAAATGTGCTTTCCCATGACTGAAAAGTTTTAAACCATATTTTCCTCTTGATAAATTATAATCAGTTTACACGTGTTAGAAGGTTTCCTGCATTCATTACTGTTTTCTTTTTTTCTTGTCTACAATACTCTTTCTAAAATAAGATGGGATTGTCTCCCATGAGTTCAGCAACAAAAACCTTACAAAAGGTCAGGAACAAAAAAGCCTTGGATTGATTTTTATAATATATTTTTATTTTTTGGAGTTGACCGACACAACCGGTCATTGTCCCGGTTGTGTTGTGTTGTTAACTTTAGATCTATAATTAAAATTACTTTATTGTCCTTCATAAAAATTTCCAGCGTTGTTAACAATAGATTTTTAATTTTGCCGATTCTTGATATTTACTTGTTATAAAAAATTCTGATTATTTTTTTAATCTAATTCCACTTTTGGATTCTCCATTCTACTGCGATCATTTGCACATCTCAATTGAGCAATTTGGTTCAGTTTTGGGGGTTTTCTTATTTCTACGTAAAAAACCATTTGAGCTCTTAGGAATCGATTTTTTCAATTTTTTGCTGTTGATTGATGTTCCTTCATCTACAATTAGAGTTTATTCATCACTTTGGGGGTAAATTTCAGAGATTATAGTTGATTGCAGCGATTTGGGTGTTCATAGCTATTTTTTACGTCAAATTGTTTTGTGATCAAATTGCGATTTCTGGAGGAGTAATTGATTGATTTATCACCTCTAGATCATTACTGAGCTGTTTAGAGTTGATTTCGTTGATCAATTCTGGATTTAAACGATTGCAATATTGGAATTGAATTTTTTCACGTAATAGCACTTTGAGGGCCTGTTCGTTGAATTGGCTTGTTTGCGGCTGACTTAATCCAATTCCTCTTGCATTCCAGTTCGAAATTGCCTATATTGATTGGGTAATTGATCAATTTCAGGTTTGATTGACGAATTTGGGAGTTTGTAATTCGGGCTTCACTTCGGGCCTCATATACGAACGCGATCAATTTTGTTTTCATTTTCTGAGTTTATGTGATTGTAATTCTGTTTTGGTTTATGTTCACACATCATTTTCATTATTTCGATGAAATCATCAATTTTTTTAAAATTATCCACATATTTTTAAATTAGGGAAGAGTTATTGATACATAGTCATCTAAAAGACAATTTGATCGAAATAATGACCGAGTCATCAACGTTTTTTTAATTATCGATATATTTTCAAATTACGGAGAATTTAGTGTTACATAACCATCTAATAGACGATTGGATCGGATAATGACCGAATCATCAATTTTTTAAAATTATCGATATATTTTCAAATTACGGAGGACTTAGTGTTACATAACCATGTAATAGACAATTTGATTGGAATAATGACCGGGTCATCAATTTTATTTTAAATTATCGATATAGTTTCACATTACGGAGGACATAGTGTTACATAACCATCTAATAGACAATTTGATCGAAATAATGACCGAGTCATCAATTTTTTAAAAATTATCGATATATTTTGAAATTACGGAGGACTTAATGTTACATAACCATCTAATAGATAATTTGATCGGAATAATAACCGAGTCATCAAATTTTTCAAAATTATCGATATTTTTTCAAATTATGGAGGACGTAGTGTTCAATACCATCTAATAGACAACTTGATCGAAATAATGACCGAATCATCAATATTTTTTTAATTATCGATATATTTTCAAATTACGGAAAACTTTTGGATCGGAAAATGACCGAATCATCAATTTTTTAAAATTATCGATATATTTTCAAATTACGGAGGACTTAGTGTTACATAACCATGTAATAGACAATTTGATTGGAATAATGACCGGGTCATCAATTTTATTTTAAATTATCGATATAGTTTCACATTACGGAGGACATAGTGTTACATAACCATCTAATAGACAATTTGATCGAAATAATGACCGAGTCATCAATTTTTTAAAAATTATCGATATATTTTCAAATTACGGAGGACTTAATGTTACATAACCATCTAATAGATAATTTGATCGGAATAATAACCGAGTCATCAAATTTTTCAAAATTATCGATATTTTTTCAAATTATGGAGGACGTAGTGTTCAATACCATCTAATAGACAACTTGATCGAAATAATGACCGAATCATCAATATTTTTTTAATTATCGATATATTTTCAAATTACGGAAAACTTTTGGATCGGAAAATGACCGAATCATCAATTTTTTAAAATTATCGATATATTTTCAAATTACGGAGGACTTAGTGTTACATAACCATGTAATAGACAATTTGATTGGAATAATGACCGGGTCATCAATTTTATTTTAAATTATCGATATAGTTTCACATTACGGAGGACATAGTGTTACATAACCATCTAATAGACAATTTGATCGAAATAATGACCGAGTCATCAATTTTTTAAAAATTATCGATATATTTTCAAATTATGGAGGACTTAATGTTACATAACCATCTAATAGATAATTTGATCGGAATAATAACCGAGTCATCAAATTTTTCAAAATTATCGATATTTTTTCAAATTATGGAAGACGTAGTGTTCAATACCATCTAATAGACAATTTGATCGAAATAATGACCGAATCATCAACGTTTTTTTAATTATCGATATATTTTCAAATTATGGAGAACTTAGTGTTACATAACCATCTAATAGACGATTGGATCGGATAATGACCGAATCATCAATTTTTTAAAATTATCGATATATTTTCAAATTACGGAATTTAAAAAACAAGAATTTTAAAAAAATCAAATCAAATGAATTTGTAATTTGTAATTTAAAAAATGAATAAAAATTTTAGAAAACGAATTTTTTTTAAAAAGAAAAGGAAAGGAAATTCGCCATCTTAAAAAAAAACAGTTTTGTTTTTATTTAAGATGTGTTGTATATTAATTAAGATTTATTTAAGTTTTTTTTTCCAGAAATTCTAATTAAGTCGTATTTTTTTATATTCTTACTAGCTATTTTGTATTTTTCAAATTTTATACTTAAAAATTAAAACTAACAATATTTAAACTAATCACGTTATTAAATTTTAAACTTTATTTAATCTTACAAAATCTTTAATTTTTCACCAAAATTGAAAGTTTGAGGGCGATTTTGACCAAGAACATAACCTGGGGGCTGAATGTGCAAATATATCATCTTCCCCAACACACAACTTTGAAGGAATGAAATACACATATAAAATCAAATTTTAATTCCGCTAAATTAACTCAAATCTCACCAAATTAAATCAACCACCGACAAATTCGAGCACATAAGAATTGAAATCAACAACAACTATTCACGGCAATTTGGTCACAAAACAATTTGAAGTAAAAAATAGCGATGAACACCCAAATCGCTGCAATCAACTATAATCTCTGAAATTTGCCCCCAAAGTGATGAATAAACTCTAATTGTAGATGAAGGAACCTCAATCAACAGAAAAATTGAAGAAATCGATTCCTAAGAGCTCAAATGATTTTTTACATAGAAATAAGAAAACCCCCAAAACTGAACCAAATTGCTCAATTGAGATGTGCAAATGATCGCAGTAGAGTGGAGAATCCAAAAGTGGAATTAGATTAAAAAAATAATCAGAATTTTTTATAACAAGTAAATGTCAAGAATCGGCAAAATTAGAAATCTCCATTAATGATGTGGGGGTGTTCAGGTGTTCAAATTTGTTTCAACAATATTGGAAAGGGTGATTCGGTAAATTTCAGTTGTGGGAAGTAATTTGTTTAAAAGGTATCAAGTCATTTTTTAGACACGTGTCAGCATTTGGTCATTGACCTTACAAAAGGTTGGACATTGAGAAACTAATGGGAGACCATCCCAAATAAGATTTTATGAAAAGATGTGTACATGAGATACTATCATTTATAAGCCATTAAAAAAAATCAATAAAAAATTTGAATCACAATTTTTGTCTAAATGTCCAACTATGACGTGACAATGGGATATTTGAAAAAAAAAATTCAATAAATACATAAAAAATTCTTAAGCAAATATATTTTAAATATAGAATAATTTTTCTCTATCCTTCATTATTCTTGTCATTTTCTCTTTTTAAATTTTCTCTTTCCATCACATCTTAAATTAATTTCCAAATCTCCAACCCCCACTTCACCTTCATTTTGAAAAATTCTTACCTATACCAGGTCTATAAACTTACTTTCAGTGACACATTTTATTGAAAAAACTTTGATTATATTTGATATACCATAAAAAACTTTCGGTGACACATTTTAATAAAACAATTAAATATGCATTGATTTTTACAAAAGTACCACTTAATAAAAGTCCAAAAAGATAACTAAAGTGATTGGGAAAATTGTTTTTTTGGTACCATAGGATAGACTAACTTGCACTTTTAGTACTATTGGATAAAAAAATGCAAATTTGATACCATAGGATAGGTTTTCATTGCAATTTTGATACAAAATCCAATTTTTCTACAAAGTTAATGGCGATTTACCCCCTATGAAATGCATAATGTTCAATTTACCCCTCTATAATTTGGAAAAAAAATCAATTTACCCCATATAAAATTTTTAATGAAGCAATTTACCCCCTTCAGCCGGAGTGTGTAACTCACTTGCCGAAATTGAGAGTAGGCATGCAAACTGTTTTATAATATAGGGGGATATATTGTCACATTTCTCATAACAAAGGGGGTAAAATGCCATATTATCATAATAAAAGTGGATAAAGTGCCGCCTATAAAAATATCAGGGAGGCGATGTGAAACTTTTACAAAATTTCAGGGGGTAAAATGCTCTTTTTTAAACCACGAGGGGATAAATTGAACATTATGCATTTTATAGGGGTTAAATTATCATTAACTTTAGGGAAAAATTTGATTTGGTACCAAAGTTGCAATGAAAACCTATCCTATGGTACCAAATTTGCATTTTCGTATCCAATGATACCAAAATTGCAAGTAGGTCTATCATGTGGTACCAAAAAAGTAATTTTCCCTAAAGAGGTTATATACGTAGTAAAGATTTCAGTTCCTTGTAAGTTGTAATTATAGTCATGACATTACTTGCAATCTATGTTGCAGGGATACGGATACGGCGATACAAACGAATACGATACGAATATAGCGATACGAATTTTTAGAATTTCTAGAATACGATATGGCTAAAATACGTGTGTATATTTAAAAATATATTATAATAAGAAACCATTGTTTTAAAAATGTATAATAAAAATTATGCAATATATATTTAGTTCACTTTTTATTCCATTTTAAAATGAAAAATGTTATCTCCCCCTAATATAAATGTTCAAATAAAACGATAGTATTAATACCATATGTAAAGTCTTTGGCCTTTTATAGAATTTCAAGATTTTTATGTAGATCACTTTAATAATATACATAATCTAGAAATTATTTGTAGAAATACATGCTTTTAAGTATTCTGTGTTTTTCCGATACGCCTTCATGTATATCCGATACGGTATCCTTTTTATTTTTTATTTTATTATTATTGAAAACGCCACGGTGGAGTATTTCACAGGTATCGTACGAGTATATGAGTATCCGAGTATCCAGTACGCATACGATACTGCACGTTGTATAATTTCGGAGTATCCGTGCAACCTAGCTTGCAATTAGTATTAGTTAAAAAAAAAATTTTGTTGTGCCATTTTATCAAACAGTTTGTATACACTTTGAATCTCTTTAATCAAGCAAGCAAATAAACTCATTATAGATTTTATTTCTCATTTTCATGTTCCAAATGTAATTACTTAACAAAGAGTGGTTGAGAAAGAATCAAAATTGCCTTTCTCATTCACGTATGATAAAAAAAAAAAAAATCCCAAATTGAAAAAACTTTATAATTGAAAAACTTTTAATATTCCAAAATTTGAGGAGATTCGGAATTTTCTTTGGGGTTTCAACTTTTATTTGTATGAAAGAAGAAGAAATAATTTCAAATAGTAGTGTTTCCATTTTAATCTTAATGAGAGAAGAATATACCCACAAAGTGATGTTTTGTTTTCCCTTAAATCTAGTTTAGTGTGGTTAGGTTGAGTTAGTATAATTTAGCAATATTGAGATTTTTTACAATTTTTAATGAGGTGGCAAAATCTAGACGACAATGTCTATAAATAAGCTTATAGATCTGGTCTAGATATGAATTTTCCTTCATCTTTCACTCTCATAACTGAAAAATCGTCCAACCACCATTATTAAAAATAATTTTATCTCTTCAATCTTTTTTTCCAAAATTTCAACCACCGTCCTCACCCACAATTTTTTCCCACGTCTTGATTCGGGATTAGCCTAGATTTTGATTTTCTGTTTTGATGAACTGAGTTATTACCAAAAGATTTTATTGGTATTGGGAAGTTTGACTCATTTTATTTTCTTTGAT
This sequence comes from Penstemon newberryi var. newberryi, assembly GCA_030819805.1. Taxonomy (NCBI): domain Eukaryota; kingdom Viridiplantae; phylum Streptophyta; class Magnoliopsida; order Lamiales; family Plantaginaceae; genus Penstemon; species Penstemon newberryi. The sequence continues at coordinate 32,597,247 of JAUALY010000006.1, read as the reverse complement.
TTTTTATTTATCATTGGTAATTAATCTAAATTTTGAGCTAAGTTCTTCGAGATTTTAAAAATTTATGTGTAGATCGAATTTCATGAAAATTACCATCTTTTGAGCTAAGTTCTACGAGATTTTAAAATATGTCTAGATCTACGTAGAAATTTCATGAAAATATGTTTACTCTGCAAGGGGTTAGTGGCGTAGGCGAGAAGAATGTAATGAGGTGGGTTTTTATTTATTTATTTATTTTTTATTTTTATGTATATCATTTATCATCCTTCAGTTCTTATTTTTGGTTCAATTGGATGCAATTTGGATTGTCAATTGGGTTCCATATTTTCTGATTTAATTTAATCCGATTTAATCCCTGATAACTTCAATATGTATAATGTTTGAATAAGAATTTTCATGTAATGACTTTGGTTATGTTAACAAAATTGAAAAAAGGGTATATTGGTCTTTCTACAATAATTTTTTTTTTTATATACTCCTCTGTCACATTTATTTTGCTCCATTGGTACGATCAACTGGTCAAGTTGATTAAGTTTATAAAAATTATAATAAATAATTTAATTAATATATTTTACTAATAAATTGATAATATCATATAACACCATATATATTAATATTTAAAATGTTTAATATACCATAAATATAAATAATTTAATATGATAAATCATTTAAAAATTAAAAAATTTGACAGTGTACTATAACAAAAGGAGCAAAATAAATGGGACATGAGAGTATTAAAATAGGACACTTATCAACAAGAGAATATGTAACCAAATTTTATTTTAGACAATATTCCCTACTATTTTGCCCATAGTATTCTTGTATTTAGTTTTGTCATTACTCATATTATTAGCTAAAATTAAACCCTTTAATAGACATAAAGCCAGACATGTGAAGTGACAGTACCTTGCAGTTACATGTGATGTTTTAAATTAATCACATAAAATATTGAATATCTTATTACAGTTTTCGCCTTTGGGATCTGGATTTACATATACTATAGTATCCAACCCAACTAAGATTTGTTTTATTTTAGTCGATGAGACAATTCAAAGTTTAAATCAATAACATGATAATTGCGAAGTTAGAAGTTAGTTTATGTAACTATCGTTCTCTGACATTTTAGTATTTAAATAAAACGGACTTGCAATTATATATGTCATACATCAATTTTATTTTAGCATGAAATTCACACTTGAAATGATATGCTCAAATTCGTAATTTCAGCATATCATGTCAAGTGTAGACAATATGACACCCAATTTGGAAATTTTGACTAACACTGCAATAAAAGTCAATAAATTGTTCTTCATAATCCGGTGTCAAACACATGTAATAATGACATTATAGCTCGATATTTTGAAATTTTGAGATATGAGAGCGCTTAAAGTGCGTCTTTAAACTAATAATAAATAATTAAAATACAATTTTAAAGGAATATAAATAGGTAGAATTTGATGTTTTAGTTTAGAAAATATGTTGTTAAGTACGTACAAGGAATATTACGTATGTCTAACAACAAAAAAGGTATATGCAATTTTTATTCAGATTTAGTGAGAAGTTGTAATTTTTACTTAATTTATGAACATGTATATTATTTTTAATGAAAAAATGTATTAATATTTAATATGCAGCGAGTAATCTTATGTGGTGACAAACATGTGTCATTGATTTGACACCTACCCAGTGTTTTAAAAACCGGACTCGACCGGTCATCGGTAACCGACTGTCATTTCGGTCCGATCACCCCTTCAAAATCAGTCTTGTTCCTCACCAATTAATAGGGGCGGATGTATGTAAAGGGTTGGGGGGCCCTGGCCCCCCCAAGACTTGTTAACACTTAACATTGATCGTATCCACTAATTACTTGAACATTATGCCCTAACAATTTGACTGTCAGAATAATAAATACCAGCTCAATTAGATCTTCTTTTGATTACCATCCCAAGTTATTAAGCTAGCTAAGTTACTGTCGTCAACCAGTTGCTTATTTTCATTCAAGCTAGAAAACGTATTTAATATATATGATTATATTTAATGTCAATGTAATAATACATATATACTAATTATATAATAGGTGAATAATACATAAAAAATGCACCCACTGTAATCGGTTTTCTCATAATTTTATTTTCAATCTTTCAATCAATAATTATTCACCTATTATATAATTAGTAAAATTATGAGAAAACCGATTACAGTGGGTGCATTTTTCAAAAAAAAGAACGATGAAAATTTTGTTGGGTTTTATGGGGTATGATTGTCAAAGCAACAGTGCGGAATTTAAAAATTTTCATACACCCACTTCCCTAGGATTTATTTACTAGCACATATGAACAGGTTGAATATAATTTAGCAACAAATTACTAAATTAAAAGATGGTAAATCGAGTTTACCTCACCACAGGCAAGGTGGTGGTTTTTCTCCGATCTTCTTTCAGATCTGATGGATTTGGTTCGTGAGAAGCACCCCATGTGTTGTGCCTCTAGCGGTATCCACACCAATTGGATTGAAGCAACCCCTTTGAATCCATAGGCTCAGAAATAGGATTAAAAGGGTAATCAGACATGGAAGAACGAAGAAGAAAAACCAGATCTAGATCCAGATCTAGATCTGGATGAGAGAGAGGGGCGGCCTCTCTCTTCCATTGGAGAGGGGGCGGCGGCCACACCTCTTCTCCAAGAGGGGGCGGCTAGGGCAAGAGGGGGGGTGGCTAGGGTTTAGTTTTAGCTTAGGTTTTTGAGTCTTCTTAAGACTCCTTTTATAGCCACCTCTCAAGGCCCCCTTTTGTGAAAGACTTTAGTATGGGCCATTAATTAAATTGGCCCATGTCTTGCATTAATTTAATTAAACCCTTTAATTAAATTAGCCCAATTAATCTAATTAATTTTCTCTCTCTTTAATTAACTCTTTAATTAACATTTAATTAATTAGACTATCTAATTAATTATTTCTCTCACAGAATTAACTCTTTAATTCTTTTGTTTTCTTCTTCAAGAATTAACACTTTAATTCTTCAGTTTTGATTTAACTCTTTAAATCAAACTTTCCTTATTTGATTTGTTGCAGTCCAATTGTATTGTGTGTGACCCTCTAGGTTCACCATCAATTGGCCGCGGGCCCACGACTTTCGTGATTTAATTTGCGAGCTTATAAATTGCTCCGATTAATTGAACACCTTCAATTAACCACTCAAGAATTAATCTTACAATTAATTCATGAGTACCCACACCTCATGGTCGATGTCTAGCCACAAGCCCATGAGGCCCAACTTCAGGTGAATTGATCTCAGTGAACCTCACCTCTTATAATTGCCATGTACATACGGTCCCTCTATCGACTAATTTCCCGATCGAGACCTAGGGTGTGTGAATTGATCGGCACCTCTAATTATCTCTATAACTATACTTTCTAATTCAGGATAATAATTCCAGTGTGACTGCTAAATTTGGAAACCCCTTTCCAAATCCGTCACTGACCGTGGCCACGGGTTTCTCGGAATATATTATCTAAGAACGTATAGGAAATTCTCTCAATGCACTACGTTGAGTCGGTAGATCCCATATTAGTGCTAACCATTCGCGTACACGATCCTACGTACCCAAAGTAGTCGCACAATGATCAGGCTAAGTGATCGGCTCCTAAATCAAAGTACGTACTCACGTGCACCGAATTCGCCCTAGCACCTCAAGTCAAAGGACTAAATCGTACACTATTATAAGCCTTGAGAAACATCCCATCGCCGATGTGCGACATACGCTTCCACAATGGGTTTCTCTGTTCGGGTCATTCGATGCGTTCGATCCCCTATCGAACCACCTACTCATATGCACTGGCATCAAATGCCTTGCTCATGAAACGCTACAAATTCACTCCATGTGAATCATGCATACTCGTACAAGTCTTAACGATTCCTTCGATACCCCGTCTCGACAGGAATCTATGACTTGGAACGTTTTTAAGATCACGACCTTAGAGACTGTTTCATGATTGCACTCATACTGAAGTGAATCGTCCCATAGTCTATTGTGATCTAAGGATTTCATCCAATCGCTTAAGTGATTCGCGAGAGATGAAGATGGCCATTGTTTGATTTACATACTATAAACAAACAAGCGTATTAATTCATTTATACTAGAGAAAGCTTATCACATGATAGTCCTTATACAAGCTAAAATCTATTGGCTTGCAGGGCACTATCCTTTCAATCTCCCACTTGCCCTAAAGCCAATCACAAACGCTTCTAAGACCCATCTTCCAAAGATGTTCTTTGAACTCCTTTTGTGACAAAGGCTCTACTAGTGGATCCGCTAGATTGTCTTCCGAGTCGACGCGATCCATTATGTGCGTCAACTCTACCAATGATTTCTCTGATCAAGTGGTACTTTTCTCTTGTGTTTAGATTTCTGGTGAGATCTCGATTCCTTTGCTTTAGCAATAGCTCCATTGTTATCTCAGAAGATAACCACGAGCTTTGCAATGCTAGGCACTACATCCAACTTTTGGATGAAGTTTTTCATCCAAACACTTTCTTTCGCTGCATTCCATGCTGCGATATATCTTGCTTCAGTGGTTAAGATGGCAACGGTGTTTTCCTTGGAACCTTTCCAACTTACCGCTACCCCATTGAGGCAAAATATTTATCCAAAATTGGATATATATATTCATCCACATCAGACTGGAAACTCGAATTAATAAATCCTTCGAGTTTCAATTCTCCATTATCACCGTAGACCAAGATCAAATCCTTAGTCTTTCTCAAGAGCTCAAGGATATCTTTTACGGTGGTCCAGTACTCTTTACTGGAGTTTGACTAGAAACTGCTCATGGCAATAAGAGCAGGTTCTACATCTGGTCTAGTACATAGTATTGCATACCATATGCTACCTTTTGTCCAAACATAAGGTATTTGAGACATTCTCCTTTTCCTCATTCGATGTAGGGAACATCGATTCGGAATGAGAGATACAGTGTCTCACTGGAAGCAACCCTCTCTTGGTTTCTTCCATACTGAATATTTCAGTATTGTTTCTATGTACTTAGATTGAGAGAGTCCCAACATCTTCCCCGATCTATCTCCATAGATACGTATCTTAATACGCAAGATGTCTCTCTCAAATCTTTCATGGAGAATTGCATGGACAATCATGCTTCCGTCTGTGCTAACATTCCAATATCATCCCAGATAATCGAAATGTTATCGACATGTAAAATAATGAACTTTAAAGAGCTCCCACTAAACTTCTTGTACACTCAAGGTTCACATTTGTTTTTGATGAAGTCAAACGCTTTGACTTTCTCATCAAAATGAATGTGAGTCCAAATGGATTCAGACATTGCTAATGGAGAAAAGATTTCATCAAAGTCCGTTCCAGGCCTTTGTGTATAACCTTTTGCCATTAGACAAGTCTTATAGGTCAATACCTCTTCATTCATTCCCAGCTTGCGCTTGAAGATCCATTTGCAACCTACAGGGACACTTCCCTCGGGTGGATCGACCAAGGTCCTTACCTTGTTGGAATGGATGGAATCCATTTTGGATTGTATGGCCTCTTGCCATACATGAGCGTCTACATCCAATGTAGATTCTTCGTATATGGTCTAACCATATCTTTCAAGTTCCTCACGAACTTGATCAGATCTACGAAGTACTGGTGTACGTTGATGGTTCAGCAGTTTCTGGATTAACTCCCACTGTTTGTGGGGATGGGTTCCACTTCTTGGACCTCATCATGTTCTACTAGGGTACCATTTCTATTCATGAGGAAGCCATCCTCTAAGAAATGGATATTCCTTGAAACAAACACCCTTTGTTCTTTAGGATTGTAGAACAGGTATCCAATGGATTTATTTGGATACCCCACAAATTTGTACAAACTGGATCTACTATCCAATTTATCTCCTTTCTTGTTCCTAACATAGGCAGGAGATCCCCATACTCAATAGAGAGAGTACAGAGGTGTTTTACCACACCATTCTTGGTAGGGTTTCGCAGGCACGAACTTTGAAGTTACTTTGTTCAGTATCTTCGATGCAATCATTAGGGTCAATCCTTAGTATGCATAAGGATGTTGAACGAAACTCATCACGGATCGAACCATGTCCAACAAGGTTCGATTCTCTTCTTTCAGACCCTCAAAAAGGTTGAGGCGTCTTCGGAGGAGTTCGTTGTATGAGAATCTCTTTCTCAGTAAGATAATTGAGGAACTTCTAGGTTAAGTATTTGCCATCTCGATCAGATCGAATGGCCTTAAGCTTTGTTTGATTCTCTACTTCGTTTCGAAATTCTTTGAACTTTTCAAGAGTTTCGGATTTGTATATCATAAGATACACATATCACTAATGACTAAAGTCATCAGTAAACCTCACGAGGTATGAGTAATCTCCTCTCACACTAACACTTTAGTGGTCCACATTCATTCGTATGGATCCAATCCAAAAATTTGTTTGGTACGCACCGGATGCCCAGCAAACGGTAACTTTGTCATCTTTTCCTTCAGACAGGATTCGCGAGTTGATAGTTCATCTACGCCCTATTTTTCAAGAAGCATCGATGACACCAACTATTGAATCCTTCCTATGGAACACGACTTAATCTTGCGTGCCATATGTATGGAGTATTATCTTGGTATTGATTGAACTTAACACATTAATTCAATCAATTTTGTTTGTTTTCAATTAACTCTTTAATTGAAACGTTACTTTCAATTAACTCTTTAATTGATTCATTTCCCTTTTTCAATTAACTCTTTAATTGAAACGTTGCTCTCAATTAACTCTTTAATTGAAACTTTGTTTAATTAATTAGACCTTCTAATCAATTTAAACTTGTCAATGCCTTTCTTAGGTGCAGTGGGATAATTTGATTTTTAGGCTACTTGTGTTCTTTTCACTACCTTTATGTTTGCTTTGGAAGAGAACACTTTCTTCTTCCTTTTACTCTTCTTTGACTTTGCAGTCCTTGAAGTGTAAGCAATCATGACAGGTATACCTTTTAAAAGGTTCCTATTTGCCTTTTACCAATACTTTGGTTAATTCATGAAACCTGGTCAACTTATCGAATAAGTTCAGAACTTTTCACGAATCGTTTGAATGAGCGGGAGGAGAATTTAGGAGTAAGTCAACGTTAAGATCACTTGCAGGCCTATGTTTAATCGATCCAGTTATCAACCAGATTGATAAAACAAGGACAGTGATCCTTGACATTAGTTCCTTCACTTATTCTCGAGTTTTAAACAACACCTTAGAAATCTCGAATCAGATGATTCGAAATTGCTCCTCAAAACAAGCCTTTTGAGGTGGAGGTTTGTTATAGAAGTTTCAGACATACTACTATGTCGCTTCGTTAGCTCGTTCAATCTTGATGCTCTTATGAGGCAACGATCATTGAGATTCCCATACTCTATAGGTGATTCGTTCCTCTTTCGAGACTCATCTCAAAATGCATCAGGCATAGGTTGATTATTAAGAACACGATTCCGACTTTCGGAATTGAGGACAATCCCCAAGTTTCTAAGCCAATCGATATTTTAATCCAGTTATTTTCTAAGTCGAGGATAAATAGTAAAATGGACAATTCATATAGATATCTCAATATCTAATCTAAAGAGAAGACAAAAATCTAGAGGACTAGTTAATAAATAATACTTATAATCTACGAAGTTTGGACTTTCTATCGTAAAAGTTCTCCCACTATTTTATCGAAACAATTACCCCTTCAATTGTTCGGGAAATCCTATTTCCTAGTAGGTCTTGACGTCCCAGCGGACATTAATTGCACCCACGACTCGCGGCCATACAATTAATTCCCCAGGTAGGCATACTTATTGCCAATTGTGTCCCTACACAACCTTCAAGCTATTTTGCCTCGGTTTTCGCACTCATCTAGCACTGCTACATCATGAGTGGTACTACTCGTTAAGTCTAACCCATCAATCTGGATGAGCAACGGGCCCGGTCATGAAATCCCCATAACTTGGTTATGGTCGATGTTCACATCCCGACCAATCCTCACCCTTGTCAAGTTTAGTTAAAAACGAGAATCAAGGAGTTTCGCGTATTGTCTCTTTCCTCGACTCGGGTGCCAGACTCTGGATCACCTTAATCAACAAGTGGACAACTCACGCTAGTTCCTATTGATGGAAGGCTTGGATATTAAAACTTTATTTTAATATACCCAATATGACTTAATATTATTTATTAAGAGGGGGTTTTTCGGGTCTAAGAATTTGAGGTAACACTCCTCGAGATCTCACCGTTCCAGTTATGCATTATCTTTTATTTACGATCTAAATTACTAGCGCGTATCACCATACATGCTAAAATATAAATCAGTAAATAAAACATACACACCTAGCATGCATGCTACCACAGTATGTTTTCGATCGGGAGCCTCCTATGCGGGCCATCATCGAGCCAAAAACGATGATCCTATTGGTCAATCTAATAGGTTTCAAAGAGGCCTACACTATTACACATTTTACCATGCATACATGGCCTTTAGTCTTCTTGGGCTCCCACCTTGCTTGTAACGGGCCTTCATCCTAATCTAATTAAAACTGTAAAGCCCTATCTATTACAAAGGCTCAAAGTGGCCCAAAAACTTAAGGCTCGCAGGCCCAATAAAACCAACAAATTAAAATTAACCAATCACATCTACCCTAAGGGTCAAGGCTCGGCGCGATCGAAAACCACGTAAACAGTTCACGTAGAGCAAGAAACAAGCAAAACACCTTTTCTCATTTCTTATCTTATTTTAAAACTCCCTTTTAAAATACCTTTAGATTCTAGTTTTAAAACTCCTTTTAAAACAATCCACATTTTTTTTATTTTAAAACCCCTTTTAAAATAACCCCTTGATTCTCACTCTAGTCCCCACTAATTATGATAAAATTAACTTTTCGGATATACTAAACTCCTTTAGTGCACAAAACAGTTTCTGTTTTTCAACTTTTGAAAAAATACAGTTTGGCCCCTGAATTTTCGAAAATTACATTTTGACCCCTCAACTTTTGGAAGTTACAAATCAGCCCCAAAATTTCCAGAACATGCAAATCGGACCAGAAAGCAGAAAATTAACAAAATTTCCAGAAACTTTCGTTTAAAGCAAAACAGACCCCAGATTTTACGTAAATAGCAAAAACAGCCCCTAGCCTTTCGTAAATTGCAAAACAGCCCAGATTTTTGAAAAATTCCAGAAATTACAATTTGGTCCAGAATTGCAGAAAATCAAAATTTAACTTTCTGTCCAGATTTTCGAAAAATCGCAATTTGCACATAAGCCCTCAAATTTTCGGAAATTGCAGTTTAGGCCCAAAATCGAATTATGCTAATACCCGAACACATAATTTATCATAACAAGCAAGAATCAAATTATAGAACACAACAATCAAATATACACATATATTTTGAAGTGTTCAGGCCTATTCATATGAGCGTAGTAAATTTGGCTCTGATACCACTGTTGGGTTTTATGGGGTATGATTGTCAAAGCAACAGTGCGGAATTTAAAAATTTTCATACACCCACTTCCCTAGGATTTATTTACTAGCACATATGAACAGGTTGAATATAATTTAGCAACAAATTACTAAATTAAAAGATGGTAAATCGAGTTTACCTCACCACAGGCAAGGTGGTGGTTTTTCTCCGATCTTCTTTCAGATCTGATGGATTTGGTTCGTGAGAAGCACCCCATGTGTTGTGCCTCTAGCGGTATCCACACCAATTGGATTGAAGCAACCCCTTTGAATCCATAGGCTCAGAAATAGGATTAAAAGGGTAATCAGACATGGAAGAACGAAGAAGAAAAACCAGATCTAGATCCAGATCTAGATCTGGATGAGAGAGAGGGGCGACCTCTCTCTTCCATTGGAGAGGGGGCGGCGGCCACACCTCTTCTCCAAGAGGGGGCGGCTAGGGCAAGAGGGGGGGTGGCTAGGGTTTAGTTTTAGCTTAGGTTTTTGAGTCTTCTTAAGACTCCTTTTATAGCCACCTCTCAAGGCCCCCTTTTGTGAAAGACTTTAGTATGGGCCATTAATTAAATTGGCCCATGTCTTGCATTAATTTAATTAAACCCTTTAATTAAATTAGCCCAATTAATCTAATTAATTTTCTCTCTCTTTAATTAACTCTTTAATTAACATTTAATTAATTAGACTATCTAATTAATTATTTCTCTCACAGAATTAACTCTTTAATTCTTTTGTTTTCTTCTTCAAGAATTAACACTTTAATTCTTCAGTTTTGATTTAACTCTTTAAATCAAACTTTCCTTATTTGATTTGTTGCAGTCCAATTGTATTGTGTGTGACCCTCTAGGTTCACCATCAATTGGCCGCGGGCCCACGACTTTCGTGATTTAATTTGCGAGCTTATAAATTGCTCCGATTAATTGAACACCTTCAATTAACCACTCAAGAATTAATCTTACAATTAATTCATGAGTACCCACACCTCATGGTCGATGTCTAGCCACAAGCCCATGAGGCCCAACTTCAGGTGAATTGATCTCAGTGAACCTCACCTCTTATAATTGCCATGTACATACGGTCCCTCTATCGACTAATTTCCCGATCGAGACCTAGGGTGTGTGAATTGATCGGCACCTCTAATTATCTCTATAACTATACTTTCTAATTCAGGATAATAATTCCAGTGTGACTGCTAAATTTGGAAACCCCTTTCCAAATCCGTCACTGACCGTGGCCACGGGTTTCTCGGAATATATTATCTAAGAACGTATAGGAAATTCTCTCAATGCACTACGTTGAGTCGGTAGATCCCATATTAGTGCTAACCATTCGCGTACACGATCCTACGTACCCAAAGTAGTCGCACAATGATCAGGCTAAGTGATCGGCTCCTAAATCAAAGTACGTACTCACGTGCACCGAATTCGCCCTAGCACCTCAAGTCAAAGGACTAAATCGTACACTATTATAAGCCTTGAGAAACATCCCATCGCCGATGTGCGACATACGCTTCCACAATGGGTTTCTCTGTTCGGGTCATTCGATGCGTTCGATCCCCTATCGAACCACCTACTCATATGCACTGGCATCAAATGCCTTGCTCATGAAACGCTACAAATTCACTCCATGTGAATCATGCATACTCGTACAAGTCTTAACGATTCCTTCGATACCCCGTCTCGACAGGAATCTATGACTTGGAACGTTTTTAAGATCACGACCTTAGAGACTGTTTCATGATTGCACTCATACTGAAGTGAATCGTCCCATAGTCTATTGTGATCTAAGGATTTCATCCAATCGCTTAAGTGATTCGCGAGAGATGAAGATGGCCATTGTTTGATTTACATACTATAAACAAACAAGCGTATTAATTCATTTATACTAGAGAAAGCTTATCACATGATAGTCCTTATACAAGCTAAAATCTATTGGCTTGCAGGGCACTATCCTTTCAAATTTTCAGTTATGATTTGAAAGGACATGTACAATTTAGATAATTCTTTTATTAATTTACTTTTATATCTTGAATTCAATACAATTTTTATTAATAATTCAGCCCAGTGTTATTGTTTTCATGTGCTTGTGCAAATAATTAATTTGAATATGTCTTTCATTGATTTTCATTAATAAAATAGTTCGGCCCCCTCGACTTTCGAATCCTAGATCCGTCCCTGCTGACCAGTTCAAGCCAGAAAAAGCTGGTTAAAATCCGGTAAAAATCAATGAACTAGTGAACCGGTGGAACCACGGTTCGCTTACAACAAAAAATTAAATAAAAAGTATAGATTGTTTACTCATTCATTATACCCAAATTTCAGATATTTGCATGTTTTCTTTCATAAAAGGAGTTATGTGACAACATTTATCCAATGTTTTCTCTTTTCTATAGGCAATCGGTAATAAAAATCATTGTTTTGATATAGAGTTTATCATAGTTTGAAATTATTATTTTAATATTATGTTATTATAGTTTTAAGTTTGGATATTGGCTATTTTGATTTAGGTCTATGTTTTAGACTTATGATGGTTTATTTTGGAGTTTGTTATCTATGTTTTAGACTTATGATGGCTTATTTTGGAGTTTGTTATCGTCTTGTTGAATATTGATGTGATAATTCTTGTTTGAACATGTTATATTGGATTTATAATGTCATTATTACATGTGTTTGTTTTGTTTTTAGTTATTTGTTGCCTACTGGCTGTGATTTGTGAGATAGCATTTAGTTATGAAAATAACTTGGAAAAATTTAGATAAGAATTGATTTTTTTTAAATGGTTGATTATATACATTAAAATTTAAGTTAAATTACTACTTCGTAATGACGTCACACCCGTCGAACAAAGTGGTTAAAACGGTTAAACCGATCTAACCAGTAATCAATAATGCTACCGGTTTGATGTCCGGTCCGATTTTTAAAACACTGCACCTACCACCTACTTTTTTCCCCACACCCCAGCATTCAAAACCAATCCAAGTGGGGTTTCAACTTTCTAAAACAACAAAACCAAACACTCAAAACCTAACCAAATGGGATTTCAAAGGTTTCACCGAAACCACCCAAATCATGTTTTTAAACCGAGACCCGTAAAACCTGACTAGAACCCATCCAAATAGACCCAATGTCTTTTGTCCTATCTGGCATAACAGTTAAATCATCAATGGATGCCAGCTTTGGTAATGCATTTAGAGCTTCACTACAGCTTTGGTAATACACCCACATGGCCTTCCATGCCAAAGATCGTTCCGTCCAACGGGAGATACCGAGTTAATCTATTGGGTAAATTACGAATACCCCCTCAGGTAAGGTCTAATTATAAAAATCCCCCTCACGTATTGGGTATTACAAAAATCCCCCTCAGATTTATCACCTTCTTACGATTAACCCCTTGTCCCTAAAATGTTCCAATTTTGCCCTTGGAAGTTATTTGTAATGTTTATAATATGTTATAAATTTTAAAATTTGGGTGTTAATTGTTATATCTTGTAAATTATAAAAATAATAATCATATATTTACCACCAAAATAATTGATATAATTTATAATTGTCCATAAATTTCAATAAATATTTTAATTTAAATACAATATAAACTTTAATAAATTAAAATATCTTATTTATAATTCAATATAATTTTATTAAATTATAAAATAAATTCATTTAACTAATGTGTAAACAACTTGTTCATATTTATATATATATTATTAAAATTCTATTTAATTTAATATTTTACAATTTAAATTGCTAATAAATATATAAATACCTTCTTTTTTTTTTTTTGCAATATTTATTAAAATGAAGGACAATTATAAATTTTATCAATTATTTTGTTAGTGAATATATAATTATCTCTTTTCTAATTTATAAGATATAATAATTAGCACCCAAGTTTTAACATTTATATGACATTACAAACAATACAAATAACATTCAAGGGCAAAATTGGAACATTTAAGGGGCAAGGGGTTAATTGTAAGAAGGTGACAAACCTGAGGGGGATTTTTGTAATACCCAATACGTGAGGGTGATTTTTGTAATTAGACCTTACCTGAGGGGGGTATTTGTAATTTACCCTAATCTATTAGTACATAATTTGTTCAAGTAAGGTAAAATGATTAGTACATAATTTGTTAGAATAAGTCCAATAATATTTACCTGACTCTAAAATATTTATTTATATACCCTTAATCTACTTTAGAATTTATTATCAAATAAGTTCAAAATTAATTATGTTATTAATTAAAAAAATATTCATGGTCGACGCACAACAAATTCTGATGGTGAATTTTATTTGATTTTACTAATCCATCATTTATCTACTTTGAAATTTTGCTGACCAGATAAGTCTAAAAATTAATTATACTCATCTCAATTTGACTATTAGGCCCATCTCTAATAGTTGGGGTGGGGGAAGGGGAATATTCTTCAATGGTGGGGGGGAATGAGAAGGGGAGGGGGAATAAAGGGCAAAGGCTTGCCCTTCGTTTCCCCCCGTATTTTCAAGCGCCCTGGCAGCCAAGTGGCGCCACCGGCATGTTCCAATTCTTTGTTTTGTTATTTTTTTGTTATTTTTTTTTTATATCTAGTAGGCAAATTTTATTTGTAAAATATAGTAACAATTAAAAGTAGTCTTTATCTAGTTATTCTTATTCATAAAATAATCAACCCAAATTAAATTATTTTAAATTTTAGTTAATTTTATAATTTTTAAATTATTTAAAAGAAAACCTTAATAAAAATATTTTTTAAAAACCTTAAAAAAGCCTCAATGATAAACCTTCTTACATTTAATTTTTTTTCTTATAAATAATTTTACTCAAATAATCATTTTTTTCTTATAAAAGATTTTTAAATTAATATAAAAAATGGAATTTTTTTATTAAATTAAACTTAGAATGAAAAAAATTGATTTTCAAATTTTGTGTATGATTTAATAAATGTATATTTTAAATTACATTTTTTGTTATATTGTATTGGTGTGATTGTGTAATTTTCTTTAAATTAAGTTTTATTTTTTTATTGTTAATTGTAACTCTATTTTATTATTATTAATTATCACATCTCTTTTATTATTATTATTATTATTATTGTTGTTGTTGTTAGTATTATTATTATGGTGAGAGTGGTGGTGGAAAATAAAAGTATAAATATGCCTTTAACTATTGAAGACGACTACAAATGGGGATGGGAAGGGGTAGGGGGAGTGAGAGGGGGGGATGGAGCATTTCTGCCCCAACTATTGAAGATGGCCTTTATCGTGATCAGATTGATAGACTTGGTAATAACAGCCCATGTTGAGCATGTGGCGATATCATTTATATAATATAATACATGCCACATAATTCAGTGAAAAGTCAATATTTTAATCAGCGAATAATTGTGTTGAATATGTAAAAATCAAAAGTTAAAATGAAATTTCGTCGTATATATAAATCACATTTTAAAAATGATCACTTATTTAAATTGTCATTGTGCATGATATATATAATTATTGAATCTTCACTAAAGGATATTAACTGTTTAGCTTTACAACTAAATTTCTTGGTTGAGAAAATGAACCTGCCATATAATATTAATATAATATAAGTAATTAAATGCGCATGTAATTTAATTAATTACAAATTTTTCTGTGAAAATTGATTGTTATGTCATTTCTACTACATATTGATTAATTATCTCTCTGTTCTTCAATTTGTTTAAATAAATATGTAGAAAATGTTAAATTTAACTTAAGAATTGGATAATCATATCTCCTCCAAATTACTTACTTGGTAAGATTTCTACTAACATGTGATTGGTCTAATTAGAGGGATTAGTCACTATAAAATAACGAACCAATGTTCGAACTTCTATTGGGAGAGGTTTCCATTTATTGTGTTTGTCATTTCTCGAAAAAGATTAAATCCTTATAAAACCAAAAAAATTAAAAAATTGATCAGATTTATAGATAGAACTGTTATGCAAATTAATTAAGGGGCTGGCCCTACCAACATCACACGTAAAGTTGTCAAAATCAAAATTAAAAGATATACTATGTATTTCGTACATTATGATTGTTGCTCCAAGTAAAATAATGTTCCAAATTCATGTATGGTTTGACCAATTTCTCCATTCCATTCCACGTGAAAATTCATTCAGCCAACTACCTAATACTATACATACTTGTTTTATAGATTGGTGAGAACTCTTGTCCTTCATACATGATTGAACTCAAGATAATTATGTGACAAGTATAATATTAATTTTTTTATAATTGAATAAATTCCTACAAAAATAATTACTTACATGGGATCCTTGGCAAAAATGTTTATATGCCAACTATCTGGAAGATCGATCCTATAGATTGTGGGGAGTGAATATCAAATTAATTCTTTGTGTTATTCTAAATAGGCACTTTAATTCTCTATCATAAATATGTGGGCAATACCTCCCTGTGTTTTTATAAAAGAAGCAGACTGTATCCCTCTTTATTTTTACATTTTTATAAGGGGGTAAAAAATGTTCATGATGCAATATCACAGGGAGGTAAATAGCCTATTTACGCATATCACAGGGAGAGGGAGGGGGGGGGGGGGGGGGAGGTTAAAGTGATGTGAATAATTGTCAAGTGTAAGATTAAATTGGTCATTTTTTACATGAAAATGAAGTCTCAGTCACATTATAGAGTGTGTGTGTGCAACACCTCCACTTGCATGGAGATAAATTACTCATTATTTCATATCATAGAGAGGTAAATTGCTCTTTATTTCATTTCTAACTTGAGGTAAAACTCTTCTTGTGATTTAAAAGTTAGTTGAGTTGAAAACATTGTTTGAAAAATACACATACATATCCGCTGCATCATTGTTTCAAACTCTGATCATATAAGCTTGATAAGCTAAATCAGCTAAATAGTCTACTCTGCTGATCAGCTTAGTGCAAAATCAGCTTAGTCATCTTACCCTGCTGATAAGTGAACTTGTCTTATAGTAAAATAGAGAATTTTTTTTTAAGGTTCAGAGGTCTATTCACCTCCCATCCCCCCCTCCCTCTAGACCTCATTGTAACCACTTTGGGACTAACATAAATTGTCTATTTACGCATATCATATGGGGTCAAATTAATGTGAATATGTTGTCAAGGATAAAGTTAAATTGGTCCTTTTTTTAAATGAAAATGAAGTCTCAGTCGTATTATAGATCGTGTGTGTAACACCTTCACTAGCAAGGAGGTAAATTGCTCATTATATCATATCACATGGAGATAAACTGCTCATTATTTTATTTCACAGGGAGATAAATTATCTATTTTCATATTACATGAAATTAAATTGCTCATTAGACATATCACATGGAATTAACTAGCAAAAGACCCAATAATGGAATACTACGACAAAATTTGAAACTGGGTCCCATATTATATAGGGTGTTGTGTATTAGGGTGTTGTGTATTAGTATAAGTTAGAGTGAATAACATTTTTGGTCCTCTTATGGTTCAAATTTTGCACTTTCATTCCTTTTAATTTTTTTGTAGTAGATTTATCCCTCTTATCAATGTAGTGTAACATATTTATTCTTCTTCTAACACATTCGTCCCTCTTAAATTTTTTGTAGTAGATTCGTTCATCTTATCAATATAGTGTAACACATTTATCCCTCTTAAATCTAAAATACATCAACTTTCGTCCATTTTAGAATATATTTTGGATTTAAGTGATGTATTTTGTATTTAAAAGGGACTAATGTATTACACTACATTGATAAGAGGGACGAGTCCGCTATAAAAAATTTAAGAGGGACGAACATGCTACACTAGATTCATAAGAGAGACGAATATGTTATACTACACTGATAAAAGGGACAAATTTGCTACAAAAAATTTAAGAGGGAAGAAAGTGTAAAAATTAACTCATAAAAAGGATCAAAAGGACGATTTACTCTAGAAGTTATCGTTACATTGAAAAAAAAACTAAAAGTTCACGTTAGTTTTTCCAACGTATAGTTTTCTACACGACTACAAGTTAATTTTTATATCTCATGGTGGTCATTTATGACCATTTTTTGGGGAAACCTTTTGTTACGTGCCCAACATATATATGACATTTTCCATGGGAGTTTACCCACAAAAAATCCTTTATTTGATTAATTAAAGCTTTCTTCTTTGGAGGAGAATTAAGACTTTTTTTAACTTGATAAGAAATCAAATCAAATATTTATTCCATTTGAAATACATAGTATTCAATTTACTCCCCTATAATTTAAAAAAAAGTACTTTATCCCCGTGTCAAAATTTTAAAAAAGCAATTTATCTTATTCAACCAGACACTGTAATTCACTTGCTGAAATTTACAGGGCATGACAAATGTTTTAATAACATTGGGGTGGGTAAATTGTCAAATTTATCATAAAACATAGGGTAAATTGTCATATTTATCATAAAACAGAGGGTAAATTGCCACATCATCATAACACAAGGGGTAAAGTGCCATCATAACACAGGGGGTGAAGTGCCGCATTTAATAATATCAGAGAGACGGTGTGAAACTTTTGTAAGATTACAGAGGATAAATTGAATATTATGAATATAGCAGGGAGTAAATTGCTATTAACTCTATATAATAATATTAAAGTGTTTGTACACTTGCATATTATCAGCCTATAAATAACTTCACAAGAGATTGGCTTTTCCACCACAATTTAGCCAAAAGCACTTAAGCATACATTACATACATATATCTTCATAAGCTACTTAGCTATAAAAATGGATCCCCAATACAGAGCCGTAAGGAGTAAATTGATTGGCCCTAACTCCACTGAAATCATTGGCGCCATTCGACGTGATAGTTTCGATAAAGATCTTCTTTTCGGAAGTGCCACCGCAGCTTTTCAGGTTCGTAATTTTGTGCTTTAATTTTCAAGTTCATGTTTCAGTATGAGTACGAGGGAATGTTTCGGTCAGCTAAATATTGAAAAAATTTCGAGAAATTTTTGGAAACACTAGGAAAAGTTGTTAAAAATGTTACTAACTAAGTTAAAGCAAAAATATAGTTTCGAAATTACACGTTATTTTCGTTTCCGTTGATTAAAAAACGAAAACTTTTTGATGATTTAGACGAAAAATATGATAATTAAACTTTTTTCATGTATGTGTAATATAGGTTGAAGGTGCAGCTAAAGAAGGTGGTAAAGGACCTAGTATATGGGATCATTGGACGCTCAATCAACCAGGTACTAAATTTCTCCAAATATGTCAAACCTTAAAAATAGAGATCTTTCTATAGAGACATTAAAAGACTTTTTTATATATATAAATATAGATGGAATTGCAATTTTAGAACCGAGCTTTATGTCAATTTGTACATTTGATACCAAACAAAGAGTTATTGGCAATTTAGTCCAATATGATATTCATAATATTCAATTTACCTTCCTGTAATTTAAAAAATAACACTTTACCCCTTTTAATCTTAATAATGTTTTACACACCTTCCTGACATTTTTATATGTGACACTTTACCCCTATGTTATGATAATGTGACAATTTACCCTCCTTGTTATGATAAATGTAACAAATTACTCCCCTATGTTATGATTAATGTGGCAATTTACCCCGTTACAAAATACTTTTCGTGCTCACTCTCAATTTCGGAGAGTGAATTATACTCTCCCGCTTAAGGAGGTAAATTGCTCATTTAAAATTTTCACAGGGGGGTAAAATGCTCTTTTTTAAATCACAGTGGGTAAAGCATTTCAAAGGGATAAATTGGCATTAATTCACCAAATGAATGCAGGTCAACACTTTTGGTACCATAACAAATCGTTCCATATTTGGTACCGCCGTTAACTAAATTCAAAATTTATAGTCAAATTAGCCGTTAAGTCAGTCTTAATTATTGCAAAATTAATGTCATAACCCATACTAACTGGCAATTCTATCTTATAATATTTCGGGCTCACAAAATTATGCAATTCTCTCTAAAAATATATATAAAAGCAGAGTAATAATAATGTCATTCAATATTGGCAGACAAAGTATTGGATGGCAGCAATGGAGATGTTGCTGTTGACCAGTATCACAAGTACAAGGTATTTATTAATTAATGTTAAAATAAATTTTCTTCTTTCGAAAAATTATTTGGGTAAATTGAACTTTATCTTTAATTAATAATGACAAGTATTCTTCAATTATATATTTTCAGGAAGATGTGGCGTCAATGAAGACTATAGGCTTGGAAGCTTACAGGTTTTCTATATCATGGCCTAGAGTATTACCAGGTACATATTGAATTAATATTTGGAAATTGTTAAATAAATGATGAACCATGAATCAAAATTTCTTTCGAGTTTATGTATCGATCATCTAAATATTGGAAACTTTTCGAAACATTAGGAAAAATTATAATTTTTTTTACTAAACTAAGAAAAATAACAGACTTTAAGACATAAATATAGTTTCCGAATAACATCTTATACTCGTTTCCATTGATTTAAAAATAGAAACTTTTCGATATTTTTCGACGGAAAATATTAAAATTTTGATCCATATAATGAACTAGGTGGAAGAATAAATGCCGGCATAAACAGAGAAGGAATCCAATACTACAACGATCTTATTGACGAACTCTTGGCTAACGGTATCGAGCCGTATGCGACTCTCTTCCACTGGGATCTTCCGAATGCTCTTGAACTTGAATATGGTGGCTTCTTATCTGATAAAATTGTGTAAGAAATTAAATCATGTACTTAATTTCACCATCAATCAAGAATTGCATTTTTGGTACCGAGCTTTATATAAATGTCTACTTTTGGTATCAAACAAATACATGTCAACACATTTGATATCATAATTTATCAAATCGTTCCACATTTGGTACCACCGTTAACTAAATTTAAAATCACCGTCAATTTGGTGATGTGACCATTAAGTGGTTTCAATTATTGCAAAATTAGTGCCATAACGTATACTACCTGACAATTATCGAAATGTTATTTTGTCAGCCCGAAATGTTATAGGAAGTAGAAATGTAAGCTAGTATAAGTTATGAGACCAATTTTGCAATGATTAAAACCAACTTAACGGCTACATAATCAATTAGACGGTGATTTTTAAAATTAATTAACGGCGGTACCAAATGTGGAACGATTTGTTAAATTATGGTACCAAATGCGTTGACCTGCACTTGTTTGGTACCAAAAAGTAGAATTTGACATAAAACTTGGTACCAAAAATGGAATTATCTCATTTATGACAAAGTTAATAGATAAGAAATGGGAAAAAAATCCAGGAAAGATTTTACCGAGTTTGCGGAGCTATGTTTTTGGGAATTCGGGGATCGTGTTAAAAATTGGATCACATTCAACGAAGGATGGACCTACTGTAACTATGGATATGTGGCGGGCACAATGCCACCCGGCCGCGGTTTGTCCGGTGAAGAGCAAAGAAATTCGAGATATCAAATTTGCGGTCATAAGGGTGGTGGGACTCAACAAATTTGTGCCAATGGAGATGCAGGCACGGAGCCATATTTGGCGGCACACAACATGATCCTTGCCCATGCAAATGCAGTGGATTCGTATCGGAAACTATTTCAGGTGCATGGAGAATTAATTTCATTGAGATTAATTGTTAACTATGTAATAATTTCAATTTCATTTAGGGTGATTTACACTCACACCTTCTGAGATTTAACCATATTACAAGGAACCCCCTGTTGTTTTAAAAATTACAAGGACACCCTTTACAGGGTTTTTTTTGTAAATATTTTTATAAGTTGTAGGGGGTGTCCTTGTAAGACTTGTTAAATCACAAAGGGTGTTCTTGTAATTTCTGAAACTACAGGGGGTTCCTTGTAATATGATTAAATCCCAGGGGGTCTGAGTGTAAATCACCCTTTCATTTATGTTGTTGTAAATATAACCTATTGATTGATTATGCTTGGACCTAAATAGGAGAATCAAGGTGGAAAGATTGGGATCACAAACAATTGTCATTTTTTCGAACCTCTCAATGATACCAATGAAGATAGGGATGCTTGCATTAGGGCTCTTGATTGGATGTTAGGATGGTAACTCAATTTCGATTCTCAATTATTTCTAAATTAATTAATTCTTGTTTTAATTGCATGACAAGTACAAATCTAGTTTGAATACAAAGTTCACATTAAGTCTATTTTCATTAGTTAATTCCATCTATTATTGCAATTAATTCTTGCGTGATTTAGGTTTGTGGCTCCAGTAACTACGGGTGATTATCCTCCAAACATGAGGAAATCAGTAAAAGAACGACTTCCCACATTTTCTCCGGAAGAAACCAGACTAGTTAAGGGTTCTTACGATTTTCTGGGACTTAATTATTATACAACTTTTTATGCAACCAATACACCCAGAATACCAGGTGAAAAACCCACTTATCTCTCAGACCAGGAGCTGACCACACAAAGTAAGTATTTAAAGTTTCTAAACCTTTTATAATTGAATCAGATTTTTCTTGTTTAATATTTTCTTTTATGATCTATTCCCTCATGGTTTACACTTTTTGTATTTTTCTTGTTCAACCTCTATATTTGTAGCTGAAAGAGACGGTGTTTCAATTGGTGATCCGGTAAACCTACTTATCCGTATAAATATTTTTTTCTTTCATAAATTTAAAGATTTAGATTAGATAATAACGATTTCATTTTTCTTTATTGTTCAGACTGGTGCTACTTGGCTATTTATTGTTCCAAGAGGACTTTACAATCTATTGGTCTATGTTAAGGAAACATATAAGGCCAATCTTATTTATATTACCGAGAATGGTAACTTAATTGGCATATTTAATATTAATTTTGTCTGTATTAAACAAATTATATATATTTCATAGATAGTAACTTAATTTTGGCATATTTTCATTTATACATATAGGAATGGCAGAAGTCAACGATACGAGCCTCACAATTTCAAAAGCTAGGATGGACCCTTTACGATGTAGATACTATATGGAGCATCTTTGGTACCTTAGAAAAGCGATTGTGTAAGTCATAATTCTAGCAATTCTTGTTTATTAAAGTGATTAAGTCTACATTCTTGAAATTATAGAATTAAATTCTCAATAATATCCATTGAATTATGTTTATGTGCTTCTATGCAGAGAGGGTGGTGTCAATGTGAAGGCTTATTTCTTATGGGCATTTGCTGATAATTTCGAATGGGCTGAAGGATACACAAGTCGATTTGGTATATTTTATGTAGATTATAAGGACGGACGTTATACAAGAGTTCCCAAATCCTCAGCTATATGGTGGAAGAATTTCTTCACTAAAAGGATTAAGCAGGGCTCGTTGAAGAGAGAAGCTAAAGAAGTTGATCGTGATTATGATTTGAGGAAGAAATCTAGAATCAACAATGCGTAAATTGCTCGTTCTCGTTCTGTTTGAGCTCATAAAATGATGTTGTTTATTATTTAAGCCAATAAAATTAAGTTTGTTTTAGCTTAAGTTTGCTTTTGCTTGTATTCGTTCATGAGTAATTTGCTTATGTTTGTATTCATCAACGGCCATTTGGAGGCATTATTAATTGAATTATGGTTTTGTTTTGTTCATTTTTATATTGATTTAACTAATATTTTGATGTGATCAT
Source organism: Penstemon newberryi var. newberryi (assembly GCA_030819805.1). Classification (NCBI taxonomy): domain Eukaryota; kingdom Viridiplantae; phylum Streptophyta; class Magnoliopsida; order Lamiales; family Plantaginaceae; genus Penstemon; species Penstemon newberryi. The sequence continues at coordinate 32,574,180 of JAUALY010000006.1, read as the reverse complement.
TTTGTATTGATTAATAGCAAGGGAAAAATCAATTTTTACCTTTAGAAATTGTATGCATCTAGAAATCATACCAATGATTTTGAATTGGACAAGTTCTTCGAATGTATGAGTGTAGTATCCCAAAATTTTTAAATAAACTTAAATACATTTTTATTGATTTTAATTTAAATAAGAAATAAAAGAAAATAAAACCGTATTGAAAGTGGTATTAAATTGAATATTAAAAATAAAACAAATTGTCAAACTATAGTGGATAACTAACGAGAAGGTTTTGATTCAATTAGTTTTTAATCCAACCAAACTAGGTATTAACAATTTCATATTATACTTAACTAGAACGTAGGCCCTACTTATGGCACCGTCATCTCCAACTAATGGTCCCTCTTATAATTAAGTTTTTACATAGTGGTCCCTCTTGTGTTTTTTTTTTCCACATTAGTCCCCACTATGAATCATTTGTTTCACTTTAGTCATTTTTAGGTGGTCCAATATGAACTAAAGTGCCAAAATAATTTTATAAGGGACTAAATTGATAAAGAAACTATTTTATGAGGGACTAAGTTGATACAAAACAATTTTATGAGGGACTAAAGTGTAACACTATAAGTAAAAGACCCCTTGTAAATGATCAAAGTGAAACAAATAAGTGAGAGTGGGAAAAGTTGTGAAATTGAATTAAATGTAGGTTGATTGTCCTTCGGTTGGAGATTAGTTTCTAGATGGATCGAAAGGGCATGAGGGGAAGGGCAAGAGGGCAAGAGGGCAAGAGCAATTGGGCAAGAGGGGGGTCAAAGAGGCAAAGAGGGCAACCTCTTCGGTTGGAGATGGCCTTAAATTACCAATCAACTCCCTTCACTATTACTCATAAGTTGAAGACCATGTTTGGCAGCATGTCCTCCAAAAAAAAAAGTATTAATAAACACTTACAATCTTGAATTAACATACATACCCTTAATTTAAGAATGTAGTCTAAAAAGTATTTTATTTGTCACTTTTTGAGTAGTTAAATAGTTCTAGAAGGGATGTGTGAACTACAACCCTACAAATGTGATTTTAGTTTTTAAATTTAAAGTGAGTATTTATTTTCAAACACTACATATTAGATTCAATATTTATTAAAAGTAGTTTACACGAATGAATATGAAATTTTCGAAGATACATGGATTGAACTCACATTTGTAGTTGTAACTAAGTAAAGAATAATGAAAATTTTGAAGTTCTTCACACCATTGGTACTTGGTCTAAATATAATAAGCTAACTTTACAAAATTCCCTTTTGTATTATAAGCTAACAAAAAGATAATTATTATATATTAAGTTCTAATAATTTATTTATTTGAATCTACTCCACTGTTGGATTAAGATGAAGAAGTGAAGAGAGGTTTTGATGATTTTCAAAAGTCATCATCTAACTAATGGAAGCTTAGCAAACCCCTAAAAAAGTTCAATCGAGAAAACAAGTAAAATCAGAAAATTGAATTCCGGTCTGGAAGACTAGTGATCTGAAGCTGAGTACAGAATCAGATTGGTGGATATCAGCAGAGTCAAATCAGATAAGTTCGGTTTGAATCAGCAGAGTGTTCATCAGCAGAGTGGATTCGACCAGCCGAGTGAATAGAGATCAGAAGTCATTCCAAAGGTAATAAATGCACTTGATGTAATAAATGTTGTCTGAGAAGGGTATTAATTACAAATGATTGAAGGTAAACCTCATATCAACAAGGTGCATTAAATGCGACATGACAGAAAGTACAACAGAATTGTAGTATGGATAGTTGTATAAAACCATTCAGAGATAAGGACCAGTACTCGAGGATTCTTAGTATTTTCTGATCTCAGTACCTAAAGTAATATGTTCGACGTGTCTCGAAATAGATTAAACTTGACAAATGAAAGAAAGAAAAAAGTGAAATATATCAATTCTAGCCTTGATTTCGTTTACGTAAAATTTTTGTTCTTCACCGTTGACAAATCAAAGAAAGAAAACAATGAAATATATCAATTCTAGCCTTATAAGAATTTTGTTCTTCACCATTGACAAATCAAAGAAAGAAAAAAGTAAAGTATATCAGTTCTAGCCTTGTAAGGATTTTGTTTTTTACCATTGACAAATCAAAGAAAGAAAAAAGTGAAATATATCAATTCTAGCCTTGTAAGAATTTTGTTCTTCACCATTGACAAGTCAAAGAAAGAAAAAAGTGAAATATATCAATTCTGTTATAAAATTTAGGATAAAAGTGTGAACAAATTGTAGTAAGCAAAGTAATATGTAGAGAAAACTCCTCAACTCTTTTTATCTCATTTAATGTTGTAGTTCATCTTATTACAAAGTGAGGGATGAACTCATCTATATATACAAGCTCAAGACTTCTATACAATAGCCACATGTCATATATATGTCTTCCATGCAATTGTGATACATGGCTATACTACATGTTCAAATACTTGCATACATCTAGAGATTTCCACATAGACATGCCTTGCCACACTTCTTCATGTCTTGCCACATATGAGGTAATGTGTTAGCTCATTAATTCACCAAGTGGAAGAATCATGCATAGCCACATTATCTCTTGAATGGTAAATTACCAATGGCATCCACATAATATGTATATTTCACAATACTCTCCCTTGGATGCCCATTGCTTCCGGAGTATGCCTCGTTAAAACCTTGTCAAGTAAAACCCATTGGGACAAAAACTTGGACGAAGGAAAAAGAGTACAGTGTAAGTGTCGTTAATTACACGCTCCCCCTGATGCCGACATAAGATCCACAAGTCGCCGCATTCCAATGTTGTAAACCATCTTTCTGAATGATGTAGTTGGCAATGCTTTAGTGAATAAATCAGCAAAGTTGTTACGTGACTGAATCTGAAGCACGTCTATATCACCATTTTTCTGAAGCTCATGGGTAAAGAAAAACTTTGGTGATATGTGCTTCGTTCTGTCTCCTTTGGTATATCCATTTCTTATTTGAGCAATACAGGCGGCATTGTCTTCATATAATGATGTTGGTATATTCTTTGTTGAAGGCAACCCACAAGATTCTTGAATATATTGAACCATTGATCTCAGCCATAAACATTCTCGACTTGCTTCATGTAATGCCAAAATTTCAGCATGATTGGAAGAAGTGGCTGCTAGAGTTTGTTTAACAGATCGCCATGATATTGCAGAGTCACCACAAGTAAATACATATCCACTTTGTGATCTACCATTCTACCTTTGTGTGGATCAGAAAGATAACCGGCATCTGCATGACCCACTACATGTGGGTTGGAATCTCTAGAGTAAAATAAACCCAAATCAATCGTTCGACGAAGATAACGCAAAATATGTTTAACTCCATTACAGTGTCTTCGTGTTGGTGCAGAACTATATCTTGCCAGCAAATTAACTAAGAAAGCGATATCTGGCCTAGTACAATTTGCAAGATACATCAAGGCTCCAATTGCACTTAGATAAGGTACTTCAGGACCAAGCAATTCTTCATTTTCCTCTCGAGGACGGAAATGATCTTTCTTTATATCCAAAGATCGGACAACCATGGGACTGCTCAATGGATGAGATTTGTCCATATAAAATCTCTTCATAATCTTTTCTGTATATGCCGATTGATGAATAAATATTCCAGTTGATAAATGTTCGATCTGCAGGCTGAGACAAAACTTTGTTTTCCCGAGATTTTTCATCTCAAATTCTTTCATCAAATAGTTTGCGGTCTTTGTGAGCTCTTCAGGAGCCCCCACAAGATTTAAGTCGTCCACGTATACCGCAATAATGAAAAATCCATTCTCAAATCTTTTAATGAAAACACATGGACAAATTGGATTATTAACAAATCCTTCCTTTACGAGATAATCACTGAGCCGATTATACCACATCCGGCCAGACTGTTTTAATCCGTACAAGGATCGTTGCAATTTAATTGAATACAGACCATGAGACCTTTGATTATGAGATCCTTCAGGGATTTTGAATCCTTCAGGGATTTTCATATATATATCACTATCAAGTGATCCATATAAATATGCGGTAACCACATCCATGAGACGCATGTCCAGTCCTTCAGAGACTGCAAAGTTAATCAAATACAGCAACGTGATTACATCAATCACAGGGGAATATGTTTGATCATAATCAATTCCAGGTCTTTGTGAGAATCCTTGTGCAACAAGTCGTGCCTTGTATCTCACAATCTCATTTTTCTCATTCCGTTTTCGTATAAATACCCATTTGTACTCGACCGGTTGCACGTCTTCGGGCGTGCGAACTATCGGTCCAAAAACTTTGCGATTCTCTAGCGAGTTCAGCTCAGCTTGAATTGCATCTTTCCATTTTGGCCAATCATTTCTATGTCGACATTCATCAACCGATATCGGTTCGGGATCTTCAGTATCCTTATTTATAATATCTAGTGCGACGCCATACGCAAAGACATTGTCTACAATCACTTTTTTTCTATCCTAGTTTTCTCGGGTATTTAAATAATTCAAAGAGATCTCTTCAAATATCGCCTCTTCAGGAGTATCAGTTTCATTTGCCTCTTCCGGGGCATTTCTTAATTCAGACTGATCAGTTATTTTTTCTATAGCGCTTTGTGTTGAAACAGTTTCCTCTCCAGGAGGAATACATACTTCTGGTATCTTTTTCCTTCGGGGATTCTTGTCTTTTGCACCAACCGGGCGTCCACGTTTCATTCGTGGTTTTTCAAATTGTCCTGCAGGGATATGTCCTTCAGGAACATCAATCCGTGCTGGTGCATTAACAGCCGATATATAAGATTTTGTTATTTTCTTTGTATCAACAAATGCATCCGGCAATTGATTTGCAACATTTTGTAAATGTATAATCTTTCTTACTTCTTGCTCACAATTATTTGTACGTGGGTCATAATGAGACAAAGATGGCACATTCCATTCAATTTCACGCCGTTCTTCAGGAACCGGATTCTTATCTCCCCCTAACAGCGGGAAAACTGTCTCATTAAAAATACTATCAGCATATCTTGCTTTAAACATATCACCCGTCAGGTGCTCAAGATATCTGATAATAGACGGGGAATCAAAACCAATGTAGATCCCAAGTCGTGTCTGTGGACCCATTTTTGTTCGTTGTGGCGGTGATATTGGAACATAAACCGCATATCCGAAAATTCTCAAATGAGAAATATCAGGCTGCTGGCCTGTCACAAGCTGCAATGGCGAATACGCCTCGAATGAACTTGGTCTAATCCGGACCACTGAAGCAGCATGTAATATTGCATGTCCCCAAACAGAGGTGTGTAAATTTGACCTCAAAAGTAAAGGTCTAGCAATTAATTGCAACCTCTTTATAAATGACTCAGCTAGGCCATTTTGGGTATGAACATGTGCAACAGAATGTTCAACATCAATTCCAATTGACATGCAATAATCATCAAATGCCTGAGATGTAAACTCACCGGCATTATCAAGACGGATTGTATTTATCGAATAATCAGGGAATTGTGCCCTCAATTTTATAATTTGAGCAAGAAGCTTAGCAAAAGTCATTGTACGCGTTGACAGTAGGCATACATGAGACCATCTCGAAGATGCTTCTATTAGGACCATAAAATAACGAAAAGGTTCGCAAGGTGGATCTACAGGCCCACATATATCTCCATGAATTCGTTGTAAAAATATTGGGGATTCAACACCAATCTTCATAGGAGACGGTCTGATGATTAATTTCCCTTGTCAGCATGCCACACACACATTTTCTTGAGGCAAAAGAATCTTCTGGTTCTTTAAAGGATGCCCGCTTGAATTCTTTATTATTCGACGCATCATAATTGCTCCCGGGTGGCCAAGTCGGTCATGCCAAAGCGAGAAAAGTTTTGAATCATTGAACTTCCGGTTCAATACAACATTTGATTCAAAAACTCTTATGGTCGCATAATATAAACCCGATGAAAAAAACTGGGAGTTTTTCGAGTTTTTCATTTACATGCTTCTGGCATGAAATCATGGATGTGATACAAAGATATTCCATATTCCTCTCATTCATGGTCTCAATATGAAATCCATTCGAACGTATATCTTTGAAACTTAACAAATTTCTTTTGGATTTCGTAGAGTACAACGCCTCTTTTATCAAAATATTTGTACCACGGGGCAACATCATATTGGCTCTTCCGGAGCCTTCAATTAATCTTGTAGTACCACAAATTGTACTAACATTAGCCTTTGATAATTTCAAATTCGAGAAATACTTTTTATCTCGAAGAATTGTGTGTGTGGTCCCACTGTCAACCAAACAAATATCTCCATCGTTCATGGCTTTCTTTAAAATGTACTCAAATCTTCGGGTTTGAGTCTTTCACCTAGACTTTCTTTCAAGCCTAAAATTTGTGAAGCTTTGTTTCAAGCTTAAAACCTTCGAAGCTTTCTTTCAAGCTTAAAACTTACCAAGCTTTCTTTCAAGCCAAAAGTGTTCTCAAATCTTCGGGTTTGAGTCTTTCGCCTAGACTTTCTTTCAAGTCTAAAATTTTCGAAGCTTTCTTTCAAGCTTAAACTTCAAAGCTTTATTTCAAGCTCAAAACTTATTAGGCTTTCTTTCAAGCCGAAAACAATTTGTTCATATTCGAATTTCAAGTTATTTATACTACAATAAAGTATGTATATTAGATTTTAATTCTTCCAGATATAGGCAATTGCTACTTTCCCCAACTTTTTTCGACAACTTCTGATGGCTTCCGTGTCATCTACAGATGTTGTAAGGACGATCAGAGCGGTCAAAATGAAGAGCCTGTTGTGAGGAACCTTAGGTTAAAATGTGAGCATGATCCAACGGTTAATATAGTCGGAGTAATGGAAAATCCGAAGCTGCTGTTTGCAAATCCGAGAATATGTCTCTCAAAGTGTTTGCCTATTTTCTCTCTTATTTGTGGGATATATTGTGATAACTTGAAATCGAGTTATAGAGCAAACTCGTGCTGATAACGTGTTATAAAATTTAGGATAAAAGTATGAACAAATTGTAGTAAGCAAAGTAATATGTAGAGAAAACTCCTCAACTCTTTTTATCTCATTTAATGTTGTAGTTCATCTTGTTACAAAGTGAGGGATGAACTCATCTATATATACAAGCTCAAGACTTCTATACAATAGCCACATGTCATATATGTGTCTTCCATGCAATTGTGATACATGGCTATACTACATGTTCAAATACTTGCATACATCTAGAGATTTCCACATAGACATGCATTGCCACACTTCTTCATGTCTTGCCACATATAAGGTAATGTGTTAGCTCATTAATTCACCAAGTGGAAGAATCATGCATAGCCACATTATCTCTTGAATGGTAAATTACCAATGGCATCCACATAATATGTATATTTCACAATAAATTCTAGCCTTGATGTTTACGTAAAAATTTTGTTTTTCGCTAGTTATTTAACAATCTTTTTTATATAACTAACAATAGTGATTTTTTTTGTCAAAAGAAATGTAGGACCTCAGGCGCTACCAGTTGCCCCCAAAACGAATTGGTGTTAGGAAATGCGCATACCCTTCCCTTATAGTGCACTCACACAAGCGCCCACGATATTCGATTATGACTCCACCCGTACAATTAGTTTGGGTGCCACAGGACAATTGCTGTCACCCGCACACACAGTTTGGGTGCCCAACAATCTCCCCCTCAGCAATTGCTCCTGACGAGAATCGAACACGTGACCTTGGCTCTGATACCACTTGTAGGACCTCGAGCGCTACCAGTTGCCCCAAAACCAATTGGTGTTAGGAAATGCGCATACCCTTCCCTTATAGTGCACTCACAGAAGCGCCCACGATATTCGATTATTACTTCACCCGTACACTTAGTTTGGGTGCCACAGGACAATTGTTGTCACCCGCACACACAGTTTGGGTGCCCAACAAGAAATAACTAAAGAAAATCACTATATATTACGTGTAAGTTTTAATTTAACCGCCAAATTATATATCATTCTCTAAGTTAGTTTATGAATGAGTTATTAACTACAATCTTCTTTAAATTGGTGGTAAAATATTATTAATGTTATTTAATAAAGCATTAACCATTATGTATATATAAAAAATTTCTATTTATTGTCGGATATAAATCTTTAACTCATGTAAATACATATTTCCTCCATGTATTTCGGATTACGAATCGTTATAATCGAATCAGATACATCGAATCTATAATCAGATAAAAATTCAAATAAATCGGACCGAATTCGAATCGACTTGGATTAAAATCGACCTCATTGCATAATCAATTAATATTTTGGATTGTCTTGCTACTCAAGAACGAAACAGTATAGAATCATACTCTACTGCATAATGCCTACAGATTAAATTATCAATTCGCTTAGCCATTCTTGTGAAATAGCTGAACATAAATATATGTTTATTTAGCATAAATATACATTTTCGCGAAATAGTTGAAAGTAGATATGTTTTATTTAGCAAAAAGAATTCATACATTTTGTTCCAATTGGATTAAAAGTGCCATTAATAAAGGAAAAAATCTTATAATATTTAACAAACTAATGCACAAATACAACATTTACTATTTGAAAAAAACAAATTGAATAAAAATGGATCCAATTTTCAGCATGCAGGGTAGAGCCAAAATAATTTCAATTAAAAATTATATTATCCTAATGTAAAAGGGAGAAGTTTAAACCACTAGTCTATAGGCATAGAAAATATATATATTGTTGTATATGTGAAGATGAATTTATCAAAAAAATGTTTATGTGAAAATAAAAATGATATTTTGAATTTTGTTAATTGTTAATAAGTTTTACACATATGTTATTTATTTGTATGTGTAGAAATAAAAATAAAATATATGAAGGAGCCCAAAAAATAATTGATTAATTGTTGTTTTTAATAAATTGAAAATAATAGGGTGAACTATTCTCTCTCAAAAAAAAGGGCGAAATAGAATAAAAAGAAAATGAGAGAGAGAGAGACAGAAGGGAAATAATTGCAATAGACACTTATCATTATAGAGTCTTGAAAACTGTTGTGATTAATGTTTATGCTTTTTTATTTCTTCTTTAGTAGCCGCACTTTTTGTGTTAATGTTAAATTGTTAATGGGCTGGGTCTTTAAAATAAAATGTGAAGAAAGGGGCCCCTTATATCTCGCGGCCCTAGGCAACATTCTGAGTTGTCTAGGGCCGGGGCCTGCACTGGTCATATGTACGGTTGAGGTCCCAAGATTGAGGTCGTGAGTTCAACTTTCATTAAATCTTCTAATTTAATATTAGTGTTTGATAATTGATTTTCTTAGTAATTTGATATTATTCAATAAATTTTCTTATTTAGTGATACTGATGTAATAATCGTTTCTCTAAAAAATGAAATAAAAAACTGCTTCAATTTTGAAATATGACTATTATGATTATTGTAGTATTAATTTCAATATTCGAATTAAATTGATAAAAAATATTTTTTTTAATGTATAAATAAATTAAGGTTCTACATAAGGTTTAATATTATTATTCCCACAATAAAATAAAGAAATTAGAACTAATTCTTTTTTTTTTCTTTTTAAAAAACATCTCCTAAAGTAGTCATTTTTCTTGGCCCACTTATTGAAGTTATGGGTTGCCCAATTTGGGCTAGCCTTCAAAAATCATTTTAATCTCTTCAATCCAATGTGCGTGGCCCAATGAACATTTCCTCTGGTGGAGTCAGGAGCAGCTACGCAGTTCAAATTATCGCATGCAAAAGTCACTTTGGTAATTTAATTTTTCTTTACACTGTTATAGTAATTAAAATTGATTCGAACAGAGTTTCTGATGTAATATTATATTTACAATCTAAAAAAGAACCACTATTCAAATAGAGTTAATTTCTGATATAATGATTGATGTAATATTCCCTTCGTCCCATTATTCAAATTATCACAGGCAAAAGTCACTTTGGTAATTTAATTTTTCTTTACACTGTTATGGTAATTAAAATTGATTCGAACAGAGTTTCTGATGTAATATTATATTTACAATCTAAAAAAGAACCACTATTCAAATAGAGTTAATTTCTGATATAATGATTGATGTAATATTCCCTTCGTCCCATTATTTTTACTCCATTACATACAGTATTCAGTCAAACTTGTCAATTTTTTAAGTAACTTATTATGTTAAATTATACACATGTGTGGTGTATTAAACCTTTTAAATATTAATATATATGGTGTCATCTGATATTATCAACTTATTAGTAAAATATAATATTTAAATTATTTATTATAATTTTTATAAATTTAATCAACTTGACTGATCAACTGTACCGAGGGATAAAGAAATATGGGACGGATGTAGTATTATACTTAAGAGTCTAAAAAAATCACTTTGTTCTTATTCAATTTGTTTAGCAATCTTTTGGCGTCAAGGTCTTCACAACATTTTGCGGTCACTAGCTATGAAGTGATTTTTCTTTAAGATATGCATCTTATCTATCAAACTCGAATCTATCTCTCTATCTCTCTATCTTCATGAAGGAAATTATTAATACATAAGTTGTAATATTAGGTTTAACATGTTTATTTTAATTATTGGTATTTAATCTGGCTTAATTTTTTGAGGTGCGTCGGACACATTAAGTGAGAATTTCTCCCAACATGAGTTTGTACTTCGCTACATTGCAGTGACCAGTCCCTTCCACTAGATCAATTACATGATCGTGTAAATTCAACAGTATTTAATTGCAACAAGACAATCATTTTTAAATTAGGATTAATTGTTAGGGAAAATAAACAATTCTGAATTCTTTAATTGTCCTTGAAGTCATATCATGGTTTTGACGAAATCGTGGCGCAATATGTTATGTTCAATCATTTATATTATTATAAACATTGAAATATCTTTAATAACTAATTATATTAGATAACGTGTTTGTTGACATCATCTCAAAACACATATTCCTATGTGTTGGAAATATTATTTATTAAGTGAGATTCATAATTATTAACGCGAGAATTTAACTTTTGATATTATAAGTAACCATACCTTAAGGTTACGGTACAATAACTTTAAAAACCTACACATTTGGTACCATATGTTAACTGTTCTCGACATATTTTGGACAGAAAATTCAATTTCGAACGGAAAGTTGATGGAAAATTTGCATAATTAGCCCTATAGTTATAGATTGCTGCCAAAGTTTGTTCCACATATTTTCTGACCAATAAATGTACCCCAAAGTTCATAAATTTTATGAATTTTATATATTATTATTATTATTAAATTTCTTAATCTAATTAGATTATATATATAATATATATAAACTAAATAATATTTTATATAATATCTAATAAAATATAAATTAAATTTATTAGAATTTTTTAATTTCAAAAAATAATATTTTAAACTAATTAGATTTTATGTATAATATATATAAATTATATTTTATATAAAATCTAAAAAATAAATATACTTATTAAATTTTTTAAATTTAAAAAAAATCTTCTAAACTAATTAGATTTAGGGTTTTTTGTTTATTTTTTATTTTTTATTTTTTTTTAATTATAATAAATTTAATAATTATAATTATTATTATTTATATAATGTTAAAAAGATTATTTTTCAGGTTTTATAATAAATATTATTTAATTTGTATATATTATTATCTAATGCCCTTGAGTCATTTTACTTCAATTATTTGGTAATCTTCAAGGCAAGTCCGGCCTAAGACTTGATCACTTGAGATGCCTAATTCACCCCCTTAATGATTATTTTACAATCTACGTACCTAAATGGCCACTTGATTTTTTGGTTTCAATTATACATGTACTAATAGATAATTCTATCTTTTTGGGGGGACCATAGCCCCTCCCAGTCCCCACATACATGTGACATATACATTCAATACATTACATACATAAATTAAGATCTGCATTAATTTCTTCTACAATTCGAGAGGAATTTAAGTTTTGGAACGTTTACGGGTCTTTTTCATATTTCGAATTAAATAAAATCAATTCCAGAACAAGTTGACAAAATGTTTCACACCTTTATATCGTTTTTCATTATCCTATATCGGAGTAATAATAATACTAAAAGGTCTTAAGTAGTGATCAAGTATAGGACCCTATCCCAATTAAACAAATCAAATTGAAAAGTGTGATCCCGTTACACCTAATATATTGGCCACATATATTATTATAATTAAAAATAATTATGTCTAAATAATACACAAATTTTAGGAATTTTTTTTTACAAAAAAAGCTAAAAAAAAGAACCAAATAAAAAAAAAAAAAAAAAAAAAAAAAAAAAAAAAAAACAGCATGTGAGGGATAGGGTTTGGCCTGGGGAAGCTCCTCCTCCCCTCATGCCCCTTCCAAGGTCCCTCTATCTAACTTGCTCTTTCCTCCCCCTAGTTATTAGAGTTGATTTTGTTTCCGCCTTCCCCCCACATACCCTCTAGGGCATCTCCCCCCGAGTCATTAGAGATTCCCTTAATATAAGAAAAATATACTTGCCCCTCGTGCATGTATAGTAAATTTGGATACATAAGAAATCTACCGTGCAATCTATAGATCTATATTTCATGTGCCCAGGGGCGGACCTAGACGGTTTTGTTTTGGGAGGGGGGGAAGGGGTGGGGGTGTTGCAAAATTTTGCTAATATCAAATTTGATCAGTTTTTCAATTTTTGATTAAATGACAAAAGCAAATTCGAGATAAAGTAATACGAAGTATTAAAATCTAAGTGTTTTTGTAACAAACTCGATATTTTTTTCGAATTTAGGTAAAATGACAAAACTAACTTAAGATAAAGAAATAATATCATAATTTTATCCAATCAAAGGTAAAAAAAAAATGTTCTAGCAGATTTTTTTATAAGTACAACACTCAATATATATATTTAAGATGCAATTATGCAATGTTTTCAGAACCGGACCGGACAGTGAACCGGTGAGCCGATTGGCCACTGATTTTATTGGTCGAACCGGTCGGACCACTGGTCGGACCGGATGACGTTATAATGATATAATAAATATATTTAATTTTAAAGTATATGTAATATGCATAAAATTTAAACATTATCCTACAATTGATTAAAAATATACAAAATCTTAGAATATATTTAAATTAGATCATATAATATTTATCTAACTTATATCATAACGGTAATATGATACTAATTTGTAAGCTCATATAAATATAATATGACTATATTTCTATATAAAAATTTAAAAGTGTAAGTTAAAAATACAACATACTAAGAGATTAATAAATTTTAAAATATGATTATGTATAAAAGTCTAATTTTCAAAATCATATTTGCATAATATATTGATTTGACTTTCAAAATTTGACACTCTTTATCCTAAAAATAATATTGGAAAGAAATATCTTATAGAACAAATTTTAATAAAAAAATTATTATTTGAGTATTAATTTTCATTGAAAATGTGTAAAATGTTAATATGAGTTAATTTATCATAATCTAATTTATAAATAAATTTGGCTACAAGTTTTCTATAATTTATAAATTTTTGTACTAAAAATTGAACAAAAACGATGTAATTCAAATGTTAAATAAATTATGTTTCATGCAAGAGGCTAGGTGTTTAAATCCCACCTTCTACAAGAATTTTAGTTTTTTTAACATTAAAAAATATAAAAAATCGAAAAAAAAAAAAGGAAATTCATAATCGGGTTCACCGGTTTTGGATCTGTTCAACCTGGTTCAGTCCGGTTTTTTAGTCAAGCAGTTTTAGGGGGTAAACCGGACCGGACCAACCTCCGGTTCCCGGTCAAACCGGTCGGACCGGCCGGTCCGGTCCAGTTTTAATAACTTTGCAATTATGTTTAACTAGAAAGCAAATAAATATCATTTATGCAAGATATGAAAAAGTAGAATGTGCCACTTATATGTAGTATAAAGGTAAAACTATGTTTCCTAAATTATAGTGTATTTCAGCTACCTGATAAAAGTAAAGTTTACATAAGCGCAAAATTCATGAAAAACGTCGATTAACGAACACAATAAGAAGAAATAACTAAATGAACTTAGGGTGAAATGGATAAAAGAAATATATCAACACGTGAGTTTGCGTTAATTGAATTTCCAAAAAAGGACAAAAAATGTCATACCACTATAGACCAAAATAGAGAAAAAGTTTAAATCACTAATAAAAGATTATACCATAAAAGGATTAAAAAAAAATCTTACAACTAGACCAAAATAAAAAGAATTGTTGATTCAAAAATAAGAAAAGGATAAAAGATATATAACAAAATGGTGAATGTAATTGAATCTCTATTGAAAGACAAAAAAGGGTACATTTTTGGAGCATTCAGGAGTCGGAACTCAACTCTACTTAAAGGTCATCTCCAGTGACTTTTCAGTCTAAGTTCAATTTCTCCTCAAATTCAAAGTTCAGCTTCCCCTTTCTTTTTCATAGTTATCTCTAATGATTCAATCTATTCATTCCATTTAATTTCAGTCATCATTCATTCAAGGGGAAAGCAAACTTCCCCTGATCATTACTGATTATTTTACAATCTACCTAAATATCATCAGGCCACTGGATTTTTTTATCTCAATTATACATATACTAATAGATAATTCTATTTTTTTTTGGGGGGTTGGGGTGGGGACCATGGGCCCTCCCAGTCCCCACATACGTCCGCCCCTGCATGTGCCATATAAATTCAATACATTACATACATAAAGCAAGATCTGCATTAATTTCTTCTGGAATTCGAGAGTAATTTAAGTTTTGGAACGTTTACGGGTCTTTTTCTATTTCGAATTAAATAAAATCTAATCCAGAACAAGTTGACAAAATGTTTCACACCTTTATATCGTTTTCATTATCCTATATCGGATTAATGTTTCACACCTAATATATTGGCCACATATATTATTATAATTATTGTTCCCTATCCGAAAAGGGTAAAATAATTCAATAGAATGCAATTCTTATCTTATTTTTGTTCGATAATTGGACGAAAGTTAGACAAAGGTTGATAAATGGCCTTAATATTTGAAAATTGATCGCAAAACTACATTGGTTTTGTTTACAAGTTGAGAATTAATCTATACTCTATATCTATTCTATACTAATCTATACTATTATTATTATTATTAATAAAAGTGTGAATAATTTAAGTTTTTTTTTCTTTTTTTGTGAAGAAAAAAATGCCCTTTTCCCATCAAATTGGTAAGCATAGTTAGACATGGATTTTTCCATCAAATTGGTAGGAAAATATTTTATAGGCTACAAGAAAGTGAAGGAAAATTTGTAACTTCCTCTTCTGCTAACCGAAAAGGTGAGGAAAATGTTTGAATTTATTTAATTCCATAATGTGTTTCTAAAAATATGGAGATCTTTTCAAAACTTAAAATATAAAAATTAAGTAAAAATATGAAAATTGCAAGTTACTATAAGGTACTTTAGAAGCAACGTGTTTGCATCATGTTTTCAATTTTCGTGTATATGTTGAATAAAAGCATTCCAATTTTCCTTCCCAAAAGTTTTTTAATTTCCACAATTTTAATAATATTTGCACTTGGCTCTCAAACAACTTAAAAATAAGTTTAAAATGGCATAAATGTCATTTCAATGCATTAGTAACTTTTGTCGATTTTGTACATTAATTTAAATATTTATGATTTAATGACACTTTTATGAAATAGGTAACTTATCAAAAAATGAAACGTAGTTAGGATACACACGAATCAGTTTTTTGTGGGTTTGGTTTCATTTTTGAATATTCAAATGTTGTTCAGTATTTTTTCACACTGCTTTGTTTATGACCAATTTTTTTTATTTTTTGCTGATACTAAATTAAGTTAATTCGAGTTTTCAAAGATAAAACTTAATTTGAATTAGAGCCAAGACGATATTTATTTCTAATAGTTTTATTACTCACTCCATTTCTAAGTCATTTTTGGAATATCCGTCTTCTTTGTCAATTCAATCTAAAACGGTTATACATCAAATATTGAATATAAAATTAGGTAAAATATATTTATCTTTTTTTTTTTTCTTAAGTTAAACATATACTATATTAAATTATTTAGGGTAAATTTTTATAAATTTCTTTTTGAAAAATCTCTTGGTTAGTCTTTCCAAGAAGTGCTTCTGAATACTTCTATGGATCACTCGCCACTTTTGCTACTATAACCCAGGGTCGTAAAATATTATGCAGAAGGAAGAAATAAAGATACAAGAACAAAGTCATAATACTCCTTGTTATATGACTTTAATACACTATAATATATATGATGCTACAAACTTTTTGATAAAAAAAAATTACTCTTGATGTATATGACAGATGTATTGCGAAACCGCAATCTTGATCGAGTTAAAAGGAATTATAATAACCAAAGTTCTACAGAGAGACAAGAATATATAGAAAAAATTAAAAGATCTAAGAAAACGAGAGGTTCAACCAAGCCACCATCGAAGAAAAACAAAAATATATTCAACACATCAATAATTTGCATAGACAACGTTCTTCGAGAGAGTGGTTTCTTAGAGCTCAAATGACCCAATATGAATCAAATGGTTAGTACTTGTAATTATTTTTCCAGGTAAAATCTTATATTCAAAACTGTTCATATTCCATTTTCCTTGATTTAAAATATGTCATTATCCTATTAGGGTCGAAATTCTACGATCCTGCATGCTCAGAGATGCATGAATTGAAAAAAAAAATGCCTAATTGCATTCATTGCGGAGCTGAAAGATTTGAATACGAGCCTCCAAGTTTTTGTTATGGTGATGTAAAAATTGAATTGGCACCCAATGAAATACCGAATGAGTTGTATGAGTTATTTACTTCTCAATCCGAAGAGGCCATCAACTTTCGAAAAAATATTCGTTGTTTGAATTGTATATTCTCTTTTACCTCATTTGGTGTTAAACTACAAAAAGAGTTTGCATCTGCAGGGCACATAGTAAGTGTAATGCATCTGCAGGGCACATAGATTAATCCGACTGAAATTAGTGAACACTTGTGAAGTTCGTAAAAAAATGAGTGCACTTGGCCAAAAAAATGACCGCAAAATCGATGAAAATTAGAGTGAAATCGATAAGAAAAAATATGAAATTGGTGAAAATATGTGAAATTGATGAAAATTCAGGTGAAATTGGTGAACACTGGCGAAACTGATGAAAGACACGGTGAAACCGGTAAAAAAAATGTGCCCATGAAATCAGTAAAATACATGTGAAATCTATGAAGGTTCAAGTAAAATTCGTGAAAATTCGTGAAAATTGAATGAAACTGGTGAAACGGTGAAATCAGTGAAAAATTGGTGAAATATGTGAAAACTGAGTGAAATCGGTGAAACAGATTGGAGTGAATGAAAACATGTAAAATCAAGGAAAATTCAGGTGAAAAAACATAAATCAGTGAACAAACATGTGAAATAGTTTAGTGAAATCAGTAAAAAATAGTTTAACCAACAAAAACAGGGTGAAACAGATTGAAAAATCATTTAAACTGGAAAAATTGAAAGAAATCGACAACTTAAAATGGGAAAATTATGAAAATAGGTTATAATATATAAAGAAAACTGGTAAATCAGTAAAAATATATATTAAACCGATAAAAATAAATGAAATTGGCAAAAAAATGTGTTAAACTGGTGGATAACATATTAAACAAATGAATTAAAATAGTGAATAACGGCTTGGGTAGGTAAAAAAATTCATTTCAAATGAGAAAGAAGTTGAAATCTATTTTAAAATGGACGGAAATCCATATGATAAAAAAATTAGAATTTTATTACTTTTTTGTCAATCAATGCAAAATATTTGAGAGATTTATAATCAATCAAGTCCAAATCTATCCATTCAAATGGACCTTAATATATACATCAACGTAATTGTCTTTATTGTCTCATACTTGTTGTCACATTCATTTTACAAGTTCGTGATGATAAAAACTTATCGCTTTTGACAAATATGAAGACAAATGATATTAATTGTTGTATTGAAAATTTTAATGCTTTATTTAATAATTTTATATGGGTTAAATAAGAAATTTAAAGACGTACAATAATAAGTAGCCCTTAAATCATATTATAGAATTAATGAACTAAATAATTTTCTTATGATCTTATTTTATAATAAAATTTACAAGATCTCATAACTAAATCAATCATCATTTATATTTGATTATAAATTGAAAACCATCATTCTTTAATAAAATAATAATTATAATGAAAAATAAATTTCATAAAAATAAATAGAATATCAGTAATTAATTTGTGCTATTTTATGTCATAATAAAGTTACTTTTACTTTAATTTATAAAAAGTATACATGAAATTAGTTATACGTGTACAACGTACAACGTACGTGCACTTTTCTAGTTATTATAAAAGTTACATTCTTATCCTGATTAATTGTAATGTTGATTAAAATAAAATACTAACAAAATAAATTTACACCGTACGCGCGTCCATTTACGATTTTACGCTAAAAAAAAATAAATCGATTAAAGGACCACTAACTGCACATGCATATGAGTGACACGCCGACCCTATTTAATTGATTTTGGCTGTGGTAGGTGAAGAAGACACATTTGTAATTAACGTTTTTAATTAATTGATCAATCATGATCAGGAGGTTTTGTTTACAATAATTGGTTCTATAATTGGGAGATAAATTAAAAATAATAAATACTGTGCTTTAAATTAATTAATATACAAAACTATATATATATATATATAAATCTCAATATTTTTATTTATTACATCGATGATTAAATTAGTCACCAATATCTAGCGATAGTTCTAATTTCAAAATTTTCTCTTAATATGTTTTTTTTTTGATAATTTTTTCACTTAATATATTACTCCATAACCTGGAACAAGTATTTGACAATATACACCCTGTACTATGCCGTTGTGTTCTCATTTAAAATAAGAGAATATTTCTGATTTGGAGTCAAATAATATAATATGAAATTAATATATAATATACTTGAAAAGTTATTTGCATGAGAATTCAAAACAATCGTTTCTATTAGTTTTTTTTAGTAATTAGTTTTCCTTATTCTTAGTCAAATAGTTTTCTTATTTTTTGATATTTAGTATTCATAAAAGTTTAGAAGTTATTTGTTTCTTTTGTCACAACTATATATTAAGAATTGTAATTTTATTATTATACAAACATATGACTGATCTAGTGGAATAGACTAGTCACTACAAAATAGTGGACCGGAATTAAAATTCAACTTTTGATAAAATTATAGTTCATTGGTGCTTATTTCTTTGTTTCGTTGCAATTTAAAATATTTGTTATTCTGACCGACTTCAACAACATAATAAGAAAACAAAATTTCAATTCCTTTCCTTGAAACTTACTTATCAATCTTTTTATAATTTCAATTTTAATTTCAATTTCAGTTCATCAATAAATAATTGGCAAAATTTAAAAAATAGTCATGTAACTTTGGGTCCGTTCAATAATAGCCCTATAATTATATTGAACATACATTTAATACTTTAACATTCACTCAACTTCAATTTTAATCATATGCATAACAAATTCAGTCCTCTAACTTTCAGTAAGTTTCAATTTTTGTCCTGCAGTTGCAAATTTCGTCCTCTAACTCTCAAAAAATTTCAACCTTGTCCTACAGTTACAAATGATTTCTCCAGTAATAGGACCAAATTTGTAATTACATGACTAAATTAAAACTTATTGAAAGTTAGAGGATGAGATTTGCTCTACACAGATCTAAAATTGAAATTAGGTGAAGATTAAATGATTAAATATGTGTTCAGTATAATTATAGGACTATTATTGAAGAAAAATTAAAGTTACATTATCATTTTTGAAATTTTGCCATAAATAATTACAGTAAAAGTTAATTAGATCCCATCTGCCTAAAAATGAGCTAAAGACAAAAACACCCCATGTACTTTGTCTAACCCCAAAAAATCACATGTGTTATTTTAACTCCCAAAAAACTCCATGTGGTTGGTTTTAATTACCACACTCAACTCAAGTATAATTTTACTTTTGACTTTTGGAGGAATGATAAAATTATCCCTCTGTGTTTGTTTTTTTTAAATTTATTTATTCTTTTTGAAAACCTAAGTATATACTACTTGGGTCGAGTGTAATATTTAAAACTAAACACAGGGGTTCTTTTGAGATTTAAAATAACACAGAGGGGTTTTTGGTAGTTAAGAAAAGAATATGGGGTGTTTTTGTCTTTCGATGTCAGGGTAAAATTGTCATATCAAAAGCAAAATGTGACAAATACTTGTAATTTTTCGCGTTTGAATCACCCTTTTCCAGGGGTATATTTGGCATTTATTTGAGATCACGGAGAGTTTTTTGGAGTTAAAATAACACAGAAATTTTTTTGAGAGTTAAACAAAGCATAGGGGGTGGTTTTTGTCTTTCTCCTCCAAAATGTGAATGTTATCTCTACAGTTAAGCGTGCATGTGAAAAGTGACAAAAAGAAGAAAATAAAAGTGTCTCAATTATTACATGCCACATTATTGGTGAGCCCAATTTTTTAATCAATGAATTATTGCACAGAAAGCGCGTTAATAATTGCGTTGTATCTGCGACAAGTAAAACATGGTAAACATTGTCGCGATGGATATCATTGAATTGTCAAAGGAATAATGAGTAATTTTTTGGCCAACTAATTTTGCACGTTGTGATTGTTGCTGCAACGGCGCATACTTTTAAATTTAGACGCATAAAGTCTTAATAATAATAATTATTATTATTATTATAATTATTATTAATATTATTATTTTATCAAATGTGATTGATATAGTGGATTGATTAATACTTTTAAAGTGACGATTCAAGTTCGAATCTCTGTTAGAAAAGATTTTCAGACCATCTTCAGTGACTCCACTACACCCCTTTCCCTTTCCCATTCTCTTTTTTCATAGTCATTTCAATTACTCAATATTTCCATTTAATTTAATTTCAATTCTAATATTTCTGCACTATTACTTAATAATAATAATAATAACAACAATACATAATAATAATAAATATAATAATAATAATGATAATAATAATAATAATAATAATAATAATAATAATAATAATAATAATAATAAATAATTACAATGAAGTTAACATTGGCATTAATAATAAGAAATTTGACATTGGCATTAATAATAAGAAAAAAATTAAGATCGTTTTTTTATTTAAACGGCGTTTGCCGTATGTAATCGTATTTATTTGTGATTGTTTCAATATATGATTGTTAGGGTTATATCATTTTTAATTTAACGAATCGTATTTAAAATATGTAATATTTAATTATTTTTAATCCATAAATTGTTTTTACTTATGTTATTCTAAATTAACACAAATAAAGTTTCTTAAATTAAGGTTAAATTTAATTTTTTTAAATAAAATACAAATTAAACTTTCTTACAATATTATTAAATTTCAAACAATAATATAATAAATTAATGTTAA
The DNA here is from genome assembly GCA_030819805.1 of Penstemon newberryi var. newberryi. Taxonomy (NCBI): domain Eukaryota; kingdom Viridiplantae; phylum Streptophyta; class Magnoliopsida; order Lamiales; family Plantaginaceae; genus Penstemon; species Penstemon newberryi. The sequence goes on along the minus strand of JAUALY010000006.1, from coordinate 32,552,737 downwards.
GTTTACAAAATAAAAGTTACAATTATAAAAGTAATAAAATTAGATTAATGTTAAGATTTTTTTTGAAAAATATTAATAATAATTTTTATTATAAAATAAATTAATTAAACAAAAAAAACAAAAAAATGAAAAACAAAACAAAGAAACAATGCAGGTGGTCCTCTCGATGGGTGGGGTGGTCCAGCCACACACCAGCCCTGGGGATATCCACGCCGCACCATCCCTTGAGCTACTCTTCCATAATCATTTTTTTCCATCTTTTTCCCTCCACACATTCCTCTCTTCTTTAATTAATGGAGATGACCTCATATAATATGTCCGATATGTCTCAAATGAATTAAACCTTTTAATACAAAAAAATATATATATAAAATTACTAGTTTAGATTAATTAATTTTTTAGTAAACCTGAGGATGAATTCATGACAAAAATCACCTAATATAAAATATTTAATAAAATTAGGTAGCTCAACATCATAAGGGGAGATACTTAAAAGTTAAAACTAGTTTAGATTTGACTTGGCAAGACTGTACCATTACTCAATCAAATAATAAATAAAATTTGTTTACAGGAAAAGTTTATAATTATAGTCCAACTGTGTGTAATGGATTTAGCACTTCGGTTCTGTAATTTATGTAATTATTCATTTTGTTATATTATTTTAATATTAGTCCCATACTTTACAAAATTCTAAATTTAATTTTACAAGTTAAATTTTTTTTTTTTTGCTTTTTGGGTCTCATATATATAATATTCTATGTCTAACATTTTATGTCACATAAGACCATTGTAGATCCACACTTAGCTAGTTAAGGTCCCACATTGAATGAAAATTAGGCGAAAAGACTCAAAAAGCAAAATATTTAAAAATAAATAAAAATTGGACCAATAGTTTAATTATTTAAAGTACATGACCAAGAGTGTTAATATAATTTAAGATCCACTCTTAAGTAGGTTTAAAAGTTCAATTTTCCCTAAATTATCATACCTTAAGCAAAATGAATTCAAATAGGTTTTCTTACGAACATGTGATTGGTGTAGTGGAAGGAACTAGTCACTACAAAGTAGCGAATCCAAGTTCGAATTTCTATTGAGAGAGGTTCCAACTATATATTTTGTACATTATGATTGTTGCTCCAAGTAAAATAGTGTTATGGGCCTGTTTGTTTGGCATTTGGAAAAGTAGTTTGGAAGAGTAGTGGAGGTTTGTGAAATAATCTCGATTTTCGTAATGTTGTTTGTTTGGGTTTTGAGTGACTGGTTTGAGAAATAAAGTAGGCGTAGGATTTTTTGGAAGAGTTGGGTTGTAGGTGTAAGATGTGTAAGACTTTATGTCAAATCATGTTTGTTATATGAGATAAATTGTGTAAGAGATAGGTTAATTTATGTCAAATCAAAGTAGAGTTTGTATAGGTTTTGTTTAGAGATAAGAAAATTGTTGTTTGTTTGGCTTTTGAGAGAGTAGTTTGAGAAAATTAATGGATGAAAAATTTATTTCCAAAAATAGAAAACATGTTTGTTTGACATTTCCCAAACACGAAAAAATTCTGGGAAACGCCAAACAAACAGACCCTATCGTTTGACCAATATAATTTCTCCATTCTATTTCCACGTGAAAATTCATTCAGCCAACTACCTAATACAATACATACTTTTTTCTCGATCCGTGAGAACTCTTGTCCACCATACATGATTGAAATGTGATAAGTACAATATATTTTTCTTTATAATTGAATAAATTCCTACAAAAATAATTACTTACATGGGATCCTTGGCAAAAAATGTTTATATGCCAACTATCTAGAAGATCGATCCTATAGATTGTGGGGAGTGATTAACAAATTTAACTCCCGGTGTTATTTTAAATAGGCTATTTAATTCATGTGATAAATAAAATGGCAAAATACCTTCCTGTGTTTTTGTAAAAGAAGCACACTGACTCCCTCTTGATTTTTTACATTTTTACAAAGGGGTAAAATATCCATTATGCAATGTCACATAGAGTTAAAATGTTCATTTACGCATAAAACATGGAGGTAAATTGTCTATTTACGCATATCACATGGGGGTAAAGTCAAGGGTAAGGTTAAATTGATCATTTTTTTACATAAAAATGAAGTTTCAGTCGCATTTATAAAGTGTGTGTGCAACACCTCCACTAGCAAGGAGATAAATTGTTCATTATTTCATTTCACAGGGAGATAAATTGCTCATTATTTCATTTCACAGGGAGGTAAATTGCCTATTTTCATATCACATGGAGTTAACTCGCCAAAATCCCGACTGTGGAATACTAGACGAAATCTGAAACTGGATCCCATATTTTATAGGGTGTTGTGTATTAGTATAAGTTATCGTTACTTTGAAAAAAAACTGAAAGTTCACATTAGTTTTTCCAACGTATAGTTTTCTACGAGGAGAGAATTGCAATTGTGGTACCAAACTATATACCGATTCTCACTTGTGGTACCATAAAAATCGAGGCCGACACATTTGGTACCACAATTTAAGAAATCAATCACTTTTGGTACCACCGTTAAAAATGGACGTTAACTGCTGACGTGGCAGTTAAGTTTTATTGCAAAATTGATACCATTACTTATGTTGACTGACAATTATACCCCTAACATTTTAGATTGTCAAAATAACCCCACATTTTGTGCAATGTAAAAATGTTCAGTTGGACCACTTTTTGTTGTTGGACATATCCAAAATAATAATTTACTTTATAATCCTACAAAATAAGTTTAACAACTAAAAAATAAAAATAAATCCTTCATTTCTTCTTCCATCTCCGAAGATCCTCTTCTTCCATCTCCTTCTTCCAAACCTATAACCACACCACCATTCCACCACCAGCGATTTGACAAGGAGTTGACATGATGATTGAAATACATTGGACTAAAATTGTCAGTAAATTTGAAAATGTGGGGCTATTTTGACAACCTAAAATGTTAGGGGTATAATTGTCAGTCAACATAAGTAATAGTATTAATTTTGCAATAAAACTTAACTGCCACGTCAACAGTTAATGTCCATTTTTAACAGTGGTACCAAAAATGATTGATTTCTTAAATTGTGGTACCAAATGTGTCGGCCTCGATTTTTATGGTACCACAAGTGTGAATCGGTATATAGTTTAATACCACAATTACAATTCTCTCTTTCTACAAGTCAATTTTTATATCTCATGGTGGGGAAACCTTTTGTTACGTGCCCAACATATATATGACATTTCCAGGTTATATAACCTGAAACCATGGGAGTTTACCCAAAAAAAAAATCCTTTATTTGATTAATTTAAGCTTTTTTTTTTTTCGGAGGGGAATTAAGACTTTTTTTAGCTCGATAAGAAATCAAATCAAATATCAAGTATCATTGTTTGACTTTACCCGAATCTTTTACATTCTTAAATCTCATGAGAATTTTATATATCAAATTGAAAACAAAAAATTACATGATAAATTCTAGCCCAAACACATGATTCGGCCAATTTATGCAACCACAAGACCACATAATTAACATATTGTGCATGTTATGTGAGTCAATATCTTAAACGTTTATCATTTCTTTCATCTGAACAAAATTACCTAAAATAATGATAGTCACAAAGTATAAAAAATTAGGGCCCCTCCATAATAAATGCCCTAGGGCCTAGGCAAGACCACACCATGCCTGTCTATAGAGCCGGTTTCAAATTTAAGTCAAAGAATAGTCTTAAAATTTGAGTCCCAATCTAATCAAATATGTTAAAAGTTTTTTGCAAATGGTATTAGACTATTAGTGCGTGAAAATTTCAATAGTTAGACTACTAATTACTGAAAGCGAAACCCATTAGTTACAAACAAATTAAGCCAGATTACTAAGTTTTAGATTACTAAGCTTGGTCATTTTACGTGCACCAACCAAGTTCTTAATGTATAATAATACCTAATGTGAAATAAATAATACTCAATTTACTCCCTTGTGAAAATAAAAAATAAAAAATAAAAAAAATTTACCTTCTTTAACCCACTACAAGAAAAATGGATTTTAGTGACAAAATATTAAGTGACATGGTTGAAATTGAAAGTGAACATGAAAAGTGATTTTGCAACATGAGGGGGTAAATTGCCTTAAAACATAATACAACCTCTTTTAACCGGAAAGTGTAACTCATTGCTGAAATTGAGAGTGAACATGAAAAGTGATTTTGCAACATGAGGGGGTAAATTGCCTTAAAACATAATACAAGGGGTAAATTGTCACATTTATATAATAACACAGGGGGTGAACTTCCGTATTATCATAACACAAGGGGTAAATTGCAACATATAAAAATAACAGGGATATGATGTGAAACTCTTATAAGATTATATGGGGTAAATTGAACATTATAAAAACCAACAGAGATAAATTGAATATTTCTGTATATTATAGGGGGTAAATTGTCATTAACTCTATATAATAATATTAAAGTGTTTGTACACTAGCATATTATCAGCCTATAAATAACTTCACAAGAGATTTGCTTTTCCACCACAATTTAGCCAAAAGCACTTAAGCATACATTGCATACATATATCTTCACTAGCTACTTAAAGAAATGGATCCCCAATACAGAGCCGTAAAGGATAAATTGCTTGGCCCTAACTCCACTGAAATCATTGGCGCCATTCGACGTGATAGTTTCGACAAAGATCTTATTTTCGGAAGTGCCACCGCAGCTTTTCAGGTTCAAAATTCGGTGCTTTAATTTTCAAGTTCATGTTTCAGTATGTTCATAGGTGAATCAAAATTTCGTTTCGAGTGTAGGTTTCGGTCAGCTAAATATTGAAAACTTTTTGAGAAACTTTCGGACACTAGGAAAAATTGTAAAAAATGTTACTTACTGAGTTCAAGGCAAAAATATAGTTTCGGAATTACACCTTATTTTCGTTTCCGTTGATTTAAAAACGAAAACTTTTCGATGATTTCGACGGAAAATATGAAAATTAAACTTTTTCATGTATGTGTAATATAGGTTGAAGGTGCAGGTAAAATAGGTGGTAAAGGACCGAGTATATGGGATCATTGGACGCTCAATCAACCAGGTACTAAATTTCTCCAAATATGTCGAACCTTAAAAATAGAGATCTTTCTATAGAGACATTAAAAGACTTTTTTATATATATAAATATAGAGAAAATTGTAATTTTAGAACCGAGCTTTATGTCAATTTGTACTTTTGATACTAAACAAAGAGTTATTGACAATTTAGTCCATGTGATATTTATAATGTTCAATTTACCTTCTGTAATTTGAAAAATAACACTTTACTTCGTAATCTTAATAAAATTTCACACTATTATCCCCTGTGTTATGATTAATGAGTTAATTTACCCCGTTATAAAATACTTTTTATGCTCACTCTCAATTTCGACGAGTGAGTTATACTCTCCACCTTAAGGAGGTAAATTGCTCCTTTAAAATTTTCGAGGGAGGGGGGGGGGGGGGGGGGTGTAAAATGCTTTTTTTTTTTTTTTTTTTTTTTTTTTCCAGTGGGTAAAGCTTTTCAAAGGGGTAAATTAACATTAGCTCACAAAACAAATGCAAGTCAACACATTTGATACCATAATTTAACCATTTGGTATCACCGTTAACTAAATTTGAAAGTCATCGTCAAATTGATGACGTGACCATTAAGTTAGTTTTAATTATTGCAAAAATAGTGTCATCATTTATACCAGCTGACAGTTCTATCCTATCATATTTCGGACTGGCAAAATTATGCAATTTTCTCTATAAATATATATAAAAGTAGAGTAATAATATAGTCATTCAATATTGGCAGACAAAATATTGGATGGCAGCAATGGAGATGTTGCTGTTGACCAGTATCACATGTACAAGGTATTTATTAATTAATTTTAAAATAAATTGTCTTCTTTCGAAAAAATACTTAGGGCAATAAAACTTTATCTTTAATTAATAATGAAAAGTATTCTTCATTTTATATTTTTTCAGGAAGATGTGGCGTCAATGAAGACTGTAGGCTTGGAAGCTTACAGGTTTTCTATATCATGGCCTAGGATATTGCCAGGTAAATATGATGAACTATGGATCAAAGTTTCATTTTAAGTTTATATATGTTTCGATTAACTAAATATTGAAAACTTATCGAGAAATTTTCGAAAACATTAGAAAAAGTTGTAAAAAATGTTACTAAACTAAGAAAAATAACAGAGTTTAAGACAAAAATAGAGTTTCGGAATCGGAATAACACCTTATTTTCGTTTCCATTGATTTAAAAGCGTAAAATTTTCGATGTTTTGACGGAAAGACTGAAATTTTGATCCATATGATGAACAAGGTGGAAGAATAAATGCCGGCATAAACAGAGAAGGAATCCAATACTACAACAATCTTATTGACGAACTCTTGGCTAACGGTCTCGAGCCGTATGCGACTCTCTTCCACTGGGATCTTCCAAATGCTCTTGAACTTGAATATGGTGGCTTCTTATCTAATAAAATTGTGTAAGTAATTCAATCATGTACTTAATTTCACCAATAATTTATTAACGAGAGAATTGCATTTTTGGTACCGAGCTTTAAATAAATTTCTACTTTTGGTACCAAACAAATACATGTCAATACATTTCATATCATAATTTATCAAATCGTTCCACATTTGTTACCACCATTAACTAAATTTAAAATTTACCGTTAAATTGGTGACGTGACGTTAAGTCAGTTTCAATGATTAAAACCAACTTAACGGCTACATAACCAATTAGCGGTGATTTTTAAAATTAGTTAACTGCGGTACCAAATGAAGACCAATTTGTTAAATTATGGTACCAAATGTGTTGACTTGTATTTGTTTGGTACCAAAAAGTAAAATTTAACATAAAATTTTGTACCAAAAATGCAATTATCTCATTTATTAATTTCATGAGACAAAAGTTGATAGATAAGAAATGGGAAAAAAATCCAGGAAAGATTTTACCGAGTTTGCGGAGCTATGTTTTTGGGAATTCGGGGACCGTATTAAAAATTGGATCACATTCAACGAAGGATGGACCTACTGCAACTATGGATATGTGGCGGGCACAATGCCACCCGGCCGTGGTTTGTCCGCTGCAGAGCAAAGAAATTCGAGATATAAAATTTGTGGTCATAAGGGTTGTGGCACTCAACAAATTTGTGCCAATGGAGATGCAGGCACAGAGCCATATTTGGCGGCACACAACATGATCCTTGCCCATGCATATGCAGTGGATTCGTATAGAAAACTATTTCAGGTGGATGGAGAATTAATTTCATTGAGATTAATTGTTACCTATGTAATAATTTCAATTTCATTATGTTGTTGTAAATATAACCTACTAATTGATTATGCTCGGAAAATAGGAGAATCAAGGTGGAAAGATTGGGGTCACAAACAATTGTCATTTTTTCGAACCTCTCAATGATACCGTTGAAGATAAGAATGCTTCCATTAGAGCTATTGATTGGATGATGGGATGGTAACTCAACTTCAATTCTCAATTATTTCTACATTAATTAATTCTTGATTTAATCGCATGACAAGTACAAATCTAATTTAAATACAAAGTTTCACATTAAGTTCAACAAAGATCTATTTTCCTTAGTTGATTTAATCTATTAATGCAATTAATTCTCGCATGATTTAGGTTTGTGGCTCCAGTAACGACGGGTGATTATCCTCCAAACATGAGGAAATCAGTAAAAGAACGACTTCCCACATTTTCTCCGGAAGAAACCAGACTAGTTAAGGGTTCTTACGATTTTCTGGGACTTAATTACTATACAACTTGGTATGCAACCAATACACCCAGACTACCAGGTGAAAAACCCACTTATCTCTCGGACCAGGAGCTGACCACACATAGTAAGTATTTAAAATTTCTAAACCTTTTATAATTGAATAAGATTTTTCTTGTTTGATATTTTCTTTTATGATCTATTCCCTCATGGTTTCCCCTTTTTTTATTTTTCTTGTTCAACCTCTATATTTGTAGCTGAAAAAGATGGTATTCCAATTGGTGATCCGGTAAACCAATTTATCCTTATAAATTTTTTTTCTTTCATAAATTTGTAGATTAAGATTAGATAATAACGATTTTTATTTTTCTTTATTGTTCAGACTGGTGCAACTTGGCTATTTATTGTTCCAAGAGGAATCTACAATATGTTGGTCTATGTTAAGGAAATATATAAGGCCGATCTTGTTTATATTACCGAGAATGGTAACTTAATTGGCATATTTAATATTAATTTTGTATGTATTAAACAAAATATATATATTTCATAGATAGTAATGAGATTTTCATATTTTCATTTATATATATAGGGATGGCAGATGTCAATGATACGAGCCTTACAATTTCAAAAGCTAGGGTGGACGCTTTACGAGTTAGATACTTCAATGCGCATCTTTGGTACCTTAGAAAAGCAATTGTGTAAGTCATAATTCTAGCAATTCTAGTTTATTTAAGTGATTAAGTCTACATTCTTGAAATTATAGAATAAAATTCTCTATAATATCCATTTAATCAAGATTGTGCTTCTATGCAGAGAGGCTGGTATCAATGTGAAGGCTTATTTCTTATGGGCATTTGCTGATAATTTTGAATGGGCTGAAGGATACACAAGTCGATTTGGTATCTTTTATGTAGATTATAAGGACGGGCGTTATACAAGAGTTCCCAAAACTTCAGCTATATGGTGGAAGAATTTCTTCACAAAAAGGATCAAGCAAGGCTTGTTGAAGAGAGATGCTAAAGAAATTGATGGTGAATATGATTTGAGGAAGAAATCTAGAACCAGCAATGCGTAAATTGCTCATTCTCATTTGGTTTGAGCTCATAAAACGGTGTGTTTTTATTTTATTTTATTTTATTTCAGCCAATAAAACTAAGTTTGTTTTAGCTTAAGTTTGCTTTTGCTTGTATTCATCCTAGAGTAATTTGCTTATGTTTGTATTCACCAACGGCCGTTTGGAGGCATTAGTAATTGAAATTATGGTTTTGTTTTGTTCATTTTTGAATTGATTTAAATGATATTTTGATGTGATCATTTTGTATTGACTAATAGCAGAAAAAAGTAAAAAAAAATCAATTTTTACCTTAGAAATTATATATACGCAACTAGAAATCATACTAGTGTTTTTGAATGGGACAAGTTATGAGTGTAGTATCCCGGATTTTTAAATAAACGTAAAATACATTTTTATTGATTTTAATTTAAATGAGAAACAAAAGAAAATAAAACAGTATTGTAAGTGGTATTGAATTGAATATTAAAAATAAAACAAAGTGAAAAACTATAGTGGAGAACTAAGGAGAAGGTTTTATAAAATATAGATGAATTAATCGATCAAGTATAAAAATTAAAAGAGTCAACTAATAAATTATGTAATAAGAATTGTTGGTCAATCTTCAATTATCTTTAAACCTTGGACTCAATTAATAGATAGTGGAGACTTGGAGGTTTAATGAAAATTATTGAAATAAATTGTCTAGCTGTTGGTTGCTCTAGTAAAAGTCTCGAAGCATTTGAGATATTTTTTAGTTTGAGACCTTTCAGAAAAAATAATAGAAAATGAAATCATTACAATACAGTTCAACCAAATCTTGTTTAAAAGTTAGTAAAACTTTTGCAACTGGACCCAGTGAATATTGAATCAATGATTGACTCATTAAGGCAACCTAACTTTTGGCTCTTTAGTGGCCCCAATAACCAAGGAGCCGAAGCTTAAATAAGTAAACTAAGCTTAAACAAGGGGCAGGGCTAATTTTGAATGAGGGTTTTAATATTTTAAAATTAAGAAATCATGTTTGAATTTTTTAGTTGGAAAAAAAAAAAAAAAAAAAAAACCGGGTACCCAATAATGACCGGGACCGGGTCGCTCGTCTGGCAGCGGATTTAAAACCACTGGGTAATAAGTAATAACAGGGCAAGGGTTGGGTAAAACCCGCCCATTGACTTTGCATTATATCATTCTGGGCTAAATTAATTTTGGATGGAGTTTGACAACTTATCGCCAGTAGATGTTCCAGTGAACAGTGTTTCTTAATTTAGTATTGAATTTTTTTTCGCACTTTTAATACCAAAACAACACAGTTTTAATATATTTACCCAACTTTTGTGCATGATTGGAATTTATTTTACCTATATTTTTTGCGGCTCTTAAAATTGGTTGTCCGCCTTGGGGGGTCCTCTGCATTACCTTCCGTTTCTTCTTTTCGTTTTTTCCTCCATTACTTTTTATTTCTCCACTACGCTTTTGAAACGGGATCGCTACTTCCGCCTTCTGCTTGTGTCTTCTCCATACTGTTCTTATCATGTGTGCTTAAATTAATTTATTTCTCCTCCACGTCTGCGTTCTTGGGTCTACGTTTTTTTTTTTCCCGTACATTGTTGATCTCTCCACAAACAAAAATTACCCCACAAAAACCTATGAGATCTCAATTTCCCCTATTGTTTCTCAGTTTGTGAAATTTCAATATCGTCACAGAAATTCCGTTTTTAAATTATAATTGTTTATTTTTATTATTTTCAGGGTGTAAAGTGCCAAATAAATTATATTTTCAGGGTGCAAAGTGCCAAAACTTTTAGATTAAGGTGTAAAGTGTCAAAACTCTATAATTCCAGGATGCAAAATGCCAAAAATCCATTTTTTTTGTCCGAAAACGATTTGAAAAGATTGATGTTTCCCTAATAAAAACATTTAATGCATATTATTGCGGACTCAGATAAACTTGAGAAAATTTAATTTTTGTCGCCAACCCAACAACAAGTGTAACACTTGTTTTATGATTGATCACTCTCTTTTGAGTTACATTAAATCTCAAAGCAAATATATTATACTTGTCATGTAGCTACTTTGATTTGGACAAACTCGATCTCAATAAAAATTTCCCATAAACTTGTGATATCAAAATAGCTTTATAGATAAACTTGTATTCGTATCCAAAAAATGAATGTAAATACGTTACACCTAGTAATCCCGTTTGCACAAAATAATCTCCAATAATCTCGGGTGAATTAATTTCACATTACCATATGAAGTACCATTTACGCAAGGATTTTTTTCACAATTATCAACCAGAGTTCACAGTTTCTCCATACCATATCCATCCAACTTTTCAACCTCCGCCATGTCTCTAGGCCTAGGCCCAGGCCCGGTCCCTTTTGTAATTATATGGATGGATACCTAATTAAAAGGTTGGAATCCATAGATAAATTATTATAGTGGGGATAGTCCAAATAGATAATATGTATGTGGGTTTGGCCCACATTGGTCTAAGACTGATTGGCAAATTATAAAAGGCTTGTGAGGAAGTTTAAGAGTTTCAAACTCTTCATTTGTCCCACATTGACTTTTTATATTTGTGTGTACTAGTATATATGAACTTAAGTGTATAGACTTGGTATAAGTCTTTACAAAGAGGGTCATATGAAAACACCACACGCGCGCCGTCGCCGCCCGCCCGGCTCTGGGCTGGGTTGGGCTCGGCTCGGCTCGGCTCGGCTCGGCAGTTTGGGCGAATTGTCTCGTCTCGGACTTATCTTTTTGGATGAATTTTGAATTAAAATATAAAATTTGAAATTTGAATAATTCAGCTGCATATTTAATTGTGTAACGTTTCAGTTACGGAAATTAAATTGGGCCGTTTTATTCAGAGTTAATGGGTTTTAATTGGGCCGTTTTATTCAGAATGAATTTTGAATTAAAATATAAAATTTGAAATTTGAATAATTCAGCTGCATATTTAATTGTGTAACGTTTCAGTTACGGAAATTAAATTGGGCCGTTTTATTCAGAGTTAATGGGTTTTAATTGGGCCGTTTTATTCAGAATTAATGGCCATATTTAATTGCAAAGGCTCCCCATCAGCTATATAAAAGAGTGGTTTTTCATTTCAGAAACACACCAACACAATCACAGTTCTCTCTGTTCTCTCTCCTAAACCTTTCTGGAAAAATATCTATTTGGTTATTTTTGCTTCTGAGTGTTCTTCGAGGTGGAATTTCTGCTACTGTGCAGTGGAGGAATTCCTGTAGCCAAATTATCCTGGAAGAAGTGTTCGTGATTCCCAATTGCACCGAAGGTGGGTCAACAATTTCTTCAAGGCAAGCAGACTTATTTCTGCGATTTGGTTGGATCAATTCTATTACTATATAGAATTGTGAGATAAGTTGTTTAAACTATCTGTTCGGTTATTTAAACTGATTGTACTTTCTTTTACTGTTCAAATTGGTTTGTTTGCATTAGTTTCGATTTGTGTTCAGAATTTGATAATCTTAAAACTGATTTACCAACAGCCCCATTACCGATCCCTACGTAGGCACCGGCCTTACTCTCAACTCTGCCGGTTCCATCACATGCGCCGACGAGGCCCCCAAAACTCCAGCCTCCAACGACCCTAACAATCAAGTTCAGGGTCGGTCCTTGATATTCGAGGGTCTTAGACGAATTTTAAAATTAGGACCCTATGTTATAAAATTAATATACTCAATTTTTTTTTAAATGCAAAAATACAAATTAAATTTTGACATTTTTTTTAAACATATTACTTTTCAGATAGATAATTAAATGAAAAATCCATTAATCTTTTTGATAGAATTAAGGGTGATGTACACTCAAACCTCCTCAGGTTTGGCCATATTATAAGAAATTCCCCGTTGTTTCAAAAATTACAGGGACACATCTTCAGGTTTGGGCATATTACAAGAAACTCCTTACGGCGTTAAAAACAGACGAAATTTGATGACGTCATCAATTTTTTTTTCCCAAATTTACCCTGGCTAAATATACCCACAGGGGGTGTCTATGTAATAATATTATACCACAGGGGGTGTATTTGAAAGATTACAATAACTTCAGGAAGTTACTTGTAGGCTGTAGCCAACTGTCATATTTTAAAAATTACCATATTTTAAAAAATGACCTTTGGATGTTACTGTTGGCCACATATATTGGTTATAAATAGCAGTCCAATTTTTTTTTTTTTTTTTGCATTTTATCCCACAAATTTGATAATGTCATCATCAAATTCAAGAGGTAGTATACAATGCTTAAAATATCGATAATCAAAAAATTCATGTGTAGGGTGTGTGAAGAATGCACCCATAATGGTTGCAGATGCACGCCGAGATTTAAAGTTGTATTATCCCTACACGTGAACATTTTGATTTATAGTCAAAATATATGGCCAACAGTAACATTCATTGGTCATTTTTTTAAATATGACCATTGGCTATAAGTACCCCCATGAAATTTATAGTCAAAATATATGGCCAACATTAACATTCATTGGTCATTTTTTAAAATATGACCGTTGGCTATAAGTAACTCCTTGAAGTTATTGTAATCTTTCAAATACACCCCCTGTGGTATAATATTATTACATAGACACCCCTGTGGTATAATATTATTACATAGACACCCCCTGTGGGTATATTTAGCCAGGGGTAAATTTGAAAAATAAATAAAAATTGTTGACGTCATCAAATTCCGTCTGTTTTTAATGTCGTAAGGGTTGTAATATGCCCAATTGGGAGCCTAACCATGAGGCAGAATGATTACTATTGGGAGCCTAACCATGAGCAGAAATTAGAAGGATATTTGATCTTAAAGCCGCATTATCACTTAGTGATGCATTTGAAGAGTTGAGGAATAGAAATTTACCTAAGCCAAATTGGATAAATGAAACTTCTTGGATTTCATATAAAGCATATTGGGCTTCTCCCGAGTTTTTAGCGCTAAGTCGAAGAAACAAACAAAATCGAGGTTCTAATTGTGATGGTCAGGGAGCCCCAAGCCACACGGGTGGCAGTATTACACATTCGGAGCACGAGCGTAGACTAGTAAGTCACTCAAATTACTTATTGACTTTTGTTTTATATATCTATTGTGGTATAACACAACCATTATATAATATTGTTGTAGAAACAAAAAGGAGAGGACGTATCCCAAGCAGGTCTATTTATGTATACTCATTCGAAGTATGATGAAAATGGAGAGAGAACCATATGGGTCGATGAACGTTCGAAGAATACATATGTAAGTCAAATAAATTCATTACTTAGTTTATTATTAATAAGTGTTATGTTTGATTAAATGTATACTAATGTTCGTGTCTTCTAGAATGCGTTTAAGGAAAAACTCCCTTCTCCTCCAGTATCTGAAACTGGTGAATCACAACCAGTCCCCGAAAATGTTGAGTTGCAGGTACATAAATGCAATAAATAATTTATGATATTAAATAAAATATATTTATTTGTATTTATTTATAATCTAATTATTGTTTTCATTTGTTATTCAGACGTGGGTGGAGACTGTAGGCATCGGGAAAAAAGGTACGATTTATGGGTTGAAGGGTAAGGCTCATCGGGTTAGACCTAAGTCATCGAGATCACATTATTCCGGAGCTACTTCTTCCGACCCAGAGCTTGTGACGAGACTTCAAACTCTCGAAGAACAGGTATCTCAGAGTCAAGCAGTGATGGAGGAATACAACAGTATGAAACAAGAGCTTGCGGAAAATCGACGGGAGATGGAAGCAAATCGTCGAGAGATGGAGGAATTCCGACGTATGTTTAGCCAGTTGCCTACCAATATGATGCATAAAAAACCCCAGAAACCACAACAATCTAACGACCCTAACTCCGACTCCGACTCTGATGATTGATACTGTTTATTTTCCTACTATGATGATTGATACTGTTTATTTTCCTACATATTTGAACTATGCGGGTGATGGTTGAGACTAATTTATGATTATTAGATTTTTAATTTAAATTTGTTGAATGGTGTATTATTATGAAGATTATTGAGATTATTATGACTATGATTGAGATTATTATGACTATGATTGAGATTATTATGACTATGATTGAGATTAATTTATGACTATTAGTTTTCAATTTAAATTTGATGAATGGTGTACTAAATATATAAACGGGATACAGAAATTTAATTAATAAAAATTAATTAAAAAATAATAATAATTAACCGACGGAATATTCCGTCGGAAATTTAAAAATAAAATTAATTAAAAAATAATAATAATTAATTTCCGACAGAATATTCCGTCGGAAATTTAAAAATAAAATTAATTAAAAAATAATAATAATTAATTTTCGTCCGAAATTAAGGTCAAACAGTTGACCAACACTAATTTCCGACGGAATTATCCGTCGGAAATTACGTCGGAAGCTGTCCGTCGGAAAATTTCCG
Source organism: Penstemon newberryi var. newberryi (assembly GCA_030819805.1). Lineage (NCBI taxonomy): Eukaryota > Viridiplantae > Streptophyta > Magnoliopsida > Lamiales > Plantaginaceae > Penstemon > Penstemon newberryi. The sequence goes on along the minus strand of JAUALY010000006.1, from coordinate 32,537,506 downwards.
ACGGGCTTTCCAACGGACTTGGGCCGCCGGAAAATGCCCGTCGGAAATTCCGTCGGAAAATCTCCGACGAGCATATTTCCGACGAAGTTTCCGACGGTCATTTTCCGTCGGAAAATGTCGATTTCCGACGGAATTTTGCAAAAATCCGTCGGAAATTCCGTCGGAAATCCTCGTTTTTCTTGTAGTGCAAACTGAGATGGTGTCCCTGTAATTTTTTAAACAGCGAGGGATTTCTTGTAATATGCCCAAACCTGAGGGGGTCTGAGTGTAAATCACCCTAGAATTAATAGTGAATATATTTTTGTAATTGATAATTTAAAAATATTCTTTTAGCGAAAGTAAATTTTATAAGTATATGTACATAATATAATTTCATAACAAATATATGTCGGTAAGTTTAATCTTACTTTGTTCTAAAAAAAAAAGTTTAATCTTACTTACCAAGATCAAAATAAAAATCATTGAAAAAGAAAAAAGATTAAAAGATTACGAAAGAAGAAAAAAGGAACAAATATATAGGAGAATTGTCCGTTGACTTCAATTGGTAAGTTTTGACTCAATTATTTTTTCTTAGAATTTAAAGTTTTTTTTATTATCAAAAAAATTAATGATTGGTAATCTCTCATCTACGAGCTGAAATGTTTTCAAATTTTAAATCGATTTTAGTTCAAGATTATGTTATAGCTAATTAATTGATATGCGACCCCCCAGAGGCGAGACTCAAGTTCGAATCCTACTGAAGACACCACACTGGGGATGATCTATACCTTTTGCATTTTTCGGTCAGAGCTGTAAATATACAGTCTAGTATATCAAAAAAAAAAAAAAATTATGCCACAAAAGTAGTTTCCGTTACGAAGGAAATAGATTTGGAATAGGAATTTAAAACATTATAAAAATGCACGTTACAAGCTTCAAGGATTTTTAAATTTTAAGTCAGTTTTAGTTTAAAAATATCTTAATTAATTCTTAATTGATATCCTAAGATCATGCCCCTAAAATATTTATCCTTAATTACGGAATTTAATATTGGAATAGAGATTAGTTCATTATAAAAATCAACTTCTTAAACAAAACTTTTGCTTCGAACATTGGTCAGGCCTTTGCTCATTCTTTAGCTTCATATCCCTTTTTTCTTCAATAATTTAATCTACTTTGTTTTTCTCTATATTTTTGTTTTCTTTCTTTTACATTATAGACTAACGATGTTTTCTCTCTTTTTTTTTTTTTTTTTTTCAGGTTCATGTTTGAACGTCTTGAACTTTTGCTCAGAATAACATTCTTCGTTCCTTTGCACATCGTTTTAATTTCATATCCATTTTTCCTTCGATTATTTAATTTACTGTATTTCTCTGTATTTTTTCTTATATTGGGTTTTTAGATATCTTTAGATCTAATGAATATTTTTTTTGATGCAAAAGAGTTCTCAGTGAAATTGAGTCTTCGGGAATTGAAGACACAAATATCAATTCTACTTAATGAATTGTAAGTTTTCGGTTAGTAGCATAATTTTCAGTGTAACATCATTGAATTTTTTCAAATCCTAAGATCAAATCTAATTTTTTGAATTATTCATATCGATATTTTTTATTGGCTTTCAGCCAAATTACATATATGAACATTGATATATACTTTGGAAAAGAGAGATTGTTAACTAAAAACTAAAAGGTATATAGACATGTAGAAGGGTTGGAGAAAATAGTCCTAAGCAGTAACTACTTATTGAAATTGACACATGACAATTAGCTTCAAATTATCTTTTAATTGTTTAATTTTCTTGAAATTTATGGTCTCATATGGATTTTAACACCCTTTGAAATTATTTCATGAAATTTATGATATTCATCTTATTGGTTATTTATTTTTTCATTTTTTTAAGAATACATATATCCATTAATTATTTCCTTCTTCAAATTTATCCTCTATGTGATAATTTTATTTTCAGTTTCACTTCAAGTGATCAATTTTGTGATTTTATATGGATTTTAATACATTTTTTTCCTCTTTGCATTAATTTATTCATAAAAATATTCATGTTTATTAAAACTTTATGCTTAACTAAAAAAAATCTCCTTCACGAATATCCCGCTACCCACCACTACTTTGTGGTCTCATGTCAAACTTCCTAGCAAGTCGACATGTGATGTTTAGGTCATTATTGTAATTCTAAACAATATTTAACAACGGTAAAATGGGTATTTTATTATAAATTTTAGGGATGAAGTCACAAGGTAAAGGATATCAGCAAAAGAAAACAGAAAAGTTTAAATTATTGTTAACCAAATGGAATATTTTTGTAATTTCATTAAATCTTAAGGTGCAAGTAAGCAATTGTCTCTAGCAAATAGCTACAAGACTTTTCTGTCAAAATTATTATATAATTTAATAAACCACTCAAACGAAAATCCTAAAATACGTTAAACTATTGTAGTACCCAAAAAATTCACAATTACACTACTAAACGTATAAGGCAAAAATAAATATAAGCTTATGATTATCCATTACGTTACATATATATAAAGATTACTTACTAGCATTATGCATGATATTGTGAACACGAACTCAAATATGAAGTAATTGTGATTCAACATTCCTTTTAAATATGTTACTGCTTTTATGTAAATAACTCAAATGTGATGTAGTTTTAGTTTCATTTATATGGTGTGGTATGCTAATTGTGCAATTTATTATTCTATTTACTTAAAAAAAAAAATTATAAATAGGTCAAACTGTGCAAATATTTTCCAATCAATAAAAAAGAAATTATGATGGTATGTGATTTCAATAGAAATATTGACCCTGCATTTTAATGTTTTATCTTTAGCACCATAATTTCAATCATGAAAAGTACAAAATTAAGATAAGTATTATTTATACATCTTGGGCAAACTAATTAGATGATTTAATGTTAGCATACGAGAATATATCTAAATCTTTCACACTTTCTGAAAATCAAAATATTGATAATATTGTTTTTGACTCTTAATTCTCATCACACAAAAGTCTGTGCGTTTTAATGAGAAACAATAATGTACTTTCTTTTTTTACTTTGTTTTTTTTCCTTTCAATTAAACATAACATGTTTGAATTTGATCCACAGTGTTCTTACTTTTTCAATGGGTTATTGCAAATTTACTGCCTTATGAAACGCATAATCTTTGATCCCTCTCCCACCCACCCCGATGTGGGAAATAGCACTTTACCCCTTCTGTGAAATTTTTAAATGAGCAGCTTACCTCATTCCAATGGAGAACACACTCTAAAATTGATAGTGGACATGAAAATTGATGCTTAAAAAGACAAAAATACCCATAAAGGGATATAAAGTGCCATATTTATCATAATATAGGGGGTAAAGTGTCACATTTATCATAATACAGAGATAATATACCGCATTTATCAAAACATGGGGTTAAAGTGCAACATTTTAAGTTGATTGGGTCAAACTATAGTATAGACTCAAGTTCGAATCCTACTGGAGACATCACACTGGGGAAGACCTATACCCTTTGCACTCTTCGGTCCGAGCTGTAAATACACAGTCTAATAGATCAAACAAAAAAAAGGGATATCAGTACCAATTCGTATTTTTTTTAAGCTTAAAAATGTCAGGGAGGCGGTGTGAAACTTTTATATCACATAGGGATAAATTGTCATTAACTCATTTTTTGCTTATACTAAAGAACCAAGTTGAGATCTAGATAACTCGTATCAATAATCTCACAAAAATGGTATTATATAAAATAATAAATTAATGTTATGTTGTGCATAGCACAGGAATAAGCTAGTACATTATATATTTGAAGGGTGGGTGTTGACTTTAATTGATAAGTTTGGACTAAATCCGAATTTTCTAGAGTTTTGAATTTATTTTTTAAATCTATAAAATTCTATTATTGGCCATCACTTTTATGAAAAGTCCCAATGAAGCAAGAACCAATGAGTTGCTCCTAGAAAATAGCCAAAAATTCGGAAAATTGTTAACTCTTAAATAAATTATGAAACGTCCACCATTAAATTGCTCCTAAAAAGTAGCTAAAAATTAAGAAATTTATTTAGTACAGAGTAAGATAGGAAACATCTAAATTAGAGCTATTTTAGAATAAAAATTATTGAGTCTTTGAAATTTTAGTAAACGTTTTCTTTATCATATATATTATTCTGATATAGAAAAAGTTAGTTCCAATCTTAGTGAAATATGCATACTAAAATGGCCCTTATCAATATCTATATATCTATATATTATATGCTTAAAGGTAATTTTGATTCTAATATATTAATTTTAATCAATTCAAATTTCTTATTTTAATTTTTTGGCATTTTAAAATTTCTTTAAGTAAATTAGTACACAGATTATGGGCATATTTTTTTATGGTAACTTCTAAATTTAAGGTTGTAATAAAAACATTATCATTTTCGTATGAACCTGATAAAGGAACTTTAATTTCATCTATATCATGATTTTACGGAGTTTTAGTAACGAGTAAAATTCCTTTTAATTCAGTAATTCAAAATAATTTTCATTCCCTAAATAAATATTCATTATTGTCATAAAACACACATTAAATATGTGTAAGAATATTAGCATTATATACGACTCTTTTAAAAGAAAATTATTCTCATCAGCTCCTTAATATTGTCTTTCATACAAATATTTATTCATTTTCATTCTTCTCTGAAATCTTCTTGATTTGACTCTAATTCTCAAGCTCGATTAGTATTTTTCTTAATGTAACTACATCATTTTAAGATTTTATTTTTGTAGTATGTACTATGAAATAAAAGTTGTATAATTACGTCTTTTCTTTGAGTAATTTTTTTATGAATTCATTGAATTCATTGATAACTTCATCTGACTTATTGGGAACTTCATCTCTAATCAGGGGTACTGCTAGTCGTACACGTTTCCCCTGAGCTCAAGAATCTGTAGTCAAGTAGTCTGACGAGAGTCAATCTTGGAAGACACTGAGACATTGAATTCCAGTAAGCTGATGAGAGGTAGTATTCTGATAGGTTCCCCCTCAACTTATGAATCCAAAATCAACAAATCCAATTTCAACTCTTGAGAGTAGAAAAACTATTGTCACATGGTTGACTAATGCTCAACATATTGTAGTTTCCTTTGATAAACTTCAATTTTCCAACAATCTTGATTTCCTTGAAATCTCCAAATATAGCGGCTACCACTTGTTGATTGATACCATTTGCTGGTACATACTTGTTGGTAAGACCACTTGTTGAAATTAGCAAGGACAATCAACTCATTTTTGTCACTACACATGTGCTTCACCTACAAAATAAATAATTATTTTTGGTACCCCTTATTTATTGGGTCCTGCAGGGTTAGTATAGCCTTTGACATATGATGATCTAGTGACTTTAGTTTCATAATGAATTTCAGTAAATTTAGCATAGTAATAATTTTCATAATGAAAACAGTTCTCATAAGCAAGGTAAGATGCATGAAGTAAGTGATATGCATGCATTGGGTAATGAGGATAGCAGACAACACAGTGACCATGAGGAGCATGATAATATAGATAAGCATAGTGCATGTCATAATAATTATTATCATAATACGACTCATATTCTTGCCAATTATTTTATTTTTGCCTCATTTTCTTACCTGAGTTATCTATTAACTCTCCTATAGATTCAACAAACTTAAAATTTATTTTTCTAATTTTACTCCTATCAGCAGTATCTTTCAGATTACTCGGCTGATGAGTTTTACTAGTTTGTTTAGTCTTCTTAGGTAGCTTACTATGTTTTCTAACCTTTTGAGCTTCAATAGGCTTCTTCTCTTTGGCCTCTTTTTTTTTTTTTTTTAGAGAATAATGCAATTACTCTTTCAAGTTCATTTATATTTTATATATGAATTTCATACTTAGCTTTTAGAGTTTCATTCTCATGCTCAAATATTTTGTTGTCAGCTGATTTTCTTGAGGTTTTTCAACCTGAAGTTTCAGTGATCTGTTTTGCTCTTTTCTGCAGAGTCATCTCTTCCTTAAGCTTGGCAAATGCACCAAAAATATTTGAATTTGTAATTAACATTTATTCAAACGATTCAAATAGTACATTTCATTTACAGTAGAAGTTACCTTAGATTCAGAATCATCAGATTCTATGGCAGTTAAGCATAGAGTTTTAGGTATTTTTTCAAATTCTTTATCAGACGATTTTTGGTCTGAATAAGATGTGCTGGAGTTTGTTAGCTTTGCTACCTCAACTAACTTTGGTTTGCTCTTACTTAGCTTACACTCCTTTTTGGCACGCTTTTCCTTTTCAGCAAACTTCTCAAACGATGAATGTGGATGCTCTTTGATTAAGAGTCTATACTCTTTGCAATTTTTGTCTCTAAGTTTTGCTTTTGAGGAATCCCTGATTTCCTGAAAATGATCAGAAGAAGATGAAATAGCATTTTCATATTTTGAATTCATTTTCTTTTTATAAACCTTCTTGAAATCATTCAGAAGAACGGTAAGTTGTTAGCAGTGTATGTTTTTTCTGAATTCAGCAAAGTCTTCTTTTTTGACTTGTCCGCTGATTTCCTTGACTTGTCTGCCGCAATAAGAGCAGCAATAGGGTCTGAACTGGTTGACATATCTAATCCCATTTTTGGCATCTTATACTCGTACGCTTTGAGGGATGAGAACAGTTCATAAAGAGAAATCTTCCCTAAATCCCTTGAATCTTCCATGACCGTCACTTTCATGTTTAATTTAGGTGAAGAGCCTTGAGAACCTTCATGGTGATCTCCTTGTCTGAAAATTATTTACCAAGCCTTAGAACCTCGTTCAGAATTTCGGTAAATCTGGTATCCATTTGATCAATCGTTTCACCAGACTTCATTTTGAGGTTTTCAAACTTCTCCTGTTGGATGAAGATGAAGACTTAGAAGTGAAGGGAGGTTTTGATGATTTCCAAAACATCATCACCAGCTAAGTAATGGAAACTTAGTCAATCCCTTAGAAGATTTTTGACCAAGGAAGAAGTCAAATCAGAAGGGTCAAATCTTATGGTCCAGAAGACTACTGATCTGTTTCTGAAGAATGAAATCAGACTGGTGGATTTTCAGCAGACTCAAATCAGATGAGTTCAGTTTGGGATCAGCTGAGTATTCATTAGACGGGTGGATTCGATCAGCAGAGTGGTATTGATCAGAAGTTATTGCAACGGTAATAAATGCACCTGAAGTAATAAATGCTGAAGAGAAAGGGCATTAAAGACAAATGATTGAAGAGAAACCTCGGATCAGCAGAGTGCATTTAATGCGACCTGACAGAAAGTACAGCAGAGTGTACAGTGCTCAGTCGCAGGTAGCCGTTTCTGAAACAAGGACCAGTACTCGATGATTTGGACACCTGTCGATCTCTCAACGGGCAGATTTTCAAACCTCAAGTATAAATTGTTCAAGTTCAAGAGTTAGAGCAAAAGAGACAACACAACTGAGAGCAAATTTTGAAGCTGAACTTTTCTAAGTCTCAAACTCAAGAACAGAACACTCATCAGCCTAGTCATCTATTGACGAAAGCAGAAAAGAGAGATAAAAGAATACATATAAATATGAGTGATTTTGTTAGAGAAGTGTTGTGAGAAGTAGATATCCATCTTAGTGAGTGATATTACTTCAGAGGATAGGTTTTCTTTGTGATTCCCTATTACGCACTTGTGGCCATTTCATTTGTTGTTTGGCGCAAGCATTGTATATTGTAAACTGTGTGTTTATAGTATAACCCAAGATCTAAGTGACTTGGAAGAGTGGACTAAAGGATTTTTATCCATATTACCACTATAAAAATTCTGATGTTTATACTTGCATTATTTTCTTGCATATTTTCAAAAAGCATACTAAACACTTAAAGATTAATTGTTGAAAAGATTTTAAAAGGAGTTCGCAAAAACTGGGGATAAAACCTTTTCTAAGTTAAGAAAACTACTTGTCAAAAACACTTGACAAATCCGCTGCAAGTAAGTTATTTTAAAACTCTAATTTTCTCAAAATCAGCTAAGTAAAATCAGAAGAGTGGTCAACTCTGCTGCTCAAAGCTTTGTGCTAGATCAGCTTAGTCTACTTACGAATCTTGATCAGCTTAGTCTGCTGACAGAAAAAGTTAGAGAATTTTAAAGGTAAAATTTTAAGAGGTCTATTCACACCCCCCCTCCCTCTAGACCTCATCTGACCACTTGGGTCCAACAAGTGGTATCAGAGCAGGTGGTTCATTTGAATCATTTGCCTGATCAACGAGTTTGATCCTAGAGTGTTTTTCAAAAGTTTTCAAAAGAACATCTTCTTGAAAAGAAAAACATTTTGAAAAATGGATTGTATCAGCCATGTGCCCCACATTGGTGGTATGAGCTTTGAGGACTGGAAAATACGCATGGAAATTTTCCTTGTTGCTTATAATGATAATATGTACAGGTGCATAACCCAAGGTCTATAAGAATCACCAAAACAGTCAAAGTGGATGGCCAAGATATGGTTGTTGACAAGGAACCTGAAGAGATGGCAGTTGAGGAGATAAAACTGAAAAATCTCGATAAGGTTGGAATCTTCATCTTGACCAAAGCCCTCGACAACGACATATTTGACAAGGTCAAACACTGTAAGACATCTAAGGAGATGTCGGATAAGGTTCGTGATATGAGTGAAGGGAATGACTCCATTAAAGAACATAATCTGAGCATAGCCCTGGAGAAGTTAGAAAACTTCAAGATGAAATCTGGAGAAACCATTGACCAGATGGATTCAAGGTTCACAAAGGTGTTGAACAATGTGTTAAAGTTGGGAAAGACGTTCACTGATAAAGAGATCACCGTTAAAGTCTTAAAGGCGTTTCCACCCAAGTTCAACATGAAGATCACAACAATGGAAGAATCAAGGGATCTGGGGAAGATCTCTCTGACGGAGCTGTTTTCTGTACTAAAGGCGTATGAGTATAAAATGCCAAGAATGGGTATAGAAGAGACCTCAACTTCTAGTCCCACTGCTGCCCTGGTTGCTGCAGAAAGATCAAGAAGATCAGCCGGGAAGATAAGAGAAGTGGACTCATCTGATGAGACCACACTGCTCAACAAAAAGGAGTACACTGCTGGCGATGTTGCTTTGTTATTAAATGGGTTCAAAAAGTTCTATAAAAGAAAAATGAATAACAAATATAACAATGCTTCTACTTATAAACCTACCTCTTATTCTCATGATAGTAAGGATGATTTTAAATCCAAACTAATATGCTATAACTGCAGGAAATTGGGACATTTCATTAAGGACTGCCCATATCCTAAAGTTGAGAAGTATACTGAGTAGGAAAAGAAAGCGAGAAAAGAGAGGAGACATCAGAAGAGCAAAGTATTGTTGGCTGAAGCTGAAAAGATAGCAGCCATCTACTCGTCTAATTCAGAATCTTGGACATCAGATGATGACTCAGCCGAAGAAGAGACACCCGCACTGCTCTGTCTCATGGCCAAAAAATCAGAGGATTCCGACAATGAGGTAACTCTCTCTGAAAATGAAAATGAGCTATTTAGTTCATTTGAGCAAATGATGAAAAACAACACAAATGTTGTTAATGAGTTTGCAAAGTTTAAGGAAGAGATGACTGTGCTGAAAAAGCAAAATACTGAACTGAAACTTAATGTTGAAAAACAACAAGAATCAGCTAAGTATAAAAAGCTTTTGCATGAGTATGAGTCTCTGAAAGCTGAATGTGAAGTTTACAAAGGAAAAATCATGGAGCTTGAAAAGATAATATTTAGTCATGATAAGTCGTCTGTTGCATCAGTATAAATACCTAATGATCAGAGAACACCTTTAGTAAAAGAGAATTTAGAACTGAACAAGACTGAAAAGTTTATATCTGCTGATAACAGTAATGTTATTTTATATGTTTAAACTGCTAAATCTACTTCACTTGATATAGAGAAAAATGAGAAGAAATCTCCTAAGGCTAAAAAGGGTAAAAAGCCTGAAAATGAAAAACAGAATGGTAAAACCAAACAGCAGAGTAGTCCTAAGAAGTCTGCTGATAAGAGTAAAACCAATCAGACTAGTAAAACTAAGTCGTCTGTTAAAGAGCAAGTAAAGAGCAAACCTAAGAAGCAAAGAAGTTATAATAATGATGCTTGGTATGGAAATGAGTCTTATTATGTGTAACCTGCTTACTCATCTTATTATGCTGCACCTCATTATCCACCTTATTATGCTACATTTCATGCTCATCCAATGCATGCATACCCTGCTTATCATGCACCCTACCCTGCTTATAAGCATTATTCACATCATAATGATTATCAACATAATATGCCTGCTGATTATGGTGACGAAAAAGTTGCTCGTGCTCCTGCTAAAACTCAAAAGCCTAAGAAGAAGCCTAAGACTTCAACATCTTGGGTTGTCAAAGGTGATACTAATCCACCAGGACCCTCTCAATAAAGGGTACCTAAAACAATTTTCTTTTGTTTTGTAGGTTAGGATTAGGATTAGGAGTAAAGTAGAGAAGAAATGGTACTTGGACAGTGGATGTTCAGGCACATGTATGGAGACATACATGAACTGACTGATGCTGCTGCCGTAAATGGTCTAAGAGTCACTTTTGGAGACAGCAAAGAAGGCAAGATTGTTGCGGTTGGAAAGCTAATCAAAGGAAACATTGAGATATCTGACGTCTCTTATGTAAATGGCCTGAAGTACAATCTGCTGAGCATAAGTCAATTTTGTGACAAGGGATTTTCTGTTATCTTCTCATCAGATAGGTGCTACGTTGAACAAATTGGAACAAAGAAGGTTATCTTATTTGGAAGAAGACAGGGGAATATCTATGTAGTCGACTGGAATTCTGTGGATAGGAATTCTAATGTTTGTTTGGTGGCTTCTACACCAAGTGAAATCAGCTGGCTTTGGCACAAAAGAATGAATCATTTGAATTTCAAGACCATAAACATATTAATAAAGAATGATTTGGTAGAAAGAATTCCAAAGACAGTCATGAGCAAAGATAAGCTCTGTGACGCCTGTCAGAAGGGTAAACAAGTGAAGTCCACTTTCAAAAGCAAGAAACACCAATCTTCAACCAGAATTTTGGAGCTACTACCTATGGATCTGTTTGGCCCTATTGATCCTATCAGCAATGGTGGAAAGAAATACTGCCTAGCTGTTGTGAATGATTATTCAAGATTTACTTGGGTGATTTTCATGAAGAAGAAAAGTGAAATCAAGGAACATCTTATCAATCTGATGAAACTGATCCAGAATGAAAAGAGTAAAAGAATATTGAAAATTAGATCAGATAGAGGGACTGAATTTACAAACTCTACTGTTGAAGAGTATTGTAACTCCAGAGGAATCAACCATGAGTACTCTGCTGTCAGGACCCCTCAACAAAATGGAGTTGCTGAAAGGAGAAACAGAACTCTAAAAGAAGCTACTAGAACAATGATAGATGAATCAAAACTGCCCCAAAGATTCTGGGCAGAAGCCACAAATACAGCCTGCTACACCCAGAACAGATGCATGATCAACTAAAGTCAAAACAAGACACCCTATGAGCTGTGGAACAACAGAAAGCCTAATACACACTATCTTAGGATTTTTGGTTGTAAATGTTATGTTTTGAATAATGGGAAAAATCACCTTACTGCTTTTGCAGAAAAGGCTGATGAAGCTGTCTTTGTAGGATATTCTAATGTTAGTAAAGCTTACAGAGTCTTTAACAAAAGAACTTTACTTGTAGAAGAATCTATTCATGTAGTATTTGATTAACCAAACCAATCTTCTAAAAAGAATCAAAGTGCTAATCAAGAAATATCTGCTGACTTTCAGAAATTGAATGTGGAAAGAAAAGAAGAGTATGTACCCATCTTACTACCTGATCTAAACCAAGCTGGTAACTCAAGTGTTGTTCAAAATAAGTCTGCTGATTGTCTAACAGAGGAGTTGCAAACAGCTGACAGACCAGAGCCTGTTCAACAGACTACTACTGAGACTCCAACAGTAGTGTTGCAAGATCAATCAAGAGGACAACATCCAGATTTGCAACCTGATCTCAGATGGCTCAGAGATCACCCACCTGATCTAGTGATTGGTGATCCATTGGATAGAGTGAGAACAAGAAGGTCAACTACAAATGAAACAATGTTTGTAAGTTTTCTTTCACAAATTACGCCCAAGATAATTGATGAAGCTCTTAGTGATTCTCACTGGATTGAAGCAATGCAAGAAGAGTTAAATCAGTTTGAAAGGAATGAAGTCTGGTACTTAGTTCCCAGACATACTCATCAAAGGGTAATTGGCACTAAGTGGGTATTCAGGAATAAAATGAATGAAAATGGTATTGTTACCAGAAATAAAGCAAGACTAGTTGCCAAAGGTTGCTGCCAGGAAGGAGGCATTGATTTTGATGAGACATTCGCACCAGTTGCAAGGCTTGAAGCAATCAGATTATTCTTAGCCTATGCTGCTCACAAGAATTTCACTGTCTATCAGATGGATGTGAAGTCTGCTTTTCTCAATGGAGAATTGCAAGAAAAAGTTTATGTTGAACAACCTCATGGATTTGAGGCCTATCAACAGGGAGACAAAATATATCGTCTAAAGAAAGCTCTTTATGGACTGAAACAGGCTCCAAGAGCATGGTATAATACTTTATCTGATTTTCTTTTAATTAAAGGATTTCATAAAGGTAAAGTAGATAAGACTTTGTTCACTATTGAATGGGATAATCATATATTGTTAGTTCAAATATATGTGGACGATATTATTTTTGGTTCAACTAACCAACAGATGTGTGAAAAGTTCTCTAAGCTGATGCAAAACAAGTTTGAAATGAGCATGATGGGAGAACTAAATTACTTTCTTGGATTACAAGTCAAACAGCTGCCTGATGGTATTTTTATTAATCAAGCACAGTACACAAAAGATCTGTTCAAGAAATTTGGCATGAAAACTAGCTCATCTGTTCGTGTTCCTATATCTACTGGACTTCGTCTGGATAAAGATGAAGATGGCAAATCAGTTGACATCACCAAATACAGAGGCATAATAGTGTCACTGTTATACTTAACAGCTAGCAGACCTGATATTATGTATTCTGTTGGGGTTTGTGCGAGATATCAATCAAATCCTAAGGAATCTCATCTCTTAGCTGCTAAAAGGATATTAAGGTATCTCAAAGACACTCAAGAATTGGGATTGTGGTATCCAAGGGAATCAGGATTTGAACTTATTGGATATTCAGATTCTGACCTTGCTGGCTGCAAGATTGATAGGAAGAGTACTACATGTACTTGTCAATTTCTAGGCAGTCGTCTGATCTCATGGATGAGTAAGAAACAGACTTCAGTATCCATATCTACTGCTGAAGCTGAATACATTGTTGCTGGAGCATGTTGTGCACATATACTATGGTTGAAGCATCAACTAGAAGATTACAATCTCAAGATCAGTGGAATACCTATCTACTGTGACAATACAAGTGCAATTTCACTTACTCAGAACACTACTAGTCATTCCAGGACTAAGCATATTGAGATCAAACATCACTTCATATGAGATCATGTTGAAAAAGGAAATGTTATTATTGAGTATGTTCATACAGAAAATCAGATCGCTGACATTTTCACCAAACCATTGAGTGATGCAAGATTTTCTACTTTAAGAGTGGAACTGAACTTGTTAAAATTGGATTCATAAGCTGAGGGGGAACCTATCAGAAGACTGGGTTCATCAGCTGACTAATCTGATAGCAACAAGTGTTACTCTTCAAGAAGACTGACTCTCAACAGACTAGTTGACTGATGAATTCTTGAATTCAGGGGGAACGTGTAAGACTAGCGGTACTCCTGTTTTAAAGATGAAATCTTCAATGACAGTTAGTTGAAGTTGTTTTAATCAGAATATTTGTTCTTAATTCTTCAAGACTTGAGGATTATTTATCTTGTTGGATTGACAAACAGCAAAGCAAGATCACTAGATATTGGCTTTCACTAGTGATATATTGTATCAGACAAGTCATCTTCCAGATAAGTATTATTTTACTCATCTGTTTACTTATGTCAATTTATAAACAGTGTTGTATTAAAAACGTTATATCAGAAACACGCTTTTATAAATAAGAGATTAGTGGCGTTTCAACTTCCCGCCTAGTCTGACATAATTAATGAATTTTGAAATTCGCGTATCTCGCTCACACGATTTACTTTATCAGTAACTGATCTAACGGTTGGCTTGAATCACGGAAACCGACATCAAACCAACCTTTATAAATCCAGATCTGATCAGCTGACTGATCTTTTACGCGCGCTTCAAATTTTTCTAAGTACAGAGCATTCTATCCTTCATATTTTCTGCAAAATTCTCTCTGTTCCTAGTTGAGAAGATAAGATACAACAAATGGATGAACTACATATTAAAGAAGACATGTGAAGAATTCAGAGCCTGGAAGGAGGTTGCTGCTGAAGAGAGATGGATTATGAATTGGCTCCAAACCAATAATATCCAACAAGCCTTAGAAACTGATTTCTTCCATGACAGAGTACATGAGTATGCAAAACTCATTGTGACTCAGGAGGCTACTGCTCTCAAGAAATCCTTGCCAAACAAACCTGGTCCTACTGATGACCTTTTTTAGAGAGCAATCAAAGTTGCAGTATATGTCACTTTGGAAAAGTGGGTGGAAAGATCAGTCTACATCAAAGGAACCTCAAGTGATCTGCCCAGTTTACCAAGTCTGCAACAGATAGCCTTTGGTTCTGAAGTCAGCTCTTATCAAGAGCAAAACAGCCAACCTCAGACAACGTCTTCCTTTGTGCCTATTGATTTTATACGTCAGAAGACCGTTGTATCTGCTGATGGTTCTGGTATTGTTCATTTGGAAGATAAGCCAGCTGATAAATAATCAACTAAAGAACAGAAGACAGCTGAGCCAAATGCTGAACCTGCTACAAAGCTGTTAACTGATGCACCTTCCATTCCAGCTGAACCTGCTCAACCTTCAATCATGGACTCCATAAAAGCCTTGATTGAAAACTCAATGAAGGAAATGGAAGAGAGGAACAAAGAGTTGTTGTGCAAGTTTGAAGAAACAGCTGCCAAACTTGTTCAAATTGCTGTGGAAAGCCTTCCACAACCAGCTGACCAATCCATGCTGCTTAAAGAAGGAATTGTTGCATTGACTCGTCAAGTTGAAGATGTCAAGATGGATGTGAATCAGATTCATGCAATTCTTCAAAGACATGAGATGGACTGGACTAAAGTTGGTCAAGCATTTCAAGAGGCAACTGAAGCAGAGACTGAAAAGACTGCCTATCTGTTCTAGAATTTCACTGACCAAGCTGCTCAGGTTACTTCAGAGATGGTCACCTTACAAGTAAATGTGGATTATCTGAATGACCAGACTGCTGCCTTGAAGTGTAATCAAGTTCAACAGAATCTTCGACTTCAAACCGTGGATCAAAACATCAGACTGCTATGTGATGCTGTAAACATTACTCCTGTTCCAGTTGCTCAACTCAACCCTACTGATGATGACAAAAAGGGGGAAGGGGGATCAGCCAACAAAAAGAATGTTGCATCTGTTGTTGAAGTTACTGAGAAAGTGGAGTCTAATGAAAAGCCTGCTGATGAAGAGACAAGTAGACCAACTGCTGAAGTAACCAAGACAAAGGAAGCTGCTGATGAAGAAGCTGAAAATGTTGAAGAGCCTAGGGATGTGGCAAAATCAGACAAAGAGATTGCTGCTTCCAAAGACTCTGCTGAAGAACAGTTAGATCCATTCAGGAAAACCAGCAGGATTCAAGAAATCAGAAGAAGAGTCGAAGCTACAAATAGAAACTTGACTAATGCTGATCTGTTTTCCAGTGGAGAAGAAGAAAATGATGAAGATGAGGAACTAGAAGAAGAGGAAGAAGATGAAGATGAAGAAGTTGAAGACTAGACTAGACTTTATAGAGTAGGTTACTTGTTGAAAATCATTGTATCAGCTTACTTTGTTTGTAATTTCACTTTAAGTCTTTCTTTGTAAACTTGCACTGTAATACTCATTGAAAATTTACAAAAGTCAAGTTTCCAACATATAATTTCTATCTCAGAAATTTTTGAGGACTTAACTTTAGTTTTAGGTATAGGTACTTAGCTGAAGTTTTGTCATTATCAAAAAGGGGAAAATTGTTGGATGAAGATGAAGACTTAGAAGTAAAGGGAGGTTTTGATGATTTCCAAAACATCATCACCAGCTAAGTAATGGAAACTTAGTCAATCCCTTAAAAGATTTTTGACCAAGGAAGAAGCCAAATCAGAAGGGTCAAATCTTATGGTCCAGAAGACTACTGATCTGTTGCTGAAGAATGGAATCAGACTGGTGGATTTTCAGCAGACTCAAATCAGATGAGATCAGTTTGGGATCAGCCGAGTATTCATCAGACGAGTGGATTCGATCAGCAGAGTGGTATTGATCAGAAGTTATTGCAACGGTAATAAATGCACCTGAAGTAATAAATGTTGAAGAGAAAGGGTATTAAAGACAAATGATTGAAGAGAAACCTCAGATCAGCAGAGTGCATTTAATGTGACCTGACAGAAAGTACATCAGAGTGTACAGTGCTCAGTCGTAGGTAGCCGTTTCTGAAACAAGGACCAGTACTCGAGGATTTGGACACCTGTCGATCTCTCAATGGGCATATTTTCAAACCTAAAGTATAAATAGTTCAAGTTCAAGAGTTAGAGAAAAAGGGACAACACAACTGAGAGCAAATTTCGAAGCTGAACTTTTCTAAGTCTCAAACTCAAGAACAGAACACTCATCAGCCTAGTCATCTGTTGACGAAAGCAGAAAAGAGAGATAAAAGAATACATATAAATATGAGTGATTTTGTTAGAGAAGTGTTGTGAGAAGTAGATGCCAATCTTAGCGAGTGATATTACTTCAGGGGATAGGTTTTCTTTGTGATTCCCTATTACGCACTTGTGGCCATTTCATTTATTGTTTGGCGCAAGCATTGTATATTGTAAACTGTGTGTTTATAGTATAACTCAAGATCTAAGTGACTTGGAAGAGTGGACTAAATGATTTTTATCCATATAACCACTATAAAAATTCTGGTGTTTATACTTGCATTATTTTCTTGCATATTTTCAAAAAGCATACTAAACACTTAAAGATTAATTGTTGAAAAGATTTTAAAAGGAGTTTGCAAAAATTGGGGATAAATTTTTTTCTAAGTTAAGAAAACTACTTGTCAAAAACACATGACAAATCCGATGAAAGAAGTTATTTTAAAACTCTGATTTTCTCAAAATCAGCTAAGTAAAATCAGAAGAATGGTCAACTCTGCTGCTCAAAGTTTTGTGCTAGATCAGCTTAGTCTACTTACGAATCTTGATCAGCTTAGTCTGCTGACAGAAAAAGTTAGAGAATTTTAAAGGTAAAATTTTAAGAGGTCTATTCACCCTCCACCCTCCCCCCCTCTAGACCTCATCTGACCACTTGGGACCAACATCTCCAGAGCCACACTAAGTTGATGTTCTTTGATAGCATCATTTCCTTCGCTCGGCTCACAGACTTTATCCCACATCTCCTTAGATGTTTTGAGATATTTGATCTTCTGGATTCTTTCTTGATGGACTTAGCCACCTCGTCAAGATTGACTAACTTAACTTCTTCAGGAGTCAGCTCATCCAGCTTTTTGTCAACGATCTGATCAGGCTGGTCAGCAACCTTCATAGTCTTCTTAAATCTGAATGGTCCTTGTGTAATACATGTAAACATGTTATCATTATATGTAGCAAGAAGGATATTTATTCTAATTTTTCAATAAGACGAGTTCGCTTATCAGCAGGGTAAGACGACTCAGCTGTTTTTGCATTTAGCTTATCACTAGAGTAGACTACTTAGCTAATTTATCTTATCAAGCTTATAAAATCAGAGTTTCAAATAATGATGGAACATATAATGTATATGTATTTTTCAATGTTTTCAACTCAATTCAAACTTTAAAGCATAAAGAAATTTTACCCCAAGTTATGAATTCCTCAATTTAAAAGACTCTTCTTTTAAAGTATTTACTTAGCTTATTAAATATGCAATGCGATGCAAGTAAAGTAAATAACATAAGGAATTTTATAGTGGTTCGGCTGGAACAAATTTTCTTAGTCCACTATTCTAAATTACACAGATTTAGGTTATACTAGAAACACAAAGTGATCAGTACAAACTTGAGCTTTTATAACAAATGGCAAGCCTCAAGTGGAACACTTAGTTCTCATATATATCACTCAGAAAAACCTACTCTAAAGCACTCAGCTAAAGAACACTTAAGTTTTATAACAAATGATAAGTCTTAAGTAAGAACACCCGGTTCGCTCTCGAAAAATCACTCAGATTAACCTTGCTCTTTCAGTATAGGAAATCACTTAGACAACTAACACTACGAAGTTATCACTTCACAAAGATGGATATAAACTCCTTATAACATTCAGTTGAATTTCACTCAGACAGATAAGTTTTGATCTTGTTCTTCAACAAAAAGTTTCGTCAACAGATGACTTCGCTTATGATCAGACTACTCAACTGATGGAACTTGCTCGTATGATATGATCTGGAGTTGCGCAAGTCTCTCTTCAATCTTCAGTCTATGATCTATTTATACTCTTGAATTTGAAATTATGCCCGTTGAAGATAGGAAAAATTACATTTTAATCCTAAGTAACGTTATTCTTCTCGACGACAGCTTTTGCAGACTGTTGCTCACTGTACACACTGTTGTACGGATATCTACTTTATGTCAGTCACATTTAATACACTAAACTTGTTACCATTGGAGAGCTTACTGACCGACTTCACTGTACACAAGAATATATAGAAAAAATTAAAAGATCTAACAAAACGAGAGGTTCAACCAAGCCACCATCGAAGAAAAACAAAAATACATTCAACACATCAATAATTTGCATAGACAACGTTCTTCATGAGAGTGGTTTCTTAGAGCTCAAATGACCCAACATGAATCAAATGGTTAGTACTTGTAATTATTTTTCCAGGTAAAATCTTATATTCAAAACTGTTCATATTCCATTTTCCTTGATTTAAAATATGTCATTATCCTTTTAGGGTCGAAATTCTACGATCCTGCATGCTCAGAGATGCATGAATTGAAAAAAAAAAATGCCTAATTGCATTCATTGCGGAGCTGAAAGATTTGAATACGAGCCTCCAAGTTTTTGTTATGGTGATGTAAAAATTGAATTGGCACCCAATGAAATACCGAATGAGTTGTATGAGTTATTTACTTCTCAATCCAAAGAGGCCATCAACTTTCGAAAAAATATTCATTGTTTGAATTGTATATTCTCTTTTACCTCATTTATTGTTAAACTACAAAAAGAGCTTGCATCTGCAGGGCACATAGTAAGTGTATGTAAAAATCGTTTATCAATTAAAACATAATCGCATCTTACCCTGAATTTAAACAGGAAAAATCGAAAGAAATCGACAACTTAAAATGGGAAAATTATGAAAATAGGTTATAATATATAAAAAAAATATGGTAAATCAGTAAAAATATATATTAAACCGATAAAAATAAATGAAATTGGCAAAAAAATGTGCTAAACTGGTGGATAACATATTAAACAAATGAATTAAATAAGTGAATAACGGCTTGGGTAGGTAAAAAAATTCATTTCAAATGAGAAAGAAGTTGAAATCTATTTTAAAATGGACGGAAATCCATATGATAAAAAAATTAGAATTTTATTACTTTTTTTGTCAATCAATGCAAAAGATTTGAGCTAGAGATTTATAATCAATCAAGTCCAAATCTATCCATTCAAATGGACCTTAATATATACATCAACTAAATTGTCTTTATTGTCTCATACTTGTTGTCACATTCATTTTACAAGTTCGTGATGATAAAAACTTATCGCTTTTGACAAATACGAAGACAAATGATATTAATTGTTGTATTAAAAATTTTAATGCTTTATTTAATAATTTTATATTGGTTAAATAAGAAATTTAAAGACGTACAATAATATGTAGCCCTTAAATCATATTATAGAACTAATGAACTAAATAATTTTCTTATGATCTTATTTTATAATAAAATTTACAAGATCTCATAACTAAATCAATCATCATTTTATATTTGATTATAAATTGAAAACCATCATTCTTTAATAAAATAATAATTATAATGAAAAATAAATTTCATAAAAATAAATAGAATATCAGTAATTAATTTGTGCTATTTTATGTCATGATAAAGTTACTTTTACTTTAATTTATAAAAAGTATCCATGAAATTAGTTATACACGTACAACATACGTGCACTTTTCTAGTTATTATAAAAGTTACTTTCTTATCCTGATTAATTGTAATGTTGATTAAAATAAATTACTAACAAAATAAATTTACACCGTACGCTCGTCCATTTACGATTTTACGCTAAAAAAAATCAATCGATTAAAGGACCACTAATCGATTGATTTTTGGCTGTGGTAGGTGAAGAAGACACATTTGTAATTAACTTTTTTAACTAATTGATCAATCATGATCAGGAGGTTCTGTTTACAATAATTGGTTCTATAATTGGGAGACAAATTAAAAATAATAAATACTGTGCTTTAAATTAATTAATATACAAAACTATATATATATATATATATATATATATATATATTTATAGATCTCAATATTTTTATTTATTACATTGATGATTAAATTAGTCACCAATATCTAGCGATAGTTCTAATTTCAAAATTTTCTCTTAATATGTTTTTTTTTTTTTTGATAATTTTTTCACTTAATATATTACTCCATAACCTGGAACAAGTATTTGACAATATACACCCTGTACAGTGCCGTAGATTATGGATCAATTTTATGTGTTCTCATTTAAAATAAGAGAATATTTCTGATTTGGAGTCAAATAATATAATATGAAATTAATATATAACATACTTGAAAAGTTATTTGCATGAGAATTCAAAACAATCGTTTCTATTAGTTTTTTTTGGTAATTAGTTTTCCTTATTCTTAGTCAAATAGTTTTCTTATTTTTTGATATTTAGTATTCATAAAAGTTTAGAAGTTATTTGTTTCTTTTGTCACAATTATATATTAAGAATTGTAATTTTATTATTATACAAACATATGACTGATCTAGTGGAATAGATTAGTCACTACAAAGTAGTGAATTGAAATTAAAATTCAACTTTTGATAAAAGTATAGTTCATTGGTGCATATTTCTTTAATTGTTTCGTTGCAATTTAAAATATTTGTTATTCTGACCGACTTCAACAACATAACAAGAAACAAAATTTCAATTCCTTTCCGTGAAACTTACTTATCAATGTCAATTCATCAATAAATAATTGGCAAAATTCCATAAATAGTCATGTAACTTTGGGTCCGTTCAATAATAGTCCTACAAATATATTGAACACACATTTAATACTTTAACATTCACTCAACTTCAATTTTAATCATATGCATAATAAATTCAGTCCTCTAACTTTCAGTAAGTTTCAATTTTTGTCCTGCAGTTGCAAATTTCGTCCTCTAACTCTCAAAAAAATTCAGCCTTGTCCTAGAGTTACAAATTATTTTTCCAGTAATATGATCAAATTTGTAATTACATGACGAAATTAAAACTTACTGAAAGTTAGAGGATGAGATTTGCTCTACACAGATCTAAAATTGAAATTATGTGAAGATTAAATGATTAAATACGTGTTCAGTATAATTATAGGACTATTATTGAAGAAAAATTAAAGTTACATTATCATTTTTGAAATTTTGCCGTAAATAATTACAGTAAAAGTTAATTAGATCCCTCATCTGCCTAAAAATTAGCTAAAGACAAAAACACCCCATGTACTTGGTCTAACTCCCAAAAAATCACATGTGTTATTTTAACTCCCAAAAAACTTCATGTGGTTGGTTTTAATTACCACACTCAACTCAAGTATAATTTTACTTTTGACTTTTGGTGGAATGACAAAATTATCTGTGTTTGTTTTTTTTTTAAATTTATTTATTCTTTTTAAAAACCTAAGTATATACTACTTGGATCGAGTGTAATATTTAAAACTAAACACAGGGTTTTTTTTTAGATTTAAAATAACACAGAGGGGTTTTTGGTAGTTAAGCAAAGAATATGGGGTGTTTTTATCTTTCGATGTCAGGGTAAAATTGTCATATCAAAAGCAAAATGTGACAAATACTTGTAATTTTTCGCGTTTGAATCACTCTTTTCCAAGGGTATATTTGACATTTATTTGAGATCATGGAGAGTTTTTTGGAGTTAAAATAACACATAATTTTTTTTGGGAGTTAGACAAAGCATAGGGGATATTTTTGTCTTTCGCTCTCTCTAAAATCTGAATGTTATCTCTACCGTTGAGCGTGCATGTGAAAAGTGACAAAAAGAAGAAAAGAAAAGTGTCTCAATTATTAAGTACATGCCCATTATTGGTGAGCCCAATTTTTTAATCAATGAATTATTGGACGGAATAAATTGCGTTGTATCTGCGACAAGTAAAACATGGTACACATTGTCGCGATGGATATCATTGAATTGTTAAAGGAATAAATGAGTAATTTTTTGGCCAACTCATTTTGCACGTTGTGAAAACTTAGTGGGGGCTGCAATGGGGCATACTTTTAAATTTAGACGCATAAAGTCTGAATAATAATAATAATAATAATAATAATTATTATTATTATTTTTTTATAATTAATAATAATAATAATAATAATTATTATTATTATTATTATTATTATTATTATTATTTTATCAAACGTGATTGATATAGTGGATGGATTAGTACTTTCAAAGTGACGATTCAAATTCGAATCTCCGTTAAAAAAGATTTTCAGGCCATCTTCAGTGACTCCACTACACCCCTTTCCCTCAGATTTTCCTTCCCCTTCCCCATTCTCTTTTTTCATAGTCATTTTCAATTACTCAATATTTCCATTTAATTTATTTTCAATTATAATATTTCTGCACTATTACTTAATAATAATAATAATAATAATAATAACAACAATACATAATAATAATAAATATAATAATAATAATAATAATAATAATAATAATAATAATAATAATAAATAATTATAATTAATGAAGTTAACATTGGCATTAATAATAAGAAATTTGACATTGGCATTAATAATAAGAAATTTAACACTGACATTAATAATAAGAAAAAAATTATGATCGTTTTTTAATTTAAACGGCGTTTGTCGTATGTAATCGTATTTATTTGTGATTGTTTCAATATATGATTGTTAGGGTTATATCGTTTTTAATTTAATGAATCGTATTTAAAATATGTAATATTTAATTATTTTTAATCCATAAATTGTTTTTACTTATGTTATTCTAAATTAACACAAATAAAGTTTCTTAAATTAAGGTTAAATTTAATTTTTTTAAATAAAATACAAATTAAATTTTCTTACAATATTATTAAATTTCAAATAATAATATAATAAATTAATGTTAAGTTTACAAATTAAAAGTTACAATTATAAAAGTAATAAAATTAGATTAATGTTAAGATTTTTTTTTAAAAATATTAATAATAATTTTTATTATAAAATAAATTAATTAAACAAAAAAAAAACAAAAAAATGAAAAACAAAACAAAGAAACAATGCATGTGGTCCACTCTCGATGGGTGGGGTGGTCCAGCCACACACCAGCCCACCCACCTGGGTGGTGGATATCCCTTGAGCTACTCTTCCATAATAATTTTTTTCCATCTTTTTTCCTCCACACATTCCTCTCTCCTTTAATTAATGGAGATGCCCTCATATAAATATGTCCGATATGTCTCAAAATGTATTAAACCCTTGAATACAAAAAAAATATATATATAAAATTACTACTTTAGATTAATTAATTTTTTGTTAAACCTGAGGATGAATTCATGACAAAAATCGCCTAATATTTTTTTTTAATAAAATTAGGTAGCTCAACATCATAAGGGGAGATACTTAAAACTAGTTTAGATTTGACTTGGCAAGACTGTACCATTACTCAATCAAATAATAAATAAATTTTGTTTACAGGAAAAGTTTATAATTTTAGTCCAACTGTGTGTAATGGATTTAGCACTTCGGTTCTGTAATTTATGTAATTATTCATTTGTTATATTTTTTTTAATATTAGTCCCACACTTTACAAAATTCTACATTTAATTTTAAAAGTTTAATTTTTTTTTTTTGGCTTTTTTGGTCTCATATATATTATATTTTATGTCTAACATTTTATGTCACATAAGACCATTGTAGATCCACACTTAGCTAGTTAGGGTCCCACATTGAATGAAAATTAGGCGAAAAGACTCAAAAAGCAAAATATTTAAAAATAAATAAAAATTGGACCAATAGTTTAATTATTTAAAGTACATGACCAAGAGTGTTTATATAATTTAAGATCCACTCTTAAGTCTCTTATAGGTTTAAAAGTTCAATTTTCCCTAAATTATCATACCTTAAGCAAATTAAAATGAATTCAAATAGGTTTTCCTACGAATATGTGATTGGTCTAGTGGAAGGAACTAGTCACTACAAAGTAGTGAACCCAAATTCGAATTTCTATTGAGAGAGGTTCTAACTTAATATGTCCGACGCGCCTCAAAAGAAATTAAACTCTTGGAAAACCAAAAAAAAAAAAACAGGTTTTCCTACTTGTGCCTATTTCTTTAAAACAATTTATCAAACATACGTTCCTGAGTAAAATAATCTCAAAAATTGCTTTCCCATGACTAAAAAGTTTTAAAACATGCACAAATAATTTTCTTAATCAACGTATACATGCGAACTTATTAGTAAAAGACTCTTCCTCTTGATTATTAGACAAAATAACCAATTTACACATGTTAAAACTAAGGTTGACTGCATTAATTATTGTTTTCTTTTTCACTTGGTCTTACAATGCTCTTTCTAAAATGAAATTTTACGGGACAGAGGTGTACGTACATGAGATATCCTATATTAATCACTAAAAAGTCCATAAAAAATCTGAATTACGATTTTTTATCAAAATGTCCAAGTATTACATGGCAATGGGACATTTTAAAAAAAAAATCCAATAAATTACATAAATAATCCTTCAACAAATATATTTCAAAAATAGAATAATTTTTCTCTCTTCTTTATTTTCTTGTCATTTTCTCTCTCTAAATTATATTTCCATCACATCTTCATCTCCAAATCACCAACCCCCGCCTTCATAACTAACTAAAAATAATTTTATCTCTTCCATTTTTTCCCAAAATTCAAACCACCTCCTCACCCACAAGACCTCTCCCAACCATCCTATCCCCACCGCAGTTTTTTCCCACGTCCTGATTCGGGTTAGCCTAAATTTTGATTTTTTGTTTTGATGAACTGAGTTATTACAAAAAAAAATTATTGGTATTGGGAAGTTTGAATCATTTTGTTTTCTTTGATTTTTGTTTTATCATTGGTAATTAATTCATCTTTTGAGCTAAATTCTTCGAGATTTTAAAATTTTATGTGTAGATTACTAAGCTTGGTCATTTACGTGCACCAACCAAGTTCTTAATGTATAATAATAACTAATGTGAATTTAGCCCAAACACATGATTCGGCCAATTTATGCAACCACAAGACCACATAATTAACATATTGTGCATGTTATGTGAGTCAATATCTTAAACGTTTATCATTTCTTTCATCTGAACAAAATTACCTAAAATAATGATAGTCACAAAGTATAAAAAATTAGGGCCCCTCCATAATAAATGCCCTAGGGCCTAGGCAAGGCAACCATGCCTGTCTATAGAGCCGGTTTCAAATTTAAGTCAAAGAATAGTCTTAAAATTTGAGTCCAATCTAATCAAATATGTTAAAAGTTTTTTTGCAAATGGTATTAGACTGTTAGTGCGTGAAAATTTCAATAGTTAGACTACTAATTACTGAAAGCGAAACCCATTAGTTACAAATAAATTAAGCCAGATTACTAAGTTTTAGATTACTAAGCTTGGTCATTTTACGTGCACCAACCAAGTTCTTAATGTATAATAATAACTAATGTGAATTTAGCCATGTGAAATAAATAATACTCAATTTACTCCCTTGTGAAAATAAAAAATAAAAAATAAAAATTTACCTCCTTTAATCGGAGAGTGTAACTCATTGCTGAAATTGAGACTGAACATGAAAAGTGATTTTGCAACATGAGGGGGTAAATTGCCTTAAAACATAACACAAGGGGTAAATTGTCACATTTATATCATAACACAGGGGGGTGAACTTCCATATTATCATAACACAAGGGGTAAATTGCAACATATAAAAATAACAGGGATATGGTGTGAAACACTTATAAGATTATATGGGGTAAATTGAACATTATAAAAACCAACAGAGATAAATTGAATATTTCTGTATACTATAGGGGGTAAATTGCCATTAACTCTATATAATAATATTAAAGTGTTTGTACACTTGCATATTATCAGCCTATAAATAACTTCACAAGAGATTTGCTTTTCCACCACAATTTAGCCAAAAGCACTTAAGCATACATTGCATACATATATCTTCACTAGCTACTTAAAGAAATGGATCCCCAATACAGAGCCGTAAAGGATAAATTGCTTGGCCCTAACTCCACTGAAATCATTGGCGCCATTCGACGTGATAGTTTCGACAAAGATCTTATTTTCGGAAGTGCCACCGCAGCTTTTCAGGTTCAAAATTCGGTGCTTTAATTTTCAAGTTCATGTTTCAGTATGTTCATACGAGAATCAAAATTTCGTTTCGAGTGTAGGTTTCAGTCAGCTAAATATTGGAAACTTTTTGAGAAACTTTCGGACACTAGGAAAAATTGTAAAAAATGTTACTTACTGAGTTCAAGGCAAAAATATAGTTTCAGAATTACACCTTATTTTCGTTTCCGTTGATTTAAAAACGAAAACTTTTCGATAATTTCGACGGAAAATATGAAAATTAAACTTTTTCATGTATGTGTAATATAGGTTGAAGGTGCAGGTAAAATGGGTGGTAAAGGACCGAGTATATGGGATCATTGGACGCTCAATCAACCAGGTACTAAATTTCTCCAAATATGTCGAACCTTGAAAATAGAGATCTTTCTATAGAGACATTAAAAGACTTTTTTATATATATAAATATAGAGAGAATTGTAATTTTAGAACCGAGCTTTATGTCAATTTGTACTTTTGATACTAAACAAAGAGTTATTGACAATTTAGTCCATGTGATATTTATAATGTTCAATTTGCCTTCTGTAATTTGAAAAATAACACTTTACTTCGTAATCTTAATAAAATTTCACACTATTACCCCCTGTATGTGTTATGATTAATGAGTTAATTTACCCCGTTATAAAATACTTTTCATGCTCACTCTCAATTTCGACGAGTGAGTTATACTCTTCACCTTAAGGAGGTAAATTGCTCCTTTAAAATTTTCAAGGGAAGGAAGGAGTAAAATGCTTTTTTTTTTTTTTTTTTTTTTTTTTTTTTTTTTTTTTTTTTTTTCAGTGGGTAAAGCTTTTCAAAGGGGTAAAATTAACATTAGCTCACCAAACAAATGCAAGTGAATACATTTGATACCATAATTTAACAATTTGTTCCACATTTGGTACCACCGTTAACTAAATTTGAAAGTTATCGTCAAATTGATGACGTGACCATTAAGTTAGTTTTAATTATTGCAAAAATAGTGACATCATTTATACCAGCTGACAGTTCTATCTTATAATATTTCAGACTGGCAAAATTATGCAATTTTCTCTATAACTATATCTAAAAGTAGAGTAATAATATAGTCATTCAATGTTGGCAGACAAAGTATTGGATGGCAGCAATGGAGATGTTGCTGTTGACCAGTATCACATGTACAAGGTATTTATTAATTAATTTTAAAATAAATTTTCTTCTTTCGAAAAAATACTTAGAGCAAATAAAACTTTATCTTTAATTAATAATGAAAAGTATTCTTCATTTTATATTTTTCCAGGAAGATGTGGCGTCAATGAAGACTGTAGGCTTGGAAGCTTACAGGTTTTCTATATCATGGCCTAGGATATTGCCAGGTAAATATGATGAACTATGGATCAAAGTTTCATTTTAAGTTTATATGTGTTTCGATTAACTAAATATTGAAAACTTATCGAGAAATTTTTGAAAACATTAGGAAAAGTTGTAAAAAATGTTACTAAACTAAGAAAAATAACAGAGTTTAAGGCAAAAATATAGTTTCGGAATCGGAATAACACCTTATTTTCGTTTCCATTGATTTAAAAGCGTAAAATTTTCGATGTTTTGACTGAAATTTTGATCCATATGATGAACAAGGTGGAAGAATAAATGCCGGCATAAACAGAGAAGGAATCCAATACTACAACAATCTTATTGACGAACTCTTGGCTAACGGTCTCGAGCCGTATGCGACTCTCTTCCACTGGGATCTTCCAAATGCTCTTGAACTTGAATATGGTGGCTTCTTATCTAATAAAATTGTGTAAGTAATTCAATCATGTACTTAATTTCACCAATAATTTATTAACGAGAGAATTGCATTTTTGGTACCGAGCTTTAAATAAATTTCTACTTTTGGTACCAAACAAATACATGTCAATACATTTAATATCATAATTTATCAAATCGTTCCACATTTGGTACCACCATTAACTAAATTTAAAATTCACCGTTAAATTGGTGACGTGACGTTAAGTCAGTTTCAATGATTAAAACCAACTTAACGGCTACATAACCAATTAGCGGTGATTTTTAAAATTAGTTAACTGCGGTACCAGATGAAGATCAATTTGTTAAATTATGGTACCAAATGTGTTGACTTGTATTTGTTTGGTACCAAAAAGTAAAATTTAACATAAAACTTTGTACCAAAAATGAAATTATCTCATTTATTAATTTCATGAGACAAAAGTTGATAGATAAGAAATGGGAAAAAAATCCAGGAAAGATTTTACCGAGTTTGCGGAGCTATGTTTTTGGGAATTCGGGGACCGTATTAAAAATTGGATCACATTCAACGAAGGATGGACCTACTGCAACTATGGATATGTGGCGGGCACAATGCCACCCGGCCGTGGTTTGTCCGCTGCAGAGCAAAGAAATTCGAGATATAAAATTTGTGGTCATAAGGGTTGTGGCACTCAACAAATTTGTGCCAATGGAGATGCAGGCACAGAGCCATATTTGGCGGCACACAACATGATCCTTGCCCATGCATATGCAGTGGATTCGTATAGAAAACTATTTCAGGTGCATGGAGAATTAATTTCATTGAGATTAATTGTTAACTATGTAATAATTTCAATTTCATTTATGTTGTTGTAAATATAACCTATTAATTGATTATGCTCGGAAAATAGGAGAATCAAGGTGGAAAGATTGGGGTCACAAATAATTGTCATTTTTTCGAACCTCTCAATGATACCGTTGAAGATAAGAATGCTTCCATTAGAGCTATTGATTGGATGATGGGATGGTAACTCAACTTCAATTCTCAATTATTTCTAAAATTAATCAATTCTTGTTTTAATAGCATGATAAGTACAAATCTAGTTTAAATACAAAGTTTCACATTAAGTTCAACAAAGATCTATTTTCCTTAGTTGATTTAATCTATTAATGCATTTAATTCTCGCATGATTTAGGTTTGTGGCTCCAGTAACTACGGGTGATTATCCTCCAAACATGAGGAAATCAGTAAAAGAACGACTTCCCACATTTTCTCCGGAAGAAACCAGACTAGTTAAGGGTTCTTACGATTTTCTGGGACTTAATTACTATACAACATGGTATGCAACCCATACACCCAGACTACCAGGTGAAAAACCCACTTATCTCTCAGACCAGGAGCTGACCACACATAGTAAGTATTTAAAATTTCTAAACCTTTTATAATTGAATAAGATTTTTCTTGTTTGATATTTTCTTTTATGATCTATTCCCTCATGGTTTACACTTTTTTTTATTTTTCTTGTTCAACCTCTATATTTGTAGCTGAAAAAGATGGTATTCCAATTGGTGATCCGGTAAACCAATTTATCCTTATAATTTTTTTTTCTTTAATAAATTTGTAGATTAAGATTAGATAATAACGATTTTTATTTTTCTTTATTGTTCAGACTGGTGCAACTTGGCTATTTATTGTTCCAAGAGGAATCTACAATATGTTGGTCTATGTTAAGGAAATATATAAGGCCGATCTTGTTTATATTACCGAGAATGGTAACTTAATTGGCATATTTAATATTAATTTTGTATGTATTAAACAAAATATATATATATTTCATAGATAGTAATGAGATTTGCATATTTTCATTTATATATATAGGGATGGCAGATGTCAATGATACGAGCCTTACAATTTCAAAAGCTAGGGTGGATGCTTTACGAGTTAGATACTTTAATGAGCATCTTTGGTACCTTAGAAAAGCAATTGTGTAAGTCATAATTCTAGCAATTCTAGTTTATTTAAGTGATTAAGTCTACATTCTTGAAATTATAGAATAAAATTCTCTATAATATCCATTTAATTAAGATTGTGCTTCTATGCAGAGAGGCTGGTATCAATGTGAAGGCTTATTTCTTATGGGCATTTGCTGATAATTTTGAATGGGCTGAAGGATACACAAGTCGATTTGGTATCTTTTATGTAGATTATAAGGACGGACGTTATACAAGAGTTCCCAAAACTTCAGCTATATGGTGGAAGAATTTCTTCACTAAAAGGATCAAGCAAGGCTTGTTGAAGAGAGAAGCTAAAGAAATTGATCGTGAATATGATTTGAGGAAGAAATATAGAACCAACAATGCATAAATTGCTCATTCTCGTTTGGTTTGAGCTCATAAAATGGTGTGTTTTTTTTTTATTTTTTTTCATTTCAGCCAATAAAACTAAGTTTGTTTTAGCTTAAGTTTGCTTTTGCTTGTATTCGTCCTAGAGTAATTTGCTTATGTTTGTATTCACCAACGGCCGTTTGGAGGCATTAGTAATTGAAATTGTGGTTTTGTTTTGTTCATTTTTGCATTGATTTAAATGATATTTTGATGTGATCATTTTGTATTGACTAATAGCAGAAAAAATTAAAAAAAATCTATTTTTACCTTAGAAATTATATATATGCAACTAGAAATCATACTAGTGTTTTTAAATGGGACAAGTTCTCTGAATGTATGAGAGTAGTATCCCGGAATTTTAAATAAACGTAAAATACATTTTTATTGATTTTAATTTAAATGAGAAACAAAAGAAAATAAAACAGTATTGTAAGTGGTATTGAATTGAATATTAAAAATAAAACTATAGTGGAGAACTAAGGAGAAGGTTTTATAAAATATAGATGAATTAATCGATCAATATAAAAATTAAAAGAGTCAACTAATAAATTATGTAATAAGAATTGTTGGTCAATCTTCAATTATCTTTAAACCTTGGACTCAATTAATAGATAGTGGAGACTTGGAGGTTTAATGAAAATTATTGAAATAAATTGTCTAGCTGTTGGTTGCTCTAGTAAAAGTCTCGAAGCATTTGAGATTTTTTTTAGTTTGAGACCTTTTAGAAAAAATAATAGAAAATGAAATCATTACAATACAGTTCAACCAAATCTTGTTTAAAAGTTAGTAAAACTTTTGCAACTGGACCCAGTGAATATGGAATCAATGATTGACTCATTAAGGCAACCTAATTTTTGGCTCTTTAAACAAGTAAACTAAGCTTAAACAAGGGGCAGGGCTAATTTTGAATGAGGGTTTTAATATTTTTAAAATTAAGAAATCATGTTTGAATTTTTTAGTTGGAAAAAAAAAAAAAAAAAAATCGGGTACCCGATAATGACCGGGACCGGGTCGCTCGTCTGACAGAGGATTTAAGACCACTGGGTAATAAGTAATATCAGGGCAAGGGCGGGGTAATGATGTTTTCTTTCTTTTACATTATAGACTAACGACGTTTTCTCTTTTTTTTGTTTTTTTTCAGGTTCATGTTTGAACGTCTTGAACTTTTGCTCAGAATAACATTCTTCGTTCCTTTGCACATCGTTTTAATTTCATATCCATTTTTCCTTCGATTATTTAATTTACTATATTTCTCTGTATTTTTTTTTCTTATATTGGGTTTTTAGACATCTTTAGATCTAATGAATATTTTTTTTTTTTGACGCAAAAGAGTTTTCATTGAAATTGAGTCTTCGGGAATTGAAGACACAAATATCAATTCTACTTAATGAATTGTAAGTTTTCGGTTAGTAGCATAATTTTCAGTGTAACATCATTGAATTTTTTCAAATCCTAAGATCAAATCTAATTTTTTGAATTATTCATATCGATAGTTTTTACTGGCTTTCAGCCAAATTACATATATGAACATTGATATATATTTTGGAAAAGAGAGATTGTTAACTAAAAACTAAAAGGTAAATAGACATGTAGAAGGGTTGGAGAAAATAGTCCTAACTACTTATTGAAATTGACACATGACAATTAGCTTCAAATTATCTTTTAATTGTTTAATTTTCTTGAAATTTATGGTCTCATATGGATTTTAAGACCCTTTAAAATTATTTCATGAAATTTATGATATTCATCTTATTGGTTATTTATTTTTTTTCATTTTTTTAAGAATACATATATCCATTAATTATTTCCTTCTTCAGATTTATCCTTTGTGTTATAATTTTATTTTCAGTTTCACTTCAAGTGATCAATTTTTTGATTTTATATGGATTTTAATACATTTTTTTTCCACATTGCATTAATTTATTCATAAAAACATTCATGTTTATTAAAACTTTATGCTTAACTAAAAAAAATCTCCTTCACGAATATCCCGCTACCCACCACTACTTTGTGGTCTCATGTCAAACTTCCTAGCAAGTCGACATGAGATGTTTAGGTCATTATTGTAATTCTAAACAATATTTAACAACGATAAAATGGGTATTTTATTATAAATTTTAGGGATGAAGTCACAAGGTAAAGGATATCAACAAGAGAAAACACAAAAGTTTAAATTATTGTTAACCAAATGGAATATTTTTGTAATTTCATTAAATTTTAAGGTGCATGTAAGCAATTGTCTCTAGCAAATAGCTACAAGACTTTTCTGTCAAAATTATTATATAATTTAATAAACCACTCAAACGAAAATCTTAAAATAAGTTAGAAGGTCACATACATAACCAAACTTAAAAACGAATTCCAATCAATAAAAAAGAAATTATGATGGTATGTGATTTCAATAGAAATATTGACCCTGCATTTTAATGTTTTATCTTTAGCACCATAATTTCAATCATGAAAAGTACAAAACTAAGATAAGTATTATTTATACATCTTGGGCAAACTAATTAGATGATTTAATGTTAGCATACGAGAATATATCTAAATCTTTCGCACTTTCTGAAAATCAAAATATTGATAATATTGTTTTTGACTCTTAATTCTCATCACACAAAAAGTCTGTGCGTTTTAATGAGAAACAATAATGTACTTTCTTTTTTTACTTTGTTTTTTTTCCTTTCAATTAAACATAACATGTTTGAATTTGATCCACAGTTTACTTACTTTTTCAATGGGTTATTGCAAATTTACTGCCTTATGAAACGCATAATCTTTGATCCCTCTCCCACCCACCCTGATTTGGGAAATAGCACTTTACCCCTTCTGTGAA
The DNA here is from genome assembly GCA_030819805.1 of Penstemon newberryi var. newberryi. NCBI lineage: Eukaryota > Viridiplantae > Streptophyta > Magnoliopsida > Lamiales > Plantaginaceae > Penstemon > Penstemon newberryi. The sequence goes on along the minus strand of JAUALY010000006.1, from coordinate 32,503,794 downwards.
ATTTTTAAATGAGCAGCTTACCTCATTCCAATGGAGAACACACTCTGAAATTGATAGTGGACATGAAAATTGATGCTTAAAAAGACAAAAATACCCATAAAGGGATATAAAGTGCCATATTTATCATAATATAGGGGGTAAAGTGTCACATTTATCATAATACAGAGGTAATATACCACATTTATCAAAACATGGGGTTAAAAGTGCAACATTTTAAGTTGATTGGGTCAAACTATAGTATAGACTCAAGTTCGAATCCTACTGGAGACATCACACTGGGGAAGACCTATACCCTTTGCACTCTTCGGTCCGAGCTGTAAATACACAGTCTAATAGATCAACAAAAAAAAAAAAAGGGATATCACTGCCAATTCGTATTTTTTTAAGTTTAAAAATGTCAAGGAGACGGTGTGAAACTTTTATATCACATAGGGATAAATTGTCATTAACTCATTTTTTGCTTATACTAAAGAACCAAGTTGAGATCTAGATAACTCATATCAATAATCTCACAAAAATGGTATTATATAAAATAATAAATTAATGTTATGATGTGCATAGCACAGGAATAAGCTAGTACATTATATATTTGAAGGGTGGGTGTTGACTTTAATTGATAAGTTTGGACTAAATCCGAATTTTCTAGAGTTTTGAATTTATTTTCTAAATCTATAAAATTCTATTATTGGCCATCACTTTTATGAAAAGTCCCAATGAAGCAAGAACCAATGAGTTGCTCCTAGAAAATAGCCAAAAATTCGGAAAATTGTTAACTCTTAAATAAATTATGAAACGTCCACCATTAAATTGCTCCTAAAAAGTAGCTAAAAATTAAGAAATTTATTTAGTACAGAGTAAGATAGGAAACATCTAAATTAGAGCTATTTTAGAATAAAAATTATTGAGTCTTTGAAATTTTAGTAAACGTTTTCTTTATCATATATATATAAGTCTGATATAGAAAAAGTTAGTTCCAATCTTAGTGAAATATGCATACTAAAATGGCCCTTATCAATATCTATATATCTATATATTATATGCTTTAAGGTAATTTTGATTCTAATATATTAATTTTAATCAATTCAAATTTCTTATTTTAATTTTTTGGCATTTTAAAATTTCTTTAAGTAAATTAGTACACAGATTAGGGGCATATTTTTTTATGGTAACTTCTAAATTTAAGGTTGTAATAAACACATTATCATTTTCGTATGAACTTGATAAAGAAACTTTCATTTCATCTATATCATGATTTTATAGAGTTTTAGTAACGAGTAAAATTCCTTTTAATTCAGTAATTCAAAATAATTTTCATTCCCTAAATAAATATTCATTATTGTCATAAAACACACATTAAATATGTCTAAGAATATTAGCATTATATACGACTCTTTTAAAAGAAAATTATTCTCATCAACTCCTTAATATTGTCTTTCATACATATATTTATTCATTTTCATTCTTCTCTGAAATCTTCTTGATTTGACTCTAATTCTCAAGCTCGATTAGTATTTTTCTTAATGTAACTACATCATTTTAAGATTTTATTTTTGTAGTATGTACTATCAAATAAAAGTTGTATAATTACGTCTTTTCTTTGAGTAAGTTTTTTATGAATTCATTGATAACTTCATCTGACTTATTGAGAACTTCATCTCTAATCAGGGGTACTGCTAGTCGTACACGTTTCCCCTGAGCTCAAGAATCTGCAGTCAAGTAGTCTGACGAGAGTCAATCTTGGAAGACACTGAGACATTGAATTCCAGTAAGCTGATGAGAGGTAGTATTCTGATAGGTTCCCCCTCAACTTATGAATCCAAAATCAACAAACCCAATTTCAACTCTTGAGAGTTGAAAAATTATTGTCACATGGTTGACTAATGCTCAACATATTGTAGTTTCCTTTGATAAACTTCAATTTTCCAACAATCTTGATTTCCTTGAAATCTCCAAATATAGCGGCTACCACTTGTTAATTGATACCATTTGCTGGTACATACTTGTTGGTAAGACCACCTGTTGAAATTAGCAAGGACAATCAACTCATTTTTGTCACTACACATGTGCTTCACCTACAAAATAAATGACTATTTTTGGTACCCCTTATTTATTGGGTCCTGCAGGGTTAGTATAGCCTTTGACATATGATGATCTAGTGACTTTAGTTTCATAATGAATTTCAGTAAATTTAGCATAGTAATAATTTTCATAATGAAAACAGTTCTCATAATCAAGGTAAGATGCATGAAGTAAGTGATATGCATGCATTGGGTAATGAGGATGGCAGACAACACAGTGACCATGAGGAGCATGATAATATGGATAAGCATAGTGCATGTCATAATAATTATTATCATAATACGACTCATATTCTTGCCAATTATTTTATTTTTGCCTCATTTTCTTACCTGAGTTATCTATTAAATCTCCTATAGATTCAACAAACTTAAAATTTATTTTTCTAATTTTACTCCTATCAGCAGTATCTTTCAGATTACTCGGCTGATGAGTTTTACTAGTTTGTTTAGTCTTCTTAGGTAGCTTACTATGTTTTCTAACCTTTTGAGCTTCAATAGGCTTCTTCTCTTTGGCCTCTTTTTTTTTTTTTAGACAATGATGCAATTACTCTTTCAAGTTCATTTATATTTTATATATGAATTTCATACTCAGCTTTTAGAGTTTCATTCTCATGCTCAAATTTTTTGTTGTCAGCTGATTTTCTTGAGGTTTATCAACCTAAAGTTTCAGTGATCTGTTTTGCTCTTTTCTGCAGAGTCATCTCTTCCTTAAGCTTGGCAAATGCACCAAAAATATTTGAATTTGTAATTAACATTTATTCAAACGATTCAAATAGTACATTTCATTTACAGTAGAAGTTACCTTATATTCAGAATCATCAGATTCTATGACAGTTAAGCATAGAGTTTTAGGTATTTTTTCAAATTCTTTATCAGACGATTTTTGGTCTGAATAAGATGTGCTGGAGTTTGTTAGCTTTGCTGCCTCAACTAACTTTGCTTTGCTCTTACTTAGCTTACACTCCTTTTTGGCACGCTTTTCCTTTTCAACAAACTTCTCAAACGATGAATGTGGATGCTCTTTGATTAAGAGTTTATACTACTCTAAGTTTTGCTTTTGAGGAATCCCTGATTTCCTGAAAATGATCAGAAGAAGATGAAATAGCATTTTCATATTTTGATTTCATTTTCTTTTTATAAAACTTCTTGAAATCATTCAGAAGAACGGTAAGTTGTTAGCAGTGTATGTTTTTTCTGGATTCAGCAAAGTCTTCTTTTTCGACTTGTCCGCTGATTTCCTCGACTTATCTGACGCGATAAGAGTAGCAATAGGGTCTGAACTGGTTGACATATCTAATCCCATTCTTGGCATCTTATACTCGTACGCTTTGAGGGATGAGAACAGTTCATAAAGAGAAATCTTCCCTAAATCCCTTGAATCTTCCATGACCGTCACTTTCATGTTTAATTTAGGTGGAAGAGCCTTGAGAACCTTCATGGTGATCTCCTTGTCTGATAATTATTTACCAAGCCTTAGAACCTCGTTCAGAATTTCGGTAAATCTGGTATCCATTTGATCAATCGTTTCACCAGACTTCATTTTGAGGTTTTCAAACTTCTCCTGTTGGATGAAGATGAAGACTTAGAAGTGAAGGGAGGTTTTGATGATTTCCAAAACATCATCACCAGCTAAATAATGGAAACTTAGTCAATCCCTTAGAAGATTTTTGACCAAGGAAGAAGCCAAATCAGAAGGGTCAAATCTTATGGTCCAGAAGACTATTGATCTGTTTCTGAAGAATGGAATCAGACTGGTGGATTTTCAGCAGACTCAAATCAGATGAGTTCAGTTTGAGATCAGCCGAATATCATCAGACGAGTGGATTCGATCAGCAGAGTGGTATTGATCCGAAGTTATTGCAACGGTAATAAATGCACCTGAAGTAATAAATGCTGAAGAGAAAGGGCATTAAAGACAAATGATTGAAGAGAAACCTCGGATCAGCAGAGTGCATTTAATGCGACCTGACAGAAAGTACAGCAGAGTGTACAGTGCTCAGTCGCAGGTAGCCATTTATGAAACAAGGACCAGTACTCGATGATTTGGACACCTGTCGATCTCTCAACGGGCAGATTTTCAAACCTCAAGTATAAATAGTTCAAGTTCAAGAGTTAGAGCAAAAGAGACAACACAACTGAGAGCAAATTTCGAACCTGAACTTTTCTAAGTCTCAAACTCAAGAACAGAACACTCATCAGCCTAGTCATCTGTTGACGAAAGCAGAAAAGAGAGATAAAAGAATACATATAAATATGAGTGATTTTGTTAGAAAAGTGTTGTGAGAAGTAGATATCCATCTTAGTGAGTGATATTACTTCAGAGGATAGGTTTTCTTTGTGATTCCCTATTACGCACTTGTGGCCATTTCATTAATTGTTTGGCGCAAGCATTGTATATTGTAAACTGTGTGTTTATAGTATAACCTAAGATCTAAGTGACTTGGAAGAGTGGACTAAAGGATTTTTATCCATATAACCACTATAAAAATTCTGATGTTTATACTTGCATTATTTTCTTGCATATTTTCAAAAAGCATACTAAACACTTAAAGATTAACTGTTGAAAAGATTTTAAAAGGAGTTTGCAAAAATTGGGGATAAAACATTTTCTAAGTTAAGAAAACTACTTGTGAAAAACACTTGACAAATCCGCTGCAAGTAAGTTATTTTAAAACTCTAATTTTCTCAAAATCAGCTAAGTAAAATCAGAAGAATGGTCAACTCTGCTGCTCAAAGCTTTGTGCTAGATCAGCTTAGTCTACTTACGAATCTTGATCAGCTTAGTCTGCTGATAGAAAAAGTTAGAGAATTTTAAAGGTAAAATTTTAAGAGGTCTATTCACACCCCCCCTCCCTCTAGACCTCATCTGACCACTTGGGACCAACAAGTGGTATCAGAGCAGGTGGTTCATTTGAATCATTTGCCTGATCAACGAGCTTGATCCTAGAGTGTTTTTCAAAAGTTTTCAAAAGAACATCTTTTTGAAAAGAAAAACATTTTGAAAAATGGATTGTATCAGCCATGTGCCCCACATTGGCGGTATGAGCTTTGAGGACTGAAAAATACGCATGGAAATTTTCCTTGTTGCTGAAGAACAGTTAGATCCATTCAGGAAAACCAGCAGGATTCAAGAAATCAGAAGAAGAGTCGAAGCTGCAAATAGAAACTTGACTAATGCTGATCTGTTTTCCAATGGAGAAGAAGAAGATGATGAAGATGAGGAACTTGAAGAAGAGGAAGAAGATGAAGATGAAGAAGCTGAAGACTAGACTAGACTTTCTAGACTAGGTTACTTGTTGAAAATCATTGTATCAGCTTACTTTGTTTGTAATTTCACTTTAAGTCTTTTTTTTGTAAACTTGCAGTGTAATACTCATTGAAAATTTATAAAAGTCAAGTTTCCAACATATAATTCCTATCTCAGAAATTTTTGAGGACTTAACTTTAGTTTTAGGTACAGGTACTTAGCTGAAGTTTTGTCATTATCAAAAAGGGGAAAATTGTTGGATGAAGACGAAGACTTAGAAGTGAAGGGAGGTTTTGATGATTTCCAAAACATCATCACCAGCTAAGTAATGGAAACTTAGTCAATCCCTTAGAAGATTTTTGACCAAGGAAGAAGCCAAATTAGAAGGGTCAAATCTTCTGGTCCAGAAGACTACAGATGTGTTGCTGAAGAAGGGAATCAGACTGGTGGATTTTCAGCAGACTCAAATCAGACGAGTTCAGTTTGGGATCATCCGAGTATTCATCAGACGAGTGGATTCGATCAGCAGAGTGGTATTGATCAGAAGTTATTGCAACGGTAATAAATGCACCTGAAGTAATAAATGCTGAAGAGAAAGGGTATTAAAGACAAATGATTGAAGAGAAACCTCGGATCAGCAGAGTGCATTTAATGTGACCTGACATAAAGTACAGCAGAGTGTACAGTGCTCAGTCGCAGGTAGCCGTTTCTGAAACAAGGACCAGTACTCGAGGATTTGGACACCTGTCGATCTCTCAACGAGCATATTTTCAAACCTCAAGTATAAATAGTTCAAGTTCAAGAGTTAGAGAAAAAGAGACAACACAACTGAGAGCAAATTTCGAAGCTGAACTTTTCTAAGTCTCAAACTCAAGAACAGAACACTCATCAGCCTAGTCATCTGTTGACGAAAGCAGAAAAGAGAGATAAAAGAATACATATAAATATGAGTGATTTTGTTAGAGAAGTGTTGTGAGAAGTAGATATCCATCTTAGCGAGTGATATTACTTCAGAGGATAGGTTTTCTTTGTGATTCCCTATTACGCACTTGTGGCCATTTCATTTGTTGTTTGGCGCAAGCATTGTATATTGTAAACTGTGTGTTTATAGTATTACCCAAGATCTAAGTGACTTGGAAGAGTGGACTAAATGATGTTTATCCATATAACCACTATAAAAATTCTGGTGTTTATACTTGCATTATTTTCTTGCATATTTTCAAAAAGCATACTAAACACTTAAAAATTAATTGTTGAAAAGATTTTAAAAGGAGTTTGCAAAAAATGGGGATAAAATCTTTTCTAAGTTAAGAAAACTACTTGTCAAAAACACTTGACAAATCCGCTGAAAGTAAGTTAATTTAAAACTCTGATTTTCTTAAAATCAGAAGAATGGTCAACTCTGCTGCTCAAAGCTTTGTGCTAGATCAGCTTAGTCTGCTGACATAAAAAGTTAGAGAATTTTAAGAGGTCTATTCACACCGCCCCCCCCCCCCCCCACCCCCCGCTCTAGACCTCATCTGACCACTTGGGACCAACATCTCAAGAGCCACACTAAGTTGATGTTCTTTGATAGCATCATTTCCTTCGCTCGGCTCACAGACTTTATCCCACATCTCCTTAGATGTTTTGAGATGTTTGATCTTCTGGATTCTTGCTTGATGAACTTAGCCACCTTGTCCAGATTGACTAACTTGACTTCTTCAGGTGTCAGCTCATCCAGCTTTTTGTCAAAGATCTGATCAGGCTGGTCAGCAACCTTCATAGTTTTCTTAAATCTGAATGGTCCTTGTGTAATACATGTAAACATGTTATCATTATATGTAGCAAGAAGGATATTTATTCTAATTTTTCAATAAGACGAGTTCGCTTATCAGCAGGGTAAGATGACTCAGCTGTTTTTGCATTTAGCTTATCAGTAGAGTAGACTACTTAGCTGATTTAGCTTATCAAGCTTATAAAATCAGAGTTTCAAATAATGATGGAACATATAATGTATATGTATTTTCAATGTTTTCAACTCAATTCAAACTTTAAAGCATAAAGAAAGTTTTACCCCAAGTTATGAATTCCTCTATTTAAAAGACTTTTCTTTTAAAGTATTTACTTAGCTTTATAAATATGCAATGCGAAGCAAGTAAAGTAAATAACATAAGGAATTTTATGGTGGTTCGGCTGGAACAAATTTTCTTAGTCCACTATTCTAAATTACACAGATTTAGGTTATACTAGAAACACAAAGTGATCAGTACAAACTTGAGCTTTTACAACAAATGGCAAGCCTCAAGTGGAACACTCAATTCTCATGTATATCACTCAGAAAAACCTACTCTAAAGCACTCAGCTAAAGAACACTTAAGTTTTATTAAAAATGATAAGTCTTAAGTAAGAACACTCGGTTCGCTCTCGAGAAATCACTCAGATTAACCTTGCTCTTTCAGTATAGGAAATCACTTAGACAACTAACACTACGAAGTTATCATTTCACAAAGATGGATATAAACTCCTTATAACATTCAGTTGAATTTCACTCAGACAGATAAGATTTTGATCTTGTTATTTATACACGTACAACGTACAACGTACAACGATTTTCATTCAGTTGATTTATACACGTACAACGTACGTGCACTTTTCTAGTTTTTATAAAAGTTACTTTCTTATCCTGATTAATTGTAATGTTGATTAAAATAAAATACTAACAAAATAAATTTACACCGTACGCTCGTCCATTTACGATTTTACGCTAAAAAAAATCAATCGATTAAAGGATCACTAATCGATTGATTTTTGTCTGTGGTAGGTGAAGAAGACACATTTGTAATTAACTTTTTTAATTAATTGATCTATCATTTTTTTTTTGATCCACTAGACTGTTTATATACAGCTCGGACCGAAGAGTGCAAAGGGTATAGGTCCTCCCCAGTGTGGTGTCTCCAGTAGGATTCGAACTTCAGGAGGTTCTGTTTACAATAATTGGTTCTATAATTGCGAGACAAATTAAAAATAATTAATACTGTGCTTTAAATTAATTAATATACAAAACTATATATATATATATATATATATATATATTTATAAATCTCAATATTTTTATTTATTACATTGATGATTAAATTAGTCACCAATATCTAGCGATAGTTCTAATTTCAAAATTTTCTCTTAATATGTTTTTTTTTTTAGTATTTGACAATATACACCCTGTACAGTGCCGTAGATTATGGATCAATTTTATTTGTTCTCATTTAAAATAAGAGAATATTTCTGATTTGGAGTCAAAAAATATAATATGAAATTAATATATAACATACTTGAAAAGTTATTTGCATGAGAATTCAAAACAATCGTTTCTATTAGTTTTTTTTGGTAATTAGTTTTCCTTATTCTTAGTCAAATAGTTTTCTTATTTTTTGATATTTAGTATTCATAAAAGTTTAGAAGTTATTTGTTTCTTTTGTCACAATTATATATTAAGAATTGTAATTTTATTATTATACAAACATATGATTGATCTAGTGGAATATTTGTTATTCTGACCGACTTCAACAACATAACAAGAAACAAAATTTCAATACAAAGTAGTGAACTGAAATTAAAACTCAACTTTTGATAAAAGTATAGTTCATTGGTGCATATTTCTTTAATTGTTTCGTTGCAATTTAAAATATTTGTTATTCTGACCGACTTCAACAACATAACAAGAAACAAAATTTCAATTCAAAACAATCGTTTCTATTAGTTTTTTTTGGTAATTAGTTTTCCTTATTCTTAGTCAAATAGTTTTCTTATTTTTTGATATTTAGTATTCATAAAAATTTAGAAGTTATTTGTTTCTTTTGTCACAATTATATATTAAGAATTGTAATTTTATTATTATACAAACATATGATTGATCTAGTGGAATATTTGTTATTCTGACCGACTTCAACAACATAAAAAGAAACAAAATTTCACTACAAAGTAGTGAACTGAAATTAAAACTCAACTTTTGATAAAAGTATAGTTCATTGGTGCATATTTCTTTAATTGTTTCGTTGCAATTTAAAATATTTGTTATTCTGACCGACTTCAACAACATAATAAGAAACAAAATTTCAATTCCTTTCCATGAAACTTACTTATCAATGTCAATTCATCAATAAATAATTGGCAAAATTCCATAAATAGTCATGGAACTTTGGTTCCGTTCAATAATAGTCCTATAATTATATTGAACACACATTTAATACTTTAACATTCACTCAACTTCAATTTTAATCATATGCATAATAAATTCAGTCCTCTAACTTTCAGTAAGTTTCAATTTTTGTCCTGCAGTTGCAAATTTCGTCCTCTAACTCTCAAAAAATTTCAGCCTTGTCCTAGAGTTACAAATTATTTTTCCAGTAATATAATCAAATTTGTAATTACATGACGAAATTAAAACTTACTGAAAGTTAGAGCATGAGATTTGCTCTACACAGATCTAAAATTGAAATTAGGTGAAGATTAAATGATTAAATATGTGTTCAGTATAATTATAGGACTATTATTGAAGAAAAATTAAAGTTACATTATCATTTTTTAAATTTTGCCGTAAATAATTACGGTAAAAGTTAATTAGATCCCGCATCTGCCTAAAAATTAGCTAAAGACAAAAACACCCCATGTACTTTGTCTAACTCCCAAAAAATCACATGTGTTATTTTAATTCCCAAAAACTCCATGTGGTTGGTTTTAATTACCACACTCAACTCAGGTATAATTTTACTTTTGACTTTTGGCGGAATGGCAAAATTATCTGTGTTTGTTTTTTTTTAAATTTATTTATTCTTTTTGAAAACCTAAGTATATACTACTTGGATCGAGTGTAATATTTAAAACTAAACACAGATTTTTTTTTCTAGATTTAAAATAACACAGAGGGTTTTTTGGTAGTTAAGCAAAGAATATGGGGTGTTTTTGTCTTTCGATGTCAGGGTAAAATTGTCATATAAAAAGCAAAATATGACAAATACTTGTAATTTTTCGCGTTTGAATCACTCTTTTCCAAGGGTATATTTGGCATTTATTTGAGATCATGGAGAGTTTTTTGGAGTTAAAATAACACATAATTTTTTTTGGGAGTTAGCCAAAGCAGGGGATATTTTTGTCTTTCGCTCTCTCTAAAATCTGAATGTTATCTCTACAGTGAGCGTGCATGTGAAAAGTGACAAAAAGTAGAAAAGAAAAGTGTCTCAATTATTAATCAATGAATTATTGGACGTGGTCTCAAAAAAAAAAATGAATTATTGGACGGAATAAATTGCGTTGTATCTGCGACAAGTAAAACATGGTACACATTGTCGCGATGGATATCATTGAATTGTTAAAGGAATAAATGAGTAATTTTTTGGCCAACTCATTTTGCACGTTGTGAAAACTTAGTGGGGGCTGCAATGGGGCATACTTTTAAATTTAGACGCATAAAGTCTTAATAATAATAATAATAATAATTATTATTATTATTATTATTATTATTATTTTATCAAACGTGATTGATATAGTAGATGGATAAGTACTTTCAAAGTGATGATTCAAGTTCGAATCTCTGTTAAAAAAGATTTTCAGGCCATCTTCAGTGACTCTACTACACCCCTTTCCCTCAGATTTCCCTTCCCTTCCCCATTCTCTTTTTTCATAGTCATTTTCAATTACTCAATATTTTCATTTAATTTATTTTCAATTATAATATTTATGCACTATTACTTAATAATAATAATAATAATAATAACAACAATACATAATAATAATAATAATAATAATAATAATAATAATAATAAATAATTACAATGAAGTTAACATTGGCATTAATAATAAGAAATTTGACATTGGCATTAATAATAAATAATTTGACATTGGCATTAATAATAAGAAATTTAACACTGACATTAATAATAAGAAAAAAAAAAATTAGATCGTTTTTTAATTTAAACGGCGTTTGTCAAAGCAAAGAAAAGCAAGGCTGCAGCATCCAAGTCTACTGATCAAACAGCTCACCCAGCTGTTCAAGCCAGATCAACAGACAAGGAAAAAGGGAAAGAGACTGCTGATGCTCTCATTAATCAGACAGTCAAGGAGATTGAGGAGATGCATCTTGACATATCTCCTGAAAGAACTCCCTCAGCAGAACTGACTGCTGAAAACGTTGCAAAAAGAACAAGGAGTGCTTTAAAAGATATTGCTGCAACAAGGGTAGTCCAAACTAAGTCTAGTACAAGAAAGAGGATTACGCTGATAGATTCTCCAACGGAGTTATCTGATATTGTAAGAAATGATCCTCCATCAGCAGAGAGACCTGCTGAATCTGTAAAGGAGTCTGAAGCTGCAAATCAGACTACTGCTGAGCTATCTGTTCCTCAAACAGATCAGACTACTACTCAAACAGCTGAGGCACCAGTTGTTGAGTCAAGGGCTGCCAGAAGGAAAAGAATTGTCAAGACCAAAGTGTCTGCTTATCACAGGAAGAAGCGTGAAGAAGCAGAACAGAGAAAACGGGATGAAGGTGAGCTTAAAAGAACTCTTGAAGCAAGCAAAGCAGAAGCTGAAGTCAAGAAGATGACTGAAGCAGAGTTAGCTGCCAAGGAGGAAGAAGACTTGGCAAGAGCCCTAGAAGAAAGCAAGAAGGATGCTCACGGTCCAAGAAGGACTGGTGGCATAGTGATTGGCAAATCACTAGAAGGGAAGTTTTTGCTACCAAGAGCCAAGCCAGTTAAAAAGAAGAAAAATGAAGTAAAGAGGGCACTTGAAGTTGTTAAAAGTGACTTTGCTACCTTTTCCAGATTTGAAGCTGAACTGGAAAGATACAACTCCTTGATCCAATCCAAAACTGTGTTCCTAGTTGAGAACATAAGATACAACAAATGGAGGAACTACAGATTAAAGAAGACATGTGAAGAATTCAGAGCCTGGAAGGAGGCTGCTGCTGAAGAGAGATGGATTATGAATTGGCTCCAAACCAATAATATCCAACAAGCCTTAGAAACTGATTTCTTCCATGACAGAGTACATGAGTATGCCAAACTCATTGTTACTCAGGAGGCTACTGCTCTCAACGAATCCTTGCCAAACAAACCTGGTCCAACTGATGACATTTTTTAGAGAGCAATCAAAGTTGCAGTATATGTCACTTTGTAAAAGTGGGTGGAAAGATCAGTCTACATCAAAGGAACCTCAAGTGATCTGCCCAGTTTACCAAGTCTGCAACAGATAGCCTTTGGTTCTGAAGTCAGCTCTTATCAAGAGCAAAACAGCCAACCTCAGACAACGTCTTCCTTTGTGCCTGTTGATTTTATACGTCAGAAGACCGTTGTATCTGCTGATGGTTCTGGTATTATTCATTTGGAAGATAAGCCAGCTAATAAAGAATCAACTGAAGAACAGAAGACAGTTGAGCCAAATGCTGAACCTGCTACATAGCTGTTAACTGATGCACCTTCCATTCCAGCTGAATCTGCTCGACCTTCAATCATGGACTCCATAAATGCCTTGATTCAAAACTCAATGAAGGAAATGGAAGAGAGGAACAAAGAGTTGTTGTGCAAGTTTGAAGAAACAGCTGCCAAACTTGTTCAAAATGCTGTGGAAAGCCTTCCACAACCAGCTGACCATTCCATGCTGCTTAAAGAAGGAATTGTTGCATTGACTCGTCAAGTTGAAGATGTCAAGATGGATGTGAATCAGATTCATGCAATTCATCAAAGACATGAGATGGACTAGACTAAAGTTGGTCAAGCATTTCAAGAGGCAACTGAAGCAGAGACTGAAAAGACTGCCTATCTGTTTCAGAATTTCACTGGCCAAGCTGCTCAGGTTACTTCAGAGATGGCCACCTTACAAGTAAATGTGGTTTATCTGAATGACCAGACTGCTTCCTTGAATGTAATCAAGTTCAACATAATTTTCGACTTCAAACCGTGGATCAAAACATCAGACTGCTATGTGATGCTGTAAACATTACTCCTGTTCCAGTTGCTCAACTCAACCCTACTGATGATGACAAAAAGGGGGAAGAGGGATCAGCCAACAAAAAGAATGTTGCATCTGTTGTTGAAGTTACTGAGAAAGTGGAGTCTAATGAAAAGCCTGCTGATGAAGAGACAAGTAGACCAACTGCTGAAGTAACCAAGACAAAGGAAGCTGCTGATGAAGAAGCTGAAAATGTTGAAGAGCCTAAGGATGTGGCAAAATCAGACAAAGAGATTGCTGCTTCCAAAGACTCTGCTGAAGAACAGTTAGATCCATTCAGGAAAACCAGCAGGATTCAAGAAATCAGAAAAAGAGTCGAAGCTGCAAATAGAAACTTGACTAATGCTGATCTGTTTTCCAGTGGAGAAGAAGAAGATGATGAAGATGAGAAACTTCAAGAAGAGGAAGAAGATGAAGATGAATAAGCTAAAGACTAGACTAGACTTTCTAGACTAGGTTACTTGTTGAAAATCATTGTATCAGCTTACTTTGTTTGTAATTTCACTTTAAGTCTTTCTTTGTAAACTTGCACTGTAATACTCATTGAAAATTTATAAAAGTCAAGTTTCCAACATATAATTTCTATCTCAGAAATTTTTGAGGACTTTACTTTAGTTTTAGGTACATGTACTTAGCTGAAGTTTTGTCATTATCAAAAAGGGGGAAAATTGTTGGATGAAGATGAAGACTTAGAAGTGAAGGGAGGTTTTGATGATTTCCAAAACATCATCACCAGCTGAGTAATGGAAACTTAGACAATCCCTTAGAAGATTTTTGACCAAGGAAGAAGCCAAATCAGAAGGGTCAAATCTTATGGTCCAGAAGACTACTGATCTGTTGCTGAAGAATGGAATCAGACTGGTGCATTTTCAGCAGACTCAAATCAGATGAGTTCAGTTAGGGATCAGCCGAGTATTCATCAGACGAGTGGATTCGATCAGCAGAGTGGTATTGATCAGAAGTTATTGCAACGGTAATAAATGCACCTGAAGTAATAAATGCTGAAGAGAAAGGGTATTAAAGACAAATGATTGAAGAGAAACCTCGGATCAGCAGAGTGCATTTAATGTGACCTGACAAAAAGTACAGCAGAGTGCACAGTGCTCAGTCGCAAGTAGCCGTTTCTGAAACAAGGACCAGTACTCGAGGATTTGGACACCTGTCGATCTCTCAATGGGCATATTTTCAAACCTCAAGTATAAATAGTTCAAGTTCAAGAGTTAGAGAAAAAGAGACAACACAACTGAGAGCAAATTTCGAAGCTGAACTTTTCTAAGTCTCAAACTCAAGAACAGAACACTCATCAGCCTAGTCATCTGTTGACGAAAGCAGAAAAGATAGATAAAAGAATACATATAAATATGAGTGATTTTGTTAGAGAAGTGTTGTGAGAAGTAGATATCCATCTTAGAGAGTGATATTACTTCAGAGGATAGATTTTCTTTGTGATTCCCTATTACGCACTTGTGGCCATTTCATTTATCGTTTGGCGCAAGCATTGTATATTGTAAACTGTGTGTTTATAGTATAACCCAAGATCTAGAAGAGTGGACTAAATGATTTTTATCCATATGACCACTATAAAAATTCTGGTGTTTATACTTGCATTATTTTCTTGCATATTTTCAAAAACCATACCAAACACTTAAAGATTAATTGTTGAAAAGATTTTAAAAGGAGTTTGCAAAAACTGGGGATAAAATCTTTTCTAAGTTAAGAAAACTACTTGTCAAAAACACTTGACAAATCCGCTGAAAGTAAGTTAATTTAAAACTCTGATTTTCTTAAAATCAGAAGAATGGTCAACTCTGCTGCTCAAAGCTTTATGCTAGATCAGCTTAGTCTACTTACGAATCTTGATCAGCTTAGTCTGCTGACAGAAAAAGTTAGAGAATTTTAAAGGTAAAATTTTAAGAGGTCTATTCACCCTCCCCCCCTTTCCCCCCAACCCCTCCCCCCCCCCCCCCCCCCCCCCCCCCCGCTCTAGACCTCATCTGACCACTTGGGACCAACATCTCCAGAGCCACACTAAGTTGATGTTCTTTGATAGCATCATTTCCTTCGCTCGGCTCACAGACTTTATCCCACATCTCCTTAGATGTTTTGAGATGTTTGATCTTCTGGATTCTTTCTTGATGAACTTAGCCACCTTGTCCAAATTGACTAACTTGACTTCTTCAGGAGTCAGCTCATCCAGCTTTTTGTCAACGATCTGATCAGGCTGGTCAGCAACGTTCATAGTCTTCTTAAATCGGAATGGTCCTTGTGTAATACATGTAAACATGTTATCATTATATGTAGCAAGAAGGATATTTATTCTAATTTTTCAATAAGACGAGTTCGCTTATCAGCAGGGTAAGACGACTCAGCTGTTTTTGCATTTAGCTTATCAGTAGAGTAGACTACTTAGCTGATTTAGCTTATCAAGCTTATAAAATCAGAGTTTCAAATAATGATGGAACATATAATGTATATGTATTTTTCAATGTTTTCAACTCAATTCAAACTTTAAAGCATAAAGAAAGTTTTACCCCAAGTTATGAATTCCTCAATTTAAAAGACTCTTCTTTTAAAGTATTTACTTAGCTTATTAAATATGCAATGCGAAGCAAGTAAAGTAAATAACATAAGGAATTTTATAGTGGTTCGGCTGGAACAAATTTTCTTAGTCCACTATTCTAAATTACACAGATTTAGGTTATACTAGAAACACAAAGTGATCAGTAAAAACTTGAGCTTTTACAACAAATGGCAAGCCTCAAGTGGAACACTCAGTTCTCATGTATATCACTCAGAAAAACCTACTCTAAAGCACTCAGCTAAAGAACACTTAAGTTTTATAACAAATGATAAGTCTTAAGTAAGAACACTTGGTTCGCTCTCGAGAAATCACTCAGATTAACCTTGCTCTTTCAGTATAGGAAATCACTTAGACAACTAACACTACGAAGTTATCACTTCACAAAGATGGATATAAACTCCTTATAACATTCAGTTGAATTCCACTCAGACAGATAAGATTTTAATCTTGTTCTTCAACAAAAAGTTTCGTCAACAGATGACTTCGCTTATGATCAGACTACTCAACTAATGGAACTTGCTCGTATGATATGATCTGGAGTTGCGCAAGTCTCTCTTCAATCTTCAGTCTATGATCTATTTATACTCTTGAATTTGAAATTAGGCCCGTTGAAGATAGGAAAAATTACATTTTAATCCTAAGTAACGTTATTCTTCTCGACGACAGCTTTTGCAGACTATTCACTGTACACACTGTTGTACGGATATCTACTTTATGTCAGTCACATTTAATACACTAAACTTGTTACAATTGGAGAGCTTAC
Source organism: Penstemon newberryi var. newberryi (assembly GCA_030819805.1). Taxonomy (NCBI): domain Eukaryota; kingdom Viridiplantae; phylum Streptophyta; class Magnoliopsida; order Lamiales; family Plantaginaceae; genus Penstemon; species Penstemon newberryi. The sequence continues at coordinate 32,487,139 of JAUALY010000006.1, read as the reverse complement.
TGACCGACTTCACTGTACACAAGAATATATAGAAAAAATTAAAAGATCTAAGAAAACGAGAGGTTCAACCAAGCCACCATCGAAGAAAAACAAAAATACATTCAACACATCAATAATTTGCATAGACAACGTTCTTCGTGAGAGTGGTTTCTTAGAGCTCAAATGACCCAACATGAATCAAATGGTTAGTACTTGTAATTATTTTTCCATGTAAAATCTTATATTCAAAACTGTTCATATTCCATTTTCCTTGATTTAAAATATGTCATTATCCTTTTAGGGTCGAAATTCTACGATCCTGCATGCTCAGAGATGCATGAATTGAAAAAAAAATGCCTAATTGCATTCATTGCGGAGCTGAAAGATTTGAATACGAGCCTCCAAGTTTTTGTTATGGTGATGTAAAAATTGAATTGGCACCCAATGAAATACCGAATGAGTTGTATGAGTTATTTACTTCTCAATCCAAAGAGGCCATCAACTTTCGAAAAAATATTCATTGTTTGAATTGTATATTCTCTTTTACCTCATTTATTGTTAAACTACAAAAAGAGCTTGCATCTGCAGGGCACATAGTAAGTGTATGTAAAAATCGTTTATCAATTAAAACATAATCGCATCTTACCTCGAATTTAAACAGGAAAAATCGAAAGAAATCGACAACTTAAAATGGGAAAATTATGAAAATAGGTTATAATATATAAAAAAATATGGTAAATCAGTAAAAATATATATTAAACCGATAAAAATAAATGAAATTGACAAAAAAATGTGCTAAACTGGTGGATAACATATTAAACAAATGAATTAAATAAGTGAACAACGGCTTGGGTAGGTAAAAAAATTCATTTCAAATGAGAAAGAAGTTGAAATCTATTTTAAAATGGACGGAAATCCATATGATAAAAAAATTAGAATTTTATTACTTTTTTTGTCAATCAATGCAAAAGATTTGAGCTAGAGATTTATAATCAATCAAGTCCAAATCTATCCATTCAAATGTTCCTTAATATATACATCAACGTAATTGTCTTTATTGTCTCATACTTGTTGTCACATTCATTTTACAAGTTCGTGATGATAAAAACTTATCGCTTTTGACAAATACGAAGACAAATGATATTAATTGTTGTATTGAAAATTTTAATGCATTATTTAATAATTTTATATTGGTTAAATAAGAAATTTAAAGACGTACAATAATATGTAGCCCTTAAATAATATTATAGAACTAATGAACTAAATAATTTTCTTATGATCTTATTTTATAATAAAATTTACAAGATCTCATAACTAAATCAATCATCATTTTATATTTGATTATAAATTGAAAACCATCATTCTTTAATAAAATAATAATTATAATGAAAAATAAATTTCATAAAAATAAATAGAATATCAGTAATTAATTTGTGCTATTTTATGTCATAATAAAGTTACTTTTACTTTAATTTATAAAAAGTATCCATGAAATTAGTTATACACGTACAACGTACGTGCACTTTTCTAGTTACACTACAAGAAATCTTCCCTGTAGCTACGAAAAATTTCGTCCCCAAAAATCAAAATTTCGTAGCAAATTACAATCCAAGACGAAAAGAGTTCGTCGCCAGAATCGTCTCCAAATCCGCGTCGCTAAAGATCTTTGGGAACGACTTTTCCTACATCGTCCCCAAATCTACCTTATTTTCCACGTTTGTGCAATTCGTCCCCAAATCCTAAGTAATTGTGCACAAAATATTTCGTCCCAAATACATTTTTTTTTGTAGGCATTTCCACAGATTCGTAGCCAAATGCCCCTTTAGGGGACGATTTTACACTGTACCCAAACCCTTTTTTTGGGGACGATTTTATTTTGTACCCAATCCCTCTTTTTTTGGGGACGAATTACATTGTACCCAAAGCTCTTTTTTGGTGAACAAATTTACACGAATGCTCTTTGGGAAAAAGCAATTTCAAATCTTCAAATCTAAATCTAACTATAGCAATTATCAACATTAAGGATTTTATTCTACATTTGCATCAAACATCAACTAAATCACAAGAGTTTACAAGATTCACATCACTACATTTGCATCAATCATCAACTAAATCATAAGAGTTTACAAGATCCACATCACTACATTTGCATCAAACATAAGAATTTATAAAACTCGCATGAACTTTAATTATATTTGTCAAAGTTCTACTACATTTACAAGAAATGATCCACTAAAATAAAAACATGTCTTACAATAATAAACTACCAGAAGCTTGATGAACTTAACAATATGACAAGATCCATAGTATTCCTTGGAATCTGCAAAATACAAAAGGTGAAAAACTAGTTTCAAGTCACCAAAAAGAGCTTATTAGTTTTTATTCGAAGCAGGTAAGAAGATAAACAATGAGGGCCTTATTAAAACGTATGTTTGTGCTGAAACTTACGTACTTACAGTACATTTCTCTTCTAGAACCATGACATATTACCATCTTTTTTGGTAATATCCCATTTAAAATCTATAAACAATATAGAAAAACATTCAATTTACCTTGCTTCTAGCAGTGAGTTTTGAAGTAAGAGTTGGAGCTTTCTTTTTCGTCAAATTTTCTTCCGTAATGCAATCTGACTGAACTTTGTATTTTCTTTAAAACATTGATGCCCATCAGCCTAGGGAATGCTCCTCTCAAGTCCAAAGTACTGCCAAAAAATATATGAAATATTTAAGGGTCAAATTTTATTCCTCTTGTCAATAAAAATAAGGAAAAAGAAAACCAAGCAACTGTGTTAAGGAAACTTATAACCTAGAAAGCAGAATGACATCAAAATGACATCAATATGGCCCTTCCCCTGTTATAAGGCTGCCCTGTTTATGATGGAACTATCATGCTTAATCAAAATTGAAGACAAAAATAAATTTTTTGAATGAAGCCTCTATAGTCCATAGTGAGTTTTACCTTTTGTATTATCGTATTCATTGTTGTTCCTTTCAGCCAGCTGACGCGGTTGTACTTTGGTTGTACTTTAGTTGTAAACTTAGAGTCCTTTACCTCATTATTCGATACCTGAAATCCATAATAATATCAAAATTAATAAAGACAAAGAGAAGAATGAAATATTTGTAATCTCGTGTTCACTATAACTACAGAAAGAGCCTAAGAGAGAAACAACAAGGAAGATACATGTTTTAGGCTCAGCTCTTGTATTAAAGCTATTATGTGCAATCTCTGAGGGATATAGTGAAAAGGATGCTACCTGGCTTGAAAGCTGCTGAAACAAAAGAAGATAAACTTACAATATAAGCAACTTTTTTGTACTTAATCTTATATTTGCTACATACTGAAAGGTGAAGTTATGAGAAAAACAACAACATAAAAATTTACTACATATCAGAGGAGCATATAGCTGGAAGATTCCAAGTTTAAGTGACAAAAAAAAAACAATGTATAGTGGGCTTGAGTGACGCGGAGCGGGATGACTACCTAATCAATAAACAACAAATGCATACATTTTTTCTAGCATCTTCAGTAATACCAGAAAAATTCAACATGGACGAAGAACCAAAAGAAAATTGGCCAATAAACATGATCATTAGAAGTGATACTGAACTAACTCAATAGGGTTCACGGCAATATTCTGGGTGGATGGGAAGCCATTGAATGAAAATATTAGTAAAAAGTATTAAGAGGCAAGAGAGAGAACCTGTATTCACATGTTGATTATGATATCAATACAAATCTGTAGAGATAAAGAGCATATAGAACCTGCAATGTAAGAAAGTCATAGAATATGCATTGTTTAAGAGAAAGAAACTTCATTAAACATTAATGAACAAATCGGGTTTCATACAATTCCAAATCAGCTAGCCTCAAGACTAACACTCAAATTTAGCACACAACAAGCACAGAGCAATTTCACCTAACTACAAAAAGGACTTCACATACTTTCAAAGGGAATTAGTAAGTGCCATATCTGCCACTCCAAATCTTATCTACTAGTGGTTCTAAATTTCAAGTCTTATAATACACAGTCCAATTCATCATAGGCTAAGAGCCTAAGACTATCATGTTCATATATCTCTTAAAGAACTCAATGATCTGCACTTTGAAAGTATAACAGTAGAATAAGGATACTATTAATACCATTCAGATACAAAGGGGAATTTGTGTAAATACCCTGTCAATATGCAGGATTAACTCTCTTCTCACGAGCATCTCTAGGGATTTCAATCTCTTCTTCTAGCTGAGAACACAAATGCCGTGTAGAAGCAGAGTTTGTGTTGCATAAGCCACAAAGTTACATAAGAATCATAAATCACACACAAGTGCATCTAATGATCAACAAAAAAGAAGGAAAAATAATTTATTAAAATAGACTATCTTATAAGCTGTTCAATTGTTTTTCAGATGAAAATTTTCCGAATCCTAGGTCTTTGTTACTTCTAAAATTTCTCACTTTAAATTGTGCTTACAAAAGAGTATTAAATTCAACACAGAAATAAAAATCAGTAAAATAGGGGAAAATCAAAGCTAAAATAATTTTAAAAAAAATAAACAAATTAAAAAATAACCTAAAACATCAATGTTGCTTCAAGAGTAGCTAAAACATCAATTAAATCACAAATAACTTACATGTAATCGGATAAAAGTGGAAAAACAGGAAGTCACGGGAGAGTGTACAAAGAATTAAGTGATCGTGAAAAAAATAAAAAATAAAAATGCGCTAACAAACTGAAAAAATAAAATTTACAAAATAAATTATTAAATATTCGGTGGAAAAGAGAGAGAGAACCTGATCGCATTCATTCTTCCGTCCGAAAGAGAAAGGAATTTTTGCCGAAGTGATTTTTTCGCCTGAAGCTAGAGAGATAAATTGAGAGATAAATTTCTATTTTATGTGAAGTGATTTTGTTGTCCTATGGAGTATGGAGTCTACGGCTACAGTCTACTCATATACCCCTGATTTTGTTGCTTATTACAAATATGCCACCGCTTTTTTTTTTTTTTTTTTTGTATTAGGTTCAATTGGGCACGAAATTTGAAAAAGAGTAAAGATGAATTTATTATTGTACAAGGACCATAGGACAGAGGAGGATTGGGGACGGAATATTCTGGCTGAAAATGTAGAATTTACATTGAAAGATAACATATCACTAAATTGGGACGATTTTTAGGTGTAGAGAACTATTTCTGGACGAATACAAATTTCAGTCCCCTAATGACTTGTTTCGTGACGAAAATTTGATCGTTGCTAAGATTAACGTCCCTAAATAGCAGATTTGTTGTAGTGTTATTATAAAAGTTACTTTCTTATCCTGATTAATTGTAATGTTGAATTAAATAGAATACTAACAAAATAAATTTACACCGTACGCTCGTCCATTTACGATTTTACGCTAAAAAAATCAATCGATTAAAGGACCACTAATCGATTGATTTTTGGCTGTGGTAGGTGAAGAAGACACATTTGTAATTAACTTTTTTAATTAATTGATCTATCATGATCAGGAGGTTCTGTTTACAATAATTGGTTCCATAATTGGGAGACAAATTAAAAATAATAAATACTGTGCTTTAAATTAATTAATATACAAAACTATATATATATATATATATATATATATATATATTTATAAATCTCAATATTTTTATTTATTACATTGATGATTAAATTAGTCACCAATATCTAGCGATAGTTCTAATTTCAAAATTTTCTCTTAAATTAGTTTTCCTTATTCTTAGTCAAATAGTTTTCTTATTTTTTGATATTTAGTATTCATAAAAGTTTAGAAGTTATTTGTTTCTTTTGTCACAATTATATATTAAGAATTGTAATTTTATCATTATACAAACATATGACTGATCTAGTGGAACAGATTAGTCACTACAAAGTAGTGAATTGAAATTAAAATTCAACTTTTGATAAAAGTATAGTTCATTGGTGCATATTTCTTTAATTGTTTCGTTGCAATTTAAAATATTTGTTATTCTGACCGACTTCAACAACATAACAAGAAACAGAATTTCAATTCCTTTCCATGAAACTTACTTATCAATGTCAATTCATCAATAAATAATTGGCAAAATTCCATAAATAGTCATGTAACTTTGGGTCCGTTCAATAATAGTCCTATAATTATATTTAACACACATTTAATACTTTAACATTCACTCAACTTCAATTTTAATCATATGCATGATAAATTCAGTCCTCTAACTTTCAGTAAGTTTCAATTTTTGTCCTGCAATTGCAAATTTCGTCCTCTAACTCTCAAAAAATTTCAGCCTTGTCCTAGAGTTACAAATTATTTTTCCAGTAATATGATCAAATTTGTAATTACATGACGAAATTAAAACTTACTGAAAGTTAGAGGATGAGATTTGCTCTACACAGATCTAAAATTGAAATTAGGTGAAGATTAAATGATAAAATATGTGTTCAGTATAATTATAGGACTATTATTGAAGAAAAATTAAAGTTACATTATCATTTTTGAAAGTAAAAGTTAATTAGAGCCCGCATCTGCCTAAAAATTAGCTAAAGACAAAAACACCCCATGTACTTTGTCTTAACTCCCAAAAAATCACATGTGTTATTTTAACTCCCAAAAAACTTCATGTGGTTGGTTTTAATTACCACACTCAACTCAAGTATAATTTTACTTTTGACTTTTGGCAAAATGACAAAATTATCTGTGTTTGTTTTTTTTTTAAATTTATTTATTCTTTTTGAAAACCTAAGTATATACTACTTGGATCGAGTGTAATATTTAAAACTAAACACAGGGTTTTTTTTTAGATTTAAAATAACACAGAGGGTTTTTTGGTAGTTAAGCAAAGAATATGGGGTGTTTTTGTCTTTCGATGTCAGGGTAAAATTGACATATCAAAAGCAAAATGTGACAAATACTTGTAATTTTTTGCGTTTGAATCACTCTTTTCCAAGGGTATATTTGGCATTTATTTGAGATCATGGAGAGTTTCTTGGAGTTAAAATAATACATAATTTTTTTTGGGAGTTAGACAAAGCATAGGGGATATTTTTGTCTTTCGCTCTCTCTAAAATCTGAATGTTATCTCTACAGTTGAGCCTGCATGTGAAAAGTGACAAAAAGAAGAAAAGAAAAGTGTCTCAATTATTAATCAATGAATTATTGGACGGAATAAATTGCGTTGTATCTGCGACAAGTAAAACATGGTACACATTGTCGCGATGGATATCATTGAATTGTTAAAGGAATAAATGAGTAATTTTTTGGCCAACTCATTTTGCACGTTGTGAAAACTTAGTGGGGGCTGCAATGGGGCATACTTTTAAATTTAGACGCATAAAGTCTTAATAATAATAATAATAATAATTATTATTATTATTATTATTATTATTATTATTATTATTATTATTATTTTATCAAACGTGATTGATATAGTGGATGGATTAGTACTTTCAAAGTGATGATTCAAGTTCGAATCTCTGTTAAAAAATATTTTCAGGCCATCTTCAATGACTGCACTACACCCCTTTCCCTCAGATTTCCCTTTCCCTTCCCCATTCTCTTTTTTCATAGTCATTTTCAATTACTCAATATTTCCATTTAATTTATTTTCAATTATAATATTTCTGCACTATTACTTAATAATAATAATAATAATAATAATAATAACAACAATACATAATAATAATAATAATAATAATAATAATAATAATAATAATAATAATAATAATAATAATAATAATAATAATAATAATAATTACAATGAAGTTAACATTGGCATTAATAATAAGAAATTTGACATTGGCATTAATAATAAGAAATTTAACACTGACATTAATAATAAGAAAAAAATTATGATCGTTTTTTAATTTAAACGGCGTTTGTCGTATGTAATCGTATTTATTTGTGATTGTTTCAATATATGATTGTTAGAGTTATATCGTTTTTAATTTAATGAATCGTATTTAAAATATGTAATATTTAATTATTTTTAATCCATAAATTGTTTTTACTTATGTTATTCTAAATTAACACAAATAAAGTTTCTTAAATTAAGGTTAAATTTAATTTTTTAAATAAAATACAAATTAAATTTTCTTACAATATTATTAAATTTTATATAATAATATAATAAATTAATGTTAAGTTTACAAAATAAAAGTTACAATTATAAAATTAATAAAATTAGATTAATGTTAAGATTTTTTTTTAAAATATTAATAATAATTTCTATTATAAAATAAATTAATTAAACAAAAAAAAACAAAAAAATGAAAAACAAAACAAAGAAACAATGCAGGTGGTCCTCTCGATGGGTGGGGTGGTCCAGCCACACACCAGCCCACCCACCTGGGTGGTGGATAACCACGGCCGCACCATCCCTTGAGCTACTCTTCCATAATCATTTTTTTCCATCTTTTTTCCTCCACACATTCCTCTCTCTTTTAATTAATGCAGATGCCCTCATATAATATGTCCGATATGTCTCAAAATGTATTAAATCCTTGAATACAAAAAATATATATATATAAAATTACTACTTTAGATTAATTAATTTTTTGTTAAACCTGAGGATGAATTCATGACAAAAATCGCCTAATAATTTTTTTTTAATAAAATTAGGTAGCTCAACATCATAAGGGGAGATACTTAAAACTAGTTTAGATTTGACTTGGCAAGACTGTACCATTACTCAATCAAATAATAAATTAAATTTGTTTACAGGAAAAGTTTATAATTTTAGTCCAACTGTGTGTAATGGATTTAGCACTTCGGTTCTGTAATTTATGTAATTATTCATTTTGTTATATTTTTTTAATATTAGTCTCACACTTTACAAAATTCTACATTTAATTTTAAAAGTGTAATTTTTTTTTTTTGCAGTTTTGGTCTCATATATATTATATTCTATGTCTAACATTTTATGTCACATAAGACCATTGTAGATCCACACTTAGCTAGTTAGGGTCCCACATTGAATGAAAATTAGGCGAAAAGACTCAAAAAAGCAAAATATTTAAAAATAAATAAAAATTGGACCAATAGTTTAATTATTTAAAGTACATGACCAAGAGTGTTAATATAATTTAAGATCCACTCTTAAGTCTCTTATAGGTTTAAAAGTTCAATTTTCCCTAAATTATCATACCTTAAGCAAAATGAATTCAAATAGATTTTCCTACGAACATGTAATTGGTCTAGTGGAAGGAACTCAAGTTCGAATTTCTATTGAGAGAGGTTCCAACTATATATTTCATACATTATGATTGTTGCTCCATGTAAAATAATGTTCCAAATTCATATCGTTTGACCAATATAATTTCTCCATTCCATTTCCACGTGAAAATTCATTCAGCCAACTACCTAATATAATATATTTTTCTTTATATGCCAAAAATAATTACTTACATGGGATCCTTGGCAAAAAATGTTTATAGATTGTGGGGAGTGATTACTAAGTTTTAGATTACTAAGCTTGGTCATTTTACGTGCACCAACCAAGTTCTTAATGTATAATAATAACTAATGTGAATTTAGCCATGTGAAATAAATAATACTCAATTTACTCCCTTGTGAAAATAAAAAATAAATTTTTTTTACCTCATTTAACCGGAGAGTGTAACTCATTGCTGAAATTGAGAGTGAACATGAAAAGTGATTTTGCAACATGAGGGGGTAAATTGCCTTAAAACATAATACAAGGGGTAAATTGTCACATTTATATCATAACACAGGGGGTGAACTTCTATGTTATCATAACACAAGGGGTAAATTGCAACATATAAAAATAACAGGGATATGATGTGAAACTCTTATAAGATTATATGAGGTAAATTGAACATTATAAAAACCAACAGAGATAAATTGAATATTTCTGCATATTATAGGGGGTAAATTGTCATTAACTCTATATAATAATATTAAAGTGTTTGTACACTAGCATATTATCAGCCTATAAATAACTTCACAAGAGATTTGCTTTTCCACCACAATTTAGGCAAAAGCACTTAAGCATACATTGCATACATATATCTTCACTAGCTACTTAAAGAAATGGATCCCCAATACAGAGCCGTAAAGGATAAATTGCTTGGCCCTAACTCCACTGAAATCATTGGCGCCATTCGACGTGATAGTTTCGACAAAGATCTTATTTTCGGAAGTGCCACCGCAGCTTTTCAGGTTCAAAATTTGGTGCTTTAATTTTCAAGTTCATGTTTCAGTATGTTCATACGAGAATCAAAATTTCGTTTCGAGTGTAGGTTTCGGTCAGCTAAATATTGGAAACTTTTTGAGAAACTTTCGGAAACTAGGAAAAATTGTAAAAAATGTTACTTACTGAGTTCAAGGCAAAAATATAGTTTCGGAATTACACCTTATTTTCGTTTCCGTTGATTTAAAAACGAAAACTTTTCGATAATTTCGACGGAAAATATGAAAATTAAACTTTTTCATGTATGTGTAATATAGGTTGAAGGTGCAGGTAAAATGGGTGGTAAAGGACCGAGTATATGGGATCATTGGACGCTCAATCAACCAGGTACTAAATTTCTCCAAATATGTCGAACCTTGAAAATAGAGATCTTTCTATAGAGACATTAAAAGACTTTTTTATATATATAAATATAGAGAGAATTGTAATTTTAGAACCGAGCTTTATGTCAATTTGTACTTTTGATACTAAACAAAGAGTTATTGACAATTTAGTCCATGTGATATTTATAATGTTCAATTTATCTCCCGTAATTTGAAAAATAACACTTTACTTCGTAATCTTAATAAAATTTCACACTATTATCACCTGTGTTATGATTAATGAGTTAATTTACCCCATTATAAAATACTTTTTATGCTCACTCTCAATTTCGACGAGTGAGTTATACTCTCCACCTTAAAGAGGTAAATTGCTCCTTTAAAATTTTGGGGGGGGGGGGGGGGGGGGTGTAAAATGCTTTTTTTTTTTTTTTTTTTTTTTTTTCCAGTGGGTAAAGCTTTTCAAAGGGGTAAATTAACATTAGCTCACCAAACAAATGCAAGTCAACACATTTGATACCATAATTTAACCATTTGGTATCACCGTTAACTAAATTTGAAAGTCATCGTCAGATTGATGACGTGACCATTAAGTTAGTTTTAATTATTGTAAAAATAGTGTCATCATTTATACCAGCTGACAGTTCTATCCGATAATATTTCGGACTGGCAAAATTATGCAATTTTCTCTATAAATATATATTGAAGTAGAGTAATAATATAGTCATTCAATATTGGCAGACAAAATATTGGATGGCAGCAATGGAGATGTTGCTGTTGACCAGTATCACATGTACAAGGTATTTATTAATTAATTTTAAAATAAATTGTCTTCTTTCGAAAAAATACTTAGGGCAAATAAAACTTTATGTTTAATTAATAATGAAAAGTATTCTTCATTTTATATTTTTTCAGGAAGATGTGGCGTCAATGAAGACTGTAGGCTTGGAAGCTTACAGGTTTTCTATATCATGGCCTAGGATATTGCCAGGTAAATATGATGAACTATGGATCAAAGTTTCATTTTAAGTTTATGTTTCGATTAGCTAAATATTGAAAACTTATCGAGAAATTTTCGAAAATATTAGGAAAAGTTGTAAAAAATATCACTAAACTAAGAAAAATAACAGAGTGTAAGGCAAAAATATAGTTTCGGAATCGGAATAACACCTTATTTTCGTTTCCATTGATTTAATAACGTAAAATTTTCGATGTTTTGACGGAAAAGACTGAAATTTTGATCCATATGATGAACAAGGTGGAAGAATAAATGCCGGCATAAACAGAGAAGGAATCCAATACTACAGCGACCTTATTGACGAACTCTTGGCTAACGGTCTCGAGCCGTATGCGACTCTCTTCCACTGGGATCTTCCAAATGCTCTTGAACTTGAATATGGTGGCTTCTTATCTAATAAAATTGTGTAAGTAATTCAATCATGTAGTTAATTTCACCAATAATTTATTAACGAGAGAATTGCATTTTTGGTACCGAGCTTTAAATAAATTTCTACTTTTGGTACCAAACAAATACATGTCAATACATTTAATATCAAAATTTATCAAATCGTTCCACATTTGGTACCACCATTAACTAAATTTAAAATTCACTGTTAAATTGGTGACGTGACGTTAAGTCAGTTTAAATGATTAAAACCAACTTAACGGCTACATAACCAATTACCGGTGATTTTTAAAATTAGTTAACTGCGGTACCAAATGAAGACCAATTTGTTAAATTATGGTATCAAATGTGTTGACTTGTATTTGTTTAATTTGGTACCAAAAAGTAAAATTTAACATAAAATTTTGTACCAAAAATGCAATTATCTCATTTATTAATTTCATGAGACAAAAGTTGATAAATAAGAAATGGGAAAAAAATCCAGGAAAGATTTTACCGAGTTTGCGGAGCTATGTTTTTGGGAATTCGGGGACCGTATTAAAAATTGGATCACATTCAACGAAGGATGGACCTACTGCAACTATGGATATGTGGCGGGCACAATGCCACCCGGCCGTGGTTTGTCCGCTGCAGAGCAAAGAAATTCGAGATATAAAATTTGTGGTCATAAGGGTTGTGGCACTCAACAAATTTGTGCCAATGGAGATGCAGGCACAGAGCCATATTTGGCGGCACACAACATGATCCTTGCCCATGCATATGCAGTGGATTCGTATAGAAAACTATTTCAGGTGCATGGAGAATTAATTTCATTGAGATTAATTGTTAACTATGTAATAATTTCAATTTCACTTATGTTGTTGTAAATATAACCTATTAATTGATTATGCTCGGAAAATAGGAGAATCAAGGTGGAAAGATTGGGGTCACAAACAATTGTCATTTTTTCGAACCTCTCAATGATACCATTGAAGATAAGAATGCTTCCATTAGAGCTATTGATTGGATGATGGGATGGTAACTCAACTTCAATTCTCAATTATTTCTACATTAATTAATTCTTGATTTAATCGCATGACAAGTACAAATCTAGTTTAAATACAAAGATTCACATTAAGTTCAACAAAGATCTATTTTCCTTAGTTGATTTAATCTATTAATGCAATTAATTCTCGCATGATTTAGGTTTGTGGCTCCAGTAACGACGGGTGATTATCCTCCAAACATGAGGAAATCAGTAAAAGAACGACTTCCCACATTTTCTCCGGAAGAAACCAGACTAGTTAAGGGTTCTTACGATTTTCTGGGACTTAATTACTATACAACTTGGTATGCAACCAATACACCCAGACTACCAGGTGAAAAACCCACTTATCTCTCGGACCAGGAGCTGACCACACATAGTAAGTATTTAAAATTTCTAAACCTTTTATAATTGAATAAGATTTTTCTTGTTTGATATTTAATTTTATGATCTATTCCCTCATGGTTTACACTTTTTTTTATTTTTCTTGTTCAACCTCTATATTTGTAGCTGAAAAAGATGGTATTCCAATTGGTGATCCGGTAAACCAATTTATCCTTATAAATTTTTTTTCTTTCATAAATTTGTAGATTAAGATTAGATAATAAAGATTTTTATTTTTCTTTATTGTTCAGACTGGTGCAACTTGGCTATTTATTGTTCCAAGAGGAATCTACAATATGTTGGTCTATGTTAAGGAAATATATAAGGCCGATCTTGTTTATATTACCGAGAATGGTAACTTAATTGGCATATTTAATATTAATTTTGTATGTATTAAACAAAATATATATATTTCATAGATAGTAATGAGATTTCCATATTTTCATTTATATATATAGGGATGGCAGATGTCAATGATACGAGCCTTACAATTTCAAAAGCTAGGGTGGACGCTTTACGAGTTAGATACTTCAATGCGCATCTTTGGTACCTTAGAAAAGCAATTGTGTAAGTCATAATTCTAGCAATTCTAGTTTATTTAAGTGATTAAGTCTACATTCTTGAAATTATAGAATAAAATTCTCTATAATATCTATTTAATTAAGATTGTGCTTCTATGCAGAGAGGCTGGTATCAATGTGAAGGCTTATTTCTTATGGGCATTTGCTGATAATTTTGAATGGGCTGAAGGATACACAAGTCGATTTGGTATCTTTTATGTAGATTATAAGGACGGACGTTATACAAGAGTTCCCAAAACTTCAGCTATATGGTGGAAGAATTTCTTCACTAAAAGGATCAAGCAAGGTTTGTTGAAGAGAGATGCTAAAGTTGATCGTGAATATGATTTGAGGAAGAAATCTAGAACCAACAATGCGTAAATTGCTCATTCTCATTTGGTTTGAGCTCATAAAATGGTGTGTTTTTATTTTATTTTATTTTATTTCAGCCAATAAAACTAAGTTTGTTTTAACTTAAGTTTGCTTTTGCTTGTATTCGTCTTAGAGTAATTTGCTTATGTTTGTATTCACCAACGGCCGTTTGGAGGCATTAGTAATTGAAATTATGGTTTTATTTTGTTCATTTTTGAATTGATTTAAATGATATTTTGATGTGATCATTTTGTATTGACTAATAGCAGAAAAAGTAAAAAAAAAAATCAATTTTTACCTTAGAAATTATATATATGCAACTAGAAATCATACTAGTGTTTTTGAATGGGACAAGTTATGAGTGTAGTATCCCGGATTTTTAAATAAACGTAAAATACATTTTTGTTGATTTTAATTTAAATGAGAAACAAAAGAAAATAAAACAGTATTGTAAGTGGTATTGAATTGAATATTAAAAATAAAACAAAGTGAAAAACTATAGTGGAGAACTAAGGAGAAGGTTTTATAAAATATAGATGAATTAATCGATCAAGTATAAAAATTAAAAGAGTCAATATTTTATAATTTAGTAGTTGACTCTTTTAATTTTTATACTTGATTTTATACCACAGGGGGTGTATTTGAAAGATTACAATAACTTCAGGAAGTTACTTGTAGGCTGTAGCCAACTGTCATATTTTAAAAATTACCATATTTTAAAAAATGACTTTTGGATGTTACTGTTGGCCACATATATTGGTTATAAATAGCAGTCCAATTTTTTATTTTTTTTTTGCATTTTATCCCACAAATTTGATAATGTCATCATCAAATTCAAGAGGTAGTATACAATGCTTAAAATATCGATAATCAAAAAATTCATGTGTAGGGTGTGTGAAGAATGCACCCATAATGGTTGCAGATGCACGCCGAGATTTAAAGTTGTATTATCCCTACACGTGAACATTTTGATTTATAGTCAAAATATATGGCCAACAGTAACATCCATTGGTCATTTTTTTTAAATATGACCATTGGCTATAAGTACCCCCATGAAATTTATAGTCAAAATATATGGCCAACATTAACATTCATTGGTCATTTTTTAAAATATGACCGTTGGCTATAAGTAACTCCCTGAACTTATTGTAATCTTTCAAATACACCCCCTGTGGTATAATATTATTACATAGACACCCCTGTGGTATAATATTATTACATAGACACCCCCTGTGGGTATATTTAGCCAGGGGTAAATTTGAAAAATAAATAAAAATTGTTGACGTCATCAAATTCCGTCTGTTTTTAATGTCGTAAGGGTTGTAATATGCCCAAACAAAGAGGGTGTCCCTGTAATTTTTTAAATAGCGAGGGATTTCTTGTAATATGCCCAAACCTGAGGGAGTCTGAGTGTAAATCACCCTAGAATTAATAGTGAATATATTTTTGTAATTGATAATTTAAAAATATTCTTTTTAGCGAAAGTAAATTTTATAAGTATATGTACATAATATAATTTCATAACAAATATATGTAGGTAAGTTTAATCTTACTTTGTTCTAAAAAAAAAAAGTTTAATCTTACTTACCAAGATCAAAATAAAAATCATTGAAAAAGATAAAAGATTAATAGATTACGAAAGAAGGAAAAAAGGAACAAATATATAGGAGAATTGTCCGTTGACTTCAATTGGTAAGTTTTGACTTAATTATTTTTTCTTAGAATTTAAAGTTTTTTTTATTGTCAAAAAAATTAATGATTGGTAATCTCTCATCTACGAGCTGAAATGTTTTCAAATTTTAAATCGATTTTAGTTCAAGATTATGTTATAGCTAATTAATTGATATGCGACCCCCCAGAGGTGAGACTCAAGTTCGAATCCTACTGGAGACACCACACTGGGGATGATCTATACCTTTTGGATTCTTCGGTCAGAGCTGTAAATATACAGTCTAGTATATCAAAAAAAAAAAAAAAAAAAAACAAATTATGCCACAAAAGTAGTTTCCGTTACGAAGGAAATAGAATTGGAATAGGAATTTAAAACATTATAAAAATGCACGTTACAAGCTTCAAGGATTTTCAAATTTTAAGTCAGTTTTAGTTTAAAAATATCTTAATTAATTCTTAATTGATATCCTAAGATCATGCCCCCAAAATATTTATCCTTAATTACGGAATTTAATATTGGAATAGAGATTAGTTCATTATAAAAATCAACTTCTTAAACAAAACTTTTGCTTCGAACATTGGTCAGGCCTTTGCTCATTCTTTAGCTTCATATCCCTTTTTTCTTCAATAATTTAATCTACTTTGTTTTTCTCTATATTTTTGTTTTCTTTCTTTTACATTATAGACTAACGATGTTTTCTCTCTCTCTTTTTTTTTTTTTTCAGGTTCATGTTTGAACGTCTTGAACTTTTGCTCAGAATAACATTCTACGTTCCTTTGCACATCGTTTTAATATCATATCCATTTTTCCTTCGATTATTTAATTTACTGTATTTCTCTGTATTTTTTCTTATATTGGGTTTTTAGATATCTTTAGATCTAATGAAAATTTTTTTTTATGCAAAAGAGTTTTCAGTGAAATTGAGTCTTCGGGAATTGAAGACACAAATATCAATTCTACTTAATGAATTGTAAGTTTACGGTTAGTAGCATAATTTTCAGTGTAACATCATTGAATTTTTTCAAATCCTAAGATCAAATCTAATTTTTTGAATTATTCATATCGATATTTTTTATTGGCTTTCAGCCAAATTACATATATGAACATTGATATATATTTTGGAAAAGAGAGATTGTTAACTAAAAACTAAAAGGTATATAGACATGTAGAAGGGTTGGAGAAAATAGTCCTAAGCAGTAACTACTTATTGAAATTGACACATGACAATTAGCTTCAAATTATCTTTTAATTGTTTAATTTTCTTGAAATTTATGGTCTCATATGGATTTTAACAACCTTTGAAATTATTTCATGAAATTTATGATATTCATCTTATTGGTTATTTATTTTTTCATTTTTTTAAGAATACATATATCCATTAATTATTTCCTTCTTCAAATTTATCCTCTATGTGATAATTTTATTTTCAGTTTCACTTCAAGTGATCAATTTTGTGATTTTATATGGATTTTAATACATTTTTTTTTTCCACTTTGCATTAATTTATTCATAAAAATATTCATGTTTATTAAAACTTTATGCTTAACTAAAAAAAATCTCCTTCACGAATATCCCGCTACCCACCACTACTTTGTGGTCTCATGTCAAACTTCCTAGCAAGTCGACATGAGATGTTTAGGTCATTATTGAAATTCTAAACAATATTTAACAACGGTAAAATGGGTATTTTATTATAAATTTTAGGGATGAAGTCACAAGGTAAAGAATATCAACAAGAGAAAACACAAAAGTTTAAATTATTGTTAACCAAATGGAATATTTTTGTAATTTCATTAAATCTTAAGGTGCATGTAAGCAATTGTCTCTAGCAAATAGCTACTAGACTTTTCTGTCAAAATTATTATATAATTTAATAAACCACTCAAACGAAAATCTTAAAATAAGTTAGAAGGTCACATACATAACCAAACTTAAAAACGAAGTCCAATCAATAAAAAAGAAATTATGATGGTATGTGATTTCAATAGAAATATTGACCCTGCATTTTAATGTTTTATCTTTAGCACCATAATTTCAATCATGAAAAGTACAAAACTAAGATAAGTATTATTTATACATCTTGGGCAAACTAATTAGATGATTTAATGTTAGCATACGAGAATATATCTAAATCTTTCGCACTTTCTGAAAATCAAAATATTGATAATATTGTTTTTGACTCTTAATTCTCATCACACAAAAGTCTGTGCGTTTGAATGAGAAACAATAATTTACTTTCTTTTTTACTTTGTTTTTTTTCCTTTCAATTAAACATAACATGTTTGAATTTGATCCACAGTTTACTTACTTTTTCAATGGGTTAATGCAAATTTACTGCCTTGTGAAACGCATAATCTTTGATCCCTCTCCCACCCACCCCGATTTGGGAAATAACACTTTACCCCTTCTGTGAAATTTTTAAATGAGCAGCTTACCTCATTCCAATGGAGAACACACTCTGAAATTGATAGTGGACATGAAAATTGATGCTTAAAAAGATAAAAATACCCATAAAGGGATATAAAGTGCCATATTTATCATAATATAGGGTGTAAAGAGTCACATTTATCATAATACAGAGGTAATATACCACATTTATCAAAACATGGGGTTAAAAGTGCAACATTTTAAGTTGATTGGGTCAAACTATAGTATAGACTCAAGTTCGAATCCTACTGGAGACATCACACTGGGGAAGACCTATACCATTTGCACTCTTCGGTCCGAGCTGTAAATACACAGTCTAATAGATCAAAAAAAAAAAAAAGGGATATCACTGCCAATTCGTATTTTTTTAAGCTTAAAAATGTAAGGGAGGCGGTGTGAAACTTTTATATCACATAGGGATAAATTGTCATTAACTCATTTTTTGCTAATACTAAAGAACCAAGTTGAGATCTAGATAACTCATATCAATAATCTCACAAAAATGGTATTATATAAAATAATAAATTAATGTTATGTTGTGCATAGCACATGAATAAGCTAGTACAATATATATTTGAAGGGTGGGTGTTGACTTTAATTGATAAGTTTGGACTAAATCCGAATTTTCTATAGTTTTGAATTTATTTTTTAAATCTATAAAATTCTATTATTGGCCATCAATTTTATGAAAAGTCCCAATGAAGCAAGAACCAATGAGTTGCTCCTAGAAAATAGCCAAAAATTCGGAAAATTGTTAACTCTTAAACAAATTATGAAACGTCCACCATTAAATTGCTCCTAAAAAGTAGCTAAAAAATAAGAAATTTATTTAGTACAGAGTAAGATAGGAAACATCTAAATTAGAGCTATTTTAGAATAAAAATTATTGAGTCTTTGAAATTTTAGTAAACGTTTTCTTTATCATATATATAAGTCTGATATAGAAAAAGTTAGTTCCAATCTTAGTGAAATATGCATACTAAAATGGCCCTTATCAATATCTATATATCTATATATTATATGCTTTAAGGTAATTTTGATTCTAATATATTAATTTTAATCAATTCAAATTTCTTATTTTAATTTTTTGGCATTTTAAAATTTGTTTAAGTAAATTAGTACACAGATTATGGGCATATTTTTTTATGGTAACTTCTAAATTTAAGGTTGTAATAAAAACATTATCGTTTTCGTATGAACCTGATAAAGAAACTTTAATTTCATCTATATCATGATTTTACGGAGTTTTAGTAACGAGTAAAATTCCTTTTAATTCAGTAATTCAAAATAATTTTCATTCCCTAAATAAATATTCATTATTTTCATAAAACACACATTAAATATGTGTAAGAATATTAGCATTATATACGACTCTTTTAAAAGAATATTATTCTCATCAGCTCCTTAATATTGTCTTTCATACATATATTTATTCATTTTCATTCTTCTCTTAAATCTTCTTGATTTGACTCTAATTCTCAAGCTCGATTAGTATTTTTCTTAATGTAACTACATCATTTTAAGATTTTATTTTTGTAGTATGTACTATCAAATAAAAGTTGTATAATTACGTCTTTTCTTTGAGTAAGTTTTTTATGAATTCATTGAATTCATTGATAACTTCATCTGACTTATTGAGAACTTCATCTCCAATCAGGGGTACTGCTAGTCGTACACGTTTCCCCTGAGCTCAAGAATCTGTAGTCAAGTAGTCTGACGAGAGTCAATCTTGGAAGACACTGAGACATTGAATTCCAGTAAGCTGATGAGAGGTAGTATTCTGATAGATTCCCCCTCAACTTATGAATCCAAAATCAACAAACCCAATTTCAACTCTTGAGAGTTGAAAAACTATTGTCACATGGTTGACTAATGCTCAACATATTGTAGTTTCCTTTGATAAACTTCAATTTTTCAACAATCTTGATTTCCTTGAAATCTCCAAATATAGCGGCTACCACTTGTTGATTGATACCATTTGCTGGTACATACTTGTTGGTAAGACCACTTGTTGAAATTAGCAAGGACAATCAACTCATTTTTGTCACTACACATGTGCTTCACCTACAAAATAAATAACTATTTTTGGTACCCCTTATTTATTGGGTCCTGCAGGGTTAGTATAGCCTTTGACATATGATGATCTAGTGACTTTAGTTTCATAATGAATTTCAGTAAATTTAGCATAGTAATAATTTTCATAATGAAAACAGTTCTCATAAGCAAGGTAAGATGCATGAAGTAAGTGATATGCATGCATTGGGTAATGAGGATGGCAGACAACACAATGACCATGAGGAGCATGATAATATGGATAAGCATAGTGCATTAAAATTTATTTTTCTAATTTTACTCCTATCAGCAGTATCTTTCAGATTACTCGGCTGATGAGTTTTACTAGTTTGTTTAGTCTTCTTAGGTAGCTTACTATGTTTTCTAACATTTTGAGCTTCAATAGACTTCTTCTCTTTGGCCTCTTTTTTTTTTTTAGAGAATGATGCAATTACTCTTTCAAGTTCATTTATATTTTATATATGAATTTCATACTCAGCTTTTAGAGTTTCATTCTCATGCTCAAATTTTTTGTTGTCAGCTGATTTTCTTGAGGTTTTTCAACTTGGAGTTTCGGTGATCTGTTTTGCTCTTTTCTGTAGAGTCATCTCTTCCTTAAGCTTGGCAAATGCACCAAAAATATTTGAATTTGTAATTAACATTTATTCAAACGATTCAAATAGTACATTTCATTTACAGTAGAAGTTACCTTAGATTCATAATCATCAGATTCTATGGCAGTTAAGCATAGAGTTTTAGGTAGTTTTTCAAATTCTTTATCAGACGATTTTTGGTCTGAATAAGATGTGCTGGAGTTTGTTAGCTTTGCTGCCTCAACTAACTTTGCTTTGCTCTTACTTAGCTTACACTCCTTTTTGGCACGCTTTTGCTTTTCAACAAACTTCTCAAACGATGAATGTGGATGCTCTTTGATTAAGAGTCTATACTCTTTGCAATTTTTGTCTCTAAGTTTTGCTTTTGAGGAATCCCTGATTTCCTGAAAATGATCAGAAGAAGATGAAATAGCATTTTCATATTTTGATTTCATTTTCTTTTTATAAAACTTCTTGAAATCATTCAGAAGAACGGTAAGTTGTTAGCAGTGTATGTTTTTTCTGAATTCAGCAAAGTCTTCTTTTTTGACTTTTTCGCTGATTTCCTTGACTTGTCTGACGCGATAAGAGCAGCAATACGGTCTGAACTGGTTGACATATCTAATCCCATTCTTGGCATCTTATACTCGTACGCTTTGAGGGATGAGAAAAGTTCATAAAGAGAAATCTTCCCTAAATCCCTTGAATCTTCCATGACCGTCACTTTCATGTTTAATTTAGGTGGAAGAGCCTTGAGAACCTTCATGGTGATCTCCTTGTCTGAAAATTATTTACCAAGCCTTAGAACCTCGTTCAGAATTTCGGTAAATCTGGTATCCATTTGATCAATCGTTTCACCAGACTTCATTTTGAGGTTTTCAAACTTCTCCTGTTGGATGAAGATGAAGACTTAGAAGTGAAGGGAGGTTTTGATGATTTCCAAAACATCATCACCAGCTAAGTAATGGAAACTTAGTCAACCCCTTAGAAGATTTTTGACCAAGGAAGAAGCCAAATCAGAAGGTTCAAATCTTATGGTCCAGAAGACTACTGATCTGTTTCTGAAGAATGGAATCAGACTGGTGGATTTTCAGCAGACTCAAATCAGATGAGTTCAGTTTGGGATCAGCCGAGTATTCATCAGACGAGTGGATTCGATCAGCAGAGTGGTATTGATCAGAAGTTATTGCAACGGTAATAAATGCACCTGAAGTAATAAATGCTGACGAGAAAGGGCATTAAAGACAAATGATTGAAGAGAAACCTCGGATCAGCATAGTGCATTTAATGCGACCTGACAGAAAGTACAGCAGAGTGTACAGTGCTCAGTCGCAGGTAGCCGTTTCTGAAACAAGGACCAGTACTCGATGATTTGGACACCTGTCGATCTCTCGACGGGCAGATTTTCAAACCTCAAGTATAAATAGTTCAAGTTCAAGAGTTATAGCAAAAGAGACAACACAACTGAGAGCAAATTTCGAAGCTGAACTTTTCTAAGTCTCAAACTCAAGAACAGAACACTCATTAGCCTAGTCATCTGTTGATGAAAGTAGAAAAGAGAGATAAAAGAATACATATAAATATGAGTGATTTTGTTAGAGAAGTGTTGTGAGAAGTAGATATCCATCTTAGTGAGTGATATTACTTCAGATGATAGGTTTTCTTTGTGATTCCCTATTACGCACTTGTGGCCATTTCATTTGTTGTTTGGCCC
The DNA here is from genome assembly GCA_030819805.1 of Penstemon newberryi var. newberryi. NCBI lineage: Eukaryota > Viridiplantae > Streptophyta > Magnoliopsida > Lamiales > Plantaginaceae > Penstemon > Penstemon newberryi. The sequence goes on along the minus strand of JAUALY010000006.1, from coordinate 32,464,431 downwards.
AAGCATTGTATATTGTAAACTGTGTGTTTATAGTATAACCCAAGATCTAAGTGACTTGGAAGAGTGGACTAAAGGATTTTTATCCATATAACCACTATAAAAATTCTGATGTTTATACTTGCATTATTTTCTTGCATATTTTCAAAAAGCATACTAAACACTTAAAGATTAACTGTTGAAAAGATTTTAAAAGGAGTTTGCAAAAACTGAGGATAAAACCTTTTCTAAGTTTAGAAAACTACTTGTGAAAAACACTTGACAAATCCGCTGCAAGTAAGTTATTTTAAAACTCTAATTTTCTCAAAATCAGCTAAGTAAAATCAGAAGAGTGGTCAACTCTGCTGCTCAAAGCTTTGTGCTAGATCAACTTAGTCTACTTACGAATCTTGATCAGCTTAGTCTGCTGACAGAAAAAGTTAGAGAATTTTAAAGGTAAAATTTTAAGAGGTCTATTCACACCCCCCCTCTCTCTAGACCTCATCTGACCACTTGGGACCAACAAGTGGTATCTGAGCAGGTGGTTCATTTGAATCGTTTGCCTGATCAACGAGCTTGATCCTAGAGTGTTTTTCAAAAGTTTTCAAAAGAACATCTTTTTGAAAAGAAAAACATTTTGAAAAATGGATTGTATCAGCCATTTGCCCCACATTGGCGGTATGAGCTTTGAGGACTGAAAAATACGCATGGAAATTTTCCTTGTTGCTTATAATGATAATATGTACAGGTGCATAACCCAAGGTCTATAAGAATCACCAAAACAATCAAAGTTGATGGCCAAGATACGGTTGTTGACAAGGAACCTGAAGAGATGACAGTTGAGGAGATAAAACTGAAAAATCTCGATAAGGTTGGAATCTTCATCATGACCAAAGCCCTCGACAACGACAGATTTGACAAGGTCAAACACTGTAAGACATCTAAGGAGATGTGGGATAAGGTTCGTGATATGAGTGAAGGGAATGACTCCATTAAATAACACAATCTGAGCATAACCCTGGAGAAGTTAGAAAACTTCAAGATGAAATCTGGAGAAACCATTGACCATATGGATTCAAGGTTCACAAAGGTGTTGAACAATGTGTTAAAGTTGGGAAAAACGTTCACTGATAAAGAGATCACCGTTAAAGTCTTAAAGGCGTTACCACCCAAGTTCAACATGAAGATCACAGCAATGGAAGAATCAAGGGATCTGGGGAAGATCTCTCTGACGGGGCTGTTTTCTGTACTCAAGGCGTATGAGTATAAAATGCCAAGAATGGGTATAGAAGAGACCTCAACTTCTAGTCCCACTGCTGCCCTGGTTGCTGCAGAAAGATCAAGAAGATCAGCCGGGAAGATAAGAGAAGTGGACTCATCTGATGAGACCACACTGCTCAACAAAAAGGAGTACACTGCTGGCGATGTTGCTTTGTTATTAAATGGGTTCAAAAAGTTCTATAAAAGAAAAATGAAGAACAAATATAACAATTCTTCTACTTATAAACCTACCTCTTATTCTCATGATAGTAAGGATGATTTAAAATCCAAACTAATATGCTATAACTGCAGGAAATTGGGACATTTCATTAAGGACTGCCCATATCCTAAAGCTGAGAAGTATACTGAGTAGGAAAAGAAAGCGAGAAAAGAGAGGAGTCATCAGAAGAGCAAAGTATTGTTGGCTGAAGCTGAAAAGATAGCAGCCATCTACTCGTCTAATTCAGAATCGGGGACATCAGATGATGACTCAGCCGAAGAAGAGACACCCGCACTGCTCAGTCTCATGGCCAAAAAATCAGAGGATTCTGACAATGAGGTAACTCTCTCTGAAAATGAAAATGAGCTATTTAGTTCATTTGAGCAAATGATGAAAAACAACACAAATGTTGTTAATGAGTTTGCAAAGCTTAAGGAAGAGATGACCGTGCTGAAAAAGCAAAATACTGAACTGAAACTTAATGTTGAAAAACAGCAAGAATCAGCTAAGTATAAAAAGCTTTCGCATGAGTATGAGTCTCTGAAAGTTGAATGTGAAGTTTACAAAGGAAAAATCATGGAGCTTGAAAAGATAATATTTAGTCATGATAAGTCGTTTGTTGCATCAGTATAAATACCTAATGAACAGAGAACACCTTTAGTAAAAGAGAATTTAGAACTGAACAAGACTGAAAAGTTTATATCTGCTGATAACTGTAATGTTATTTTATATGTTCAGACTGCTAAATCTACTTCACTTGAGATAGAGAAAAATGAGAAGAAATCTCCTAAGGCTAAAAAGGGTAAAAAGCCTGAAAATGAAAAACAGAATGGTAAAACCAAACAGCAGAGTAGTCCTAAGAAGTCTGCTGATAAGAGTAAAACCAATCAGACTAGTAAAACTAAGTCGTCTGTTAAAGATCAAGTAAAGAGCAAACCTAAGAAGCAAAGAAATTATAATAATGATGTTTGGTATGAAAATGAGTCTTATTATGTGCAACCTGCTTACTCATCTTATTATGCTGCACCTCATTATCCACCTTATTATGCTACATTTCCTGCTCATCCAATGCATGCATACCCTGCTTATCATGCACACTACCCTGCTTATGAGCATTATTCACATCATAATGATTATCAACATAATATGCCTGCTGATTATGGTGAAGAAAAAGTTGCTCGTGCTCCTGCTAAAACTCAAAAGCCTAAGAAGCCTAAGACTTCAACATCTTGGGTTGTCAAAGGTGATACTAATCCACCAGGACCCTCTCAATAAAGGGTACCTAAAACAATTTTCTTTTGTTTTGTAGGTTAGGATTAGGATTAGGAGTAAAGTAGAGAAGAAATGGTACTTGGACAGTGGATGTTCAAGGCACATGTGTGGAGACATACATGAACTGACTGATGCTGCTGCCGTAAATGGTCCAAGAGTCACTTTTGGAGACAACAAAGAAGGCAAGATTGTTGCGGTTGGAAAGCTAATCAAAGGAAACATTGAGATATCTGACGTCTCTTATGTAAATGGCCTGAAGTACAATCTGCTGAGCATAAGTCAATTTTGTGACAAGGGATTTTCTGTTATCTTCTCATCAGATAGGTGCTACGTTGAACAAATTGGAACAAAGAAAGTTATCTTATCTGGAAGAAGACAGGGGAATATCTATGTAGTCGACTGGAATTCTGTGGATAGGAATTCTAATGTTTGTTTGGTGCCTTCTACACCAAGTGAAATCAGCTGGCTTTGGCACAAAAGAATGAATCATTTGAATTTCAAGACCATAAACAGATTAATAAAGAATGATTTGGTAGAAGGAATTCCAAAGACAGTCATGAGCAAAGATAAGCTCTGTGACGCCTGTCAGAAGGGTAAACAAGTGAAGTCCACTTTCAAAAGCAAGAAGCACCAATCTTCAACCAGAATTTTGGAGCTACTACATATGGATCTGTTTGGCCCTATTGATCCTATCAGCAATGGTGGAAAGAAATACTGCCTAGCTATTGTGAATGATTATTCAAGATTTACTTGGGTGATTTTCATGAAGAAGAAAAGTGAAACCAAGGAACATCTTACCAATCTGATGGAACTGATCCATAATGAAAAGAGTAAAAGAATATTGAAAATTAGATCAGATAGAGGGACTGAATTTACAAACTCTACTGTTGAAGAGAATTGTAACTCCAGAGGAATCAACCATGAGTACTCTGCTGCCAGGACCCCTCAACAAAATGGAGTTGTTGAAAGGAGAAACATAACTCTAAAAGAAGCTACCAGAACAATGATAGCTGAATCAAAACTGCCCCAAAAATTCTGGGCAGAAGCCACAAATATAGCCTGCTACACCCAAAACAGATGCATGATCAACAAAAGTCAAAACAAGACACCCTATGAGCTGTGGAACAACAGAAAGCCTAATATACACTATCTTAGGATTTTTGGTTGTAAATGTTATGTTTTGAATAATGGGAAAAAGCACCTTACTGCTTTTGCAGAAAAGGCTGATGAAGCTGTCTTTGTAGGATATTCTAATGTTAGTAAAGCTTACAGAGTCTTTAACAAAAGAACTTTACTTGTAGAAGAATCTATTCATGTAGTATTTGATTAACCAAACCAATCTTCTGAAAAGAATCAAAGTGCTAATCAAGAAATATCTGCTGACTTTCAGAAATTGAGTGTGGAAAGAAAAGAAGAGTATGTACCCATCTTACTACCTGATCTAAACCAAGCTGGTAACTCAAGTGTTGTTCAAAATAAGTCTGCTGATTGTCTAACAGAGGAGTTGCAAACAGCTGACAGACCAGAGCCTGTTAAACAGACTACTACTGAGACTCCAACAATAGTGTTGCAAGATCAATCAAGAGGACAACATCCAGATTTGCAACCTGATCTCAGATGGCTCAGAGATCACCCACATGATCTAGTGATTGGTGATCCATTGGATAGAGTGAGAACAAGAAGGTCAACTACAAATGAAACAATGTTTGTAAGTTTTCTTTCACAAATTAAGCCCAAGATAATTGATGAAGCTCTTAGTGATTCTCGCTGGATTGAAGCAATGCAAGAAGAGTTAAATCAGTTTGAAAGGAATGAAGTCTGGTACTTAGTTCCCAGACCTACTCATCAAAGGGTAATTGGCACTAAGTGGGTATTCATGAATAAAATGAATGAAGATGGTATTGTTACCAGAAATAAAGCAAGAGTTGCCAAAGGTTGCTGCCAGGAAGAAGGCATTGATTTTGATGAGACATTCGCACCAGTTGCAAGGCTTGAAGCAATCATATTATTCTTAGCCTATGCTGCTCACAAGAACTTCACTGTCTATCAGATGGATGTGAAGTCTGTTTTTCTCAATGGAGAATTGCAAGAAAAAGTTTATGTTGAACAACCTCCTGGATTTGAGGCCTATCAACAGGGAGACAAAATATATCGTCTAAAGAAAGCTCTTTATGGACTGAAACAGGCTCCAAGAGCATGGTATGATACTTTATCTGATTTTCTTTTAATTAAAGGATTTCGTAAAGGTAAAGTAGATAAGACTTTGTTCACTATTGAATGGGATAATCATATATTGTTAGTTCAAATATATGTGGACGATATTATTTTTGGTTCAACTAACCAACAGATGTGTGAAAAGTTCTCTAAGTTGATGCATAACAAGTTTGAAATGAGCATGATGGGAGAACTAAATTACTTTCTTGGATTACAAGTCAAACAACTGCCTGATGATATTTTTATTAATCAAGCAAAGTACACAAAAGATTTGTTCAAGAAATTTGGCATGGAAACTAGCTCATCTGTTTGTGTTCCTATGTCTACTGGACTTCATCTGGATAAAGATAAAGATGGCAAATCAGTTGACATCACCAAATACAGAGGCATAATAGGGTCACTGTTATACTTAACAGCTAGCAGACCTGATATTATGTATTTTGTTGGGGTTTGTGCGAGATATCAATCAAATCCTAAGGAATCTCATCTCTTAGCTGCTAAAAGGATATTAAGGTATCTCAAAGACACTCAAGAATTGGGATTGTGGTATCCAAGGGAATCAGTATTTGAACTTATTGGATATTCAGATTCTGACCTTGTTGGCTGCAAGATTGATAAGAAGAGTACTACATGTACTTGTCAATTTCTAAGCAGTCGTCTGATCTCATGGATGAGTAAGAAACAAACTTCAGTATCCATATCTACTGCTAAAGCTAAATACATTGCTGCTGGAGCATGTTGTGCACAGATACTCTGGTTAAAGCATCAACTAGAAGATTACAATCTCAAGATCAGTGGAATACCTATCTACTGTGACAATACAAGTGCAATTTCACTTACTCAGAACACTACTAGTCATTCCAGGACTAAGCATATTGAGGTCAAACATCACTTCATAAGAGATCATGTTGAAAAAGGAAATGTTATTATTGAGTATGTTCATACAGATAATCAGATCGCTGATATTTTCACCAAACCATTGAGTGATGCAAGATTTTCTACTTTAAGAGTGGAACTGAGCTTGTTAAAATTGGATTCATAAACTGAGGGGGAACCAATTAGAAGACTGTGTTCATCAGCTGACTAATCTGATAGCAACAAGTGTTACTCTTCAAGAAGACTGACTCTCAACAAACTAGTTGACTGATGAATTCTTGAATTCAGGGGGAACGTGTAAGACTAGCAGTACTCCTGTTTTAAAGATGAAATCTTCAATGACAGTTAGTTGAAGTTGTTTTAATCAGAGGATTTGTTCTTAATTCTTGAAGACTTGAAGATTATTTATCTTGCTGGATTGACAAACAGCAAAGGAAGATCACTAGATATTGGCTTTCACTAGTGATATATTGTATCAGACAAGTCATCTGCCAGATAAGTATTATTTTACTCATATGTTTACTTATGTCAATTTATAAACAATGTTGTATTAAAAACGTTATATCAGAAACAACTTTTATAAATAAGAGACTAGTGGCGTTTCAACTTCCTGCCTAGTCTGATATAATTAATGAATTTTGAAATCCGCGTATCTCACTCACACGATTTACTTTATCAGTAACTGATCTAACGGTTGGCTTGAATCACGGAAACCGACATCAAACCAACCCTTATAAATCCAGACTGATCAGCTGACTGATCTTTTACGCGCACTTCAAATTTTTCTAAGTACAGAGCATTCTATCCTTCATATTTTCTGCAAAATTCTCTCTGCTTTTCGTTTGCCATTTTCCAGAAAAATCATGACTTCAAGTGCTTCTAATGCTGAGGGAAGATTTATCAACTATGATACTTATCATGCCACTGGAATGAAACTGATGAAGGAGATTCTGGAGAAGTTCAAAGCTTATTCTCTGGTGAATTTCATGGAAGCTCACGAGACTATGGTATTCTACCATGAAGTGGATGAATTCTACCGCACTGCTAAGCGTGAGGTGGAGAAAATGGAGATTAAAGCAAAGGTTGGAGGTAAAGATGTTTGCATCACTCCTACCTTGTTGAATGAGAAGTATGGACTGTCCAACGAAGGTTCTACTGACCTGGCTGCGTTGGCTGCTCCTTTGGAGGTTGAATTTTGGAAGATTGCTGCCAAGAAGGGTGAAATTCTCACTGGGTCAGTTAAGAGGACTCAGTTGGTGGATGAATTTCAAAGAATGGCGGACCTGTTTGCAAAGGTCATCGAAAACTGCACCTTTTCTCTGGATGGAGTCCCCAAGAGAAGGTTGCATTCTATGATTGCAATTTACTACGGCCTAAAGGTAAACTGGGCTGCTTATGTGTTCTACATAATTGCAGAGCACAAGGAGAGCAATCATAAGATTTTTCTCAGCCATCTACTGATGAATCTGGGATGCACAATGACTAATGGCAAAGTCATCCATGCTGCCAAAGAATTGAAGATCTATGAAGCCGTTAAGGATGTAAAAATCAAAGAGCCTGCTGCTACGCCAGAAAAGAGGTAATAAAAAAGGAAGGCCACAGAGCCTAAGGAGCCTGCTGTCAAAGCAAAGAAAAGCAAGGCTGCAGCATCCAAGTCTACTGATCAAACAGCTCACCCAGCTGTTCAAGCCAGATCAGCAGACAAGGAAAAAGGGAAAGAGACTGCTGATGCTCTCATTAATCAGACAGTCAAGGAGATTGTGGAGATGCCTCTTGACATATCTCCTGAAAGAACTCCCTCAGCAGAACTGACTGCTGAAAACGTTGCAAAAAGAAAAAGGAGTGCTTTAAAAGATATTGCTGCAACAAGGGTAGTCCAAACTAAGTCTAGTACAAGAAAGAGGATTACGCTAATAGATTCTCCAACGGAGTTATTTGACATTGTAAGAAATGATCCTCCATCAGCAGAGAGACCTGCTGAATCTCTAAAGGAGTTTGAAGCTGCAAATCAGACTACTGCTGAGGAATCTGTTCCTCAAACAGATCAGACTACTACTCAAATAGCTGAGGCACCAGTTGTTGAGTCAAGGGCTGCCAGAAGGAAAAGAACTGGCAAGACCAAAGTGTCTGCTTATCACAGGAAGAAGCGTGAAGAAGCAGAACAGATAAAACGTGATGAAGGTGAGCTTAAAAGAACTCTTGAAGCAAGCAAAGCAGAAGCTGAAGTCAAGAAGATGACTGAAGCAGAGTTAGCTGCCAAGGATGAAGAAGACTTGGCAAGAGCCCTAGAAGAAAGCAAGAAGGATGCTCACGGTCCAAGAAGGACTGGTGGCATAGTGATTGGCAAATCACTAGAAGGGAAGTTTTTGCTACCAAGAGCCAAGCCAGTTAAAAAGAAGAAAAATGAAGTAAAGAGAGCATTTGAAGTTGTTAAAAGTGACTTTGCTACCTTTTCCAGATTTGAAGCTGAACTGGAAAAATACAACTCCCCAATCCAAAACTGTGTTCCTAGTTGAGAAGATAAGATACAACAAATGGAGGAACTACAGATTAAAGAAGACATGTGAAGAATTCAGAGCCTGGAAGGAGGCTGCTGCTGAAGAGAGATGGATTATGAATTGGCTCCAAACCAATAATATCCAACAAGCCTTAGAAACTGATTTCTTCCATGACAGAGTACATGAGTATGCCAAACTCATTGTGACTCAGGAGGCTACTGCTCTCAAGGAATCCTTGCCAAACAAACCTGGTCCTACTGATGACCTTTTTGAGAGAGCAATCAAAGTTGCAGTATATGTCACTTTGGAAAAGTGGGTGGAAAGATCAGTCTACATCAAAGGAACCTCAAGTGATCTGCCCAGTTTACCAAGTCTGCAACAGATAGCCTTTGGTTCTGAAGTCAGCTCTTATCAAGAGCAAAACAGCCAACCTCAGACAACGTCTTCCTTTGTGCCTGTTGATTTTATACGTCAGAAGACCGTTGTATCTGCTGATGGTTCTGGTATTGTTCATTTGGAAGATAAGCCAGCTAATAAAGAATCAACTGAAGAACAGAAGACAGCTGAGCCAAATGCTGAACCTGCTACAAAGCTGTTAACTGATGCACCTTCCATTCCAGCTGAATCTGCTCAACCTTCAATCATGGACTCCATAAAAGCCTTGATTCAAAACTCAATGAAGGAAATGGAAGAGAGGAACAAAGAGTTGCTGTGCAAGTTTGAAGAAACAGTTGCCAAACTTGTTCAAAATGCTGTGGAAAGCCTTCCACAACCAGCTGACCATTCCATGTTGCTTAAAGAAGGAATTGTTGCATTGACTCGTCAAGTTGAAGATGTCAAGATGGATGTGAATCAGATTCATGCAATTCTTCAAAGACATGAGATGGACTGGACTAAAGGTGGTCAAGCATTTCAAGAGGCAACTGAAGCAGAGACTGAAAAGACTGCCTATCTGTTTCAGAATTTCACTGACCAAGCTGCTCAGGTTACTTCAGAGATGGCCACCTTACAAGTAAATTTGGATTATCTGAATGACCAGACTGCTGCCTTGAAGTGTAATCAAGTTCAACAGAATCTTCGACTTCAAACCGTGGATCAAAACATCAGACTGCTATGTGATGCTGTAAACATTACTCCTGTTCCAGTTGCTCAACTCAACCCTACTGATGATGACAAAAAGGGGGAAGAGGGATCATCCAACAAAAAGAATGTTGCATCTGTTGTTGAAGTTACTGAGAAAGTGGAGTCTAATGAAAAGCCTGCTGATGAAGAGACAAGTAGACCAACTGCTGAAGTAACCAAGACAAAGGAAGCTGCTGATGAAGAAGCTGAAAATGTTGAAGAGCCTAAGGATGTGGCAAAATCAGACAAAGAGATTGCTGCTTCCAAAGACTCTGCTGAAGAACAGTTAGATCCATTCAGGAAAACAAGCAGGATTCAAGAAATCAGAAGAAGAGTCGAAGTTGCAAATAGAAACTTGACTAATGCTGATCTGTTTTCCAGTGGAGAAGAAGAAGATGATGAAGATGAGGAACTTGAAGAAGAGGAAAAAGATGAAGATGAAGAAGCTGAAGACTAGACTAGACTTTATAGACTAGGTTACTTGTTGAAAATCATTGTATCAGCTTACTTTATTTGTAATTTCACTTTAAGTCTTTCTTTGTAAACTTGCACTGTAATACTCATTGAAAATTTATAAAAGTCAAGTTTCCAACATATAATTTCTATCTCAGAAATTTTTGAGGACTTAACTTTAGTTTTAGGTACAGGTACTTAGCTGAAGTTTTGTCATTATCAAAAAGGGGAAAATTGTTGGATGAAGATGAAGACTTAGAAGTGAAGGGAGGTTTTGATGATTTCCAAAACATCATCACCAGCTAAGTAATGGAAACTTAGTCAATCCCTTAGAAGATTTTTGACCAATAAAGAAGCCAAATTAGAAGGGTCAAATCTTATGGTCCAGAAGACTACAGATGTGTTGCTGAAGAAGGGAATCAGACTGGTGGATTTTCAGCAGACTCAAATAAGATGAGTTCAGTTTGGTATCAGCCGAGTATTCATCAGACGAGTGGATTCGATCAGCAGAGTGGTATTGATCAGAAGTTATTGCAACGGTAATAAATGCACCTGAAGTAATAAATGCTGAAGAGAAAGGGTATTAAAGACAAATGATTGAAGAGAAACCTCGGATCAGCAGAGTGCATTTAATGTGACCTGACATAAAGTACAGCAGAGTGTACAGTGCTCAGTCGCAGGTAGCCGTTTCTGAAACAAGGACCAGTACTCGAGGATTTGGACACCTGTCGATCTCTCAACGAGCATATTTTCAAACCTCAAGTATAAATAGTTCAAGTTCAAGAGTTAGAGAAAAAGAGACAACACAACTGAGAGCAAATTTCGAAGCTGAACTTTTCTAAGTCTCAAACTCAAGAACAGAACACTCATCAGCCTAGTCATCTGTTGACGAAAGCAGAAAAGAGAGATAAAAGAATACATATAAATATGAGTGATTTTTTTAGAGAAGTGTTGTGAGAAGTAGATATCCATCTTAGCGAGTGATATTACTTCAGAGGATAGTTTTCTTTGTGATTCCCTATTAAGCACTTGTGGCCAATTCATTTATTGTTTGGCGCAAGCATTGTATATTGTAAACTGTGTGTTTATAGTATAACCCAAGATCTAAGTGTCTTGGAAGAGTGGACTAAATGATTTTTATCCATATAACCACTATAAAAATTCTGGTGTTTATACTTGCATTATTTTCTTGCATATTTTCAAAAAGCATACTAAACACTTATAGATTAATTGTTGAAAAGATTTTAAAAGGAGTTTGCAAAAACTGGGGATAAAATCTTTTCGAAGTTAAGAAAACTACTTGTCAAAAACACTTGACAAATCCGCTGAAAGTAAGTTATTATAAAACTCTGATTTTCTCAAAATCAGCTAAGTAAAATCAGAAGAATTGTCAACTCTGCTGCTCAAAGCTTTGTGCTAGATCAGCTTAGTCTACTTACGAATCTTGATCAGCTTAGTCTGCTGACAGAAAAAGTTAGAGAATTTTAAAGGTAAAATTTTAAGAGGTCTATTCACACCCCCCCCCCCCCCCCCACTCTAGACCTCATCTGACCACTTGGGACCAACATCTCCAGAGCCACACTAAGTTGATGTTCTTTGATAGCATCATTTCCTTCGCTCGGCTCACAGACTTTATCCCACATCTCCTTAGATGTTTTGAGATGTTTGATCTTCTGGATTCTTTCTTGATGAACTTAGCCACCTTGTCAAGATTGACTAACTTGACTTCTTCAGGAGTCAGCTCATCCAGCTTTTTGTCAACGATCTGATCAGGCTGGTCAACAACCTTCATAGTCTTCTTAAATCTGAATGGTCCTTGTGTAATACATGTAAACATGTTATCATTATATGTAGCAAGATGGATATTTATTCTAATTTTTCAATAAGACGAGTTCGCTTATCAGCAGGGTAAGACGACTCAGCTGTTTTTGCATTTAGCTTATCAGTAGAGTAGACTACTTAGCTGATTTAGCTTATCAAGCTTATAAAATGAGAGTTTCAAATAATGATGGAACATATAATGTATATGTATTTTTCAATGTTTTCAACTCAATTCAAACTTTAAAGCATAAAGAAAGTTTTACCCCAAGTTATGAATTCCTCAATTTAAAAGACTCTTCTTTTAAAGTATTTACTTAGCTTATTAAATATGCAATGCGAAGCAAGTAAAGTAAATAACATAAGGAATTTTTATAGTGGTTCGGCTGGAACAAATTTTCTTTGTCCACTATTCTAAATTACACAGATTTAGGTTATACTAGAAACACAAAGTGATCAGTACAAACTTGAGCTTTTACAACAAATGGCAAGCCTAAAGTGGAACACTGAGTTCTCATGTATATCACTCAGAAAAACCTACTCTAAAGCACTCAGCTAAGGAACACTTAAGTTTTATAAAAAATGATAAGCCTTAAGTAAGAACACTCGGTTCGCTCTCGAAAAATCACTCAGATTAACCTTGCTCTTTCAGTATAGGAAATCACTTAGACAACTAACACTACGAAGTTATCACTTCACAAAGATGGATATAAACTCCTTATAACATTCAGTTGAATTTCACTCAGACAGATAAGATTTTGATCTTGTTCTTCAACAAAAAGTTTCGTCAACAGATGACTTCGCTTATGATCAGACTACTCAACTGATGGAACTTGCTCGTATGATATGATCTGGAGTTGCGCAAGTCTCTCTTCAATCTTCAGTCTATGATCTATTTATACTCTTGAATTTGAAATTATGCCCGTTGAAGATAGGAAAAATTACATTTTAATCCTAAGTAATGTTATTCTTCTCGACGACAGCTTTTGCAGACTGTTCACTTTACACACTGTTGTACGGATATCTACTTTATGTCAGTCACATTTAATATACTAAACTTGTTACCATTGGAGAGCTTACTGACCGACTTCACTGTACACAAGAATATATAGAAAAAATTAAAAGATCTAAGAAAACGAGAGGTTCAACCAAGCCACCATTGAAGAAAAACAAAAATACATTCAACACATCAATAGTTTGCATAGACAACGTTCTTCGTGAGAGTGGTTTCTTAGAGCTCAAATGACCCAACATGAATCAAATGGTTAGTACTTGTAATTATTTTTCCAGGTAAAATCTTATATTCAAAACTGTTCATATTCCATTTTCCTTGATTTAAAATATGTCATTATCCTTTTAGGGTCGAAATTCTACGATCCTGCATGCTCAGAGATGCATGAATTGAAAAAAAAAATGCCTAATTGCATTCATTGCGGAGCTGAAAGATTTGAATACGAGCCTCCAAGTTTTTGTTATGGTGATGTAAAAATTGAATTGGCACCCAATGAAATATCGAATGAGTTGTTTGAGTTATTTACTTCTTAATCCAAAGAGGCCATCAACTTTCGAAAAAATATTCATTGTTTGAATTGTATATTCTCTTTTACCTCATTTATTGTTAAACTACAAAAAGAGCTTGCATCTGCAGGGCACATAGTAAGTGTGTGTAAAAATCGTTTATCAATTAAAACATAATCGCATCTTACCTCGAATTTAAATAGGAAAAATCGAAAGAAATCGACAACTTAAAATGGGAAAATTATGAAAATAGGTTATAATATATAAAAAAATATGGTAAATCAGTAAAAAAATATATTAAACCGATAAAAATAAATGAAATTGGCAAAAAAATGTGCTAAACTGGTGGATAACATATTAAACAAATGAATTAAATAAGTGAATAACGGCTAGGGTAGGTAAAAAAATTCATTTCAAATGAGAAAGAAGTTGAAATCTATTTTAAAATGGACGGAAATCCATATGATAAAAAAATTAGAATTTTATTACTTTTTTTGTCAATCAATGCAAAAGATTTGAGCTAGAGATTTATAATCAATCAAGTCCAAATCTATTCATTCAAATGGACCTTAATATATACATCAACGTAATTGTCTTTATTGTCTCATACTTGTTGGCATATTCATTTTACAAGTTCGTGATGATAAAAACTTATCGCTTTTGACAAATATGAAGACAAATGATATTAATTGTTGTATTGAAAATTTTAATGCTTTATTTAATAATTTTATATTGGTTAAATAAGAAATTTAAAGACGTACAATAATATGTAGCCCTTAAATCATATTATAGAACTAATGAACTAAATAATTTTCTTATGATCTTATTTTATAATAAAATTTACAAGATCTCATAACTAAATCAATCATCATTTTATATTTGATTATAAATTGAAAACCATCATTCTTTAATAAAATAATAATTATAATGAAAAATAAATTTCATAAAAATAAATAGAGTATCAGTAATTAATTTGTGCTATTTTATGTCATAATAAAGTTACTTTTACTTTAATTTATAAAAAGTATCCATGAAATTAGTTATACACGTACAACGTACATGCACTTTTCTAGTTATTATAAAAGTTACTTTCTTATCCTGATTAATTGTAATGTTGATTAAAATAAAATACTAACAAAATAAATTTACACCGTACGCTCGTCCATTTACGATTTTACGCTAAAAAAAATCAATCGATTAAAGGACCACTAATCGATTGATTTTTGGCTGTGGTAGGTGAAGAAGACACATTTGTAATTAACTTTTTTAATTAATTGATCTATCATGATCAGGAGGTTCTGTTTACAATAATTGGTTCTATAATTGGGAGACAAATTAAAAAAAAAAAAAATACTGTGCTTTAAATTAATTAATATACAAAACTATATATATATATATTTATTTATTTATAAATCTCAATATTTTTATTTATTACATTGATGATTAAATTAGTCACAAATATCTAGCGATAGTTCTAATTTCAAAATTTTCTCTTAATATGTTTTTTTTTTTTGGATAATTTTTTCACTTAATATATTACTCCATAACCTGGAACAAGTATTTGACAATATACACCCTGTACAGTGCCGTAGATTATGGATCAATTTTATGTGTTCTCATTTAAAATAAGAGAATATTTCTGATTTGGAGTCAAATAATATAATATGAAATTAATATATAACATACTTGAAAAGTTATTTGCATGAGAATTCAAAACAATCGTTTCTATTAGTTTTTTTTGGTAATTAGTTTTCCTTATTCTTAGTCAAATAGTTTTCTTATTTTTTGATATTTAGTATTCATAAAAGTTTAGAAGTTATTTGTTTCTTTTGTCACAATTATATATTAAGAATTGTAATTTTATCATTATACAAACATATGACTGATCTAGTGGAATAGACTAGTCACTACAAAGTAGTGAACTGAAATTAAAATTCAACTTTTGATAAAAGTATAGTTCATTGGTGCATATTTCTTTAATTGTTTCGTTGCAATTTAAAATAATTGCTATTCTGACCGACTTCAACAACATAACAAGAAACAAAATTTTAATTCCTTTCCATGAAACTTACTTATCAATGTCAATTCATCAATAAATAATTGGCAAAATTCCATAAATAGTCATGTAACTTTGGTTCCGTTCAATAATAGTCCTATAATTATATTGAACACACATTTAATACTTTAACATTCACTCAACTTCAATTTTAATCATATGCATAATAAATTCAGTCCTCTAACTTTCAGTAAGTTTCAATTTTTGTCCTGCAGTTGCAAATTTCGTCCTCTAACTCTCAAAAAATTTCAGCCTTGTCCTAGAGTTACAAATTATTTTTCCAGTAATATAATCAAATTTGTAATTACATGACGAAATTAAAACTTACTGAAAGTTAGAGGATGAGATTTGCTCTACACAGATCTAAAATTGAAATTAGGTGAAGATTAAATGATTAAATATGTGTTCAGTATAATTATAGGACTATTATTGAAGAAAAATTAAAGTTACATTATCATTTTTGAAATTTTGCCGTAAATAATTACAGTAAAAGTTAATTAGATCCCGCATCTGCCTAAAAATTAGCTAAAGAAAAAAACACCCCATGTACTTTGTCTAACTCCCAAAAAATCACATGTGTTATTTTAACTCCCAAAAAACTCCATGTGGTTGGTTTTAATTACCACACTCAACTCAAGTATAATTTTACTTTTGACTTTTGGCGGAATGACAAAATTATCTGTGTTTGTTTTTTTTAAATTTATTTATTCTTTTTGAAAACCTAAGTATATACTACTTGGATCGAGTGTAATATTTAAAACTAAACACAGGGTTTTTTTTTAGATTTAAAATAACACAGAGGGTTTTTTGGTAGTTAAGCAAAGAATATGGGGTGTTTTTGTCTTTCGATGTCAGGGTAAAATTGTCATATCAAAAGCAAAATGTGACAAATACTTGTAATTTTTTGCGTTTGAATCACTCTTTTCCAAGGGTATATTTGGCATTTATTTGAGATCATGGAGAGTTTTTTGGAGTTAAAATAACACATAATTTTTTTTGGAGTTAGACAAAGCATAGGGGATATTTTTGTCTTTCGCTCTCTCTAAAATCTGAATGTTATCTCTAAAGTTGAGCGTGCATGTGAAAAGTGACAAAAAGAAGAAAAGAAAAGTGTCTCAATTATTAATCAATGAATTATTGGACGGAATAAATTGCTTTGTATCTGCGACAAGTAAAACATGGTACACATTGTCGCGATGGATATCATTGAATTGTTAAAGGAATAAATGAGTAATTTTTTGGCCAATTCATTTTGCACGTTGTGAAAACTTAGTGGGGGCTGCAATGGGGCATACTTTTAAATTTAGACGCATAAAGTCTTAATAATAATAATAATAATAATAATAATAATTATTATTGTTATTATTATTATTATTATTATTTTATCAAATGTGATTGATATAGTGGATGGATTAGTACTTTCAAAGTTACGATTCAAGTTCGAGTCTCTGTTAAAAAAGATTTTCAGGCCATCTTCAGTGACTCCACTACACCCCTTTCCCTCAGATTTCCCTTCCCCTTCCCCATTCCCATTCTCTTTTTTCATAGTCATTTTCAATTACTCAATATTTCCATTTAATTTATTTTCAATTATAATATTTCTGCACTATTACTTAATAATAATAATAATAATAATAATAATAATAATAACAACAATACATAATAATAATAATAATAATAATAATAATAATAATAATAATAAAGTTAACATTGGCATTAATAATAAGAAATTTGACATTGGCATTAATAATAAGAAATTTAACACTGACATTAATTATAAGAAAAAAATTATGATCGTTTTTTAATTTAAACGGCGTTTGTCGTATGTAATCGTATTTATTTGTGATTGTTTCAATATATGATTGTTAGGGTTATATCGTTTTTAATTTAATGAATCTTATTTAAAATATGTAATATTTAATTATTTTTAATCCATAAATTGTTTTTACTTATGTTATTCTAAATTAACACAAATAAAGTTTCTTAAATTAAGGTTAAATTTAATTTTTTTAAATAAAATACAAATTAAATTTTCTTACAATATTATTAAATTTCAAATAATAATATAATAAATTAATGTTAAGTTTACAAAATAAAAGTTACAATTATAAAAGTAATAAAATTAGATTAATGTTAAGATTTTTTTCTAAAAATATTAATAATAATTTTTATTATAAAATAAATTAATTAAACAAAAAAAAAAACAAAAAAATGAAAAACAAAACAAAGAAACAATGCAGGTGGTCCACTCATCCCTCTCGATGGGTGGGTTGGTCCAGCCACACACCAGCCCACCCACCTGGGTGGTGGATATCCCTTGAGCTACTCTTCCATAATCATTTTTTTCCATCTTTTTTCCTCCACACATTCCTCTCTCCTTTAATTAATGCAGATGCCCTCATATAATATGTCCGATATGTCTCAAAATGTATTAAACCCTTGAATACAAAAAAAGAAAATATATAATATTACTACTTTAGATTAATTAATTTTTTGTTAAACCTGAGGATGAATTCATGACAAAAATCGCCTAATAATTTTTTTTAAATAAAATTAGGTAGCTCAACATCATAAGGGGAGATACTTAAAACTAGTTTAGATTTGAATTGGCAAGACTGTACCATTACTCAATCAAATAATAAATAAAATTTGTTTACAGGAAAAGTTTATAATTTTAGTCCAACTGTGTGTAATGGATTTAGCACTTCGGTTCTGTAATTTATGTAATTATTCATTTTGTTATATTTTTTTAATATTAGTCCAACACTTTACAAAATTCTACATTTAATTTTAAAAGTTTAATTTTTTTTTTTTTTTTGCTTTTTTGGTCTCATATATATTATATTCTATGTCTAACATTTTATGTCACATAAGACCATTGTAGATCCACATTTAGCTAGTTAGGGTCCCACATTGAATGAAAATTAGGCGAAAAGACTCAAAAAAGAAAAATATTTAAAAATAAATAAAATTTGGACCAATAGTTTAATTATTTAAAGTACATGACCAAGAGTGTTAATATAATTTAAGATCCACTCTTAAGTCTCTTATAGGTTTAAAAGTTCAATTTTCCCTAAATTATCATACCTTAAGCAGCAAAATGAATTCAAATAGATTTTCCTACGAACATGTAATTGGTCTAGTGGAAGGAACTCAAGTTCAAATTTCTATTGAGAGAGGTTTCAACTATATATTTCATACATTATGATTGTTGCTCCAAGTAAAATAATGTTCCAAATTCATATCGTTTGACCAATATAATTTCTCCATTCCATTTCCACGTGAAAATTCATTCAGCCAACTACCTAATACAATACATACTTGTTTTCTTGATCCGTGAGAACTCTTGTCCACCATACATGATTGAAATGTGATAAGTATAATATATTTTTCTTTATATGCCAAAAATAATTACTTACATGGCAAAAAATGTTTATAGATTGTGGGGAGTGATTACTAAGTTTTAGATTACTAAGCTTTGTCATTTTACGTGCACCAACCAAGTTCTTAATGTATAATAATAACTAATGTGAATTTAGCCATGTGAAATAAATAATACTCAATTTACTCTCTTGTGAAAATAAAAAAATAAAAAATAAAAAATTTTTTACCTCTTTTAACCGGAGAGTGTAACTCATTGCTGAAATTGAGAGTGAACATAAAAAGTGATTTTGCAACATGAGGGGGTAAATTGCCTTAAAACATAATACAAGGGGTAAATTGTCACATTTATATCATAACACAGGGGGTGAACTTCCATATTATCATAACACAAGGGGTAAATTGCAACATATAAAAATAACAGGGATATGATGTGAAACTCTTATAAGATTATATGGGGTAAATTGAACATTATAAAAACCAACAGAGATAAATTGAATATTTCTGTATACTATAGGGGGTAAATTGCCATTAACTCTATATAATAATATTAAAGTGTTTGTACACTTGCATATTATCAGCCTATAAATAACTTCACAAGAGATTTGCTTTTCCACCACAATTTAGCCAAAAGCACTTAAGCATACATTGCATACATATATCTTCACTAGCTACTTAAAGAAATGGATCCCCAATACAGAGCCGTAAAGGATAAATTGCTTGGCCCTAACTCCACTGAAATCATTGGCGCCATTCGACGTGATAGTTTCGACAAAGATCTTATTTTCGGAAGTGCCACCGCAGCTTTTCAGGTTCAAAATTCGGTGCTTTAATTTTCAAGTTCATGTTTCAGTATCTTCATACGTGAATCAAAATTTTGTTTCGAGTGTAGGTTTCGGTCAGCTAAATATTGAAAACTTTTTGAGAAACTTTTGGACACTAGGAAAAATTGTAAAAAATGTTACTTACTGAGTTCAAGGCAAAAATATAGTTTCGGAATTACACCTTATTTTTGTTTCCGTTGATTTAAAAACGAAAACTTTTCGATGATTTCGACGGAAAATATGAAAATTAAACTTTTTCATGTATGTGTAATATAGGTTGAAGGTGCAGGTAAAATAGGTGGTAAAGGACCGAGTATATGGGATCATTGGACGCTCAATCAACCAGGTACTAAATTTCTCCAAATATGTCCAACCTTAAAAATAGAGATCTTTCTATAGAGACATTAAAAGACTTTTTTATATATATAAATATAGAGAGAATTGTAATTTTAGAACCGAGCTTTATGTCAATTTGTACTTTTGATACTAAACAAAGAGTTATTGACAATTTAGTCCATGTGATATTTATAATGTTCAATTTACCTTCTGTAATTTGAAAAATAACACTTTACTTCGTAATCTTAATAAAATTTCACACTATTACCCCCTGTATGTGTTATGATTAATGAGTTAATTTACCCCGTTATAAAATACTTTTCATGCTCACTCTCAATTTCGACGAGTGAGTTATACTCTCCACCTTAAGGAGGTAAATTGCTCCTTTAAAATTTTCGAGGGGAGGGAGGAGTAAAATGCTTTTTTTTTTTTTTTTTTTTTTTTCAGTGGGTAAAGCTTTTCAAAGGGGTAAAATTAACATAAGCTCACCAAACAAATGCAAGTGAATACATTTGATACCATAATTTAACAATTTGTTCCACATTTGGTACCACCGTTAACTAAATTTGAAAGTCATCGTCAAATTAATGACGTGACCATTAAGTTAGTTTTAATTATTGCAAAAATAGTGACATCATTTATACCAGCTGACAGTTCTATCTTATAATATTTCAGACTGGCAAAATTATGCAATTTTCTTTATAAATATATCTAAAAGTAGAGTAATAATATAGTCATTCAATGTTGGCAGACAAAGTATTGGATGGAAGCAATGGAGATGTTGCTGTTGACCAGTATCACATGTACAAGGTATTTATTAATTAATTTTAAAATAAATTTTCTTCTTTCGAAAAAATACTTAGAGCAAATAAAACTTTATCTTTAATTAATAATGAAAAGTATTCTTCATTTTATATTTTTTCAGGAAGATGTGGCGTCAATGAAGACTGTAGGCTTGGAAGCTTACAGGTTTTCTATATCATGGCCTAGGATATTGCCAGGTAAATATGATGAACTATGGATCAAAGTTTCATTTTAAGTTTATATGTGTTTCGATTAACTAAATATTGAAAACTTTATCGAGAAATTTTCGAAAACATTAGGAAAAGTTGTAAAAAATGTTACTAAACTAAGAAAAATAACAGAGTTTAAGGCAAAAATATAGTTTCGGAATCGGAATAACACCTTATTTTCGTTTCCATTGATTTAAAAGCGTAAAATTTTCGATGTTTTGACGGAAAAGACTGAAATTTTGATCCATATGATGAACAAGGTGGAAGAATAAATGCCGGCATAAACAGAGAAGGAATCCAATACTACAACAATCTTATTGACGAACTCTTGGCTAACGGTCTCGAGCCGTATGCGACTCTCTTCCACTGGGATCTTCCAAATGCTCTTGAACTTGAATATGGTGGCTTCTTATCTAACAAAATTGTGTAAGTAATTCAATCATGTACTTAATTTCACCAATAATTTATTAACGAGAGAATTGCATTTTTGGTACCGAGCTTTAAATAAATTTCTACTTTTGGTACCAAACAAATACATGTCAATACATTTAATATCATAATTTATCAAATCGTTCCACATTTGGTACCACCATTAACTAAATTTAAAATTCACCGTTAAATTGGTGACGTGACGTTAAGTCATTTTCATTGATTAAAACCAACTTAACGGCTACATAACCAATTAGCGGTGATTTTTAAAATTAGTTAACTGCGGTACCAGATGAAGACCAATTTGTTAAATTATGGTACCAAATGTGTTGACTTGTATTTGTTTGGTACCAAAAAGTAAAATTTAACATAAAACTTTGTACCAAAAATGCAATTATCTCATTTATTAATTTCATGAGACAAAAGTTGATAGATAAGAAATGGTAAAAAAATTCAGGAAAGATTTTACCGAGTTTGCGGAGCTATGTTTTTGGGAATTCGGGGACCGTATTAAAAATTGGATCACATTCAACGAAGGATGGACCTACTGCAACTATGGATATGTGGCGGGCACAATGCCACCCGGCCGTGGTTTGTCCGCTACAGAGCAAAGAAATTCGAGATATAAAATTTGTGGTCATAAGGGTTGTGGCACTCAACAAATTTGTGCCAATGGAGATGCAGGCACAGAGCCATATTTGGCGGCACACAACATGATCCTTGCCCATGCATATGCAGTGGATTCGTATAGAAAACTATTTCAGGTGCATGGAGAATTAATTTCATTGAGATTAATTGTTAACTATGTAATAATTTCATTTTCATTTATGTTGTTGTAAATATAACCTATTAATTGATTATGCTCGGACCTAAATAGGAGAATCAAGGTGGAAAGATTGGGGTCACAAATAATTGTCATTTTTTCGAACCTCTCAATGATACCGTTGAAGATAAGAATGCTTCCATTAGAGCTATTGATTGGATGATGGGATGGTAACTCAACTTCAATTCTCAATTATTTCTAAAATTAATTACTTCTTGTTTTAATAGCATGACAAGTACAAATCTAGTTTAAATACAAAGTTTCACATTAAGTTCAACAAAGATCTATTTTCCTTAGTTGATTTAATCTATTAATGCATTTAATTCTCGCATGATTTAGGTTTGTGGCTCCAGTAACAACGGGTGATTATCCTCCAAACATGAGGAAATCAGTAAAAGAACGACTTCCCACATTTTCTCCGGAAGAAACCAGACTAGTTAAGGGTTCTTACGATTTTCTGGGACTTAATTACTATACAACTTGGTATGCAACCAATACACCCAGACTACCAGGTGAAAAACCCACTTATCTCTCAGACCAGGAGCTGACCACACATAGTAAGTATTTAAAATTTCTAAACCTTTTATAATTGAATAAGATTTTTCTTGTTTGATATTTTCTTGTATGATCTATTCCCTCGTGGTTTACACTTTTTTTATTTTTCTTGTTCAACCTCTATATTTGTAGCTGAAAAAGATGGTATTCCAATTGGTGATCCGGTAAACCAATTTATCCTTATAAATTTTTTTTCTTTAATAAATTTGTAGATTAAGATTAGATAATAACGATTTTTATTTTTCTTTATTGTTCAGACCGGTGCAACTTGGCTATTTATTGTTCCAAGAGGAATCTACAATATGTTGGTCTATGTTAAGGAAATATATAAGGCCGATCTTGTTTATATTACCGAGAATGGTAACTTAATTGGCATATTTAATATTAATTTTGTATGTATTTAAACAAAATATATATATTTCATAGATAGTAATGAGATTTCCATATTTTCATTTATATATATAGGGATGGCAGATGTCAATGATACGAGCCTTACAATTTCAAAAGCTAGGGTGGACGCTTTACGAGTTAGATACTTCAATGCGCATCTTTGGTACCTTAGAAAAGCAATTGTGTAAGTCATAATTCTAGCAATTCTAGTTTATTTAAGTGATTAAGTCTACATTCTTGAAATTATAGAATAAAATTCTCTATAATATCCATTTAATTAAGACTGTGCTTCTATGCAGAGAGGCTGGTATCAATGTGAAGGCTTATTTTTTATGGGCATTTGCTGATAATTTTGAATGGGCTGAAGGATACACAAGTCGATTTGGTATCTTTTATGTAGATTATAAGGACGGACGTTATACAAGAGTTCCCAAAACTTCAGCTATATGGTGGAAGAATTTCTTCACTAAAGGGGTCAAGCAAGGCTTGTTGAAGAGAGATGCTAAAGAAATTGATCGTGAATATGATTTGAGGAAGAAATCTAGAACCAACAATGCGTAAATTGCTCATTCTCATTTGGTTTGAGCTCATAAAATGGTTTTTTTTTTTTTTAATTTCAGCCAATAAAACTAAGTTTGTTTTAGCTTAAGTTTGCTTTTGCTTGTATTCGTCCTAGAGTAATTTGCTTATGTTTGTATTCACCAACGACCGTTTGGAGGAATTAGTAATTGAAATTATGGTTTTGTTTTGTTCATTTTTGAATTGATTTAAATGATATTTTGATGTGATCATTTTGTATTGACTAATAGCAGAAAAATGTAAAAAAAAATCAATTTTTACCTTAGAAATTATATATATGCAACTAGAAATCATACTTGTGTTTTTGAATGGGACAAGTTCTTTGAATGTATGAGTGTAGTATCCCGGATTTTTAAATAAACGTAAAATACATTTTTATTGATTTTAATTTAAATGAGAAACAAAAGAAAATAAAACAGTATTGTAAGTGGTATTGAATTGAATATTAAAAATAAAACAAAGTGAAAAACTATAATGGAGAACTAAAGAGAAGGTTTTATAAAATATAGATGAATTAATCGATAAAGTATAAAAATTAAAAGAGTCAACTAATAAATTATGTAATAAGAATTGTTGGTCAATCTTCAATTATCTTTAAACTTGGACTCAATTAATAGATAGTGGAGACTTGGAGGTTTAATGAAAATTATTGAAATGAATTGTCTAGCTGTTGGTTGCTCTAGTAAAAGTCTCGAAGCATTTGAGATTTTTTTTAGTTTGAGACCTTTTAGAAAACATAATAGAAAATGAAATCATTACAATACAGTTCAACCAAATCTTGTTTAAAAGTTAGTAAAACTTTTGCAACTGGACCCAGTGAATATTGAATCAATGATTGACTCATTAAGGCAACCTAATTTTTGGCTCTTTAAACAAGTAAACTAAGCTTAAACAAGGGGCAGGGCTAATTTTGAATGAGGGTTTTAATATTTTTAAAATTAAGAAATCATGTTTGAATTTTTTAGTTGGAAAAAAAAAAAAAAATCGGGTACCCGATAATGACCGGGATAGGGTCGCTCGTCTGGCAGCGGATTTAAGACCACTGGGTAATAAGTAATAACAGGGCAAGGGTGGGGTAACGATGTTTTCTTTCTTTTACATTATAGACTAGCGACGTTTTCTCTTTTTTTTTTTTGTTTTATTTCAGGTTCATGTTTGAACGTCTTGAACTTTTGCTCAGAATAACATTCTTCGTTCCTTTGCACATCGTTTTAATTTCATATCCATTTTTCCTTCGATTATTTAATTTACTATATTTCTCTGTATTTCTTTTCTTATATTGGGTTTTTAGACATCTTTAGATCTAATGAACATTTTTTTTTTGACGCAAAAGAGTTTTCATTGAAATTGAGTCTTCGGGAATTGAAGACACAAATATCAATTCTACTTAATGAATTATAAGTTTTCGGTTAGTAGCATAATTTTCAGTGTAACATCATTGAATTTTTTCAAATCCTAAGATCAAATCTAATTTTTTAATTTAGTATTGAATTTAGTATTGAACAGTGTTTCTTAATTTAGTATTGGATGTTCCAGTGAACAGTGTTTGTTAATTTAGTATTGAATTTTTTTTCGCACTTTTAATACCAAAACGGCACAGTTTTAATATATCTACCCAACTTTTGTGCATGATTGGAATTTATTTTACCTTTATTTTTTGCGGCTCTTTAAATTGGTTGTCCGCCTTGGGGGGCCCTCTGCATTACCTTCCGTTTCTTCTTTTCGTTTTTTCCTCCATTACTTTTTATTTCTCCACTACGCTTTTGAAACGGCGTCGCTACTTCCGCCTTCTGCTTGTGTCTTCTCCATACTGTTCTTATCATGTGTGCTTAAATTAATTTATTTCTCCTCCACGTCTGCGTTCTTGGGTCTACATTTTTTTTTTCCCGTACATTGTTGATCTCTCCACAAACAAAAATTACCCCACAAAAACCTATGAGATCTCAATTTCCCCTATTGTTTCTCAGTTTGTGAAATTTCAATTTCGTCACAGAAATTCCGTTTTTAAATTATAATTGTTTATTTTTATTATTTTCAGGGTGTAAAGTGCCAAATAAATTATATTTTCAGGGTGCAAAGTGCCAAAACTTTTAGATTAAGGTGTAAAGTGTCAAAACTCTATAATTCCAGGGTGCAAAATGCCAAAAATCCATTTTTTTTGGTCCGAAAGAAAACATTTTATGCATATTATTGCGGACTCAGATAAACTTGAGAAAATTTAATTTTTGTCGCCAACCCAACAACAAGTGTAACACTTGTTTTATGATTGATCACTCTCTTTTGAGTTACATTAAATCTCAAAGCAAATATATTATACTTGTCATGTAGCTACTTTAATTCGGACAAACTTGATCTCAATAAAAATTTCCCATAAACTTGTGATATCAAAATAGCGTTATAGATAAACTTGTATTCGTATCCAAAAATGAATGTATTTACGTTACACCTAGTAATCCCGATTGCACAAAATAATCTCCAATAGTCTCGGGTGAATTAATTTCACATTACCATATGAAGTACCATTTACGCAAGGATTTTTTTCACAATTATCAACCGGAGTTCACAGTTTCTCCATACCATATCCATCCAACTTTTCAACCTCCGCCATGTCTCTAGGCCTAGGCCCGGCCCCATTACCGATACCTACGTAGGCACCGGCCTTACTCTCAACTCTGTCGGTTCCATCACATGCGCCGACGAGGCCCCCAAAACTCCAGCCTCCAACGACCCTAACAATCAAGTTCAGGGCCGGTCCTAGATATTCGAGGGTTCTAGGCGAATTTTAAAATTTGGACCCTATGTTATAAAATTAATATACTCAATTTTTTTTAAATGCAAAAATACAAATTAAATTTTGACATTTTTTTTAACATATTACTTTTCAGATAAATAATTAAATGAAAAATCCATTAATCTTTTTGATAGAATTAAGGGTGATGTATACTCAGACCTCCTCAGGTTTGGGCATACTTTAAGAAACTCCCCGTTGTTTCAAAAATTATAGAGACACCCCTTCAGGTTTGGGCATATTGCAAGAAACCCCTTACAGCGTTAAAAACAGACGAAATTTGATGACGTCATCAATTTTTTTTTTATTTTCCAAATTTACCCCTGTCTAAATATACCCACAGGGGATGTCTATGTAATAATATTATACCACAGGGGGTGTCTATGTAATAATATTATACCACAGGGGGTGTATTTGAAAGATTACAATAACTTCAGGGAGTTACTTGTAGGTTGTAGCCAACTGTCATATTTTAAAAAATGACCGTTGGATGTTACTGTTGGCCACATATATTGGTTATAAACAGCAGTCCAAGTTTTTTTTGTTTTTTTTTTTTTTTTTGCATTTCATCCCACAAATTTGATAATGTCATCATCAAATTCAAGAGGTAGTATACAATGCTTAAAATATCGATAATCAAAAAATTCATGTGTAGGGTGTGTGAAGAATGCACCCATAATGGTTGTAGATGCACGCCGAGATTTAAAGTTGTATTATCCCTACACGTGAACATTTTGATTTATAGTCAAAATATATGGCCAACAGTAACATCCATTGGGCATTTTTTAAAATATGACCATTGGCTATAAGTACCCCCATGAAATTTATAGTCAAAATATATGGCCAACATTAACATCCATTGATCATTTTTTAAAATATGACCGTTGTCTATAAGTAACTCCTTGAAGTTATTGTAATCTTTCAAATACACCCCATGTGGTATAATATTATTACATAGATACCCCTGTTGTATAATATTATTACATAGACACTCCCTGTGGGTATATTTAGCCAGGGGTAAATTTGAAAAATAAATAAAAATTGCTGACGTCATCAAATTCCGTCTGTTTTTAATGTCGTGAGGGGTTTCTTGTAATATGCCCAAACCTGATGGGGTGTCCCTGTAATTTTTTAAACAACGAGGGGTTTCTTGTAATATGCTCAAACCTGAGGGGGTCTGAGTGTAAATCACCCTAGAATTAATAGTGAATATATTTTTGTAATTGATAAATTTAAAAATATTCTTTTAGCGAAAGTAAATTTTAAAAGTATATGTACATAATATGATTTCATAACAAATATATGTAGGTAAGTTTAATCTTACTTTGTTCTAAAAAAAAAAAGTTTAATCTTACTTACTAAGTTCAAAATAAAAATCATTGAAAAAGAAAAAAGATTAAAAGATTACGAAAGAAGGAAAAAAGGAACAAATATATAGGAGAATGGTCCGTTGACTTCAATTGGTAAGTTTTGACTCCATTATTTTTTCTTAGAATTTAAAGTTTTTTTTTTATTGTCAAAAAAATTAATGATTGGGTAATCTCTCATTTACGAGCTGAAATGTTTTCAAATTTTAAATCGATTTTAGTTCAAGATTATGTTATAGCTAATTAATTTATATGCGACCACCAGAGGCGAGACTCAAGTTCGAATCCTACTGGAGACACCACACTGGGGATGATCTATACTCTTTGCATTCTTCGGTCAGAGCTGTAAATATACAGTCTAGGATATCAAAAAAAAAAAATTATGTCACGGAAGTAGTTTCCGTTACGAAGGAAATAGAATTGGAATAGGAATTTAATACATTATTCTCTGTCAGCTTAACGCCTCTGTTGGCTAGCTAGTCGTAAATGCACGTTACAAGCTTCAAGGATTTTCAAATTTTATGTCAGTTTTAGTTTAAAAATATCTTAATTAATTCTTAATTGATATCCTAAGATCATGCCCCCAAATATTTATCCTTAATTACGGAATTTAATATTGGAATAGAGATTAGTTCATTATAAAAATCAACTTCTTAAACAAAACTTTTGCTTCGAACATTGGTCAGGCCTTTGCTCATTCTTTAGCTTCATATCCCTTTTTTCATCAATAATTTAATCTACTTTGTTTTTCTCTATATTTTTGTTTTCTTTCTTTTACATTATAGACTAAAGATGTTTTCTCTTTTTTTTTTTTTGTTTTTTTTCAAGTTCATGTTTGAACGTCTTGAACTTTTGCTCAGAATAACATTCTTCGTTCCTTTGCACATCGTTTTAATTTCATATCCATTTTTCCTTCGATTATTTAATTTACTGTATTTCTCTGTATTTTTTTCTTATATTGGATTTTTAGACATCTTTAGATCTAATGAATATTTTTTTTTTGACGCAAAAGAGTTTTCAATGAAATTGAGTCTTCGGGAATTGAAGACACAAATATCAATTCTACTTAATGAATTGTAAGTTTTCGGTTAGTAGCATAATTTTCAGTGTAGCATCATTGAATTTTTTCAAATCCTAAGATCAAATGAATTATTCATATCGATATTTTTTATTGGCTTTCAGCCAAATTACATATATGAACATTGATATATATTTTGGAAAAGAGAGACTGTTAAAACTAAAAGGTATATAGACATGTAGAAGGGTTGGCGAAAATAGTCCTAACTACTTATTGAAATTGACACATGACAATTAGCTTCAAATTATCTTTTAATTGTTTAATTTTCTTGAAATTTATGGTCTCATATGGATTTTAAGACCCTTTAAAATTATTTCATGAAATTTATGATATTCATCTTATTGGTTATTTATTTTTTCATTTTTTTAAGAATACATATATCCATTAATTATTTCCTTCTTCAAATTTATCTTTTGTGTGATAATTTTATTTTCAGTTTCACTTCAAGTGATCAATTTTTTGATTTTATATGGATTTTAATACATTTTTTTTTCCACATTGCATTAACTTATTCATAAAAATATTCATGTTTATTAAAACTTTATGCTTAACTAAAAAAAATCTCCTTCACGAATGTCCCCCTACCCACCACTACTTTGTGGTCTCATGTCAAACTTCCTAGCAAGTCGACATGAGATGTTTAGGTAAAATGGGTATTTTATTATAAATTTTAGGGATGAAGTCACAAGGTAAAGGATATCAACAAGAGAAAACACAAAAGTTTAAATTATTGTTAACCAAATGGAATATTTTTGTAATTTCATTAAATCTTAAGGTGCATGTAAGCAATTGTCTCTAGCAAATAGCTACAAGACTTTTCTGTCAAAATTATTATATAATTTAATAAACCACTCAAACGAAAATCCTAAAATAAGTTAAACTATTGTAGTACCCAAAAAATTCACAAATACACTATTAAACGTATAAGGCAAAAATAAATATAAGCTTATGATTATCCATTACGTTACATATATATAAAGATTACTTACTAGCATTATGATATTGTGAGCACGAACTCAAATGTGATGTAATTGTGATTCAACATTCCTTTCGAATATGTTACTGCTTTTATGTAAATAACTCAAATGTTATGTAGTTTTAGTTTCATTTATATGGTGTGGTATGCTAATTGTGCAATTTATTATCCTATTTACTTTAAAAAAAATTATAAATAGGTCAAACTGTGCAAATATTTTCCCGTGATAGTTGTAAAAAAAAATGCAAGTTAGAAGGTCACATACATAACCAAACTTAAAAACGAATTCCAATCAATAAAAAAGAAATTACGATGGTATGTGATTTCAATAGAAATATTGACCCTCCATTTTAATGTTTTATCTTTAGCACCATAATTTCAATCATGAAAAGTACAAACTAAGATAAGTATTATTTATACATCTTGGGCAAACTAATTAGATGATTTAATGTTAGCATACGAGATTATATCTAAATCTTTCGCACTTTCTGAAAATCAAAATATTGATAATATTGTTTTTGACTCTTAATTCTCATCACACAAAAGTCTGTGCGTTTTAATGAGAAACAATAATGTACTTTCTTTTTTTACTTTGTTTTTTTTTTCCTTTCAATTAAACATAACATGTTTGAATTTGATCCACAATTTACTTACTTTTTCAATGGGTTATTGCAAATTTACTGCCTTATGAAACGCATAATCTTTGATCCCTCTCCCACCTACCCCGATTTGGGAAATAGCACTTTACCCCTTCTGTGAAATTTTTAAATGAGCAGCTTACCTCATTCCAATGGAGAACACACTCTGAAATTGATAGTGGACATGAAAATTGATGCTTAAAAAGACAAAAATACCCATAAAGGGATATAAAGTGCCATATTTATCATAATATAGGGGGTAAAGTGTCACATTTATCATAATACAGAGGTAATATACCACATTTATCAAAACATGGGGTTAAAGTGCAACATTTTAAGTTGATTGGGTCAAACTATAGTATAGACTCAAGTTCGAATCCTACTGGAGACATCACACTGGGGAAGACCTATACCCTTTGCACTCTTCGGTCCGAGCTGTAAATACACAGTCTAATAGATATAAAAAAAAAGGGATATCACTGCCAATTCGTATTTTTTTTAAGCTTAAAAATGTCAGGGAGGTGGTTTAAAACTTTTATATCACATAGGGATAAATTGTCATTAACTCATTTTTTGCTTATACAAAAGAACCAAGTTGAGATCTAGATAACTCATATCAATAATCTCACAAAAATGGTATTATATAAAATAATAAATTAATGTTATGTTGTGCATAGCACAGGAATAAGCTAGTACATTATATATTTGAAGGGTGGGTGTTGACTTTAACTGATAAGTTTGGACTAAATCCGAATTTTCTAGAGTTTTGAATTTATTTTTTAAATCGATAAAATTCTATTATTGGCCATCACTTTTATGAAAAGTCCCAATGAAGCAAGAACCAATGAGTTGCTCCTAGAAAATAGCCAAAAATTGGGAAAATTGTTAACTCTTAAATAAATTATGAAACGTCCACCATTAAATTGCTCCTAAAAAGTAGCTAAAAATTAAGAAATTTATTTAGTACAGAGTAAGATAGGAAACATCTAAATTAGAGCTATTTTAGAATAAAAATTATTGAGTCTTTGAAATTTTAGTAACATTTTCTTTATCATATATATAAGTCTTATATAGAAAAAGTTAGTTCCAATCTTAGTGAAATATGCATACTAAAATGGCCCTTATCAATATCTATATATCTATATATTATATGCTTTAAGGTAATTTTGATTCTAATATATTAATTTTAATCAATTCAAATTTCTTATTTAATTTTTTGGCATTTTAAAATTTCTTTAAGTAAATTAGTACACAGATTATGGGCATATTTTTTTATGGTAACTTCTAAATTTAAGGTTGTAATAAAAACATTATCATTTTCGTATGAACCTGATAAAGAAACTTTAATTTCATCTATATCATGATTTTACGGAGTTTTAGTAACGAGTAAAATTCCTTTTAATTCAGTAATTCAAAATAATTTTCATTCCCTAAATAAATATTCATTATTGTCATAAAACACACATTAAATATGTGTAAGAATATTAGCATTATATACGACTCTTTTAAAAGAATATTATTCTCATCAGCTCCTTAATATTGTCTTTCATACATATATTTATTCATTTTCATTCTTCTCTTAAATCTTCTTGATTTGACTCTAATTCTCAAGCTCGATTAGTATTTTTCTTAATGTAACTACATCATTTTAAGATTTTATTTTTGTAGTATGTACTATCAAATAAAAGTTGTATAATTACGTCTTTTCTTTGAGTAAGTTTTTTATTTTTTATTTTTTTTTGAGAAACGGATGATTAAATAAATCACGGATGTTCGGAGGTAACAATGACAGAAACCACAAACGGAAGAAAACAATCAAAAGAGTAAAACTGAGAGGCTAGCCTAGCTAAAGAGTGGGCAACTCTATTACATTCCCGAACGACATGACGTGCCTGAAAATCTAAGAAGTTTCTTCCAATAACTTTAATTTCTTCAAAAACAGCCCCTAGGCTGCCTAAACTAGCTTCAGTGCTTGTAATCCCATTAATAACATTAGAGCAATCACTTTCAAGGAGAACACGAGACCACCCGGATTCGACAGCAAACTGGACTGCTTGGAGAGCCGCTATGGCTTCAGCCGCTTCAGGGTTGAGAGGGAGGAGCAACGGAAAAGCCTTCCAACCCACACAGTCACCTAACGAGTTCCTTGCTATAAGACCCACCCCAATCCCAGCTCCTTTGCTCATTACCGCTGCATCAATATTCAATTTAACGAAGTCCGTTGGCGGAGGCATCCAATTGGCAGAAATGCGATTAGTAGCTGGGGGACGAAACACCTCTCTCGAGGATATAAATCTTCTGAAAAAAACACGCGCATAATTCACCAGAACTAGTGGTGGTGTATCGGAGGCTTCCCACAAGAGTTTATTATGACAAAACCAAATCCACCAACACAGTGTTGTGAAGAAACCAAACTCCTTAGAATCAGTTCTTTTTTTAACTTGAGTAGACCAGTCTTCAATTTCAGTTGAATCACAGCGATAACTCGAGAAAGATAAATCCGAGAGAGCCCAAATTTGTCTAGCAAAGGGGCAAGAGTAGAGACAGTGAATTATAGATTCCGTACCTGATCCGCAGCGTGAGCAGGAGGCGTCTTCTATAAGTTTGCGGCGTAGGAGTTGATCTTTAACTGGAATTGCATTAGAACAACAACTCCAAACAAAATGTTTCACTTTAGGAGGAGCACATATCCTCCAAATCCACTCCCAATTTCGAAATTGACGTGAACTTGGCCCTCCTAAACGGGCTTCAATAGCAGCTGATTTCAGAGAGCGAGAGAGCCGATAGGCATATTTCACCGTAAAACTACCCGACCGATCAAAATGCCACATTAAGCTATACGTGAACATTCGGGCACCAAGCGGGATTGACAAGATTCCTTTAGCTTCTTCTTCTGAAAATATAGAGATAATAAGATCTCTATTCCATAGACTTAAATCTTCATCAATTAAACAATTAACCGTCGAGTTATGAGGGATCAAAGATGGAGGAGAAGTAATCAAAAAATTGTTTGACCGAGGCAGCCATCTATCACCCCAAATGCGAGTAAGTTTTTTATGAATTCATTGAATTCATTGATAACTTCATCTGACTTATTGAGAACTTCATCTCTAATCAGGGGTACTGCTAGTCGTACACGTTTCCCTGAGCTCAAGAATCTGTAGTCAAGTAGTCTGACGAGAGTCAATCTTGGAAGACACTGAGACATTGAATTCCAGTAAGCTGATGAGAGGTAGTATTCTGATAGGTTCCCCCTCAACTTATGAATCCAAAATCAACAAACCCAATTTCAACTCTTGAGAGTTGAAAAACTATTGTCACATGGTTGACTAATGCTCAACATATTGTAGTTTCCTTTGATAAACTTCAATTTTCCAACAATCTTGATTTCCTTGAAATCTCCAAATATAGCGGCTACCACTTGTTGATTGATACCATCTGCTGGTACATAATTGTTGGTAAGACCACTTGTTGAAATTAGCAAGGACAATCAACT
Source organism: Penstemon newberryi var. newberryi (assembly GCA_030819805.1). NCBI lineage: Eukaryota > Viridiplantae > Streptophyta > Magnoliopsida > Lamiales > Plantaginaceae > Penstemon > Penstemon newberryi. The sequence continues at coordinate 32,430,475 of JAUALY010000006.1, read as the reverse complement.
CATTTTTATCACTACACATGTGCTTCACCTACAAAATAAATGACTATTTTTGGTACCCCTTATTTATTGGGTCCTGCAGGGTTAGTATAGCCTTTGGCATATGATGATCTAGTGACTTTAGTTTCATAATGAATTTCAGTAAATTTAGGATAGTAATAATTTTCCATAATGAAAACAGTTCTCATAAGCAAGGTAAGATGCATGAAGTAAGTGATATGCATGCATTGGGTAATGAGGATGGCAGACAACACAGTGACCATGAGGAGCATGATAATATGGATAAGCATAGTGCATGTCATAATAATTATTATCATAATACGACTCATATTCTTGCCAATTATTTTATTTTTGCCTCATTTTCTTACCTTAAGCTTGGCAAATGCACCAAAAATATTGGAATTTGTAATTATCATTTATTCAAACGATTCAAATAGTAAATTTCATTTTTTTTTATTTCTCAATGGTTTAATCCCTTTCGAGGCGCGTCGGACACATATAGTGGGAACCTCTCCCAACAGGGATTCGAACCTGAGTCCGCTACTTTGTAGTGACTAGTCCCTTCCACTAGACCAATCACCTGTTGGTAATAGTACATTTCATTTACAGTAGAAGTTACCTTAGATTCAGAATCATCAGATTCTATGGCAGTTAAGCATAGAGTTTTAGGTATTTTTTCAAATTCTTTATCAGACGATTTTTGGTCTGAATAAGATGTGCTGGAGTTTGTTAGCTTTGCTGCCTCAACTAACTTTTCTTTGCTCTTACTTAGCTTACACTCCTTTTTGGCACGCTTTTCCTTTTCAGCAAACTTCTCAAACGATGAATGTGGATGCTCTTTGATTTAGAGTCTATACTCTTTGCAATTTTTGTCTCTAAGTTTTGCTTTTGAGGAATCCCTGATTTCCTGAAAATGATCAGAAGAAGATGAAATAGCATTTTCATATTTTGATTTCATTTTCTTTTTATAAAACTTCTTGAAATCATTCAGAAAAACGGTAAGTTGTTAGCAGTGTATGTTTTTTCTGAATTCAGCAAAGTCTTCTTTTTTGACTTGTCCGCTGATTTCCTTGACTTCTCTGACGCAATAAGAGCAGCAATAGGGTCTGAACTGGTTGACATATCTAATCCCATTCTTGGCATCTTATACTCGTACGCTTTGAGGGATGAGAAAAGTTCATAAAGAGAAATCTTCCCTAAATCCCTTGAATCTTCCATGACCGTCACTTTCATGTTTAATTTAGGTGGAAGAGCCTTGAGAACCTTTGTTGTGATCTCCTTGTTCGAAAATTCTTTACCAAATCTTAGAACTTCATTCAGGGCTTTGGTAAATCTAGTATCCATCTGATCAATCGTTTCACCAGACTTCATATTGAAATTTTCAAACTCCTCAAGAGCCACACTGAGCTTGTGTTCTTTGATAGCGTTGTTTCCTTCGCTTAGCTCGCAGACTTTATCCCACATCTCTTTGGCAGTTTTGAGATGCTTGATCTTCTGGAAATTGTCTTCGTCTACAACTCTGAACATGATGAACTTCGCCTTTTTATCAAGATTTACCAACTTGTTTTCTTTAGGTGTCAGCTCATCCAGCTCTTTGTCAACTATCTGATCTGGTTGACCAGCAACCGTCACAATCTGCTGGAATCTGAATGGTCCTTTTGTAATACATGTAAGCATGTCATCATTATAAGCAGCAAGAAAGATTTCCATTCTGATTTTCCAGTTTTCAAAGTTCATAAGACCAATGTGAGGAACATGGTTTATGACATCCATTTTTCAAAGAGTTTAGATTTTTCAAAATATGCTCTCTTTTTGAAAAAATTGAAAAACACACTTTGGATCAAGCTCGTTGATCAGGCAACTGATTCAAGATAAACCACCTACCCTGATGCTACTTGATGGTATCAGGTAAATTACCAGAGCATACCACTTGTTGGTCCCAAAAGTGGTCAATGAGGTCTAGAGGGGGGGGGGGGGGGGGGGGGTGAATAAACATCTGAAAACTTTAAAACTTTTTCTCTAACTTTTCAAATCAGCAGACTAAGCTGATCGAGATTTGTAGAACTACTAAGCTGATGCGCACAAAGTTTTATCAGCAGAGTTGACCACTCATCTGATTTTCACTCAGCTGATTTCAGATGTTAAATCAGAGTTTTAGAAACTAGTTGGCAGTGGATATTCAAAGTGTTTTTCACCAAGCTGTTTCTCTTTAAGTTTTCTCACTCAAAAGATTTTGTCCCCAGTTTTTACAACTCCTTTTAAAATCTTTTGGTTAAATCGTATGTTTGAGTTCTTTTGAAAATATGCAAAGTATAGCAGTAAATAATTCAAACACACATAATTTTTATAGTGGTTATATAGACAATCGTCTTTTAGTCCACTCTTCCAAGTCACGAAGATTTTGGGTTATACTATAAACACAGTTTACAATATACTCTTCTTGCGCAATTCAACAAATGAAGAGCCACAAGTGCGCTGTAAAAAGTCACACAGAGATCCTACACTCTGAAGCTAGATCACTCACTAAGATGGACCTACACTTCTCACGCTGTTTTCAGTACAAGTAATCACTCAGAAAACCTATACTAAGAAGCTATATCACTCACAAAGATGGATATACACTCCTTCTATTCTCAGTTGAAAGTCACTAAGACAGACAACGTATGATCTCTGTTCTTCAACAAGAAGCTTCGTCAAGAAATGACTTCGCTCAAGATCAGACGACTCAACTGATGGATCTCGCTCTTAGGATATGATCTTGAATAATGCAAGCTCTCTTAAGATCTTCAGTTTGTCTTCTATTTATACTCCTCGGATTTGAATTTTCTGCCCGTTGAAGGTTGACAGAAATCTACAGTCCTCGAGTTCTGGTCCTGACACGCGGAACGGCTCCCTGCAACTGTTGCACTGTACACTCTGCTGTACGAATGTTTACTTTATGTCAGTCGCATTTAATGCACTCAGCTCTTAGCTCATTTCGTTGATAAGCTTACTTGACCGTCTTCACTCTGCTGGTGGAAATACTCTGCTGATGATCACTCTGATGATCACTCGGCTGATGGCTTCTCGGCTGATTCAAGAATGAACACATCTATCTTGACTCGACTGATAATGCCCATCTGATATCCCACTCGGCTGATTCGGTCACTTAACTTCCAGACCATGAGATAGGTTTCACTAAGCTGTCCAGTTCTTAGTTGATGACTTCCAAATTAGCCTCCTTGACTATTATACCCTTTTTGTCATCTTCAAAACCTTCTCTAAATTATACCAACAGCATTTAATGCGACATGACAGAAAGTACAGCAGAGTGTATAGTGCTCAGTCGCAGGTAGCCGTTTCTGAAACAAGGACCAGTACTCGATGATTTGGACACCTGTCGATCTCTCAACGGTCAAATTTTCAAACCTCAAGTATAAATAGTTCAAGTTCAAGAGTTAGAGCAAAAGAGACAACACAACTGAGAGCAAATTTTGAAGCTGAACTTTTCTAAGTCTCAAACTCAAGAACAGAACACTCATCAGCCTAGTCATCTGTTGACGAAAGCAGAAAAGAGAGATAAAAGAATACATATAAATATGAGTGATTGTGTTAGAGAAGTGTTGTGAGAAGTAGATATCCATCTTAGTGAGTGATATTACTTCAGAGGATAGGTTTTCTTTGTGATTCCCTATTACGCACTTGTGGCCATTTCATTTGTTGTTTGGCGCAAGCATTGTATATTGTAAACTGTGTGTTTATAGTATAACCCAAGATCTAAGTGACTTGGAAGAGTGGACTAAAGGATTTTTGTCCATATAACCACTATAAAAATTCTGATGTTTATACTTGCATATTTTCAAAAAACATACTAAACACTTAAAGATTAACTGTTGAAAAGATTTTAAAAGGAGTTTGCAAAAACTGGGGATAAAACCTTTTCTAAGTTAAGAAAACTACTTGTGAAAAACACTTGACAAATCCGCTGCAAGTAAGTTATTTTAAAACTCTAATTTTCTCAAAATCAGCTAAGTAAAATCAGAAGAGTGGTCAACTCTGCTGCTCAAAGCTTTGTGCTAGATCAGCTTAGTCTACTTACGAATCTTGATCAGCTTAGTCTGCTGACAGAAAAAGTTAGAGAATTTTAAAGGTAAAATTTTAAGAGGTCTATTCACACCCCCCCCCCCCCTCCCTCTAGACCTCATCTGACCACTTGGGACCAACAAGTGGTATCAGAGCAGGTGGTTCATTTGAATCATTTGTCTGATCAACGAGCTTGATCCTAGAGTGTTTTTCAAAAGTTTTCAAAAGAACATCTTCTTGAAAAGAAAAACATTTTGAAAAATGGATTGTATTAGCCATGTGCCCCACATTGGCGGTATGAGCTTTGAGGACTGGAAAATACGCATGGAAATTTTCCTTGTTGCTTATAATGATAATATGTACAGGTGCATAACCCAAGGTCTATAAGAATCACCAAAACAGTCAAAGTTGATGGCCAAGATACGGTTGTTGACTAAGAACCTGAAGAGATGAGAGTTGAGGAGATAAAACTGAAAAATCTCGACAAGGTTGGAATCTTCATCATGACCAAAGCCCTCGACAACGACATATTTGACAAGGTCAAACACTGTAAGACATCTAAGGAGATGTGGGATAAGGTTCGTGATATGAGTGAAGGGAATGACTCCATTAAAGAACACAATCTGAGCATAGCCCTGGAGAAGTTAGAAAACTTCAAGATGAAATCTGGAGAAACCATTGACCAGATGGATTCAAGGTTCACAAAGGTGTTGAACAATGTGTTAAAGTTGGGAAAAACGTTCACTGATAAAGAGATCACCGTTAAAGTCTTAAAGGCGTTACCACCCAAGTTCAACATGAAGATCACAGCAATGGAAGAATCAAGGGATCTGGGGAAGATCTCTCTGACGGAGCTGTTTTCTGTACTCAAGGCGTATGAGTATAAAATGCCAAGAATGGGTATAGAAGAGACCTCAACTTCTAGTCCCACTGCTGCCCTGGTTGCTGCACAAAGATCAAGAAGATCAGCCGGGAAGATAAGAGAAGTGGACTCATCTGATGAGACCACACTGCTCAACAAAAAGGAGTACACTGCTGGCGATGTTGCTTTGTTATTAAATGGGTTCAAAAAGTTCTATAAAAGAAAAATGAAGAACAAATATAACAATGCTTCTACTTATAAACCTACCTCTTATTCTCATGATAGTAAGGATGATTTTAAATCCAAACTAATATGCTATAACTGCAGGAAATTGGGACATTTCATTAAGGACTGCCCATATCCTAAAGCTGAGAAGTATACTGAGTAGGAAAAGAAAGCGAGAAAAGAGAGGAGACATCAGAAGAGCAGAGTATTGTTGGCTGAAGCTGAAAAGATAGCAGCCATCTACTCGTCTAATTCAGAATCGGGGACATCAGATGATGACTCAGCCGAAGAAGAGACACCCGCAAAAATCAGAGGATTCTGACAATGAGGTAACTCTATCTGAAAATGAAAATGAGCTATTTAGTTCATTTGAGCAAATGATGAAAATCAACACAAATGTTGTTAATGAGTTTGCAAAGCTTAAGGAAGAGATGACTGTGCTGAAAAAGCAAAATACTGAACTGAAACTTAATGTTGAAAAACAGCAAGAATCAGCTAAGTATAAAAAGCTTTCGCATGAGTATGAGTCTCTGAAAGCTGAATGTGAAGTTTACAAAGGAAAAATCATGGAGCTTGAAAAGATAATATTTAGTCATGATAAGTCGTCTGTTGCATCAGTATAAATACCTAATGAACAGAGAACACCTTTAGTAAAAGAGAATTTAGAACTGAACAAGACTGAAGAGTTTATATCTGCTGATAACAGTAATGTTATTTTATATGTTTAGACTGCTAAATCTACTTCACTTGATATAGAGAAAAATGAGAAGAAATCAAACAGCAGAATAGTCCTAAGAAGTCTGCTGATAAGAGTAAAACCAATCAGACTAGTAAAACTAAGTCGTCTGTGAAAGAGCAAAGAGCAAACCTAAGAAGCAAAGAAATTATAATAATGATGCTTGGTATGGAAATGAGTCTTATTATGTGCAACCTGCTTACTCATCTTATTATGTTGCACCTCATTATCCACCTTATTATGCTACATTTCCTGCTCATCCAATGCATGCATACCCTGCTTATCATGCACCCTACCCTGCTTATGAGCCTTATTCACATCATAATGATTATCAACATAATATGCCTGCTGATTATGGTGAAGAAAAAGTTGCTCGTGCTCCTGCTAAAACTCAAAAGCCTAAGAAGCCTAAGACTTCAATATCTTGGGTTGTCAAAGGTGATACTAATCCACCAGGACCCTCTCAATAAAGGGTACCTAAAACAATTTTCTTTTGTTTTGTAGGTTAGGATTAGGATTAGGAGTAAAGTAGAGAATAAATGGTACTTGGACAGTGGATGTTCAAGGCACATGTGTGGAGACATACATGAACTGACTGATGCTGCTGCCGTAAATGGCCCAAGAGTCACTTTTGGAGACAGCAAAGAAGGCAAGATTGTTGCTGTTGGAAAGCTAATCAAAGGAAACATTGAGATATCTGACGTCTCTTATGTAAATGGCCTGAAGTACAATCTGCTGAGCATAAGTCAATTTTGTGACAAGGGATTTTCTGTTATCTTCTCATCAGATAGGTGCTACGTTGAACAAATTGGAACAAAGAAGGTTATCTTATCTGGAAGAAGACAGGGGAATATCTATGTAGTCGACTGGAATTCTGTGGATAGGAATTCTAATGTTTGTTTGGTGGCTTCTACACCAAGTGAAATCAGCTGGCTTTGGCACAAAAGAATGAATCATTTGAATTTCAAGACCATAAACAGATTAATAAAGAATGATTTGGTAGAAGGAATTCCAAAGACAGTCATGAGCAAAGATACGCTATGTGACGCCTGTAAGAAGGGTAAACAAGTGAAGTCCACTTTCAAAAGCAAGAAGCACCAATCTTCAACCAGAATTTTGGAGCTACTACCCATGGATCTGTTTGGCCCTATTGATCCTATCAGCAATGGTGGAAAGAAATACTGCCTAGCTGTTGTGAATGATTATTCAAGATTTACTTGGGTGATTTTCATGAAGAAGAAAAGTGAAACCAAGGAACATCTTACCAATCTGATGGAACTGATCCAGAATGAAAAGAGTAAAAGAATATATAAAATTAGATCAGATAGAGGGACTGAATTTACAAACTCTACTGTTGAAGAGTATTGTAACTCCAGAGGAATCAACCATGAGTACTCTGCTGCCAGGACCCCTCAACAAAATGGAGTTGCTGAAAGGAGAAACAGAACTCTAAAAGAAGCTACAAGAACAATGATAGCTGAATCAAAACTGCCCCAAAGATTCTGGGCAGAAGCCACAAATACAGCCTCCAACTCCCAGAACAGATGCATAATCAACAAAAGTCAAAACAAGACACCCTATGAGCTGTGGAACAACAGAAAGCCTAATATACACTATCTTAGGATTTTTGGTTGTAAATGTTATGTTTTGAATAATGGGAAAAATCACCTTACTGCTTTTGCAGAAAAGGCTGATGAAGCTGTCTTTGTAGGATATTCTAATGTTAGTAAAGCTTACAGAGTCTTTAACAAAAGAACTTTACTTGTAGAAGAATCTATTCATGTAGTATTTGATTAACCAAACCAATCTTCTGAAAAGAATCAAAGTGCTAATCAAGAAATATCTGCTGACTTTCAGAAATTGAGTGTGGAAAGAAAAGAAGAGTATGTACCCATCTTACTACCTGATCTAAACCAAGCTGGTAACTCAAGTGTTGTTCAAAATAAGTCTGCTGATTGTCTAACAGAGGAGTTGCAAACAGCTGACAGACCAGAGCATGTTCAACAGACTACTACTGAGACTCCAACAGTAGTGTTGCAAGATCAATCAAGAGGACAACATCCAGATTTGCAACCTGATCTCGGATGGCTCAGAGATCACCCACCTGATCTAGTGATTGGTGATCCATTGGATAGAGTGAGAACAAGAAGGTCAACTACAAACGAAACAATGTTTGTAAGTTTTCTTTCACAAATTAAGCCCAAGATAATTGATGAAGCTCTTAGTGATTCTCACTGAATTGAAACAATGCAAGAAGAGTTAAATCAGTTTGAAAGGAATGAAGTCTGGTACTTAGTTCCCAGACCTACTCATCAAAGGGTAATTGGCACTAAATGGGTATTCAGGAATAAAATGAATGAAGATGGTATTGTTACCAGAAATAAAGCAAGACTAGTTGCCAAAGGTTGCTGCCAGGAAGAAGGCATTGATTTTGATGAGACATTCGCACCAGTTGCAAGGCTTGAAGCAATCAGATTATTCTTAGCCTATGCTGCTCACAAGAACTTCACTGTCTATCAGATGGATATGAAGTCTGCTTTTCTCAATGGAGAATTGCAAGAAAAAGTTTATGTTGAACAACCTCCTGGATTTGAGGCCTATCAACAGGGAGACAAAATATATCGTCTAAAGAAAGCTCTTTATGGACTGAAACAGGCTCCAAGAGCATGGTATGATACTTTATCTGATTTTCTTTTAATTAAAGGATTTCGTAAAGGTAAAGTAGATAAGACTTTGTTCACTAATGAATGGGATAATCATATATTGTTAGTTTAAATATATGTGGACGATATTATTTTTGGTTCAACTAACCAACAGATGTGTGAAAAGTTCTCTAAGCTGATGCAGAACAAGTTTGAAATGAGCATGATGGGAGAACTAAATTACTTTGTTGGATTACAAGTCAAATAGCTGCCTGATGGTATTTTTATTAATCAAGCAAAGTACACAAAAGATCTGTTCAAGAAATTTGGCATGGAAACTAGCTCATCTGTTCGTGTTCCAATGTCTACTGGACTTCGTCTGGATAAAGATGAAGATGACAAATCAGTTGACATCACCAAATACAGAGGCATAATAGGGTCACTGTTATACTTAACAGCTAGCAGACCTGATATTATGTATTCTGTTGGGGTTTGTGCCAGATATCAATCAAATCCTAAGGAATCTCATCTCTTAGCTGCTAAAAGGATATTAAGGTATCTCAAAGACACTCAAGAATTGGGATTGTGGTATCCAAGGGAATCAGGATTTGAACTTATTGGATATTCAGATTCTGACCTTGCTGGCTGCAAGATTGATAGGAAGAGTACTACATGTACTTGTCAATTTCTAGGCAGTCGTCTGATCTCATCGATGAGTAAGAAACAGACTTCAGTATCCATATCTACTGCTGAAGCTGAATACATTGCTGCTGGAGCATGTTGTGCACATATACTCTGGTTGAAGCATCAACTAGAAGATTACAATCTCAAGATCAGTGGAATACCTATCTACTGTGACAATACAAGTGCAATTTCACTTACTCAGAACACTACTAGTCATTCCAGGACTAAGCATATTGAGATCAAACATCACTTCATATGAGATCATGTTGAAAAAGGAAATGTTATTATTGAGTATGTTCATACAGATAATCAGATCGCTGACATTTTCACCAAACCATTGAGTGATGCAAGATTTTCTACTTTAAGAGTGGAACTGAGCTTGTTAAAATTGGATTCATAAGCTGAGGGGGAACCTATCAGAAGACTGGGTTCATCAGCTGACTAATCTGATAGCAACAAGTGTTACTCTTCAAGAAGACTGACTCTTAACAGACTAGTTGACTGATGAATTCTTGAATTCAGAGGGAACGTGTAAGACTAGCGGTACTCCTGTTTTAAAGATGAAATCTTCAATGACAGTTAGTTGAAGTTGTTTTAATCAGAAGATATCTTCTTAATTCTTGAAGACTTGAGGATTATTTATCTTGTTGGATTGACAAACAGCAAAGGAAGATCACTAGATATTGGCTTTCACTAGTGATATATTGTATCAGACAAGTCATCTGCCAGATAAGTATTATTTTACTCATCTGTTTACTTATGTCAATTTATAAACAGTGTTGTATTAAAAACGTTATATCAGAAACACGCTTTTATAAATAAGAGACTAGTGGCGTTTCAACTTCCCGCCTAGTCTGACATAATTAATGAAATTTGAAATCCGCGTATCTCGCTCACACGATTTACTTTATCAGTAACTGATCTAACGGTTGGCTTGAATCACGGAAACCGACATCAAACCAACCCTTATAAATCCAGATCTGATCAGCTGACTGATCTTTTACGCGCACTTCAAATTTTTCTAAGTACAGAGCATTCTATCCTTCATATTTTCTGCAAAATTCTCTCTGCTTTTCGTTTACCATTTTCCAGAAAAATCATGACTTCAAGTGCTTCTAATGCTGAGGGAATATTTATCAACTATGATACTTATCATGCCACTGGAATGAAACTGATGAAGGAGATTCTGGAGAAGTTCAAAGCTTATTCTCTGGTGAATTTCATGGAAGCTCACGAGACTATGGTATTCTACCATGAAGTGGATGAATTCTACCGCACTGCTAAGCGTGAGGTGGAGAAAATGGAGATTAAAGCAAAGGTTGGAGGTAAAGATGTTTGCATCACTCCTACCTTGTTGAATGAGAAGTATGGACTGTCCAACGAAGGTTCTACTGACCTGGCTGCGTTGGCTGCTCCTTTGGAGGTTGAATTTTGGAAGATTGCTGCCAAGAAGGGTGAAATTCTCACTCGGTCAGTTAAGAAGACTCAGTTGGTGGATGAATTTCAAAGAATGGCGGACCTGTTTGCAAAGGTCATCGAAAACTGCACCTTTTCTCTGGATGGAGTCCCCAAGAGAAGGTTGCATTCTATGATTGCAGTTTACTACGGACTAAAGGTAAACTGGGCTGATTATGTGTTCTACATAATTGCAGAGCACAAGGAGAGCAATCATAAGATTTTTCTCAGCCATCTACTGATGAATCTGGGATGCACAATGACTAATGGCAAAGTCATCCATGTTGCCAAAGAATTGAAGATCTATGAAGCTGTTAAGGCTGTAAAAATCAAAGAGCCTGCTGCTACGCCAGAAAAGAGGTAATGAAAAAGAAAGGCCGCAGAGCCTAAGGAGTCTGCTGCCAAAGCAAAGAAAAGCAAGGCTGCAGCATCCAAGTCTACTGATCAAACAGCTCACCTAGCTATTCAAGCCAGATCAGCAGACAAGGAAAAAGGGAAAGAGACTGCTGATGCTCTCATTAATCAGACAGTCAAGGAGATTGAGAAGATGCCTCTTGACATATCTCCTGAAAGAACTCCCTCAGCAGAACTGATTGCTGAAAACGTTGCACAAAGAACAAGGAGTGCTTTGAATCTGTAAAGGAGTCTGAAGCTGCAAATCAGACTACTGCTGAGGCATCTATTCCTCAAACAGATCAGACTACTACTCAAACAGCTGAGGCACCAGTTGTTGAGTGAAGGGCTGCCAGAAGGAAAAGAACTGGCAAGACCAAAGTGTCTGCTTATCACAGGAAGAAGCGTGAAGAAGCAGAACAGAGAAAACGGGATGAAGGTGAGCTTAAAAGAACTCTTGAAGCAAGCAAAGCTGAAGTCAAGAAGATGACTGAAGCAGAGTTAGCTGCCAAGGAGGAAGAAGACTTGGCAAGAGCCCTAGAAGAAAGTAAGAAGGATGCTCACGGTCCAAGAAGGACTGGTGGCATAGTGATTGGCAAATCACTAGAAGGGAAGTTTTTGCTACCAAGAGCCAAGCCAGTTAAAAAGAAGAAAAAGGAAGTAAAGAGGGCACTTGAAGTTGTTAAAAGTGACTTTGCTACCTTTTCCAGATTTGAAGCTGAAATGGAAAGATACAACTCCCTGATCCAATTCAAAACTGTGTTCCTAGTTGAGAAGGTAAGATACAACAAATGGAGGAACTACAGATTAAAGAAGACATGTGAAGAATTCAGAGCCTGGAAGGAGGCTGCTGCTGAAGAGAGATGGATTATGAATTGGCTCCAAACCAATAATATCCAACAAGCCTTAGAAACTGATTTCTTCCATGACAGAGTACATGAGTATGCCAAACTCATCGTGACTCAGGAAGCTACTGCTCTCAAGGAATCCTTGCCAAACAAACCTGGTCCTACTGATGACCTTTTTGAGAGAGCAATCAAAGTTGCAGTATATGTCACTTTGGAAAAGTGGGTGGAAAGATCAGTCTACATCAAAGGAACCTCAAGTGATCTGCCCAGTTTACCAAGTCTGCAACAAATAGCCTTTGGTTCTGAAGTCAGCCCTTATCAAGAGCAAAACAGCCAACCTCAGACAACGTCTTCCTTTGTGCCTGTTGATTTTATACGTCAGAAGACCGTTGTATCTGCTGATGGTTCTGGTATTGTTCATTTGGAAGATAAGCCAGCTGATAAAGAATCAACTGAAGAACAGAAGACAGCTGAGTCTAATGCTGAACCTGCTACAAAGCTGTTAACTGATGCACCTTCCATTCCAGCTGAATCTGCTCAACCTTCAATCATGGACTCCATAAAAGCCTTGATTGAAAACTCAATGAAGTAAATGGAAGAGAGGAACAAAGAGTTGCTGTGCAAGTTTGAAGAAACAGCTGCCAAACTTGTTCAAAATGCTGTGGAAAGCCTTCCACAACCAGCTGACCATTCCATGCTGCTTAAAGAAGGAATTGTTGCATTGACTCGTCAAGTTGAAGATGTCAAGATGGATGTGAATCAGATTCATGCAATTCTTCAAAGACATGAGATGGACTGGACTAAAGTTGGTCAAGCATTTCAAGAGGCAACTGAAGCAGAGACTGAAAAGACTGCCTATCTGTTTCAGAATTTCACTGACCAAGCTGCTCAGGTTACTTCAGAGATGGCCACCTTACAAGTAAATGTGGATTATCTGAATGACCAGACTGCTGCCTTGAAGTGTAATCAAGTTCAACAGAATCTTCGACTTCAAACCGTGGATCAAAACATCAGACTGCTATGTGATGCTGTAAACATTACTCATGTTCCAATTGCTCAACTCAACCCTACTGATGATGACAAAAAGGGGGAAGAGGGATCAGCCAACAAAAAGAATGTTGCATCTGTTGTTGAAGTTACTGAGAAAGTGGAGTCTAATGAAAAGCCTGCTGATGAAGAGACAAGTAGACCAATTGCTGAAGTAACCAAGACAAAGGAAGCTGCTGATGAAGAAGCTGAAAATGTTGAAGAGCCTAAGGATGTGGCAAAATCAGACAAAGAGATTGCTGCTTCCAAAGACTCTGCTGAAGAACAGTTAGATCCATTCAGGAAAACCAGCAGGATTCAAGAAATCAGAAGAAGAGTCGAAGCTGCAAATAGAAACTTGACTAATGCTGATCTGTTTTCCAATGGAGAAGAAGAAGATGAGGAACTTGAAGAAGAGGAAGAAGATGAAGATGAAGAAGCTGAAGACTAGACTAGACTTTATAGACTAGGTTACTTGTTGAAAATCATTGTATCAGCTTTGTTTGTAATTTCACTTTAAGTCTTTCTTTGTAAACTTGCACTGTAATACTCATTGAAAATTTATAAAAGTCAAGTTTCCAACATATAATTTATATCTCAGAAATTTTTGAGGACTTAACTTTAGTTTTAGCTACAGGTACTTAGCTGAAGTTTTGTCATTATCAAAAAGGGGAAAATTGTTGGATGAAGATGAAGACTTAGAAGTGAAGGGAGGTTTTGATGATTTCCAAAACATCATCACCAGCTAAGTAATGGAAACTTAGTCAATCCCTTAGAAGATTTTTGACCAAGGAAGAAGCCAAATCAGAATGGTCAAATCTTATGGTCCAGAAGACTACTGATCTGTTGCTGAAGAATGGAATAAGACTGGTGGATTTTCAGCAGACTCAAATCAGATGAGTTCAGTTTGGGATCAGCCGAGTATTCATCAGACGAGTGGATTCGATCAGCAGAGTGGTATTGATCAGAAGTTATTGCAACGGTAATAAATGCACCTGAAGTAATAAATGCTGAAGAGAAAGGGTATTAAAGACAAATGATTGAAGAGAAACCTCGGATCAGCAGAGTGCATTTAATGTGACATGACAGAAAGTACATCAGAGTACAGTGCTCAGTCGCAGGTAGCCGTTTCTGAAACAAGGACCAGTACTCGAGGATTTGGACACCTGTCGATCTCTCAACGGGCATATTTTCAAACCTCAAGTATAAATAGTTCAAGTTCAAGAGTTAGAGAAAAAGAGACAACACAACTGAGAGCAAATTTCGAAGCTGAACTTTTCTAAGTCTCAAACTCAAGAACAGAACACTCATCAGCCTAGTCATCTGTTGACGAAAGCAGAAAAGTGAGATAAAAGAATACATATAAATATGAGTGATTTTGTTAGAGAAGTGTTGTGAGAAGTAGATATCCATCTTAGCGAGTGATATTACTTCAGAGGATAGGTTTTCTTTGTGATTCCCTATTACGCACTTGTGGCCATTTCATTTATTGTTTGGCGCAAGCATTGTATATTGTAAACTGTGTGTTTATAGTATAACCCCAGATCTAAGTGACTTGGAAGAGTGGACTAAATGATTTTTATCCATATAACCACTATAAAAATTCTGGTGTTTAAACTTGCATTATTTTCTTGCATATTTTCAAAAAGCATACTAAACACTTAAAGATTAATTGTTGAAAAGATTTTAAAAGGAGTTTGCAAAAACTGGGGATAAAATCTTTTCTAAGTTAAGAAAACTACTTGTCAAAAACACTTGACAAATCCGATGAAAGTAAGTTATTTTAAAACTCTGATTTTCTCAAAATCAGCTAAGTAAAATCAGAAGAATGGTCAACTCTGCTGCTCAAAGCTTTGTGCTAGATCAGCTTAGTCTACTTACGAATCTTGATCAGCTTAGTCTGCTGACAGAAAAAGTTAGAGAATTTTAAAGGTAAAATTTTAAGAGGTCTATTCACCCTCTCCCCTCCCCCCCTCTAGACCTCATCTGACCACATGGGACCAACATCTCCAGAGCCACACTAAGTTGATGTTCTTTGATAGCATCATTTCCTTCGATCGACTCACAGACTTTATCCCACATCTCCTTAGATGTTTTGAGATGTTTGATCTTCTGGATTCTTTCTTGATGGACTTAGCCACCTCGTCAAGATTGACTAACTTAACTTCTTCAGGAGTCAGCTCATCCAGCTTTTTGTCAACGATCTGATCAGGCTGGTCAGCAACCTTCATAGTCTTCTTAAATCTGAATGGTCCTTGTGTAATACATGTAAACTGTTATCATTATATGTAGCAAGAAGGATATTTATTCTAATTTTTCAATAAGACGAGTTCGCTTATCAGCAGGGTAAGACGACTCAACTGTTTTTGCATTTAGCTTATCACTAGAGTAGACTACTTAGCTGATTTAGCTTATCAAGCTTATAAAATCAGAGTTTCAAATAATGATGGAACATATAATGTATATGTATTTTTCAATGTTTTCAACTCAATTCAAACTTTAAAGCATAAAGAAAGTTTTACCCCAAGTTATGAATTCCTCAATTTAAAAGACTCTTCTTTTAAAGTATTTACTTAGCTTATTAACTATGCATTGCGAAGCAAGTAAAGTAAATAACATAAGGAATTTTATAGTGGTTCGGCTGGAACAAATTTTCTTAGTCCACTATTCTAAATTACACAGATTTAGGTTATACTAGAAACACAAAGTGATCAGTACAAACTTGAGATTTTACAACAAATGGCAAGCCTCAAGTGGAACACTCAGTTCTCATGTATATCACTCAGAAAAACCTACTCTAAAGCACTCAGCTAAAGAACACTTAAGTTTTATAACAAATGATAAGTCTTAAGTAAGAACACTCGGTTCGCTCTAGAAAAATCATTCAGATTAACCTTGCTCTTTCAGTATAGGTAATCACTTAGACAAATAACACTACGAAGTTATCACTTCACAAAGATGGATATAAACTCCTTATAACATTCAGTTGAATTTCACTCATACAGATAAGATTTTGATCTTGTTTTTCAACAAAAAGTTTCGTCAACAGATGACTTCGCTTATGATCAGACTACTCAACTGTTGGAACTTGCTCGTATGATATGATCTGGAGTTGCGCAAGTCTCTCTTCAATCTTCAGTCTATGATCTATTTATACTCTTGAATTTGAAATTATGCCCGTTGAAGATAGGAAAAATTACATTTTAATTCTAACTAACGTTATTCTTCTCGACGACCTCGACGACAGCTTTTGCAAACTGTTCACTGTACACACTGTTGTACGGATATCTACTTTATGTCAGTCACATTTAATACACTAAACTTGTTACCATTGGAGAGCTTACTGACCGACTTCATTGTACACAAGAATATATAGAAAAAATTAAAAGATCTAAGAAAACGAGAGGTTCAACCAAGCCACCATCGAAGAAAAACAAAAATACATTCAACACATCAATAATTTGCATAGACAACGTTCTTCGTGAGAGTGGTTTCTTAGAGCTCAAATGACCCAACATGAATCAAATGGTTAGTACTGTAATTATTTTTCCAGGTAAAATCTTATATTCAAAACTGTTCATATTCCATTTTCCTTGATTTAAAATATGTCATTATCCTTCTAGGGTCGAAATTCTACGATCCTGCATGCTCAGAGATGCATGAATTGAAAAAAAAAATGCCTAATTGCATTCATTGCGGAGCTGAAAGATTTGAATACGAGCCTCCAAGTTTTTGTTATGGTGATGTAAAAATTGAATTGGCACCCAATGAAATACCGAATGAGTTGTATGAGTTATTTACTTCTCAATCCAAAGAGGCCATCAACTTTCGAAAAAATATTCATTGTTTGAATTGTATATTCTCTTTTACCTCATTTATTGTTAAACTACAAAAAGAGCTTGCATCTGCAGGGCACATAGTAAGTGTATGTAAAAATCGTTTATCAATTAAAACATAATCGCATCTTACCTCGAATTTAAACATGAAAAATCGAAAGAAATCGACAACCTAAAATGGGAAAATTATGAAAATAGGTTATAATATATAAAAAAAATATGGTAAATCAGTAAAAATATATATTAAACCGATAAAAATAAATGAAATTGGCAAAAAAATGTGCTAAACTGGTGGATAACATATTAAACAAATGAATTAAATAAGTGAATAACGGCTTGGGTAGGTAAAAAAATTCATTTCAAATGAGAAAGAAGTTGAAATCTATTTTAAAATGGACGGAAATCCATATGATAAAAAAATTAGAATTTTATTACTTTTTTTGTCAATCAATGCAAAAGATTTGAGCTAGAGATTTATAATCAATCAAGTCCAAATCTATCCATTCAAATGGACCTTAATATATACATCAACGTAATTGTCTTTATTGTCTCATACTTGTTGTCACATTCATTTTACAAGTTCGTGATGATAAAAACTTATCGCTTTTGACAAATACGAAGACAAATGATATTAATTGTTGTATTAAAATTTTTAATGCTTTATTTAATAATTTTATATTGGTTAAATAAGAAATTTAAAGACGTACAATAATATGTAGCCCTTAAATCATATTATAGAACTAATGAACTAAATAATTTTCTTATGATCTTATTTTATAATAAAATTTACAAGATCTCATAACTAAATCAATCATCATTTTATATTTGATTATAAATTGAAAACCATCATTCTTTAATAAAATAATAATTATAATGAAAAATAAATTTCATAAAAATAAATAGAATATCAGTAATTAATTTGTGCTATTTTATGTCATAATAAAGTTACTTTTACATTAATTTATAAAAAGTATCCATGAAATTAGTTATACACGTACGTTGTACGTGCACTTTTCTAGTTATTATAAAAGTTACTTTCTTATCCTGATTAATTGTAATGTTGATTAAAATAAATTACTAACAAAATAAATTTACACCGTACGCTCGTCCATTTACGATTTTACGCTAAAAAAAAATCAATCGATTAAAGGACCACTATTCGATTGATTTTTGGCTGTGGTAGGTGAAGAAGACACATTTGTAATTAACTTTTTTAATTAATTGATCTATCATGATAAGGAGGTTCTGTTTACAATAATTGGTTCTATAATTGGGAGACAAATTAAAAATAATAAATACTGTGCTTTAAATTAATTAATATACAAAACTATATATATATATATATATATATATATATATATGATAACTCTGTGAAAACAGTGTTATCAAGTCTATTTCCTTTACTTGTTGGTTTACTTTTATTCGGGTTTTGGTCGAATCTTAGGCAATTTTTGTTAGTTTTGTGTTTTGTTTGCTCGAGTCATTGGTTTGATTGTTTTGTGCATGAATTGAGATATTTTCTTATATATTGTGTTCATATTTGTAGGCCTAAGTTAATGTGGATCTAAGGACATGATTGGAAGTGAAGAACAACAAATTAAAGATCAAATGAAGTCAAGTAGTGCAAGAACGAAAAAAGGAAAAAGCTGTCAGAAATGTTGCTGTGCACTCCGAGGACCATAACTCTTTCAAGGAAACTCCAATGAAGTTGAATTTAGAGTATGATGTAGAGGAATGAGTTAGCTACACCATAGATTTTACGGATCTTGATTTGGAGTTCGGAGCTGAAAGTTATGCCACTTGCAAAACTGTTGCGCAAAGCTGACGCGATTTTCAGCGGGATTTTAAGATAAAACTTGGACCCAAAGTCTCCTACTAGGACTCAACTTGGTAGATCTATTTAAGGACTTCTAGGCCACGAAATTACACATCTTTGATCAGCTTTCAACACACTTTTCTCATAAAATACACCTAGAACATCAAAGATCTACTTGGAGAAAGATTGAAGAAGAAAATAGAGAAGTCCTGAAGATCACCCAAGCAAGAAGAACGCAATATTGAAGATCTTCATCTCGGATTCATCGTTTTGTCTATAAAACCACATGAACTCATATTTGTTTTTCTTTATTATTTTTCTTCATATATATTTATCATGAACTAATTCTTTAGGATCTAGGATTTTTATGAAACTATGTTACTTTGATTATTTTTATTGGATTATTCGTAGTTAGGGGCAGTTCTTGTGTTTGATTCAATTTCGTTTTCTATGCTTACAACTTGATTGATCACCTAGTTGTTAGATTTAATATTCTTTTTGAACTTGGAAAAGAGAGATTAGGATTAGATAGAAATTGAATAGTAAACGACCCTTAGGATAGGAATATACTTAAGGCGTTTATACCCGGTACATGAGGTTTGTGTTTAATGCTTTGTTTTATTTACGAGTCACCTAGGGATAGAGTTGATTTGGATAATACATTAGTTCTTACGTAATTCGGAAGATACGTAGGAAAATACTTGAATCCTCGGGTAGCACTCTTGTCACCACAATAACTACGCAAATCTAAATTGAGCAATCAATAGAAAACATAGTGGATTATAACCCTAGGTTTCTCTTCTCATTATTTGAACTCAATCCAAGTACTTAGATTAGTTAATTCATTTAGTTAATCTAGCTAATTTAAACCCAAAAACATATTTGAATTTGGAACCATATTAAAAGTAAATTAGGAATTGAAATTTGTAGATATTTAGTCAAGTCCCTGTAGAGACGATACTCTTATACTTACTCTTTATTACTTGTTCGATACGTGCACTTGCGTTTATTTGCGTGTGTAAATTCCGCAACAAGTTTTTGGCGCCGTTGCCGGGGACTTGCAACATATATTTGCCAATTTTTATTTTTGATTTTTCTTTTTGGTTCCTTGTTACATTATCTTTTTTCTCGTTCTCTTCATTTGGTATGAATCATATCAGTTATCATTGGCTTAATGAAGGAACCACTTGTGTGTATTGTGCAGGTGGACACTCATATGATTTGTGCCCACTGAATCCCAATTCATGGTTATACGTGGATCAATTTCAGGGTAGTCAGTATGGTCAAAATCTTCTCCCCAACAACTACAATTCAGGGTGGGGGACTAACCCAAATGTTCAATGGAGCGATGATCTGGGTAGTGATCAATACACAAACTTCATGATGACCAACTCGTTCATACCTCCAAGCTATCAAGAGTATTCTCAGCCACCACCAACAGAACCAAGTCTTGCATTTATGGAGGCATTCACTGATTACATGGAGGAGATCGTAGCAAAACTTGAGAAGATATCTTCGTTTCTAGAAGCAGCACGCAAAGATTTAAGAATAGGTAATCCACCTCAAGACTCACTCTCGAATGAAGAGGATAATTCGATATTATCAGATACTAAGCCGAGAGATCTCGGATCCAGAAGAAAACATCTTAACCATTCTGGAGGACTAAGAAATCAAGGGAGACATCGAACTCGACAATTCATTGACTTTGATAGACTTGATCGAGGTAATGGAGATAGAGGAGGATACAATTGAGTTTGTCATACCTCCAATTTATGATTCAAAAGAGGTTGGATCTTATTTTGGTGTGAATGAGATATTAATGAGAGATACGCAAAAAGGAAGGGTTGATGATAAAACGAACTACAATATGCATACCCATCCTCAAAGCGTGACTTGGATAAGAGTTGGTAAAGATTACAAGAGATTTGAACCTGGGGATAGAGCTTGTCGATTCGATACGAGGTTCAAATCTGTCCCAATTGAGCTTACAAGGAAAAGACCAAATTTCGGGACAACAAAGAAAGCAAAAAGGCCCGGACTCATACTTGATCCGGACGGGGTCCTATTCGATTATTGGCCACCTTAAAAGGGAAGCATCAAAGTCGAGCTAATGACTTAAAACTAAGCGCTTCTTGGGAGGCAACCCAAGTTTTCAATTTTCTTTTTTGTTTTGTTTGTGTTTTGTGTCTCGTTGCGTGTTTAGTTTTTTGGTGTCTGTTTTGTGTGCAGATACATCGATGTTCTGGAGAATATTAAAAATCTGACGAAGAGAATGGCACATCAAGGTGGATGGTAACAAAAACATGGGAATTTCCAGCAGCTTCAGGCCATGGCTCAAATGGATTCAAGCCATGGCCTCATTTTCAAAAAAAAAAAAAAAAAAAAAAAAATTGATGGACAGAGCATGATCCGCCCCCGCGAAAAGAATTTTTCGCCCCAGTGAAAATTGATTGGCCAGAATATGGAGCTAATTTTCAGAACTCACTTCGCCCCAGCGCAAAAATACTCCGCCCCCGCAAGGTTACCTCTGGAATTATAGCTAATTTTCAGAACTCACTTCGCCCCAGCACAAAATTACTCCGCCCCAGCAACAGTCTCAAACCCTAAGTTCATAAAATACCACACACCTCTCCTCTCCAAACACTTTCTTCTATTTTCCTATTACCCAAACACAACCATCCACCGAAACTCTAGCCGAGCCACCACCACCACCACCAGCTGAAGCGCCACCAATTTGCCATATTCCTCAACATTATATCTCCAATTTCACCTCTATTAATGTTGGTTTGGTTGGTTCCGATACTATGGCTCGAAAGTAATATTTGCAAAAATCAGGGATTTTGACTGAATTTCAATATGCCGGAGTCGAACCCCGTCACAGAGAAGAGCTACAAGTAATGGGAACTCACTTAAGTCAGGGGCATTTTCTTTCTCCAATTCTCCTTTACATTGATGTATTCTGTTTTTGTTTGTTTGTCCTGTCGACCTCTTTTTACCTCTTTGTGTCGCAGTGGGGACACTGCTTAGTTTAAGTTTGGGGGTGAGGTCGCATTTACTTCATGCATGCTAGGTCGACTTTGACTAATATTTTTTGAAATTTTATGTATGTTTGATTGTTTTTCCTGCAACATTCTAAGCACGAATGCATAATCGATGATTAGGATGACGTTAGAGAATTATAGTTTAGAATAGAGCTTAAGAAATCCTTTCTTGCCTACATGATCGCTAGATTCGAGGGTTAAAATGCTAAGGTTCTAAGTGATAGTTTTGCCTAAGTTTGGGGGGAAGGATAACTTTCACAAGAAACAATGAAACAAATAATTGAAAAACTATAAGTGAAATTCAAAGAAAATAACCTCACTTGTATGAGACCTAAAAGACCTCATCGCTTGATACTTATACTTGCATTCCTCTAACTTGACTGCGATAAGTTGAACGATATATGGATGCGTCGACTTAACTATTCTGCATTCCTCTATGTTGACCGCCTCTTTAGAACGAGTTATGAGTGTGAGTGGTGCTAAACATACTTAAGTTGTGCTAAACAAAGAAACAAAGTGCTAAGTGAAAGTTCGAACTTAAAGGAGTCCATAACTTCGACTGAAAGTGTTGCTAGAACTTAGTAATTAGTGTGATAATCTAAGAAAATAGAGAATTTGTTTGGCAATTTAGGAATTCATGCAATTAGGCTCAGTGATTTCAAAACTATAGTGATCTAGGTGATTCCGACATTCTTGTTTTATGCATACACACACACACGCGGGTACTACATGATAGAATGCATAACGTTTTGAAATTGATGGTTAGTAGTTTGACTTGGGATGCATGATTGTAAATGCTCGTGTCATTGTCTGAGTTTTTGTCATTACTCGAGGACGAGCAAGAGTTTAAGTTTGGGGGTGTGATAACTCTGTGAAAACAGTGTTATCAAGTCTATTTCCTTTACTTGTTGGTTTACTTTTATTCGGGTTTTGGTCGAATCTTAGGCAATTTTTGTTAGTTTTGTGTTTTGTTTGCTCGAGTCATTGGTTTGATTGTTTTGTGCATGAATTGAGATATTTTCTTATATATTGTGTTCATATTTGTAGGCCTAAGTTAATGTGGATCTAAGGACATGATTGGAAGTGAAGAACAACAAATTAAAGATCAAATGAAGTCAAGTAGTGCAAGAACGAAAAAAGGAAAAAGCTGTCAGAAATGTTTTTGTGCACTCCGAGGACCATAACTCTTTCAAGGAAGCTCCAATGAAGTTTAATTTAGAGTATGATGTAGAGGAATGAGTTAGCTACACCATAGATTTTACGGATCTTGATTTGGAGTTCGGAGCTGAAAGTTATGCCACTTGCAAAACTGTTGCGCAAAGCTGACGCGATTTTCAGCGGGATTTTAAGATAAAACTTGGACCCAAAGTCTCCTACTAGGACTCAACTTGGTAGATCTATTTAAGGACTTCTAGGTCACGAAATTACACATCTTTGATCAGCTTTCAACACACTTTTCTCATAGAATACACCTAGAACATCAAAGATCTACTTGGAGAAAGATTGAAGAAGAAAAGAGAGAAGTCCTGAAGATCACCCAAGCAAGAAGAACGCAATATTGAAGATCTTCATCTCGGATTCATCGTTTTGTCTATAAAACCACATGAACTCATATTTGTTTTTCTTTATTATTTTTCTTCATATATTTATCATGAACTAATTCTTTAGGATCTAGGGTTTTTATGAAACTATGTTACTTTGATTATTTTTATTGGATTATTCGTAGTTAGGGGCAGTTCTTGTGTTTGATTCAATTTCGTTCTCTATGCTTACAACTTGATTGATCGCCTAGTTGTTAGATTTAATATTCTTTTTGAACTTGGAAAAGGGAGATTAGGATTAGATAGAAATTGAATAGTAAACGACCCTTAGGATAGGAATATACTTAAGGCGTTTATACCCGGTACATGAGGTTTGTGTTTAATGCTTTGTTTTATTTACGAGTCACCTAGGGATAGAGTTGATTTGGATAATACATAAGTTCTTACGTAATTCGGAAGATACGTAGGAAAATACTTGAATCATCGGGTAGCACTCTTGTCATCACAATAACTACGCAAATCTCAATTGAGCAATCAATAGAAAACATAGTGGATTATAACCCTAGGTTTCTCTTCTCATTATTTGAACTCAATCCAAGTACTTAGATTAGTTAATTCATTTAGTTAATCTAGCTAATTTAAACCCAAAAACATATTTGAATTTGGAACCATATTAAAAGTAAATTAGGAATTGAAATTGGTAGATATTTAGTCAAGTCCCTGTGGAGACGATACTCTTATACTTACTCTTTATTACTTGTTCGATACGTGCACTTGCGTTTATTTGCGTGTGTAAATTCCGCAACAATATATATATATATATATATATATATTTATAGATCTCAATATTTTTATTTATTACATTGATGATTAATTTAGTCACAATATCTAGCGATAGTTCTAATTTCAAAATTTTCTCTTAATATGTTTTTTCTTTTTTTGATAATTTTTTCACTTAATATATTACTCCATAACCTGGAACAAGTATTTGACAATATACACCCTGTACAGTGCCGTAGATTATGGATCAATTTTATGTGTTCTCATTTAAAATAAGAGAATATTTCTGATTTGGAGTCAAATAATATAATATGAAATTAATATATAACATACTTGAAAAGTTATTTTCATGAGAATTCAAAACAATCGTTTCTATAAGTTTTTTTTGGTAATTAGTTTTCCTTATTCTTAGTCAAATAGTTTTCTTATTTTTTGATATTTAGTATTTATAAAAGTTTATAAGTTATTTGTTTCTTTTGTCACAATTATATATTAAGAATTGTAATTTTATTATTATACAAACATATGACTGATCTAGTGGAATAGATTAGTCACTTAAATTAAAATTCAACTTTTGATAAAAGTATAGTTCATTGGTGCATATTTCTTTAATTGTTTCGTTGCAATTTAAAATATTTGTTATTCTGACCGACTTCAACAACATAACAAGAAACAAAATTTCAATTCCTTTCCATAAAACTTACTTATCAATGTCAATTCATCAATAAATAATTGGCAAAATTCCATGAATAGTCATGTAACTTTGGGTCCGTTCAATAATAGTCCTATAATTATATTGAACACACATTTAATACTTTAACATTCACTCAACTTCAATTTTAATCATATGCATAACAAATTCAGTCCTCTAACTTTCAGTAAGTTTTAATTTTTGTCATGCAGTTGCAAATTTCGTCCTCTAACTCTCAAAAAATTTCAGCCTTGTCCTAGAGTTACAAATTATTTTTCCAGTAATATGATCAAATTTGTAATTACATGACGAAATTAAAACTTACTGAAAGTTAGAGGATGAGATTTGCTCTACACAGATCTAAAATTGAAATTAGGTGAAGATTAAATGATTAAATATGTGTTCAGTATAATTAAGAAAAATTAAAGTTACATTATCATTTTTGCAATTTTGCCGTAAATAATTACAGTAAAAGTTAATTAGATCCCGGGTCTGCCTAAAACTGAGCTAAAGACAAAAACACCCCATGTACTTTGTCTAACTCCCAAAAAATCACATGTGTTATTTTAACTCCCAAAAAACTCCATGTGGTTGGTTTTAATTACCACACTCAACTCAAGTATAATTTTACTTTTGACTTTTGGCGGAATGGTAAAATTACCCCTCTGTGTTTGTTTTAAATTTATTTATTCTTTTTGAAAACCTAAGTATATACTACTTTGGTCGAGTGTGATATTTAAAACTAAACACAGGGGTTTTTTGAGATTTAAAATAACATAGAGGGGATTTTGGTAGTTAAGCAAAGAATATGGGGTGTTTTTGTCTTTCGATGTCAGGGTAAAATTATCATATCAAAAGCAAAATGTGACAAATACTTGTAATTTTTCGTGTTTGAATCACTCTTTTCCAGGGGTATACTTGGCATTTATTTGAGATTACAGAGAGTTTTTTGGAGTTAAATAACACAAAAAAAAATTTGAGAGTTAGACAAAGCAGGGAATGTTTTTGTCTTTCGCTCTCTCTAAAATCTGAATGTTATCTCTACAGTTGAGGGTGCATGTGAAAAGTGACAAAAAGAAGAAAAGAAAAGTCTCAATTATTAAGTACATGCAACATTATTGGTGAGCCCAATTTTTTAATCATTGAATCGTTAAAGGAATAAATGAGTAATTTTTTGGCCAACTCATTTTGCACGTTGTGAAAAGTCTCAATGGAGCATACTTTTAAATGTAGACGCATAAAGTCTTAATAATAATAATAATAATAATAATAATAATAATTATTATTATTATTATTATTATTATTATTTTATGAAACGTGATTGATATAGTGGATGGATTAGTACTTTCAAAGTAACGATTCAAGTTCGAATCTCTGTTAGAAAAGATTTTCAGGCCATCTTCAGTGACTCCACTACACCCCTTTCCCTCAAATTTCCCTTCCCCTTCCCCATTCTCTTTTTTCATAGTCATTTTCAATTACTCAATATTTCCATTTAATTTAATTTCAATTCTAATATTTTTGCACTATTACTTAATAATAATAATAATAATAATAAATATAAAAATAATAATGATAATAATAATAATAATAATAATAATAATAAATAATTAAAATGAAGTTAACATTGGCATTAATAATAAGAAATTTGACATTGGAATTAATAATAAGAAATTTAACATTGACATTAATAATAAGAAAAAAATTATGATCGTTTTTTTATTTAAACGGCGTTTGCCATATGTAATCGTATTTATTTGTGATTGTTTCAATATATGATTGTTAGGGTTATATCGTTTTTAATTTAACGAATTGTATTTAAAATATGTAATATTTAATTATTTTTAATCCATAAATTGTTTTTACTTATGTTATTCTAAATTAACATAAATAAAGTTTCTTAAATTAAGGTTAAATTTAATTTTTTTAAATAAAATACAAATTAAATTTTCTTACAATAATATAATAAATTAATGTTAAGCTTACAAAATAAAAGTTACAATTATAAAAGTAATAAAATTAGATTAATGTTAAGATTTTTTTTGAAAAATATTAATAATAATTTTTATTATAAAATAAATTAATCAAACAAAAAAAACTAAATAATGAAAAACAAAACAAAGAAACAATCCAGGTGGTCCACTCATCCCTCTCGATGGGTGGGGTGGTCCAGCCACACACCAGCTCACCCACCTGGGTGGTGGATATCCACGGCCGCACCATCCCTTGAGCTACTCTTCAATAATCATTTTTTTCCATCTTTTTTCCTCCACACATTCCTCTCTCCTTTAATTAATGCAGCTGCTCTCATATAATATGTCCGATATGTCTCAAAATGCATTAAACCCTTGAATACAAAACAAAAAATATATATAAAATTACTACTTTAGATTAATTAATTTTTTGTTAAACCTGAGGATGAATTCATGACAAAAATCGCCTAATAATTTTTTTTTAATAAAATTAGGTAGCTCAACATCATAAGGGGAGATACTTAAAACTAGTTTAGATTTGACTTGGCAAGACTGTACCATTACTCAATCCACCGCCACACCATCTCTTGAGCTACTCTTCCATAATCATTTTTTTCCATCTTTTTTACTCCACACGTTCCTTTCTCTTTTAATTAATGGATTTGCCCTCATATAATATGTCCGATATGTTTCAAAATGGATTAAACCCTTGAATACAAAAAAAAATATATATAAAATTACTACTTTAGATTAATTAAATTTTTATTAAACCTGAGGATGAATTCATGACAAAAATCGCCTAATATAAAATATTTAATAAAAACTAGTTAGAATTGACTTGGCAAGACTGTACCATTACTCAATCAAATAATTAATAAAATTTATTTACAGGAAAAGTTTATAATTTTAGTCCAACTGTGTGTAATGGATTTAGCACTTCGGTTCTGTAATTTATGTAATTATTCATTTTGTTATATTTTTTTAATATTAGTCCCACACTTTACAAAATTCTACATTTAATTTTAAAAGTTTAATTTTTTTTTTGGTCTCATATATATAATATTCTATGTCTAATATTTTATGTCACATAAGACCATTGTAGATCCACACTTAGCTAGTTAGGGTCCCACATTGAATGAAAATTAGGCGAAAAGACTCAAAAAGCAAAATATTTAAAAATAAATAAAAATTGGACCAATAGTTTAATTATTTAAAGTACATGACCAAGAGTGTTAATATAATTTAGGGTAAATTACGAATACCCCCCTCAGGTAAGCCCTAATTACAAAAATCACCCTCACGTATTGGATATTACAAAAATCCCCCTCAGGTTTGTCACCTTCTTACAATTAACCCCTTGCCCATAAAATATTCCAATTTTGCCATTGGATGTTATTTGTATTGTTTGTAATGTCTTATAAATGTTAAAACTTGGGATCTAATTATTATATCTTATTAATTAGAAAAGAGATAATTATATATTTACTACCAGAATAATTGATAAAAGTTATAATTGTCCATAAGTTTTAATAAATATTGCAAAAGAAAAGGTATTTATATATTTATTAGCAATTTAAATTGTAAAATATTAAATTAAATAGAATTTTAATAATATAATTTATAAATATGAATTGTTTACACATTAGTTAAATGAATTAATTTTTTAAATTAGTAAATTTAATAAATTATATTGTATTATAAATAAGATATTTTAATTTATTAAAGTTTATATTGTATTATAAATTGAAATATTTATTGAAATTTATGAGAAATTATAAATTATATCAATTATTTTGGTGGTAAATATATGATTATTATTTTTATATTTACAAGATATAACAATTAACACCCAATTTTTAAAATTTATAACATATTATAAACATTACAAATAACTTCCAAGGGCAAAATTGGAACATTTTAGGGACAAGGGGTTAATTGTAAGAATGTGACAAACTTGAGGGGGATTTTGTAATACCCAATACGTGAGGGGGGTTTTTGTAATTAGGCCTTACTTGAGGGGGGTATTCGTAATTTACCCTTACAGATCCACTTTTAAGTCTCTTATAGGTTTAAAAGTTCAATTTTCCCTAACTATATAGGTTTTCCTACGAACATGTGATTGGTCTAGTGGAAGGAATTAGTCACTACAAAGTAGCGAACCCAAGTTCGAATTTCTATTGAGAGAGATTCCAACTATATATTTCGTACATTATGATTGTTGGTCTGATGAGGGCTATTTTACACTTATGATCGAACTGAACTTCCCGAGCATGTTCAGATCCAATTCGACCAGTTAAGGCGAAATAAGTTTCCTCGAAAGTCCCATCATCGGCTCGAGCTACATTTTTGCACTTGGTCGACCTGAAAGTCGATCCCGAAGGTTTATTGGTCCATGCAGGACTCCTAGACCTAGACGGATTCCTAGATAGGTTAGGATTAAATATCCAGTATAAATAGTGAATACTCCATTGTAATAAGGATGCATAATTTTTCCAATCAATAATAAGAGTTCTACTGTTCTCCTCTCATATAATTTAGCTATTCATTTATTATAGTTCTTACAAATCTTGAATTGCACCATCCTGAGTACTTTAACCAAACCCTAAATATAAAACTGTTCTTAATAATTTTACTGATATTGAACCTTTAACGAAATCAGGCTAAATCATGCTCCCACTATATAAAATAATGTTCCAAATTCATATCGTTTGACCAATATAATTTCTCCATTCCATTTCCACGTGAAAATTCATTCAGCCAACTACCTAATACAATACATACTTGTTTTCTCGATCCGTGAGAACTCTTGTCCACCATACATGATTGAAATGTGATAAGTATAATATATTTTTCTTTGTAATTGAATAAATTCCTACAAAAATAATTACTTACACGGGATCCTTGCGAAAAATGTTTATATGCCAACTATCTAGAAGATCGATCCTATAGATTGTGGGGAGTGATTAACAAATTTAACTCACGGTGTTATTTTAAATAGACAGTTTAATTCCTTGTGATAAATAAAAGGGCAAATACATTTATGTGTTTTTCTAAAAGAAGCACACTGACTCCCTCTTGATTTTTACATTTTTACAAAGGAGTAAAATATCCATTATGTAATGTCACAGAGAGTTAAAATGTTCATTTACGCATATAACATGGAGGTAAATTGTCTATTTCCGCATATCACATGGGGGGTAAAGTCAAGGGTAAGGTTAAATTGATCATTTTTTTACATAAAAATGAAGTTTCAGTCGCATTTATAAAGTGTGTGTGCAACACCTCCACTAGCAAGGAGATAAATTGCTCATTATTTTATATCACGGGGAGATAAATTGCTCATTATTTCATTTCACAGGAAGATAAATTGCTCATTATTTCATTTCACAGGAAGGTAAATTGCCTTTTTCATATCACATGGAGTTAACTCGCCAAAATCCGATTGTGAAATACTAGACGAAATCTGAAACTGGATCCCATAGGATCCCTTATTATATAGGGTGCTGTGTATTAGTATAAGTTATCGTTAATTTGAAAAAAAACTGAAAGTTCACATTAGTTTTTCCAACGTATAGTTTTCTACAAGCCAGTTCTTATATCTCATGGTGGTCATTTATGACCATTTTTTGGGGAAACCTTTTGTTACGTGCCCAACATATATATGACATTTTCCTGGTTATATAACCTGAAACCATGGGAGTTTTCCCAAAAAAAAAAATACTTTATTTGATTAATTTAAGTTTTTTTTTTTTTTTTTTTTTTTTTTTTTTTTTTTTTTTTTTTTTTTGAGGGGAATTAAGACTCTTTTTAGCTCGATAAAAAATCAAATCAAATATGAAAGATCCTTGTTTGACTTTACCCGAATATTTTACATTCTTAAATCTCATGAAAATTTTATATATCAACTTGAAAACAAAAATTTACACGATAAATTCTAGCCCAAACACATGATTCGGCCAATTTATGCAACCACAAGACCACATAATTAACATATTGTGCATGTTATGTGAGTCAATATCTTAAACGTTTATCATTTCTTTCATCTGAACAAAATTACCTAAAATAATGATAGTCACAAAGTATAAAAAATTAGGGCCCCTCCATAATAAATGCCCTAGGGCCTAGGCAAGGCAACCATGCCTGTCTATAGAGCCGGTTTCAAATTTAAGTCAAAGAATAGTCTTAAAATTTGAGTCCAATCTAATCAAATATGTTAAAAGTTTTTTTGCAAATGGTATTAGACTGTTAGTGCGTGAAAATTTCAATAGTTAGACTACTAATTACTGAAAGCGAAACCCATTAGTTACAAATAAATTAAGCCAGATTACTAAGTTTTAGATTACTAAGCTTGGTCATTTTACGTGCACCAACCAAGTTCTTAATGTATAATAATAACTAATGTGAATTTAGCCATGTGAAATAAATAATACTCAATTTACTCCCTTGTGAAAATAAAAAATAAAAAATAAAAAATAAAAAATAATTACCTCATTTAACCGGAGAGTGTAACTCATTGCTGAAATTGAGAGTGAACATGAAAAGTGATTTTGCAACATGAGGGGGTAAATTGCCTTAAAACATAATACAAGGGGTAAATTGTCACATTTATATCATAACACAGGGGGTGAACTTCCACATTATCATAACACAAGGGGTAAATTGCAACATATAAAAATAACAGGGATATGGTGTGAAACTCTTATAAGATTATATGGGGTAAATTGAACATTATAAAAACCAACAGAGATAAATTGAATATTATAGGGGGTAAATTATCATTAACTCTATATAATAATATTAAAGTGTTTGTACACTAGCATATTATCAGCCTATAAATAACTTCACAAGAGATTTGCTTTTCCACCACAATTTAGCCAAAAGCACTTAAGCATACATTGCATACATATATCTTCACTAGCTACTTAAAGAAATGGATCCCCAATACAGAGCCGTAAAGGATAAATTGCTTGGCCCTAACTCCACTGAAATCATTGGCGCCATTCGACGTGATAGTTTCGACAAAGATCTTATTTTTGGAAGTGCCACCGCAGCTTTTCAGGTTCAAAATTCGGTTCTATAATTTTCAAGTTCATGTTTCAGCATGTTCATATATACGTGAATCAAAATTTCGTTTCGAGTGTAGATTTCGGTCAACTAAATATTGGAAATTTTTGAGAAATTTTCGGAAACACTAGGAAAAATTGTAAAAAATGTTACTTACTGAGTTCAAGGCAAAAATATAGTTTCGGAATTACTCCTTATTTTCGTTTCCGTTGATTTAAAAACGAAAACTTTTCGATGATTTCGACGGAAAATATGAAAATTAAACTTTTTCATGTATGTGTAATATAGGTTGAAGGTGCTGGTAAAATAGGTGGTAAAGGACCGAGTATATGGGACCATTGGACGCTCAATCAACCAGGTACTAAATTTCTCCAAATATGTCGAACCTTAAAAATAGAGATCTTTCTATAGAGACATTAAAAGACTTTTTTATATATATAAATATAGAGAGAATTGTAATTTTAGAACCGATCTTTATGTCAATTTGTACTTTTGATACTAAACAAAGAGTTATTGACAATTTAGTCCATGTGATATTTATAATGTTCAATTTACCTTCTGTAATTTGAAAAATAACACTTTACTTCGTAATCTTAATAAAATTTCACACTATTATCCCCTGTGTTATGATTAATGAGTTAATTTACCCCGTTATAAAATACTTTTTATGCCCACTCTCAATTTCGACGAGTGAGTTATACTCTCCACCTTAAGGAGGTAAATTGCTCCTTTAAAATTTTCGAGGGAGGGGGGGGGGGGTGGGGGGGGGGGTGGGTGTAAAATGCTTTTTTTTTTTTTTTTTTTCCAGTGGGTAAAGCTTTTCAAAGGGGTAAATTAACATTAGCTCACCAAACAAATGCAAGTCAACACATTTGATACCATAATTTAACCATTTGGTATCACCGTTAACTAAATTTGAAAGTCATCGTCAAATTGATGATGTGACCATTAAGTTAGTTTTAATTATTGCAAAAATAGTGTCATCATTTATACCAGCTGACAGTTCTATCCTATAATATTTCGGACTGGCAAAATTATGCAATTTTCTCTATAAATATATATAGAAGTAGAGTAATAATATAGTCATTCAATATTGGCAGACAAAATATTGGATGGCAGCAATGGAGATGTTGCTGTTGACCAGTATCACATGTACAAGGTATTTATTAATTAATTTTAAAATAAATTGTCTTCTTTCGAAAAAATACTTAGGGCAAATAAAACTTTATCTTTAATTAATAATGAAAAGTATTCTTCATTTTATATTTTTTCAGGAAGATGTGGCGTCAATGAAGACTGTAGGCTTGGAAGCTTACAGGTTTTCTATATCATGGCCTAGGATATTGCCAGGTAAATATGATGAACTATGGATCAAAGTTTCATTTTAAGTTTATGTTTCGATTAGCTAAATATTGAAAACTTATCGAGAAATTTTCGAAAATATTAGGAAAAGTTGTAAAAAATATCACTAAACTAAGAAAAATAACAGAGTTTAAGGCAAAAATATAGTTTCGGAATCGGAATAACACCTTATTTTCGTTTCCATTGATTTAAAAACGTAAAATTTTCGATGTTTTGACGGAAAAGACTGAAATTTTGATCCATATGATGAACAAGGTGGAAGAATAAATGCCGGCATAAACAGAGAAGGAATCCAATACTACAACAATCTTATTGACGAACTCTTGGCTAACGGTCTCGAGCCGTATGCGACTCTCTTCCACTGGGATCTTCCAAATGCTCTTGAACTTGAATATGGTGGCTTCTTATCTAATAAAATTGTGTAAGTAATTCAATCATGTACTTAATTTCACCAATAATTTATTAACGAGAGAATTGCATTTTTGGTACCGAGCTTTAAATAAAGTTCTACTTTTGGTACCAAACAAATACATGTCAATACATTTCATATCATAATTTATCAAATCGTTCCACATTTGGAACCACCATTAACTAAATTTAAAATTCACCGTTAAATTGGTGACGTGACGTTAAGTCGGTTTCAATGATTAAAACCAACTTAACGGCTACATAACCAATTAGACGGTGATTTTTAAAATTAGTTAAGTGCGGTACCAAATGAAGACCAATTTGTTAAATTATGGTACCAAATGTGTTGACTTGTATTTGTTTGGTACCAAAAAGTAAAATTTAACATAAAACTTTGTACCAAAAATGCAATTATCTCATTTATTAATTTCATGAGACAAAAGTTGATAGATAAGAAATGGGAAAAAATCCAGGAAAGATTTTACCGAGTTTGCGGAGCTATGTTTTTGGGAATTCGGGGACCGTATTAAAAATTGGATCACATTCAACGAAGGATGGACCTACTGCAACTATGGATATGTGGCGGGCACAATGCCACCCGGCCGTGGTTTGTCCGCTGCAGAGCAAAGAAATTCGAGATATAAAATTTGTGGTCATAAGGGTTGTGGCACTCAACAAATTTGTGCCAATGGAGATGCAGGCACAGAGCCATATTTGGCGGCACACAACATGATCCTTGCCCATGCATATGCAGTGGATTCGTATAGAAAACTATTTCAGGTGCATGGAGAATTAATTTCATTGAGATTAATTGTTAACTATGTAATAATTTCAATTTCTTTTATGTTGTTGTAAATATAACCTATTAATTGATTATGCTCGGACCTAAATAGGAGAATCAAGGTGGAAAGATTGGGGTCACAAACAATTGTCATTTTTTCGAACCTCTCAATGATACCGTTGAAGATAAGAATGCTTCCATTAGAGCTATTGATTGGATGATGGGATGGTAACTCAACTTCAATTCTCAATTATTTCTAAAATTAATTAATTCTTGTTTTAATAGCATGACAAGTACAAATCTAGTTTAAATACAAAGTTTCACATTAAGTTCAACAAAGATCTATTTTCCTTAGTTGATTTAATCTATTAATGCATTTAATTCTCGCATGATTTAGGTTTGTGGCTCCAGTAACGACGGGTGATTATCCTCCAAATATGAGGAAATCAGTAAAAGAACGACTTCCCACATTTTCTCCGGAAGAAACCAGACTTGTTAAGGGTTCTTACGATTTTCTGGGACTTAATTACTATACAACTTGGTATGCAACCAATACACCCAGACTACCAGGTGAAAAACCCACTTATCTCTCAGACCAGGAGCTGACCACACATAGTAAGTATTTAAAATTTCTAAACCTTTTATAATTGAATAAGATTTTTCTTGTTTGATATTTTCTTTTATGATCTATTCCCTCATGGTTTACACTTTTTGTATTTTTCTTGTTCAACCTCTATATTTGTAGCTGAAAAAGATGGTATTCCAATTGGTGATCCGGTAAACCAATTTATCCTTATAAATTTTTTTTCTTTAATAAATTTGTAGATTAAGATTAGATAATAACGATTTTTATTTTTCTTTATTGTTCAGACTGGTGCAACTTGGCTATTTATTGTTCCAAGAGGAATCTACAATATGTTGGTCTATGTTAAGGAAATATATAAGGCCGATCTTGTTTATATTACCGAGAATGGTAACTTAATTGGCATATTTAATATTAATTTTGTATGTATTTAAACAAAATATATATATTTCATAGATAGTAATGAGATTTCCATATTTTCATTTTTATATATAGGGATGGCAGATGTCAATGATACGAGCCTTACAATTTCAAAAGCTAGGGTGGACGCTTTACGAATTAGATACTTCAATGCGCATCTTTGGTACCTTAGAAAAGCAATTGTGTAAGTCATAATTCTAGCAATTCTAGTTTATTTAAGTGATTAAGTCTACATTCTTGAAATTATAGAATAAAATTCTCTATAATATCCATTTAATTAAGATTGTGCTTCTATGCAGAGAGGCTGGTATCAATGTGAAGGCTTATTTCTTATGGGCATTTGCTGATAATTTTGAATGGGCTGAAGGATACACAAGTCGATTTGGTATCTTTTATGTAGATTATAAGGACGGACGTTATACAAGAGTTCCCAAAACTTCAGCTATATGGTGGAAGAATTTCTTCACTAAAAGGATCAAGCAAGGCTTGTTGAAGAGAGAAGCTAAAGAAATTGATCGTGAATATGATTTGAGGAAGAAATCTAGAACCAACAATGCGTAAATTGCTCATTCTCATTTGGTTTGAGCTCATAAAATGGTGTGTTTTTTTATTTTTATTTCAGCCAATAAAACTAAGTTTGTTTTAGCTTAAGTTTGCTTTTGCTTGTATTCGTCCTAGAGTAATTTGCTTATGTTTGTATTAACCAACGGCCGTTTGGAGGCATTAGTAATTGAAATTATGGTTTTGTTTTGTTCATTTTTGTACTGATTTAAATGATATTTTGATGTGATCATTTTGTATTGACTAATAGCAGAAAAAAGTAAAAAAAATCAATTTTTACCTTAGAAATCTTATCATATATATTTATATATAGGAGAATGGTCTTTGTCTCAAATTGGACCAAATTCTCTTTTTCTAGAATTTTGAATTATTTTTATTATCTTGAAAATTGTGATTTGGTTGATTATAATAGATATTGCCAACTCAAAATTTTTAGTAATAAAAGTAGCTAAAATCATGCCTAAATATCAGCTATGAGTTACTGGACGTAATGATTTTCACAGTTTAATTATGTACATCTACAAGTTTGGAAGGTTTTCAAATTTCAAACTTGATTTTATTCTATATAAAGAATCTTACGTTACATATTATAAGCTAATACTTAGGCATGATTTTAGTTACTTTGATTATAAAAAAAAAGTCTGGAAAATAACAATTATAATAGGAATGAAATTTCATCTACTCAACCTAAATTTCCTTTCATAGTCTCTTTATGTTTATGCTTATAAATCTTTCCTTCTCTATTAATTCTTCTTCATTTTCAAGTATCGGGTTCTTTGTTGTAAGGGAATCATGTTCTCTGTTGTAAGGGGAAAAAATGATTATCATGTTATTTGGGTTCAGTTGATTTTTAAGAAGGTTTCATGAATCTCGGCCCTATTTGGAAGGGTTTTGGCTTGGTTCCGTGGGCTCGGTTTCAAAAAACATCAATCTTCATTTGTTTAAATCTATCTCTTTATTTGTTTTTCATATATACTTTCTAATAATTGGGTGAGTATTTTCGGTCATTGTTTTATTATTTATGCAATGATTTTTGTTATTATAGTAGGTGATTTCTATTTTTTCATTTCCATGTGATGAATGGTTGATGTGCAGATAATGGTGTTAGCCAAGCTAAATTAAGAGGGGAAAGTGGTGAAATCAAGAATGATGGTCGACGCTCTTCTCCGATAAAGACTTAAGTCCGGAAATTATGCTTATATTGAATATCTATATATATATATATATATAAAATATGTATGTCAATTTATTAGATTGTTTGAAGTTTAATTGTTTAGATGAGCTTTGCCTATTTTAAATTGTTATATATTAGTTGTTTTCTTTCCGAATTGTAGTATAATTTTTATATTTTCATAAAATATATATATTTTTTCATTGGTTAATTCATCATTTTATTTATATACCCTTTTTATTGGTCAGCTTGATTTCTTCACCATATTAGATGCGATGGTTTTCTTTGACTTCAATTCGTAAGTTTTGACTCAAACTTTTTTCTTAGAATTTTGAGTGTTTTTTAATGTAAAAAGAAAAAATAAATGATTGGGTATTCTCTTATCTACAAAAGCTTGAAGGATT
Source organism: Penstemon newberryi var. newberryi (assembly GCA_030819805.1). NCBI lineage: Eukaryota > Viridiplantae > Streptophyta > Magnoliopsida > Lamiales > Plantaginaceae > Penstemon > Penstemon newberryi. Next base: position 32,393,113 of record JAUALY010000006.1, on the reverse strand, counting down.
TTTAACATTTGAGTCAATTTTAGTTCAAAAATATCTGAACTAATTAATTAATATGCTAAAATCATGCCCCAAAATAGATATCCTTAATTCCGAAAATTACTATTGGATTGGCTCATTATTTAATTTTATACCCTTTTTTCTTCAATTAATTAATCTGCAGTGTTTCTTTATATTTTTTCTTTTACATTGTAGATTAATCATGTTTTCTTTCTTTCTTTCAGGTCCAACTTTCTTGATCTTTTGCTCAAAATAACATTCTTTATCATATTGTTTGTTTTCTTTTTTTGACACAAATGATGAGTTTTTAATGGAACGTTATTCGGGAGTTTAAGACCCAAAGATCAATTCTAATTTTGAATTGTAAGTTTTTGATTAGTACTATTACAAATAGAAATAGTTTGTCTAGAGACTTTTGCACTATCATTATCAGTAAAGTACTTTGTAAAAATTTGGTTGCAACATGATGTTAAAGACGGACCTGGAGGTCGTTATTTTCAAATGTAGTATTGTATAATTTTCATTTTCTCTCTTCTATTACTTTTTATTCAAACTTTATTTACATTTTTTATATCACTTGATATAACAATGTTTATTGTCACATTATTTATGACAAAATTAATTCATTCATGGCATGGAATTTATAATAAATTACTTTACGAGAGATTATTATTTTATTTGTTTTATTACAATAAGTGTAATATAAATTATTTTTAATTATAGTTTATTGCATCTACAAATCTAATATAACATGTTCTCAGCTTGAGCATAAAACTTATTGATATTATGGAAAATTGCACAAATTACACATAAGATTTAAAGAAATTACATAAACCACTCTTCGAGTTTAGAAATTACACAAACTACAATATTGGAGGTTGAAGTCCATAAAAACAAACTAATCAATATGCCGTCGCATAGAAGATGAAGGTGGTGGATCCAATACCTCCGAGGTGATTGTGTAATTACATTAAACCTAATGGGGGTTGAGATTTTTTTTAAAAAAGCATGAAATAATATCAAACAGATTTCTTGAATAAAAATTACTTTAACACCGTAAGAGGATAAATGTTATGAATCCAATACATATGGGTTAACTTCTCAAACTTTAATAGTGGTTTGTGTAGTTACACTAAATTTGAGGGATAATTTGAGTAATTTTCCCTTGAATTATTGAGTTAAAGCGTTGTTAATCTATTCATGGTCCATATCCCATGAAGAAAAAAGTTATATGAAACATTCGTTCTGATTAAGTTATACCCTTACAAATATTTTTAGCACTGTAAAAAGGTATTCAAATTGTAATTTTATGAGGCATGAAAGTGATCAAAATACATTGTAATTGAAATAATTTTTTTGGGCTTGTGCATAGCACGGGAATAAGCTAGTATATATATATAGGAGAATGGTGTTTGACTCCAATTGGACCAAATTCTAATTTCTGGTAATTTTGAATTATTTTTTAATGTAATATTTAATGTTTGGTCAATTAGAATTCATAAAATTATTGAGTTTATGAAGTTTAATTACTTTAATCTATATCAACGTGGTAAATTAAAGGAAAGAAATAATTTTTCCCACATTGTAGGCTTAATGTTAGGAAAGAAGAATTAATCCTATATTATAATTATTCAAACATGTGCAGCTGCATTTTCCGTTTCTTAAAATTTGCATGCCATTAGGAAATTTTAATGACATTTCCCCATTTATCTCGTTTCAGTTTTCAAATTCAAATTCTTCTCAATTATTTATTATTATATTAATGTCATACTATATATATCCATCAAAAAATTATTCATCATAAACATCTTTGTTCATTCTCATTCTTTGTACTTTCCATGAAGATTTATATTTACAATTAAGCATGTCTTCATTTTGTATTACATTTTGTGCATTTTGATATAAATAATTGTCTTTTGAATATTCACATGTTTTTCTCTTATTCTAATTTCAGGAAAGACTTATTACCAATGACTCAAATCCTCCCAAATTATTAGCATATTTTTTATTGAAGGTAAAAGATCTATGTTTATAACTAAACGATGTGATTCATTTTGTGTTTTCTATAAAGCTTTGTCTTTCACAAATTTTTTCTAAAAGTATAAATAGTTTGGCTAGAGAGTAGAGACTTTGCTCTATCATTATCACTAAACTATTTCTTAAAAATTTGGTTGCAACAGGTGATTGAAGGCAGGGTTGGAGGTTGTTCTTTTTAATGTAATACTGTAAAACTTTCGTTTCAAGTCTTCTGTTACTTTTGATTCGGATGTAAATACCATCACAAGTGAAAATAACTTGGCTAGAGACTGCGCACTATCATGATCACTATAATACTTTGTAAGAATTTGATTGCAACATGTTGTTAAAGACGGGGGCTGGAGGTTGTCCTTTTCGAATGTAATATTGTATAATTTTTGTTTTCTCTCTTATGTTACTTTTGATTCGAATTTGATTTTACATTTTTTTTTATGACTTGACATAGCATGTTGATTTTTTTTTTTAAAGGAATTGTAATATTTATGTCAAAATTATTTCATTCATGACATGGAGTTTATAATAAATTACTTCACTAGAGATTATTTTATTTTTCATGTTTTTAATTGTCTTTAAACATCGTTGATTGCATCTACAAATTAATATGACATGTTTTCTACTTTAGCATAAAATTTATTGCTACTAGGGAAAATAACACAGATAATACATAAGATTTGGTGAAATTCCATAAAACACCCTTCAAGTTTGGAAATTGTACTAATCATTCAAGTTTGGAAATTAGAATAACCATAATACTGGAGGTTGGGTTGAAGTTCATCCAAACAAATTAACTAAATTGCTAAAAGTATCAAAATGTCTTTCTATATACATTATGAAGTAATAGTTTAAGTAAATATTTAATAGTTCAGTTATTTAAAAATATGTAGAAAAATAATGTTTTCCTTTATTGATGGAACATTTAAATATGCATGTAGATATTAGGTAGAAAAAATTTCATTACTTTATTTATTGTAATATTAAATTAGGTATATCTATTTTATTTACTGTAACTTCTAAATTGGTATTTTTATTTTATTGAAACTTCTAAATGGGTGATTTTATTTTATTTATTTAAACTATGTTCTTAATATTATTTGAATTTTTGTTGCTTTTATTTTAAATATTCATTTAATATTTTTAGTTTAGTTATTTCATAATATTTTTAAAAAAAAATCAATGTACCCATATAGAACTTTCAATAAAATAAAATAATGTATTTATTATGACAATGAAAAAAAAAATACACCTAATTTAAAATTATAATTATTAATTAATCAAATTTAATTTTCTACATGAAATTTCTTTGTTTTATATTCTTATAAAATTAAATATGTTAAATTTCATTGATTTTTTAAAAAGTAGAAAAATCTATCTCAATCGTCCCAACCAATCTCCAACATCCGTAAAGAACTCACCCCCATCCCTTTCCCTCCCCCTGCCCCGTGTTCGCCTTCAGTGCGCCAACAACCCGCCATAATAGATGTGATCGCATAGAAGATGAAGGGTGTGAATTCTTTTAATATTTTAAAAAATAGAAAAATTATATCAAGGGTATTTGTTGTGAATCCAATATCTCGAGGTAAACTTTGAGGGTGACCGGGTAAGTACACTAAACTTGAGGGATAATTTGAGAAATTTTATATAATCAGAAATAATATCAGGGGTATTTCTTGAATAAAAATTACTTTTATGATGCCATCAACATGTGGCGTCAAAATATAATGTCGTAAGATGGTAAATATAATGAATTTAATATCTATTGGGTGGTTTAAGTAATTTTTCAAACATAAAGGGTGGTCAATGTATTAACACAAAATTTGAAGGATAGTTCGATTAATCCTCTCTTGGTATTATTGAGTTAAAGCATTGCCAATCATCATATAGTCCATATCCCATGAAGAAAAAAGATATATGAAACAATCTTTTTGATTAAATTAGACCTTTAAAATTATTTTTAGCCGGTAATAAAATAATCAAGTTGTAATTATCACAGACTGAAAATTGTAGTGATCATAATACATTGTAATTTATTTTGATGTAAATTGAAATAAATTGTTTGGATTTGTGCATAGCACGGGAATAGGCTAGTTATATATATGCAACTAGAAATCATACTAGTGTTTTTGAATGGGACAAGTTCTTTGAATGTATGAGTGTAGTATCCCGGATTTTTGAATAAACGTAAAATACATTTTTATTGATTTTAATTTAAATGAGAAACAAAAGAAAATAAAACAGTATTGTAAGTGGTATTGAATTGAATATTAAAAATAAAACTATAGTGGAGAACTAAGGAGAAGGTTTTATAAAATATAGATGAATTAATCGATCAAGTATAAAAATTAAAAGAGTCAACTAATAAATTATGTAATAAGAATTGTTGGTCAATCTTCAATTATCTTTAAACCTTGGACTCAATTAATAAATAGTGGAGACTTGGAGGTTTAATGTAAATTATTGAAATAAATTGTCTAGCTGTTGGTTGCTCTAGTAAAAGTCTCGAAGCATTTGAGATTTTTTTTTAGTTTGAGACCTTTCCGAAAAAATAATAGAAAATAAAATTATTACAATACCGTTCAATCAAATCTTGTTTAAAAGTTGGTAAAACTTTTGCAACTGGACCCAGTGAATATTGAATCAATGATCGACTCATTAAGGTAACCTAACTTTTGGCTCTTTAGTGGCCCCAATAACCAAGGAGCCGAAGCTTAAACAAGGGGCAGGGCTAATTTTGAATGAGGGTTTTAATATTTTTAAAATTAAGAAATCATGTATGAATTTTTTAGTTGGAAAAAAAAAAAAAAAAAAACCAGGGTACCCGATAATGACCGGGACCGGGTCGCTCGTCTGGCAGCGGATTTAAGACCACTGGGTAATAAGTAATAACAGGGCAAGGGCTGGGTAAAATCCCGCCCATTGACTTTGCATTATATCATTCTGGGCTAAATTAATTTTGGATGGAGTTTGACAACTTATCGCCAGTAAGTAAAATGTTTTGATATCTATCTTTTATATATAATGTATATAGGAGAATGGTCCGTTGTTTCAATTGGTAAGTTTTTACTCAATTATTTTTTCTTAGAATTTAAAGTTTTTTTTATTGTCAAAAAAATTAATGATTGGGTAATCTCTCATCTACGAGCTGAAATGTATTCAAATTTTAAATCGATTTTAGTTCAAGATTATGTTATAGCTAATTAATTGATATGCGACCTCCAGAGTTGAGACTCAAGTTCGAATCCTACTGGAGATACCACACTGGGGAGGATCTATACCCTTTGCATTATTTGGTCAGAGTTGTAAATACACAGTCTAGTATATCAAAAAAAAAAATTATGCCACAAAAGTAGTTTCCGTTACGAAGGAAATAGAATTGGAATAGGAATTTAATAGATTATAAAAATGCACGTTACAGGCTTCAAGGATTTTCAAATTTTAAGTCAGTTTTAGTTTAAAAATATCTTAATTAATTCTTAATTGATATTCTAAGATCATGCCCCCAAAATATTTATCCTTAATTACGGAATTTAATATTGAAATAGAGATTAGTTCATTATAAAAATCAACTTTTAAACAAAACTTTTGCTTCGAACATTGGTCAGGCCTTTGCTCATGCTTTAGCTTCATATCCCTTTTTTCTTCAATAATTTAATCTACTTTGTTTTTCTCTATATTTTTTTTTTCTTTCTTTTACATTATAGACTAACGATGTTTTCTCTTTTTCTTTTTCTTTTTTTTTTTTTTTTTTTTTTTATCAGGTTCATGTTTGAACGTCTTGAACTTTTGCTCAGAATAACATTCTTCGTTCCTTTGCACATCGTTTTAATTTCATATCCATTTTTCCTTCGATTATTTAATTTACTGTATTTCTCTGTATTTTTTTTTCTTATATTGGGTTTTTAGACATCTTTAGATCTAAATATTTTTTTTTCGACGCAAAAGAGTTTAGACACAAATATCAATTCTACTTAATGAATTGTAAGTTTTCGGTTAGTAGCATAATTTTCAGTGTAACATCATTGAATTTTTTCAAATCCTAAGATCAAATCTAATTTTTTGAATTATTCATATCGATATTTTTTATTGTCTTACAGCCAAATTATATATGAACATTGATATATATTTTGGAAAAGAGAGATTGTTAACTAAAAACTAAAAGGTATATAGACATGTAGAAGGGTTGGAGAAAATAGTCCTACGCAGTAACTACTTATTGAAATTGACACATGACAATTAGCTTCAAATTATCTTTTAATTGTTTAATTTTCTTGAAATTTATGGTCTCATATGGATTTTTGAAATTTATGATATTCATCTTATTGGTTATTTATTTTTTCATTTTTTTAAGAATACATATATCCATTAATTATTTCCTTCTTCAAATTTATCCTCTATGTGATAATTTTATTTTCAGTTTCACTTCAAGTGATCAATATTGTGATTTTATATGGATTTTAATACATTTTTTTTTTCACTTTTGCATTAATTTATTCATAAAAATATTCATGTTTATTAAAACTTTATGCTTAACTAATAAAAATCTCCTTCACGAATATCCCGCTACCCATCACTACTTTGTGGTCTCATGTCAAACTTCCTAGCAAGTCGACATGTGATGTTTAGGTCATTATTGTAATTCTAAACAATATTTAAAGGATATCAGCAAGAGAAAACACAAAAGTTTAAATTATTGTTAACCAAATGGAATATTTTTGTAATTTCATTAAATCTTAAGGTGCATGTAAGCAATTGTCTCTAGCAAATAGCTACAAGACTTTTCTGTCAAAATTATTATATAATTTAATAAACCACTCAAACGAAAATCCTAAAATAAGTTAAACTATTGTAGTACCCAAAAAATTCACAAATACACTATTAAACGTATAAGGCAAAAATAAATATAAGCTTATGATTATCCATTACGTTACATATATATAAAGATTACTTACTAGCATTATGCATGATATTGTGAACACGAACTCAAATGTGATGTAATTGTGATTCAACATTCCTTTCAATTACTGCTTTTATGTAAATAACTCAAATGTGATGTAGTTTTAGTTTCATTTATATGGTGTGGTATGCTAATTGTGCAATTTATTATCCTATTTACTTTAAAAAAAAATTATAAATAGGTTAAACTGTGCAAATATTTTCCCGTGATAGTTGTAAAAAAAATGCAAGTTAGAAGGTCACATACATAACCAAACTTAAAAACGAATTCCAATCAATAAAAAAGAAATTATGATGGTATGTGATTTCAATAGAAATATTGACCCTGCATTTTAATGTTTTATCTTTAGCACCATAATTTCAATCATGAAAAGTACAAAACTAAGATAAGTATTATTTATACATCTTGGGCAAACTAATTAGATGATTTAATGTTAGCATACGAGAATATATCTAAATCTTTCGCACTTTCTGAAAATAAAAATATTGATAATATTGTTTTTGACTCTTAATTCTCATCACACAAAAGTCTGTGCGTTTGAATGAGAAACAATAATGTACTTTCTTTTTTTACTTTGTTTTTTTTCCTTTCAATTAAACATAACATGTTTGAATTTGATCCACAGTTTACTTACTTTTTCAATGGGTTAATGCAAATTTACTGCCTTGTGAAACGCATAATCTTTGATCCCTCTCCCACCCACCCCGATTGGGGAAATAGCACTTTACCCCTTCTGTGAAATTTTTAAATGAGCAACTTACCTCATTTCAATGAAGAACACACTCTGAAATTGAGAGTGGACATGAAAATTGATGCTTAAAAAGACAAAATACCCATAAAGGGATATAAAGTGCCATATTTATCATAATATAGGGGGTAAAGTGTCATATTTATCATGATACAAAGGTAATATACCACATTTATCAAAACATGGGGTTAAAAGTGCTACATTTTAAGTTGATTGGGTCAAACTATAGTATATAAGAGGGATATCACTGCCAATTCGTATTTTTTTTTTAAGTTTAAAAATGTCAGGGAGGCGGTGTGAAACTTTTATATCACATAGGGATAAATTGTCATTATCTAATTTTTTGCTTATACTAAAGAACCAAGTTGAGATCTAGATAACTCATATCAATAATCTCACAAAAATGGTATTATATAAAATAATAAATTAATGTAATGTTGTGCATAGCACGAGAATAGGCTAGTACATTATATATTTGAAGGGTGGGTGTTGACTTTAATTAATAAGTTTGGACTAAATCCGAATTTTCTAGAGTTTTGAATTTATTTTTTAAATCTATAAAATTCTATTATTGGCCATCACTTTTATGAAACGTCCCAATGAAGCAAGAACCAATGAGTTGCTCCTAGAAAATAGCCAAAAATTCGGAAAATTGTTAACTCTTAAATAAATTATGAGACGTCCTCCATTAAATTGCTCCTAAAAAGTAGCTAAAAATTAAGAAATTTATTTAGTACAGAGTAAGATAGGAAATATCTAAATTAGAGCTATTTTAGAATAAAAATTATTGAGTCTTTGAAATTTTAGTAAACGTTTTCTTTATCATATATATAAGTATGATATAGAAAAAGTTAGTTCCAATCTTAGTGAAATATGCATACTAAAATGGCCCTTATCAATATCTATATATTTATATATTATATGCTTTAAGGTAATTTTGATTCTAATATATTAATTTTAATCAATTCAAATTTCTTATTTTAATTTTTTGGCATTTTAAAATTTCTTTAAGTAGATTAGTACACAGATCATGGGCATAATTTTTTATGGTAACTTCTAAATTTAAGGTTGTAATAAAAACATTATCATTTTCGTATGAACCTGATAAAGAAACTTTAATTTCATCTATATCATGATTTTACGGAGTTTTAGTAACGAGTAAAATTCCTTTTAATTCAGTAATTCAAAATAATTTGCATTCCCTAAATAAATATTCATTATTTTCATAAAACACACATTAAATATGTGTAAGTATATTAGCATTATATACGACTCTTTTAAAAGAAAATTATTCTCATCAGCTCCTTAATATTGTCTTTCATACATATATTTATTCATTTTCATTCTTCTCTGAAATCTTCTTGATTTGACTCTAATTCTCAAGCTCGATTAGCATTTTTCTTAATGTAAGTACATCATTTTAAGATTTTATTTTTGTAGTATGTACTATCAAATAAAAGTTGTATAATTACGTCTTTTCTTTGAGTAAGTTTTTTATGAATTCATTGAATATATCTAATTATAATTTTGTGTTTTGCATTAATTTTTTTTCAAGAGTGACATTTTGTACAATTTGAATTCTCACTTTACATTAATGTGAGAAATAAACGATATCACTGAGGATTCGATAGGTTTTGTTTTTGTTGTATATATTATCAATCATAATACAATTTTTATTTTTTTGTTTGTTTCAGGTATGTAATGCATTGGTAAGGTGTTTTTATAGAAGGACTCGAATAAAAGGTGCATAATTACTTATTTTATTTGTTAAGTTTTTTAAATGAATTCGTTGAATTATATCTAATACATAATTTTGTACTTGGCATTTTTTTCATTGTCACATTTTGTATGATTTGAATTCTTGCTTTGAATTGAAGCCGATTGTGGTAAAAAAAAAATGTTGCGGGATTCATTTTATAATAATTAATAAAGAATGAAAAACTATGAGAAAATAATAAATTTTTTAGTTAGTTAATACTGGATACTTTTGGAAATATTGAACATTAAGTTGAAGGGTACTTCAACTGCTAAATGGTAGTTTGTAGTGGATTTAATTGATTTAATTTGTCATTTTCCATTTTTGAATGGGTGAAACACGTCTTAAGATTCATCGTCTATACTATCTACCGAAGACTGAATTTTTTTAGGTATATCTTTTTTTTTTCTCGAATTAAAGGTGGATACTTTATATAGTTTGTTAATCTTTCAGATTTTATGGAAATGTTTTTATATGGTTGGTCGTTATGTTCACACTCTGTTATATTTTGTAATGCTTATTTGTTATCTTTTGCTCTATATATATTATGTTTTCATTTCTTTTTGTGGTATTGCTAAACCTCATCTCGCCTATAGATGATGATGACATCAACAACAATAGTCGGGGCGAAAAGGAATATGAAGAAAAAGATGAGGTTAATATGAAAATGAATATATTAAATTACCAATCAACTCGATTCACTAATACTCACAAGTTGAAGACCATGTTTGGCAGCATTTCCTCCAAAAAATAAAAAGTATAAAAAAACACTTACAAGCTTGAAATAACACACATACCCTTAATTTAAGAATGTCGTCTAAAATGTATCTTATTTGTCACTTTTTGAGTAGTTAAATAGTTCTAGAATGGATGTGAATTACAACCCTACAAATGTGATTTTAATTTTTAAATTTTAAAGTGATTATTTATTTTCAAACACTATAAATAGTTCAAAAGTGATTTTAGCTTAACAAAATCCCCTTTTTTATTATAAGCTAATAAAAGATAATTTTTTAAATATAAAGTTCTAATAATTTATTTATTTGCATCTACACAACTTTCAAATTTTTATTCTTTTTCATGTATACGCATAATTATTTGCAAAAAAAAAAGAAAAATTTATACATATAATTGAATCAAATATCTTATAAACATCATCTAATTTGTGTAAATATTTTATTTCTCACTTGATGAAGTTATATTATGTCCATTTTCTTATCATTGCTGAATTTACGCTTTAGTATTATTATATATTTTTTTATTCAGTGTGTAGCACAGGTTATAAGTTAGTAATATTATAAATTAAGGTTGAGCTAGAGAGGAAAGTTGATTAAACTACGCCATGGTTACTTGAGTTAGATGTTGGAAAATTTCAATGGTTATGTGGGCCTAATATATTAATTTAGTGTGTATTGCTATTATAAAGTAAATCCATAATTATTGTGTTCTAATTAAGTTAAGTTTTGGAGTATAGGTATTAAATTTATCATGAATCAAAAGTATAGATACCACTTTGTGATTTTCAATTTGATAAAGGGCCGAATTAGAAATACTAAAAAATATAATAAACTTAGTAGGTTATAATATAAAGGGCTATGATTCCCACTTTTACACATAATAACAACAACATAACAACACATTCTGTGCAATCCATTTCTGCAAGAGTAAAAATGTTCTAAGGTGTGTATCAAGTGAAAGATCATAAACCATTGTAAAAACCCCAAAATTTTGCTTACAAAAAATTTAACCCAAAGCCTAAAATTTAATTAAGTGTTGAAAATTTAGTTGGGACCTGATTGTACATTTCTTGATATTTGGGGTCAAAATAAACTTCAAAAAAAATCAGGGGTCTTTTTGCAATTTCGCCAAAAATTTAGCAATGTGGTTAATTCTAATGAAGACAACTCATGGGACACTATTTTATAAGCTTTCTTTCTAATTACATTTAGTGAAAACATGCAATCCCCCACATGTGTACATTCTTGGACAAATTTGATTGGCTAAACACCTCTATAAATACTTCTATTCTCTCATTCTTGAACTTGAATTAGCTCAACACATTTCAACTCTAGGAGTGTACGAGAGAGAGAGAGATAGAGAGAGTTACAAGAAATTGGAAAAGAAAGAAAGAAGAAAGAAAGGAAAGAAATTGTGACAAAAGAAGGAGGAAGCTTGGGAGAAAAAGTGAAGGTAATTAAGAGGGGAGAAAGGGAATTTATTGCCGGAACACCTCGACACCTCCGCTGCCATTCGCGGCAGCCATTACTGCCGCCAGCAGCAACAATAAGTTGCTGCCCGCAGCAGCAACATTAGCCACCGTGAACAGCAGCAATTGCTTACTGCCGTGGCAGCAATATGCTGCCGTGAACAGTGGCAAAATGCTGCTATTCCGGCAGCCATTGAAGGTGGCCTGGCGTCGTCGGGCCACCCACGAGTTGATATATTTTGGAGTTCGTTACGTTTCATTTTCGAATTGTGTTGTTTTGAATCTTTTACAGCATTTAATCGTTAAATTTATCATCATGCTATAGGTGATGGTTTGGAGTGAATCAAGCTTTTGATAATTCGAGTTTTCGGTGAAAAAGGTGAGCGTGGGAGTTTAAATAATAAGGAGTTAATCTCGACTTATCGTTATTTACGTGCGTTAAGGTTTAGTTATATTCATTAAATGTAGTTATAATTCTCTCAAACTTAAAAAAAAAATCAACAAATATAATTACTCCTTTGATAACTTTTAATTAAGTAGTTGATAATTGCATAACTTTTAAAAATGTTGGTATAATGTGACTATCTATAATTAAAATGGTAGGAAATTGCTATTACATGAAATATTTTGGTGGTTAGTCGTGATTTTTTTTATGTTTCGATAGAATGACAAAAATTAAGTTAAAATAAGTTAATACTATATTTTTATTTAACAAAGGTGAAAAAAAAACACTTTACAAATAAGTATTGCTAATATGTATAGTGTAAAAATATTTAAATTGAAGAATTGAGAAAACATAGAAACATTTTACAATGAAGAACCCGATAAGGAAATTATATTATGGAAAAAATATTAAAGTTGAATGCTCCAAGTATTTTGTAGTGATATATATGTAAACCCGATTTCGTAAAGGAAATTATATTATGGAAAACAAAGGTGAAAAAAAAACACTTTACAAATAAGTATTGCTAATATGTATAGTGTAAAAATATTTAAATTGAAGAATTGAGAAAACATAGAAACATTTTACAATGAAGAACCCGATAAGGAAATTATATTATGGAAAAAATATTAAAGTTGAATGCTCCAAGTATTTTGTAGTGATATATATGTAAACCCGATTTCGTAAAGGAAATTATATTATGGAAATAATATTAAAGTTGAATGATCCAAGTATTTTGTAGTGATATATATATATATATATATATATATATATATATATCACTACAAAATACTTGGATCATTCAACTTTAATATTTTTTCCATAATATAATTTCCTTTACGAAATCGGGTTCTTCATTGTAAAATGTTTCTATGTATTCTCAATTCTTCAATTTAAATATTTTTACACTATACATATTAGCAATACTTATTTGTAAAGTATTTTTTTTCACCTTTGTTAAATAAAATTATAATTATTAAAAAAATATTTAGTTAGTGACGAAAAAGTTGTCTGATTATTTTTTTCTTTATCATACATTTGGATAAAATTGTAAAATTGTCCATAACGTTCCATTTTTCTAGTATAATTAATGCAAATTAGATTCATTATTAAATAAACTATTAAGACAATGTTAATAATAATTTGAATCATGTGTTTGACTATATGATGATAGAAATAGTGTCCGGCAAGTTAACTTATGGCTGCTATTTATTGTAATAAATAAGGAACTATTCAATTTAGATTAATAAATGCACCTTATTTATAATGGTCATCTTTATCTTATGTAATAATTATCTAAGCATAAGGATAGAAGTCGTTAGATCACATGGTTATGGGACAACCCGTGGACTGATCTCCAAGGCTGTGATCTAGAACATATTCAAGAGTCGTAGAATTCATTTGAGATAGGACATCATTGGATTTGGTTAGACTCTCACTAATGTGTATACTCCGAAGAACTGGAGGATGCTGGGGTCCACGACCGTGACTGGGATAGTCGATACACAGAAGTGGGCGGCTTGCTAGGATGGCAAGTGCACTAAATACCCCAATTAGGAAATAACTCACCATGGAAGCAGCAGTCGCATATCGGGGTCGAAGATATTCCTATTTGCAATAGTATACGATGAACGATCCTTATTACTTGAGGTGATAGGGTTTATCTGGTGTGAGAACTTCTATACTTTGATGTGAGTTCCGATTGACTGGAGATTACCAGAAGGTCTATGTGGATTCACGTTGGGTATAGCGGGACTCGTATGCAGGTTCATGTCATCAACAAAGGATCCATTGACCCGACTTGATAGGTTGGGAAATTCTCCTATGAATGTCCGTGAGAAACATATTCTGGTAAAACCCTCGGCCGAGGTACCTGACGACTTCATGAAAGTAGCTCATAAATATTAAGTCAAAGGAAATAGTTTCGAGATCAGAATACATAAGGTCGAGACAAAGAAAGGAACCGATGAAAAGTCCAAGCCCTTAAGTCCCGACTAAGAGATTGACTGATGGAGGGATCATGTCGTATATGGCAATTGTAAATGATTAAAAGGTTCACTGAATTAATTTACCAGTGATTAGGCTCTACGGGCTTGTGGCCAGACATCGACTGTGGAGGGTGGGAGAATTTCCAAATTGGCAGGGGTGCTAATTTTGGAATGATCATTCAACAAAGTGTTCGATTGATTTAGAGTATGTCATACCCGCATAATTAAATGAATATTTAATTATAACCCATGGCCAATTATGTGGTAAACCTACGGGGGCATACACACAAGGAAACAACGAATGAATTGATCGACTGGGTCGACCTAATTGGAGCAGAGCGAGATCCAATTGGATTGGATCGAGATTATAAATTAAATTTGAATTTAATTTATAAGTTAATTAATTGAATTTAATTTGATTAATTATGAAAATATTTAATTAAATGAGATATTAATTAATTAATTGGATTATTTAATTGAGAAATTAAATGGGCCATAATTAATTAAAGAGATTGGGCCATTAATTACTTAGAAGACTTGGTCTTCCTATTAAAGGGCCCTAGCCCATGTATGGAAAGAGAAAAGTTGAAATCCTATACCTAATAGGTTAGGCGAGATAGAAGATATATATATATATATATGTGTGTGTGTGTGTGAGAATATATATCATATCTAAGTGAAACTCATAACATAAGACAAGAGAATAACACAAGTCTTGAAAAACTCTCTCTCCTCTCTCTATCACTCACTCGCGCGATCTCTCTCTCTCTACAAGGAGATTTATATTTTTCGCTCTTTTTGTTCTCTAGTTTAGATCTTGATAATATATATGTTCTAGCAGATTAGTATTATCAAGCTTTTCGTGATATTGTGGTGTATCAACTCGTAGAGGCGCAACACGTGGGGCGTTATACAAAGCTTGGGATCAAAGGTGCAAAAGAAAGGAGAAAGTATATCTATGTCTTTTGCCGAGCTTGAATTTGCAAGGAGATGGGTACAACTTTAGATCTAAAGTTTATTTATCGTTTTATATTCATACATATCTATATATATATATATATATATATATATATATATCTGGATTGTATCCTGGCGATATTCTTTAAGAGATCCTTAAAAGGTTTTTATTTTCCGCTGCATGATGGATTGTTTTTCTTACTGAATCCCAACATATGATCATAAAAGAAATTGAACTCAATAAAAAGAATTTAAAAAAAAAAACAAAGAATAGGACATTTTAAGAATTGAACACAAGACATCAACCACCCTAGAGAAAACCTCCAATACAAAAGAAACAGAAAATAAATTTTACAATGAAGAACCTGGTTTCGTAAAAGAAATTATATTATGGAAAAAATATTAAAGTTGAATGCTCCAAGTTTTTTGTAGTGATTTATAATATATACTAATTATTAAAAGAAATTTAGTTAGTGAATAAAAAGTTGTATGATTATTTTTTATTTATCATACACTTGGATAATATTGTAAAATTGTGCATAATGTTCCATTATTCTCGTATAATTAATGCAGATTAGATTCATTATTAAATAAACTATTAAGACTATGTTAATAATAATTTGAATCAAGTGTTTGACTATATGATCATAAAAGAAATTGAACTCAATAAAAAGAATTAAAAAAAAAAAAAAAAAAAAGAATAGGACATTTTAAGAAATGAACACAAGACCTCAACCACCCTAGAGAAAACCTCCAATACAAAAGAAACAGAAAATAAATTTTACAATGAAGAACCTGGTTTCGTAAAAGAAATTATATTATGGAAAAAATATTAAAGTTGAAAGCTCCAAGTTTTTTGTAGTGATTTATAATATATACTAATTATTAAAAGAAATTTAGTTAGTAAATAAAAAGTTGTATGATTATTTTTTATTTGTCATACACTTGGATAATATTGTAAAATTGTGCATAATGTTCCATTATTCTAGTATAATTAATGCAGATTAGATTCATTATTAAATAAACTATTAAGACTATGTTAATAATAATTTGAATCAAGTGTTTGACTATATGATCATAAAAGAAATTGAACTCAATAAAAAGAATTAAAAAAAAAAAAGAATAGGACATTTTAAGAAATGAACACAAGACCTCAACCACCCTAGAGAAAACCTCCAATACAAAAGCAAAAAATAAACTTAATAGCAGACATAAGATTCGAACACAAGACCTTGCTCAGTTTCGGAAAGAAAATCACCATTACGCCAAATGACTTTTCATGTTAAAACATTCATATATAAATATACTTAAACTATTCCCCCCCCCCCCCCCCCCCCCCTCCCTCTTATGGTCCGCCCCTGCCTAAATTGCATCCTCAACGAATACGATAACCTATTCGGGTTATGACGCCGCAGCGTTGATTCCGATTCCAATTCCTCCCCCCTCGTGTCCTTATAATGGGGTCTGATTTGTATCACGGGTTCAAGGATTTTGAAATTTAAGGTAAAATTTTGAAAAATAGACAAAAAAGAAATCCTTGAAATGAAAATGATACCATTTTGACAGAAAAATCAAAGCTAACCAAAAAAAATGAAAAACAAAAAGATAAAATGAGGCTCGGTATGTTTTCTGAAGGGCAATTAGAAACGTCGCCATGCCATGGCTGCAAAATCACCGGTTGCATTAAAGATCTATTTTTAGGTGGGGGAAAGTTGGGCGGTGGTTATGGTGCCGGAGGTGAAGATAGAGGGATTAGGGCGGCAATAATTGCAATTACCCCTTCCCAATTTTTAGGTATTTTTTGTCCAATTGCAAATACCCCTAAAGAGATGAAAATTGTGACTTAACGGACGCGTGCTTGGCACATGATCTTTTCAATCCAAAAATTAACGGAAGAATAAATGTTAAAAAGGTTGTCCAATATTGGTATGAAATGTGTATTTTTAAAAGGTTTGGTATGAAATGTATAAAGTAGGCAAAAGTTTGGCATAAAAAGTGCAATTCCCTCGTTTTTAATGTATATTTTAGTTAGTTAAATATTAAAAGTTTTATAAACACAATTTGGAAACATTTCAGAAATTATATTAGAGAAAATTGTAAATATATTGCTAAATTTAAGAAACATGAAAGAGTTACTAGCTAGGAAAACAAAAAATTTAGAAACAATACACATTACAATATTTTTGTTTTCAATATTGATTTAGAAAACAGAAACGTGTTGGAGTTAATTTCAAAATAACTACCAAATAACTACCATTATTTAATTTCGAATTTGAATTTAAAAATTGGAAAGTTGTGACTATTAAAATTATGACAGTTAATTTTAAAAGTTGTGTCCAAATTCAAATAATTGTGTCTATCCAGAATAGACACAAATATGTCAATAACAGACAGTAAAATTCTGAAATTAAGATGATCATCTTCTTCTTCTTTCCTCCAGATTACTTATACTATATTTTACTGCAGAAAAATATTCTATAAGTTAGATAATTTTGCCAAATTTGTGTGTGCCTAGTGGTTTAATTATGTGAGTACAAAATAGAATTAAACATTGAGTTTCATTGTATCATAAAGGCTAATCGCAAATCCCTATTGTATACCGTGTGGTGGGGGCGAAATAAGTCTTAAAAAAAATGGCATTGCAACACGCCTTGAATCCATTACTGCAGTCCGTTACTTATTTCCTACCAAATTTACTAACAATCTTAAGACTTATTGTTTTGTTACTACATTAATGGCATCAATTAAAGAGATGTCTACCAACATTGTGAAACTGGAACGTTTTGAAGGAGGAAAATTCACCCGCTGGCAAAAGAAGATGCATTTCCTATTTGCAACTCTGAAAGTTATCTATGTGCTCACTCAACAGAAGCCTACAGAAACCGATGATGAAATTGTTGTTAAAACTCGTCCAAGGCAGAAGTGGGAAAATGATGACTATATTTGTAGAGGCCATATTTTGAACGGAATGTCTGATGCCTTGTTCGATGGTTATCCAAACATGCCTATTGCAAAGGAACTTTGGGAAAAATTGGAGGCAAGATACATGTCCGAAGATGCAAGTAGCAGAAAATGTTTGGTTAGTCGTTTTAATAACTACAAAATGGTTGATGGTCGTTTTGTTATGGATCAGTGGCATGAAATTAATCAAATTTTATCAAGTTATGAATAATATAAATTGAAGATGGATGATACCATTGTTGTGTCCTCTATAATTGACAAACTCCCTCCATCATGGAAAGATGTTAAGAAAACTATTAAATATAAGATAGAGGAGATGACTCTTGAGAATCTTGGAAACCATCTTCGTGTTGAGGAAGATTTTCGCAATCAAGAAGAGACTTCTAACTCCTTTGAGAATTATGAAAAGAATTCTGAAGTTTCCCAAATTCATGTTGTTGAAGGGGGAGAATCAAACAAACCACCAAACAACAACTTTAAGAAGAAAGACAAGCAACAACAGTTTATGAAACCAAATGGCCAGAATTTCAAGAAAAAGAAAAAAAAGGGTCCTTGCTTCCATTGTGGAAAACTTGGCCACATAAAGGTTGAATGCCGTCATCTGAAAAAGAATCAAAATGCTCCATCCCCTAACAACAACTTTGTGGCTATGATTTATGAAGTGAATCTAGTACAAGATGATGGAGCATGGTGGATAGATTATGGTGCAACCAAACATGTTTGCGAGGACAAGAGCCTTTTCAAAAGCCTTAAACATGTCAATGATTGTAGTGTTATGTTCATGGGAAACTCGGTTATTGCTGAAGTAAAGGGCAAAGGGAATGTTCATCTTGAATTTACTTCTGGAAAAGAGTTTGTACTTAGAGATGTTTATTATGTTCCTGAAGTTAGGAAAAATCTTGTATCTGGTGGATCACTTAATAAGTATTTTTGGATGAAGATGAAGAAGTGAAGGAGGTTTTGATAATTTCCAAAAGTCATCAGCTAAGTAATGGAAGCTTAGCAAGCCTCTGGAAAGTTTAACCGAGAAGACAATTTAAAATCAGAAGGTTACATTTTTGTCCAGAAGACTACTGATTTGATGCTGAGTTCGAAATCAGACTGGTGGATTTCAGCAGAGTCAAATCAGATGAGTTCGATTTGAATCAGCAGAGTGGATTCGATCAGCAGAGTGGAAGTGATCAGGAAGTTATTACAACGGTAATAAATGCACTTGGCGTAATAAATGCTGTAAGAAGAGGGTATTAAAGACAAATTATTGAAGAGAAACCTCGGATCAGCAAGGTGCATTTACTGCGACGTGACAGAAAGTACAGCATAATTGTACAGTGAACAGTTGCAGAAGCCGTTCTGAGACAAGGACCATTGCTCGAGGAAGATCTGAAAATCTGTCTTACTTCAACGGGCAGAAATTCAAATTCACGAGTATAAATAAATCTGCATTCAAGAGTTGGAGAAAACAACAACAATTGAGAGAGAATTCAAGCAAGCAAATCTGTCGACAAAGACGAGTTGAAGAAACAAAGCAAAAACAAAATATGAGTGATTTCTGTAAACATTGAGTGTTGTACGAAGTGTATATCCATCTTTGTGAGTGATATAACTTCATAATATAAGTTTTCTTTGTGATAGCGAACTTGTGACTTTATAATTTGTTGTAAAAGCGCAAGTAAAGTGTACTATTTACTTTGTGTTCATAGTATAACCCAAAATCTTCGTGATTTGGAAGAGTGGACTAAAAGACATTCTTGTCTATATAACCACTATAAAAATTCACTGTGTTTAATTATCTACATTCTTACTTGCATATTTCCAAAAGCATACAAATACTTTGAACATATTAAAAGATTTTAAAAGGAGTTTAAAACTGGGGATAAAAATCTTTTTTAAGTAAGAAAATAACTTGTTTGAAAAACAATTGACAAATCCGTTGCATGCGAGTTTCAAACTCTGATTTAAATTGAAACAGATAAGTAAATCAGATGAGTGGTCGACTCCACTGTTTAAGCTAAGTGCGCAATCAGCTAAGTAGTCTCACCAGTTCGATCAGCTTACTCTGCTGATAAGAAAAATTAGAGAATTTTTTTTAAAAGGTAAAGAGGTCTATTCACCCCCCTCCCCCAACTCCCCCTCTAGACCTCATCTGACCACTTGGGACCAACAAGTATGGCTTCAAACTAGTTTTTTAGACTAATAATTTTGTACTCTCTAAGGGTATTGGTGCCTTTGTAGGAAAAGGCTATATGTATGAGGGCAATCAAAGAAAGAAAAAAGTGAAATATATCAATTCTAGCCTTGTAAGAATTTTGTTCTTCACCATTGACAAATCAAAGAAAGAAAAACGTGAAATATATCAATTCTAGCCTTGATTTCGTTTATGTAAGAATTTTATTTTTCGATAGTTATTTAACAATCTTTTTTATATACCTAACAATAGTAAAAAAAAATTGTCAAAAGAAAATCACTATATATTACTTGTAAGTTTTGATTTAACCGCCAAATTTTATATCATTCTCTAAGTTAATTTATGAATGAGTTATTAACTACAATCCTCTTTAAATTGATGGTAAAATATTATTAATGTTATTCTAATAAAGCATTAGCCATTATATATATATATATATATATATATATATATATATATATATATAATTTTTCTATTTATTGTCGGATTTAAATCTTTAACTTATATAAATTCATATTTCCTCCATGTGTTTCGGATTATGAATTTTTATAATCGAATCATATACATTGAATCTCTAATCAGATAAAAATTCAAATAAATTGGACCAAATTCGAATCGAACTCGGATTAAAATCCACCCCATTGCATAATCAATTAATATTTCGGATTGTCTTTTTACTCAAACGAACGAAACAGTATAGACACATACTCTACTGCATAATATATATATATTCCCTTTGTTGTTATTTGTATACCCTTGTTATGATACACTAAACTTAAACTAAATTTTTATTTTTATTTTCTTTTTGAGGTTTTCCAAAATATGATTTTATTTTCTTAAATGGAATTATTTTTATCAGATTTATAATTTCACATAAAATAATGGGTTGATATCGATTCTCAACTACTACATTTAAAGGCATAAATATAAAGCTATCACAATATTTTAATTGTTTAATTTAATTTACCTAAAATTCCGCGTCAAAAGTTAAGATAACAAAAAATAAGGGACGAATGGGTTATAATAAATAATCTAGTTAACTTATTTTAATAATAATTTACCGAATAACATTATAAATATATGAAGTTTAAAATAACACGAGTCTAAAATAAACTAACTTACTGTTATTTCTAAAATTAATTCGGCTGACTTCACACTTTAACAAATGGAATAAAAAATGTGGAACCTACGGAGAGTTTAATGAATTTAATTTCGGCTGACTTGTGATAGTACTATTTCACAGACAGACTAGTTCACAGTCTACTATTTTTTAACAATACAAAATATCACAAATTATTGGATTATTGCTTTTCAAGAGTTTTAGCAGGAATAAAGAGCGGAGGTAAGGGTCTTAATCTTTTGTGTTTTACACGGAGGTTTTCTCCTCATTTTTACCTCGAAAATCCCGGTTACAGTCGCTACTTCTCGATTATTTTTCCTTTTTCTGGGAGGAGATCGCATTCTCCAGTTCCTTCTTCCCGATCTAGGATGAGAATTAGATGGTCATAGGTACGACTGAGGTCCCAAGACTGAGGTTATGGGTTCAACTCTCATTAATGTGAATTTTCTTTTAGTTTAATACTAGTGTGTGATAATTAATTTCCTTCGTAATTTGATATTATTCAATAAATTTTATGATTTATTGATATTGATGTAATAATCGTTTCTCTAAAAGCAATATGAAATAAA
Source organism: Penstemon newberryi var. newberryi (assembly GCA_030819805.1). NCBI lineage: Eukaryota > Viridiplantae > Streptophyta > Magnoliopsida > Lamiales > Plantaginaceae > Penstemon > Penstemon newberryi. The sequence continues at coordinate 32,371,196 of JAUALY010000006.1, read as the reverse complement.
AAAAACTGCTGCAAATTTTGAAATATGACTATTATGATTATTATAGTATTAATTGCAATATTCAAATTAAATTAAATGATCGTTAGATTGTCTGGCCTTACGATCTAACAACGATTTTTTTTTTTTTGGGTTCACATATATAAACAAATTAAGGTTATACAAAATGTTCCAAATTATTATTCCCACAATAAATTACAGAAATTGCAATTAATTTTTTTTTTTTTATAAAAAATCTCTTATAGTTATTTTTCTCGGCCCACTAATTGATGAAGTTGGGCTAGCATTCAAGAATCTTTTTAGTCTCTTCAATCCACTGTGCGTGGCCCAATGAGCATTTCCTTTGGTGGAGTCAGGAGATGCTACGCAGTTCAATTTATCACATGCAAAAGTCACTTTGGAACAATTTTTCTTTGCACTTTTAATAATAATAATTGAAATTGATTTGAATAGAGTTTGGTGTAACATATTCTTTACAATCTAAGAAAAAAATTTACTTTGTTCTTGTTCAATTTGTTTAACAATCTTTTGGCGTCAAGGTCTTCACAACATTTTGCAAGTCACTATGAACTATGTAAGTGATTTTTCTTTAAGAGATGCATCTTATCTATGAAACTCGAATCTCTCTCCCTATCTTCCTGAAGGAAATTATTAATACATAAGTTGTAATATTTGGTTTAACGTATTTATTTTATTTATTGGAATTCATGAGGTCATTTTTCCAAATTCAGTCGAGAGACAATTCAACTTTGGACATTTTTTTTTTTTGTAAAATACTCCCTCTGTCACAAATTATTTGTCATTTTAGAGAAAAAAAATTGTCCCAAATTATTTGTCATTTTAGGATTTCAATGAACTATTAAAGTACATATTTTAGGTATGTAATAGAAAAAGTAAGAGAGAGTGTGTAAATCTTGAATAACGTGTAAATAGCTAATGGTGAGATAAATAAAGAATAAGTGTATTTTAGGTATGTGATTTATTTTTTCCCTAAAAATGAGGCTATTTAGTAGGTACCTTAATATGTGTGAAAACATGTAAAATGACAAATAATTTGGGACAGAGGGAGTACCCTATTTCATAAAGTAATGATTTGACACCACTAATTATCAACCACTACTTTTAGGGGTAAAATAGTAAAGATATCTAAAAGTTTCACTTTTTCAATTCTCACATAAAACTCCGTGCAAAACCCAAAGGGAGCAAAATATTTGAGACGAAGAGAGTAGGGGTGAGCACGGTCCGCCAGATCGACCGGACCGAACCGGAACCGACGGTTCGGTCCGGACCGTTTACCGAACCGAAATTTCGGTTCGGTAAACGGTTCTTTGCCGAGAACCGAACTCCTAAAATATCGGTTCTCGGTACAACCGGTTGGTTTACCGAACCGAACCAGTTGGACCGAAACTATTTTTTTTTTTTTCAAATTTATGATTTTCATTTACGACTTTTGGTGATAAATTTGATGATAAATTGAATTTTGTTCAATAAATAGAAGAGGGGTTTTTATTTGTATGGTTTGTATGTTGTAAGATTTTTTATATATATATATTTTGTGTTAAAAATTGATTTTTTGGTTTTTATAAAAAAAAAATTAAGTTTCGGTTTTTTTGGACCGAACCGAACCGAACCGAAATTTTCGGTCCGGTAAACGGTCCACGAAAATCCAGGACCGAACTGGCCAGGAACCGAACTTCGGTTCGGTTCGGTCCGGTTCGGACCGTTTGCTCACCCCTAGAAGAGAGTATTTTGGGAAGTGATCCACTAAATATGGCGGTGGTGAATATGTAAATTACTCCCTCCGTTTTTTTTTATTTGTCGTTTTGAAAAAAAAATGTTTATTTTGTTTAGGAGTTCAATGCAAAATTATTTTTTTCTATCAATTTTACCATTCTTGTTAATGCTTCTAATTAATGTTAATTAATACAGTGATTATTTAATTAAAAGGGTATTTTGGAATTTTTGATTCAAAAAAATGGCTATTTATTAAGGACCCTACTTATTTATTTAGAGTTCTAGCTTGATTGACGGCTCCTTTATTTTACTGAACTACTAGACCTTTTGAATACATTTCTTAATTCGTATGCAATCCTCCAAAACGACAAATAAAAAAAACGGAGGGAGTAAGTTGTAAATTCAGCAATAATTAATTGCAAGAAGACGATCATTTTTAAATTAGGATTAATTGTTAAAATAAAGATTATAATCCCATGGAAAGTACGTGGCAACTTTAATTTAATTAACTTTTAAAGAATTTATATCCATGTGGTCCATGCATAACAATTCTCCATGCATAACAATTCTGAATTCTTTAATTGCCCTTAAAGTCATATCATGGTTTTGACGAAATCATGGCGCAATATGTTATGTTCAATCATTTATATTATTATAAACATTGAAATATCTTTAATAACTAATTATATTAGGTACTCCCTCCCTTTGTTCCATAATAATTATCGTTTATCGCTTTAGGATTTCAATGTAATATTAACTATCCATTTTCCATTTTCCTTATTAGTTGACATAATTCAGCAATGCATAGGTGTTGGGAAGATTATTAATTAAGTGAGATTCATAATTAACTGGAAAATGGTTTTTTTTCCTTTCTTTTTTTTGATAAATACTAGAAAATGGTTCTGATATCTTCAAATTTGATTACAAATATAGAATTTTCAAAGACGTAATGCAACCCATCCCCAGAAGCATAAAAGAAAATTAAATCACAAGTGATATATAAAAAGGAAAATGAACCCATAAATTAATTTGATCCCACCGCATATACAATGCAAGATGAATCCCGAAATAATAGTTATAGACTTAGCGCAGTTTGGTAGGACTAATAGGGGTATTAGGTCATATTATATGTGTTAATATGGGCTAATATAACGTTTGGTGGCATTGCTCCAATACCGGGTCAAATGAATTAAATCCTTACGACCGGTATTAAGACTAGATTATAATCCACCCATGCATGGGTGAATTAGTTAATCTGGGTGAATATGGATTCGATGAAATGTCACTTATAATCTCAAATTTACATATTTTTTATTTTAATATATCATTAATTATCATTAATTATTCTTAAATCTTTAAAAATAGAAACACATTCTACATAAATAAATCACAAACTAAAATCTATATTAATTTACAATTAACATGGAGGTATTCGAACTAAAACATTGAACAAACCTTGATCAACTCATACTCTCATACATATTATACAAATGGCTTCGAATGAATTGATATATCTTAACTAACATAATATGTTCAATTAATTAGTGAAAATATATTCTTAAACTCATAACTACACAAAACATATTACGTTAGATTATTTTAATGTAATATGACTCAATCAAATCTACCAAACTTATTTTTAACATGGCATTCAATCCGGCTCTGATCTAATCCACCTTAATCCCATACACCCTACCAAACGGCCCCTTATGAGATATCATAATCATGGATTAAATTTTCGTATGTTTCTATCGAAAACATCAAATAGTTTTTTATTATTGGGTCAATAGAGACGAAACTATATAGTAATATTTATAATCAATTTCTTTTATAACTTACATTTTTTTCTGTAATTAATAAAAAAGAAATCAAATATTTTCAAAAAAAATTGGAAAAAAATCAACTAATTACATACTGAAACTTAAGTACAAAACAAATGAAATTTTTAATCCCTGGCCAGTATGGCGCATCACCTAACTCAAACAAATAGTAATTCAGGTTCAAAGTTTCAGCTTACTATTTTTGTAGCTCCTATATGATAATTATTTTTTTATTAATTCTAAATGGGCCAAATTGGCGCTTAATAAAATATGCCAGCCGAAAAAGAGGCGTCTCCCCTTTCACGAGTTTGAAGGGTAGGTAGGCGTTTACATTCAAAGTCCAACCTAGTACATGAACGTTTCGAATTCAATTAACTAATTATGGGCGGAGAAAATGTAAGGTACTATTATGTGATATATGAAATATGCATCAAATTATCTTATGAATTTTTTTTTTCATCAAATTCTCTTATATTTTTAAAATTTCAGTATAAAACACTCAATCTCCGTTAGGTACTAACACCGTTACTTTTTCGAGTAATAAAATGCAAAGACTCCTTAATAATATATTCAATGATATATCATTTTACCTGCATATAGAGGTGTAAAAATATTATGGTTCACTTTCTTGCGTATCAATTTATAATAATTTTGCAACTATGTTATAAAATTATAATTATTTGTTAGTACTAACAACTAAGGCTGCAAAGAGTAAGTGCGAAACCCTTGGAGCACCATCACAAACTGAAATTCCCTGTAATTTGCAGACGATACTATGATAGTTTGCCAGGCAACGACAGAAGCGGCAATCCGAGTTCAGAATCTTCTACATGCCTATGGTCTTGCCTCGGGTCAGCATATTAATCTGGAGAAATCCAGTGTGGTATTTACAAAAAACACCCCGGAGTTGTTGGTTAATTCAATTTTGTCTTATTTTCCAATCAAGAGAGAAATAAAGCATGATAGATATTTGGGTCTCCCCTTGGTGGTTGGCAAATCGAAGAGGGAGGTTTTTGATTACATTCGGGAAAGAGTTTGGAATAGAGTTCAAAGTTTACGGGTTAAATCCTTATCTAAAGCTGGAAAGGAAGTTCTTATCAAATCTGTCATACAAGCTATCCCCTCTTACTTGATGAGCTGTTTTAAACTTCCGGCTTACCTTGTTTCGGAGATCAATTCTATGATAGCGAGCTTTTGGTGGGATGATAAGGAGGCGAAGAAAATTCACTGGATTAATTGGGATTCATTATGTTCGAGTAAAAAAGCGGGTGGTTTGGGCTTTCGTGATCTTGGTTCTTTTAATATGGCGTTGTTAGCAAAACAAGCATGGCGTATCTTAGTCACTCCGTACAGCTTGCTTAGTCAAATTCTTAAAGCGTGATACTTTCCTCATACTCACTTGCTGGGGGCCCCTTTAGGTACTAATCCGTCCTTGACTTGGAGAGGTATTTGGGAATCTATTAAGTTCGTCGCGGCTGGCCTTCGATGGAGGATAGGGAATGGGCTTAAAGTTCGTATTTGGGAAGATAGGTGGTTACCTAGACCTCACTCTTTCAAAGTTACATCTTTACCTTGTATCCTCCCGCATGACAGTACAGTCAATGCTCTCTTCGATTTATCTTACAATTCTTGGAATAGAACATTGATTGAGGAGATCTTTTCCGAGGAAGAAGCGAGAATAATTTTATCCATCCCACTTGGGAATCAAACCGGAGATGATCATCTTATCTGGCACTTCGAAAGATCGTGTCTATTTTCAGTTAAATCGGCTTATAGATTGATTCGTGACTTGAAACGTATTGATGCTGAATCTGTATTCGGGGGTACGAGTTCGAGTATGTCGCAAGATCAAGGCTGGATATGGAGTCTTGCAGCACCTCCAAAGGTCCGTCTGTTCATTTGGAGCTGTTGTTCGGGTGCTATTCCGGTACGCGAAAGGCTAAAACAAAGAAAAATTCCAGTAGAGAACTTTTGTCCACTCTGTAAACTTCAAGACAGGTTTTGGCCCTTTCGAATCTACCCTACGCTAGCTACTGGCATGATGGGAATGAGGTGGAGAGTTGGCTGCTTCAAATTAAATCAAGAACTGATGCTAAGGATTTTGGTTGGGCAACAATACTAATGTGGTGGATTTGGTTTGGAAGAAATAAATTGTTGTGGGAAAATGAAGACCTCCAACCTCTTGTCTTGATAACTCTTGCTCGGGACTTCTTTAACAGATTTCTAACTGCCTCTGTTCATACCCGGATCCCTCCACCGAACCGTACTTCAGCAAAATTACATCCGCCTCCCTGTCCTTTTGTCAAAATCAATTTGGATGCGGCCTTCTCCGGGGATGGTGAGTTGGTTGGGTTAGGTATGATCGCAAGAAATGGGGAAGGAGTGTGTATTGGCTGGAATACTTTGACATTAAATCTTCCTCTTAGTCCCGAAGCTGCCGAAGCTATAGCTGCCCTTCGTGCGATTGAATTTGGTCTTTCCTCGGGTTGGAATCACCTGATTCTTGAAGGAGATTATCTTACGGTCATGAAGGGAATCTCGAACCCATCAGCTTCAAATGGTGTTCTTGGCCATATTTTTGAAGATATTTCGAACCTGGCTTCTCGATTGGAATCTTTTTGAGCTTTACACATAGTGCGCGAATGGAACATGGCAGCTCATCATCTTGCCAAATTAGCTGTCTTGGGCATTTCTTTTTCTTTTGATCTTCCGTCTGTTATTCATAACATTGTAATCTCTGATCTTTCATGAGTGTTATCTTATTCTTGTTTCCTCAAAAAAAAAAAAAAAAAAAGCAACTAAGGCTTATCTTCACATTATTATATTAACTGAAAACAATCAAATTTAAGTTATTGTCATAAGAATTCACCAGTGTTTTAAAAATGGAGCCGGATCGGCCGGCTCGTCCGGTTTAACCACTAACCGGTCCCCAATTCGGTCCGATTTATCCCGATCAGTCCTCTAATTAATCAGTTCGAACCGGTAAAACCGGCTCTAAAATGGGTAAAATCAGTGAACCGATAAAACCAATGAACCAGAAGTTCACTTAAAAAAAAATCCAAGTAATTTTTTATTTTCTAAAATTTAGAGATTTTTTGTTATTATTATTTATTTGAACTCTTGTTTAGTATTTAATAGGATTACATTTATATACATTAATTGGAATAACATTCATTAGTTTAAGTTTAACAATCAATGCAATACTCCATTTACTATATTTATTTATTGAGGGAAAAACACTTATAATATTAAACTTTAGTCCAAAAAAATAAATTTGATACCAAACTTTTTGAAAAAACACATTTTATACCATGATTCACACTTTCTTGACACATTTAATTTTTCTAATCAATTTTCGAACGAAATTCAGCACGTGCGCGTTAAGTAACAATGTTGGGTCTTTAAAATACGTACCTGTTTTCCTTCCCATTGTCAACTTAACGGGCACGTGCTGAATTTCGTCAGAAAATCGACGTCAAAACTAAATGTGGCAAGATGGTGTAAATCATGGTATGAAATGAGTTTTTTCGAAAAGTTTGGTACCAAATGTGTTTTTTGGACTAAAATTTGATATAAAAAGTGTTTTTCCCTCTTTCTTTATATATATTACATAAAGAAGTACATAACCATTTTCTAATCATTGTGAACAATATTTTTTCGTGTCTGAAATTATGCAAATCAATTACCATATATACATCAAGTTACAATAATAGAACCCAAATGAACAAGCCAAAACTATAAAAATGAGATGAACTATTTGGGCATCAACATATTCAAACATAAACAAGTGTGGCTCATCCATTGGAATTATCCGTTGACAAATCTTGCCGAATACTCAATTTACAAGTTTTTTTTTTTTTTTTTTTGCTAATTTAAGATGTTTGTCAATTTGTGCTTCTTGTTAATTTAATTTATGATTTAAAGATAGATTTGAAATGCATTATAGTAGTTTGCAAGTTTAGATTTTTAAAAGTGTATGATATTGCTTACTGTGTTTGGGCATTGATTTGAAATGCATTATAATAGATTTGTGTGGTACTGTAGTCTATGGTTTCGACATTAGTTGATTGTCTTTTAATTTTGTTGTCTTGTTTTGAATGTATGAATCATTGAGGGATACTTGAGATTTATATTTTTGACATTGATCTTGATTTATGAGACATTTTGAAACAATAAAAATTTATATTGACAAAGAATGAATTTTTTTTTAATTATAATTGTATTTTAGATAATCTAAATATATATATATATATATATATATATATATATATATATATATATATATATATATCACTACAAGAAAAATGAATTTTAGTGACAAAATATTAAATGACATTGTTGAAATTGTCACTTTTTTCATATATTTAGTGACAAAAATATAAGTTTTGTCACAATAAAAATAGTGACAAGTGCAATAGTGACAAAATATATTTTAAAGTTATCACTAATGGCTATTAGTGACAAGTGTATGGAACTTAAGTTGTCACTATTGACAATTAGTGACACCCTTTCAGTGACAACCTCGTGACAATAAATATTGTCACTATAATTTAGTGACAATTTTTTAATTATCACTGTTGGGGTATCACTAAATGTCAATAGTGACAACTTTTTCACATTTCTTGTCACTGGTGTGTCTATATACATCATTTTAGTGACAATATTTAAATTCTTGTCACTTTGTCATTTACTATTTTGTCACTAAAATTTAAATTTTTTGTAGTGTATATATATATATATATATATTACATAATAATAAAGTCACACAGGTTATACGAGTCGAACCAGCGGTCAACCCGATTTAACCGATCGAATCAGTAACAAGTAGGGCTTCCAATTCAATGACCGGTCCGATTTCGAGTGTAGGTTTCGCTCATGTAAATATTAGAAACTTTTCAAAAAATAATGGAAATGTTTAAGAAAACACTAGAAAAATTGTGAAGACAATATCATTAAAAAAAATAATATAAATGTAGTATGGTAAACATTAACGAGTTTTAGAATCACAATTTATTTTTGTTTTATTAATTCAAAAACAGAAACTTTTCAAATATTTTGACGAAAACGAATTAAATTTTGATACAAAATAGATGTATAATATAAATGTAGTACTTTAATGAAAGATCTTTGCCCTCATGCATGTATAGTAAATTTGGATATAGATCTATATATCATGTGCCATATACTACATTAAATACGGAAATCAAGATCTGCATTAATTTCTTCTGAAATTCAATAATAATTTAAGTTTCGAACGTTACGGGTCTCTCTCATATTTCGAATTAAATAAAATCAAATCCAGTAGAACAAGTTGACAAAATGTTTCACACCTTTATATCCTTTTCACTAATATTCTAATAATAATAGTATTAAAAGGTCTAGGTATAAGTAGGGGTCAAGTGTAGGACCCTATCCCAATTAAACAAATCAAATTTAGAAGTGTGATCCGTAATTTTTAGTTTGACGTGATTATACCTAATATATTATTATAATTATTGGTCACTATCCGAAGAGGGTATAATTCAATTATTATCTTGTTTATGATCGGTAATTGGACGATAGTTAGACAAAGATTGATAAATGGCTTTAATATATATTTAAAAGGTGATTGCAAAAACTACATTACCAAAGGCAAATGGTTTTGTTTACAAGTTGAGAATTAATTAATTTAATATAAAAGTTGCTTTCTTATCCTGATTAATTATACTAAATAATGTTGATTAAATTAAATACTAACCAAATAAATTTAAACCGTCCATTTACAGATTGTACGCTAAAAAAATTAATCGATTAAAGGACTAACTGCACATGCATATATATGAGTCATACGGGGACCCTACTTAATTGATTTTGGCTGCGGTAGGTGAAGAAGTTACATATGTAATTTTTTTTAATTAATTGACCAATCATGATCAGGAGTTCTGTTTACTATAATTGGGAGACAAATTAAAATTGTTGTTTGTTTGGCTTTTGAAAGAGTAGTTTAAGAAAATTAATTATTGAAAATTTTATTTCAGAAAGTAAAACACATGTTTGTTTAGCATTTTTCAAACACAAAAAAGAATTTGGGAAACGCCAAACAAACAGGCCCATTACGGCTAGCGATATTGCCAAATGCCAGAGTAATGATTGTTTTTGTCAGAGCAATTTTTTCATCGTGACTAATTTACCCTTCCTATTAATTTAGAAACTTGATGATCATTTAATAAAAATTTCCTCCACTAAACATTCAATCAACCAAAAATTTCCTTCTGCTTCCATCATCATCACCACCGTTTTCCAAGTGGCAAAAGTGAAATAATTTGTTCATTCTAAATTTTCTTGGTCTTCTAAAAAAAAGAGAACTGAAAAAAAAGGATTAAGATATCATCAAAAATAAATTAATGTAATTTTTAATTCTTGCTTACAGCCTACTCTATTAATCTTTAAGAAACATACGATTTAAGACTCTAAGTCGGTTGAGAATCGATCATGAAAATATAACATCATTATTTATCTATCTTCAGATCAATCATCCACAAAAAATTTGTATTCGTTAGAATTTAATATTTATATATATATATATATATATATATATATATATATATATATATATTTGAGGAGAAGAATAATGTTTGTCGTTAGCAAGCAAAATTTAATGTGTGTTTGTGCCAACCATGAAGTTAGAGTAGCAAGTTCGTGGAGCATAAACATGAAAAAAAAAATTTCTTTTAAATTTTCATTTGAAGAAGTTTGGTGGTAGAAGAAATTAATTAAAATCTTGAGACATGAAAAATATTAAAATTAGAATTAAGTGTGTTTTTAAATATACATATAATTTTTATTAAGTAAGTTTGTTTAAGAAATAAACTTAGGTGCACTTGGCCAATAAGATCATTGTACATATTTAGGCCATCGACAATCTAATTGGCTTGACCAGAAAGTGTAACTCAGGGTAGATAAGTTATATTAAAAAAGTTGCTCTGACAGCAATAATTAGTGCTTTGAAAATATTGCTATAATATGTAAATTGCTTTTACTAATTCAATTACCCTAATTAATTGCTCTGGCCAAACAATTACTTAACAATAGATTAGGGGTGGGCCTTGGGTTCGAGTAACTCAAACCCGACCTGTCCCGTTTTTAAAATACCCGAACGGGAAGATTATTTTTTGAGGTTTGGGTATCCAAAATTGAAAACTAGTATTTTATTACGGGAATACGGGACGGATTAGAGATTGGCCTCTCCAACCCTGAATACCCAAACCCGTCTACATCTTTTTTTTTTTATATATATAATTATAATTAAATGATCTAATGAAATACATCAATAAATTAATTAATTAATTAACATCATCTAATAAAAAACCTTTTTACTTTACTCTAACATTTCTTTTAAATCTTACGCTAGATATTAATACATTAAGTTTGCCTCAATTCTAAAAATTATCTACGGCTATACTACTTCTTCTTCTTCCCACCTGCGCCACGACATACAATAATTTTTGTTTGATGTTTTTTGCTCTACAAATTATATTACTACTACTACTAGTCTATTACATACAAAAGTTTACACGAAATATTGTAATTTAATTTTTTAAGTACGTGAAGAATTGATGATTTAAAAAATATGAGACCCGTAATGCCGTCCCGCAATAATTCAGGTACCCGTTTTCGGGTACCCAAATTATTATCAGGCGGGTTTGGGATGAAATATGTCGATCACAAAATTTGCTATACCCATATCTCTAATCCCAAACCCGTCTCGTGCCCACCCCTATAATTGATTACTGAAGTAATTAATAAGCTTGACATAAAATAAAATTAGGGGTATTCTAGAAATTTTAACAAATTGCTCTAACAGTAATAATTATTGCTCTAGCAATATCGTCTAGTGGAAGGGACTAGTCACTACAAAGTAGCGGACTCAGGTTCGAATCCCTGTTGGGAGAGGTACCCACTTAAAGTGCCCAACCCGCCTCGAAAGGGATTAAACCCTTGGGAAAAAAAAATATCGTTAGACATAAATTAATTAATACTCCCTTTGTCCCAAATTATTTGTCGTTTTAGCGGAAAAAAAATTGTCCCAAATTATTTGTCATTTTAGGATTTCAATGCACTATTAAAGTACATATTTTAGGTATGTAAGAGAAAAAGTAAGAGAGAGTGTAAAACTTGAATAACGTGTAAATAGCTAATGGTGAGATAAATAAAGAATAAGGGTATTTTAGGTATATAATTTATTTATTTTCCTAAAAATGAGACTATTTAATAGGTACCTTAATATGTATGAAAACATGTAAAATGACAAATAATTTGGGACAGAAGGAGTATACAAAACTATATGTAGCAGAGTCTCTTACCCCCTATATGTCTTAATATATATATATATATATTTATGCACCCTGTACTGTGCCGTAAATTATGGATCAATCTTATGTGTTCTCACTTAATATAAGAGAATATTTCTGATTTGAAATCAAATAATACGAAAATTTTATGTGTTCTCATTTAATATAAGAGAATATTTATGGTATGACTCTAATGTTTTCTTAAATTCAAGGCTAATTATTAACATTCTTAATATTTATACAAATCTTTAAAGCGACAATTATTTAAAATGGATGAAGTACTTGAAAAGTTGAGAATCCAAAACAATAGTTTCTTACTCCATATGATAAAACTTACATTTAAAATAATGGAGTAGTTATTCTTCCCGACTTCAAGTCTTCAATGACAACATAAACAAAACAAAATTTTAATCCATTTCCTAGGAACTTACTTTATCAGTGTCAGTTCACAATAAATAATTACAATAAAAGTTAATCAGAAAGTTATCTAATCAGTCGAGCGCACATGTGAAAACTGAAAATTGACAAAAAGAAAATGTCTCAATTATTAAGTACATGCCACATTATTGGTTAATCCAATTTTTTAATGAATGAATTATTGCACATGAAAGCGCGTTAATAATTGCGTTGAATCTAGACAATTAAATGATTGTCACGAATCATTGAATTAAGGATTAAATGGGTACTTTTTTGGCTAACTCATTTTGCACGTTGAGAAAACTTAGACTAGTATTATTATTATTTTATTTTATTATTATTTTACGGTGATTGATATAGTGAAAAAAATTACTATTTCCAAAATAATGATTCAAATTCGAATTTTTGTTGAAAAAGTTTCTCATGTATTATGTTCGACGTGTCTCAAAAGAGATTAAACTCTTGAAAAACAAAAAAAAAGTACATTTTCTTAATTACTTTTTTAGATTAATTCGATTTTTATTAAACCTGAGGATGAATTCATGAAGAAAATCGCCTAATATGAAATATTTAAAAAATTAGGTAGTTCAACATTATAATGGGAGATACTTAAAACTAGTTTAGATTTGGCAAGACTGTACCATTACTCAATCAAAAAATAAATAAAATTTATTTACAGGAAAAGTTTATAATTTTAGTCCAACGGTATGTAATGGATTTAGCACTTCGGTTCTGTACTTTATGTAATTATGCTTTTGTGTTAATTTTTAATATTTGTCCCACACTTTACAAAATTCTACATTTAATTTCTAAAGTTTAAAATGTTTATCAGAAAGAGATATTGAAGATCATTCGGACATTGAAGAAAAAGATGAAAATTAATCGTTTGCAAAATTAGGGCAGAAGTTAGTTTGAGGATTGACTATTTTTCCCTCTTCTCCTTTGTTTTGGTTGTTAGCGTTTTTATGCTTTCTTAGTTACTCCCTCCATTCCACAATACATGTAATTTTAGAGAGTTTTTTTTTCCCACAATACATATTACTTTAGGAATTCAAGATAAACTTAAATGCTATTTTGATATTTTTACCCTTCTTCATTAAAAAGATAGAGAAGAAAGATGTATGGCCGGGAAAGAAAGAGATGGATTATGGGGAGTTATAAAAAATTAATTGCTTCTTGAGGATAATTTTGTCCAACTACACTTTTATTTTACTAAAATATAGTGTATTAATTATTTCCTTAATCCTTCTAAAAAAACCTTAAACGTCATGTAATGTGGAATGGAGGGAGTAGCATTTTCATTATTTCTCTTTCTCACCTTCTATTAGCCGTTAGGGACTTTTCTTATAAATAGGGCTAGACTTCGAAGGCTTTGTAGAAAAATTCTCTGTATTTTTCGTTTCTTGTTTCCATCATCAATTCAGTTATTTTTCTTTCTTTGCTCAATTCAATTTTCTGCAAATCTCAATTCAAATTCTAATTAATCAATGTCGACATTAAAATAATTAAAAAGAGCAATATTTATTGCATTCTTCAGAAATATTAATTTACTCCTATTTATGTGTGCGGTATTAATGAGATGATTATTCCCCTCCTACATTTTATCCTATAAATAGGCTATCCTCATTGGAAAAAGAGGTTGGAGAATAGTGACAAAAATGGCTGAAGAATTTCCTAGAAGGATTTCCTAGAAGTTCGTCCCGTTATGTCATAACGTAATTTGAAGACGATCAAAATAGGAGGAGGCAATCCCGGAAATACCCTTAATTATTTTCACACAACATCAGTTTGAATAAGAATTTTCAAGTAATGACTTTGGTTATGTTAACAAAATTGAATATAGGGTATATTGGTCTATCTACTATTTTTTTTATTTTTTTTATTTTTAAATATACTATATTAAAATAGGAAACTTGTGTATCCAAATTTTATTTTAGACAATATTCACTACTATTTTGCACATAGGATTCTAGTATTTGGTTTTGTCATTACTCATATTATTAGTTAAAAGCAAACCCCTTTAATACTTAATAGACATAAAGACAGACATGTGAAGTGACAATACAACCCTGCAGTTACATGTGATGTTTTAAATTAATCACATAAAATATTGAAAATCTTATTACAGTTTTCGCCTTTGGGATCTGGATTTACATATAGGAAAATTCTTGTCAAACCCAACTAAGATTTGTTTTATTTTAGTCGATGAGACAATTCGAAGTTTAAATCAATAACAGGAAAATTACGAAGTTAGTTTATGTAACTATCGTTCTCTGACATTTTAGTATTTAAATAAAACGGACTTGCAATTATGTCATACATCAATTTTATTTTAGCCTGAACTTCGTAATTTCAGCATATATCATGTCAAGTGTGGACAATATAACACCCAATTTGGGAATTTTGACTAATAATAATACATAATTAAAATACAATTTTAAAGAAATATAAATAGGTATAATTTGATGTTTTAGTTTAGAAAATATGTTGTTATGTACATGGAATATTACGTATGTTCTATGTTGCACGGATACGGAAACGGCGATACGAACGAATACGATACGAATACGGCGATACAGATTTTTAAAATTTATTGAATACGATACGACTAAAATACGTGTGTATATTTAAAAATATATTATAATAAGAAACCATTGTTTTAAAAATGTATAATAAAAATTATGTAATATATATTTAATTCACTTTTTATTCCATTTTAAAATGAACAATGCTATATTCCTCTTATATAAGTGCTCAAGTAAAACAATAGTATTAATACCATATGCAAAGTCTTTGTCCCTTTACACAGAATTTCAAGCGTTTTATGAAGATCACTTTGATAATATACATAATCTAGAAATTATTTGTAGAAATACATGCTCTTAAGTATTTTGGGTGTTTCCGATACACCTTCCTGTGTATCCGATACGGTAACCTTTTTATTTTTTATTTTCTTATTATTGAAACGCCACGGTAGAGTATTTCACATGTATCGTACGAGTATCTGAGTATCCGAGTATCTAATACGCATACGATACTGCACGGTGTATAATTTCGGAGTATCCGTGCAACCTAGCGTATGTCTAACAACCCAAAAGGTATATGCAATTTTAATTCAGATTTAGTGAGAAGTTGTAATTTTTACTTTATGAACATATATATTATTTTTAATGAGAAAATGTATTAATATTTAATATGTTGCGAGTAATCTTATGTCTAATTTTTTTTAATCTTAAAATATTTCATATATAATTTACAAATTAATTTATTAAAATTGGTAATATTTCAATATTTTGACTTCGACTTCGACTTTCAATATAAACAAACATACAGTACATATTTTAATTGTAAATAAGTACTACTACAAGTCACGCTACAAAAATACCCCCTCTGTCCGTAAATTTTCATTACTATTTTTTTGGGGATGTCCCAAAATAATACTCTCCTTCCATAGATGAAATTATTTTTTTCAAAAATACCCTCCCACATAAAATAATGATTTGACACCACTAATTCTCAACCACTACTTTCAAGGGCATTTGTGTACAAATATCTAAACGTTCCAGCTTTTTAACTTTTACCAAAAACTTTGCGCCAAAAGTGAAAGGATAGAAAAATAACGAAGGAAGAAAATACTACTAGTATTTCTCCAGGACCTACGTACGGCTAAGGCTGGAATTCTTAGGCCATTGCTTCGTGTTGATAAACAGGCGATCCATTGGAGTGCTCCAGTTGAAGGTGAGATCAAAATTAATTTTGACGCAACAGTTAACGAAACTGATGGTTGTTGTAGTTTGGGTGGTCTAGCCAGAGATCATTCTGGCAGTTGTCTGGCTTGGTTTTCCATACATCATGCTCAGGCCTTGGATGCTCCCTCAGTCGAAGCTATGGCAGTCGTACGAGCTTTTGAGTTTTTAAGGTTCAATACACCTTGAGAGAAGGAAACAAAGCAGCCGAAATTGCTAATTTATCTAGAAAAGAATAGTTTAATTATGTCGTTCTTCCGTTTTATATTCTTAATATTGTAAACTCTGATTCGATTCATTAATGAAATTCGTGTGATTTCTCAAAAAGAAAAAAGAAAAAGAAAAATGTATCGACTAGTGATCTAAACATAAAAAGAAAAATGATTCACTACTTATCATGGTGACATTGTCAACAACTGCTGTTCATATACCTTTCGTGTTGTCTTTTAATATGGGTATTTGATCTAGTTCATTAATACTAGTATTTGATAGTTATTTATTATTTACAATTGTTTATACCTTGATAATTATTTTGTATTAAAATAATTTATGATGAAATTATTAATAGTTATTGTATTCTGAAAAATTAAAAAAATTTAAAAAACATTGTGATAGAATATCATAAACTATGTCGAAGCACATATCACGTGCAATAAACATTTTATGTACCTGTCAAAGCATTAATTCTATCATGTAAAGTTTTTGTGCCTGCAAACATAAGTTTATTACTGACATAATTGCTTTTTTGGTAACAAATTATACAAACATTTTCACTTATGATACCAAACTATTACGAATCAATACATTTGGTATCATATTTTAATATGATCTTTTCATATTTAATAATTATGTTTAATAAATTTCAAAACCATTAAATTGGTCACGTGGCGGTCAAGTACTTGTAAGTCAATTTTTTTTGGGAAAGGGGGCACCCGCACGTCACATGCCTACCCGGAAAATAAATAATAACAACACGGCCAACTTAACAAGTGATTATGAAATTTACTTAGCAAAAGCAGTAAATGTGAAAATGTTTGTTAAATTATGGTACCAAATGTATCGACCGGTAATAGCTTAATACCATAAGTAGAAATCATTATATAGTTTTGTACCAAAACGGCAATTCTCTCTTACTCACATGCTTTTTTGTTTGGTTAATAAAAGAAGATATTCAACTTTAGAACAAATTTAGTTAATCGATTAATTAATTAATTAATTATTATTTTGTGGACAGTAAAAAGTAATATAAAAGTATTTTTTTTAGAGAAAGAGGGAAAATACTTTTCATACAAAACTTTTATCAACTCGAAAGTTGAGGGTTGCCCAAGACCTTATAAAGTAGACTTAACTATTATTTTCAACCAATGTGAGGCATTTAGTCTGAATTTGTGGGTGAAATAAGTCCTACATGTGACATATTAAAGTCCAACCTTACGGATTACAACATGTGGGCCCCAAAACACGAATAATGACCGTCCATGTCTTTTGTTAACTGGACGAAGAATGACAACCCAAGCCTTTGTTATCTGGGTGAAGTGTGTGGGTGAAGAATAATCTCATCATGCGAACAAGGAGGAGCCCATCACGGAAGGAGGTTGCCCACTTCAACCTGGGGCTCTGATACCATATTAGAATTCACCACATGGTTTGGGCTAAGTCCACTCATATGGCTCGGGCCTAACTTAACCTCAAAAGCTAGCTTATAAGATGAGGGTTGCCCAAGACCTTATAAAGTGGATTTAAGATTTTCAACCAATGTGGGACATTTAGTCTCAATATGTTGTATGATTTGGTAGAAGTAAAGAAAAAGAAAATTAATGGAGGTTTGCTAAAGAAAGAGAGGAAATTAATGGAGGAATAGCGTATAAGTAGGAGAAAAAATGGAGGGAAATGGTGTATAAGAAGGAGGGAAAAATTAGGTCTTCCCTGCCCAAATGTAAGTACCTCCCTGCCCGAAATTCACACGTGCTCAACACGTGATTTTCTCCCTCTGTTTATGAAGTTACACGCGCATTATTCCGTCCAATTTTTAACGAAAATGCAAAAGTGTCCAAACTTATGAAATTATAGTATGAAATGTGTTTTTGATAAAGCTTGGTATGAAAAGTGTCGAGTTAATAAAAGTTTGGTATGAAAAGTGTTTTTCCTTCGTTTAAGAAGTTAAGGGGCGCGTGTTACACACGCGCGTTGTTCTGTCCAATTTTTAACATGAAATGCAAAAGTGTCCAAAATTCTGAAATTGTGGTATGAAATATGTTTTTCGAAAACTTGATTTGGAAAGTGTTGAGTTGATAAAAATTTGGTATGAAAAGTGTTTTTTCCTCTTTGGGGAAATGATAGATATTATAAATCTATCAGATGGTCTCAATAAAAAACAATGGCTCCATGTGGATGGACTTTGATCCAATCTCCCGGGTTTTCTAAGACCGGATCAAAACCCTTCCTAATGAGTTTTCCTCGGGCCCATGAAACTCAACACAAACTTATTCACATATTTATATTTAAACTTTTGAAACCTATAAAACATTGATTTGACACGTACCAACTATCTTTTTCCCCACACTCTCTAAAAATTACATTGATTTGACACCTACCACCTATTTGACACCAACCATCTATTTTTTTCCACACACTCTATTAAAAAATCATTGATTTGACACCTACCCAGTGTTTTAAATACCGGACCGAACCGACCGGTTTAACCTGTAATCGGCTGTCATTCCGTTCCGATCACCCCTCCAAAATCAGTCTTGTTCCTAACCAGTTCAAACTGAAAAAAACCAGTAAAAAACGGTAAAACCAATGAACCAGTGAACCGGTGGAACCACGGTTCACTTACAACAAAAATTAAATAAAAAATTAAGAATTTTTTACTCATTCATTATTCCCAAGTTTAAGATATTTGCATGTTTTCTTGCATAAAAGGGTTTAGGTGACAACATTTATCCAATGTTTTCTCTTTTCTATATGCCATTAGTAATAAAAATCATTGTTTTGATATGGTGTTTATCATAGTTTAAATTATTATTTTAATATGTTATCATAGATTTAAGTTTGGATATTGACTATTTTGATTTAGGTCTATGTTTTAGATATATGATGGTTTATTTTGGAGTTTGTTGTATTTTTGTTGAATATTGATGTGATAATTCTTATTTGAACATGTTATATTGGATTTATAATGTCATTATTACATGTGTTTATTTTATTTTTAGTTAGTGAAATGATTTGTTGTCTACTAGCTGTGATTTGTAAGATGGCATTTAGTTATGAAAATAACTTGAAAATTTTTAGATAAGAATTCATTTGTTTTAAATGGTTGATTATATAAATTAAAATTTAAGTTAAATTACTATTTCGTAATGCCGTCACACCGATCGAACCAGTGGTTAAAACGATTAAACCGATTTAACAAACAACCAAAAATGCTATCGGTTTGATGTCCGATCCGGTCCGATTTTTAAAACACTGCACCTCCCACTTAATTTTTCCACATACCTCAACATCCAAAATCAATTCAAATAGAATTCCAACTTTCTAAAACCACAACCTAGATCCACATCCAAGTGGCGATGACACCCACACCCACATGGCTTTCCATGCCATAGATCGTACCGTCTACCGGGAGATACCGAGTTAATCTATTAGTACATAATTTGTTCTAGGTAAAATGATTGGTACATAATTTGTTCTAAATAAGTCCAATAATATTTACCTCATTCTAAAATATTTAGGGTGAGTTTGGCCTAGCGATTCGAAAATCAATTATAGGAGAATTAATTTTACTAAAATGGATTTTGGCAATAAGTGATTATGATAAAATTCAATTATAAAATAATTGTTTTTGGATAATAGCTATTGTAAAAGTAACACTTTAGTAGCTTCTGAAATAAGTTGATTTTTAGCTTCTGGAGATCTCAAAAGCGATTATGATATTAGGGGCCAAACACCATTAAAATCACGATTGACTAAAAGCAATTTCTATAATTGGGGCCAAACACTTCAAAAATAACAATGGAGGTCTAGAAGTGCTTTTAAGAGCTCCCACAGCTGGACCAAACTCACCCTTAATCTACTTTAGAATTTATTAAATAAGTTCAAAATTAATTATGTTATTATAATAAAAGAAGGAAAAACACTTTTGATACTAAACTTTTATTCAGATTATACATTTGATATCAAACTTTCTGAAAAAAAATATTTGATACTATGACTTAGGCCCTCTTGACACATTTCATTTGACAATTAATTTTTTAATAGAATTCATCACGTGCGTGGCACGTGTCCGTTAAGTTGCATGGGTTTTGCACGTGCAAGGTGTAAAATTTTATTATTGATACCAGACTTTTACCTACTTTACACTTTTTGTGCCAAACCTTCGAAAAATACACATTTAATACCAAAACTGAAGGCCGTTGGACACATTTACACCATCAATGTTTTGGATGGGAATGACCACGTAGCCGTTAAGTCAATAAAATTGCACGCTTTTTGCCATAACTTCTTCGCTACAAGATCAAATTTCGTGTTCTTTATATGGGCCCGAGCACATCACGAGCAAAAATCGTGCAATTTTGGTGACTTAACGGCCACGTGGTCGCTCGTCCAAAAATTGATGGCCGAAGCAAATGTGTCAACGACCTTCAATTTTGGTATTAACGGCAAAAATTCAATTTTCATACCATAGAATAGGCCAAAGTCCTTTTTTCATACCAATCGAACGAAAATCATACCAAGCCATACTTCCGTCTGTTTTTTAACGGAAGTGCCACGTGTCCGTTAAGTTGACTTGAAACGGAAGTATGATTTTCGATCGATTGGTATGAAAAATGGACTTTGACTTATTCTATGGTATGAAAATTGAATTTTTGCCTCACTTTCAATTTTAACTGTA
The DNA here is from genome assembly GCA_030819805.1 of Penstemon newberryi var. newberryi. Lineage (NCBI taxonomy): Eukaryota > Viridiplantae > Streptophyta > Magnoliopsida > Lamiales > Plantaginaceae > Penstemon > Penstemon newberryi. The sequence continues at coordinate 32,350,258 of JAUALY010000006.1, read as the reverse complement.
ATCAACTTTGATTTGTTAGTTCTTTACCATACATTTTCATCTAAACAAATATTGCAATGTACATTAACGAATGGGACATACAACCTTTAGTAGGCATTATATTTTACTTTTAGTATCAAAATATTCCGATACGGATAGTTAAAAAATACTACTACTTCTCCACTACCTTAAACTAATTCTAGGCGGTTTTGTTTATCTACTAAAATAATGTTGCATAGTTGTATATTCGAAGTCATACAAAGACCTGCACAACTTTACTCTGTTTGGTGTATTAAATTAAATTCGTGTATATATATGTTGTGTTCATAGTTACTAATTAGGGTATGTGTCCAATATTAATGATGGATTACTTCATGGAAGTAGATAATTACCAATGAACTTTTACGTGTAGTTCTCACATTAGAATGGAGTTTTGATCAATGTAATCGATCAACATTACTAGCTAACAAATGGGTGTGATGGGAAAAAAAACTATTAGGGTTTGTCAAAGTTCATCCTAGCAAAGACCATTCAATGTTTAAGTTGGATCATATTAAAAGTGTAATACATGATTGGTTGATTAATTTGAAATGTATATTTGATACCATTATAGGAGGTGAAATACCTGACTTCAAATTGGGTCGATTTATAATTCAAGTCAAATTATCCTTAACTTTTTTACCCAAAAAAGGTAGAAAAATATTTCTCAATCAAATAATTTTACTTGGTGAGACTGAACAACAAATGTTTGAGTGGTTAATAAAAGAAATTGAATTATATATCTATGCTAATTAAATAAAATGTATGGCAAAAAATCATTTTTCATACCATAGAACATGACAATTTTCATTTTTCATACCACCGCGACTTAACAGACCACGTGGCAATTCCGTTAAAAAACTTGACGGAAGTATGAATTTTGAAACTTCCGTTTATTCTACGGTATGATTTTCGTTCGATTGGTATGAAAAATGGACTTTGGCCTATTCTATGGTATGAAAATTGAATTTTTGCCTGGTATTAACTGTAACTTTTTCGAAGGTTTAGTACCAAAAGTGTAAAATAGGTAAAAGTCTGGTATCAAAAATGAAATCTTACTTCCTGCACGTGCAGATTCCGTGCCACTTAACGGACATGTGCCGCGCACATGATAAATTCTGTTAAAAATTTGACGGCCAAATGAAATATGTCAAGATGACTTAAATCATGGTATAAAATGTATTTTTTTAGAAAGCTTGACCAAATGAAATGTGTCAAGATGACCTAAATCATGGTAAAAAATGTGTCTTTTTAGAAAGCTTGATACTAAATGTATAATCTGGACAAACATTTGGTATCAAAAAATATTTTTCCCTTTATAATAAAATATTCATGGTCATCCCACAACAAATTCTGATGGTAAATTTTATTTCATCATTTACCTACTTTGAAATTTACCGACCAGATAAGTCTAAAAATTACTCATATCATCTTATCTCAATTTGACTATTATCATGATCAGATTGAGTATGTGGAACTTTTTTATAAAAGTTAGCAGATCAGTTTGAGCATGTGGCGATATCATTTATATAATAAAAATAAAGTACATGCCACATAATTCAATGTAAAATCAATTTTTTAATCAGCGAATAATTGCACATGCATGAGAACACATACGTTCATAATTGTGTTGAATATGTAACAATAAAACCCTTATTTAAATTGTCATTGTGCACGATATATATAATTATTGAATCTTCACTAAAGGATAATTACTGTTTAGCTTTACAACTAAATTTCTTGGTTGTGAAAATGAACCTGCTATATATAATATAATATAAGCAATTAAATGCGCATGTAATTTAATTAATTAGAAAATTTATCTAAGAAAATTTATTGTTATGTCATTTCTAATACAAATTAATTATCTCTCTGTTCTTCAATTTGTTTAAATTAATGTAGAGAAAATGTTAAATTTAACTCCAAAATTTGATAATCGTATCTCCTCCAAATTACTTACAAATACTTTATCATTGACCAGAATTCTAGATTGAAGTGTTATGTAAATTAATTAAGGAGGACCTACCAACATCATACGTAAAGTTGTCAAAATAAAAAAATTATTATATAGTACATTATGATTGTTGCTCCAAGTAAAATAATGTTCCAAATTCATAGTATGGTTTGACCAATTTCTCCATTCTATTTCCACGTGAAAATTTATTCAGCCAAATACCTAATACTATACATAGGGCTGTCAATGGGGCGGATTTCAATCCGGATTCGATCCGAATCCGGTCCAATTTATGAGGATACTTGTTCGATTAGTGATTTGATGGACCCGATCCAGTTAATAAAATATGTAATCCGAATTACATGGAGCGAAGATTGATCTAGACTGATCCAGTCCGTTACAGATCCGTATCCGATATATATTACTATATGTTGTTTATAAATTATGTATTTAAATAAAAATAAAAATAAAACTTTTTAAGTTTCACTAATTTTTTTTACTATATTAAAAATAATCTTAAAAAGAAATGCATGAGAGGTGTTGTTGGACTGACCTGGTAACTAATTGGGCCAAAATCATATTAATTTATGCTATTTAATAAGAAAAATCAAAACCATAACCATTCATCTATGTAGTAGCCGCCATCTTCCCTCTACTTTTTCGTCCAATTTTTTTCTTCTCTTCCATTATTGGGTTTTCTTCTTTTTTTCCCAATTTCTATCTTTTTTCATTTATATTTTTATTTATTCATTTGTTCTAATTTTTATCGTTTATATTTGTCCAACATATTCCATCTTTTACAATTTTCTAACAATAGTTTTGATGAAATAAATAAAATATTACATTTTTAATTAATGGTGGTAGAATCTACAAGTGATTTTGAAGAAAAAAAAATTATTGCTAAAAATGTTAAACGGCTCTGGATAATTTATCCGGATCCGGGATATCCACCGAATTAGGATCCGGTTTTTACTTTAAAAGATCCGCACGGATCCGAAATCGAATCCGGATAGAAGAAATAGAAATCGAACTCGGATCCGAATCTGTCCTGATCCGGTCCGAGTCCGGCCCATTGACATCCCTAACTATACATACTTGTTTTCTCATCGGTGAGAACTCATCCATCATACATGAAGATAATTATGTGACAAGTATAATTTTTTTTATTTATGATTGAATAAATTTCGACAAAAATAATTACTTACATGGGATCCTTGGCAAATTTTATATGTCAACTATCTAGAAGATCGATCCTATAGATTGCGGGGAGTGAATAACAATGTAACTCCCTACGTTATTCTAAATAGGCATTTTAATTACTTGTGATAAATAAAATGATAAAATATCTCCCTGTGTTTATATATAAAAAGCACATTGCATCCCTCTTAATTTTTATATTTTTACATTTTTACAAGGGGGTAAAATGCCCATTATGCAATATTAAAGGGAGGTAAATTGTCTATTGACGGATATCATAGAGGGGGTAAAGTGATAAGAATATTTAAATTGGTCATTTTTACATGAAAATTAAGTTTCAATCGTATTATTGAATGTGTGTGCAACACCTCCATTAGCAAGAAAGTAAATTACTCATTATTTCATTTCACAAGGAGGTAAATTACCTATTTTCATATCACATGGAGTTAAATTGCTCATTAGACATATCACAGAAAGTTAACTCGCCAAAAACCCGATTGTCGGATACTAGACGAAATTTGAAACTGGATCCCATATTATATAGGATGTTGTGTATTAGTATAAGTTATTGTTACCTTGAAAAATATTTAAAAGATCACATTAGTTTTTCCAACATATGGTTTTCAACTTTTTTATCTCATGGTCATTTATGACCATTTTTTGGGAAGCCTTTGTCACTTGCCCAATATATACATGACATTTTCCAGGTTATATAACATGAAACCCTTATGGGAGTTTACCCAAAAAATAAAAATAAAAATCCTTTATTTGATTAATTAAGGCTTTCTTTTCTGGAGGAGAATTAAGACTTTTTTTTGGCTAGATAAGAAATCAAATCAAATAAGAAATATGCGTTGTTTGACTCTACTCGAATCTTTTACATTCTTAATTCTCATGAAAAATTACATATATCATTTATTAAATTAAAAACACAAAATTACACGATAAATTCTAGCCCAAACATGATTCGGCCAATATATACAACCACAAAACCACATATATAATTATCATATTGCGCACGTTATGTGATTAATCAATCTCTTAGAATTTTATCATTTTTAAAACAAATAAATTACACTTATCATATGAACTTTTTCAGCTGATGCTGAATAAGAATTACCCAAAATACAATTACAATTAGCGCCCTCCATATATAATAAATGCCCTAGGCGAGGTACCATGCCGGTTTCAAACTTAAGACAAAAGTATAGTCCGAAATTTTTAATAGTTAGTGTTTGATGTTGTAGATAAGTTTTAGATTATTGAAACCAGCTAGATCAATGAACATGCCTCACTTATTGCCCTGACATCTACAACTTAAATTAATTAACCACCTTTTTTTTTTAAGAATAATTAATCACTAAACATTACTATATATTATCCACGAGATTCGGAAATTTTTAAATTAACAATCTAGAGATTGGAAACTTCACATCTATTTCCTACTTGGTCGATTTCCGTGCACCAACCAAGTTATTAATATTTGCTAGTAAAATACTACATAATAAAAGCTAATGCCAATTTACTCCCAATGAAATGAATAATATTTAATTTACTTCCTCTGTAGTTTGAAAAAAAACACTTTACCGTTTTGTCAGAATTTAAAAGAATTACCTTCTTATAACTCACTTGCCGAAATTGAGAGTGGGCATGAAAAATATTTTTGTAACATAGGTGGGTAATTTTCCAGATTTATCATAACACAGGGGGGTATAACACATAGAGCTAAAGTGCCAAATAGAAAAACGTCAGGAAGGCAGTGTGAAACTTTTATAAGATTACATGGAGTAAAATGCTCTTTTTCAAATCACATTAAAATAAATTGAACATTATAAATATCAAGGGGGTAAATTGCCATAAACTCTATATAATAATATTAAATGTTTGTCCACTTGCATATCATCAGCCTATAAATAACTTCACAAGGGATCGGCTTTTCCACCACAATTGAGCCAAAAACACTTAAGCATACATACATACATATATCTTCACTAGCTACTTGGCCATAAAAATGGATCCCCAATACAGAGCCGTGAGGGATAAATTGATTGGTCCTAACTCCACTGAAATCATTGGCGCCATTCGACGTGATAGTTTCGACAAAGATCTTCTTTTCGGAAGTGCAACTGCGGCTTTTCAGGTTCACAATCTTGTTCTTTAATTTTCAAGTTCATGTTTCAGTATGTACATATATGGATCAAAATATCGTTTTGAATGTATGTTTCGGTCAGCTAAATTTTAAAGACTTTTCAAGAAATATGTGGAAAAACTAAGAAAAATTGTAAAAAATGTTACTAAACTAATAAAAATAACATATAGGTTGAAGGTGCAGCTAAAGAAGGTGGTAAGGGACCAAGTATATGGGATCATTGGACGCTCAATCAACCAGGTACTAAATTTCTCAGATAAGTCAAACCTTAAAAATAGAGATCTTTCTATAGAGACATGAAAAAATTCTTCACATATATATATATATATATATACATATATATATATATATATATATATATATATATATTGAGAGAATTGCATTTTTGGTACCGATTTTAAGTCAATTTCTATTTTTTATACTAAATAAAGAACTAAATAAACAAATAATGGCAATTTATCCCTATATTCATAATGTTTAATTTACCTCTTGATTTAAAAATAGCACTTTACCCCCTATAATCTTAATAAAGTTTCACACCGTCTCCCTGATATTTTTATATGTGACACTTTATCCCCCTGTGTTATTATAATGTGGCATTTTACACTCTCGGTGTTATGATAAATGTGACAATTTACCCCCCTATGTTACAAAACACTTTCCATGCACACTCTCAATTTCGACAAGTTGGTTACACTCTCCAAATGAAGGAGGTAAATTGCTTTGCAATTTTCACGGATGGTAAAGTGTTCTTTTTCAAATCATAGGAGGGTCAATTGAACATTATGCATTTCACAGGAGGTAAATTAGCATTAACTCACCAAACAAATGCAAGTCAACACATTTTATACCATAATTTAACAATTCACTCCACATTTAGTACCACCGTTAACTTTATTTGAAAGTCACCATCGAATTGATGACGTGACCGTTAAGTCAATTTAATTATTGTAAAATTAGTGTCATAACTTTTAATAGCTGAGAATTCTACCCTATAACATTTTGGGCTGGTAAAATTATGTAATTCTCTCTATAAATTTATATTAAAGTAGAGTAATAATAATGTCATCCAATATTTATTGGCAGACAAAGTATTGGATGGCAGCAATGGAGATGTTGCTGTTGACCAGTATCACAAATACAAGGTATTTACTAATTAATGTTAAAATAAATTTTCTTCTTTCGAAAAATTACTTGGGGCAATTTAATTTGAACTTTATCTTTTATTTATTATGACAAGTATTCTTTAAATTATATATTTTCAGGAAGATGTGGCGTCAATGAAGACTATAGGCTTGGAAGCTTACAGGTTTTCTATATCATGGCCTAGGGTATTGCCAGGTACATATTGATCCTTTCTCGGGATTCCAAAACTGAAAACATCGATCAAATGGTTAAATAAATGATCAACCATGGATCAAAATTTCGTTTTGAGTTTATATTTCGGTCAGCTAAACATTGGAAACTTTTTGAGAAATTTTTGGAAACATTAGGAAAAGTTGTAAAAACTGTTACTAAACTAAGAAAAATATAGTATCAGAATAACACCTTATTTTCATTTTCATTGATTTAAAAACGAAAACTTTTCGGTGTATTCGATAGAAAATATTGAAATTTTGATCCATATGATGAACTAGGTGGAAGAATAAATGCCGGCATAAACAGAGAAGGAATCCAATACTACAGCGATCTTATTGACGAACTCTTGGCTAACGGTATCGAGCCGTATGCGACTCTCTTCCACTGGGATCTTCCGAATGCTCTTCAACTTGAATATGGTGGCTTCTTATTTGATAAAATTGTGAAAGATTTTACCGAATTTGCGGAGTTGTGTTTTTGGGAATTTGGGGATCGTGTTAAAAATTGGATCACGTTCAACGAAGGATGGACCTATTGTAATTTTGGATACGTGGCGGGCACATTTCCACCCGGTCGCGGTTTGTCCGGTGAAGAGCAAAGAAATTCGAGATATGAAATTTGTGGTTACAAGGGTGGTGGGACTCAACAAATTTGTTCCCAAGGAGATGCAGGCACAGAGCCATATTTGGCGGCACACAACATGATCCTTGCCCATGCAAATGCAGTGAATTCGTACAGAAAACTATTTCAGGTGCATGGAGAATTAAATTGAGATTAATTGTTAACTATTTGATAATTTCAATTTCATTTATTTTGTTATAAATAAAACATATTAATTGATTATGCTTGGACCTAAATAGGAGAATCAAGGTGGAAAGATTGGGATCACAAACAACTGTCATTTTTTTGAGCCTCTCCATGATACCGATGAAGATAGGGATGCTTGCATTAGAGCTCTTGATTGGATGTTGGGATGGTAACTCAACTTCGATTTTCAATTACTTCTAAATTAATTCTTGTTACAATCGCATGACAAGTACAAATCTAGTTTGAATACAAAGTTTCACATTAAGTTTCATCTATTATTGCAATTAATTCTCGAGTGATTTAGGTTTGTGGCTCCAATAACGACGGGTGATTATCCTCCAAATATGAGGAAATCAGTAAAAGAACGACTTCCCACATTTTCTCCGGAAGAAACCAGACTAGTTAGGGGTTCTTACGATTTTTTGGGACTAAATTATTATACAACTTGGTATGCAACCAATACACCCAGACTACCAGGTGAAAAACCAACTTATCTCTCAGACCAGGAGCTGACCACACAAAGTAAGTATTTAAATTTCTAAACCTTTTATAATTTGAATCACAAATTTTCTTGTTTTATTTTTTATTTTTTATGATCTATTCCCTCATGTTTTACACTTTTTGTACTTTTCTTGTTCAACCTCTATATTTGTAGCTGAAAGAGACGGTGTTTCAATTGGTGATCCGGTAAACCTACTTGTCCTTATAAACATTTTTTTTCATAAGTTTATGGATTAGATTAGATAATAACGATTTTCATTTTTCATTATTGTTCAGACTGGTGCAACTTGGCTATTTATTGTTCCAAGAGGAATTTACAATCTATTGGTCTATGTAAAGGAGACATATAAGGCTGAACTCATTTATATTACCGAGAATGGTAACTTAATTTGCATATTTAATATTAATTTTATTTGTATTAAACAAATTATATGAATTTTCAATGAAATTTCCATATTTTCATTTATACATATAGGGATGGCAGAAGTCAACGATACGAGCCTTACAATTTCAAAAGCTAGGGTGGACCCTCTACGAGTTAGATACTACAATGAGCATCTTTGGTACCTTAGAAAAGCAATTGTGTAAGTCATAAGTCTAGCAATTATGGTTTATTTAAGTGGTTAAGTCTACATTCTTGAAATTATAGAATAAAATTTTCAATAATATTCATTTAATTAAGATTGTTTGTGCTTATTTGCAGAGAGGGTGGTGTTAATGTGAAGGCTTATTTCTTATGGGCATTTGCTGATAATTTTGAATGGGCTGAAGGATACACAAGTCGATTTGGTATCTTTTATGTAGATTATAAGGACGGACGATATACAAGAGTTCCTAAAACTTCAGCTATATGGTGGAAGAATTTCTTCACTAAAAGGATCAAGCAGGGCTCGTTGAAGAGAGAAGCTAAAGAAGTTGATCGTGATTATGATTTGAGGAAGAAATCTAGAACCAACAATGCGTAAATTGCTCATTCTAGTTTGGTTTGAGCTCATAAAATGGTGTTTTTTTTTTGTTTAAGCCAATAAAACCAAGTTTGTTTTTGCTTAAGTTTGCTTTTGCTTGTATTCGTCATTGAGTAATTTGCTTATGTTTGTATTCATCAACGGCCATTTGGAGGCATTATTAATTGAATTATGGTTTTGTTTTGTTCATTTTTATATTTATTTATATAATATTTTAATGTGATCATTGTATTGAATAATAGCAGAAAAAAGAAAAAAAATCAATTTATACCTTAAGAAATTGTATGCAATTAGAAATCATACAAGTGATTTTGAATCGGACAAGTTCTTTGAATTTATGAGTGGTCTCCCAGAGTTTTAAATAAACGTAAAATACATTTTTATCGATTTTAATTTAAATAAGAAAAAAAAAACAGTTTTGTAAGTGGTATTGAATTGAATATTAAAAATAGAACAAAGTGACAAACTATAGTGGAGAAGTAACAAGAAGGTTTATAAAATATAGATGAATTAATCGATCAAGTATAGAAATTAAAAGAGTCAACTAAGAATTGTGTCATTAAGAATTGTTGGTCAATCTTCAATTATCTTTAAACCTTGGACCCAATTAATAGATAGTTGAGACTTGGAGGTTAAATGGAAATTATGGAAGCTTGGGCATTAACGGTTGCATTATACTTTGGCATGTGGAAATTTCATTTCTCAACGTAACTATGATAATGTAATATCAAAACAATAATTCAATCTATGATAAACATATCAAAACAATACTTTTTTACTAATCACCTATAGAAAAGAAAAAATATTGGATTAATTTTGTCACCTAAGTTCTTCTATGAAAAACATGCAAATATGTGAAATTTGGGAAAAAAAAATGAGTAAGAAATTCTTGGTTAATATTAATTTTATTTTCGTTAAAAGTGAATCAGTGGTTCAATCAGTTCATTAGTTCACCGATTTTACCGATTTTTCCAGTTCGAACTGGATAGAACAATACTGATTTTGAAAGACTGAATGGATCGAATTGACATCAGATTACCGGCTAAATAGGTATGTCAAGAAAGACAAGGTTGGGGGAATATTAAGTTATCAATAATAATTCATCTTTTACATAGACAACCTAAGAGTATTTATAGAAGAAAGTAAAACATTCATACTTCAAATATAATTCCATCATTCCTAACTCCAACACTCCTACTCAAGCTATAACCCTAATACTCTCTAACAATATTCTTCTAATTCTGCCTGTTAATTATGCTAACATCCCCCCTCAAATTGATGCTGTTCTATCAAGAAGCATCAACTTGTCAACCATGAACTGATGTCGAGGACGAGGTAGATCCTTGGTGAAAATATCAACAATTTGGTATTCAGTAGAAATGTGTGGAACCGTAAATTGATAACACTTGCAGCAGTTGTTGATCATCAATGGTGAGCCAAACATAAATCCTTCAGATCCATAGAAATAAATACCGGTACTCGATATCCTCGAAAAAAAAATTGTGGGAGTATCCACAAAACCAAGAAGTGTATCCACAAAATCGTGGATCACACTGTTGGTCCCATAGTGGTTACAATGAGGTCACGGGGGGTGGGAATAGACCTCTGAACCTTAAAAACTTTTTCTCTCTTTTTCTATAAGACGAGTTCGCTTATCAGCAGGGTAAGATGACCAAGCTGATAAGCAGAGTAGGCTACTTAGCTGATTTAGCTTATCAAGCTTATATGATCAGAGTTTCAAACCATGATGCAACGGATATGTATGTGTGTTTTTCAATCAATGTTTTCAACTCAGTTTAAATTTTAAAGCACAAAGAAAGTTTTACCCCAAGTTAGAAATTCCTCAATTTAAAAGACTCTTCTTTTAAAATATTTACTTAGCTTATGAAATATGTAATGCAAGACAAGTAAAGTAATAACATAGTGGTTCGGCAGGAACAAATCCTCTTAGTCCATTCTTCTAAATCACACAGATTTAGGTGTCACTATAAACACAAAGTAACTAGTACACAGCTTGGGATTTTACAACATATGACAAGCCTCAAGTCGAACACTGAGGTAGATCACTAAGAAAAACCTACTCTAAAGCACTTAGCTAAAGAACACTTAAGCTTTACAGTAAATGATAAGCCTTAAGTAAGAACACCTAGTTCACTCTCGAAAAATCACTCAGATTAACCTTGCTCTTTTAATATAGGAGATCACTTAGAAAACCTATACTACGAAGTTATATCATTCACAAAAATGGATATAAACTCCTTCAATTCTCAGTTGAATGTCATTCAAATAGACAAGAGTTTGGTCTTGTTCTTCAAAAATTTGCTCCGTCAGCAAAAATGACTTTGCTTGTGATCAGACGACTCACCTGATGGATTCTTGCTGTAAAGATGTGATCTTGAAATGTGCAAGTCTCTCTTCAATCTTCAGTCCCTGGTCTATTCATACTCTTGGATTTAAAAATTTGCCCGTTAAAGATAGATGAAATTACACTTTAATTATGAGCAACGGTCTTCATTTATACGGCATCTTTTGCAGATTGTTCTCTGTACACTCTGTTGTACGGATATCTACTTTATGTCTGTCGCATTTAATGCACTCAACTTGTTACCGTTGATGAGCTTACTGACCGACTTCACTTAGCTGATAAGATTACTCTGTTGATGACTACTCTGCTGATTCAAGACTGAACACATCTATCTTGACTCGGCTGATGATAACCAAGCTGATCTTACTGATCTGATATTCCCACGTAGCTAATTTGGTCACTTAGCTTCCAGACCGTGAGAGAGGTTTACTAAGCTTTTCAGTTCTTAGTTGATGACTTCCTTTTTAAACTTTTTGTCATCTTCAAAACCTTCTACTCAATTCTTAACTCAACTGATAAAATTACTTAGATGTTCTTGAGTTAATAACTTTTTCCAACACACACTTATCTCAAAAACCAAAAAAAAAATCTTGGGGGCATCCACAAAACCAAGAAGTCTATCCACAAAATCGTGGATCACACTTATCTAAGAGAGAACAAATGAATAACCCGGTAAGTTCCACCAAGAAGTACGCCACAGTCGTGTAGCTAATGCAATGTACAAAACGATGACAACCAACTACCACAATGTTAATCAACAATTCAAAACAATACCACACACTAATAACTCGACAAACCCACAAAAAAAAACAAATCTAACACCTATCCAGCGAAGAATTGATAAAAGATCTACCCAAAATCAATAAACAAATTTCACAAATACTAATGACCCAAAATAGCAACGAAGATATCTAGATCCACCAAACTCAGAATTACGAATCCCATCAATGAACAATGGCGGGAGATGGCAGCGAAAGATTGAGACAAACATAAACTTTGAAGTTGGCATCATTGGATTTGTTGGGATTCAGTAAGATAAACAATCCTTCAGGCAGTGGAAATTAAAATTTTTAAGGGCCTCTTAGATGAATCTTGCCAGGATACAATCTGGATATATATATATACATATATATATATGAATGTAAATAAAATGATAATAAAACTTAGTGTAAAGTTTTACCTATCTCCTTGCAAATCCAAGCTTGGCAAAAGTGTAGATACGTTTCCTCCTTTCTTTTGCACCTTTGATCCTCAAGTTTACGTAGCCTCCACGTGTTGCGCCTCTACAAGTTGATACACCACAATATCACGAAAACCTTAATAATTCTAATCGGCTAGAACATAGAAATTATCAAGATCTAAACTAAAGAACAAAAGAGCAAAAATCAAAAATTCCTCTTGAGAGAGAGAGAGTTCGGCCGAGAGAGAGAGAGAGAGAGAGAGAGAGAGAGAGAGAGAGAGAGAGAGAGAGGAGATAGATTATTTTTCAAGACTTATTTTTCTCTTGTATGTATTTCTTGTGTTGTGTTTCATATGATATATATTTACATATATATAGATATCTCCCATCTCCTAATCCTATTAGGAATAGGATTTAAGTCTTCTCTTTTCCTACATGGGCCATGGCCTTTTAATTGGAAGACTAAGTCTTCTAATTAATTAATGGCCCAATCTCTTTAATTAATTGTGGTCTTATTTAATTTCTCAATTAAATGACCCAATTAATTAATTAATCTCTCATTTAATTAAATTAGACTCTAAGCCTATTTAATTAAATATTTCTATAATTAATTAAATCAAATTTAAATTAATTAACTTACAAATTAAATTCCAATTTAATTTATAATCTTGATCCAATCCAATCGGATCTCGCCCTGCTCCAATTGGGTCGACCCAGTCGATCCACTTGTTCTTTGTTTCCTTGCTCGCTTCATGTGTATTGTGTATGCCCCCGTAGGTTCACCACATAATTGGCCGCGGGTTATAATTAAATATTCATTTAATTATTCAAGTATTAAATACTTAAAATCAATCGAGCACCCCTGCTAATTTGGGAATTCTCCCACACTCTACAGTCGATGTCTTGCCAAAAGCCCATGGAGCCCAATCACTGGTGAATTAATTCAGTGAACCTTTTAATCATTTACAATTGCCATTTACGACATGATCTCTCCATTAGTCGAGACTTAATGGTATGGACTTTTCATCGGTTACCTTTCTTCGTCTTGACGTTATGCACTCTGGTCTCGAAACAATTCTCTTTGACTAAATCTTTATGAGCTACTTTCATAAAGTTGTCAGATACCTCGGCCGAGGGTTTTACCAGAATTAGTTTCTCACAGAAATCCATAGGAGAATTTCTCAACCTATCAAGTCGGGTCAATGGATCCCATGTTGATGATACGAACCTGCATATGAGTTCCCCTATACCCAACGTGAATCCTCAGAGACCTTCTGGTAATCTTCAGTCGGTCGGAACTCACATTAAAGCATAGACGTTCTCGCACCAGATAAACCCTATCACCTCAAGTATTAGAGATCGTTCCTCGTATTCTATTGCAAATAGGAATAACTTCGACCCCGATATGCGACTAACGCTTCCATGGTGAGTTATTTCCTAATTGGGGTATTCAGTGCACTTGCCTTCCCAGCAAGTCACCCACTTCTGTGTATCGACTATCCCAGTCACGCTTGTGGACCCCAGCGTCCTCCAGTTCATCGGAGTATACACATCAGTGAGTGTCTAACTAAATCCAATGATGTTCTTTCTCAAATGGATTCTACGACTCTTGAATATGTTCTAGATCACGGCCTTGGAGATCAGTCCATGGGTTGTCCCATAGCCCTGTGATCTAAGTACTTCTATCCTTATACTTAGATAATTATTACATAAGATAAAGTTGACCATTTAATAAGATGCATTTATTAATCTAAATTGAATAGTTCCTTATTTATTACAATAAATAGCAGCCATACAGTTGGCTTGCCGGACACTATTTCTATCAATCTCCCACTTGTACTAAAGCCAACTTCTTATGTTCTTGAGTCCCATTTTGTGTAGATGTTTCTCGAATGCATTTTGTGGCAGTGGCTTCGTAAGCGGGTCCACTGTATTATCTTCCGAGTCGACACGTTCCATCTTTATGTCTCCTCTACCAATGATATCCCTTATCAAATGGTATCGTCTCAGTACGTGCTTGGATTTTTGATGAGATCTCGGCTCCTTTGCTTGCGCTATTGCTCCATTGTTATCACAAAAGATAGTAATGGGCTCAGCAATGCTAGGTATCACATCCAGTTCTTAGATGAAGTTTTTCATCTAAACACCTTCCTTTGCAGCTTCACATGCTGTAATATATTTCGCTTCGTTGGTGGAATCTGCGGTAGTATCTTGCTTGGAGCTTTTCCAGCTTACACCACCACCATTGAAGCAAAACACATATCCAGATGCTGACTTGAAGTCATCTACATCACATTGGAAGCTTGAATCTGTAAAGCCTTCCAATTTCAATTCTCCTCCACCGTATACCAAGAACAATTCTTTAGTCCTTCTCAGGTACTTCAGAATTGCCTTCACGGCTACCCAGTGCTGCTCTCCTGGATCAGACTGATAGTGACTAGTAACGCTCAATGCGTAGGCTACGTCTGGTCTAGTACATAACATACCATACATTATGCTTCCTATAGCGGAGGCATACGATATTTGAGACATTTTGCTCCTCTCTTCAGGTGTCTTTGGGGCCATAGACTTAGAGAGTGCAATTCCATGTCTCATGGGAAGTAATCCTCTCTTGGATTCTTCCATACTGAATCTCTTCAGTATTTTTGATAGAAATAGTGTCCGGCAAGCCAACTGTATGGCTGTCATTTATTGTATCAAATAAAGGAACTATTCAATTTAGATTAATAAATGCATTTTTATTATATGGTCAACTTTATCTTATGTAATAATTATCTACGCATAAGGATAAGAGTCCTTAGATCACAGGGCTATGGGACGACCCGCGAACTGATCTCCAAGACCGTGATCTAGAACATATTTAAGAGTCGTAGAATCCAATCGAGATAGGACATCGTTGGATTCGGTTAGACTCTCACTAATGTGTATACTCCGATACTGGAGAACGCTGGGGTCCACGAGCGTGACTGGGATAGTCGATACACATAAGTGGATGACTTGCTGGGATGGCAAGTGCACTGAATACCCCAATTAGGAAATAACTCACCATGGAAGCGGTAGACGCATATCGGAGTTGAAGTTATTCCAATTTACAATAGTATACGAGGAATGATCCCTAAATACTTGAGGTGATAGGGTTTATCTGGTGCGAGATCGTCTATACTTAGATGTGAGTTCCGACCGACTGGAGATTACCAGAAAGTCTCTGTGGATTCACGTTGGGTATAGAGGGACTCGTATGCAGGTTCATATCATCAACAAATGATCCATTGACCCGACTTGATAGGTTGGGTATGGATTTCTGTGAGAAATTAATTCTGGTAAAATCCTTGGCCAAGGTATCTGACGGCTTTATGAAAGTAGCTCATAAAGATTAAGTCAAAAAGAATTATTTCGAGATCCGAATGCATAAAGTCAAGACGAATTAAAAGGACACCGATGAAAATTCCATGCCCTTAAGTTTTTACTGGGAGATCGATCGATGGAGAGATTATGTCGTATATGGTAATTGTAAATGATTAAATGGTTCACTGAATTAATTCACCAGTGATTGGGCTCCATGGGCTTGTGGCCAGACATCGACCGTGGAGTGTGGGAGAATTCCCAAATTGGCAGGGGTGCTAATTTTGGAATGATCAATCGACAGAGTGTACGATTGATTTAGAGTATTTAATACTCGAGTAATTAAATGAATATTTAATTATAACCCACGGCCAATTATGCGGTGAACCTACGGGAGCATACACAATACACATGAAGCGAAAGCGAGGAAATGGAGAACAACTGGATCGACTGGGTCGATTGGGTTGACTGGGTCGACCCAATTGGAGCAAAGGTGATCCGATTGGAATTGGATCAAGACTGTAAATTAAATTGGAATTTAATTTATGAGTTAATTAATTAAATTGGATTTAATTAATTATGGAAATATTTAATTAAATAGACTTAGAGTCTAATTTAATTAAATGAGGGATAAATAAATTAATTGGGTTATTTAATTGAGAAATTAAATGAAGACCCAATTAATTAAATCAAGTATGGGCCATGAATTAATTAGAAGACTTAGTCTTCCAATTAAAAGGGCCATGCCCATGTAGGAGAGTTAGAAGACTTAGAGTCCTAGTCCTAGAAGGATTAGGATGATGAGATGCTTATATATAGGAGACTATATGTCATATCTCATACACACAACTCAAGAAGCAAAAACCTAAGTCTAGCGAAATTCTCTCTCCCTCTCTCTCTCCTCAAATCGGCCAAACCCTCTTCCCATTTAGAAGAGTTTTCGTTTTTCGATTTTTGCTCCCATCTTGTTCCCTAACCGTAGATCTTGATAAATCCTATGTTCTAGCCGATTAGAATTTATTAAATTTCGTGATATTGTGGTGTATCAACCCGTAGAGGCGCAACATGGGGCGCTCCAACAAGCTTGGGATCGAGCCACAAGCTTGGGATCGAGCCAACCGAAGGGAGAAACGCAACGACTTTGCTAACGGCAGGGATTTGCAAGAAGACAGGTATAACTTGAAACTAAGTTATTATTGTCGTTTTAATATTCATATATATACATCCAGTTTAGTATCCTGGCAAGATTTCGTAAGAGGTCCTTAAAAATTTTAATTTCCGCTGCGTAAAGGGCTGTTTATCTTACCGAATCCCAACAATTTTATCTATGTATTGTGATTGGAGAGGCCCAACAGTCCTTTCGATTTATCTCAGTAGATCCTTATACCTAGTACTATGTCAAGAAAGACAAAGTTGGGTAATATTAAATTCTTATTAATAATCCATCTTTTACATAGACAACCTAAGAATATTTATAGAAGAAAGTAAAATATTCCTAATTCAAATAGAATTCCATCACTCCTAATTCCAACACTCCTACTCAAGATATAACCCTAATACTATCTAACAATATTCTTCTAATTCTGCATGTTAATTCTGCTAACAAGGTCGAACCTGCTGGTCCGGTCCAATTTTTAAACACTGATTATGAATAACTAATGACCTGAATTCAGTTGATTAAATCTGCATGTTCAATTTGGTTAATTTTAATCTCTAATCAATAAATATCAAATGGGGTGGATGATGGTGCCATAAGTAGGGCCTACGTTCTAGTTAAGTATAATATGAAATTGTTAATACCTATTTGGGTTGGATTAAAAACTAATGGAATCAAAATTAGTATTCATAATGGTCTATCAATAGTGGAGGTAAATTACTTAACCATTTGAACTTCAACTCAATTCAGTGAGGTACCTTCAGATGCTTAGCTTAGATAAATTGTAAACTAATATTTATATATAAAAGTGGTAACTTTAAGGCAAACCCAATGCTGGGGGCTAGGGGGAGTTCCGAAGCTCCCCAGCTGCCCCTGCCCCTGCCCCCAGCTCTATTCCATTTAATTTCAAGTTAGTTCTTCCTCACTCTCACCATTATAATAATTATATAATAATAATAACAAATATACTAATAATAATATAATTAAATTAATAATAATATTAAAATATATAAATTAAGAATAATAATAATAAAAACATTCATTAAATTGCCGGAGTACAACACGAAAATACATCATTGAATTAAAAAAAGTCTTAGCACGCAATAAAGGAAAATAAAATGAAATACAATAACACACATCATCGGTAATTGGATATGACAAGAATTTAATTAATTAAGATCAAAACCACCTCTTCCTTCACTTGACGAACCTCCAGACGAACCTGAAAATAAGCGTTTTGTAGGCCCTTTTTTTTGAATTTCTTTCCTTAGACCTTTCCAATAAGCCTTTATCTGGAGTGTACGAAGAACAATCCATGGACATAATTCGATATTCATTAGCGATTTGGTCGTCGAGTCTTTTAGCTTCATTTTCTCGTTCTTTCTTTTCGGGGTCCATTTCTTTTTGTTGGAGATTATCCTCATGCCTTTTTTTGGCATCCCACCTCTAACATTGCTGCTGTTTCCGACATTTGTCACATCATTTCATTAAATTGAGCAGTTGTTTCTAAGCTTGACGAAGCCTTTTCTTTGGATTTTTTTGCAATCTTTGTTCCTATAGGTCTCGCACTATATTTGTGCGACGGAGGAGTCTCCAAATTTTCATTGTTGGGCTCCGCTTGACTGGGTGAAAAATCATTCGGCGGAGGTGACGGATAATAAATACCTTCTTCTATATCAAGCGTTGGTTGAGATGACATACCAGGCATGAATTGAGAAGTTTGAAATTGAGTTTGGGTTTTAGTATGCGATTCAATAGACCATATCACCCAATCCTTTGCAACCTGCCAGCAGTGATCGAACATCCAAGGGTTTCCAACTTCCGTCTTATATAATAACAGCGCCAAACGATGCTACAAATACCAAAAAATGAATGGTAAAATGAAATAAAGATAATGCTAATAATGTAATTGAGTTTGAAACACTATATTTTCACAACATTTACCTCATCCGTCAGGTTAGTTCCACTTGCGCATTGGTTATGTGCTTTAATACATGCCGAGTTCCATTTGTCCATACTTTTGAAATATGTTTTTTTCCGATGGCTAGTAATTGCAGCTTTCGTCCGTACTTCATAATGGACACCTGCAACATCAAGAATTCGGTACATCATTGTGATAATCTTCGTCCATAAAGATTTTCCCTCTTGGCCAATACCGGCTATGTTATCCTCAGAGCACTCGATGTATGCTCTCGTCAACGCTATATCTTCTTCGTTCGACCAAATGCGAGAAATTTTCGATTTCAAAATTTGTGTTTATTTAGAAGAAGTTGATGTCGAATGAAATTATGATACAAAAATACCCATTTAAATAGAGAAATTCGGATAGCCTTTGAAGATTTCCTTGCTTACGTGGCAACTTATAATTTATTGATGATATCTCATCAGATATTCTGCACAATAATACGAAATTGTGGAGGAAAATTAGAGTTCTGAAAAAGTTGATGATATTTGATCAGATATTCTGCACAATAATACCAAATTGTGGAGAAAAATTAAAGTTCTGAAAAAGTTGATGATATTTGATCAGATGTTCTGCACAATAATTCCAAATTGTGGAGGAAAATTAAAGGGCAAAATTATTTGATGATATTTGGTCTCGTGATGGTTCAAAGATATTTACAATGATCTGCAACCCACTAGTACATTATTGAACTTTTGGCAAATATATGGTTTGATTTTGCAATCCAAGTTCTTCAACCCACTAGCCCAATAGCACAATAATACCAACTTTATAAGATTATCTTCCAAACACACATCCATTGGCAGAGATATGATTTTATTACATTATTGAAGTTTTGTTTTAAATATTATCAACTTTACCCCCTATCAGTTTGGTATATTTCTGATACATTAATTATGCTTTAATTTTCCTCCACATTTTGGTATTTAGATAGCAGAATATCTAATAAAAAATCATCAACAAATTGTAAGTGGCCACGTAAGCAAGGAAATCTTCATCCATTATCCGAATTTCTCTATTTAAATGGGTACTTTGATATCATAACTTCATTCCACATCCACCTCTTCTAAACAAACACAAATTTCCAAACCGAAAATGTTACGCAATTGGTCTCGTGATGGTTCTAGTTCAAATTCGAGCCAAAGTAATTTTTATGTTCTATAATGAAGATGTATATTTGACGAAGAATTTGCTAAATTATTTGATGAGGCTCAATAACATTCTATTTCCACTGCCATAGCTCAAAGTAATGAAGCTTCTGCATACCGTGGTTCTATTCCGGGGCATAAATTTAGGAACAGGAACCACCAACAACGGCACAGAACACTAATGGTAGATTACTTCGTGGAAAGACCGTTGTACTCAAATGAGGATTTTCGATGCCGTTTTCGGATGAAGCGTCCCCTATTCCTTCGTATTCTTGCGGGCTGCGAGCGAGTAAACCCATACTTTCGACAAAGATTCGATGCTGTAAAGCAACCAGGGTATTCACCCATATTAAAGGTAAAGATTGCTATTTGTTTATTAGCTTATGCATACATATCTGATTCCCTTGACGAAAATCTTCGTGTTGCGGAGACGACAGCTGCCGAGATGGTGCGCGAGTTTTGCTCTACCATTTTAAGACTATAAAAAGACGTGTACCTTCGTCGTCCAATGCATGCGGATCTGGTAATACTTACACAAAAAGCTGAAAGGCGTGGATTCAGGGATGATCGGTTCCCTGGATTGCATGCATTGGTCATGGAAAAATTGTCCAACTGCATGGCAAGGGAGCTATTCGGGAAGAACCAACAAAACCACCATTGTTCTTGAAGCAGTGGCTTCACATGATACTTGGATATGGGATGCTTTTTTTGGCGTGCCTGGAACAATGAACGATATAACTGTCCTTGGTCGTTCACCTTTGTTCGACGAACTCACTTCTGGAAAAGTTCCGGGTGTTGAGTATGTGGTGAATGCCAACAAATACCACATGCCGTACTATCTTGCTGATGGTATATATCCTAAATGGGGAATGTTGATCCAATCATTTAGGAACCCCAGAATCCCTCAACAACAACTGTTCTTAAAGTATCAAGAATCATATTGAAAGGATGTTGAACGAGCTTTCGGAATTCTTCAAGCTCGGTTCCAAATTGTAAATCAATCCGGAAGAGGATGGCATACAGAGGACGTGTCCAATATTACGTTATCTTGTGTAATACTTCATAATATGATTGTCAAGGACGAACATGATGATTACAGCGATGATGACTCAGACGACGATGATACAGACTTAAGAACATCTCGTAGGGCTCGTGCAAAAATTTATGATGTAGGTGAGGTTGATAGCGAAAATCCAGTAAGAAGAAATCAAACATTGGATGATTGATTATAAGTCGCGTCATAACACAATACGATCGACATATATTAAATTTAGACTTTAAAAAGACTTAATGGCCAATGTGTGGGCAAGATTTGCATCGCAGGCATAAACCGTGTTTGTGAGATGTATTTCAAATTAATTCGTATTTTGTTTAGGCGTTATATTGCTTAAGTGTTTTTCCACTTGTTTGTTTTTATTTTGTTTAAGTGTTTTCTTGCTTAAGTGTATGTTAAATTGTTTGTTCTTATTTTTTTTCATTGCAAATTATTAAAATTTATATTGGTGATTTAAAGTGATAAATATATTAACAAAAATTTCAACACAAAAATATTATAAATAAAGTATGAAATTGAATTTTTTTGTCCAAGTTTTTAAATTATATTTTCAAAGTATTTTAAAAATTATATTATTCAAATATATATATATATATATATATATATATATTAAAATGATTTAGTTTTAATTGTCATTTTTCAAAATAAAATTAAAATTTTAATTCAATAAATTAAAATGTCACAAAAAATATGAAGAATAAAAGTTAAAGAAAAAAATTTGAACTATAAACTATATCACAAATCACATAAATATACTACACTATTAAATAATAATACAAACTAAAAACTAAAATAAAAAACAAAAAAATTAATAATATATTCTAATCAGGGGATGCCACTTGGCGTCCCCTGATTGCTGCCTGGGCACACGCGCCCAGGTAGCTGACAGACGCTTAGACGCGCCTGCCAAGGTAGCTGGGAGCTCCTTGGAGCTCCCCAACTACCCCCACCCCTCCCACTCCCCCTCCCCCCATTAATTATTAAGATCTCAACCCCTCCCCCTAGCACCAACCCCCCCATTGGGTTGGCCCTTACCCAGCGTTCCCCAATACCCTCTCCGAAGTACCAGGACAAAACCTAGTTGGAATACGACCCGAACCCAACAAATTTAGCTGCCTAAAATCTCGATTCGACCAGATCCCAAACACAATTTTGGTCCGGACCCTTTTTTTTTTTAATATATGAAACCTATTTTTTGTTTAATGGAAATTTAATTTTCATAGGAAAAAATTGTCGATAATTAAGCTAAATATAAATATAGTAGGTGTTTTATTATATTAGAATCATGGCTTATATTAGTTAAAACTTGAAATAAATTGTCTAGCTGTTGGGTTCTCTAATAAAAGTCTCCAAGCATTTGAGATTTTTTTTAGTTTGAGACCTTTTAGAGAAAAGAATAAAAAGTGAAATTATTACAATATAGTTTTACCAAATCTTGTTTAAAAGTTAGTAAAACTTTGGCAACTGGACCCACATTGTATTAAAACAAGATATTGTATCAATAATTGACCCATTAAGAGCATCTCCCATGGTACACAAAATCCTATTTTTTTCACCTAATTTAGATGTTTTTAGCCTCCCACCCTAAATATACGGATTTTTTTTTAGCCTCCCATGGTGGTCAATCACAATTTCACCATTTCACCAAATCCTATTTTTACACCAAATTTTTTGGTGAAGGAATTTACATCTCCCACCATTCCACCATTTCACAATTTTTTACACCAAATCCTATATTTATCACCAAATATAGGAAAAGAAATAGGATTTGGTGTAATTGTCCCTATTTGTTTAATTAGCATCTAATTGCATGATTAGCAACATATTGACATGTTTATTATGATTTATATGTATTTAACTATATTTTAAATATTTTATTGGCTTTTTATTAAATATATACATTAATTATTATTAATAAAAAATTATTGTTATTAAAAATAAATATTCTTTACATTATTGTTAATTAATTCTATATTTTTAGGTATAATAATCAATTAATTTATTGATTTTTATCAAATAAATACACTAATTATCATTAATAATTAAAATTCAATAAATGGCAACAAATCCTTTAATGAAATACATTGTTAATAAAACGACAATAAGCTACATTTATATTATTAAACCTAAATAATACATGAAAATAAAATACATGACGACAAACTTCTTAATGAAACACACATTTAATTAAACAACATAATGAGTTACGATGAACTAAGAAGACTGGCCAACATCGGAATTTGATAAATCAAGGAGAGCACAATGAACTAAGAAGAAGACTGGTTGCACACTTGTGGGATAAACGTAGCCAAATAGGTGATGATGACGATGATGAGTGAGATGTTTTGTAATGAGTTACAATTATTTCGTTTTGCAATGTTGTTTTTTCTTTATCAGTTTGTAATGTTGTTTAATTATGCGAGTGTTTATGAAAATGTTATTTATGTTATGATTTTATTATATGTATAACATTTTGAATTAATAGTATTACATGTTTTAATGATTTTTCATAACTTATATAGCATAAAATTTAATTAACATAGTTATAAAAATTTAATACTTTTAAAAATGATTTGTAATTGTAAATAACACTTTAAAATTGATAATATTGTGTTGAAAATTTAATGAAATAAAATTATGATAAACATCAAATTTATTATTTGGTGACACATTTGGTGAAATACCATGGGAGATCAAACCAAATCCTATTCTCTAAAAACGGTGAAATGGCAAAATATTATTATTTTATAATTTGGTGTAAATTTTGATGAAAACCATGAGAGGCGAAAAACACCATTTTTCACCAAAAATGGTGAAATGGTGAAATGGTGTGCTAACCTAACTTTTGGTGAAAAAAATAGGGATGACCATGGGAGATGCTCTAAGACAACCTAACTTTTGGCTCTTTATTTATGAAGGTAAACAGTGAATCTGAATGTGAACTTTCTTTAGTGGCCCCAATAACGAAGGAGCCGAAGCTTAAACTAAACCATCGTATTAAATCCAATCTCATTAATTTGGACAAGTAAACAAGTAGACTAAGCTTAAACAAGACGCATGGCTAATTTTGAGTATATTTTTTAAATTAAGAAAACAAGTTTGAAATTTTTAGTTGGAAAAAAAAAAAATAAACCGGGTACCCGATAATGACCAGGTTCGGGTCGCTCGTCTGGCAGCGGGTTTAAGCCCACAAGGTAAAAACCCGTCCATTGACTTTGGGTTATATCATTTGGGCTAAATTAATTTTGGATGGAGGTTGACAACTTAACACCAGTAAGTAAAAATGTTTGACATCTATACATTATATATTTGAAGGGTGAGTGTTGAGTTTAATTGATAAGTTTTGATTAAATCTTAATTTTCTAGAGTTAATTTTTTTTTTTAAATCTTTAAAACTCTATTATTGGCCATCACTTTTATGAAACGTCCCAGTGAAGCAAGAACCAATGAGTTGCCCCTAGAAAATAGACAAAAATTAGGAAAATTGTTAACTCTTAAATAAATTATGAAACGTCCACCATTAAATTGCTCCTAAAAAGTAGCTAAAAATTAAGAAATTTATTTAGTACAAAGTGAGATAGGAAATATCTCAATTAGAGTCAATATAGAATAGGAAATATTTGAACCAATTTAACTTTAGTAAACGTGTTCGTTATCATATATATAAATCTGATATAAAATAAGTTAGTTCCAATCTTAGTAAATTTGCATACCAAAATGGCCCTTATCAATATCTATATATTATATGCTTTAAGGTAATTTTGATTATAATATATTAATTTTAATCAATTCAATTTTTTTTTTTTATATTTTTGGCCTTTCAAAAATTCTTTAAGTAAATTAGTACACAAATTATGGGCATAATTTATGATTGCAACTTCTAAATTTAATGTCGTAATAAAATATTATCATTCTTGTATGAACCTAATAATGAAACTTTATTTCATTTATATCATGATTTTATGGAGGTTTAGTAACTGACAAAAAATTCCTTTTAATTCAGTAATTCAAAATAATTTGCATTCCATAAATAAATATTCATTATTGTCATAAAACACACAATAAATATGGAGGAAAATTCACTTTTGGTACCAAACATTTACCAACTTAACACTTTTCATGCTCAGCTTTCTCGAAAAACAGATTTCATACCATGATTTAAAACCGTTCAACGCATTTGCTTCAACCGTTAATTTTTGGACAACAATAGCGCACGTGACCTTTTTCTTTTTGACTCTTTAGGGGGAAATTTACTATTGGGCAAAAATACCTAAATATAGGGAGGGGGTAATTGCAATTATGGCCGCCCCAATCCCTCTCTGTTCAACTCCGGCACCACAACCACCGCCTCCATCTCCTCCTCAGTCGCCACCACCGCCACCACCACCGCCACCCTATTCTTCTTCTTCTTATGTCCTTACTGACCTTCACATCTTCTGTATTGCCGAAAAACCCATCGGTAAAGCCCTCTACCCCCATCAACACTGCCGCCCGCCACCCAACTCAACCTAGCAAAATCAAATTGGAGCTTTATAGTCAAAACGTGTGTCTTCAATATATCCCTATTTGGCAGGAATTCAATAATACAATTTTCAACTGAACCTTCACATCATCTGTAACAATGGTACTTTTTTTCTCATTCTCTCTGTTGTTTGACAAGTAACTTAAATTTGGTAAAACTAAAACATTCTGAGAAGGTGGTGGTGGCGCCTGAGAAGTAAATGGAGATGGTGGTTGTGGTTCCAGAGTTGAAGAGGGAGGGATTGGGGCGGCCATAATTGCAATTACCTCTCTCTATATTTAAGTATTTTTGGCTAATTGCAAGTTCCCCCCCTAAAGAATTGAAAAACAGTCACATGCGCGACATGCGACTTTTGCTGTCCAAAAATCAACGGTCGAAGCAAATGTGTCGAATGGTTTTAAGTCATGGTATGAAATCTATTTTTTGAGAAAGCTTCGTCTAAAAAGTGTTAAGTTGGAAAAAGTTTGGTATCAAAAGTGAATTTGACACCGAATTTGGCCGTTCAAAATGGATTCATGAATTCTGATTTATTTGATATGCATTTACCTAAGTAGTAATATATAAAATACATGTACGTCCCTTTGTTTTCATGCATGTATCAATAGATTCATGTAAAACCTCTGGGATCCATATCTGAACCTACTCATGGGAGTTGTCCATGATATCTATAAATGCCCCATTCCCCATTAGCCTAAAGAATCAATTGAAAACTAATAAGAAAGTTATCGTTTGCAGAGTGTTTCTTCATATTAGTGGATTCTATAGAGTGGCGAGTTGAGTGATTTTACTCTTATCTCATTGGTGGATTCCATTGAGTGGCGAGTTTGTTTTCCCGAGATGTTCGCTTGTGTTTCCTCTTCCAATTCTTCCCTAAGTTCGTGTCAAAGTGGTACCAGAGCTTGACGATCATGGCTTGGCGACGTGGAGGCCGTGGTGGGCGAACCCCACTTAACCGTGAGCGAGAGCTTCGTGACATCGAAATGGATGAATTAAGGAGGCAAGTGCACCAACTGCAGCAACGTCTAGAACGCTACGAACCTCTAGGTCATGATGATTCCCGTCATGATTCAGAGCATGAGTTAGAAGATATCAATCCATTTGTGGTTATCAAGACCAATCATCAAGTGACGAGTCTATGCCAAGGCGTCAACGAAGAAATCTTGATTCTCCAAGGAATTTTGACATAAGAGTTGATATTCTAGAATCGAAGGTAAAATGCAACCAGAAGCATTTATTGACTGGCTCAACACAGTGGAAAGAGTCTTTGACTACAAAGACGTCGACTACGATCGCAAAGTAAAGTTGGTAGCTCTTAAATTGAAGAAAAATGCATCCATTTGGTTGGAACACTTGAAGAAACAACGTACTGGAGAAGGTAAGAAAAAAATTGTCAAATAGGAGAAGATGAGGAAAGAGCTAATGAGGAAATTTATGCCTGAAAATTATCGACAAGATTCATTTCTCAAATATCATCATTTGAGACAAAGTGAATTATCGGAGGAAGAGTTCACAACGGAGTTTGATAATCTTCGTATAGTGTGTGATATTAGTGAGTCCGAAGAACAGACAATCGCTCATTATCTAGGAGCATTACGTTCAGAAATCAGCGACGTGGTCCAACTACAACCATATTGGACTTACAACGATGTAGTGAAACTAGCATTAAAAGTGGAAAAACAAGTTAAGACAAACCGTGGCAGCGGTTCGAATTCTTCTCCACGAGATGAAAGTAAACCGCGTGAAGACTCTTTCATCCCTAGTACAAGTTCGAGCAACAGGGTCACGATGTCAAAATCTCCCTAGCAAGAAGGATCTTCAGGTACTAGTTGATCTTCAACTACTCGATGTTTGTCCAAATAGAGAAGTCGTTACCCTTGTGGAAGAAGCAGACGATCCAGCCGATGAACCTACCTTTGATGAAGTGATTACTTATGGTGATGAAGGTGAAAGTTAAGTCATTCAACGAAGCTTAAATGCAATTCACGAAGAAGACAATTGGCTGCGTAACAACATTTTTTGCACAAAGTGTACATCACATGGAATGTATGCAATATGATTATGGACGGAGGAAGTTGCGAAAATGTGGTGGCTGCTACGATGGTGGAAAAACTGAACCTCAAGACAATTGATCACCCTCACCCCTACAAGTTGTCTTGGCTGCGTAAGGGAAATGAGGTAAAAGTAAATATGCGGTGTTTGGTTCAATTTTCTATTGGTAAAATTTATTAAGATGAAGTGTGGTGTGATGTTGTTCCTATGGATGCTTGTCATTTATTAAATGGTAGACCATGGTAGTATGACAGAAAATTTATACATGATGGTTTTAAAAATACTTACTCTTTTGATAAAGATGGTTTGAAAATTGTGCTTGGCCCAAACAAGATGAAGAGCAGTCCCAAACCATCAAAAGGAGAAGGAAGCAATTTGTTTTCTAAGTCTGTTGTTGTTGAGTAAACACGAGAAGCTTATATTCCTACGGTATTGGAGGTTCAGTCTCTTAATAATAAGCTTCAACATGAAGGATTTTTGGTTGATGTCTCCTTAGTGAGAAGTAGTCAACGATATATTGATTTTATTATTAACACATCATATCTTCATGAAAAATTCTTTTTTTCGGGATGTTATTATGCTTATTGGATGGAGTATTTCAAGCCCGTGGCGTTAATATCATTTTTTCTTATTGAATTAATGAAGTTCTTCTTTACATTAATAAAGAAGTTGATAAAGATTCGAGGGCGAATTTTCTCCTACAAAGCAAAATCGATGTGGAAACTATTTGTTGGAAAGACAGTGAAGAAAACTCGAGGACGAGTTATCACGCAGCAGAAGCGTCTGACACCGAATTTAGCCATTCAAAATGGATTCATGAATTCTGATTTATTTGATATGCATTTACCTAAGTAGTAATAAATAAAATACATGTACGTCCCTTTGTTTTCATGCATGTATCATTAGATCCATGTATAACCTTTGGGATCCATACATGAACCTACTCATGGGAGTTGTCCATGATATCCATAAATGCCCCATTCCCTATTAGCCTAAAGAATCAATTGAAAAATAATAAGAAAGTTATCTTTTGAAGAGTGTTTCTTCATATTTTCATCTCTTATCTCTTTACTGGATTCTATAGAATGGCGAGTTAAGTGATTTTACTCTTATCTCTTTGGTGGATTCCATTGAGTGACTAGTTTATTTTCCCGAGATGTTCGCTTGTGTTCCCTCTTCCAATTCTTCCCTAAGTCCGTGTTAGAATTTCCCTCATTAAATATGTGTGAGCATATTAGCCTTATATATGACTCTTTTAAAAGAGAATTATTTTCATCAGCTCCTTAATATTGTCTTTCATACATTTTATTTATTTATTTTCATTCTTCTCTGAAATCTTTTTGATTCGGGTCTAATTCTTAAGCTCTATTAGTGTTTTTCTTAATGTAACTACATCATTTTAAAATTTTGTTATTGTAGTATGTACTATCAAATAAAAGTTGTATAATGACGTCTTTTCATTGTGTAAGTTTTTTAATGAATTCGTTGAATTATATCTAATTATAATTTTGTGTTTTGCCTTAAATTTTTTTCAAGAGTGACATTTTGTACAATTTGGATTCTCACTTTGCATTAATGCAAAAAATAAACGATATCAATGAGGATTCGGCAGATTTTGATTTCATAGTATATATTATCAATCATAATACAATTCATATTTTTTTTCAGGTATGTAATGCATTGGTAGAGTGTTTTCATAGAAGGACTCCAACAAAAGGTGCATAAGTACTTATTTTATTTGTTAAGTTTTTTATATGAATTCGTTGAATATCTAATCAATAATCTTGTACTTGGCTTTTTTTTTTTCAGTGTGATATTTTGTATGATTTGAATTCTTGCTTATAATTGATGCCGAAATATGAGGATTTTGGTTAAAAAACTAAATTGTTGCGGGACTCTTTTTATAATAATTAATCAAGAATGAAAAACTATGAGAAAATAATAATTGTTTTTAGTTAGTTAATATTGGGTACTTTGGAAAAATGGAACATTATGTTGAAGGTTACTTCAACTTCTAAATGGTAGTTTGTATTTGGATTTAATTGATTTGGTTTGTCATTTTGAATTTGATGGGTGAAATACAACGTCTTAAGATTCATTGTCTATACTATCTATCGAAAATTGAATTTTTTTGAGGTATATCATTTTTTTTCTCGAATTTAAAGTGAATACTTTATGTAATTTGTTAATTATTCAGATTTATGGAAATGTTTTTATATGGTTGGTTGTTATGTTCACACAATAATAATTTTTTTTAGTTAGTTAATATTGGGTACTTTGGAAAAATGGAACATTATGTTGAAGGGTACTTCAACTTCTAAATGGTAGTTTGTATTTGGATTTAATTGATTTGGTTTGTCATTTTGAATTTGATGGGTGAAATACAACGTCTTAAGATTCATTGTCTATACTATCTATCGAAAATTGAATTTTTTTGAGGTATATCATTTTTTTTCTCGAATTTAAAGTGAATACTTTATGTAATTTGTTAATTATTCAGATTTATGGAAATGTTTTTATATGGTTGGTTGTTATGTTCACACACTATAATATTTTGTAATGTTTATTCGTTATCTTTTGCGCTATATATATTATGTTTTCATTTTTTTTTGTTGTGTTGCTAAACCTCATCTCACCTAGAGATGATGATGACATCAACAACAATAATCGTGATGAAAAAGGAATATGAAGAAGAGATGAGGTTAATGTGAAAATGAATATGTTAAATTACAAATCAACTCGCTTCACTATTACTCATAAGTTAAAGACCATGTGTGACAATATTTGGTAGCATGTCCTCCCAAAAAAAAAAAAAAAACAAAGTAAAATAAGCGCTTACAAGCTTGAAATAACACACATACCCTTAATTTAAGAATGTCGTATGTGAACTACAACCCTACAAATGTGGTTTTAATTTTTAAATTTTAAATTCAGTATTTATTTTCAAAAACTAAATATTAGATTCAATATTTATTAAAAGTAGTCTATGCGAATGAATATGAAATTTTCAAAGATACATGAAAAATAGTCTATGCGAATGAATATGAAATTTTCGAAGATACATGAATTGAACTTTCATTTGTAGTTATAATTAAGTAAAGAATAATAAAAATTTTGATGTTCTTCACAACATTGGTAGTTGGTCTAAATATAGTAATTTAGTATTAAAAAAACCCTTTTTGTATTTTTTTTTGAGATGGTGAATACATCGTTACATCAAACATTATATTGAATCGAAAGTAAACTAATTACAACTGTTAAACTGCTAGTATTAAACTAGAGAAAATATAGTATTAAACTAGAGAAATACCCACATTCGTGGGAGTTGAACCCATGACCTCTTGGTCATGGAGCCTCATCTTTAACCACTTGGCTAAGGCCTCATCGGCAAAAAAAAAAAAAAAAAAAAAAAAAAAAACCTTTTTTATTATAAGCTAATAAAAGATAATTATTATATATTAAGTTATAATAATTTGTTTATTTGCATCTACTCAACTGTCGAATTTCTATTCTCTCTCATGTATACGCATAATTATCTGCCAAAAAAAAATGTATACATATGATTGAATCAAATATCTAATAAACATATCTAATTTGTGTACATATTTTATTTCTCACCAGATGAAGTTACATATCATTGCTGAATTTACATTTCAGTATTACTATATAAAATTTTCAATTTTTTTAATCAATGCGTAGTAATATACAAAATTAAGGTTGAGCTAGAGAGGGAATTTGATTCGACTACGCCATGGTTATTTGAGTTAGTTGTTGGAAAATTTCAATTGTTATGTGGGACAAATATGTTAATTTAGTGTATAGTGCGATTATAAAGTAAGTCCATAATTATTGTATTTTGATTAAGTTAAATTTTGGACTATAGGTATTAAATTTATCATGGAATAAAAGTGTAGATACCAGTTTGTGATTGTCAATTTGATGAAGGGCCGAAATAGAAATACTGAAAAATATAATAAACTTCGTAGTTTATTACATAAATAAAATAACAACTCATATTCTCTGCAGTCCCTTTCTGCAAGAGTAATAAAGTTAAAATGTGTATCAAGTGAAAGATCATAAACCCATCATCACAAAATCATCAAGAACATCAAGATTGTTGACATGAATCCAAGTAAGTTTCCGCTGTGTTATGTTTAATATTTATTCTTTTAATCTCTTGATAATCGACATGGTTAGCCAATAAGTTTTTTTTTTGTATTGAATCGAATTAGATATTTTGATCATTATGTTTATGTATTCAATTTATATCCAACAAGTAGGGGTGTTTGTGGTGCGGGTTAGTGCGGTTTTTTACTAACCCGAACCCAATCCAATATTTGCAATTTTTCAATACTATTGCCCAAACTCATCCTAATAAGTCTTGAGATATCACTTTGCGGTCCACTCGGGTTGTGGTTGTTTGGTGCAAGTTTTGTGGTCTTAACTTTTCCGACTTTAATAATTGCGTGTTATTTGATTAATCAAATTCAAAATTAATTATCACAATATATTTTGTAATTGTACTTTCAGTAATGAATAAAACTGGTAAATGTGTATATTCTTTGTAATGACATGAACAATGCTACTCTATCAAAGTTTTCTGAACTACACAAGAGTTTTTCGGACTATAAAAATTTAGAAAATACCTTGATAATCAAAGTCTATGATGGTGGTTTGCCGTTCAAATAAAATTTAAATTAGGGACTGATAATAAATCGTGTCGAGCAATCAAGTTTTTTGGGGATATATTGAGATCTGGGGTGAACTTTGAGTTAATAGTATATATTTATATATACATATGTAATTATATTATAATAAACAATAGATTTCAATTCATGTAATTTCTTATTTATATATTTTTTTTGCGGTCGAATGCGGTTTATGCGGTTTTTGATAATATAAACCCAAGCCCGATTGCAACTTGCTATCTTTTCTTTAAGAAGATCAAGACCAACCCACTTATCCTTCAACCCGCAAGTTGCGGTTTGTTTGGGTTTGGGCCGATCGATTGGGGCGGTTTGGTGATTTCGTTGAACACCCATACCAACAAGATGTATCAGAGCCACCCATGTTCGATTACTTGAAATTTTCTAAACGCATGTTCATTATCTATAAGATTATGAATTTGATATTAAGTTTTCTTGATTAAGTTTAAAAGATCTTGATTATGTCTGTTATGATTTTTTTCTATCTTGATCTTATTTATAAAAAAATAAGAATTTCATGCTTTGTGAATCTTGATTATGCAAATTAGGGTCTATTGCTTTCTTGATCTCGAATGAAAAATTAGGTTCATGCCTTATGCTTATGCAATTAAAGTTTTTGGATTTATTTATCTTTTGCATGATAATTTAAGTTAGACCAAATGGAAATTCGTTTTCATGACTAGGTTTTATCGAATTTTAGTTTTAATCTCTCGTTATGAAAACATTAGGCATAATTTATTTTTCTGTAAATAAATTATAGTTATTGAAAAATTTAATAATTTATTAATTAAATTAAGAATAACTAGAAATTAAACCAAAAGGCAAAAGGGAAAATTGGGTGTATGGGTTTTCTCAACTCTCCGTCGTCAACACCATTCGTAAGGGAATAAAGGAAGCCATGTCCATGGCTGTGGAGCGACCAATCATAGAAACTGAATCACCATGCCACCGCTTCGTAAGGTGAAATCGATGCATGAATTTTGTGTTTGATTTCGGCAGTTTGGAGAGTTTGATATATTTCCTATTTTTGTTATTCTCTAATTTTTGCTTTAATTTGTATTCTGAAATCAAGAAATCGGTGTTTCTGTAATCTTTGGCTCCTCAATCAAGACTGGGAACTAGTTTTCGGCAATTAATGAGTTTTCCCGGTGATTTTCCATTCAACAGCACTCAGGCGAAGAAG
The DNA here is from genome assembly GCA_030819805.1 of Penstemon newberryi var. newberryi. Classification (NCBI taxonomy): domain Eukaryota; kingdom Viridiplantae; phylum Streptophyta; class Magnoliopsida; order Lamiales; family Plantaginaceae; genus Penstemon; species Penstemon newberryi. Next base: position 32,316,640 of record JAUALY010000006.1, on the reverse strand, counting down.
ATAAAGTTTCGGGTCACGTTTGGATCTTTCGGGCCAATCGATTTGGTCACGATCCGAAACTTCTGGATGGGTTACTAATTGGTCGAATATACTACTCGTACCTAGAACCTCTATAAAACTGGACTGCATTTGTACCTGCTTAGGACTGATCCAGGAAAGGATCTGCACTATTCCTAAAGACTCATGTGCTACTACCCACATAAGTGTTTCTATGCATGGTTGTCTAAGCTACCGAAAGACAAATGATGTTGAACGACACATATTTGTGGACGATGGAAAGTCGGTAGACATTGAAGCAATAGGTTATTTTAGGTTACTGTTAAAAATTAGTTATTATTGGATATGAAAGACATTTTTGTTGTACCATCTTTTGGACATAATTTGGTTTATGTTCTTTATTGGACAAATTTGGTTATCATTGTTCTTTTGGAAACAATAACTTTAGTCTTTCTTTAAATTTCAATATCGTTGGTACGGGTTCATTAAGAATGTATGATAGCCTATACTTACTTGACACTGTTACTTCTTGTAATGAAACCTTGCATGTGGAATCACGTGGTACTAAACACAAATTAAATTAAAAAAATCTTCGAACTTATGGTACAAGCGTTTATGTCATATCTCAAAGTCTAGAATTGAGAGACTTATGTCAGTAAAAATATGAAAACAGACCAAATATAGTAGATTAGGTGCCAATACATCTTCAGACGTCTTAGAATTGATTCATACAGTTATTTGTGGACCATTCTCTTCGGCTTCTTGGTATGGTCAATGATATTTGGCATCATTAATAGACGATTACTTGCGTTTTCGATATCTGTATCTCATTCATGAAATGGGCTTAAAGTTTTATAATCCCACCGTAAGGTCAATTTTGAAAAATGCAATATTTTTTGAGGATGTTGAGTTTGGGGAAAGAAATAAGGTTAGAGAGACATTGTCTTTGAGGAGGAATCGATTATGACTCCTCCTACTGCTTCTGATACTTCAGGTTTTCATTCCTACTTATAATTGAGAAACATATTTCAAACCTTAACAAGACAATGTTGATCAAACACCCATTGAAGTTGAGGTAATTTATCAAGAAGTTCAAACTCAACTACCTCAAGAACAATCACCGTTACGAAGATTCGATGAAAGAGAGGAGAAATGGCAATATTAGATGAGTATATATTGTTATTCAAGAAAATGAGGAACATAATGGATCGACGGAAGATGATTCAATCAACTTTTGTCATGCCAAGAAATATATTAACTCTCTCATGTGGATCAAACACATGAATGAGGAGTACAAGTCTATTCAAAACAATCAAGTTTGGGATCTTGCCCCATTTTCTTAAGGAATGAAACCAATTGGTAGCAAATGAATATTTAAAATCAAGAAGGATTCACAATGTAATGTGGAAAGATATAAAACTTGTCTTGTAGCTAAAGGCTTTTCTCAAAAGGAAGATATCGACTTTAAAGAGACTTTCTCTCTGGTATATTCGAAATAATATTTTAGGACGATCATGGATCTTGTTGCGCATTTGGATCTTGAGTTACATCAGACGGATGTTAAGACGGTGTTTCTAAATGGTGACATTGACAAAACGATCTTTATGGTGCAATCGAAAAACTTTGTGTCTGGAGACCCAAAGAAAATGGTTTGCAAATAAGAAAATCCATCAATGAACTTAAGCAAGCTTCCCGTCAATGGTACTGCAAATTTCATCAAGTAATTGTCTCATTTGATTTTGAGACAAACACTGTTGAAAATTGTGTGTACCACAAGTTCAGTGGGAGTTAGTTTGTATTCTGGTTTTGTACGTTGATGTCTTACTGCATGCCCCTAATGATATAAATATGTTGCACAAAACAAACAAATTTCTTCCAAAGAAATTTGAGATGAAAGATCTTGGGGAAACTTCTTTTATATTATGGATTTAGATACAATGTGTTGGTGTTGGTTGGAGAAGGTTTTGAAGATGACAAAAAGGTCAAAGAGTAAAAGGTTAAAAAGGAAGTCATCAACTAAGAACTGAAAAGCTTACTAAAACCTATCTCACAGTCTGGAAGCTATGTGACCGAATCAACAAAGTGGGATATCAGATCAGTAAGATTAGATTGGTTATCATTAGCCGAGTCAAGATAGAGTCTTGAATCAGCAGAGTAGTCATCAGCAGAGTGATCATTCAACAGAGTGATCATCAGCAGAGTAATCCCATCAGCAAAGTGAAGTCGGTTAGTAAGCTCATCAACGGTAACAAGCTGAGTGCATTAAATGCGACTTGACATAAATTAAATATCCGTACAACAGAGTGTACAGTGAAAAGTCTGCAAAAGCTGCAGTCAGAAAGAAGACCGTTGCTCAGGATTAAAATGTAATTCCGCCTATCTTCAATGGGCATAATTTCAAATCCAAGAGTATAAATAGATGATAAACTGAAGAATGAAAAGAGACTTGCACAATTCAAGATCACATCTATAGAGCAAGATCCATCAGTTGAGTCGTCTGATCACAAGCGAGGTCATCTGTTGACGAAACTTTTTGTTGAAGAACAAGATCAAACCCTTGTCTGTCTGAGTGACATTCAACTGAGAATATAAGGAGTTTATATCCATCTTTGTGAGTGATATAACTTCGTAGTATAGGTCTTCTGAGTGATTTCCTATATTGAGTGAGCAAGGTTAATCTTTGTGATTTTTGGAGAGTGAACAGAGAATTCTTACTTATGGCTTATCATTTGTTGTAAATCACAAGTGTTCTAGTTGCTGAGTGCTTTAGAATAGGTTTTTCTAAGTGATCTATGTTGCGTTCCAAATACTAGTACGCAAACCACGCAAGTATAACGGTCGTTACATGTAATAAAGTGATAAATGAGTGTCGAACCCACGAGGACTTGTTCAATTAATTAACAACTACTTTCTTGTTACTTCTACTTAGATTCATATGAGTTGAGTTTGATAAAGTGGTGGTGGTTGTGATATTTAAAACTAAATTAAGGTGACTATGAAACTAACACTTGACTTAATAATATGTAAAGGCTTCTAGGATTTTACATCACCTAGTTCAGTTCAAGATAAATGACTCCACAATTGATAACTACACTTATGTTTCTTGTTCAAGGTTTCAAAAATACTCATACTTATCTTTCGACTTGCGTATGAACCTATCAAGTTAGACTAATCCAATTTATCTCTAAAAGGACTAAATCTAATTGATGCATTAACCTCAACCCTTGGAAGAACATGAAAAGAACTAGGTATATGTATATCCTAAATTCAAATCACAATCTAGTTTCACAATCTAATCCTCAATCCACTATGTCTAGCAATCAAGAATCAATCCATTTCATCTCAAAATTGGCCTAACAACAAGATGTCAAAAGCACAAACTAGACTAACAAACACATATAAGCATCATACCAATCATCATGCCAATCATCATAACATCATTTAATCAAGAATCAAACATAGGATAAATAAAACCCAAGAAAAGAGGAGTTAGCTACTCATAACATCAAATAAATCATCCAACACATTAATGAAAGCCATAAAAGTAAATGAACAAAGTAATAAGAGTTAGAGTAAGCTTAGTGGTTGAAATCTTCAACAACTTCTCCCTCAAGCCTTTCTATCTTCAATGGAGAGTAGTCAAGTGAAAGTTCTTCAATGGAGGCTAAAAGTAAAGTGTAGAGAAAGTTGTTTTTTTTTTTATTTTGCCTCCTAACCCTCTTAACCTAGTGAATAATCTACCCCCTCTTGCCTAAGTTACCCCAAAAACTATAGTAACCAAGACCAAAAAGTCCCCCAAGAAGTTTATATTTACAAGTGGGATCAAAGGGGGAAGATACAAAAAGCCCCCTGCCATTCCATAGAAAAATATCTGCAGGAATCAGGGTCACACCGCGGTGCAATATTGGCAGTGAGTTTTCTGCTCTGCCACACTTCCTTCCGAGCAACATATATTTTGATTCTCAACTCGATTGTGGATCCTTAAAGTCCGTAGCGTAGATAACTCATTCATATATGAGATATCCAAAATTCAGCTCATTTGGATCATCCATGATAAAGTTTTGAATGTTTTAGTGAGCAACTATCTACATTCTTGTACGATTTGCTTCGGGTTCTCTTTTCTTTGAAGCTCTTTCTGACTCGCGGGGTTGGTTGAACGATTCGCATTCATTGATACGGAAACTCCGAATCACTCTAGGATATCGCTTCCTACAAACCACGGAGAAAACGATCAAAACACGAACAAAAACACAAAAAATGAACAAAGGCCCAACAAAGGAGCCACAGAGGGAAAAGCCACGAAAACACGGAAGGGCAAGAAAAACTCGGATCAAAACAAGATGTTTTAGGCTTAATAGGCAGATAATAACGATATTTTCACGGCTTTATCAATCTACCTGAGAGCTAAGTGTTCTACTTGAGGCTTGTCATTTGTTGTAAAAGCTCAAGTACTAGTTACTTTGTGTTTCTAGTGGAACCTAAATCCGTGTGATTTAGAAGAGTAGACTAAAAGGCTTTGTGTCTATATAACCACTATAAAAATTTATGTGTTTGATTACTTGTTTTTAACTTGCATATTTTCATAAGTAAACAAACGTTTAAAAGACAAAGCTTTTAAAAGAGGAATTTATAAAATTGGGGTAATACTTTAAAGCGAAACTTGTTTGAAAAACATACTTGCTAAAATCCCCTGCATACAAGTTTGAAACTTTGAATGTATCTGAAATATATAAGTGTAATTATACTAGTGGTCGACTCTGTTGAATCTGCTGAGTACTAAACCAGCATAGTAGTCTCACGAGTAAGATCAGCTTACCCTGCTGACGAAAAAGTTAGAGAAAAGTTTTTAAAAGTTTAGAGGTCTATTCACCCTCCCCCCCCCCCCCCCGCCTCATCTCTAGACCTCATCTGACCACTTTGGTACCAACACACTGAGATCACACTCGAGGTATCCTTAGATTATCACAAAAGAACTATATAGAAAAGTGCTTTTAAGATATGACATGTTTAATTGTAAACTGGGAGACACTTATATCAATAAATGAGACAAATTTAGTCGAAATTAGTGCCCTAAAATGAACTTGAAATTAAGGAAATGCAGATGGCTCCTTCCTGATATAACATTTATTGTCAGGATGCTTGACATATTATTAAAAACCTTAGGGTGGATCATTGGAGAACAACCGATAGGATTTTAAGGTACTTACAAACCACTAAGAAATAAATGTTCACATACCGAAAATCCGACTACTTAGAGATCATAAAGTATTCTGATTTCTTATTTTGATGGATGCCAAACATTAGGAGATCCACATAAGGCTACATTTATTTGCTAGCTAGAGGAGCTATCTGGTGGAAGAGTGCCGAGCATACACTCACAAGTTCCTCCTTCATGGCAACATAGTTTTGTAGCTTGTTATGAGGCATTCAATCAAGTCTTGCGATTGTAGAATTTTATCACTAAGCTGGACATTATGATTCGGTTTTGAATGACCACTAAAGTTATATTGTGACAATAATACAATAGTCGTATATTCTAATAACAATAGGAGCTCATCAACGTCAATGCATATTGACATAAAGCTCCTAGTTGTAAACTAAAGAGTACAAAGTTGACAGATTTCTATAGAGCATATTGGGACACTCCATGATTGCGGATCCGCTAACTAAGGTATTACTATCCGAAGGTCTTTCAAGAGCATACTTCTCACATGGGTGTAATATTAAGTAAAGATATCAGGTTTTTGTGGTAGTTTGCAATTTAGTCGCTTTGTATATCATTATTTTGGATCCATTTATATATTTGGATATTTCTGCAGAAAATAAGTTTTCAGTTCTTTTTCACTGTGTACAATTATGTTAAGATTGATCTTAATAAAATTAAGTAGGATCAGTTGAAAATAGGCATGTTTGAGATCACATTACATGTAATTTTCATGCTACGCTCCATTATAGATCCATGTCATTTGGTTTTGTTGGTATATGTGATTATTGATGGGTTTAGTTATGCTATTTGTGACTAAAGCTCCTATAGACCTTTGCCGACATAATCAATGGAAAGATTGTTTGGAATACATAAGGAAATAAATGCAAATTTTGAGCTCATAAGGATATACACATTTATATGATAACATATGTGGCCTAAGTGGGAGATTGATGAAAATTTTCAATGTTTATGTAGGCCTTATATGTTAATTTAGTGTGTATTCTATTATAAAGTAAGTCCATAATTATTGTGGTATAATTAAGTTAAGTTTTTTACTATAGGTATTAAATTTATCATGGAACCAGTTTGTGATTTTCAATTTGATGAAGGGCCGAATTAAAAATTCTGGAAAATTAGTTTATTATATAAATGACTATGATTCCCACTTGTACACATAATAACAACAACATAACAACTCATATTCTTTGCAATACATTTCTGCAAGAGTAATAATGTTCTAAAGTGTGTATCAAGTGGAAGATCATAAACCCATCATCATCAAATCATTAAGGACCCGTTTGTTTGACGGGAATGTAATATGATTTTGGATATTTGATTTCTAGTAATCTGATATCCGAAATATGATTTCATTATAGTGCTTGGGTAACACTTGGATTGTACCAAAGAAATTAATTGAATTCTTCAAATGTTTGGTAATAACAAAGAATGGATTACATAATTAAAAAGTTCACAAAAATACCCCCACTCATAGATTAAATAAAAATCAATTTAAAGCAGCATTTATTATATAGTATTATTAAAAATATATTGATTTAAAAAATATGTATAATATATCAATTAATAATTTACATATTATATCATATAATATAATTAATATATAGTAAAAATTAAAGAACATAAAAGAAATTAGTGTTAGAGGAGAGTCGTATATAGTTGTAGCTATATATATATATCATAATAATCCAAGAATGTAACTATCACAAAAAATGTTGTGTGATAATAGTTACAAATAAGTTAACACTTTAAAAAACAATAACAAAATTAACATTACAATTTGGAGTGAATGTGCTATGAAGCATAAGCTTTGGATTTGGCATGTGAATTGACATATAAACTATATACATATTTTCAAATCAATTCACATTTAAACAATATTCTATATTATTTCAGAAGATTCAACTAGTAGGTAAATGAACGTGATAATTTAATATGTGATTTAAGCAGTTGAAGAAGGAAAAGAACGCAAGAAACAAAAAACAATGGCCATGGGAGAGAAATATTATGTAGGGAGAAGAATAAAACTATCATAATTAAGAAATAATATATGGGTAATAATGTATTTTTTATTTTTAGTATCAAATCCCTCAGGAAATGAATCATAATACAATAGAAAAATTGGGTTTCACATTCCCATATTTTCATGGCAAGATTCATGATTTGTTGGAATATATTTCCTTTCCCAACTTTCAAAAAAATTGCCCAAACATTATTATCTGATTCCAAGGAATTAGATTGCCAAATAATATACCATTCCCGAGTAAACAAACGGGTCCTAAGAACATCAAGATTGCTGGTGTGAATCCAAGTAAGTTTCCGCTGTATTATATTTCAGATTTATTCTTTTAATCTCTTGATAATCGACATGGTTAGACAATAAGTTTTTTTTGTATTGAATCGAATTAGATATTTTGATCATTATGTTTATGTATCCGATTTATATTCAATATTAATTGAGTTTAACTTGTTACAAAGAGATTTGGCCTATCAGTCAGTCAGTGTATATTTACTCATTAAATTACTTTACCCATGTGGAGTTAAGTACACCTTAATAGTTTTGTGACTTATCTTAGTTAAAGGAAAAATAAGTTATTGGTTACATAATACTTATATAAAATCGACTAAGTATATATTATACTTATAAACTAAAAGTATCAATCTTGAAATGAGACGACTGACAAAAAATAAGACGATAGATGGAACTCTAAAAGTAATTGTTTGTGGAGTCCTTATTGATATTTTGGAATGCCTGTTGTAGGTAATTCCGGACTAGTCGTTACGGGATGACATGAAATGGCTTGGATTCTCTATCGATCCCCAGAAGATAGTGAAATCAATAAACGGGTTACGAGGCATGTTGGTCCCAAAAGTGGTCAGTGAGGTCTAGAGGGGGGAGGGGGGGGGGGGGGGGGGGTGGTGAATAGACCACTGAAAAGTTTAAAACTTTTTCTCTAACTTTTCAAATCAGCAGACTAAGCTGATCGAGATTTGTAAGACTACTAAGCTGATGCGCACAAAGCTTTATCAGCAGAGTTGACCACTCATCTGATTTTCACTTAGCTGATTTCAGATGTTAAATCAAAGTTTTTAGAAACTAGTTGGCAGCGGATTTGTCAAGTGTTTTTCACCAAGCTGTTCCTCTTTAAGTTTTCTCACTCAAAAGATTTTGTCCCCAGTTTTTACAACTCCTTTTAAAATCTTTTGGTTAAATCGTATGTTTGAGTTCTTTGATAAATATGCAAAGTATAGCAGTAAATAATTCAAACACACAGGATTTTTATAGTGGTTATATGGATAAAAATCCTTTAGTCCACTCTTCCAAGTCACGAAGATCTTGGGTTATACTAGAAAACACAAAGTAATCAAGTATACAATGCTTGCGCTGATCAACAAATGAAAAGCCACAAGTGCGCTGTAAGAAATCACACAGAAATCCTACACTCTGAAGCTAGATCACTCACTTAGACGGATCTACACTCCTCACGCTATTTTCAGTACAGAAGATCACTCAGAAATCCTATACTAAGAAGTTATGTCACTCACAAAGATGGATATACACTCCTTCTATTTTACAGCTGAAAGTCACTCAGACAGACAACTAAGTTCTCTGTTCTTCAACGAAAAGCTTTGTCAACAAATGACTTCGACTTGTGATCAGATGACTCAACTGATGGATCTTGCTCTTATGATATGATCTTGAGTTGTGCAAGCTCTCTTTAGATCTTCAGTTATGTCTTCTATTTATACTCCTCGAATTTGAATTTTCTGCCCGTTGAAGGTTGACAGAAAGCTACAGTCCTCGAGTACTGGTCCTGACACGCGGAACGGCTCCCTGCAACTGTTGCACTGTACACTCTGCTGTACGGATGTCTACTTTATGTCAGTTGCATTTAATGCTCTCAGCTCACAGCTGGTTCCTGTTGATAAGCTTCCTGACCGTCTTCACTCTGCTGGTGGAAGTACTCTGCTGATGATCACTTTGCTGATCACTCGGCTGATGGCTTCTCGGCTGATTCAAGAATGAACACATCTATCTTGACTCGGCTGATAATACCCATCTGATATCCCACTTCGCTGATTCGGTCACTTAGCTTCCAGACCATGAGATAGGTTTCACTAAGCTGTTCAGTTCTTAGTTGATGACTTCCAGATTAACCTTTTTGTCATCTTCAGAACCTTCTCCAATATTAACCAACAAGGCAAAATAAAGGGTTCCAACAAGTGCAACTTTAATGACGGCAAAACAGAATTTTTTTGCAACAACTTTTAGTTTAAAATGCAAATAAATGGAATTTTAAAAATTATGCATGATTGTAATAAGATATATAATACAAAAAAACAAAATCTTTAGAACAAAAGTAACAAATATAGATACAAATATATCATTTCGACATCTCGATGGATCTGTTCTTGTTCTTGGGGGGCTCTCCCCCTCCCGCCCCCTCAAGATTTTTTGAAAAGTTTCTACAATGTTATGTATAGTAGAGATTAGAGATTAATATGATTATAATAAAGTTGTTATAGTAAGAGTCAAATTTCTTTATGTATGGGTGCAGTTAAAAGTTACTAATGAACCCATGCCCAAATTTAAGTCCAACAAGATAAATAAAAATTTGGATGTATCTTTTATTTATAGATGTTTCTAGGGCTGTCAATAGGGTAGATTTTAATCCAAATCTGATCCATATTCGGTTCACTTGCTCAATTTCAAAATTGTCTCAAAATAAGACACGTGAGTACTAATTTGGAGGACAATTCTACCCCGCAACAATTTATGTTGACAAAATAACCCTACATCTTCAAATTTACTGATAATTTTAGTTCACATTGTTGTCCAATTTCAAAATTTGCTCGAATAAGACACGTGCAGACAAATTTGGAGATTTTACTTATTATATTTACATATATATTTTACAAATTTTGCTTTATAAAAAAATATAAATAGATCAAATAATACTTTAATATAAATCTAACAAAAAATTAAGAAAACATATTTTTTATAATCTAAAATTTATATAATAGTATTAATATATGTAATATTTTTTTAAATTAATAAAGTTATTATTAATTAATATTTATAATTTTTAAAAAAACCATATAATAGTATTAATATATGTAATATTTTTTAAAATAATAAAGTTATTATTAATTAATATTTATAATTTTTTTTAAAAAAACCATACCCCCAAAACCCACCCCTCCCCCACCCACCCATCCAAATCCCAGGCCGGCGGCGACCTGGGATCGTCGGTTCCAGGTCGCGGTGGCTTGAGATCGGAGAACCCAGGCCACCACGGCCTGTGATTTTTAGCAGAACCCAAGCTGTTGTGGCCATCCCAGGTTGGTGGTTTGGGACGGCGATCCCAGGCCGTTGACGACCTGAGATTTGAGGGGAGGGGGTGTGGTTACGGGAGGAATGGGTATATTTGGTTTTTTTTTTAAATTATAAATATTTATTAATAATATATAACTTTATTATTTTAATAAATATTAAATATATTAATAATATTATATATTTTTTAGATTTAAAAAAAAAATATATTTTTTTAATTTTTTGTCAGATATATATTAAAGTATTGTTTGATTTATTAATATTTTTTATAAAATAAAATTAATAAATATATAAATATAATAAGTAAAATCTCAAAATTTGTCTGCACGTGTCTTATTCGAGCAAAGTTTAAAATTGGACAATAATGTGGACTAAAATCGTCAGTAAATTTGAAGATGTGGGATTATTTTACTAACATGAATTGTTATGGGGTAGAATTGTCCTCCAAATTAGTCCGCATATGTCTTATTGGAGTCAATTTTGAAATTGGGCAACAATGTGGACTACAATCGTCATTAAATTTGAAGATGGGGGGTTATTTTGTCAACCTGACATATAATGGGTTAGAATTATCAATTATCGTAAATAATGACATCAATTTTGTAATAAGACTTATAAGTCACGTCATGATCACAGTCAATTTTTAAGGCAGTACAAACAGTAATTCGAATTCTTAAATTGTGGTATCAAATATATCGACCTCAATTTTATGATATCATAAGTAAGAATCGACATACAAGTTAGATAGTACAAGAACAATTCTCTCTTTTCCCATGACTAAAAAGTTCTAAACCATGAACCAAAATTTTTCTTAATCTGCGTTCACATGCGAACTTATTACGCGCTAAAGTAAATGACTTTTCCTCTTGATTATTGGACAAATTATAATCAGCTTACGCATGTTAAAAACAAGGTAATTGACTGCATTAAATTAATTTTTTTTTTACTTTGTCTTACATAGGATTCTCTATTACATATAAATATTATCACTGTTCGTTAGCTAATAGTGGAGTTTTACGTTTTGTCAGTATTGATATTAACCCAAGATGGTTGGGCCAAGTGGTAGTGACTTGCGACCCCAGGCGAGACTCAAGTTCAAATCCTACTGGAGACATCACACTGGGGAGGACCTATACCCTTTGCACTCTTCGGTCCGAGCTGTAAATACAAAGTCTAGTAGATCAAAAAAAAAAAAAAGTATTGATATTATTATATTATTATTAGCTAAAAACAAATCCTCTTAATAGAGATAAAACATGACTAAGATTCACATGGCTCATTTAATATCTGTCTCATTACCCTGCAGTGACATGTGAAGTTTTAAATCAATCACATAAAATGGCTTAATCCCATTTGCACCCTACAAATATATCAATTTGACACTTTACACCCTAAAAAAATTAATCCCACTTTGTACCTTCAAAATATATTTGTATTTTACTTTGCACCCTGGATAAATTTTAAGCAAAAAAAAAAAGGGTAATTTCATCACTCCCTTAAAAAATCAACATTTATTCCCTCCAAAATATAATAATGTGAGATTTATGTACAATTAAGAATATAATTGAAAAATTACCCATTAAAATAACTTTGGAAAAAAATTATTCTAGATGGCAGTTTTTTTTTTTTTTTTTGATAATTAATATTCTAGATGGCAGTTAAATGAATACTTTACTTACTCTTAACTCGTCCTAATATTAAATATTATTCTAAAAAAATATTTATATAACTTGAAATAAGAAAATATAATATCAATAAAAAAAAAATAGTCTTATTTTCACAGTAAAGTGGTGGAGTATAAGTAAATTTGGCGCCAAGAAATCCGTTGAAATGACCGTCGAAAATACTTGTCACTTGAAAATTCATCAAAAAAAAATTCTGACACGATGTTTTTCGACAAAATGTTTCGGTCCCAATTTTCACGGCGACAAATTTGTCGAAAAGTCCATTGAAATTTGACGTTTTACTTGTAGTAAGCTAAATAAAATAATGTAGTTGGCTAAAATTGTGTTCCATACGAAATATAATATATGAAGGTTTATGTAACAATATATATGTACATATATATATATAAAACAGAGTTTTGTGCATTCAAATAACATAAGGATCCCTAAACTCAAACATGGGTAAAAATATCATTTGATATCGGTCTTTCTAAATTTATATTTACAACAAGTGACGTCTAACTAATTTTTTATATTTTTTCGGAGTTAATTTAATGGGAAATTATCAATTTTACTCTTAATTGCACATGAATTAAAACCCTAAAACCCCAAATTCAAATTTATATTTACAACCTGTGACGTCTCATTTTTTTTAATGTTTTTTTCAGAATTATTTTAATGGATAATTGGCAATTTTACTCTTAATTGCACATAAATCTCACATTAGTACATTTTGGAGGGAGTATATGTTGAATTTTGAAGGGAGTAACAAAAATACCCCTGTTTTTTGGCCTAAAATTCATCTAGGGTGCAAAGTGAAAGACAATATATATTTTAAGGGTGTAAAGTGGGATTGATTTTTTTCTAGGGTACAAAGTGTCAAACTAATACATTTCTTAGGTGCAAAGTGGTATTAAGCCCACATAAAATATTGAAAATATTATAGTAACAGATTTCGTCTTTGGGATCTGGATGTACATATATTACGAACTATTCCTCACTGACATTTTATTTGTGGTCGATGAAATTGCAAAGTTAGTTTCTATAACTATCCCTCACTGACATTTTAGTTTTTTTTAAAAACTCGGACTTGCAATTTTGGCATGTAATAAGTTTTCTGGCTATATCAATTCTATTTAAACGTGAAATTCATAATTTCAGCGTATCATGTCACGTGTAGACCACATGATCCCCAATTTAGGGATTTCAGACTAACATTGCAATAAAAGTCAATTACATATATTACATTGATTGAATTAATGATGCTTTGAAAAACGTAATATATGGTACAAATCTATTGTATGATTTTCATTTGATTGCTATGAAAAATGGAATTTGATTTATTCTATAATATGAAAATTGAACTCTTTGAGTACAAAATGTTAACACATCCAAGACCGTGCCCTTACATTTGGTACAATAATTTTAACATTGAATTCCATTTTATCAACGTTAAAATTCAAACTGAAAAGATCATATGTCGTGCGACACATTTGGCCTTTAACTCCTCCCATAAATTTTCTTTTAGGGTTGTTTTGCTACATAAATATATGGGGTTTTTTGCAAGTTAACTCCCTGTGATATGTCTAATGGGCAATTTACCTCCCTGTGAAATAAAAATAGGCAATTTAACTCCCTGTGAAATTAATAATGAGCAATTTACCTCCTTGTGATATAAAAATAGGCAATTTATCTCCCTATAAAATGAAATAATGAGCAATTTAACTCCCTGTGATATGAATTAATGAGCAATTTAGGGGGAGTCAATGTGCTTCTTTTATAAAAACACAGGGAGGTATCTTGCTATTTTTCTTATCACATGGAGTTAAATTGCCTATTTAGAATATCACAGGGAGGTATTTTGCCCTTTTATTTATCACAGGGAGTTAAATTACCTATTTAGAATAACACAGGGAGTTAATTTGCTATTCACTCTAAATATATGTCGTTAAAACTAACATCTGGAGATCAATTTTTCCATTCTCCCTATTTTTTTTTTGGGTTTTCTGATGCTGTAGTGCAGTGCAGAGTCTGAACCCCCTAAGGTTAGTCTTTTCATCCATGGTTATTTGGAAACATGGTATTCCAAAAACACTATGATGTATTATTTGGAAATTAAAAGATACACTATATATTTCGTACATTATTCATGTATTATTACATTTGTATTAAATGAAAATTTGATATTTAGCCATGAATAGGTTTTAGTATCATGGTTTGCAGTGTCCCTTACCTTACCTAAATATATGGTGGCATTATTAAATGTCTTTTCAATTATTTTTTGTGGTGTTACATGAAGTCATTAATAACATTATAAGTGACATTTTAAAATGTCCATAATAATCTTTTTTATGTCATTTAGAACAGTAAGTATTGGTAATATTACTGTCATTTTGAATTGACACAAAAAATATACTATAATAAACCTCTTTATTTTTATATTTTTACAATGGGGTAAAAAATGCTCATTATGCAATATCACAGGGAGTTAAAGTGCTCATTTACGCATATCACATGGAGGCAAATTGCATATTTACACATATCATAGAGGGATAAAGTGATTGAATATGTTGTTAAATGCAAGGTTAAATTGGTCAAGTTTACATGAAAATGAAGTCTCAGTCGCATTATAGATTATGTGTGTAACACCTCCACTAGCAAGGAGGTAAATTGCTCATTATTTCATATCACAGAGATGTAAATTGCTCATTATTTCATTTCACATGGAAGTAAAATGCCTATTTCCATATCATAGGGAGTTAAATTGCTCATTAAAAATATCACAGGAGTTAACGCGCCAAAAACCCGATTGTGGGATACCAGACGAAATTCGAAACTGAGTGCCATATTATATAGGATGTTTTGTATTAGTACAAGTTATAGTACTTTGAGAAAAACAATTAAAAGTTAAAAATATATCATACTTGTTTTCTCGATCGGTGAGAACACTTGTCTATCATACATGAGTGAACTCAAGTAATTATATGACAAGTATAATTTTTTTTTTTTTTTGAGGAGTATTATGGTTTTTTTGAGCTCGATAAGAAAATCAAATCAAATATGAAATGTGCATTGTTTGAATCTACTCGAATATTATACATTCTTAATTCCAATGAAGAATATTATATATCATTTATTAAATTAAAAAAATAAAATAACATGAAAATTTCTAGCCCAAACATGGTTCAACCAACTTATGACCAAGACACATAAGTATATTGTGCATGCTTTATGATTAATCAATCTCTTAGAATTGTTATCATTCATTAAATAAGTGAATTGCATTTATATTGTAAAAAAATTCAGCTCAACATTTTGAACAAGAATTACTTAAAATACTCACATTTACAGAGTATAATAAAATTTAATAGTTAGTGCCTGATATTGTAGATATACTGTATTAATTAGTACTAAACAAATCAAGCTAGAGTACTAATAAGTTTTAGATTATTGAAACCAGCTCGATCAATGAACATGCCTAACTTATTGCCCTGACATCTACAACTTAAATTAATTAACCACCTAAACATTATATATTATCCACGAGATTCGGAAAATTTTGAATTAACAATCTAGAGATTGGAAACTTCACATCTATTTCCTAATTGTCGATTTAATAGCTAATGTCAATTTATCTCTGTGAAATGCATAATATTCAATTTGTCCCCCTACATTTGAAAAGTAGCACTTTATCCCACTGTAAAAAATTTAAAGAAGTTTACCCCCTTTAGCCGCAGAGTGTAACTTACTTGCCGAAATTGAAAGTGGGCATGTAAAGTATTTTTGAAACATAGGGGGGTAAATTGCCACATTTATGATCATACAGGGGGTAAACTGCCACATTATCATAAGAGAAGGGGTAAAGTATCATATTATTATAACATAGGGAATAAAGTGCCACATATAAAAATCGAGAGAATTTCACTTTTGGTACCACAGGTGACCTTACTTTAAGGTCACGGTACGATAACTTAAAAAACATACACATTTGGATGGAAAATTCAATTTTGGACATAAAATTGATGGAAAATTTGTAGAATTGGTCTTATAGTCATAGATTGATGCCAAACTTTGCTCCACATATTTTCTGGCCGATAAATATACCCCACAATTCACAACTTTGAAGCATTTCAGTCCTAATTATTAATAATTAATTATAAATTCTAATTAAAAATTTTATATTATAATTATTAAATCTCTTACACTAATTAGATTTTATATATAATATATATAAACTAAACAATATTTTATATAAAATCCAAAAAAAATATATCAATTAAATTTATTGAATTTTCTAAATTTCGAAAAAGAATATTTTAAACTAATTAGATTTTACATATAATACATATAAATTAAATAATATTTTATATAAAATCTGAAAAATAAATATCAGTTAAACTTATTAAATTTTTTAAATTGAAAAATAATTTTTTAAAACTGATTAGATTATACATATAATATATACAAATGAAATAACATTTATAATAATATCTGAAAAAAAAACTTTTTAAAATTATATAAATAATAATAATAATTATATTTATTAAATTTATTATAATTTAAAAACAAATAAAACACAAAAAAATCCTAAATTACTCACTCTAAACCACCCCCCCCCCCCCCCCCCCAAAATAACCCAGGCCGTCGGCGGCCTTGATTCGCTGGTAGGCTTTGGCGGCCTGGGACTGGAGACCCCACGTCGCCAGTGGTTTGGGACTGGCGAACCCGGGTCGGCGACGGCCTTGGTTAGAAAGGGGGAGGCGAGCTTGTGGTGTGAGTGGGTGAGTGAAGGATTTAGGGTTTTTTTTTTGAGTTTTTTTAATTATAATGAATTTATTAAATAGAATTATTATTATTATGTATGTAATTGTAAAAAGATTTTTTCAGATGTTATAATAATTGTTATATATTTTGTATATATTGTATGTAAAATCTAATTAGTTTAATTTAAAAAATTAAATAAGTATATTTATTTTTTAGATTTTATATAAAATATTATTTAATTTATATATAGGATCTAATTAGTTTAAAAGATTTTTTTAAATTTAAAAATTCTAATTAATGTAATGGATTTTTTTAGATTTTATATTAAATATTATTTAATTTATATATATTGTAGGATAAATTTATTAACTCAGAACTAAACAACTAAGTATGAAAAACAACTAAGTGGGTTATATGGTTTTGATGATAACAAGCTAAGTCAGAAATAGTAAAGCAGAAAAATCATCAACCAAGAGATTGGCTTAGTTAATATTTTCAAGCAAAAGAATATTGAGAAGTCAATATCATATTTAGGGTTTGAAGATGAAGGGTTAATCAATTTAGGTTTTGAATGATTAATGTATTAAAATCTACCAGCGAAGTTCAAATGAAGACAGTCAAGTGAAGCATCATCAAGAGCTTAATACAGAAAGTTGAGTATCAAATAACTGGGCTATTTGATTAGCCAAGTCAAGGAAAACTGTGCATCGGATAGCCGAGAAGTGTTTTGATCAGTGAAGTTCAAGAGCTCAGTTTCAAACAGCCAAGTAACTTTATCAGACGACTACAAGGAGACACATTAATTGTTATCTTCAATGCTTTGGGATCAGATAAGTAATATCCAATGATAAGGAATAAATACAACTATTCTTAGGACATCAGAGATTCCTCGGACAGCATGGTGCATTTAATGCGATTGCCAGACTGAACAGTGACAAACTGAAACAGTGACAAAGCCGCCTGCAGACTTTATATCCATCTGAAGTTGGTAAAAGAAATAGGGGCATTCTTATAATTAAGGAAACTTTCAACGGACATTAAGAACTCCTATGAATACTGGTGAATTGAACTAAAGAAAGAACTTGTACTTTTGCAAACTTAAAATTCAACTTACACGAAAGTAAAAATCACTCAACTGTTCTTAAGAAGAAAAACTTCAAACCGTTAATAAAAACTGAGAGTTTTTTTTGTTTACAACAAGGTTGTAATTTGGGACTTAGTTTCTAAGAGAGATTAACCGGAGCTTTGTGAGGATTTAGTCTAAGAGACTAAAATCCGTTTAACTTTGCTAAGAGTAAAAGTTCCACTTGGACATAGAATTTCTAAGCGTTAAGTGTTGTATTGATCTTAGAGATTAGTGCATCCTTCCAACTTGTTAAAGGAAGAATAGTGGATTATAAGGATTACACCACCCTTGAACCACTATAAAATCTATGTGTTCGTTTTATTTTCTGCATCTACATTCATACATTCAAGAGAACATACCAGTCATCAGCTAACTCTCAACTAGATTTAAAACTGACTGAAATAAATTTTCTAAAGGAAAAATAATTTGACTGCAAGATTCAACTGGAACAAAATGTTTGATTTAAAACTTCTATCTTATTCATTGCATACTTCAAACTCTGATTTATTGTTGCTCTTTCACTTATCTATAGCAGATCGACTGAGTGTTTCACCAAGCTTGAGGATTCTCGTATTAGCTAAATTATTTGCTCATATGCCCTTCAGCAGTCAAGTGTTCAACGGTAAGGTTAAATTAGTCATTTTTTACATGAAAATGAAGTCTCAGTCACATTATAGAGTGTATGTGTGCAATACCTCCACTCGCAAAGAGGTAAAATGTTCATTATATTGTATCACATGGAGATAAATTGCTCATTATTTTATTTCACAGGGAGCTAAACTGTCTATTTTCATATCACGTGGAGCTAAATTGCTCATTAGACATATCACATGAAGTTAACTAGCCCAAAACTCAATTGTGAAACACTAGACAAAATTTGAAACTGGATCCCATGTTATATAGGGTGTTGTGTATTAGTATAAGTTAGCGTTACTTTGAAAAATAAATAAAAGTTCACTTAAGTTTCTCTAACGTATCGTTTTCTACAAGTCAATTTTTGTATATTATAGAATTGTATATGTGCATGAAAATTTTAATAGTAAGTGCTTGATGTTGTAGATATACTGTATTAATTAGTACTAAACAAATCAAGCAGAGTACTCATAAGTTTTAGACTATTGAAACCAGTTAGATCAATGAACATGCCTCACTTATTGCCCTGACATCTACAACTTAAATTAATTAATCACCAAAACATTATATATTATCCACGAGATTCGGAAAATTTTAAATTAACAATCTAGAGATTGGAAACTTCACATCTATTTCCTACTTGGTCGATTTCCGAGCACCAACCAAGTTATTAATATTTACTAGTAAAATACTACATAATAAAAGCTAATGCCAATTTAATCCCAACGAAATGCATAATATTCAAGTAATTTCCTCTGTAGTTTGAAAAAAAATACTTTACCTTTTTGTCAGAATTTAAAAGAAGCAATTTACCTTCTTATAACTCAATTGCCAAAATTGAGAGTGGCATGAAATTTTTTTTTGTAACATAGGTGTGTAATTTTCCAGATTTATCATAACACAGGGGATAACCTGCCCCATTATCATAGCACAGAGAGCTAAAGTGCCACATAGAAAAATATCAGGACGGCAGTATGAAACTTTTATAAGATTACATGGGGTAAAATGCTCTTTTTCAAATCACATTAAAATAAATTGCCATTAACTCTATATAATAATATTAAATGTTTGTCCACTTGCATATCATCAGCCTATAAATAACTTCACAAAAGATTGGCTTTTCCACCACAATTGAGCCAAAAACACTTAAGCATACATACATACATACATATATCTTCATAAGCTACTTAGCCATAAAAATGGATCCCCAATACAGAGCGGTAAGGAATAAATTGATTGGCCCTAACTCCACTGAAATCATTGGCGCCATTCGACGTGATAGTTTCGACAAAGATCTTCTTTTCGGAAGTGCAACTGCGGCTTTTCAGGTTCACAATCTTGTGCTTTAATTTTCAAGTTCATGTTTCAGTATGTACATAAATGCGTTTCAAGTGTATGTTTCGGTCAGCTAAATATTTAAAAAATTTTGAGGCATTGGGAACTACACCTTATTTTCGTTTATTTAAAAAAGAATGAAAAAGATGGAAATTTTGATCTATGTGGTTCGACAAAGATCTTCTTTTCGGAAGTGCAACTGTGGCTTTTCGGGTTCACTATTTTGTGCTTTAATTTTCAAGGTCATGTTTTAGTATGTACATACATTGATCAAAATTTCGTTTCGAGTGTATTTTTCGGTCAGCTAAATATTGAAAACTTTTCGAATATTTTTTAAAAACACGAGGAAAAGTTGTAAAAAATGTTACTAATTGAGTTCAAGGCAAAAATATAGTTTGGAAATTTCACCTTATTTTTGTTTTCGTTGATTTAAAAAAGGAAACTTTTTGATGTTTTCTACGAAAAAGTACATATAAGTGTAGTCTTTAGCTAAAATAAACTTTTTCCATATATGTATAATATAGGTTGAAGGTGCAGCTAAAGAAGGTGGTAAAGGACCAAGTATATGGGATCATTGGACGCTCAATCAACCAGGTACTAAATTTTCCATAGAGACAAAAAAATTTCATATATATATAAATATAGAGAGAATTGTATTTTTAAACCGAGTTTTATGTCAATTTCTACTTTTGGTATCAAATACAGAGTTAATGGAAATTTACCCCCTTATGATATTCATAATGTTCAATTTACCTTCTCGTGATTCGAAAAAGAGCACTTTAGCCCCCCTGTAATCTCAATAAAGTTTCAAATTGCCTCCCTGACATTTTTATACGTGACACTTTACCCCATTGTTATGTTAATGTGCCATTTGAACCTTCGTGTTTTTTACTCTCATGTGTTATGATAAATGTGATTACCCCTCCTATGTTATAAAACACCTTTCATGCATACTCTAAATTTCGGCAAGTGAGTAACTCTCAAACGAAGGAGGTAAATTGCTTCTTTAAAATTTTCACAGGGGTGTAAAGTGTTATTTTTCAAATCACAGTAGGATAAATTGAACATTATGCATTTAGGGAATAAATTAGCATTAACTCACCAAACAAATACAAATCAACACATTTGATACCATAATTTAATAAATCGTTCCATATTTGGTACCACCGTTAATTAAATTTAAAAGTCACCGTCAAAATGATAACGTGACCACTAAATCAACTTTAATTATTGTAAAATTGGTGTCATAACATATACTAGCAGATCATTCTATTCTATAACATTTCGGATGACAAAATTATGCAATTCTCTCTATAGATATATATAAAAGCAGAGTAATAATATAGTCTTTCAATATTGGCAGACAAAGTATTGGATGGCAGCAATGGAGATGTTGCTGTTGACCAGTATCACAAGTACAAGGTATTTATTAAATAATGTTAAAATAAATTTTGTTCGGCAAATTGAACTTTATCATCAAATTATATATTTTCAGGAAGATGTAGCGTCAATGAAGACTGTAGGCTTGGAAGCTTACAGGTTTTCTATATCATGGCCTAGGGTATTGCCAGGTATATAGTTTTATTAGCCAATTCCAATATAGTTTCAGAATAACATCTTATTTTTATTTTCACTGATTTAATAACGGAAATTTTTCGATGTTTCCATTGAAAAAAATTGAAATTTTGATCCATGTAATAAACTAGGTGGAAGAATAAATGCCGGCATAAACAGAGAAGGAATCCAGTACTACAACGATCTTATTGACGAACTCTTGGCTAACGGTATCGAGCCGTATGCGACTCTCTTCCACTGGGATCTTCCGAATGCTCTAGAACTTGAATATGGTGGCTTCTTATCTGATAAAATTGTGAAAGATTTTACCGAATTTGCTGAGCTGTGTTTTTGGGAATTCGGGGATCGTGTTAAAAATTGGATCACGTTCAACGAAGGATGGACCTACTGTAACTTTGGATATGTGGCCGGCACATTTCCACCCGGCCGCGGTTTGTCCGGTGAAGAGCAAAGAAATTCGAGATATGAAGTTTGTGGTTATAAGGGTGGTGGGACTCAACAAATTTGCTCCCAAGGAGATGCAGGCACAGAGCCATATTTGGCGGCACACAACATGATCCTTGCCCATGCAAATGCTGTGAATTCGTGTAGAAAACTATTTCAGGTGCATGGAGAATTTAATTGAATTTAATTGTTAACTATTTAATAATTGAGTAAATTGCGCTTTTGGTACTCCTTATGGATTAACTTTTGCACTTTCGTCCCTCTTAAACTTTTTGTAGCAGATTCGTCCCTCTTATCAATGTAGAGTAACATATTCATCCTTCTTATCAATCTAGTGTAACATGTTCGTCCCTCTTAAATTTTTCATAGCGGATCGTCCCTCTTATCAATATAGTGTAACACAATAATCCCTTTTAAATATAAAATACATCACTTAAATCCAAAATATATTCTAAAATGGACGAAGTTGACGTATTTTGAATTTAAGAGGGACCAATGTGTTACACTACATGACAAATCTGCTAAAAAAATTTTAAGAGGGATGAATGTGTTACACTACATTGATAAGAGGGACGAATCTGCTACAAAAAATTTAAGAGGGACGAAAGTGCAAAATTTGAATCATAAGGAGGACCAAAATGCTATTCACTCTTAATAATTTCAATTTCATTTATGTTGTTATGAATAAAACCTATTAATTGATTATTCTTGGGCCTAAATAGGAGAATCAAGCTGGAAAGATTGGTATCACAAACAATTGTCATTTTTTTGAACCTCTCCATGATACCGATGAAGATAGGGATGCTTGCATTAGAGCTCTTGATTGGATGTTGGGATGGTAACTCAACTTCGATTCTCAATTATTCTAAATTAATTAATTCTTGTTTAATCGCATGACTACATATCTAGTTTGAATACAAAGTTTCACATTAAGTTTCATCTATTATTGCAATTAATTCTCGAGTGATTTAGGTTTGTGGCTCCAATAACGACGGGTGATTATCCTCCAAACATGAGGAAATCAGTAAAAGAACGACTTCCCACATTTTCTCCGGAAGAAACCAGACTAGTTAGGGGTTCTTACGATTTTTTGGGACTAAATTATTATACAACTTGATATGCAACCAATACACCCAGACTACCAGGTGAAAAACCAACTTATCTCTCAGACCAGGAGCTGACCACACAAAGTAAGTATTTAAATTTCTAAACCTTTTATAATTTGAATCACAAATTTTCTTGTTTTATTTTTTATTTTTTATGATCTATTCCCTCATGTTTTACACTTTTTGTACTTTTCTTGTTCAACCTCTATATTTGTAGCTGAAAGAGACGGTGTTTCAATTGGTGATCCGGTAAACCTACTTGTCCTTTGAAATATTTTTTTCCATAACTTTATGGATTAGATTAGATAATAACGATTTTCATTTTTCATTATTGTTCAGACTGGTGCAACTTGGCTATTTATTGTTCCAAGAGGAATTTACAATCTATTGGTCTATGTAAAGGAAACATATAAGGCTGAACTCATTTATATTACCGAAAATGGTAACTTAATTGGCATATTTAATATTAATTTTATATGTATTAAACAAATTATATATATTTTCATCGATAGTAATGAGATTTCCATATTTTTATTTATACATATAGGGATGGCAGAAGTCAACGATACGAGCCTCACAATTTCAAAAGCTAGGGTGGACCCTTTACGAGTTAGATACTACAATGAGCATCTTTGGTACCTTAGAAAAGCAATTGTGTAAGTCATAATTCTAGCAATTCTTGTTTATTTAAGTGATTAAGTCTACATTCTTGTAATTATAGAATAAAATTCTCAATAATATCCATTTAATTGAGATTGTTTGAGCTTCTATGCAGAGAGGGTGGTGTCAATGTGAAAGTTTATTTCTTATGGGCATTTGCTGATAATTTTGAATGGGCTGAAGGATACACAAGTCGATTCGGTATCTTTTATGTAGATTACAAGGACGGACGTTATACAAGAGTTCCCAAAACTTCAGCTATATGGTGGAAGAATTTCTTCACTAAAAAGATCAAGCAGGGCTCGTTAAAGAGAGAAGCTAAAGAAGTTGATCGTGATTATGATTTGAGGAAGAAATCTAGAACCAACAACGCGTAAATTGCTTGTTTTTTATTTAAGCCAATAAAACTAAGTTTGTTTTAGCTTAAGTTTGCTTTTGCTTGTATTCGTCCATGAGTAATTTGCTTATGTTTGTATTCATCAACGGCCATTTGGAGGCATTATTAATTGAATTATGGTTTTGTTTTCTTCATTTTTATATTGATTTAACTAATACTTTGATGTGATCACTTTGTATTGATTTAACTAATACTTTGATGTGATCACTTTGTATTGATTAATAAAAAGGAAACATCAATTTTTACCTTAACAAATTGTATTCATCTAGAAATCATACCACTGATTTTGAATTAGACAAATTCTTTGAATGTAAGACTGTAGTATCCCGGATAAAATACATTTTTATTGATTCTAATTTAAATAAGAAATAAAAGAAAACAAAACAGTATTGTAAGTGGTATTGAATTGATTATTAAAAATAAGCAAAGTGTCAAACTATACTATAGGGGAGAATTAACGAGAAAGGTTTCTAATGTATAGATGAATTAAAAGAGTCAACTAATAAATTATGTAACTAAGAATTGTTGGTCAATCTTCAATTATCTTTAAACCTTTTTTTTTAGGGTCAATTATCTTTAAACCTTCGACTCAATTAATAGATAGCTTGGACTATTCAAATTACCCACGCAGGAGCCATGGTGGAGATATTGACTCCTCCTCCTCCCAAATCTTGCCACTTGCTAATATAACTTTTAATACTTGTTATTTTGATTTCATTTAAATGCTGGATCGAGTTTAATTTGTGAATTTAGAATTTAATTTATTGGAAAGCTTGAAGGAGGGTTGTAGGAATAAGTTAAATTTTGGGCTGTCGAATACCAAGTAATTGACTGATTTAACGTCAATGTTTTAAAAATTGGACCCGACATCGAATCGGTAGTTTTACTGGTTCTTGATTGAATTGGTTTAACAATTTTAACCATTGATTTAACCGGTATGACATAATTACGGAATAATAATTTAACTTAAGTTGTAATGTATGTAATCAACGATCTAAAAAATAAATTCTTATCCAAATTTTTTCAATTTTTTTTCATAAACTAAATAATATTTTATAAATCACAACTAGTAGACAACAAACATTTCAAAGACTCTAAAAATAAAACAAACACAAGTAGTTATTCAATTATAAATCCACATACCCAAGTTGGTTGGGTCAAGTGGTAGTGACTTGCGACCCCCAGAGGTGAGACTCAAGTTCGAATCCTACTGGAGACATCACACTGGGGAGGACCTATATCCTTTGCACTTTTCGGTCCGAGCTATAAATACACAGTCTAGTAGATAAAAAAAATTATAAATCCACATAGCATGTCTAAAAAAGAATTATCACATCAATATTCAACAAGGTGACTCTTAAGTAATTAGTTTGGGTTAGGCTTTTAAATGGGTGGGCTTTTACCCAACCCACCCTAATATCCGCTTCGAAGTACCTGGCCCAAACCCGATAAGCCCGAAAAATCTAGCTGACTAAAAATCCAATTAGGGCTGGCCCACTCTTTTTTTTTAGGAAACCTGTTTTTTGTTCAGTTAAACTTTATTATTCATAGGGAAAGAAATTTGTCGATAATTAAAATAATGAATTTAATATTTTTTTTATATTATAAAAATAAATATAGTAGGTGTATTATTATATCAGAATCATATCTTATATTAGTTAAAACTTGAAATAAATTGTCTATCTGTTGTTGCTCTAATAAAAGTCTCAAGGATTTTGAGATTTTTTTATGTTTGAGAACTTTTTTAAAAAAAAAAAGTAGGAAGTGAAATTATTATAATGGATTTTATGTGGTTAGTTCTCATTTGTACTAATTATTATTAGGTCTCCTTTAGTATATTGCCAAATGGCATAAATTTTACCTGTTAAGGTAATGATTTTAAATATGTGTATACCTAAACAACCCCAACTTAATTTTATTTATTAGAATAACAAAATCTTTAAGTTATGAAAAAAAAATAAGTCAGGTTTTTTCTTTTTCTTCACAGTAAACAATACAATATCCTCCTGATGAGGGGTATTTCGCATACGCCACTTTAGGAAATACCTTCTGCTCGAGGTCGGCCTCGATCCCGACCAGAATGGTATTCTCCGACCAGAAGAACATGGTTTTCCGATCAAGCCTGGTTGATAGCCCTAGATCGAGTACTCCGACCTTCTTCCCGATCTACTCGTCTCCTCGGAATTACTGTGGGGCCGACCTACAGCTTTATACAGCTGGCCGAGAGGTATTCTCCTACGGATGGTCTAGCTAGCTCATTACTGTTCCTATAAATACGCGGCGCATTTATGACATCAGGGACGGCACAACTTCCAAGATATTCCTTCTGCTCGGACCTACTGTTCAGATTAGGAACTAGCTTGTATTCTCATTGAATTTAGTCTTTCTAGTAGTACGGCATCCGGTAATGCTCGGGTAGACTCGCTTTGTAATTTGTATTCGAACACCAATATCAATATACAGTTTTCACACGCTCGATTCATATATTGTTATACTCAACTTTCCTTATTGAACTTGAACGAAATACAGTATAATCAATTGGCGCCCACCGTGGGGCCTGCTCGGGTGTTAGATCGAAATATGCCTACTACTAGGAGATTTACGTACAATCGTGGCGAGCCTTCACACGCCGTAGGAGCTCAACGTTCTGTAAACAATGAACCAAGTAATGCGATTACACCTTGGCTGTGTGAGATTTTCGTGTTTTTGCCATTGTCACTCAACTAGAAGCTGAATTCATCCACAACTCACTCATTGTCGGATGGATTTCTGATTTTCTTGTTGCTGCTTACTCCCCTCACCATCACGATCATTCCTATACTTTCAATTTTACATTCTACTGCTGATTTCGTTCGATGGCAAGTGTTCACCAAATTCGGCCTCTTCGTGATTCTTCGAATTTACGGCGTTTTGCTTCAAATTTCGTTATTCTGCTCCTTGTAGTGTTTAATCACCGTTCACGACTCCAATTTCGCATTACTCAGCTCGATTTTGGAAGATTCAAAATTGGTACGAAGGAGGATAGCGATCCCCAATTTTCGATTCATCAATTTCAGGCGGTTTTGGATGATTGCTTTCAGTTTTCAGATCCTTGCATCAGTTATTCATCATCTACGAAGCCAATTTCACCATCTAGCAGCCGATTCATCGTGTATCGGGCCGTCAAGAACAAATTCGGGCTGGCAGATTTTCAGCTCCTTTCTGATCGAAAACCACTCCTTGGTTGCTTAATTTCGGTTTGCCGAAAGGAATTGGTGTTTCGGACCTTCGGGCCGTCAAGAACAAACTCGGGCCGCGAATTCCAGCTAATTTGGGCTTGATTTTCTGGATGGTTTCTTCTCCTTTTCCTCGACTAGTGAGTGTGGTCCATTGGTCTCACGGTAATTGCTTCTAGTTTGGCTGAATTTAGCATTTCGGGCTTTTCAATCCAATTACGGGCCCTTCAAATTCTGCTATTTTTGGATGTTTTTATGGCTGTTTTTGGTTCTTTGTTGATCATTATTGTTGTTAGAATCTTTAGTTTGGTGTGTTTTGCGCTTAAGTGGTGGTTATATATTTGGGTTATACGGTTTGTCTTCCATTGTCTTTCTCTGTACGTGAAGCTATGTGAGGAAGATGAGTATTTCGCATTTTCAGCCCCCAGATTCCCACTGTTGAACAAACATGCCCACCTATTCTTTGTAGTTGAGATTAATTAATCATTTGGGGCAATGGTTGTGAGCTACATTATTCAATTAATTATGCTGGGATTCTACAATTTTTCCATTGGTTCAATTGTAATGAATTACTTTGAGGTGCCTACTTGGTTTGTGTTCAATTATTTTCAGCTGCTTGCTTGCAATTGTGAGGTTAAGGTGGCTGCTGGTTTCATATGTTGGTGGAGATCAGTTTATTAATTGAGTTGCTTGTTAGTGATCTGCTCGTAGCTTGAATTAATTCGATTAACTCCATTGGTTGTTGTATGGAGACTCATCTTAGCACTAGTGGGAACTCTACCACTTGGTTGTTGTATGGAGAATTACTTAGTGCTGGTTGCCTGGCTTTGGAATGGTGAAATCATTATTGAGCTGCTTGCTTGCTATTGTACCATTCCATTGAATACCTTAGTGAGAATTAGCTTCAACTATCTGATTGGATTACTTTTGAATCAACGGATTTTTCTTTGCTATCCTTTGTGAGATTTAAGATGGCTGCTTCTGGGTTGCTTTTATTTGAGACGGTTGTTGATAATGGAATTCTCACGAATTAGTTACGGCAAATCTGCCTGCTTCTTAATTGCTATAATTTGAGCTGATTGCTTATACTGGAGTTCTCTTAGCTCGAGAAACACGAGTTGATTAACTATTTTTAAGCTGTTAATTCTAGATGGAGTTTTCGTGGAAATCATATTGCTCGAGGTGGTTTTTCCGAGTTGAATTATTGTTCAACGAATATCTTATTGCTCGAAGTGGTTTTTCCGAGTTGGTTATTGTTCGACCAATATCTTGTTTTTAGATCGATATCAAGCTTTCGAGAGAATCGAGTTTTCAGTTCGAAATTAAAACAGTACAAAAAGCTAAAGTATAAAGCAGCTAAACATGGGAGCAAGAAGCACTAATCCTTCAGCTCGGACTAAGCAGCTCGGTCTATGCGTTATCTCCGTTCTGCTCGGACAAACCCTGTAATCAAATATTGAGATCGGAATTTCTCGATCAAAATTTATATACACATCGGATTTATTTCAGAAAAGAGCAAGACACTCTATAAAAAGTCTATAAAAAAGAGCTAGACACTCTGTAAAAAAGTCTATAAAAAAGAGCAAGACGCTCTATAAAAAGTCTATAAAAAAAAGAGCAAGACACTCTATAAAAAGTCTACAAAAAAGAGCAAGACACTCTATAAAAAAGTCTATAAAAAAGAGCAAGACGCTCTATAAAAAAGTCTATAAAAAAGAGCAAGACGCTCTATAAAAAAGAGCAAGACGCTCTATAAAAAAGTCTATAAAAAAGAGCAAGACGCTCTATAAAAAAGTCTATAAAAAAGAGCAAGACGCTCTATAAAAAAGATAAAAATGTCTCGACCGAGGGTGCAAGCTCTTGCTATGACCCTTCCTCGATAAATTCATGCTCAAAAATAAATATCGGCCGAGGGTGCAAGCTCTCGCTATGACCCTTCCTCGATAAAATCATGTTCAAGAATCAATATCGGCCGAGGGTGCAAGCTCTCGCTATGACCTTTCCTCGATAAAGACTTGCTCAAGATATAAAAATGTCTCGACCGAGGGTGAAAGCTGTTGCTATGTCCCTCGCCTCGATAAAGACTATCTAGCTCGGAAAAAGTGCTCGAATAATGAAGTCAAAAGGTTTTATGTTGGATAAATTCGACTGATGCTCGAAATAATTTAATGAAGCAGCCCTGCTCGAAATTTGAAGATTTTTGAAGACTTCATATACTCTGAAAATTCCTCAAGTTGAAATTATTATTTCTTAAGTCCAGTTATGCTCGAAGTAAACTTCTCAAATTTCAGTTATTATTCATTAGGGTGCTTATCGGATAAACTGTCCGAGAAGACTTTATCGAGCAATATATATTCCATTTATGGGTTGAAATTCGCATTCAGATTTTTAAAATTTCATCGGATTGTTAGTTCATCATCGAGTTGGACGTTACAAAGGTCTTATTATTCTATGTGAAACATAAAGGTTAAAAGGATAAATAGCATATTGGGCCCCTCAGCTTTGAAGAAGTGACTTTCCAGTTCGAAAGCAGCAGATTTTATTAAGCGTCTCTAAAGGATATATACTCTTTTTCCCTTCGCTCGGTTTTTGTCCCACTGGGTTTACCCGAGTAAGGTTTTTAATGAGGTATACCCGACGCATCCAAATTTCGATATCGATCAGCACCTCGGTCTAATATTTACTTCTCCGAACTTCAGCTACACTTGCGCTCGAGAAGTGGGGGAGTATTGATGAGGGGTAAACTGCCATGGAATGGACTCTCAGTCGGAGGAATTGATTCTTTACTATTACTATTCATTATTTGAAGCAGTTCGGCATTTTGAGGCTTCTCTAAAAGATGTGCACTCTTTTTCCCTTCGCTCGGTTTTTATCCCACTGGGTTTTTCCGAGTAAGGTTTTTAACGAGGCATATTCGACTCGAGACTGTTCGAGACTTGATCTCTCTGATTTATTTCTCCGATTCTCAGATATTGTAAACGTCATCGAGGTAGAGTAATCCGATCGAGAACTCCGCCCTCCTATGGTTCGAAGTATCACTGCCTTCCAGGGCTCCTCCAGAGAAATATGCGCTCTTTTTCCCTTGCTCGGATTTTGTCCCACTGGGTTTTTCCGAGTAAGGTTTTTAATGAGGCATATCAAAATCTTGTGTTACGATGCTGTGTTTACTTCTCCAAGCTTCAGCTTCACTTATGCTCGAGAAGTGGGGGAGTATTGATGAGGGGCATTTCGCATACGCCACTTTAGAAATACCTTCTGCTCGAGGTCGGCCTCGATCCCGACCAGAATGGTATTCTCCGACCAGAAGAACATGGTTTTCCGATCAAGCCTGGTTGATAGCCCTAGATCGAGTACTCCGACCTTCTTCCCGATCTACTCGTCTCCTCGGAATTACTGTGGGGCCGACCTACAACTTTATACAGCTGGCCGAGAGGTATTCTCCTACGGATGGTCTAGCTAGCTCATTACTGTTCCTATAAATACGCGGCGCATTTATGACATCAGGGACGGCACAACTTCCAAGATATTCCTTCTGCTCGGACCTACTGTTCGGATTAGGAACTAGCTTGTATTCTCATTGAATTTAGTCTTTCTAGTAGTACGGCATCCCGTAATGCTCGGGTAGACTCGCTTTGTAATTTGTATTCGAACACCAATATCAATATACAGTTTTCACACGCTCGATTCATATATTGTTATACTCAACTTTCCTTATTGAACTTGAACGAAATACAGTATAATCACCTCCAAACCCCAAAATTGACCTTATTCCCTCATGTTCGTCGCCGTCGCGTCACCAATCCTCCCCATATTCGTCGTCGTCGCGCCACCGGCCCTCCTACTCACCGCCGCATCAAGACACAGTGAACCAATAAAGCAACTGGTGATTGGGTATGTTATATAGATCCAATTTTAGTTTTAATGGGTACGGGGAGTAGTATTTACTTTTAATGTCTGGTTGGCTTACAACAACTGGAACTTAATGGTCTCTATGTTCAATACTTTGAGCAATTGGTGATTGTTTATATGTTTAGACTCAATTGTGAACTATGGTTGTATTACACTCGTTCATCACTTTTTAAGACTAGGAGGAACAAATATTTTCCTTGATGATTCAATTTCATGCATTTTGTTGGATCGAGCCCTCTTGAATGATGTTTTTTTAAATGCTTCCATGATTTTTCAACATTTTTGTTTTCAGTTAGAATTTTCGCATTGTTGGTTTTAGGGATACTTGAACCTATTTTATTTACTTATTCTCGACTTTACATATTACGTTTTCTCGATTTCAAATATTTTGCTTCATCGAATTTGATTGTATTTCTGTCTCCATTTTTTGTCAATTGATATGTGGGAATAATGGATTAAGTATTTCTGCCATAGTCTCGTAGCCGCAAGAAATAAGCTAGTATCCGCGAGAAATTGGCAGAGACAATATGGAAGAAGTTGATTTGCCCGGCTCAATTAACACCCTAACCATTTGCAAGAGATTGAAGTTAGACTACACAAGTGGTTACACCGATAGAGTCTAGTTTCAGGAGGTTAATAAAGTAGTTCAAGAAGATCAAGAGGGCCCCGAGTGTTGGTTGGTATTGGAGAAGGTTTTGAAGATGACAAAAAGGCCATAACTGTTTTGAAGATTAAAGTGTCATCAACTAAGAACTGAAAAGCTTAGTGAAACCTCTCTCACGGTCTGGAAGCTATGTGACCGAATCAGCAGAATGGGATATCAAATCAGTAAAGATCAGATTGGTTATCATCAGCCGAGTCAAGATAGATGTGTTCATTCTTGAATCAGCAGAGTAGCCATCAGCGAAGTGATCATCAGTAGAGTGATCATCAGCAGAGTAATCCCATCAGCGAAATGAAGTCGGTTAGTAAGCTTATCAACGGTAACAAGCTGAGTGCATTAAATGCGACTGACATAAAGTAGATATCCGTACAGCAGAGTGTACAGTTACTAGTTTGCAAAAGCTGTCGTCAGAAAGAAGACCGTTGCTCAGGATTAAAATGTAATTTCGCCTATCTTCAACGGGCAGAATTTCAAATCCGAAGGTATAAATTGACCAGAGACTGAAGATTGAAGAGAGGCTTGCACAATTGAAGATCACATTCTTAGAGCATGATCTATCAGTTGAGTCATCTGATCACAAGCGAAGTCATCTGTTGACGAAGCTTTTTGTTGAAGAACAAAGATCAAACCTTTGTCTGTCTAAGTGACATTCAACTGTAAAAGAGAGAAGTGTATATCCATCTTTGTGAGTGATATAACTTCGTAGTATAGGTCTTCTGAGTGATTTCCTATATTGTGAGCTTAGTACACTTACTTAATGCTTATCATTTGCTGTAAAGCTTAAGTGTTCTATTTGCTGAGTGCTTTAGAATAGGTTTTTCTGAGTGATCTACATGAGAGCTAAGTGTGAGCTTGTTGCTTTATCATTTGTTGTAAAAGCGCAAGTAGTTTGCTAGTTACTTTGTATTTCTAGTGGAACCTAAATCTTCGTGATTTAGAAGAGTGGACTAAAAGACTTTGTGTCTATATAACCACTATAAATATTCCTGTGTTTGATTACTTGTTTTTTACTTGCATATTTTCAGAAGTAAACAAACGTTTAAAAGACAAAGCTTTTAAAAGAGAAATTTATAAAACTGGGATAAAACTTTGAAGATAAACTTGTTTGAAAACATACTTGATAAAATCCGCTGCATACAAGTTATGAAACTCTGATTTCATTTGAAACAGTTAAGTTAAATCAGACTAGTGGTCAACCTTGCTGAAACAGCTAAGTGCAAAATCAGCAGAGTAGTCTCACGAGTAATATCAGCTTAGTCTGCTGATTTGAAAAGTTGGAGAAAAGTTTTTAAAGTTCAGAGGTCTATTCACACCCCCTCCCTCTAGACCTCATCTGACCACTTTTGGGACCAACAACTGGTATCAGAGCAGGTGGTTCATTTGAATCATTTGTCTAATCGACGAGCTTGATCCAAAGTGTGTTTTTCAAATTTTTCAAAAAGAGCACATTTTGAAAAATCAAAACTTTTTAAAAAATGGAGTGCATAAGCCTTGTTCCTCACATTGGCCGTATGGACTTTGAAGATTGAAAAATCAAAATGGAAATCCTTCTTGCTGCTTATAATGATAACATGTTTACATGTATTATAAAAGGACCATTCATATTTAAGAAGATTGTGAAGGTTGCTGATCAGCCTGATTAGATTGTTGATAAAGAACTGGATGAGCTGACACCCGAAGAAATCAAGTTCGTAAATCTTGATAAAAAGGTTGAGTTCATCATGTTCAAAGCTCTAGATGAAGACAGATTCCAGAAGATCAAACATTTCAAAACTGCAAAAGAGATGTGGGATAAAGTCTGTGAGCTAAGCGAAGGAAACGACGCTATCAAATAACATAAGCTCAGTGTGGCTCTTCAGGAGTTTGAAAATTTCAAAATGAAGATCTGGTGAAACGATTGATCAAATGGATAGCAGATTTACCAAAACTCTGAACAAAAATCTAAGACTTGGTAAAGAATTTTCAAACAAAGAGATCACCATGAAGGTTCTCAAGGCTCTTCCACCTAAATTCAACATGAAGGTGATAGCCATGGAAGAATCAAGGGATTTATAGAAGATTTCTCTTTCCGAACTGTTCTCATCCCTCAAAGCGTACGAGTATAAAATGCCAAGAATGGGATTAGATGTGTCAACCAGTTCAGACCCTACTGCTGCACTTATCGCGTCAGACAAGTCAAAACATAAGACTCTACTGAATTCAGAAAAAGCATACACTGCTGACGACGTTACCCTTCTTCTGAATGACTTCAAGAAGTTGTATAAAAAGAAAATGAAGTTAAAATATAAAAATGCTATTTCATCTTCTTCTGATCATTTTCAGGAAATCAGGGAATTCTCAAAAGCAAAACTTAGAGACAAAAATGGAAAGGAATATGGACTCTTGATCAAAGATCATCCACACTCATCATCTGAAAAGTTTGCTGAAAATGAAAAGCGTGCCAAAAAGGAGCGTAAGCTTAGTAAGAGAAAAACAAAGTTAGCTAATGCAGCAAAGCTAATAAACTCCTGCACATCTTATTCAGACAACCAGTCGTCTGATAAAGAATTTGAAGAAATACATGAAACTCTATGCTTAACTGCCATAGAATCTAATGATTCTGAAACTGAGGTAACTTCTACTGTTAATTAAATGCACTATTTGAATCGTTTGAATAAATGCTAAATTACAAATTCAAATATTGTTGGTGCATTTGCCAAGCTTAGTGAAGAGATGACTCTGCTAAAAAGAGCAAATCAGATCACTGAAACTTCAGGTTAAAAACCTCAAGAATCAGCTGACTACAAAAAGCTTGAGCATGAGAATGAAACTCTAAAAGCTGAGTATGAAATTCGTATAGAAAATACAAATGAACTTGAAAGAAGTGATTGCATCATTCTCTAAAAAGAAATCAGAGACTTAAAAGAAGAAGTCTACTGATGCTCAAAAGGTTAGGAAACCTAGTAAGCTACCTAAGACTAAAACAGACTATTAAAACTCATCAGCCGAATAAGCTGAAATAGGCTGCTGATAGGAGTAAAATTAAAATGTTAAGTCTGATGAATCTAAGGAGAGTTATTAAATAACTCAGGTAAGTAATTGAGGCTAAAATGAAATAACTGTCAAGAATTTGAATCACATTATGATAATTATTATTATGACATGCACTATGCTTATTCATATTATCATGCTGATCATGTTCACTGTGTTGATTGCCATCCTCATTATACAATGCATGCTTATCACGTACTTCATGCATCTTACCTTGCTTATGAGCACTGTTTTATTATGAGCACTGTTTCATGATGAAACCAAAGTCACTAGATCATCACATGTCAAACTAACCCTGCTGGACCCAATGATTGAGGGGTACCAAAAACAGTCATCTGTTTTGTAGGTGAAGCACATGTGAGATGACAAAGATGAGTTGACTGTCCTTGCAAATTTCAACAACTTCAACAAGTGGTCTTACCAACAAGTGTGTGTATCAACAAATGGTATCAAACAAGTGGTATCAGCAATTAATATAATTCAACAAGTTGTAGATTCTATATTTGGAGATTTCAAGAAAAGCAAGATTGTTGGAAGTTGAATCTTATCGGCAAGTGGTATTAGAGACCTTCAACTGCTCGCAACAAGTGGTATCAGTCAACCATGTGACAATAGTATTTCAGCTCTCAAGAGTTGAAATCGGGTTTGTTGAATTTGGATTCATAAGTTGAGGGGGAACATATGATAACGCCTTGACGTCATTATTATGTCTCTGCTTAAGCCGAAAGCAACTTGCTTCGATTCGAGTTTTGCGTGCTTTTTCTTGTTTTCGCGTTCTTTTGCGTTTTTGGTCCCTTGTTGGGATTTTGTGTGTTTTCTTTTGTTTTCGTCGTCTTTTGTCGTGTTTTTGTTCTGTTTGTAGGTTTGAGAATTTTGCAAGGCTAAAGGGAAGTCCGAGAGGATATGATTTAGTGTAATTCCATCAAATTAAGACTCGGTGGCGTTAATGCAAGCCTTTGAGCAGAAAGAGCTTCAAAGAGAAGAGAACCCGAAGCAAATCGTACAAGAATGTAGATAGCTGCTCACTAAAACATGCACAACTTTATCATGGATGATCCAAATGAGCTGAATTTTTAGTATGCTGTATATGAATGAGTTAGCTACGCTACGGACTTTACGGATCCGCAATCGAAGTTCGGAATCAAAATATATGCTGCTCGGAAGGAAGTGTGGCAGAGCAGAAAACTCACTGCCAGTATCACACCGCGGTAATAAGATGCACCGCGGTGTGACCCTGCTTCCAGCATATATTTTCTGCGGAATGGCAGGGGGCTTTTTGTATCTTCCCCTTTTGATCCCACTTGTAAATATAAACTTCTTGGGGGACTTTTTGGTCTTGATTACTATAGTTTTTGGGGTAACATAGGCATTAGGGAGTAGATGATTCCCTAGGTTAAGAGGGTTAGGAGAAAAAACATAAAACACAACTTCAACTTCCACAACAAGTTTACTCCTAGCCTCCCTTTTTCTCTTTGCCTCGCTCAACCTCTCTCTCTTTACTTTTCCTTTTCCTTTTTTTTCCTTGTATTAAAGACTCCACCAAGGGGGTGAGTTAATCACCACCCTAGGGGAGTGATTAGGTGGTGATTAAGGGGAGGAGAATCCATCTCTCGATTTTATTCCGATTAGGTGATATCTTTCTATTTCCTAGTTGTCTATGATTAGGAGATGAATATTGTTATTTTTTTTTTGGAACAATGATTGTGGATTTGAATTCTCTGGATTTATATGTATTTAAGTTATTGTTTGATTAATTATGTGTTGATGATTGATATGATGCTTATATGTGTTCGTTAATCCGATTTTGTGTTTATTGTTCATCTTATGGTTTGGCCAACTTTGAGGTGAAATTTATTGATTCTTGATTGCTAGAAATAGTGATTTTGAGGATTTGATTATGAAATTGGATTGTGATTCGATTTTAGGATAGACATATACCTAGGTCGTTTCGTATTCGTTTAAGGTTTGAGTTTAATGCATCGATTAGATTTTAATCCACTTAGACATAAATTGGATTAGTTTAACTCGATAGGTTTGTATGCAACTCGAAAGATACATACGAACATCCTTGAATCCTTGAGTAGCAAACACCAGCATAAGATATCAATTGTCGAGTCATTGTCCGTCTTAATTGATTGCTTATGAATCCTCCTTACCGCATAATTAACTCCCCAATTTACTTGTTTTCGTAGTTAGATTTACTTTCCTGCTCGTAGTTAAATAAAATCACCCTTATCATATATTTGGGTTTGATCATGTTGTATCAAGCGTTCTTAGATGAAATAAGCCGTTGATTGATTTGTTTATTCCTACCTTTTACCCATTCGTTGGGATTCGATACTCGGTAGGTACTTATCGTTTTATATTACTTGCGACACGTATACTTTCGTACGTACACTGTGACACTTGATTTGTTTGAGTATCTATTTGTGTGTGTTTACATTGTATAGCATCAAGTTCACGTGCTAACAACATATCAGAAGACTTATCTTAACAACTTACTGGAATTCAACGGCTGAGTGTATTTTAAGAGTAACTCTCATAAGACTACTTGACCACAGATTCTTGAATTCAGGGGGAACTTGTACGACTAGCGGTTCTCCTGATCAGAGATGAAGTTCTCAATAAGTCAAATGAAGTTTATCAGAAGACTGCTTCTCATCAGCCGACTGGAACTCAACAGCCAAGTGATATTCAAGAATGTACTACAACAAGTGATATCAGCTGACTAATCTGATATACACTCATACAAGTAGTATCAGACTACAAGTGGAATCAGACCACAAGTAGTATCAGTTCTTGAAATCAGGGGAATAGTTATTCTAGCTGGAGTGATAAACAGCAAAGAAGACTACCTCGAACAGCTACATACTCACCTACTTGTCTTCAGCATACTAAATTTGCAATTTTATAAAAATAAAAATGGGGAAGAAATAGATGCAACTAAGTATTGGTGTTGATGACAGAATGGGGGAAGAAAAGGATGCAACTAAGAAACCTTTAAAAGAAGAAATTAAAAAAGGGAAAGCAACCAAAAATTGGTGTTTTTTTTTTTTAAAAAAAAAAGGTTGTATCAGAGCAAATAATTTCCATCTCAGAGTATGAAGACTAAATCTAAAGACTTGGAAGACGTTCTTAGTTGAAGGTTTTGTCAACATCAAAAAGGGGGAAATTGTTGGTTGATATTGGAGAAGGTTTTGAAAATGACAAAAATGCCAGAACGGTTTTGAAGATTACTGAAAATCTTAGTGAAACCTCTCTCATGCTCTGGAAGCTATGTGACCGAATCAGCAGAATGGGATATCAGATCAGTAAAGATCAGATTGGTTATCATCAGCCGAGTCAAGATAGATGTGTTAATTCTTAAATCAGCAGAGTAGCCATCAGCGAAGTGATCATCAGTAGAGTGATCATCAGCAGAGTAATCTTATCAGCGAAGTGAAGTCGGTTAGTAAGCTTATCAACGGTAACAAGCTGAGTGCATTAAATGCGACTGACATAAATTAGATATCCGTACAGCAGAGTGTACAGTGACCAGTCTGCAAAAGCTGCCGTCAGAAAAAAGACCATTGCTCAGGATTAAAATGTAATTTCTCCTATCTTCAACGGGCAGAATTTCAAATCCAAGGGTATAAATAGACCAGAAACTGAAGATTGAAGAGACTTGCACAATTCAAGATCACATCCTTAGAGCAAGATCAATCAGTTGAGTTGTCTGATCACAAGCGAAGTCACCTGTTGACGAAGCTTTTTGTTGAAGAACATAGATCAAACCTTTGTCTGTCTAAGTGACATTCAACTGTAAAAGAGAGAAGTGTATATCCATCTTTGTGAGTGATATAATTTCGGAATATAGGTCTTCTGAGTGATTTCCTATATTGTGAGCTTAGTACTC
Source organism: Penstemon newberryi var. newberryi (assembly GCA_030819805.1). NCBI lineage: Eukaryota > Viridiplantae > Streptophyta > Magnoliopsida > Lamiales > Plantaginaceae > Penstemon > Penstemon newberryi. The sequence continues at coordinate 32,277,670 of JAUALY010000006.1, read as the reverse complement.
TTACTTAATGCTTATCATTTGTTGTAAAGCTTAAGTGTTCTATATGCTGAGTACTTTGGAATAGGTTTTTCTGAGTGATCTACCTGAGAGCTAAGTGTGAGCTTGTTGCTTTATCATTTGTTGTAAAATCGCAAGTAGTGTGCTAGTTACTTTGTGTTTCTATTGGAACCTAAATCTTCGTGATTTAGAAGAGTGGACTAAAAGACTTTGTGTCTATATAACCACTATAAATATTCCTGTGTTTGATTACTTGTTTTTAACTTGCATATTTTTCATAAGTAAACAAACGTTTAAAAGACAAAGCTTTTAAAAGAGGAATTTGTAAAACTGGGGTAAAACTTTTAACTTGTTTGAAAAACATACATGATAAAATCCGCTGCATACAAGTTTTGGAACTCTGATTTCATTTGAAACAGTTAAGTTAAATCAGACTAGTGGTCAACCTTGTTGAAACAGCTAAATGCAAAATCAGCAAAGTAGTCTCACGAGTAAGATAAGCTTAGTCTGCTGATTTGAAAAGTTGGAGGAAAGTTTTTAAAGTTCAGAGGTCTATTCACCCACCCCCCACCCCCCCTCTAGACCTCATCTGACCACTTTTGGGACCAACACCGAGGATCAAGATGAGGAGCAAGGGGCGTACCTTTTACCCTCGAGCATTTCCGTCAGATTTATTTAAAATTAAATGATAAAAATTCTTTAAAATTGTGGCACAAGTGTTTAGGTCATATCTCAAAGTCTAGAATTAAGAGACTTGTGTCAAAAAATATTCTAGACTTGCTCGACTTTTCAGACGTCGATGTCTGTGTCGTGTGTATTAAAGGAAAACAGACCAAACATAGTAGATTAGGTGCCAATACATCTTCAGACGTCTTAGAATTGAATCATACATATATTTGTGGACCCGACCTCTTGGAATGGTCAACGATATTTTGTATCATTCATAGATGATTACTCGCGTTTTGGATACATATATCTCATTCTTGAAAGTGGCTTAAAGTTTCATGATCCCACCGTAAGGCCGATTTTGAAATGGGAAACGCAATATTTTTGTGAGGATGTTGAGCTTGGGGGGAGAAATAAGGTTAGAGAGACATTGTCTTTGAGGAAAAATCGATTATGACTTCTACTACTGCCTCTAATACTTCAGGTTTTCATTCCTGCTTATAATTGAGAAACAGATTTGGAACCTTAACAAGACATTGTTGATCAAACCCCCACTGAAGTTGAGGTAATTGATCATGAAGTTCAAACTCAACAACGTCAAGAACAACCACCCTTAAGAAGATCCACGAGAGAGAGTAGAGATGACTATAGATGATTATATATTGTTATTCAAGAAAATGAGGAACATAATGAATCAACGGAAGATGATTCAATCAACTTCTGTCAAGCCATAAAAGATATTAATCCTCTCACGTGGATTGAATCCATAAATTGGAGTACAAGTCTATGCAAAACAATCAAGTTTGGGATCTTTCCCCATTACCTAAATGAAAGAAACCAATTGGTTGCAAATCAATATTCAAAATCAAGAAGGATTCACAATGTAATGTGGAAAGATATAAAGCTCATCTTGTAGCTAAAGACTTTCCTCTGAAGGAAGGCATCGACTTTAAATAGACTTTCTCACCGGTACCTTCGAAATACTCTTTTAGGACAATCATGGCTCTTGTTGTGTATTTGGATCTTGAGTTACATCAGATGGATGTTAAGACGGTGTTTCTCAATGGTGACATTAATGAAACGATCTATATGGTGCAATCGAAAAAACATTGTGTCTAGAGACCCAAAGAAAATTGTTTGCAAATTAAGAAAATCCATCAATAAACTTAAGTAGACTTCCCGTCAATGATACTGTAAATTTCATCAAGTAATTGTCTCATTTGGTTTTGAGACAAACACTGTTGAAGATTGTGTGTACCACAAGTTCCGTAGGAGTTAGTTTGTATTCTGGTATTGTATGTTGATGACTTACTGCTTGTCATTAATGATATAAATAAGTTGCACAAAATAAAGAAATTTCTATCAAAGAAATTTGAGATGAAAGATCTTGGGGAATCTTCTTTCGTATTTATGATTTAGATACACCAAGATTACACTCGAGGTATCCTTCGATTATCACCAAAGAACCATCTAGAAAAGTGTTTCTAAGGTATGACATGTTTAATTGTAAACCAGGAGACACCCATGTTGCCAAATGAGACAAATTTAGTCTAAATTAGTGCCCTAAAATGAACTTGAAGTTAAGAAAATGCAGATGGTTCCTCCCCGATATAACATTTATTGTTGGGATGCTTGACAAATACTTAAAAACCTTAAGATGGATCATCGAAAAGCAGTCGATAGGATTTTAAGGTACTTACAAAGAACTAAGGACTACATGTTCACATACCAGAAATTAGACTAGTTAGAGATCATAAGGTATTCTGATTTCTTATTTTGGTTGATCCCAAACATTAGGAGATCCACATAAGGATACATTTATTTGTTAGCTAGAGGAGCTATATGGTGGAATAGTGTCGAGCAGACACTCACAAGTTCCTCCATCTGGCAACATAGTTTTGTAGCTTTTATGAGGCATTCAATCAAGTTTTGCGATTGCAGAATGTTATCACTAAGCTACACATTATGATTCGGATTTGAAAGACCACTAAAGTTATATTGTGACAATAATTCAACAATTTTATTTTCTAACAAGAATAGGAGCTCATCAAAGTCAATGCATATTCACATAAAGTTCCTAGTTATAAACTAAAGAGTACATAGTTGACATATTTCTAGAGAGCATATTTGGACAAACTCCATGATTGTGGATCCGCTAACTAATGTATTAGTACCGAAGGTCTTTCATGAGCATACTTCTCACATGGGTGTAATATTAAGTAAGGATATCAGGTTTTGGTGGGAGTTTGTAATTTAGTCGCTTATCATTATTTTGGATCCAAATATATTTGGATATTTCTACAGAAATTAAGTTTTCGGTTCTTTTGCACTGTGTACAATTATGTTAAGGTTGATCTCAATAATGATTAAGGAGGAGCAGTTAAAAATAGATAAGTTTAAGATCACATTACATATAATTTTCATGATATGCTCCATGATAGATCTATGCATTTGGTTTAGTTGGTGTATGTGATTATTGATGGGTTTAGTTATGCTATTTGTGAGGAAAACTCATTTAGTCCTTTGCTACATAATCAATAGACGAGATTGTCTGGAATATCTAAGGAAATAAATACAAATTTTGAGTTTATAAGGATACACACATTTATATCATAACATATGTGGCTCAACTGGGAGATTATTGGAAAATTTCAATGGTTATGTGGGTCTCATAAGTTAATTTAGTGTGTATTTCTATTATAAAGTAAGTCCATAATTATTGTGGTCAAATTAAGTTAAGTTTTCGACTATATGTATTAAATTTATCTTAGAATAAAAATGTAGATACCAGTTTGTGATTTTCAATTTGATGGAGGGCCGAATTGAACCCTAGTAGGTTATTATATAAAAGGTTATGATTCCCACTTGTACACATAATAGCAACAACATAACAGCTCATATTCTCTGTAATCTCTTTCTGCAAGAGTAATAAGGTTCTAAGGTGTATATCAAGTGGAAGATCATAAATTCATCATCACCAAATTATCAAAAACATCAAGATTGATGGTATGAATCCAAGTAAGTTTTCGATGTATTATATTTCAGATTTATTCTTTTAATCTGTTGATATTTGACATGATTAGGCACTAAGGTTTTTTTGTATTGAATCGAATTACTTATTTTGATCATTATATTTATGTGTTCGATTTATATCCAACATTAATAACCGAGTTTAACTATTTACGAAGAGATTTGGCCTATCAATCAGAGTATATTTACTCATTAAATTCCTTTACGGATATGGAGTTAAGTATGCCTTAATAGTTTTTTGATTTATCTTAGTTAATGAAAAATAAGTTATTGTTACATAATACTTATATAAAATAGACTAAGTATATACTCATTATACTTATAAACTGAAATTATCAATATTGAAATGAGATGACTGACAAGAAATAAAACGATAGACGAAACTCTAAGCGTAATCATTCGTGGAGTCCACATTGATATTTTGGAACATCAATTGTACGTAATTCGGGACTAGTCGGTACAGGAAGATATGAAATGGTTTGGATACTGGTCATTTCTCTATCGAGCCGCAGAATATAGTGATATCAATAAACGGGTTACGAGACAACTTGTCTATTGTGGAGTATCATACCTAACATGAGAACGGTGAGCACCTCAATAAATGAAAACTTTTGATTTCATCAATTGGGAAGATCATATCATACATATGCATTTTGCATTTGAAATGACTATAATCCTTGTATCCAGTTTTAGAAATGTTTGCGATGCTCATAGTACGTGCTACCTATTCATTTGAGAATTGATAACATATAACTTTTTGCGATGCTCGCAGTATGTGTTAATTATTGATTTTAGGCGTATTACTTTATCTCACCTAATAATGATAATTGTATATATTGTAGTACTTTATCTCATCCTACATGTCAATTGTATGTGTGTGATTATTTAAGCGCTCATTTGCTCTCGTTTGATGGTACCTACTGTCAAATCTGGGTAGTAGGGGCTACAGAGTTGCACCAAGGCTTTACTGACCGGAATCAAGAACTAGGGATTGCAGCCCCTTGGAAAGTTATTTGTGTGCTTGGCTATGACATGTAAATACCATTGTGTCTAACTGGGTATGGTCGCCCCTTAGCCCTGTGTTAACCCGTGTGATCTACTAGTGATGACCCATCCCTTATTCTCCCTGTATACTTTTGAGGGGGAGTGTGTTATGGTTGTTCAGCCTGTAAAATAAGTGTTACGAATTACTATATTTTTTACTCAGTCACACGAAAAATACAAATTAAAAAAGCTATAATATTTATGCATTTTGTGTGGAGTAGAACTATGATTTTGTTAGTTTAGGTTTTTAGTTTTGAGAATAAAATTGCGTATGGTATTTCGATTAAAGCTCGTTTGAGCTTTGGTTATAAATATAAGAGAAAATCACACTTTTCTCATGAACTTCAATTTTTTGCATTGTCCACCATGAGCTTACATTAATGTTGCACTTTCCACTTAAAATATTTTCACAACCCTTTCCGAACAAATAGTTCAAGGGAGAAAGTGCAACACAAAAGTTTAGGGTGGAAAGTGCAGTTTTGATTAGGGCAAAACACAATTTTTTGCAACAACTTTTATTTTAAAATGAAAAAGACATGGAATTTTAAAAATTATGCATGATTATAAGAAGATGTATAACAAAAAAAAAAAAAAGAACAAAATTAACAAATACAGATACAAATATTTTGTTTTGACATCTCGACGGATTTGTGCTTGTTTTTTTAGGGCTCCCACCTCCTGCCCCCTCATGATTTTTTTAGAAGTTTCTACAATTTTCTGTATAGTAGATAGTAATATAATTATAATATAGAGTAAACATTACTAATGGTCCTCCTTATCATTAACTTTTTACAGAGTGGTCCCTCTTGTGTTTTTTTTTTCACGGTAGTCCCCACTATGAATTATTTGTTTCACTTTGGTCATTTACAAGTGGCCTTTTACTTATAGTGTTACACTTTTTAGTCCCTCATAAAGTTGTTTCTTTATCAATTTAGTCCTTCATGAAACTATTTTTTTATCAATTTATTCCCTCATAAAACTGTTTCGGCACTTTAGTTCACCTTGGTGTTGGGAATCGAATAGGACCCGACCCGAACCGCAGCGGATGCGGGTATAATTTTAAAATCGGGTGGTCTTTCAATTCGACCCAAGAATCCATATACATAAAATAAACCGAACATAGACCAACCATAGGGGGTTTAGGATTTAACCTCACTGCACTTGGTAGTGGTTGAGGCTTTCCGAGCATGGCGTGCTCGAACTTCTTTGGCTCTTGGAATCAGGAAATTCCAAATGGTTCTTCGAAAGCTCCTCCAAAGAAAACAACACATAAAGAGTCTTTAAGAAAAGAACTCCTCCAAAGAAAGTCCACACTTCACAAGTCTTACAACCTAGAAAGAATTTCTTATGCTGAGAACTTGAAATTCCTTTGTAATCTATTGAAGTTAGATTGGAAGAGAATTACTTCTTAGAACTTGAAATGAAGTATAGAGAAATTTTCTTGCAATGACTAAGTGTTAGTAAATGAGAAGCTAGAGCCTCCTATTTATAAAAGGACTTACTTCACCATTAAGCTTTCAACAAAGCTTAGTTGAGAAGCTATCCACAAAGCTTCTATGATAAGCTCTGTTCCTAGCATATCTTATCCGATAAATTTTGTCATCTAGCTTATCCGATAATATTTGTCATCAACCTTATCCGATAAGGTTTGTCATTTACATAGTTGAGAAGTTTCGCACTTTTCCTAGCCGATAAGTTTCGTAAATTTCTTAGCTGAGAAGTTTCGCACTTTTCTTAGATGAAAAGTTTCGTAAATTTCTTAGCCGAGAAGTTTCGTACTTTTCATAGCTGCGAAGTTTTGTACTTTGTTTTTCCAAGAAGCTATGTACTTTACTTCTCCTGGAAGCTATCTACTTAGCTTCTCTCAGAAGCTTTGTAGTTAGCTTCTCCTAGAAGCTTCTCTAAATTAATTAGTCTGACTAATTAATCTTATTCTTCCTCTTAATTTTTCCTTGATCAATGGTTTAGTTAAGTAAACTCATCTGCTTAACTAATCATTTGCTTAATTATTAACCTAATTAATTAATTTAATATTCTTGTTGCATCTTGTGAATATTATGTGTGACCCCTGAGGTTCACCGTTAGCTAGTCCTGGGCTCACAACACTTTGTGATTTAATTAGTGAATATTTACTATAATTATTCCGGTTTATTAAACCAATTTAATTGACCACCTTTAAGTACAAGATATATTAAATACTAATTAATTAATATTTGGGATTATATCAAATAATAATTAATTAATTAATTATTTAATTTATATTTTAAAATTTAATTAATTGTAAAAAATCTTGCAAATAAACTTAAATCTCCATACACAAGGCAAGTTTGTGTAGGCAATTATTAAGAAAGGTATGATTTTCTTGGAATATTCTACATAATGCAATATTTGCATGTCATATCTTTTAAAGGAGCAAGAGAATAAAATAAAATATATTTCTTGTCATACAAGATGTGAAGAACCAATCAAATTGCACCACGTCATAAGGAGAGTATTATAATATTTCTCAAAACCATCTATAGATATGGGTCATCTGTAAGAAGAAAATCCGAATTCAAAAAGCACGAAGAAGTTCAAGGAGAAAAGAAACAAATTCTCTCATGGCGTTCTCCAAAATCAAGGTTTTTTCAAAATAAAGGCGTTCTTCAAAAAGTGAAGAAAATCCAACGTTGAATTTGAGATTAAGATACTTAACTCTTAAATTAACGTTATTGGAAATTCACGAAGGTCCAAAGAAAATCAAATCACTTAAAAACCCGAAGTATCCAAGACGGAGTTTGAGATGTTCTTCAAGGAGATCTAAATCATTTCACGTTTGATCCAAGATTAAGCGCAATTGTTCTTGGATTAACGTTATTCAAACACCAAAATTATTTTGGAGAATTCCAAGATCAAGTACAAGAAATAGTCGTTTTCTTTAAAGATTAGAATTAGAGGAATCATAGAGATTGTAACCATTATTTTAAATCAATAAACTTTAATTTGTACAATTATTTCTCGTTTAATATATTTTAGACCTGAATTTCATGTGAACCTTTCCTTTTATGTTTTCCATGTACGTACGGTCCTTCCATTGACCAACCTCCCGATCAAGGCCTGGGATATGGTAGTTGATCGGTTTCCCATAATACCTCGATTCTATGTATCTTATTCATAATTAGATTCCTCTGTGACCATAATTTTGGAAACTTCTTCCCAATTATCACATACCATGCACATGGATTTTATGAAGAATCTAATACTTTAGAACACACTGGAGATTCGCTCGACTCATCACATTGAGTCAATGGATCCTTTATTGATTGCATCAACCTCCATGTACGACTACCTATACCCAACGTAAAACCACATAACCCGCTATTAAGTGGTCGGGAAATACATCAAAGTATAAGCACCCACACATGAGATTACTCTAACAATCTCAAGTCGAAGGACTAATATCCGCACACTAGCATAAATGAGAGAATACTTTGTCACCGATGTGCATCTTATGCCTCCAAGACAAGATTTCTCTCGGCGGAGTGTTCAGTGCATTTGTTCTACAACAACCACCTACTCGAATACACTGGTATCCATATACCGACATCCATGGAAACACAATGCCTTCCAACTATTGGAACATATATATTTGTGAGTTTCTGCGATCCCATTTCCTTCATGTCTCAATGGGTTCTATGACTCAGAACAATTTTAGATCACGACCTTAGAGGCTTATTCCATGATTGGGTTGATGCCATGCCCCATAGTCATTTGTGATGTAAGGACTTCATCTAATTGTTAATTGATTACAATTAATGAATATGGCTAATAAAATATTATTAATCAAAACCAGATTGTTTTTACAAGAGTAGATTACAAGTCATTAATTGGCTCGTCGGGCACTACCCTAACACTTGGACCATCTGAAAATGATCAAAGTGAAATAAATAATTCATAGTGGGGACTAACGTGGAAAAAAAACACAAGATGGGCCACTCTGTAAATAATTAATGATTAGGAGGACCATTAGTGGTATTTACCCTATTAATATAGTTATTATAGTAAGAGTCAGTTTTCTTTATGTATGGGTGCAGTTAAAAATTACTCATGAACCCAAGCCCAAATTTAAGTGCGACAAGATAAAGAAATATTTGGATGTAACCGTTCATTTACGAATGTTTCTTTATTTTCAACTATATATTTGAGATTGATACATACTCGTAACAAGAGCACAAATGCAAATTTACAGGGCCGGCTCAAAGTTTTGGTGGCCCTAACCCAACTTTAAAAATATGGTCCTTGAGTTTTTATGTACAACTAAATTATGTTAATAACTAAAATAACTTTTTTTAATGCAACATATTAAACTAATAACAAAACTAGAAGTATTATTTAAAAAAACAAGAAACTATGATGAATAATGAATAAAAGATAATCTCGCTTTTGGTAAAAAAATTGTGAAATTTAAATGATGTTTAATTGTTTTGTTAAATTTTAATAATTTGACTTTTTGTGAGAATTATATTTATTCTGTTCTTTATATATATATTATATATAAACATATGCACCATAATTTATTGATCCGATTAACTGCAAACATGTATTAATTTTAGAGCATGAAACAACATATATTTGTATAATTTATTTAAATTTGTCGGAAAGAATGATTAGATATGCAAGGTTGAACACTAAACTACTTAAATCTGATCATATGGATTCCTTGTTCACATGGCTCACAACTCCAAATAAATTTGAATTTGCAATATAAAGCATTTTTTATATAATGACATAATATGTATCTTAACTTATAGATCATCTAGTCTAGAAAATATGGGGTTATACAAAATTATTTTTAAATATATTGGGCCAAATTTCTAAAACTTCAGTAATGGTTTAGGGCTTCCCATACTTAAATTTGGGCTCCACCAATAGCAAAATTAAAAAGATTTAAATACAATATGGCGATGAGGGGGATCGATTCTTTCACCTCTCACATGTAGGGCTCGAAATAAATAAAAAAACTGCTCGATACTCAACTAGAGCTTTCGTTCGATAACTTTTTAAGCTCGGCTAGAGCTCAACTCGATAAGTTAAAAATTGATAAAATAGATGTAAAATATCAACCAACTCGATACTCGGTTCGAGCTAGTTCGATAAAAGCTCGTTTGAGCTCGACTCGTTTAATAATCAAACCAAACTCAAACACAAAATTTCATGCTCGATAAAATTCAAACCAAACTGGAACAGTGTGTCGTTCAATACTATTCAACTCTATTACACCCCTACTCACATGCTAATGGAGCACTCTACCATCTCAACTACATTCCCTCTTGGTACAAAACAGGCACGCACACACACACACACACACACACACACACACACACACACATATATATATTGTTGGACTGATCCAATTTGGACCGGATTAGATTTGTGGCGCCCATGTGGGCTGACCCAAACCGGATCCAAGATCTAGTTGGTTAGTGGAAAGTTTGGATAACTCCCCACTAACCCACTCCTACGTTAACTTCCCTACTCCTCTCTTTCTCTCAAGTCAATTAAAATAAAAAGGCACGTTCGTTTTATTTTATCAGATATCACAATTCAAAATTGAGAGAACGATATATTTTTCAAGAGGGAAAATATTGACTGAATTAAAAGAAGAGAGAAAAGAGAATACGTTTCTTTTGAGGGGTGTAAATCATATTGGTGGTCATATTGAGAAGACATCGAAGTCCCGGGGTTCTTAGGCTGTGGTCAGTATTTCCTTTTCATTCGTGATTGGAGATCGACCAAGGGTATTTGGAGATAACCAGAATTCAAATTGAAAGGTTTCGTGATTCAATCGTCCGTTTCGGGAGGTCCTTGGAGATTGGTGGTCCTAAACAGCTACATGTGCGGCTTACACTCAAGGTCGAACCTCCAAATTCATATCGTTTATTTTTTCATACACCTTGATTATATGAGGGATGAATTTTAGTAATTTAGATCAATACATTACAATGTGTTTGATTACTTAAATTGGGAAGATTGTTTTTCAAAATTTGATATTGATTCTACCATAAATAAATTTTGTGACTTGTTTGATTACTAAAATTGGAGGAAAACACTTTGGTTTCTTTGATATTGATTATACCATAAATGAACTCTATGGTCTGAAACAATGTTAAATACAATTTCAATGCCAGGTCCGGCTTGCTAGTTAGACCAAGTAGGCAAGTGTATAGGGCCCCACTTACTTGGGGCCCCCAACCTATATATGCAATATTTATATATATATATATGTCACAATTAAATAAATAAATATTTAATATGAATGCATGAATGAATAAAGTAATTAAGTCCAAATTCAAATAACCCCAAATCTATTACCACATTATAGAACATTGACTCTTGTTGATAATTAATTTCACAATACTGTTTTTTATTTTATTTTGTCTTACATAGGATTCTTCTATAACATATAAATATTATCAGTGTTGGTTAGCTAATAGTGGAGTTTTAGTAGTGTTTAATTCAATATGATAATTTTGAATAAAATAATGGGGCTTTAGGTTTTGAAATACTACTAAATATGTCTCTCTCTATAAAGACAACTAAACTATCATTTATCCATTGAGCGCCATTCGGTTACGAAGTCAATTCTTTACTAATTTCATAGCAAAAAAAATAACTCTCTCCATTGAAGTAATTGCAACTGGTAGAATAAGCGCCAATGTCACAAGTTTATAAACCATCGAGAATGCGACGTGCATTTTAGTTGCAACTATCTTCTTAGCAAGATCACCAATCCCTTTCAAGATAGAAAAATCATCACTTGATCGAACATCCCTAATATAATATTCAAGTTGATTGGGAAGGGCCGTGAGCTCAAGAAAAGGGAAGTCATTTGGATAAAGTTCGGCAAGAAGAACAAGTTTTTCTTTGTCAAAAGCCTCAAAGCGATTGCATGGGTTTAAACATGCAACACAAAGAAGTAACTTCGTGTTTACTTCATTGAAACAATGTTCAACTCTTGTAATTGTCTACTTATCACCGAATTGAATCTCTCAACTTTGTAATGATGCTCGACAGTCACTTGTTCAATCATACGCCTTGGCCTCCCATATGGAACATAGACATTACTCAAATCCTTTTGTTTAATTTAATTGTTTAATCTTAGAAATAGGAAAAATACCAATTTTATTGCCTTCGACTTGTCATTGCTTTTCAAATTAGATCAAGATTTCACTCCTATAATTCCTTATTCGTTGAGAAAATAACCTACGGGAAGGGCTGATTTGCAGTCCCAGAGCTTCGGCAGATCGCTTAGCCCCGTTCATCTTCGGCGCAAGATCGCTCGATTACTCATGGAAGGAATTTCAGTTTCATGACTTCCTCCAACAAAGGTCCCTATCCATCATCTCTTGTCTCTTGAAGACGATCCTTAGAGTGGATAAAGTGAGGTGTTATCAGAGTTGGTTGTGTTATTAATTGGACTAAAATTTTATTTGGGTTGAAAATTTCGAATTAAACCAATTTTTAACTACTGCGTTTGCCACTGCACACGCCCACACACAATAATAGATGTGTATAAATTTGACAAAGTTGCATAAAAATTCTCTATACTCATATTTGGTTAAAGATGAGACATCAAGGTTCAACTCCCATTAATGTGTGTATTTTCTCTAGTTTAATACTAGCATTTGTAATTGGTTTACTTTAATACCAATGTAATAGATTCGACTCGATATAGTGTTTAATATAACGACATATTCACCATTTAAAAAAAAAACATCAATGAGTGAATGTTTTAGTGGAATGAATTAACCCAACAAAGTGGCGAATCAATGTTAAATTTTCACTGGAAAGATGTTCTCATTTAATATGTACGACATATCTCCAAAAAGATTAAATAAAGTCTAATAACTGAATACATTTGGGGAAAAAAAAAAGATGTTAACACACCCGACACCGTGCCCTTAAATTTGGTACAATAATTTTAACATTGAATTCCATTTTTAGTATCAACATCAAAATTCAAACTGAAAAGATCATATTTCGTGTGGCGGCAGCGGTGCATTTGGCCTTTAACTCCTTCCAGAAATTTTCTTTTATTGTTTTTTTGCCACGTAAATATATGTCGTTGAAATTAACATTTGCGATCAATTTTTCCATTTTTGAGTTTTCTTATGTTGTGGTGCAGTGCAGAGTCTGCATTCCCTAAGGTTAGTCTTTTCTATTTCATCCATTGTTATTTGGAAACATGGTATTCCAAAAAACACTGATGTATTAGAAAATATGGTATTTCAAAAATACCCATGTTCAAATGTAGGTGTTTTACACGTGATATATATTTGTTGAAAATTGGCCTGAAAAGTCTTTGGTGTAACACATATTATTATGTAAGAGAGACGAAAGTGTAACAATTTATCTATGAAGGACGAAAGCGTTAATTACTTTAAACTTGAGGGACAATTAGTGTGATTTAGACAATCCTTTATGTGAACAGGGTCCTTAAAAAAAATAGGTTTGTATGTGAATGTACTGAAAAACTTTAATCTTATATATGGCTACTCCATGTTAAAATTAATAACACCAAATTTTTGTAACAAACTTACATATATAAAAAAAAAAAAAAAAAAAAAAGAAAAAAAAACCTTCTGACTTAAATTTAAAACAGAATTGTGCATTGTAAATCTCCACTAAATACTATTACATAATTTCTACTTTTATTGTCAAATAAAACTAATAATAATAATCTTGATGTCTTCAATAATTGTCGACTAATTTCCCTCAAAGCTTCCGTCTAGGGCTGTCAATGGGGCGGATTTCAATCCGGATCCGTTTGAATCCGGTCCGATTTATTAGGATAATTGTCCGATTAGATATTCGAGGGACCTGATCCAATTAAAAAGATCTGTAATCTGAAACTCATGGAGCGAATATGAATTTAGGTCGATCCGATCCGTTAAAGATCCGTATCCGACAACAAATAAAAAGAATGATATATATACATAATGTTTTATAAAAGCAAGTATCATTAATAATATTTCATCGTATATTTAAGAAGATAGTAATTTATAGGCCAAAATTCAATTTTCATACCATAGAATAGGCCAAATTTCATTTTTCATACCAATCGAACGAAAATCATACCAAACCACACTTCCGTCTATTTTTTAACGGAAGTGCCACGTGTCTGTTAAGTTGACTTGAAACGGAAGTATGATTTTCGATCGATTGGTATGAAAAATGGACTTTGACTTATTCTATGGTATGAAAATTGAATTTTTCCCTCACTTTCAATTTTAACTGTAATAAACTTTAATTTGTTAGTTCTTTACCATACCTTTTCATCTAAACAAATATTGCAATGTATATGAACTAATGGGACATAGAACCTTTAGTAGGCATTATATTTTACTTTTAGTATCAAAATACTCCGATACGGATAGCTAAAAAAAAACGACTACTTCTCCACTACCTTAAACTAATTCTAGGCGGTTTTGTTTATCTACTAAAATAATGTTGCATACTTATATATTCGAGGTCATACAAAGACCTGCACAACTTTACTCTGTTTGGTGTATTAAATTAAATTCGTGTATAACTATATAGGTTGTGTTCATAGTTACTAATTAGGGTATGTGTCCAATATTAATGATGGATTACTTCATGGAAGTAGATAATTACCAATGAACTTTTACGTGTAGTTCTCACATTAGAATGGAGTTTTGATCAATGTAATCGATCAACATTACTAGCTAGCAAATGGGTGTGATGGGAAAAAAACTATTAGGGCTTGTCAAAGTTGATCCTAGCAAAGACCATTCAATGTTTAAGTTGGATCATATTAAAAGTGTAATACATGATTAGTTGAGTAATTTGAAATGTAAATTTGATACCATTATAGGAGGTAAAATACCTGACTTCAAATTGGGTCGATTTATAATCCAAGTCAAATTATCCTTAACTTTTGTACCCAAAAAAAGGTAGAAAAATATTTCTCAATCAAATAATTTTACTTGGTGAGACTGGACAACAAATGCTTGAGTGGTTAATAAAAGAAATTGAATTATATATTTATGTCTAATTAAATAAAATGTATGGCAAAAAATCATTTATAGGCCGCCATCGCCTCAATCACCATCGAGCCTAAATTCACTTCGATCCTTGAAGATAACCACACCAATTTGGCCTTCCATGCCAAAGACCGTACCGTCCACCGGGAGATACCGAGTTAAGTACATAAGTCCAATAATATTTACCTCATTCTAAAATATTTATTTATATACCCTTAATCTACTTTAGAATTTATTAAATAAGTTCAAAATTAATTATGTTATATAATAAAATATTCATGGTCAACGCACAACAAATTCTGATTGTGAATTTTATTCATTTGACTAATTCATCATTTATCTACTTTGAAAGTCTAAAATTTATTCCATCTTATCTCAATTTTACTATTATCATGAAATTTTATCTACTTTTATCATGATCAGATTGAGCATGTGGAACTTGATTATAAAAGTTAGCAGCTCAGGTTGAGCATGTGGCGATATCATTTATATAATATATAATATAATAAAGTACATGCCATGTAAATCAATATAAAATCAATTTTTTAATCAGCGAATAATTGCACATGCATGAGAACACATACGTTCACAATTGTTTGTTTGGCGTTTCCCAGATTTTTTTCGTGTTTGGGAAATGCCAAACAAACATGTTTTTTATTTTTCAAAATAAATTTTTCATCCATTAATTTTCTAAAACAATTCTCTCAAAATTCAAACAAACAACAATTTTCTTATCTTTAAACAAAACCTATACAAAACTCTACTTTGATTTGACATAAAGTAACCTATCTCTTACACGATTTATCTCACATAACAAACATAAGCAATTACGCAAAGTCTTAAACCTACAACCCAACTCTTCCAAAAAAACCTACACCTACTTTATTTCTCAAACCACTCTCTCAAAACCCAAACAAACAATATTACGCAAATCGAGATTATTTCACAAACCTCCACTACTCTCCCAAACTATTTTTTCAAACGCCAAACAAACAGGCCCTAAATTTCTTGGTTGTGAAAATGAACCTAGCAGATAATATTAATATAATATAAGCAATTAAATCGCATGTAATTTAATTAATTACAAAATTTATCTGAGAAAATTGATTGTTATGTCATTTCTTATACATATTAATTAATTGTCTCTCTGTTCTTCAATTTGTTTAAATGAATGTGGAAAATGTTAAATTTAACCCCAAAATTGGTTAATCATATCTCCTCCAAATCACTTACTTATATACATATACTTTACTATACTTTATCATTGACCACATTTCTAGATAAAAGTGTTATGCAAATTAATTAAGGGGTCTTTTGGCTCTACCAACATCATACGTAAAGTTGTCATAATCAAAATTAAAAGATATACTATATATTTCTACATTATGATTGTAGCTCCAAGTAAAATAATATTCCAAATTCATAGTATCGTTTGACCAATTTCTCCATTCTATTCCACGTGAAAATTCATTCAGCCAACTACCTAGTACTTTCTAGATCGATGAGAACTCTTGTCATTCTTACATGATTGAACTCAAGATAATTATGTGACAAGTATAATATTAATTTTTTTTATAATTGAATAAATTCCTACAAAAATAATTACTGACATGGGATCCTTGGCAAAAATGTTTATATGCCAAGTATCTAGAAGATCGATCATATAGATTTTGGGGAGTGAATATCAAATTAATTCTTTGTGTTATTTTAACTCTCTATGATAAATATAAGGGCAAAATAACTTCCTATGTCTTTATAAAAGAAGAATACTGTATCTCTTTATTTTTATATTCTCACAAGGGGGTAAAAAATGTCCATTATGCAATATCACAGGGAGTTAAAGTTCTCATTTACGCATATCCGTGGAGGTAAATTGTCTATTTACGCATATGACAGCGAGGGGATGGGGGGTAAACTGGTGTGAATAATTGTAAATGGTAAGTTAAATTGATCATTTTTTACATGAAAATGAATTCTCAATCGCAATATAGAGTGTGCAACACATCCACTTGCATGGAGATAAATTGCTCATTATTTCATATCATAAAGAGGTAAATTGCCTATTTTCATATCATTTATGACCATTTTTTGGGGAAACCTTTTGTTACGTGCCCAACATATATATGACATTTTCCAGATTATATAACTTGAAACCACGGGAGTTTACCAAAAAAAAAAAAAAAATTCATTTAGTTTGATTAATCAAAGCTTTCTTCTTTGGAGGAGAATTACGACGTTTTTTTTAACTTGATAACAAATCAAATCAAATATGAAATATGCGTTGTTTTACTTTACTCGAATCTTTTACATTCTTAATTGTTGGTCCCAAGTGGTTAGATGAGATCTGGGGGGGTGGGGGGGGGTTAAATAGACCTCTGAAAACTTTAAAAAATTTCTCTAACTTTTCTTATCAGCAGAGTAAGCTGATCAAGAACTCGTGAGACTACTTCACTGACTGCGCACTTAGCTTAATCACTAAAGTTGACCACTCGTCTGATTTAACTTATCTGATTCAAATATAATCAAAGTTTGAAATACTTGTTTGCAGGGGATATATCAAGTGTTTTTCAACAAGTTGTTTTCTTCCTTAAAAGATTTTAACCCCGGTTTTTAAACTCTTTTTTAAAATCTTTTGTTAAGTTCGTATGTTAAAAGTTATTTGAAAATATGCAAGTAAAATGCAGTAAACAAACACACAGAATTTTTATAGTGGTTATATAGACAAGAATGTCTTTTAGTCCACTCTTCCAAGTCACTTAGATCTTGGGTTATACTATAATCACTAAGTTTACATTATACTCTTCTTGCGCCATTCAACAAATGAAAAGTCACAAGTTCGTAGTAAGAACTCACAAAGAAATCCTACTCTTTGAAGCTAAATCACTCACTTACATGGATTTACGTTTCTCACAACTTTCTCTCTTACGGAAATCACACAGATTTGTATTTGGCTTTGTTTCCTCAACTCGGCTTTGTCAACAGATGACTAAGCTGATGGTGATCTGTACTTGAGTTTTTGAGACTTAGAAGATTTTGCTTGCTTCGATTTTCTCTCAGTTGTGATTCTTGTCTCTAACTTTTGAATTCTGATCTATTTATACTTGAGGATTTGAAAAAAAATTGAAAGTTAACCATAATTTTTCCAACGTATAGTTTTCTACAAGTCAATTTCTATATCTCATGGTGGTCATTTATGACCATTTTTTGGGGAAACCTTTTGTTACGTGCCCAACATATATATGACATTTTCCACGGGAGTTCCAAAAAAAAAAAAAATTCCTTTAGTTTGATTAATCAAAGCTTTCTTCTTTGGAGGAGAATTAAGACTTTTTTTTTAACTTGATAAGAAATCAAATCAAATATGAAATATGCGTTATTTTACTTTACTCGAATCTTTTACATTCTTAATTCTCACGAAGAATTTTATATATCATTTATTAAATCGAAAACAAAAAATTACATGATAAATACTTGTCCAAATATGGTTCAGCCAATTTATGCAACCACAAGAACATGCAACCACAAGAACATATAATTAACATATCGTGCATGTTAATTATATTAGTCAATCTCTTAAAATTTTATTATTATTATATCTAAAATAAATGGATTGCACATATCACATGA
The DNA here is from genome assembly GCA_030819805.1 of Penstemon newberryi var. newberryi. NCBI lineage: Eukaryota > Viridiplantae > Streptophyta > Magnoliopsida > Lamiales > Plantaginaceae > Penstemon > Penstemon newberryi. Next base: position 32,259,263 of record JAUALY010000006.1, on the reverse strand, counting down.
ACGTTTTCATCCGAACAAAAATTACCTAAAATATTGACAGTCACAAAGTATAAAAAATTAGACTATAAGTGCGTGAAAGTTTCCAAGGAGATTACATACTATTTCCTACTTGGTCGACTTACGTGCACCAACCAAGTTATTAATATTTACTAGTAGAATGGTACTATATAATAAGAGTCAATGTCAATTTATCCCATGTGAAATACATAATATTTAATTTACTCCTCTATAATTTAAAGAAATTTTTTTTATCCCCGTGTCAAAATTTTAAAGAAGCAATTTACATTCTTCAACCAGACACTGTAACTCACATGCTCAAATTGACCTGGCATGACAAATGTTTTAGTAACATCGGGGTGGATAAATTGTCAAATTTATCATAAAACATAAGGTAAATTGTCATATTTATAATAAAACAGAGGGTAAATTGCCACATTATCATAACACAAGGGGTAAAGTGTCATCATAACACAGGGGGTAAAGTGCCGCATTTAAAAATATCAGAGAAACAGTGTGAAATTTTTGTAAGATTACAGGGAATAAATTGAATATTATGAATATAACATGGAGTAAATTGCTATTAACTCTATATAATAATATTAAAGTGTTTGTACACTTGCTATTATCAGCCTATAAATATCTTTACAATACAGAGCCGTAAGGAATAAATTTCCACCACAATTTAGCCAAAAACACTTAAGCATACATACATACATACATATATCTTCATAAGCTACTTAGCCATAAAAATGGATCCCCAATACAGAGCGGTAAGGAATAAATTGATTGGCCCTAACTCCACTGAAATCATTGGCGCCATTCGACGTGATAGTTTCGACAAAGATCTTCTTTTCGGAAGTGCCACCTCAGCTTTTCAGGTTCAAAATTTTGTGCTTTAATTTTCAAGTTCATATTTCAGTATGAGTGAAAGTTTCGATCACATAAATATTGGAAATTTTTCGAGAAATTTTCGAAAACACTAGGAAAAGTTGTAAAAAATGTTACTAACTGAGTTCAAGCAAAAATACAGTTTCAAAATTACACGTTATTTTCGTTTACGTTGATTTAAAAAAGGAAAACTTTTCCATGATTTAGACGAAAAATATGATAAATAATCTTTTTTCATGTATGTATGATATAGGTTGAAGGTGCAGCTAAAGAAGGTGGTAGAGGACTGAGTATATGGGATCATTGGACGCTCAATCAACCAGGTACTAAATTTTCCAAATATGTCGAACCTAAAAAATAGAGATCTTTCCACAGGGACAAAAAAATTCCATATTTATATATATATATATATAAATATAGAGAGAGAATTGTATTTTTATACCGAGTTTTATGTCAATTTCTACTTTTGGTATCAAATACAGAGTTAATGGAAATTTACCCCCTTATGATATTCATAATGTTCAACCTTCCCGTAATTCGAAAAAGAGCACTTTACCCCCCTGTAATCTCAATAAAGTTTCAAATTGCCTCCCTGACATTTTTATATGTGACACTTTACCCTAGTGTTATGATAATGTGCCATTTGAACCCCCGTGTTTTTTACTCCCATGTGTTATGATAAATGTGACAATTTACCCCTCCTATGTTACAAAACACATTTCATGCTCACTCTCAATTTCGGCAAGTGAGTAACACTCACAAATGAAGGAGGTAAATTGCTTCTTTAAAATTTTCACAGGGGTGTAAAGTGTTATTTTTCAAATCACAGTAAGATAAATTGAACATTATGCATTTCACAGGGAATAAATTAGCATTAACTCACCAAACAAATACAAGTCAATACATTTGATACTATAATTTAATAAATCGTTCCACATTTGGTACCACTGTTAATTAAATTTAAAAGTCACCGTCAAATTAATGACGTGACCGTTAAATCAATTTTAATTATTGTAAAATTTGTATCATAACATATACTAGCTGATGATTCTATCTTATAACATTTCGGATGACACAATTATGCAATTCTCTCTATAGATATATATAAAAGCAGAGTAATAATATAGTTATTCAATATTGGCAGACAAAGTATTGGATGGCAGCAATGGAGATGTTGCTATTGACCAGTATCACAAGTACAAGGTATTTATTAATTAATGTTTAAATAATTTTTCATCTTCCGAAAAATTACTTGGGGCAAATTGAACTTTATCTTTAACTAATAATGACAAGTATTCTTCAAATTATATATTTTCAGGAAGATGTAGCGTCAATGAAGACTACAGGCTTGGAAGCTTACAGGTTTTCTATATCTTGGCCTAGGATATTGCCAGGTACATGTTGATCCTTTCTCGGGATTCCAAAACTGAAAATATCGATCAAATCTTGCGCATATAATTAATTAATATTTGGAAATGGTGAAATAAATGATGAACCATGGTTCAAAATTTTATTTCGAGTTTATGTTTCGATCAGCTAAATATTTGAAAATTTTCGAATTTTTTTCAAAACATTAGGATAAGTTTTTAAAAAAATTACTTAACTAAGAAAAATAATAGAGTTTAAGACATAAATATATATAGTTTCAGAATAACACCTTATCTTTATTTCCATTGATTTAATAACGGAAACTTTTCGATGTTTTCGATGGAAAAAATTGAAATTTTGATCCATGTGATAAACTAGGTGGAAGAATAAATGCCGGCATAAACAGAGAAGGAATCCAATACTACAGCGATCTTATTGACGAACTCTTGGCTAACGGTATCGAGCCCTATGCGACTCTTTTCCACTGGGATCTTCCGAATGGTCTAGAACTTGAATATGGTGGCTTCTTATCTGATAAAATTGTAAAAGATTTTACCGAATTTGCGGAGCTGTGTTTTTGGGAATTCGGGGATCGTGTTAAAAATTGGATCACGTTCAACGAAGGATGGACCTACTGTAACTATGGATATGTGGCCGGCATATCTCCACCCGGCCACGGTTTGTCCAGTGAAGAGCAAAGAAATTCGAGATATGAACTTTGTGGTTATAAGGGTGGTGGGACTCAACAAATTTGTGCCCAAGGAGATGCAGGCACAGAGCCATATTTGGCGGCACACAACATGATCCTTGCCCATGCAAATGCAGTGGATTCGTATAGAAAACTATTTCAGGTGCATGGAGAATTTAATTGAAATTAATTGTTAACTATTTAGTAATTTCAATTTCGTTTATGTTGTTATGAATAAAACCTATTAATTGATTATTCTTGGACCTAAATAGGAGAATCAAGGTGGAAAGATTGGGATCACAAACGTCAGTCATTTTTTTGAACCTCTCCATGATACTGATGAAGATAGGGATGCTTGTATTAGAGCTCTTGATTGGATGTTGGGATGGTAACTCAAACTTCGATTCTCAATTATTTCTAAATTAATTAATTCTTGTTTCAATCGCATGACAAGTACAAATCTAATTTGAATATAAAGTTTCACATTAAGTTCAATCATGATCTACTTTTATTAGTTGATTTCATTATTATAGCAATTAATTCTAGCTTGATTTAGGTTTGTGGCTCCAATAACGACGGGTGATTATCCACCAAACATGAGAAAATCAGTAAAAGAACGACTTCCTACATTTTCTCCGGAAGAAACCAAACTAGTTAATGGTTCTTACGATTTTCTGGGACTAAATTACTATACAACTTTGTATGCAACCAATACACCCAGACTACCAGGTGAAAAACCCACTTATCTCTCAGACCAGGAGCTGACCACACAAAGTAAGTATTGAAATTTCTAAACCTTTTATAATTGAATCACGACTTTTTCTTGTTTGATATTTTTTTTTTTTTGTTATTTTTTTTTAATGATCTATTCCCCCATGGTTTACACTTTTTGTATTTTTCTTGTTCAACCTCTATATTTGTAGCTGAAAGAGACGGTGTTTCAATTGGTGACCCGGTAAACCCGCTTGTCCTTACAAACATTTTTCTCATAAATTTATGGATTAGATTAGATAATAACGATTTTAATTTTTATTCATTGTTCAGACTGGTGCAACTTGGCTATTTATTGTTCCAAGAGGAATCTACAATCTATTGGTCTATGTAAAGGAAATATATAAGGCTGATCTCATTTATATTACCGAGAATGGTAACTAATTGGCATATTTAATATTAATTTTGTATGTATTAAACAAATTATTTATATATTTCATCGATAGTAATGAGATTTCCATATTTTTATTTATACATATAGGGATGGCAGAAGTCAACGATACGAGCCTCACAATTTCAAAAGCTAGGGTGGACCCTTTACGAGTTAGATACTACAATGAGCATCTTTGGTACCTTAGAAAAGCAATTGTGTAAGTCATAATTCTAGCAATTCTTGTTTATTTAAGTGATTAAGTCTACATTCTTGTACTTATAGAATAAAATTCTCAATAATATCCATTTAATTAAGATTGTTTGTGCTTCTATGTAGAGAGGGTGGTGTCAATGTGAAAGCTTATTTCTTATGGGCATTTGCTGATAATTTTGAATGGGGTGGAGGATACACAAGTCGATTCGGTATCTTTTATGTAGATTACAAGGACGGACGTTATACAAGAGTTCCCAAAACTTCAGCTATATGGTGGAAGAATTTCTTCACTAAAAAGATCAAGCAGGGCTCGTTGAAGAGAGAAGCTAAAGAAGTTGATCGTGATTATGATTTGAGGAAGAAACCTAGACCCAACAATGCGTAAATTGCTCGTTCTCGTTTGGTTTGAGCTCATAAAATGGTGTTGTTTTTTATTTAAGCCAATAAAACTAAGTTTGTTTTATCTTAAGTTTGCTTTTTTGCTTGTATTCGTCCATGAGTAATTTGCTTATGTTTGTATTCATCAACGGCCATTTGGAGGCATTATTAATTGAATTATGGTTTTGTTTTCTTCATTTTTTTATTGATTTAACTAATACTTTGAAGTGATCACTTTGTATTGATTAATAAAAAGGAAAAAAATCAATTTTTACCTTAATAAATTGTATTCATCTAGAAATCATACCAGTGATTTTGAATTAGACAAATTGTTTGAATGTAAGACTGTAGTATCCCGGATAAAATACATTTTTATTGATTTTAATTTAAATAAGAAATATAAGAAATTAAAACAGTATTGTAAGTGGTATTGAATTGATTATTAAAAATGAACAAAGTGTTATAGTCGGAGAATTAACGAGAAAGTTTTATAAAGTATAGATGAATTAAAAGAGTCAACTAATAAATTATGTAATTAAGAATTGTTGGTCAATCTTCAATTATCTTTAAACCTTTTTTTTAGGGGGAATTATCTTTAAACCTTCGACTCAATTAATAGATAGCTTGGACTATTCTTTTCTCAACTTTCCTATACAAATTACCCACGCAAGAGCCATGGTGGAGATATTGACTCCTCCTCCTCCCAAATCTTGCCACTTGCTAATATAACTTTTAATACTTATTATTTTGATTTCATTTAAATGCTGGATCGAGTTTAATTTGTGAATTTAGAATTTTATTGGAAAGCTTGAAAGAGGGTTGTAGGAATAAGTTAAATTTTGGGCTGTCGAATACCAAGTAATTGACTTATTTAACGTCAATGTTTTAAAAATTGGATCTGACATCGAATCGGTCGTCTTACTGGTTACTGATTGGATTGGTTTAACCGTTTTAACCATTGATTTAACTTGTATGAAATAATTACGGAATAATAATTTAACTTAAGTTGTAATTTATGTAATCAACCATCTAAAAAATAAACTCTTATCCAAATTTTTTCAATTTATTTTCATAAACTAAATAATATTTTAAAAATCACAACTAGTAGACAACAAACATTTCAATGACCCTAAAAATAAAACAAACACAAGTAGTTATTCAATTATAAATCCACATACCCAAGTTGGTTGAGCCAAGTGGTAGTGACTTGCGACCCCCAGAGACGAGACTCAAGTTCGAATCCTACAGGAGAAATCACACTGGGGAGGACCTATATCCTTTGCACTCTTCGGTCCGAGCTGTAAATACACAGTCTAGTAGATAAAAAAAAAAATTATAAATCCACATAGCATGTCTAAACAAGAATTATCACATCAATATTAAAAAAGGCGACTTTTAAGTAATTAGTTTGGGTTAGGGTTTTACCCAACCCACCCTAATATCCGCTTCGAAGTACCGGGCCCAAACCCGATAAGCCCGAAAAATCTAGCTGACTAAAATTCGATTAGAGCTGGCCCACTTCTTTTTTTTTTTTTTTTTTTTTTTTTTTGTTTTAGGAAACCTGTTTTTTGTTCAATGAAACTTTATTATTCATTGGGAAAGAAATTTGTCCATAATTAAAATAATAAATTTAAGATGTTTTTTTTTTTACATAATAAAAATAAATATAGTAGGTGTATTATTATATCAGAATCATATCTTATATTAGTTAAAACTTGAAATAAATTGTCTATCTGTTGGTTGGTCTAATAAAAGTCTCAAAGCTTTTGAGATTTTTTTTTAGTTTGAGACCTTTTAAAAAAAAATAGAAAGTGAAATTATTACAATGGATTTTATGTGGTTAGTTCCCATTTGTACTAGTTATTATCAGGTCCCCTTCACTATATTGCCAAATGGCTTAAATTTTACCTGTTACAATTTCAAAAGGTAATGATTTTTAATATGTGTTTACCTAAACAATCCCAACTTAATTTTATTTATTAGAATAACAAAATCTTTTAATTATGAAAAAAACAATAAGTCAGGTTTTTCTTTTTCTTCACTGGTAAACAATACAATATCCTCCAACTCCCAAAATTGACCTTATTCCCTCCTCTTCGCTGCCGTCGCGTCACCAGTCCTCTCCATATTCGCCGTCGCCACGCCCCCAGCCCTCCTACTCGCCGCCGCATTAAGACACAGTGAACCAATAAAGCAACTGGTGATTGGGTATGTTATATAGATCCAATTTAATTTTAATGGGTACGGGGAGTAGTATTTACTTTTAATGTTCTCTATGTTCAATACTTTGAGCAATTGGTGATTGGTTATATGTTTAGACTCAATTGTGTACTATGGTTGTATTACATTCGTTCATCACTTTCTAAGTCTAGGAGGAAAAAATATATTCCTTGATGATTCTATTTCATGCATTTTGTTGGATCGAGCCCTCTTGAATGATGTTTTTTTAAATGCTTCCATGATTTTTTGACATTTTTGTTTTCAGTTAGAATTTTCGCATTGTTGGGTTTAGGGATACTTGGACCTATTTTATTTACTTATTCTCGAATTTACATATTACTTTTTCTCGATTTCAAATATTTTGCTTCATCGAATTTGATTGTATTTATGTCTCTATTTTTTGTCAATTGATATGTGGGAATAATGGATTAAGTATTTCTGCCAGAGTCTCGTAGCCGCAAGAAATAAGCTAGTATCTGCGAGAAACTAGCAGAGACATTATGGAAGAAGTCGATTTGTCGGGCTCAATTAACACCCTAACCATTTGCAAGACATTGAAATTAGACTACACAAGTGGTTACACCAGTAGAGTCTATGAGTTTCAGGGGTTTAATCAAGTAGATCAAGAGGGCCTCGATGATCAAGCTGAGGAGCAAGGGGCGTACCTTTTACCCTCGAGCATTTCCTTCGGATTTATTTAAGTTTTTAATGTTTTTATTGTATTATTAGGGTTCTTTCCATATTTTGGGTTGAAATGAATATCACTGTCGTATTGTCTACATTGTTGTCTGATATTGCACTTAGGATATCTATGTAATATTTGGGATTTGATGTCTAGATACCAGTTTGTGATTTTCAATTTGATGAAGGGCCGAATTAGAAATTCTGGAAAATATAATAAACCTAGGGGCCGTTTGGTAGGACCTAATAGGGGGTATTATGTCATATTATATGTGTCAATATGAGATAATACAATGTTTGGTGGCATTGCTCTAATACCGGGTCAAATGGATTAAATCCTTATGACCCGGTATTAAGACTAGACTATAATCCACCCAGGCATGGGTGGATTAGTTAATCCGGGTGAATATGGATTCGATGAAATGTCACTTATAACCTCAAATTTAAATATTACTTATACATATCATTAAATATCATAAATTCTTCTTTAATCTATGAAAATGGAAACACATTCTACATAAATAATTAAATCACAAACTAAAATCTATACCAATTTACAATTAACATGGAGGCATTCGAACTAAAAATCAACTCTCACTTTTATACTAATTATACAAATTGGTTCGATGAATTGATATGTCATAACTAACATAATATGTTCAATTAAGTAGTGAAAATATATTAAAATATGCTTAAACTCATAATTCCCCCAAACATATTACAGTTTATTGCTTTAATGTAATATGACTCAATCAAATCTACCAAACATATTTTTAATAAGACCTTCAATCCGACTCTGATCTAATCCACCTTAATCCCATACATCCTACCAAACGGTCCCCTAGTAGATTATTATATAAAGGGTCATGATTCCTACTTGTCCATCAAGAACACAAAAATTGTTGGCATGAATCCAAGTAAGTTTCCACTGTATTATTTTCAGATTTATTCTTTTAATCTTTTGATAATCGACATGGTTAGGCAATAAGATTTTTTTGTATTGAATCAAATTAAATATTATGATAATTATGTTTATGTATTCAATTTATATAAAAAAAAGTGGTGTCAGAGCCACCCATGTTCGATTACTTGAGATTTTCTAAACGCATGTTCATTATCTATAAGATTATGAATTTGATATTAAGTTGTCTTAATTAAATTCAAAAGATCTTGATTATGCATGTTAGGATTTTTTGCTATCTTGATCTTATTTATTAAAAAATAGAATTTCATGCTTTGTAGATCATGATTACACAAATTAGGGTCTATTGCTTTCTTGATCTTGAATTAAAGATTAGGGTTCATGCCTTATGTTTATGAAATTAAAGTTTTTGGATTTATTTATCTTTTGCATGATAATTTAAGTTAGACCTAATAAAAATTCGTTTTCATGACTAGGTTTTTATCTAATTTTAGTTTTAATCTCTCCTTATGAAAAATTTGGCATAATTTATTTTTCTGTAAATAAATTATAATTATTGAGAAATTTAATTATTTTTTAATTAAATTAAGAATAATTAGAAATTAAAACAAAATGCAAAAAGGAAAATTGGGTGTATGAGTTTTCTCAACTCTCCGTCGTCAACAACATTCGTGAGAAAATAAAGAAAGCCAGTTCCATGATTGTGGGGCTACCAATTATAGAAACTGAATCACCATGCCGCTGCTTCTTAAGGTGAAATCGATGCAAAAGTTTTGTGATTGATTTCGGCAGTTTGGAGAGTTTGATCTATTTTCGATTTTCGTTAAAATATAATAATAAAAATTCTTTAGAATTATGGCACGAGGGTTTAGGTCATATCTCAAAGTCTAGAATTGAGAGACTTGGGTCAGAAAATATTCTAGACTCACTCGACTTTTCAGACTTCGATATCTGTGTCGTGTGTAATACATCTTCAGACGTCTTAGAATTGAATCATACATATATTTTGGACCCGACTTCTTGGAATGGTCAACGATATTTTGTATCATTCATAGACGATTACTCGCGTTTTGGATACATATATCTCATTCTTGAAAGTGGCTTAAAGTTTCATGATCCCACCGTAAGGCCAATTTTGAAATGGGAAACGCAATATTTTTTTGAGGATGTTGAGCTTTGGGGGAGAAATAAAGTTAGAGAGACATTGTCTTTGAGGAAGAATCGATTATGACTTCTACTACTGCCTCTAATACTTCAGGTTTTCATTCCTGCTTATAATCGAGAAACAGATTTGGAACCTTAACAAGACATTGTTGATCAAACCCCCACTGAAGTTGAGGTAATTGATCATGAAGTTCAAACTCAACAACCTCAAGAACAACCACCCTTAAGAAGATCCACGAGAGAGAGAGGAGAGATGACTATAGATCATTATATATTGTTATTCAAGAAAATGAGGAACATAATGGATCGACGGAAGATGATTCAATCAACTTCTGTCAAGCCATTAAAGATATTAACCCTCTCATGTGGATTGGAGCCATGAATGAGGAGTACAAGTCTATGCAAATCAATCAAGTTTGGGATCTTTCCCTATTAATTAAAGGAAAGAAACCAATTTGTTGCAAATCAATATTTTAAATCGAGAAGGATTCACAATGTAATGTGGAAAGATATATATGGATGTTAAGACGGTGTTTCTAAATGGTGACATTGATGAAACGATCTATATGGTGCAATCGAAAAAACATTGTGTCTGGAGACCCAAAGAAAATTGTTTGCAAATTAAGAAAATCCATCAATGAACTTAAGCAGACTTCCCGTCAATGGTTCTGTAAATTTCATCAAGTAATTGTCTTATTTGGTTTTGAGACAAATACTGTTGAAGATTGTGTGTACCACAAGTTCAGTAGGAGTTAGTTTGTATTCTGGTTTTGTATGTTGATGACTTACTCCTTGTCACTAATGATAAAAATAAGTTGAAAAAAATCAAGAAATTTCTATTTATGATTTAGATACACCGAGATTACATTCGAGGTATCCTTCGATAATCACAAAAGAACCATATAGAAAAGTGTTTCTAAGGTATGACATGTTTAATTGTAAATCAGGAGACACCCATGTCGCTAAATGAGACAAATTTATTCTAAATTAGTGCCCTAAAATGAACTTGAAGTTAAGAAAATGCAGATTGTTCCTCCCCGATAGAACATATATTGTTGGGATGCTTGACAAAAACTTAAAAACATTAAGATGGATCATCGGAAAGCAGTCGATAGGATTTTAAGGTACTTACAAAGAACTAAGGACTACATGTTCACATACCGGAAATGAGACTAGTTATAGATCATAAGGTATTCTGATTTCTTATTTTGGTGGATCTTAAACATTAGGAGATCCACATAAGGATACATTTATTTGTTAGCTAGAGGAGCTATATGGTGGAAGAGTGTCGAGCAGACACTCACAAGTTCCTCCATCTGACAACAGAGTTTTGTAGCTTGTTATGAGGCATTCAATCAAGTTTTGCGATTACAGAATTTTATCACTAAGCTACACATTATGATTCGCATTTGAAAGACCACTAAAATTATATTATGACAGTAATTCAACAATTTTATTATCTAACAAGAATCGGAGCTCATCAATTTTATTCTTCCTCTTAATTTTTCCTTGACCAATGATTTAGTTGAGTAAACTCATTTGCTTAACTAATCAAGTCTTAATTAATTAATCTAATTAATTAATTTCTTCCAATCTTTGTTAAACCATTTTAACAACATCGTTTAACTTTTAAACAATGAATTTAATATTCTGGTTGCATCTTGTGAATATTATGTGTGACCCCTTAGGTTCACCGTTAGCTAGTCGTGGGCTCACAACACTTTGTGATTTAATTAGTGAATACTTACTATAATTATTCCGATCAATTAAACCAATTTAGGCAAAAATTCAATTTTGGTACCATAGAATAGGCCCAAGTCCATTTTTCATACCAAAATATCAAAAATCATACTGCCGTTAGTTTTTTAACTGAAGTTTAGCCTCCTCCGTTAAGTCAAAAAAGAGGTGAGAAATGCAATTATAAAAAATTAGGCAGGGGTTTTTTGCAATTATCGTCTTCTTCTTCCTCCTCCCATTCGACCGCCGGCTCCGGTGGCTTTTGGTCAAAATTGGTTGAGGGTTTTTGTTCCCCTTGTCGTGGAGAACTCGTACATATAAAGATCTTTTCAATCCGTTGAGTAATCTATTCGAATTTTGAGTTCTAATTTTCGAATTGTAGGTCAAAATTTTCGAAATTTCAAATCGTGATTTCTTCTTCGATTCTTAACCAAACTTCGTGATTCTTGTTGCAATAGTTTCCCCTGACCGTGGGCATCATTTTCCATAGGTTTATTGTAGCTTCCGTAGACGGTTGAGCTCCGACCAAGTGGCGGCGCGTTTTCGGCCTAAACCCTAATTTTCGCGAAAAAAACACTCCTCCCCTGCTCCACCATCGACGGCCGCTGCAATTACCCCATGGAAAATGTTGCCCATGAAAAGAGGAACAAAAACCCTCAACCAATTTCGACAAACGGCCACCGGAAGCCGGCGATCGTCCATAGGAGGAAGAAGTCAATAATTGCAAAAACACCCTGCTCAATTTTAGACAATTGCATTTCCCCCCTATTTTGTTTCAACAGGTGACACGTGGCAGTTCCGTTAAGTAAACTAACGGAAGTATGATTTTTGAAACGTCTATTTATTCTACGGTATGATTTTCAATCGATTGGTATGAAAAATGGACTTGGGCCTATTTTATGGTATGAAAATTGAATTTTTGCCAACCAATTTAATTGACCACCTTAGAACTAATTGCTGGCGGATAAAATCTAAAGCAATTAAGGACAAGATATATTAAATACTAATTAATTAATATTTAGGATTATATCAAATTTAATTCCTAAAATAATTAATTAATTAATTAATTAATATCTTAAAATTTAATTAATTGTAAAAAATCTTGCAAATAAACTTAAATCTCCATACACAAGGCAAGTTTGTGTAGGAAATTATTAAGAAAGGTAAGATTTTCTTGGAATATTCTACATAATGCAATATTTGCATGTCATATCTTTTAAAGGAGCAAGAGAATAAAATAAAATATATTTATTGTCATTCAAGATGTGAAGAACCAATCAATTTGTGCCACGTCATAAGGATAATATTACAATTTTTCTCAAATCCCACCTATAAATATGGGTCATCTCTAAAAAGCAAATCATAATTAAAAAAGCACGAAGAAGTTCAAGGAGAAAAAAAACAAATTCTCTTAAGGCGTTCTTCAAAATCAAGGTTCGCAATACTCAAAGGCGTTCTTCAAAAAGTTAAGAAAATCCAACATTTAATTTGAGATTAAGCTACTTAACTCTTAAATTAATATTATTGGAAATTCAGGAAGCTCCAAAGAAGATCAAATCCCTTAAAAACCCGAAGTATCCAAGATGGAGTTTGAGACGCTCGTCAAGGAGATCTAAATTATTTCACGTTTGATCCAAGATTAAGCGCAATTGTTCTCGAATTAACGTTATTCAAACACCAAAATTATTTTGGAGAAAATCAAGTTAATATTTTCCAAGATCAAGTACAAGAAATAGTCGTTTTCTTTAAAGATTAGAATTAGAGGAGTCATAGAGATTGTAACCATTATTTTAAATCAATAAACTTTAATTTGTACAATTATTTCTCGTTTAGTATGTTTTAGACCTGAATTTCGTGCGAACCTTTCCTTTATGTTTTCCATGTACGTACGGTCCTTCCATTGACCAACCTCTCGATCAAAGCCTGGGATATGGTAGTTGATCGGTTTCCCATAATACCTCGATTCTATGTATCTTATTCATAATTAGATTCCTTTGTGACCATAATTTTGGAAACTTCTTCCCAATTGTCACATACCATGCACATGAATTTTATCAAGAATCTAATACTTTAGAACACACTGGAGATTCGCTCGACTCATCACATAGAGTCAATGGATCCTTTATTGATTCCATCAACCTCCATGTACGACTACCTATACCCAACGTAAAACCACATAACCTGTTATTAAGTGGTTGGGAAATACATCAAAGTATAAGCACCCACACATGAGATTACTCTAACAATCTCAAGTCGAAGGACTAATGCCTGCACACTAGCATAAATAAGAGAATACATTGTCACCGATCTACTCTGGTATCCACATACCAACATCCATGGAAACACAATGCCTTTCAACTACTGGAACATGTATATTTGTGAGTCAATGCGATCGTATTGATGTCATGTCTCAATGGATTCTATGACTCAGAACAATTTTAGATCACAGCCTTAGAGGTTTATTCCATGATTGGGTCGATGCCATGCCGCATAGTCATTTGTGATCTAAGGACTTCATCTAATTGTTAATTGATTACAATTAATGAATATGGCCAATAAAATATTATTAATAAAAACCAGATTGTTTTTACAAGAGTAGGTTACAAGTCATTAGTTGGCTCGTCAGACACTACCCTAACACTTGGACCATCTGAAAATGACCAAAGTGAAATAAATAATTCATAGTCGGGACTAACGTGGAAAAAACACACAAGAGGGACCACTCTGTAAATAATTAATGATTAGGAGGACCATTAATGGTGTTTACCCTATTAATATAATTATTATAGTAAGGGTCAATTTTTTTATGTATAGGTGCAGTTAAAAATTACTCATGAACCCAAGCCTAAATTTAAGTAGAACAAGATAAAGAAATATTTGGATGTACCGTTCATTTACAGATGTTTCTTTATTTTCAACTATATATTTGAGATTGATACATACTCGTAACAAGAGCACAAATGCAAAATTACAGGGCCGACTCAGAGTCTTGGTGGCCCTTAGCCAACTTTAAAAATATGGTCCTTAAGTTTTTATGTACAACTAAATTATGTTAATAACTAAGATAACTTTTTTAAATGCAACATATTAAACTAATAACAAAAATAGAAGTATTATTTAAAAAAACAAGGAACTAAATGAATAATGAATCAAAGACAATCTCGCTTTTGGTAAAAAAATTGTGAAATTGAAATGATGTTTGATTGTTTTGTTAAATTTTAGTAATTTGGTTTTTTGTGAGAATTATATTTATTCAATTCTTTTATATATATATATATATATATATTATATATAAACAGATGTTGGTCCCAAGTGGTCAGATGAGGTCTAGAGGGGGGGGGGGGGGGGGGTGAATAGACCTCTTTAAAAATTTATCTTTAAAAAAAATCTAACTTTTCAGTCAGCAGACTAAGCTGATCAGTAATCGTAAGTTGACTATGCTGATCTAGCACAAAGCTTTGAACAGCAGAGTTGACCACTCTTCTGATTTCACTCAGCTGATTTTATCAAAATCAGAGTTTTAAAATAACTAACTTGCAGCGGATTTATCAAGTGTTTTTCACAAGTAGTTTTCTTTAACTTTGAAATAGTTTTATCCCCAGTTTTTAACAAACTCCTTTTAAAACTTTTCCAACAGTTAACCTTTAAGTGTTTTAAGTATGATGTTTCAAATATGCAGAAATTTATGCAAGTAAAAACACAAAGGATTTTTATAGTGGTTATATGGATATAAATCCTTTAGTCCACTCTTCCAAGTCACTTAGATCTTGGGTTATACTAAATCACACAGATTACAGTATACACTGCTTACGCCAAACAACAAATGATGTGGCTGTAAGTTCACAATAGGAAATCACAAAGAAACTCCTATCCTCTGAAGTAATATCACTCACTAAGACGGATATCTACTTCTCACAACACAATCCTAACAAAATCACTCAGATTTTACAAGTATTTTCTGTTATCTCGCTATTCTGCTTCGTCAACAAATGACTCAGCTGTTGAGTGTTCTGTTCTTGAGTTTGAGACTTAGAAGAATTCTGCTTCAGATGTTTGCTCTCAAAGTGTGTTGTCTCTTCTTCTTCAACTCACGAACTGAACTATTTATACTTGAGATTTGAAAATCTGCCCGTTGAGAGATCGACAGGTGTCCAAATCATCGAGTACTGGTCCTTCTGCAGAAACGGCTACCTGCGACTGAACACTGTACACTCTGCTGTACTTGCTGTCAGTCCGCATTAAATGCACCAAGCTGATACGAGGTTTCTCTTCAATCATTTGTCATAAATACCCTTCCTCTTCAGCAGTTATTACTCCAAGTGCATTTATTACCGTTGCACTAACTTCTGATCCACTTCGACTCTGCTGATCTAAGTCATTCGTCTGATGCATACTCAGCTGATCCCAAACTTGAACTAACCTGATTTGAGTTGGCTGATGGTCCACCAATCTGATTCCTTCTTCAGCAACAGATCAGTAGTCTTCTGGACCATATTTGACTAGTCTGAAATACTTCTTCCTTGGTCAAATATCTTCTAAGGTTTGTACTATGCTTTCACTTAGCTGATGACTTTGGAAATCATCAAAACCTCCCTTCACTTCAAAGTCTTCATTTTCATCCAACAATTTCCCCCTTTTTGATGATGACAAAACTTCAGCTAAGTACCTGTACCTAAACTAAAGTTGAGTCCTCAAAAATTTCTGAGATAGAAATGATGTATTGGAAGCTTGAACTTTTATAGATGATTTTAAAAATTACAGTACAAGTTACAAGCAAATTTAGACTTAAGTAAAAAAAAATTACAGGTAAAGAAAGCTGATTACAAATATTCAACAGATGACCTACTCTAGTAGCTAGTCTAGTCCTCAGCTTCTTCATCTTCTTCTTCATCCTCTTCTTCAACTTCAACTTTATCACCACTGTCTTCATCTTCACCAGATGTGAAAGCATCAGCAAGACCTTTTAATTTTTCTCTTCTTTCATCAGCTTCAAATCTTGCTCTGATGTCTTCAATCCTTTTAACCTTCATGTCTGGATTAAGCTGTTCTTCAACAGAGTACTTAGAGGCAGCTAACTCCTTGTCAGTCTTAGCTACATCCTTAGGCTCCACTTTATCATCAGCTTCATCTTCAGCTTCCTCTTCAAGTACTTCTTCTTCACTTGGCTTTCCAGCAGCAGCCCGTTTGTCTCGTACTTGAATAGTTGCAGCATCAACAGTCTTCTTAGCTAATTCCTCTTCCCCCTTTTTGTCAGCATCAGCAGGGTTGAGTTGATCAGGAGTTATGTTGACAGCAACACAAAGCTTCTTGATGTTCTTATCCAAAACTTGTTGTTCAGCACAGTGATGATTGAGAGTGGTCTCCATGCGAAGTTGAGCAGCTTCCAAGCGAAGTTGATTTGATTTTAACTCACCAGATTGGTCATTCAGACAATCAACATTCAACTGAAGTGTTGATATCTCATTTTGAGCTTTGTTAGCAGCAGCAGTAAACTCTTGCAGTAATGCAACATCTTTTTCCATCTCTGCTTCACCAACTTGTTTTATGACTCTAACAACTCCAGCAATATCAGCTTCATTTCTTTGAAGAGCAGTGTGGAGGTGACCTACATCAGCCTTCACTTCTTCAATACTTCTGTTCATATTCAATATGCTCTGAGTCAACATTAAGGAGTTATCTGGTGGTACAGGGAAGTCTTCAATGGCATCCTTGACCATTTTTGCAGTCTCTTCCTGCATTTGCTTAATCATCAGCTGATTCCTTGTCTCCATCTCCTTCATAGTAGTTTCAATCAGCAGCTGGATGGATTCCATAAGAGAGGAATGCAAGTCAGCAGTAGGAGCAGGGTGTGATGATTCAGCAGGTTCCTCTTCCTGTTGAAATTCAGCAGGTTCTTCTTCTTCCTGTTGAACAGGTGCTTCATGAAGAACAGGACTGTTTTCAGCTTTCCATTCCAAAGCTAAGGGAACTATGTCCTTGACCACAGCAGGCAGCTTAACAGATGTGTCCAGGTTAATCTCTTTAGCTTGCTGGTCTTTTTTTTGTTCTTCACTGGCTGGCTCATCAGCAACGTGAATGATTTCAGTACCATCAGCAGACACAACTGTCTTCTGACGAATCAAGTCAGCTGGCACGAATGGTGAAGTAGTCTGTTGGATACTTAGCTGTTCTTGATGAGTACTGATATCAGAGCCATAAGCAATTTGCTGTAAGCTTGGCAGAGTGGGCATTGAACTTGATGTTCCTGGTTCAAATCTAGATCTCTCAGCCCATTTCTCCAAAGTCGTGTAAACAGCAATCTTGACTGCTCTATCAATCCTGTCATCAGCAGGACTTGGTTTCTTTCGAATTGAATCCTTGATAGCAGTCGCCTCCTGACTTACAATGACTTTAGCATAGTCATGTAGTCTGTCTCTCACAAAATCTGAGTCCAATGCCTTGGCAACAGAAGTTGTTTGCAACCAGTTCAAAACCCATCTTCCTTCTGTAGCAAACTCCTTCCAGGCTTGAATTTCCTCCTCAGATTTACTCAATCTATACTCTCTCCAGCGATTGTACCTTATCTTCTCAGGGAGAAAAGTAGTCCTTGATTGAAACAGCTGGTTCAGCCTTTCCAGCTCAGCTTCAAATCTCTTGAAGGCAGCAGAATCACTTTGAACAATCTCTATTGCTCTTCTTACTTCCTTCTTTTTCTTTTTGATTGGTGCAGCCCTAGGTAGCACAAAGTCTCCTTCCTTAGGCTTTTCTCCAATTTTGATGCCTTCTGACCTCCTTAGTCCATGAGCATCCTTCTTGCTCTCTTCTAAGGCCTTTGCCAAGTCTGCTTCTTCCTTGACAGCCAATTCAGCTTCTGTCATGTTCTTGACATTAGCTTCTTTCTTGCTTGCTTCAAAAGCTCTCTTTAGTTCAGCTTCATCACGCTTTCTCTGTTCAGCTTCCTCGCGCTTCTTCTTGTGATAAGCTGACACTTTTGCCTTGCCAGTCCTTTTTCTTCTGGCATTTCTGGATTCAACAACTGGTGCCACAACTGTTGATTCTGGTAGTGCAATTGCTACCGGTGCAGCAGCAATAGGCTCAAAGATCTGCACTTCAGGATCCTTTTGAGGTTCAGCAACCTCGGCCGTTGGTGTAGAAGTCTGTTTAACTTGATCAGTCGACTCCACTTCAGCAGACTTCTTCACTGTTTCAACAGGCCTCTCAGCAGATGGAGGACTTTTTTTAACCACCTCAGAAAGTTCCTTTTCTTCGTCAATAAAGGTCATCCTCTTTCTGATGGTTTTCTTTGTATGGAGAACAGAAGCAGTAGATGCGGCAGTATCTTTCAGGGCACTCCTTGTCCTTTTAGCCACATTTTCAGCTGGTAGTTCAGCTGAAACTGTTCTTTCAGGAGATGAGTTAGCTGACATCTCATCAATTTCTTTGACCGTTTCATCAACAATCAGGTCAACAGCATCCCTTCTCCTAGACACGACTGTTCTGGCTTTAACAGCTGGCTCAGCTGTTTGAACAGTTGTTTTGCTCTTCTTGCTTTTATAAGCAGGCATTTTAGGCTCAGATGCCTTTCATTTCTGTTGCTTCTTCTCTGGCACAACAGCAGACTCCCTTGATCTTCCAGTTTTCACTGGGTCATAAGTTCTCAGCTCCTTCGCCTTATGGACATCCTTGCCATTAGTCACAACACATCCCAAATTCACCAGCACATGACTAATGAATATCCTGTGCAGAGTCAGACCACGCACTTTGTGATCAGCAAGCACATACCAAATGAAGTTTGCCCAATTTATTTTCAAGCCATAGAAAATGCCTATCATCGTGTGAAACCGCTTCATTGGTACGCTGTCCAATGAGAATGTGCAATTTTCAAGGACCTTTGCAACTAAATCAGCCATTCGCTGAAACTCATCCTTAAGCTGATTTTTCTTGATGCCTCCAGACATCACTTGATTCTTCTTCGAAGCCAAATTCCAGAAATCTGACTCGAGGGGTTCAGCTAAGTTGGCAATATCAGTAGACCCTTCAAGAGTGAGTCCGTACTTCTCATTCAGCAAATTGGGGGTTACGCAGATAACTTTGTCCCCAATCTTGGCAGTAATCTCCAGTTTTTCAAAATTGACCTCATCTTTTGAACCGTAAAACTCCATTACTTGGTCTTTGAAAATCATATCTTCATGGGCTTCCATGAAGTTAACCAGTGAGGCTGCCTTGAATTTCTCCAAAATTTCTTTCATCAAAGGTGTGCCAGTCGTGTGGTAAGTCAGGTAGTTAAGGAACATACCTTCAGCAGCAGCTTCTTTGGCAGACATTCTGAAAAAGATTGAAGAAAACGGAGAGAAATTTGCAATAGATGAATGCAGGATTGCTCTGTATGCTTTTGAAATTTTTAGGGTGCGTAAAAACGTAGTAAGCTGATCAGATCTGGATTTATAGATGTTAGTTCTTGTCGGTTTCCGTGAAAGGCGTCAACCGTTATATCAGTTTACTTGAAAAGCAGATCGTGTGATCGTGATACGCGGATTTCAAAATAGCATTTAATATGTCAAACAGGCGGGAATTTGAAACGCCACTTGTCTGTTACTTATAAAAGCGTGTTTCTGATATAACGTTTTTAGAACAACACTTAAATATAAGTTGACATAAATGGGAACAGATGAGTAAAATAATACTTATCTGATAGATGACTTGTCTGATACAATATATCACTAGTGAAAGCCAATATCTAGTGATCTTCCTTTGCTGTTTGTCAATCCAACAAGATAAATAATCTTCAAATCTTCAAGAATTAAGAACAAATCTTCTGATTAAACAATTTCAACTAACTGTCATTGAAGATTTCATCTTTAAAACAAGGGTACCGCTAGTCTTACACGTTCCCCTGAATTCAAGAATTCATCAGTCAACTAGTCTGTTGAGAGTCAGTCTTCTCGAAGTACAATACTTGTTGATATCAGATTAGTCAGCTGTTGAACCCAGTCTTCTGATAGGTTCCCCCTCAGCTTATGAATCCAATTTTAACAAGCCCAATTCCGCTCTTAGAGTGGAAAATCTTGCTTCATTCAAAGGTTTGGTGAAAATGTCAGCAATCTGATTGTCTGTATGAACATACTCAATAATGACATTGCCCTTTTCAACGTGGTCTCTGATGAAGTGATGTTTGATCTCAATATGCTTAGTCCTGGAATGACTAGTAGTATTCCGAGTATGTGAGATTGCACTTGTATTGTCACAGTAGATAGGGATTCCACTGATCTTAAGATTATAGTCTTCTAATTGATGCTTCAACCAAAGTATTTGTGCACAACATGCTCCAGCAGCAATGTATTCAGCTTCAACAGTAGATATGGATACTGAAGTCTGTTTCTTACTCATCCATGAGATCAGACGACTGCCTAAAAATTGACAAGCACCTGTAGTACTCTTCCTATCAATTTTGCAGCCAGCAAGGTCAGAATCTGAATATCCAATAAGTTCAAATCCTGATTCCCTTGGGTACCACAATCCCAATTCTTTTGTGCCTTTGAGATATTTTAATATCCTTTTAGCAGCTAAGAGATGAGATTCCTTAGGATCTGATTGAAATCTCGCACAAACCCCAACAGAATACATAATATCAGGTCTACTAGCTGTTAGGTATAACAGTGACCCAATTATGCCTCTGTATTTGGTAATGTCAACTGATTTGCCACCTTCATCCTTGTCCAGACGAAGTCCAGTAGACATAGGAACATTAACAGATGAGCTAGTTTCCATACCAAATTTCTTGAACAGATCTTTTGTGTACTTTGCTTGATTAATAAAAATACCATCAGGTAGCTGTTTGACTTGTAAACCAAGAAAGTAATTTAATTCTCCCATCATGCTCATTTCAAACTTGTTCTGCATCAGCTTAGAGAATCTTTCACACATCTGTTTGTTAGTTAAACCAAAAATAATATCGTCCACATATATTTGTACCAACAATATATGATTATCCCATTCAATAGTAAACAAGGTTTTATCTACTTTACCTTTGTGAAATCCTTTAATTAAAAGAAAATCAGATAAAGTGTCATACCATGCTCTTGGAGCCTGTTTCAGTCCATAGAGGGCTTTCTTCAGACGATATACCTTGTCTCCTTGTTGATAAGCTTCAAAACCAGGAGGTTGTTCAACATAAACTTCTTCTTGCAATTCTCCATTGAGAAAAACAGACTTCACATCCATCTGATAGACAGTGAAGTTCTTGTGAGCAGCATAGGCTAAGAATAATTTGATTGCTTCAAGCCTTGCAACTGGTGCGAATGTCTCATCAAAATCAATGCCTTCTTCTTGGCAGTAACCTTTGGCAACTAGTCTTGCTTTGTTTCTGGTAACCATACCATCTTCATTCATTTTATTCCTGAATACCTACTTAGTGCCAATTACTCTTTGATGAGTAGGTCTGGGAACTAAGTACCAGACTTCATTCCTTTCAAATTGATTCAACTCTTCTTGCATTGCTTCAATCCAGTGAGAATCACTAAAAGCTTCATCAATTAACTTAGGCTCAATTTGTGAAAGAAAACTTACAAACATTGTTTCATTTGCAGTTGACCTTCTAGTTCTCACTCTATCCAAAGGATCACCAATCACTAACTCAGGTGGGTGATCTTTGAGCCATCTGAGATCAGGTTGCAAATCTGGATGTTGTCCTCTTGATTGATCTTGCAACACTACTGTTGGAGTATCAGTAGTAGTCTGTTGAACAGTTGTAGTCTGTTGAACAGTCTCTGGTCTGTCAGCTGTTCGCAACTCCTCTGTTAGACAATCAGCAAACTGATTTTGAACAGCACTTGAGTTAACAGCTTGAGTTAAATCAGGTAGTATGATGGGTACATATTCTTCCTTTCTTTCCACATTCAATTTCTGAAAGTCAGCAGATATCTCTGGGTTTGCACTTTGATTCTTTTCAGATGATTGACTTGGTTCATCAAATACTACATGAATAGATTCTTCTACAAGTAAAGTTCTTTTGTTAAACACTCTATAAGCTTTACTAACAGTAGAGTAACCTACAAAAACAGCTTCATCAGCCTTTTCTGCAAATGCAGTAAGGTGATTTTTCCCATTGTTCAAAACATAACATTTACAACCAAAAATCCTAAGATAATGTAAATTAGGCTTTCTGTTGTTCCATATCTCATAAGGTGTCTTGTTTTGACTTTTGTTGATCATACACCTGTTCTGTGTATAACATGCTGTATTTGTAGCTTCTGCCCAGAATCTTTGGGGCAGCTTTGCTTCAGCTATCATTGTCCTGGTAGCTTCTTTTAGAGTTCTGTTTCTCCATTAGCAACTCCATTTTGTTGAGGGGTTCTGGCAGCAGAGTACTCATGACTGATTCCTCTGGAATTACAATACTATTCAACAGTAGAATTTGTAAACTCAGTCCCTCTATCTGATCTGATCTTCAATATTCTTTGACTCTTCTCATTCTGGATCAGTTCCATCAGATTAGTAAGATGTTCATTGGTTTCACTTTTCTTCTTCATGAAAATCACCCAAGTGAATCTTGAAAAATCATCCACAACAGCCAGGCAGTATTTCTTTCCACCATTGCTGATTGGATCTATAGGGCCAAACAAATCCTATGTAACAGCTCCAAAATTCTTGTTGAAGATTGGTGCTTCTTGCTTTTGAAAGATGACTTCACTTGTTTACCCTTCTGACATGCGTCACAGAGATTGTCTTTGCTCATGACTGTCTTTGGAATTCCTTCTACCAGATCATTCTTTATCAATCTGTTTATGGTCTTGAAATTCAAATGATTCACTCTTTTGTGCCAAAGCCAACTGATTTCACTTGGTGTAGAAGCCACCAAACAAATATTAGAATTCTTGTCCACAGAATTCCAGTCGACTACATAGATGTTTCCCTGTCTTCTTCCAGATATAATAACCTTCTTTGTTCCAACTTGTTCAACATAGCACTTATCTGATGAAAACACTACGGAAAATCCCTTGTCACAAAATTGACTTATGCTCAGCAGATTGTACTTCAGGCCACTAACATAAGAGACGTCAGATATCTCTATGTTTCCTTTGATAAGCGTTCCAACAGCTACAACCTTGCCTTCTTTGCTGTCTCCAAAAGTAACTCTTGGACCATTTACAGCGACAGCATCTGCCAGTTCATGTATGTCTCCACACATGTGCCTTGAACATCCACTGTCCAAGTACCATTTCTTCACTACTTTACTCCTACTCCTAATCCTAACCTACAAAACAAAATAAAAATGTTTTAGGTACCCTTTATTGAGAGGTTCCTGGTGGATTAGTGTCTCCTTTGACAACCCAAAATGTTGAAGTCTTAGGCTTTAGAGTTTTAGCAGGAGCATGAGCAACTTCATTTTCATCATAATCAGCAGGCATGTTATGTTGATAATCATTATGTTGAGGATAAGGCTCATAAGCAGAATAAGATGCATGATAAGCAGGGTAAGCATGCATTGGTTGATGAGCAGGATATGCAGCATAATAAGGTGGATAATGAGGTGCAGCATAATATGGTGAATAAGCAGGTTGCACATAATGAGACTCATTTCCATACCAAGCATTATAGTTATAAGTTCTTTGCTTCTTTGGAATCTTTATTAATATGGAAATTACTAAGTTACAAATAAACGTGCAAACACCCTTCTTATATAAAAAATAAGTGAAGGGTAAAAAAGGAAAAATCAGAAATACAGGAATAAAATAACTAACACCTAACACTCTAGAAAACGTAAAAACATAAACACGCCTAAAGAAGTAAATACAATTAACACTGCAGCCCTAATTTACAGCGTAAACTTGATTTTCCCAAATTGATTTTGGGTTTCTTCTTCTTCTCCAGTCTGCATTTTTGTGTTGACAAAGCTTGAGATAAGCTTTTGTTCCGTTCCTGCCAATACCCTATGGAGAGTATACATTGTGTACTCCCATCTTGGATAAAATAAACTGAAATTGTGGTCGTGGAAGGGCCTTCGTGAAAATATCTGCTATATGGAGAGAGGAAGTGATTGGAAGCAACTTCAAATGATTATGGGAAACATGTCCGCGTACAAAGTATAAATCAATTTCTATATGCTTTGTACGCTCGTGAATGGCCTCGTGTATGTAAATTCTCTTAATTTCCATCTTTTAGTATGTGAGATTTTCCTTTTTCTATTTGTCAAAAAACTTATTCATGACTTTTGTTTTTACAGATTTTTTATTGTTAAATCATTAAATGGACCATTTTAATATTATACGGTCCACTGATGATTTAACCACCAAAACATGATTTAATTAGGTATGTGATGGTCTGAATATAGAGTTGGCAAATCAATCCCTGGTGGTTAAAATTGTATTGGTTGAGTTTTAAGAAGATTTGGATTCATACTTTTTCATCTTTCTGTTCTTTGCTTGGATTTGTTCCATTTATCTATGCAGTAATTTTTATTTCTTTCATTTTAGTGCAGGCCTGTGTAGGTGCTTTTGCAGTTGAGCAAGGTATTTTTTCTCTATTTTCTGATATCTTATTTTCGTTTTAAGCGCTCATCATTTTTTTCACTATGATCCCCTCTCGAGTCTCTGGGAGCTTATGAATTGAAATACAAAATATACATTGTTGGTCTTTTTTCATTTGTTAGTCAGTTTATTCAATATGTTCGATGGTTGTATAGGTTTATGCCATCTAAGATTTTCAGTGAATTCATAAGAGAAGTTGTATGATGTCTACTTCTCACCTTATTTTGATCTTTTTATTTGGGTTTTCAGTCGTGGTCCTCACATTTGAACCTCATGTTTTCATAATGTTAAACTTGTAGTGAACAATTTGAGCTTCAACTCTCTATCCTTGTCTTAATTTATGTGACACTTAAATATGTTGGAGTTATATTAATCGACATCATTACTCGACTTTCACAATTGCAGGGCATAGCACCGCTCGTAGCGCGGTGCAGAACCCCTAGTATGTATATATATATTGTTGGACTGATCCAATTTGGATCGGATTAGATATGGGGCGCCTATGTGGGCCGACCCAAATCGGATCCAAGATCTAGTTGGTTAATGGAAAGTTTGGAAAACTCCCCATTAACCCACTCCTACTTTAACTTCCCTACTCTCTCTCTCTCAAGTCAGTTAAAATAAAAAAGGCACTTTCCTTTTATTTTATCAGATATCACAATTCAAAATAGAGAAAACGATATATTTTTCTAGAGGGAAAATATTGACTGAACAAAAAGAAGAGAGAAAAGAGAATACGTTTCTTTTGAGGGGTGTAAATCATATTGGTGGTCCTATTCAGAAGACATCGAAGTCCCAGGGTTCTTAGGCTGTGATCTGTATTTCCTTTCCATTCGTGATTGGAGATCAACCATTGGAGACAACCAGAATTCAGATTGGAAGGTTTCGTGATTCAATCGTCGGTTCGCTTAATCAAGTAAGATCCTTACTTTGTTTGCTTTGGATTTTGGATTTGAAGCATGTATGTTGTTTAAAAACCAACATATATATATATATCTCTTTTTGGATGATCGGTGGCCCTAAACGGCTACATGTGCGACTTACACTTAGGGTCGAATCTGCAAATTCATGTCATTTATTTTTGCATACACCTTGTAATTATATGAGGGATGATTTTTAGTAATTTAGACCAATATCTTACAATGTGTTTGATTACTTAATTGGGAAGATTTTTTTTTTTAAAATTTGATATTGATTCTACCATAAATGAATTTTATGACTTGTTTGATTACTAAAAAACTTTGGTTTCTTTGATATTGATTATACCACAAATGAACTTTATGGTCTGAAACAACGTCGAATACAACTTCAATGCCAGGCCCATCCACACGCACCCTTAAGTGCCATAGATATAATTACATGACTAATTTTATAATTTTTTCTTTATTTTTTGTTAATTAACTCTTTTAATTTGAATTATGATACACGAAATATTGTTGGAATTTAAGGAGAAGTAGATTCAAGAACTAAAAATTCTTTTGGTCCTTATTTTTTTTTTCTTATGCTGTTGTTATTTATTAATTATATAGTTTTCAACTTTTTGTGTTATATATGTATATATATATATATATATATATATATATGTGTATTAAACTGTCAATTCAACTATTTAAACTTCATTAATTAATTAGCATACTTCTCCCCAAAATGCATAATTAATACTGTCTCTGTCCCAAATTATTACTACGTATTTACTTTAATAATTGACCACGACAATTTTTCATCTTTTGAAATCGATCCATGATAGCATCGTTTGAAATACTACTAAATACGTCTCTCTCTATAAAGACAACTAAACTATCATTTATCCATTGAGCGCCATTCGGTTACAAAGTCAATTCTTTGCTATCTTCATGGCCAAAAATTCTCTCTCCACTAATGCAATTGCAACGGATAGAATAAGCGCCAATGTCACAAGTTTATAAACCATCGAGAATGCGACATGCCTTTTAGTTGCAACCATCTTCTTAGCCAGATCACCAATCTCTTTCAAACTAGAAAAATCATCACTTGATCGAACATCCCTAATATAATATTCAAGTTGATTGGGAAGGGCCGATAGCTCAAGAAAAGGGAAGTCATTTGGATAAAGTTCGGCAAGAAGAACAAGTTTTTCTTTGTCAAAAGCCTCAAAGTGATTGTATGGGTTTAAACATGCAACACAAAGAAGCAACTTCGTGTTTACTTCATTGAAATAGTGTTCAACTCTTGTAATTGTCTATCTATCACCGAACTGAATCTCTTAACTTTGTAATGATGCTCGATAGTCACTTGTTCAATCATACGCATTGGCCTCCCATATTGAACATAGACATTACTCATTGAAGGAATTTCAATTTCATGCTTAAAACAAAAAGATGTAACTTCCTCCAACAAAGGTCCCCATCCATCATCTCTTGTCTCTTGAAGACAATCCTTAGAGTGGGTAAAGTGATGTGTTATAAAAGTTGGTTGTGTTATTGGTGTAGTGCGATTCGAGATTGACAAAGAAGTCGTAAAAAGTCTAATTTAAGAGTTTATTAGGTCATTTATAAGTTTTGATATTTTAGGGACCTTTTGGTAATTTTTATTATTTTCTATCTCTAGGGTTTTTTCCTTATATATATAGTTATTGTTATACTTGTGAGACAATTCAGTTTGGTTTTGTATATATCAGAATTTGAGTTTTCTCAGTTCTCTCAATTTCACGGTATTCTTTATAGAATCAACGAGTTATTGAATTCCTTCAAATTCACGGTATTCTTTATCAAGAATCAACGGGTTTTTGAACATATTTATCTTTCTCACTACGTACGCTGCATCAGAGTGGTATCAGTAATCAGTCTGATCCTGTTATCATGCCGTCAAGAAAACGCGTAGATGCAATTCATAGGGACGAAATTATTTTGTTACGTCAACAGATAGACCAATTGGCACAACGATTGGCTGTCTTTTATCAACCGCAACCACAGTACGATTCGGATCATGAATCGGAAGATGCTCCATCTTTTGACGAAGAAACTTATGAAAGATCCCCTATATATGATGAGTCCGACGAAGAAATTTATGACGGATCCCCTATATATGATGAGTCTGGCGAAGATGATGATGGGTTTTATTTTGGCGATAGCAATCCAAAAAAGCCCTCAACAAGAGAAGAGAACGATTTATTTTTGAAATCTGCCTTTCTTCCTATAGTGGAAAATACTCATGAAACTTATATGCTGATGGTGTTCGAGGTGGTTGAGGAAAATTGTCAAAGTCTTCTTGAACTTCAAGATTCTTTGGATAAATAAACTCTTGTTGACATCTCTTTAATGGGATACCAACACGACATCGATTTTGTCATTGGTACATTTAATTTTGATGAAACTCAATTTAATTCAGGATGTTATCATGCAACTTTGGAGGATTACGTCAAGTCTTCAACATTAATATTGTGCTCAAGTCTTGATTCTCTTATTAATTTAGTGAAGTATTATTTTTCATCAATGAAGAAGCTAATCAAGATTCGAGGGAGGGTTTACTCCTACCAAGATTCGAGGACGAATCTTTTCCATCCTGAGGAGAATGGTGTAGTGCGATTCGAGATTGACAAAGAAGTCGTAAAAAGTCTAATTTAAGAGTTTATTAGGTCATTTATAAGTTTTGATATTTTAGGGACCTTTTGGTAATTTTTATTATTTTCTATCTCTAGGGTTTTTTCCTTATATATATAGTTATTGTTATACTTGTGAGACAATTCAGTTTGGTTTTGTATATATCAGAATTTGAGTTTTCTCAGTTCTCTCAATTTCATGGTATTTTTTATAGAATCAACGAGTTATTGAATTCCTTCAAATTCACGGTATTCTTTATCAAGAATCAACGGGTTTTTGAACATATTTATCTTTCTCACTACGTACGCTGCATCAGTTATTGGACTAAAATTTTATTTGGATAGAAAATTTCGAATTGGACCAATTTTTTAGGCTTATTTTTTATTTTTTAAATAATAATTACTGCTATATAACTATTGCGTTTGCCACTGAACACACCCACACACAATAATAGATGTGTATAAATTTGACAAAGTTGCATAAAAATTCTTTTTACTCATATTTGGTTAAAGATGGGACACCAAGGTTCAACTCCCATTAATGTGGGTATTTTCTCTAGTTTAATGCTAGCATTTGTAATTGGTTTACTTTAATACCAATGTAATAGATTCGACTTAGTGTTTGATATAACGATATATTCACCATCTCAAAAAAAAAATAATCAATGAGTGACTGGTTTAGTGGAATGGATTTAACCCCACAAAGTGGCAAATCAATGTTGAATTTCCGCTGGGGAGATGTTCTCATTTAATATGTACGACATATCTCCAAAAAGATTAAATCAAGTCTAATAACTAAATACATTTGAGGAAAAAAAATGTTAACAAACCCGACACCGTGCCCTTAAATTTGGTACAATAATTTTAACATTGAATTCCATTTTAGTATCAACGTTAAAATTCAAACCGAAAAGATCATGTGTCGTGTGGCGGCAGCGGCGCATTTGGCCTTTAACTCCTTCTAGAAATTTTCTTTTAGTGTTTTTTTGCCATGTAAATATATGCCGTTGAAATTAACATTTGCGATCAATTTTTCCATTTTTGAGTTTTCTGATGTTGTGGTGCAGTGTAGAGTCTGCACCTCCTAAGGTTAATCTTTTCTATTTCATCCATGGTTATTTGGAAACATGGTATTAAAAAAAACACTGTTGTATTAGAAAATATGGTATGGTATTCCAAAAATATCCATGTTCAAATGTAGGTGTTTTACACGTGATATATATTTGCTGAAAATTGGCTTGAAAAGTCATCGGTGTAACTTATATTATTATGTAAGAGAGACGAAAGTGTAACAATTTATCTATGAAGGACGAAAGCGTTAATAACTTTAAACTTGAAGGATAGTTAGTGTGATTTAGACAATCTTCATGTGAACAGGGTCCTTAAAAAAATAGGTTTGCATGTGAACGTACAGAAAAATTTTAATCTTATATATGGCTATGTAGGATCTCAGGCGCTACAGGTTGCCCCAAAACCAATTGGTGTTAGGAAATGCGCATAACCTTCCCTTATAGTGCATTCACACAAGCGCCCACGATATTCGATTGTGACTCCACCCGCACACTCAGTTTGGGTGCCACAGGACAATTGATGTCACCCGCACACACAATTTGGTGCCCAACAATCCCCCCATCAGCAATTTCTCCTGCAGGGAATCGAACACGTGACCTTGGCTTTGATACCACTTGTTGGTCCCAACTGGTCAGATGAGGTCTAGAGGGGGGGGGGGGTGAATAGACCTCCGAAAACTTTCAAAAATTTCTCTAACTTTTCTTATCAGCAGAGTAAGCTGATCAAGAACTCCTAAGACTACTTCAACGATTGCGCACTTAGCTTAATCAGTTTAGTTGACCACTCGTCTGATGTAACTTATCTGATTCAAATATTATCAGAGTTTGAAATACTTGTTTGCACGATTTATCAAGTGTTTTTGAACAAGTTGTTTTCTTCCTTAAAAGATTTTAACCCCAGTTTTGAAACTCCTTTTTAAAATCTTTTGATAAGTTCGTATGTTTGAAGTTCTTTGAAAATATGCAAGTAAAATGCAGTATACAAACACACAGAATTTTTATAGTGGTTATATGGATTGAAATCATTTAGTCCACTCTTCCAAGTCACTTAGATCTTGCGCAATTCAACAATTGAAAAGCCACAAGTTCGTAGTAAGAAATCAAAAAGAAATCATACTCTCTGAAGCTAGATCACTCACTTAGATGGATCTACACTCCTCACAACTATCTCTACTACAGAAATCACTTAGATTTTGTATTTGGCTTTGATTTCAACTTTGGCTTGAGTCAACAGATGACTAATCTGATAAGTGTTATGTTCTTGAGTTTAAGACTTAGAAAGATTTGATCTTGAATAGAATTCTCTTAATGCAGTTGTGTCTTCGTCTCTAACTCTTGAATCTTGAACTATTTATACTTGAGGTTTTTATTTCTGCCCGTTTAACAAAGCAGATCTTCAGATTTTCCTCGAGCAGTGGTCCTTGTTTCAGAACGACTTCTGCAACTGTTCACTGTACAGTTCTGCTGTACTTTCTATCAAGTCGCATTAAATGCACCTTGCTGATCCGAGGTTTCTTTTCAATCATTGGACTTTAATACCCTTCTCTTACAGCATTTATTACACCGAGTGCATTTATTACCATTGGAATGACTTTCTGATCACTTTCACTCTGCTGATCGAATCTACTCTTCTGATGAACACTCTGCTGATTCAAACCGAACTCATCTAATTTGACTCTGCTGAAATCCACCAGTCTGATTATGAACTCAGCATCAGATCAGTAGTCTTCTGGACCAAAATTCAACCTTTCTGATTTTACTTGTCTTCTCAGATTGAATTTCCCAGAGGTTGCTAAGCTTCCGTTACTTAGATGATGACTTTTGAAATCATCAAAACCTCCCTTTACTTCTTCATCTTCATCCAACAATTTCCCCCTTTTTGATGATGACAAAACTTCAGCAAAGTACCTGTAACTAACTAAAGCTAAGTCTTCACACAAAATTTCTGAGATAGAAATTAAGTTGGATAAATTTCTGTAATCTTTTATGGATATTTGAATATTCATTACAAGTACATCAAATTACAAGAAACGAAAAAGTTACAAAACAAAATTACAATGAAGGGAAATAATGAAGTAATTGATCTAGTTTTCTTCTTCTTCTTCTTCAACATCTTCAACCTCTTCATCTTCTTCTTCTCCACTTGAGAAAACTTCAACCAAGTTTTTAGAGGCAGCATCGATCTTCATTCTGATTTCCTCTATCCTCTTGGCTTTTCTGAAAGGATCCAGCTGTTCTTCAGCAGAGTCTTTGGAAGCAGCTAACTCTTTGTCAGATTTCGCTACATCATTAGGCTCTTCATTCTTTTCAGCTTCTTCTTCATCAGCAGCGTCTTTAGTTTTAGTTACGTCATCAGTTGGTCTACTTGTCTCTTCATCAGCAGGTTTTTCAGTAGACTCCACTCGTTCAGTAACTTCAACTATAGCAGATGCAACATTTTTCTTGTTGTTAGCTGATCTCTCTTCCCCCTTTTTGTCATCAGCAGCAGGGTTGAGTTCTTCAACTTGAACAGGAGTAATGTTGACAGCATTGCAAAGCATTATGATGTTTTTATCCACAACTTGAAGTTGAAGATTCTGTTGTTGTTGGTTTCTCTTTAAGGCAGCAGCTTGATCATTCAGATAATCCACATTACTTGCAGAGTGGAAACTTCTGAAGTAACTTGAGCAGCTTGTTCGGAGAAGTTCTGAAACATATAGGCAGTCTTTTGAGCTTC
The DNA here is from genome assembly GCA_030819805.1 of Penstemon newberryi var. newberryi. NCBI lineage: Eukaryota > Viridiplantae > Streptophyta > Magnoliopsida > Lamiales > Plantaginaceae > Penstemon > Penstemon newberryi. The sequence goes on along the minus strand of JAUALY010000006.1, from coordinate 32,226,992 downwards.
TACTTCAGTAGCTTCATGAAAAGCTTTACCAACATTTGCCCAATCCATTTTATGTCTGTGAAGAGTGGCATGCAACTGATTTACATCAGCCTTGACATCTCCAACTTGACGATTTAAAGCAACGAGGCCTTCTTTTAGTAATATTGAATGGTCAGCTGGTTGTGGAATACTCTCCACAACACTTTGAACAATTCTGGCAGCTGCTTCTTCAAATTTACTCAGCAGCTCCTTGTTCCTTTCCTCCATCTCCTTCATAAAGTTCTCAATCAAGGTCTTAATTGAATCCATGATCGAGGGTTGAACAGTTTCAGCTTGGATGGTAGGTTCAGCAGTCAGCAGCTTTTGATTTGCTTCGGTGTTAGGCTCTACTGCTGTTTCTTCCTTTGTTGATTCTTTGTCAGTGGACTTATCTGCAACATGAGTAAATTCAGAAACGTCAGCAGACACAATAGTTCTCTGATGAATAAAATCAACAGGCATGAAGGTTGATGTCGTCTGAGGTAATCTGATCTGCTCTTGAAAAGTACTGATTTTAGAACCAAAGGCAATTTGTTGCAGACTTGGGAGACTGGGCAGATCACTAGATGTTCCTTTGATGTATACTGATCTTTCAGCCCATCTTTCCAGAGTAACATAGACTGCAACTTTGATAGCTCTCTCAAATAGGTCATCAGATGGACCAGGCTTATTTGTTAGTGAATTCTTGAGAGTTGTTGCCTCTTGAGTGACTATGAGTTTGGCATACTCATGTACTCTGTCATGAAAGAAATCAGAGTCCAAAGCTTGTTGAATATCATTGGTCTGCAACCATTCCAATACCCAACTTTCTTCAGCTGCAGCCTCCTTCGAGGCTCTGAATTCTTCACTTGACTTTTTCACTCTGTAGTTCCTCCAGCGATTGTATCTAATCTTTTCAGCGAGGAACACAGTCTTTGATTGAAGAAGTTTCTTGTATCTTTCAAGTTCAGCCTCAAATTTGGAGAAGGTAGAAGGTCACTTCTGACAATTTCCAGTGCCCTCTTCATTTCTTTCTTCTTCTTTTTGACTGGATTAGCTTGTGGCAACAAAAACTTCCCTTCCAGTGATTTGCCAATCACTATACCACCGGTTCTTCTGGGACCGTGGGCATCTTTCTTGCTTTCTTCTAAAGCTTTAGCTAAATCTTCTTGTTCCTTAGCAGCTAGCTCTGCTTCAGTTATATTTTTTACTTCAGCTTCTGCAGTAGATATGGATACTAAAGTCATTTTCTTACTCATCCATGAGATCAGACGACTGCTTAAAAATTGACATGTACCTGTAGTACTCTTCCTATCAATTTTGCAGCCAGCAAGGCCAGAATCTGAATATCCAATAAGTTCAAATCCTGATTCCCTTGGATACCACAATCCCAATTCTTGAGTGCCTTTGAGATACCTTAATATCCTTTTGGCAGCTAAGAGATGAGATTCCTTAGGATTTAATTGAAATCTCGCACAAACCCCAACATAGTACATAATGTCAGGTCTGCTAGCTGTTAGATATAACAGTGACCCTATTATGCCTGTATATTTAGTGATGTCCACTGATTTTCCATCTTCATCCTTGTCAAGGCAAAGTACGGTAGACATTGGAATAGCAACATATGAGCTAGTTTCCATACCAAATTTCTTGAACAGATCTTTTGTGTACTTTGCTTGATTAATAAATATGCCGTCAGGCATCTGTTTCACTTGCAATCCAAGAAAGTAATTAATTTCTCCCATCATGCTCATTTCAAACTTATTCTGCATCAGCTTAGAGAACTTTTCACACATCTATTGGTTAGTTGAACCAAAAATAATATCGTCCACATATATTTGAACTAACAACAATGATTATCTCATTCAATAGTGAACAAGGTCTTGTCTACTTTACCTTTGCGAAATCCTTTGATTAAAAGAAAATCAGATAAGGTATCATACCATACTCTTGGTGCTTGCTTAAGTCCATAGAGAGCTTTCTTCAGACGATACACTTTGTCTCCTTGTTGATAGACTTCAAATCCTGGAGATTGTTCAACGTAAATTTCTTCTTGCAATTCTCCATTGAGAAAATCAGACTTCACATCCATCTGATAGACAGTGAAGTTCTTGTGAGAATCATAGGCTAAGAATAATTTGATTGCTTCAAGCCTTGCAACTGTGCGAATGTCTCATCGAAATCAATGCCTTCTTCTTGGCAGTAACCTTTGACAACTAGTCTTGCTTTATTTCTGGTAACAATACCATCTTCATTCATTTTGTTCATGATTACCCACTTAGTGCCAATGACTATTTGATGAGTAGGTCTAAGTACCAAGTACCAAACCTCATTCCTTTCAGATTGATTTAACTCTTCTTGCATTGCTTCGATCCAGTGAGAATCACTAAGAGCTTCATCAATTAATTTGGGCACAACTTGTGAAAGAAAACTTACAAACATTGATTCATTTGCAGTTGACCTTCTTGTTCTCACTCTATCAAGTGGATCATCAATCACTAGTTCAGGTGGGTGATCTCTGAGCCATCTGAGACCAGGTTGCAAATCTGGATGTTGTCCTCTTGATTAATCTTGCAACACTACTGTTGGAGTCTCAGTAGTAGTCTGTTCAACAGGCTCTAGTCTGTCAGCTGTTTGCAACTCCTCTGTTAGACAATCAGTAGACTGATTTTGAACAACATTTGAGTTATCAGCTTGGTTGAGATCAGGTAGTAAGATGGGTACATACAATTCTTTTCTTTCCACATTCAATTTCTGAAAATCAGTAGATATATCTGGATTAGTAGTTTGATTTTTTCAGAAGATTGATTTGGCTCATCAAATACTACATGAATTGATTCTTCTACAAGTAAAGTCCTTTTGTTAAAAACTCTATAGGCTTTACTAACAGTAGAGTAACCTACAAAACCAGCTTCATCAGCCTTCTCTGCAAAAGCAGTAAGGTGATTTTTCCCATTATTCAAAACAAAACATTTACAGCCAAATATTCTAAGATAATGAATATTAGGTTTCCTGTTGTTCCACAGTTCATAAGGTGTTTTATTTTGACTATTATTGATCATGCATCTGTTCTGAGTATAACATGCTGTATTTGTGGCTTCTGCCCAGAATCTTTGAGGCAGTTTTGCTTCAGCTATCATAGTCCTGGTAGCTTCTTTTAGAGTTTTGTTTCTAATTTCAGCAACTCCATTTTGTTGATGGGTTCTGGCAGCAGAGTACTCATGGTTGATTCCTCTGGAGTTACAATACTCTTCAACAGTAGAGTTTGTAAATTCAGTGCCCCCTGTCTGATCTGATCTTCAATATTCTTAGTCTCTTTTCATTCTGGATCAGTTACATCAGTTTGGTAAGATGTTCCTTGGTTTCACTTTTCTTTTTCATGAATATCACCCAAGTAAATCTTGAATAATCATCCACAACAGCTAGGCAGTATTTATTTCCACCATTGCTGATAGGATCAATAGGGCCAAACAGATCCATGTGAAGTAGCTCCAAGATTCTGGTTGAAGATTGGTGCTTCTTGCTTTTGAATGTTGATTTCACTTGTTTACCCTTCTGACATGCGTCACACAGCTTGTCTTTGCTCATGACTGTCTTTGAAATTCCTTCTACCAAATCATTCTTGATTAATCTGTTGATGGTCTTGAAATTCAAATGATTAATCATTTTGTGCCATAGCCACCTGATTTCACTTGGTGTAGAGGCCACCAAACAAATATTAGAATTCTTGTCCACATAATTCCAGTCAACTATATAGATGTTTCCTTGTCTTCTTCCGGATAATATCACCTTCTTGGTTCCAACTTCCTCTACATAGCACTTATCTGATGAGAAGATAACAGAAAATCATTTGTCACAAAATTGATTTATGCTCAACAGATTGTACTTCAAGCCTTTAACATATGAGACGTCAGATATCTCAATGTTTCCTTTGATAAGCTTTCCACAGGCAACAATCTTGCCTTCTTTGCTGTCTCCAAAAGTAACACTTGGACCATCTACGGCAGCAGCAACAGCATCAGTCAGTTCATGTATGTCACCACACATGTGCCTCGAACATCCACTATCTAAGTGCCATTTCTTCTCTACTCTACTCCTACTCCTAATCCTAACCTACAAAACAAAAAAATTATTTTAGGTACCCTTTATTGAGAGGGTCCTGGCGGATTAGTATCACCTTTGACAACCCAAGATTTGGAAACCTTAGGCTTCTTAGGTTCAGTAGAGTTTGGTGGTGATTTCTTTACTCTTGAGTCATCATAATTTTCAGTGTGCATATGTTCATGATAATTATTATGATGAGAGTAATGCTCATAAGCAGGGTACGGTGCATGATAAGCAGGATAAGCATGCATCGGATGATGAGCAGGATAAGCAGCATAGTAAGGTGGATAATGAGGTGTAGCATAATATGATGAATAAGCAAGTTGCACATAATAAGACTCATTTCCATACCAAGCATCATTATTATAATTTATTTGCTTCTTTGGTTTAGTTTTTACTTGCTCTTTAACAGACGACTTAGTTTTACTAGTCTGATTAGTTTTGCTCATATCAGAAGACTTCTTAGGACTACTCTGCTGTTTAGCTTTACTAGTCTGTTTTTCAGCTTTAGGCTCTTTACCCTTTTTAGCCTTAGGAGATTTCTTCTCCTTTTTCTCTATTCCTGGTGAAGTAGATTTAACAGTCTGAACATACAAGATAACATTACTGTTATCAGCAGATATAAATTTCTCAGTTCGGTTCAGTTCTAAATTCTCTTTTACTAAAGGTGTTCTCTGTTCATGAATGTGTTTACTGATGCAACAGACGACTTATCATGAGTATATATAATCTTTTCTATTTCCATGATTTTTCTTTTGTAAACTTCACATTCTGCTTTCAGAGATTCATACTCATGCTCAAGCTTTTTATACTCAGCTGATTCTTGTGGTTTTTCACCATTAAGTTTCAGTAGAGAATTTTTCTTTTTCAGCACAGTCATCTCTTCCTTAAGCTTTGCAAATTCATTAACAACGTTTGTGTTGTTTTTAATCATTTGCTCAAATGAACTAAATAGCTCATTTTCATTTTCAGTTAGAGTCACCTCATTGTCAGAATCCTCTGATTCTTTGGCCATGAGACAGAGCAGTGCGGGTGTCTCTTCATCAACAGAGTCATCATATGATGTCCCCGATTCTGAATTAGACGAGTAGATGGCTGTAATCTTTTCAACTTCAGCCAACAATACTTTGCTCTTCTGATGCATCCTCTCTTTTCTCGCTTTCTTTTCCTCCTCAGTGTACTTCTCAGCTTTAGGATATTGGCAGTCCTTAATGAAGTGTCCCAATTTCCTGCAATTGTAGCACATTAGTTTGGATTTAAAATCATCCTATTATATGAAGTAGAGGTAGGATTAGAAGTAGAAGCATTGTTATATTTGCTCTTCATTTTTCTTTTATAGAACTTTTTGAACCCATTCAGTAACAACGCAACATCGCCAACAGTGTACTCCTTTTTATTGAGCAGCATGGTCTCATCAGATGAGTCCACTTCCTTTATTTTTCCGGCTGATCTTCTGAATTTTTCTGCAGCAACCAGAGCAGCAGTGGGACTAGAAGTTGAGTTCTCTTCTATACCCATTCTTGGCAGTTTATACTCATACGCCTTGAGTACAGAAAACAGCTCTGTCAAAGAGATCTTCCCCAGATCCCTTGATTCTTCCATTGCTGTGATCTTCATGTTGAACTTGGGAGGTAGCGCCTTTAGAACTTTCACTGTGATCTCCTTATCAGTAAAGGTCTTTCCGAACTTTATCATGTTATTCAACGCCTTGGTGAACCTTGAATCCATCTGGTCAATGGTTTCTCCGGGCTTCATCTTGAAGTTTTCCAACTTCTCAAGGGCTATGCTTAGGTTGTGCTCTTTAATGGCATCATTCCCTTTGCTCATATCACGAACTTTGTCCCATATCTCTTTTGATGTCTTGCAGTGTTTGACTTTGTCAAATTTGTCATTGTCGAGGGCTTTAGTCATGAGGAAAATTCCAAACTTATCAAGATTGCTCAGCTTTATTTCTTCAGCTGTCATCTCTTCAGGTTCTTTGTCAACAACCACCTCCTGGTCATTAACCTTGATTGTTTTGGTGATTCTGATTGGATCTTTGGTTATGCACCTGTACATATTATCATTATAAACAGCAAGGAAAATTTCCATACGAATTTTCAAGTCCTCAAAACTCATTCCGCCAATGTGGGGTACATGGCTGATACAATCCATTTTTCAAAAAGTTTTGCTTTTCAAAAAGATGCTCTTTTGAAAACTTTTGAAAATCTTTGAAAAACACACTAGGATCAAGCTCGTTGATCAGGCAAATGATTCAAATGAACCACCTGCACTGATACCACTTGTTGGACCTCAGGCGCTACCAGTTGCCCCAAAATCAATTGGTGTTAGGAAATGCGCATACCCTTCCCTTATAGTGCATTCACACAAGCGCCCACGATATTCGATTGTGACTCCACCCGCACACTCAGTTTGGGTGTCACAGGACCATTGATGTCACCCGCACACACAGTTTGGGTGCCCAACAGGCTACTCCATGTTAAAATTAATAACATCAAATTTTTGTAACAAACTTACATATATAAAAAATAAAAATAAAAAAACCTTCTGACTTAAATTTAAAATTGAAATGTGCTTTGTAAATCTCCACTAAATACTATTCCATAATTTCTACTTTTATTGTCAAAGAAAACTAATAATAATAATCTTGATGTTTTCAATAATTGTCGACTAATTTCCCTCAAAGCTTCCGTCTAGGGCTGTCAATGGGGCAGATTTCAATCCGGATTCGTCCGAATCCGGTCCGATTTATTAGGATAATTGTCCGTTAGATATTCGATGGACCTGATCCGATTAAAAAGATCCGTAATCCGAAACTCATGGAGCGAATATGGATTTAGGTCGATCCAATCCGTTAAAGATCCGCATCCGACAATAAATAAAAAGAATGATATATATACATAATGTTTTATAAAAGTAAGTATCATTAATAATATTTCATCGTCTATATAAGAAGATAGTAATTTATAACTCGTTTATAAATTTATTTAAACCAATATTTTCATTCTACAAATATGAATATAGTAAAGAAAGTTTGAACATGTGAGTTAAAATTAAATAAAATTGAAAAGTTAATAAACTTGTTTTAGGGAAAAATATTAATTTAATCTTTTAAATGAAAATTTATTGGATCCGAAAAAGATCCGATATCCGGTCAAATCCGACCAAAATCCGTTGGATTCAAAAAATCTAGATCCGAGCACAATTTGAACAAGATCCGAATCCGACAAGATTCGATCCGATATAAATGGAGTCGGATCTGGACGAACCTGATCCGACCAGAATCCGACCCATTGACAGCCCTACGTAATACCATCAAGAACATTGTTGCAATCATCTTCCAAGACCACTCTACGCCACTCATTTTCATGCACAAATTCCATATTTCTCACTTTGCCGCCATCGCCTCAATCACCATCGAGCCTAAATTCACTTCGATCCTTGAAGATAACCACACCAATTTGGCCTTCCATGCCAAAGACCGTACCGTCCACCGGGAGATACCGAGTTAAGTACATAAGTCCAATAATATTTACCTCATTCTAAAATATTTATTTATATACCCTTAATCTACTTTAGAATTTATTAAATAAGTTCAAAATTAATTATGTTATATAATAAAATATTCATGGTCGACGCACAACAAATTATGATGGTGAATTTTATTTCATTTGACTAATTCATCATTTATCTACTTTGAAAGTCTAAAAATTATACCATCACTACAAGAAAATTTAGCTTAAGTGACAAAAAATTAAGTGATAATATGGAAGTTGTCACTCTTTATATGCATTTAGTGATAAAAATATTAATTTTATCATAATAATAATGGTGACAAGTGCAATAGTGACAATATATGTTTTTAAGTTGTCACTAATAGCTATTAATGACAAATATATTGTGACTAAGTTGTCACTATTGACAATTAGCGACACCCTTTTAGTGATAACCTAGTGACAATAAATATTGTCACTATGATTTAGTGACAACTTTTTGGTTGTCACTTTTGGGGTATCGCTAAATGTCAATAGTGACAACTTTTTTACAATTCTTGTCACTAGTATGTTTATGAAAACCATTTTAGTGACAATATTTGAGTTGTTGTCACTTATTATATATAAGAAGTGACAACTTTAACATTGTCACATAAAATTTTATCACTAAAGTTTAATTTTTTTGTAGTGCATCTTATCTCAATTTGACTAGCTATTATCATGAAATTTTATCTACTTTGAAATTTTATCATGATCAAATTGAGCATGTGGAACTTGTTTATAAAAGTTAGCAGCTCAGCATGTGGCGATATCATTTATATAATATATAATATAATAAAGTACATGCCATATAAATCAATATAAAATCAATTTTTTAATCAGCGAATAACTGCACATGCATGAGAACACATAAGTTCACAATTGTGTTGAATATGTAACAATCAAACCCTTATTTAAATTGTCATTGTGCACGATTTATATAATTATTGAATCTTCACTAAAGAATATTAAATTTCTTGGTTGTGAAAATGAACCTAGCAGATAATATTAATATATTATAAGCAATTAAATCGCATGTAATTTAATTAATTACAAAATTTATCTGAGAAAATTGATTGTTATGTCATTTCTTATACATATTAATTAATTATCTCTCTGTTCTTCAATTTGTTTAAATGAATGTGGAAAATGTTAAATTTAACCCCAAAAATGGTTAATCATATATCCTCCAAATCACTTACTTATATACATATACTTTACAATGAATGTGGAAAATGTTAAATTTAACCCCAAAAATGGTTAATCATATATCCTCCAAATCACTTACTTATATACATATACTTTACTTTATCATTGACCACATTAAGGGGTTTTTTGGCCCTACCTCATAATCAAAATTAAAAGATATACTATATATTTCTACATTATGATTGTAGCTCCAAGTAAAATAATGTTCCAAATTCATAGTATCGTTTGACCAATTTCTCCATTCTATTCCACGTGAAAATTCATTCAGCCAACTACCTAGTACTTTCTAGATCGATGAGAACTCTTGTCCATCTTACATGATTGATCTCAAGATAATTATGTGACAAGTATAATATTAATTTTTTTTATAATTGAATAAATTCCTACAAAAATAATTACTGACATGGGATCCTTGGCAAAAATGTTTATATGCCAAGTATCTAGAAGATCGATCATATAGATTGTGGGGAGTGAATATCAAATTAACTCTTTGTGTTATTTTAAATAGGAACTTTAACTCTCTATGATAAATATAAGGGCAAAATACCTTCCTATGTCTTTATGAAAGAAGAATATTGTATCTCTTTATTTTAACATTTTCACAAAGGGGTAAAAAATGTCTATTATACAATATCACGGGGAGTTAAAGTTCTCATTTACGCATATCAATGGAGGTAAAATTGTCTATTTACGCATATGACAGGGAGGGGATGGGGGGTAAAGTGATGTGAATAATTGTAAAGGGTAAGGTTAAATTGATCATTTTTTACATGAAAATGAATTCTCAATCGCAATATAGAGTGTGTGCAACACCTCCACTTACATGGAGATAAATTGCTCATTATTTCATATCATAAAGAGGTAAATTGCCTATTTTCATATCATAGGAGTTAAATTATTCATTAGACATATCATATAAAGTCAACTCGCCACAAATTCATCTTAGTATAAGTTATCGTTACTTTGGGAAAAAACTGAAAGTTCACAATAACCATTTTTTGGGGAAACCTTTTGTTACGTGCCCAACATCTATATGACATTTTTCAGGTTATATAACCTGAAACCACGGAAGTTTACCAAAAAAAAAAAAAAAAATTCATTTAGTTTGATTAATCAAAGCTTTCTTCTTTGGAGGAGAATTACGACGTTTTTTTTAACTTGATAAGAAATCAAATCAAATATGAAATATGCGTTGTTTTACTTTACTCGAATCTTTTACATTCTTAATTGTTGGTCCCAAGTGGTCAGATGAGGTTTACAGGGGAGGGAGGTGTGAATAGACCTCTGAAAGCTTTCAAAAATTTCACTAACTTTTCTTATCAGCAGAGTAAGCTGATCAAGAACTCGTGATACTACTTCACTGACTGCGCACTTAGATTAATCAGTAGAGTTGACCACTCGTCTGATTTAACTTATTTGATTCAAATATAATCAGAGTTTGAAATACTTGTTTGTAGCGGATATATCAAGTGTTTTTCAACAAGTTGTTTTCTTCCTTAAAATATTTTAACCCCAGTTTTTAAACTCCTTTTTAAAATCTTTTGTTAAGTTCGTATGTTTGAAGTTATTTGAAAATATGCAAGTAAAATGCAGTAAACAAACACACATAATTTTTATAGTGGTTATATAGACAAAAATGTCTTTTAGTCCACTCTTCCAAGTCACTTAGATCTTGAGTTATGAGTTATACTATAATCACTAAGTTTAAAGTCTACTCTTCTTGCGCAATTCAACAAATGAAAAGCCACAAGTTCGTAGTAAGAAGAAACAAATAAATCCTACTCTCTGAAGCTAAATCACTCACTTAGATGGATTTACACTTCTCACAACTTTCTCTATTACAGAAATCACACAAATTTGTATTTGGCTTTGTTTCCTCAACTCGGCTTTGTCAACAGATGACTAAGCTGATGGTGATTTGTACTTGAGTTTTTGAGACTTAGAAGATTTTGCTTGCTTCGATTTTCTCTCAGTTGTGATTCTTGTCTCTAATTCTTGAATTCAGATCTATTAAAACTTGAGAATTTGAAAAAAAAAAGCTGAAAGTTCACAATAATTTTTAGAACGTATAGTTTTCTACAAGTCAATTTTTATATCTCATGGTGGTCATTTATGACCATTTTTTGGGGAAACCTTTTGTTACGTGCCCAACATATATATGACATTTTCCACGGGAGTTCCAAAAAAAAAAAAAAAATCCTTTAGTTTGATTAATCAAAGCTTTCTTCTTTGGAGGAGAATTAAGACTTTCTTTTTAACTTGATAAGAAATCAAATCAAATATGAAATATGCGTTGTTTTACTTTACTCGAATCTTTTACATTCTTAATTCTCACAAAGAATTTTATATATCATTTATTAAATCGAAAACAAAAAATTATATGATAAATACTTGCCCAAATATGATTCGGCCAATTTATGCAACCACAAGACCATATAATTAACATATCGTGCATGTTATGTGATTAGTCAATCTCTTAAAATTTTATTATTATTATATCTAAAATAAATGGATTGCACATATCATGTGACGTTTTCATCCGAACAAAATTACCTAAAATATTGACAGTCACAAAGTATAAAAAGTTAGGCCTCCATAGAGGCGGTTTCAAACTTAAGATAAAAAATAGTCCAATGAACAAATGGTATTAGACTATTAGTGCGTGCAAAATTTAAATTAACAATGTAGAGATTGGAAATTTCACATCTATTTCCTACTTGGTCGACTTACGTATACCAACCAAGTTATTAATTTTACTAGTACAATAGTACTATATAATAAGACTCAATGTCAATTTAGCCCATGTGAAATACATAATATTTAATTTACTCCTTTATAATTTAAAAAAATACTTTATCCCCGTGTCAAAATTTTAAAGAAACAATTTACCTTCTTCAACCGGACACTGTAACTCACATGCTCAAATTGACCGGGCATGAAAAATGTTTTAGTAACATCGGGGTGGGTAAATTGTCAAATTTATCATAAAACATAGGGTAAATTATCATATTCATCATAAAACAGAGGATAATTGCCACATTATCATAACATAAGGGGTAAAGTACAGCATTTTTAAAAATATCAGAGAGACGGTGTGAAATTTTTGTAAGATTACAGGGGATAAATTGAATATTATGAATATAACATGGAGTAAATTGCTATTAACTCTATATAATAATATTAAAATGTTTGTACACCTGCTATTATCAGCCTATAAATATCTTTACAATAGATTGGCTTTTCCACCACAATTTAGCCAAAAACACTTAAGCATACATACATACATACATATATCTTCATAAGCTACTTAGCCATAAAAATGGATCCCCAATACAGAGCGGTAAGGAATAAATTGATTGGCCCTAACTCCACTGAAATCATTGGCGCCATTCGACGTGATAGTTTCGACAAAGATCTTCTTTTCGGAAGTGCAACTGCGGCTTTTCAGGTTCACAATTTTGTGCTTTAATTTTCAAGTTCATGTTTCAGTATGAGTGAATGTTTCGATCACTTAAATATTGGAAATTTTTCGAGAAATTTTCGAAAACACTAGGAAAAGTTGTAAAAAATGTTACTAACTGAGTTCAAGCAAAAATATAGTTTCGATATATTAAACGTTATTTTCGTTTCCGTTGATTTAAAAACGAAAACTTTTCGATGATTTAGACGAAAAATATGATAATTAATCTTTTTTCATGTATGTGTAATATAGGTTGAAGGTGCAGCTAAAGAAGGTGGTAGAGGACCGAGTATATGGGATCATTGGACGCTCAATCAACCAGGTACTAAATTTTCCATATATATGTCGAACCTTAGAAATAGAGATCTTTCCATAGGGACAAAAAAATTCCATATATATATAAATATAGAGAGAATTGTATTTTTATACCGAGTTTTATGTCAATTCTACTTTTGGTATCAAATACAGAGTTAATGGAAATTTACCCCCTTATGATATTCATAATGTTCAACCTTCCCGTAATTCGAAAAAGAGCACTTTACCCCCCTGTAATCTCAATAAAGTTTCAAATTGCCTCCCTGACATTTTTATATGTGACACTTTACCTCAGTGTTATGATAATGTGCCATTTGAACCCCCGTGTTTTTTACTCTCATGTATTATGATAAATGTGACAATTTACCCCTCCTATGTTACAAAACACCTTTCATGCACACTCTCAATTTCGGCAAGTGAGTAACACTCACAAATGAAGGAGGTAAATTACTTCTTTAAAATTTTCACAGGGTTGTAAAGTATTATTTTTCAAATCACAGTAAGATAAATTGAACATTATGCATTTCACAGGGAATAAAATAGCATTAACTCACCAAACAAATACAAGTCAACACGTTTGATACCATAATTTCATAAATCGTTCCACATTTGGTACCACAGTTAATTAAATTTAAAAGTCACCGTCAAATTAATAACGTGACCGTTAAGTCAATTTTAATTATTGTAAAATTGGTGTCATAACATATACTAGCTGATGATTCTATTCTATAACATTTCGGATGACAAAATTATGCAAATCTCTCTATAGATATATATAAAAGCAGAGTAATAATATAGTCATTCAATATTGGCAGACAAAGTATTGGATGGCAGCAATGGAGATGTTGCTGTTGACCAGTATCACAAGTACAAGGTATTTATTAATTAATTCTTAACTAAATTTTCTTCTTTCGAAAAAATACTAGGGGCAAATAGAACTTTACCTTTAATTAATAATGACAAGTATTCTTTAAATTATATATTTTCAGGAAGATGTGGCGTCAATGAAGACTATAGGCTTGGAAGCTTACAGGTTTTCTATATCATGGCCTAGGGTATTGCCAGGTACATATTGATCCTTTCTCGGGATTCCAAAACTGAAAACATCGATCAAATCTTGCGCAAATAATAAATTAATATTTGGAAATAGTTATATAAATGATCAACCATGAATCAAAATTTCATTTCGAGTTTATCTTTCGATCATCTAAATATTGAAAACTTTTTAAAAATTAGGAAAAGTTGTAAAAAAAAATTACTAAACTAAGAAAAATAACAGACTTTAAGACATAAATATAGTTTCGGAATAACACATAATTTTCGTTTTTCATTGATTAACGAAAACTTTTCGATGATTTCGACAAAAAAAATTAAAATTTTGATCCATATGATGAACTAGGTGGAAGAATAAATGCCGGCATAAACAGAGAAGGAATCCAATACTACAGCGATCTTATTGACGAACTCTTGGCTAACGGTATCGAGCCCTATGCGACTCTCTTCCACTGGGATCTTCCGAATGCTCTTGAACTTGAATATGGTGGCTTCTTATCTGATAAAATTGTGTAAGTAATTAAATCATGTACTTAATTTCACCATCAATCAAGAATTGCATTTTTGCTACCGAGCTTTATATAAATTTCTACTTTTGGTATCAAACAAATACATGTCAACACATTTGATTTCATAATTTATCAAATCGTTCCACATTTGGTATCATTGGTAACTAAATTTAAAAATCACCGTCAATTTGGTGACGTGACCGTTAAGTGGTTTCAATTATTGCAAAATTACTGCCATAACGTATACTACATGACAATTATCGAAATGTTATTTTGTTAGCCCGAAATGTTAGTATAAGTTATGAGACCAATTTTGCAATGATTAAAACCAACTTAACGGCTACATAATCAATTAGACGGTGATTTTTAAAATTAGTTAACGGCGGTACCAAATGTGGAACGATTTGTTAAATTATGGTACCAAATGCGTTGACCTGCACTTGTTTGGTATCAAAAAGTAGAATTTGACATAAAACTTGGTACCAAAAATGGAATTATCTCATTTATTAATTTCATGTGACAAAGTTAATAGATAAGAAATGGGAAAAAAATCCAGGAAAGATTTTACCGAGTTTGCGGAGCTATGTTTTTGGGAATTCGGGGATCGTGTTAAAAATTGGATCACATTCAACGAAGGATGGACCTACTGTAACTATGGATATGTGGCGGGCACAATGCCACCCGGCCGCGGTTTGTCCGGTGAAGAGCAAAGAAATTCTCGATATCAAATTTGTGGTCATAAGGGTGGTGGGACTCAACAAATTTGTGCCAATGGAGATGCAGGCACAGAGCCATATTTGGCGGCACACAACATGATCCTTGCCCATGCAAATGCAGTGAATTCGTACAGAAAACAATTTCAGGTGCATGGAGAATTTAAATGAGATTAATTGTTAACTATTTGATAATTTCAATTTCATTTATGTTGTTATAAATAAAACCTATTAATTGATTATGCTTGGAACCTAAATAGGAGAATCAAGGTGGAAAGATTGGGATCACAAACAATTGTCATTTTTTCGAACCTCTCAATGATACCGATGAAGATAGGGATGCTTGCATTAGAGCTCTTGATTGGATGTTAGGATGGTAACTCAATTTCAATTCTCAATTATTTCTAAATTAATTAATTCTTGCTTTAATTGCATGGCAAGTACAAATCTAGTTTGAATACAAAGTTCACATTAAGTTCAACCAAGATCTATTTTCACTAGTTAATTCCATCTATTATTGCAATTAATTCTTGCGTGATTTAGGTTTGTGGCTCCAGTAACGACGGGTGATTATCCTCCAAACATGAGAAAATCAGTAAAAGAACGACTTCCCACATTTTCACCTGAAGAAACCAGACTAGTTAAGGGTTCTTACGATTTTCTGGGACTTAATTATTATACAACTTGGTATGCAACCAATACACCTAGAATACCAGGTGAAAAACCCACTTATCTCTCAGACCAGGAACTGACCACACAAAGTAAGTATTTAAAGTTTCTAAACCTTTTATAATTGATTCAGATTTTTCTTTTTTGATATTTTCTTTTATGATCTATTCCCTCATGGTTTACACTTTTTGAATTTTTCTTGTTCAACCTCTATATTTGTAGCTGAAAGAGACGGTGTTTCAATCGGCGATCCGGTAAACCTACTTATCCGTGTAAATATTTTTTTCTTTCATAAATTTATAGATTTAGAGTAGATAATAACGATTTCATTTTTCTTTATTGTTCAGACTGGTGCAACTTGGCTATTTATTGTTCCAAGAGGACTCTACAATCTATTGGTCTATGTTAAGGAAACATATAAGGCCGATCTTATTTATATTACCGAGAATGGTAACTTAATTGGCATATTTAATTAATATTAATTTTGTCTGTATTAAACAAATTATTTTTATTTCATAGATAGTAACTTAATTTTGGGATATTTTCATTTATACATATAGGGATGGCAGACGTTAACGATACGAGCCTTACAATTTCAAAAGCTAGGGTGGACCCTTTACGAGCTAGATACTACAAGGAGCATCTTTGGTACCTTAGAAAAGCAATTGTGTAAGTCATAATTCTAGCAATTCTAGTTTATTTAAGTGATTAAGTCTACATTCTTGAAATTATAGAATAAAATTCTCAATAATATCCATTTAATTAAGATTGTTTGTGCTTCTATGCAGTGAGGGTGGTGTCAATGTGAAGGCTTATTTCTTATGGGCATTTGCTGATAATTTTGAATGGGCTGAAGGATACACAAGTCGATTTGGTATATTTTATGTAGATTATAAGGACGGACGTTATACAAGAGTTCCCAAAACTTCAGCTATATGGTGGAAGAATTTCTTCACTAAAAGGATCAAGCAGGGCTCGTTGAAGAGAGAAGCTAAAGAAATTGATCGTGATTATGATTTGAGGAAGAAATCTAGAACCAACAATGCTTAAATTGCTCATTCTCGTTTGGTTTGAGCTCATAAAATGGTGTTTTTTTTTTTTTTTTTTTTTTATTTAAGCTAGGAAAAACACTTTTGATACCAAACTTTATTCCAAAAAACACATTTGATACCAAACTTTTTCAAAAAACACATTTCATACCATGATTCACAAAATCTTGACACATTTAGTTTTGCCGTCAATTTTCGAACGAAATTCAGCACGTGCCGCTCATGTGCCCGTTAATTTGACAATGAGATGGAGAATATGCACGGGTTTTAAAGACCAACATATGAACGACACGTGCTAAATTTCGTCTGAAAATTGACGGCAAAACTAAATGTGTCAAGATTGTGTGAATCATGGTATGTAATGTGTTTTTTGAAAAAGTTTGGTACCAAATGTGTTTTTTGGACTAAAGTTTGGTATCAAAATTGTTTTTCCCTCTAAAATTAAGTTTGTTTTAGCTTAAGTTTGCATTTGCTTGTATTCGTCCTTGAGTAATTTGCTTATGTTTGTATTCATCAACGGCCATTTGGAGGCAATATTAATTGAATTATGGTTTTGTATTGTTCATTTTTATATTGATTTAACTAATATTTTGTTGTGATCATTTTGTATTGATTAATAGCAAGGGAAAATTCAATTTTTACCTTTAGAAATTGTATGCATTTAGAAATCATACCAGTGATTTTGAATTGGACAAGTTCTTTGAATGTATGAGTGGAGTATCCCAAATTTTTAAATAAACGTTACATTAATTTTATTGATTTTATTTTAAATAAGAAATAAAAGAAAATAAAACAATATTGTAAGTGGTATTGAATTCATGAATATTAAAAATAAAACAAATTGTCAAACTATAGTGGAGAACCAACGAGAAGGTTTTATTAAATATAGACAAATTAATCGATAAAGTATAATTAAAAGAGTCAACTAATAAATTATGTAACTAAGAATTGTTGGTCAATCTTCAATTATGTTTAAGCCTTCGACTCAATTAATAGATAGTGGAGACTTGGAGGTTAAATTGAAATTATGGAAGCTTGGGCATTAAGGTTGCATTAAACTTTAGCATGTGGACAATTCATTTCTCAACATTCCTATACAAATTACCCAGGCAGCAGCCATTTCTCAACTTTCTCTTCCGAATTCTTTATATGTTTGATTCTTGGATTTCAGTGAGTAAAACACTAAGAAAAATATTTTCTCTTGCATTCAGTGACGTAACGTTGAGCTTCATTTCTTGTTCATTTGCATTTTACTTATCATTTTACTCACTGAAATCCATAGACCAAACATAGCTAAGCATATGAAAATAATTTGGGGGGTGGGGGGAGTTGCGGGAGGTGCCGTAGACTACCGATTTCCAAAATTTACAATTATGATAATGTAATATAAAAAAAAAAATTATTCTTAATCACCGATAGAAAAGAGAAAATATTGAAATAATTTTGTCACCTAAGTCCTTTTATAAAAACATGTAAATACGTGAAATTAGAGAAGAAGAAATGAGTAAGAAATCCTTAGTTTATTTTTATTTTATTTTTGTTAAAAGTGAACTAGTTATTCAATCGATTCATTGGTTTACCAATTTTACCATTTTTTTTCGATTTGAACTGGGCAGGAACAATACTAATTAATTTTGAAGGATTGATCATATCGAATTGTCATCCGATTACCAGTTAAACAGGTCGAACGACATGTCCGATCCGATCCGATTTTTGAAACACTGGTTAACGTTACTTGAATAACTCATGACCTGAATTCAATTTGATTAAGTCTGCATGTTCAATTGTAGTTGGTTAATTTTAATCTCTAATCAATAAATATCAAATGGGGTGGATGATGGTGCCATAAGTATGGCCTACGTTCTAGTTAAGTAAAATATCAATTGTCTATCAATAGTGGAAGTAAATTTCTTAACCATTTCAACTTGAACTCAATTCAGTGAGGCACCTTCAGATGCCTTAGATAAGTTGTAAACTACTCCCTCCGGTTCATATTAATTGGCACATTGTTACTTTTTACACAAATTAAGAAATCTAATGATTAATTACTTTTACATGGTAAAATGTCAAAAATATCCTTCCTAGTGACTCTTGAGCTTCCCAACTTAGATGTAAGAGAAGGACAAAATTGGAAAAAATTGCATTGGAAACCCAAATGTGCCAATTAATATGAAACATAAAAATTTGACAAATGTGCCAACTAATATGAACCGGAGGGAGTAATATTTATATATAATAACTGCTCCGAAGTACCGGGCCCAAACCTGGTTGGAATTCCACCCGAAATCTACCAGGCTAAATATTCGGCCTGGCCCTTTTTTTTAATTTTTTTTTTTAATATAGGAAACCTATTTTTTGTTTAGTGAAACATTATTATTCATAAGAAAAAAAAATTGTCGATGATTAAAATAATAAATTTAAGATGTTTTTATTACATTATAAATATAAATATAATAGGTTTTTATTATATCAGAATAATGTCTTATATTAGTTAAAACTTGAAATAAATTGTCTAGCTGTTGGTAACTACATCATTTTAAGATTTTGTTTTTGTAGTATGTACTATCAAATAAAATGTGTATAATTACGTCTTTTCTTTGTGTAAGTTTTTTCATGAATTCGATGAATTATATCTAATTATAATTTTGTGTTTTGCTTTAATTTTTTTCAAGAATGACATTTTGTACAATTTAAATTTTCACTTTGCCTTTATGCGAGAAATACACGATATCACTGAGGATTCGATAGATTTTGTTTTCGTAGTATATATTATCAATCATAATACGTACAAATTCTTTTTTGTTGGTTTCAGGTATGTAATGCAATGGTAGGGTGTTTTCATAGAAAGGACTCCTATCAAAGGTGCATAATTACTTATTTTATTTGGCAAATTTTTAAGTGTGATATTTTGTTTGATTTGAATTCTCGCTTTGAATTGATGCCGAAAATATGAGGATTTTTGGTAACAAAAATTCTTTGTTGCGGAATTCTTTTTATAATAATTAATAAAGAATGAAAAACTATGAGAAAATAATAAACTTTTTTAGTTAGTTAATATTGAATACTTTGGAAATATCGAACATTAAGTTGAAGGGTAGTTCAACTGCTAAATGGTAGTTTGTAGTTGGATTTAATTGATTTGGTTTGTCATTTTAGATTTGAATTGGTGAAATACGTCTTAAAATTCATCGTCTATACTATCTACCGAATGAATTTTTTTGAGGTATATCATTTTTTTTCTTCTCGAATTAAAGGTGAATACTTTATGTAATTTGTTAATCATTCAGATTTTATGGAAATGTTTATATATATTTGGTCGTTATGTTCACACACTATAATATTTTGTAATGTTTATTTGTTATCTTTTGCTCTATATATATTATGTTTTCATTTCTTTAAATGGTGTTGCTAAACTCATCTCGCCTATAGATGATGATGACATCAACAACAATAGTCGGGGCGAAAAAGGAATATGAAGAGATGAGGTTAATGTGAAAATGAATATGTTAAATTACCAATCAACTCGCTTCACTATTACTCATAAGTTGAAGACCATGTTTGACAATATTTGGCAGCATGTCCTCCAAAAAAAAAAAAAGTATAAAAAAGCGCTTACAAGCTTGAAATAACATACATACCCTTAATTTAAGAATGTCGTCTAAAAGGTACTTTATTTGTTACTTTTTGAGTAGTTAAATAGTTCTAGAAGGGATGTGAACTACAACCCTACAAATGTGGTTTTAAATTTTAAATTCAGTATTTATTTTAAAAAACTACATATTAGATTCAATATTTATTAAAAGTAGTCTATGCGAATGAATATGAAATTTTCAAAGATACATGAAAAATAGTCTATGCGAATGAATATGAAATTTTCGAAGATACGTGAATTGAACTTTCATTTGTAGTTATAATTAAGTAAAGAATAATAAAAATGTTGATGTTCTTCACACCATTGGTAGTTGGTCTAAATATAGTAATTTAGTATTAAAAAAACCCCTTTTGTATTATAAGCTAATAAAAGATAATTACTATATATTAAGTTCTAATAATATGTTTATTTGCATCTACTCAACTGTCGAATTTTTATTCTCTCTCATGTATACGCATAATTATCTAAAAAAAAAAATGTATACGTATGATTGAATCAAATATCTAATAAACATATCTAATTTGTGTACATATTTTATTTCTCACCAGATGAAGTTACATATCATTGCTGAATTTACATTTTAGTATTACTATATAAATTTTCAATTTTTTTATTCCGTGCGTAGTAGTATACAAAATTAAGGTTGAGCTAGAGAGGGAATTTGATTAGACTACGCCATGGTTATTTGAGTTAGATGTTGGAAAATTCCAATGGTTATGTGGGCCTAATATGTTAATTTAGTGTTTAGTGTGTAGTGCATGCGATTATAAAGTAAGTCCATAATTATTGTGTTTTAATTAAGTTAAATTTTGGACTGTAGGTATTAAATTTATGATGGAATAAAAGTGTAGATACTAGTTGTGATTTTCAATTTGATGAAAGGCCGTAATAGAAATACTGAAAAATATAATAAACTTAGTAGTTTATTATATAAACAATATAACAACTCATATTCTCTTCAGTCCCTTTCTACAAGAGTAATAAGGTTAAAATGTGTATCAAGTGAAAGATCATAAACCCATCATCACAAAATCATCAAGAACATCAAGATTGTTGACATGAATCCAAGTAAGTTTCCACTGTATTATGTTTCATATTTATTATTTTAATCTTTTGATAATCAACATGGTTAGCCAATAAGGTTTTTTTTGTATTGAATTGAATTAGATATTTTGATCATTATGTTTATGTATTCAATTTATATCCAACAAGTAGGGGTGTTTGTGGTGCGGGTTAGTGCGGTTTTGTACTCGGCAGAACTCAATCCAATATTTGCAATTTTTCAATACTATTGCCCAAACCCATCCCAATTAGTCTTGAGATATCACTTTGCGGTCCACTCGGGTTGTGCTTGTTTGGGGCGAGTTTTATGGTCTTAACTTTTCCGACTTTAATAATTGTGCGTTATTTGATTAATCAAATGCAAAAATTAATTATCACAATACATTTTGTTATTGTACTTTCACTAATGAATAAAACTGGTAAATGTGCATATTCTTTGTAATGACATGAACAATGCTACTCTATCAAAGTTTTCCGAACTGAACAAGAGTTTTTCGGACTATAAAAATTTAGAAAATACCTTGATAATCAAAGTTTATGATGGTTGTTTGTCATTCAAATAAAATTTGAATTAGGGACTGATAATAAATCGTGTCGAGCAATCAAGTTTCTAGGGGATATATTGAGATTTGGGGTGATATATTGAGTTAATAGTATATATTTACATATACATATATACTTATATTATAATAAACAATAGATTTCAATTCGTGTAATTTCATATTTATATATATATTTACGGTCGGATGCGGTTTATGCGGTTTTTGATAATATAAACCCAAGCCCGATTGCAACTTGGGATCTTTTCTTTAAGAAGATCAAGATCGACCCATTTATCCTTCAACTCGCAAGTTGCGGTCTGTTTGGGTTGGGCCGATCGATTGGGGCGATTTGGCGATTTCGTTGAACACCCCTACCAACAAGATGTATCAGAGCCACCCGTGTTCGATTACTTGAAATTTTTTATATGCATGTTCATTATCTATAGGATTATGAATTTGATATTAAGTTTTCTTGATTAAGTGTAAAATATCTTGATTATGCCTGTTATGATTTTTTGCTATCTTGATCTTATCTATAAAAAAATTAGAATTTCATGCTTTGTAGATCTTGATTATGCAAATTAGAGTCTATTGCTTTCTTGATCTCGAATGAAAGATTAGGTTCAAGCCTTATGCTTATGCAATTAAAGTTTTTGGATTTATTTATCTTTTGCATGATAATTTAAGTTAGACCAAATAGAAATTCGTTTTCATGACTAGGTTCTATCGAATTTTAGTTTTAATCTCTCGTTATGAAAACATTAGGCATAATTTATTTTTCTGTAAATAAATTATAGTTATTGAAAAATTTAATAATTTCTTAATTAAATTTAGAATAATTAGAAATTAAAACAGAAGGCAAAAGGGGAAATTGGGTGTATGGGTTTTCTCAACTCTATGTCGTCAACACCATTCGTGAGGGAATAAAGGAAGCTATTTCCATGGATGTGGAACGACCAATCAATGAAACTGAATCACCATGCCACCGCTTTGTAAGGTGAAAATCGACAGTTTGGAGACTTTGATATATTTCCTATTTTTGTTATTCTTTAATTTTTGCTTTAATTTGTGGTTTGAAATCAAGAAATCGGTGTTTCTATAATCTTTGGCTCCTCAATCAAGACTGGGAACTAGTGTTTCGGAAATTAATGAGTTTTCCCGGTGATTTTCCATTCAAGAGCACTCAGGCGAATAAGATAAAGTTTCGGGTCGTGTTTGGATCTTTCGGGTTAATCGATTTGGTTACGATGCGAAACTTCTGGATGGGTTACTAATTGGTCGAATATCCTACTCGTACCTAGAACCTCTGTAAAACTGGACTGGATCCAGGAAAGGATCTGCAATATTCCTAAAGAATCATGTGCTATTACCCACATAAGTGTTTCTATGCATGGTTGTCTAAGCTACCGAAAGACAAATGATGTTGAAAGACACATATTTGTGGACGATGGAAAGTCGGTAGACATTGAAGCAATAGGTTATTGCAGGTTACTGTTAAAAATGAGTTATTATTGGATATGAAAGACACTTTTGTTGTACCGTCTTTTGGACATAATTTGGTTTATGTTCTATTGGACAAATTTGGTTATCATTGTTCTTTTGGAAACAATAACTTTAGTCCTTTAAATTTCAATATTATTGGTACCGGTTCATTAAGAATGTATGATAGCCTATACTTACTTGACACTGTTACTTCTTGTAATGAAACCTTGCACATGGAATCACGTGGTACTAAACACAAATTAAATTAAAAAAACCTTCGAACTCATGGTACAAGCCTTTATGTCATATCTCAAAGTCTAGAATTGAGAGACTTATGCCAGAAAATATGAAATAGACCAAATATAGTAGATTAGGTGCCAATACATCTTCAGACATCTTAGAATTGATTCATACAGTTATTTGTGGACCATTCTCTTCGGCTTCTTGGAATGGTCAATGTTATTTTGCATCATTAATAGACGATTACTTGCGTTTTCGATATCTGTATCTAATTCATGAAAGGGGCTTAAAGTTTTATATTCCCACCGTAAGGTCAATTTTGAAAAAAGCAATATTTTTTTGAGGATGTTGAGTTTGGAGAGAGAAATAAGGTTAGAGAGACATTGTCTTTGAGGAGGAATCGATTATGACTCCTACTACTGCTTCTGATACTTCAGGTTTTCATTCTTACTTATAATGGAGAAACATATTTCAAACCTTAACAAGACAATGTTGACGAAACACCCACTGAAGTTGTGGTAATTGATCATGAAGTTCAAACTCAACTACCTCAAGAACAATCACCGTTAAGAAGATCGAAGAGAGAGAAAGGAGAAATGGCAATACTAGATGAGTATATATTGTTATTCAAGAAAATGAGGAACATAATGGATCGACGGAAGATGATTCAATCAACTTTTGTCAAGCCAAGAAATATATTAAATCTCTTATGCGGATTGAACCCATGAATGAGGATTACAAGTCAATTCAAAACAATCAAGTTTGGGATCTTGCCCCATTAACTGAAGGAAAGAAACTAATTGGTAGCAAATGAATATTTAAAATCAAGAAGAATTCACAATGTAAGGTGGAAAGATATAAAACTTGTCATGTAGCTAAATGCTTTTCTCAAAAGGAAGATATTGACTTTAAAGAGGCTTTCTTTCTGGTATATTCGAATAATTCTTTTAGGACGATCGTGGATCTTGTTGCGCATTTGGATCTTGAGTTACATCAGATCGATGTTAGGACGGTGTTTCTAAATGGTGACATTGATAAAACGATCTTTATGGTGCAATAGAAAAACTTTGAGTCTGGAGACACAAAGAAAATGGTTCGTAAATAAAAAAAACCATCAATGAACTTAAGCAAGCTTCCCGTCAATGGTACTGCAAATTTCATCAAGTAATTGTCTCATTTGATTTTGAGACAAACACTGTTGAAAATTGTGTGTATCACAAGTTCAGTGGGAGTTAGTTTGTATTTTGGTTTTGTACGTTGATGTCTTACTGCATGCCCCTAATGATACAAATATGTTGCACAAAACAAACAAGTTTCTGTCAAATAAATTTGTGATGAAAGATCTTGGGGGAACTTCTTTTGTATTAGGGATTTAGATACACTGAGATCACACTCGAGGTATCCTTGTATTATCACAAAAGAACTATACAGAAAAGTGCTTTTAAGATATGACATGTTTAATTCTAAATCGGGAGACACTTATGTTGCTAAATGAGACAAATTTAGTCAAAATTAGTGCCCTAAAATGAACTTGAAATTAAGGAAATGTAGATGGCTCCTTCCTGATATAACATTTAGTGTCAGGATGCTTGACAAATGATTAAAAACCTTAGGGTGGATCATTGGAAAACAACCGATAGGATTTTAAGGTTCTTACAAACAACTAAGAAATACATGTTCACATACCGAAAATCAGACTAGTTAGAGATCATAACGTATTCTGATTTCTTATTTTTGATAGATGCCAAACATTAGGAGATCCACATATGGCTACATTTATTTGCTAGCTAGAGGAGCTATCTGGGGGAAGAGTGCCAAGCATACACTCACAAGTTCCTCCTTCATGGCAACATTAGGGATTTTAGAATAACATTGCAATAAAATTCAATTACATAGGAAAAATCATTTTTGGCACCATAGAATTAGGCTTTTTTCAATTTTGGTACCATGGTGTCAATTTTGGCACCAAATCTGACTGGCCTTTTCAATTTTGGTACGGAACGTTTTTCAATTTTGGTACCATGGTGTCAATTTTGGCACCAAATCTGACTGGCCTTTTCAATTTTGAAAAATGCCTAGTTCTATGGTGCCAAAATTGAAAAACTCCTAGTTCTATGGTGCCAAAAATAATTTTTTTCCGAATTGTCAAAGCATCATTCATAAGGTTGAATTTATTAAAAAAACATTTATTCATAATACTTCTAATTTTAAATTAAGGAATATCTCTATAGATACAACGAAAAAAGAAACTAAGACCAACTCCAAAGGCTAAATGTAAATTTGGGAATATAAATATATTGAACTTTCTCATATAATAGTTTGCATACTTATTTAAAGTATTTTATATTAGCTATGAGTATATAAAATTAGTTTCTATATTATTTTATTCATATCTTTTTTATATAGAAAATCAATCCAGTCTATTGATATGTTCATTTATTATTTCGACCCGACTTTCAAATATGGTTTAAAAGGTGTTTATATAATTTCGAACGATTTAAAATGAATCAACAAAGAATCGCGTATAACTCTTCAAAATTAGAAGAAGTAATGCATCTAAGCAATGACTCCATTATTGGAATAATAAGGAGGAAGAAGAGAAAGAAGAAAATGAGGAGGCAACTTACAATTGAAAGAATGATGCAACTGATACGCGAAAGTTCAAATAAGAAGATAATCGTATATCCTTTTTTCATCATTGAGCGAAGAGCAAACTGAAGACTTAAGAAGACGTTCTTAGTTGAATGTTTTGTCATCATAAAAAAGAGGGAAATTATTGGATGAAGTTGAGTCAATGAGTTAATAATGAGTGGTTTGATGATGGGTTGTTAGCCGAATAGTTGATGATTAACAAACGAACTTTATAATATATTAGTGCTCGTGAGTTTTATGATTTGAACATGTATTAATTTATTAAAGATCAACTCATTTGCATTAGAGATAGTCCAAACAATGAAGAAGGACCAATTTTGAAGAAAAGGCTTGTGCGAATTTTTGAAGAAAGATCATGAGAAGCCCAATTTTAAAAGAAGGCTCGTTATGAATGAAGATCAAGATCGAAGCCCTTAGCACCCCTGAAGGGCCCAATTTTCGATTCAAGAAAATTGTGATCAAATTAGTATGTAATTTCATTTGATTAAAAGAGCAAGAAATTCCTTAGCCCAAAGTTATTTTTCAAAGATTTTTAGCCCACATATTTCGGCCCTTTGGTACCAAGTTTAAAGAAATTAATTTTCCCTCACTTTTGGTCTTGAGCCGAAAATCAACTTTAAAAATCAGCCAAAATTATTTTAATATCATTTTGTCTTAAGTTGGCTATTTCTTTGCTAAATATTTGAAAAATATATTTTAAGGAAAATATTTTATACTTGGCTTGCAAGTATTATTTGTCTCTAAAAATCCATAGTTAAAATCTTACCTTGTCTATTTGATTGAAAATATTCTCCAAATCTTTTTTATAGGAAAGATTTAGCCTTCATCTTTTATTTAAACTTGTCCACATTCATTTTAAATATTGAAAACTTGTCACATGCTTAAATCTTGCAATATAATTTTAAAAGTTACATAATATTTTTTGAGTATCAAAAATCTTTTCCTATTGAACAAACACCACTCACCTATAAATAGGAGCCTTCTTCATCGACCAAAAAACACCACAACATTCTGAAAATTCATTTTGCTAAAATCATTTCTCTAAGCTAAAGTTTTGAGTGCACTTTAATCTTGCAAAAAATATTTTTCTCAAAAGCTTTTAAAACCCTTTTTCTTATTGCTCTTTAAATCTTGAAACTACTTTGAGTGATAAAAGAAAAAGACGTGTGTTTAGCTTATTGCAAAAATCATCTCACTTAGGAGCAATTTTAATGTAATAGAAATACTTATATTTTTTGGCAAAAGTTGTAAACTTGTAAGCTCGTTTTGTGCGATAGGGCCGAGGGTTCTAGCAAGCACGTTGTTAGTGTGATAGGACTGAGAGTTCTAGCAAGCACGATTATTGTGCGATAGGTAGTGACCTAGCAAGCACGTTTTTTGAGCGATAGGTTAGTCCTAGCAAGCTCGAATCAAATCGAGAGAAAGACTTGTCTTGTAATCTAGTGTGGCGAAGGTTTGTCTTGCAAGCCACGATTTATGGTGAATTTTACCCAGGGGTGCTGGAAAAGAGGAAGTATGCCATTTGGGCGCGAACATCTGGCAAACGGTGATCTTGTTCTTACTTTATTTATTTTTCGCACTTTACTCCTCTGAAAAATTAAACTTAATTATATCGGAACAATAAATATAAACTTATTGGAACAACAAGCTGCTATTTAAAGTTACTGGAACATTTAACTGATCTCTCTGGAACTTATAACTAATTGTTTTCTGGAACGAAATACTTTGAAAAAGTTTTATAAACCTAATTCAATCCCTCCCCCCAGATAGATCTTAGGTTAAGTTGCTATGCCACTTTGAGATACTATCTTGCTCACTGCCTATATAACTTGAATATTATATTGTTATGAGTTGATTATTGCATATATGATCCCTTGATTATTGCGTATTGATAGTATGCCTTGAACTTAAACTGTTCATATATACATTGCATTGCATAATTTTGAAAATTTGCATAAAAAATGTTTTTCGAAAAATCATTGTTCAAAGAGACTTAACAATTAATGTTAAGGCCTCTTATAATTTCCCAAGAAATATTTTTTTCGAAAATTGCCTCAATTGAGGGGGAGTTTGAAATTTTCAAAAATTGCACAAACTTAGGGGGAGTTCCCTTAAAATCATTTTAATGTATCAAAAGTTGTTTGTCAATCAAGGGGGAGATTGTTAGCCGAATAATTGATGATTAACAAACGAACTTTATAATATATTGGTGCTCGTGAGTTTTATGATTTGAACAGGTATTAATTTATTAAAGATCAACTCATTTGCATTAGAGATAGTCCAAACAATGAAGAAGGACCAATTTTGAAGAAAAGGCTTGTGCGAATTTTTGAAGAAAGATCATGAGAAGCCCAATTTTAAAAGAAGGCTCGTTATGAATGAAGATCAAGATCGAAGCTCCTAGCACCCCTGAAGGGCCCAATTTTCGATTCAAGAAAATTGTGGTCAACTTAGTAAGTAATTTCATTTGATTAAAAGAGCAAGAAATTTGTTAGCCCAAATTTATTTTTCAAAATTTTTTGGCCCACATATTTCGGCCCTTTTGTACCAAGTTTAAAGAAATTAATTTTCCTCACTTTTGGTCTTGAGCCGAAAATCAACTTTAAAAATCAGCCAAAATTATTTTAATATCATTTTGTCTTAAGTTGGCTATTTCTTTGCTAAATATTTGAAAAATATATTTTAAGGAAAAGATTTTATACTTGGCTTGCAAGTATTATTTGTCTCTAAAAATCCATAGTTAAAATCTTACCTTGTCTATTTGATTGAAATTATTCTCCAAATCTTTTTTATAGGAAAGATTTAGCCTTCATCTTTTATTTAAACTTGTCCACATTCATTTTAAATATTGAAAACATGTCACATGCTTAAATCTTGCAATATAATTTTAAAAGTTACATAATATTTTTTGAGTATCAAAAATCTTTTCCTATTGAACAAACACCATTCACCTATAAATAATAGCCTTCTTCATCGACCAAAAAACACCACAACATTCTGAAAATTCATTTTGCTAAAACATTTCTCTAAGCTAAAGTTTTGAGTGCACTTTAATCTTGCAAAAAATATTTTTCTCAAAAGCTTTTAAAACCCTTTTTCTTCTTGCTCTTTAAATCTTGAAACTACTTTGAGTGATAAAAGAAAAAGACGTGTGTTTAGCTTATTGCAAAAATCATCTCACTTAGGAGCAATTTTAATGTAATAGAAATACTTATATTTTTGGGCAAAAGTTGTAAACTTGTAAGCTCGTTTTGTGCGATAGGGCCGAGGGTTCTAGCAAGCACGTTGTTAGTGTGATAGGACTGAGAGTTCTAGCAAGCACGGTTATTGTGCGATAGGTAGTGACCTAGCAAGCACGTTTTTTGAGCGATAGGTTAGTCCTAGCAAGCTCGAATCAAATCGAGACAAAGACTTGTCTTGTAATCTAGTGTGGCGAAGGTTTGTCTTGCAAGCCACGATTTATGGTGAATTTTACCCAGGGGTGCTGGAAAAGAGGAAGTATGCCATTTGGGCGCGAACCTCTGTCAAACAGTGATCTTGTTCTTACTTTATTTATTTTTCGCACTTTACTCCTCTGAAAAATTAAACTTAATTATATCGGAACAATAAATATAAACTTATTGGAACAACAAGCTACTATTTAAAGTTACTGGAACATTTAACTGATCTCTCTGGAACTTATAACTAATTGTTTTCTGGAACGAAATACTTTTTAAAAAAGTTTTATAAACCTAATTCAATCCCTCCCCCCAGATAGATCTTAGGTTAAGTTGCTATGCCACTTTGAGATACTATCTTGCTCACTGCCTATATAACTTGAATATTATATTGTTATGAGTTGATTATTGCATATATGATCCCTTGATTATTGCGTATTGATAGTATGCCTTGAACTTAAACTGTTCATATATACATTGCATTGCATAATTTTGAAAATTTGCATAAAAAATGTTTTTCGAAAAATCATTGTTCAAAGAGACTTAACAATTAATGTTAAGGCCTCTTATAATTTCCCAAGAAATATTTTTTTCGAAAATTGCCTCAATTGAGGGGGAGTTTGAAATTTTCAAAAATTGCACAAACTTAGGGGGAGTTCCCTTAATATCATTTTAATGTATCAAAAGTTGTTTGTCAATCAAGGGGGAGATTGTTAGCCGAATAATTGATGATTAACAAACGAACTTTATAATATATTGGTGCTCGTGAGTTTTATGATTTGAACAGGTATTAATTTATTAAAGATCAACTCATTTGCATTAGAGATAGTCCAAACAATGAAGAAGGACCAATTTTGAAGAAAAGGCTTGTGCGAATTTTTGAAGAAAGATCATGAGAAGCCCAATTTTAAAAGAAGGCTCGTTATGAATGAAGATCAAGATCGAAGCTCCTAGCACCCCTGAAGGGCCCAATTTTCGATTCAAGAAAATTGTGGTCAACTTAGTAAGTAATTTCATTTGATTAAAAGAGCAAGAAATTTCTTAGCCCAAATTTATTTTTCAAAATTTTTTTGCCCACATATTTCAGCCCTTTTTTACCAAGTTTAAAGAAATTAATTTTCCTCACTTTTGGTCTTGAGCCGAAAATCAACTTTAAAAATCAGCCAAAATTATTTTAAAGTTATTGGAACATTTAACTAATCTCTCTAGAACTTATAACCAATTTTAAAGTTATTATGTATACACACACACACACACCTGCAGGAACTACATGATAGAATGCATAACATTTTGAATTGATGGTTAGTAGTTTGACTTGGGATGCATGATTGTAAATGTTCGTGTCGTTGTCTGAGTTTTTATCATTACTCGAAGACGAGCAATAGTTTAAGTTTGGGGTGTGATAACTCTGTGAAAACAGTGTTATCAAGTCTATTTCCTTTACTTTCATTCGAGTTTTGGTAGAATCTTAGGCAATTTTAATTAGTTTTGTGTTTTGTTCGCTTGAGTCATTGGTTTGATTGTTTTGTGCATGAATTGAGGTATTTCTTATATATTTTATTCATATTTTAGGCCTAAGCTAACGTGGATCTAAGGACGTGATTGGAAGTGAAGAAAGATGAAAAATGATCCAACGAATTCAAGTAGTGCAACAACGAAGAAGGAAAAAGCTGTCAGAAATATTGTTGTGCACTCCGAGGACCATAACTCTTTCAGGAAAGTTCCAATTGATCTGAAATTCAACTATATCGTAAAGGAAGGAGTTAGCTACAACAAATACTTTATGGATCTTGATTTGGAGTTCGGAGCTGAAAGTTATGCCACTTGCAAAACTGTTGCGCAAAGCTGACGCGATTTTCAGTGGGATTTTAAAAGAAAACTTGGGCCCAAAGTCTCCTACTAGGCCCCAACTTGGTAGATCTATTTAAGGACTTCTAGGTCACGAAATTACACATCTTTGATTAGCTTTGAACATATTTTATCATAGAATACATTTAGAATATCAAAGATCTACTTGGAGAATGATTGAAAAAGAAAAGAGAGAAGTCTTGAAAATCACCGATGCAAGAAGAATACAATATTGAAGATCTGTATCTCGGATTCATCGTTTTGTCTATAAAACCACATGAACTCAGATTTGTTTTTCTTTATTATTTTTCTTCATATATTTATCATGAACTAATTCTTTAGGATCTAGGGTATTTTATGAAACTATGTTACTTTGATTATTTTTATTGGATTATTCGTAGTTAGGGGCAATTCTTATGTTTGATTCAATTTCGTTCTCTATGCTTACAACTTGATTGATCACCTAGTTGTTGAACTTGGAAAAGGGAGATTGAGATTAGATAGAAATTGAACAGTAAACGACCCTTAGGATAGGAATATACTTTGTTTTATACCCGTTACATGAGGTTTTTGTTTAATGCTTTGTTTTATTTAGGAATAGTAAACAACTGCTGAATTTGGAATTAATTAAAAGTAAATTAGGAATTCAAATTGGTAGATATTTAGTCAAGTCCCTGTGGAGACGATACTCTTATACTTACTCTTTATTAATTGTTCAATACGTGCACTTGCGTTTATTTGCGTGTGTAAATTCCGCAACACAAGTCCAATTTATTCGTGACAACATGCAAGAAAATTAGAATATAACACATGCTTTGATTATTAAGAGCATAAGTAAATGTTTGGACTCGATCTCCTAGCACATCGGACCGACATACAAATTCAACATACAACGCTCACCTCTGTCACTTAGTATAGCGACTAAAATTCCACAATTGAAGCGTATCCGAAACCTGAGCAAGTACGTATACGACTTAGAATATCTAACAACCTTAATTAAACATAACTAATAGAAATCCTACACAAGGATTTCCTAAACTAACACATCGCATACAAGAACTTAGAACTTAAGACTTAAACGCCAAAACAACAAATTTTTTCTTTCATTTTCCAGATTTACAAAAAAACTCCTAAACTTTTAAAAACATCCATTTTTGCGAGAAATTGCAACAAACTTCAAATCAAAGGATTTTTGAATAAAATCATATAAAAAATCAAGCAAGAACTGAAAATTAAGTCTACTTTACTCCAAAGTCAAATCTCTAAAACCCCTCAAGTTTTAAAATATTCTAAATACACCCACATAGTTTTGAAAACAAGAAAATCGACTTTCTTGAAAAATAATTCAAGATCCTAGCATCTAAGCAATATTTAAAATATTTAAGCCTAATTTCACTGTAAAACATAGATTAAAAATAAGTTTTCACCCACTTAACAATGAGAAACAAAAAGTTCTTTAATCATAAATTTTCTTCGGAAAAATTTGAAAATTTTCATTCTTAAAACAAAACTGAATAAAGCACTACTTCAAATAAATTAATCAAAAGATTATAAAAGTAACTATGTAAAAACAGCGACAAAACAACGCCTTTGCCACCTTATTTTCAGATTTACAAAATAACCCCAAAAGTTTCAAAAACTCCATTTTTGCAATCAAACTCGCAGCAACTTTAAAACAAATAAGTTTTCAAGTAAACTCATACCAAATATCAAACAAAAACACAGATTTTCAGTCCATTTTTACTCCCAAAAAAATATTGCAGCCCTAACCCTTTAACTTTTAAAACCTCTCAAAAATACCCCCCAAAGTTTCGAAAATTAAAAACATCAACTTTCTTACAAAAATAAATCAAGATCCAATATCAAATCAACATTTATTTAAACCCAAGCAAAACCATTAAAAATCTAATATTAAATATAAACTTAACTACTTTTCATAAACTACAATGTATAAACAAAAGTTCTTCAATATTCACGTTTTGTGCAAAAGAACATAAATTTCTAAATCTTGAAATAACATCCAAAAACTAAACCGAAATATGAAAACGAAATTATTTTATAATATAATAACTTAAATCTACTACTTTTTACAATGCATGTATGTTTTTCTCCATTTTTCTTTGAAGAACACTTTAAAAGAGAACAAAATAAAATCCAATAAATTAAAGAACATAAGCATAGGCGAATATTTACCCAAAGCAACGAAGATTATGAATCTATCTTCATTTTCAGACCTCTATTGGTGGTGGTGGAGGTTCCGCTGGAAGTGATGGCGGCTCCGGTGGTAGTTCAAAATAAAAGCCCTCAAATCCTTACTTTTCATCAATTTCCAGCGAATGTAGATTCACTTAGGGTCATTGAAACGACGGTCCGAACGGTCAACATGTAGTCCCATGTTTTGAAAACCTTCACACAAAATTTGGGTATGATCCAACGGTGGAAGAAGACGGAATGGACGAAATACCGAGGCTATGGTGTGTATATCCAAAGATTTTTATTTCAGAGTGTTATCTCTTTCCCCTCTCTTCTTAACTACATCTAAGTATATTTTAAGTTGTAAAGGAGATAAAGTGGATTTGAGGTGGATATTTATTGGACTATAAAATCAGATTTTTTGTATCTACACATATACATACAATATGAAAATATAAGAGTATTATTACTCTACATTTTCCACCAATGCATGTCAACCTTGGGTGGATGAGTTTCTCTACCTAAGGGCATGCTTGACAGCCCTAAGAGTGTGCAAGGAGATAAAATGATTACTCTCCTGCAGAAAATCTGCAACTTGGGGCAAAGTGAAAGTTTTGAAAACTTATATTTCATTTCTTAAAATAAAAAATTTGTGCATCTAAGCCCGCAAAAGGTTTTCTTATAAAATTAGAGTAACCTATATATTTTTAAATTATTTCAAAGTTCAAGGTCACAAGATTTAATTAATTATATATTTTAAATCAAATTAATGCTTAACTTTGAAAATAAAAAGTAGCACATAAATTTGCATTAAAAATTCAATCAAAAGGGTTCGAAATTTCGGGGCCATTACAATCCCCCCCCCCCCCCCCCCCCCCCCCTTAAAAGAATTTGGTCCCCAAATTCGCTCTTGAGATTCGCGTGGTCCAGGTAACGCCGACGTATCTCCTTTTCTAGCTCCCGAATTATTTATTCCTTACTCTATGTGCGTCATAAAACTTTTACTTGTGGAATCTACAACCTTTTTGATTAAAACGAGTGTGCCAAAAAAAAAAAGTTCTCTCATACATGAATCGTTTC
This sequence comes from Penstemon newberryi var. newberryi, assembly GCA_030819805.1. NCBI lineage: Eukaryota > Viridiplantae > Streptophyta > Magnoliopsida > Lamiales > Plantaginaceae > Penstemon > Penstemon newberryi. The sequence goes on along the minus strand of JAUALY010000006.1, from coordinate 32,192,193 downwards.
TGAAATAATAATGACGTATATTTTTCTTTAATTCCCAAGTCATCTATTTTATACTCTGACAGCGCCACGATGGAATCTGTTGGTTTCTTTATCTAGATGAGTATGCAAACATGTCTTCCTTGTACGTTAGATATTTCTGAAGATCTTAAGATTTGCAGCCAGGTTCACGAGGATGATCGATGTAGTACTTCATATACGTTACGCATAATCATGATGCGGTAGAATGAGATATGACGATAATTCCAACTCCCATGCCGCGGGTTAAGATTCTTCTTAAAAGAAAAACTACTCACATAACAATATATAAGATCAATTAGCCCATAGAATCCAAAAGACATTGAATGACATTTGACTTGGAATTCTCGCAAGGAACAAAATAAGTCAAATGAAGAGACACGATAAGGATTTGAAAAGATGATCGATAAAGGTGCTCAAGACGACAAGACAAGAATTAGCACAACATATAGAAGAACCAACGAAGATTACAAAAGGACTGAAATATCGATAAGAATGATAAACAAGTGAATAGTTCGATATAAGTGACAATGAGAACGATTAAGGCACACCGATAAGAATAACGGAAGGGATGAGCCTCACCATTTCAAACGGTGTAAGTAAGAAGAAGATCAAAGCAAGGATATCGATAAGGTTAATAGAAAGTCGAAACAAGTGTCATGATGATAATAACCAAAACATTAAAGTGTTTTTGGTCATTTGAAAAGCAAGTCAAGATAAATGACGCGATTTAAAGATTCATTTCAATAATGATTGCAACAAGCTGCAATAGGAAGCAAGTAAAGCTCAATAGTGAAATTCGAGAACACCTAAATTATCTGATTGACCGAGACGGGGATTAAAATAAGTTCAAAACATATAGAAGGTAAGTCCAATGTTCAAAAGAGATTGAGAATAAATCGATCTGATTTATGCGGATCGCAAAAGGAATGAAATAGACAAAGGAACAACAATTTATGAAAGGACAAAATGAAAACGTGAAGTTAAAAAAGAAACAGAGAAAGTTCAATTCTTTCAGGAAATTTAAAAGATTTCATAATTGAATACAACGAAAAAGAGTAATATGAAATCAAATGGATAATTTCAAAACGATCACAACTGAATAAATAGGCTCGGGAAAAAGAAGGACAAGGAATAATAACACTCATAGAATTCGATGAAAATAAAAAAAAATTGTTACGACATCGATACGAGGAAGACCTCATGAATTAAGGAAGGGTAAGCTCTTAACGAATACAAAAATAAAATATCAAAATAGAAGCTTGATAGGATAATATGAAGTGGAATTGAGGTAATTAATGGTACGACTTGAGAATAAGCCATATCAAGAATAAGAAAAAAAAAATGATTCAAGAAAATTTTACGGTAAACTACACTCCATGAAGGAAAAGATACAATCTCACATCGCATTAAGAAATTTCAGAAAATCACGAGTGAAAATGAAAAGATTAGATATGAACTTAGTGTAGTTTTGTAATTCAAAATGAAATTACTCGCTATCAATAGTAATTCATAGATGAATGCAAGGAACGAGTAATAGACAAGTTAAAACTCAAGACTGATGTCAATGAAATTTTAATGACATTTCGTCTATTGAAAGAAATATTACATACATAACAATTGTATTCACTAAAATGATGAAGAAGAGAAATCTAAGGATCACAAGCTCAAAAATGAATAAGTACCAACATTAGAATGAGGGCGAAACAATTAATTATAACGAAAATAGGCTCGAGAGGGCTTACTAAACTCCAGATATCAATATGGAGATGGATACGTTTAAAATCAGAAGTATGAATTTTGAATAAGGTAAATTCGATAATTGAATTCAAAAGGATTAGGGCTATTTTAGTCATTCTACATGTGTTTAAAGAAAGGTCACTTGATTCAAATACTTCAATTTACGTAAAATAACGGAGAGCACACATGTACAATCATAACCAGACAATAATATCGACAATAAAGTACGAATAACGTTATGGTATTCGGGATACCACAAACAAAATAACAAATCAAGAAAAAAAAATAACCCTTAACGCCAAGGACATGTACTACACATATATGGTTTTGGTTGCGGTCTTGTCCTAAAAGTGAACTACCCAATGTGGGTAGACACCCTAAAATGATGCCGGTGAGTCCCACCTTACTAGCACCTCAGTACAATATATGAGGACCCTATCCTGACATTGAGCCGAAGCTCTGATACCATATGTGACGGCCCGGCTCCACGGGTCCGTCGAATAATACTCGGTCAAATTTTTATTTTTTTAAGAAAAATATTAAATTACTGACACTTTTTTTTTTTGAAAAACAGAAATGATGAATTAAAAGTTTAAAGCGGAAGCGGTTTAAAACAAAACAAGAACAATTTAAATTACTAAGTTTTTTTGACGAAAAAGAAATAAAATCAATTTTTCATCGTAGAGGTTTAAAGCGGAAGCATTTAATCACAACATATCAAAAGATTTGAACAAAATCAACTGAGGGAGATAAAAAGTAATTTGTGAATCAACTTTAACAATTCAAATATTTTAAGCAGGGTTATAAACAAATTCGAAAAAGAACATAAATTGACAACAAAATATAACTACTCTCCCAAATACTAGGGTGGAACCGCAAATGTGATGACCTAACCACAACCCGACTATTGTTTTCCAGAACACCTGAAACTAAAAAGAATGAAACATGGAACACATAAGTCGATCGTCCAACTTAGTGAGACTGTGGTGCGAATTTGCACGGTGATGCGTCGATGCAACACATTATATAATGTTAGCATGTTATTAAGCAAATTAAGCATATATTCAAGACGGAAGAAACACGGAGTTCACATAACCAAGAATTTGTCCTCCACTTACCCTCCATCCTCAGTCCGATGTCCATCCAAAGACACCAAGTAAGGAGCGACCTTACTATCTAAAGTGAATCGACATGTCTTTGCCTAAGTTCGTCCTTACTCCGCAAGTGTTCCTCCCCACTTGGATTGTAAGGCCAGGCCTATCGGTAACCGTGACAATCCCGCCGGCCCTTGCCTTCTAGGTTGGCATTGGGTCCATATACCAATCAAAAAGGGCCAACACAAACGGAAATACATAATTGGAAACAAACGGAAACATAACATATCAAACATATTTAACATATTATCAACATTTAATAACTTATCAGATGAAATTTTTGGTATCATGAAAATTTCGTAAAATATATTCGCAACTAGTAGATTTGGATGTAGCATGCATTGGGATTATTATGTTGATATACTAAGGATTTCCTGCGAGTAATGTCGACCTAACAAGTCCAATTTATTCGTGACAACATGCAAGAAAAAATTAGAATATAACACATGCTTTGATTATTAAGAGCATAAGTAAATGTTTGGACTCGATCTACTAGCACATCGGACCGACATACAAATTCAACACACAATGCTCACTTTTGTCGCTTAGTATAGCGACTAAAATTCCACATTTGAAGCGTATCCGAAACCTGAGCAAGTACGTATACGACTTAGAATATATAACTGTTGGGATTTATGGGGTATGATTGTCAAAACAACAGTGCGGAATATAAAAAATTTTCGTACACCCAAATCCTAGGATTTATTTACTAGCACATAAGAACAGGTTGAATGTAATTTAGCAACAAATTACTAAATAAAAAGATGGTAAATCGAGATTTACCTTACCACAGGCAAGGTGGTGGTTTCTCCGGTCTTCTCTTTCTTCGTTCACTAGAGCACCCCAAGTGTTGTGCCTCCAGAGAATAGTCCACACCAGATGGATGGAGTGACACCTTCAATCCTTAGGCTTAGAACTGGAAGTGAAGGTTTGTCAATGGCAGATCTAGATCTAGATCTAGATCCAAAACTAGGTGAAGGAGAGAGCAAGAGGGAGAGGGGCGGCCAGGGCTTGAGGGGGGCGGCTAGGTCAGATTTTTAGCTTAAGGTTTTGAGTCTCTTCTTAGACTCCTTTATATAGCCACCTTCAAGGCCCCTTTGTGTGCAAGACTTAGTATAGGCCATTAATTAAATTGGCCCATGTCTTACATTAATTTAACTAAACCCTTTAATTAAATTAACCCAATTAATCCAATTAATTTTCTCCCACTTTAATTAACTCTTTAATTAGCATTTAATTAATTAGACTGTCTAATTAATTATTTCTCTCACAGAATTAACTCTTTAATTCTTTTATTTGATTTAACTCTTTAAATCAAACATTTCCTTAATTGACTGTCACTGTTCAACTGTATTGTGTGTGACCCTCTAGGTTCACCATCAATTGGTCGTAGGCCCACGACTTTCGTGATTTAATTAATGAGCAATTAATATTCAATTAATTGCTCCGATCAATAAACTCCTTTAATTGATCACTCCAGAATTAATCTCCCATTAATCAAGGAGTACCCACACCTCATGGTCGATGTCTAGCCACAAGCCCATGAGGCCCAACTTCAGGTGAATTGACATTAGTGAACCTCACCTCTTATAAGTACCATGTACATACGGTCCCTCTAACGACTAATTTTCCGGTCGAGACCTAGGGTGTGTGAATTAGTCAGCACCTCTAATTATCTCGATTCTATACTTTCTAATTCTGGATAATAATTCCAGTGTGACTGCTAAATTTGGTAACCCCTTTCCAAATCCGTCACCGACCATGGCCATGGATTTCTCTGAATGTATTATCTAAGAACGTACAGGAAATTCCCTCATTCATTACAATGAGTCGGTAGATCCCATCTTGATGCTAACCATCCGCGTATACGACTATACGTACCCAAAGTAGGCGCACAATGGTACCCGTATGCCGAATTCGCCCTAGCACCTCAAGTCTAAGGACTGAATCGTACACTGTTATAAGTCCTGAGAAACATCCCATCACTGATATGCTTTACGCACTTCCACAATGGGTTTCTCTGTTCGGGTCGTTCGATGCGTTTGATCCCCTATCGAACCACCTAGTCATATGCATTGACATCAAATGTCTTGTTCATGAAACTCTACAAATTCACTCCATGTGAATCATGCGTAATCCTACAAGTCTTGACGATTCCTTTGATACCTCGTCTCGACAGGAATCTATGACTTGGAACATTTATGAGATCACGACCTTAGAGACTGTTTCATGATTGCACTCAATACTGAAGTGAATCGTCCCATAGTCATTAGTGATCTCAGGGTTTCAACCAATCGCTTAAATGTGTTCGCGAAAGATGAAGTTGGCCATTAGTTTATCTTATGCATGAAATAAATAAACTTTGCATATTAATTAATAAATCAAAGATTCATTCAAGATAAAATAGTCCTATTACAAGCTATTGTGTTGGCTTGCTGGGCACAATCCTATCAATCTCCCACTTGCCCTAAAGCCTTTTGGATGTTCACAAGACCCATCTTCACAAGATGTTCTTCGAACACTTTTTGCGATAGTGGCTTCGTTAGTGGATCAGCTACGCTATCTTTTGAGTCAACATGTTCCATTTGAATGTCTCCTCTACCAATGATTTCTCTAATCACATGGTATTTCCTCATCACGTGTTTGGACTGATGGTGTGATCTCGGCTCCTTTCCTTGAGCGATTGCCCCATTGTTGTCACAGAAGACTACTATGGGCTCTGCAATGCTGGGTACCACATCCAACTCTTGGATGAAGTTTCTCATCCAAACACTTTCCTTTGCTGCATCCGATGCGGCAATATATTCTTCTTCAGTGGTTGAATCTGCAGTGGTGGACTGCTTGGAACTCTTCCAACTCACCGCTGCTCCGTTGAGGCAAAATATATATCCAGAATTAGATTTATAATCATCCACGTCAGACTGGAAACTCGAATCCGTGAATCCTTCGAGTTTCAATTCTCCACTACCGTCGTAGTCCAAGAACATATCCTTAGTCCTTCTCAAGTACTTGAGGATAGCCTTTACGGCGGTCCAGTGTTCCTTCCCAGGATTTGACTGGTAGCGGCTCGTTACACTCAGAGCGTGTGCTACGTCAGGTCTAGTACATAACATCGCATACATTATGCTGCCTATGGCAGATGCATAAGGTATGAGAGACATTCTCTTATTTTCTTCATCATTTGTAGGGCACATTGATTTAGAAAGAGAGATCCCATGTCTCATTGGAAGCAATCCCTTCTTGGATTCTTCCATACTGAACCGTTTCAGTATAGTGTTAATGTACTGAGATTGGGAGAGTCCTAACATCTTCTTTGATCTATCTCTATAGATATGTATCCCAATACGTAAGATGCGTCTCCCATATCTTTCATGGAGAATTGCGTGGATAACCACGCTTTCATCTGCGTCAACGTTCTGATATCGTCCCCGATCAACAGAATGTCATCGACATACAACACAATAAATTGTACTGAACCGCCATCGAATTTCTTGTACACGCATGACTCATATACGTTCTTGATGAAGCCAAACCATTTGACCGTCTCATCAAAACGTTTGTTCTAGGTTCGGGATGCCTGTTTTAGGCCATAAATTGACCTTTGAAGTTTGCATACCTTATGCTCACTTCCTTTAGATGTAAAGCCTTTTGGCTGTTGCATAAAGATTTCCTTATCAATGTCTCCATTGAGAAAGACGGTCTTTACATCCATTTTCCATATCTCGTAGTCATACCACGCGGCTATGGCTAATAGTATCCGAATGGATTTTGACATCGCCACTGGAGAGAAGGTTTCCTCACAGTCTATATCAGGCCTTTGAGAATAACCTTTCGCCACAAGGCGAGCCTTATGAGTCAAAACCTCTCCATTCATTCCAAGCTTGCGCTTGAAGATCTACTTACAGCCTACAGGGACAGTTCCCTCAGGTGGATCAACCAAGGTCCATACCTTGTTGGAATGCATGGAATCCATTTCGGATTGCATGGCTTCCTGCCATGCACCCGAGTCTATGTCTGACATAGCTTCTTCGTATGTCCTTGGATCACCATCCAATTGATCGTTCTCGTGAATAAAGCCATACCTTTCAGGCTCTCTAAGAACTCGATCGGACCTTCGAAGTACTGGTGTACTAGATGGTTCAATAAGTTCAGGATCAACTCCCACTGTTTGTGGGGATGGGTCCACTTCCTGGACTTCATCAAGTTCTACGGACACCCCGCTTCTTTTAGTGAAGAAGTCATCCTCTAAGAAGTGGGCGTTCCTAGACACGAACGTCTTTCGTTCTTTAGGGTCGTAGAACAGGTATCCAATGGATTCCTTTGGATACCCCACAAATTTGCACAAACTAGATCTATTGTCTAGTTTATCTCCTTTATTGTTCCTAACATAGGCAGGAGATCCCCATACTCGTAAATACGAGTACATGGGTACTTTACCAAACCATTCTTGGTGTGGCGTCGTCGGCACCGACCTTGAAGGTACTATATTAAGTATCTTTGAAGCCGTTAAGAGGGCTAAGCCCCAAAATAAAAAAGGAAGATCAACGAAACTCATCATGGAACGAACCATGTCCAACAAAGTTCGGTTCCTTCTCTCAGACACACCATTTAACTGTGGTGTTCTGGGAGGAGTACGCTGTGAGAGAATTCCATTCTCTACAAGATAATCGAGGAATTCTTGACTTAAGTATTCCCCACCTCGATCCGATCGAAGTGCCTTAATACTGTGTCCAAGTTGGTTCTCAACTTCCATTCGAAACTCTTTGAACTTTTCAAAAGCTTCGGATTTATACTTCATTAGGTACACATACCCAAAACGACTATAGTCGTCTGTGAAGGTTATGAAGTACGAGAATCCTCCTCTTGCACTGACACTCAGTGGTCCACAAACATCGGTATGGATCAAATCCAAGGTTTGTTTGGTTCGCTCCGGTTTCCCAGTGAAAGGCGTTTTGGTCATCTTTCCCTTGAGACAGGACTCGCTAGTTGAGAGATCATCTAGGTTCTGTATTTCAAGAGCCCTAGAGGAAACCAACTTTTGAATTCTACTCCTGGATATATGTCCAAGCCTAGCGTGCCATAACTGTGGACTATTATCATCTTGTTTTCTTTTCTTTGATTGAATGTGCAATACGTTAGAATTAGTTGGTTCAAGGGAATAAAGACCATCTACCAAAGTACCACTAGCATAAGTAAAACCACCTTTTATTATGCTAAAATTTCCATTTGAAATGGAAAAACAAAAACCATCATTATCCAACAAAGGAATCGAAATAATGTTTTTGATAATTGTCGGTACGTACAAACAGTCCTTTAAAACTAAAGTAAAATTCTCAAAAACTAATTCAACGTCCCCTATGGCCTCTGCCGCAACCCTTGCTCCATTTCCAAAGCGCAGGATCCTATCCCCAGGTTTAAGAGGTCTTACTGCTCCCATCACCTGCAAATCATTGCAGATATGAGAACCAGCTGCGGTGTCTAACACCCATGATGCACAATTAATTGAAATATTAACTTCAATAAAGAAAATACCTTTAGCTACCGTTTTAAGGTAGTCAGGGCAGTTCCTTTTCCAGTGCCCTGCTTTCTTGCAGTGGAAACATTCATCTTCTGGGCTCTTTATCTTTTTCTCGACAACCTTCTTGGTTGTTTTGGAAGAGAACACTTTCTTCTTCTTCTTGACCTTCTTTGGCTTTGCAGCCTTGGGTTGCTCATTAATCAAGACAGATTTCTCCTTCTTAAGGATAGCTTCTGCCGTTACCAACATGTTGGTCAGTTCGTGAAGAGCGAGATTTCTCTCCTCCATGTTGAAATTCAACACGAACTGATCAAATGAGCGTGGTAGAGTATGGAGTAGGAGGTCAGTCCTAAGATCAACGTGCAAGTCTACTTCCAAATTCTCCAATTTTTCAATCAGATTAATGAAACGAAGACAGTGATCTTTGACAAAGGCTCCCTCAGCCATTCTCAGATTAAACAACTCCCTCGTCGTCTTGAACCTTTCAGTCCTAGACTTCTCTCCAAATAAATCTCGGAGATGGAGAAGTATATCAGCAGCATGAGGCATCTTAGCATGCTGTTTCTGTAGCTCATTGGTCATTGATGTTAGCATTAGGCAACGAACCTGAATATCATCATCAACCCATTTAGCATGGGTGGCTCGTTCCTCTTCCGAAACTCCTTCCGGAAGTGCACCAGGCATCGGTGCATCGAGAACATAGCTCCGACGATCGGAGTCGAGGACTATCCTCAAATTTCTTAGCCAGTCGATAAAATTTGATCCGTTCAGTTTGTTAGTGTCAAGGATGATAGATAATGTATTCTTAGACATTTTCGAAAAATGATCTACAAAATAGAATGATAACGTTTAGCTGACTGATCTAAATTAATACTTATAATTAACGACTATTGGACTTGTTATCGAAAAAGTTCTCCCACTATTTTCTCGAAACAATTACCCCTTCAATTGTTCGGGAAATCTTATTTCCTAGCAGGTCTTGACGTCCCAGCAGACATTAATTGCACCCACGACTCGCGGCCATACAATTAATTCCCTAGGTAGGTATACTTTTACCAATTGTGTCCCTACACAACCTTCAAGCTATTTTGCCTCGGTTTTCGCACTCATCTAGCACTGCTACATCATGAGTGGTACTACTCGTTAAGTCTAACCCATCAATCTTGATGAGCAACTGGCCCGGTCATGAAATCCCCATAACTTGGTTATGGTCGATGTTTATGTCCCGACCAGTTCCCACCCTTGTCAAGTTTAGTTAAAAACGAGAATCAAGGAGTTTCGCGTATTGTCTCTTTCTTCGACTCGGGTGCCAGACTCTGGGTCACCTTAATCGATAAGTGGACAACTCACGCTAGTTCCTATTGATGGAAGGCTTGGATCTTAAAACTTCATTCTAAAGTACCCAATATGACTTAATATTATTTTCAAGAGGGGGTTTTCGGGTTTAAGAGTTTGAGGTAACTCTACTCGAGATCTCACCGTTCCATTTATGCATTATCTTTTATTTACGATCTAAATTACTAGCGCGCATCACCATACATGCTAAAAAAATAAATACGTAAATAAAAACATACACACCTAGCATGCATGCTACCACAGTATGTTTTCGATCGGGAGCCTCTTATGCGGGCCATCATCGAGCCAAAGATGATGGTCCTATTGGTCAATCTAATTGGGTTTTAAAGAGACCTAGACTATTACACAAATTACCATGCATACATGGCCTTTATTCTTCTTGGGCTCCCACCTTGCTTGTAACGGACCTTCATCCTAAACTATTTAAAACAATAAAGCCCTATCTATTACAAAGGCTCAAAGTGGCCCAAAAACTTAAGGCTCGCGGGCCCAATAAAACCAACAAATTAAAAATTAACCAATCACATCTACCCCTAGGGTCAAGGCTCGGCGCGATCGAAAACCACGTAAACAGTTCACGTAGAGCAAGAAACAAGCAAAACATATCTTCTTATTTCTTATCTTATTTTAAAAATCCTTTTAAAACATCCTCTTTTGATTCTCACTTTAGTCCCCACTAATTATGATAAAAATTAACTTTCCGGATATACTAAACTTTTGGAAATTGCAGTCTCAGTTTCTGTTTTTCAACTTCAGGGGTCTAACTGCAGTTTCTGTTTTTCAAATTTTGAAAAATTGCAGTTCGGCCCCTGAATTTTCGAAAATTACATTTTGACCCCTCAACTTTTGGAAATTACAAATCAGCCCCAAAATTTCCAGAACATGCAAATCGGACCAGCAAGCAGAAAATTAACAAAATTTCCAGAAACTTTTGTTTAATGCAAAACAGACCCCTGATTTTACGGTAATTGCAAAAACAGCCCCAAACCTTTTCATAAATTGCAAAACAGTCCAGATTTTGAAAAAATCCAGAAATTACAATTTGGTCCAGAATTGCAGAAAATCAAAATTTTACTTTCTGTCCATATTTTATAAAAATCGCAATTTGCACACAAGCCCTCAAATTTTCGGTAATTACAGTTTTGGCCCAAAACCGAAAAGTGCATATATCCGAACATTTAATTCATCATAACAAGCAAGAATCAAAAATCAGAACACAAGAAACACATATATCCATATATTTTGATGTGTTCAGGCCTATTCATTTGTGCATAATAAATTTGGCTCTGATACCACTGTTGGGATTTATGGGGTATGATTGTCAAAACAACAGTGCGGAATATAAAAAAATTTCATACACCCAAATCCTAGGATTTATTTACTAGCACATATGAACAGGTTGAATGTAATTTAGCAACAAATTACTAAATAAAAAGATGGTAAATCGAGATTTACCTGACCACAGGCAAGGTGGTGGTTTCTCCGGTGTTCTCTTTCTTCGTTCACTAGAGCACCCCAAGTGTTGTGCCTCCAGAGAATAGTCCACACCAGATGGATGGAGTGACACCTTCAATCCTTAGGCTTACAACTGGAAGTGAAGGTTTGTCAATGGCAGATCTAGATCTAGATCTAGATCCAAAACTAGGTGAAGGAGAGAGCAAGAGGGAGAGGGGCGGCCAGGGCTTGAGGGGGGCGACTAGGTCAGATTTTTAGCTTAAGGTTTTTAGTCTCTTCTTAGAATCCTTTATATAGCCACCTTCAAGGCCCCTTTGTGTGCAGGACTTAGTATGGGCCATTAATTAAATTGGCCCATGTCTTGCATCAATTTAATTAAACCCTTTAATTAAATTAACCCAATTAATCCAATTAATTTTCTCCCACTTTAATTAACTCTTTAATTAGCATTTAATTAATTAGACTGTCTAATTAATTATTTCTCTCACAGAATTAACTCTTTAATTCTTTTATTTGATTTAACTCTTTAAATCAAACATTTCCTTAATTGACTGTCACTGTCCAACTGTATTGTGTGTGACCCTCTAGGTTCACCATCAATTGGCCGTAGGCCCACGACTTTCATGATTTAATTTATGAGCAATTAATATTCAATTAATTGCTCCGATCAATAAACTCCTTTAATTGATCACTCCAGAATTAATCTCCCATTAATCAAGAGTACCCACACCTCATGGTCGATGTCTAGCCACAAGCCCATGAGGCCCAACTTCAGGTGAATTGACATTAGTGAACCTCACCTCTTATAAGTACCATGTACATACGGTCCCTCTAACGACTAATTTCCCGATCGAGACCTAGGGTGTGTGAATTAGTCAGCACCTCTAATTATCTCGATTCTGTACTTTCTAATTCTGGATAATAATTCCAGTGTGACTGCTAAATTTGGAAACCCCTTTCCAAATCCGTCACCGACCATGGCCATGGATTTCTCGGAATGTATTATCTAAGAACGTACAGGAAATTCCCTCATTCATTACAATGAGTCGGTAGATCCCATCTTGATGCTAACTATCCGCGTATACGACTATACGTACCCAAAGTAGGCGCACAATGGTCAGGCTACGTGACCGGCTCCTAAATCAAAATACGCACACCCGTATGCCGAATTCGCCCTAGCACCTCAAGTCTAAGGACTAAATCGTACACTGTTATAAGTCCTGAGAAACATCCCATCACTGATATGCTTTACGCACTTCCACAATGGGTTTCTCTGTTCGGGTCGTTCGATGCGTTTGATCCCCTATCGAACCACCTAGTCATATGCATTGACATCAAATGTCTTGTTCATGAAACTCTACAAATTCACTCCATGTGAATCATGCATAATCCTACAAGTCTTGACGATTCCTTCGATACCCCGTCTCGACAGGAATCTATGACTTGGAACATTTATGAGATCACGACCTTAGAGACTGTTTCATGATTGCACTCAATACTGAAGTGAATCGTCCCATAGTCATTAGTGATCTCAGGGTTTCAACCAATCGCTTAAATGTGTTCGCGAAAGATGAAGTTGGCCATTAGTTTATCTTATGCATGAAATAAATAAACTTTGCTTATTAATTAATAAATCAAAGATTCATTCAAGATAAAATAGTCCTATTACAAGCTATTGTGTTGGCTTGCTGGGGCACTATCCTATCACTAACAACCTTAATTAAACATAACTAATGGAAATCATACACAAAGATTTCCTAAACAAACACATTGCACACAAGAACTTAAAACTTACGACTGAAACGTCAATTAAAGAAATAATTTTTAAACTTTAAGTTTTTCAAAACTCGAAATATTAATTATATAAAACAGCGCCAAAACATCAAATTTTTCCTTTCATTTTCCAGATTTACAAAACAACCCCTAAACTTTTAAAAACATCCATTTTTACGAAAAACTGGAACAAACTTCAAATCAAAGGATTTTTGAAAAAACTCCTATAAAAAATAAAACAAGAACTGAAAATTAAGTCTATTTTTACTCCAGAGTTAAATCAATAAAACCCTTCAAGTTTTAAAATATTCTGAATACACCCACGTAGTTTTGAAAACGTAAGAAAATCAACTTTCTTGAAAAATAATTCAAGATCCAATCATCTAAGCAATATTTAAAATATTTAAGCCTAATTTCACTATAAAACTTAGATTAAAAATAAGTTTTAATAAGTTTTCACCCACTTAACAATGAGAAACAAAAAGTTCTTTAATCATATATTTTCTTTGGAAAAATTTAAAAATTTTCAATCCTAAAATAAAAGTGAACAAAGCACTACTTCAAACAAATTAATCAAAAGATTATAAAAGTAACTATGTAAAAACAGCGAAAAAAACAGCGCCTTTGCCCCCTTATTTTCAGATTTACAAAAATAACCCCAAAAGTTTTAAAAACTCCCTTTTTTGCAAACAAACTCGGAGCAACTTTAAAACAAATAATTTTTCGAGTAAACTCATACCAAATATCAAACAAAAACATAGATTTTCAATCCATTTTTACTCCCAATAAAAAATCGCAGCCCTAACCCTTCAACTTTTAAAACCTCTCAAAAATACCCCCAAAGTTTTAAAAATTAATAACATCAACTTTCTTAAAAAAATAAATGAAGATCCAAATATCAAATCAACATTTATTTAAACCCAAGCAAAACCACATTAAAAATCTAATATTAAATATAAACTTAACAACTTTTCATAAACTACAATGGATAAACAAAAGTTCTTCAATATTCACGTTTCGTGCAAAAGAACATAAATTTCTAAATCTTGAAATAACATCCAAAAACTCAACCCAAATATGAAAACAAAATTATTTATAATATAGTAACTTAAATCTATTACTTTTTATAATGCATGTATGTTTTTCTCCATTTTTCTTTGAAGAACACTTTAAAAGAGAACAAAATAAAATCTAATAAATTAAAGAACATAGGCATAGGCGAATATTTGCCAAAGCAACAAAGGTTATGAATCTCTCTTCATTTTCAGACCTCCGACGGTGGTGGTGGAGGCTCCGGTGGAAGTGGTGGCTGCTCCGGTGGTGGTTCAAAATAAAAGCCCTCAAATCCTTACTTTTCATCTTTTTCCAATTGAATGTAGTTTCACTTAGGGACATTGAAACGACGATCCGAATGATCAACATGTAGCCCCATGTGTGTAAAACCTTCACACAAAATTTGGATGTGATCCAACGGTGGAAGAATATGGAATGGACGAAATACCGAGGCTATGGTGTGTATATCCGAAAATTTATATTTCTAGAGTGTTATCTCTTTCCCCCTCTCTTCTTAACTACACCTAAGTATTTTAAGTTGTAAAGGAGACAAAGTGGATTTGAGGAGGATATTTAGTGGACTATAAAATCAGATTTTTTTGTACCTACACATACACATACAATATGAAAATATCAAATGTCACATAATAAAAGAATTGATATTGTCTGTTTGTTCAAATGATAGGTTTTGAATAATATTTACGTAGATATGTAGTTTTAGGATATAAATACTTAGTAATTATAGTTCGTTTTTAATTTAATGCTTTTGTTTTAGGTATTTATGATCTCAACTTTAATTTCTTAGGGCAAAAATTCAATTTTCATACCATAAAATAGGCCCAAGTCCATTTTTCATACCAATCGATTGAAAATCATACCGTAGAATAAATAGACGTTTCAAAAATCATACTTCCGTTAGTTTACTTAACGGAACTGCCACGTGTCACCTGTTGAAACAAAATAGGGGTGAAATGCAATTGTCTAAAATTGAGCAGGGTGTTTTTGCAATTATTGCCTTCTTCCTCCTATGGACGATCGCCGGCTTCCGGTGGCCGTTTGTCGAAATTGGTTGACGGTTTTTGTTCCTCTTGTCATGGGTAACATTTCCTTAATTGACTGTCACTGTCCAACTGTATTGTGTGTGACCCTCTAGGTTCACCATCAATTGGCCGTAGGCCCACGACTTTCATGATTTAATTTATGAGCAATTAATATTCAATTAATTGCTCCGATCAATAAACTCCTTTAATTGATCACTCCAGAATTAATCTCCCATTAATCAAGAGTACCCACACCTCATGGTCGATGTCTAGCCACAAGCCCATGAGGCCCAACTTCAGGTGAATTGACATTAGTGAACCTCACCTCTTATAAGTACCATGTACATACGGTCCCTCTAACGACTAATTTCCCGATCGAGACCTAGGGTGTGTGAATTAGTCAGCACCTCTAATTATCTCGATTCTGTACTTTCTAATTCTGGATAATAATTCCAGTGTGACTGCTAAATTTGGAAACCCCTTTCCAAATCCGTCACCGACCATGGCCATGGATTTCTCGGAATGTATTATCTAAGAACGTACAGGAAATTCCCTCATTCATTACAATGAGTCGGTAGATCCCATCTTGATGCTAACCATCCGCGTATACGACTATACGTACCCAAAGTAGGCGCACAATGGTCAGGCTACGTGACCGGCTCCTAAATCAAAATACGCACACCCGTATGCCGAATTCGCCCTAGCACCTCAAGTCTAAGGACTAAATCGTACACTGTTATAAGTCCTGAGAAACATCCCATCACTGATATGCTTTACGCACTTCCACAATGGGTTTCTCTGTTCGGGTCGTTCGATGCGTTTGATCCCCTATCGAACCACCTAGTCATATGCATTGACATCAAATGTCTTGTTCATGAAACTCTACAAATTCACTCCATGTGAATCATGCATAATCCTACAAGTCTTGACGATTCCTTCGATACCCCGTCTCGACAGGAATCTATGACTTGGAACATTTATGAGATCACGACCTTAGAGACTGTTTCATGATTGCACTCAATACTGAAGTGAATCGTCCCATAGTCATTAGTGATCTCAGGGTTTCAACCAATCGCTTAAATGTGTTCGCGAAAGATGAAGTTGGCCATTAGTTTATCTTATGCATGAAATAAATAAACTTTGCTTATTAATTAATAAATCAAAGATTCATTCAAGATAAAATAGTCCTATTACAAGCTATTGTGTTGGCTTGCTGGGGCACTATCCTATCACTAACAACCTTAATTAAACATAACTAATGGAAATCATACACAAAGATTTCCTAAACAAACACATTGCACACAAGAACTTAAAACTTACGACTGAAACGTCAATTAAAGAAATAATTTTTAAACTTTAAGTTTTTCAAAACTCGAAATATTAATTATATAAAACAGCGCCAAAACATCAAATTTTTCCTTTCATTTTCCAGATTTACAAAACAACCCCTAAACTTTTAAAAACATCCATTTTTACGAAAAACTGGAACAAACTTCAAATCAAAGGATTTTTGAAAAAACTCCTATAAAAAATAAAACAAGAACTGAAAATTAAGTCTATTTTTACTCCAGAGTTAAATCAATAATACCCTTCAAGTTTTAAAATATTCTGAATACACCCACGTAGTTTTGAAAACGTAAGAAAATCAACTTTCTTGAAAAATAATTCAAGATCCAATCATCTAAGCAATATTTAAAATATTTAAGCCTAATTTCACTATAAAACTTAGATTAAAAATAAGTTTTAATAAGTTTTCACCCACTTAACAATGAGAAACAAAAAGTTCTTTAATCATATATTTTCTTTGGAAAAATTTAAAAATTTTCAATCCTAAAATAAAAGTGAACAAAGCACTACTTCAAACAAATTAATCAAAAGATTATAAAAGTAACTATGTAAAAACAGCGAAAAAAACAGCGCCTTTGCCCCCTTATTTTCAGATTTACAAAAATAACCCCAAAAGTTTTAAAAACTCCCTTTTTTGCAAACAAACTCGGAGCAACTTTAAAACAAATAATTTTTCGAGTAAACTCATACCAAATATCAAACAAAAACATAGATTTTCAATCCATTTTTACTCCCAATAAAAAATCGCAGCCCTAACCCTTCAACTTTTAAAACCTCTCAAAAATACCCCCAAAGTTTTAAAAATTAATAACATCAACTTTCTTAAAAAAATAAATGAAGATCCAAATATCAAATCAACATTTATTTAAACCCAAGCAAAACCACATTAAAAATCTAATATTAAATATAAACTTAACAACATTTCATAAACTACAATGGATAAACAAAAGTTCTTCAATATTCACGTTTTGTGCAAAAGAACATAAATTTCTAAATCTTGAAATAACATCCAAAAACTCAACCCAAATATGAAAACAAAATTATTTATAATATAGTAACTTAAATCTATTACTTTTTATAATGCATGTATGTTTTTCTCCATTTTTCTTTGAAGAACACTTTAAAAGAGAACAAAATAAAATCTAATAAATTAAAGAACATAGGCATAGGCGAATATTTGCCAAAGCTACAAAGGTTATGAATCTCTCTTCATTTTCAGACCTCCGACGGTGGTGGTGGAGGCTCCGGTGGAAGTGGTGGCTGCTCCGGTGGTGGTTCAAAATAAAAGCCCTCAAATCCTTACTTTTCATCTTTTTCCAATTGAATGTAGTTTCACTTAGGGACATTGAAACGACGATCCGAATGATCAACATGTAGCCCCATGTGTGTAAAACCTTCACACAAAATTTGGATGTGATCCAACGGTGGAAGAATATGGAATGGACGAAATACCGAGGCTATGGTGTGTATATCCGAAAATTTATATTTCTAGAGTGTTATCTCTTTCCCCCTCTCTTCTTAACTACACCTAAGTATTTTAAGTTGTAAAGGAGACAAAGTGGATTTGAGGAGGATATTTAGTGGACTATAAAATCAGATTTTTTTGTACCTACACATACACATACAATATGAAAATATCAAATGTCACATAATAAAAGAATTGATATTGTCTGTTTGTTCAAATGATAGGTTTTGAATAATATTTACGTAGATATGTAGTTTTAGGATATAAATACTTAGTAATTATAGTTCGTTTTTAATTTAATGCTTTTGTTTTAGGTATTTATGATCTCAACTTTAATTTCTTAGGGCAAAAATTCAATTTTCATACCATAAAATAGGCCCAAGTCCATTTTTCATACCAATCGATTGAAAATCATACCGTAGAATAAATAGACGTTTCAAAAATCATACTTCCGTTAGTTTACTTAACGGAACTGCCACGTGTCACCTGTTGAAACAAAATAGGGGTGAAATGCAATTGTCTAAAATTGAGCAGGGTGTTTTTGCAATTATTGCCTTCTTCCTCCTATGGACGATCGCCGGCTTCCGGTGGCCGTTTGTCGAAATTGGTTGAGGGTTTTTGTTCCTCTTGTCATGGGCAACATTTTCCATGGGGAGGAGTGTTTTTTCGCGAAAATTAGGGTTTAGGCCGAAAAAGCGCCGCCACTTGGGCGGAGCTCAACCGTCTACGGAAGCTACAATAAACCTATGGAAAATGATGCCCACGGTCAGGGGAAACTATTGCAACAAGAATCACGAAGTTTGGTTAAGAATCGAAGAAGAAATCACGACTTGAAATTTCGAAAATTTTGACCTACAATTCGAAAATTAGAACTCAAAATTCGAATAGATTACTCAACGGATTGAAAAGATCTTTATATGTACGAGTTCTCCACGACAATGGGAACAAAAACCCTCAACCAATTTTGACCAAAAGCCACCGGAGCCGGCGGTAGTATGGGAGGAGGAAGAAGAAGACGATAATTGCAAAAAACCCCTGCCTAATTTTTTATAATTTCATTTCTCACCTCTTTTTTGACTTAACGGAGGAGGCTAAACTTCAGTTAAAAAACTAACGGCAGTATGATTTTTGATATTATGGTATGAAAAATGGACTTGGGCCTATTCTATGGTACCAAAATTGAATTTTTGCCAATTTCTTAGTAACAACATAATATTAAGAAATTTAGTCAAAATATTATGCAGTATGTCATTAATACGATAGTATGATGAAAAATTATTATATATGTGATGCAATTAACGCAGAAAAATAGTTAATCACGTGCAACGCACGTGCACTTTCCTAGTGTTATAAATATCTAACTATATGTTATATATTTAAACTCGTACATTTATTAAGTTCACACAACACAAGGTCGATCATGGACCAAATATCAAGTAACTTTTTTTAAATTTCAGTGTAGATTGTTATGAATTATATCAATCATATGAGCCCTTCTTGTACCATAGTTATAAGAGTATAAAGATAACTTTTACGCTATAGCCAATGATCTTAATACACAAAAAGTTAAATTTATTGATGTACACTTGTTACTAAATTATGTTCATAATATATACTTATAAAAAATTTGTTTACGTTAACATAGGTCCCCAAATTTAGAATTTGCCTAGGGCCCCAAAATACCTTGGGTCGGCCCTACACGTATAAATAACCCCATGTATGACATATAATAACCTAATAGACAATTTACATACTCTCTATGTTTTTTTTCCTACACTTTCTCTTAAGTTCCAACAATAATTTGCTTTTGTAGTATTTCGAAGCACAGTGTATCCAAGGGCTTGAAGTTAAAAAAATCGAATATCATACCAACATCAGTAACTTAAAAACTTCCATATATAAATCACTTATTTCAAATCCCCCAAAATCCTTTCCATTATACGACATCGATTCTTTCTTTAGATGCGCATAATGTATAAAAGAAAAGAAGATAAAAAGGTAACATAAAATTACTTCCTTACATAAATAACTTATTTCGAATCCCCAAAACTCTCTTTTCCTTTATTCTCTATCCAAACGCGCGTTTAATTTAGAAACAAAATAAGATCAAGAAAGTTTAACGTTAAATTACTCCCATAACCATATAGAAATCACTGATCTCAAATCCCCCCAA
Source organism: Penstemon newberryi var. newberryi (assembly GCA_030819805.1). Classification (NCBI taxonomy): domain Eukaryota; kingdom Viridiplantae; phylum Streptophyta; class Magnoliopsida; order Lamiales; family Plantaginaceae; genus Penstemon; species Penstemon newberryi. The sequence continues at coordinate 32,172,104 of JAUALY010000006.1, read as the reverse complement.
AAGTTTCTCTTTCCTTATACAACAGTGACAATCTCTCCAAGCACGTGGATATACTTCTCGAGAATACATGAACATGAATAATTCAGATTTGGTAGTTTATATAAATTTCTTTCCAAATTCCAATTACCGGTTGATTTCAATGAATATTTAAGAATTTCTTGTTTTTACTATGTGGAGAAAATAATGATATTTATAAAAGTGCTTATGATGATTTTGAACTTTAAATTCTTGGACTATTGATTTTCTTATTGAAGAATCATACCGTAGATATTAGGGTTGAAGTGTTATGTCTTAAATATTGAATTAATGTAGTTACTATTTTATTTTTTGTTCAAACAAGAATTTGATAAACTGTGGGTTTTCATATGTTTTTGGTATTTGAGTGGAATGCTTTGGGTCTAGTACAAAATCGAAGTAATATTCTTTATATTTATGCCCTGTCATGAATACAATGAGCTAGTAAGACTATTTTCTGATCTTTGTTATTATTGCTATTATTTCATCTTATCTTTGGCTGTAAATATAACAAAGGTGTTTCTTAGAAATGAAATTGTTTATAATTTTATCCATGTTCTTGAATTTACATAGTTATTGTGGTCTGAAGATATTTCTGTAAATTCTCAAATATTGCTTGTCTGTAGTTTTCTTCTGCTTTAATGTTCTTGGGAATATCTTATTTGTTTATAATCTTTTATGCTACAATTTTCAGGTACTGGGGAGGTTTAATTTCATAGACTTTTCAATTTTCACTTCAGGTGTCTATGGAAATACATAGACAGACATATAAAAAGGGAAAAATAGAACTATGGATTTACCCCAGAGCCACACGTCATGCCCTTGTGGAGGTAAACCTCACTATCAGCAGCAACAAGAAAAAAAAGCTCAAAAAAACATGATTGCTAGGTGAGGTTTCATTGCCGGTTTTCCTAATTTTCATAAATAACTGAAAAATGTTAAGGTGAATTTCTTCTTGATCTTTTTTGGATGCTTTCAGAACCCCAAATCTACTATCAATTCATTGTAATTTTACACAATAATGTAAAATTACTTTTAAAAATTGTCCAAGAGTAATAAGATCAAGATGTCTACTATGTGAAAAACAAAGATTGAAATGTATATTGTTATGATAAGTTGCATATTTTGTTTACATTACCATGTTCTTGATTCTATTATGAATGGATGGTTCAAACGATTCTTTTGAATCCTTAAACTTCTCCGAACTTAGCAATGACAATGGTTCATGATAGTGAAATCAACACTGCAATACTTCTGGTATTCAACCTTAGAGAGAGAAAATTGTAGGATACTTAAATAAACTCTCCTCTGTCCAGATAACCTTCATTATTTAGATTGAAAGTTTTCAGATGAAAGTTAAAATTGAATGTGTTATGCTTTTTAATAGCGTTAGCCTCAAACACAAGGACACATTTGCAATGCAAGTTTCTCTCTCCAGAATTTGAAGTTCGGAAATTACAAAGAAGAGGAGTTGGTTTGGACTTTTGATTGCTGTCATGTACCTAATAGGCAACAACTGAGAAATAACAAAACTATTTTAAAATAGTAATTGAAATGCTACTGAAACAAAAACAAAGGCATCCATTCGATCTAATTTTTATTATTGTCACCACACCAAATTTTTAATTAGTTTCTCTCCGTAGTGTCACATTAAGCTTAGAAAAAACATATAATGATATCATGATAAAATTCTTGCACTAAAACACACAAATGAGTGCAGATGTTGTGCACTGCCACACACAACCACACATGATTAAACTCAAAAATACTTAAACACACATTGGTTGATGTTTTTTAGGGATTTATATTGCAAATAGTGATTGTTTATCTAATTATGCATGTGGGTATTTTAGAAATTTTATTTTATTTATATTCATTGGCACTATTTTGAGAATAAAATATGGCATGGCATATGTATACATTCTTCGTGTGAACTGATATGTGTGCACTGAGGAATCTAGAATCTATAGTCAATCTAATAATCATTTGATTTGTAGCAAAACATGCTATCCTGTTAGGGACAAAAAATATCATGTATCGCCTTGTCCACATTTTAAGCTTTAGATGGATTGATCAACCAATATGGTATTAGATACTAACAAAAAGAGATTTTAGGCTTGAATATCCATATCGCTCATTTACAAAAAAGAGTTTATCATGGTAATTTTGTTAAATGTGTCAAAATATCATATGAGGTGTTCATTCAATATGGTATCAAAGGTTAACCAATAAGAGGTCTTGGTGGTCAAATTTGCCACCTATTTATGAAAAAAGCTCCAAATGTTAGGCTTAAATAAAAGAATACTAGCCCGCACGCCGCACGTGAGGGGGCAAGTTAGAAGTGAAGTATTATTAAATGTGTCTTCGTAACAAATTAAAATTTTAGAAGAGGTGGTCATTTAATAAGCTTTCAAAAATATTTTTGCTTATGTGAGAGCATGTTAGAGACAATAAATATTAAAATCTTATTCTGTTGTCCACCTCACACTAAAAAAAGGTTTCAGAGAGAAAATCTCACATAACATGTTCTTTTAGGCCATTTGTCTAAAAAATAATTAAGGGGCAAAATAGTGAAAAAAGGCATTTTAATCCATTAAACACCTCTACTCATATTTTGAGAGAATCTTTGATAATTTTGGGAGAAATCTTCAAAGTTACCAGATAATCTTCTCATAGGTTTTCATGCAATTCTTGAAAAAATTTCTCTTCCTCGTTTTCCATCCTCCCAGAGCTCTGACGTCACAATTCTAGCAACTCTATAGCCCACTTGATTTATTCGGCACCAAATTTTATCCTCCTTTCACCTCCCATAGCTCCGACAGCCAAAATACTTGCAACTCTATAGCCTCGCTAAGTTTTCCCGGTGACCAGCACGGTAAGAATAATATCGATAGGCCATACATGGAATGATTAATATTCGTTCAAATTTAGGTTTTTTTCATTATTACACATGATTTCTTCAATTTTTCTTTGATTTTGAAATAGACTCTTAATTATGTAGTGTAAATGTAAATAATTAATAGTTTTAGTACATATCCGCATTTATTATATTCTCTCCGTCCCTTTATTTTTGGTTCCTTTACTTTTGGTGCCTAGTTTTAGTCAAGAATTTAAATAGTAGAAGTATTTTTAAATAGTTTTGCATTCATGCCCTAAAAGCAATGGTTGAGAAGTACCGGTGTCAAACTATTACCTTATATGAGAGGTTATTTATAGTACCCCATTATTTTTATGAACTAAAACTTTAAAATATGAGTGTTAGGATTTTGATCCATAAATTATTAGTGTTACAACTATGTTTAGAGCATTATTGTTTTAGCGTTATTCTTTAATGGGCCACTATTTATCTTGAGAGCTTTAGAACTCTAGTTTTATAAGGGAAGGTTAAAAAATGACCCTCTTATGTAGGACTTTGGCAGATGATGGAAAACTTTGATAAGGATAGTTTTGTAATTATATGGATACCAAACACTTGTATAATAATAGAGTCAAAAGTAGTAAAATTAGTGTTTGAAAAGGTTGGGGCATTTGTAGAGGCAGGAGGTGAAAGTCCGAGGGTAGTACTTGCATTCTAAAATCAATTTCTGAAATAAAAGGGGCTGACTATGCGGCTGATCCAAGCACCATTACTATATGGAATAATTTGTATATTAAGCATGTCCAAAGGAAATCATTGCTAGATAACTAAAGTATCCCGAGTCTTTGAATTTTATGTAGGTAGTACTTGTTTTTGTCCTACTCATATTTTTTCAAGTTGTTAAGTATTATAATACATTTTAATGTTTTTAAAAGAACTTCTTCATTGTTGTGACTTTTGAATTCCTTTTGGACTAAACAATATTTTTTTTATAGTCGTGCATTAATAGATTCAAAACTATATTTTGCTAAGAGTTTGATTTGGTGAACTTGGATTGATTTAGTAGATATAAGAAATAAAATTTGCATTTATAGCATTTTACTTAGGTTGATTACGGGGTTACTCATTTTGAGTTTAGCTATTAAATTAATTAAAAATAAATAATTATATAAGATTAATTTTCAGGTTTCCGCCGATTAAAGTAAATTAATATGGTAAGTAACAAATTAATTCCTACGATTACATATACCAAATTTTCATAATTCGAATTGTTTTTTGCTATATAACATTATCAATGTAAAGAAAAGCACATCAGTTAAACTTTTCAATTTATCTTTACAAGCCAAAAATTTTCATTAAATATACAGTTGAGTCCCTCGAACCCTAGCCTACTCCGCGGTGCGATCCACTGATTTCATTCTTTAGAAATCTTCAATCAGTTGCGACCGACTGAAAATTAACATCATATTCTCATTTTGCGGTAAAATTTCTTTACGAACACGCTTTAAGTGTTTAATTATTAAGATCTATATAATTTGCTTATTTTGAAATCGATTAAGGTGTGTCTATATGAGCGAATTTTGTGCATCAAGTGAAAAAAAAAGTGTATATGAAGATATTTGGGAGGAACTTGGAAATTATTTCTACTCCCGCTATATACATATGCTTCGAATTGAGTAAAGATTTATCGTTAGGTTTATGAATTAATTGCATCACATTAATTGGTTGACATATGATTATCTTAACAATGGTAGATTGCATACATATACATATTGATGATGTGCTGTTTATGTAAACAAACTTTTTTTATTTTTGCTGAACCTAAGAATATTATAAAAATATTTTTATTTGGGTAGCGATCTCAGTGTATTGAATATTTGTTTAAGGTCCTTTTGATAGAAAAAGAAATAGTTAGAATTTGAGATGCACATATTTGGGAATTCCCTTGGAGAACTAATTGGCTTTGTGTATAACGAAGGGTTAAACTTAGAAACACATATAGTCATTAAACATCTCACAGAGCTGCAGTTGGATAGGTATTTTATCTAGTTTTCTCCCTCTAATTTTATTAGATTATAGTTTCAAAGTTAGTGTAATCGAAATTATATATTTATTAACTTAACAATGGGGAGACAAAGTTGACATGAGAAGGGGAGGCTTTTAGTTATAGTGGACCTCTCCAAATGTAGAAATTGAGTTTGTTGTGATTGTATGAAGGGCTTATTAGTCATAACTAAGGAAATGAGTCATTTTCATAAAATAGGATCAGGCATACAAAAAAAAAGGACATTTATTAATTTTGTGTACGCCCAGTGTTTGTGGATTATTTTTTGTATGTGTTATATTTTTTGAAGCTCTTGGATTAGCATGTGCATTCCTCGTGCATTTTTTGAGCCCCAACAGTGATTTATTCACATTTGGAAGTATTTTCAGTTACTATTTGGATCTCATTCATTTTATGTATAACCTGTCTTATTGGTTCCGTTGTTTTCGAAATCTCTTAAATTAGTATGCACATTGTGTTTACATTTGTTAAGCCCCAATGTTGAAATTAGAAAGTAGTTTATATTAGTGAATTAAGTGTGTGTAATCTGATAGCTTGCACTGTGCATTACTTCTTCAAAATTGATTATTTTTACCTTTACCTTTAATCTCTATAATATGCTTAAATCTCATGAGAGTCACAAGCAAGAAGTGAATTGAACATTTGAAACTCTCTCCATGATCAAGCACATAATTAATACAATCATTATGTTAATAACAATAACAATATTCTTCTTCAAAATTGATTTTTTTACCTTTACCTTCAATCTCTATAATATGCTTAACATGAGAGACACAAGCAAGAAGTGAATTGAACATTTGAAACTCTCTCCATGATCAAGCACATAATTAATACCATCATTATGTTAATAACAATAACAATAACAAATACATAGCACATGTAATATCATCCAGATATAGGGCAATTTGTTTTCCTTATGAAATTATTCGCACTTTCAAGGATTAGGTTATCGTTTAATCACTTATAGTATTATTCGATCTATCCCTTGAATCTTTTGTTGAATTTATTTATATAAGAGGTTTTGAAGTTAGAGTCTCATTATTTAACACTTAGGGAGCTTGTATATGTATCTCAATTTGTGTATGCATGTTGTTGTAATCCAGAAGACGGCATTGCCATCACATGGTTATGTTTGGGGCGTGATACAACTTCTGAAGAGAAGGTTAACTTCGATAGAAAAGGAAACAATAAAAATATACTATACTTCTTTTGTTTAGATATAAAAGTTGAGCCAAATATTTCTATGGGATAGTGAGTTGTTAATTTTTAACAGGTTGATCTAGCCATATTGTTTTGGTTTTGATTGATGATAAGGATAGTTAGATTTTAAGAGCTTTTGGGAGAGACTTTTGGAGGTTTGATTAGGATCCACTTTTTTGTTTCTGGAATTTCTCTAATATGTTTTATTTAGTTAAAAATGATTTAATTTTAATTTTTCATCAATTTAGAGGATAATGTAAAGGATTGGACTATATAATTTGGTAGGGATTAGACTTTATTGGTTGCTAAAGATTTTAATATTCAAAAACTATTTTCTATTATCGTCTACAGTTTAAAATGATATTTATTTAGTTATATAAAATCTTGGGGGCATAGATTTGTTACAAATATTATGTTTCGATTTTTTTGGATGCATTTTGTTATTTAAATTGAAAAGTTAACCTTGCAACCTCTCATATTCTTTTTTGTTTTATAATTATTGTGCAAGCTCTGCACTTCCCCATGTATTATTCATTTAAACAAGTGATGTTTTGTTTCAAAAAAAAAAGTTAGCCTTCTTCGTGAGCCTTTGTGGTTGTCATGGTCATGACTTGAACAAATAATTATATTATTGACATTTGTGTATGACATTGATAGTATTATGGTCATACCCTAGTTAAGACAAAGTCAATAAGACGTAAGCATGTAATCTAGTAGATTTTGCACTGTCACCTTGAACCTGATGCCCATTCTAATTATATATATAAAACAAAAGTAAATTTAGAAACTCATTTTGTACGTCCTTGTAGGTTAGTATGAATGATGGTTATTATGCACCTCTTGGAGACCTCGGCTCCATTACTTAACCTTTTACTGAATAAGAGCAGTTTGATTTTGTAGATTGATTAGACTTCTTATGAGGACTTCATCGTACAGAAGTCACTGGTTTAACCATTTGAGGTGACATGGAGCTTGATTTTGGTTATTTCTCATATATAGATTCATAAGATATCAACTGAAGATGTTAATGCCCATTTTATTTAAACCTAGTTCCATTCATTTAGAACCGGGACAAATTGCACACAACCACACATATTATATAAAGAAACTATAGTTCAAATTGGGATAGAAATATTATTCAGCTAAATATTAACTTCAAATTTATATGATTGTGCTACTGAAGCAAATTTTTTGCTAATGGGAAAGCTTGTCTAATTTGTGAATCACATGCATAAATACTTCTTTTACTTATGTCTTTTGAGATGGTCATTTACCTTTCCTTTTTCAAAATGTAAGAATTGATGGATTTCTAATACTGATTTTTATAAGTTGGAATGACTCTAAAAATAATATTTGATTCCTGAATATAATTTATTCGGCAACCTTTTATGCGTTTAAGGAGATTTAGTGCAGGAAGAGGTAGTTATATTTCAATTGCACTCCGTACCACAATTTTAGGTGAATTGGCAAAAAATATATATCTTTCTAAACATCATACATGTTATCTATCTACATTTTTTCTAGTCTTACGCGGTATGATTTGAGAATAACAGTGAACTAAATCTTGCAATTCGGAGATGGGCGGCCTACCATTGCACAAAAGGAGAGTGACCAGGTCTCAAGTTGTTCCAGGTTCCAGCAAAGACAATGCCAGAAGAGGATTTGAAAAAAAGGTAAAGACAATTGCAAAGGACACAGAAGGCGAAGGAAAGATAAGAGAAAAATGGATGACACTGAAACTTTATGCAACAAGGAAAATTTAGAGAGATCTGCGGTGGAGGTAGTAATTAGTAAAGGAAATGAAATTGTGATAGACACTCGACCAACTCGAAAACTGCAGGAGATGAATTTAGCATATTCCTCGCTTAGTCTGTTGAATTTAGAAAGAAAAACCTCAAATCCAAAGGTTCCAACAAAGCTGATGGATCTTCTATGCACGAGGTTGCTTGAGGGTCTAAGTAACTTTTATAAGGTGAAATACTTAATACCTAGTTTGATCCAGTTTTTGTATTTTGTTATTGATTATTATTCTCTTTATTTTAAATATTTTAGCTTTGAGGTGAACAAGAACTTCAAGGAGTAATAAAGAGCAATGGGATATTGTGTTTATGTAATTTATGCAAGGGAGCACAACTAAAGGGTCTCAAAACTAAGTAATTACGAATTGATTTGAGTTATTTTGATGGTTTAACTGTTTCTTGTTGATGATATTAGGTCGTTACCCCAATTTAATTTGAATTGCACGATCATAGTAAAATTAAACGCCCGTCTGAATACATATATTTGGAGAATGGAAATAGCCTCAGATACGTGTTGAACGCGTGCAAGATTGTTCATTCTCGTTTACTTGAACCAACGATCTTTAATGCCACAGGACGTTCAGATTTTAGAACTATGTCGGTTTGTTACGATTGCAAATGTAATTTTCATCATTTCTTTAATATTATACATTTTACTTTCTTATAATACATTCTTTTCTTTATGTCTTTAGGTTTAACTCATGAAGCTGGTGTTGCCAGATCAATGGTTCTTTGTGACTCATGTGATGAACCTAATGAGGCAGAAATCAGTGATTGTCACATCAGTTATACCACTCCAAGGTAATTCTGATAGCCCTGGAAAATAGCATAAAGACAGCACATTTGATTTAGTGCATATTTATGTTATACTTACTAGCATTGCACAAACATTGCACATATTTTGCTACGAGTTGAGGTTTTAGCTCAAACTTCAAACGTTTTATTCAACTAATATACTTCTAATTTAATGAAAGTTGTATTTGGTTAATATTCACAAGGCCAAGACAATATTAGGAATTCAGCCAATGATGTAAGATAATATACTTGTGAAAAATGAAATATGAAGATTCATGCATTGATGCATATATATGGTTCTATCATCTTCTTCACACGAGCAAGCTATTTACTTGTTGATTTTCAATTTGTTTTAGGCGTGAAATAGTTGTTTCATCTATTTCAATGGCCTCAAGTACTCAACAAGAAATAAAGACTCCAAGAAGTGCTCAAATGTCTTCTAGCAGTAAACCTCAAGAGAAAGCACATGGGCAACTTACCAAAAAGTATTTTTTATGTATATTTTATTAAGAATAATCTATAATTTCATACGTGTAGATCATTTACATATGTGACATGTTCTTCTTATATCTGTTTATATAAGGTTACTGACTATTTTTGTGTACAAATTAGTATTTGAGAAAAATGAGCTTCTTGACGGCAGTTATATTTCATATGTTATTGATAAAAAGGTATATCTAGTATCTCATTAAAAAAATTCAGTCTTATCCTTCATGAACGAATTTTTTTCATAGTTGTTATGGATGAAGCAAAGGTATTTTGACAATGAAGTTAGCTTTTCTTTGGAAGATTTTTAACCCTATCTTGGATTTTTGTTATTGAGTAGAAAAAGCTCGAAGGTCACAAGGAAGGTTCTGGTATCTTCTCCTCGTGCTGCAACAAAGTGGTACTTTGGTCGCTAGTGTTATTTCGAAATTTCAAAATTAATTTTTGTTCAATATATTGTAAAATAGCTTGAGTTACATTTTTATTGTTATGAACAGGTTAGCCCGTCAATGTTCGAGGCTCATGCTGGTTTAGCATCACGTCGTAATCTGTGAGTAATTCTTAGATTTGTATCGCTAATCTGCTATTGGATTTCAATATCATTTATGAACCATTAGCTAGAATTTCTACTACTTTACTCGTGGAGATATTTATCAGGTTTTAATAATTTTATTGAATGTAGATTATTTGCACATAAGAGGTTTTGGGTAAAAACAAATGAACTTAGCCCACATCAAGCACATAACTTAAGAGTATAACTTTGGCCCTAATAGGCTTAAGGTCTGGACGGAGTTAGCCTCTCCACCATTTTTTGCACAAATTTTGTGCTATTGACCAATGATCTATATGCATGAGATTTATGTGCAAATATTCTTTAAATATTCTAATTAAAACATTAAAATGAGAGAAATGAGTTTATAATGTCAAGTTAAAGTTCCTCAATAATATACCCAACAAGTCAAATTTTGGAATGAATGAATATTGAGTGCAATGGCCATGTTTAAAGTTGGTTTTCCCATAGCTATTAGATAGGCAAATATTTATTTTCTTGTGAAGGATAAAAAAATAAGAGTTTTCCCTTTTTGCCTCGCATGTCAATAAATATATATATTTTGATTGAGCTGTTGTTTTCTTCAAAAATGAGTACAAGCATGTTGCATTATAAATGGAGTAGGGTAACAAAGTTGAGGATTTGAAATAAGGAATCAATTGATTGAGGTTTATAAACATAAAACTACTTAAAGTTGTGTTTGCCACTGAAGTAATCATCTCTGAGTTCAACCTATCTATTTGGCCATCATAATTCTCGGACTTACACTATGCGACAGGACTTTAAGGGCTATTTATAAAAAGTGGTAGGGTATTACGAATAAGTTTGGTTGTATTCGGTCCCAGTTTTATCTCAATTTGAGGCTTTCGGTGAAACGTGTGAAACTCAATTTGGACTATTTTCAATGGAAAATTGAGATGGTAATATACTTAAAAAATAATGCTCCATCTGTCCCATCTTTTTTGCTCCTATTTCCTTCAAGGGGTGTTTCAAAACTAACTCCCTTTCCTTAATTCAAAAAATTCTTTTTAAAAATACCCTCTCACATAAAGAAATGATTTGACACCAATATTTCTCAACCACTGCTTTTGAGGGCAAAATTTAAAGATAGTTAAAAGTTTTTACTTTTTTAACTCTTATCTAAAACTCTGTGAAAAAGTAATGGGACTGATGATGGAGTATTTATTAAGTTTGAAAATTTGATATTTGATTTAGATTGGGGATGGTTATGAGGGAGAAAAGTAGATTGTAAGTAACAAGTCAACTGGTTTGTAAGTATGAAAAGTAAGTATCAAATGTCAATTCAATATCTTTGTAGGTCTCATGTGTGGTTGGGCAGGTTTTAACCTGGGCCGAAACCTTGTTTTGAGTCGAAACCTATCCAAAGCCATGTCCAGATGGTGTTTAGCCCAGTTTTGGTGAGCTCATAATGGGGCTTAAGTGGTGTAGTTGTTTAAGCTGCCAAGACACGTTTTCAAGCCCATGGATATTGCTTCTAAGTAAATCTAATCGGACGTTTGGGGGACCATTACCTATAAGCTATCTAAACTTATTGAATGACCAACTCATATGAAAGCTTAAGCTGTTAGAGAGAGGAATCATTTAACATATATCACTTAACACGCCCCCTCACGTGTAGGCTGTATAGATTTTGATCAAGCCTAACACAAGACCTCTTTTGGCCTGAGCTCTAATACTATATTGAATGAGCAACTCATCTAAAAGCTTAAGTTGTTAGATAGATGAATCATTTAATATATATCACTTAACAAAACTTGATTATTTTTCATTACCCCTACTTTGATTTGCAGTTATATGAACATATTCACATCTAATGGTGTATCTCTGCATGAGCTATCCATTCAACTATCTAAAAAGCTCTCTTCAAAAGAAAAAAAAAAAGGATGATCTATGTTCTACTTGTGGGAAAGGCGAAACGGTCCTATTCTGTAGGACATGTCCTCGAGCTTTCCACGTTGGTGAGTGTATTTGTTATTTGCTAGCATGATTCTTTTCATGTCATATCAAACTTGATGCTCTTCAAGAAGTTATCCTTTAAATTTTACATTGTTCGAAATTGACACATTTATAATAACACATGGAGGTAAATTGCATATTTATAATATCACAGGGAGATAAATTACCATATTTTTTTCAATTCAATTTTATCTGAAGGCTTAAAAGGGGGATATTATTGTCAATTTATTTTTTTCTGAAAGCTTAAAATATCTAGAGTGGCGGTGTTAATTATTTTTAAAATCACAGAGGAGGTAAATTACTCGTTTTAAATCACATGTAGGGTAAATTGAACATTATGAAAATCACATGGGGAATATTACCATTAGCCTTATAATTAATGCATGTCAACATTGATGTCCTCCTAGCATTTCATTCATGTTTTCCTGAAATGTTTTTCCTGAGTTCCTACAAAAACAGATACAAAATTTCGTCCATCTTGCAGAATGCGCTTCTCTTGCATGTATTCTTAAAGGCTTATGGCATTGCAGATTCTGCCGAATAAATTTCAAAAGGGAAAATTTGCAGAGTGCAATGCCAATGCAATTGCTGCTGGAAGGGTTGTTGGAGTTGATGCTGTCGAGGAAATAAACCATCAGCGCATTCCGATTGCTGGAAAAATGGTGGATGAAATTGGTGAATGTTCACTTTACAGGTTGTGTTTCTGCTCTTTATCTGTAGATATTAAATTCAAATATTTTGTTGTTCTCGTCAAGTATCAATTATCTCGATGAAATATGAACCTTTAAAAATAATGTAGTCTTAATTTAACTCAGTAAGGCTCTTCAGTAAAGGCTTTAACTCTGCAAATGGGTTACTGGCAATTTACCCCTCTGTGATATTCATAATATTCAATATATCCTCTGTGATTTGAAAAAGAGGAATTTATCCGCTTGTAAAAATGTTAAAGAAGCAATTAACCCCCCCTTGAGCCAAAATTGATAGTGGCATGAAATGTGCTTTGTAACATAGGGGTTAAATAGAAACATTAATCATAACACAGGGAGGTAAATTATCACATTATAATGATACAGGGAGGTAAATTGCCACATATAATACTTTCAAGGGAGCAGTGTGAAACTTTTATAAAATTATAGAGGGATAAAATGCTATTTTTCAAATTACAAGAAGGTAAAATGAATATTATGAATATTAGAGATGGTAAATTGCCATTAACTTTATAAACAAACATTAAATTCAAATATTTTATAGTTCTCTTCAAACAACAATTATCAAGATGAAAAGTGAACCATTAAAATAATAAAGTAATTGCCATTAAAGTGTTTTTTATTTTTTTATTTTTTTTACTTTCCATTTTTATGAGTGGTATTGGTCTTGAAATTATTCGCACTTTCAAGGATTAGGTTATCGTTTAATCACTTATAGTATTATTCGATCTATCCCTTGAATCTTTTGTTGAATTTATTTATATAAGAGGTTTTGAAGTTAGAGTCTCATTATTTAACACTTAGGGAGCTTGTATATGTATCTCAATTTGTGCATGCATGTTGCTGTAATCCCGAAGGCGGCATTGCCATCACATGGTTCAGTTTGGGTCATGATACAACTTCTGAAGAGAAGGTTAACTTCGATAGAAAAGGAAAACAATAAAAATATAATGTACTTCTTTTGTTTAGATATAAAAGTTGAGCCAAATATTTCTATGGGATAGTGAGTTGTTAATTTTTTAGCAGGTTGATCTAGCCATATTGTTTTGGTTTTGATTGATGATAAGGATAGTTAGATTTTAAGAGCTTTTGGGAGAGACTTTTGGAGGTTTGATTAGAATCCACTTTTTTCTTTTTGGAATTTCTCTAATATGTTTTATTTAGTTAAAAATGATTTAATTATAATTTTTCATCAATTTAGAGGATAATGTAAAGGATTGGACTATATAATTTGGTAGGGATTAGACTTTCTTGGTTGCTAAAGATTTTAATATTAAAAAACTATTTTCTATTATCGTCTACAGTTTAAAATGATATTTCTTTAGTTATATAAAATCTTGGGGGCATAGATTCGTTACAAATATTATGTTTCGATTTTTTTGGATGCATTTTGTTATTTAATTTGAAAAGTTAACCTTGCAACCTCTCATATTCTTCTTTGTTTTATAATTATTGTGCAAGCTCTGCACTTCCCCATGTATTATTCATTTAAACAAGTATGTTTTGTTTCGAAAAAAAAAAGTTAGCCTTCTCCGTGAGCCTTTGTGGTTGTCATGGTCATGACTTGAACTAATAATTATATTATTGACATTTGTGTATGACATTGATAGTATTATGGTCATACCCTACTTAAGACAAAGTCAATAAGAGGTAAGCATGTAATCTAGTAGATTTTGCACTGTCACCTAGAACCTGATGCCCATTCCAATTATATATATAAAACAAAAGTAAATTTAGAAACTCATTTTGTACATCCTTGTAGGTTAGTATGAATGATGGTTATTATGCACCTCTTGGAGACCTCGGCTCCATTACTTAACCTTTTACTGAATAAGAGCAGTTTGATTTTGTAGATTGATTAGACTTCTTATAAGGACTTCACCATACAAAAATCAATGGTTTAACCATTTGAGGTGACATGGAGTTTGATTTTTGTTATTTCTCATATATAGATTCATAAGATATCAACTGAAGATGTTAATGCCCATTTTATTTAAACCTAGTTCCATTCATTTAGAACCGGGATAAATTGCACACAACCACACATATTATATAAAGAAACTCTAGATCAAATTGGGATAGGAATATTATTCAGCTAAATATTAACCAAACATTTATATGATTGTGCTACTTTATTTTTTGCTAATGGAAAGCTTGTCTAATTTGTGAATCACATGCATAAATACTTCTTTTACTTATGTCTTTTTAGATGGTCAATTACGTTTTCTTTTTCCTAAATGTAAGAATTGATGGGTTTCTAATACTGTTTGTATAAGTTGGAATGACTCTAATAATAATATTTGATTCCTGAATATAATTTATTCGGCAACCTTTTATGTGTGTAAGGAGATTTAGTGCATAAAATGTGCAGGAAGAGGTAGTTATATTTCAATTGCACTCCGTACCACAATTTTAGGTGAATTGGCAAAAAATATATATCTTTCTAAACATCATACATATTATCTATCTACATTTTTCTAGTCTTACGCGAACTAAATTTATTTTACAGCAATTCGGGCTGGGATGAAAAGAGAGTTTTCTATGACAATGAAGGATCATTCAGAGACGGGCGACCTACCATTGCGCAAAAGGAGAGTGACCAGGTCTAAAGTTGTTCCAGGTTCCAGCAAAGACAATGCCAGAAGAAGTTTTGAAAAAAAGGTAAAGATAATTGCAAAGGACACAGAAAGGCGAAGGAAAGATAAGAGAAAGATGGATGACACTGAGACCTTATGCAACAAGGAAAATTTAGAGAGATCTGCGGTGGAGGTAGGAATTAGTGAACAAGAACTTCAAGGGGTAATAAAGTGCAATGGGATATTGTGTTCATGTAATTTATGCAAGGGAGCACAAGGGGTCTCAAAACTAAGTAATTACGAATTGATTTGAGTGATTTTGATGGTTTAACTATTTCTTGTTGATGATATTAGGTTGTTACCCCAATTCAATTTGAATTGCATGCTCATAGTAAAAATAAACGCCCGTCTGAATACATATATTTGGAGAATGGAAATATCCTCAAAGTCGTGTTGAACGCGTGCAAGATTGTTCATTCTAGTTTACTTCAACCAACGATCTTTAATGCCACAGGACGTTCAGATTTTAGAATTATGTCGGTTTGTTACAATTGCACAGGTAGTTTTCATCATTTCTTTCATACATTTCACTTTCTTATAATACAATCTTGTCTTTATGTCTTTAGGTTTAACTCATGAAGCTGGTGTTGCCAGATCAATGGTTCTTTGTGACTCATGTGATGTACCTAAGGAGACAGAAATCAGTGGTTGTCACATCAGTTATACCACTCCAAGGTGATTCTGGAAGCCCTGGAAAATAGCATAAAGATAGCACATTTGATTTAGTGCATATTTATGTTATATTTACTAGCATTGCACAAACATTGCAAATATTTTGCTACGAGTTGAGGTTTTAGGTCAAACTTCAAACGTTTTATTCAACTAATATACTTCTAATTTAATGAAAGTTGTATTTGGTTAGTATTCAGAAGGCCAAGACAATATTAAGAATTCAGCCAATGATGTAAGATAATATACTTGTGAAAAATGAAATATGAAGATTCAATCATTGATGCATATATATGGTTCTATCGTCTTCTTCACACGAGCAAGCTATTTACTTGTTGATTTTCAATTTGTTTTAGACATGAAATAGTTGTTTCATCTATTTCAATGGCCTCAAGTAGTAAACAAGAAATAAAGAATCCAAGAAGTGCACAAATGTCTTCTAGCAATAAACCTCAAGAGACAGCACATGGGCAGCTTACAAAAAAGTATTTTTTTATGTATGTTTTATTAAGAATAATCTATAATTTCATACGTATAGTTCATTTACATATGTGACATGTTCTTCTTATATCTGTTTATATAAGGTTACTGACTACTTTTGTGTACATTTTGTAGGGATTCGAAAATGCACAAATTAGTATTTGAGAAAAATGAGCTTCTTGACGGCAGTTATCTTTCATATGTTAGTGATAAAAAGGTATATCTAGTATCTCATTAAAAAAATTCAATTTTATCCTGTCTTGACAATGAAGTTAGCTTTTCTTTGGAAGATTTTTAACCCTATCTTGGATTCTTGTTATTGAGTAGAAAAAGCTCGAAGGTCACAAGGAAGGTTCTGGTATCTTCTCCTCGTGCTGCAACAAAGTGGTACTTTGGTCGCTAGTGTTATTTCGAAATTTCAAAATTAATTTTTGTTCAATATAGTGTAAAATAGCTTGAGTTACATTTTTATTGTTATGAACAGGTCCCGTCAATGTTCGAGGCTCATGCTGGTTTTGCATCACATCGTAATCCGTGAGTAATTTTAAGATTTGTATCATTAATCTTCTATTGGATTTCAATATCATTTATGAACCATTAGCTAGAATTTCTACTACTTTACTCGTGGGGATATTTATCAGGTTTTAATCATTTTATTGAATGTAGATTATTTGCACATAAGAGGTTTTGGGTAAAAACAAATGAACTTAGCCCACATCAAGCACATAACTTAAGAGTATAACTTTGGCCCTAATAGGCTTAAGGTCTGGACGGAGCTAGCCTCTCCACCATTTTTTGCACAAATTTTGTGCTATTGACCAATGATCTATATGCATGAGATTTATGTGCAAATATTCTTTAAATATTTTAATTAAAACATTAAAATGAGAGAAATGAGTTTATAATGTCAAGTTAAAGTTCCTCAATAGTTTACCCAACAAGTCAAATTTTGGAATGAATGAATATTGAGTGCAATGGCCATGTTTAAAGTTGGTTTTCCCTTTTTGCCTCGCATGTCAATAAAATTTTGATTGAGCTGTTGTTTTCTTGAAAAATGAGTACAAGCATGTTGCATTATAAATGGAGTAGGGTAACAAAGTTGAGGATTTGAAATAAGGAATCAATTGATTGAGGTTTATAAACATAAAACTACTTAAAGTTGTGTTTGCCACTGAAGTAATCATCTATCTGAGTTCAACCTATCTATTTGGCCATTATAATTCTCAGACTTACACTATGCGACAGGACTTTAAGGGCTATTTATAAAAATAGGGAGGTGCGCGGGGGGGGGAGGGAGGGGGAGGGGGGAGGGTGTTGGTGGTATTATAAATAAGTTTGGTTGTATTCGGTCCCAGTTTTATCTCAATTTCAGGCTTTCGGTGAAACTTGTGAAACTCAATTTGGACTATTTTCAATGGAAAATTGAGATGGTAAAATACTTAAAATATAATGCTCCATCTGTCCCATCTTTTTTGCTCCTATTTCCTTCAAGGGATGTTTCAAAACAAACTCCCTTTCCTTAAATGAAAAAATTCTTTTAAAAAATACCCTCTCACATAAAGTAATGATTTGACACCAATATTTCTCAACCATTGCTTTTGAGGGCAAAATGTAAAGATAGTTAAAAGTTTTTACTTTTTTAACTCTTATCTAAAATTCTGTGAAAAAGTAAAAAGAACAAAAGTAATGGGGCTGATGATGGAGTAGTTAATAAGTTTGAAAATTTGATATTTGATTTGGATTGGGGATGGTTATGAGGGAGAAAAGTAGATAGTAAGTGACAAGTCAACTAGTTATGAAAAGTAAGTATCAAATGTCAAATCAATATCCTTGTAGGTCTCATGTGTGGTTGGGCAGGTTTTAACCTGTGCCGAAACCTGGTTTTGAGTCCAAACCTATCCAAAGTCATGTCCAGATGGTGTTTAGCCTAGTTTTTGTGAGCTCAGAATGGGGCTTAAGTGGTGTAGTTGTTTAAGATGCCAAGACACGTTCTCAAGCCCATGGATATTGCTTCTAAGTAAATCGAATCGGACGTTTGGGGGACCATTACCTATAAGCTATCTAAACTTATTGAATGACCAACTCATATGAAAGCTTAAGCAGTTAGAGAGAGGAATCATTTAACATATATCACTTAACACGCCCCCTCACATGTAGGCTGTAAACATTTTGATCAAGCCTAACACGCGGAATTTAGAAATGGGTGGCGAAGAGATTCGAACATAAGACTTGTTTTGGCCTGAGCTCTAATACTATATTGAATGAGCAACTCATCTAAAAGCTTAAGTTGTTAGATAGATGAATCATTTAATATATATCACTTAACAAAACTTGATTATTTTTCATTACCCCTACTTTGATTTGCAGTTATATGAACATATTCACATTCAATGGTGTATCTCTGCATGAGCTATCCATTCAACTATCTAAAAAGCTCTTTTCAAAGAAAAAGGATGATCTATGTTCTACATGTGGGAAAGGAGAAACGATCCTATTCTCTACGACATGTCCTCGAGCTTTCCACATTGGTGAGTGTATTTGTTATTTGCTAGCATGACTCTTTTCATGTCATTCCAAACTTGTTGCTCTTCAAGAAGTTGCCCTTTAAATTTTACATTGTTCGAAATTGACATATTTATAATAACACATGGAGGTAAATTGCATATTTATAATATCACAGGGAAATGAATTACCATATTTTTTCAATTCAATTTTATCTGAAGGTTTAAAAGGGGGATATTACTGTCAATTCAATTTTTTTCTGAAAGCTTAAAATATCTAGAGAGGCGGTGCGAATCATTTTTAAAATCACAAGGGGGTAAATTACTCCTTTTCAAATCACAGGTAAGGTAAATCACATGGGGTATATTACCATTTGCCCTGTAAATAATGCATGTCAACATTGATGTCCTCCTTGCATTTCTTTTATGTTTTCCTGAAATGTTTTTCCTAAGTTCCTACAAAAACAGATACAAAATTTTGTTCATCTCGCAAGATGCGTTTCTCTTGCATGTATTCCTGAAGGATTATGGCATTGCAGATTCAGCCGAAATAAATTTCAAAAGGAAAAATTTGCAGAGCGCAATGCCAATGCAATTGCTGCTGGAAGGGTTGCTGGAGTTGATGCTTTTGAGTAAATAAACCATCAGCGCATTCCGATTACTGGAAAAATGGTGGATGAAATTGGTGAATGTTCACTTTGCAGGTTGTGTTTCTGCTCTTTATCTGTAGATATTTTGTTGTTCTCGTCAAGTATCAATTATCTTGATGAAAAATGAACCATTAAAAATAATGTATTCTTAGTTTAACTCAGTGAGGCTCTTCAGGCTCTGACTCTACAAATGGGTTAATGGCAATTTACCCCTCTGTGATATTCATAATATTCAATATATCCTCTGTGATTTGAAAAAGAGCAATTTACCCGTTTGTAAAAAATTTAAAAATGCAATTTACTCCCTTGAGCCGAAATTGAGAGTGGCATAAAAAGTGTTTTGTAACATAGGAGGTAAATAGCAACATTAATCATAACACAGGGGGGTAAATTACCACATTATCATAATACAGGGAGGTAAATTGCCACATATAAAAATTTCTAGGAGGCAGTGTGAAACTTTTATAAAATTATAGAGGGATAAAATGCTATTTTTCAAATTACAAGAAGGTAAATTGAACATTATGAATATTAGAGAGGGTAAATTGCCATTAACTCTATAAACAAACATTAAATTCTAATATTTCATAGTTCTCTTCAAATAACAATTATCTCGATGAAATGTGAACCATTAAAATAATAAAGTAATTGCCATTAAAGTGTTTTTTATTTGTTTATTTTTTCATTTTTTTACTTTTTTATTTTTTTTACTTTCCATTTTTATGAGTGGTATTGGTTTTGATTCTCATGCAGGGGTCATCATTTCTCCGACTCGGGTTTTGATGACTACACAGTTATTATATGTGACCAGGTATCTACGTGTTTTTTAATTTTCTATTTCAAATCATGCTTCCTGTTATTAAATTTTCATGCTTAATGAACATTATTTCTCTTATTGATAGTGTGAGAAAGAATACCATATAGGTTGTCTGAGACAACAGAACATGGATAATTTGAAGGTACTACTTAACCAATGTTTATGGTTCCTTATTTTTTGAATTAAATAGTGAGGAAATTGCACTTTCATATCAAACATTCACTTACTTTATATATTTGGTACCATACTTTATGAAAAAAACACATTTACTATCATGATTTCACTTTCTTTGACACATTTCCTTTCTCCGTCTTATTTACAATGCCAAGTTTCGTGTTCTTTATATGGCTGGAAAGATCTTGACGAGATTTCTAACAGTACAAGTTTCAAGTTCACGAAACGCAATAAATAATCTGCAAAAAATTAACAAAGTTTCGGGATATTAATCAAAATTAAATTATATCTTATAATCTATAAGTAATTATGCCATCATAATTCTAGGTATGATATAGGGCACATAAGCGTGTCATTTTGGTGACTTAATGGTTGTTTCTGTTCAAAAATTTGATGGAGAAAGGAAATGTGTGGAGGGGGTGAAATCATGGTATTAAATATATTTTTTCAGAAAGCATTGTACCATATATATAAAGTAGATATATAAAAGTTTGATAAGAAAAAAGTGCAATTCCCTTATTTGATAATTCACTTGCTTTTTTATTTTTTATTTTTTATGAAAACTTAATTGCTTTTGTAAATGAATGTTACCATGCACTCTACAGGAAATACCGGAAGGTAAATGGTTTTGCTGCACACAATGCAATAATATTGGTTCCACTCTCCTGAAGTTGATAGAAGATGGTGAAAAAATACTTCCACAAAATTGTTTGAACCCTGTGAAAAAGAGACATGAGAAAGAAGATTCATATAATCTTGAGCTCGATATAAAGTGGAGGCTCCTAAATAGGGCAGCGGCTTCCGAAGACAACAAGGGGTTACTTTACGAAGCTAAAACTATTTTTCGAGTAAGTGCTTTTGATCTTAGATGATCAATAATTCAATGGGTTTTTGGCAAGTTAACTCCCTGTGATATGTCTAATGGACAATTTACCTCTCTGTGATATGAAAATAAACAATTTTTCTCCCTGTGATATAAAATAATTAGCAATTCACTCTATAATACGACTGAGACTTTATTTACATGTAAAAAATGAACAATTTAACCTTGCCTTAACAACATATTCACCTCACTTTACCCCCATTTGATATGTGTAAATTGGAAATTTACCTCTTTGTGATATGTGTAAATGGGCACTTTAACTCCCTGTGATATTGCATAATAAACATTTTACCCCCTCGAAAAAATGTTAAAATCAACAAGGGGGCAATGTGTTTCTTTAATAAAAATAAAAGGAGGTATATTGCCCTTTTATTTATCACATTGAGTTAAACTGCCTATTTTTCTATTCACTCATAATTCAATGGATTAACTTCCTATTTAATAGTTGTTTCCAGGGGACATCTAAGTTTTCTGCTTTTATCGAAGAACACGTGATTTTAATGGTTTTACTATATTAAGCAAGTTCTTATCTGTTGTTGATTTCTATTTATAAATGTACTGCAGGAACGTTTTGGTCGTCTTGCCGATTCCAGAACAAGCGACCGTGATCTTATTACCTATTCCGGCGATAGCAATCCTGATCTTATTACCAAAATGGTTTATGGGTAAACGGAGTTGTACTTTACTTTCTTACATGCCTTATTATGCCTTGTTAACTATCATTGACCTAATGACAATAATTTTGCAGGAGCATGTCTGATGACCATAATTTTGGGGGAATGTATTGTGCCATGTTAATGGTCAAGTAAGCACCATTCTTCTATCCAATTGCACTTATAATTCTTGACTTCTCGTCGATTCTTATGTAGTTTATCTTTGTAGTTCTTTGGTGGTGTATGTTGGGCTTGTTCGGATTTTTGGCGAGGAAGTGGCGGAGCGTCCTCTGGTCGCTACAAGAAGTACTTTTCAAGGAAAGTTAAATGCTTGCCTTCTTTTATTTTTTAATTTAATTCACTTGGATTAGAAGTTAAGAAAAACCGGACCGAATCGGTCGGTTTGATCGGTTTAATCGATAATCGGCTGTCATTCGATCTGGTCACTCTTTCAAAACCAGTCTTGTTACTGACCAGTTCGAACAAAAAAAAAAATCATTCAGGAATTGGTAAAACCGATGAACCAGTGAACCGGTAGAACTTCTGGTTCACTTACAAAAAAAATTAAATAAAAAGTTATGAAATTTTTACTCCTTCAATATTCCCAAATTTGAGATATAAGCATGTTTTCTTTCATAAAAGGGTTTAGGCGATAAAAGTTATCTAATATTTTATCTTAATTTGCTGTAGAAAATTAGTAATAAAAATCATTGTTTTGATAGTTTATCATAGTTTGAATTATTATTTTAATATAATGTTTCATAGTTGTAAGTTTGGATATTTGGCGTTTATTATGATTTGGAGTTTTTGAGGTTTGGAACAATGTTCTCTACGAAATTGGATTTTGAACAGGGGAAATTGTAGAACAAAATACATTGTGCAATACAAGAAGGGAGCAATGGTATGTCGAAATGAGTACGGGGAAGAGTTAGTGATTGCTCCTCCGCCACCGCCGTGTTCAGTGGTGGTGAAACTAGGCATCGCTTCATAATGGCGATGCCGTACTCCGCTGGTGCAACTACAGCCACGATTTATTGTACAAAAATTGCTATTCCCTTATATCTTTAGTTATAAGCTTCACCAACTAATGAGAGATGGATTTTTCTAGGGTGCGGGCATGTGAGTTACGCCCTCACATGCGGCAAGCCTCATCATGCCATTCATTAGGCTCAGATTGATCTGGGTCGTTGATTAGGTAACTTGGTCAAAATGAATTTGTAACTATTGACTTTAATTAAATTACAATATACCTAAATTACCCTTTCACTTATTTTTCTTCTAAAAAAATAAAAAAAATCACCTGTCATATAAAAAGACCGCTTTACCCCCAATTTTGATAATAATTGACTTTGACAATTTTGCAAATTGACCCCTATATTTTGAGATTTTACGAATTGAATTATTTTGCTTCTAAAAAAATATAAAAAAACCGCCTGTCATATAAAAAGACCGCTTTACCCCCAATTTTGATAATAATTGACTTTGACAATTTTGCAAAATGACCCCTATGGTTTTCGATTTATGAATTGAATTATTTTGCTTTTAAAAAAATATAAAAAAACCGTCTGTCATACTTTACCCCAAATTTTGATAATAATTGACTTTGAAAATTTTGCAAATTGACCCCTATATTTTGCGATTTTACGAATTGAATTATTTTGCTTTTAAAAAAATATAAAAAACTCGCATGTCATATAAAAAGACCGCTTTACCCCCAATTTTGATAATAATTGACTTTGACAATTTTGCAAATTGACCCCTATATTTTGCGATTTTACGAATTGAATTATTTTGCTTCTAAAAAAATATAAAAAAACCGTCTGTCATATAAAAAGACCGCTTTACCCCCAATTTTGATAATAATTGACTTTGACAATTTTGCAAATTGACCCCTATATTTTGAGATTTTACGAATTGAATTATTTTGCTTCTAAAAAAATATAAAAAAACCGCATGTCATATAAAAAGACCGCTTTACCCCCAATTTTGATAATAATTAACTTTGATAATTTTGCAAATTGACCCCTATGTTTTTCGATTTTACGAATTGAATTATTTTGCTTCTAAAAAAATATAAAAAAACCGCCTGTCATATAAAAAGACCGATTTACCCCCAATTTTGATAATAATTGACTTTGACAATTTTGCAAATTAGCCCCTATATTTTGCGATTTTACGAATTGAATTATTTTGCTTCTAAAAAAATATAAAAAAACCGCCTGTCATATAAAAAGACCGCTTTACCCCCAATTTTGATAATAATTTACTTTGACAATTTTGCAAATTGACCCCTATATAATGCGATTTTACGAATTGAATTATTTTGCTTCTAAAAAAATATAAAAAAACCACCTGTCATATAAAAAGATCGCTTTATCCCCAATTTTGATAATAATTGACTTTGACCATTTTGGAAATTGACCCCTATATTTTGCGATTTTACGAATTGAATTATTTTGCTTCTCAAAAAATATAAAAAAACCGCCTGTCATATAAAAAGACCGCTTTACCCCCAATTTTGATAATAATTGACTTTGACAATTTTGTAAATTGACCCCTATATTTTGAGATTTTACGAATTGAATTATTTTGCTTCTAAAAAAATATAAAAAAAACCGTCTGTCATATAAAAAGACCGCTTTACCCCCAATTTTGATAATAATTGACTTTGACAATTTTGCAAATTGACCCCTATGGTTTTCGATTATACGAATTGAATTATTTTGCTTTTAAAAAAATATAAAAAAACCGCCTGTCATATAAAAAGA
This sequence comes from Penstemon newberryi var. newberryi, assembly GCA_030819805.1. Classification (NCBI taxonomy): domain Eukaryota; kingdom Viridiplantae; phylum Streptophyta; class Magnoliopsida; order Lamiales; family Plantaginaceae; genus Penstemon; species Penstemon newberryi. The sequence goes on along the minus strand of JAUALY010000006.1, from coordinate 32,147,422 downwards.
CCGATTTACCCCCAATTTTGATAATAATTGACTTTGACAATTTTGCAAATTGACCCCTATATTTTGCGATTTTACGAATTGAATTATTTTGCTTCTAAAAAAATATAAAAAAAACCGTCTTTCATATAAAAAGATAGCATTACCACCAATTTTGATAATAATTGACTTTGACAATTTTGCAAATTGACCCCTATATAATGCGATTTTACGAATTGAATTATTTTGCTTCTAAAAAAATATAAAAAAACCACCTGTCATATAAAAAGACCGCTTTATCCCCAATTTTGATAATAATTGACTTTGAAAATTTTGAAAATTGACCCCTATATTTTGCGATTTACGAATTGAATTATTTTGCTTCTAAAAAAATATAAAAAAACTGTCTGTCATATAAAAAAACCGCCTGTCAAAATAATTCAAATACGTAAAATCAGAAAACATATTATCAAAATTGGGGGTAAAGCGGTCTTTTTATATGATAGCGGTTTTTTTATATTTTTTTAGAAGCAAAATAATTCAATTCGTAAAATCGCAAAATATAGGGGTCAATTTGCAAAATTATCAAAGTCAATTATTATCAAAATTGGGTGTAAAGCCGTCTTTTTATATGACAGGCGGTTTTTTTATATTTTTTTAGAAGCAAAATAATTCAATTCGTAAAATCGCAAAATATAGGGGTCAATTTGCAAAATTATCAAAGTCAATTATTATCAAAATTGGGGGTAAAGCGGTCTTTTTATATGACAAGCGGTTTTTTTATATTTTTTTAGAAGCAAAATAATTCAATTCGTAAAATCAGAAAACATAGGGGTCAATTTGCAAAATTGTCAAAGTCAATTATTATCAAAATTTCGGGTAAAGCGGTCTTTTTATATGACAGACGATTTTTTTATATTTTTTAGAAGCAAAATAATTCAATTCGTAAAATCGCAAAATATAGGGGTCAATTTGCAAAATTATCAAAGTCAATTATTATCAAAATTGGGGGTAAAGCGGTCTTTTTATATGACAGGCGGTTTTTTTATATTTTTTAGAAGCAAAATAATTCAATTCATAAAATCGCAAAATATAGGGGTCAATTTGCAAAATTGTCAAAGTCAATTATTATCAAAATTGGGGGTAAAGCGGTCTTTTTATATGACAGGCGGTTTTTTTATATTTTTTTAGAAGCAAAATAATTCAATTCGTAAAATCACAAAATATAGGGGTCAATTTGCAAAATTGTCAAAGTCAATTATTATCAAAATTGAGGGTAAAGCGGTCTTTTTATATTATAGGCAGTATTTTTATATTTTTTTAGAAGCAAAATAATTCAATTCTTAAAATCGAAAAACATAGGGGTCAATTTGCAAAATTGTCAAAGTCAATTATTAACAAAATTGGGGTTTTTTATATTTTTTTAGAAGCAAAATAATTCAATTCGTAAAATCGCAAAATATAGGGGTCAATTTGCAAAATTATCAAGGTCAATTATTATCAAAATTGGGGGTAAAGCGGTCTTTTTATATGACAGGCGGTTTTTTTATATTTTTTTAGAAGCAAAATAATTCAATTCGTAAAATCGGAAAACATAGGGGTCAATTTGCAAAATTATCAAAGTCAATTATTATCAAAATTGGGGGTAAAGCGGTCTTTTTATATGACAGGCGGTTTTTTTATATTTTTTAGAAGCAAAATAATTCAATTCGTAAAATCGCAAAATATAGGGGTCAATTTGCAAAATTGTCAAAGTCAATTATTATCAAAATTGGGGGTAAAGCGGTCTTTTTATATGATTGGCGGTTTTTTTATATTTTTTAGAAGCAAAATAATTCAATTCGTAAAATCGCAAAATATAGGGGTCAATTTGCAAAATTGTCAAAGTCAATTATTATCAAAATTGGGGGTAAAGCGGTTTTTTTATATGACAGGCGGTTTTTTTATATGACAGGCGGTTTTTTTATATTTTTTAGAAGCAAAATAATTCAATTCGTAAAATCGCAAAATATAGGGGTCAATTTGCAAAATTGTCAAAGTCAATTATTATCAAAATTGAGGGTAAAGCGGTCTTTTTATATTATAGGCAGTTTTTTTATATTTTTTTAGAATCAAAATAATTCAATTCGTAAAATCACTAAATATAGGGGTTAATTTGCAAAATTGTCAAAGTCAATTATTATCAAAATTGGGGGTAAAGCGGTCTTTTATTAATTGAAGATTTAAAGGTTATAAATGTATTTTATTAATTGAAGATTATCTCAACTTTTATTTAAAATTTAAAAAAAAAGGGTAAAATGGTCTATTTACAGACCGAGTCAACTCGCCGAGTTACATATTAGTTACGCGCGCCACATGGCATGATTTCAGGGCCGTCCCGCATGTGTGGGCGAGTTACCTTGCCCGCACCCTAGAAGCTCCCATGAGAGATTATATACTCCTATATATAGTAGGCGTAAGTTGAATTGTCGTAAAAAATTAATTTTATAGAAAATAAACTATTTACCACACTTTATCGTTCGTGGACTTTGGAGTAATTGACACTATACATCCCATAATTACATGATTTTGACATTTTGTATTTTCAGATTGAAACTTGGACACTTTGCATCATCAAATTAGCAAATTAGTGGATGTGTGCACCCTCAAAGAGTATGCAATTCACCAACAGATGATTGGTCTAGTGGAAGGGACTAGTCACTACAATGTAGCGGACTCAGGTTCGAATCCCTGTTGGGAGAGGTACCTACTTATTGTGTCCAATCCGCCTCGAAAAGGATTAATCCCTTGAAAAAAAAAAAAAAAAAAAAAAAAAGAGTGTGCAATTCGAGGATGCATAATGTCAGTGTTTCAATTGAGAGTGCAAAATGTCAATATAATGTAATTCTAAGGTGCAAAATGTCAATTACTCTACGCGTCGTATATATTATATGGAGATATATTATAAGTGTTAAAGTGGTACACTAGTCATTGCGTTATACGTTCTTTTGCATGTTTTGTAATTTTTTATTCTTTGAAATGATCGGTCAATTTTTTAGATATATGATGGTTTATTTTGGAGTTTGTTGTCTTCTTGTTGAATATTGATGTGATAATTCTTGTTTGAACATGTTATATTGAATATATAATGTCATAATTACCTGTGTTTACCAGTAACCAGTAATGCTATTGGTTCGATGTCCGGTCCAATTTTTAAAACACTGATATATATATATATATATATTTTCTTTCACGGGGATACTTTCAGTCACTGTTCAACTATATAGAGAGTCTTCTCACATCTGTTAAGGTGAAGAACTTGGTGATTCCTGCTGCACATGAAGCTAAATCGATGTGGAAGCAGAAATTTGGATTTGAAAAACTAAGCCATAAACAGGTCTTTTTCACTTTTTAGTCTTACTATTATTTGGATTCCAACATTATTTTATTATTGATGCTTGTATTTGTTTGTGATTGAAATTGCATTGTACAGATTGCAAGATTTAAGTTTCATATTTTCAGGGAAGCTGTATAATTTGTGCCAATCTTTCAGAAGTAGTTTTACAGTATTTTGTCATTGCAGATAATTTCGCATATTACCTTTTTTCTCATTTACACCTTTTTTTTGTCAGTATTATATCATTGATAAGATGAAAATTGTAAGTCCTTTTTTAACATCATTTTTCCAGCTTTATTTACTAGTTTAATGGAATTTAACTAATGATTGTTTACAGTGATATTAATCTTTTTTACTATACATTGAACAAGCGCCTATTAGTTGATAGTTTATGATCTATTTCCATTAGTAGATAGACTGGTCAATATTTTGATGGTTCAATGTGTTTTGTGCTTGTCTTAACCATAAGAAATTTTAACCACTAAAGTGTTCTACTTTATGTTAGAAAGGGCAAAAAAAAAAACAATTCTAATCTTATAACTTTTGCAGAGACGCGAAAGTGGGACACATGTAGTTATGGCAAACAATTTACATCTTTTATGTTTTAAGATGTCACAATTTTAATCATCTTACCCGCAATTTTAGTCCTAAATTTATCGAAATTTAAATTAATTTCCTTAAATTGCTACGCAAACAAATAAATTATGGGGTTTTGTCATTCTGGCTGATACACAAAGATAATCCACCACGTCACCTTGTTAAATTAGCTTAAATGGAGGAAAAATAACATCTTAATTTCCTTCATTTCTTTCCCTACCAACTAATTATTAGGGCAAAGATGTAATAATCCTCAACTTGTTTGCTTATGTATAAATTAATGGACACTAATTTTAATTCCGGCGAATTAATGATAAGAGGACCAAAATTACAACAATTTAAAACATAAAGGATGTAAATAGCTTACCGGAACTATAAGTGTCCTATTTTCGTGTCTCTGTCAAAGTTAAAGGACTATTATTGTTTTTTTCCCTTTTAGAAAGAGAAAATAATTTGTGGGTTGGTAAGTTATTCCACAAAATGGATCAAAGTATTATTTTGAATGATGAATATAGGCATCATTGATTAATTAGCATGTTGGGAGACTATTTTAGTCCATTCTCTTTATATATTACCTTCTATTACTTTCATCAATCTCTCAAAATAGGAGAATCCCAAAAAGGAAATAGGAGCAAAAATTATGGGACGGAGAAAGTAAATTATTTCCCTCCAAAATTCCCCTACAAAATAAAGGAGAACCCACTTACATTACTTCTCTCTCTTGGTTTTTCTTTCTTTAAAAAAATCATTGGTTAAAGACCTTCTAAATCAATCTTAAATATTCAGTCAATAACGATGTCGATCTTGCTCTGGATTTGAAGTTTTTCGATTGATAATGAAATCCCACAAAGTTAAACTTATATATTTGAGAGATTTCAAAAATAAAAATTACTTCCTCCGTCCCATTTATTTTGCTCCCTTGGTATAGTTGACCAGTTAACTTGACTAAATTTATAAAAGTTATAATAAATAATTTAATTAATATATTCCACTAATAAGTTGATAATATCATATGAAATCATATATATTAATATTTAAAAGGTTTAATACACAAAAAATGTAAATAATTTAACGTGATAAGTCACTTAAAAGATTGAAAAGTTTGATCGGGTACTGTAGTAAATGAGCAAAATAAATGGGACCGATGGGGTATTTTTCAGGGTTGTTTTTTGGATAATTTGTCAAATTTCCTTATTTGCACGTCTCACTCACACGATGTTCTTTTCTAAGGTAATTTTGGGGAGATATTTACTAAAATGGACTAAAATACCCACCCAACAACGAATCAAATGGCAAGAAAAATGATCAGGGTGCAAAGTGAAACCAAAAAATGATTTTTAGGGTGCACTCTGACTCTACTATTAAATTTTTTTAAGGTTTCAAAGTAAAAAAAGAGTATATTTCCAGGGTGCAAAGTGGGATTAAGCCATATGTTATTCAACTATTTTTTATTATTGTATATTAAATGCTAATTATGATTAATATAGTATAGACTACAATAATTGAAATTTAAATTTCATAATAGGATTTTTTGGTCATATGTTAAATTTATTTTTTGCCAAAGAAATTCGTAATAATCTACAGTTTTACTACTCCATCACAATTGTCAGAGCCTAATTAATAAGGCCCAATTATAAAGAACCAGGTTAGTAAATCATTTAGCCATTAGCCCCCACCAAATTAATCTTAGGCCTAGAAAATTATTCAAATTGACAAATCCAATTTTCAATTACAAATTTACAAATGTCTATAAAGTTTTGTCTCAATATAAAGTTGAAGTTCCATAATTAAAAAAATTGATTGATGCAAGTAGCGGTTGGCATTGGGTTCTAGACTCAGACATGTTTCATGTTTCTAAAATTAACAATCAAGTGGAATAGGTATTTTATTATGAAAATCCTTAAAGTCAAATATCCGATGTCGACTATCTCATTTTAGTATTGTAGGTGCGTATACAATTATACTTAATAGTTACAAGATCAAATTAGTGTGTTGTCAATCTTTGGTGTGTTATTCATTTGAATCTCAAATAATCTTATCCGACGAAGCATTGATGTCTTTTCGCGTAAGCTCAAATATTTATAATGTCATCACTTATTATTAAGGGTGATTTACACTCAGACCCCCTTAGGTTGGGGCATATTATAAGAAATCCCCCGATGTTTAAAAAATTACAGGGACATCCCCTCAGGTTTGGGCATATTAAAAGAAAAACCTTATAGCGTTAAAAACAGACGGAACGTGATGACTTCAGCAATTTTTTTTTGATTTTCCTAATTTACCCCTGGCCAAATATACCCACAGGGGTGTCTATGTAATAATATTATACCACAAGGGGTGTATTTGAAAGATTACAATAACTTCAGGTAGTTACATATAGCCAACGGTCATATTTTAAAAAATGACCAATGGATGTTAATGTTGGCCATATATTTTGACTATAAATTTTATGGGGGTACTTATAGCCAATGGTTATATTTTAAAAAATGACCAATGGATGTTACTGTTGGCCTATATTTTGACTATAAATCAAAATGTTCACGTGTAGGGATAATAAAACTATAAATCTCGGCGTGCATCTGCAACCATTGTGGGTGCATTCTTCACACACCCTACACATGAATATTATGATTATCGATTTTTAAGCATCGTATATTACCTCTTGAATTTGATGATGACATTATCAAATTTGTGGGATGAAATGCAAAAAATAAAAATAAAAAACATTTGGACTACTTTTTATAACCAAAATATGTGGCAAACAGTAACATCCAAAGGTCATTTTTTAAAATATGACAGTTAGCTACAAGTAACTCCCTGAAGTTATTGTAATCTTTCAAATACACCCCCTGTGGTATAATATTATTACATAGACAACCCATGTGGGTATATTTAGCCAGGGGTAAATTTGGAAAGTAAATTTTTTTTTGCTGATGTCATCAAATTCCGTTTGTTTTTAACGCCGTAAGGGGTTTCTTGTAATATGCCCAAACCTGAGGGGGTGTCCCTGTAATTTTTGAAACAACCGGGGGTTTCTTGTAATATGCCCAAACCTGAGGGGGTCTGAGTGTAAATCACCCTATTATTCATTCAGTGACATGGTCTAGTAAAAATGGGTCTCAACTTCTAATTCACCACCACAAAAGGTTAAGTTGTCTTTAATGATGTCTACTGTATAGTGTATAGGTATTAAATTTTGTCCATGTAGTTCGTCCTTTTCTTTTCTTTCTTTAGAAAAAAAAAACGAAATTCATAATCCCGTCCATCCCATTTTATTCCGTAATAATTTGGGTACCTGAAACCAAATACTCAAAATATTACAGGGGACTGAATCCCAAATTTACTATTATTAACTTTTAATATATTATTCATGATCTGATTTTGATATATGTATGAATTGTATGTGTACATGAAAGTATGAAGAAGAGAATTGACAGAAAAGTAAAATTTGTATTATGAATAAAATTGGAATGAAAAACTATACAAAAGAATAGCAAAAACAACCCTATATATAGAACTAACAAAGGGTAAAAGCAGAAATAAACAAAGAAAAGAAAAACGGGAAAAAGAAATAATGCTTAACAAAAACAGAAACATTAGAAAACTAACGGCTATTAAATCAATTTGGGAAATCGGGATTTTAGTTCTCTTATTTTTCTCTTCTTTGATTCTTCAATTTCCTTTATCTGATTCATCTATTGAATCAACTAAGCTTGAGGTAAGCTTTGTCTGATTTGGCTTTGATGTCTTCATTAATTTCTTCCTATAATACCCTCCTGCAAGATGGAGTGTATAGATTTCTAACACCCATCTTGGATAAAATGTAGATTAACCAATGCTTAAGCAGAGGTTTGGTGAAGATGTCCGCTAGTTGGTATTCCGAAGAGATGGGCAACAATTTCAAATGATTTCGAGCTATATGTTCCCTGATGAAATGTAAGTCAATCTCCAAATGCTTGGCTCACTCGTGAAAGACGGGGTTTTGAGCTAAATGTATTGCAGAAAGGTTATCACAATAGACCACTGGAGGCTGCATAGGAGAAACATGTAAGTTTTTTAGTAATTGCTTCAACCAAATTATTTCACTAGTTATTGATGCAAGGGACCTATACTCAGCCTCAGCTGGGGATTTAGATATTGTATGCTGTCTTTTAGCCTTCCATGATATGAGTGAATTCCCTAGTTAAGTACAGTATCCTATGGTAGACCGCCTTGAGCCAAGGCATGCACCCCAATCGCAAAAATCAGTCCGAGCAATATTATGAGAACTAGCATAAAACAGACCTAGTCCTGAGAAAGATTTTAAATATCTTAAAAGGTGAAATACATCAGATAGGTGAGTGTGAGTAGGTTTAGCTACAAATTGGCTTAGCTTATGGACAACAAAAGATATATATGGCCTAGTGATAGTTAAATATATAAATCTGCCCATAAGTCTTCTATAGAGAGTAGGATCTGAAAGTAGGTTAGAATTATCACTTTTGAGATTGGTATGGTGATCCATAGGTGTGGATACTAGTTTACTGTCCATGTAGCCAGTGTCTTGAAGAATTTGCAAACTGTACTGCCTTTGAGATATGACTAAAATAGAACTAGAATATGCTAAATCAATTCCCTGAAAAAAATTTAGTTTACCTAAATCTCTTAGCTTAAAAACATAATTCAAAAGATTTTTTGTTTTACAAATGAGATCAAGATTAGGTCCAGCCATGATTATATCATCAACATAGACAAGAATAGCTAAAAAAGTAGAGTCAATATCTGAAGTGAATAATGAATAATCTGATTTAGACCGAGTGAAGCCCATTGTTTAAAACACGCGAGTGAGTTTTTTAATCCTGTAAAATCAGATTGTTCTCATTGAATAAATTGAATAGAATCAGATGTTTGTATTGAATTGATTTAACCAGAGAAATAAATCTTGGAGAAGAAGAACATTGAGAAGGAAAAATATAAAAATGTATTATGACTTGATTGATTTTATTACAAAGTAGAAGGACCTATATATATATACAAAAGAAATAACACTAAAACTAAGAGAAAGGAAAAACGTGTAAAACATAAACACGACTACATACACAAACTAATAAAAGAATAAACGGCTGTATTCTTCAATCCCTAATTCAGTCAATTTGGGGAAATCATTTCTTCGCATCATTCTTCAATTCCTTCTTCTTCTATAATATTTTTATCTTCAAGCAAACAAGTGTTTGCATTTGCTGAATTCTTTTGTTCCATAGAATCCATATAATCTAACACGCCCCCACAAGTTGCAGTGTAAATTCTCTACGCTCAGCTTGGCAAGAATATACGCAAATGGTTGCTTTGGAATAGCCTTGGTGAAGATGTTCGCGAGCTGCAGAGCTGATCTGATAGGAAGTAATTTGATATTACTCCGAGCCACATGTTCCCTCACAAAGTGGTAGTCAATTTCCACATGCTTGGTTCTTTCGTGGAAAATTGGATTGGAGGCCAAGTGAATTGCCGAATTATTATCGCAGTAAAGAACAGGAGCATCTCTAGTAAATTGTTGTAAGTCCCTTAACAGATTTTGTAACCAAATTAATTCGCTTGTGGTAGCTGCTAGGGAACGATACTCTGCTTCAGCAGAGGACCTTGACACTGTGGGTTGTCTCTTAGACATCCAGGAAATCAAAGAGCTGCCCAGAAAAGCACAGAATCCCGTTGTGGATCTCCTTGTGTCAATGCACGATCCCCCATCTGCATCACAAAAATCAGATAGGGTGATACTAGGATCAGAGCTATAGAATAAACCTTGTCCAGGATAGCCTTTTAGGTAACGGAGTAGATAATAAGCTGCTGACAAATGACTTGAGGCTGGTTTAGAAAGAAACTGACTAAGCTTGTGGACTGCAAAGCTGATGTCAGGACGAGTTATAGTCAAATAAATCAGCCTTCCCACAAGTCTCCTATAGGAAGCAACATCAGGCAGTAAGTTAGAAGAATCACTAGATAAATGAGTATTAGGATCCACAGGAAGCAAGACAGGTTTAGAAGCTAGATATCCAGTATCTTCTAAAAGTTGTAGAGTATACTGCCTTTGTGATACAATCAGGCCTTTCTTAGAGTAAGTTAGCTCAAGTCCAAGAAAGTATCTTAGTTGACCCAAATCCCTTAGTTTAAAAAGTTTTCACATAAGAAATAAGATCAAGATTTGGACCAGCTAATATGATATCATCAACATAAACTAGTAAAGCAATAAAAGAATTATGCATACCCCTTGTCTAAAGAGAATAATCAGAAAGAGATTGTGAAAAATCCATAGATTTGAGCACAGTAGTTAACTTAAGATTCCATTGCCTAATAGCTTGTTTTAATCCATGGATTGATTTTAGGTGTTTACAAACCTGTTTACCTGAACCTGTAGTGGTTTGAGAATGTTTAGGATAATAACCTTGAGGTAGTTCTACATCCTCTGCCAAATCACCATTAAGGAAGGCATTGTTGATGTCTAATTGGTGAAGAAATCAATTTTTAGCAGCAGAAATAGCCAAAAGGACTCTGACAGTAACCAATTTTGCCACTGGAGAAAAAGTATCCATGTAATCTATGCCTTCAGTCTGTGTGAATCCTTTAGCAACCAACCTAGCCTTGAATCTATCAATTGAACCATCTGACTTCCTTTTAGCCTTAAAACCCCAATTACATCCAATAGGGTTTTTATTAGGGGGAAGAAAAGTGACACACCAAGTTTTATTGATTTCCATTGCATGTAATTCATCAGAAATGGCTTGAACCCATTCCTTATGTTTTATAGCTTGCTTATAAGTGGTAGGTTCACATATAGATGAAATATTGGAAATAAAAGACTTAAAAGTGGGTGAAATTCTATTATAAGAGATAACAGAAGATAAAGGATATTTAACTGTAGAAACATGAGAAGTATTGCAGTGATAATCTTTTAAGTAAGATGGTGTCTTAGAAGGTCTGGAAGACTTTCTAATAAGTGGGGCAACTCCTTCAACAAGAGAATCTTCAGAAGGTAAAGGTGTAGTGGTTGGTAAATATAGTGGTTGAGGGAGGAATTGGACTGAGAAAGAGGTAGGAAGGAGATAAAAGGGAAAAATAGGAAGGTATGACAGGGGAGTTATCAGAAGTAAGAGGGGGAATGGAATGAAAGGGAAAAATATGTTCATGAAATATTACATCCCTTGAGAGAAAAATTTCCTTGGTAGAGTTATCAAGAAGTTTATATCCTTTAACACCAGGGGCATAGCCCAAAAAGGTGCATTCTCTTGCTCTAGGTTCAAATTTTGTCCTGTGTTCATGTAAGTGGAGGCATAGGCAAGACAACCAAAAGTTTTTAAGAAAGAATAATTGACAGATTTATTATAGAGAAGGGTATATGGACATGAGTGTTTAAGTAAAGGAGATGGAGTCCTATTCATAAGAAAAACAACAGTTAACACACATTCAGACCAATACTCAATATGAATTTTAGAATGAAATAATAGAGACCTAGCAATGTTTGAGATATGTTGATGTTTCCTTTCCACCACTGAATTCTACTGTGGGGTTTGGACATTGGAAAACTGATGTATAATACCATTGTCAGAAAAAAATTGTGATAAGATTAATTCTTTTGCATTATCTGATCTGAAAATTTTGATAGTAGTTTGAAATTGATTATGAACCATTCTAACAAAGTGGGGTATAATAGTACCTACTTCAGATTTATTTTTGATGAGAAAAATCCATGTAAATCTACTTTAGTCATCTACCAGAGTAATAAAATACCTAAAACCAGTATGTGATGTAATGCGATAAGGACCCCAAATGTCACAATATATTAGATCAAAAGCATGTAAAGCCATGTTGTTTTCAGAAGGAAAAAGTAACCTTTTTTGTTTTGATAAAGGACAAATATCACAAGGAGAATCAGTAGGAATTACATCAGAAAATTGAAGAACAGATCTAAGAGATGCTAATCTAGTATAAGAAGGGTGTCCTAATCAAGCATGCCAAGTCTGTAAGGTGGAGGCTTTATTACAAAAAGTCACAGTAGGGAAACTAGAAGTTTCTAAGATGTATAAGCCATGTTGTAAACTACCCTATCCAGTCCTCCTCTTGCTCATGTTGTCCTTTATATAAAAAGTGTCACACATAAAAGTAACAGAATATTGATTGTCATGTAATAAGGAACTGAGAAATAAGAGATTAAATTTAAAAGAAGGTACATATAAAACATTGTGTATTTTGAGAAATGAATTGATAACTATAGTGCCAGTGAAGTAGACAGCAATGGAGGAATTTACTGGGGATTTACATTGCAAATAGTCATTGGTTATCTAATTATGCATGTTGGTATTTTAGAAATTTTATTTTATTTATATTCATTGGCACTATTTTGGGAATAAAACATGGCATGGCATATGTATACTTCTTCGTATGAACTGATATGTGTGCACTGAGGAATCTAGAATCTATAGTCAATCTAATAATCATTTGATTTGTAGCAAAATATGCTATCCTGTTAGAGACAACAAATATCATGTCTCGCCTTGTCCACATTTTAAGATTTAGATGGATTGATCAACCAATATGGTATTAGAGACCAATAAAATGAGATTTTATGCTTGAATATCCATATCGCTCATTTACAAAAAAGAGTTTAACATCCTTCAGGGTTTTAGGGCAAGGGTTCTGAGGGTTCAGGATTAGTCTGGTGTAGCTTGGACACCTGGATTATCAAAGAAAAAAAAAATTCAACATGTTAAGTTTTGTTAAATGTGTCAAATATCAGATGAGGTGTTCATTCCATATGGTATCAAAGGTTAACCAATAAGAGGTCTTGGTGGTCAAAATTTGCCACCTATTTACGAAAAGAGCTCCAAATGTTAGGCTTAAATAAAAGAATACTAGCCCGCACGCCGCACGTGAGGGAGCAAGTTAGAAGTGAAGTATTATTAAATGTGTCTACCTAACAAATTAAGCTTTTAGAAGAGGTGGTCATTTAATAAGCTTTCAAAAATATTTTTGCTTATACGAGAGCATGTTAGAGACAATAAATATTAAAATCTTATTCTTTTGTCCTCCTCACACTAAAAAACGTTTCAGAGAGAAAATCTCACATAACATGTTCTTTTAGGCCATTTTTCTAAAAAATAATTAAGGGCAAAATAGTGAAAAAAGACATTTTAATTCATTAAAAACCTCTACTCATATTTTGAGAGAATCTTTGATAATTTTGAGAGACAAATCTTCAAAGTTACCAGATAATCTTCTCATAGGTTTTCAGGAAATTCTTGAAAAAATTTCTCTTCCTCGTTTTCCATCCTCACAGAGCTCTGACGTCACAATTCTAGAAACTCTATAGCCCCCTTGATTTACTCGGCACCAAATTTTATCCTCATTTCACCTCCCATAGCTCCGACAGCCAAAATTCTTGCAACTCTATAGCCTCGCTAAGTTTTTCCGGTGACCCGCACGGTAAGAATAATATCGATAGGCAATATTCTTTCAAATTTGGGTTTTTTTCATTATTACACATGATTTCTTCAATTTTTCTTTGATTTTGAAATAGACTCTTAATTATGTAGTCTAAATGTAAATAATTAATAGGTTTTGTACATATCCGCATTTATTATATTCTCTTCGTTCTTTTATTTTTGTTTCCTTTACTTTTAGTGCCTAGTTTTAGTCAAGAATTTAAATAGTAGAAGTATTTTTAAATATTTTTAGATTCATGCCCTAAAAGCAATGGTGGAGAAGTGTCGGTGTCAAACTATTACCTTATATGAGAGGTTATTTATAGTACCCTATTATTTTTATGAGTTAAAACTTTAAAATATGATTGTTAGGATTTTGATCCATAAATTATTAGTGTTACAACTATGTTTAGAGCATTAATGTTTTAGCATTATTCTTTAATGGGCCAATATTTATCTTGGGAGCTTTATAACTCTAGTTTTATAAGGGAAGGTAACAAAATGACCCTCTTATGTAGGACTTTGGCAGATGATGGAAATTTTTGATGAGGATAGTTTTGTAATTACATGGATACCAAACACTTGTATTATAATAGAGTCAAAAGTAGTAAAATTAGTGTTTGAAAAGGTTGGGGCATTTGTAGAGGCAGGATGTGAAAGTACGAGGGTAGTACTTACATTCTAAAATCAATTTCAGAAATAAAAGGGGCTGATTATGCGGCTGATCCAAGCACCATTACTATATGGAATAATTTGTATATTAAGCATGTCCAAAGGAAATAATTGCTAGATAACTAAAGTATCCCGAGTCTTTGAATTTTATGTAGGTAGTACTTGTTTTTGTCCTACTTATATTTTTTTCAATTTGTTAAGTATTATAATACATTTTAATGTTTTTAAAAGAACTTGTTCATTGTTGTGACTTTTGAATTCCTTTTGGACTAAACAATATTTTTTTGTAGTCGTGCATTAATAGATTCAAAAATAAAATTTTTCAAAAATAAATTGTTGTGATTTGGTGAACTTGGATTGATTTAGAAGATATAAGAAATAAAATTTGTATTTATAGCATTTTACTTAGGTTGATTACGGGGTTACTCATTTTGAGTTTAGCTATTAAATTTATTAAAAATAAATAATTATATAAGATTAATTTTTCAGGTTTGCGCCGATTAAAGTAAATTAATATGGTAAGTAACAAATCAATTCCTACGATTACATATACCACATTTTCATAATTCGAATTTTTTTTTGCTATATAACATTATCAATGTAAAGAAAAACACATCAATTAAACTTTTCAATTTATCTTTACAAGACCGAAAATTTTCACTAAATATACAGTTGAGTCCCTCGAACCCTAGCCTACTCCGCGGCGCAATCCACTGATTTCATTCTTTAGAAATCTTCAATCAGTTGCAGCCGATTGAAAATTAACATCATATTCTCATTTTGTGGTAAGATTTCATTACTAAAACGCTTTAATTGTTTAATTATTAAGATCTATATAGTTTGCTTATTTTGAAATCGAATAAGGTGTGTCTACATGAGCGAATTTTGTGCATCAAGTGAAAAAAAAAGTGTATAGGAAGATATTTGGGAGGAACTTGGAAATTATTTCTACTCCCGCTATATACATATGCTTCGAATTGAGTAAAGATTTATCGTTAGGTTTATGAATTAATTGCATCACATTAATTGGTTGTGATTTCTTCATGGATTTTCCTAACATATGATTAGCTTAACAAGGGTAGATTGCATTCATATACATATTGATGATGTGTTGTTTATGTAAACAAACTTTTTTTTTTAATTTTTGATGAACCTAAGAATATTATAAAAATATTTTTATTTGGGTAGCGATCTCAGTGTATTGAATATTTGTTTAAGGTCCTTTTCATAGAAAAAGAATAGTTGGAATTTGAGATGCACATATTTGGGAATTCCCTTGGAGAACTAATTGGCTTTGTGTATAACGAGGGGTTACACTTAGAAACACATATAGTCATTAAATTTCTCACAGAGCTGCAGTTGGATAGGTATTTTAACTAGTTTTCTCCATCTGGTTTTAATAGATTATAGTTTCAAAGTTAGTGTAATCGAAATTATATATTTATTAACTTAACAATGGGGAGACAAAGTTGACATGAGATGGGGAGGCTTTTAGTTATAGTGGACCTCTCCAAATGTAGAAATTGAGTTTGTTGTGATTGTATGAAGGGTTTATTAGTAATAACTAAGGAAATGAGTTATTTTTATAAAATAGGATCAGGCATACAAAAAAAAAAGGACGTTTATTCATTTTGTGTACGCCCAGTGTTTGTGGATTATTTTTTGTATGTGTTATATTTTTTGAAGCTCTTGGATTAACATGTGCATTCCCCGTGCATTTTTTTAGCCCCAAAAGTGATTTATTCACATTTGGAAGTATTTTCAGTTACTGTTTGGACCTCATTCATTTTATGTATACCGTGTTTTATTGGTTCCGTTGTTTTCGAAAGCTCTTAAATTGGCATGCACTTTGTGTATACATTTTTTAAGCCCCAATGTTGGAATTAGAAAGTAGTTTATTTATTGCTTATCCTCCGTTGGGCCGCCATCCCATGCCACATTTTATATTAGTGAATTATGTGTGTGTAATCTGATAGCTTGCACTGTGCATTACTTCTTCAAAATTGATTATTTTTACCTTCACCTTCAATCTCTATAATATGCTTAAATCTTATGAGAGTCACAAGCAAGAAGTGAATTGAACATTTGAAACTCTCTCCAGGATCAAGCACATAATTAATTCAATCATTATGTTAATAACAATAACAATATTACTTCTTCAAAATTGATTATTTTTACCTTTACCTTCAATCTCTATAATATGCTTAAATCTCATGAGAGACACAAGCAAGAAGTGAATTGAACATTTGAAACTCTCTCCATGATCAAGCACATAATTAATACCATCATTATGTTAATAACAATAACAATAACAAATATATAGCACATGTTATTCAGATATAGGGCAATTTGTTTTCCTTATGAAATTATTCACATTTCAAGGATTAGGTTATCGTTTAATCACTTATAGTATTATTCGATCTATCCCTTGAATCTTTTGTTGAATTTATTTATATAAGAGGTTTGAAGTTAGAGTCTCATTATTTAACACTTAGGGAGCTTGTATATGTATCTCAATTTGTGCATGCATGTTGCTGTAATCCCAAAGGCGGCATTGCCATCACATGGTTCAGTTTGGGGCGTGATACAACTTCTGAAGAGAAGGTTAACTTCGATAGAAAAGGAAAACAATAAAAATATACTATACTTCTTTTGTTTAGATATAAAAGTTGAGCCAAATATTTCTATGGGATAGTGAGTTGTTAATCTTTTAGCAGGTTGATCTAGCCATATTGTTTTGGTTTTGATTGATGATAAGGATAGTTAGATTTTATGAGCTTTTGGGAGAGACTTTTGTTGGTTTGATTAGAATCCACGTTTTTCTTTCTGGAATTTCTCTAATATGATTTATTTAGTTAAAAATAATTTAATTTTAATTTTTCATCAATTTAGAGGATAATGTAAAGGATTGGACTATATAATTTGGTAGGGATTAGACTTTATTGGTTGCTAAAGATTTTAATATTAAAAAACTATTTTCTATTATCGTCTACAGTTTAAAATGATATTTCTTTAGTTATATAAAATCTTGGGGGCATAGATTCGTTTCAAATATTATGTTTCGATTTTTTTGGATGCATTTTGTTATTTAAATTGAAAGTTAACCTTGCAACCTCTCATATTCTTTTTTGTTTTATACTTATTGTGCAAGCTCTGCACTTCCCCTTGTATTATTCAATTAAACAAGTGATGTTTTGTTTCAAAAAAAAAAAGTTAGCCTTCCCCGTGAACCTTTGTGGTTGTCATGGTCATGACTTGAACAAATAATTATATTATTGACATTTGTGTATGACATTGATAGTATTATGGTCATACCCTACTTAAGACAAAGTCAATAAGAGGTAAGCATGTAATCTAGTAGATTTTGCACTGTCACCTTGAACCTGATGCCCATTCTAATTATATATATAAAACTAAAGTAAATTTAGAAACTCATTTTGTACGTCCTTGTAGGTTAGTATGAATGATGGTTATTATGCACCTCTTGGAGAGCTCGGCTCCATTACTTAACCTTTTATTGAGTAACAGCAGTTTGATTTTGTAGATTGATTAGACTTCTTATGAGGACTTCACCATACAGAAGTCACTGGTTTAACCAATTGAGGTGACATGGAGCTTGATTTTGGTTATTTCTCATATATAGATTCATAAGATGTCAACTGAAGATGTTAATGCCCATTTTATTTAAACCTAGTTCCATTCATTTAGAACCGGGACAAATTGCACACAACCAAACATATTATATAAAGAAACTATAGTTCAAATTGGGATAGGAATATTATTCAGCTATATATTAACTTCAAACATTTATATGATTGTGCTACTTTGAAGCATATTTTTTGCTAATGGAAAGCTTGTCTAATTTGTGAATCACATGCATAAATACTTCTTTTACTTATGTCTTTTTAGATGGTCATTTAACTTTCTTTTTCCTAAATGTAAGAATTGATGGGTTTCTAATACTGATTTGTATAAGTTGGAATGACTCTAAAAATAATATTTGATTCATGAATATAATTTATTCGGCAACCTTTTATGCGTGTAAGGAGATTTAGCGCATAAAATGTGCAGGAAGAGATAGTTATATTTCAATAACAGTGAACTAAATTTTATTTTACAGCAATTCGGGCTGGGATGAAAAGAGAGTTTTCTATGACAATGAAGGCTCATTCAGAGATGGGCGGCCTACCATTGCACAAAAAAAGAGTGACCAGGTCTCAAGTTGTTCCATGTTACAGCAAAGACAATGCCAGAAGAGGTTTTGAAAAAAAGGTACAGACAATTGCAAAGGACACAGAAAGGCGAAGGAAAGATAAGAGAAAGATGGATGACACTGAGACCTTATGCAACAAGGAAAATTTAGAGAGATCCGCGGTGGAGGTAGGAATTAGTGAAGGAAATGAAATTGTTATAGACACTCGACCAGCTAGAAAACTGCAGGAGATGAATTTAGCATATTCCTCACTTAGTCTGTCGAATTTAGAAACAAAAACCTCAAATCCAAAGGTTCCAACAAAGCTGAAGGATCTTCTATGCACGGGGTTGCTTGAGGGTCTAAATGTCTTTTATAAGGTGAAATACTTAATACCTAGTTTGATCCATTTTTTGTACTTTGTTATTAATTATTATTCTCTTTATTTTAAATATTTTAGCTTAGAGGTCAACAAGAACTTCAAGGAGTAATAAAGAGAAATGGGATATTGTGTTCATGTAATTTATGCAAGGGAGCTCAAGTAAGAGGTCTCAGAACTAAGTAATTATGAATTGATTTGAGTGATTTTGATGGTTTAACTGTTTCTTGTTGATGATATTAGGTTGTTACCCCAATTCAATTTGAATTGCACGCTCATAGTAAAAATAAACGCCCATCTGAATACATATATTTGGAGAATGGAAATAGCCTCAGAGACGTGTTGAACGCGTGCAAGATTGTTCATTCTAGTTTACTTGAACCAACGATCTTTAATGCCACGGGACGTTCAGATTTTAGAACTATGTCGGTTTGTTACAATTGCAAAGGTAGTTTTCATCATTTCTTTAATATTATACATTTCACTTTCTTATAATACATTCTTTTTTTATGTCTTTAGGTTTAATTCCTGAAGCTGGTGTTGCCAAATCAATGGTTCTTTGTGACTCATGTGATGTACCTAAGGAGGCAGAAATCAGTGATTGTCATATCAGTTATAACACTCCAAGGTGATTCTGATAGCCCTGAAAATTAGCAGAAAGATAGCACATTTGATTTAGTGCATACTTATGTTATACTTACTAGCGTTGCACAAACATTGGACATATTTTGCTATGAGTTGAGGTTTTAGCTCAAACTTCAAACGTTTTATTCAACTAATATACTTCTAATTTAATGAAAGTTGCATTTGGTTAATATTCAGAAGGCCAAGACAATATTAAGAATTCAGCCAATGATGTAAGATAATATACTTGTGAAAAATGAAATTGGAAGATTCATGCATTGATGCATATATATGGTTCTATCATCTTCTTCACACGAGCAAGCTATTTACTTGTTGATTTTTAATTTTTTTAGGCGTGAAACAGTTGTTTCATCTATTTCAATGGCCTCAAGTAGTCAACCAGAAATAAAGAATCCAAGAAGTGCTCAAATGTCTTCTAGCAATAAACCTCAAGAGAAAGCACATGGGCAGCTTACAAAAAAGTATTTTTTTTATGTATATTTTATTAAGAATAATCTATAATTTCATACGTGTAGATCATTTACATATGTGACATGTTCTCCTTATATCTGTTTATATCAGGTTACTGACTATTTTTGTGTACATTTTGTAGGGATTCGAGAATGCACAAATTAGTATTTGAGAAAAATGAGCTTCTTGACGGCAGTTATCTTTCATATGTTATTGATAAAAAGGTATATCTAGTATCTCATTAAAAAAATTCATTTTTATCCTACATGAACGAATTTTTTTCATAGTTGTTATGGATGAAGCAAAGGTATTTTGACAGTGAAGTTAGCTTTTCTTTGTAAGATTTTTAACCCTATATTGGATTCTTGTTATTGAGCAGAAAAAGCTCGAAGGTCACAAGGAAGGTTCTGGCATCTTCTGCTCGTGCTGCAACAAAGTGGTACTTTGGTCTCTAGTGTTATTTCGAAATTTCAAAAATAATTTTTGTTCAGTATAGTGTAAAATAGCTTGAGTTACATTTTTATTGTTATCAACAGGTTAGCCCGTCAATGTTCGAGGCTCATGCAGGTTTTGCATCACGTCGTAATCCGTGAGTAATTCTTAGATTTGTATCGCTAATCTGCTATTGGATTTCAATATCATTTATGAACCATTAGCTAGAATTTCTACTACTTTACTCGTGGAGATATTTATCAGGTTTTAATAATTTTATTGAATGTAGATTATTTGCACATAAGAGGTTTTGGATAAAAACAATTGAACTTAGCCCACATCAAGCACATAACTTAAGAGTATAACTTTAGCCCTAATAGGCTTAAGGTCTGGACGGAGCTAGCCTCTCCGCCATTTTTTGCACAAATTTTGTGCTATTGACCAATGATCTATATGCATGAGATTTATGTGCAAATATTTTTTAAATATTTTAATTAAAACATTAAAATGAGAGAAATGAGTTTATAATGTCAAGTTATAGTTCCTCAATAATATACCCAACAAGTTAAATTTTGGAATGAATGAACATTGAGTGCAATGGCCATGTTTAAAGATGGTTTTCCCATAAGTATTAGATATGCAAATATTTATTTTCTTGTGAAGGATAAGAAAATAAAAGTTTTCCCTTTTTGCCTCGCATGTCAATAAATATATATATTTTGATTGAGTTGTTGTTTTCTTGAAAAATGAGTACAAGCATGTTGCATTATAAATGGAGTAGGGTAACAAAGTTGAGGATTTGAAATAAGGAATCAATAGATTGAGGTTTATAAACATAAAACTACTTAAAGTTGTGTTTGCCACTTAAAGTAATCATCTACCTGAGTTCAACCTATCTATTTGGCCATCATAATTCTCAGACTTACACTAAGCGAGAGGACTTTAAGGGCTATTTATAAAAAGAGGGGGGGTATATTATGAATAAGTTTGGTTGTATTCGGTCCTAGTTTTATCTCAATTTGAGGCTTTCGGTGAAACTTGTGAAACTCAATTTGAACTATTTTCAATGGCAAATTGAGATGGTAAAATACTTAAAAAATAATGCTCCATCTATCCCATATTTTTTGCTCCTATTTCCTTCAAGGGATGTTTCAAAACAAACTCCCTTTCCTTAAATGAAAAAATTCTTTTAAAAAATACCCTCTCACATAAAGTAATGATTTGACACCAAAATTTCTCAACCACTGCTTTTGAGGGCAAAATGTAAAGATAGTTAAAAAGTTTACTTTTTTAACTCTTATCTAAAACTCTGTGAAAAAGTAAAAAGAACAAAAGTAATGGGATTGATGATGGAGTAGTTAGTAAGTTTGAAAATTTGATATTTGGTTTAGATTGGGGATGGTTATGAGGGAGAAAAGTAGATAGTAAGTAACAAGTCAACTAGTTCGTAAGTATGAAAAGTAAGTATCAAATGTCAAATCAATATCTTTGTAGATCTCATGTGTGGTTGGGCAGGTTTTAACCTGGGCCGAAACCTGGCTTTGAGTCGAAACCTATCCAAAGCCATGTCCTGATGGTGTTTAGCCCAGCTTTGGTGAGCTCAGAATGGGGCTTAAGTGGTGTAGTTGTTTAAGCTTCCAAGACAGGTTTTCAAGCCCATGGATATTGCTTCTAAGTACATCGAGTCGGACGTTTGGGGGACCATTACCCATAAGCTATCTAAACTTATTGAATGACCCAACTCATATAAAAGCTTAAGCTGTTAGAGAAAGGAATCATTTAACATATATCACTTAACACGCCCCCTCACGTGTAGGCTGTATATATTTTGATCAAGCCTAACACGTGGAATTTATAAATGGGTGGCGAAGAGATAACACAAGACCTCGTTTGGTCTGAGCTCTAATACCATATTGAATGAGCAACTCATCTAAAAGCTTAAGTTGTTAGAGAGATGAATCATTTAATATATATCACTTAACAAAACTTGATTAATTTTTCATTACCCCTACTTTGATTTGTAGTTATATGAACATATTCACATCCAATGGTGTATCTCTGCATGAGCTATCCATTGAACTATCTAAAAAGGTCTCTTCAAAGAAAAAGGATGATCTATGTTCTACATGTGGGAAAGGCGAAACCATCATATTTTGTACGACATGTCCTCGAGCTTTCCACATTGGTGAGTGTATTTGTTATTTGCTAGCATGATTCTTTTCATGTCATTCCAAACTTGCTGCTCTTCAATAAGTTATCCTTTAAATTTTACATTGTTTGAAATTGACACATTTATAATAATACATGGAGGTAAATTGCATATTTATAATATCACAGGGAGATGAATTACCATATTTTTTTTTTAATTTAATTTTATCTGAAGGCTTAAAAGGGGGATATTATTGTCAATTCATTTTTTTCTGAAAGCTTAAAATATCTAGAGAGACTGTGTAAATCAATTTCAAAATCACAGGGGGGTAAATTACTCTTTTCAAATCTCAGGTAAGGTAAATTGAACATTATGATAATCACATGGGGTATATTACCATTAGCCCTGTAATTAATGCATATCAACATTGATGTCCTCCTAGCATTTAATTCATGTTTTCCTGAAATGTTTTTTCCTGAGTTCCTACAAAAACAGATACAAAATTTTGTTCATCTCGCAGGATGCGCTTCTCTTGCATGTATTCCTGAAGGCTTATGGCATTGCAGATTCTGCCGAAATAAATTTCAAAAGGAAAAATTTGCAGAGCACAATGCCAATGCAATTGCTGCTGGAAGGGTTGCTGGAGTTGATGCTTTCGAGGAAATAAACCATCAGCGCATTCCGATTGCTGGAAAAATGGTGGATGAAATTGGTGAATGTTCACTTTGCAGGTTGTGTTTCTGCTCCTATCTATAGATATTAAATTCAAATGTTTTGTTGTTCTCGTCAAGTATCAATTATCTCGATGAAAAATGAACCATTAAAAATAATAAAGTCTCAGGTTGTAAGGCTCTTCAGTAAAGGCTTTAACTCTGCAAATGGGTTAATGGAAATTTACCCCTCTGTGATATTCATAATATTCAATATATCCTCTGTGATTTGAAAAAGAGCAATTTACCCGCTTATAAAAAATTTATTTACCCCCTTGAGCCGAAATTGAGAGTGGCATGAAAAGTGTTTTGTAACATAGGGGGTAAATAGCAACATTAATCATAACACAGGGGGTAAATTACCACATTATCATAATACAGGGAGGTAAATTGTCACATATAAACATTTCAAGGAGGCAGTGTGAAACTTTTATAAAATTATAGAGGGATAAAATGCTATTTTTTAAATTACATGAAGGTAAATTGAACATTATGAATATTAGAGCGGGTAAATTGTCATTAACTCTATAAACAAACATTAAATTTAAATATTTTATAGTTCTCTTAAAATAACAATTATATCGATGAAAAGTGAACCATTGAAATAATAAAGTAATTTCCATTATAGTGTTTTTTATTTTTTTATTTTTTCATTTTTGTTATTTTTTTTACTTTCTATTTTTATGAGTGGTATGGGTTTTGGTTCTCATGCAGGGGTCATCATTTCTCCGACTCGGGTTTTGATGACTACACAGTTATTATATGTGACCAGGTATCTATGTGTTTTTTAATTTTCTATTTCAAATCAGGCTTCTTGTTATTAAATTATCATGTTTTATGAACATTATTTCTCTTATTGGTAGTGTGAGAAAGAATACCATATAGGTTGTCTGAGACAGCACAACATTGATAATTTGAAGGTACTACTTAACCAATGTTTATGGTTCCTTATTTTTTGAATTAGATAATAAGGAAATTGCACTTTTCATACCAAACATTCACTTATTTTATATATTTAGTATCATACTTTACGAAAAAAACACATTTACTACCATGATTTCACTTTCTTTGACACATTTCCTATCTCCGTCTTATTTACAATGCCAAGTTTCGTGTTCTTTATATGGCTGGAGAGATCTTGACGAGATTTCTAACAGTACAAGTTTCAGGTTCCCGAAATGCAATAAACAATCTGCAAAAAATATAAAAGTTTGATATGAAAAAAGTGCAATTCCCTCATTTGATAATTCA
This sequence comes from Penstemon newberryi var. newberryi, assembly GCA_030819805.1. Classification (NCBI taxonomy): domain Eukaryota; kingdom Viridiplantae; phylum Streptophyta; class Magnoliopsida; order Lamiales; family Plantaginaceae; genus Penstemon; species Penstemon newberryi. The sequence continues at coordinate 32,123,144 of JAUALY010000006.1, read as the reverse complement.
CTTGCTATTTTCTTTTTTATTTTTTATCAAAACTTAATTGCTTTTGTAAATGAATGTTACCATGCACTCTACAGGAAATTCCGGAAGGTAAATGGTTTTGCTGCACACAATGCAATAATATTGGTTCCACTCTCCTGAAGTTGATAGAAGATGGTGAAAAAATACTTCCACAAAATTGTCTGAACCCTGTGAAAAAGAGACATGAGAAAGAAGGTTCATATAATCTTGAGCTCGATATAAAGTGGAGGCTCCTAAATAGGGCAGCGGCTTCCGAAGACAACAAAGGGTTACTTTACGAAGCTAAAACTATTTTTCGAGTAAGTGCTTTTGATCTTAGATGATCAATATTTCAATGGGTTTTTGGCAAGTTAACTCCCTGTGATATGTCTAATGGACAATTTACCTCTCTGTGATATGAAAATATATAGGCAATTTTTCTCCCTGTGATATAAAATAATTAGCAATTCACTCTATAATGCGACTGAGACTTTATTTACATGTAAAAAATGAACAATTTAACCTTGCCTTAACAACATATTAACCTCACTTTACCCCCATTTGATATGTGTAAATTGGCAATTTACCTCTTTGTGATATGTGTAAATGGGCACTTTAACTCCCTGTTATATTGCATAATAAACATTTTACCCCCCTCGAAAAAATGTTAAAATCAAGAGGAGGGCAATGTGCTTCTTTAATAAAAACAAAAGGAGGTATCTTGCAGGAGCATGATTTATCACATTGAGTTAAACTGCCTATTTTTCTATTCACTCATAATTCAATGGATTAACTTCCTATTAAATAGTTGTTTCCAGTGCACATCTAAGTTTTCTGCTTTTATCGAAGAACACGTGATTTTAATGGTTTTACTATATTAAGCAAGTACTTATCCATAGTTGATTTCTATTTATAAATGTACTGCAGGAACGTTTTGGTCGTCTTGTCGATTCCAGAACAAGTGACCGTGATCTTATTACCTATTCCGGCGAGAGCAATCCTGATCTTATTACCAAAATGGTTTATGGGTAAACGGAGTTGTACTTTACTTTCTTACATGCCTTATTATGCCTTGTTAACTATCATAGGCCTAATGACAATAATTTTGCAGGAGCATGTCTGATGATCATAATTTTGGGGGCATGTATTGTGCCATGTTAATGGTCAAGTAAGCACCATTCTTCTATCCAATTGCACTGATAATTCTTGACTTCTCGTCGATTCTTATGTAGTTTATCTTTGCAGTTCTTTGGTGGTGTCTGTTGGGCTTGTTCGGATTTTTGGCGAGGAAGTGGCGGAGCTTCCTCTGGTCGCTACAAGAAGTAATTTTCAAGGAAAGGTAGTCATACTCAATTGTGTAGCTAATAAGACATATGTCATGCTTGCCTTCTTTTATTTTTTAATTTAATGCACAAGGATTAGAAGTTAAGAAACACCGGACCAGACCGGTCGGTTCGATCGGTTTAACCGATAATCGGTTTCCATTTTGATCTGGGCACCCTTCCAAAACCAGTCTTGTTCCTGACCAGTTCAACGAAAAAAATCGATCAGAAATCAGTAAAACCAATGAACCCTGGTTCACTTGCAACAAAAAAATTAAATAAAAAGTTATGAATTTTTTACTCATTCACTAATCCCAAATTTCAGATATTTGCATGTTCTTTCATAAAACGGTTTAGGTGACAAAATTTATCCAATATTTTCTCTTTTATATAGGCAATTAGTAATAAAAATTATTGTTTTGATATGGTGTTTATCATAGTTTGAATAATTTTTTTAATATTATGTTATCATAGTTGTAAGTTTGAATAGTTTGCGTATATTATGTCTAGGTCTTTGTTTTATATATATGATGGTTTATTTTGGAGTTTGTTGTCTTCTTGTGGAATATTGAGGTGATAATTCTTGTTTGAACATGTTATATTGAATTTATAATGTCATAAGTACTTGTGTTTACCAGTAACCAGTAATGTTATTGGTTCGATGTCTGGTCCGATTTTTAAAACGCTAATATATATATATATATATATTTTTTTTTTTTTTTGCAGGGATATTTTCAGTCACTGTTCAATTGTATAGAGAGTCTTCTCACATCTCTTAAGGTGAAGAACTTGGTGCTTCCTGCTGCACATGAAGCTAAATCGATGTGGAAACGGATATTTGGATTTGAAAAACTAAGCCATAAACAGGTCTTTTCGCTTTTTAGTCTTACTAGTTAGAGCCAACTAGAATTTATTTTATTATTGATGCTTGTATTTGTTTGTGCCCCACAGATGAAGCCATATAAGAAGTACCCAATATTAGCTTTTAAAGGAACATCATTTCTGCATAAATCAATCTCCAGTCCTTGAAAAAAAAGTTTTTGGTTCTGTGGTGGATTGAGATTAAATTGTAGAGATTGTCAGATTGAAGTTTCAGATTTTCAAGGAGGTTATATGCTATAATTTGTACCAATCTGCACAAGTGTTTCTTTTCTTTAAGAATTAGTTTTACAGTATTTTGTCATTGCTCATAATGTTGCATATTATCTTCTTCCTAATTTATACCCTTTTTCTATCAATATTATATCATTTGATCAGTCGAAAATTGTAAGGCCTTTTTGCACATCTGTTTTCCAGCTTTACTCTACTAGTTTCATGGAATTTAACAAATGATTGTTTACAGTGATATTAATATTGTTTACTATACATGAACAAGCACCTATTGTTTGATAGTTTATGATCTATTTCCATTAGTAGATAGACAGGTGAATATTTTGATGGTGCAATGTGTTTTGTGCTTGTCTTAACCATAATAAGAGGACTAAAGTGTTTTGCTCTATGTTAGAAAGTGTAAAAAAACAATTCTAGTCTTTTAACTTTTGCAAATACGTGAAAATGGGACACATGTAGTTCTGGTAAGCAGTTTACATCTTTTATGTTTTAAGATGTCGTAATTTTAATCCTCTTACCCGCAATTTTAGTCCTAAATTTATCAAAATTAAATTAGTGTACTTAAATTGTTACGCAAGCAAATAAATTATGGGGTTTTGTTACACGAGAGCAACGGGTGATTTTGAAGCTATTGGCATAGACTAAGAAAAAGGTACAAAGTCAATAACAAATCCAAGCTAAAATATACAAGAATGTAATTTGGCAAATAATCGTTACAAATCCCCGGCAACGGCGCCAAAAAATTGTTGCGCTCCAAATACTACTACGCAACACGCAAGTACACTACAAGAAAAACTGGTTTCAGCGACAATGGTTATTGGTTGTTAAAAGAGAGAAAATGGTCACTAAAAGCTACAGCTACCAAGACACGGTTCGTCACTCATAGTGGCTACTAAAAGTCCTCAGCGACGAATTACTAAATTGGACGCTAAAAATATTTGTTTCAGTGACCAAATACTCTCGGTCTCTATTGATATCACCATTAGCAACAATATTTTACTCGCTAATGTGAACTTTCATGGTCACTATAGCATTCTCTTGGTAGTTGTAGCTATACTGATAGCAACCCCAATTTATCTTTTAGAAACCAATCAAACAATGGTCTCTAAAAACTACGGACATTAGCAACAATTTTTTCCTCGCTAATGTGAGCTTTCATGGTCACTGTAGCATTATCTTGGTAGCTGAAGCTAGACATATAACAACCATATGACTCTGATTGGTAAAAAAATAATATTTTATCAACCACATTATTCTGCATATAGCAACCACATGATTTTTGTTGCGAAAGAATGATCTTTTACCAACCATGTCATTCTGCATAGCAATCGTATGATTTTAGTTTGTAAAAATTGAATGTTCAATGACCAGAAGTACTTATAGATTTCTAATAACGAAACAACTATGAATAATATCATGAAAAATTAAAAACAGAATACACTAATGATAGTCAAATCCAAAATGATGTTTTACAATCGCAAAATAGCTGTGGCTAAGGAGTTATAAAAAACTATTAATATTAATCATGGAAAATAGTTACACTGAGTGATTTCTATGTGACATCCCTAATTCATGCGCTAGAACAAATCTCTTAGATCTTTGCCGGACGAGCATCATGTTGTTGGCGCCAAATAGTTTATTCATGAATCTTGATTTGGTGCTTATATCATACTCCATTGCTCAAGATGTGGGAGTACAGTGGAGCTAACGCCAATGGTATACTACAGTCAACGATACAGGTCCAATCTGTTAGTTAATGATCCTAAAAAAAAATGTTGGTCAATGTAAATAAACCGAAATGTAAATTGATGCATGATCATTGTAGTATTATTTTCCAAAATAGGGGAGGAGTTTTTCACTCTTTATTTCCTCTAGTGGTAGAAGATGCCAAACAAAAAGGCAGATTAATACTAAACAATCTCTGTAAAATCTGTAGAAAAATATACAAACAAGATGACAAAAGAAATCATCAGCTGCATTGCATCATAAACAACGTTACCAGATAGAGCCAACACTTAATTAGACCAATAGTAACTCTAAAAGAGGATAAAACCAGGCGCAAAGAAAAAAAATAATAAATTTACAAACCATTCTTTCCAGAGTTGAAAAATGTGTCTTGAAGAGTGTCATGGTCGGGTTCATTATTACTTGAGGAACAGGCTCGGGTCTTATCAACGGGTTCACTAGCTCATCCTGTCACCATTTGAAAGAATAATTGAAATAAGATATAATCAAAACTAATAAGATCCAAATGATACTTAAAGAAGCTTCAACTGAAGCATGAAATTTTCACCAATTCAAAAGAGTACTTCAATGACCAACTACAAATAGATGAAAGAGTGCATATATACCGTGAGTTCTTTCACTAGTGGAGCAGTCTGATTGGGTTATGCTTTGAGATATTTTTGTCCTCCAATATTGTATAATAAGAAAAGAAGCTTGATCCTCCTTAAGTCTAAAGTTGTTGTAGGATCCCTAGCGCTTTACCACTACACCAAAAGCAATTGCTGTTAATGAGGGCGCAACTATTAATCTTTAACCCAAGGTTGATTCCTGTAGGGCACCCCCTACAGTTCACAACGGCAGCGCAGAGCCCCACACTAAGCGGTGGACGGACATGAGGGGCTTCGTAAGAATTCACGTGGATCCTCGGGTCTTCTCCGTGAACCTCGGCAAGTTGGGTTGCCAGACTCCGATGTAGCAATAGCGCCACAGCGAATCCGTAAGGGTGACTGCTGGAACCCCATAAATCCCAACAATCTCCCCCCCAGCGGCACCCGGGCGGATTCGAACCTGCAACCTCTCTCTGATACCAGTTGTAGGATCTCTAGCGCTTTACCACTACACCAAAAGCAATTGCTGTTAATGAGGGCGCAACTATTAATCTTTAACCCAAGGTTGATTCCTGTAGGGCACCCCCTACAGTTCACAACGGCAGCGCAGAGCCCCACACTAAGCGGTGGACGGACATGAGGGGCTTCGTAAGAATTCACGTGGATCCTCGGGTCTCCTCCATGAACCTCGGCAAGTTGGGTTGCCAGACTCCGATATAGCAATAGCGCCACAGCGAATCCGTAAGGGTGACTGCTGGAACCCCATAAATCCCAACAACAGTACTGCCATAACAAATAGTAGAAATATTCAAGGGTAATTTAATTCCTCTTTGTCTATAGAAAAAGAAAAAAGGAAACCAAGAAGAGAAGTATGGAGACATCTCAATTCGGACGACATTTTGAGTGAGATCCACATCACCCAACATAAAACTTATGCTTTTTCCTCTTGTATAAAGCTGCTACTTCATACAATAATATTTTAGCTAGAAAAAAGTCATGTTCTTTGCTGAAGAGGTCATTCAAATAGCATGGCATATACACGTCAAACCACATGTTTAAGGGAATAAATAATTTTAATGAGACATGGTGACTTTAATGAACAATTCTCCAAAGTTCTCAGACATATTATATCTAAAAGAGGCTAAGGAGAGCTTAAAGAAAGTCAACAAAATGGAATGTTGTAATTAAGAACAGTCTTCTGGAATAAATTCAACACCTTACAAGACTTTAAGAAAATAGTAAACACAAGTAATTAGAGCTATTGGAAATAATCTATAATTCAATTACAAAAGCTCATTTAACTTTGATTCGTTATACATAATATTTCATCTTGAGCCATATTTATCTTTTAGTAGCTTTCAAAACTCATCTCAATTCCATTCAATATGCCAAATTATAAAAAAATATATATGAAAATAACAAGGACTCAAGCTTGAAGTAGTTTCGACTCAATTAGAGAGGTTCATTCGTTTAATAATCACAAACCAAAAATAATCTCAAGGTTCACACTACAAATTACAAACCCAGGTTTGGGTTTAATCTAATCACCATCAACAATATTCCAATTAAACATGCGTGAAAGTTCACCAAATCACCAAGGGCTTGTGTAGCATAATGCAAAACCAAAATCTTATACAGGTGTAATAATGCTAAAACAAAACAAGTAAAAAATCACACCCCATAATGTACCTTAACTGAATTCCGTCACAATTTATGGTCCCATCAGAAATTCAATTCTTTTCCTTCACCCATTCAAGCACAACTAAAATTTGTTTTATTGGTTTTCTAAAATCACTAAATTTTTAATGGAAAATTGATACATTTTGAATATTTAAACACGTGAAATTCCACAATCCTTCATCTTTTTTAACAAGAAGTTAACCAGAAATAGAGTCATTACTTACCTTCTTTAATTAATTAAGATCCAAATTGAAGTCAGTTCCTTCGGAGCACTTAAGGAATGAGGCGACGTCGAATCTTCAATTCAAATATTCAATTCGCGGAGAATGAAAATTGGGTGTTAGGCGCACAACCGGCGAAGGAGAGGATGTGCCATAGATTGTGAACGAATGAGGATTGGGGTTGGGGAAGCTAGGAGGTGAAAACGAATATGGAGAATGAAATTGGGGATTAGGGCTCGTTTTCTCTGGTGCTACTTTAGTGAGTAGTTATTATTCTTTTCTTTTTTCCTTTTCTAAAATAACATGTGGGTAATATAACAAATTAGTGATTTAAAAAATTTCAAATTTCAAATTTCAAATTAATAGGAGTACAAGTTATAAAGAAAAAACAAAAGGGTTAGTTATCACTAACACGAGCTCCGCTCGTTATATTTTATAATATTTTTATATGCTGAGTCGAGTTCGTATCGAAATTCAAAAGCTATCAAAATCTATTTGATTTTGAAACTTGATTGGTATCAAGAATATAGTTAAAAACATTTTTTTATCGATCAAACTAATTTACTGCTATTTTCACTCATACCTTTGGTATTTATAAATACAACCGGATAATTCATAACATAGACCCAAGCAATTTGTTTATATTAATGTTATTGTTTTGACTTATGAATATAATCTTAGCGACGATCTCAAATTTGTTGCTATGAGTATATTTTTAACAACTATCTAAAACTTGTTGCTATAGTTTTTTTTCAATGACCATCTCAAATTTTGTCGCTGTGAGTATAGTTTTAGCAACCATTCTAAACTTGTTGCTATGAGTATACACACAGCTACCATTTTGGTTGCTAAAATGGTTGCAAAAGATCTTTGTCTATTGCCACCATAAAGATGCTTGCTAGAAATATCAATCTTTGTTGCTATGCTCTTGTCAAACTTTTGGCTACCATTGACAGCTACAAATTGTTTGTTGGTTGCAAGAGGATTGACGCAACCTTGTCTTAGCAACCGCTTTGTTTTTGGTTGCAAAAGAAACATGTATAGCGACCATTTCATCTTCGTCGCTGAGAATTTGGTCACTAAAACCAATATTTTTTGTAGTGGTATACGGTCGTTACAAGTAATAAAATGATAAATGAGTGTCGAACCCACAAGGATTTGTTCAATAAATTACCAACCAATGTCTTGTTACTTCTACTTTGATTTATAAGTTGAGTTTGATAAACTGATGGTGGTTTTTTATATTAAAACTACAGTAAGGTGATTATGAATGATTTAAGCACTAAACTAACACTTGACTTGTTAATATGATAAAGGCTTCTAGGATTTTACATCACCTAGTTCAATTCAAGACAAATAACTCAATAATTGATGATTTATGCTCGTGTTTGCTAATCAAGGACTCACAGATGTTCGTATGTATCTTTCGAGTTGCATACAAACCTATCAAGTTTAACTAATACAATTTATGTCTAAATGGATTAAAATATAATCGAAGCATTAAACTTAAACCTTAAACGAACACAAAACGACATAGAACCAATAGATTTCACCTTAAAGTTGGCCAAACCCTAAGATGAATAATAAGCACAAAATCTGATTAACAAATACATATAAGCATCATATCAATCATCATATCATCATTTAATCAAGAATCAAACATAGAATCAATAAAACCCAAGAAAAGATGGATTAGCTACTCATAGCAATAAATACACAATTCATGAATAATAATGAAAGCCATAAATGTAAATGAACAAAGTAAGAGTTAGAATAAGCTTAATAGTTGAAATCTTCAACAACTTCTCCCTCAAGCCTTTAATGTCTTCAATGGATTGTAAGAAATAGTGGTGAAAAGTTATGGAGGGTAGAGAGAAAAAAGTGAGAGAAATTCTCTATGATTTCTCCCCATTCTTGCCTTAATAGCAAGACAAACTTCTAACCAATAATGTCTAAGTTGCCCTCAAAATCATGGGAACAAAGATCAAAAAGCCCCTTAAGTTGTTCATAATTACAATGGGAGTTAAAAGGGGAAAAGACAAAAATGCCCTCTAAACTTCGCAAAAGCATAGTTGCTGGAAGAGGGACCTTACCGTAGTGCATTTTTAACCTCACTGCGGTGAAAATCTGTTGCCTCACCGCGATGCGTTTTATGTGCACTGCGGTAAGGTCACTGAATGGGCCTTACTGCCTTCATTTTTTATTTTTCATTCTAGCTCCAGTTTGACTCACGTGGTAGGAAAAATGACTTGCATTCATTGCTACTCCCGAATCACTCTGAGATGTCGTTTCCTGAAAACACGGAGGAAAACGACCAAAACACGAACAAAAACACAAGAAACGAATATATGCCAAACAAAGGGGCCAAAGAGAAAAAAGACACAGAAACAAGCAAAGGCACGCAAAACTCGGATCAAAACAAGATATTTTGAGCTTAAGGAGGCACGTAATAACGACGTTTCATAGTTTTGGCTAGATTACATCTTAGGTGAATACGTCCCAATAGATCAAAATCATCGGTTCTATTTGCATGGACTCTTAAGATTAACAAAGAATCTCTCATAACCGTATATTTCAAACTTTATGTCCAAATCACATCATGAAACTACGTTGTAGGTAATTTTAAGAGTGTTTTCCCCTTTCTTGAACTAATGGACAATTTTAGTCCCTAGCTCTTTCTCACCATAGTTTGCTTTCTTTTTATTTACAACGATAGCATAGCACTTTGTGCTTAACAATGATATTACAATACAAAACTAGCACTAATGATGATGATTATTTGTGCTTCTTTATATATTTGCTTTTGTGGGCTACTAGCACCATTCTTTTTTCTTCTTTTGTGCATCACAAGGATTTTCTATTACAAAACTTGCCCTATTACAACGAAATAGAGTAATTACAAAAACGAACCGTGAATTTCATCATTAGAAGGCTTAGCCTTTCTTTTCTCTCATAGAAGTGTACACATTTTAGCAACTTCTCTACTCGTTTCTTTTAAGAGCTAGGCGTTCAAAGGTTTTTCATTCTTAAAAAGAGTTCACTCCCCCAAACTTAGGCTATTTTGCTATTTTCACACTTAGTATCAAGCCAAATATTGGAGAGAATCTAAGTAACGCAAAATGAGTCCTAGGTCCTATTATCACTAATGTTCTTCCTCCACTTTAGATACAACTTGACCTTAGCCAATGTGCTCAAAATTTGTAGAACATCTTCAAGGAATAAAAGGAATTTGAAAAAAATTTGGCAGGTCGACCTAGCATGTACGCAAATACTTGCGACCTCTCTCCCCCCAAACTTAGAACTCAAAATGTCTCCATTGTGTGAATTTAGAAAGACGGAAGGAGGTCGACACGAAAAAACCACGCTCAAAAGGAAAAATAAGCACACAAACGTAACAACAAAAATAAACCAAAATAAAGCGGTAAATCATTGAACACGGCTCTATTAAAACAGACAAGCATAGAAAACCAATCTCAGTCTCAAACAAGTCTTCAACCTAATAATCCAAAACAAACGAGCAACAAGGTCCAAATCTCCAAACAACAAAAAACAATATCAATACAAGTACGAAAATAAAGATAAAATATTGTAGCTCAATATAAACCGACGGGACTGCAATAATATAAAGGTAACGCCCCTTTTTGTTAATCATATAGCTCAAGCATCCCGTGGTTGCTCCGTGTCTTTACTGGTCTCGTGCGTCGTGGGCACGCTCCTCCTCCTCATCAATGTGCATCTCCTCTACATCGTCGGGGTCCTGTCCCGCGTGCTGGTGAAGGTTGGGACATTACGGAAAAGCGGGTAGTGGTAAGGCATCAAATCTGGCGTCTCCAAGCATTGCCCGGTAAAACATGTCCTGCTGAACACTCATGGTAGTGAGGAAATTTGACATGTACTCCGTCAAGTCATTCACGTCCCTTCGGAGAGCTGCCAAGCCTTGTCCACTGGGCATCTGCTATAGGTTTCAGGCTGAAGGGTTTGGTCTAGGCACATAGTTCCGATAAGTCAAGCCCAAAGTAGCACATATGGATGCATTGCTAATCGGTTTACCTAGCCGGCACACTTCCTGCATAACTTCAAAATCGACCCCCGCATTCTTACACAAACCATAAATTAGGTATGGGAAGATGAAGCTCTTCTTTTTTACTGACGTACGGTCAATGGTCTTCCTTAGTCCGACATAAATAACCTTGCCAAGATTGAATTTAAGTCCTTTAGTGAGGTCATAGATTAAGGGTACCCGATCATCACCATATGTGGTGTTATATGAGGTGGGGCGAGGTGAGAGCATACTACAATCGCCCAAGACTTGGCTTATGGCTTCATCCGACCTTGACGAAGTGGCTCGAATGTGATTACGTTGTCGATCGAGAGATAACCTTTCATTTTTGCTAAAAGATGTTTCTCAATTTTCTCAATATCCCATGTATGTAAAAGATCATTTGTTTTGTCATCCTGATCTACAGGCCACATAATTTGGTAGAAACCGTTGATGGCGTCTGGAGTAAACGAACCTCAACACCTCTAACCGTTGATGGCGTCTGGAGTAAACGAACCTCGTGGTTTTCGCAAAATGGGCATTAGCAATGAACTCACGTGCTATCTCACCGAGGAATGTATCTTGCACAGGCCATTGAAGAAGGGCATTCCAACCCCGCTCCCCAATTTGATCGTACAGATACGGATATGTCGCTCTATTATAAGTGATATACCTTTCGGCCAAAAATTTCTTTTCTAAATCCTCATAGAATGAGTCCTGAGCCGTCTTTGACAAGAAACGATTGCTATCATAATCCTCCTCTTCTACCACTTTTTCTTTCCCTTTCAAATTCCTTGTCCATTTAGAAGGTGCATGTGAACTTCCACCCCTAGTCCTCGGAATATTTTCAACGTATTTGAAATCACCTAAACTAAAAAACAATCAATTCACAAGTGCCTCCCACTATTTAACAAACAAAACCAAGAAAGAATGCACACTAATAATCAAGGAATTTTCATTTAAGCGTTTCATCGAACACCTTGTCTGCACCCAAAACTTACTCATTTCAAACAATGTCTTCCAAATTCTTCACCAAAAGTGCAATACCACAATGGAGTTAAACCCTGCTTACCTTTGGATACACAAAAACGATTGATATTGAAGAATTTTTACTTTTTGAAGTTTTAGGGGTGTTGTTTGGTTTTGGGTGAATTTGAGGGGAATCGAGGGTTTTGGGGTGGTTGTGAGATTGGAGGAGTTGAGTGGAGGGTAGTTTGAGAGATTGAGTGAGGTGGTGTGTTGTTGGAGAGATTGAGTGAGTGAGAGAGAGTTTTGGGAGAGGGGAGTTTTCGTGGGAGAGAGTTTTGAGAGTGAGGGAAGGGGTGGGAGTTTTTGTGTGTATTATTTGCCCCGGGAGAAAGCACGCCGTGGTGAGCATTTTTCTGACCGCGGTGAGATGCACTCCAAAACTACTTTTCTTCTCTAGAAAATTGCCACTGCGGTGTGTTAGAAAATCACCGCGGTGAGATAATTATTATTAATTAATTAATTTTTTTTTAAATGAACCTTACCGCGATGAGACAAGCGAACTACTTGAACTCAGCCTCCGGAAAAAAGACAACCGCGGTGTGTTTTAGGTTCACCGCGGTGCATTTTTTCCAGAGAGTTTCCAGAGTTTTGAACTCAAAACTCACGGCGGTGAAGTGGTATCCTCACCGCGGTGAGTTCTGGGTTCAAAACTTGAAAACTTTCGAGGACAACAAAAATTTAAACACTCACCTCGATTTCAATTAGCTCACTTACATAACTCCGACTCGCATTTCCATGCTCGATTTCACGACGTTGTCGTGCACAATCATTACCTACAACAAGACACACAAAAATGAAAAATCAAACGACACGACACGACAACAACAAAAACAACACAAAGAACAAAACAACGAAAGGAAAACAAAAGGCTTAGGTTGCCTCCCAAGAAGCGCTTGTTTATAGTCGTGAGCTCGACTTGTTACGTCGATACTAGCTTGAGTGACTTTGAATCCCTTTCGGACTCCATTTGACTCTCCTTGCTCCATTCTTCATGCCATCGCAAGCTAAGGGCTTGGGAGAACATTGTTCATCCTTCTTTGTTTCCTCCTAATTGATTTTCTTCCTTTTCTCCGGATTCTTCTTTCGATATCTTTTCTTCTTCCTTAGGACCACCTTGAATGGTTTGGCTTTTGTGGTTTCTTTATGGACTTCATCATTCTATGTCTCATTCTTTCTCACCTTGTCAATCATGTAACATATATCGGGGGTTATAGAATTAGGAATATCACCAAATGAATTAAATTTAACCTCCTCGTTTTCCACACGCATAGTGGGTTCTCCTTTTGACACATCTTTGAGATGTTGTCCCATGGCTAAGAATGGTCTTCCTAAGATGATTGGGACATCTTCGTCGGCCTCACAGTCTAGAATGATTAAGTCAGCCGGAAATATGAATTTGTCAGCTTTTACTAGCACGTCTTCGATTTTACCCTCTGGGCACGTAATAGAACGATCGACTAATTGAAGTGTCACGGTGGTTGGCCTAGCTTCTCCAATTCCCAATTTCTTGAACACCGACATAGGCATGAGGTTTATACTTGCGCTTAAATCACACAAGGCTTTCCCTTGGTATTTATCTCCAATGGCAATCGGGATGGTGAATTTTTCGGGGTCCTTTAGCTTTGGAGGAAGTTTCTTTTGGACCATGGCACTACATTCCTCGGTCAAAGCAACAGTTTCAAATTCTCCAAACTCATTTTCTTTAATAGCACATCTCCATGAACTTCGCATACTTTGGAATTTGCTTGAGAGCTTCTACCAAAGGGAAATTTATATGCAATTGTTTCAAAATGCCCAAAAAAAATTCGAATTGTTTTCCTCTTTCTTCTTTTAAAACTTTTGAGGGAAGGGAGGAGTTGGGTTGCTTGTCGGAATGGGTGTCGAAAGAATTGGTTCTTTTGGTGTTTCTTCTTTCAATTCCACTTCATTGGCTATTGGTTCCTTATTTCCTTGTTGAATCACATCCGTCTCCATCGAATTCTCATTAGGCATGATCGGACCTTCTTACTCTTTTCCACTTCTCAAGGGAATAGCCTTGCAATGTTCAATTGTCCCTTGATTCGGCGATTCGGTTGTACTCGGCAAAGCTCCCAGGGGTCTTACACTTAAAGCTTGTGCAACTTACCCTATTTGCATTTGAAGATTCCCTAATGCCCCCGAGTGTTCTTGCAACTGTTTGGAGACCTCTTCCAATTTTGAATCATTGTTTGCCATGTATTTGGTGGTGTGCTTCATGAACTCACCAAATGCATCCTCCCATGATGGTTTTGATTCTACGGATTCTTTTTGTCTTTCTTGAAATCCGGGAGGCGCGGAGGATTGATGGCCCTCTTGATATTGTTGCTGGCTATTATTCGGATTTCTCCAAGAGAAGTTTGGATGCTTTTGCTAATGTGGAACATAGTTGTGATATGATTGATGCCCTTGATTGTTTCTGTGATTGTTCCCAAGATAGTTCACGACTTGGGATTTCCAGGACACATTTCATATGTGTGAGTTCCTCCACATGTCACACAACTAGGTGAAATGGTTTGCACTTGTTGGATCACATCCGACTTTTGACCAAGTTTGTCTACTTTGTTGCTCAAGTTCGCCATTTGGGCACATAATGCCGTGATTGCATCCAACTCTAACTTTTCGGGAGTCGACTTTGAGGGGATTGCCCTCTCGGATGTCCATGAGTGATTGTTAAAGGACATTCTATCAAGAATTTGGTGGGTTTCATCATAAGTCTTGGCTAATATAGCACCACCCGCGGTTGCATTGACTAAAGCTCTAGTGGACCCATGCAACCCATTGTAAAAAGTTTGCATTAGAATCCATTCGGGTATGGCACTAGCTCTTTGAATCTCTCCCACGCTTCATATAATGATTTTTGCTCTATTTGTTTAAATGCTAGAATGTCATTCCTCAATTTAGTGGTCTTCGAAGGAGGGAAGAATTTTCTCAAGAATTTATCGGTTAGATCATCCCACGAAATAATGGAGTTGGGAGGTAGAGAATCCAACCAAACTTTTCCGACATCTTTCAATGAATATGGAAATAGCATTAACCTCAAGGCCTCTTTTGTTACGCCCACAGTGATGAACGAATCACTAATCATCAGAAATTGCTTCAAGAGAGCATGAGGGTCTTCACTCGGATGGCCTCCAAATTGACTTGCGCCGTTCAACATGTTGAACATTACCGGCTTAAGATCAAAGTTAGACGTCGTAATGGTAGGCATGACGATACTAGAACCTAGCCCATCCAACTTAGGTGCTCCATACTCATTAATAGGTCGATTTCTATTATTTGGCTCCACATGGACAATGTGTAGTGGGTTCCCCATACCCGGATTATCACCTTAATTTTCCATAGGTCAATGTGTAGTGGGTTCCCCATACCCGGATTATCACCTTAATTTTCTTTTTCTTCTTTGCCTTTTCTCGCTTTCTAAAGTTCCGCTTAATCTCCGGATCAACAAAAGCAACGGGTGATTTTGAAGCTCTTGGCATACACTAAGAGAAAGGTACCTATGAAAACAAAAACACAAAGTCAATAACAAGAACTTATTGCACTCCAAAATTTATAAAATATACAAAAATGTGATTTGACAAATAATCGTTACCAATCCCCGGCAACAGCGCCAAAAACTTATTGCGCTCCAAATTCTAGTATGCAATACAAGCAACTATACAGTCGTTACAAGTAATAAAGTGATAAATGAATGTAATTATGAATGATTTAAGCATTTAACTAATACTTGACTTGTTAATATGATAAAGCTTCTAGGATTTTACATCACCTAGTTCAATTCAAGACAAATAACTCGATAATTGATAACTTTTGCTAGTGTTTGCTATTCAAGGATTCACGGATGCTCGTATGTATCTTTCGAGTTGCATACAAACCTATCGTGTTAAACTAATCCAATTTATGTCTAAATGGATTAAAATATAATCGAAGCATTAAACAAACCTTAAATGAATACGAAACGACCTAAGTATATGTCTATCTTAGAAACGAATCACAATCCGATTTCATAATCAAATTCTCAAAATCACTATGTCTAGCAATCAAGAACCAATAGATTTCACCTCAAAGTTGGCCAAACCCTAAGATAAATAATAAGCACAAAATTGGATTAACAAACACATATAAGTATCATATCAATCATCGTATCATCATTTAATCAAGAATCAAACATAGGAGCAATAAAACTCAAGAAAAGATGGATTAGCTACTCATAGCAATAAATTCATCATTCATTATATTAATGAAAGCCATAAATGTAAATGAACAATGTAAAAGTTAGAATAAGCTTAGTAGTTAAAATCTTCAACAACTTCTCCTGCAAGCCTTTAATGTCTTCAATGGAGTGTAAGAAAAAGTGATGAAAAGTTATGGAGGCTAGAGAGAAAAAAGTGAGAGAAGTTCTCTATGATTTCTCCCCACTCTTGCCCTAATAGCAAGACAAACTTCTACCCAATAATGTCTAAGTTGCCCTCAAAATCATGGGAACAAAGATCAAAAAGCCCCTTAATATGTTCATAATTACAATGGGAGTTAAACTTTCCAAAAGCAGAGTTGCTGGAAGAAGGACCTCACCGCGGTGAGTTTTTAACCTCACCGCGGTGAGTGGTGAAAATTTGTTGCCTCACCGTAGTCCTTTTTATGTGCACCGCGGTGAGGTCACTTAATAGGCCTTATTGCCTTCATTTTTCATGTTTCATTTTTATTCTAGCTCCAGTTTGACTCGCGTGGTGGAAAAAATGACTTGCATTCATTGCTATGGATACTCCCGAATCACTCTTAGATGTCGTCTCCTGAAAACCACGGAGAAAAACGATCAAAACACGAACAAAAACACAAGAAACGAACAAAGGCCAAACAAAGGGGCCAAAGAGGAAAAAGACACGAAAACAAGCAAAGACACGCAAAACTCGGATCAAAACAAGATTTTTGGGCTTAAGGAGGCACGTAATAACGTTGTTTTCACGGCGTTATCAATTTTTCGAGTGATAATGAAATCCAATAAAGTTAAACTTATATATTTGGGAGATTTCAAAAATAAAAATTATTTTTCAGGGTTGTTTTTTGGATGATTTTTCAAATTTCCTTAGTTACACGTCTCACTCACATGATGTTCTTTTATTAGGTAATTTTGGGAAGATATTTAACGAGAATGGACCAAAATACCCTCCCAAAAATGAATCAAATGGCAAGAAAAATGATCAGGGTGCAAAGTGAAACGAAAATATAGTTTTTAGGATGCAGTCTGCTATTAAATTTTTTTGAAGATGCAAAGTGAAAAAAAAAGGTTTATTTTCAGGGTGCAAAGTGGGATTAAGCTAGATGTTATTCAACTATTTTTTATTACTGTATATTAAATGCTAATTATTATTAATATAGTATAGACTACAATAATTGAAGTTTAAAATTCATAATAGGATTTTTTGGTCATATGTTAAATTTATTTTTGGCCAAAGAAATTCATTATAATCTATAGTTTTACTACTCCATCACAAGTGTCAACTAAATCATTTAGCCATTAGCCCCCACCAAATTAATCTTAGTCCTAGAAAATTATTCAAATTGACAAGTCCAAGTTCCAATTACAAATTTACAAATGCCTATAAAGTTTTGTATAAAGTTGAAGTTCCATGATTAAAAGTTGATTGATGCAAGTAGCGGTTGGAATTGGGTTCTAGTAAATCAAACTTAGGCTTGTTCCATGTTTCTAAAAATTGTGTGGAACGGATATTTCGGGTTTAATTATCCAAATTTAAGAAACCTGTATTTTTATACGGTTCTATTGTAAATGAGCTCTCTAATGTCAAATATTTGAACTCGTCTATCTCATTTTAGTATTGTTGGTGCTTATACAATTATACTTAATAGTTACAAGATCAATTTAGTGTGTTGTCAATCTTTGGTGTGTTATTAAATTGAATCCCAAATAATATTATCCGACGAAGCATTGAAATCTTTTTGCGTAAGCTCAAATATTTATGAATGCCATAATATCACCACTTATTATTAATTCAGTGCCATGGTCTAGTGAAAATGGATCTCAACTTCTATTCACCAACACAAAAAATTAAGTTGTCTTTAATGATATATATTATATAGTGTATGGTTGCGTTCGGTTTGACAAAATGTAATTGAGCACAATTGCAATTTGACCCAGTTATATAGTTGGGATTATAATATAATACCATGTTTGGCAAATAATAATTCGATAAATTTTAATTGGGCTCATAAATTTAATATTCAGTTTGGTTGGGCTAATTAATGGGCAAATGTGTAAATTGACAAAAATACCCTCGAATCAAGTTGACAGAAAAATCAACTGAGTTAATATTTGAGCTTAGTGACCCAAAAACCTGAAAACAATGGAGCTTAGTCAAAAACTTCAAATCTGAAGATAAAAATGGATAATATGTTGAAATCTAACATAATAGAAACAAAATTGAGTAATAATTTTCATTTTCGGCGATTAGGGTTCTTCATGCGAAAGTGGAATTGAAGACAAGACAGAATTGTTGTGGAAAAAAAAGGGGAAGTAATTCTCAAAGTTTTTCTATTTTAAATCCAAAATAAACACCTGGTTTAAAAATACTTGATTCAAGAGTCGAAATTAAGCACATTAACCATACTAATCAAGCAAGAATTCGAAAATGGAATTAAAAAATGCACAGTAAGATGATAATGCTCTTTGAAAATCTCTATTAAAATGTCAATGAAGTAAAACAAAACTAACATCAAAATGTCTAAGTATCCATCACGCAAAACTGCCTTTACAGAACATCCCTCAAATTTATATTCTTAAGCAGTAGCAGTTGCAACCCTCTTGTGGGCAGAAGGGTAAGCACAGATGAAGCAACGACTCTTCTGGATGTGAAAACTACGGCGGCCGCACCTCACACACAGTGTGTGTGTCTTGTTTCTCCTCTTACCAAAACTTCCAGCTCCCTTCCCCATTACTGTGAAGCTACAGAAACCCTAGACGTCCTTGGGTGAGCTCCTAGGTTAACGGAGAGAGAGAGAGAGTGTTTCTGAAAGGTTAAAATTCAATTTTGGTACCATAGAACTGGGAAAATTTCAATTTTCATACCAAAAGTTCAAAAATTATACTGTCGTTAAGTTTTTAAACGGACGTTTAGTCTCCTCCGTTAAGTGCGTGTGAGGGGCACTTGGGAGCACCAATCTGCCCGTATAAACACAATAGGGCAGTGATTCCCACCTTCCTCTCTTCATTTTGCCGCGAATTGAGAGCAAATTAGGGCCAAAAATAGGGTTTTTTCTTCTAGCATAAACATAAGCTCAATTTCAAGTATTAATGGCTTCTTCTACTTCACGCTCAAGCTACAGGGGACGTACTCCCCCGCCCCCGTTGCCGAATTGCTACTGTCATGAAATAGCCTCATTGAAGACATGTTGGAAGGGTGATAATGCGAGTAGGAGGTTTCGTTCTTGTGATAATTACAAAGAGGGTAATAGTTGTGGATTTTTTGTATGGGAAGATCCTCCCATGTGTGAACGACCAAAGTTAATAATCCCCGGATTGTTGCGCCGGTTGGACAAAATTGAAGCCAAAAAGCTAGCTTTGCATGAAAAAAAAGAGGTAATGGAGCAAAAGGAGGGAGAGGCCCAAAAGATAGTTCAAATTTTGGGAGCATGCTTGGGTTTGAGCTGGATGTTTTTCATTTAGGTGTGGATTTTCAAGGTTTAAAGGCTGAGAGAAAATGGCAAGAATTTAGGCTGGTTTGAAGGTTGTGTTTAGTGTTTAAGTCTATGGTTTAGGATATGTACTTTGGTTGTATGCTTTTCAGTGTTTAGTGTATCTTTAAAGGTTGTGTTTATATGGTTTGAAGGTTGTGTTTAGTGTTTAAGTTTATGGTTTAAGTCCAATTGTTTAGTGTATCTTTGTGTAAGTGTAAGCTTTTTTAAATGGTTGTTGCATTTAATAGTAGCGTTTTCTGATTTTTAACATTTTGACATGTTGATAATGTAATTAGCCTTGTTACATAAGTATTGTGTAAAATGGGCATAAAATCAAAACAAACAATGTGGCATGGATTTATCCAACATACACACTAACACTACAAATAAACCGTGCACAAAGTATAGTTGGCATTCAATACAACATCCATTCAATATACCATCCAATACAATAGCCATTCAATATATCAAATTCACATTACACAATTCACATTAAGCCAAAATATACCAACTGTTTTGCAAAATATACCAAATTCACATTAAGCCCAAAATATACCAAAATATACCGAATTCACCAAAATATACCAAAATATACCAAAGTATACCAAAATATACCAAATTCATCGAAATGCCCAAAATATACCCTAAGTTCACATCCTATCAACATATTCACTTCAGATTCTTGGCATTTTTCAATGTTTTACATGCAGTAGGTAGGTTAGCCAGAGTGATATACTTCTTCCCATCAATCATGGTCACTGGAAATGGATGAGGTGCAGCTGGATTTTGTTGGAAATTAGTTGGAGCATGACCTCTAATGTTAAGTCTTGGAGGTACGAATGCAACTGGAGCAATAGGATTGCAAGAAGGTGGCAAGGGAAAACTTGGAGTTATCAAATCAGGTTGAGATTGAACCTCTGCAACACAACAATGCATAAATCCAATATTGCCATTTTATAAACAACTCCAACAATTCAAGTTTAAAAACTTAGTTGAGAAGGCAGTGGGGCATCATCGTCTACATTCATTTTTGTAGGTGCACTTGAGGGATTAGTGACACCATTTGATTTGTTCATCTTAATTACCATTCCTGATCCACTGGGTTCATTTGCATTTTTTCTCTTATTTACTTATGCAATAATATAAGTTAATAAGTTATATAAATAAATGGTATTAAGAATCAGTATGTTTAACAAACCTTTGGAGGCACAGGATTAGTAGGTCCATCAGTGACATCATTGGTAACTGCATCTTTTTTTGGCCCCCTTCTTTACCTGTGCCAAGAATTAGATAATTAGATACTATTATACCAAGTTCACAAATGACAAACTACATTAATCCCCCCCCCCCCCCCCCCCCGTGCTTTTCTTTCTTTTCCCTTTTTTAGGTTCATCTCTACTTCATCTTCTTGCTTTGGTGGGCCTACCTTTCTTTTTTTCCAAAAGTTGGTGGTAAATGGGGTATATTACCAGTTTTTGCCCATATTTGTGGTCCATTCAAGAGCATAATATGTGGTTCATAGGCCCTGTGAAATGTTTCAACAGTATAACAAGGGTTGACATAGTCCTCTGGGTTCTGCACCATGAAATTAATGGCACTCATTGCATGAGTGCATGGAATTCCAGATAGATCCCAGGCCCTACATGAGCAACTATGTTTCTTCAAATCAACAGTGTATTGTTCCCCTTTAGAACAATGTATCCCAAATTGCCAGTCATTTGATTTCAATGGAATGTAGTTTGTTGAACTTTGCATCCTCTTCTCAAGAATTTTCTTAATTATTGGGCAAATTCTTTGGCCTCCCCACTTTTTCTTTGCTTTGTCTCTGAGCTGTTGAAATCTAACCATGATATGTTGTCTCATCCACTCTAAGCAAGTTAGAATTCGTCTTTCTCTGGCATCCATCACATTACCATTAAGTGTTTCACAGATGTTGTTCAAAATTACATCACATTTTGAATATGTACTCATATGTGATCTGCTCCACTGGGAATGAGGTTTATCTTTAATCCAATCAGCCAAACCATCATCCAATTCTACAAACTTCTTAAGCTTCTTCTCAAAATTTGGAACAGTTGTTGCTCTAGCTGCCCCCCACAATGCTTGTTCAATTCTGAAGTCTTTAAATTCAGTTTTTTTTATATTATCCACAAAATGTTTCACACAGAACCTCTTTTCTGCCCCTCGAAATACAACCTTAAATGCAAGTATGATACCCTTTTGTTTATCAGAAATGAAAGTGTAACAATCAGGTCTTTCTATATTTAGATCCTCCTTTAGCAGCTCTAAAAACCATATCCATTCTGCTTTCACTACTAGAAAAACTATTTTAGCGACGGAATTTGGTGACGGATGCCAATTCTACTGCTAATTTTGACTAAAATAGAGACAGAAGAGAAATTCCGTCGCTAAATTCCATCGCTATATAATTCCGTCGCTATATCTGACCAAACTAGCGACGGAGTATATATCTACCACTAAATTCGTCGCTAAAAATTTCCATCGCTAGGTCCTTCACTATTTCCATCGCTACGGAACGGTTTAAGAAAAAAAATTATAAAAAAAATTAATTCAGCGACGGAATTCTATTTCCATCGCTAAGTTATAAATATTTTAAATTTAGCGACGGAAAAATAATTCCATCGCTAAATTAAATTTTTTATTTATATTTATTTTTCTCATTGTTGAACTTAGTGATAGGCATGAAAATAAAATTAAATAAATAAAAAATTAAATTTAGCGACGGATATTGAATCGCTAAACTAATATATATATATTTTTAGGTTGTTGAACTTAGTGACTGAATAAATGAAATTAAATTAAATAAAATAAAATTTAAATTTAGCGACGGATTAATTAAATTTCGTAGCTAAGATCTATGATTAGCGACGGAAATTAGATTCCGTCGCTAAGGTAAATCGTTTCTTTTTATTTAAATATTAAAAAAATGACTTTTATTTGTTTCAAATATAATTGCGAATAACCTCAATATACATATCCATATATATAATCAACAGTTTTGAATTAGACACTAATTAATTAATTCCGAGTATCAATTTGATTTCGAATAACCTCAATGTACATAACCCCTAGCTAGATTAACGTTACAAATTGAGAATCGATCGATCTGATTTCGAATAATTATATATATATATATATATATATATATATATATATATATATATATGTAACCTAAATATGCACATAACCATATAGCTAGTCAATACTTTTAAATTAGCTACTAATTAATTAATTCCGAGCCAAGTTTCGATTTGATTTCAAATAACCTCAATTTTTAATTAGGGACTAATAATTAACTAATTAGATTTTTGAGCCAAATATCAATTTGATTTTGAATAACCTTCATGACATAACCCCTAGGTCAACGATCTGTCAATTATTAACGTTACAATTGCGAATAACTTCAATGTACATAGATTATAAACATATAGTCAATAATTTTGAATTAGCGACTAATTAATTAATTTCGAGCCAAGTGTCGAGTTGATTTCGAATAACTCATGAATATGTAAATAACTCTAATTAAGGTCAACAATTGAACAATTAACGATACAAATCGAGAATTGATCGATCTAGATACAAATTATCTCATTACTGATTGATTTAACTCATTTTCCATCAAATTAATTTTATTTAATTAAATCATCTTGATTGATTTAACTCTAATTATTTTTAAGTTCATTAATTTTATTAGTTAATTTAAGAAAGTTCATAATAATTAATAATTTAAGATAAAAAAAATTCAAATGAACATAATCCCTAATTTCATCCTTCATCCTCACTCCACACCAAGCCGCCACGTTCCTCCTCTCTCTCTCTCTCTCTCTCTCTCCCCCTCACCCACCGGCTGCCTTGCACAACCCAGAAACCACCGCCCAACTCCACCCCACCACTGCAGGACTCCACTCTCCCACCCGCTGCCCGACTCCCGCCGCCCCTGCTGCTGCCCAGCCCGCCCCTATTTATGCCCAGCCCACCACTTCCCGGCTCCACTCTCCCACCCACTGCTCGAATCGCGCCGCCCTTGCTTCTGCCCAACCCACCACTACTCCTGTCTGAACTCGTGCGGGTCGGCCACCCCAGCCCAGCCCGGCCCTGCTTTTGCCCAGCCCGTCCCTGCTTCTGCCCCGGCCTACCCCTGCCCAAATTCCCTTTAATTGTAGAGGTAAATTCCCCTGCTCCTTTATTTTTTTGCCTAATATTGGGATTAGATTTAGTGTTGAATAATGTTTTCTCTTGAATAATGCTTTCTTGATTTGAGAAGAATGTTTCTGCCAAGATATTTAGTCTACTTTGTTTGTACATATATAAGTATTGATTTAGTTACATATACCCCATAAACTATTAGTACTTGTAATACTTTCAAATGTTAATTTTTGCTATTTAATCCAAGATTCTATTTAAGATAATGGTAGATGCACTATTTAGTCTACTTTGTTTGTACATCTATAAGTATTGATTTAGTTACGTATACAATAAACTATTAGTACTTGTAATACTTTAAATGTTAATTTTTGCTATTTAATCCAAGCTTCTACTAAAGATAATGGTAGATGCACTATTTGGTCTACTTTGTTAGTACATCTATAAATATTGATTTAGTTACGTATACCATAAACTATTAGTACTCGTAATACTTTCAAATGTTATTTTTTGCTATTTAATCCAATCTTCTACTTAAGATAATGGTAGATGCACTATTTAGTCTACTTTTTTTACATCTATTAGTATTGATTTAGTTACTTATACCATAAACTATTAGTACTTCTAATACTTTCAAATGTTAATTTTTGCTATTTAATCCAAGATTCTACTTAACTGCATTTGATTAAAAATAAACATTTGATTAAAGTATATAAAAATTCACTATCTATTGTTTATTTATATTTTACTATCTCAGTATTCCGTTGAAACTATTATCCAAATCGAGTTTTAAAAGTTTCACCGAAAACTCCCAAACTACCTATTTAGACCAATCCTAGACTAAACTCAATCAAACTACTTACACAATAAGTCTTAATATTTTGTTTATTTGTGAATAATTTTCTTATTTGATATCCCATAAAATCTATGTTTCCTCTTGGTAATCCATAAAATGTGTAATGTATTTCTGTTCCTGGAAGATTCATTGAATATCTTGTGTTTGGATGTATAAATTATCTAGTAGTTTACTAAAATTTAAATGACTAATTAATTATTTATATTTGTAGAAGATGGATAATATTCAAATATAACAGACTTTTGCCCAATAAAAACTTAACAATGATGTGGCGGGGTAGCATGCTTCACCAACAACCCGTGGCCCATCTTAATCAATCTCCTACGGGCCCATGTCAGACTTCAGTGGGCGGTTCCCAACCTTCATATTATATGTCATCGCCAATGTTCGGGTATATGGGGAATATGGCAACCCTTCCACATCAGTCGACCCAGACTCCGCCTCAGGCCCAGTCTTCGCCTCATGCCCAGTCGCAGCCACAAGATGTGACCCGACCCCTTTCTCAACCAAATGATCAAGATTCGATATGAAGGTTTACATTAGTTTGGGAAAAATTTCATTTTAGTTTTATGATAATTTTGAACTGAATTTGTAGGTTTTTATGATTAGTAAAATGATACTTATTATTGAGTACTAATTTATTTTATGTATATGATTACTTGGATTAATTGTGGTAGTGAATTGTTGGATTAATTGTGGTAATACATGTTATTTTTCAAAAATTAAAATTAATACTTACTTCAAAAGAAATCGAAAATTTTTCAATGGATCAAATACGTCGCTAAAAAATATTTTTAGCGACGGATTGAATTCCATCGCTGAAATTCAATAATTTAGCGATGGACTAAAAATCTGTCGCTAAACATTCAAACAGCTACGAAAATCAAATCCGTTTAGCAACGGATTTGATTCCATCATTAAATTAAAATATAGCGACGGATTTTATTTCCATCGCTAAAATTACAGTGTCGGAATATATCCGTCGCTGAATAGTCCGCCGCTGAATCAGTCCCTAATATTTAGCGACGACGGTTTTAGCGACGGATTTTGATCCGTCTCTAAATCCGTCGCTAAATCGATTAGTGACGGATTTGACTGATTTTTGTAGTGTTTTGACTCAGTTTGTACTATAGCATATGTTATAGGGTACAAACTGTTGTTTGGTTCACTCCAATAGCAGTGAGCAAAATTCATGTATGTGGCCCCTTCAACCAAGTCCCATCAACTCCTATGAATGGTCTACAGGCAGCCAAGAACCCATCCCTTAAAGGTTTCAATCCTACATAGAATCTCTTAAATTTATTCTTACCATTGCTATCAGATTCTTCTGACTACTTAAGTATCACAGTAGATCCTGGATTTTGTCTTCTCAACTCATCTGCATAGTCTAAATTGATCATCACAATCTCCTTCTGTTGCAGTAATAGCATGTCTCTTTGCTCTGTATGCTTGTTGTTTTTAAATGTGACATTTAATGTCTCTAATACAATCCAACCTAAAACCCTTAACACTCCTATTTGGATCACTTCTAAATGCATTTTCATATTTCTTGGCTAGACAACTTGATTTCACATTCTTATAGTGAGCATTTGATCCACACTTGTGATTAGGCTCATACTCCCTAATTTGATATGCATCATCATCCTTAACTTTCAATGCATGCACACACCATTCACAACCTTCTGCAATACATTTTGCATAAATTCTTCTAACTTCATTCGTTGTTATCTTTATGTTCCCCATAGTATTGATTGCATGTGAATGCCCAGCTTTTCTAAACTCTCTTAAGCTAAAAATCTGCTCCAATTGAAACCTAGAGTACATAATTGTCTCAGGATCAAAAATAGCACACCTACTCTCATCAGAGTCAGGCTCCCAGTTTAATTCTTCATCAGAATCTAAAAGCCCCCTCCATCACTATATGATTCAGATCCACTATTATGATTCTCCTCAACACCTTCATCAGCATTACCTTCAAACAACCCATAATCATCAACTTCACTTTCATCAGATTCCTCAACATAATCATATTCAGATCCCTCAACATAATCAGCTACAACAGGTGGACTAGGTGGACTTACTTGTGTAATGTTCTCTATCAACTGGTCAATCTCTTCCCAGAATGCATTGTTCTCCACTAGTCCATCTCCTTGATTCTTCTTGTTGTTTTCTTGAACCCCTTCTTGCTGTTCTCTATCAATTGTTTTCTTGCTGTTTTTTTTTTTTTTCCTTAGCCTTAGCCTTGCTGTTTTTTTTTTTTTTTTGCCTTGCTATCAACTGTTTTCTTGATGTTCTCTATCAACTGTTTTCTTGATGTTCTCTATCAACTGTTTTCCCTCCCCAATGTCAATGACTTTAGTTTGCATCCTATCATCCTCAAGTACCTTTTCCCCTTCATAACTACTACTAACCTCGTTGTGGGCTCATGGCTTAGGTAAACTGGGAACTCATAAATGTCTTTGCTAACAAGACCAGCCCCAAGCATTAGGTAAACATCAATTTCACTTCTCATCAATCTGAACTTTTTTAAATCATCAATCCTGTAGAAAAGTGTAATCCTATATAGTCCACACTCCTGGACCATTTTTTCCATTAATGCCAATGATAATGACTTGTGCTCTACATAATCAATGTAAATGACATTTCCCCTTTCATATGATGCAGGAAGGTGTGTAAACTTCCCACCATAATGTATCTTCAGTGTGCAAAGTTCATTATTATCTGTATTAAGGAAAAAAACAATGATAAACAACAAAGACAAAAAAAAAGGGAATAATAAACCATATAGGGAATAATAAACAAGAATAAACAAAAAGAGTTTGTCCCTTAAAACAGGGGACAAGAACAAACAAACACAACCCAAAAGAATCTGGGATTGCAAGTAAATAATAAAAATCTATAATTTTGTCCCATAAACCGTCACATTAACATTAAACAAATACAAACATTTTAAACCTTAACCAATTAAGAACTATATTTCGTAACCCTAAAACTCCATTTGGGACAAGATAAATATTTTTTTATTGTAAATAATATAAAAATAGTTACAAATGTAAAACCATTAGCTCGTAAAACAAAACCCAACACATACCATATACGGGAGCTTCTCCATTTGCTAGACGACGACGAGGACCCATGCTAGCTCTTTGAATCTGAGTAAACCCGTAACGAATTTCAAAAGGGCAATGAATTACTAGGGTTTGTGGATGGGAGAAGTGTAGTGGAATTGGAGGAAAAAACGGGAGTTTGGTTTTTTTTTTTAATTGGAATTGGAATGGGACGATTTGGCGGCCCTATTTTGTTCCAAAGGGCAGAAGTTGTACCCACGTGCCCAGCACGTCTTTTTTTTTTTCCCGCCCACGGAGACTTAACGGACACGTGGCAGTTCCGTTAAGTAAACTAACGAAAGTGCCTTTTTGAAATGGCTGAGTAGGAACTGGTATGATTTTTGAACTTTTGGTATGAAAATTGAAATTTTCCCAGTTCTATGGTACCAAAATTGAATTTTTGCCGTTTTTGAAACTTTTTTTTTTTTTGGTTTTATAAAATGCTGAAGGTTCTTTTGTAATTTGTACATTATTGAAGGGTAAACAGGTCACGAAAATTTAACTTTGGACCAATAATTCTAAATGGAGAGGTGAGGGTCCAATTAAAATCAACCCAATAAAGTGGTATGGCCCACACATTTGACAGATTAAGCCGGGCAGCCCGTGATTTAGTCGGCCCAACCAGACAAGGAATTAAACCCACAAGTATATAATTGTGGGCTAAATGATGGCTTATTGGGGGCTTGTTTGGGCAACCGAACGTACCCTATAGGTATTACTAATATTTTGTCCATGTAGTTCGTCCTTTTCATTTGTTTCTTTAGAAGAAAAAAAATGAAATTCACAATCCCGTCCATTCCATTTCATTCTGTAATAATTTGGGTTCCTGAAAGCAAATACTCAACATATTACAGGACGAGTTTGGGACTGAATCCATAACGTTCATAAATTGATTTGGGGCAAAATTGTAATTTACTATGTTCAGAGACAATTCCATAACGTTATACGAAAAGGCATGAACATACATGTATAATAATTGTATATTATTATTGTGTTCTATAAGTTAATTCTTGCTCGTTATTTTGCCGTTGATATCTGGAAAAAATCGCATAAATCGATTTGGGGCAAAATTAATTTTTTTGAAAATTGAGAGACCTAAAGTGCAAATTTGGATTTCAGAAAATCTGGGGCCGAATTGAAAATCTTAATTTTTTGTCTGGATTGAAATGCAATTCTGGGTTTTTCGAAAATCTGGGGTCAAATTAAAAATTTAAATTTTCTGAAAATTCTAAACTGAATTGCAATTATGGGTTGTTTCGAAAATCTTGGGTCAAATTATAATTTCCAAAAATCGAGGGACCAGAAAGTGCAAGTTTAAATTTCTTAACATCAAGGGCCGAATTGAAATTTTTAATTTTCTGAAAATTCTGGACTGAATTTCAATTTTAGGTTCTTCGAAAAATTGGGGTCAAAATTGTAATTTCCAAAAATTGAGGGATCAAAAGTGCAAATTCCAATTTCTGAAAATAGGAGCCGAATTGCAAATTTCAATATTTTTAAAATTCTGGACAGAATTGCAATTCTAGGTTTTTTGTAAATTTGGGGTCAATTTGCAATTTCCAAAAGTTTGGGGGTTAATTTGTATTTTTGAAACTTTAGGGGTCAGATTGTAATTACCAAAAATTCTGGGATTAATATGTTGTATCCATAATCTTCTGGGGTCGAGTGGCTATGTATTTAGCACAACTGGTTTTAAGATAAAGAAATATACAATGTAAATTTTTTTTAAATGGTTTTCGAAAGAATTTCAAATCCATTTAAAATTTGGCTCAAATCCATTGAACTAAATGTCAGGATTTCAAGTGAATGAATTTAAATTTTGTATTTAAATAAGCCTCATTAATTTGACAATGGATTTCAAATCCAGCCAACTCAAATCCATCAATCCAAATAAATCAATCCAAATAAAGCATTGATGTATTTACCTATTAAAAGAAACAATAAATGCATGCCATGTGGAACACGAGCTAGCAGTTGGGTAGCTTGATGTATTTAACGCCTTCATTTTTTTTCTTACAATTATTAATTAAATAGTAATAAGCTGATAAATTTGATTTTTCTCATAAAGTACACAGTCTATTTGTCTCGCTTTCCAGAGAGAATTTTGATATTATCTTGAAAGCCAAAAGAATAACTTTTTTATTTTCAGAAAAATACTAATCCTATAAATTAATCTCTCATTTTTCAAAATTAGACTCAATTTTTAAAAAAATCATTTATCTATGAAAAAAATCTAAGCGTACACATATATTTGTTTCTTTCACATAATAAATATGATTTGAGAAAATATAATATATCCTTACATTATTTCTCTTATTTACATAACCTCTAAACAAATAAACAAATTTGAGCAAAAGACAAAAATACCCCCTATGCTTTGTCTAAATCTCAAAAACCCCCCTGTGTTATTTTAATTCTAAAAAAAACCCTGTGATCTCAAATAAGTGCCAAATACGCCCCCCAAAAAGAGAGTGTGTTTCAAACGCCAAAATTACAAATATTTGTTAACATTTTGCTTTTGATATGACAATTTTACCCCTGACATTGAAAGACAAAAACACCCCCTATGCTTTGTCTAACTCCCAAACACCCCCCCCCCCCCCCCCCCCCCATTTATATCCCCAAAACCCCCCTGTGTTTGATTTTAAATACCACACTCGACCTAAGTAGTATGTACTTAATTTTTCAAAAAAAATAAATAAAGTTTAAAAAAAAAACAAACATATAGGGGTAATCTTGTCATTCCACCAAAAGTCAAAACTAAAATTATAAGTATATACTACTTGGGTCAAGTGTGGTATTCAAAACCAAACACAAGGGGATTTTTAAGAGTTAAAATAACACAGGGGGGTTTTTAAAAATTAAATAAAGTACAGGGGGTGTTTTTATCTTTTACTCAAACAAATTTACTACTTATTTCATCTCTAAAAATTCAAACAAACAACTTGTTTCATATAACGAAGATCAAGAATATATCTGACATCCGCTAAATTTCTGAAACTAATATTTAAAAAGCGAAACTAACATGCCCTTGTTGCTCTTAATAATTCTATAATTGATTCATAAGCACCATATTTGTTATTCATGTATTCAGATTGATGCATGCAAACGTCCATATGAAGTACTTGACTAAAACTGTGGGGCACATAATTAATTTACCGACAATTTTTAAAAATGCGTCTTATCAAAAATTAATGTTTGAACAAATTATGTAGGCAAAAGGTTTGGCTCGTGATTATTTACAGGTTATTATTGCTATTCTAGGGTAGGCATATGGTTTACTCCCTCCCTTTTTCTATTTGTCACTTTGACAAAAAAAAAAATTGTGTAATTTTATTTATCGTTTTAGGAATTTATTGTAAAATTAATTTTTTTTACTAATTTTATTCTTCTTGTTAATTCTTATAATTAATGCTAATTAATATTGTGATTATTTAGCTAAAAGGGTATTTTGAAATTTTTACTTAAAAAATAACTATTTATTACATTTATGTGCAATTCACCGAAAAAAAAAATGGAGGGAGTGTCAATTGCACGTGTGAATTGCATGTAAAGTATAGCTACCTGTGTGTGAAGTGTGAACATAAGTCGTGATGACTGCTCTCACGGTCCCACACATATTCACATATTTTTCAAAAAAAGAAAAGAAAACAAAAAGCAGATTGAACAATTTTGTTTCTTTTCAGAAAAATCTAACTCCTATAGTACAAAATTTCACGACAATAGGAAAGGTGTTTGAACATAACATACTCGGCAATATAATATCCCATTATTCAAGTGTAAATGCTAAAACATTGTTAGAAGTAATATTATAAGAACATGCAAGTAAGGATCCAAATATTCATACATATTTGCAAAAATAAAGAAAACATATATATATATTTGTGACTAAATTAAAACCACGTTATTTTTCTAGGTTTTCTAGGAAGCCTTACATTTTATTATAACTTAGGGAAGCTCCATTGTTTTCTTCTTAATTCTTTTATGGTTTAAAGTGAATTATTAAAAAGTAATTTATAGTTATACAACAACCATTATAATTTGATATCTATATATATAACTGGTTTTAATTGTTATATTATTATTTGAATTAATATATACTCCATAATCATTATTAACCTCATAATATTAAAGATAACTAGTTTAGTTAGATATATAAAAGGAATCTAATGTATGGAGAATGTGAATTTTTCATGATCATTTATCATGTTTTCATAATTTATAAAAAACAAAATAATAATTTATGTTTGCAAAATATTTTTAGAAAAAAATTAATAACTTATGTAGCTAACTAATTTATACCTTGTTCAAAAAAAAAAAAAAAACACCCTAAATATACCTTGTAAACGAAATTATAATCCATGAACATAAGGTAGAAAATATTTTTGTGTGAAATGCCAAAGGAGAGGGATACCGAGTTCAATTAGACAGTTAGACTACTTGATTTATGCATTATTTTGGATAAGTTACTTGAATAATGCACCTAAGTCAGATAAAGAATATCTGGAAAAAAAGAAGAAGATAAATCATTATTTTTTCCAGACATTCTTCAAATAAGAGACAAAAACAAGTTCATGAATTTATTTATTCATTTTGGAAAATAAGATACTAACTTTGTAAAAAAGAAAATTAAAAAGAAAATAGCTAGTTTGAATAAAATGAGTTATAATAACGAACTTTAGTTAGTCCATTTAACTGTCGATGAGCTAGCATGATGGCTAAGGTTGATACTCCATGACTATGAGGTCATGGGTTCAACTCTTACTAGTATGGGTATTTCTCTAATTTAGCTAATTAAATTTATTTGGCTAGAGAGAGACAAAAAATTGGACTCAAATAATTCATTTGCAACCTGCTACGATGTTTCGCGCTCTCGGGAAAAAAAAATTGCAGCAATAGGCATAATAAATGGGAGCCTATTTTAAAAATCAGTTTAAATTAAATTCACTAAATTAACTTAAAATTATGGCATATTTAAAAATGCAATCAGAAGTAAATTTAGACTAAATTAAAAATAAATAAAATTCGAAATATTCGTGAATTTTACGATGATTATCAATTGTAGACACTGAACTCATTGATCGTGTCGTCATTATTATTCTCATTATTTTTTCAAGTTGGGATTTGTATTTTTATGTTTTCAGTATTTTCATGTTGTCCATGTGTCGACTCAAGAATGAATCTTAAAATTTTGGATATGATTTTTATCCATTGTTATCAATATATTTTGCAAAATTTATTTTGATTAAAGTAATTGAAAAGAAATCTTGATAATATAAAAAAAAAAAAAAAAAAAAAAGACAAATAATAAATATTAATGTAGCATTCAAAATTTATATTATAATAAAAAAAATTATTTTGATTAAAGTAATTTATATTAGTTCAGCAAAAAGAAAAGTTTTAAAATTTGAGGGCTCTAAGCACAATTTGAACTTTGAATTGATTTCTTATTGAGTAAGATAAAGTTTGAATGATGGAAACGAGGCAAGAGCAGAACTCATTTGTTGACAAAATACATAACATGATCACATCTGAACCAGACAGAATATACAATTTTACTGAAATTTGAACACAACATATATTTTTGAAGTTTTGGATGATATTTCCTTGGCCATAGGAAAACAAACTTTTTAATCTATTTTATTTGGATATTTTTGTGGTATAGATGAAGCCGATTCACTGTCTAGTACAAGCTTCAAAGCTTATCCAGAATATTCAGAAATATATATGTGGCATTCTTGCCTTGAAGAATTGTTCATGGTCCCATCAACACCAAAGATGTGGGATGTGGTAATTGAAAAAAAATGGGTTCTAAAAATGGGTCCTCCATTGTGGCATGGACAATTTGGACCCAAATCAATTTTGGTCCCCATTTGCCACAGTCATTGGTGTTTAGTCTTGTAGATTATATTGAAATTATACTCACCTCAGTCACCTGTGTTTTAGAAAATCTGTACAGACACTCTTGTCATTTTTATTGCATAGAATCCTCGTTGTGACAAAATATTGCACAAACTTCCTTTTCCAAAATAACGGAGTGTGTCTCTCACTCTCGTTTTGTGAGACTGAAATTTAATTTTAATCAATTATAACTAAAAATGACCAAATTACCCTCGATTAAAATAAATAAGTAAATAAAAAACAATTGTTAATATCCTAATGATTAAAGGGAGAATGTAATGGCCCGAACCTGGCACCTGCTTGCTACGAAAAAAATAATAATATATAACCTTTATAAATTTCCAATATGCAGTTCAGAGCTCTAACTATCTATTACAACACACGGATTCTCCCAACTAACTTATTATATTAAAACTTCTAATACAAACCCAACATTCATATTACCAAAATTAATAACTCTATGGTTGACGTCCAACCGAAAAACCCGTTTCAGCTACGTTGTTGTCCATCCTGCTCTTCGGTAATATTCTGAAAGAATATTTATTTGAAAGCATAAGTTGCAAAAACAACTTAGTGAGGCCAGTGCAGGGGTGCAGTTGAGTTTTTTATGCATGAAACGATTTAGAAATCCATGTACTATGTATTAAATTGTAAATACAAGCCACAATAGTATAACGAATATGTCACTAACACATATGAGATCACTTTCAATTACCCATCAATACGGGTTAAACAACAACTCCACCTCAAAAGGATATGGAACGATCAGGGGAGGGATCAATAGTTAGCACGCCGGTTAGAGGAGGGATAAGGTGCTACCTTTCCCTATAAAATTGGCAGACATGTCTTAGCCATAACAGGTGAGTCACTCCCCAAGGGGCTCTAATCCCTGGTTTGTGAGTCCGGTCAATGGCAGAGCTCTGGTAGCTCTGTAGCCCCCAGCTACCCAGAATTATCCAGAGAATACCATCAAGCGAGAGCAGATGAGCACGCAAATAATCATGCACAGGCAATTGGTACCCAGGGTGAGATAAAATACTACACCATGGTACCATCCATCATTATGAGGTGAGATAAAGTACTACACCTCAATATTTCAACAATTATCACATGTTGCGAGCAACGCAAACATATATAGGGTTATCAATTCAACTATGAACAAGTAGTACAATACTGCGAGCATTGCATTCAGTTACAAACATAGATATAACACTCATAGTCTTTTCAAATGTAAAATGCATATATACGATATGATTTTCTTTTGAAGCTCTTTCTGTTTTAGCAACGTTTAATTGGGCGCTCACCTTTCTCAAGCTGCAGCCGGAGATGCTTATCCCCAGAAGACATTTGACCTCGTGACCTATTATCGATTTCACCAACTAGCTTGACTCTATAGAGAGATGTCATTGCTTCAAATCCTTCCAAGTCTTGATTCTATAGTCGATCGATCACATACCGACTAATCTCGAATTATCTACAACGGTTGTCAAACTTAATTAAAGAGTAACTCTAAATATTTAACTTATGTTCAGATCATTTTAACCCAATTATATTTTTAAAAATACATATTCTTATAATTAGAACATGTTTTAACTTATTTCCTAGTAACTATTAATTTAGATCAAGTAACATTTACCCTATTTTATTCGATTGTAATTGCTCATCTGCTATCATATTTAATGTTAATTATATTGACCCGAATGGTCCAATTCATATTGATTAACCAAGGTCTTAAGAGAATTGATTCACAGCACCCATGACTAATCCAACTATTAATTTTTTTCATTATGGTAATTCATCCTCAATAGTTTTGTGGTGGCTAAATACTCAAAGTCTAGCTCATTTAACAAGCTTAATAGGTTCACGTGAATTACTTAGTAGCAATATCTAGTATTAGTGCATTCTCTTGTATAATATTTTAACTTTCATGATCACAATTATAACTTAATTACATTAATTTGGGAAACTAAACATAATCCCACTAATTTCCAGTTTCTATCATTCGGGTTACCAAGCTAAATTACTTTCTAGTTCACAAAGATTCATTTATGGTCTTACACTATTTAAATTAATCCAAATTAAAGGTCTACTTGTGCATTATTATTAATATAGTAAGTTCATCTAACATATTTATGCACATCCAGAAATTAAAGTATGTCTTATTTAATTAGTTCACTAATTTTCTTTATACTATACTAGCCTATTCCCGTGCTACGCACAAAATTACATTAAAATATTTAAAAGAAATTTTTTATGATAAAATATTTTTATGAATTATCTGAAAGTCAGTCATAAAGAATAGATTAGAATTGTGAATAATTATAGTGTAATTAAAATTGATGAAAACGAAAGTAATGTGAAGAATAATAATGTAACTAAAATTGATGAAAACAAAAGTAATGCAATGATAAATGTAAAAATAGTTCACCGAATCAATGTAGATTTCTGGGGTTATTCTATCCAATTTTTGTTAAGTTCATTTTACATGTTGCTTTGATTAGAGTTAGTGAAGACAGAAGAGTACATGTGTAAGTTTCTTCTTGTCATCTTCTTGTCCTCTATGATATGCACTTTAAGTCTTCCTGCAATAAAAGTGTAGTAATTTGAATAAGATAGAATAAATATATTTTACAAAAGGCCAGATTTTTTTTTATAAAAAAATAATGGAAAAGAAGGAAGAAAATTTCTTACATTCTTGCAACATTTAAGTCGATCATTGTACGTAAATATTCCCCTCATGAAGTCTATTCATATGGACAAAAAAATGTCATAAAAGAATATGAATGATCTCATTGTATAAGAACACGGGAATATAATAACTATATCATGTTTAGAGTCAATAAGATGTGTTCTCGATCAAAAACATTCTAATTACGTAATTCAGCCAAAACCTGAAACCCTTTATATCTATACCAGCAAGAGCTCCAACATCTTTCATGGCAATCGAGATTTCATCTCTTAGTTCTAGTTGTGGGGCAATAGAATTCCAACTTTTGATTCAAGAAAAAATTTAAATTCTTGTTACGGCTTATTTCTAACATGTAAAACACAATTAACAAATATAAATTCTAAGAGCCATAAGTATTCAAGACAACATAATTATTTTTTAGCAATGCAATCCTTTCAATATTACAATCATCGCCTTTTTTTATTTTTTTATTTTTATAAATGTATATATACAAACATCACTTTGTGTCAAGATTTTCTGCAATAAAACCTTCATATTTTCCAGACCTATAAATAAAATTAAGAAATCATAATCAATTTCATACAAATCAAATTCCATCAAAACATAAAAGCAAAATATCGTCAAATATGAATAGAAAAAAAAACAGAAAATCAATCACGAACCTATTGTTGTCTTAGATCAGAGGAAGCATTCACTTGATAATTCTCTTATTAGATCTATATCTATATATCATCATGAATTTAAAACCGATTAAACCAAAAATTACAGAAATGAAATTACCAATTAGATACAAAAAATATGTCGAATGAGTGGAGATAATGAGCATATCTTTGAAGCAATGTGTTTATGCTAAAGTCATATTCAAGTATATATAGATGAATTTTTTTTTTTTTAAATTTGCAATTAATTAATTAGCCTTACCACGGCTAAAGTTTAGGCATGAATAAAGTATTTGAGTAATTGCCAACTCAAAATTGCCTAATCAGCTATAGGTATCCTAACATATCTTAATGATCTTAACAAAAAATAATTTGTTTTACTATTCCCAAAGGATTACCGGAATTTTTGAGTAATGAACATATTCTATGACTATTAATGGCAATTTTTGACCAAATTTAAATTAGATTAAAATTGTAATTAAATGATTTTTCGGAATTGAAGAAAACTTCCTTTTGTTGTATAATATGACAGTATGACAATTAATAAGATTGTTTTGTAACTGAAAAAAATAAATTTTGTGTTGACCAATCAAAACTTTATTAAGAAAATAAAAAAAATCAAAATCACCAGAAATTAGTATTCAGTCCAAATTGCAAGATTTTGGTCAACGACCATTCTCCTATATATAAATATATAAGACTAGCCTATTCCCGTGCTGCGCACAAAATTACATTAAAATATTTAAAAGAAATTTTTTATGATAAATTATTTTTATGAATTATCTGAAAGTCATAAAGAATAGATTAGAATTATGAATAATAATAGTGTAATTAAAATTAATGAAAACGAAAGTAAGGTGAAGAATAATAATGTAACTAAAATTGATGAAAACAAAAGTAATGCAATGATAAATGTAAAAATAGTTCACCGAATCAACATAGAATTCTAGGGGTTATTCTATCCAATTTTTTTAAGTTCATTTTACATGTTAGTTTGATTAGAGTTAGTGAAGACTAAAGAGTACATGTGTAAGTTTCTTCTTGACATCTTCTTGTCCTCTATGATATGCACTTTCAGTCTTCCTGCAACAAAAGTGTAGTAATTTGAATAAGATAGAACAAATATATTTCACAAAAGGCTAGATTTTTTTTATAAAAAAATAATGGAAAAGAAGGAATAAAATTTCTTACATACTTGCAACATTTAAGTCGATCATTGTACGTAAATATCCCCCTCATGAAGTCTATTCATTCTCACAAAAAAATGTTATAAAAGAATATGAGTGATCTCATTGTATAAGAACACGGGAATATAATAACTATATCATGTTTAGAGTCGATACGATATGTTCTCGATCAAAAACATTCTACTTACGTAATTCAGCCAAAACCTGAAACCCCTTATATCTATACCACCAAGAGCTCCAATATCTTTCATGGCAATCGAGATTTCATCTCTTAGTTCTAGTTGTGGGGCAATAGAATTCCAACTTTTGATTCAAGTCTCGTAATGAAAACTTCAAGACAAAATATAAATTCATGTTACGGCTTATTTCTAACATGTAAAACAAAATTAACAAATATAAATTCTAAGAGCCATAAGTATTCAAGACAGCATAATTATTTTTTAGAAATGCAATCCTTTCAATATTACAATCTTAACCTTTTTTTATTTTTTTATTTTTATAAATGTATATATACAAACATCACTTTGTGTCAAGATTTTTTGAAACAAAACCTTCATATTTTCCAGACCTATAAATAAAATTAAGAATCATAATCAATTTCATTCAAATCAAATTACATGAAAACATAAAAGCAAAATATCGTCAAATATGAATAGAAAAAAAAACAGAAAATCAATCACGAACCTATTGTCGTCTTAGATCAGAGGAAGCATTCACTTGATAATTCTCTTATTATAACTATATCTATATATCATCATGAATTTAAAACCGATTAAACCAAAAATTATAGAAATGAAATTACCAATTAGATACAAAAAATCTGTCGAACGGGCATATCTTTGAAGCAATGTGTTTATGCTAAAGTCGTATTCAAATATATATAAATGAATTGTTTTTTTTTTTAAATTTTCAGTTAATTCATTAGCCTTACCACGGCTAAAGTTTAGGCATGAATAAAGTATTTTAGTGATTGCCAACTCAAAATTTCCTAATCAGCTATAGGTATCCTAACATATCTTAATGATTTTAACAAAATATAATTAGTTTTACTATTCCCAAAGGATTACAGGAATTTTTGAGTAATGAGCATATTCTATGACTATTAATGGCAATTTTTTACCAAATTTAAATTAGATTAAAATTGTAATTAACTGATTTTTCGGAATGGAAAGAAACTTCCTTTTGTTGTATAATATGACAGTATGACAATTAATAAGACTGTTTTGTAACCGAAAATAATAAATTTTGTGTTGACCAATCAAAACATTTTTAAGAAAATAAAAAAAATCAAAATCACCAGAAATTAGTATTCAGTCCAAATTTCAAGATTTTGGTCAAAGACCATTATCCTATATATAAATATATAAGACTAGCCTATTACCGTGATATGCACAAAATTATATTAAAATATTTAAAAGAAATTTTTTATGATAAATTATTTTTATGAATTATCTGAAAGTCAGTCATAAAGAATAGATTATAATTATGAATAATAATAGTGTAATTAAAATTAATGAAAACGAAAGTAATGTGAAGAATAATAATGTAACTAAAATTGATGAAAACAAAAGTAATGCAATGATAAATGTAAAAATAGTTCACCGAATCAATATAGAATTCTAGGGGTTATTCTATCCAATTTTTTTTAAGTTCATTTTACATGTTGATTTGATTAGAGTTAGTGAAGACTGAAGAGTACATGTGTAGGTTTCTTCTTGACATCTTCTTGTCCTCTATGTTATGCACTTTCAGTCTTCCTGCAAATAAAAGTGTAGTAATTTGAATAAGATAGAACAAATATATTTTACAAAAGGCCAGATTTTTTTTTATAAAAAAATAATGGAAAAGAAGGAAGAAAATTTCTTACATTCTTGCAACATTTAAGTCGATCATTGTACGTAAATATTCCCCTCATGAAGTCTATTCATTCTCACAAAAAAATGTCATAAAAGAATATGAATGATCTCATTGTATAAGAACACGGGAATATAATAACTATATCATGTTTAGAGTCAATAAGATGTGTTCTCGATCAAAAACATTCTAATTACGTAATTCAGCCAAAACCTGAAACCCTTTATATCTATACCAGCAAGAGCTCCAACATCTTTCATGGCAATCGAGATTTCATCTCTTAGTTTTAGTTGTGGGGCAATAGAATTCCAACTTTTGATTCAAGTCTCGTAATGAAAACTTCAAGAAAAAATATAAATTCATGCTACGGCTTATTTCTAACATGTAAAACACAATTAACAAATATAAATTCTAAGAGCCATAAGTATTCAAGACAACATAATTATTTTATAGCAATGCAATCCTTTCAATATTACAATCATCGCCTTTTTTTATTTTTTTATTTTTATAAATGTATATATACAAACATCACTTTGTGTCAAGATTTTCTGCAACAAAACCTTCATATTTTCCAGACCTATAAATAAAATTAAGAAATCATAATCAATTTCATACAAATCAAATTTCATCAAAACATAAAAGCAAAATATCGTCAAATATGAATAGAAAAAAAAAACAGAAAATCAATCACGAACCTATTGTCATCTTAGATCAGAGGAAGCATTCACTTGATAATTCTCTTATTATATCTATATCTATATATCATCATGAATTTAAAACCGATTAAGCCAAAAATTATAGAAATGAAATTACCAATTAGATACAAAAAATATGTCGAATGAGTGGAGATAATGAGCATATCTTTGAAGCAATGTGTTTATGCTAAAGTCATATTCAAGTATATATAGATGAATTTTTTTTTTTTTTTAAATTTGCAATTAATTAATTAGCCTTACCACGGCTAAAGTTTAGGCATGAATAAAGTATTTGAGTAATTGCCAACTCAAAATTGCCTAATCAGCTATAGGTATCCTAACATATCTTAATGATCTTAACAAAAAATAATTTGTTTTACTATTCCCAAAGGATTACCGGAATTTTTGAGTAATGAACATATTCTAGGACTATTAATGGCAATTTTTGACCAAATTTAAATTAGATTAAAATTGTAATTAACTGATTTTTCGGAATTGAAGAAAACTTCCTTTTGTTGTATAATATGACAGTATGACAATTAATAAGATTGTTTTGTAACTGAAAAAAATAAATTTTGTGTTGACCAATCAAAACTTTTTTAAGAAAATAAAAAAAATCAAAATCACCAGAAATTAGTATTCAGTCCAAATTGCAAGATTTTGGTCAAAGACCATTCTCCTATATATAAATATATAAGACTAGCCTATTCCCGTGCTGCGCACAAAATTACATTAAAATATTTAAAAGAAATTTTTTATGATAAATTATTTTTATGAATTATCTGAAAGTCAGTCATAAAGAATAGATTAGAATTATGAATAATAATAGTGTAATTAAAATTAATGAAAACGAAAGTAAGGTGAAGAATAATAATGTAACTAAAATTGATGAAAACAAAAGTAATGCAATGATAAATGTAAAAATAGTTCACCGAATCAACATAGAATTCTAGGGGTTATTCTATCCAATTTTTTTAAGTTCATTTTACATGTTGGTTTGATTAGAGTTAGTGAAGACTGAAGAGTACATGTGTAAGTTTCTTCTTGACATCTTCTTGTCCTCTATGATATGCACTTTCAGTCTTCCTGCAACAAAAGTGTAGTAATTTGAATAAGATAGAACAAATATATTTCACAAAAGGCTAGATTTTTTTTATAAAATAATAATGGAAAAGAAGGAAGAAAATTTCTTACATACTTGCAACATTTAAGTCGATAATTGTACGTAAATATCCCCCTCATGAAGTCTATTCATTCCCATAAAAAAAAAATGTCATAAAAGAATATGAATGATCTCATTGTATAAGAACACGGGAATATAATAACTATATCATGTTTAGAGTCAATAAGATGTATGCTCGATCAAAAACATTCTACTTACGTAATTCAGCCAAAACCTGAAACCCCTTATATCTATACCACCAAGAGCTCCAATATCTTTCATGACAATCGAGATTTCATCTCTTAGTTCTAGTTGTGGGGCAATAGAATTCTAACTTTTGATTCAAGTCTCGTAATGAAAACTTCAAGACAAAATATAAATTCATGTTACGGCTTATTTCTAACATGTAAAACACAATTAACAATTATAAATTCTAAGAGCCATAAGTATTCAAGACAACATAATTATTTTTTAGCAATGCAATCCTTTCAATATTACAATCATCACCTTTTTTTATTTTTTTATTTTTATAAATGTATATATACAAACATTTCTTTGTGTCAAGATTTTCTGCAACAAAACCTTCAGATTTTCCAGACCTATAAATAAAATTAAGAAATCATAATCAATTTCATACAAATCAAATTTCATGAAAACATAAAAGCAAAATATCGTCAAATATGAATAGAAAAAAAAAACAGAAAATCAATCACGAACCTATTGTCGTCTTAGATCAGAGGAAGCATTCACTTGATAATTCTCTTATTATATCTATATCTATATATCATCATGAATTTAAAACCGATTAAACCAAAAATTATAGAAATGAAATTACCAATTAGATACAAAAAATCTGTCGAATGAGTGGAGATAATGAGCATATCTTTGAAGCAACGTGTTTATGCTAAAGTCATATTCAAGTATATATAGATCAATTTTTTTTTTTAATTTGCAATTAATTAATTAGCCTTACCACGGCTAAAGTTTAGGCATGAATAAAGTATTTGAGTAATTGCCAACTCAAAATTGCCTAATCAGCTATAGGTATCCTAACATATCTTAATTATCTTAACAAAAAATAATTAGTTTTACTATTCCCAAAGGATTACCGGAATTTTTGAGTAATGAACATATTCTATGACTAATAATGGCAATTTTTGACCAAATTTAAATTAGATTAAAATAGTAATTAACTGATTTTTCGGAATTGAAGAAAACTTCCTTTTGTTGTATAATATGACAGTATGACAATTAATAAGAATGTTTTGTAACTGAAAAAAATAAATTTTGTGTTGACCAATCAAAACTTTTTTAAGAAAATAAAAAAAATCAAAATCACCAGAAATTAGTATTCAGTCCAAATTGCAAGATTTTGGTCAAAGACAATTCTCCTATATATAAATATATAAGACAAGCCTATTCCCGTGCTGCGCACAAAATTACATTAA
Source organism: Penstemon newberryi var. newberryi (assembly GCA_030819805.1). NCBI lineage: Eukaryota > Viridiplantae > Streptophyta > Magnoliopsida > Lamiales > Plantaginaceae > Penstemon > Penstemon newberryi. The sequence continues at coordinate 32,079,984 of JAUALY010000006.1, read as the reverse complement.
AATATTTAAAAGAAATTTTTTATGATAAATTATTTTTATGAATTATCTGAAAGTCAGTCATAAAGAATAGATTAGAATTATGAATAATAATAGTGTAATTAAAATTAATGAAAACGTAAGTAAGGTGAAGAATAATAATGTAACTAAAATTGATGAAAACAAAAGTAATGCCATGATAAGTGTAAAAATAGTTCACCGAATCAACATAGAATTCTAGGGGTTATTCTATCCAATTTTTTTAAGTTCATTTTACATGTTGGTTTGATTAGAGTTAGTGAAGACTGAAGAGTACATGTGTAAGTTTCTTCTTGACATCTTCTTGTCCTCTATGATATGCACTTTCAGTCTTCCTGCAACAAAAGTGTAGTAATTTGAATAAGATAGAACAAATATATTTCACAAAAGGCTAGATTTTTTTTATAAAAAAATAATGGAAAAGAAGGAAGAAAATTTCTTACATACTTGCAACATTTAAGTCGATCATTGTACGTAAATATCCCCCTCATGAAGTCTATTCATTCTCACAAAAAAATGTTATAAAAGAATATGAATTATCTCATTATATAAGAACACGGGAATATAATAACTATATCATGTTTAGAGTCAATAAGATGTGTTCTCGAACAAAAACATTCTACTTACGTAATTCAGCCAAAACCTGAAACCCCTTATATCTATATCACCAAGAGCTCCAATATCTTTCATGGCAATCGAGATTTCATCTCTTAGTTCTAGTTGTGGGGCAATAGAATTCCAACTTTTGATTCAAGTCTCGTAATGAAAACTTCAAGACAAAATATAAATTCATGTTACGGCTTATTTCTAACATGTAAAACACAATTAACAAATATAAATTCTAAGAGCCATAAGTATTCATGACAACATAATTATTTTTTAGAAATGCAATCCTTTCAATATTACAATCTTAACCTTTTTTTATTTTTTTATTTTTATAAATGTATATATACAAACACCACTTTGTGTCAAGATTTTTTGCAACAAAACCTTCATATTTTCCAGACCTATAAATAAAATTAAGAAATCATAATCAATTTCATACAAATCAAATTACATGAAAACATAAAAGCAAAATATCTTCAAATATGAATAGAAAAAAAAACAGAAAATCAATCACGAACCTATTGTCGTCTTGGATCAGAGGAAGCATTCACTTGATAATTCTCTTATTATATCTATATCTATATATCATCATGAATTTAAAACCGATTAAACCAAAAATTATAGAAATGAAATTACCAATTAGATACAAAAAATCTGTCGAACGAGCATATCTTTGAAGCAATGTGTTTATGCTAAAGTCGTATTCAAATATATATAAATGAATTTTTTTTTTTAAATTTTCAATTAATTTATTAGCCTTACCACGGCTAAAGTTTAGGCATGAATAAAGTATTTTAGTGATTGCCAACTCAAAATTTCCTAATCAGCTATAGGTATCCTAACATATCTTAATGATCTTAACAAAATATAATTAGTTTTACTATTCCCAAAGGATTACCGAAATTTTTGAGTAATGAGCATATTCTATGACTATTAATGGCAATTTTTGACCAAATTTAAATTAGATTAAAATTGTAATTAACTGATTTTTCGGAATGGCCTTTTGTTGTATAATATGACAGTATGAAAATTAATAAGACTGTTTTGTAACCGAAAATAATAAATTTTGTGTTGACCAATCAAAACTTTTTTAAGAAAATAAAAAAGATCAAAATCACCAGAAATTAGTATTCAGTCCAAATTACAAGATTTTGGTCAAAGACCATTATCCTATATATAAATATATAAGACTAGCCTATTACCGTGATATGCACAAAATTATATTAAAATATTTAAAAGAAATTTTTTATGATAAATTATTTTTATGAATTATCTGAAAGTCAGTCATAAAGAATAGATTAGAATTATGAATAATAATAGTGTAATTAAAATTAATGAAAACGAAAGTAATGTGAAGAATAATAATGTAACTAAAATTGATGAAAACAAAAGTAATGCAATGATAAATGTAAAAATAGTTCACCGAATCAATGTAGAATTCTAGGGGTTATTCTATCCAATTTTTTTTAAGTTCATTTTACATGTTGGTTTTAGAGTTAGTGAAGACTGAAGAGTACATGTGTAAGTTTCTTCTTGACATCTTCTTGTCCTCTATGATATGCACTTTCAGTCTTCCTGCAACAAAAGTGTAGTAATTTGAATATTGTAGAACAAATATATTTTACAAAAGGCTAGATTTTTTTTTATAAAAAAATAATGGAAAAGAAGGAAGAAAATTTCTTACATACTTGCAACATTTAAGTCGATAATTGTACGTAAATATCCCCCACATGAAGTCTATTCATTCTCATAAAAAAAATGTCATAAAAGAATATGAATGATCTCATTGTATAAGAACAAGGGAATATAATAACTATATCACGTTTAGAGTCAATAAGATGTATGCTCGATCAAAAACATTCTACTTACGTAATTCAGCCAAAACCTGAAACCCCTTATATCTATACCACCAAGAGCTCCAATATCTTTCATGGCAATCGAGATTTCATCTCTTAGTTCTAGTTGTGGGGCAATAGAATTCCAACTTTTGATTCAAGTCTCGTAATGAAAACTTCAAGACAAAATATAAATTCATGTTACGGCTTATTTCTAACATGTAAAACACAATTAACGAATATAAATTCTAAGAGCCATAAGTATTCAAGACAACATAATTATTTTTTAGCAATGCAATCCTTTCAATATTACAATCATCACCTTTTTTTATTTTTTTATTTTTATAAATGTATATATACAAACATAACTTTGTGTCAAGATTTTCTGCAACAAAACCTTCATATTTTCCAGACCTATAAATAAAATTAAGAAATCATAATCAATTTCATACAAATCAAATTTCATGAAAACATAATGAATAGAAAAAAAAAAAACAGAAAATCAATCAAGAACCTATTGTCGTCTTAGATCAGAGGAAGCATTCACTTGATAATTCTCTTATTATATCTATATCTATATATCATCATGAATTTAAAACCGATTAAACCAAAAATTATAGAAATGAAATTACCAGTTAGATACAAAAAATCTGTCGAATGATTGGAGATAATGAGCATATCTTTGAACAAATGTGTTTATGCTAAACTCATATTCAAGTATATATAGATGAATTTTTTTTTTTTTTAAATTAGCAATTAATTAATTAGCCTTACCATGGCTAAAGTTTAGGCATGAATAAAGTATTTGAGTAATTGCCAACTCAAAATTTCCTAATCAGCTATAGGTATCCTAACATATCTTAATGATCTTAACAAAAAATAATTAGTTTTACTATTCCCAAAGGATTACCGGAATTTTTGAGTAAGGAGCATATTCTATGACTATTAATGGCAGGTTTTGACCAAATTTAAATTAGATTAAAATTGTAATTAACTGATTTTTCGGAATGGAAGGAAACTTCCTCTTGTTGTATAATATGACAGTATTACAATTAATAAGATTGTTTTGTAACTGAAAATAATAAATTTTGTGTTGACCAATCAAAACTTTTTTAAGAAAATAAAAAAAATCAAAATCACCAGAAATTAGTATTCAGTCCAAATTTCAAGATTTTGGTGAAAGACCATTCTCCTATATATAAATATGTAAGACTAGCCTATTCCCGTGCTACGCACAAAATTTCATTATAATATTTAAAAGAAATTTTTTATGATAAATTATTTTTATGAATTATCTGAAAGTCAGTCATAAAGAATAGATTAGAATTATGAATAATAATAGTGTAATTAAAATTGATGAAAACAAAAGTAATGCAATGATAAATGTAAAAATAGTTCACCGAAGCAATATAGAATTCTAGGGGTTATTCTATCCAATTTTTTTTAAGTTCATTTTACATGTCGGTTTGATTAGAGTTAGTGAAGACTGAAGAGTACATGTGTAAGTTTCTTCTTGACATCTTCTTGTCCTCTATGATATGCACTTTCAGTCTTCCTGCAACAAAAGTGTAGTAATTTGAATAAGATAGAACAAATATATTTTACAAAAGGCTAGATATTTTTTTATAAAAAAATAATGGAAAAGAAGGAAGAAAATTTCTTACATACTTGCAACATTTAAGTCGATCATTGTACGTAAATATCCCCCTCATGAAGTCTATTCATTCTCACAAAAAAATGACATAAAAGAATATGAATGATCTCATTGTATAAGAACACGGGAATATAATAACTATATCATGTTTAGAGTCAATAAGATGTGTTCTCGATCAAAAACATTCTACTTACGTAATTCAGCCAAAACCTGAAACCCCTTATATCTATACCACCAAGATGCGAGGTTAAATTGGATGAGTATATCTTTTGCAATAGGTTGTTTGTGTTAGGATAGAAGTAGTGGAATTATGAATGTATAAATTGGTTGTATATATCTTACTCATGTAGGGTGATAATTCGTGTGTGATTTATGAGTAGGGAAATTAGTTGTGCCTATGCTGCATTATAATTCATCCACTTTCAATTTCAAAATAATTAAAATATGACTTGAACTATATTATTGTATTTAATTCATCTACATAGTTCTTATGGTTGTTACTCAAAATTCCAACTAAGTCCTTAGCGTCACATTAACCCCAAAGTCATGATTACATAATTGATTTAGTCCTTCGTAAATTTAGTTGCCTTCTTTAACTTTTATACATGATCGTTAAAGTCCTCTACATTTCTTAAAATATTCACCTTAGTCCTCTTTTATGATTAGACACTTCAATTTATTTTCAATGCTCAATGGAGTACCACTTACAACAATAAACATATTTTCTTCTATTTCGTAATCAAATTAAATCAATTTGAATTCATTTTACGTTAATTTAAAAAATACGGGATATTACATTCACCCCTCATTAAAAGAATTTGGCCCCCAAATTCTACTCAATTATTTGGTTCAATATAATTCGTGAATAGATAGAAGAAAGAGTGATATAATGGTTACAAACTGAACCATGGTTCCAAATGAAACTAGTTCAAGAATCTAATAAAGTAAAGTATGTTTAACGGTCTATGATAGTTGAGAACAAGTAATAATTCGATCAAAGGTGAGCAAAGAGAATCACATATAAGTTGGAGATTAAGATATGGAATATGGAAATTCCAGAGTTTCTCAAATTGATGACTAGATGGGAATAGGTTGACCAAGTGAAATCCATATTTAGTGTCCTAAAACTAATTGTTGAAAGACTATACAAATGGCAAATAATTGACATCATGTATGTCAATTGGTACATGTCAGAATTTATGAATTTTGTATGAATCTTATAAGAGGTCTAATCTAAGAATATTAGATCTGAAATTAAAATTATTCAAGACAAAAAAACCCAGGTAGAATGACTAATAAAAAGGTTTAATAAAGAATAGGTTTTAGCTAATACTGTCGCGTACAAATAATGTGCTACAGAATATCCGTTTAGTGAAACTAAACCGAACGTAAAAGTTAAACTGATTGAAAGAAATGAACTTGTAGATCTCCAAGAGATATAAGAATGGGATGAAAGCAAGACACTGAAAATTTTCTTGACAAAATTTCACTAGAAGTTTCAATATCACACTATTGCCAAGGATCACAGATGACGAACCACTATATGATATAGTGATGATTGAGAGTTGGTTCTACTTGCAATAATTTGGAAAGGTAAGGAACAATATGAAAGGTGTGGTCAAAGTAAATAAGGACCTCTTAATGAAACATGACTTTCTGAATGTGCATGTTAAGAATGTTAATTCAATTATCTATTAGATTGTGAATTATAAACACTCATTTAAAGACAATTTTACACTTTGTCCTACAATTACCCTAATGTTTTCTTGTCACTTTCACTAGGACTTCTAAGACTCTAACATTTTCTCGATTCAGGATCTAACAATTTAATATTGAATATCCTTTAATTAGTACGAAATAAAATAAAGAGTGAACTAACACACTGAATATTGTATTCCTAGTTAGCGAACGAATTTCGTAACTAAATATTTAACAATGGAAGATATTTAAATAAGGCGTTCTTTTGTTAACTATTTGGTTTCAATAGTTCTCTAGTTATCGTTGGAAGAAAATTTACAAAGGCGGTAATTCGAGAAGCTCGATTCTTCTTGACAACATCTCGATCGTCTGGTTGAGTTAGCCCAATCTTCTTCTTCCATCATTTTCTTCACATCGATTAGTTGTCGACCCTTATCCCTTGTAACCATGAACTTCGATTCGTGGCTCGATAATCTAAATTGAAATAAAGCAACGTGTCACTCTTCTTTAATAGACAAGTTAAATAGTTATTTTATTAACATAGCCGATACAACAAACACTTATAATAGTTTACGATGGTTCGAATATATTAAAATTCCTAAGAGCTAATCGAGTTCAACCAAGACTAAGAGTACTCAGGATCCCATTTATCAAGTCAATGTGTTTAGCTTAGTATATAAGAAACTCACGAAGCAATATCATTAAAAATTTATGAATTTTTGAAGGAGGACTATCAAGAAGTCAAGCGAAGAGTTATTATTCGCTACAATCCAAGATGAGTTGTTCGATGATCGAATGATCGAAGATGATTGACTATTGGGTCTTGGTACATGAAGTTCTTGGCTCGCGATAATGAATTTCAAGTGTCACGTCAATCTAGTCTGGCGAACTAGTTGACTGGTGGTTTAATAATTCTAGCGTGAACAATGAATTCTTATTTTATTTTATTATCTCAAACTTAACATTACTCTTAAGAGCTAATTGAACTCAACATAGGCATAAGGATAACATTACTCTTGTAATTCATCCACTTTCAATTTCAAAATAATTAAAATATGACTTGATCTATTTTATTGTATTTAATTAATCTACATAGTTCTTATGGTTGTTACTCAAAATTCCAACTAAGTCCTTAGCGTCACATTAACCCCAAAGTCATGATTACATAATTGATTTAGTCCATCGTAAATTTAGTTGCCGTCTTTAACTTTTATACATGATCGTTAAAGTCCTCTACATTTCTTAAAACATTCACCTTAGTCCTCTTCTATGATTAGATACTTCAATTTATTTTCAATGCTCAATTGAGTACCACTTACAACAATAAACATATTTTCTTCTATTTCTTAATCAAATTAAATCAATTTGAATTAATTTTACGTTAATTTAAAAAATACGGGATATTACATTCACCCCTCCTTAAAAGAATTTGGCCCCCAAATTCTACTCACTTATTTGGTTCAATATAATTCATGAATAGATAGAAGAAAGAGTGATATAATGGTTACAAACTGAACCATGGTTCCAAATGAAACTAGTTCAAGAAGCTAATAAAGTAAAGTATGTTTAACTGTCTATGATAGTTGAGAACAAGTAATAATTTGATCAAAGGTGAACAAAGAGAATCACATATAAGTTGGAGATTAAGATATGGAATATGGAAATTCCAGAGTTTCTCAAATTGATGACTAGATGGGAATAGGTTGACAAAGTGAAATCCAGATTCAGTGTCCTAAAACTAATTGTTGAAAGACTATACAAATGGCAAATAATTGACATCATGTATGTCAATTGGGACATGTCAAACTTTATGAATTTTGTATGAATCTTATAAGAGGTCTAATCTAAGAATATTAGATCTGAAATTAAAATTATTCAAGACAATAAAACACAAGTAGAATGACTAATAAAAAGGTTTAATAAAGAAAAGGTTTTAGCTAATACTGTCGCGTACAAATAATGTGCTACAGAAGATCCGTTTAGTGAAACTAAACCGAACGTAAAAGTTAAACTGATTGAAAGAAATGAACTTGTAGATCTCCAAGAGATATAAAAATGGGATGAAAGCAAGACACTGAAAATTTCACTAGAAGTTTCAATGTCACACTATTGCCAAGGATCACAGGTGACGAACCACTATATGATATAGTGATGATTGAGAGTTGGTTCTACTTGCAATAATTTGGAAAGGTAAGGAACAATATGAAAGGTGTGGTCAAAGTAAATAAGGACCTCTTAATGAAACATGACTTTCTGAATGTGCATGTTAAGAATGTTAATTCAATTATCTATTAGATTGTGAATTATAAACACTCATTTAAAGACAATTTTACACTTTGTCCTACAGTTACCCTAATGTTTTCTTGTCACATTCATTAGGACTTCTAAGATTCTAACATTTTCTAGATTCAGGATCTAACGATTTAATATTGACTATCCTTTAATTAGTACGAAATAAAATAAAGAGTGAACTAACACACTGAATATTGTATTCCTAGTTAGCAAACAAATTTCATAACTAAATATTTAACAATGGAAGATATTTATATAAGGCGTTCTTTTGTTAACTATTTGGTTTCAATAGTTCTCTAGTTATCGTTGGAAGAAAATTTACAAAGGTGGTAATTCGAGAAGCTCGATTCTTCTTGACTACATCTCGATCGTCTGGTTGAGTTAGCCCAATCTTCTTCTTCCATCATTTTCTTCACATCGATTAGTTGTCGACCCTTATCCCTTGTATCCATGAACTTCGATTCGTGGCTCGATAATCTAAATTGAAATAAAGCAACGTGTCACTCTTCTTTAATAGACAAGTGAAATAGTTATTTTATTAACATAGCCGATACAACAAACACTTATAATAGTTTACGATAGTTCGAATAGATTAAACTTCCTAAGAGCTAATCGAGTTCAACCAAGACTAAGAGTACTCAGGATCCCATTTATCAAGTCAATGTGTTTAGCTTAGTATATAAGAAACTCACGAAGCAATATCATTAACAATTTAGGAATTTTTGAAGGACGACTATCAAGAAGTCAAGCGAAGAGTTGTTATTCGCTACAATCCAAGATGAGTTGTTCGATGATCTAATGACCGAAGATGATTGACTCTTGGGTCTTGGTACACGAAGTTCTTGGCTCGCGAGAATGAATTTCAAGTGTCACGTCAATCTAGTCTGGCGAACTAGTTGACTGGTGGTTTAATAATTCTAGCGTAAACAATGAATTCTTATTTTATTTTATTATCTCAAGCTTAACATTACTCTTAAGAGCTAATTGAACTCAACATAGGCATAAGGATAACAATAACCTATGTAAATCTGGGGTCAATTTGCAATTTCCAAAAGTTTGGGGGTTAATTTGTAATTTTGAAACTTAGGGGTCAATTTGTAATTACCAAAAATTCTGGGATTAATATGTTGTATCCATAATATTATGGGGTCGAGTGGCTATGTATTTTGCCACAACTGGTTTTAAGATAGAGAAATTATATAATGTAAATTTTTTTAAATGGTTTTCGAAAGAATTTCAAATCCACTTAAAATTGAGCTCAAATTCATTGAACTAAATTTCCGGATTTCAAGTGAATGGATTTAAATTTTCTATCCAACTAAGCCTCATTAATTTGACAAAGGATTTCAAATCCAGCCAACTCAAATCCATCAATCCAAATAAAGCATTGATGTATTTACCTATTAAAAGAAACAATAAATGCATGCCATGTGAAACACGAGCTAGCAGTTGGGTAGCTTGATGTATTTAACGCCTTCATTTATTTTCTTACAATTATTAATTAAATAGTAATAAGCTGATAAATTTGATTTTTCTCATAAAGTGCAGAGTCTATTTGTCTCGCTTTCCAGAGAGGATTTTGATATTATCTTGAAAGCCAAAAGAATAACTTTTTTATTTTCAGAAAAATACTGATCCTATAAATTAATCTCTCATTTTCCAAAATTAGACTCAATTTTTAAAAAAATCATTTATCTATGAAAAAAATCTAAGCGTACTTTGATTTGACACATAGTAACATATATTTGTTTCTTTCACATAATAAATATGATTTGAGAAAATATAATATATCCTTACATTATTTCTCTTATTTACATAACCTCTAAACAAATAAACAAATTTGAGCAAAAGACAAAAACACCCCCTATGCTTTGTCTAACTCTCAAAAACCCCCCTGTGTTATTTTAATTCTCAAAAAAAACCCTGTGATCTCAAATAAGTGCCAAATGCGCCCCCAAAAAAGAGAGAGTGTTTCAAACGCCAAAATTGCAAATATTTGTTCACATTTTGCTTTTGATATGACAATTTTACCCCTGACATTGAAAGACAAAAACACCCCCTATGCTTTGTCTAACTCCCCCCCCCCCCCCCCCCCCATGTGTCATTTTATATCCCCAAAACCCCCCTGTATTTGATTTTAAATACCACACTCGACCCAAGTAGTATATACTTAATTTTTCAAAAAGAATAAATAAACTTAAAAAAAAAAAACAAACACATAGGGGTAATCTTGTCATTCCACCAAAATTCAAAAATAAAATTATAAGTATATACTACTTGGGTCGAGTGTGGTATTTAAAACCAAACACAGGGGGGTTTTTTAGAGTTAAAATAACACAGGGGGGTTTTGGGAGTTAGATAAAGTACAGGGGGTTTTTTGTCTTTTGCTCAAACAAATTTACTACTTATTTCATCTCTAAAAATTCAAACAAACAACATGTTTCATATAACGAAGATCGAGAATATATCTGACATCCTCCAAATTTCTGAAACTAATATTTAAAAAGCGAAACTAACATGCCCATGTTGCTCTTAATAACTCTATAATTGATTCATAAGCACCATATTTTGTTATTCATGTATTCAGATTGATGCATGCAAACGTCCAAATGAAGTACTTGACTAAAACTGTGGGGCACATAATTAATTTACCGACAATTTTTAACTATGCGTCTTATCATAAATTAATGTTTGAACAAATTATGTAGGCAAAAGGTTTGGCTCGTGATTATTTACAGGTTGTTATTGCTATTCTAGGGGAGGCATGTGGTTTACTCTCTCTTTATTTTATTTGTCGCTTTGACAAAAAAAATTGTGTACTTTTATTTATCGTTTTAGGAGTTTAGTGTAAAATTAATTTTTTTCTACTAATTTTATCCTTCTTGTTAATGCTTAAAATTAATGCTAATTAATATTGTAATTATTTAGTTAAAAGGGTATTTTAAAATTTTTACTTAAAAAATAACTATTTATTACATTTATGTGCAATTCACCGAAAAAAAAATGGAGGGAGTGTTAATTGCACGTGTGAAGTGTGAATATAAGTCGTGATAACTGCTCTCACCGTCCAACACATATTCACATATTTTTCAAAAAAACAAAAGAAAACAAAAAGCACATTGAACAATTTTTTTTTCTTTTCAGAAAAATCTAACTCCTATAGTACAAAATTTCACGACAATAGGAAAGGTGTTTGAACATAACATACTCTGCAATATAATATCCCATTATTCAAGTGTAAATGCTAAAAAATTGTCAGAATTAATATTATAAGAACATGCAAGTAAGGATCCAAATATTCATACATATTTGCAAAAATAAAGAAAAAATTTATATTTGTGACTAAATTAAAACCACATTATTTTTCTAGGTTTTCTAGGAAGCCTTACATTTTATAAATTATAGGGAAGCTCCATTGCTTTCTTCTTAATTCTTTTATGGTTATTTAAATACAACAACCATTATAATTTGATATCTATATATATAATTGGTTTTAATTGTTATATTATATGCTAGCTCATCGGCAGTTAAATGGACTAACTGAAGTTCGTTTTTACAACTCATTTTATTCAAACTAGCTATTTTCTTTTTAATTTTCTTTTTTACAAAGTTAGTATCTCATTTTCCAAAATAAATATATCCATGAACTTGTTTTTGTCTCTTATTTGAAGAATGTCTGGAAAGAACAATGATTTATCTTCTTTGTTTTTTTCCAGATATTCTTTATTTTACTTAGGTGCATTATTCAAGTAACTTATCCAAAATAATGCATAAATCAAGTATTCTAAATATCTAACTGAACTAGGTATCCCTCTCCTTTGGCATTTCACACAAAAATATTTTCTACCTTGTGTTCATGGATTATAATTTCGTTTTCAAGGTATATTTAAGGTGTTTTTTTTTTTAGAACAAGGTATAAATTAGTTAGTTACATAATTTGTTAACTTTTTTCTAAAAATATTTTGCAACCATAAATGATTTTTTTTTATATAAATTATGAAAACATGCTAAATAATCATGAAAAATTCACATTTTCCATACATTAGATTTCTTTCATATATCTAACTAAACTAATTATCTTTTAATATTATGAGGTTAATAATGTTTACAGAGTATATATTAATTCAAATAATATGATGGTTAAGGTTGAGGCTCCATGACTACGAGGTCATGGGCAGCGACGAAGCTACATAGACTTGAGGGGGGTCCAATGACCCCACTGAAATTTATTTGTTTCTTGTATCATACCTAAAATCTATGGAAGTTTTATATGGTTTTTGCTTTAAAAAAAGAAAATTAGAGAGGTTTTCTATCAAAATGACCCCAATGAAAAAATTACATAGTGGACCCTCAATAATTTATCGGAGTATAATTCTCACTAACTATTAACGAGATACTATTTATTCGGCTAATATTATAATTAGATTTGCAATCTTCTTAATAAATACAAAGAGGTCATCGTATAGAGGGATTATTTCATGCACTCATTACAAATTCGTCACAAGTATATATTTTTCCGACTATTTTTCCGATTTACTAGACGAAATAATTATTTGACTACCATTCTTAACTCCCTCTTGGACCTTTATATTAGTACAACAATTTGACAACAATTCTCTTAGAACATGTATATATTCCCCCGAATTATAGTCAATAGTATTGATACACAAATTATGAAAATATCATTATTTGGTTAATTTTATCTACGGAATTTTTCTATAGTAGAATAACCAAATTTTGATAATCACACTGGGAACTAGTATATTGACATGGGTTATACTCATATGAGAATTTTCTTATTTCAAATGAGAGAAATTATGAATATTACTCAAAACTTATTAATAAAAAAAACAATATTGTGCACCCAAGATAATATATTTATTCTCAAAATTCACAATTATTCGATATTTTCAAAATCATGTGTAAAATAAGTGTGTCAAATACCAGCCGAAGGATACACACTTCTTTAGCCAATAAATTCGAAATGTTATGATAAAAAATAAGGTATTCAATAAGATTTCTAAGGATCAAATAATGGAATATTGGCACAAAAAACTATAAAAAAATCATGTAATGTTTGTTTAAATACTCCCTCCGTTTTTTTTATTTGTCGTTTTGGAGGATTGCACATGAATTATGGAATGTCATAATATCCACTTTTTTGAAGCAAAAATTTCAAAATACCCTTTTAATCAAATAATCTTAGCATTAATTAGCATTAATGACAAGTATTAGTAAGAAGGGTAAAATTGGTAAAAGAACATTAATTTTATATTGAAATCCTAAAACGACAAATAAAAGTAAACAATGTTTTTTTGCCAAAGCGACAAATAAAAAAACGGAAGGAGTATGTTTTATTTGGTGATAATTCAAAGATCAATACAAATATTAATAATGGACCCTAGTGAAATTAATTTTTGGCTACATCACTGGTCATGGATTCAACTCCCACTAGCATGAGTATTTTCTCCAGTTTAGCTAATTAAATTTATTTGGTTAGAACATCTCCAGTGGAGAGACCAAAAATTGGACTCAAATCATTCATTTGCAACCTGCTACGGTGTTTTGCACTATCTGAAGAAAAAAAATTATTGCAGCAATAGGCATAATAAGGGAGCCCATTTTAAAAATCAATTTAAATTAAATTCTTTAAATTAACTTAAAATTATGGCATAATTAAAAATGCAATCAAAATTAAATTTAGACTAAATTAAAAATAAATAAAATTCGAAATATTTGTGAACTTTACGATGATTATCAGTTGTAGACAATATGAACTTATTGATCGTGTCGTCGTTATTATTCTCATTATTTTTTCAAGTTGGGATTTATATTTATGTTATCAGTATTTTTATCTTGTCCATGTGTCGACTCAAGAATGAATCTTAAAATTTTGGATATGATTTTTTATCCATTGTTATCAATATGATTTTACAAAATTTATTTTAATTAAAGTAATTGAAAAGAAATCTGGATAATATTAAAAACAAAATAGACAAATAATGAATATTAATGTAGCATTCAAAATTTATATTATAAAAAAAAAAAAAATGGGTTCTAAAGCTCTGAGGGCTCAGTACTTTGCCCCTCCCCTTAGGTCCTCCATTGTGGCATACTTTTTTGGACATTTTGGACCCAAATCAATTTATACAAATGGCAAATAATTGACATCATGTATGTCAGTTGGGACATGTCAAACTTTATGAATTTTGTATGAATCTTATAAGAGGTCTAATCTAAGAATATTAGATCTGAAATTAAAATTATTCAAGACAAAAAAACCCAAGTAGAATGACTAATAAAAAGGTTTAATAAAGAAAAGGTTTTAGCTAATACTGTCGCGTACAAATAATATGCTACAGAAGATCCGTTTAGTGAAACTAAACCGAACGTAAAAGTTAAACTGCTTGAAAGAAATGAACTTGTAGATATCCAAGAGATATAAGAATGGGATGAAAACAAGACATTGAAAATTTTCTAGACAAAATTTCACTAGAAGTTTCAATGTCACACTATTGCCAAGGATCACTGGTGACGAACCACTATATGATATAGTGATGATTGAGAGTTGGTTCTACTTGTAATAATTTGGAAAGGTAAGGAACAATATGAAAGGTGTGGTCAAAGTAAATAAGGACCTCTTAATGAAACATGACTTTCTGAATGTGCATGTTAAGAATGTTAATTCAATTATCTATTAGATTGTGAATTATAAACACTCATTTAAAGATAATTTTACACTTTGTCCTGCAATTACCCTAGTGTTTTCTTGTCACTTTCATTAGGACTTCTAAGACTCTTAACATTTTTTCGATTCAGGATCTAACAATTTAGTATTGACTATCCTTTAATTAGTACGAAATAAAATAAAGAGTGAACTAACAAACTGAATATTGTATTCCTAGTTAGCGAACGAATTTCATAAATACATATTTAACAATGGAAGTTATTTATATAAGGCGTTCTTTTGTTAACTATTTGGTTTCAATAGTTCACTAGTTATCGTTGGAAGAAAATTTACAAAGGCGGTAATTCGAGAAGCTCGATTCTTCTTGACTACATCTCGATCGTCTGGTTGAGTTAGCCCAATCTTATTCTTCCATCATTTTCTTCACATCGATTAGTTGTCGACCCTTATCCCTTGTAACCATGAACTTCGATTCGTGGCTCGATAATCTAAATTGAAATAAAGCAACGTGTCACTCTTCTTTAATAGACAAGTTAAATAGTTATTTTATTAACATAGACGACAAAACAAACACTTATAATAGTTTACGATAGTTCGAATAGATTAAAATTCCTAAGAGCTAATCGAGTTCAACCTAGACTAAGAGTACTCAGGATCCCATTTATCAAGTCAATGTGTTTAGCTTAGTATATAAGAAACTCACGAAGCAATATCATTAACAATTTAGGAATTTTTGAAGGACGACTATCAAGAAGTCAAGCGAAGAGTTGTTATTCGCTACAATCCAAGATGAGTTGTTCGATGATCTAATGATCGAAGATGATTGACTCTTGGGTCTTGGTACACGAAGTTCTTGGCTCGCGAGAATGAATTTCAAGTGTCACGTCAATCTAGTCTGGCAAACTAGTTGACTGGTGGTTTAATAATTCTAGCGTAAACAATGAATTCTTATTTTATTTTATTATCTCAAGCTTAACATTACTCTTAAGAGCTAATTGAACTCAACATAGGCATAAGGATAACAATAACCTATGTCCATCAAATTCAAGTCCTTTATCTTAGTGTACAAGGAACTGACAAAAGATGAGGTACTAAAAGATGAATATGGGGAATCAAGAGAAAAACAGTCATTTGGAGCAATCCAAGATGGCTAGATAGGTGTTCGGAAAGATCTTAGAACTACTTAATTGTTCTAAAAGGAAATCAAGGGTTTCAACAATCATGTTCAATAGAAAAAAGAAAGATAGGATCCTAATTCGCTTGATTTGTTACAGGTCAAAACCATTTTCCAGGTTAATCCTTTCTATTACAATCTTACCCCGCCAGGGAAAAACCTATCTCAGTACCAAAATTGTAATGATTCACATATTGGTCGCGCACCCCAATAGTAATTCACGACAATTGGGTACTAAGGGTTCCTATGACTCGATAGAAAACCTTAACGGTTCTATAGAATTTCTTTGGTATAATCACCCACAGTCAAAGGAACATATCCTGACATAGCACTAACACAACTTAATGCTCTGATACCACCTGTAATGGCCCCCGAACCTGGCACCTGCTTGCTACGAATAAAATAATAATATATATAACCTTTATAAATTTCTAATATGCAGTTCAGAGCTTTAACTATCTATTACAACACACGGATTCTTCCAACTAACGTATTACATTAAAACTTCTAATACAAACCCAACATTTATATTACCAAAATTAATAACTCTACGGTTAACGTCCAACTAAAAAACCCATTTCAGCTACGTTGTTGTCCATCCTGCTCTTCGGTAATATTCTGAAAGAGTATTTATTTGAAAGCGTAAGTTGCAAAAACAACTTAGTGAGGCTAGTGCAGGGGTGCAGTTGAGTTTTTTATGCATGAAACGATTTAGAAATCCATGTACTGTGTATTAAATTGCAAATACAAGCCACAATAGTATAACAAATATGTCAATAACACATATGAGATCATGTTCAATTACCCGTCAATACGGGTTAAACAACAACTCCACCTCAAAAGGATATGGAACGATCAGGGGAGGGATCAATAGTTAGCGCGCTGGTTAGAGGAGGGATAAGGTGCTACCTTTCCCTATAAAATTGGCAGACATGTCTTAGCCATAACAGGTGAGTCACTCCCCAAGGGGCTCTAATCCTTGGTTTGTGAGTCCGGTCATGGCAGAGCTCTGGTAGCTCTGTAGCCCCCAGCTACCAAGAATTATCCAGAGAATACCATCAAGCGAGAGCAGATGAGCACGCAAATAATCATGCACAGGCAATTGGTACCCAGGGTGAGATAAAATACTACACCTTGGTACCATCCATCATTATGAGGTGAGATAAAGTACTACACCTCAATATTTCAACAATTATCACATATATAGGGTTATCAATTCAACTATGAACAAGTAGTACAATACTGCGAGCATTGCATACAGTTACAAACATAGATATAACACTCATAGTCATTTCAAATGTAAAATGCATATATACGATATGATTTTCTTTTGAAGCTCTTTCTGTTTTAAAAACGTTTTATTGGGCGCTCACCTTTCTCAAGCTGCAGTCGGAGATGCTTATCCCCAGTAGACATTTGACCTCGTGACCTATTATCGATTTCACCAACTAGCTTGACTCTATAGAGAGATGTCATTGCTTCAAATCCTTCCAAGTCTTGATTCTATAGTCGATCGATCACATACCGACTAATCTCGAATTATCTACAACGGTTGTCAAACTTAATTAAAGAGTAACTCTAAATATTTAACTTATGTTCAGATCATTTTAACCCAATTATATTTTTAAAAATACATATTCTTATAATTAGAACATGTTTTAACTTATTTCCTAGTAACTATTAATTTAGATCAAGTAACATTTACCCTATTTTATTCGATTGTAATTGCTCATCTGCTATCGTATTTAATGTTAACTATATTGACCCGAATGGTCCAATTCATATTGATTAACCAAGGTCTTAAGAGAATTGATTCACAGCACCCATGACCAATCCAACTATTAATTTTTTTCATTATGGTAATTCATCCTCAATAGTTTTGTGGTGGCTAAATACTCAAAGTCTAGCTCATTTAACAAGCTTAATAGGTTCACGTGAATTACTTAGTAGCAATATCTAGTATTAGTGCATTCTCTTGTATAATATTTTAACTTTCATGATCACAATTATAACTGAATTTCATTAATTTGGGAAACTAAACATAATCCCACTAATTTCCAGTTTCTATCATTCGGGTTACTAAGCTAAATTACTTTCTAGTTCACAAAGATTTATTTATGGTCTAACACTAATTAAATTAATCCAAACTTAAAGGTCCACTTGTCCATTATTATTAATAAAGTAAGTTCATCTAACATATTTATGCACATCCAGAAATTAAAGTATGTCTTATTTAATTAGTTCCCTAATTTTCTTTGTACTATACTAGCCTATTCCCGTGCTACGCACAAAATTACATTAAAATATTTAAAAGAAATTTTTTATGATAAATTATTTTTATGAATTATCTGAAAGTCACTCATAAAGAATAGATTAGAATTATGAATAATAATAGTGTAATTAAAATTGATGAAAACGAAAGTAATGTGAAGAATAATAATGTAACTAAAATTGATGAAAACAAAAGTAATGCAATGATAAATGTAAAAATAGTTAACCGAATCAATATAGAATTCTAGGTGTTATTCTATCCAAATTTTTTTAAGTTCATTTTACATGTTGGTTGGATTAGAGTTAGTGAAGACTGAAAAGTACATGTGTAAGTTTCTTATTGACATCTTCTTGTCCTCTATGATATGCACTTTCGGTCTTCCTCCAACAAAAGTGTAGTAATTTGAATAAGATAGAACAAATATATTTTACAAAAGGCTAGATTTTTTTTTATAAAAAAATAATGGAAAAGAAGGAAGAAAATTTCTTACATACTTGCAAGATTTAAGCCGATCATTCTACGTAAATATCCCCCTCATGAAGTCTATTCATTATCACAAAAAAAAAATGTCATAAAAGAATAAGAATGATCTCATTGTATAAGAACACGGGAATATAATAACTATATCATGTTTAGAGTCAATAAGATGTGTTCTCGATCAAAAACATTTAGCCAAAACCTGAAACCCCTTATATCTATACCACCAAGAGCTCCAATATCTTTCATGGCAATCGAGATTTCATCTCTTAGTTCTAGTTGTGGGGCAATAGAATTCCAACTTTTGATTCAAGTCTCGTAATGAAAACTTCAAGACAAAATATAAATTCATGTTACGGCTTATTTCTAACATGTAAAACACAATTAACAAATATAAATTCTAAGAGCCATAAGTATTCAAGACAACATAATTATTTTTTAGGAATGCAATCCTTTCAATATTACAATCATCACCTTTTTATATTTTTTTATTTTTATAAATTGTATATATACAAACATCACTTTGTGTCAAGATTTTCTGCAACAAAACCTTCATATTTTCCAGACCTATAAATAAAATTAAGAAATCATAATCAATTTCATACAAATCAAATTTCATGAAAACATAAAAGCAAAATATCGTCAAATATGAATAGAAAAAAAAAACAGAAAATCAATCACGAACCTATTGTCGTCTTAGATCAGAGAAAGCATTCACTTGATAATTCTCTTATTATATCTATATCTATATATCATCATGAATTTATAACCGATTAAACCAAAAATTAGAGAAAAATTACCAATTAGATACAAAAAATATGTCGAATGAGTGGAGATAATGAGCATATCTTTGAAGCAATGTGTTTATGCTAAAGTCATATTCAAGTATATATAGATAAATTTTTTTTTTTAAATTTGCAATTAATTAATTAGCCTTACCACGGCTAAAGTTTAGGCATGAAAAGAGTATTTGAGTAATTGCCAACTCAAAATTTCCTAATCAGCTATAGGTATCCTAACATATCTTAATGATCTTAACAAAAAATAATTAGTTTTACTATTCCCAAAGGATTACCGGAATTTTTGAGTAATGAGCATATTCTATGACTATTAATGGCAATTTTTGACCAAATTTAAATTAGATTAAAATTGTAACTAACTAATTTTTCGGAATGGAAGGAAACCTCCTTTTGTTGTATAATATGACAGTATGACAATTAATAAGATTGTTTTGTAACTGAAAATAATAAATTTTGTGTTGACCAATCAAAACTTTTTTAAGAAAATAAAAAAAATCAAAATCACCAGAAATTAGTATTCAGTCCAAATTTCAAGATTTTGGTGAAAGACCATTCTCCTATATATAAATATATAAGACTAGCCTATTCCCGTGCTACGCACAAAATTTCATTATAATATTTATAAGAAAT
This sequence comes from Penstemon newberryi var. newberryi, assembly GCA_030819805.1. Lineage (NCBI taxonomy): Eukaryota > Viridiplantae > Streptophyta > Magnoliopsida > Lamiales > Plantaginaceae > Penstemon > Penstemon newberryi. The sequence continues at coordinate 32,059,843 of JAUALY010000006.1, read as the reverse complement.
TTTTTATGATAAATTATTTTTATGAATTATCTGAAAGTCAGTCATAAAGAATAGATTAGAATTATGAATAATAATAGTGTAATTAAAATTGATGAAAACGAAAGTAATGTGAAGAATAATAATGTTACTAAAATTGATGAAAACAAAAGTAATGCAATGTTAAATGTAAAAATAGTTCACCGAATCAATATAGAATTCTAGGGGTTATTCTATCCAATTTTTTTTAAGTTCATTTTACATGTTGGTTTGATTAGAGTTAGTGAAGACTGAAGAGTACATGTGTAAGTTTCTTCTTGACATCTTCTTGTCCTAATATGCACTTTCAGTCTTTCTGCAACAAAAGTGTAGTAATTTGAATAGGATCGAACAAATATATTTTACAAAAGGCGAGATTTTTTTTTATAAAAAAACAATGGAAAAGAAGGAAGAAAATTTCTTACATACTTGCAACATTTAAGTTGATCATTGTACCTAAATATCTCCCTCATGAAGTCTATTCATTCTCACAAAAAAATGTCATAAAAGAATATGAATGATCTCACTGTATAAGAACACGGGAATATAATACTATATCATGTTTAGAGTCAATAAGATGTGTTCTCGATCAAAAACATTCTACTTACGTAATTCAGCCAAAACCTGAAACCCCTTATATCTATACCACCAAGAGCTCCAATATCTTTCATGGCAATCGAGATTTCATCTCTTAGTTCTAGTTGTGGGGCAATAGAATTCCAACTTTTGATTCAAGTCTCGTAATGAAAACTTCAAGACAAAATATAATTCATGTTACGGCTTATTTCTAACATGTAAAACACAATTAAAAAATATAAATTCTAAGAGGCATAAGTATTCAAGACAACATAATTATTTTTTAGCAATGCAATCCTTTCAATATTACAATCATCACCTTTTTTTATTATTTTATTTTTATAAATGTATATATACAAACATCACTTTGTGTCAAGATTTTCTGCAACAAAATCTTCATATTTTCCAGACCTATAAATAAAATTAAGAAATCATAATCAATTTCATACAAATCAAATTTCATGAAAACATAAAAGCAAAATATCGTCAAATATGAATAGAAAAAAAAACAGAAAATCAATCACGAACCTATTGTCGTCTTAGATCAGAGGAAGCATTCAATTGATAATTCTCTTATTATATCTATATCTATATATCATCATGAATTTATAACCGATTAAACCAAAAATTATAGAAATGAAATTACCAATTAGATACAAAAAATATGTCGAATGAGTGGAGATAATGAGCATATCTTTGAAGCAATGTGTTTATGCTAAAGTCATATTCAAGTATATATAGATGAATTTTTTTTTTTAAATTTGCAATTAATTAATTAGCCTTACCACGGCTAAAGTTTAGGCATGAATAAAGTATTTCAGTAATTGCCAACTAAAAATTTCCTAATCAGCTATAGGTATCCTAACATATCTTAATGATCTTAACAAAAAATAATTAGTTTTACTATTCCCAAAGGATTATCTGAATTTTTGAGTAATGAGCATATTCTATGACTATTAATGGCAATTTTTGACCAAATTTAAATTAGATTAAAATTGTAATTAAATGATTTTTCGGAATGGAAGGAAACTTCCTTTTGTTGTACAATATGACAGTATGACAATTAATAAGATTGTTTTGTAACTGAAAATAATAAATTTTGTGTTGACCAATCAAAACTTTTTTATGAAAATTAAAAAAAATCAAAATCACCAGAAATTAGTATTCAGTCCAAATTGCAAGATTTTGGTCAAAGACCATTCTCCTATATATAAATATATAAGATAAGGCTAGCCTATTCCCGTGCTACGCACAAAATTACATTAAAATATTTAAAAGAAATTTTTTATGATAAATTATTTTTATGAATTATCTGAAAGTCAGTCATAAAGAATAGATTAGAATTATGAATAATAATAGTGTAATTAAAATTGATGAAAACGAAAGTAATGTGAAGAATAATAATGTTACTAAAATTGATGAAAACAAAAGTAATGCAATGATAAATGTAAAAATAGTTCAACGAATCAATATAGAATTCTAGGGGTTATTCTATTCAATTTTTTTTAAGTTCATTTTACATGTTGGTTTGATTAGAGTTAGTGAAGACTGAAGAGTACATGTGTAAGTTTCTTCTTGACATCTTCTTGTCCTCTATGATATGCACTTTCAGTCTTCCTGCAACAAAAGTGTAGTAATTTGAATAAGATAGAACAAATATATTTTACAAAAGGCGAGATTTTTTTTTATAAGAAAATAATGGAAAAGAAGGAAGAAAATTTCTTACATACTTGCAACATTTAAGTCGATCATTGTACGTAAATATCCCCCTCATGAAGTCTATTCATTCTCACAAAAAAAATGTCATAAAAGAATATGAATGTTCTCATTGTATAAGAACACGGGAATATAATAACTATATCACGTTTAGAGTCAATAAGATGTGTTCTCGATCAAAAAATTCTACTTACGTAATTCAGCCAAAACCTGAAACCCCTTATATCTATACCACCAAGAGCTCCAATATCTTTCATGGCAATCGAGATTTCATCTCTTAGTTCTAGTTGTGGGGCAATAGAATTCCAACTTTTGATTCAAGTCCCGTAATGAAAACTTCAAGACAAAATATAAATTCATGTTACGGCTTATTTCTAACATGTAAAACACAATTAATAAATATAAATTCTAAGAGCCATAAGTATTCAAGACAACATAATTATTTATTAGCAATGCAATCATCACCATTTTTTATTTTTTTATTTTTATAAATGTATATATACAAACATCACTTTGTGTCAAGATTTTCTACAACAAAACCTTCATATTTTCCAGACCTATATATAAAATTAAGAAATCATAATCAATTTCATACAAATCAAATTTCATGAAAACACAAAAGCAAAATATCGTCAAATATGAATAGAAAAAAAAAACAGAAAATCAATCACGAACCTATTGTCGTCTTAGATCAGAGGAAGCATTCACTTGATAATTCTCTTATTATATCTATATCTATATATCATCATGAATTTATAACCGATTAAACCAAAAATTATAGAAATGAAATTACCAATTAGATACAAAAAATATGTCGAACGATTGGAGATAATGAGCATATCTTTGAAGCAATGTGCTTATGCTAAAGTCATATTCAAGTATATATAGATGAATTTTTTTTTTTAAATTTGCAATTAATTAATTAGCCTTACCACGTCTAAAGTTTAGGCATGAATAAAGTATTTGAGTAATTGCCAACTAAAAATTTCCTAATCAGCTATAGGTATCCTAACATAACTTAATGATCTTAACAAAAAATAATTAGTTTTACTATTCCCAAAGGATTACCTGAATTTTTGAGTAATGAGCATATTCTATGACTATTAATGGCAATTTTTCACCAAATTTAAATTAGATTAAAATTATAATTAACTGATTTTTCGGAATGGAAGAAAACTTCCTTTTGTTGTAAAATATGACAGTATGACAATTAATAAGATTGTTTTGTAACTGAAAATAATAAATTTTGTGTTGACCAATCAAAACTTTTTTAAGAAAATAAAAAAAATCAAAATCACCAGAAATTAGTATTCAGTCCAAATTACAAGATTTTGGTCAAAGACCATTCTCTTATATATAAATATATAAGATTTTAGATTAAACATTAACTTGAGCCCAACAATTATTTAGAGTTTAAATTCTTATTAATTCAACTCAAAGTAAAAGAAAAGGAAATGACCCAACTTAAAATTTCAATTAAATAACCCATCTTCCTTGGTTATCATTCTTCTCCATCACGTCTCTCTCAGATGAGTTAAATCGCACACACCAAAGTGGCTAGGTGTGTGTGTAAATTACTTGTTAAAATGTGTGAATTGATGTTTGTGTGTATAAGTATTTCATAATAGAGGAAAGGAGATGTGAATTATATAGGTGACATGTAGCAAACTTAATTAAGAGTCACCCATCTCTCCTCATATGTTGCCGCGTGTGTGAGGTTAAATTGGATGAGTATATCTTTTGCAATAGGTTGTTAGTGTTAGGATAGAAATTGGTTGTATATATCTTACTCATGTGGGGTGATAATTCGTGAGTCATTTATAATTCATCCACTTTCAATTTCAAAATAATTAAAATATGACTTGAACTATTTTATTGTATTTAATTAATCTACATAGTTCTTATGGTTGTTACTCAAAATTCCAACTAAGTCCTTAGCGTCACATTAACCCCAAAGTCATGATTACATAATTGATTTAGTCCATCGTAAATTTAGTTGCCTTCTTTAACTTTTATACATGATCGTTAAAGTCCTCTATATTTCTTAAAACATTCATCTTAGTCCTCTTCTATGATTAGATACTTCAATTTATTTTCAATGCTCAATTGAGTACCACTTACAACAATAAACATATTTTCTTCTATTTCTTGATCAAATTAAATTAATTTGAATTCATTTTACGTTAATTTTAAAAATACGGGATATTACAGAGAATGTGCAATATTTCGTAAAATAGGACATTCTATTCAATAAAAATAACATAGGAGTTTTTCGTGCGGGTTATCCAAAACACACGTAAATATCATACTTTTTTCCCACTTAGAAATGACGCTTATCACTTGTTTTTATGTCAATCTATTTTAATATAACATCACCAAATTAGAGATATATGTTGATAAACGACATAGTCTCCACTATAAACGAGTTATTAAATAATACTACATGTACAAATAAAAATTGAAAAAGTAGTCTTAAAAAGATAAATCACATTATTAATTAAGGTTGAGTTTAACTAGGGGTGTAAACGAGTCGAGTAATATCGAACGACACGTTGTTCAAACTTGATTTGAATTTTATCGAGCTTGAAATTTGTGTTTGAGCTTGGTTTGATTTCTTAACGAACCGAGCTCAAATGAGCTTTTATCGAACGAGCTCGAGCCGAGTATCGAGTAGCTTGGTATTTTACATGTGATTTTTCAATTTTAAGCTTATCGAGTCGAGCTCGAGCCGAGCTTCAAAAGTTATCGAACGAGAAATCTTGTTCAAGCTTGTTTGATTTGTTTGACGAACCGAGCTCAAACGAGCTTTTATCGAACGAGCTCGAGCCGAGTATCGAGTAGCTTGGTTTGATTTTCAGCCCTAAGTTTAACCAAGTGGTAGGAGCTCTTAGAAACACTCTATTGTGATTTTTAAAGTGTTTGACCCCAAATATAAAAATTAATTTTGGTCAATCGCAATTTTCATAGTTTTTTACCCCAAATTTCATAATCAGTTTTGGGAATTTAGAAGTTACTAAAATGTCCTTGTGACAAAAAGTTAAGCAATTATCCCCACCATAATGGGAAAATAGAATAAATGGTCTTTGAACTACTTTAACACATATTTTTTATGTAACTAATTAGTTAACACGTTCACATTTCAAAATTATTGATTAAATGACAAAATATGCTAATTAACAGCTGTAACAATTTATTGTAACCACCAGATGTCAAGTTCATTAACTATTTCAATAATAATTGAAGATCAGATTTCTAGGTCAAGTTCAGGGGTGTAAGTGCAAATAACCAAATTATAAAATATTAAATATGCAGTAATCTGATTAATCCAATGAATTATTATGGTATCAAAATTCAAAATGTTATTTTTATTTTCCTAGATAAAGACTCATCATTTGTCTCTTATCTATTAATAAGACCTGTTGAAAAAGATAGGCAAGTGCCAAAAAATTTATTGGATCAATATTACTGTTGCTATCAAACGTGGATTAAAATTTTGTTTTATGTGCATCTCTTGATCAATTAATATTGTACAAATTTTGTGGTAAAAATTGTAAATGAGATGAACATATTAAAATAACTCACTCACAAAATATATTAAAATAAAAATTACTTTATATTTTCATTTCGATTCACATATGAACAAAAAAATAAAATAAAAATTAACAAAACGGAAAATTTAATCCATATTAATGAATCTTCATTGAGGTTGTAGTCTAGTGATAATCACTATTAAAATTGAGGCTCCAAGGACCAAAAAGTCCTGACTTCAACTTCCATTCATTTGGATTTTTCTCTATAATATTTTATTATTTTTAATTTTTAAAATTTAGGCAGTTATTCAAATAATTTTTGATGTAATAATTATATGGCATAAGTAACCGTCTCTCCTGCCGCTTTCTAAATAATAATAATTTAAAAAAAAAAAAAAAAGAGGTCCGCATATATAATGTGTTGATTTTTCAAACGCAGATATTTGTGTGTAGGTTGAAACGCAGCTGTCGCCAATCATCAATGGTGAACACGTGATGACTTTACTTTACATTGTTTTTAGATTATAAACTAGGCTTCAATTAATTTTTAGTTTCTTTAATTTGTTTCACGAATTTATTCAACTCGGACTCGACACGATTCGGATTCGGCGATTCGTTTTCTAAAAAAATTTCAAGATACGACACGGCATGGATACGTATATTAAAAAATAAAAAAACTATATAGTTTATATAAAAATAAAATAAATTAACATCATAGCCAATGAATTAACATTCATTCTAAAATTCCAAACACAAAATCAAAAAAAAAAAAAGATCACAAAAGGTGTATAAATTCACTCTAAGCATATCGTATATGATTCAAACAAGTCTCATATGAAAAAAAATATCAAAACAAGTCTCATAAAAAAGATAATCACTCCAAGTACATAACAATCAGTCAATTACACGAAAATTGTTCGAAATGTTTAAATAAAATTAGTTTTTTTTATTACAAGATAGAAATACCACTTTTTTTTTTCCTTCTTTTGCTTCAGATTTTTGTATAGCAATTACCTAGAGGTTAAAAGATAATACATTTCTTGCCACACAAAGAGAAAGCGTATGGTTTAGGTGCAATGGAGTTTAACAATGCGGCACCAGATAAAAGAACTCCAAATAACTCTAATTTTAGGCAATAATGTCAATACTTTTTGTAAAAGAAATACACATTGTTTATAGAAAAAGAAGAAAAAATAAAAACCCGAACTCAAATTTCAAGGAAATAAAACATAAATGCACAAAAATGAGGTAGAGAGGAAGAGAAGTACTTGTAAATTTGAATAAATTGGAAGAGAATTCTTGAACTAAGGTTTATGAAATGAATGAAATTAGGGAGTTCAGGAGTTGTTTTAATTTGTGTTTGGAATGAAGAGCAAGAGTACTCTGTAGAAGTTTAATCGATTAGTTCACAAAAGTATTACTATTTTCTAATTTTTTTAATTATGTTTTAAATTTTCAATTTTAACCCACAATTTTGAAAATAATTGCAGAAAGACCCCTGCCGTGTCCAAGACCGAGTCCTGCAGAGTCCTTGACCGAGTCCTGCCGAGTCCTTGACCGAGTCATGCCGAGTCCTTGATCGAGTCCGGGTCCTTGACCGAGTCCTTGACCGTATCCCCGCCGAGTCCAATACCGTATTTTCTCGGACTCACCACGTGGCGAGTCCGACGCGTGTCCGAGCCGAGTTGCACGCGTGTCCGAGTCCGTAAAGAGTCCGACTCTGCATAGTGGAATTTTTTGAAGTATCCGTGCTTCATAGGGCATAACTAACCGTCTCTCCTGCCGCTTTCTAAATAATAATAATAAAAAAAAGAAAAAAAGAGGTCTCTACAGTTGCATATATAATGTGTTGATTTTTCAAACGCAGATATTTGTTTGTGGTTGAAACGCATCGCCAATCATCAAAGGTGAACACGTGATGACTTTACATTGTTTTTAGATTATAAACTTGTGGTTAGTTCCTATTGCTAATTATTATTAGGTCCCCTTTAGTATTTTGCCAAATGGCATAAATTTCACCTGTCACCTATTTAAAAGTTAATGATTTTTAATATGAGTTTACTTAAACAACCCCAACTTATTTTAATTTATTAGAATAACAAAATATTTTAATTATGAAAAAAAATAAGTCGGTTTTTTCTTTCTCTTCACATTAAACAACACAATATCCTCCAACCCCCAAAATTGACCAATAAAATGCTTGGTAACTCCTCCCTTTCTGCAACATTGGCATTCTTATTCCTTACGTCTTCTCCATTTTATTGCTCATTTATTTTAATTGAAAGCATTATGTATAACACAAAAAAACTAAAAATATTAGAAGTTCTATTTCAACCAAATTTAGAGCATCTTTAACCTGCTTTCCATTTTTCTTTTTATCAGTCATCCTTGCCCGACTTACAGCTCCATTAAAGTGTTGTGAGTCACTTTCTTGACAAAATATATGTTGCACACACCATCTTAAATATGAGAACAAAAGAGAATAATGACAGTTTTATTTTGAGAATGAATAAATCACAAATCTGTAAAATTCATTAGAAAATACTTGCAAGAACTCAAAACAAAAAATGTTAAAGGAAAATTCATTGGGGGGTTTTTTGGGAAAATTACTTGTAAAAACTTAAAAAGAGTTATTGAATTTATGGAGTACGATAACCTGGTATTCAGGTCACCCTTAAAAAAAATGAATGGTAGATTAAAAAATAAATATGATCCAACAATAATTAAAGGGGGAAAAGTCTTTGACGAATTTATAAACTTGACTTTACATTGTTTTTGTTGGATTATAAACTTAAAGTCTTTGACGAATTTATTCAATTTTTTTTATTTATAGAAACGGTCATTACATCAATATCACTGAATCATAAATCTATTGAATTACAATCAAATTACAAAGAATCTAAACCATCAAAACTAATATATTTAAACTAAGAGAAAACCCACATTAGTGAAAATTGAACACATGACCTCTTGGTTCAGGGGCATCAGCCTTACTATATAATAATATCGCAATTACTTGTTGCGATTCTTCTTTGCTTTTATGTGTGGCGATGGACTGATCGGTCATGTTTCTACTCGAAAATTGTAGCAGACCAATGTACGTATGTAAAATTATGCATTTCTTATGCGCTTCAATATTTCATAAATTGCGGAGAAAATTCTCATTTTAATGTATTCATTGTTTAAAAAATGCTCTTGTAAGGATACATAAATGCTTGATCTTGGAGTGGTGTACATAGAAGATCAGGCAAAAAATGATTGTTGAATTCGAACAGAATTTCCCACATTGTGAGGATTAATTTCTTTCACTAGAATCTCAAAACAAGTGTATTGCACTTGTTATGTGAATGTTGTGGATTCGATCAAAACCGATTTGAGCAAGAATTACCCTTAATTAATTTTAATAATAATACTTTAAGGTGTTTTCATTTGAAGTTTTAAATATTTTAACAAACAACATTAATTACTAATGAATTAATGTTGCCAACATCAAACATCATTGTTATTTGCGTATACATTAATGTTCTCACAATTAATTGTCATGGACAAGTTGTTGGGAAGAAAGAAGAAAAATATGTACTCGTTACAAAAGGTTAGGCAAATTATCCCCAACATAATGGGAAAATTGGATAAATGGTCTTTCAACTATGTAACACGTTTTATTTTCATAAGAAAATTGGATAAATGGTCTTTCAACTATGTAACACGTTTTATTTTCATAACCAATTAGTAAACACGTTCACATTTCACAATAATTATTAAAAGACAAATGATACGAATTAACAGCTGTAATAACAATTAATTGTAACCACAATTATGTGAAGTCATTATTTCAATAATAATTGAAGAAAATTGTCTATAAATAGAGAGGAGGTGCATGTCTTATCTCCACTACACTATAGAGCCAAAATCCTCAAGCAAATAATTAAATTATTTATCTAAATTCGCTCTGATCCATTCCAAACTGAAAATGGATCGGAAAAGCAACCTCACATTCGATGAGATTTTGGATTCTCAGTATGAAACCTTAGCTGAATGTGAACCTTGCTTAATCAAACGTGAAGATTTCCCTAAAGATTTTGTTTTTGGAGCTGCAGGCTCAGCTTACCAGGTTAATTAATTAATTATTTTTTTATTAAAAAAAAAAATTGAAGTACTTACAATGTTATTAATATTTCTTGTTAATTAATTTTATGTACGAAATAATATTTATTAATTATTCATTTGTGTTTGTAATGTAGTATGAAGGTGGAGCTACAGATGGTGGAAGAGGCCCTAGTACATGGGATGCATTCACTCTCACTCGACCGGGTCTCCTCCGATCCTTTTTTCTCGTTATCTTATTACTATACTCACAGATATATAACAGTTTCTTTAAACGCGTAACAAGTTCAAGGACTAGAATATTATGACTAATTAAAAGTGAATTTAACTTTTTTATCACACTATTAATTTAATTAAACACATGAATTGAACTAAGTTCATTTATCTGAGTTGGGACTAATTAAAATGAAAAGTGAATCAGTATCCTAATGTGAGACTTTTAGTCTCGACATGGACAAAGACTTGTGACTAACACATGCATTTTTCGTTTTATGACGAAAAGTATATATACTTGACCTCTTACTAGATCTCTAATTGACTAATTAATTCATTAAGCTTTTCCTAAGTTTATGTGTAGTTTATATTGCTCGAATAATAATGGTCCATTCAATATTAAAATTATATTTTGTAAAAGAATATTGCATGTGGATTTAATTAAAATGTTGAATATTGGGTTTACTTGGTAAATTATATGGTGGCAGACAAAATTGAGGATGGAAGCAATGGAAGTGTTGCTGTTAACCAGTATAACTTGTACAAGGTATTAATTAATTTGTTAAAATAATTATATTCTTGGATGCTCGATTCAGGACCATTAATTAATTTGTTTTCTTCATAGTAATTTCTTTTTTTTTTTTTTTTTGCAATTATATAATAAATTTGTTTAAAAAAGAAATTGTTACCTTCAATTTAACCCCCTTAAATTTAATTTGGAAATATTCCCAAAACACCAAAATTATTTATATATTTGCTTTTGGAAATTAGGAAAAATGCAATTAGCCTTGGTTTCACCATGTGATTCCATAAAATTCAAATATAAATATAGTCTGGATATAAAACTATAAATATATTTTTAACATTTTTCAGGAAGACGTGAAGCTTGCTAAGAAAACAGGTTTAGATGCCTACAGATTTTCTATTTCATGGTCTCGTATATTGCCAGGTAATAATTAAGCTATTCCAAATTTCCAATCACTTTTAGTAACTATAAATAAACAAAATATCTTCTAAAGTTTTTTTTTTTTGGTACAAATAATATTTGAAATTGGTGACATATATAACATAGGTGGAAAATTAAGTGCTGGAATTAACAAAGAAGGAATCAAGTACTACAACGATCTCATAGACTCACTCTTAGCCGAAGGTTATATATTTCATCTATTTTACAAAAATATATAGTCATGTTATATTTTAATATAATTTTTTTTTTTTTTGCTCTTTTTATTACAAATATTTTATATTGTTACTTATATAAATATATAGGTATTCAGCCGTACGTGACTCTCTTTCACTGGGATCTTCCCCAGGCACTGGAACATGAATATGGTGGCTTTTTAAGTCACAAAATTGTGTAAGATACCCATCTAATCGTATAAATTTTTTTTTTTAAAATAATAATTTAAATAAAATTTAATCTATTACGTACAGGCAAGATTTTTGTGATTTCGCGGAAGTGTGTTTTTGGGAATTTGGCGATAGAGTGAAACATTGGATCACAACAAATGAAGCATGGACTTACACTTTTAAAGGATACGTAAATGGCACATTTCCACCCGGTCGAGGTTCGACCGAAGTTGAGCCCCTAAAAGGTCATCAAATTGGTTACAAGGGTTCTTGGAAAAAACATGTTTGTACCCATGGAGATCCGGGCACAGAACCTTATGTGGTGGCACATCATTTCATTCTTGCTCATGCATCAACGGTTGATTTGTATCGAAAACAATTTCAGGTGATCAGAAACAATCATGGATCAAAATTTCGATACATTTTCCCGTAAATATCAAAAAAATTATATTTTCGAGTCAACCCAAACATATTCTTCAGTTTACAATTTTTTCAAATGTTTCTCGAGAATTTCCGAAAAGTTACCAAAAAGTTTTTAATTTTCGACTATCTAAAACATTTTACCACAAAAACAAAATTTAATCAATGGAAACAATTTGTTGAAGAAATTTAATTTCATAATACAATTTTGAAGAAATTAAATTGAATTAAATAAGTATTAATCATAATTAATTATGCAGACATATCAAGGTGGGGAGATTGGAATGACTAATAATATAAATTGGTATGAGCCACTCGATCCTTACTGCGAAGAGGATAAGAAGGCTGCTTTAAGAGCTGTCGATTTTATGTTCGGATGGTAATCACATTTTTATACGTGACAGTTCACCCCCTATATTATGATAAATATGTCAATTTACCTCCTATGTCATACAAAAACACTTTCCATACTCACTATCAATTTCGACAAGTGAGTTACACTCCTCGGCTGAAGGAGATAAATTACTTCTTTAAAATCGAACATAATGCATTTCAACATTTGACAGGGGGTAAATTGTCATTAGTCCCTTAAAAAAAGTTGAATTATTACTTTGGTCCTAAAACATAATTTTTCTTTTCTTAATTATTAAGGTTTGTGGCTCCAATAGTGACTGGAGACTATCCCAAGAGTATGAGGGAAAGAGTTGGACATAGGCTTCCTCACTTTAAACCAGAAGAAGTTCGACTTGTAAAAGATTCATATGATTTCTTGGGTGTGAATTATTACACAACTTATTATGCGACCAATAACCCTAAACAAGGTGGAGCACCAACTTATGAAAAGGACCAAGAGCTTACTAGCACGCGTAAGTGACTAATTTTTATTTTTATATTTTTGAAAAAAAAAAAGTTGGTTCATTTATGAATTTTGTTAAGGTTATTTATACTCGGATCCCCTGAAGTTTATCGTAATTATAAAAAAACTCCTGCTATTTCAAAAATTACGTATAAGGACATTCCTTAAGGGGGATTTTTGTAAACATTTTTGGGAGTCCTTGTATGAATTGTTGAAGTTGTAAGGATTGTTTTGGTACATAATTTAAACCAGAAGGGTATCCTAGCTAGTAATCTATGAAATATCAGGGATCTAGTTGTAAATTACCCTTTTGTTAAATTATTTATTAATTTCTCATTTTCGTTTATTTATATTTTGGTAGCCACGCGAAATGGAATTCCAATTGGTATCCAGGTAATGTCTTATTTACTCTTTTCATACATTGTAAAAATAGATGTGTACATACAGGCCACACCTCTTATGTTTGAGTGAAATGCAAAAACATCTCTTGTGCTATGTTTAAGTAACAAAAACACACTTTGTGTTTTTTTTATTAGCAAAAAAAAATACTCTTTCCTAGTTGAAATAATATTTATAACCCCACCAAATGATACAAAAAACCCCTCTGAACTTAAAAAAATATCAATAATCCCCCTGTTCACTTAAACAATTAACAAAACTCTCCCTATAATTTATGGAGGAATTTCAAATTGATTTTTTTGCTAATAGAAAAAGAACACGTGGGATTTCTGTTAATTAAACAAAGCAAAATGAGTGTTACATTTAGCTCCTTATGTTTACATTTCAACATTTTATGTTTATAACTTTTATGTAGTTAATGTTTACCTTAATCTTCAGGGTGGTTCAAGTTGGTTGTATGTCGTTCCAAGAGGGATTTACGAGCTCTTAAGTTTCATGAAAAGGGAATATAGAAATCCTCGTATTTACATCACTGAAAATGGTAATCAATAATATTAGTTTCTTTTTATTAATTAAACACAAACAATTTACAATTATCCATGAATATTATGAATGATAATTTATGTACTTCGCATTGAAATAGGGGTAGATGAATTAAACAATTCGAAGCTTACACTTTCGGAAGCACGTCTTGATCCAATTCGAGTCAAATATCATCACGACCATCTTTGTTTCGTGAAGAAAGCAATATCGTAAGTATTTTCTAGCAATATTTTTCCGATAATAATTTTAGTTTAATTAAAAAAAAAAAAAAAAAACCTCATGTTGTGATATTGTTATCTTTTGAAAATTTTCTTATAATGAAGTTTCGAATTTGATTTCATGCAGAGAGCATGTCAATGTAAAAGCCTATTTCATATGGTCTTTTAGTGACAATTTCGAATGGGCCGAAGGATACACTGTTCGCTTTGGCATATATTATGTCGACTTTGTGAATGGACGTTTAACAAGGTATCCGAAAAGTTCGGCTATATGGTGGACAAATTTCTTGAACAATAAATTCATCAGGTCCTCGTTGAAGAGACAAGCCCGAGAAATTGAAGGGAATCATGAATCTTCGAAGAAACTTAGGATCGAGTACGTGTGAAATTGTCCATTTCTATTGAAGACATTTGCATCATTAATTATCCTCAATTGTGTGTGATTTGTTTTTCGTTTAGTTTTCAGTTTAATTTGAACTAATAAATGTGAGTTTGTTTCAGTATTAATAATGAGGATGTAACGATGTGATGATGTAATGTGTTATGTAATGAACTATTCAAGTTTCAATAAAAGTTCCTTATATTACATGGTAGTTTATATTAGTATATTATTATGAGTATTTTGCATCATCTACAATTTTGTTATTGTTCACATTAATCATGCCTACAGGCTACAGGTCAAACCAAAAATCGGATAGTTTACATATTTACTTTGATATTTATAAAATATATTCAAGTTTATTTAATAGTGGATTATATATAATTGAAAAATTGAAAATATTTCTTATGATTAATAGTTTTTGGAACTGAAATTGATGTTGTTCTTACATTTTTTTTTTTTGGGAAATTCATAAAGGAGATTTCATTAATACGTCAAATCGTCAAGTACAAAGTCGACAATGAATTCTGAAAATTCAGTAATAGGGGGGACAATGCTAAAAGCTACCTTAACTAGTTAACGCATGAGCTACAAAGATATTCTCTATAAAAATATAAAAACACTTAAAACGAACTAAAATTACAAAATAAACGAGAAATATCTTGAAAAATAGCCCCAGATAACTTGAATAGGAAAAAGGATTGCCAATACTATCCATTACTGATTTATAATCACCCTCGATAATAACATTACAATCGATCAGTACTAATTATATTTTACGTACATGACTGATTCCACAATTAGTTGTTTTACATAATACACGTACATTTCATTTTTTTTTCTAGTTATATTTTTTTGGAGAAAAGTGCACTTCACTACACACCCCCACACACCGCATCTTATGTGTGTTTTGTAAGGGTAAAATGGTTACAACTCATTTTCCCACTCTTTTTTTTTTTTTTTTAATAATCTCCTGCTCAAATTATTATCTCAAGGGTTTTCCTTTCTAGTCTCTCCCACAAATGGGTTTATTTTCTTCAATTCCTCACAAATCCAAGTGAAACTTTCAATTGAAGACAATTTATTATCTCAATCCAACGGTTACCGGAAGATAAGTTTTAAGAGTCATTCTAATGGAGGTAATCTCTTAGAGAAAAGTTTTTTTCTTTTTTCTTTCTTCAGATTAGGACTGTCAATTGAGCCGGGCCTACTCGAAGCCCGATGGCTCGACCCGATTAAAATTGGCTCGAGCTCGAATATTTGTGAGCCGGACCGAGTTTGAGCCATTATATTAAACCCGATCAGTTTATGAGCTGAGCTTGAGCCTAACGCGGCTCAGCCCGAATAAAGCCCGAACATATAAGTGTTTTAAATATTACGATTAATTATTTGTACTGTAGTTATAGTAACTAATTACTGTTTTTATTTTAAAACAAATCAACTTTACAAAAAGTTATAATGTAAACTTACATATATGTTAGTATATCAATTACATACTGAAGACCAACAGGTGATTGGTCTAGCTGAAGGGACTAGTCACTATAAAGTAGCGAACTCAGGTTTGAATCCCTATTGGGACAGGTACCCACTTAATGTGTCCAACCAGTCTCGAAAGGGATTAAACCCTTGGGAAACCAAAAAAAAATTACGTACTGAAGGCCAAAACCCAAAGGAAAAAAGTTTAATAAAAAATAAAAATAAAAAAGAGAAAAGTTAACACAAAAGGTCAATAAATTAGTGTCTTGAGACTTTAAAACTCTACAGTTTGTTCATATAGATCAAAAGTATCTTAAAAAATGTGGGCAAATAACTCGATCTTTCAATTAAAATATTATTTAATGATATATACTCGTGTATTGAGTAATAATAGTCTATTCATATGTGTTTCGGTAATCTAAATATTTTATATGTCAAGCTATTTTTGCCTACATTAACAAACCCGATATCATCCCGAAACCCGAAAAATTACATGTGCCGAGTTTGAGCCAAAGAAATTAGAAAATTTATGAGCCGAGTTTGAGCCTATAGCTATGAAACCCGACAATATTTGAGTTCAAGCTATTTAAAGCTCGGCTCCCAAGGCCCGATTGACAGACTTACTTGAGATGAAAAGTTTTGTTAAAAGTTTAATTAAGTTAATCGTTGAAATTTGGACTTGTTATTAGAAGAAAAAAAATCAAAGGATATAATATTAATATTAAGTTATTAGTTGTTTATTCTTTAGTTAGTAGTTTAGGGACTAATATTGTAATTTTCATTGTTATGTTAGTTGAGTCGTGTTTTGTGTCATCACGCCTTTGTTACTAGTCTGTTAGTGCTATTCCTCAGTTTTCTATAAAAGGCTGAGTTCAAACACTGTATTGGATAATGGGGAATATATTTCATTTACTGTATTTTCATTTTTAAAAGAATTCTTTCTTTCATTTTTCTTATTTCCCGTCCAATTCAAATGTTAGGTATAATCGTCTCTTCCATTCACTTTTCTGGCAACAATTCGCCGTACAATTTTTTATTCTCCCACTAAGGGCAATTCCAATGATAACCTACCTTCTTCTATTTCTTCCCCTTCTAGTCCACTGTCCAAACAACTGTTCCACCTAGAAAGTCCACAAGACAACCTAGGAGGCCGAACCATCTCACTAACTATGTTTGTTCCACAACTTCTACCATCAAATACCCTACTCATGCTTACACCAGTTTATCTCATACCTCTCCTTCATATCAGGCTTTCATTGCCAATCTAGATGCTACTCTTGAACCTCAGACTTACAAGCAAGTTGTCCAGAGTCCACATTGGGTTCAAGCCATTCAGGATGAACTCTCTGTCATGGCAGATAATAACACATGGTCTATCATTCCCTTCACTGTTTCTAAGAGACCTATTGGGTGTAGATGGATCTTTAAGGCCAAAAGGAAACCAAATGGTTCCATAGAAAGGTATAAGGCTAGGCTTGGAGCCAAGGGGTTCAATCAACTGGAAGGGATTGACTATACCAATACCTTTTCCCTAGTTGCTAAGATGGTCACTGTCAGACTTCTTTTATCTATCGCTGCTTCTAAAAACTGGTTTTTACATCAATTAGATGTCAACAATGCTTTTTTGAATGGAGATCTTTTGGAAGAGGTTTATATTGAAATCCCTAAGGGGTATGATATGTCTTCCTTGCCTGCTGATTATTCTTCTACTAAATTAGTTTGCAGGTTAAATAAATCCATTTATGGACTCAAACAAGCCAGCAGGCAGTGAAATAAAAAATTAACAGAGGTACTCTGTTCTCTTGGTTTCATTCAGTCTATGCATGATTACTCCTTCTTTACAGAAGGTTCAGGTATGTCTTTTATATCCCTCCTTGTTTATGTGGATGATATTATAGTTGTTGGGCCTAATTTAGACTTAATTACCTGCACTAAACCATCTTTACATCAGTTCTTCAAACTTAGAGATCTTGGTAAGCGTAGATTTTTTCTTGGTATTGAATTAGTCCACTCTTCAGAAGGTTTGATTCTGTCTCAAAGGCAGTACACCTTACTTACTTCAAGACACTGATTTTTTAGCTGCAAAACCTGCTCTAGTTCCTATGGATCCTATATCAAATTTATTTTCTGACCCTCTTGACCTTCTGACTGAACCTTCCTCATATAGGAGGCTTGTAAGACGCTTGATCTACCTTACAATTACTAGGCCTGACATAGCTTTTACAGTCCATAAACTGAGCCAGTTTCTTTCTAAACCCACCAATGCTCATATGAATGCTGCCCATTATTTACTCAGATATCTGAAGTTAGCCCCAGGTCAAGGTCTTGTTTACCACAGAAATCAGTCCCTCACTCTCACTAATTTCTGTGATTCAGATTGGGCATCTTGTACGTTGATTCTAGGAAGTCAACTACTGCATACTGCTACTTTCTTGGTGGATCTCTAATCAACTGGAAAGCAAAGCGCCAGCCAACAGTCTCCAAGTCTTCTGCAAAAGCAGAATGTAGGGCTCTATCCTAAATTACTAGTGACCTCATCTGGATTCAACGTTTGTTAATAGATTTCCAGCTTCCAAATTAGCCAACACCGGTTATATAATGTGATAATCATTCTGCAATTGACTTGGCTTCCAATCCTATATTCCATGAGAAAAACAAGCATATAGAGGTGGATGTCCATTTCATTAGAGAACATGTGATCAAGGGCAATATCAAGATTCTCCCTATTTCTTCCAGTACATTTGCTTTTATATTATCCAAGTTGGCCATTAAGCACATTTGCAGTCCAGCTTGAGGGGGACTATTAAGCTGTTTAGTTGTTTATTCTTTAGTTAGTAGTTTAGGGACTAATATTGTAATTTTCATTGTTTTGTTAGTTGAGTCGTGTTTTGTATCATCACGCCTTTGTTACTAGTCTGTTAGCACTATTCATCAGTTTTCTATAAAAGGTTGAGTTCGAACCCTGTATTGGATAATGGGGAATATATTTCATTATCTCAATATATAAAGAGAGCTGGGAAAGAAGGCTTAGGAGAGACTGGAGAGTAATATATGTTGTGCCAATATTACCCTTGCTACACACACGTGAGATGCATGTGTGAGTTTTCCGGCGAGTTTATTTAAGTAAAAATCGACTTGAGGAAGGGGCTGTGCAAATGAGTATGATATTGTAGGGGGTAAAGTGCTTATTTATCACTTAGGGGGAGCAAAGTGCGAAGCTTATGAATTTGGGGGGTGAAGTGCACTTTTCTCTATTTTTTGTTTGTAGGTTCTTTGACATTTATAATATATAATAAAATAATGAAATATTTCATTCATATAGAAGAAATCCAAAAGATAATTACTCTTATTATATAAGGTTGTCAATGGGACATATTATGATCCAAATCCGATCTTAATTAGATTCGAGTTATTTGGTTTTTATCTGATTAGTGATCATAAGATTCCACAATTTGATGATATATATGAAACAAATAATATTGATCTGAAATGATTACTCCATAATATAAAAATAATAATTTATACATGCAATGTAGATTAATATATATTTAACAAGCCCTTAATTACTATTCTCATTCATGATTTTATTCTCCTACCTTAATTAGTTCCTCAACTATCAATGTGAACTACTTTCAATGCGTTATCAACTTCGACAGTTAAGTAAAATTTTATCTTCTTACTGTGCTAATTCGTAACGCTGCATGTTGATGGCATCATAAAAGTAACTTTTATTCAAGAAATACACTTTTTTATTATTTTAAAATTTCTCAAAATATACCTCAAGTTTAGTGTAATTATGCGATCACCCTCAAACTTTGAGAAATTACTCAATCTAACTCGGAGGCATTGTATTCATGACAAATATCCTTAATATAATTTTTCTATATTTTTAAATATTAAAATAATCCATCCCCTTCATCTTCTATGCAACAACATATTGTGATCAAATCTATCGTGGCGAGTTGTTGGCGCACGGAAGGCGAACATGGAAAAGGAGGGAAAGGGATGGGGTGGGTTCTGTACGGGTGTTGGGGAAGGGTTGGGACGACCGAGATAGGTTTTTCTATTTTTTAAAAAATAAATAATTTTTCATGTATGAAAATAAATTTTATTAGGTTTTTTTATTATAATTTTAAATTAGGTATATTTATTTAGTTCATTATCAAAATAGATATATTATTTTATTGAAAATTCTGTATGTGTATTCATATTATTTTATTGAACTTTTTTTAATATTATGAAATAATTAAACCAAAAATATTAAATATAAATATTTAAAATAAAAGCAACAAAAATTCAAATAATAGTACGAATATAGTTTAAATAAATAAAATAAAAATACTCGGTCAGAAGTTTCAATAAAATAAAAATACCCATTTAGAAGTTATAATAAATAAAATAAATATACCTAGTTTAATATTATAGTAAGTAAAGTAATAAAAAAAAATCTACCTAACTGATATGCATATTTAAATGTTCAATAAATAAAGAAGAAAATTTATTTTTTTAAATATTTTTAAATAATCAAACTATTAAATATTCAGATTATAGTAAGAAGCAAAGTTCAAATAGTACTATGAATAATTGGTAGAAGCAATATTTAGATTAATAATTGGTCGTATTACTCAAATTAACCCTTAAATTTAGTCTAAATATTAAGACCAATACTCATGAGGTCTTTGATTTCTTACAGGTAGTTTACATAATATAAAGGGAGGCATTTTGATACTTTTAGCAATTTAGTTAATTTTTTTGGATGAACTTCCACCTCCAATGCTATAGTTTGTGTAATTTTCAAACTTGAATGGTGATCTATATAATTCCCCCAAATCTTAGGTATAAATTTTGTGTTTTTTCCCTAGTATCAATATAATTTTTTATGCTCAAGTAAAAAGCATTTTTATTAAATTTGTAGACGCACTACAACAAAATATAGCTCTTAGGACACTTTAGACGGGACACCTTTCAGTAATTGTCCCAAAATTAAATTATTGAGATGCATATTAATTTGTGTCTCAAACATGCTTAATCGTTGGGACACTTTGTGAAAAGAAAAAAAAAAAGGGTTTCAGTAAATTAAATAGGCGGTCTATTTTCGTTTAGCGCCTCCCAATTTTTTTTGAAGTTTTCATTCGCTTCAGCTTCCCTTTATCTTCACATATTTCTCTACCAATCTGGGAAACAATAAAACAAATCTCCTATGTTAGATTAGAAACTCAAGCCTCACAAATCAGATTTTTATTTTCTCCCAACTCGTTAATTCTTCCAAATCCAAGCCCTAAATTGCTTTCTGTCGCATAACCCTAAATTGGAGTTCGCCGCCGGTGGTACCCGCACTATCTCCAGTTGCAAAAAAGGTAAGTCGTCCATTTTCATATACTTTCAAAGTCTTTTGAGGAATTCTACAAATAATGAAATCAGCTTCCCTAAAATTCTGAAACTTGCATCTCTCTGCTAACTTTATCCATCAATCCATTAATTTCACAACTAATATTTGAAGGATAGTTTTTTTTTTTTTCTTAATTTCCAGATGTACTGTTACTTGTGCCTAATTATTTTTTTGTTAAGAACAGAGGAGGAACTATGTAATTGAATATGAATCTTATACGGGGGAAGCAATTATGTTAGATGGGCTATTGGGCAAACCAATTGTAGACACTTATCCTATGACCTCCCAGGACAAATTAGATGAGATATTTAATTCCCTATTTGTATGTAGTGTTTCTTTTATTTTTAGATTGATCAACTAGTTTCATTTTATATGCTGACAACATGGGGCTTTAGAAGTGGGCTTTAGAAGTGTTAGCTAATGAATTTGAATATGATGGTATTGGCTCTGTTATTTTCTTATTTATTGAGTATCAAATTGACTAGATATGGAGGATTCAAATTTTGTGACCATCTTTAACATAGTCATCTACCCCCACCACTATACTTAGCTTAGGAATAAAATTTGATTGATTTTAAAAGGTTTTTACTTCCTAAAATTGTTTGTAGATAATATTTGTACTTGGTTTAGAATCATATTTCCAGCTCCATTATATCTGAATGTTATTTGCCTCGAACAAAATGTCTCTTTGATTTCCAACAGAGATTTGCTATTGTTCCTCTTGCTCAATTCATCATAAGACAACAATGAGGTAAGAAAAATGCTAGTTATGTTCTTCTATGATATATTTGGGGAATGAATTCAGTTTTGCTAAAGTTATTACTCGTTAGATTTTGTTTAGAAGTAATTTAATGCATGGTGGGAATCCTCTCACAACTTCAACTAGTTCGCAAACCTGTGGCGAACAGGTCTTGCTTTGATTATTATTTGGATGAGCCTAGAGTATCTGAAGGTATTTTCATTTTTCTTGGATGAATCATTTATATGGGTGTAGAGAAAGTTATATTAAGATAAATAGTTTGACAAGATGATCTAATTAGCTTTCTTGCTAGTTTACAGGTAAAAGTATACTTCTTGACTGGCTGATCACGTGTTGGATTTCTTCTCAAAAAGTCTGTATTTCTCAATTTAGGTAAGAAATATTTTTGTATGTAGTTCTAATTACGATCATGAGCTGCCATTGGTTGAATAGGACCCATGTTGTATTTCCCTTTCCTTTTATTTTGTGCAAATCGGTATTTACACTTTGTTTAACAAATTCAAAATGAAATTCTCATACAAGGCTAAAAGAAATAGACTTCGAGTTTTATAAGTATGTTTCTATTCTTTGAAGTTGAAGTATTAGTTGCAGTTCTTAGTCAAATAGGTTGGGAGTTGAAGTATTAGTTGGTGGTCTCCTAGTCTAAATCATTTACCTAGTAGTCTTTAAAGTTTACAAGTACATATCTATTTCTTTCATATTAACAGTGTTCTTATCATTGATACTTGCATAGTATCTTTGGATTTGCTAAATTGATCATATCTTTCATTCTAATTCTATTTTTTTCTTTACTCCAATCACATTATATTGAGATTAAATAAGAGATTAAGGGAGAAAATGAACTGAACTTGGAAAGGGATTTCCCTATTGATACAAAATTCTTGTACTTTACATTTTAGTTATCATAGTGTCCTAGGTAAATGCATATGGATATATTTATACCCTAAGTCTATAGATGTCTTGTTTATTTTGGTTTCAGATTAGCCAATCATGGGAATCTGTTGTGGCTGTAAAGAAAGGAATGGATGGTTTTGTAGTCAAGCAAAAATTGAGACCGGAGAAAACATATATGTTCATAAAGGTGGCTGCACCCCACCACTATGTTTTCAGCTGATTGTGAATGTGGATCTTGCAAAATTCTGTTACTTAACGTCATACTTGTAAACTTTACACTTTTTTGAACATTTTCTTAGGCTTTTCTGGAAGTAATATTGTAACTGCACCTAGGAGGTAAGGGTACATCCTCCTCCTTGTAATTGTGTATTTTAGTCCAATAAAT
Organism: Penstemon newberryi var. newberryi; assembly: GCA_030819805.1. Lineage (NCBI taxonomy): Eukaryota > Viridiplantae > Streptophyta > Magnoliopsida > Lamiales > Plantaginaceae > Penstemon > Penstemon newberryi. Next base: position 32,036,620 of record JAUALY010000006.1, on the reverse strand, counting down.
TTCTACTTTAGATATGGCTTTACTTATTATTTTTGTAGAATAATGGTAGAAGATTAAAAAGCTTAAGAAATAATATCTATGAAAAAAAAAAACTGAAAACACAAATATATTTGGTATATTAGAAACAATGATTTGAATACTTGTTTACATCTTCTAAGGACACGTGGTAAATTATAAGACATAAACATATGTCCCTTTGTAACTTAAAGACACATAACTGTCCTTAGAATATTGTATTGAAAAATATTAGCCAATTATGGGACACTTAATAATGCCCCGAAAAATCATATGGGACACAAAAAAATGTCCTTGGAACCAGCAGTCAAGCGACACATAAAAAAGTGTCCTATAGTATCACGCGACACTGAATTATGGGACATTTGTTTTATCTGTCTCAAAAATTATAAGTGTCCCGAGACGTAAATAACGGGACACTTTCCTGTGTCTTGAAACCTAGTTTTTGTTGTAGTGACGTAATCAACGATATTTAAAGAAAATTAAAATACACTTAGTATAAACATAAAAAATAAAATAATCTCTCTTGAATTAATTTATTGTAAACTCCATGTCAAGAATGAAATAATCTAGACATAAACATTGTAATGCTTTTTTTTTTTAAATCAACATGGATATGTGAAGTCATATAAAAAATATAAATCAAATTCGAATCAAAAGTAATTAATAGAAGAGATAAAATAAAAATTATACAATATTACATTTGAAAAGAACGCCCCGTTTTTAACAATCCGTTGCAACCAAATTCTTACAAAGTGCTTACACTTTCGGAAGCACGTCTTGATCCAATTCGAGTCAAATATCATCACGACCATCTTTGTTTCGTGAAGAAAGCAATATCGTAAGTATTTTCTAGCAATATTTTTCCGATAATAATTTTAGTTTAATTAAAAAAAAAAAAAAAAAAACCTCATGTTGTGATATTGTTATCTTTTGAAAATTTTCTTATAATGAAGTTTCGAATTTGATTTCATGCAGAGAGCATGTCAATGTAAAAGCCTATTTCATATGGTCTTTTAGTGACAATTTCGAATGGGCCGAAGGATACACTGTTCGCTTTGGCATATATTATGTCGACTTTGTGAATGGACGTTTAACAAGGTATCCGAAAAGTTCGGCTATATGGTGGACAAATTTCTTGAACAATAAATTCATCAGGTCCTCATTGAAGAGACAAGCCCGAGAAATTGAAGGGAATCATGAATCTTCGAAGAAACTTAGGATCAAGTACGTGTGAAATTGTCCATTTCTATTGAAGACATTTGCATCATTAATTATCCTCAATTGTGTGTGATTTGTTTTTCTTTTAGTTTTCAGTTTAATTTGAACTAATAAATGTGAGTTTGTTTCAGTATTAATAATGAGGATGTAACGATGTGATGATGTAATGTGTTATGTAATGAACTATTCAAGTTTCAATAAAAGTTCCTTATATTACATGGTAGTTCATATTAGTATATTATTATGAGTATTTTGCATCATCTTCAATTTTGTTATTGTTCACATTAATCATGCCTACAGGCTACAGGTCAAACCAAAAATCAGATAGTTTACATATTTACTTTGATATTTATAAAATATATTCAAGTTTATTTAATAGTGGATTATATATATTTGAAAATATTTCTTATGATTAATAGTTTTTGGAACTGAAAATTGATGTTGTTCTTACGTTTTTTTTTTTTTGGGAAATTCATAAGGGAGATTTCATTAATACGCCAAATAGTCAAGTACAAAGTCGACAATGAATTCTGAAAATTCAGTAATATGGGGGACAGTACTAAAAGCTACCTTAGCTAGCTAACGCATGAGCTACAAATATATTCTCTATAAAAGTATGAAAACACTTAAAACGAACTAAAATTACAAAATAAACGAGAAATGTCTTGAAAAATAGCCCCATATAACTTGAATAGGAAGAAGGATTGCCAATACTATCCATTACTGATTTATAATCACCCTCGATAATAACATTACAATCGATCAGTACTAATTATATTTTACGTATATGACCACTTATTTACTGATTCCACAATTAGTTGTTTTACATAATACACGTACATTTCATTTTTTTTTCTAGTTATATTTTTTGGAGAAAAGTGACCCCCTACAATGTCACTCATTCAGTCATTTGCACAGCCCCCAGTCAATTTTTACACAAAAATACTCACTGGAAAACTCACACCGCATCTTATGTGTGTTTTGTGAGGGTAAAATGGTCACAACTCATTTTCCTACTCTTTTTGTTTTTTTTTGTAAAAAAATCTCCTGCTCAAATCATTATCTCAAGGGTTTTCCTTTCTAGTCTCTCCCACAAATGGGTTTATTTTCTTCAATTCCTCACAAATCCAAGTGAAACTTTCAATTGAAGACAATTTATTATCTCAATCCAACGGTTACCGGAAGATAAGTTTTAAGAGTCATTCTAATGGAGGTAATCTCTTAGAGAAATTTTTTTTCTTTTTTCTTTCTTGAGATGAAAAGTTTTGTTAAAAGTTTAATTAAGTTAATCGTTAAAATTTGGACTTGTTATTAGAAGAAAAAAAATCAAAGGATATAATATTAAGCTATTAGTTGTTTATTCTTTAGTTAGTAGTTTAGGGACTAATATTGTAATTTTCATTGTTTTGATAGTTGAGTCGTGTTTTGTGTCATCGTGTCTTTGTTACTAGTCTGTTAGCGCTATTCCTCAGTTTTCTATAAAAGGCTGAGTTCGAACATTGTATTGGATAATGGAGAATATATTTCATTTACTGTATTTTCATTTTTAAAAGAATTCTTTCTTATTTCCGTCCAATTCAAATGTTAGGTATAACCGTCTCTTCCGTTCACTTTTCTGGCTACAATTCGCCATCCCAATAAGGGCAATTTCAATGATAACCTACCTTCTCTTGTTTCTTCCCCTTCTAGTCCACCTGTCCAAACAACTGTTCCACCTAGAAAGTCCACAAGACAACCTAGGAGGCCGAACCATCTCACTGACTATGTTTGTTCCACAACATCTACCATCAAATACCCTATTCATGCTAACACCAGTTTATCTCATACCTCTCCTTCATATCAGGCTTTCATTGCCAATCTAGATGCTACTCTTGAACCTCAGACTTACAAGCATGATGTCCAGAGTCCACATTGGGTTCAAGCCATTGAGGATTAACTCTCTGCCATGGCAGATAATAACACTTGGTCTATTATTCCCCTCACTGTTTCTAAGAGACCTATTGGGTGTAGATGGATCTTTAAGGCCAAAAGGAAACTAGATGGTTCCATAAAAAGGTATAAGGCTAGGCTTGTAGCCAAGGGGTTCAATCAACTGGAAGGGATTGACTATACCAATACATTTTCCCCAGTTGCTAAGATGGTCACTGTCAGACTTCTTTTATCTATCGCTCCTTCTAAAAACTGGTTTTTACATCAATTAGATGTCAACAATGCTTTTTTGAATGGAGATCTTTTGGAAGAGGTTTATATGGAAATCCTTAAGGGGTATGATATGTCTTCCTTGCCTGTTGATTCTTCATCTACTAAATTAGTTTGCAGGTTAAATAAATCCATTTATGGACTCAAACAAGCCAGCAGGCAGTGAAATCAAAAATTAACAGAGGTACTCTGTTCTCTTGGTTTCATTCAGTCTAAGCATGATTACTCCTTCTTTACAAAAGGTTCATGTATGTCTTTTATATCCCTCCATGTTTATGTGGATGATATTACAGTTGTTGTGCCTAATTTAGACTTAATTACCTGCACTAAAACATCTTTACATCAGTTCTTCAAACTTAAACTTAGAGATCTTGGTAAGATTAGATTTTTTCTTGGTATTGAATTAGCCCACTCTTCAGAAGGTTTGGTTCTGTCTCAAAGGCAGTACACCTTACAATTACTTCAAGACACTGGTTTTTTAGCTGCAAAACCTGCTTTGGTTCCTATGGATCCTAAATCAAATTTATTTTCTGACCCTCTTGACCTTCTGACTGAACCTTCCTCATATAGGAGGCTTGTAAGACGCTTGATCTACCTTAGAATTACTAGGCCTGACATAGCTTTTACAGTCCATAACTAAGCCAGTTTCTTTAACCCACCAATGCTCATATGAATGCTGCCCATTATTTACTCAGATATCTGAAGTTAGCCCCAGGTCAAGGTCTTGTTTACCACAGAAACCAGTCCCTCACTCTCACTGCTTTCTATGATTCAGATTGGGCATCTTGTGTTGATTCTAGGAAGTCAACTACTGGGTATTGTTCCTTTCTTGGTGGATCTCTAATCAGCTGGAAAGCGAAGCGCCAGCCAACAGTCTCCAAGTCTTCTGCAGAGGCAGAATGTAGGGCTCTCTCCTAAATTACTAGTGACCTCATCTGGATTCAACGTTTGTTAACAGATTTTTAGCTTCCAAATTTGCCAACACCGGTTATATATTGTGATAATCATTCTGCAATTGACTTGGCTTCCAATCCTATATTCCATGAGAAAAACAAGCATATAGAGGTGGATGTCCATTTCATTAGAGAACATGTGATCAAGGGCAATATCAAGATTCTCCCTATTTCTTCCAGTCTGCAGCTTGCAGACATTTTCACCAAGGCATTGCCTCGTACTACATTTGCTTTTATATTATCCAAGCTGGCCATTAAGCACATTTGCAGTCCAGCTTGAGGGGGACTATTAAGCTATTTAGTTGTTTATTCTTTAGTTAGTAGTTTAGGGACTAATATTGTAATTTTTATTGTTTTGTTAGTTGAGTCGTGTTTTGTGTCATCACGCCTTTGTTACTAGTATGTTAGCACTATTCCTCAGTTTTCTATAAAAGGCTGAGTTCGAACCCTGTATTGGATAATGGGGAATATATTTCATTTACTGTATTTTCATTTTTAATAGAATTATTTCTTTCAATTTTCTTATTTCCCGTCCAATTCAAATGTTAGGTATAACCGTCTCTTCCGTTCATTTTTCCAGCAACGATTCGCCGTACGTATGATAGTTTATATCTCAATATATAAAGAGAGCTGGGAAAGAAGGCTTAGGAGAGACTAGAGAGTAATATATGTTGTGACAATATTACCCTTGCTAAACACACGTGAGATGCATGTGTGAGTTTTCCGGCGAGTTTATTTAAGTAAAAATCGACTTGAGGAGGGGGTTGTGCAAATGAGTATGATATTGTAGGGGGTAAAGTGCTTATTTATCACTTAGGGGGAGCAAAGTGCGAAGCTTATTAATTTGGGGAATGAAGTGCACTTTTCTCTATTTTTTGTTTGTAGGTTCTTTGACATTTATAATATATAATAAAAATAATGAAATATTTCATTCATATCAAAGAAATCCAAAAGATAATTACTCTTATTATATAAGGTTGTCAATGGGACATATTATGATCCAAATCCGATCTTAATTAGATTCGAATTATTTGGTTTTATCTGATTAGTGATCATAAGATTCCACAATTTGATATATATGAAACAAATCATATTGATCTGAAATGATTACTCCATAATATAAAAATAATAATTTATACATGCAATGTTTATTAATATATATTTAACAAGCCCTTAATTACTATTCTCATTCATGATTTTATTCTCCTACCTTAATTAGTTCCTCAACTATCAATGTGAACTACTTTCAATGCGTTATCAACTTCGACAGTTAAGTAAATTGATTAATTGACCTATGATATTTTATCTGTTTACGGTGCTAATTCGTAACGCTGCATGTTGATGGCATCATAAAAGTAATTTTTATTCAAGAAATACACTTTTTTATTATTTTAAAATTTCTTAAAATATCCCTCAAGTTTAGTGTAATTATGCGATCACCCTCAAACTTTGAGAAATTAATCAATCTAACTCGGGCATTGTATTCACGACAAATATCCTTGATATAATTTTTCTGTATTTTTAAATATTAAAATAATCCACCCCCTTCATCTTCTATGCAACAACATATTGTGATCAAATCTATCGTGGCGACTTATTGGCGCACGGAAGCCGAACATGGAAGAGGAGGGAAAAGGATAGGGTGGGTTCTGTACGGGTGTTGGGGAAGGGTTGGGACGACCGAGATAGGTTTTTCTATTTTTAAAAAAATAAATAATTTTTCATGTATGAAAATAAATTTTATTAGGTTTTTTTTATTATAATTTTAAATTAGGTATATTTATTTAGTTCATTATCAAAATAGATATATTATTTTATTGAAAATTCTGTATGTGTATTCATATTAATTTATTGAACTTTTTTGAATATTATGAAATAATTAAACTAAAAATATTAAATATAAATATTTAAAATAAAAGCAACAAAAATTCAAATAATAGTAAGAATATAGTTTAAATAAATAAAATAAAAATACTCAGTTAGAAGTTTCAATAAAATAAAAATACCCATTTATAATAAATATACCTAGTTTAATATTATAGTAAATAAAGTAGTAAAAAAAAAAATCTACCTAACTGATATGCATATTTAAATGTTCAATAAATAAAGAACAAAATTTATTTTTTTACATATTTTTAAATAATCGAACTATAAATATTCAGATAATAGTAAGAAACAAAGTTCAAATAGTACTATGAATAATTGGTAGAAGCAATATTTAGATTAATAATTGGTCGTATTACTCAAACTAACCCTTAGATTTAGTGTATATATTAAGACCAACACTCATGAGGTATGTGATTTCTTACAGGTTGTTTACATAATATAAAGGGAGGCATTTTGATACTTTTAGCAATTCAGTTAATTTTTTTGGATGAACTTCAACCTCCAATACTATAGTTTGTGTAATTTCCAAACTTGAATGGTGATCTATATAATTCCCCCAAATCTTAAGTAAAAAATTTGTGTTTTTTCCCTAGTATCAATAAAAATTTTATGCTCAAGTAAAAAGCATGTTTTATTAAATTTGTAGACTTAATCAACGATATCTAAAGAAAATTAACATTACACTTAGTATAAACATAAAAAATAAAATAATCTCTCTTGAAGTAATTTATTATAAATTTCATGTCAAGAATGAAATAATCTAGACATAAACATTGTAATGCTTTTTATTTTTTTAAATCAACATTGTTATGTCAAATCATATAAAAAATATAAATCAAATTCGAATCAAAAGTAATAGAAGAGATAAAATAAAAATTATACAATATTACAATCGAAAAGAACGACCTCCAGCCCCGTCTTTAACAATCTGTCGCAACCAAATTCTTACAAAGTACTATAGTGGTAATCAGTGGCGGAGCTAGACGTTATTTGTTTGGGGGACGAGAATTTTTGGTGTAATACACAAAAAAATTTATACATATTTCGATATAAAGGCATAAAATAAGTTAATTTCAAGTACTACAAAAATGTAAATTATCTCTACTTATTTAATCAAAAAAACTTAATTCAATCATACAAATGAATATATAAATATCCAATACCCAATTTTAGTTGTATTTAAACACAACCTTTTCAATTATTTTTAAATATATAAAATAGTAATATATATAGACTACATATGCATGTACTATATTGACGAGTATATACATAAAGAAAAGGTGAAGAAATATAAAGTTAAGCATAAACGTAAGACTGAAAACGCATAGTGATAGCACTCCCACTAGCTGGGTTAACGAGTTGGTTATTAAAATTTATGCTAAGGGTAATATTAATATAATTATAAAAAAAAATTCCCCTGTTCTCAAGGTAGCTCCGCCACTGGTGATAATGACACTGCGAAGTCTCTAGTCAAACTATTTTCACTTGTGATGGTATTTACACCCGAATCAAAAGTGACACAAGACTTAAAACCAAAATTTTACAATATTACATTTAAAAAGAACGACCTCCAACACCGTCTTTAACCTGTTGCAACCAAATTTTTATGAAGTAGTTTAGTAATAATGATAGCAAAGTCTCTATCCTCAAGCCAAATGATTTCTACTTGTAGAAAAAATTGTGAAAGAAGAAACTTTATAAAAAACACATAATGAATTACATTGACTATTTTTTACCTTCAATCAAAAATATGATTCGATTTGGGAGGAATTTTCTACATGTCTTATTTAAAATTTCAGAAGACAATAATTTTATAGACAATTGACCACAACAATTTTTTATTTTTTGAAATCATTCGATAATATCATCATTCAAAATACCACTAATTATGTCTCTATTCATAAAGACAACCATACTATCATTTAGCCATTGATCATAACTTTAGTTACAAGGTTGATTCTTCAACACTTCATAGTTGGAAAAGCTCTCTCTACTGATGCAGTTACAACGAATATCTATATGTGTGTTTTCTATTATACTGAAATAAGCTCGCATACGATATCGGTCTAATAATCCAATATAAACGGACTCATCATTTGGACTCAAATATACTCGTAATAGCATGATGCTTATAGCCACTTTAAGCATATTCAGATCAATTTGAAATTATACACAATACATTCTATAAACGAGAAAGATTTTTTTAAAAAAAAAGAGAAAAGAATGAAAAATGAAAAAAATTACCAGTCTCTATTCATATTTTGATGTCACATAATAGATCCACCCCCAAGTGTATGTGTGATCTCATACCAATTTTGAATTTATAAATTTATCAATAAATCTATATATATAATATCAAAAGTGTAATAAATAATCCATCGCGTTCAATAAAATACTCATATAATGATTGTAATTGTATGTAGCAAAGTATGGGCCATAAAAATAAAGTCGTAATTGGGCCAGCAGCGGCCCAAATTAAACCCAATATACCAAAGCCCCAACTGAAGTATGGGCTTTACAAAAGTTACCTTTCCATTATAAAATAATTAATTTTATGTACGAAATAATATTTATTAATTATTCATTTGTGTTTGTAATGTAGTATGAAGGTGGAGCTACAGATGGTGGAAGAGGCCCTAGTACATGGGATGCATTCACTCTCACTCGACCAGGTCTCCTCCGATCCTTTTTTCTCGTTATCTTATTACTATACTCACAGACATATAACAGTTTCTTTAAACGCGTAACAAGTTCAAGGACTAGAATATTATGACTAATTAAAAGTGAATTTAATCTACTTTATTTTTCATTATTTTAGAAAGCACAAATAATTAATTATAAAATATTATTTACCACATATACTACATATAATATATACACCAATAAATTAAATTATATATAACTAACTGATGTAACATAAAGTCTTACACTATCTTACACCTAATTAACTAACTCAAACCTACCAAAAAAATCTACACCTACTTTTTTTCCCAAACCACTCTCCCAAAACCCTAACAAACAACATTACGCAAATCGAGATTATTTCTCAAACCTCTACCACTTTCCCAAACCACTTTCCCAAACCACTCTCCCAAAGGCCAAACATACAGGCCCTTATAATTCATCCACTTTCAATTTCAAAATAATTAAAATATGACTTGAACTATTTTATTGTATTTAATTAATCTACATAGTTCTTATGGTTGTTACTCAAAATTCCAACTAAGTCCTTAGCGTCACATTAACCCCAAAGTCATGATTACATAATTGATTTAGTCCATCAAAAATTTAGTTGCCTTCTTTAACTTTTATACATGATCGTTAAAGTCCTCTACATTTCCTAAAACATTCACCTTAGTCCTCTTCTATGATTAGACACTTCAATTTATTTTCAATGCTTAATTGAGTACCACTTACAACAATAAACATATTTTCTTCTATTTCTTAATCAAATTAAATCAATTTGAATTCATTTTACGTTAATTTAAAAAATACTGGATATTACATTCACCCCTCCTTAAAAAATTTGGCCCCCAAATTCTACTCACTTATTTGGTTCAATTCATGAATAGATAGAAGAAAGAGTGATATAATGGTTACAAACTGAACCGTGGTTCCAAATGAAACTAGTTCAAGAAGCTAATAAAGTAAAGTATGTTTAATTGTCTATGATTGTTGAGAACAAGTAATAATTCGATCAAAGGTGAGCAAAGAGAATCACATATAAGTTGGAGATTAAGATATGGAATATGGAAATTCCAGAGTTTCTCAAATTAATGACTAGATGGGAATAGGTTGACCAAGTGAAATCCAGATTCAATGTCCTAAAACTAATTGTTGAAAGACTATACAAATGGCAAATAATTGACATCATGTATGTCAATTGGGACATGTCAAACTTTATAATTTTGCATGAATCTTATAAGAGGTCTAATCTAAGAATATTAGATCTGAAATTAAAATTAATCAAGACAAGAAAACCCAAGTAGAATGACTAATAAAAAGGTTTAATAAAGAAAAGGTTTTAGCTAATACTGTCGCGTACAAATAATGTGCTACAGAAGATCCGTTTAGTGAAACTAAACCGAACGTAAAAGTTAAACTGATTGAAAGAAATGAACTTGTAGATCTCCAAGAGATATGAGAATGGGATGAAAGCAAGACACTGAAAATTTTCTAGACAAAATTTCACTAGAAGTTTCAATGTCACACTACTGCCAAGGATCACAGGTGACGAACCACTATATGATATAGTGATGATTGAGAGTTGGTTCTACTTGCAATAATTTGGAAAGGTAAGGAACAATATGAAAGGTGTGGTCAAAGTAAATAAGGACCTCTTAATGAAACATGACTTTTCTGAATGTGCATGTTAAGAATGTTAATTCAATTATCTATTAGATTGTGAATTATAAACACTTATTTAAAGACAATTTTACACTTTGTCCTACAATTACCATAATGTTTTCTTGTCACTTTCATTAGGACTTCTAAGACTAACATTTTCTCGATTCAAGATCTAACAATTTAATATTGACTATCCTTTAATTAGTACGAAATAAAATAAAGAGTGAACTAACACACTGAATATTGTATTCCTAGTTAGCGAACGAATTTCATAACTAAATATTTAACAATGGAAAATATTTATATAAGGCGTTCTTTTGTTAACTATTTGGTTTCAATAGTTCTCTAGTTATTGTTGGAAGAAAATTTACAAAGGCGGTAATTCGAGAAGCTCGATTCTTCTTGACTACATCTCGACCGTCTGGTTGAGTTAGCCCAATCTTCTTCTTCCATCATTTTCTTCACATCGATTAGATGTCGACCCTTATCCCTTGTAACCATGAACTTCGATTCGTGGCTCGATAATTTAAATTGAAATAAAGCAACGCGTCACTCTTCTTTAATAGACATGTTAAATAGTTATTTTATTAACATAGCCGATACAACAAACACTTATAATAGTTTACGATAGTTCGAATAGATTAAAATTCCTAAGAGCTAATCGATTTCAACCAAGACTAAGAGTACTCAGGATCCCATTTATCAAGTCAATGTGTTTAGCTTAGTATATAAGAAACTCACGAAGCAATATCATTAACAATTTAGGAATTTTTGAAGGACGACTATCAAGAATTCAAGCGAAGAGTTGTTATTCGCTACAATCCAAGATGAGTTGTTCGATGATCGAATGATCGAAGATGATTGACTCTTGGTCTTGGTACACGAAGTTCTTGGCTCGAGAGAATGAATTTCAAGTGTCACGTCAATCTAGTCTGGCGTACTAGTTGACTGGTGGTTTAATAATTCTAGCGTAAACAATGAATTATTATGTTATTTTATTATCTCAAGCTTAATATTACTCTTAAGAGCTAATTGAACTCAACATAGGCATAAGGATAACAATAACTAATGTCCATCAAATTCAAGTCCCTATCTTAGTGTACAAGGAACTAACAAAAGTTCGGATTCAATTCGGCTCATGAGGTACTAAAAGATGAATATGGGGAATCAAGAGAAAAAACAGTCAGTTGGAGCAATCCAAGATGTCAAGATAGGTGTTCGGAAAGATCTTAGAACTACTTAATTGTTCTAAAAGGAAATCACGGGTTTCAACAATCATGTTCAATAGAAAAAAGAAAGATAGGATCCTAACTAGCTTGATTTGTTACAGGTCTAAACTATTTCCCAGGTTAATCCTTACAATCTTACCCCGATAGGGAAAAACCTATCTCGGTAACATAATTGTAATGATCCCCAACAGTAATTCACGACAATTGGGCACTAAGGTTCCTATGACTTGATAGAAAACCTTAACGGTTTTATAGAATTTATTTGGTATAATCACCCACAGTCAAAGGGACCTATCCTGACATAGCACTAACACAACTTAATGCTCTGATAACACCTGTAATGGCCCGAACCTGGCACCTGCTTGCTACGAATAAAATAATAATATATATAACCTTTATAAATTTTCAATATGCAGTTCAGAGCTCCAACTATCTATTACAACACACGGATTCTCCCAACTAACTTATTACATTAAAACTTCTAATACAAACCCAACATTTATATTACCAAAAATTAATAACTCTACGGTTGACGTCCAACTGAAAAACCCGTTTCAGCTACGTTGTTGTCCATCCCGCTCTTCGGTAATATTCTGAAAGAGTATTTATTTGAAAGCGTAAGTTGCAAAAACAACTTAGTGAGGCCAGTGCAGGGGTGCAGTTGAGTTTTTTTCTGCATGAAACGATTTAGAAATCCATGTACTATGTATTAAATTGCAAATACAAGCCACAATAGTATAACAAATATGTCAATAACACATATGAGAGCACGTTCAATTACCCGTCAATACGGTTTAAACAATAACTCCACCTCAAAAGGATATGGAACGATCAGGGGAGGGATCAATAGTTAGCACGCCGGTTAGAGGAAGGATAAGGTGCTACCTTTCCCAATAAAATTGGCAGACATGTCTTAGCCATAACAGGTGAGTCACTCCCCAAGGGGCTCTAATCCCTGGTTTGTGAGTCCGGTCAATGGCAGAGCTCTGGTAGGTCTGTAGCCCACAGCTACTCAGAATTATCCAGAGAATACCATCAAGCGAGAGCAGATGAGCACGCAAATAATCATGCACAGGCAATTGGTACCCAGGGTGAGATAAAATACTACACCTTGGTACCATCCATCATTATGAGGTGAGATAAAGTACTACACCTCAATATTTCAACAATTATCACACACTGCGAGCAACGCAAACATATATGGGGTTATCAATTCAACTATGAACAAGTAGTACAATACTACGAGCATTGCGTACAGTTACAAACATAGATATAACACTCATAGTTATTTCAAATGTAAAATGCATATATACGATATGATTTTCTTTTGAAGCTCTTTCTGTTTTAAAAACGTTGTATTGGGCGCTCACCTTTCTCAAGCTGCAGCCGGAGATGCTTATCCCCAGTAGACATTTGACCTCGTGACCTATTATCGATTTCACCAACTAGCTTGACTCTATAGAGAGATGTCATTGCTTCAAATCCTTCCAAGTCTTGATTCTATAGTCGATCGATCACATACCGACCAATCTCGAATTATCTATAACGGTTGTCAAACTTAATTAAAGAGTAACTCTAAATATTTAACTTATGTTCAGATCATTTTAATCCAATTATATTTTTAAAAATACATATTCTTATAATTAGAACATGTTTTAACTTATTTCCTAGTAACTATTAATTTAGATCAAGTAACATTTACCCTATTTTATTCGATTGTAATTGCTCATCTGCTATCATATTTATTGTTAACTATATTGACCCGAATGGTCTTAAGAGAATTGATTCACAGCACCCATGACCAATCCAACTATTAATTTTTTTCATTATGGTAATTCATCCTCAATAGTTTTGTGGTGGCTAAATGCTCAAAGTCTAGCTCATTTAACAAGTTCAATAGGTTCACGTGAATTACTTAGTAGCAATATCTAGTATTAGTGCATTCTCTTGTATAATATTTTAACTTTCATGATCACAATTATAACTTCATTACATTAATTTGGGAAACTAAACATAATCCCACTAATTTCCAGTTTCTATCATTCGGGTTACTAAGCTAAATTACTTTCTAGTTCACAAAGATTTATTTATGGTCTAACACTACTTAAATTAATCCAAACTTAAAGGTCTACTTGTCCATTATTATTAATATGGTGAGTTCATCTAACATATTTATGCACATCCAGAAATTAAAGTATGTCTTATTTAATTAGTTCCCTAATTTTCTTTGTACTATACTAGCCTATTCCTGTGCTACGCACAAAATTACATTAAAATATTTAAAAGAAATTTTTTATGATAAATTATTTTTATGAATTATCTAAAAGTCAGTCATAAAGAATAGATTAGAATTATGAATAATAATAGTGTATTTAAAATTGATGAAAACGAAAGTAATGTGAAGAATAATAATGTAACTAAAATTGATGAAAACAAAAGTAATGCAATGAAAAATGTAAAAATAGTTCACCGAATCAATATAGAATTCTAGGGGTTATTCTATCCAATTTTTTTAAGTTCATTTTACATGTTGGTTTGATTAGAGTTAGTGAAGACTGAAGAGTACATGTGTAAGTTTCTTCTTGACATCTTCTTGCCCTCTATGATATGCACTTTCAGTCTTCCTGCAACAAAAGTGTAGTAATTTGAATAAGATAGAACAAATATATATTACAAAAGGCTAGATTTTTTTTTTTTTTTTAAAAATAATGGAAAAGAAGGAAGAAAATTTCTTACATGCAACATTTAAATCGATCATTGTACGTAAATATCCCCCTCATGAAGTCTATTCTTTCTCACAAAAAAATGTCATAAATAAATTTGAATGATCTCATTGTATAAGAACACGGGAATATAATAACTATATCATGTTTAGAGTCAATAAGATGTGTTCTCGATCAAAAACATTCTACTTACGTAATTCAGCCAAAACCTGAAACCCCTTATATCTATACCACCAAGAGCTCCAATATCTTTCATGGCAATCGAGATTTCATCTCTTAGTTCTAGTTGTGGGGCAATAGAATTCCAACGTTTGATTGAAGTCTCGTAATGAAAACTTCAAGACAAAATATAAATTCATGTTACGGCTTATTTCTAACATGTAAAACACAATTAACAAATATAAATTCTAAGAGCCATAAGTATTCAAGACAACATAATTATTTTTTAGCAATGCAATCCTTTCAATATTACAATCATCACCTTTTTTTATTTTTTTAAATGTATATATACAAACATCACTTTGTGTCAAGATTTTCTGCAACAAAACATTCATATTTTCCAGACCTATAAATGAAATTAAGAAATTATAATCAATTTCCATACAAATCAAATTTCATGAAAACATAAAAGCAAAATATCGTCAAATATGAATAGAAAAAAACAGAAAATCAATCACGAACCTATTGTCGTCTTAGATCAGAGGAAGCATTCACTTGATAATTCTCTTATTATATCTATATCTATATATCATCATGAATTTATAACCGATTAAACCAAAAATTATAGAAATGAAATTACCAATTAGATACAAAAAATATGTCGAATGATCTTTGAAGCAATGTGTTTATGCTAAAGTCATATTCAAGTATATATAGATGAATTTTTTTTTTAAATTTGCAATTAATTAATTAGCCTTACCACGGCTAAAGTTTAGGCATGAATAAAGTATTTGAGTAATTGCCAACTCAAAATTTCCTAATCAGCTATAGGTATCCTAACATATCTTAATGATCTTAAAAAAAAACATTAGTTTTACTATTCCCAAAGGATTACCGGAATTTTTGAGTAATGCGCATATTCTATGACTATTAATGGCAATTTTTGACCAAATTTAAATTAGAAATTGTAATTAACTGATTTTTCGGAATGGAAGGAAACTTCCTTTTGTTGTATAATATGACAGTATGACAATTAATAAAATTGTTTTGTAACTGAAAATAATAAATTTTGTGTTGACCAATCAAAACTTTTTTAAGAAAATAAAAAAAATCAAAATCACCAGAAATTAGTATTCAATCCAAATTGCAAGATTTTGGTCAAAGAACATTCTCCTATATATAAATATATAAGATAAGATAAGATAAGATAAGATAAGATTTTAGATTACACATTAACTTGAGCCCAACAATTATTTATAGTTCAAATTCTTATTAATTCAACTCAAAGTAAAAGAAAAGGAAATGACCCAACTTAAAATTTCAATTAAATAACCCACCTTCCTTGGTTATCATTCTTCTCCATCACGTCTCTCTCAGATGAGTTAAATCGCACACACCAAAGTGGCTAGGTGTGTGGGTAAATTACTTCTTAAAATGTGTGGATTTGATGTTTGTGTGTATAAGTATTTCATAATAGAGGAAAGGAGATGTGAATTATATAAGTGACATGTAGCAAACTTAATTAAGAGTCACCCATCTCTCCTCATATGTTGCCGCGTGTGTGAGGTTAAATTGGATGAGTATATCTTTTGCAATAGGTTGTTAGTGTTAGGATAGAAATAGTGGAATTATGGATGTATAAATTGGTTGTATATATCTTACTCATGTGGGGTGATAATTCGTGAGTGATTTAGGGCCTGTTTGTCTCGCATCTGGGAAAATTATTTTCCATTTTCGAGATGCGAGACAAACATCCCAATTCATTTCCCAAACTTTCTCCATTGGGAGATTATTTCCGAAACCAACTTCAAAAATTGGGCTGCAGTCCATTTTGACCAAGAAAAAGGCCTATGCCTAGAGGTGGGCGCGGGGCGGGTTTGGGACGGGTTCGAGACTAAAGACACGGGTATAGTAAATTTCGGGATTGACACTTCAAATCCCAAACCCGTCCCGTAATAATACGGGTACCCACTTTCGGGTACCCGAATTATTGCGGGACGGGACGGGACGGGATTGCGGGTTCCATATTTTTCTTACACAAAAAATTTTAACACACCTAATAAAAGTAAATTACATAATTAATTTCTCGTCCCTTTTCTTTTGCTAAAATGAATCATTTTTTTATCTATTATTTACATAAACATAACAAATTAAAAATCATTTCAAACATATCCAAATACGATTTAAAACTATATAATGATACCATATAATTATCTAAAGTCATAATGTAATATGTATGTACTAGAGTGGTAATATTTAAAAAAAAAAAAGAATATTAGGTTTAAGTAAAAGAATTCATTAAATGGTGTCAATTAAGTGGCTAGATAATCTCGAAGTTGTAATTAAGTAAAGTGTATACGTTATTTAATATTAGAGAGATATAGGTGGGTTCGGGTATTCGGGGTTGGAGAGACCAATCCCAAACCCGCCCCGTATTCTCATAACAAAATACGGATATTTTAAATTCGGGTACCCAAACCCGAAAATACCCGTCCCGTTTGGGTTTTTTAAAATACGGGACGGGTCGGGTTTGGGTTACCCGAACCCGACGCCCAACCCTACCTATGCCTACACTATTGACTACTCTATCATCTCTCTCTCTCCTCTCTCTCTCTCACATTTCACGGGACATGACCTGGACCATGTGGTCCAGGTTTTTTCTCTTTATTTTCTATTTTATTTCTTTTTCTTTTTTCTTTTCTTCATTAATAACTAAAATTATCTTATTCAATTGAAAAAACATTGACATATTTTCTGTTGTAAATTTACAAAATGATGTTCGTTTCTATTAAAATAATTACTTGCATTTTCCATGCATTATTTCTTTTTTAAAAATGTTTAATGTTTAAATTAATTCTATAAAAATATATATATCTTAATTATTTCATAAATTATAGTACAAAATGACAATGAAGTTGCGAATTCACATCTTCAAAAATAAATAAACACATAACCACAACAACATTGAACGATTACGAAAAATACATAATATATAAAAAACCACCACTACAAGAAAAATAAAATATAGTGATAAAATATTAAGTGACATTGTTGAAATTGTCACTTTTTTCATATATTTAGTGACAAGTGCAATAGTGTCAAAATATATTTTTAAATTATCACTAATAGCTATTAGTGACAAGTGTATGGAACTTAAGTTGTCACTATTGACAATTGGTAACAACATAGTGACAATAAATATTGTCACTATAATTTAGTGACAACTTTTTAGTTGTCACTTTTGGGATGTCACTAAATGTCAATAGTGTCAACTTTTTTACATTTCTTGTCACTAATGTGTCTATGTACACCATTTTAGTGATAATATTTAAATTCTTATCATTTTATCATTTAGTATTTTGTTTCTAAAATTTAAGTTTTTTGTAGTGTACAATAAAATTTTGATAGGAACAATAGATTTTATAATTGTGTAAAAGAATATTTGTTATAAGGAAAAAAAAGAAAGAAAATATATAGACCACATGTCTGGAACGATAAGTTTTTTGTAGTGTACAATAAAATTTTGATAGGAACAATAGATTTTATAATTGTGTAAAAGAATATTTGTTATAAGGGAAAAAAAGAAAGAAAATATATAGACCACATGTCTGGACCGAGTCCGTAGAAGAATCTCCCCTCATTTCACGTGGCCGCTTAAAAAATAAAAATTAATCTAATTTATTTTTCATTATTTTAGAAAGCACAAATAATTAATTATAAAATATTATTTACCACATATACTACATATAATATATACACCAATAAATTAAATTATATATAACTAATTGATGTAACATAAAGTCTTACACTATCTTACACCTAATTAACTAACTCAAACCTACCAAAAAAATCTACACCTACTTTTTTTCCCAAACCACTCTCCCAAAACCCAAAGGAAAATTCTTACATAGACCAGATCTAAGAGCTTAGTGGTAGACCTTGTGGTTATAAATGCATCACATAATACATTTTGATGATGTCATGCTCTCACAATCTATGATGTGGTGCATTTACAACCACAAGGTCTATGAAAAGCTCATAGACCAGGTCTATGCAAGAATTTTTCAAACCCAAACAAACAACATTACGCAAATCGAGATTATTTCTCAAACCTCTACCACTTTCCCAAACCACTCTCCCAAAGGCCAAACATACAGGCCCTTATAATTCATCCACTTTCAATTTCAAAATAATTAAAATATGACTTGAACTATTTTATTGTATTTAATTAATCTACATAGTTCTCATGGTTGTTACTCAAAATTCCAACTAAGTCCTTAGCGCCACATTAACCCCAAAGTCATGATTACATAATTGTTTTAGTCCATCATAAATTTAGTTGCCTTCTTTAACTTTTATACATGATCGTTAAAGTCCTTTACATTTCTTAAAACATTCACCTTAGTCCTCTTTTATGATTAGACACTTCAATTTATTTTCAATGCTCAATTGAGTACCACTTACAACAATAAACATATTTTCTTCTTTTTCTTAATCAAATTAAATCAATTTGAATTCATTTTACGTTAATTTAAAAAATACAGGATATTACAGAGAATGTGCAATATTTCGTAAAATAGGACATTCTATTCAATAAAAATAACATAGGGTTTTTTTGTGCGGGTTATCCAAAACACACGTAAATATCATACTTTTTTCCCACTTAGAAATGACGCTTATCACTTGTTTTTATGTCAATCTATTTTAATATAACATCACCAAATTACAGATATATGTTGATAAACGAAATAATCTCCACTATAAACGAGTTATTAAATAATACTACATGTACAAATAAAAATGAAAAAGTAGTTTTAAAAAGATAAATCACATTATTAATTAAGGTTGAGTTTAACCAAGTGGTAGAAGTTCTTAGAAACACTCTATTGTGATTTTTAAAGTGTTTGACCCCAATTATAAAAATTAATTTTGGTCAATCGTAATTTTCATAGTTTTTTACCCCAAATTTCATAATCAGTTTTGGGAATTTGGAAGTTACTAAATTGTCCTTGTGACAAAAAGTTAAGCAAACTATCCCCACCATAATGGGAAAATAGAATAAATGGTCTTTGAACTACTTAACACATTTTTTTTAAAATCTAGGTAGTTATTAAAATGATTTTTGATGTAATAATTATATGGCATAACTAACCGTCTCTCCTGCCGCTTTCTAAATAATAATAATTTAAAAAAAAAAAAAAAAAAAAAAGAGGTCCGCATATATAATGTGTTGATTTTTCAAACGCAGATATTTGTTTGTGGTTGAAACGCAGCTGTCGCCAATCATCAATGGGGAACACGTGATGACTTTACTTTACATTGTTTTTAGATTATAAACTAGGCTTCAATTAATTTTTAGTTTCTTTAATTTGTTTCACGAATTTATTCAATTTTTTTTATTTATAGAAACGGTCATTACATCAATATCACTGAATCATAAATCTATTGAATTACAATCAAATTACAAAGAATCTAAACCATCAAAACTAATATATTTAAACTAAGAGAAAAACTCACATTAGTGAAAATTGAACACATGACCTCTTGGTTCAGGGGCATCAGCCTTACTATATAATAATATCGCAATTACTTGTTGCGATTCTTCTTTGCTTTTATGTGTGGCGATGGACTGATCGGTCGTGCTTCTACTCGAAAATTGTAGCAGAAGAATGTACGTATGTAAAATTATGCATTTCTTATGCGCTTCAATATTTCATAAATTGCGGAGAAAATTCTCATTTTAATGTATTCATTGTTTAAAAAATGCTCTTGTAAGGATACATAAATGCTTGATCTTGGAGTGGTGTACATAGAAGATCAGGCAAAAAATGATTGTTGAATTCGAACAGAATTTCCCACATTGTGAGGATTAATTTCTTTAACTAGAATCTCAAAACAAGTGTATTGCACTTGTTATGTGAATGTTGTGGATTCGATCAAAACCGATTTGAGCAAGAATTACCCTTAATTAGTTTTAATAATAATACTTTAAGGTGTTTTCATTTGAAGTTTTAAATATTTTAACATAAAACATTAATTACTAATGAATTAATGTTGCCAACATCAAACATCATTGTTATTTGCGTATACATTAATGTTCTCACAATTAATTGTCATGGACAAGTTGTTGGGAAGAAAGAAGAAAAATATGTACTCGTTACAAAGGCTAGTGATATTGCCAGAGCAGAGATTGTTGCTGCCAGAGCAATTTTTTATCATTCTCTAATTTGCCCCTCATAGTCAAAGACTACAAAATCAACTTTCTTGATTCCCATAACATGCCTCTTTTAATTATGACAACTCAATCTTCTCTCTCATAACCACATTAATTAATTATCTTTTCCTTTTTCATAGAACCCTTATACATGGATTTTTTTTTTTTTGCCAACCTTATAGGATTAATTTTATCATAATTGATCTAGTACTTTACTGTCCGAAAAAATAATTTGAAGCTATTTTCATGAAAAGAACATTTATACATAATCACTTGAACAATGAGAGCTCATGCAAATTTATAAAGATTGTATAGATCCATGTGCAAATTGGGAAATTTCACAGTAAAACAAACAAACTTTAAAAATAATATCAAAGTCAATTTTCATTCATTGTCATTAAATTGTTGCAACAAAATAAAAATAAATTAAGATAATTTGATACCTACCCAACCGACTTCATGTGGCTGGAAATTTACTTGGGTGAGTGGATCAAGAAAAAAGATTATATTACCAATTTTCTTAGATATGTATTTTATGTAAACTAATGTTTTCTTTTTCGTATTG
The DNA here is from genome assembly GCA_030819805.1 of Penstemon newberryi var. newberryi. NCBI lineage: Eukaryota > Viridiplantae > Streptophyta > Magnoliopsida > Lamiales > Plantaginaceae > Penstemon > Penstemon newberryi. The sequence goes on along the minus strand of JAUALY010000006.1, from coordinate 32,015,108 downwards.
AACAACTAGTACTCAAATTCTTGAATTTTAAGTCGTATTTTCTTTTATATTAAGAGAATGAAATTTATGCCTATTTTTCAATATTAAAGTGATATATAACTTAGAATATAGTAGGACAAAGATATAAATAAAACAAAAAGAAATACAAAATATGTTATATATCTTCTTTGTTAAATTACGTATATTAGTTATATATTTTTGGATGCTCAGGAGAACAAACAAGAAAAATTATACGAATAATTTAAATAAATTATCAAAAGAGAGAAAAAAAAAAAAGAATTAAGAATGGATACAATAAAAAACCTATTTATGCAATAATGGTAACAAACTCCATGTAATGAGAAGGGAAAAATACCAGGGACTAAGTAATTATTTACTTAAATAAACTATCGACATCAATTTGGTGAGTGGTAAGGCATCCACTGGCCAAATTTCTCAAAAATATTGTAAACCTAAAGAACTAGTAAAATGAAATGCTCATATTTGATAACTTAATAGTTAGAGCAATTTTTTTCTTTCAAGGAAATCGTTAGAGCTAATTAATTTATTTGTTTAAATGTTTTATGTGAAAAAGAAAAAATAATTAATGCGTTTATGAGAGAGAAACTTGAGTTGTCATAATTAAAAAAGAGTTTTGTGGGAATCAATAAAATCAGTTATTGTAGTCTTTGACTATGAAGGGCAAATTAGAGAGTAGGGAGCTTCTAGGGTGCGGGCAAGGTAACTCGCCCTCACATGCGGGACGGCCCTGAAATCATGCCATGTGGCGCGCGTAACTAATATGTAACTCGGCGAGTTGACTCGGTCTGTAAATAGACCATTTTACCCATTTTTTTAAATTTTAAATAAAAGTTGAGATAATCTTCAATTAATAAAAGATATTTATAACCTTTAAATCTTCAATTAATAAAAGACCGCTTTACCCCCAATTTTGATAATAATTGACTTTGACAATTTTGCAAATTGACCCCTATATTTAGCGATTTTACGAATTGAATTATTTTGATTCTAAAAAAATATAAAAAAACTGCCTATAATATAAAAAGACCGCTTTACCCTCAATTTTGTTAATAATTGACTTTGACAATTTTGCAAATTGACCCCTATATTTTGCGATTTTACGAATTGAATTATTTTGCTTCTAAAAAATATAAAAAAACCGCCTGTCATATAAAAAGACCGCTTTACCCCCAATTTTGATAATAATTGACTTTGATAATTTTGCAAATTGACCCCTATATTTTGCGATTTTACGAATTGAATTATTTTGCTTCTAAAAAATATAAAAAAATCGTCTGTCATATAAAAAGACCGCTTTACCCCAAATTTTGATAATAATTGACTTTGACAATTTTGCAAATTGACCCCTATGTTTTCCGATTTTACGAATTGAATTATTTTGCTTCTAAAAAATATAAAAAAACCGCCTGTAATATAAAAAGACCGCTTTACCCCCAATTTTGATAATAATTGACTTTGATAATTTTGCAAATTGACCCCTATATTTTGCGATTTTACGAATTGAATTATTTTGCTTCTAAAAAAATATAAAAAAACCGCCTGTCATATAAAAATACGGCTTTACACCCAATTTTGATAATAATTGACTTTGACAATTTTGCAAATTGACCCCTATATTTTGCGATTTTACGAATTGAATTATTTTGCTTCTAAAAAATATAAAAAAACCCACCTGTCATATAAAAAGACCGCTTTACCCCCAATTTTGATAATAATTGACTTTGACAATTTTGCAAATTGACCCCTATATTTTGCGATTTTACGAATTGAATTATTTTGCTTCTAAAAAAAATATAAAAAAACCGCTATCATATAAAAAGACCGCTTTACCCCCAATTTTGATAATATGTTTTCTGATTTTACGTATTTGAATTATTTTGACAGGCGGTTTTTTTATATGACAGACAGTTTTTTTATATTTTTTTAGAAGCAAAATAATTCAATTCGTAAATCGCAAAATATAGGGGTCAATTTTCAAAATTTTCAAAGTCAATTATTATCAAAATTGGGGATAAAGCGGTCTTTTTATATGACAGGTTGTTTTTTTTATATTTTTTTAGAAGCAAAATAATTCAATTCGTAAAATCGCATTATATAGGGGTCAATTTGCAAAATTGTCAAAGTCAATTATTATCAAAATTGGGGGTAAAGCTATCTTTTTATATGAAAGACGGTTTTTTTATATTTCTTTAGAAGCAAAATAATTCAATTCGTAAAATCGCAAAATATAGGGGTCAATTTGCAAAATTGTCAAAGTCAATTATTATCAAAATTGGGGGTAAATCGGTCTTTTTATATGACAGACGGTTTTTTTATATTTTTTTAAAAGCAAAATAATTCAATTCGTAAAATCGAAAACCATAGGGGTCAATTTGCAAAATTGTCAAAGTCAATTATTATCAAAATTGGGGGTAAAGCGGTCTTTTTATATGACAAGCGGTTTTTTTTATATTTTTTTAGAAGCAAAATAATTCAATTCGTAAAATCTCAAAATATAGGGGTCAATTTGCAAAATTGTCAAAGTCAATTATTATCAAAATTGGGGGTAAAGCGGTCTTTTTATATGACAGCCGGTTTTTTTATATTTTTTTAGAAGCAAAATAATTCAATTCGTAAAATCGCAAAATATAGGGGTCAATTTCCAAAATTGTCAAAGTCAATTATTATCAAAATTGGGGATAAAGCGATCTTTTTATATGACAGGTGGTTTTTTTATATTTTTTAAGAAGCAAAATAATTCAATTCGTAAAATCGCATTATATAGGGGTCAATTTGCAAAATTGTCAAAGTCAATTATTATCAAAATTGGGGGTAAAGCGGTCTTTTTATATGACAGACGGTTTTTTTTTATATTTTTTTAGAAGCAAAATAATTCAATTCGTAAAATCGCAAAATATAGGGGTCAATTTGCAAAATTGTCAAAGTCAATTATTATCAAAATTGGGGGTAAATCGGTCTTTTTATATGACAGGCGGTTTTTTTATATTTTTTTAGAAGCAAAATAATTCAATTTGTAAAATCGAAAAACATAGGGGTCAATTTGCAAAATTGTCAAAGTTAATTATTATCAAAATTGGGGGTAAAGCGGTCTTTTTATATGACAGGCGGTTTTTTTATATTTTTTTAGAAGCAAAATAATTCAATTCGTAAAATCTCAAGATATAGGGGTCAATTTGCAAAATTGTCAAAGTCAATTATTATCAAAATTGGGGGTAAAGCGGTCTTTTTATATGACAGGCGGTTTTTTTATATTTTTTTAGAAGCAAAATAATTCAATTCGTAAAATCGCAAAATATAGGGATCAATTTGCAAAATTGTCAAAGTCAATTATTATCAAAATTGGGGGTAAAGCGGTTTTTTTATATTTTTTTAGAAGTAAAATAATTCAATTCGTAAAATCTCAAAATATAGGGGTCAATTTGCAAAATTGTCAAAGTCAATTATTATCAAAATTGGGGGTAAAGCGGTCTTTTTATATGACAGGTGGTTTTTTTTATTTTTTTAGAAGAAAAATAAGTGAAAGGGTAATTTAGGTATATTGTAATTTAATTAAAGTCAATAGTTACAAATTCATTTTGACCAAGTTACCTAATCAACGACCCAGATCAATCTGAGCCTAATGAATGGCATGATGAGGCTTCCCGCATGTGAGGGCGTAACTCACATGCCCGCACCCTAGAAAAATCCTAGAGGGTGATAAAAACATGCTCTGGCAGCAACAATCTCTGCTCTAGAAATATGTACTCGTTACAAAAGGTTAGGCAAATTATCCCCAACATAATGGGAAAATTGGATAAATGGTCTTTCAACTATGTAACACGTTTTATTTTCATAACAAATTAGTAAACACGTTCACATTTCACAATAATTATTAAAAAAGACAAATGATACGAATTAACAGCTGTAATAACAATTAATTGTAACCACAATTATGTGAAGTCATTATTTCAATAATAATTGAAGAAAATTGTCTATAAATAGAGAGGAGGTGCATGTCTTATCTCCACTACACTATAGAGCCAAAATCCTCAAGCAAATAATTAAATTATTTATCTAAATTCGCTCTGATCCATTCCAAACTGAAAATGGATCGGAAAAGCAACCTCACATTCAATGAGATTTTGGATTCTCAGTATGAAACCTTAGCTGAATGTGAACCTTGCTTAATCAAACGTGAAGATTTCCCTAAAGATTTTGTTTTTGGAGCTGCAGGCTCAGCTTACCAGGTTAATTAATTAATTTTTTTTTTTATTAAAAAAAAAATTTAAGTACTTACAATGTTATTAATATTTCTTGTTAATTAATTTTATGTACGAAATAATATTTATTAATTATTCATTTGTGTTTGTAATGTAGTATGAAGGTGGAGCTACAGATGGTGGAAGAGGCCCTAGTACATGGGATGCATTCACTCTCACTCGACCGGGTCTCCTCCGATCCTTTTTTCTCGTTATCTTATTACTATACTCACAGATATATAACAGTTTCTTTAAACGCGTAACAAGTTCAAGGACTAGAATATAATATTATGACTAATTAAAAGTGAATTTAACTTTTTTATCACACTATTAATTTAATTAAACACATGAATTGAACTAATTAAATTCATTTATCTGAGTTGGGACTAATTAAAATGAAAAGTGAATCAGTATCTTAATGTGAGACTTTTTAGTCTCGACATGGACAAAGACTTGTGACTTACACATGCATTTTTCGTTTTATGACGGAAAAGTATATATACTTGACCTCTTACTAGATCTCTAATTGACTAATTAATTCATTAACCTTTTCCTAAGTTTATGTGTAGTTTATATTGCTCGAATAATAATGGTCCATTCAATATTAAAATTATATTTTGTAAAAGAATATTGCATGTGGATTTAATTAAAATGTTGAATATTGGGTTTACTTGGTAAATTATATGGTGGCAGACAAAATTGAGGATGGAAGCAATGGAAGTGTTGCTGTTAACCAGTATAACTTGTACAAGGTATTAATTAATTTGTTTTATATTCTTGGATGCTCGATTCAGGACCATTAATTAATTTGTTTTCTTCATAGTAATTTCTTTTTTTTTTTTTTTTTTTTGCAATTATATAATAAATTTGTTTAAAAAAGAAATTGTTACCTTCAATTTAACCCCCTTAAATTTAATTTGGAAATATTCCCAAAACACCAAAATTATTTATCTATTTGCTTTTGGAAATTAAGAAAAATGCAATTAGCATTGGTTTCACCATGTGATTCCATAAAATTCAAATATAAATATAGTCTGGATATAAAACTATAAATATATTTTTAACATTTTTCAGGAAGACGTGAAGCTTGCTAAGAAAACAGGTTTAGATGCCTACAGATTTTCTATTTCATGGTCTCGTATATTGCCAGGTAATAATTAAGCTATTCCAAATTTCCAATCACTTTTAGTAACTATAAATAAACAAAATATCTTCTAAAGTTATTTTTTTTTGGTACAAATAATATTTGAAATTGGTGACATATATAACATAGGTGGAAAATTAAGTGCTGGAATTAACAAAGAAGGAATCAAGTACTACAACGATCTCATAGACTCACTCTTAGCCGAAGGTTATATATTTCATCTATTTTACAAAAATATATAGTCATGTTATATTTTTATATAATTTTTTTTTTTTTTTGCTCTTTTTATTACAAATATTTTATATTGTTACTTATATAAATATATAGGTATTCAGCCGTACGTGACTCTCTTTCACTGGGATCTTCCCCAGGCACTGGAACATGAATATGGTGGCTTTTTAAGTCACAAAATTGTGTAAGATACCCATCTAATCGTATAAATTTTTTTTTTTAAAATAATAATTTAAATAAAATTTAATCTATTACGTACAGGCAAGATTTTTGTGATTTCGCGGAAGTGTGTTTTTGGGAATTTGGCGATAGAGTGAAACATTGGATCACAACAAATGAAGCATGGACTTACACTTTTAAAGGATACGTAAATGGCACATTTCCACCCGGTCGAGGTTCGACCGAAGTTGAGCCCCTAAAAGGTCATCAAATTGGTTACAAGGGTTCTTGGAAAAAACATGTTTGTACCCATGGAGATCCGGGCACAGAACCTTATGTGGTGGCACATCATTTCATTCTTGCTCATGCATCAACGGTTGATTTGTATCGAAAACAATTTCAGGTGATCAGAAACAATCATGGATCAAAATTTCGATACATTTTCCCGTAAATATCAAAAAAATTATATTTTCGAGTCAACCCAAACATATTCTTCAGTTTACAATTTTTTCAAATGTTTCTCGAGAATTTCCGAAAAGCTACCAAAAAGTTTTTAATTTTCGACTATCTAAAACATTTTACCACAAAAACAAAATTTAATCAATAGAAACAATTTGTTGAAGAAATTTAATTTCATAATACAATTTTGAAGAAATTAAATTGAATTAAATAAGTATTAATCATAATTAATTATGCAGACATATCAAGGTGGGGAGATTGGAATGACTAATAATATAAATTGGTATGAGCCACTCGATCCTTACTGCGAAGAGGATAAGAAGGCTGCTTTAAGAGCTGTCGATTTTATGTTCGGATGGTAATCACATTTTTATACGTGACAGTTCACCCCCTATATTATGATAAATATGTCAATTTACCTCCTATGTCATACAAAAACACTTTCCATACTCACTATCAATTTCGACAAGTGAGTTACACTCCTCGGCTGAAGGAGATAAATTACTTCTTTAAAATCGAACATAATTCATTTCAACATTTGACAGGGGGTAAATTGTCATTAGTCCCTTAAAAAAAGTTGAATTATTACTTTGGTCCTAAAACATAATTTTTCTTTTCTTAATTATTAAGGTTTGTGGCTCCAATAGTGACTGGAGATTATCCCAAGAGTATGAGGGAAAGAGTTGGACATAGGCTTCCTCACTTTAAACCAGAAGAAGTTCGACTTGTAAAAGATTCATATGATTTCTTGGGTGTGAATTATTACACAACTTATTATGCGACCAATAACCCTAAACAAGGTGGAGCACCAACTTATGAAAAGGACCAAGAGCTTACTAGCATGCGTAAGTGATTAATTTTTATTTTTATATTTTTGAAAAAAAAAAAAATTGGTTCATTTATGAATTTTGTTAAGGTTATTTACACTCGGATCCCCTGAAGTTTATCGTAATTATAAAAAAACTCTTGCTATTTCAAAAATTACGTATAAGGACATTTCTTAAGGGGGATTTTTGTAAACATTTTTGGGGGTCCTTGTATGAATCGTTGAAGCTGTAAGGATTGTTTTGGTACATAATTTAAACCAGAAGGGTATCCTAGTAATCTATGAAATATCAGGGATCCGGTTATAAATTACCCTTTTGTTTAATTATTTATTAATTTCTCATTTTCGTTTATTTATGTTTTGGTAGCCACGCGAAATGGAATTCCAATCGGTATCCAGGTAATGTCTTATTTACTCTTTTCATACATTGTAGAAATAGATGTGTACATACAGGCCACACCTCTTATTTTTGAGTGAAATGCAAAACATCTCTTGTGCTATGTTTAAGTAACAAAAACACATATTGTGTTTTTTTTATTAGCAAAAGAAAAAAAACTCTTCCTAGTTGAAATGATATTTATAACCCCACCAAATGATACAAAAAACCTCTCTGAACTTGAAAAAATATCAATAATCCCCCTGTTCACTTAAACAATTAACAAAACTCTCCCTATAATTTATGGAGGAATTTCAAATTGATTTTTTTGCTATTAAAAAAAGAACACGTGGGGTTTCTGTTAATTAGACAAAGCAAAATGAGTGTTTTTACATTTAGCTCCTTATGTTTACATTTCAACATTTTATGTTTATAACTTTTATGTAGTTAATGTTTACCTTAATCTTCAGGGTGGTTCAAGTTGGTTGTATGTCGTTCCAAGAGGGATTTACGAGCTCTTAAGTTTCATGAAAAGGGAATATAGAAATCCTCGTATTTACATCACTGAAAATGGTAATCAATAATATTAGTTTCTTTTTATTAATTAAACACAAACAATTTACAATTATCCATGAATATTATGAATGATAATTTATGTACTTCGCATTGAAATAGGGGTGGATGAATTAAACAATTCGAAGCTTACACTTTCGGAAGCACGTCTTGATCCAATTCGAGTCAAATATCATCACGACCATCTTTGTTTCGTGAAGAAAGCAATATCGTAAGTATTTTCTAGCAATATTTTTCCGATAATAATTTTAGTTTAATTAAAAAAAAAAAAAAAAAACCTCATGTTGTGATATTGTTATCTTTTGAAAATTTTCTTATAATGAAGTTTCGAATTTGATTTCATGCAGAGAGCATGTCAATGTAAAAGCCTATTTCATATGGTCTTTTAGTGACAATTTCGAATGGGCCGAAGGATACACTGTTCGCTTTGGCATATATTATGTCGACTTTGTGAATGGACGTTTAACAAGGTATCCGAAAAGTTCGGCTATATGGTGGACAAATTTCTTGAACAATAAATTCATCAGGTCCTCATTGAAGAGACAAGCCCGAGAAATTGAAGGGAATCATGAATCTTCGAAGAAACTTAGGATCAAGTACGTGTGAAATTGTCCATTTCTATTGAAGACATTTGCATCATTAATTATCCTCAATTGTGTGTGATTTGTTTTTCTTTTAGTTTTCAGTTTAATTTGAACTAATAAATGTGAGTTTGTTTCAGTATTAATAATGAGGATGTAACGATGTGATGATGTAATGTGTTATGTAATGAACTATTCAAGTTTCAATAAAAGTTCCTTATATTACATGGTAGTTTATATTAGTATATTATTATGAGTATTTTGCATCATCTTCAATTTTGTTATTGTTCACATTAATCATGCCTACAGGCTACAGGTCAAACCAAAAATCAGATAGTTTACATATTTACTTTGATATTTATAAAATATATTCAAGTTTATTTAATAGTGGATTATATATAATTGAAAATATTTCTTATGATTAATAGTTTTTGGAACTGAAAATTGATGTTGTTCTTACGTTTTTTTTTTTTTGGGAAATTCATAAGGGAGATTTCATTAATACGCACTACAAGAAATTGCACGTTAGGTAACCAAAAATATAGTTACAAAAAGTGCATTTTTTGTTACCCTAAGTTTTTGTAACGAAATTATTTCGTTACAAAGTTGGTGCTTTAAAGTTTGTCGCAAATAGTTTTGGTAACGAAATAAAAGAGGTTCGTTACCATAGTATTTGTAACAAAACCTAATTTGTTACAAATCCTATCTACTGGTAACCATTGTTTTGATCACCAAAATTAGTCAATTTTGTTGTTTAAAGTGCATTCGTTACCAATAATTAAATTTAATAACAATTAATATATCAAAAAAATTTGTTACTATTAGTAAATATCACTATAGAAATCGTTACAAATATATTTTTTTCAATTTTTATTTAATTATTCTAATTCGTTGCAAATATTGCAAAATGATAACTCGGTATATATAGTTCCCATTATATTTTATTTTACTAAACCTGCTTTGGAACTTATGTTCTTATATAATATATACACAATTGATTAAACAAGCTTAATATATGAATATAAAGATATAATGAAATAAACAAATGTAAAATTATTTAAAAAAAAATACACTAGCTAGATATAATCAAAGTAAGACAAATTAATACCATCGCACTTTGTTTTAGAAGTATGCTAGAAAGCATCAAAATCAAAACACATGAACTCTTGGACAAAACATATTGCAACTCCTACCACAAAATATAGTGTAGCATGTTCCAAGGAGAATGTATCAATAACAAAATATGAGATAAACAACTGACTTGACAAAGTTTCATGTTGCATGTTCCAAACTCGGACTGTTTGACCTGCAAATAAAACCACAAAAATGATTATTAGATCAACTAAACATTGTTATTATCAAGTCAATTTCAAGTAGTATAACATTATTACATTTTAGTACAGGAGATAGACAAAAATCAATTCTCTCTAACGTTTTCAAATAAACTGATATTTTTTCATTATAGCAAAGTAATAGATGGAAATACAATTCTCTGTAAAGTTTACTAATTCATAAAAATTTCTAACAAGTCATTCTACTAGTCTTAACTCCAAGAAAGAAGAATATATTGTAAATTGTATGAAAACATAGCATGACAGAGTTAGTTAAAAAATAGTAAAGAAAAAGTAGTACCTAACAATGTGTAGTAGCTGAAACTTCAAGTTGGTTTTTGGCACACAAGCTCATCAACAATTGCTTCAATTCATTGTGGCCATCTTCTAGCTTTTGACATCGATCTTCGTAGTTCTCAATCACCTCCTTTTGAGATTTGATAAGAGAAACAGCATCTTGTAATTCATTCGTTGTCTTTCTCAGTTTTTCCTCAGCTGCCTTAAGTTGTAAAGACTCACATAGCGACCTCTTCTTGCCTTTTGATGGCACAACTCCAGATCCCATACCCCTTTCATACCCACTACGTGCACCAAGTGTCTCCCTCATAATTTCTCTTTCAGAAATTGCATTCTCCACATTTGCATTTGCTTGATTTCTTCGATCTTGCATTTCTTTCTGTCCATCCATATAAAAAAATGTAATCAAGATGCTTTCAAACATAGACAAATATATATGTGCTCATATTTAATCATAAAAATATTTATAAATCCCCTTGAACGGACATGCTTTTGTGCAGCCTTATCGTTTACATATTCTCCATCCCTCATGTGAGTGTCTCCAAAAGTATCCACACAACTTTGGTTTTCCTGTGAAATAAATAATTATATAAATAATAGATATTATAGTTTTGAAATAAGAAAATCTTTTTTATTAAGCATTACCCTTTCCATAAATCGTGTAGTAAATGATTTTGATCCTGATGTATGTGGATATGGCATGAGTGATCTGTTCGCTGCATTGTTTTGGGACCTTTTCTGCATGTTCAATTAAGAAGTAAAAGATCAAAAACAGATTACTAAGAAAAGGGAACTATCAAAAATAAATTAATAAGTAACAGGGTACACATCACTTAGTAATAATATAGACATACTCAACCATGTAAGAATATTGAATAAATTATGTATATAACTGAAACTTAGAAGTTTCAAAATGATCACATAAGGTTTTCCATTTTTCAATTGGGATCCAATCAAATGGACTACTAGCCTTTGGATTTATACCATTTGCAGTCCTTTTTTTTATAGATATCACTTAATCTGCCCTTCCAATGCTTAAAGCTTTCATAGAACATGTCGTCGATATATGTATTGACAAGTGGATCACTGCCCCATCCTTTGATATGAAACCATTGCTAAGAAGAAAATATAATAATATGTCAACATGCATGTTTCCACGTTTTTAACAATACAGGAAACTGGCAAATCAAAATATTTCCATGCAGGCGAATGGATGACTCATACTACCTTCTACATCAACACGTTTCTCAGCATGCCACCTCATATAGGAAGCGGTTTGGGAGGACATGAACAATCTTTGCAACCTTGGTTTTAAAGGAAAGTACCATAGGATCTTGTGAGGAATTCGTTTTCCTTTACCATCATCAACTTTCCAACGAGATTCTTTACAAATTGGACAAAAATTTTCATTTTCATTCTCTTTCCAAAACAAAGCACAATCATATTTACATGCATCTATCTTCGTATAACCCAACCCAATTCCTGAAAGAAGTTTCCTAGCCCAGTAAAGAGATGATGGAACTATGTTACCTTCTGGTAGCACATCTTTAAACAATGAAAGTATCATGTCTATTGATTTGTTAGTCATTTTGTTCATTACTTTAATATGAAGCAATTTTACAATAAACTTCAATAAAGAATAGTTCTTACAACCTGGGTACAATTCACGAGTAAGATCATGTAATAGTCTTTCAAAGTTTTTTATACTTGATTCAGAAGAAGGTTCATGATAATCTGCATCTCTTATTTCCTCTAACATTTCAGGTAATTGATCAAGCATGCTTATATCAATATTAATATCATCTTCGTCTCTTATATCAGAATTCTCGTTTTGAGTAGGAAGACTAGTGCTACTTTGATTAAAAGAAAGAGGGCGTGAAACTTTAGGTTCACCATGATGTATCCACTGTCGATAATATAAGTAAAATCCCTTCAAGTGCAAATCCCTTTTTACTTCAAGAATACTTTTTTTTTTAGTATTCCGACAATTATTGCACGGACAAAGAATCTTATTATCGAACCCGACAATATTTTCTCTTGAAAATTGAATAAAGGATTCAACACCAGCAGTGTATTTTGAACTAAACCTATCTTTTTCATCAATCCAACTCTTATCCATAGCTGCAATAGTTAATGAAATATTCGAGCAATAAGAATTCAACACCCAATAATATTTCCATGATATGATTTATAATCAGCCAAACAAACTAGCATCATATTTACATAGAAGACATAGCAGCAATATTTTTAAGAGAACTGGAACTTTTATTTATTAAATGAAGAAATACAAGTATGAGAACTTTTCTTAAAGATCAATTCCATAGGCAACCTATTAAATGAAAGATGTAGCTAAAATCAAGATAAGTCAGAATATGCATATATAGATGTCTCATATGCTATATCAATATTTTAAGATTTTAAACATTTGTAGGAACATATACATAGACCATATAAACTCACGGCATTTGTAATGAAGTATGAAGAGAATCATACCAAGAATTCCAAAAATGATATCAAGATTTTTGGTTCTTCACCTATTTTACAAAGGGACGATGGTATAGCTTCAAGAATGTCAGTTCACTTCATATTTAAGAAGAAGTAGATTTAAACCCCTGAAAGCACATCCAGAATATCATAAGGAAAAAAACTCAATCTAAAGTTTCTAAACCCACAATAGAAAAATAAAAAAATTAACGAGAGCAACTAATTGGAGTACTTCTCCCTCTAATCACATATTCTTCAAGGAAAATTAACGAGATCTAAATAAGAAGCTGCGGCATATGGAGCTGAACAAAAACTTACGGATACAATTATAAACTCAGAGATGGCTACAAGAGTTTGCCCACTAAGTGCTGAGTATATCGACTGTTGACAGCAAGCAAAGGTATCTGCACAGAAATGGACCAAATGATGGAAATGTTAAATTTATGAAAGGTAAAAAAAATTGCTTTAAAATCCAAAATAATCCTCATAAGTATTGAACAAAATGAGAATAAAGCTCTACTAAGTCACTAATGACTTTAGCCAAACAATGAGGAAAAAATTAAAAAAGAAGCTGCGGCAGTCGAGCATTCCCTCTTATCAACAAATTCCGTCAAATGAGGAAAAAATTAAAAAAGAAAAAACTGAAACCATAACAGGGCAAGTATTGAAAACATGAGGTCACAGTTTCAACTAATTGGAGTACTTCTCCCTCTAATCACTAATTCTTCAAGGAAAATTAACGAGATCTAAAACCGAGAAAACAGAGAAAGTGACAAGAATTTCCCCAATACCTGATTAATTCAACCAACCGAGAGAGTGCAGTGGTGGATGTCTGAAACCATAAATGGAAAAAAAGAGGCAAAAAACTTTTTGGTGAAGAAGGGTTTTCTAATTTATCAGCGCCAAAAGAAAAATTGCTCTAAAATTGGGTTGGAAGTTTTTGGGCTTCAGCGCCAAAAGTTCCCACATTTTTTACTTGTCAGTTCATTAATATATTTTCTTTTTTTTTTTAATTTTTTCATTCTTAGTTAAATTGATTTATCAAAATTAGATCTAATTCTTTGCATATAAATCGCTTTATTTTCATATGAATATAAAGTTAATAATAGAACATTTATTTGAATAAGATTAATCACAAAATCAACAATATAATAAGATTATAGGTTTGAACGAATATTATTGAAAACGAAAAATTTGTTTTTTGGTACCACAGGATAGGTCACCTGCAACTTTAGTACTATTGGACATGAAAATATAAATTTGATACCACAGTTTAAGTTTTCGTTGAAACTTTCATACCAAATCCATCTATTCTCCAGAGTTAATGCCAATTTATCATAACACAAGGGGGAGGGGGGTAAAGTGTCACATTAACATAACACAAGGGGGGTAAACTGCCACATATAAAAATATCTAGGAGACGGTGTAAAAATTTTATAAAATTTTATGGGGGTATATAGTGCTCCTTTTCAAATCACAGGTAGGTAAATTGAACATTATGAATATCATAGGGGGTAAATTGTCTTTAACTCCGGAGAAATATTGGGCTTTGTATGAAAGTTGCAATGTAAACTTAAACTGTCGTATCATATTTACATTTTCTTGTCCAACGGTACCAAAGTTGCAAGGTGGTCTATCATTTGGTACAAAAAAAGCAAATTTCCCTATTGAAACACATGATTAAGTTTGGCTAAATATTTTTACTGAGTTTGGATTTTTTTTACCTAGTTTTTAATGGGAAAATTGTTTTTCTGGTACCATAGGATAGACCTACTTGGTACCATTGGATACCAAAATGCAAATTTGCTACCATAGGATAGGTTTTCAATGCAACTTTGGTACCAAACCCAATTTTTCTCCAAAGTTAATGGCAATTTACCCCCTATAAAATGCATAATGTTCAATTTACCCCCTTGTGATTTAAAAAAGAGTATTTTACCCCCTGTAATTTTGTAAAAGTTTCACATCGCCTCCCTGATATTTTTATAGGCGGCACTTTATCCACTTTTATTATGATAATGTGGCATTTTACCCCCTGTGTTATGATAAATGTGGCAATTTATCCCCCTATGTTATAAATTGGTTTCCATGCCTACTCTCAATTTTGGCAAGTGAGTTACACTCTCCGGTTGAAGGGGTAAATTGCTTCATTAATTTTTTTACAGGTTGTAAATTGATTTTTTTTCAAATTATAGAGGGGTAAATTGAACATTATGCATTTCACAGGGGATAAATTGCCATTAACTTTGGAGAAAAATTGGATTTAGTACCAAAATTGCAATGAAAACCTTTCCTATGGTACCAAATTTGCATTTTAGTATCCAATGGTACCAAAGTTACAAGTAAGCCTATCTTATGGTACCAAAAAAGTAATTTTCCCATTTTTAATGATAGGGAATTTTCTTTTATTATTTTATTCAATAAATTTAAAAAACAAGATCCCTTCAAGAACCTAATATAATAATATATGTACAACCCTATTTCTAAAGATTATTCATCATCATAAATTACTTCCACAAAAATATTTGTGCAATTGAAAAATAACTTAATTATTTCTCATATTTTACGAAAATCTTCATGAAAGATGGTTCATTTGCAACGACTTTTTTTCCTTAAGTAACAAACAATTTTTTTTGTTACCAAAAGATGACACATTTGTAACGATTTTTTTCTTTAGTAACAAAGAAGTTTATTTGTTACCAAAAAATAGATGTTTTGTAACGATATTTGTGATTTAGTAACAAATTTTATATTTTGTTACCAAAGACTAGATTATTTGTAACGACATTTTATTTCTCGTAACAAAATTTCTTGTTTGTTACCAAAGACGGGATTATTTGTAACGAAACTTAGATTTCGTTACACAAAGGCCGATTTCGTAACAAATTTAGACTTCGTTACGGATGTTTTTGTTACAAGAAATGCATTTTCTTGTAGTGACGCCAAATAGTCAAGTACAAAGTCGACAATGAATTCTGAAAATTCAGTAATATGGGGGACAGTACTAAAAGCTACCTTAGCTAGCTAACGCATGAGCTACAAATATATTTTCTATAAAAGTATGAAAACACTTAAAACGAACTAAAATTACAAAATAAACGAGAAATGTCTTGAAAAATAGCCCCATATAACTTGAATAGGAAGAAGGATTGCCAATACTATCCATTACTGATTTATAATCACCCTCGATAATAACATTACAATCGATCAGTACTAATTATATTTTACGTATATGACCACTTATTTACTGATTCCACAATTAGTTGTTTTACATAATACACGTACATTTCATTTTTTTTCTAGTTATATTTTTTGGAGAAAAGTGACCCCCTACAATGTCATACTCATTCAGTCATTTGCACAGCCCCCAGTCAATTTTTACACAAAAATACTCACTGGAAAACTCACACCGCATCTTATGTGTGTTTTGTGAGGGTAAAATGGTCACAACTCATTTTCCTACTCTTTTTGTTTTTTTTTTAAAAAAATCTCCTGCTCAAATCATTATCTCAAGGGTTTTCCTTTCTAGTCTCTCCCACAAATGGGTTTATTTTCTTCAATTCCTCACAAATCCAAGTGAAACTTTCAATTGAAGACAATTTATTATCTCAATCCAACGGTTACCGGAAGATAAGTTTTAAGAGTCATTCTAATGGAGGTAATCTCTTAGAGAAAAGTTTTTTTCTTTTTTCTTTCTTCAGATTAGGACTGTCAATTGAGCCGGGCCTACTCGAAGCCCGATGGCTCGACCCGATTAAAATTGGCTCGAGCTCGAATATTTGTGAGCCGGACCGAGTTTGAGCCATTATATTAAACCCGATCAGTTTATGAGCTGAGCTTGAGCCTAACACGGCTCAGCCCGAATAAAGCCCGAACATATAAGTGTTTTAAATATTACGATTAATTATTTGTACTGTAGTTATAGTAACTAATTACTGTTTTTATTTTAAAACAAATCAACTTTACAAAAAGTTATAATGTAAACTTACATATATGTTAGTATATCAATTACATACTGAAGACCAACAGGTGATTGGTCTAGCTGAAGGGACTAGTCACTATAAAGTAGCGAACTCAGGTTTGAATCCCTTTTGGGACAGGTACCCACTTAATGTGTCCAACCAGTCTCGAAAGGGATTAAACCCTTGGGAAACCAAAAAAAAATTACGTACTGAAGGCCAAAACCCAAAGGAAAAAAGTTTAATAAAAAATAAAAATAAAAAAGAGAAAAGTTAACACAAAAGGTCAATAAATTAGTGTCTTGAGACTTTAAAACTCTACAGTTTGTTCATATAGATCAAAAGTATCTTAAAAAATGTGGGCAAATAACTCGATCTTTCAATTAAAATATTATTTAATGATATATACTCGTGTATTGAGTAATAATAGTCTATTCATATGTGTTTCGGTAATCTAAATATTTTATATGTCAAGCTATTTTTGCCTACATTAACAAACCCGATATCATCCCGAAACCCGAAAAATTACATGTGCCGAGTTTGAGCCAAAGAAATTAGAAAATTTATGAGCCGAGTTTGAGCCTATAGCTATGAAACCCGACAATATTTGAGTTCAAGCTATTTAAAGCTCGGCTTCCAAGGCCCGATTGACAGACTTACTTGAGATGAAAAGTTTTGTTAAAAGTTTAATTAAGTTAATCGTTGAAATTTGGACTTGTTATTAGAAGAAAAAAAATCAAAGGATATAATATTAATATTAAGTTATTAGTTGTTTATTCTTTAGTTAGTAGTTTAGGGACTAATATTGTAATTTTCATTGTTATGTTAGTTGAGTCGTGTTTTGTGTCATCACGCCTTTGTTACTAGTCTGTTAGTGCTATTCCTCAGTTTTCTATAAAAGGCTGAGTTCAAACACTGTATTGGATAATGGGGAATATATTTCATTTACTGTATTTTCATTTTTAAAAGAATTCTTTCTTTCATTTTTCTTATTTCCCGTCCAATTCAAATGTTAGGTATAATCGTCTCTTCCATTCACTTTTCTGGCAACAATTCGCCGTACAATTTTTTATTCTCCCACTAAGGGCAATTCCAATGATAACCTACCTTCTCCTGTTTCTTCCCCTTCTAGTCCACCTATCCAAACAACTGTTCCACCTAGAAAGTCCACAAGACAACCTAGGAGGCCGAACCATCTCACTAACTATGTTTGTTCCACAACTTCTACCATCAAATACCCTACTCATGCTTACACCAGTTTATCTCATACCTCTCCTTCATATCAGGCTTTCATTGCCAATCTAGATGCTACTCTTGAACCTCAGACTTACAAGCAAGTTGTCCAGAGTCCACATTGGGTTCACGCCATTCAGGATGAACTCTCTGTCATGGCAGATAATAACACATGGTCTATCATTCCCTTCACTGTTTCTAAGAGACCTATTGGGTGTAGATGGATCTTTAAGGCCAAAAGGAAACCAAATGGTTCCATAGAAAGGTATAAGGCTAGGCTTGGAGCCAAGGGGTTCAATCAACTGGAAGGGATTGACTATACCAATACCTTTTCCCTAGTTGCTAAGATGGTCACTGTCAGACTTCTTTTATCTATCGCTGCTTCTAAAAACTGGTTTTTACATCAATTAGATGTCAACAATGCTTTTTTGAATGGAGATCTTTTGGAAGAGGTTTATATTGAAATCCCTAAGGGGTATGATATGTCTTCCTTGCCTGCTGATTATTCTTCTACTAAATTAGTTTGCAGGTTAAATAAATCCATTTATGGACTCAAACAAGCCAGCAGGCAGTGAAATAAAAAATTAACAGAGGTACTCTGTTCTCTTGGTTTCATTCAGTCTATGCATGATTACTCCTTCTTTACAGAAGGTTCAGGTATGTCTTTTATATCCCTCCTTGTTTATGTGGATGATATTATAGTTGTTGGGCCTAATTTAGACTTAATTACCTGCACTAAAACATCTTTACATCAGTTCTTCAAACTTAGAGATCTTGGTAAGCGTAGATTTTTTCTTGGTATTGAATTAGCCCACTCTTCAGAAGGTTTGATTCTGTCTCAAAGGCAGTACACCTTACTTACTTCAAGACACTGATTTTTTAGCTGCAAAACCTGCTCTAGTTCCTATGGATCCTAAATAAAATTTATTTTCTGACCCTCTTGACCTTCTGACTGAACCTTCCTCATATAGGAGGCTTGTAAGACGCTTGATCTACCTTACAATTACTAGGCCTGACATAGCTTTTACAGTCCATAAACTGAGCCAGTTTCTTTCTAAACCCACCAATGCTCATATGAATGCTGCCCATTATTTACTCAGATATCTGAAGTTAGCCCCAGGTCAAGGTCTTGTTTACCACAGAAATCAGTCCCTCACTCTCACTAATTTCTGTGATTCAGATTGGGCATCTTGTACGTTGATTCTAGGAAGTCAACTACTGCATACTGCTACTTTCTTGGTGGATCTCTAATCAACTGGAAAGCAAAGCGCCAGCCAACAGTCTCCAAGTCTTCTGCAAAGGCAGAATGTAGGGCTCTATCCTAAATTACTAGTAACCTCATCTGGATTCAACGTTTGTTAATAGATTTCCAGCTTCCAAATTTGCCAACACCGGTTATATAATGTGATAATCATTCTGCAATTGACTTGGCTTCCAATCCTATATTCCATGAGAAAAACAAGCATATAGAGGTGGATGTCCATTTCATTAGAGAACATGTGATCAAGGGCAATATCAAGATTCTCCCTATTTCTTCCAGTACATTTGCTTTTATATTATCCAAGTTGGCCATTAAGCACATTTGCAGTCCAGCTTGAGGGGGACTATTAAGCTGTTTAGTTGTTTATTCTTTAGTTAGTAGTTTAGGGACTAATATTGTAATTTTCATTGTTTTGTTAGTTGAGTCGTGTTTTGTATCATCACGCCTTTGTTACTAGTCTGTTAGCACTATTCATCAGTTTTCTATAAAAGGTTGAGTTCGAACCCTGTATTGGATAATGGGGAATATATTTCATTATCTCAATATATAAAGAGAGCTGGGAAAGAAGGCTTAGGAGAGACTGGAGAGTAATATATGTTGTGCCAATATTACCCTTGCTACACACACGTGAGATGCATGTGTGAGTTTTCCGGCGAGTTTATTTAAGTAAAAATCGACTTGAGGAAGGGGCTGTGCAAATGAGTATGATATTGTAGGGGGTAAAGTGCTTATTTATCACTTAGGGGGAGCAAAGTGCGAAGCTTATGAATTTGGGGGGTGAAGTGCACTTTTCTCTATTTTTTGTTTGTAGGTTCTTTGACATTTATAATATATAATAAAATAATGAAATATTTCATTCATATAGAAGAAATCCAAAAGATAATTACTCTTATTATATAAGGTTGTCAATGGGACATATTATGATCCAAATCCGATCTTAATTAGATTCGAGTTATTTGGTTTTTATCTGATTAGTGATCATAAGATTCCACAATTTGATGATATATATGAAACAAATAATATTGATCTGAAATGATTACTCCATAATATAAAAATAATAATTTATACATGCAATGTAGATTAATATATATTTAACAAGCCCTTAATTACTATTCTCATTCATGATTTTATTCTCCTACCTTAATTAGTTCCTCAACTATCAATGTGAACTACTTTCAATGCGTTATCAACTTCGACAGTTAAGTAAAATTTTATCTTCTTACTGTGCTAATTTGTAACGCTGCATGTTGATGGCATCATAAAAGTAACTTTTATTCAAGAAATACACTTTTTTATTATTTTAAAATTTCTCAAAATATACCTCAAGTTTAGTGTAATTATGCGATCACCCTCAAACTTTGAGAAATTACTCAATCTAACTCGGAGGCATTGTATTCATGACAAATATCCTTAATATAATTTTTCTATATTTTTAAATATTAAAATAATCCATCCCCTTCATCTTCTATGCAACAACATATTGTGATCAAATCTATCGTGGCGAGTTGTTGGCGCACGGAAGGCGAACATGGAAAAGGAGGGAAAGGGATGGGGTGGGTTCTGTACGGGTGTTGGGGAAGGGTTGGGACGACCGAGATAGGTTTTTCTATTTTTTAAAAAATAAATAATTTTTCATGTATGAAAATAAATTTTATTAGGTTTTTTTATTATAATTTTAAATTAGGTATATTTATTTAGTTCATTATCAAAATAGATATATTATTTTATTGAAAATTCTGTATGTGTATTCATATTATTTTATTGAACTTTTTTTAATATTATGAAATAATTAAACCAAAAATATTAAATATAAATATTTAAAATAAAAGCAACAAAAATTCAAATAATAGTACGAATATAGTTTAAATAAATAAAATAAAAATACTCGGTCAGAAGTTTCAATAAAATAAAAATACCCATTTAGAAGTTATAATAAATAAAATAAATATACCTAGTTTAATATTATAGTAAGTAAAGTAATAAAAAAAAAATCTACCTAACTGATATGCATATTTAAATGTTCACTAAATAAAGAAGAAAATTTATTTTTTTAAATATTTTTAAATAATCAAACTATTAAATATTCAGATTATAGTAAGAAGCAAAGTTCAAATAGTACTATGAATAATTGGTAGAAGCAATATTTAGATTAATAATTGGTCGTATTACTCAAATTAACCCTTAGATTTAGTCTAAATATTAAGACCAATACTCATGAGGTCTTTGATTTCTTACAGGTAGTTTACATAATATAAAGGGAGGCATTTTGATACTTTTAGCAATTTAGTTAATTTTTTTGGATGAACTTCCACCTCCAATGCTATAGTTTGTGTAATTTTCAAACTTGAATGGTGATCTATATAATTCCCCCAAATCTTAGGTATAAATTTTGTGTTTTTTCCCTAGTATCAATATAATTTTTTATGCTCAAGTAAAAAGCATATTTATTAAATTTGTAGACGTAATCAACGATATTTAAAGAAAATTAAAATACACTTAGTATAAACATAAAAAATAAAATAATCTCTCTTGAATTAATTTATTGTAAACTCCATGTCAAGAATGAAATAATCTAGACATAAACATTGTAATGCTTTTTTTTTTAAATCAAAATGGATATGTGAAGTCATATAAAAAATATAAATCAAATTCGAATCAAAAGTAATTAATAGAAGAGATAAAATAAAAATTATACAATATTACATTTGAAAAGAACGCCCCGTTTTTAACAATCCGTTGCAACCAAATTCTTACAAAGTACTATAGTGGTAATCAGTGGAGGAGCTAGACGTTATTTGTTGGGGAGACGAGAATTTTTGGTGTAATACACAAAAAAAATTATACATATTTCGATATAAAGGCATAAAATAAGTTAATTTCAAGTAATACAAAAATGTGAATTATCTCTACTTATTTAATCAAAAAAATTTAATTCAATCATACAAATGAATATATAAATATCCAATACCCAATTTTAGATGTATTTAAACACAACCTTTTCAATTATTTTTAAATATATAAAATAGTAATATATATAGACTACATATGCATGTACTATATTCACGGAGTATATACATAAAGAAAAGGAGAAGATTGAAAAAGGTGAAGAAATATAAAGTTAAGCATAAACGTAAGACTGAAAACGCATAGTGATGCACTCCCACGAGCTGGGTTAACGAGTTGGTTATTAAAATTTATGCTAATGGTAATATTAATATAATAAAAAAAAAATTCTTGGGGGCGACCGCCCTCCCTGTTCTCAAGGTAGCTCTGCCACTAGTGATAATGATACTGCGAAGTCTCTAGCCAAACTATTTCCACTTGTGATGGTGTTTACACCCGAATCAAAAGTGACACAAGACTTAAAACCAAAATTTTACAATATTACATTTAAAAAGAACGACATCCAACACCGTCTTTCACGTGTTGCAACCAAACGAAGTAGTTTAGTTATAATGATAGAAAGTCTCTATTCTCAAGCCAAATGATTTATACTTGTAGAAAAAATTGTGAAAGAAGAAACTTTATAAAAAACACATAATGAATTACATTGACTATTTTTTACCTTCAATTAAAAATATGATTCGATTTGGGAGGAATTTTCTACATGTATTATTTAAAGTTTCAGAAGACACTAATTTTATAGACAATTGACCACGACAATTTTTCATTTTTTTTTTAAATCATTCGATAATATCATCATTCAAAATACCACTAATTCTGTCTCTATTCATAAAGACAACCATACTATCATTTAGCCATTGATCATTCCTTTAGTTACAAGGTTGATTCTTCAACACTTCATAGCTGGAAAAAGCTCTCTCTACTGATGCAGTTACAACGGATATCTATATGTGTGTTTTCTATTATACTGAAATAAGCTCGCATATGATCGATCTAAAAATCCAATATAAACGGACTCATCATTTGAACTCAAATATACTCGTAATAGCATGATGTTTATAGCCACTTTAAGCATATTCATATCAATTTGAAATTATACACAATACATTCTAAAAACGAGAAAGAATTTTGTTTTAGAAAAGAGAAAAGAATGAAAAATGAAAAAAATTACCAGTCTCTATTCATATTTTGGTGTCACATAATAGATCCACCTCCAAGTGCATATGTGATCCCATACCAATTTTAAATTTGTAAATTTATCAATAAATTTATATATGTAACATCAAAATATAATAATATGGGCCGTAAAAATAAAGTCCTAATTGGGCCTGCAACGGCCCAAATTAAACCCAATATACCAAAGCCCCAACTGAAGTATGGGCTTTACAAAAGTTACCTTTCCATTTCACACACCATGTCATACTAATTGACCCCTCCAATAACTATTCAAATCCCTAATTCACTTCCAAACCCTAACAGAGTAAGGTAAAAATGAGGAAGAAGCAAAAGAAATCCGCCTCCGGCGCGGCGCTTGAATCCGAAATCCATTCGCACGCCGAATTCTTCGATCATTTGGTACAGCTGATACCGGCGAGATTCTACCTCCAAAACGACGACGCAGACTCGAAGCCATGGTTCCAAGGTCTATCCAAAGCCGCCAAAGCTTCATTAAAGCAACAATCCAAACGAAACATCAAGCTGTCCCGCCGCCAACGATTCGATCCGGATCACGAAACTACGAAAACGCCCCTCACCGACGAGGAAAATGTCGCCGGAAACCACGTCGACGATTCCGCGAAGGATGAGAGTAAGGAGAAGTCGGTTACTTACGAGGAGCTGAGGCAGAGGTTACGGAGAAAGATCGAGATGTTGCGTGGAAACCGCGGAGAGGGGAGGATTGAAGGAAAGAAGAGGAGGAGAAGTGATGAGAATGATGGTGGAGAGAGTAGGAACGACGAAAACGAGGAGGAAGAGGAAGAGGAAGAGGAAATTATTGAATATGGAAAGGTGCGAGTGGGTGATGATGATGAAGATGATAAGAGTGGGAAGAAAAAGAAGAGGAAATTATCGAAAGTTCATGAATTAGAACGAGCGAAGAAATTGCAGGAGGTGAAGAAGGAGAAGCCGAGCGTAGCAGAACGAGAGTCGTGGAAGGCGGCTGCGAGTAGGGCGATGGGGTTTAAGGTGCACGATGATGCGCGGTTGATTAAGGAGAGCATGAAGAGGGAGAAGAGGAAGAAGGTGAAGAATGCGGAGAAATGGAAAGATAGGGTGCAGACGCAAGAGAAGATGAAAGGGGAGAGGCAAAAGAAGAGGAAGGATAATATTGTTGGGAGGATTAATGACAAGAAGATGAGGAAGATTGCTAAGCGCGAGAAGAAGTTGATGAGGCCTGGTTTCGAGGGGCGGAAAGAGGGATTTATTACTCCGGCATGAAGGTTCAATATGTTGTTTAAGTTTACTGTTTCTTAAATGAACTGAGGTCTGCTTTTCTTGTTGTTGGTTCTTATTATGTATTGCTAGGATTCTTTGGAAAATGAGAATCCATAAATGGAACTTAGATATAGTGACTTTCATTATTTGAATGATTACTGCCATTTGTTCTTGCTGAGAAGTTTTGCCATATTTCTGAGCTTATTTGAAAATTTACAATATTCCAGATTTTCTTGAATATGATAATTTTTGTGGTTATGTTGAATTCATAATATACTCGTTATATGTAGTATTGCTGAATTTGTAATCTTAATTATAAGATTCGTGCTCCGTCACCATGTACGTTTTAAGCAGATTAACTTGTTAAAGAGATGTTTCTTGAGGCACCTATTTCTGAATACATTCACATGAATTTAGATTGTTTTAGTTCATTTTGTAATATATGATAGTAGTATATTCCTACTTTTGAACAGTTGTGTGTTTATTTGTTCAAATTTATTTTGGTGGACAAAGGGCCTTTGTTTTGTTGCGGTTGTCGAGTGGGAGAACTTCCAAATTGCTTGTTTAATCACATTTTGTGGACAAGTTCAAATTTTGGGTTCCATATTTGCCTGTATCTTCAATGTTTTTGATGTTTTAAGCTTTCATTTATTTTCTGTTCATTTTCTGGACCACTTATTTGATTCTTTTTGTACTCCTTGATTTCTGATTCTGTAGCTAGATTCATAAAAATGTCAAATGAGGATTCTGATTAATCATATTGTTTTCGAAATTTATAGGTTTATTAGCTCATTGTCTTTTCAACAGAATTCTGATGTTAATCTGTCTTGATCTGCTTATTAGTGCCTATGTAGTGAAAATGCAAATATTAATTCTGCTGGTAAACTTTTTGTTGACTTGTATCGGTGTTGTTCTTCAGCTCATTCCTAATTGGGATAATTACAGGACCTTTCATGTCGTTTCGTGCATTTCGCGTCCAATCCCCTTCAAGAGTCATAATTACAATGATCTCCCTTAATGTTTCAAAAACTTTACTTCTGTTAGGGTTCTGTTAATTTGTGATGACGTAATCGTCCATTCATTATTGAACTTCATATTTTACCCTTGAGGTTACTGTAGCTATTTCGGTGGACAATTATGCTCTTGTTATGTTTGGTACATAGGAGAGTTTTCTTTGCAATGTATATGTATAAGTATGGATTCAAATGCTGTAAATTTACATAAAATTTATAATCAATTTATTAATGTATATATATTCTTAAAATAAAAATTAACACATCAATGTTTTTTTTTTAAATTTTCTTCAAATTTTTTTCATAATGCTTTTACAATTATAGTACAAGGAAAAGTAAATAAATTATAGTTAACTATAAGAAAAACACTATAGAACATAAATAAAACTTTAAATACATTCGACCTCACATTCAGACTGTAATTTCAATAATTTCAAAAAAGGGTTCATAATTAAAGCACAAGGATAAATAAATGATTTACGTTTTAATCATTAGAAAAAAAAATTGAATATAAATTATTAGACATTATAAAAATGCTCACATGTTCATAATTAACCCGTCCAAAAAAAAATTGTAAACTTTTAACTAATTTGTTTACAAAAATTAAAAATACTCATTCAAATACCTGATTTAATAAAATAGTTATTATAAAATCATAAATAGTTTTATTAGTATTTCTTACTTGTACAATAATATTAAGGATTAATAAAATATTTTATTGCAAAATAGAAAATAATATCTTATTTACATATTTAATAATATATTCATAAAAAAAAAAAAAAAAAAAAAAATTCACCATCCCTAACCCCCCAACCCTTACAGATCCTCCCAGGCCGTGCCGCCGATGGCCTGGGAGGAGAGATGCCACTAGGGACTGCGGGAGGGATGGGATGGAGGGTTAGGGCTAGAGTGTTTTTTTTTTTTTATGTATAGAATTAATTTTTTTAAAGTTTAGGGACCAAATTGCAATTATGATTTTTTATATCTATTCATAATTAAATTTTGCAACGGTAATATGATAATTTTTTGCATCATAGCAAGGGTAAATAAGACATTTTGTTAACCATATTTTTTATTGATTTAGTTCTTTTTTAATTAAAATTGACAAGGGCATTTAAGTCATTTCTCATATTTTGTCCAACTTCTTTAGTATCCATTAGGGTTTTGTAAGGTTTTTGAAATCTCAAGAAAAGTTATTGTAATTATGATTCTTAGATGGAATTGGACGCAAAATGAATCAAACCACAAAAGAGGTCCATGTAACTATGCCTTCCTAATTTTAAAGTTGATAATATTTGTGCATATATGAGTACCTAATGTATTAATGTCAACATTATGCTTAATTACGGGCCTAAAATTTGCATTTTTTCTTTCATAATCTCTCAAAATAAACTACAAAATTTACCAACAGGTTATTGGTCTAGTGGAAGGGAATAGTCACTACATATGTTCGAATCCCTTTCAGAAGAGGTTCTCACTTAATGTGTCCGACGAGCCTATAAATTGATTAAATCCTTGAGAACCCAAAAGAAAAAAACTTTGAGATCACTATCACAACACCCAAAGGAACAACATCAATCGAAATAATTTCAGAAATCTCAATCTATTTTTTGAATTACTCTTCGAAATGTGAGACAAATATGTTTGAAATGCTCTTTGAATAGCGAGACAAACCAGACCCATTAGACCAACAAAAGCCTGCACGAGGGCGTGAGGGAAGGCCGGGAGGGGGAGTCGCCGTAGGTCGGAGACGGCAACGGGCGAGAGGACAGGCGAGGCGAGCAGTGGGTCTTGGACAGGCAACTGGGCAAGCGGGCGGTCAATGATCGACCACCCGCTTGCCTAACAAGCTTGGCGCTAATTAAGGGGAAAATGCATATTACTACCCTGTGATATCAAAAACCTGCAAAAAACTACCCTGTGAATTTTTTTTTGCACCAGACTTCCTTGTGTTTTCAAAAACCCTGCAAATTACACCCATTCCGTCTCCCTCCGTCAATTTTTTGACGCGCGTGTATTCTACGCGCCAAAAATGCAATTTTTTTTTGTTTCTGACGTAATTTTTCATTCAAAATGACAAGAATACCCTTATAACTTTGAATCTTTGCAGAAAACTTCCTTGTGTTTTTTAAAGTTTGCATAAAACCTCCTTGTGTTTTTTAAAGTTTGCAGAAAACTTCCTTGTGTTTTTTAAAGTTTGCGTAAAAGTTCCTTGTGTTTTCCACCGTTTGCAAAAAACTTCCTTGTACTTTTGGAAGTTTGCGTCAAACTTCCTTATGCTTTGAAATGTTTGCAAAAAACTTCTATGTTTTTCTTAATGTTTGTAGAAAAGTAACTCATATTTTTTAATGTTTGCGCAAAAAATTCTTGTACTTTTAAACGATTGTTCAAACTCCCTTATACTTTTATACTATACCCATAATTTTGTATCTTTTAAACTTCGCACATAATATCTCTTCTTTTCTTTGTTTGTTCCATATGAGAAGCGAGAGAGAAAAATTAGTGAGAGTTTTTGTAATTGTAAAAATATAATTTTTTATTAATATATAAGGGGTAATTTAGGCAATTCAATTAAAACTTAACGGTGTCAATGATTAACGGAGAATGGGTGTAATTTGTAGGGTTTTAGAAAACACAAAGAAGTCTGGTGCAAAAAAAAATTCACAGGGTAGTTTTTTGCAGGTTTTCGATATCACAGGGTAGTAATATGCATTTTCCCCGTTTATAAAAATATAATTTTTTTATTAATATATAAGGGGTAATTTAGGCAATTCAATTAAAAATTAACGGTGTCAATGATTAACGGAGAATGGGTGTAATTTGCAGGGTTTTTGAAAACATAAGGAAGTCTGGTGCAAAAAAAAATTCACAGAGTAGTTTTTTGCAGGTTTTCGATATCACAGGGTAGTAATATGCATTTTCCCCCGCTAATTAAAGTTCTTTTTATAAACTACAACCTTCATTATTTTATTCAATTAAATCCATTTTACTTGCTTGCAACTTTGAAACCAAATTACCGTAAGAATTCCAAATCTAACTGAAAGCTACTTTTATTTGCCTATTTTTCAAGCTAATTTATTAAAAACTCCACTAAGTTGTTTGTGCTATCTATTTTCGGTTTTTAAACTTTACTGTACTTCCTTTATTATTTGATTAAGCCATTTAGTAAAAAGTGCGTAAAAAAAAAACCACATAGAATTTAAAAATAGTTTTATTTATAATAACATTGTGTAAAAATTGTAATTAGTTATATTTATATTTATAAACATTGTATTTTTTATTTTGTATTAGATTTAATAACGTAATTAGTTTAAATTTTAAAATTTATTCTATATTCCTAAAGTTCATACAAATAAAAGAATTAAATAGGCGCTGGCAAATAAAGTTTCTATATTCCTAAAAATAAATAAAAGACTCGTCTGGAGGCTTGGCCAATCTAGGCGCTGACATTTTCACTCATTTTCCTCGATACCCATGATCCAACTTCTTGTAATCTTTGTTGTTTTGCTTTAATTATGTTTAGTCGTTGGTGTTTAATCTTTGTTGTTTTCCCTTTCTGTACAAGTGCACTAATAATAAGTGTTGTTATTTTTGGTTAATTATGTTAGTCATTGTTGTTTTCCCTTAATTATGTTTAACCATTGTGATTTTCTTATTATTATGAACGTATTAATTTCCATGATTGTGTACCTAATAAAAATTATTATTATTATTATTATTATTATTATTATTATTATTATTATTATTATTATTATTATAATTATTAATAATAATAATTATTATTATTATTATTAATTATAATAATAATAATAATAGGTGAAAGTGGGGAAAGTTGTGAAATTGAATTAAATAGAGGTTGATTGCCCTTCGATTGGAGATGAGTTTCTAGGTGAGTCGAAAGGGCATGAGGGCAAGAATAAATGGGCAAGAAGGAGGTCAAAGAGACAAGAGGACAAGGACTTCGGTTGGAGATGGCCTAATTTCTCAATGTGAAATATCTTCCTCGAGCCATATTACTCATAGCCTTTGGCGGTTTGGCCCATTTCATTTGGCTCTGGCGGTAATGCCAGAGCAAGATTTATTTTTGCCAGAGCAATTTTATTTATTTGACAATTTTTCCTTATTGTCAAACATGAATTCAAGTGTCTTTAGACCCCCTAAATCCCTCGTAATTTCTAGTTTCAGATTGTTAATTTATTCTTTGAAGCTTGAATTCCTTGGTATGTTTCTTTTTCATCTCTACTCTACGGAAATCATAATCCTTAAGAGTCCAGTGTTTATGTAGAGTAGTAGACCCAATCTCTCTAAATTGAAACCCATATATTTCGCTTCGAGTATATGTTTCAATCAGTTAAATATTTGAAAATTTTCGAAAATATTTTGAAAACAATAAAAAAAAATTATATAAAAAGTTACTAAATTAAGAAAGATGATAGAGTTTAAGGCAAATAAATTGTTTCGAAATTACAACTTATTTTCGTTTTCGTTTATTAAAAAACGTAAACTTTATGATGTTTTCGACAGAAAAAATGAAAATTGATCCAATCCCGGACATAGAGTTAACTAACTTCTAATTTTTAATTTGTTCCTAATTCTAATTTCTAAGTCTCTTTCATTATTTATTTGAAATGAGTTCTTATAGTATTGACATTTTTAAGGATTTTTCCCATTAAAATATAGATGGTATATATTGACATAGTAAGGAGGCTTGGAGAATTTGGTAATGCAATAATTGTTGTTCTGATAATTTATATATAATTGTTGTCCGGCATATCACTAGCCATTTCATTTAGTTGGAATTAGGGCTGAAAAACAAATCAAGCTACTTAAATACTCGATTCGAGTTCATTTGACAAAAGATCGTTTGAGTTTGGTTCGTCATACTAATCAAACAAGCTTGAACATCATTTTTCGTTCGATAACTTTTGAAGCTCGGTTCAAGCTCGACTCGATAAACTAAAATTGATAATATACATGTAAAATACCAAGCTACTCAATACTCGCATTGAACTCGTTCAATAAAAGCTCATTTGAGCTCGGCTCGTTTAACAATCTAACTAAGCTCAAACACAAAATTTGAAGCTCGAAAAAATTCAAATCAAACTTCAACAGTGTGTCATTCGATACTACTCGGCTTGATTACAACCACTAGTTGGAATGACCAAATGAATTCTTTCAACGACAAATAATTTATTTTTTATCATATTCTCCGGTATAAATGTATAAATAAATAAATAAATACTACTTAATTAAAGTGCGCTCAAGATCCACGCTAAGCAAGCTACCAGAGCTCTCTATCCGATCCTTTTGATTCTTGACGTTTTTTGGAAATTTGGTCCGCGTAAACTTCTGCACAAATCATTGAATTGAGGAATATAATATATATATATATATATATATATATATATATATATATATATATAAAGTACAAAAACACCTTAGATAATTTTCCATATTTTAATAAATTTAATTTTTTCTGATAGAGCTAGGGGTATAAACGAGCTGAGTAGTATAGAACGATACATTGTTCAATCTTGGTTTGAATTTTATCAAGCTTCAATTTTTTTGTTTGAGATTGGTTTGATTTCTTAACGAACCGAGCTCAAACGAGCTTGTAACGAACGAGCTCGAACCGAGTATCGAATAGCTTGATATTTTACACGTATTTTTGAATTTTTTAGCTTATCGAGTCGAGCTCAAACCGAGCTTCAAGAGTTATCAAACGAAAAATCTTGTTTGATTTGTTTGACGGACCAAACTTAAACGAGCTTTTATCGAACGAGTTCGAGCCAAATATCAAATAGGTTGATTTGATTTTCAGCCCTAGATAGATCTCAGACAGACAGTAATCATAGCTTCGTTTTTTGTCTTATAGTTGTAGTGAATCCTAATATAATTATATTTGCTCATGCATCTTTTTTAATACTTCTTTACGTTGCACGAATGTGGAGTAATATATAGACGTTTTTATCTTTAAGAATGCTATATGCTGCTATCGTGAAATGCATGCCAAAAGCCGCGGTGGAAAATCTTATTCTAAAAGGGTACAAGCGTCATTCGAGTTCAATCCCTCAAATAATATACTTTGGTTAATTATTACAAAAGAAGAATTAAAATGCTAGTGCTTAAGATAATTTGTAATAAAGAATTAAAACGTCTAAATCCGGTTCGATTTATTAGGATAATTGTCCAATTAGAGATTCAATAAACCTGGTCCGATTATAAAGATCCGTATCCAACAAAAAATAAAAAGAACGATATATATATATATATATATATAATATTTTATAATAGTAAGATTAATAATATTTCACTGTCAATTTAAGAAAATAGTAATTTATAACTCGTTTATAAATTTATTTAAACAAATATTTTCATCTAAAAATATGAATATTAGTAAAGGATGTTTGACATTTGAGCTAAAATTAAATAAAATTGTAAAGTTAATAAACTTGTTTTAGAAAAAAATATTAATATAATTTTTTTAAATGAAAATTTTATTGGACTCCAAAAAGATCTATTATCCGGCTAAATCCGACCAAGATCCATTGGATTAAAAAAATCTAGATCAGAGCACAATTCGAACAAGATCCGAATCCGACAGGATCCGATCCGATATAAATGGAGCCGGATCTGGACGAGCCTGATACGACCAGAATCCGATCCATTGACAGCCCTAATCAAGATAATTATGTCATTCGACTTCTAAAGAAATGAATCACTCGTGTTATGAAAAAATTAATATAAGTATTTTTCTTTGAAGGCTACATACTTTCCGTCTTTGTTTTTTAATACAACTTATGTCATTGGTCTAGTGGAAGGGACTAGTCACTATAAAGTAGATGACTCGTGTTCGAATCCATGTTGATAGAGGTACCCACTTAATGTGTCCAACCCGCCTCAAAAGGGATTAAACCCTTGGGGGGGGGGGGGGGGGGGGGGGGGGGGAAGTATGAGAGTAGTTTCGTCAAAATAACTCCGTCCTAGTTCGTTCTTGTTTTTTTTTTTTTTTTTGTTTCCCAAGAGTTTAATCAGTTCGTTCTTGTTTTGAAGACAATTCTAACATCTAATTAAGAAGACGATATTGAATTCCAAAATCGATCCACATCAATTAGTTCCGTTTGAGTCAATTACGTTTTTGCCCTCTTACAAAATCCTGGTCCACATATGAGATATTCCCTCTCAAACAAAATCAATAATAATTTTCAAATATGAAATTTCCATGCTTCTTCAAAGATAAATAAATTATTGTTATACAAGGAGGCTCGCTTCACACACAAAAAGAAAAATAATAATACTATAAAAAGTTAGTCCATTGATCAAGCAACCATAAATAGACAAGCTCACTTCCATTTTTCTTAAATCTAAGAATTATATCTAGCTACATACATAAAAGATTAAGTACTTGTCCATTTTAGTCTCAATAAATATAACAATGAAAAATCAGTACATTATGGATTCAACATTACCACCAATTTTGTTCGATTATCCATGTAAATATGCCGACAACACACAAATTAAGCGTAGTGATTTCCCTAAAGATTTTTTGTTTGGAACTGGTGCATCTTCTTATCAGGTTTAATCTTGTCCAATATTCATGTTATCATATCAAATTAATTAATTGGGGATTTAATTTTAGGAGCATATATTATAATATGTTTTTCTTTTTTTTCTTGATTTTTTTAAGGTTGAAGGAGCTGCTGCAAAAGGTGGCAAAGGGCTCAGTACATGGGATACTTTTACCCAGGGGACTCCTGGTCTCTCCAATAATTTTGATTTTTGATTTTTGACTTTTGATTTTTGATTTTTTTTTCTATTTTTTTAAGTTCAAATTTATAATTGCCCAATCCCAAGCTTAAAATGCCTTGTTTCCTTAAGTCCACCAGCCTAGAAAATTATATCGGGCCGTTTGGTAGGACCTAATAGAGGGTATTAGGTCATATTATATGTGTTAATATAGATTAATACAACGTTTGGTGGCATTGCTCCAATACCGGGTCAAATGGATTAAATCCTTATGACCCGGTATTAAGTCTAGATTATAATCCACCCATGCATGGGTGGATTAGTTAATCCGGGTAAATATGGATTCGATGAAATGTCACTTATAATCTCAAATTTACATATTTCCTATTTTTAACATGGCATTCAATCCGCTCCGATCTAATCCACCTTAATCCCACACACCCTGCCAAACGGCCCCTAATTAGATAACTCTTTGACTAATGATTCTTCTTAGGCTGTTGAAATGGACAGAGCAATATTTCTATTGCCAGAGCAATTGTTATGTTAATCTCTTCTTTTTTTCTTACCAAATTGATGTTCTATCCTTAAATCAAGAATCTTTCTGAAAGTATGAAACATCATTTTTATTTATGTAAAATCTTAAGTTTTCTCTCTCCTCAATATGTACATAGGAGAATAAATTTCTCTCTTTCTTTCTTTAATCAAGATTCAAGGAGTTTTAATTATCATATATCTTTTATTAAATTAAAAAATAAAATTTCAGGTTCTGAAATACAACACTGCTTTTAATTATTTTATTTAAGGAGAATAGCATTTATTAGATTATTTAATATAATAAGATATTATTACGGTTAATACACATATAAAACTATAATTAAGATAAAACTTTGAAGCTCAAGTAAGTTGGTATGTGTGAGGATTTAAATGTCTTTAAAGGAAAATTTATGTAAAAAATTAAATATAATATTATTATGTTATATTTGAGGTTGTTAAAATATTATCTCAAATTAATTTCTTGGAAAGTTTCTAGTTGTTCAATTATTTAGATCAGATATATTAGTTTGTGTACGGTTTTGCAAATTGTATGAATTGTGGATTGGCATGTACATAGGCAAGATTTTAGACTTTTATAAATTTTTTCCTAAATAAATAAAAGAAACAGTATTTTAGCGTAACAATTAACAAAGTTACTATATATCTTTGTACATAAACTTTCCCGAAATTATAAAATCTGCAGTAAAGATTTTTGTGGTAATGTTCTATTATTTCGTAAGGAAACTAGAGAGGTTTATTAAGAATACATTAATAATGGAAAGAATGTTCATTAATTTAGTAAGGGTAAAATTGAAATAAGCAAAAAATTGCTTCTGTCGTTATGAAAATTGCTCTGGCTATATCAACAACCTTCTTCTTAGCCTACTAAATCTAAACAAATCCACCATTTAGACTTAATTAAGAAGAAATTGTTGAGAAATTAATACCAATTGTATCATATATAGATGAATTTCATTGATATGAAAAAAACATGTATGATAATTCTTTTATTAAATTGTTAACACTTTATTCAATATGATTTTCGTTGATAATCTATTCTTGTGCAAATAAAATATGTTGAATATGATTGTGAAATAATTTTAGTGATAGTTAAACTCCACCCCCGGTTCCTTAATCCTGGATCCGTCTCTGAGTACAAGGGTGATTAACATTATTCTTTTCTTTTTATTTAAATGATAGTCGGAATTAAAGATGGGTCTAATGGGACTACGGCTGTTGATATGTACACGAGATATAAGGTAAATCTATAGACTCTAGTACATCAGAGAAAAAAATTCAAGTTTACCATTTTCTTAATTGCCATTCCATATTTACAATCTT
The DNA here is from genome assembly GCA_030819805.1 of Penstemon newberryi var. newberryi. NCBI lineage: Eukaryota > Viridiplantae > Streptophyta > Magnoliopsida > Lamiales > Plantaginaceae > Penstemon > Penstemon newberryi. Next base: position 31,979,964 of record JAUALY010000006.1, on the reverse strand, counting down.
TTTTTTTTTTTAAATCTATGTTATTGAAGGAAGATATTATGATGATAAAGAAAATGGGTTTTGACTCCTACAGATTTTCAATTTCATGGACAAGAATATTGCCAGGTATGTTCAATTGAGTGAAATGATAATTTTAATTAGAATATATATAAATTGATATTAATTACAAGAAAATTTGGTGCTTGAAGGAAAATGATATCTGACAATCTTAAATACAAAAGATTATCATCTTCCATTTGGATGAATTAATGTTTAAGACACACTACTAGAAACAAGGAAAATTCCCACCGAAATTCCCACTGATTTTGGGAAAAATCGGTGGGAATAAAAAAAATCCCACCGAAATTCCCACCGAAAAAATCGGTGGGAAAAAGTCGGGTCGGAATCGGATTCCCACCGAAATTCCCACCGACAGTTTTCCCACCGAAATTCCCACCGAAATATTCGGTGGGAATTTATATTCCCACCGATTTCAAAATCGGTGGGAATTAAATTCTCACCGAATATCTTGGAATGACTCCAATATTGGTTGGATTTTAAATCCACCAATTTGAAAACACAAAAATGAACACTTATATAGATTTAATTAAAATCCATTCAAAATCAAATTAATCCAAACAATTAATCAGATGAATTTGTTATTATTGATAGGCAAGGGCCGTGTACCATAATATTTAATTTTAATTTTTGAAATAATTTATGTTCTAAATGTGTATTGTATTAGGTGGAAGATGCAGTGCAGGTGTCAACAAAGAAGGAATTGATTACTATAACGATGTAATTAACACCCTTCTAGCTCATGGTTAGACTTAAACTCTATATATTTTAACTTTAATCTGTCATTTTCAGCATTATTTGTACATTTAATTCTTACTTATACCAAGTCTATAATTTTTTATTAAAATATATGTTCCAAAATTGTTTCAATGCATCATTTTTTGATGTAGGAATTGAGCCATATGTGACGCTCTTTCATTGGGATCTTCCCGATTGCCTAGAAAAAGAATACGGCGGTTTCTTAAGCAAAAAAGTGGTGTACGTGCCTCCAGCTTTTTTGCACATCACACCCCAGAAAATTTTAATACTTGCACTTTCCCCCCTATAATAAAAAAAAATCTATATGTGCTCCCTTGAAGTTGATAAATGAGTGCACTTTGACCCCTTATCATTTTTCAGTAATTTTCAAAGGGTAAAAGCGTTCACTCAAGGGGTCTAGTATAACTAAAAACTTTTGCAGGTTAAGTGCTCAAAATTCTTTACGAAAATAAAAAGTAATTAAAAAAAATGTCTAATTATACTTTTGTACTCAAATTCAAACTTACAAGTTTTTTTTTTTTTTTTTTTTTTTTTTTTTGAAGAAAAACTTAGAAGTTCTTTTAACGAAATTTTCATTAGTTCTAATTATTTTTATTTAATCAATTCAAAGAAAATGAAACAATAACAATAAGAGATATGTTACAAGACTAAAATTAAATTAAGATGTAATTACTAACGTAAGGAATTCTATGAAATTGTGATTTGAAATGTTAATAATCAATACAAAACTTGAATTAATAATAATTTGTGAACCGAGCCCCCTAAAAGTTTTAAATTATTGAACTAAACCCCAAAATTACATTTGTATTCTTTGATATCCAACAAAATATTGATTAGGGGGCAACTTATCAACTTTTAGGAGGGATTGTCATGTTTTTTCAATCACAAGAGGGAAAGTGCAAAAATTTAAAAAATTTCGAGGTTTGACGTGCAAAAATCCGTATTTTTAATCCTATCATAATTATCGCAAAATTTTCTTAATTTCTTTGTAAATACCCACAATATACAATATTTTTTTATCTGCAGAAATGATTTTCATGAGTTTGTAGAGATATGCTATTGGGAATTTGGCGATCGAGTCAAATATTGGAGCACATTAAACGAGCCATGGACCTATACCGTTCATGGATATGTTAAAGGAATTTTCCCACCTTGTAAAGGTTTAGTCCCAAAGGACAAAATAGGCAATTTCCTCCCTCGTTATAGAGATGGTCATGATCGCGACCATCTAATCGTACCCGAAACAAATTCCGAATCAAAGTCAGATGATCTAGCCAAAGATGCATATACAGTTGCAAGAAATTTACTCCTTGCACATGCAACTGCAGTTCACTCGTACAGGACAAAATTTCAGGTTCCCTTTTAATTTTATATATTTATATTTGGAAAATTTATTTTTTTGGTACCACGTAATAGGACGCTACCTTGCAACTTTGGAACCATTCGATATGAAAATGCAAATCTGATATCACAGTTTAAGTTTTCGTTGCAACTTTCATACCAAGTAAAAAATTTCTCCGGAGTTAATGACAATTTACCCCCTATGATATTCATAATTTTCAATTTACCTCCAATGTGATTTGAAAAATAGCATTTTACCCCTGTAATTTTATAAAAGTTTCACTTCGCCTCCCTAATATTTTTATATGTGGCACTTGACCCCTTTGTTATGATAATGTGGCAGTTTACCCCCAAATGTTATGATAAATGTGATAATTTACCCCCATATGTTACAAAATATTTTTCTTGTCCACTCTCAATTTTGGCAAGTGAATTACACTTTCTGGTTCAAAGGGGTAAATTGCTTCTTTAAAAAATTTACAGGGGGTAAATTGCTCTTTTTCAAATCACGGAGGGATAAATTAAAAATTATGCATTTTACAGGGGGTAAATTGCCAATTTCGGGAGAAAAATTGGACTTGGTTTGAAAGTTGCAACGAAAACTTAAGATGTAATATCAAATTTGCATTTTTGCGTCCAATGGTACCATAGTTGCAAGGTGGTTTATCCTGTGGTACCAAAAAAATAAATTTCCCATATAAATTTTAAATACAGTGTAACGCCTTATAACATAGGATCATTTCATTTAGCTTTTTGACTTGAATAATTGGTTCAAAATCTCAGGAAAATCAAAAGGGCAAAATAGGAATAACACTCAACTCCCTTTGGTATGAGCCTTTAGATGAAAATTCAATTGAAGACGTAAAGGCTTCTAAACGAGCCCTCGATTTTAAGATAGGGTGGTAAGCATAGTTTCATTTTTTTTTTTTTTTTAATTTTAATATTTTTTTTTTTTTGCTTCATTAAATATTGATGTTTAAATAAGCAATTTTTTGGTTTAATTAATTTCAGGTTCCTAGAACCAGTATTATATGGCTCCTATCCACAAAATATGATAGATTTTGTTCCTAAGGAAAATCTGGCACAATTTTCACAACATGAATCTCACATGCTCAAAGGATCAATTGATTTTTTGGGTTTAAATTATTACACAGCCAATTATGTGACCAATGCTCCTAATTTTGAATGTGAACAAGCCTACTATAGAGATCAACAGATTGCATTTTATAGTAAGTATTTTTCTTTTCTTTTTCTTACAACATTGTGAAGCATATTATATAGTTCCTGATTTTAATTAGGGGCCGTTTGGTTTGTCCAACGAAATTAGATCATATTGTCTATTGCACATAATATTACAATTGGGCCGACTATTAAAAATGATGTTTATTTTGTTGCCAGCAAAATATAAAAATAAAAGTGTAAAGTGAAAATCCTATCTTGGAGAAATTATTGAATCTCAAGGGGAGCCACAATTACAATTGCTTCAAATAAGTGAGGTTGACCACTTTTTCGGGTCGACCCGAATTGCAATCTTACAAATCGAACAACTGATCTAGGCATGATTATTTTTTGAATCCGGCTTTATTAGTCAAACCAAACGGCCCCTTATAAACTCTTATTTAATAGCTCTTATAATTTTTATTTCTATTTTTTTGTGTAGCCGAGAAAGACGGAGTGCCTATCGGACCACCAGTAAGAATTGTTAAATATCCAAATATTACATTTCTACTTTTATTTAAATTTACGTGCAAATTGAAAATGCGACATTCAATTTTGTATAGAGGGAGTATTATTTATGAAATATTTTTTTGAATCTATTTTTTTATAAGTCATTTTCCATTTGATGATCAATTAGGCTGCTTCGCCGTGGTTGTTCATATATCCAGAAGGGATTTACAAGCTCCTAAAATGTCTAAGTACATATAAAGACATTCCTCCAATATACATTACTGAAAATGGTATCAATTAATATTCATTTTGAATTTAACTTTTGATTATCATATTTTTTGATAAATTGAAAATTATTTTATATATAGGAGTGGACGAAAAGAATGATTGCAAGCTCATAGCTTATGAGGCTTGCGCTGATACAACAAGGATTAAGTATCATCAAGACCATCTTGCAAATATATTGAAAGCAATGAAGTAAGTTCGCCATATATATTCTTTGAGTTGAAATTTCTGAATATATATAAAATTTGAATTTTTTGGTACATTGGCATATATAAATCACATAAATCAAATAAGTGAAATGCAAAAACATCCCTTGTACTTTGTCTAACTGACAAAACTCCTCTGTGTTAAATTTTTGTTAGCAAAAAAAAAAATCATCTGAAACCGAAATCACAATTATAGACCCATCAAAGATTACAAAAACACCCATCTAACCTAGATCAATACCCCCCCCCCCCCCCCCCCCCCCCCCTCCCCCCACACTCAAAACAATCAACAAAAACCTCCCTATGATTTATGAAGGAATTTTAAATGAGGTTTTTTGCAAATAAAAAAAAACACGGAGAGTTTTGTTAGTTAAAATAATACAGGGGTATTTTTATTGGTTAGACAAAGTACAATGGATGTTTTTGCATTTAGCTCATTTAAGATTTATAATACCGGAAATTGGCAGATATATGAAACTCTTTTAGGTATTCTTATTGTGTTCTCTACAACGAAAGACAAAAATATCCCTATACTTTGTCTAACTTTTTAAAAAATACTCCCTATATTTTATCTAACTTCTAAAAAATATCATATGTTATTTTAACTCTGAAAACCCGATGTGCTCTCAATCAGCGCCAAATACATCCCCCAGAAAAGAGAGTGTGATTCAAACGTGAAAATTGCAAGTATTTGTTCACATTTTTCTTTTGATATGGCAATTTTACCTATGACACTTAATTGTATTAGCGAAAGACAAAAACACCCCATATGGTTTGTCTTTCTCCCAAAAAATCCATGCGTTATTTTAAATCCCAAAACCCCCTGGTTTGATTTTAATTACCACACTCAACCCAAGTAGTATATATTTGGGTTTTCAAAAGGAATAAATAAATAAAATATAGACTAATACATAGAGGTAATCTTGTCATTCCATCAAAAGTCAAAAGTCAAATTCTACTTGGATCGAGTGTGGTAATTAAAACCAAATACAGGGAGAGTTCTCTATATACACATCTTACAATTATTTATCCAGAAATTGACAAAAGTACTAAACTTTTCTATTAATTGCAGTGAGAAAGTGAACGTAAAAGGTTACTTTGTTTGGTCGTGGTGCGACAATTTTGAATGGTGCGAAGGATACACAGTTCGATTTGGACTTGTCTATATAGATTTCGCGAACAACTTAACAAGGTATCCGAAAAATTCAGCTCTATGGTTCCGAAACTTTTTTACCATGGACAAGGCAAAAGCTTCAAATGACACACAAATTGAAGACAATAATAATAATAATGCAAGAAATGAAGACATCAAACTCGAATCCTATTTCGATGTACTAACTTCTCTTTTCCCTTTGGGCCTTTGCTTTGGTCACGCAAATTATCGAAATTTACATTGATATGAAGAAACAATGTACACTTTAATGATGTTGTGAAGAATTCTCGCAACTTGTAATGTGTTCGTGCTTGTGAGCCGATTTAGCACATTTGTTTTTCTCATTTCCGCTTGTATTTCCACAACTACCATGCTTGTGTACTTTTAATACCGACTCTTGAGCGACTTCTTTGTCAAGGCTCGAGCATTTCTTATTCCCGTGAGCCCTTGAACTTGAATCGGAAGAGCTACATTTCTTTTGTGACTCGATATCAGAGCAAGAAGAACGATGATGATCATGTGTAAAACAAGGAGTTAAAATCTTACACTTTTGTTGGTGTTTATGTGTATGATTGTTACCCGATTGACAACATTTTTTGCCTCGATTAGGCGTTCCTTTAAGGAGTAACATGCTGTTTAAAATCACTAACAAACATGTTCCGACGTCTGTGAGCACTGCTGCCCAAACCAGAGGATGACCACCTATGGCTAATCCTATAATAGCAGCCTTGGTTGAGATTGATATGATCACGTTTTCGACGATTTTTCTTTTGACTTTTTTTGCCAAACGTAGAGCTTTCGGTATCCTCTGAATGTCGTTTGACATGAGGACGATATCTCCGGATTCTGTTGCGAGTGCGGAGCCTGAGACGCCCATTGAGATACCTATATCTGCTGTGGCTAATGCCAGAGCATCGTTTATTCCGTCACCAATCATAGCCGTTCGACCTTCCTTTTGGAATTCTTTAACGATTCTCGATTTATCCTCGGGTAGGAGTTCGGAATGAATTACATCCAAAGTATCCATTAGCTGATGAAAAAAATGTTTTCATTTCGTCATTATATAGACGAGCTAAATGCAAAAATATATTTTCCTTAGCGTTCTGCTCACTAAAATCCAAGAACCAGACATAAACTAAATAAAAAATTTGCATTGTAAGAACGAAAGGCAATTGGTATTTTACCTGAGCTTGTGTATGCTTTGCGGATGCACGACTATCTCCGGTTAACATTGCTGTTTTGATACCTAACGATTTGAGTTTTTCAATCGCTTCCTTTGCTCCAGTTCGACAAACATCAGCGAGACAAAATACGCCAACAAGTAATGACCCCGAGAAAACATAACCAACAGATTTTCCTTCGGTATCATAACCTTCTAAATTTGGAACTGCGTCATAGAGAAGTACAAGCATTATTTCGAAAGAACCGGAAAAATCAAATCGGGACAGTATCAAACTTTTTTTTTTCCAACGGTAATCAGATCTTAGATTTGAACTTTATTAACATAAAAGAGGTTGGGCCTTTCACCTGCAGTACACCCTGATCTTGAAGCAATTTTCAAGTTTCCGATATAAATTTCATTATCGTCAATATTTCCACAAATCCCTTCTCCGGGAAAATTTTGAAATTTCTCAACTTCATCAGGCTTTGGCTCGATCCCTTGTGCTCTAGCAAGGTCGACCAGAGCAGCCGCCATAGGATGACTTGATTTGCTTTCGATACTCGAAATCCTGTAAACATTAAGTAACGATACTCAACCAATGCAATCATTTCCACATAAAAACGAGAAAATGAAATTTACGTTAGTACCAATATAGCATCGTGTTCAAGCTAATGTCATCGTGGAGAGATTTGACATCTGAGACTACAAATTCTCCCCTTGTTATAGTCCCGGTTTTGTCAAAAGCCATGATCTTCACCTCAGCAAGAGTTTCAAGATGTTCGGCTCCTTTAAATAACACGCCTATAGTTGCTGCTTTTGATAGTGCACAAAACATGGCCACGGGTGTGGAGAGAAGAAGCGCACACGGACATCCACTCACCAAAACTACGAGAGCCAAGTGGTACCACTCTTTCTTATTTTGAAAATGGAATGCCACCGGAACTATAGCCAAAGAAGCCGCTATCACCACAATCGCTGCAAAAAAGTTTGAATTTCAAATAGTAAGGTAAAGCAGCAATATTAGCCCTTTTAACTTTTGCAGGGACGCGAAAATGGGACACATGTAGTTCCTTTCCCAAAACATTACGCTGCTTGCCGGAACTACATGTGTCCTACTTTTGCCCAAATTGTAAGTACACGATCTCGTAGTCTATTCAAATAGTTAGTTATCTGACCTGGCGTGTAGTACTTGGCGCACTTGTCTAAACATCTTTGGGTTCTCGATTTCTTGTTTTGTGCTTCTTCGACAAGCTTTGCCATTCTCGACACCACACAATCTTCAACTATCGCCGTAGTTTTAATGGTTATGTAGCCTAAAAAAGTGTCCATTTTTTATAAACTATATTCAATTTATAACTTAAGAGATTCAATGTAAGGATAAAAGTGTTACCATTGAGATTGATTGTGCTAGCCCAAACGGTCGAATCTTTTTGCTTGGAAACGGGAAACGATTCTCCGGTCAATACTTTCTCATCCACTTCGCAGTTTCCTTCGAGAACGATTCCATCGATAGGTATAATTTCACCCGCTTTCACAGCAAGAATGGTGTTGAGTACGACTCTATCGGCATTGATTTCTTCACCGGTATCCGCTAAGACAGCCTTTTGTGGTACTAAACTAACTAAAGATGACATAACAGCAGTGGCCTGAATGTTCATACAAAATGTCATCATCAGAATGTGGTTAACAAAATTTAACTTAGAACACAAACTTATCAGAATAGTCCAAGTTACAATTTTTGTATTAAGACTAAAATGCCACTAAACAATACTAAATAGAAAAAATACAAAAAAAATTAATACCCAACCCACCCTTTTCTTGATTGACGAGGGGTAATTTGCATTTTTTCTTTTTGACAGAAAGTTAAATTGCCCATTAGTCATACCTCATAGGGGTGAATTATAACTGGGGTTAAAATTGTATTTACGGCATAAAATTGGAGTTCATTATCGTGTGTAAATAACATTGCGCGCCCTTAGGAGACAATCCGTTTTTTCATTTCACGAGGAGGTAATTAGGCACATAGCCAAATTGCAAAAAAATAAATGAAAATTAAGTTATCATAATGGAGTTATTGGGAATTTACCCCCCATGTGATTTGCATAATGTTCAATTTATCTTCCTGTGATTTGGAAAAGAGCAATTTACCCCTGTATTCTTATAAGTATTTCACACCATCTCACTGACATTTTTAAACTTAAAATATATGAAATGACAAAACTACCCCTCTTATATGTAGCACTTTAAACACCCCCCCCCCCCCCCCCCCGTGTTATGATAAATGTTGCATTTTACCCTCTATGTTACAAAAATACTTTACATGCCCATTCTCAATTTCGACTAGTGAATTACACTCTCCTGTTGAAGGAGTTAAATTACTCTTTTAAAAATAATTTGGAGGGGGGAGGTAAATTGAACATTATGCAATTTACGGGGTTAAATTGGCATTATACAAACCTTATGACTTGCTCTTGACTCCAACCATTCTGCTATTGTAAACAAAAACACAATACTAGCAGCTTCCCAATAATCATGCAGGGCAATTGATCCTGCAACTGCAACACATTATAGAATTTGTTCAGAAAAATTAAAATTATTAAAAAAATAAACATATGATTCAAATTTCTCACTTATGGTAATATAACATAATTAAGTAAAATTATCGGATACCTGCTATCAAAACAAGAATGTTGATATCGAGCGTAAAATTACGAACGGCTGCGATCGCCTTCAATAGAATCGGAGGGATTCCGAAAGCGATTGCTCCAACAGCTAACCATTGAAGAGGACTGTAAAAATATTTTAAGAATGATAGTAAAAGTAATACACCACTAGCAATTGCATAAGGGCTAGGCCATTTGTTCTTGTAATTTTGTTCCCCATATATTCTGATATTTGCCTCTAATCTTGCTTGATTCAGAGCTTTAACTGCAAAAAACAACACAGAAACCTGAATTTTTGCAGTTATAGTAATATTATTAGTGAATTTTCTTTGTATTGTCGATAGGATATAGTGGGTCTATTTGGATGGGTTTTGACACGGTTTTGCGGGTCTCGGTTTAAAAAAAATGGTTTGGGTGGTTTCGATGAAACCTTTGAGACCTCATTTGGATGAGTTTTGGCTGTTGGGTATTGTGGTTTGAATAAGTTGAAACTTCACTTTGATTGGGTTTGAATGTTGGGGTTTAGGGGAAAAAGTAGGTGGTAGGTGTCAAATCAATGTCTTTTTTATTGAGATTTGGGGGAAAAAATAGGTGGTAGGTGTCAAATTAATGTTTTATAGGTTTGAAGAGTTTGAGTGTGAGTTTCCGAATAGGTGTTTTATGGTTTTATAAGTTTGACGAAAACTCATTTGAATGGGTTTTGGCTCGGTCTAGCAAAAACCCGCGAGACCGGACCAAAACCCATCCACACACACCCTTATTCTTTATATTTCATTAATTATCAAACAGATAATTATAGTATAATGTTTTCATCATTTCACTCAATGAAACAAATGTACAATTGTCGGGGTCGACAATTATTGGGTCGATCGGGACAATATCCTAATATCTTTTCTTATTTGAGTTCAGTTGGACTGAAATAAGCAAAGATCGAATGTCGACCCGGAGCCAACTTATTCGACCCGGCTCAATTCAAAAGTCGACCTGTCAAAATCCGTCTCTAAACGTCATAATACATCCCTAATCATATGATTAACTATCACCAAACTAATGAAGCAAATAAATTAAGATTATAATATTACATCTTAAATAGACTACCTTTTTTGTCATAAATACTGAGGGCATGTATGTTTGTTGTTTGGAAAAATAGTTTGAGAGAGTAGTGGGGGTTTGTGAAATAATCTCGATTTGTGTAATGTTGTTTGTTTGGGTTTTCAGAGAGTGATTTGAGAAATAAAATAGATGTAGGTTTTTTTGAAAGAGTTATGTTGTAGGTGTAAGATGTGTAATACTTTATGTCAAATCATGTTTGTTATGTGAGTTCGTATGAGTTTTGTTTAAAGATAAGAAAATTGTTGTTTATTTGGCTTTTGATAGAGTATTTTATGAAATTGAGAGGTGAAAAAATTATTTCAGAAAATAGAAAATATGTTTGTTTGATATTTCCCAAACACGAATTAATTTTGGGAAACACCAAACAAATAGGCCTTAAGGGCCTTCTGAGAGCAATTTCGATGCTATGCGAAAAGTCAAACAATCAATTTTTTTTCTTTCGGAAATAAAATTATCTTCTCTGAATTTTAAAAACTAATCTCATTTAAAAAATAAATCTTTTTTTTCTCTTTTTAAAACAAAAGAAATAATTATTTTATCTATAAATAAATTCTCACATAACATACATGATTTGAAAAAAAAATATATCTCTTATACTATATATCTTATTTCCATAATCTCCAAAAAATCTACTAATTTTTAAAATATATACCAACTATTTATTTATATCTCAAAAATCTCAAACAAACAATATTACAAAAATCAAGAAATTTTTTAAAACCTCAATTTATTTTTTAAACCGCTTTCAGAAAAGCGAGAGAAATGGACCCAACCAAACTTTCTTTCTTTCCTCCATCCTTTTGTCACTCGTGATAATATAAAAATAAAAAATAAAAAATTTGACAACTTTCATGAAGATGAAAATAATTGGTGCACAATTCATGTGGTCCAGCCACAAAAAGCCACAAAACCAATTCTCTTTAATTCTATGCTGAATATAACATTTAACTAACTTCATATATTACACATCTCCAAAATATAAAATTAACAATGGATGAACTTTATAAATACTAAAAAGAAAAGACATAGAGAAAAAATTTAATTAAAGTAATTAATCAATTAATTAAAGTAATTAATTACCTATTTGAATCTGGGAAATGAGGAGAGAATCATGAACAACAATCACTGTCTTGGTTGGGACAACAACAGAAAAATCTTTGACTCCATCAAGTGATTTCAGAATTCTTTCAATCAATGGGACTTCAGATGAACAACATAAACCCAATACATCAAAATAGCTTTTCTCAAACTTTTTGCCATTAGTCTCCATTTTAATTAATTAGTTCCCCTGTTCTTCTCCAAAATATATATATAAAAAAATTCATCAATTACAAGTAAATTAAATTTCATTAAAAGCTTAAATAAATACTCTGCATGCGACATATAAATGAAATTCCATTCCATGCATATAATTTATTAAATTTAATTACAGCAAACCTTTGGGATTTTGATGGATGTATACTGATGATTTCTTGAATAAATGATGGTGAGAGGTAAAAGGGCGCATTCATATAAAGAATGCAGAGGAGAGATTTATGGGAACACTTTTTTAACTTTTTAATGGAAGAAATATAAATTAAATTAAATTAAAATATATTGTAGATGAGACATAAATAATTTAAAGTAAGTTGTTAAGAACAAAGTTGGAGCCACATGTAAAATGCACTATCTGGGCAGGTTTCCTCCTTTTGCTAATTTAATTAATGGAGCTAATGGCAATTTACCCTACTGTAATTTGAATAATATTCAATTTACCCCTCTGTGATTTGAAAAAGAGTAATTTATCCCCTGTGAAAATTTTAAAGGAGCAATTTACCTCCTTCAACTAGAGAGTGTAACTCACTTGCCGAAATTGAGAGTGAGCATTAAAAGTGTTTTTGTAATAAGGGGTAAATTGCAACATTTATCGTAACGCATGAAGGTAAATTGCTACATTTATTATAACACATAGCCACATAGGGTAAAGTATCACATTTAAGAGAGGTAATTTTCTCAATTCATATATTTTTAAAGTTTAAAAATGTCAAGGAGACATTGTGAAAATTTTAAAGATTACAGAGGGATAAAATGCTATTTTTCAAATCGCAGGGGGTAAATTGTCTTTAACGCTTAATTTATGTGTTTTGGTCCTCGCGATGATGGCATGAGATTTGTGAACTTAGATGTCTAAGTTGTTACACCATTATATATGTCATATAATTTAGAAATATTCTTTAACATTTTATTTATGTATTGTACTAAAAGCATGTTTAGATCTAGAGATTTGAATATTCTTAATAAACCAAAAAAAAAGAGGCGTGTTTAGTGATATTATTAGATAATTTTAATATATTGTACTAAAAGCATGTTTAGATCTCGAGATTTGAATATTCTTAATAAACCAAAAAAAAAAAGCGTGTTTAGTGATATTATAAGATAGTTTCTCACGAAATTAATTTCCTTACTTTGAATTTAATTTGGGTCACATAATTTGATTACGTAAGAATGTGAGATAGTGTTAGTCATTTATGATTGCTTCCGGAAAATAATGTAACCAACTACTCCCTCCATTCCTAAATACACGTCGTTTAAAGTTGTTGCACAATGATTAAAGAAACTATTAATTACGTAAATTTTAGAAGAATAAAAGTCTGATGGTACAAAACTATACTTTAAAAAAATAAAAAAATCGGCAACTTTTCATATCATAAGTCATTAATGAGAAGGGTAAAATTGTCAAAAAATAAATTAAGTCTCTCTTGAATTTTTAATACGACATATATTTAGAAATGGAGGGAGTATTAAGTAATTAATGACAACCTTTTATAATTTACAGTCCAACACTTATAACTATAGTGGGTCTAGTGCGCAATAAATTATTAATGAGGTTATTTTGGAATTGGAGGATAGGTTTATGTTTTCGGTAAGTTCCACTATTGTTATGTTGTAATTAGTTCATTATTATTATTTGCATTTATTTATCAATTAATTAAATTTAAAACTCGACTATCTGTTTGTTTTCCTCATGGATGTTGAGGAATTAGTTCATTATAATTATTTGCATTTGTTTATCAATCAAGAACGACAGTAAGAAAAAAGAAAAAGCTATTTTTTTCTCCTTCAGTAATTTTTTTTTTTTTTTGAGGTCTTATCTCCTTCAAAAATTGGTTGTCATATTAATAGAACAATTCATATGCTTTTATTAGCAAAAAACTCCTCAAACATACAATTATATCCTCACAAAAAATACGAAAACACCCTCATTCACCTAAAAGATTTGCAATGACCCTCCTATTGATTTATTAAGAACTTTCAAATGAAGTTTTTGACTAATTAAAAAAAAACCATAAACGGAATTTTGCTAATAAAAATAATATAAGGGGATTTTTGCATATTAGAACAAAATACAGGAGATATTTTTGCATTTAGCTCAAAATTGAATAGGAAAATACCTCCTTGTGATATATTCAACGGACATTTTGCCTCTATCAAATAACGGCGGAAATCATGTGGACATTTTTTAAAATATTTTTTTGTTGAGGTTTCAGGATCAATGGTTCCTAAGTTCGATTCCTATTAAAAATAGGATGTTTTCCTAATTTATTATGTTGTGTATATTTAGTTTATTTTTGTATGAAAATATTACTATCAATCAATAATTCCCACTATATTAAAAAAAATATATATATACTCACGTATCTTACCCAACCCACAAACAAACAAGGGGATTGGAGTTGGACATTTTATTTTATTTTAATCTTTTTGTCTTGAATTCTAATTTTAAAAAAATAATTAATGTATTGTTTTATAAGGTAAGCATAATTTTTTTGATGAAATAAGAAAATTATAGGGCCTGTTTGTTTGGCGTTTGGGAAAGTAGTTTGGGAGAGTAGTGGAGGTTTGTGAAATAATCTCGATTTACATAATGTTGTTTGTTTGAGTTTTGAGAGAGTGGTTTGAGAAATAAAGTAGGTGTAGGTTTTTTTGGAAGAGTTGGGTTGTAGGTGTAAGATGTGTAAGACTTTATGTCACATCATGTTTGTTATGTGAGATAAATTGTGTAAGAGATAGGTTACTTTATGTCAAATCAAAGTAGAGTTTGTATAGGTTTTGTTTAGAGATAAGAAAATTGTTGTTTGTTTGGCTTTTGAGAGAGTAGTTTGAGAAAATTAATGGATGAAAAATTTATTTCAAAAAATAGAAAACATGTTTGTTTGGCATTTCCCAAACACGAAAAAATTCTGGGAAACGCCAAACAAACAGGCCCGTCTTTTCATGCCTCATATTCAAGTTTTAGATAGATTTTTGTGTTGTGTGAACAACACCACGAGCTTTAAAGAGTCAATCTATTCATTCTTTGACTTTTTTTTTACATGAGGATAATTTGCATATTCATATATCACCGAAGGGTGATTTATAATCGGATCCCTTGAGGTTTAGTCATTTTACAAAGAATCCCCTGACGTTTCAAAAATTACAAGGTAATCATTTGATTTAAACTATGTATCAAAACACCCCTTACATACAGCTTCAACAGTCCTTACAAGGAACCCCTCGAAAATATTTATAAAAACATCTGTTAAGGGTGTCCTTGTAATTTTTGAAACCACAATGAATTTTCTATAATTACAGTAAACTTCAGGTAATTCGAGTGTAAATTGCAGCCCATTTCTTAATGATCCGAGAAAAAGTTCAAATTGCAGCTCATTTCTTGATTGCGTACGTTTTTTCCAATATGGGGCAAATATATACAACAGGCTATACAGCTAAAGTCAATACAAAATTCAAAACAAAGGATAGTACATCATTTATTATAGATAAAAGAATTGGGGCAATAGTGACATATTATGTTAAATATAATTACGGACTATTTGCTTGAATTGTGGAAGTTTAACGAGAAAATCAGTTATTATGTTACAAATTAAATAACTTGGTATGATTAAGCTAAAGGAATAAAAATGTACCAAAAAGTCTTAACTTTCTTAGTAAAGGCCATCCACCCGACACTTATTAGTGCTTCGTTACTTCATCATCGGAGAAATTGTAAATTTGGTATCGTACAATAGACCACTTTACAATATTGATATCACTGGATACATAAATGTACATTTAGTGTCACAATTTAAATATTGATTGCAATGTTCATACCACAATCAAATATTGGACCGATATGGATGAAAATGGCCACGTGCACCGCACGTGACTGTTATCTTGTCTTTTTGAGTGAAAATCATCACGTGATATCATGAAAACATGAGGGAAAATGGTATAATTTCCTCCAAAAGATGAAATAATGTGATAATTTTTCTTTCTAAAGTGAGAGAAACGTGATTATTTTCCCTCCAAAATACGAGATAACGGCCATGTGCAGTGTAAGTGGTCAATCCATCCATTTCCGTCTAATTATTTGACAGTGGAATGAACATTCACTACAAAAAATTTAAATTTTAGTGACAAAATAGAAAATGACAAAGTGACAAGAATTTAAATATTGTCACTAAAATGATGTATATAGACACGCTAGTGACAAGAAATGTGAAAAAGTTGTCACTATTGACATTTAGTGATACCCTAAAGGTGACAACTAAAAAGTTGTCACTAAATTATAGTGACAATATTTCTTGTCACTAGGTTGTCATTGAAAGGGTGTCACTAATTGTCAATAGTAACAACTTAAGTTTCATATACTTGTCACTAATAGCCACTAGCGACAACTTAAAAATATATATTGTCACTATTGCACTTGTCACTATAGTTATTGTGACAAAACTAATATTTTTGTCACTAAATATATGTAAAAAGTGACAATTTCAACCATGTCACTTAATATTTTGTCACTAAAATCCATTTTTCTTGTAGTGATTACAACCAAACTTTAAATTGTGATACTAAATGTGCATTTACATATTAAGTGGTACCAAAATTGCAAAGTACCCTATTATATGGTACCAAATATGCAATTTTTCACTTCATCATACTTTTAAGTAGACCTATTTGCTTGTGTACCTTTGTGTCTTTTCTCGCTTTTGTTTGCTTAATGAGTTTGGAAGAGCAAAAGGTGTTAGAAAGACAATTAAAGCCAATAATAATTAAACACCGAAACAAATTAAAGAACAAGTGCCGTGACTAGAATTTTATTGTTTTATTAGTATTTCATAATTTTATAGCATTTATTTTGGAAAAAATTGCAAGATACTCTCCCGTATTGTAAGAAATCTCTGCACAAAATTATTAACATTTTTTTTAAGATTAAGATTCACATGATATGTTCCACGATCATGATTACATATCAGATTAAAATATCTTTGTTTTAATTTGTAATAATTTTGGGACAAACCCAAGTCAGAAAATCCCATTATAGTACTGTTAAAGAAGACTAATTTGCAAGTTACAACCTCGATATAGCACATATTGGCGATCTACAACCTCAAAAAAAGAACATAGCAAGATGCATCATGAAAATAGAGATTTATGTACAAGTTGCAATCTTGATACAAAACATTTTGGCGATCTCCAACCTCAAAAAATTAATATAGCCAGATACATCCTGGAAATAGAGATTTACGTACAAGTTGCAACCTCAAGCATTTTATATCCAGTATTTTCGTTGGAGGCGTTAGGCTTGAAGAGAAAAATCGTCCATTTTCTTGAGGTTGCAATATGCAAACCTATTTTCAAGCGTGCAATGTGCAAATTAATTTCAAGGGAATCTGCAAATCAATTATCAATGGTGTAATCCACAAAATCATTTTCTTGGGTACAAATTGAAATATTATTATGAAGATGATGTAAAAATGCATGATTGAGGAAACCGGTTCCACAAACGCTCTTATGTGTTAATTTTTTTTGTATATAATTGGTGGAAATTTTCATTCAATTAAAGAATATGATTTATATTCAAAGAGGAGATTTATTTACTTTTTGATAAACAAAGAGGATTATATTGATTCGTTTCTTCGTTTTTTTCATGTTCTTTCTTTTACATTTAAATTGTTTATGAGACTTAATTCGCTTTCATAATTAAAACATCTCCTCTTATATTAATTAAAACATAATTAAATTCAATTATCCACACACACACACACACACACACACACACACACACATATATATAAGCATCAAACAGATTGTTTTGTTTCAATTTTTTAGAATCGAATTGAAAATTAGATAAATTTATGACTATTTTTACTAAAAAATAATTTAATATTTTTTTCTCTTCAAAGAGCATGTGTTTATATCCAAACGAATTATTATACATTGGTGACACAAGAGAAAATGAATCTCACTTAATAGTGAATATTTAAGTCTCAATGCTACTTGATTTCTTTTAACATAAAGAAATATCTACATTAGTTATAGTATAACTCAAAAATGTATTTGCTTAGAGATCAAGGGGTGTACTATGCAAATAATCCGCAACCCTGCTTCGAAGCAAATGTGGGTGCTCTTGTGATTCAGTTTCCATATTGTTTAATGGAAAAGATTTTGTCAAGAATCAAATCATGTCAATGCCAACATTTAGAAAATCATACACAATATGGATGTCGAGAAGATTGCACAAAGTATTTGCTACATAGAATAATGGAGAAAATGCAAGATAATTATTTGTATTATTCACAACATGCACAAAATTATATTGTAAAATATTTATTACATAGAGTTTTTCTATAACGTTAAATATTCGACAGGTAACTCCCGATCTGTATAAAATATATCGTGTCGGATCGATATATTTCAAATAATTATTTTAAATTTTTTACGTGAAATTATAGGATAAACGTGAAGTATTTTAAAAATTATTTATTAAAACACGTTGATCTGAAATCATATATTTTGTGTAGGTAGAGGATATCGTGCCAATCTACATATTTAATAACATAAAAAATTATATGCAATGAATATTTTATATAATTTCGTGCAGATTCCGCATAACATAGACGCGTGTTTTGCATTTATCCCTAGAATAATTAAAATTTTGAATTTTCCTTGCTTAATTGTAGTTCATAGATGTCACTCACACTAACATTATTTATGTTTCGAGTTGGAAGAAAATGTGAGTTCAAATAAGAGTTGGAAGAAAATGTAGTGTCCACATCATTATCCAATATTGCTTTTAATTGACATTTGATCATGCTAACATATCTTTTTTATACACGGCTATGAACTTTAATTATGTGATTATTTAATATTTCATGGTTTACATATTTTTGTACTGATTTAACAATAGAATATTTTAAGATTAATTTGGTCCAAAAAACAGTTGTTTTCTTTTTCAATTCGGCCTAATTTCAAAAGATCTAGGGCCCAGATGCAGATTGAAATGCGAGAAATAAAAGGAAAACACGGCCCATGGCCCTTGGGTGAGCCACCCTGACGACCCTGCTTGATTCAAGAGTACGTGTACGTCTTATAATTAGGGCTGTCATGGGGTCGAATTAAGGTTGGATTAGGCTCGACCCAGATTTGGATGTTGCTCAGAACTAAATTTTTCGAGTCTAACGGATTTTGGCCGAGTTTGATCGAATATCGGATATTTTCCAAATTTGACAATTTTTCACTTTTAAAATTAAATTTACACCAGTAAAATTTTCTAAAACAAGTTTGTAACTTTACGATTTTATTATTTATCTCACATGTTCAAACTTTTAATTAATGGTCATGTTTCAGATGAAAATATGTGTAAGAATTAATTATCAATTAATTACTAACTATTATTTGTCTTCAACCGATGGTAAAATATTATAAATTTTACTTATTTTGACAAATAATTATGTATATATATATATATAATTTTATTTATTTATTATCGGGTAGATGTTTAACTGAACGGATTGATTTAGATCCATATCCGTTCAACGTATTTTGGATTACGGATTATCATTATCGAATCAAATCAATCAAATCTCTAATCAGACAAAAATCCTAATAAATGAGACCGAATTTGAATCTAGTTTGAATAAAAATCTGCCCTGTTGACACCCCTACTTGTAATTTAAGTCATTTAACAGCCGAATCTCAAAAAAAAAAAAAAAAAAAAAAATGTCAGTTAACATTCAAATTTCAAATACGACTTACAAGTCTTGCATGTCATATTAAACGTAGCCGTGTATGTTATTTTGTAGATGTGTAAGAGAAGGCTTTTTTTGGTTTAAAGGGATTTAGATTTGACTATTATGGGGAAAAAATAAATTTATTATTTAGGTTTAAACTTTAAATGATAATACAAATACCTAATATTTTGAAGCCCTTATACAATTTGATAGCCAGAGCATTCATACTCCTTGATCCAAAATGATTTTGATTTGCGCCACGAAATTTCAATTACGTTTGATCCTACAGGTCTATTTGGATGGGTTTTGGCTCGGTTTCGTGGGTCTCGATTTAAAAAAAATGGTTTAAGTGGTTTCGATGAAACATTTAAGACCTCATTTTAGATGAGTTTTGGTTGTTGGGTTTTGTGGTTTGAATAAGTTGAAACCCCACTTGAATTGGGTTTAGATGTTGGGGTTTAGGGAAAATAATATGTGCTAGGTGTCAAATTCATGTATTTTTTAGTGAAATTTGAGGGGAATAGTAGTGGTAGGTGTCAAATCAATGTTTTATAGGTTTGAAGAGTTTGAGTATGAGTTTTTGAATATGTTTTCGATAGTTTTATGAGTTTGGAGAAAACTCATTTGAAAGGATTTTGGCTCGGTGTCGTAAAACCCGCGAGACCGAGTCAAAACCCATCCACATACACCCTACATTTCTGGACTATGTAAGCATTATTTCTTCAATAATAGATTTTTTTCATTTATAAATAGGGACATTTTTACTTTTTTTTAAAAAAAAAATTAATTGAGGATAGAACAACTTTATTTATGGTTTTAGAGGGTTTAAAATAAATTTTCTCATTTATGATTTGGATTTTTTAATTTATAACTCCAAATTCATTTCTTTTTTCTTTTGTTATATTTTGTTCTCAAAAGGTGGTTGATAATGAGGTTTATTCTTGGTTTTGATTTGAAGTAGAATAGAGTGGGCATTATTGTTATTATATGTTATTTCCAGGGCAATCTTCTTTAAGTGTATTGCTGAGGCATATTTGGTGGGCTTTTTACGTGGGTTCACATTATCTTTTACTGCTTTATTTTGGGCCAACTTTCCTTTTTTACACTTTAGCACATCTGATTATTTTATTCTCTCCAGTCTCAAATTCACTCGGCAAGAAAAACAACGCAAAACAATTTATTTATTCTCTCCAATTCTTTAATTGCACAATCAAATAAATAATCTCTCATAAATTGTTTATTACTTAATCGTGAAAACTAAAATATTTACATTAAGAGCTACGTCATATTATGTAAAAAATAAAATTATAAGATTATGACAATGAGAAAATTGATTACTCACATATACTAAGTATTAGGGATAGTTAAGTGCAACTATTAACGTATTAAATCTTAATATTTCCCGCGAAAACATCAATTAACATATTAATTATGACTAGATTTTGTTGACAATAATACGTGAGAAATATATTTTGACATTTATTATTTATGGCTCGAGTAATTAGAAAATTGATTTCATTCATCAACTTAGTCGGTTCTTTTCATAGTATATTACTAGTATATCCTCAGCCCGCGTCCTGGCGTGCTTTAATTTCTCAGCACACGTTCCAACTTGTATTAAATTTTTTAAGTACAAAAAATAAGGATTCTTTGTTGGAAAAAATAAAAGTAAATTTTATTTAAATGAAATAGTTAAAAATCACCTAGGACAAAATAGGAATACCAAATAAAATTGTTACACCATATCATGACTTCTCTTTATAATAGTAAAGTATAAGTAATAGAATCAAAATATAATTGATTCTTAAGCATCTCTATTTCCGTGTCTTTCTTACCTTTTTTTTTCAAATCAAAATAAATTTAATTTATCTTATTCCTAACAAAAGCTTAAACATGCAAATAACGCCTTGAGGTTTATAATAATTATAGAAAATTCTCTGTAATTTCAAAAATTACAACGACACCCTTTAAGGAGGAGTTTTATAAACATTTTTTAAGATGTTCTTGTAAGAATTATTAAACCCGTAAGGGATATTTTGATACATAGTTTATATCATAAAGAACCTTCATGTAATTTTTAAAACGTTATAAAGGTTTTTGTAAAATGATTAAAAATACCCTAACCAAATTTTTAGTAGAAAAAAGTTTAGAACCAAGGGCATATCTGATATTTAGGCAACCAATAAGGGCAATCATATTGGCACGTCAAGTTATGCGTTTCCTTTTATGTTCTTGGTTTGGCTTCCAACCTGAAACCTTTATTTTTATTTTGCTTTATTTCATTTGTTGTCTCTTTCTTTTCTTAACTTTTAAATAAAATATTTGACCGTTGCTTTTCTCTCTCTCTCTCATACACACACACACACACAGTCACACACTCATTTTAGTGATCAATCAAGCAAGTTCAGTTCACAACAACTTCTGCATTGAGAGGTACGGATTTATTGTTGTCTCACATTTTCATACTTGTTTCTATTCAGTTTGTTACTTAAACTGAAAATTGTACTTGGAAAAAAAAAAACACTTTTTTTTTTTTTTGGGCTGTACTTCTGTCTGCTGTGAACTCTCTTCATTTTTATTTTTCTTGGTATCAATTTGCATAAATTCAGTTGTCTATTATATTGAAAGCTAGTTACTTTATTGAGCCAAAATTAACACACCCTTTGCAAAATTTCTTCAAAATGTTATCTTTTTTTTTAAAATAGTTTTCGAATTAATGAATCAATTTTGTCATTTAGATTTACTCAGGATATTTACATAAATTAGCTAAATTATTTTTGAATTCAATTTAATTTTGATTTTTTTTTTAATTTAGGGGAGGGGGTTGGAAAACCTAGGTTTGAGACTTTGAGTCACTTTTCTTTTTTTTTTTTCTTAGCAAGTGGGATAAAGAACTTTTTTGAACATATTCTTCTCCTTAGATTGAATTTCATTTTCACCTTTTTTGCTAATTTAGAGAAGGCTTTTAGACCTTTATTGTTCTTTCTGATAATCAAAGATTGTCACCTGCAGAATAAGAATTAAATATATATGCTTTATTAATTCAAGGTTTCCTTCATAACTCAACCTTTCAATAATTAAATATATGCTATTGAAAATTCAAGATTTTCTCCATTCATTCAAGGTAACTAACAATTACTTAATTTTTCCATTCTAGTTATGAAATATGAAATTTCATATTTTGATCATTATATGAGTTATATTTGAGTTTGCTCTTAACTTAAGATCAAAGTAAAGAATTCCCTTGTCTTCATCATATTATTATTACCATTTAATAACCTTTAGATTAAATTGGTCTTTTTCTTTTCTTTGTTGGTTATACTTGTAGAGAAAGGATTTACTTATGAATCTGGTGAGCACAACAAGAAAGCTTCTCCTTTGCGATTTCCGTTTCGATTCTTGTCTGAAAAATTCTTAGAATTTTACGAAAATGGGATGTTCAACATCGAAATTAGACGACGAAGAATCAGTCCGGCTTTGCAAAGATCGAACGAAATTCATTAAACAAGCAGTCGAGCATAGAACCAAATTTGCCTCCTATCACGTTGCTTACATACAAGCTATGAAACGAGTTTCTATTGCGCTTCGTGAGTATATAGACGGGGACGAGCCTCGTGAGTTTCTACTAAACTCGTTCACGACCCCCATAAAGAAAACGAACCCCGGTTTCATTTCCATAACCCCGTTTAAAACGGAATCGAACTCGACTTACAAAATAAATTACTTTATATCCAACGGAAATTCTTCGGTTTCCGTGGAGGAGAGACCACCGAACTCCCCAGAGACTTTTAGAGTCGAGGCTTACTCCCCCGTGCATCATTATGGAATGGATAGTATTTTTTCAATGGAGCCGTCTCCTATGAATAGACCGAATTACACTCCACCTTCACCTCAAGCATCTCAATGGGATTTCTTCTGGAACCCTTTTTCGTCATTGGATTATTACGGATATCCCACGAGAAGCAGTAGTGTTGATCACACGATGCTCGATGATGAGAATGATGGGGTAAGGCAAGTTAGGGAAGAGGAAGGTATACCGGAGTTAGAAGAGGAAACCGAGCACGAAGAAATTGATGAAAGGGTTAATAGAAAAGAAGAGCCTAACCGTAACGTAGATTTTGATAGAGAAGAAGTTGTTGTGGAAGATGTTGATGATGATAGTGATGATAGTGACGAAACCGATGGTGATATTTGCGAACATGAAAGTGTAGAAATAGCTAAAGCTCAAAATGCAGGCCAAGTTAGCAATAAAGAAACTGCGGTTGCTGATTCTGAATCGAAAGAGGAAACACCTGGATTTACGGTTTATGTAAATCGAAGGCCGACTAGTATGGCAGAAGTTATTAAAGATCTCGAAGAACAATTCAAGGTCGCTTGTAATGCGGCTGGTGAGGTGTCGACCGTTTTAGAGGCCAGTCAGGCTCAATATTCGTCATCCTCAAATGATCTCACAGGTTTGACATATAAAAGACCGATCTTTCTAATTTCTTTCGTCCTTAATTTGCTAATTTATCGTTCTTTTTTGTTGTAGCCATGAAGATGCTGAATCCGGTAGCGTTATTCAGATCCGGTTCGTCTAGGTCTTCATCTTCGAGATTTGTAGTCAGCACTTCAAATTCAAGAGATGAAGGAGATGAAAGCAGCAGTGACTTCTCTGAGGAGCCCTGTGTGATTTCTGGGAGCCACCAGTCGACCCTCGACCGATTATATATCTGGGAAAAAAAGCTTTACCGGGAAGTTCGGGTATGTTTCTGAAACCAAAGAACCATTTAGATTCCAATGTTCTTAGTCGGAAATTGATTCAGTTTGCTGTTATCTTTGAATATAAGTAGGCAGGTGAACGTGTACGTATAGCGTATGAGAAGAAATGTGAACAACTAAGGAATCTAGATGTGAAAGGAGAAGACCCTTCTCATGTAGATAAAACAAGAGCTTCTATAAGAGACTTGCATACTCGGATAAAAGTTTCAATACACTCCGTTGAAGCTGTCTCGAAGAGAATCGAGACTTTAAGGGACGAAGAGCTCGAGCCTCAGTTACTAGAACTCGTGCAAGGGTATAATCCCATTTTTAATCTTAGTTCCAAACATAGTTTAAAAGCTATATTACGTTTGATTCTGGATTTCAAGTAATTTGAAAATAAACAAGCTATGATGCATAAAAAACATTTTATTTAGTGTTCTATGATTTTTTTTTACCTAAAGCTGGTCTAGGAGAGACCTTGTAGCTAGGAATGACACCACGACGCCATTGGTAGATGATGTGTCATTCCTAGCCACAAGGTCTAGGTAAGAATTTTTCGCATTCGACTCACTAAAATCCAAGAATCAAACATAGTTTACACGAATGAAAAACTAACCTTATTATCGACAGGTTAGCAAGGATGTGGAAAGTAATGGCGGAGTGTCACCAAACGCAAAAACGTACGCTAGACGAGGCAAAAATCTTACTAGCCGGAACACCTTCAAAACTCTCGAAAACAAGGAAGTACACCGTAATGGCCCCATCCGAACAACATAGGCTAGCTCGTTCGGCTTCAAATCTCGAGACCGAGTTACGTAACTGGAGATCATGCTTCGAGTCATGGATCGTTTCTCAACGAGCCTACCTGCACGCACTCAATGGATGGCTCTTACGTTGCATTCGTTCGGATCCCGACGTATCAAAATCACCCTTCTCTCCACGTCGATCGTTGGGGGCCCCACCCATATTCAACATTTGCATCCATTGGTCGAGGTTCTTGGACGCGATTAGCGAGGTCCCGGTGCTCGACGGATTTGATTTTTTTGCGGCGGGTGTGGGGTCGTTGTACGAGAAGCAATTGAGGGAAGATTCGCGGGGGCATGGAGGTAATTCGAAGAGGTTTCGAGAGGAGATTGTGGGGGGTATGGAGGTGGTGGAATTTGAAGATGAAGTTATGACTGTTGAGAAAATGGCTGAGATAGGTATAAGAGTGTTGTGTGCTGGAATGTCTGTTGCTGTGAGTTCATTGACTGAGTTTGCTGTTAGTTCTGCTGATGGATATGCTAATTTGGTGAAGCAATGGAATAATGACAATATTAAGAAGCCTGAATGTTTAGATGGAAATGGAACAAAGAAGTAGGTGGTTTTTGTGGGTAATTTAGAGGGGAAATTATGTAAATTAAATTAAATTATGTTGTTACACAAATAGAGTAGTGGTAGTTAGGTGTATACATCTTCAATTTAATTGAAATTTTTATTGGTTCTTGAGAAGAAAATAGAAAAAGAAAGAGGTGTGATTTAAGTTCTTATATTTGACAAACATTCTATACATTTTGGAAACATAGAAAAAAAGTTTAATAGTAATATATTTACATACATAAAGATTTGGTGTTTTTTTTTTTTTTTTTTTGGGGTGTGTGTGTGTGTGGAGGGGATAGGATATTTAATGTTTTTCAGACATACTCAAATAGTCATATCATAATATTCTTGTTATTTGTCTAAATTTATTACTACTTCTCAGAATTAAGAAAATAATGTACAAGCCATTATACAAAATGTTCCATTAGAACTAGCTAACAATAAATAACAAAATTAATTACCAAGAGATTATTGGTCTAGTGGATTGCACTACAAGGCAGCGAACCCAGGTTCGCCCACTATATATGTCCGACACACCTCGAAAGGAATTAAACCCTTAGGAAAAAAAACAATAATTACATTTAGATATATGCATATGAAATTAAATGGATCCAGATAAGCTCTATTACACTCAACATAATTTTATTAACTATTAAAAACATTAAATTTTTGTAACTACAGAAAAATCATGGGTTTCCTACAAATTAGAAAAGAAACAAGCTAGAAGCTTTCAAAGAAAATTAAGAATAACAAGGAATTTAGAAATTGTAATCCTTCTTAATCTAAATTAAACAAAAAAAAAAAAAATAGAGTTTTTCCAAGCTGTAGCCTTTAAGAAAGGGAAGTTATTTTCTTGATCAAACTATCTCACATTCTAAATCAATTGAAGAAAAAGCAGAGACTTCAATATATATAGCAAGGTGCTTTCTATTCATAACTGAAACCATCATCTTCATCTCCAAGCTCCACGTCAGCATCATCCGAAGATCCAGCAAGGACGGAGACGAAAACTAAAATGGCAACGAGTTGAGTAACTAGAAAGTATTTAGACCTTCTTCTGAACTTCTTCTCTTCCTCTGTCTTCTCCCTCTTCGGTTTTCTCTTTGGTTTTGAACCTAAAATTTATAAAAAATGAGTCGTTACATCAAAAGTCGAAAACCGAAATGCAAAAAAATTATTTTCCATAGGCAACATTAACTAAAGATAGTTGCAAGTAACTTACTCCAATTTGAAGGACCTTTCTTTGTAGCTGATGATGGAGAGGGTTCGGAATGGGGAACATCGATATACTCACTTTTAAGCTTTTCAGCATATTTTACAAGATTAGGATGTTCCAAGAGCTTGCTCCTTAAAACCGATGTTTCCTATATAAGGTAAGAAAACAGTAGGATACAAATAACTACATTAAGCACTTCAAGAATATACTTGATTAATGAAAAAAGGAAGCAAGTGATCAATACTATTAATCCCTAACAAAATGAATTTTTTAAATTGGATGAAATCTCACTGTTTCAATTTGGTGGTTCATATTTACAACCTACTCAAAGAAATTTTAAGCAAATACTTAATTCCATTGGTAAAAGGGGGGAAAGAAATAAAATCAAAGATATATTTTTTTCATCAATTGCTTGACTGCACCAAAATTTCTAGAATCTTTTTTTCTTAACAATGTCTGAAATATCTAGAGTAGTCTGAAAAGTTCAGAAACTATCACATCCTCGTTGCTTTCGAGATTATGTGAGAAATATAATCCTCCAGTAAATTCTATGATCAATCACAAGGAAAATCAGGGAAGATTATTTTCAAGAAAACATTACTAGAGATATACATTTCCACATTTCAGTTTCGTATTATTTTCTTTTACCCCAATTTTCCATGGAACAAAAGGAGCTTAAGTGTCATAAGATAATAAAAGGCCCCCATGCACAAGGCACAATCTCATTGCATAGCCAAATCGAGCAGAAAACCTAACTCAGAATCATTATTAAATATCAATAACGATTAGGATGAATGGCTTATAGAAGTACTCACAGGTAATGCATGGAGTGTAAAAAGAACGTGCCCCAGTAAAGCTGCATCCAAACTTGTTGGCCTACACGAATAACGCTTTATACAACCTAATCTTACCATATACAGAACAATACATCTCTAAAAAATAGTAAGCATTCATAAAGCAGAGGAATGTCACCTGTTTTCAAAGAAAAAGGACTGTTCCCCCAACCTAGACGACAAAGCACCATAAGCCATGGCCGCTCTACTGTATATCTGCCAACATATAGCATAAAAAGCTTATACTTTATGCAATAGAAACACAATTAACAAGATTTTATTTATTCACCAAAACAATTAAATCAGTTCCCTTTTGACCAAGCATGAAACAAATATAGAAGGAAGTACCTCTTTCTCTCTGCTATCGGCATTTTCTGATGTTATCCCAAGTTCTTGTTTTACAGAGCGAACTTTCATATAGTATAAAATCTTTCTTATTGGCCAAGGGAGATCAGAGTAATAAACCTCATGTGCCGATTTACCATCACATCCGATCCAGAGTTCATACTTGATTGCATCACCAAGCCATGTCTCAACCAATGCCTTAGTTGATATCCATTCAGGTACATCACAGACGTTCGAGTCCAAATCAACAGTGTTGTCTTCCTTCAAAGCCTTAATGACACCACCCTTTTCATTATTATAGGCTACATAGTCACCATATTCAACGTATGGGATTTGATCTGATAGAAATACAATGAGCCACTTAGTCAAATTCCAGTTATTTCCCATATGAATTGAAATTACCATACTTCCGAGAAATTGACATTATAAAAAAAACCAAACTTATTGGCTCCAAAAAACAAGGGGAGGCCTTTTAGTCCATGGACGGTGTTCACATAAACAGTGATATGAGTATTTTCATTGATTTTTTTTTAAGTTCACCAAAATTAACATCCCAGATACATGGGCAAATTCTTCAAACTTGCAAGATTGGTGTCTTTAGTAAATTTTCAAATTGGCAAAACTCGATTCACGAGTCTTGATGTAAAATTTTACTGCATAGTTGGGGTCCTTACTAGTCTGTACTTTGTAGTTGGTCGAAAATTAAACTGAGTATAACTTTTAGAGCCTCACTAAAGAACCCCAATCTTCTTTAATAGAAACCATGTTTTCAGCAGGTGATTTCTTTAATTAAACTGAGTAATTTCTTCATTTTCAAATAAGAAAATTGTTATTCAAAGATGGTATAAGTTTTGGTGATTTTATTGCAACATAATAAGCCCCTCTTCTCTTCTCATCTTCAACTTCAACCAAGTGTTTTGAGAAGTATTTAAATCCTAAAACCCAATAATAATTAATACTTCCACAAAATTACAATATATCCAGACTCTCACAGGATTGCATTAATATTAAAATTAAAAAAGATACTAGCACAGAAGATATCAAAAATTTACTCGATTTAAAATAACATAACTTACCAGAATCAGGGTGAATTGAATTGAACTCCAAAGTAAAAGGGATCTTGGAAAATCTGAGATAAATGTAAACGGGAAGGCAAGTCGGGCAGGCGGTGGGCAGCCCGAAACACGGCTTTCTTGCGACCAGCGTCAGATTCTTATCTATTTCCCTTCGACCATCTTCCATAATTTCTTCCACGGATTCTATAAATTTTGTTAATCTCACTTAATAAATGTATTGACGAACGGGATTGGAAAAATTTATTGAGAAATGGGGAAGACAGGATTGACTTTGGCGATCGATTAAACCCTGATAAGGGTTTTTGGTTCTGCTTTGGGATTTCGTTTCTTTCGTTTCTTTTTTTACACTTTATATTATTTTTAATTTACATCTATATTTGTATCTTAATGACCTTTTTTTTCTAAATAACTATTACAAATTTATTATAGTATATTCAATTCAACGTAATTCGTGAAAAAACTTCACAAAAAAAAAATATTTTGTTTAAAAAAAAGTGAGATTAAATTATTTGATTATATAACATTCATAATAGCCTTTTATGAAATGATTCATAGAACTCTTATTTGTGCGATACTATTTTTCTTAGAGCTGAAAACTTCGAATTATTTAACTTTAAATGCTACATAACATGCAAAATGCAAATAACTAAATTAAACAATAAAACAACGGTATCAATAGGAAAGGCTGTACAAAGTTGGGCTGGACAAATTTATTGGGCCAGCCCAGTTTCCCTATTTAACCAGAAAATAGATTCAAATTAGGGTTTGTTGTAAAACTAAGCTAAATGGAACAACAACTTTAGTGTAGAAAATAGAATGTAAAGAACAATGAATATTAAGGAGATAACTCTTCTTATTTCATACTTTGATTGTATACAATTGTGTGTATAAATACTTTACAACACTCCTATTTATAGTACTAGAAAAGCAACTCAAAAGCCAAAGGTTGCAAGACAACTAGCACTTCATTAATGTTGGTCAATACATCATGTACATGTCCTTTCATATGTTGAGTTCAAAGGTTCTTCATGTGGCTAATGAACTTCCAAATACATCCACCTAATATTAGATTCATAACACTCCCCCTTGGATGCATGTTGCTTTTGGAATATGCCTGTTAAAAACCTTGTCAGAAAAACCCAGTGGGAAAAACCTGAACAAGAAAAAAAGAGTACATATTCATATGGGCCGTTAAGTGTGTAACACTGCCTCATTAAAACCTTGCCAAGAAAACCCATTGGGACAAAACTTGGACGAAGGAAAAAGAGTACAGTGTGTATATTATTAATGGCACGCTCCCCCTGATTCGGGCGTAAGGTCCACAAGTTGACGCATTCCAATGTTATGAAGAATCATTCTGAATGACGTAGTCGACAATGCTTTAGTGAACACATCAACAAAATGTTATATCCATATGTGTTTAGTAATGTCTCTTTGATAAACCCATTATTGATTTGAGCAATACAAGCGACATTGCCTTCATATAATATTGTTGGTGTACCTTGTTGAAAATAACCAACATGTTTCTTGGATATGTTGAACTATAGACCTCAACCATAAATATTCACAACTTGCTTCAAGCAATTCTAAATTCAGAGTGGTTGGATGAGGTTTATTTCACAGATAGCCATATATCGCAACACCACCATAATTATACCTACAACTTGAGATCTATATACATGTGGATGAGAAATGTATCCAACATCTATATAATCCATCACATGTGGATCGGAACCTCCGAGTAAAACAAGTCCATGTAGGTTGTTCCATGAAGATAGCGTATACATGTTTAAGGTCAATTCACTGTCTTCGTTTTGGTGCAGAGCTATATCTTGCTGGTAAATTAATTGAGAAAGTTGTATCATGCCTTGTACCATTTGCAAGATACATTTATACTATAACTGCACGTAGATAAGATACTTCAGGACCTAACAATTCTTCATTGTCCTCTTGATGACAAAAATGATCTTTCTTTATATCTAAAGATCGAACAACCATGGGACTACTCCGTGGATGAACTTTATCCGTATAAAATATTTTCAGAAGTTTCTCTTTATATATCGATTTATGGACAAATATTCCATATAATAAATGCTCGATCTGCAAGTCGAGGCAAAACTTTGTTACTCCGAGATTTTTCATTTCAAACTCTTTCATCAAGTAATTTGTTGTCTCTGTGAGCTCTTCATGAGTCCTCACGTGATTTGAAATCATCAGCACATATCGTAATAACGGAAAAATTATTTTCATGAATCCTTTACGAGGTACTCATTGAATCAATTATACCACATCCGGCCGGATTATTTTAACTCGTATAAGGATCGATATAATTCAATATAGGGAATGCATGAGACTATTAATTACAAAATAATTAAATCCTTCAAGATTCTTTTATATAAATATCACTATTCAGTGATTCATCTAAGCCTGTGGTATCTATATCTATAAAATTCATGGCAAGTCCTTCAGGGACTGTAAATTAACCAAATACCGCAACTTGATTGCACCAATCACAGAGGGAATATGTTTCATCATATCATAGGTCTTTATATCTCACAGTTTCAGTTTACTCATTTCGTTTTCGTACAAATACCCATTTGTACCCAACCAATTTCACGTCTTCATGCGTGCGGACAATACGGTCCAAGTACTTTAAGATTTTCATATAGATATTAAATTGCATCTTTCTATTTAGATCAACTATTTTATGTCGACATTCATTCAACCAATCACGGTCCAGGATTCTGATTTATAACTTTTAGATTTTGTGCGACCCAATACGCAAAACTATTATCTATAATTACTTTCCTTTCTATCCCAGTTTTCTTGATTTATTTATATATTTTATTTCTGTTTCATTTGCCTCTACATGGGCATCTTGTGATTTAGACTGATCAGTCAATTTTTCTATAGCGCTTTACTTTGAAACAATTTCCTCGAGGGAAGAGTACTTTAAGTACCATTTTCCTTCAGAAAGTTTTCTTTTGCACCAATAGTAATTTCACGCTTCAAGTGCGTTTATAGTATGCTAGCATATAGCCCTTCAAGGACTTCAATCCATGTTGGTGCAATTTTCAATTCTTGCTCTTTTTGTGCATGGGCCAAGTTGAGACAAGTATTGTACATTTATGTACCCATGTCAAATTTCACGTCGTTCTACATGCAATAACATCAATTCTCCCCCTAACGACGGGAAGACTGTCTCATCATGATATTTTGATTTAACCATATCGCCTCGTCAGGCGTTTAAGATATATGGTTATAGCCTCGTCAGGTGTTCAAAATATATGATTACATACGGGAAATAAAAATTAACAAACACGTATTTTTAGACCCATATTTGTTCATTTTGGTGGAAAAATTAGAACATAAATCGCACAATTATAAATTTTAATTGAGAACTATTAGGCTTCTAGCCTGACACAAGTTGCAACGTTGCTCTCAATCTTATACTTGAGCAAGAATCTCAGCAAAAGCAATACGTGTTGACAATAGGCATAACTTAAACCATTAAAAAAATAACTTTTACAGGACCATGAAATAACAAAATGGTCCACAAAGTTGATCTATATGTCCACATATATCCCATTAAATCATCATAAAAAGGTTTGGGATTCACGACCATTCTTCACAGGAGATGGTCTTACAATTTACTTTCTTTGTGAGCAATTAACACACACATAATCATGAGGTAAAGAATCGTATGAATCTTTAAAAGATGCCCGTAATAATTCGGCGCATTTGTTATTTTCCATGGATGACCAAGTTTATCATGCCACTTCATAATATTTTGGATCATTGAACTTCTGGTTCAACTTAAATTTCTGATCCAAAATTGCTTATGGTCGCATAATTCATTTTGATGAGAAAACTGGGATCTTATTCATCAACATTTTTCTGGCATGAAATATAAGATGTAGTATAAGTATATTTCATATTCCCTCATATATATAGTTTCCATATGAAACCTGTCAATACGTTCTTCAAGACGTATGTCTTTGAA
Source organism: Penstemon newberryi var. newberryi (assembly GCA_030819805.1). Lineage (NCBI taxonomy): Eukaryota > Viridiplantae > Streptophyta > Magnoliopsida > Lamiales > Plantaginaceae > Penstemon > Penstemon newberryi. The sequence continues at coordinate 31,946,953 of JAUALY010000006.1, read as the reverse complement.
TTCAACAAATCCATTTTAGATTTTAAAGAGCACAAAACCTCTTTCACAAAAATATTTGCTCATCCAGACAATTTATATCTGCTCTTCTGGAGCCTTTATATTACCTCAATTTGTATTAACTTTTGCTTTTGCTAATTTCAAGTTAGAGAATATTTTTTGATCTCGAAGAATTTTGTGTGTCAACCTAATGTCAACAAAATAAATATCTCCACCATTCATTTTTACAATGCTTACATAATTGTTCATGCAGCTTCAGGATGCTCACATAATTTGTGCATCTTCACTATGCTCATATCATTAATGTATCAACATTTTAATTGACATCGATTTATAAAATAAGATGCATTTGTGTACGACATGTACGAGACCAATGTTTTGTTACTCCAAACCTCTAGCAAGTGTTATTAATTTGTACACCTTGCCTTTATTTCTTGTATGTCACTATAATCGTTTCACTTCGAGTAGTATGATGCAATCATTTTATGGAATGCATAACATAAATTGTGTCCATGACTAAATTATGTCATGTCTATAGTTGATTGCATTTACATTCACTTCTGGGAATGAATAATTTATATTAACATTTGCATTCATTTCGGGGGATCAGTGTGGTGAGAGTTATGATTTTTCATCAAGAGGTCATTATTCAAAATAAATTAATTTAGAGTATTTCTCAAAACCTCTCTTTAATCTTTGCTTCTTCACGAGCAATTTACAATCATACTTTATCTCCACATAATTTTTATTGAGTTATAATTTCACAATTGTGGAGTATAATCATTTGTCAGTTTAAGATATTGCAACTTCGGGTGCAAATATCTATAGTGAGCATTTGTGAGAATCCCACAACTTTGGTGATTATATTACTCTTCCAAATATTTCATATGATGCAACCTCACGTGCAATCATTCATAGCGAGCCTTTGAAAATATCACAATTGTGATTAAATCGCTCCTCCAAAATTTCTAGCACAATCGGTTTTTCACTTTAGGATTTCAATCCTCCAAGGAGGAATTGGCTAATGCAAAGTACTGCCCTTACTTTATCGTTCAGAATTTCCGAGGCTTTTTTCATTGAAGTGGAATTCAACATCAAGAATTCACAGCATAACTCTAAAGTGCTAATAATATTTTAGAATACTTAAAACATATACTCAAATCTTCGGGTTTGAGTTAATCACCTAGGTTTCATACCTAACATAAACATTTACTCGAACCTTTAAGTTTGAGTTATTCACATAGGTTTTGACATGGCATAACATTTTGATTTCAAAAACTTCAAGTTCTTGATATGATGATAAAACATTAACATTCTTTTAAACATAAGATGTCAACGGTCAAAATTAGCACTGTAAAACCCCTTTTTTTCTGAATTTCATTAGTTTTTAAATGTAAAAGGAGAAGCTAGTGCAAGCAAAGAACCTTTAAAGAGAAAGAGCTCGAATAGTTTGTTAAATGTCCAAAAGAGCAATCGAGAAGGCGCAATGTGAAATTTACATTTCTATTTTCTATTTTGTATTTCATTATTACATCTCCTTGATCAATTTAATTGCATCAATAGTGAATCAATATCAATATTTTAACCGGAGCAAGTTTTAGAGTTAGAACTAAACTCTACAGATATAAATCAATTATGAAATTTATTCAATAAATATTTCCTTCTCAATCTAAATTCAAAATGATTTCAATAATTGTAATATTGAGAAGCATTTCACTGCTTATTCATGTCAAGTAGAATATTAATCGGCATTTTTCCTTGAAAAGTAAAATTAATTGTAGTTTCAAAAGTAATTTGACTACAAAAGCAAATTCATAAATATAAAGATTTGCAAATCCTTTTGACAAAGAAAGAGAACAATCAGGGTTTTCAATCTCTCATACACATGCTGCACATATTTAATTAAGATTAAAATCAAATTTTACAAATTACCGTAACCATGGTATCAAAATAAGATATAACATATTTAATTATCAACATTAATCAATTGTGATAAAGAAATGAATAAATTTCATGATCAATGAAGCATATTGGCAAAATAGTTTAAATCTTTCATATTTTCATTAAAACAATAGGTATTGACTTAGACTGGAAAAGTCGAACAAATTAACTGAATGATCAGCCCCTAAAATCAATCATAAGCAGAAATGTTTCATGTCCATTAGAAATATTTTTCATGACTTGAACTACAAATAAGACCAATCAGTCTGGAGCTTTGAACACATAATTCAAGCTTGTTCTCAAGCTAGACCTTCAAATTAAATTTCTTATGCAAAATATGGTGCATTGTTTTTATTAATAAACACGCATATATATTTATAAAATGTAGTAATAAGACTATTTCCACACATTTACTCTATGTATTAAAGTTATCATTTGAAAGTAGTATATACATAAGATATATCTGATAGTAAGTGAGTGAATGAACCGGTACCTCATAAGCAAATGTTTAGATGGCGTGTTACCTCTAAATGCGTATAATTTATGTCTCATTGTTGATCCGATTAGCTAGCTTGAAATTAAAATATAGAGCAAATTTGTCCTGATAATGTGTTGTAAAACTAAGCTAAATGGAACAACAATGTTGTAAAACTAAGCTAAATGGAACAACAACTTTAGTGTAGAAAATAGAATGTAAAGAACAATGAATATTAAGGAGATAACTCTTCTTATTTCATACTTTGATTGTATACAATTGTGTGTATAAACACTTTACAACACTCCTATTTATAGTACTAGAAAAGCAACTCAAAAGCCAAAGGTTGCAAGACAACTAGCACTTCATTAATGTTGGTCAATACATCATGTACATGTCCTTTCATATGTTGAGTTCGAAGGTTCTTCATGTGGCTAATGAACTTCCAAATGCATCCACCTAATATTAGATTCGGTTGTTTATGCGACATATTTTAATTTGAATTTGATTCGTATTCGATCCAATTTATTAGGATATTAGTGCGATTAAGGATTTCATGGATCTGATCCGAAATATATGGAGTGAACATGGATCTAGTTTGATCCGACCCGTTAAAGAAATATATTATATTTTATTTAAAAATTAAAATTAATGTAGGACCCCAGGCGCTACCAGTTGCCCCAAAACCAATTGATGTTAGGAAATGCGCGTACCCTTCCCTTATAGTGCATTCACACAAGCGTCCACGATATTCGATGGTGACTCCATCCGCACACTCAGTTTGGGTGCCACAGGACAATTGCTGTCACCCGCACACTCAATTTGGGTGCCCAACAATTAAAATAAAAAGTATTATCTCAACTAAAATCTCTACCTTCATCTTTCGAAAGGAATTTTTTTACCTCTTTTTATAAGATAATCGAAAAAAGAATATATTCCGTCTTTCTTCATTTTTTATTTCTTCTTCTTTCTCCCATTTTCTCTCTCTCTCTCTCTCTCTTTTCACTCTCCCATCTATGAATTCGAAAAATAAATTAGTCTACTTTTTTAATATTTGATCATAGAAATACGAGTCATATTCTTATGCTTGGTAGATAATAAATCTTTTGTAAAATTCCCTCGTACATATATACACATCATGGCCATGGACACGACCCCAAAAAATTGTAGTTTCGTTAGTGAATTAACCAAGAAATGTCCTCACGTCACCAATGCTGCCATTCCCGACGCTAAACTAAATAAACAACTATAAGCTTTTCGTCTATTCGACAAAACCAACTCCAACATATCTCTTTTAATTGTTCTTCCCTTGTCACACATAATCCGTAATAATTAACATTAATTCAATAACTTGAATATTGTAACATGATTGACAGTTGGAGTTGATGTCATGGCTTGGTTAGATATAAAGTTCTAGAGACGTGAAAGATAATATTATTTTTCGTGAGATTTCAAATCAATTTCCTATCAAATAAGTGCATTTAAGTAATTTAAAATAATTCAAAATTCTGTAAAAATAGGATTAAGTCAAATTGCTTAAATATTAGTAACTTAAAATCATTCAAAATCACGTAAAAATAAGATTAAGTCAATTTGTTTATTTTGGCTGAGGAACCGCTATACTAGTATAGATATAGATAGAATTTGACTAAAGTTTTAAATCATTCAAAATTCTGTAAAAATGGAATTAAGTCAATTTATCCACTTTGACCAAAAGGTGCTCTAAAACATATCTAAATATAGATTGTCTTTTTTGCCCACTTTTCTATTTTGTTACATATAATCTGTGCCCATTTATGGCAGCACTCACCCGCATACCCAGACAAAAAAATATGCCATTGCCAGTGCCACACCAATAAAAGTAGCACTACAACTATTATGTCACTGTTGCGTGTGCAAATCCCATAAATAAATATGTTGCCAATAATTTGTCCTGAATCTCTGGAATTAGCACTTTTGGCCTTCTTTTAGCAAATCCCATATCTTCACTTGTCAAACAAAACAAACAAACGAACCCCACTTTTTCTCATTCTCACTTTCATCATCAACACCCCAACCCCACCAGAATTTTAACTCTTATCTTAAGATTCTTTGTGAAAGAGAATCAAGGGTTTTGAACTTGGAGTACTGATTATTAGCATATGTATTCTGGGTAAGATTCTTAATGGGATTTCTTGATTCTTATAGATGTTAAATTGAGAAAAAAAAAAGTGATCTTTTTGATTATTTTGATTAGGGTTTTGTAAATATGTGTTTGTTGTTTGTTTTCTATTGCTGAAAGTGTGCTCTGTTTATTGTATCCTGGCTAGAACTACTTCATAGTTGACTTTGATTGCTTTTTTGTTATTGGTTTATTTTTGAATATTTTGACAGTCTTATTCAATTTTATGATTTTGATTCTAGATGAATTGCTTTTTCCCCTGTTTTGTTGGAGAATTTAGTTGTTTATATAGGTGCCATGAATACTTAGATGAGCAAGATAGCATGTTTATCTCCTTACCCAAAAGTTGAGAGTAAAAGTGTTTGACTTTTTTTTATGCTGATGGATTTGAAGTTTTTCCCTGATGAATGTGAATTGTAGAATTGATTCATTTCCACGATGTCGGGAGAAGCTGTGAACTGATTAGCCTTGCTTCATTCACAATATGAAGAACGATTGTCTCTCGACATTTCTTTTGCTCGGACATTTCAATTTGATCATCGTTTGATTATAAGTCTCGGAATAACTAATCTTCTCTGCCATTGAACTATAAATTTGTTGATTCGAAACATGACAGTGAAAAATCTTTAAATGGTAGATTTTTTTTTTATTGCTAATCTCCAAATTTGCGTTTCAAGCACACACTCTTTTCCAGATTATGAAATGTGTTCCTACTAGCCTATTCTATTAGGTGATAACAATTGTACCTTTATGTATACTTTATATCTATGTCCAAATTTCATTTACTTAAAATATGGACTAAACTGTTTAATACCTTGTCTCTCAGGAAATTCCGTATGTGCATTTGTTGGTAAGATATACTAGATGCAATAATCTCCATTATAATGGCAACTGAAAGCCCCATTAGAATATTAGGAGAGACCGAAAAATGGCCACCCCGTAAGCAATCTAACAGGTATGGACCATCATCGACCAAGATGGCCATTGAAGATCTTGGCTTGTTCTTGAAAGGTCAAAATTTTCAAAGCCGTGATATAGATTTTATACCAAGCCGGAGTGAAAGTGCACCCCCAAGCATGGAAGGTTCTATAGCAGCGATCGAAAATATATTTTCCAAACGTAAATCCACTTTAAATCCTAATTTGGTATATCGAAGCATTAGGACCATTGATCCCGAGACTGAGGTGCAGTTTCCGATAAATAGCCTTCCTGCTCATGAAGAAGAGTCTGAGGATGCATCATCTGAACATCATAGCTGTTCATTGGACTCAATACAGGTAAAATTTACTTTCTCTTGAAGAAAAAGATCTTTAAGACATGAGTTTAGGGTCCATTTTTACATTAATTGTCCATCATGCCTGTCTGGACATCTGCTGTTGTGCAAGGATTTTTTTTTTTTTTGCAAGTTAGCTCCCTGTGATATGCCTAATTAACAATTTACCCTCCATGATATTAAAATAGGCATATCACCTCCCTATGATAAGCGTTTTACCTCCCTCCTCATGGAGATGTTGCATATACATTCCAAACTGCGACTAAGACTTCATTTTGATGTGGAAAATGGCCAATTAAACCCTTCATTGACAAAATATAACGGGCAATTTACCCCCTGTGATATTGTCTAATGGACACTTTACCCCTGTGATGTTGTCTAATAGGCACTTTACCCCCTTATAAAAGTGCAATAACCAAGAGGGAGGCAGTGTGTTTCTTTTACGAAAACACGGGGAGGGAGGGGGGGGGGGGGGGGGACGAGAGGAGGTGTATCTTGCCCTTTTATTAATCACAGGGGGGTAAACTGCCTTTTAAAAATAAAAATAACACGGTGAGGTAATTTAAGATTCACTCGCAAGGATGAAAGTTGTGTAATAAACCGTGCCCCTTTTTTCTGATGGAAATAATTTGAAAGAAAAAATAACCTGGCTGCTCGATATTGCTGCTTTTTATGATGATTTAAGTCGCATTATGCAACACATTACAAATTTTTAGTGAACAATACCTATATTTGCTGCTGTTAGATTCTTCGATAAAACATTTTTGCATACTGTTGTATAATTTTCTTTTGCATCATTACATTTCAGGAAGATTCCTACCATGCATCATCACCATCATATGATCAAAACCTTCCCTTGAGCCATGAATCTACGAAGAGAACAGTTAATGAAAGCGACTTCAATGCCGCAAAAGTTGATGTACCGGACTTTCACTTGACTGCTGGGGTTAGCAACATAAATAGTGCTCACATCGAGTCTGTAAAGACAGCCAGTTTATCTATTCCTTCAAGTTCAGACTCTCACAAAGTTCATAACAAAGAGCAAATCATTCTTCAAAATAATGCGACTCCACAAGAATCCAATACTCCTAGACTTCAAGGCCCTTACTCTCAGATTTTTTATCCAGGAATAAGTCACGCATACGGAAACATAAACCAGCTTCATTATGGTCCTCCAATTGCACCTCCACTCTATGCCTCGGCAGCTGTTTCAATGACTTCACCAAATTCATTTTACGCAAACCTACAGCCAGCAGGCTTCTTTACTCCACAATACAACATGGGTGGTGGTTACGCTTTCAACTCGGCAGTTATGCCCTCATATATTTCTGGATACTCCCCTCAAAGAGCTGTCCCTATGGCTAATGCATATGATGTGCAATATGCACAGAAATTTTACGGTGGATTTCCCATGCAAAATTATTTTACCGACCCTTTTCATCTGCAGTATACACAGCCAGGTGTACAAGAATCCTATGGTGCATATGGTCATTTCGATCATCAATCACCAAGAGATAACTCGAAAAAAGGGGCAGAGCTTGTTACTTCACCGGAGGACCGTAAGCTAAAACCCACTGCAGGGACTAATTTTCCTGGAGGGAGATATAATACGAGCCATTCTCATTCTTTTAGTGGTTACTCTACCAAATCTTACGGTGTCCAAAATTTCATGAATTCGTATTCTTTTCTTGAAGAGTTCAAATCAGGTAAAGGGTCAAAATTTGAGCTTGCTGACGTGGCTGGACATATTGCTGAGTTCAGGCAAGTTTTTGTGGATCCTATTCTTTCTTTGATGTTATTAATTGAGCTAAATGCAAAATATCCCCTAAGCTTTTTCTAATTGGCAAAATCCCCCTTCATTACTTTTGTTAGCAACCCCCCTCCCCCCCCCCCCTCTTGTTCTTTCTTTGTTAGCAGCAAACCCCATTTGAAATTCCTTCATAAATCAATAGGGAGATTATTGTCAATATTTTAAGTGAACAGGGGGGTTATTGCCAATTTTCAGAGTTAGTAAGGGGATTGTTGTCAATTTTTTAGGTGAATAGGGGTGTTTTCGCATTTTATGGTGGGGTAACAAATGTCATTGTTCCTGTATTATAGTTACTCTGGCTTGGGAGTTTTATTTTTTTCTTTGCTAATTAGAAAAAGCATAGGGGGTATTTTTGCATTTCACTCGTCACAATTCATGACTATTTTCTAATTTCACACTCCAGTGTTGATCAACATGGAAGTAGATTCATTCAACAGAAGTTGGAGATTTGTAGTGATGACGAGAAAACATTGGTTTTTAAGGAAGTTGTCCCTCATGCTGCCAAACTAATGACTGATGTTTTTGGCAACTACGTTATTCAGAAGGTGCTATATCTGATTATTTAGTTAATTTCTCCGTTATATTTCTATTAATTCAAATAATCACATATTATTCCTTATGTCATGAATGTGGATAGCTTTTTGAATATGGAAGCCCAGAGCAAAGGAAGGATCTTGCAAATCAACTCGAAGGTCAAATCCTTTCATTAAGTTTGCAAATGTATGGGTGTCGTGTAATCCAAAAGGCATGTATTCTTTAGGATATGACAAGTTGATTAATTTACTAATTTGACCCAGTGATTTCTAATCTTTTGGTTTATTTCGTCTTTAGGCTCTTGAAGTTATTGATTTAGAACAAAAGACGAGGCTTATAAGAGAGCTAGATGGACATGTAATAAGGTGTGTTCGTGATCAAAATGGGAATCATGTAATACAGAAATGCATTGAGAGTATTCCAACAGATAAAATTGATTTCATAATTTCTTCTTTTCGTGGTCAAGTTGCCACACTTTCAATGCATCCTTATGGTTGCCGTGTCATACAGGTAATTTTCATAGTTTATATTATAAAATCAAGATGTTCAATCCTTTTTTTTTTTGTTAATTTTTTCTTGTGTTGGGATTAAAGAGGGTCCTAGAGCATTGTCACGACGAATTACATACACAGTTTATAGTGGACGAGATTTTGGATTCAGTTTGCTCACTTGCTCAAGACCAATATGGCAACTATGTCACGCAGGTTGATTTCTCATTCCGCTTTTTTTTTTTTTTTTTTTTCCTTTCATTTTTGTTGTCATTTCTAAATTCTCTTTAATAAAATATATGGTATCCCTATTTATTATTCATTTACAATAATCATTAATCTTAAACAATATTTACTTATTTATGTGAGTATTCCAAACCGCATGGTGTATGTTACTTAATGTCTAATTAACGCAACCACTTTTGACCCGACCCATTTTGAGCCGGGAAAACCCGTCATTTGCCACCCGTAATGGTAAGTGGATTGTCACTATGTACTTAATGGACTGAATAGTAGTTTCGTAGCTATACAACGTATACTAAATTGTTTCGACTTCTGTAAATGTGATTATGAACTTATAATTGGCAGCATGTATTAGAGAGGGGCAAGCCTTGTGAAAGGAGCAAAATCATTGAGAAATTATCTACATCTATTGTACAACTGAGCCAGCATAAATTTGCATCGAATGTTGTCGAAAAGTGTCTCGAGTATTGCGATTTTACTGCAAGAGACGTGCTCATAAAGGAGATTATAGGCCAAGGCGATACAAATGACAATTTATTGGTACGCCAACTGAACCTCAAATCTAATTTTCATTTTTTATTTTTTATATTTTATTTTTTTTAACTTTCGAGGTATGCTCGTATTCGTAATAAAGATTTCTTGTGATTGTATCTTCTCAACAGATTATGATGAAAGACCAGTATGCTAATTATGTGATCCAGAAGATTCTACAAAAATGTACTCTCGATCAACGAGAAATGTTACTCGGTCTAATAAGAAATCATCTTACCGCTTTAAAGAAATATACGTATGGGAAACACATAGTCTCTCGATTTGAACAACTATATGGAGAAGGTGTGTTTTTTTCTTCTTTCCAACTTAAACATATGATTATGAATGATTGCTCTGTATAACAAACTTTGTTGACACGTTATTTTTGCTCGTCTATCAGAACTTCAAACAACAGGATCTTAGTGCCAGGACAATATGATTCGACAGCTTCCGTTGGCGCATTTAATTTGATGTAAAGTTTAGGAAAAGTACAAACTAAAATGTTCTTGTGGAACATCTGTAATTACTGTTATGTATATATATGATATTACTACAAATAATATGGAGTTTGTGACATCCTTAACCTGTAGTTGCAATGAGTGATCATATATACTTCTACCTATTGTTTTGAATAATTTTGAGTCATGTTTGGACAAAAATGTCTCTAACATCATTATATAGAGCAAGTTAAAAGCCATTTATAATACTTGGCCATTGGACAGATATTTTGGGGGGGCAAGCCTCTGTTGCCCTGAATCAAGGGGCATCTAAATTAAAGATTCTACCAAACATTAAATTGTACAGGTTCCTTTGCTTTCAGGTTTTGTTTAAATGGACCATATGAAATTAATGTTATCTGGAGGGCAGATAAAGTTGTACTGAATGTTAGTATTTAACACCCAATGTTGTAATTTATTTTTACTGCTTTTTTTTTTGGGATGTCCCAAAATAAGACAATAATTATTTTTCTTAAAAATATCCTTTCACATAAGGTAATAATCTGACACCACTATTTTTCGACCACTTATAAAAGTAAAAATACCAAAAAGTTTCACTTTTCCAACTATTATCTGAAACTCCGTGCGAAAAGGAATAGGAGAAAAAATAAACAGAGGGAGTATGAATTATTTATGTGGGACCTATAACTCTTTCACTTCAATAGCTAGTTTTTAAGATATGTTCTTACTTATAATTTGGGGAATTTGTTTTTCTTGTACTATAGGATAGACCATCATGCAGCTTTGGTACCATTAGACAGGAAAATGAGGTTTTCATTGCAACTTTGATACCATTAGAAATGCAAATTTGATACCACATGATAGGTTTTCGTTGCAACTTTGGTACCATTTAGACGGAAACTGACAGAAAAGTGTCTTGAATTTTTTTTGAAAAATATGACATATGGTTGATCATGTGCAGGCGTGCAAATTACGCGAGTGATTTTGGAGGAAAAATGGAAGCTAACGACTCATTTCATTCGTTTCCGTCCAAATGGTACCAAAGTTGCAATAAAACTTGTCATGTGGTACCAAAGTTGCATATTCATGTCTAATGATACCAAAATTGCAAAATGACCTATCATGTGGTACCAAATTAAAAAAAAACAAATTTTCCCTTATAATTTTATGTCAAAGGAGACTATCAAATGATGATCAGATCACGTTGACAAATTAAAGTGAGACTCTACTATTGAAGTAAATTTGTGTTAGAAATTATCGAAAATTAACAAGGAAATCAATAAATTTATCAAAAATAAATTACTTGTACAATTTAATAAAATAAAATTGTCATGGTTCAGCAGTACTACAAGTCTACTAACTAGAACAAAATTTTACTTTTCAACGCATATTAAATATGAAACAAGAGATCTTATGGAACAACGACAATTATTAAGTAGGTGAATGAAATAAATATCCACCAACAATTATTTGCCATGTAAATAAATTGTTGCGTCTTATGCTAGTTATGGTTTATAAACAACATCAAACATCAATATTATTAAACGCCCTTAATAAACAATAAATGACTTACACATCAAACACAACCAACAAGTCTTGAGTAAACGACTAATTACATCATTACATCAGAATATATATGGTTTCTAGCCACAACATATAATGGATTTTTCTTATGGCTCGTCATACCAGGTGCACATTCGGTGTCGATATCTTCTTTCTTCGTCCCGTTTGGCACATCCCAATCAAACAAGAAAAGAAGATTAGCCAACGCAAGTTGTATCGTAGCCAATGCCATCGTAACTCCAGGACAACCTCTTCTTCCAACTCCAAATGGCATAAGTTCGAAATCTTGTCCCTTCAAGTCCATTGAAATTCTCCGATCGTCCGTCAGAAATCTCTCAGGCATAAAATCCTCTGGGTTTTCCCATAACACAGGGTCATTGGCTACGGCCCATACGTTCACGTACACTAACGTTTTCGCGGGAATTTCAAATCCTTCAATGGTACATTTCTCTATAGTTTCTCGCGGTACAAGAAGTGGTAATGTCGAGTGCTTTCGCAATGTTTCTTTTATGACTGCGTTGAGATAAGGTAGCCCAACTGCCACAATATCTTCTTCTTCCACCATTTTCTTCTTTCGTAGCGACAAAAGTGTCCTGATTTCGTCTTGTGCTTTTTTCATGACTGCAGGATTCTTTATTAGCATTGTCATTATCCATGTAATTGTCGTAGCTATTGTATCAGTTGAAGCAAAATATACATTCTGCAATTTTAAGAAGATATGGATAAGCACTCTATGGTTAATAATTACATTCTAATTAATGCATTCAAATTAGTAATTAGAGTGAAATGCAAAAATACCCCTATACTTTGTCTAATTATTAAAAATCCACTTGTGTTATTTTTATAACCAAAATCCCCCCACTGCTAATTTTTATTAGCAACACCCCCCCCCCCCTAAGCCAAATGACAATTATACCCCCACCACCTGATGCAAAAACACTCCTATTTACCTAAAAAATTGACAATAAGTCCTTGTTAACTTTGTAAATTGACAATAACCCCCTCTGTTCACTTGAAAAATTGACAATAACCTCCCTATTGATTTACGAAGGAGTTTCAAGTGGAGTTTTTTGCTAATTAAAAAAGAACACATGGGGTTCTTTTCTAATAAAAATAATATAGGGGAATTTTTACCAATTAGACAAAGTACATGGGGTATTTTTGCATTTAAATCATTACCATAAGGACGGCTTTGATGTGATCCATATCGAGACGAAAGGATGTCCCCAACTCCTCTTCTCTCAATTGGAGCAAAATGTCGATTACATCCCCGTCTCCCGACTTCGACCTATCCGGATCGAGGTGCTCGTCGATAATTTGTTGATAGAATGAATCCCATTCCTTGCAAATCCTATCAAGATTAGCAATCTTACCGGTGACTTTATCAAGCCAACCAATCAACGGAAAGTAATCCGTGAAATAAAAGTCAGACAACGCGGTTTGGAATTCATGTATTAGATGATTAAACCTTTTGCTTTCACCGCTACCTTGCTCGTACCTTTTCCCGAACGCCACACGACAAATTATCGTGCTCGTGAGGAAAGTAATCATTTCAGTTAGATTGATAGTTTCAGAAGATGAAGCCTTTTGGGTAATCTTTTGTACCATTCGCGACACTTCATCTTCACGAAGGGGACGAAAAGATTGAACTCTTTTTGCACTTAAGAGATGGAGGATACATACTTTTCGCATCTCTCGCCAGTATTCACTGTAGGGTGAAAGGGCGATGTCGAGGAGTTCGTACGATGCTTTTCTGAACGAGAGTATAGCAGGGCGGCTGCAGAATATGATGTCTTGAATTTTGAGGATTTCTTGTGCCATTCTCGAGGAGTTTGCTACGACTACTGGCCTAGAACCGAGTTTCATGTACAATAGGGGACCATATTTTTTGGAGAGTCGCCAAAAGTACTCGTGAAGTGGTTCCTTTAGTTGGTGGAGGTTTCCGATTATCGGAAGGCCTCGAGGGCCTGGCGGTTTACGGGAGCGTTCTTTTCGAAAAGATGAGAAGATTATGAGAAGAGCAATAGGGAGAAGAAGTAGAACGAGTATACTCTCCATTATTACTTGGAGGAGGAATTCTTTATTATTCGGAACAAGGAGCTACTGAATGAAAATATGCTTTCACTTTGAACAACTATATAGAATCATGGATGACAATATATTAATTGAATAGTAGAAAGCCAAACAACTAATTATTGTGGACGAAAATTTTGATTGATACTCCCTCCTGTTCATATTAATTGACACATTGTTACTTTTCACACAGATTAAAAAATTTCATGATTAATCACTTTTACATGGTAAAATATCAAAGATACCCTTCCTAATGACTCTTGAGCTTCCCAACCTAGATGTAAGAGACGGCAAAATTGAAAAAAATTGCATTGAAAACCCAAATGTGTCAACTAATATGAAACATAAAAAATTGACAAATGAGCCAATTAATATGAAGCGGAGGGAGTATCATATACGATAAAGTTAAAGTTACGTTTCAATAGTATTTTTTATCTCAAGGTTGTAATCCATTTCGAGGCCGTCGGACATATTAAGTGAGAACCTCTCTTAACAAGAATTCGAATTTGGGTTCGCTACGTTTCAATTGTTTCACTAAAAATAGTTGTACAATTATAAGAACTAATAGGTCATGGATCACGTTTTTGACTCAAAATGACCTTTGACGGAGCATGATTAGCTTAATGATGAAACAAATGTTTCAAGATCTAGAGATTTTGTATCAAATTTCATCAGAAGTGTGAGTCATTCTTTTAGTTTAATACTACTAATTTTGTTAGAGATATTCTTTGTATTTATTGAATTATCATTTTTGGTACTTCGTTAATAATAGAACATTTTTAATTATTTAATGATGCATTCACGGTTGCTTTCAAAGTAAAAAGATTTTGTGTTTGGGCATTTTGACTTTGTGACTTTTAATGGATTAAATGTCTTGAGGGATGTCATTAAATGTGTTACAAATTAATGTTGATCTACATAAAAAAATAAAAAATTAATGACATTACCTATTTTTTCCATAGAAAATTCCAAGGTTAGGAGGGCTGGCCGGCTGGGTGGGCCTTCTTATTAGTCACCGTAACGGTGAGGCGTTTCTTGTTTAGAACAGTGTTTTTAAAATCGAATCGGCCATTCAACCGGAAGTCTTACTGGTTACTGGTTCGATCGGTTAAATCGGATCAACCACTGGTTTGACCGGTATAACCGGTGTGACTTTATTATTATGTAATATTTATATATATATTTTTAGATTATCTAAAATACAATTATAATTAAAAAAAATTATCATTCTTTGTCAATATAAATTTTTATTGTTTCATGCAAATAATCAAAATGTCTTAAAAATTAAGATCAATGTCAAAAATATAAATCTCAAGTATCACTCAAAGATTCATATATTCAAAACAATACAACAAAATTAAAAGTTCATCTCATTTTCAAAGTTTTGGCTTGTTCATTTGGGTTCTATTGTTGTAACTTCATGTGTATATGGTAATTGATTTGCATAATTTCATACACAAAATAATATTGTTCACAATGATGAGAAAATTGTTATGTCCTTCTTTATGTAAAAAAAAATGGAATACATTGATTGTTAAACACTTAAATTAATGAATGTTATTCCAATTAGTATATAAATGCAATCCTATTAAATGTTAAACAAGAGTTCAAATAAATAATAATAAAAAAAAATCTCTAAATTTAAGAAGAAGAAAAAAAATTAAGTGAACCACTGGTTCACTGGTTTTACCGGTTTGGAGCTGGTTTTACCGGTTCGAACTGGTTAATTAGGGGACTGGTTTTAGGGGTAAACCGAACCGGACTAGGGACCGGTTAGCGGTTAAACCGGGCTAACCGGCCGGTCCGGTCCGGTTTTAAAAACACTGGTTTAGAAGTATATACTTTATTGATCCAAACCAAGGTTAAAAACTTTGGTTCCATCGTTTAATATTTCAACTTATCAAACAAAATAAAAAAAAAATCATTTAACATTTCCAATTTCTTGACATGAACATATACACTGTTGGAAAGAAATTTATTAACTCAACCTGAACAGGTAAGTGAACAGATCAATTAATTGAGTTAAGAGTTTTAATAATAACAAAAAATAACTAAGTAAAATGAGTTAAGCGTGGTGGAAATAGAATATAACCATCATAAGTATCAAACTTGTAATTTGAATATTATATTGTGGTGTTTAATTAAATTTCAAGTCATATTTTGAGTTTAATGGTTTCTACTTGGAAATTAGAATCAATGAATTATATTGTCATATCAGAATATAAATTAAGTCTTCTTTGAACTTAAATTTCTCTAACATCACAGTATACTATATATCAAGTTAGAAGCTAAATAAATAATATTTGGCCATAGGACAGATTTTTGGGGCAAGCATTTGTTGCCCTGAATCGGAAAATTATTGCATAGACCTGGTCTATGAGCTTTTCATAGACCTTGTGATTGTAAATGCACCACATCATACATTGTGAGAGCATGACATCATCAAAATGTAATATGTGGTGCATTTACAATCACAAGGTCTACCACTAAACTTTTAGACCTGGTCTATGTAAGAATTTTTCCCCTGAATCTTGGGGCATCCAAATTAGAGATTCTACCGCACATTGACCTTTCAATCCTGAATTATGGATTATCCATATTCCTTTGCTTTCAGGTATGTTTAACTGGACCAAATGAAAATAATTTAGAGAAAGTCTCACTTTCCCCCCTAAACTTATAGTCAAATTGTACTTTTCCCCTGAACTTTAATTTTGTGCACAGTCCACCATAAACTGACATTAATGTTGCACTTTTCCCCCTGAAATCTTTTCCGGCCAAAGAATTCAGGGGGGAAAGTGCAACACCAAATTTCAGGGGGAAAAGTGCAACTCAGCTATAAGTTCAGGAAAAAAGCGCAATTTTCTGATTGAAAGTATTATTTTGTTTATTTAATTAATAAGTTTACCTCTGTTGTGAAATTAATCTAAAATAAACAAAGTAAGAATTAAGAATAATAGAAAATATAGAGAAAATATACCATTTCGTTCTTGTTGTGTGTAAAACCATTTACAATGCACCTATTTATAGGGCTATAAGTGCAACTCATAAGCCAAGAGTTACAAGATAACTTTAAGTGAAGTTTAATGAACAAAATATAAGACTTTTCATATTGTGTTCAAATAGTTTTTATAAATAGTAACCTTCCAAATGCATCCACCAAATAAAGACTAGATTCATAACACTTCCTCTTGGATGCATGTTGCTTATAGAATATGCCTCGTTAAAAATCTTGTCAGAAAAATCCTGTGGGAAAAACCTGAACAAGAAAAAAAAGTACATATCCATACGGGACTGATAAGCGTGTAACATTGTCTCGTTAAAACCTTGCCAATAAAATTCATTAGGACAAAAACTTGGACGAAGGAAAAATAATACAGTGTGCAAGTAATTATTAATAACACGCTCCCCCTGAAGTCAGTACATGGTCCACTTATGCATTCCGAGTTGTGGACCATCTTTTTGAATGATGTAATCGGCAGTGCTTTAGTGAAAAAAATCGACAAGTTGTTGGTTGACTTAAATTGATGAACGTCTAAATCACCATATTTATGAGACTTGTGGGTGAAGAGAAACTTTTGGTGTTACGTATTTCGTTATGTCTCTTTTAAAATATTCATTTTCTATTTGAGCAATACCAGTGATATTATCTTCATATAATAATGTTGGCATATTCCTTATTGAATGTAACCCACATGTTTATGAAAATATTGAATCATAGATCTTATCCATAAATATTTATGAAATGTCAAAATTTCAGAGGGTTGGAAGAGGTGGCTGTTGAAGTTTATTTCAGAGATTCCTATGATTAAACAGCACCACCACAAGTAAATACATGTTCACTTTGGAATAAAATTTTATGCAACCAACATCTACACAATCCACTACTTGTGGACTTGAACAATTAGAGCAAAAACAAGTTCATGTCAGTCGTTCCACGAAGATAGTATAATGTTGTTTAATGTCATTTCGTGTTGGTGCAAGGTTGTATCTTGTTAGTAAGTTTACCGAGAAAGCTATACAATTCCAAGATTACATGAAAGCTCTTATTACACTTAGATATGGGTACTTCATGACAAAAAAATTATTCATTGTTCTACCCCGGGACGAAAGTGATATTCATATGTCTAAAGAAAAAAACAACCATGAAATTTGTTCAACGAATAAACATTTATCAAAATTTTATCTGAATTATTTCATTAAGTAATTTGAGATCTTTGTGGGCTCTTCAGGAGTCCTTATAAAATTTAAATCAATCCACTCATGCCGCAATAATAGAAAACTCATTTTAAAATCTTTCAATGCAAAATACTTGGCCAAATTAGATTATGCACGAATCCTTCTTTTACGAGGTATTCATTTAGCTGGTTATACCTCATTCGACCAGATCACCCTAACTCGTATAAGGATCGTATTGTCAATAAAGGATAAGCATAAGACCATTTAATTCCTTCAGAAATTTTAATATAAATATTACTACCCAATAATATATCAAATATGTGGGAACTACATCCATAAACACATTTCAAGTCCTTCAGGAACTACAAATCAATTAAATACCGCAACGTGATTGCACAAATCACGGGGAATATGTTTCATCGTAGTTATTGGTCTCTGCGAGAATTTGTAAAAGAATTCGTGTCTTATACTTGAGCAAGAATCTCAGCAAAAGCAATACGCGTTGATAATAGACATATCTTAGACCATTAAAAATAACTTTTACAGGACCTTGAAATAACAAAATGGTCCACAAAGGGGATCTACAAGTCCACATATATCCCATTAAAATCATCATAAAAAGGTTTGGGACTCACGACCATTCTTCATAGGAGATGGTCTTACAATTTACTTTCTTTGTGAGCAATCAACACACATAATCATGAGGTAAATAATCGTACAGTTCTTTAAAAGATGCTTGTAATAATTCGGCGCATTTGTAATT
This sequence comes from Penstemon newberryi var. newberryi, assembly GCA_030819805.1. NCBI lineage: Eukaryota > Viridiplantae > Streptophyta > Magnoliopsida > Lamiales > Plantaginaceae > Penstemon > Penstemon newberryi. The sequence continues at coordinate 31,928,467 of JAUALY010000006.1, read as the reverse complement.
TTCCCTGGACGACCAAGCTTATCATGCCACTTCATAATATTTTGGATCATTGAACTTCTGGTTCAACTTAAATTTCTAATCCAACATTGCTTATGGTCGCATAATTCATTTTGATGAGAAAAATGGGATCATATTCATCAATATTTTTCTAGCATGAAATATTGGATGTAGTATAAGTATATTTATATTCCTCTAAAATATATAGCTTCCATATGAAACTTGCTAATACGTTCTTCAAGACGGATGTCTTTGAATTCAACAAATTCATTTTGAATTTTAAAGTACAAAACCTCTTTCACAAAAATAATTGTTCATCCAAACAATTTACATTTGCTCTTTAGGAGCCTTTATAGTACCTCAATATGTATTGACTTTTAGTTTTGCTAATTTCAAGTTAGAAAATATTTTCGATCTCGAAGAATTGTGTGTGTCGACCTACTGTCAACCAAATAAATATTTTCACCATTTATCTTTATGATGCTCACATAATTGTTCATGCATTTTCAGAATGCTTAATAATTTTATGCATCTAACATGATGCTTATATTATTTGATCAAAACACACGATGCTTATATTATAGGTATTCCATATTGAAAAAAGTTCATTTATTCAACTTAAGTAAACCATATTATCATATCAATCATCATTGATTTTTCCGCTACCAATATTAGCTCCATTTAACTTAGTAAAATAAATCACCAAATCATATTAGTGGTGTCAAATGTTTTCATTATATCAATAACGATATTATTGACATCAATATATTAACATTTTTCCATCTTCAGTTAATAAATATTTATAAAATATCAATAAGACATGTAAGAGACAAATATCTTTTACTCCACACCTCTAGCAAGTATTATCAATTTACACACACGTTTGTCTTTTTGTTGCTTTACTATTATTATCGTTTCTCTTTTAGTAGTATGATGCAATCATTGCATGAAATTCATGATATAAATTTGATCATGATTAAACCATGTCATATCTATAGTTAATAACTTAATATCATTCACTTCAGGAAATGAATTATACTAGCATATGGACTATCTTCAGAGAATGCATATTAATCAGTGTGGTTGGAGTTATGATTTTCATCCAAAGTTTATTATTCAACAAAATAAATTAATTCAGAGTATTCTTAAAATCTCTCTTTCAGTATTGCCTTTTCATGAGCAATTTATAATTATCAAAATTATGATACTTTATTCCCTCATAATTTCGATTGAGATACAATTTCATAATTGTGGGCATATTCATTTATCAGTTTACAAGATTGCAACCTTGGGTGCAAATATTCATAGCGAGCAAATTTGGAAGTATCACACATCGTTAGTGATTATCTCTCATTTAATATTTAATTTTATGATGCAAATAATGTCGAGCCTCTTGGAGTATCACACATATTTCAGTGGCTATATTGTGCCTCCAACATTTCATAGGATGTATCGGGCATTTACTCCAATATATAAAGAAAAAAAAAACATTTATATATATAGAAAAAAAAAACACTAACTTTATCTTTTGCACTTGCCCAATTTTTCTGATTGTATTTCCGAGGCTCTTCACATTCCAATAGATTTCAACATCAAGATCACATCATATTTTTTCTTCTGGAAATATCAAGGGCAACAAGATCAATTTGGTGATATTAGCTATAACTCTAAAGACATATATAGTACTTTAGAATGTTAAAAATGTACTCAAATATTCGGGTTTGAGTTTGTCACATAGGCTTTAAGCTAACTGAAAACATGATATTCAAATCTTCAAATTTGAATTTATCGCATAGACTTTTGGCCTAATTTAATATTATGATATAGAACTTCAAGTACTTGATATAATATTATATAATATTAAAATAAATAGTGAAATGATAGTGCCCTGCAAGCCAATATATTTAGCTTGTATTAGGACTACGTGTAATAAACTCTCTTTAGTATAAATGAATTAATACGTTTATTTGTTTATAGTATGTAAATCAAACAATGGCCAACTTCATCTCTCGCGAATTACTTAAGCGATTGGATGAAATCCTTAGATCACAATAGACTATGTGACGATTCACTTCAGTATTAATGCAATCATTAACAGTCTCTAAGGTCATGATATTAAAACACGTTCCAAGTCATAGATTCCAAACGAGACCGGGTATCGAAGGAATCACAAAGACTTGTACGAATATGCATGATTCACGTGGAGTGAATTTGTAGCATTTCATGAGCAAGACATTTGATGCTAGTGCATATGAGTAGGTGGTTCGATAGGGGGATCGAACGTAACTAACGGCCCGAACAGAGAAACCCATTGTGGAAGCGCATGACACACATCGACGATGGGATGTGTCTCAAGACTTCTAACAGTTTACAATTTAGTCATTTGACTTGAGGTGGCAGGGCGAATTTGGTGTAGGTGAGTACGTACTTTGATTTAGGAGCCGATCACTTAGCTTGATCGATGTGCGACTACTTTGGGTACGTATGATCGTGTACGCGGATGGTTAGCACTAATATGTGATCTACTGACTCAACGTAGAATGTTGAGAGAATTTCATATATGTTCTCAGATAATAGATTCCGAGAAACCTGCTGTTGGCACCCAAATTGAAAGTGCGGATGACAACAATTATCCCGTGGCATCCAAACTGAGTGTGCGGGTGGAGTCATAATCGAATAACGTGGGCGCTTGTGTGAATGCACTATAACGGAAGGGTATACGCATTTCCTAACACTAATTGGTTTTGGGGCAACTGGTAGTGCTTGAGGTCCTACAAGTTGCATCAGAGCCAAGGTCACGTGTGCGATTCCCAACAGGAGTAATTGCTGAGGCGGAGATTGTTGGGCACCCAAACTGAGTGTGCGGATGACAGCAATTGTCATGTGGCACACAAACTGAGTGCACGGGTGGAGTCACAATTGAATATCGTGGGCGCTTGTGTGAATGCACTATAAGGGAATGGTATGCGCCTTTCCTAACACCAATTAATTTTGGGCCAATTGGAAGGGCCTGAGGTCCTACACCCGCGGACACGGTTGCTGACGGATTTAGAAAGGATTTCCAAATTTAATAATCGCACTGAATTATTATCCAAAATTAGAAAGTATGTTGTGAAATTAATCTAAAATAAACAAAGTAAGAAATAAGAATAATAGAAGATATAGAGAGAATACATCATTTCATTCTTGTTGTGTGTAAAATCGTTTACAATGCACCTAATTATAGGGCTATAAATGCAACTCAAAAGCCAAGAGTTATAAGATAACTTTAAGTAAAGTTTAATGAATAAAATACATGACTTTTCATATTGTGTTCAAATAGTCTTTATAACTAGTAACCTTCCAAATGCATCCACCAAATGAAGAATAGATTCATAACCTCTTTATTCTTCGAATTCCGATTATCAACTAGAAACTTCATGATTTCAGATTGTCAAACTATTTTTTTCTTTTTACAAATTTTAATAACTCGAAACCTCATTTGAAGAATGTCATACAAAACTTGCAAAATGAACCTAAACATAAAAGTATAGTGTATGCTCGATTTATTTGCATTGAATTTTCAAAGCACTTTGTACATACACTATACTTTGTACATAGAAATATAGATATTATGGCTGGTCATACCATGGAAAATTACAGTGTCAACATCTTCTTTCTTCATCCTATTTGGCAAATCCCCATTAAAAAAGTAAAGAAGATTGGCCAAGACAAGTTGCATAGTAGCCCATGCAAATGTAATTTCGGGGAAACCTCTTCTCCCAACTCCAAAGGACATAAATTCAAAATCTTGTCCATTCAAATCCATTGATAATAATTTATTTTCAGTATCCAATAATTTTTCAGGCATAAAATTCTCTGGATTTTTCCATAACCAAGGGTCGTTTCCTATGGCCCACACGTCCACGGACACTAAAGTTTTTGAGGGGATTTCAAATCCGTCAATGGTGCATGTCGTTATATTTTCTCAAGGGAGAAGAAGTGGTAATGTCGTGTACATGTGCAATGCTTCTTTTATAACTACTTTGAGAGAAGGAAGACCAGCGCCTCGATATCCCCTTCTTCAATTTTCGGCGAAACTTTTGAAATATGATTTGAACAATGATTTCAATGGAATATTGAGCGGTAAATATTAAATTAATAATAGTTAGTGGATTTGAAAATTTGAGATATGATTTGAATTTGAGTTTTGTTGTTGGTGGCCAAGGAGAAAATAAATGGTATATGTCAAATCAATACCTTTATTGGTATTAAAAGTAGGTGTCAAATGTCAAATAACTTTAGAAGACCCAAAAAAAATCTAAAAATTTCGATCTTGACTGACACATGGTTTGGAGCGAAACCTGCCCAAACTCAATCCCAAATGGGATTTGATCCAATTTATACGAGTCCATACTAAACCAAACTATATTCAAAATAGGGGGAAAATGCATATAACTACCCTGTGATATCGGAAACCTGCAAAAAAGTACCCTGTGAATTTTTTTTGCACCAAACTTCCCTGTGTTTTCAAAAATCCTGCAAATAACACCCATTCTCCGTTAATCATTGACACCGTTAATTTTTAATTGAATTGCCTAAATTACCCTTATATATTAATTAAAAAATTATATTATTACAATTACAAAAACTCTCACTAATTTCTCTCTCTCTTCTCGTTCTTGCTAGACGAAATCAGGCTAGGGTTTCTATTGAATCAAGATTTCTCTCTCAAATTTTCAGTTATTTATCTAGGGTTCATGACCTATCAAAATTTCCGCCGATTGATCAAGGTTTGAGGCACACTCCGCCGTTCGAGCTAGGACGCCTGATCCGTTGATTTAGGGACTCGACCGTTCGCCGCTTTCCATTCTCAGTTTGAGTACCGTCTACTTTCAGCTCTCTTTTTCTTCTGAATATTCTGTAAAATATAGCTCAAAGTACAATAAAATTTAAAAAGCTTTCTTGAGTAACTAGTAGGTGGTTCCCCTGAGTATGAGCAGAACGGAAAAGTATAAGAGATTCTGCATATTCTCTCATTTTATCGGAATTCCTTACTTTATTAGTTTTAGAACACATGAAAGATTAATGAGGTAGTTTAATACAACTCAATTTTACTATAACAGTTTTATACTGCTATAAAGATGATATTTTTGCTTGTTCATTACAAGCGTAAAGAAAAAAATAAAATATAATTGGGGTTTTATATTAGTATATATTTAATCCTTTACAAATTGTATATCTTAATATACATGCACTAAATTTTGTATTACTTAATCAACTGTTCAAATATATATGTCGTTCCACCTTCGATGCCTAACACAACAAAACAAGCAGTTGCACCTGCCAAAAGTTGATTCATCTACACAGGCTGCTCCAAATGAAGCAGAAGCTCCAGTTAAGAAACCTAGGAAAAAGAATTTAACTGAAATTAACACAAGTGCTGGCAAGAATGAAGGAAAGAAGGAGAGGACGAGAACCTTTCTAAGTGTTGTCAGATTTAGAATATGTTTTTGTTTATGATGAACTATGTTGTTGAATCTTGAAATGATGATGAGGATACTATGTTGTATGCGTTAGTTTAAAATGAGAATATTTTGATGTTTATGTTATTTTGAAGTGGGGCCTAGGATTAACAATGTTGCTAAATCTAGAAATGATGATGTAGGATATACTACGTTGAGAATATTGATGTTTATGTTATTTTGAAATAGAAATATTTTAATATTATTGTGTTATTTGAAGTGGGTATACATTGATCATGTATGTTGACATTTGCATCATTGGAGACGTAGAATGCGAAGTTTAAAAAATACAAAATTATGGATATGGTATAAAAGTATAAGGGAGTTTGAACAAACGTTTAAAAGCACAATAAAGTCTTGCATAAATATTAAAAAATATGAGTTAGTTTTTTGCAAACATTTTAAAGTATAAGGAAGTTTGGCGCAAACTTCCAAAAGTACAAATAAGTTTTTGCAAACGGTGGAAAACACAAGAACTTTTATGCAAACTTTTAAAAACACAATGAAGTTTTCTGCAAACTTTAAAAAACACAAGGAAAGTTTCTGCAAGGATTCAAAGGTACAAGGGTATTTTTGTCATTTTGAATTAAAAAATTAAGTCAGAAACAAAAAAACGCGTCAAAAATTTGACGGAGGGGGGCGTAATGGGTGTTATTTGCAGGATTTTTGAAAACACAGGAAGTTTGGTGCAAAAAAAATTTCACAAGGTAGTTTTTTGCAGGTTTCCGATATCACAGGATAGTAATATGCATTTTCCCCTCAAAATAAAGACTACTTTCTCACATAATGTATTTATGTTTCAATGTGAGCAACAAAACTTTGGTTCCATCATTTAATAATTCAACTCATCCAACAAAATAAAAAAAAATCATTTCACATTTTCGATTTCTTGACATGAACATATATATTGTTGGAAAGATATTCTTAATTTAATATGAACAACTAACTAAACAGATCAATTAATTGAGTTAAGAGTTTTGATAATAACAAAAAGAACTAATGTAAGGCCATCTCAAGTGACTTCAGACTCCTCTTCCCCTCAGATACCCCTCCTTCCCTTCCCCTCAAGACTCTTCTTTTCATAGTCATCTTTTAATGACTCAATTTTCCCATTTCATTATTCTAATTCTCATATTTCCCCACCCTCACTTAATAAAAATGATAATAATAAATATAATCATAATTATATAATAATAATAATAATAATAATAATAATTAATAATTATAATAATAGTAATTAAACATTGGCATTAATAATAAGACAATTTAACATTGGTAGGGGATGGGATACCAAGGACCTATGGAACATTATGTTGACACATATCGTCATTCACAATATGATTGTGTAGGACGAATGAGATGAATACACCGATGATGACTCAGACGACGATGGTAGTAATCCCACCAGATTTTGTAGGGCCCGTGCCACTATTTATCACCAAGAAGGCTCTACGATACTGGATTTGAATCCACGAACAAGTCCCATATCCCTAGAAGAATATATGTTCCGTAGTCACCAGATACGATTAGTAGAGGTCAATCACCAACTTCAAGCCGACTTACGAACATGCATCTGCAACACATGGTCCAAATGTGGTTGTACGTAATTGTTTCAATATATAATTGTTAGGGTTATATCGTTTCTAATTTAGTTGATCGAATTTAAATTATGTAATATATAATTATTTTTAATTCATAAATCATTTTTAATTATGTTTTTAATTAATTCCAATGCTCATATCATCCCATTCTCACGTAATAATAACAAATAAATAATCATTATAATAATACTGCTAAATAATAATAATAATAATAGATTTAACATTGTCATTAATAGTAAGAAATTTTTTTGGGTACACAATACTACAACAATTAATAAATTTAACATTGTCCATAAAGTTACAATTATACAAATAATAAAATAAAATTAATGTTAAGTTTATTAAATAAAAGTTTCTTAAATTAAACATAAATCTATTTTTTTTAAATAATAGACAAACTAATTTTTTTTACAATGTTATTTAATTTCAAACAATAAAATAAATTAACTTTAAGTTTATTACATAAAAGTTACAATATTACAATTAATAAAATTAATGTTAAGAATTCTAAATAAAATTACAAATTATACAAGTAATAAAATTAATTTAATGTTAAGATTTAAAAAAAAAAGTATTTTTTTCTCTGGTATTAAATAATAAAAAAAAAAACAGGGGTTGGCCCCAACCCTCAAAGACTGAGGTGGATTGGGCGGTCCAGCCACCCACCACCCCACCCACTTAGGCAGTGGATGACCATCGACCCACTTCCACCCCCCCTTCCCCCCACCCTCATTTTTTTTCATTTTTCTTCCCCTTCCCACCCATAAATGGAGATGCCCTAACCATCATATTTCTAAAGGTGTAATTTTGATCCCACATTGGTGATATGAGTTATTTTTGTGGGACATATATAGTACTGAACACATCAATAACTAGTTCTTAGATAGGTTTTCTCAGAATCATGACACTTACAATTTTATTTCACCTTGTAGCACATATTTGGATCACTCTAACAAATTTAAGTGAGAATTTACTATTAAAGTAAATTATGTTTAAAAATAATTGAAAGTTAGTAATTAATAAGAAAACCAAGAAAGGTGAAAAAAACAAATAAAACTTAAATTATATGTGAACATGATTAAGTGTGAAGCTTATTTGTTGCACAAGAATATGTAGGTTATCCCTTGTTCACCTTGTCACACATAATAAAAAGTAGGTGAATGAAATAGATATCCAACAACAATTATTAATTACTATACCCCCATGTAAAGAAAAAATTGCCTCTTATAATTGGTATTGTTTATAAACAACATCAAACATCAATACAATTTCGTCCTCTTTCTTTCAACATATGAAACGCCCATAATAGACAACAAATGACTAACAAATCAAACATGTACTATATGAATAACTCAAGTTTTAAGTATATTACAAATTACATCATTACATCAGAATATATATGCTTTTTAGCCACAACATATAATGGATTTTTCTTATGGCTCGTCATACCAGGTGCAGATTCGGTGTCAATATCTTCTTTCTTCATCCCGTTTGGCACATCCCAATCAAACAAGAAAAGAAGATTAGCCAACGCAAGTTGTATCGTAGCCAATGCCATCGTAACTCCAGGACAACCTCTTCTTCCAGATCCAAACGGCATAAGTTCGAAATCTTGTCCCTTCAAGTCCATCGATATCCTCCGATCATCCTTCAGAAATCTCTCGGGCCTAAAATCCTCTGGATTTTCCCATAACACTGGGTCATTAGCTACGGCCCATGCATTCACATACACTAATGTTTTCGCAGGAATTTCAAATCCGTCAATGGTACATTTTTCTCTAGTTTCTCGAGGGACAAGAAGTGGTAATGTCGTGTACTTTCGCATCGCTTCTTTTATGACTGCGTCGAGATAAGGTAGTCCAACTGCCACAATATCTTCTTCTTTCACCATTTCCTTCTTTCGTTGTGATAAAAGTGCCCTGATTTCTTCTTGTGCCTTTTTCATGACGGCTGGATTTTTTATTAGTGCTGTCATTATCCATGTCGTTGTTGTAGCTATTGTATCAGTTGAAGCAAAATATACATTCTGCAATTTGTTTCCAAGAGATTATTAATCAATTAATTGGACTTGCATGTATGATGTACCATATACTAAGATACTAATTAAACTCTAAGTAATGCGTTCAAATTAGTAATTACCATAAGGACTGCTTTGATGTGATCCATATCGAGACGAACTGATGTCCCCCATCCCTCTTCTCTCAATTGGAGCAAGATATCAATTACATCGCCATCCGTCAACTTCGGCCTATTTTGATGGAGGTGCTCGTCGATATGTTGTTGATAGAACGAATCCCATTCCTTGCAAATTCTATCAATATTATCAATCTTACCGGTGATCTTATCAAGCCAACCAATCAACGGAAAGTAATCAGTGAAATAAAAGTCAGACAACGCGTCTTGGAATTCATGTATTAGACGATTAAACCTTTTGCTTTCACCGCTACCTTGCTCGTACCTTTTCCCGAACGCCACACGACAAATTATCGTGCTCGTGAGGAAAGTAATCATTTCAGTTAGATTGATAGTTTCAAAAGATGAAGCCTTTTGGGTAATCTTTTGTACCATTTGTGACACTTCATCTTCACGAATGGGATGAAAAGATTGAACTCTTTTTGCACTTAAGAGATGGAGGATACATACTTTTCGCATCTCTCGCCAGTATTCATTGTAGGGCGAGAAGGCGATGTCGAGGTATTCGTACGACACTTTTCTAAAGGAGAGTGTCGCGGGGCGGCTGCAAAAATTTATATCTTGAATTTTGAGGATCTCTTGTGCCATTCTTGAGGAGTTGGCCACGAGTACTGGCCTTGAACCGAGTTTCAGGTAAAATAGGGGACCATATTTTTTCGAGAGTCCCCAAAAGTACTCGTGAAGTGGTTCCTTTAGTTGATGGAGGTTTCCGATAATCGGAAGGCCTCGAGGGCCGGGCGGGTTTCGGGTGCGTTTTTTCCGAATAGATGAGGAGATGATTATGAAAAGAACGATGGGTAGAAGTATTAGAACGAGTATAGTACTCTCCATTATTACTTAAAGATGGAGGAGATATTCTTTATTATGTATTCCGAATATATAAGCATTTACATACTATATATATGATAATATGCTTTCCTTTTGAGTAACTATATATAGAATCATGGATGAAGCCAAACTACTAAGGACGAAAATTTTGCGTAGTTCATTTTTCTTCTAAACATGAAATCATATCCATATATGACAAAGTTAATGGTCTGTTTTTCTTAATTTTCATTTTTGACTTTTCAAAGTGTTTTAGGATACGTCACTGTGTCGTTGTGTGGCGGATGTCTTCTTGTTTAAAAGATACTACTATTATGGTATAGTTTTTTTTTTTTTTTTTTTTTTTTTTTTTTTTAACAACTACAAAATAATTGTAGAGAATTCAAATGGGACTCTACCACACCTATTAAATCACACGACAATTGCTTTGTGGTTAAATAATAGGGATTTTTGCACTTTCCCCCCTATAATTGAAAAAGCATGACAGTGCCCCCTATAAGTTGATAAATGAGTGCACTTTGCCCCCTAGTCATTTTTAAGTAATTTTCAAAGGTAAAAACGTCACTCAGGGGGTTTTCTGCAATAAGAAACAACTTTAAGGGGATTAAGTGCACACAATTTTAAAATATCCAAATGTGACTTGCAATTTAAAAAAATAAAAAATATTTAGTTATATTTTTATACGAAAATTCAAATTTAAAAAAATGAAATTTTCATTAGTCCTAATTATTTTTTTTTTTACAAATAAATCATCTCTTTTCTAAAAATGTTTTAATCAAATCAAAGAAGTTTGAAAGTAAAACAATTAAAATAAAAAATATGTTATAAGACTAAAATTAGATTACGATGTGATTTATCAAGGTAAAGAATTCTGTGAAAATTTGCTTTGAAATGTTAATATTTTAATAACTTAAATTAATAATATTTTGTGCACTTAGCCCCCAAAAGATTAAAATTATTGCACTAAACCCCAAATTTACATTTCTGCCCTTGAAATCCAACAAATTATTGACCAGGGGGCAAAGTGCACTCACTTATCAACTTCTAGGGGGTACTGTCATGTTTTTTCAATCATAGGGGAAAAAGTGCGAAAATGAAACTTTTTTGGGGGGTGACGTGCAAAAATCCCTAAATAATATTCTCCAATCACAAAGCAATTATGTGTAATACACACGCATTGTGTTTACATGAATTTGATAAAATAATCAATTTGGAAAAAAAAATATTCTCATCTTATTAACTAATGGATGAGAGAATTGTATTTTTTGGTACCGAGTTTTATGTCAATTTTCACTTTTAGTACACTAATTTATGTGTCAACACATTTGGTATCCCGTTTTAACAAATTGTGACACATTTGGTACCGCCGTTAAAAATCACCGTTAAGTGGTGACCTGACAGTTAAGTCTTATTGCAAAGTTGATGTCAATACTTATGTTGACTGATAATTTTATCCCATTACATTTCAGACTACCAAAATACTCCCACATATTCAAATTTACTGACGATTTTAGTCCACATTGTTGCCAAATTTCAAAATTGACTCTAATAAGACCACGTGCGTACCAATTTTAAGATTTTACTTATAATATTTACATAATTAATTTTATTTTATAAACAACATTAATAAATTAATATAAATTTGAAAGAAATATTCTTTTCAAATCTAAGATTTATATAATAGTATTAATCTATTTAATATTTATTAAAATAATAAATTATATAATTAAGAACTATTTTAAATTAAAAAAATAAATAATTATAATTTAATTAAAATAAACTAAAAACCAACCCATCCACCCCCAACCTCGTTACCACCCCCTTCCTCCAATTTCCAGGTCGCAGAAGGCCTGGGATCGGAGAACCCAGGCCACTACGACCTAGGTTCTGCTACAGAACCCAGGTCGTGGTGGTCGCGGTCTGGGTTCCCTGATCCTAGGCCACCGTGGTCTGAGGGAGGGTGGGGGGGGGGGGGGGGGTGGGGGTGTTACGTAGTTGGGGGTGGGGGCAGGTGGGTGGGTTTTAGATTTTTTTTTTAAATTATAATTATTTATAATTTATTATTTTAATAAAAATTAAATAGTTTTTAATTATATAATTTATTATTTTAATAAACATAAATAGATTAATACTATTATATAAATCTTATATTTGAAAAGAATAAATTTTTTTTTTTTGAGATTTATGTTAAAGTATTATTTAATTTATTAATATTATTTATAAATCAAATTGATTATATAAATATAATAAGTAAAATCTTCAAATTGGTCCGCACGTGATTTTATTCGAGTCAATTTTGAAATTTGGCAACAATGTGGACTAAAATAGTCACTAAATTTGGAGATGTGGGGCTATTTTGTAGCCTGGAGTGTTATGGGTAAAATTATTAGTCAACATAAGTAATGCAATAAGACTTAAATGCCACGTCGCCAATTAACGGGAATTTTTAACGACGGTACCAAATGTGTTACAATTTATTAAAACGTGGTACTTGTAACAACTCGACCCGAAATAAGCTGACATTCACTTAAAAACACCTTAAACATTTAAAATCTAAACAAGTAACGAACACATTCAAATTAAGAAAGTTCACTTCAATATTAAGACTTAACCAATATAATTCAATATCTACACAACTAGGACATTTTTCAGGAGGTATCAGATTACGAAATATTTAAGATGTGGATCCTTGTTCACTTCTCGACTTCCTCACTTTCCTGTATCTCTGAAAAATAATAATTTTGAAAGCGTAAGTTGAATAAATCAACTTAGTGAGGCTGGTGTACATGTTCACGTGAAAATTTTATGCACGTGTTAAAATATTTGTTATGACAAGAAAATATACAATATAGATAATTCAAACTTTCGATAGCATGTAATACAACATTGATGAATTATATAAATTACACCACGTCCAATATAACCAATCATTCTTTAAAAGGATACCTGATTATTGGATACCACCTTATCACTCCGGGTAAGGGGTCAATCTTGCCAATACGCACTAAATGCATTAACTAGTCGCCGCCAATTTAGGTCCCGTATTCCGTGATATACGAAATCAAGATAGTGATCAATTGTGTAGTCAACCTGACAAGTCGCCACTTGTTCCAGATTTATCCGAACCGACCACTATCGCACTTTAGACGCAATTAACAGGATGAGATAAAGTACTACACCATGCCCCAACGGTAATTAATCAGATAAAAGCAAGCAATACAATCATTACATAAATCACATTAACTATACTATAAATCTATAAAACTCAAATAATAACAAGTATCAGGAGCTTATATCTGTTACAATCCTATATCATTTCAGGTTGATATGCACTGCGAGCACCGCATACAAATATCTCTAGCGATCTTAAAATAATGCAAGTGTTCACATAAGAAGCATATAAGAATTCAAACCATTCATATAGCACACAAGATGACAGCTCTCACCTGAAGACTTTAGGAAATGTTGAAACGAAACTTGAAACGCATATCACGGTGTTTACACTATCGCCATTTCATCACCGGTCACCACCTCCCCGTCGTGTCATCGCCACTGCAAACCCGATCACCCATTACAGCAAACAAACCGAGCCCACTCTGCTTGGAGTTCAACGTCCCGAAATAACCATTATAAGAGGATCACCGTCCCCATCAGCCTCCGTGCGTAGCCACCACGCAGCCAACTATTTTGCGATTTTCCTTCTTCGAAAATACATCTGCCTAGTACGAAGCGAACCTCCCTCAAACCCACAACCTCTTCTCTCGTCGCTCCACCCCTGCCTTTAATGTGTGTGATTCCATACCTCTATGTTAAAACTAAATGTGAGTATAGATATCTATGAACATTAATTTTTGACGAGAGGAATTATGATGTTGTAGTTGTAGGAGTTGTAGGAGTCTTATTGTTTTGGTTTCCCAAGGATTTAATCCCTTTTGAGGCGGATTGGAATTCTGAGTTGGTTGGGTTAGGTGTTCATTTGAGAGTTTATCTCAAGTAATTAGCGTGTCAACGGGTAAATGCTATAGACATTAGTCACTCAAAACTAATTTTCTTTTGAGTCCCTACTTTAATAGCAATTCTCAATTATATTTTCAAGATGTGACATTGTCATCCAAAATTTCTAAAATCATTGAATTAAATCCCTATCATAGTATTACACTTAAATTCAGGTCCTAGTGTGAAGGAAATTTAGTGATATCTTTTATCTAGTTCAATTAGCTTCTTAAATTTTATCAAATTGCACTTTTGCCTTCAATTTCAAAATATTTATTATATTTAAACAAACACTATTAGTACCATATAACATATTGGGTTGTCACGGTATTAAATTGTTGGACACATAAAACGGTGTACTAAAAATGAAAATTGAGCTAAAGCGCGATATCAAAGTGCAATTCTCTCACTAATGGATCCTTCTTAATTAGACCTCATTCTGAAAAAAAGTAACTGTGGCAGCAACGAGCTAAGGCTCATTGGATGAGGGAAGGCGACCTCAACACTAGATATTTTCATAGTCGAGCGTCAGGGCGTAAGATAAAGAATTGCATAAGGGGTATTAAGAAGTCCGATGGGTCTTGGTGTAAAAAGGATAAGGATATTGAGGAGGTGATTGTGGAGTACTTCTCTGCTATTTTTACTTCGAGTCAACCGTCAGATGATGAACTGAACTTGGTCTTAGGTGCTATTGGATCGAGGGTGAGTTTTGAAGATAATGAGTATCTCCTCCAGCCGTACACTGCAGATGAGGTAACTCAAGCACTCTTTTCCATGTACCCCCTTAAATCCCCTGGTCCCGATGGTTTTCCTCCCCTATTTTTTCAGAAATATTGGTCCATTATTCGTACTGATGTTATTAAGTGGGTGCTTGATTTTCTTAACAGAGGTATTTTTGACGTGTCTGATAACTTCACCAATATAGTCCTTATCCCTAAATGCTCTGAACCTGAGAGCATGACCCAATTCCGTCCTATTAGTTTGTGCAATGTTATTTATAAAATTGCCTCAAAAACTATAGCCAGTCGCATTAAGCCTATAATGAAATCAGTTATATCTGAATCTCAATCAGCTTTTGTACCTGGTAGACAGATAACTGATAATGTTCTGGTCGCTTATGAGCCTTGTCATTTTATGAAAAAACAAACTAGGGGCGACGTGGGCAAAATGGCCATTAAGTTGGATCTAAGCAAAGCCTATGATAGAGTAGAGTGGGACTTCCTTAGGGCCGTAATGATCCGCCTAGGTTTTGATGAGAGATTTGTTGATCTTATTATGTTATGTGTATGTTATGTGTTACTACTGTTACCTATTCTTTTATCTTGAACGGTACTCAATTTGGATTTGTTAAACCAGAAAGGGGTATCCGGCAAGGTGACCCCCTTTCCCCGTACTTATTTCTCTTTTGTGCAGAAAGTTTGAGTTCACTTATTTATCAAAAGGAGAATCGAGGTAACTTACAAGGAATTTCAGTTTGTGATGGTGCTCCAAGGGTTTCACACTTACTCTTTGCAGACGATACTATGATATTTTGCCAGGCAACGACAGAAGCGGCAGTTCGAGTTCAGAACCATCTACATGCCTATGGTCTTGCTTCGGGTCAGCATATTAATCTGGAGAAATCTAGTGTGGTATTTACAAAAAACACCCCGGAGTTGTTGGTTAATTCAATTTTGTCTTATTTTCCTATCAAGAGAGAAATAAAGCATGATAGATATTTGGGTCTCCCCTTGGTGGTTGGCAAATCGAAGAGGGAGGTTTTTTATAACATTCGGGAAAGAGTTTGGAATAGAGTTCAAAGTTTACGGGTTAAATCCTTATCTAAAGCTGGAAAAGGAAGTTCTTATCAAATCTGTCATACAAGCTATCCTCTCTTACTTGATGAGCTGTTTTAAACTTCCGGCTTACCTTGTTTCGGAGATCAATTCTATGATAGCGAACTTGTGGTGGGATGCTAAGGAGGCGAACAAAATTCACTGGATTAATTGGGATTCATTATGTTCGAGTAAAATAGCGGGTGGTTTGGGCTTTCGGGATCTTGGTTCTTTTAATATGGCGTTGTTGGCAAAACAAGCATGGCGAATATTAGTCACTCCATACAGCTTGCTTAGTCAAATTCTTAAAGCGCGACACTTTCCTCATACTCACTTGCTGGGGGCTCCTTTAGGTACTAATCCGTCCTTGACTTGGAGAGGTATTTGGGAATCTATTAAGTTCATAGAGGCTGGCCTTCGATGGAGGATAGGGAATGGGCTTAAAGTTCGTATTTGGGAAGACAGGTGATTACCTAGACCTCACTCTTTCAAAGTTACATCTTTACCTTGTATCCTCCCGCATGACAGTACTGTCAATGCTCTCTTCGATTTATCTTACAATTCTTGGAATATAACATTGATTGAGGAGATCTTTTCCGAGGAAGAAGTGAGAATAATTTTATCCATCCCACTTGGGAATCAAACCGGAGATGATCATCTTATCTGGCACTTCGAAAGATCGGGTCTATTTTCAGTTAAATCGGCTTATAGATTGATTCGCGACTTGAAACGTATTGATGCTGAATCTGTATTTGGGGGTACGAGTTCGAGTATGTCGCAAGATCAAGGCTGGATATGGATTATGGCAGCACCTCCAAAGGTCCGTCTGTTCGTTTGGTGCTGCTGTTCGGGTGCTATTCCTGTACGCGAAAGGCTAAAACAAAGAAAAATTCCAGTAGAGAACTTTTGTCCACGCTGTAAACTTCATTCTGAATCTATTTTACATTGTCTTTTATATTGCACCTTTGCAAGACAGGTTTGGGCCCTTTCGAATCTACCCTACGCTAGCTACTGGTATGATGGTAATGAGGTGGAGAGTTGGCTGGTTCAAATTAAATCAAGAACTGATGCTAAGGATTTTGGTTGGGCAGCAATACTAATGTGGTGGATTTGGTTTGGAAGAAATAAATTGTTGTGGGAAAATGAAGACCTCCAACCTCTTGTCTTGATAACTCTTGCTCGGGACTTCTTTAACAGATTTCTAACTGCCTCTGTTCATACCCGGATCCCTCCACCGAACCGTACTTCAGGAAAATGGCAGCCGCCTCCCTGTCCTTTTGTCAAAATCAATTTGGACGCGGCCTTCTCCGGGGATGGTGAGTTGGTTGGGTTTGGTATGATCGCAAGAAATGGGGAAGGAGCGTGTATTGGCTGGAATACTTTGACACATAATCTTCCTCTTAGTCCCGAAGCTGCCGAAGCTACAGCAGCCCTTCGTGCGATTGAATTTGGTCTTGCCTCGGGTTGGAATCACCTGATTCTTGAAGGAGATTGTCTTACGGTCATGAAGGGAATCTCGAACCCATCAGCTTCAAATGGTGTTCTTGGTCATATTTTTTAAGGTATTTCGAACTTGGCTTCTCGAATGGAATCTTTTCGAGCTTTACACATAGTGTTATCTTATTCTTGTTTCCTAAAAAAAAAAAAAAAAAGAGTTGTATAATATTGGGATTTATGGGGTATGATTGTCAAAACAACAGTGCGGAATATAAAAAAAATTTCATACACCCACGTCCCTAGGATTTATTTACTAACACATATGAACAGGTTGAATACAATTTAGCAACAAATTACTAAATTTAAAGATGGTAAATCGAGATTTACCTCACCACAGGCAAGGTGGTGGTTTCTTCGGTCTTCTCTTTTTCGTTCACTAGAGCACCCCCTCCAGAGAATAGTCCACACTAGATGGATGGAATGACACCTTCAAATCCTTAGGCTTAGAACTGAAAGTGAAGGTTTGTCAATGGCAGATCTAGATCCAAAACTAGGTGAAGGAGAGAGGAAGAGGGAGAGGGGGCGGCTATGCTTGAGGGGGCGGCTAGGGTTGTTTTTTCACTTAGGGTTTTTGAGTCTCCACTTAGACTCCTTTATATAGCTACCTTCAAGGCCCCTTTGTGTGCAAGACTTAGTATGGGCCATTAATTAAATTGACCCATGTCTTGCATTAATTTAATTAAACCCTTTAATTAAATTAACCCAATTAATCCAATTAATTTTCTCCCACTTTAATTAATTCTTTAATTAGCATTTAATTAATTAGACTATCTAATTAATTATTTCTCTCTCAGATATAACTCTTTAATTCTTTTATTTGATTTAACCCTTTAAATCAAACCTTTCCTTAATTGACTGTCACTGTCCAACTGTATTGTGTGTGACCCTCTAGGTTCACCATCAATTGTCCGTAGGCCCACGACTTTCGTGATTTAATTAATGAGCAAACAATATTCAATTAATTGCTCCGATCAATAAACTCTTTTAATTGATCACTCCAGAATTAATCTCCCATTAATCAAGGAGTACCCACACCTCATGGTCGATGTCTAGCCACAAACCCATGAGGCCCAACTTCAGGTGAATTGACATTAGTGAACCTCACCTCTTATAAGTACCATGTACATACGGTCCCTCTAACGACTAATTTCCCGATCGAGACCTAGGTTGTGTGAATTAGTCAGCACCTCTAATTATCTCGATTCTGTACTTTCTAATTCTGGATAATAATTCCAATGTGACTGCTAAATTTGGAAACCCATTTCCAAATCCGTCACCGACCATGGCCATGGATTTCTAGGAATGTATTATCTAAGAACGCACAGGAAATTCTCTCATTCATTACAATGAGTCGGTAGATCCAATCTTGATGCTAACCACCCGCGTATACGACTGTACGTACCCAATGTAGGCGCACAATGGTCAGGCTATGTGACCGGCTCCTAAATCAAAGCACGCACACCCGTATACCGAATTCGCCCTAGCACCTCAAGTCTAAGGACTAAATCGTACACTGTTATAAGTCCTGAGAAACATCCCATCACTGATATGCTTTACACACTTCCACAATGGGTTTCTCTGTTCGGGTCGTTCGATGCGTTCGATCCCCTATCGAACCACCTAGTCATATGCACTGACATCAAATGTCTTGTTCATGAAACTCCACATATTCACTCCATGTGAATCATGCATAATCCTACAAGTCTTGATGATTCCTTCGATACCCCGTCTAGACAGGAATCTATGACTTGGAACACTTTTGAGATCACGACCTTAGAGACTGTTTCATGATTGCACTCAATACTGAAGTGAATCGTCCCATAGTCATGAGTGATCTCAGGGTTTCAACCAATCGCTTAAATGTGTTCGCGAAAGATGAAGTTGGCCATTAGTTTATCTTATGAAATAAATAAACTTTGCGTATTAATTAATAAATCAAAGATTCATTCAAGATAAAATAGTCCTATTACAAGCGATTGAGTTGGCTTGCTGGGCACTATCCTATCAATTTCCCACTTGCCCTAAAGCCAATCACAAACATTTCTAAGATCCATCTTCACAAGATGCTCTTCGAAAACTTTTTGCGATAGCGGCTTCGTTAGTGGATCAGCTACGTTATCTTTTGAGTCGACACGTTCCATTTGAATGTCTCCTCTACCAATAATTTCTCTAATCACATGGTATTTCCTCATCACTTGTTTGGACTGATGGTGTGATCTCGGCTCCTTTGCTTGAGCGATTGCCCCATTGTTGTCACAGAAGACTTCTATGGGCTCTGCAATGCTAGGTACTACATCCAACTTTTGGATGAAGTTTCTTATCTAAACACTTTCCTTTGTTGCATCCGATGCGGCAATATATTCTGCTTCAGTGGTTGAATCTGCAGTGGTGGACTGCTTGGAACTCTTCCAACTCACCGCTGCTCCGTTGAGGCAAAATATATATCCAGAATTGGATTTATAATCATCCACGTCAGACTGGAAACTCGAATCCGTGAATCCTTCGAGCTTCAATTCTCCATTACCACCGTAGACCAAGAACATATCCTTAGTCCTTCTCAGGTACTTGAGGATAGCCTTTACGGTGGTCCAGTGTTCCTCCCCGGGATTTGACTGGTAGCGGCTCATTACACTTAGAGCGTGTGCTACGTCAGGTCTTGTACATAACATCGCATACATTATGCTGCCTATGGCAGATGCATAAGGTATGAGAGACATTCTCTTCTTTTCTTCATCACTTGTAGGGCACATTGATTTAGAAAGAGAGATCCCATATCTCATTGGAAGCAATCCTTTCTTAGATTCTTCCATACTGAACCGTTTCAGTATAGTGTTAATGTACTGAGATTGGGAGAGTCTCAACATCTTCTTCGATCTATCTCTATAGATACGTATCCCCAATACGTAAGATGCGTCTCCCATATCTTTCATGGAGAATTGCGTGGATAACCACGCTTTCGTCTGCGTCAACGTTCTGATATCGTCTCCGATTAACAGAATGTCATCGACATACAACACAATAAATTGTACGAACCCCTATCGAATTTCTTGTACACACATGACTCATAAACGTTCTTGATGAAGCCAAAACCCTTTGATTGTCTCATCAAAACGTTTGTTCCAGGTTCGGGATGCTTGTTTTAGGCCATAAATTGACCTTTGAAGTTTGCAGACCTTATGCTCACTTCCTTTAGATGTAAAGCCTTTTGCCTGTTGCATAAAGATTTCCTTATCAATGTCTCCATTGAGAAAGGCGATCTTTACATCCATTTGCCATATCTCGTAGTCATACCACGCGGCTATGGCTAATAGTATCCGAATGGATTTTGACATCGCCACTGGAGAGAAGGTTTCCTCATAGTCTATACCAGGCCTTTGAGAATAACCTTTCGCCACAAGGCGAGCCTTATGAGTCAAAACTTCTCAATTCATTCCAAGCTTGCGCTTGAAGATCCACTTACAGCTTATAGGGACAGTTCCCTCAGGTGGATCAACCAAGGTCCATACCTTGTTGGAATGCATGGAATCCATTTCGGATTGCATGGCTTCCTGCAATGCACCCGAGTCTATGTCTGACATAGCTTCTTCGTATGTCCTTGGATCACCATCCAATTGATCGATCTCTTGGATAAAGCCATACCTTTCAGGCTCTCTACGAACTCGATCGGACCTTCGAAGTACTGGTGTACTAGATGGTTCAATAGGTTCAGGATTAACTCCCACTGTTTGTGGGGATGGGTCCACTTCCTGGACTTCATCAAGTTCTACGGACACCCCGCTTCTTTTAGTGAGGAAGTCATCCTCTAAGAAGTGGGCGTTCCTAGACACGAACGTCTTTCATTCTTTAGGGTCGTAGAACAAGTATCCAATGGATTCCTTTGGATACCCCACAAATTTGCACAAACTAGATCTCTGTCTAGTTTATCTCATTTCTTGTTCCTAACATAGGCAGGAGATCCCCATACTCGTAAATACGAGTATATGGGTGCTTTACCAAACCATTCTTGGTGTGGCGTCGTCGGCATCGACTTTGAAGGTACTATATTAAGTATATTTGAAGCCGTTAAGAGGGCTAAGCCCCAAAATGAAAATGAAAGATCAGCGAAACTCATCATGGAACGAACCATGTCCAACAAAGTTCGATTCCTTCTCTCAGACACACCATTCAACTGTGGTGTTCTAGGAGGAGTTCGCTGTGAGAGAATTCCATTCTCTACAAGATAATCGAGGAATTCTTGACTTAAGTATTCCCCACCTCGATCCGATCGAAGCGCCTTAATATTGTGTCCAAGTTGGTTCTCAACTTCTATTCGAAACTCTTTGAAACTTTCAAAAGCTTCGGACTTATACTTCATTAGGTACACATACCCAAAACAACTGTAGTCGTTTGTGAAGGTTATGAAGTATGAGAATCCTCCTCTTGCACTGACACTCAGTGGTCCACAAACATCGGTATGGATCAAATCCAAGGTTTGTTTGGTTCGCCCCGGTTTCCCAGTAAAAGGCGTTTTGGTCATCTTTCCCTTGAGACAGGACTCGCAAGTTGAGAGATCATCTAGGTTCTGTATTTCAAGAGCCCTAGAGGAAACCAACTTTTGAATTCTACTCTTGGATATATGTCCAAGCCTAGCGTGCCTTAACTGTGGACTATTATCATCTTGTTTTCTTTTCTTTGATTGAATGTGCAATATGTTAGAATTAGTTGGTTCAAGGGAATAAAGACCATCTATTAAAGTACCACTAGCATAAGTAAAACCACTTTTTATTATGCTAAATTTTCCATTAGAAATGGAAAAACAAAAACCATCATTATCCAACAAAGGAATCGAAATAATGTTTTTGATAATCGTCGGTACGTACAAACAGTCTTTTAAAACCAAAGTAAAATTCCCTAAAACTAATTCAACGTCCCCTATGGCCCCTGCCGCAACCCTTGCTCCGTTTCCAAAGCGCAGGATCCTATCCCCAGGTTTAAGAGGTCTTACTGCTCCCATCACCTGCAAATCATTGCAGATATGAGAACCAGCTGCGGTGTCTAACACCCATGATGCACAGTTAATCGAAATATTAACTTCAATAAAGAAAATACATTTGGCTACCGTTTTAAGGTAGTTAGGGCAGTTCCTTTTCCAGTGCCCTGCTTTCTTGCAGTGGAAACATTCATCTTCTGGGCTCTTTCTCTTTTTCTCGACAACCTTCTTGGTTGTTTTGGAAGAGAACACTTTCTTCTTCTTCTTGCCCTTCTTTGGCTTTGCAGCCTTGGGTTGCTCAGCAATCAAGACAGACTTTTCCTTCTTAAGGGTAGCTTCTGTCGTTACCAACATGTTGGTCAGTTCGTGAAGAGCGAGATTTCTCTCTTCCATGTTGAAATTCAACACGAACTGATCAAATGAGCGTGGTAGAGTATGGAGTAATAGGTCAGTTCTAAGATCAGCATGCAAGTCTACTTCCAAGTTCCCTAATTTTTCAATCAGATTAAAGAAACGAAGACAGTGATCTTTCACACTTGAACCCTCAGCCATTCTCAGATTAAACAACTCCCTTGTCCTCTTGAACCTTTCGGTCCGAGACTTTTCTCCAAACATATTTCGGAGATGGAGAATTATATCTGCAGCATGAAGCATCTTAGCATGCTGTTTCTGCAGCTCATTGGTCATTGATGCTAGCATTAGGCAACGAACCTGAATATCATCATCAACCCATCTAGCATGGGGGGCTCGTTCCTCTTCCGAAACTCCTTCCGAAAGTGCTCCAGGCATTGGGGCATCGAGAACATAGCTCCGACGATCGGAGTCGAGGACTATCCTCAAATTTCTTAGCTAGTCGATAAAAATTGATCCGTTCAGTTTGTTAGTGTCAAGGATGATAGATAATGGATTCTTAGACATTTTCGCAAAATGATCTACAAAATAGAATGATAACGTTCAGCTGACTGATCTAAATTAATACTTATAATTAACGACTATTGGACTTGTTATCGAAAAAGTTCTCCCACTATTTTCTCGAAACAATTACCCCTTCAATTGTTCGGGAAATCTTATTTCCTAGCAGGTCTTGACGTCCCAGCAGACATTAATTGCACCCACGACTCGCGGCCATACAATTAATTCCCTAGGTAGGTATACTATTACCAATTGTGTCCCTACACAACCTTCAAGCTATTTTGCCTCGATTTTCGCACTCATCTAGCACTGCTACATCATGACTGGTACTACTCGTTAAGTCTAACCCATCAATCTTGATGAGCAACTGGCCCGGTCATGAAATCCCCATAACTTGGTTATGGTCGATGTTTATGTCCCGACCAGTCCCCATCCTTGTCAAGTTTAGTTAAAAACGAGAATCAAGGAGTTTCGCGTATTGTCTCTTTCTTCGACTCGGGTGCCAGACTCTGGATCACCTTAATCGATAAGTGGACAACTCACGCTAGTTCCTATTGATGGAAGGCTTGGATCTTAAAACTTCATTTTAAAGTATCCAATATGACTTAATATAATTATCAAGAGGGGGTTTTCGGGTTTAAGAGTTTGAGGTAACTCTACTCGAGATCTCACCGTTCCAGTTATGCATTATCTTCTATTTACGATCTAAAATACTAGCGCGTATCACCATACATGCTAAAATATAAATACGTAAATAAAAAGAACATACACACCTAGCATGCATGCTACCACAGTATGTTTTCGATCGGGAGCCTCCTATGCGGGCCATCATCGAGCCAAAGATGATGGTCCTATTGGTCAATCTAATTGGGTTTCAAAGAGGCCTACTCTATTACACATTTTACCATGCATACATGGCCTTCAGTCTTCTTGGGCTCCCACCTTGTTTGTAACGGGCCTCCATCCTAAACTATTTAAAACAGTAAAGCCCTATCTATTACAAAGGCTCAAAGTGGCCCAAAAACTCAAGGCTCGCAGGCCCAATAAAATCAACAAATTAAAAAATAACCAATCACATCTACCCTTAGGGTCAAGGCTCGGCTCGGCTCGATCGAAAACCACGTAAACAGTTCACGTAGAGCAAGAAACAAGCAAAACACATTTTCTTATTTCTTATCATATTTTAAAACTCCTTTTAAAATTGCCTTAAGATTCTAGTTTTAAAACTCATTTTAAAACAATCCATAAAATTTATTTTAAAACCCCTTTTAAAACAGCTT
This sequence comes from Penstemon newberryi var. newberryi, assembly GCA_030819805.1. Taxonomy (NCBI): domain Eukaryota; kingdom Viridiplantae; phylum Streptophyta; class Magnoliopsida; order Lamiales; family Plantaginaceae; genus Penstemon; species Penstemon newberryi. Next base: position 31,903,882 of record JAUALY010000006.1, on the reverse strand, counting down.
CTTTGATTCTTACTTTAGTCCCCACTAATTATAATAAAAATTAACTTTCCGGATATACTAAACCCTTTTAGTGCACAAAACAGTTTCTGTTTTTCAACTTTTGAAAAATGCAGTTAGGACCCTGAATTTTCGAAAATCACATTTTGACCCCTCAACTTTTGGAAATTACAAATCAGCCCCAAAATTTCCAGAACATGCAAATTGGACCAGCAAGCAGAAAATTAACAAAATTTCCAGAAACTTTTGTTTAATGCAAAACAGACCCCTGAATTTACGGTAATTGCAAAAACAGCCCCAAACCATTTCATAAACTGCAAAACAGTCTAGATTTTGAAAAATTCCAGAAATTACAATTTGGGCTAGAATTGCAGAAAATGAAAATTTTACTTTCTGTCCACAGATTTTACAAAAATCGCAATTTGCAAACAAGCCCTCAAATTTTCGGTAATTACAGATTTGGCCCAAAACCGAAAAGTGCATACATCCGAACATTTAATTTATCATAACAAGCAAGAATCAAAAATCAGAACACAACAAACACATATATCCATATATTTTGATGTGTTCAGGCCTATTCATATGTGCATAATAAATTTGGCTCTGATACCACTGTTGGGATTTATGGGTATGATTGTCAAAACAACAGTGCAGAATATAAAAAAAATTCATACACCCACGTCCCTAGGATTTATTTACTAACACATATGAACAGGTTGAATACAATTTAGCAACAAATTACTAAATTTAAAGATGGTAAATCGAGATTTACCTCACCACAGGCAAGGTGGTGGTTTCTCCGGTCTTCTCTTTTTCGTTCACTAGTGCACCCCAAGTGTTGTGCCTCCATAGAATAGTCCACACCAGATGGATGGAATGACACCTTCAAATCCTTAGGCTTAGAACTGAAAGTGAAGGTTTGTCAATGGCAGATCTAGATCCAAAACTAGGTGAAGGAGAGAGGAAGAGGGAGAGGGGGCGGCTATGCTTGAGGGGGCGGCTAGGGTTGTTTTTTCACTTAGGGTTTTTGAGTCTCCACTTAGACTCCTTTATATAGCCACCTTCAAGGCCCCTTTGTGTGCAAGACTTAGTATGGGCCATTAATTAAATTGGCCCATGTCTTGCATTAATTTAATTAAACCCTTTAATTAAATTAACCCAATTAATCCAATTAATTTTCTCCCACTTTAATTAATTCTTTAATTAGCATTTAATTAATTAGACTATCTAATTAATTATTTCTCTCTCAGATATAACTCTTTAATTCTTTTATTTGATTTAACCATTTAAATCAAACCTTTCCTTAATTGACTGTCACTGTCCAACTGTATTGTGTGTGACCCTCTAGGTTCACCATCAATTGGCCGTAGGCCCACGACTTTCGTGATTTAATTAATGAACAATCAATATTCAATTAATTGCTCCGATCAATAAACTCTTTTAATTGATCACTCCAGAATTAATCTCCCATTAATCAAGGAGTACCCACACCTCATGGTCGATGTCTAGCCACAAGCCCATGAGGCCCAACTTCAGGTGAATTGACATTAGTGAACCTCACCTCTTATAAGTACCATGTACATACGGTCCCTCTAACGACTAATTTCCCGATCGAGACCTAGGGTGTGTGAATTAGTCAGCACCTCTAATTATCTCGATTCTGTACTTTCTAATTCTGGATAATAATTCCAATGTGACTGCTAAATTTGGAAACCCCTTTCCAAATCCGTCACCGACCATGGCCATGGATTTCTAGGAATTATCTAAGAACGCACAGGAAATTCTCTCATTCATTACAATGAGTCGGTAGATCCCATCTTGATTCTAACCACCCGCGTATACGACTGTACGTACCCAATGTAGGCGCACAATGGTCAGGCTATGTGACCGGCTCCTAAATCAAAGCACGCACACCCGTATACCGAATTCGCCCTAGCACCTCAAGTTTAAGGACTAAATCGTACTCTGAGAAACATCCCATCACTGATATGCTTTACGCACTTCCACAATGGGTTTCTCTGTTCGGGTCGTTCGATGCGTTCGATCCCCTATCGAACCACCTAGTCATATGCACTGACATCAAATGTCTTGTTCATGAAACTCCACAAATTCACTCCATGTGAATCATGCATAATCCTACAAGTCTTGAAGATTCCTTCGATACCCCGTCTCGACAGGAATCTATGACTAGGAACACTTTTGAGATCACGACCTTAGAGACTGTTTCATGATTGCACTCAATACTGAAGTGAATCGTCCCATAGTCATGAGTGATCTCAGGGTTTCAACCAATCGCTTAAATGTGTTCGCGAAAGATGAAGTTGGCCATTAGTTTATCTTATGAAATAAATAAACTTTGCGTATTAATTAATAAATCAAAGATTCATTCAAGATAAAATAGTCCTATTACAAGCGATTGAGTTGGCTTGCTGGGCACTATCCTATTATATAATGGGTCGACCTCATTCTTGTTGTATTTATAAACTGGACATTATATTTGTCACAAGTCTCATTTTTTATATTTCACTTAAGTGTAATAAAAAAAAATTGTGCTTACTTATGATACATTTCAGGTTGGCAAAATACAACAAGAATACAACAAGAATGAGGTCGACCCATTACTTATGTTGACTGATAATTCTACCCCATAACATTTCAGGTTGGCAAAATAAATTCGACAAAAAATATATTTTTTTAAAATAAATTTTTAATATAATAGTATTAATATATTTAATATTTAATAAAATAATAGTTATATATTATTAATAAATATTTATACGTGTGGACCAATTTGAAATTTTTTTTTAAATCCGACAAAAAATGTGGACTAAAATTGTCAGTAAATTTGGAGATATGTGATTATTTTGCCAACTTGAAATGTTATTGGGTAGAATTGTCAGTCAACATAAATAATGATATCAATTTTGCAATGACACCTAACTACAACGTCATCAGTTAGCATCAATTTTTAACGGTGGTACCAAAAGTGATTCGATTTCGTAAATTTTGGTACCAAATGTGTCAGCCTCGATTTTTATGGTACCACAAGTGATAATCGACATATAGTTTGGTTCCACAAGTGCAATTCTCTCAATTATTTTGTATCTAGAACCGCTATATGTATATTGCCTTGCCTCTGCTCACATTGGTATTCATGTCTTAGATCTGACTTAATAATTATTTAGGCGCATCGAACTCATTAAATAAGAACCTCTCACAGCATGGATTCGAACATGAGTTCGCTACTTTGTAGTGACTAGTCTCTTTTACTAGACCAATCACTTGTTGGTTGCTCACATTTATTTGATTTCGGAATTGGTCTAGGATTTCAAAACTTCATTTGAGTTTGCTTTATAGGAATACTGGGGGTGCTAAAATATTAACTAAATAATAGTAGTTAGTGAGTATTAAAAAATCTGACATATGATTTGAATTAAGTTTTGATTATTGAGATTTGTGGAAAAAATTAAATGATTTGTCAAATCACTTATTTATAGAATTATAAATAATAAAGTATCTTGATACCTAAGACCATCTCCAATGGTGTAAGTTAAACCTATAAAAACCAAGACTTAAAAAAAACCTTCCAATGCACACATTTTGGAAGGTTAAAATTTAGGATGACTCAAATATAGTCTCGTATTTGAGACAACTTTCAAGTCTAGATAACATATGTAAAGAGACAGAAAACATAAATTATTTTTCATTTGTTTAATTTGTTTTCATATGTTTATAAATAAATATTTACATAATTTCATTTCTATACTTTTATGTAAATAAATTTATTTTGCAATTTTTTTATCATCATGAAAACTATACTTCTATGTAGAAAATTGTTCACTTTTTTTATAATTCAAGAATAAATATTTCATATTCACTACTTTCTAATTCATGTGTCAAGATTCTTTTCTTTTATCATCATGATAACACTACTTTTTTGTAGAAGTAGGGCCAAAATATGATTTGGTACAAAGATATAACCTAAAAAATAGTTTAACAAAAAAATAATTTTTTTACATCAGAATATGCAAAAAGATAAATTAAGATTGTCTAACAAAAAATAAACTTAAAAAAAGTTAAGCAAAACAAATATTTAGCAGTTATTATAATTTGGAATCCTAGAGAACTAAAATTTGAGTTTTCAGGGTTGGGGGAAAAAATCTTATGTATAGATGAATAGTGATAGAGGATAAAATATGGATTTAGTCTCCCGACCATTGGAGATGGTCTAATGTTTATGTAAAATAATCTCGATTTGCGTAATATTATTGATTTGGATTTTAGCAAAGTGGTTTGAGAAATAAGGTGGATGTAGTTTTTTTTGAAGAGTTTATGTTGTAGCATGTAGGTGTAAGATATGTAAGACTTTATGCCAAATCATATTTGTTATGTGAAATAAGTTGTGTAAGAGGTAAATTACTTTATGTCAAATCAACGTAGAGTTTGTGTAGTTTTTTTTTTTTTTTTGAGATAAAAAATTAATTGTTTGTTTGACTTTTCAAGAGAGTAGTTTGAAAAAATTGAGAGCATTTAAATTTATTTGAGAAAGTAAAAATGGTGTTTGTCAGAGTTTTCCGAAAATGCGATTTTTAAGAAAAAGTGCCAAACAAAGCAGGCCAATGCCACTATGTGTCTCACAATATGTTTCGGGATTCTACACACATAAACAAAACGTAGCAAATAAATTAAATAACAAAGTATAAATTAAATAACGCAGTATAATTATTAGAATTCTCTTATATTTGTTTATTTTTGCACATATGCTAATTTTCTGTTAAAGACTAACACCCCTAGATTTTTAAACAAATATTCTTTATTTTACCCTTAATGTTTAATTTTTTTCTAATGTAATTGATCAGTGATTTAATGGGTCAACCCACTTTACAATATTCTAATAAGAATAAAAAATTAGTGATTGTTATTTCAAAAAAAGTACCGAATAAAAAATAAACATTGAAATATTTCGAATAAAAACTACTTAGCATTCTATATATACAATATGTAAATATATATGATATATATATATGAAAAGAAACTCATATATTTTACTAAAATAAACAAATAAACTTAATTTTTTTTTTGGTAAAATACAAATAAACTTATTACTAGTATAATATACATACAAAATTATATTCTTTCTATTTTTTAAAAATTATGTAGACATGTCACATTTTTGCAAGTTCTATTTATCAAAATATTCACTCAGTAAAAAGGAAATATTTATCAAAATATTATACTATAAAAGAAAATGAGTATTCTTGTCTTAACAATAATTAAAGATCATACGCACTAAAAATCATTCTCATTTGAGGAGAGTGGGATACACTTTCGTTATAAACTAACTAGCATATCCTCATAGTGCATCTCCGCATCCTTTAATTTGTTCATCACACGTTCTCACATTCATTAAATTTTTAAGAACAAAAATTAAAGATTTCTTTATTAGGAGAAAGTAATATTAAATTCTATTTAAATGATGTAATGTTATAAGTGAAGAAGTCAAAAAGTTATGTAATTAAGGGCAAACTAGAAATATAAAAAAATTGTTATAATTGACATAACTTCTCTTTTTAATAGTATAGATGACGATGAATATCCAAGGTGGTTGGGTCAAGTGGTAGTGGCTTGCGATCCCAGACTTGAAACTCAAGTTCAAATCCTATTGAAGACACCACACTGGAGAATGCTCTCTTCGGTCTGAGCTGTAATTACATAATTTAGTAGATAAAAAAAAGGCGATGGATAGAGAAGATGATTTTAAAAATTATGCAATTAAATTTATAAAAAAAGGTCACATGTGAATCAATCAAATTACTCTAAATACAAAGAATTACTAATTTCGATACTAATAATAATATTAGAAGAATAATCACACTAGCGGGATTGGAATCCAAAACCTCTATGTTATGGGGTCTCAGCTTTTTCACTAGACTATCAGCTCATTGGCTCACATGTATTATTTAATTTAGGGTAAATTACGAAAATCCCCTGTGATTTGTTACTATCTTACAATTGACCCATTACCCCTGAAAAGTTTCAACTTTGCCCTTAGGGGTTATTTGTAATGATTGTAATATCTTTAAAAAAAAATACTTGGGTGTTAATTCTAATATCTCATAAATTATGAAATTGATAACAATATATTTACCACCAAAAATTTGATAAAATTGTATAATTGCCCATAAGTTTCAAAAAATACTAAAAAAGACTTTATTTTTACATATTTATTAACAATTTAATTTTTATAATAATAAATTAAACAAAATTTAATTAATAATATTTTATAAATAAAAGAAATTTATTTACAAATTTCATTATTATAAACAAAAAAAGTAAATTAAAAAAATTATATTGTATTAATAAATTTAATATTTAAAAAAATAATATATTTTAAAAATAAAATATAATTTTTTTAATTTACTTTTTTTGTTTATAATAATGAAATTTATTAAATTATTATTATAAACATAGAAAATGATTTATTCAATTAAATGTGTAAATAAATTTCTTATATTTATTATATATAAGAAATAAAATTTTGTTTATTTTATTATTATAAAATTAAATTGTTAGTAAATATGTAAAAAAAGATTAACTTATGTGCAATTAATCAATTTTATCAATTTTTTGGTGGTAAATATATTGTTATCAATTTCATAATTTATGAGATATTAGAATTAACACCCAAGTATTTTTTTTTTAAAGATATTACAATCATTACAAATAACCCCCTAGGGCAACGTTGAAACTTTTCAGGGGTAAGGAGTCAATTATAAAATGGTGACAAACCACTGGAAAATTTTCGTAATATCTAATATGTGATGGGGATTTTCATAATTAGCCCTTACCTCAGGGGGTATTCGTTATTTACCCTATATTTTTTTTTGGCCTTATTTTAACCTGATAGGCATGATATTATTGAGATCTAAAGGTAACGAAGCCAACCCAAAAAATAATGTCAAATGGAAGTTGATGTTGATATTGATTTTTTTTAGACCTCGTTGTCATAATTTCACTTGCCGCCAAACCATTATCTTTACCATTGGTTAATTTAACTAGAACTTACCATTATCGTCATTTGCTTAATTAATGGCAATTTTCTTACCCTTTTCTAGAAGTTGAAAGCAAATATTCAACCTAACCCTTATTATCGATATTAGAAAATATAAAAAGAAAACAAAATGAATACACAAACTTAAAAAAGTATTCTAAAAACTTGGGGCCAAAAGCATAATTTATAGATCACCGCACCAGAAGTGTTCAATGTCCAATACTGTGGACTAAAAATGCAATTTTACTAAATTTGAACCTTTCATGCATAAAACGTCTTCTGGACTTCAATCAAGGACGGACCCACGTAAAGGTTAGTTGGGTCTATAGCCCCACCGAAATATTTTATATATCTATGTATATAATAATTACTTTGGCCCAATGGTTTGGGCAATGCAAGAAGGAGATTATGGTCCAGAGTTTGATACCCAAGAGCCACAATTTTTTTTTTCCAAGGTTTAATCCCTTTCGAGGTGGGTTGGGCACATTAAATGGATACCTCTCCCAATAGGAATTCAAACCTGAGTTCTCGCTACTTTGTAGTGACTAGTTTCTTCCACTAGACCAATCACATGTTGGTCAAGAGCTATTTTCTTGTTCCTTTTTTCTTTCTTAGCAATTATGTTTTTGATCAATAATTTCAGTTTGTTCCTTTTTTCTTTCTTAACAATTAAGTTTTTAATCAATAATATCATTTTCTTCACAAGATAAGTACTTTGGCCTATTGATTTGAGTGAAGCAAGAATATGAATGAGGTTCAAAGTTTAAAACCTAAGAGTTGCACTTCCCCATTCATTTTTGTCTCTGTCTTAACAATTGTTCTTAAATTAATATATTTTTATTTTTGTTCTTTCTTGATAAAATTTCTTTCTTAATAGCAATCAAGAGAATTTGATTTTTTTTAATAATACGTTTCTTCTTTGTATTTTTTTATTTAATATATTACTACACGAATTCCCCCCTCCCCCACCAAAAAAAAAAAAAATGATCTAGCTCCGTCACTGGTTATTGTGGACCGATTTCAAGAAATAAAAAATGGGTTTGGTCAATTGTGAATGTAATTGGTTTCATTCGAAATTGTAAATAAGATAGTAGATGTGTTGAGTTTTTTTGGGGGTCATATAACGGAGTATCATATGTAATCAAAGTAACTTTTGGAGGTTATTTTTGTCAAACTTCACCTCCTCTTTTTTGTATTTCCTCGTATATTTTCTTGTAGATAAAATATAATTTTTAAGTTTGACAGTTTGATTAGATTTTTTTCTTCATATTTCGATTATTAAATTTATTATAGAGTTTTAGCCCCCGCTTCACCAAATTCCTGGATCCACACTTCAATCACAAGTAATTTTGTGCTACATATTAAACCCTCAGAGCCTTTAAATAGGAAAGACGACATTAATTAAGAAGGAACCGTTGAGGAAAAAGAAAGGACTACTTAAGAATGATACCATAAAAGAAAAAAAATCATGATTTAAACGGGTGAATTTCATTAATTTTGAATTTTATTTTTGCTGAATATCCAAGTTTACCGTATTTTTTTTGTTTCCCAAATGTTTAATCACTTTCGAGATGCGTCTCCCTACATGAATTTGAATTCTATTTTTTCTAAACATCCAAGTTCACCATACTAAAAAACACATACTATTATTTAATACTTGACGCTAGATAAATAATTATTTACACGAAAACATACTATTAAGTAGTATTTCTTCATATTTGAAATTAATAATAAATATCTATGAATTAATTTTGACTATATTTTACTAGGTAAATGATATTTATTTATTTTTGGTTTCTGAAAGTAATTCAAGTCTTAGACCTAATTAAATTCCTTTCAAGACGCTTTCAAACATATTATGTGGATATATTTTTTAGTGGAGATTTCAACTCGTCATATTGTGAATTTAGTCTCTTCCATTAAATCAAAGACTCGTTGGTAAAGTAATTGAATTATACAAACGAGGGAAAAATACTTTTAATATCAAACATTAGTCCAAAAAACATATTTAATACCAAACTTTTCGAAAAAATACATTTCATACAATGATTCACATCTTCTTGACACATTTAGTTTTGCCGTCAATTTTGGGACAGAATTCAGCACGTGCCGCTCACGTATCCGTTAAGTTAACAATGGTGGGTCTTTAAAACTTGTGTCTGTTTTCCCTCCCTTTGTCAACTTAACGGGCACGTGTTGAATTACTCCTAACATTGACGGCAAAATTAAATGTGTCAAGAGAGTGTGAATCATGGTGTGAAATGTGTTTTTTCGAAAAACTTGGTACCAAATATATTTTTTGGACTAAAATTTGGTATCAAAAGTATTTTCCCCTCTTATACAAACACTGAAATAGTTTCTCTCGTAAGTAGTCATAATTGTGGTAGATGTGTACTGGAACTAAAATTTACTTGTAGTTTTCCGAAAATTTTATAATTTTAGTATAGTCAAAAATGGATTTGAGGAAAATAATAAAGAGAACAACCATTTGGCATACATTATAAATTTCGAAAGACTCAATGGATCGGATCATGCTCGACTTAGATTTGACTTCATTTATGTTGGATCAAATTCATGTTGAATTTAGATCTTGGTCGGATCTAAATTTATCGAGTCCAATTGATCTTGATCAGATCTAAATTTATCGAGTCCAGCGGATCTTAGTTGGATTCAGTCGGATATCGGATCTAATAAAATATTTAATTTTAAAATTTACATCAGTTATGTTTTTGAAAACAAACTTCTAATAAATGTTATTAATATTACTTATTTTAATAAAATATTATGTATATATATAAATTTTTCATGTATATTATCGGATACGGATCTTTAACAGATCTAATCAACCTAGATCCATATTCTTTCCAGAAATATTGTTTTATTTGATATATAATTAACTCTTGAAAATATGTTTGTTGAGTTTAGCCATTTTTCAAATATGTAAAAAATTATTAATTAATTGATAAAATTTATTTATATTTTAGTATACAAAGTAATAAAATATTATCTATAATATATTTTACAATTTAAAATTTGAACAATAAAATACAATAGTTATCTAAAATTTAAATGTTGACTATTGGATGGAGTAGAACCTATTATCTAAAACACTGTTCACTATCTAAAATATGAATTTATATTTTGATTTTAGATGTTATTGATGGAGATGGTAACATCACAATATATAATTATATATCAATATACAAATAATACATGGTCATAGGAAAGACTTTTGGGGCAAGCATTTGTTGCCCTGAATCTTCGGGCATCCAAATTAAAGATTCTACCACACACTGACCTTTCAAGCCTGAATTGTGGATTAATCAGATTCCCTTGCTTTCAGATATGTTTAACTGGACCATATGAAAATAATTTTATATGCACAAGTTTGATATTTAGCTAGATTAGAAATATGATTGTTACATTAATTTTAAGGGGTTATTTGCATTTTATGGTATTTGTGTTAAAAATCTAGGGAAAAACTCTTTTCATACCAAGCTTTTATCAACTCAATATTTTTCATATCAAACTTTTTAAAAAAATACATTTCATACTACAATTTTAGAAATTTGGACACTTTTGTATTTTCAGTTAAAAGTTGGGCGGAATAACACGCGTGTGCAACACACGTACACGTGCCCGTTAACTTCAGAAACAAGGGAAAAACACTTTTCATACCAAACATTAATCAACTCGACACTTTTCATACCAAGCTTTTTCAAAAAAACACATTTCATACTACAATTTTAAAACTTTGGACACTTTTGCATTTTTCGTTAAAAATTGGATGGAATAACGCGCGTGTGAAACACGCACCTGTTAACTTCATAATCAGAGGGAGAAAATCAGGTGCTTATAGAATGAAATAAATGGAGGAATTGTGTTGTTGTATTAGAATTCACCACATGGTTTGGGCTAAGTTCACTCACATTGCTTTATTTGATTTTTGTTGTATGCTTGTAGAGGAAATTAATGGAGGAATTTTTGTTGTTGTATTAGAATGCACCACATGGTTTGGGCAAAGTTCACTCACTTGGATTGGTCTAACTCAACCTCAAATGCTAGCTTGTAAGGTGAGGGTTGCCCAAGACCTTATAAAGTGGAGTTAACTATGATTTTCAATCAATGTAAGATATTTAGTCTCAATACTCCCCCTTCACGTGTGGACATGTTGAATGTGTGGGTGAAACAAGCCCAACACGTGACATATTAAAGTCCAACCTTGCGGATTACAACATGTGGACCCCAACACACGAATAATGACCGTCCAGACCTTTTGTTAACTGGACGAAGAATGACAACCCAGACTTTTGTTATCTGGGCGAAGTGTATGGGTGAAGAATAATCCCATCATGCGAAAAAGGAGGAGCAATCACGGAATGAGGTTGCCCACTTCAACCTGGGTCTCTGATACCATATTAGAATTCACTGCATGGTTTGGGATAAGTCCACTCACATGGCTTGGGCCTAACTCAACCTCAAAAGCTAGCTTATAAGGTGATGGTTGCCCAAGACCTTATAAAAGTGGACTTAACTATGATTTTCAACCAATGCGGGACATTTAGTCTTAAATATGTTGTATGGTTTGGTAGAAGGAAAGAGAAAGGAAATTAATGGAGGTTTGGTACAAAAAAAGAGAGAGAAAATTAATGGATGAATGGCGTGTAAGAAGGAGAAAAAATGGAGGGAAATGTTGTATAAGGAGGGGAAAATTAGGTCTTCCCTGCCCAAATGCAATTACCCTGCCCAAAATTAATTCACACGTGCTCAACACGTGATTTCCCCCCCTCTGTTTATGAAGTTACACGAGCATTATTCCATCCAATTTTTAACGGAAAATGCAAAACTGTCCAAAATTCTGAATTTTGGTAGGAAATGTGTCTTTCATAAAGCTTGGTATGAAAAGTGTCGAGTTCATAAATGTTTGGTATGAAAAGTATTTTTCCCTCATTTTAGAAGTTAACAGGCTCGTGTTGCATATGCGCGTTGCCCATACCATTACCGTAGATATTGTATCAGCAGAAGCAAAATACACGTCCTGCATTTGTTATGGAAAAATATACGAGTTATTCTTGTCCAAGCCGTGTTTTACATACATGTAACTCTATGAAATATTAATTATATAGGATTCCCTGTACTATTAAATATTTGGCACGAAACTCCCTATCAAAATTAATAGTCTACTTTTTCAAAATGGGGATGGGGGGTGGGGATTCAATTATTTAATAGTACAGGGGAAATATATGCAATAAATATTTGTATCGTGTAGGTTTCATGTAACACAGGAAATATCTTGTATTTTCCTCAACACAATCAGTATCATAAATTTAAAACTTAAATACCTCATATTAAGAAAAAAATTATAAGCCTAAAAGAATTCCTCTTGCATATATAGTTCTTGAAAATAGAAAGAAACAAAAAACTAAACATAAATGAGTGATTGAGTTGTTTTGTCCGGGGATACAATAAAGATAATAACATTAGTTGTCTTTGTTCCATAATTAAGTCTACTCATATCTAATCGTTATAAGTTTTTAAATTCAACGAAATAAGACATTCATATATGGTACATACGCTATATATGCTTGTACTTTAGATTCTAACTAATGAGCATTTAAAATGAGTACTTACCCCCAAGGACTACTTTGATGTGATCCTCTCCTCTCAATTGATGCAAGATGTCGATTACATCATCGTCTGTCGTCTTTATCTTATTTGGGTCAAGGTGATCGTCGATAAGTTGTTGATAGAACATATCCCACTCCTTGAAAATCTTATCAATAGGCTTAATCCCACTTTGCACCCTAAAATGTATCAGTTTGATACTTTGCACCTTTAAAATAAATCAATCCAACTTCGCACCCTCAAAAGATATATTTTCTTTTACTTTGCATCCTAGGTGAATTTTAGACCAAAAAGCAGGGGTATTTTTGCCACTCTCTTCAAAAGTCAGCATATCTTCCATCCAAAATGTACTAATGTGAGATTCATATGCATTAAGAGCAAAATTAACATATTAGCCATTAAAATAACTCCCAAAAAAACATAAAAAAAAATGAGACGTCGCATGTTGTAAATATAAATTTGAAAAGACCGATATCAAATGATATTTTTTACCATGTTGGAGTTTAGGGATCCTTGTGCTATTTGAATGCACGAAGCTCTAATATATATATATATATATATATATATATATTGTTACATAGACTTTAATATATTATATTCCGTATGGAATAAAATTTTAACCAACTACGTCAATTTTTTAGCTCAACTACAAGAATAACGCCATTTTTTATGGATTTTCTGACAAATTTGTCAATGCGAAACCGAAATTTTTTGTTGAAAAATATTGTGTCGAAATTTTTTTTGATGAATTTTTCGAGGGATAAGTATTTTCGACGGTCGTTCCAACTTATTTCTTGGCGCTATATTTACTTAAACTTCACCACTTTACGGTAAAAACAAGACTATGTTTAATTTTTCTATTGATATTATATTTTCTTATTTCAAGTTATATAAATATTTGTTTAGAATAATATTTATTGTAGGTCGAGTATTAATTAATTATAAGTAAAGTATTCATTTGATTGCCCTCCAAAATGATTTTTTTCAGAGTTATTTTAATGGGTAATTTATTAATTTACTCATAATTATACATGAATCTCACATTAGTGTATTTTGGAGGGAATATATGTTGATTTTTTAAGAAAGTGTCAAAAATATCCCTATTTTTTAGCTTGAAATTCACTCAGGGTATAAAGTGTCAAATTGATATATTCTCAGGGTGCCAAGTGAGGCTAAGCCGTTTATAAAATAATAAAATTAGAAAAGTATATATATAACTATTATTAGTTTTATTAGAACAAATATATAATAAATTAGAAAAGAAACTCATACATTTGACTAACGGAAATGGATAAGATGGAGTTTTGTGGAAAAAGTAAATGATAAATAAAAATCAAACAAGAAAGCATTTTGATGCTATAAAATAGTATAAAAGGGGGTTTCGTGTATGTTTCGTTAAATATAGGGGTATTTCATGTAGTTTACCTTTATTAGGTGGTACGTGGTTCGTGCCGGATCCCTACCCAGATTATGCCAAAGGCCCAGTTGAAAGTTGCTCGACTTTACTGGTTGTGCGCGTCACTATTTAGTAGTGACAATAATTAGGATAACGACGTGAAATACGGGTAGAGGTGTAATCGAACTGAGTAGTGTTGAACGATACATTGTTTAAAATTGATTTGAATTTTATCGAACTTGAAATTTTGTACTTGAGCTCGGTTTTATTATTCAACGAGTCGAACTCAAACGATCTAGTGGCAATTTTGGTGTCAATTGAAGCCCAATTTCAAAATTGGCCCGAAATTCCCCTATATGTGATAACTCTGTGAGAACAGTGTTATCAAGTCTATTTCCTTTACTTGTTGGTTTACTTTTATTCGAGTTTTGGTAGAATCTTAGTCAATTATAGTTAGTTTGCGTTTGGTTTGTTCGAGTCATGGTTTATTTATTTTGTGCATGAATTGAGGTATTTTCCTATATATTGTGTTCATATTGTAGGCCAACGTTAATGTGAACCTAAGGACATGATTGACAGTGAAGAATGATGAAAAAATGATCCAACGAAGTCAAGTAGTGCAACAACGAAGATGGAAAAAACTGCCAGAAATGTTGTTGTACACTTCGAGGACGATAACTCTTTCAAGGAAGTTCCAATTGATTTGAAATTCAACTATACTGTAGAGGAAGGAGTTAGCTAGAACACAGATTTTACGGATCTTGATTTGGAGTTCGTAGCTGAAAGTTATGCCACTTGCAAAACTGTTGCGCAAAGCTGACGCGATTTTCAGCGGAATTTTTAGAAAAAACTTGGACCCAAAGTCTCCTACTAGGTCTCAACTTGGTAGATCTATTTAAGGACTTCTAGGTCACGAAATTACACATCTTTGATCAGTTTTGAACATACTTTTCTCATAAAATACACTTAGAACATCAAAGATCTAAAAAGAGAGAAGTCTTGAAGATCACCGAAGCAAGAAGAATACAATATTGAAGATTCATCTCGGATTTATCATTTTGTCTATAAAAACCACATGAACTCAGATTTGTTTTTCTTTGTTATTTTTCTTCATATTTTTATCATGAACTAATTCTTAGGATCTAGGATTTTTATGAAACTATGTTACTTTGATTCTTTTTATTGGATTATTCGTAGTTAGGGGCAATTCTTGTGTTTGATTTAATTTCGTTCTCTATGCTGGCAACTTGATTGGCCACCTAGTTGTTAGATTCAATATTCTTTTTGAACTTGGAAAAGGGAGATTATGATTAGATAGAAATTAAATAGTAAATGACCCTTAGGATAGGAATATACTTAATGCATTTATACCCTTTACATGAGGTTTTTGTTTATTGCTTTCTTTTATTTTCGAATCACCTAGGAATAGAGTCGATTTAGATAATACATTAGATCTTACGTAATTCGGAAGGCACGTAGGGAAATACTTGAATCCTCGGGTAGCACTCTTGTCACCATAATAACTATAGAAATCTCAATTGAGCAATCAACAGATAACATAGTGGATTATAACCCTAGGTTTCTCTTCTAACTATTCGAACTCAATCCAAGTATTTAGTTAGTTAGCTAATTTAGTTAATCTAGTTAAAAACCCAAAAACATATTTGAATTTGGAACCGAATTAAAAGTAAATTAGGAATTAAAATTTGGTAGATATTTAGTCAAGTCTCTGTGGAGACGATACTTTTATACTTAGTCTTTATTACTTATTCGATACGTATACTTGCGTTTATTTGCGTGTGTAAAATCCGCAACAATATACAGGCCATGTGACATGAAAATTGGGAATTTTGACCATTCAACGCATTTTTCATTAAAAAAAATAAAAAATTATTTTCATCCACCAAGAACTAGGCTACTTGGATGTTTTTATTTGGGGAAGAAGAAGATGGGAGGTAACAATTTAATTAAGGGAATGTTTGGTGAATATTATAGGAAAAGTTAAAGATTTTGAATTATGGTATTTTTTTTAAGTGAAAAAGGGTCTGTTTGTTTGGCGTTTGGGAAAGTAATTTGGGAGAGTAGTGGGGGTTTGTAAAATAATCTTGATTTGCGTAATGTTGTTTGTTTGGGTTTTGAGAGAGTGGTTTGAGAAATAAAGTAGATGTAGGTTTTTTTGGAAGAGTTAGGTTGTAGGTGTAAGATGTGTAAGACTTTATGTCAAATCATGTTTGTTATGTGAGATAAATTATGTAAGAGATATGTTACTTTATGTCAAATCAAAGTAGAGTTTGTATAGGTTTTGTTTAGAGATACGAAAATTGTTGTTTGTTTGGCTTTTGAGAGAGTAGTTTGAGAAAATTAATAGATGAAAAATTTATTTCGGAAAATTAAAAACATGTTTGTTTGGCATTTCCCAAACACGGAAAAATTCTGGGAAACGCCAAACAAACAGGCCCAAAGACTTTGAATGGTCAAAAAAATCCCAATTTTTCATGTCACATGGTCTGCACATGGGGGAATTTCGGGTCAATTTTGAAATAGGGTCTCAATTGGCACAAAAATTGCCACTGATGTCTATGGCACCAAATGTACCGGCCCAAAAAGTTACGAACTAGAAATGCTAATGGACTATAGTTGTGACACCAAAAATGCAATAATCCCCTTTATTATGTATTATGTATTCCGAATATATAAGGATTGACGTACTATATAATAATATGCTTTCCTTTTTGTGTAACTATATATAGAATCATGGATGAAGCCAAACAAGGGATTTATATAGACATACCTGACTATTACTCTAATTATAAGAATTTATCTTCTTGTTTCAAATATTATAAAGACATCTCTTTGAGGGGTGTATTGATAATATATTTTAGGAGGTGTATTGTTAATATATTTTATGTTATAGGGACGTCCTTGTAATATAGTGTTTGATCGAAAAAATATCTTTGTAATATTTGAAACAAGAAAGTAAATTCTTGTAATTAGGGTAACAACAAGAGAGTGTCTATGTAAATTACCCATATGAGGACGAATTTTTTTTTCATTTTTCTTCTGAGCTTGAATCATATCCATATATCCAAAAGTTAATGGTCTGTTTTTCTTAATTTTTCATTTTGACTTTTCAAAGTGTTTTAGGATACGTCACTGTATCGAAAATTGTGTGGCGGAAATTGTATAATATCCTTTTTTTTTTTTTCAACAACTACAAAATAATGGTAGAGAATTCATGTATTACCTATTGTACGACAGTAGGAGATAGATACACGTTGTGTGTAATAAAGTTCTCATTTCTTATTCAAATCGAACTTTATGACATTTATCTAATCAAATGTTTTGTGGTTGAATAATATTATCCAATCACAGGGCAAGCATGCATTGTGTTTAGATGGATGTGATAAAAAATCAATTTGGAAAATAAATAAATTATTCGCATCTTATTAACCAATGGATCAATCTCATTAGACCTCATTCTGAAAAAAGTAATCGACCTCATTCTGAAAAAAGTAATTGTATATAAGAAAGAGAGAATTTCACTTTTGGTACCACAATTTACTTTACTTTAAGGATTTGGTATCACAATTATTTCGTCTAACACATTTGGTATCATTATTTGACGGGACATTACACATTTCATACTTCCGTCAAATTAATGATGGAATTGAACACGTGAGGAGCACATGCCCATCAAATTTTATGGAATTGATGAAAAAATTGTAGAACCTCTACCAACAGGGATTGAACCCGAATTTCATACTTTATATTAACTAGTCCCTTCCATTAAACCAATCACCTGTTGGTCGCTCACATATATTTGATTTCAGAATTGGTTTAGGATTTCAAAACTTGATTTAAGTTGGCTTTAGCGGAATACCGGGGTGCTAAAATATTAACTAAATAATAGTTAGTGAGTATTCAAAAATTTGACATATGATTGGAATTAAGTTTCAATTATTCATATTTGTGGAAAAAATTAAATAATTTGTCAAATCAATTATTTATTGAATTATAAATAATAAAGTATCTTGATACCTATAACGATGTAGCTAAACCTATAATTTCATTATTTTTATCATCATGAAAACTATATTTCTATGAAGAAAAATGTTCACTTTTTTTTTTTTTTTTATATAATTTCATGAATAAATATTTCACATTCACTATTTTATAATTCATGTCTCAAGATTCTTCTCTTTTATCATCATGAAAACACTACTTTTAGTAGAAGTAGGGCAAAAATATAATTTGGTATATATGGCCTAAAAACCAAAAAATTAATTTTTTTTACATCAGATATGCAAACAAAATAAATTAAGAATGTCTAACAAAAAATAAACTTAAAAAAAGTTAAGCAAAATACATATGTAGCAATTATTATAATTGGGTATCCTAGAAACCTAAAATTTGAGTTTTAAGGGTTGGGGGAAAATTTTATGTATAGATGAATAGTGATATTTTGAGAGAATAAAATATGGATTTAGTCTCCCGACCATTGGAGAGGGTCTAATGTTTATGTGAAGTAATTTTTATTTACGTAATGTTGTTTGTTTAGATTTAGAGAGAGTGGTTTGGGAAATAAAATGTGGGTGTAGGTTTTTTTTTTTTTTTTTGAAGAGTTTAGGTTGTAGGTGTAAGATGCGTAAGACTTTATATCAAATCATGTTTATTTTGTGAGATAAGTTGTGCAAGCGATAATTTACTTCATGTCAAATCAAAGTAGAGTTTGTGTAAATTTTTTTTTTAAGATAAGAAAATTGATGTTTGTTTGACTTTTGGGAGAGTAGTTTGGGAAAATTGAGAGAGGATAAATTTATTTTAGAAGATAAAAATAGTGTTTGTCTAGCTTTTCCGAAACACAAATTTGTTTTGGTATATGCCAAACAAACAGGCCCATGCCACTATGGATATATGTGGATGAGTTGTGGCCCAGTCTCGGGTTTTACGAGATCGGATCAAAATCCTTTCAAATGAGTATTCGTCAGACCCATGAAACTCATCACAAACCTATTCAGAAATCCACAATCAAACTCTTGAAACCTATAAAACTTTGATTGAACACATAGCACCTGTTTTTCCCTTCCCAATCTCTATAAATAACATTCATTTGACACCTACTATATATTTTGTCAATATCCAATCCCAATTCAAGTGGGATTCGATTTTTTCAAAACCCAACACAAAACCTAACCAAATAGGGTTTAAAGATTTCACAAAACCACCCAAACATTGTTTGAAACTGAGACCCGCGAAACCGAGTCAAAATCCTTCCAAATAGGCCCTATGTGTCTCACAATATGTTTCGGGATTCTACACACATAAACAACGTAGCAAATAAATTAAATAACACAATATAATTATTAGAATTCTCTTATATTTGTTTAATTTTGGCACATATGCTCATTTAATGTTAATGGGTCAACCCACTTTACAATATTCTAATAAGAATAAAAAAGTAAGGATTGTTATTTCAAAAAAGTACCGAAAATAAAAATAAACATTGAAATATTTCGAATAAAAACTCCTTAGCATTGTATAATTACAATATGTAAATATATATGTATATAAAAAAAAACATTAAAAGTTTTTTTTTTTTTTTTTGTTTTTTGGTAAAAAAAAAAACAAATAAACTTATTACTAGTATAATATACATATAAAACTATATTTCTTGAAAAATTATGTAGACATGTCAATTTTTTACATAAGTTCTATTTATCAAAATATCCACTCACTAAAAAAGAAATGTTTATCAAAATATTAGATTATTAAAGAAAATATGTATTATTGTCTTATTAATAATTAAAGATCATACGCACTAAAAATAATTCTCATTTGAGGCGAGTGGGATACACTCTAGTTATAAACTAAATAGTATATCCTCAGCATGTGTTTCCGTGTGCTTTAATTTGTTCAATACGCGTTCTTGTATTCATTAAAAAATCTAAGCACAAAAAAATTTAAATGATGTAATGATATAAATGAAAAAGTCAAAAAATTATGTATTAATGGCAAAATAAGAATATTAGAAAATTGCCACACCATGACAAGACTTCTCTTTTTAATAGTATAAATGACAATGATAGAGAAGATGATTTTAAAAATTATGCAAAAAAATTATAAAAAAGAGTCGCATGTACCTTTGGCATTTGAATCAATCAAATTACTCTAAATACAACAAATAATAACTAACAATAGTACTAATAATAATATTAGAAGAAAAACTCATACTAACAATAATTGAATCCTTTGGCCTTATTTTACCCTGATTGGCCAATATTATCGAGATCTAAAGGTAACGAAGCCAACCCAAAATAATGTCAAGTGGAAGTTGATGTGGTTATTGATTTTTTAGAAGGAGAAAAAAAATGAGTACACAAACTTAAAAAAGTATTCTAAAAACTTGAGATAAAAAGCGCAATTTTATAGAGCACCGCACCAGAAGTCTTCAATGTCCAATACTGTGGACTAAAAATGCAATTTTACTAAATATGAACTTTTTTTTTTTTTTTTGAGGAACTAAATATGAACCTTTCATTCGTTATATTAAACACTCAAGGCCTTTATTTATTGGCTAGAATACGGACCATACGCGTCCATATTATTGACAATAAATAGGAAAGACGACATTAAATACGAGGGGACCGTCGAGGAAAAAGAAAGGACTAATTAAGTTAATACTCTCCCCTTTTTTTTTATTTGTTGTTTTGGCAAAAAAAAATTATTTACTTTTATTTGTCGTTTTAGGAGTTCAATGTACAATTAATGTTCTTTACTAATTTTAACCTTCTTACTAATACTTGTTATGAATGCTAATTAACGCTAAGATTATTTGATTAAAAGGGTATTTTGGAATTTTTTTTCTTCAAAAAAGTGACTATTATGACATTCCTTAATTCCTATACAATCCTCCAAAACGATAAATAAAAAAAAATGAAGGGAGTAATAAATATCTATGAATTAATTTTGACTATATTTTACTAATTAAATGATATTTTTTTTTTGGTTTGCGAAAGTAATTCAAGTCTTAGACCTAATTAAATTTCTTTCGAGACGCTTTCAAACATATTATGTGAATATATATTTTAGTGGATATTACAATTCGTCATATTGTGAACTTAGTCTCTTCCATTAAATCAAAGACTCGTTGGTAACGTAATTGAATTATACAAACACTGAAATAGGTTCTCTCGTAAGGGGTCATAATTGTGGTAGATGTGTTTAGGAACTAAAATTTACTTGTAGTTTCCCGAAAATTTTATAATTTTAATATAGTATAAAATGGATTTGAGGAAAATAATTAAGAGAACAACCATTTGGCATATATTTTTTGAAAGACTCGATGGGTCGGATCAGGCTCGACCTAGATTCGATTCCATTTATGTCGAATCAAATTCGGGTTGAATCCGGATCTTGATCGGACCTAAATTTATCGAGTCCAACGGATCTGGTTGGATTCAGTCGGATATCGGATCTTTTTCGAATTCAATAAAATTTTTAATTTCAAAATTTACATCAGTAAAATTTTTGATAACAAACTTCACGATTTTATTTAATTAGCTTACATGTTTAGACTTTCTTGACTAATATTCATGTTTTTAGATGAAAAGATGCATAAAAAATGAATTTGTGAATGAATTATTAACTATTATCTTCTTAAACTGATTAATTTTATTAATGTTACTTATTTTAATGAAATATTATATTATATATATATATATATATATATATATATATATATATATATATATATATATATATATATATATATTTAACGAATCAGATCAGCCTAGATCCATATTCGATCAAGAGATATTGTTTTATTTGATATCTAATTAACTCTTGAAAATATGTCTGTTTGAATTTAGCCAATTTTCAAATATGTAAAATATTATTAATTAACTAATTAATATTTATTAAATGTAAACAAAATTGTTAAAATTTATTTATATTTTACTATATGAAGAAATAAAATATTATCTATAATTTATTTTACAACTTAAAATTTGAAGAATAAAATATAATAGTTATCTAAAATTTAGATGTTGACTATTGGATGGAGTAGAACTTCGTATCTAAAACACTATTAACTATCTAAAATCTGAATTTATATGTTGGTTTTAGATGTTATTGTTGGAGATGGTAACACACAATATATATCAAGTTAAAAGCTATAAAAATAAGCAAGCCTTTAATTGTTCCCTGAATCTTGGGGCATCCAAATTAAATTAAGAATCTACCACACATTGATCTTTCAAGCCTGAATTATGTTTAACTGGACCATATGGAAATAATTTTATATGTTATTGTAAAGTTCAAATGCATTGAATTTTCAAAGCACTTCATATTTATCATAATTTATTTTCAGTAGCAAGAATTAAATCAGCTATGCCATGAATATAAAAGACAGCATCTAATAATTATTTTGCTTCAATACATTTTCCTAGCCACAACACAAAGTGGATTTTTCTTATGGCTAGTCATACCAGGAAAAATCTCAGTGTCAACATCTTCTTTCTTCATCCCATTTGGCAAATCCCAATCAAACAAGTAAAGAAGATTGGCCAACACAAGTTGCATAGTTGCCAATGCCATTGTAATTCCAGGGCAACCTCTTCTCCCAACTCCAAATGGCATAAGTTCGAAATCGTGTCCCTTCAAATCCATTTATAATTTTCTTTCGTCATCCAAGAATCTCTCAGGCATAAAATCCTCTGGATTTTCCCATAACAAAGGGTCGTTGCCTACGGCCCACACGTTCACGTACACTAATGTTTTTGCGGGGATTTCAAATCCGTCAATGGTGCATGTCGTCATAGTTTCTCGTGGGAGAAGAAGTGGTACCGTCGTGTACATACGCAGGGCTTCTTTTATGACTGCGTTGAGATAAGGAAGACCAGCGGTCTCGATATCCTCTTCTTCCACCATTTGTTTCTCTCGGAGTGTAGTCAGTGCTCGGATTTCTTCTTGTGCCTTCTTCATGGATTTAGGATTCTTGATCAGTGCTGTCATTGCCCATACCATTGTCGTAGATATTGTATCAGCAGAAGCAAAATACACGTTCTGCATTTGTTATGGAAAAAGATACAAGTTATTATTGTCCAAACTGTATTTTACATAAGGGTAATTCTATGAAATATTTAATGTATAGAATTGTAAGGCCCCGAAAAATTTTATTTTCATAATTTCGTAGCAATACTCAGAGTCAGTAATTTTACATTATTTGAATGGGATATATTATGATTATTATTGAAGTTAAAGAAGCTTAATGACACTTTAATTTTACAATTACTAGAGTTTGGGGTCGAATTGATATTTTTGAAAAGTATAGGGATCAAAATTGCAAATTTTGTATACATGTAAATAAAATAAAAATAGAACAGCTGGAGTCCTTTCCACCCGTTCACGTAAATTGGGGATACATTAACTTCTCGAGTTCTTTTCCAATATAGAATTTTAGACAAAAGTATTTCATAATATGACTCAAACTGAAAAGTATTTTCCTAATCTTAGTTATCAACTGCAATTCTTCAAAAGAATCGCAGTTGATAACTGCGATTTATTGGCTTTTACAAAAAAAAAAAATTACCCATAAATCGTAGTTGTTAACTGCGATTTTTTTGGAATTTGACTGCTAATTTACAATATTATGTCCAATGTTTGAAACAAAATATTTTTGACATTGGAACCGAGAAAATGTTTAACTTAATTGATCATTAGATCTCATTACAACATCTCTTAACTAAAGATCGCAGTGTTATTATCTTAGATAGTAATAATTACACTTCCATTATATCTTTTTGCAGATGTATTTTGACAACCAAACCAAATTAAGGAATCTTTATATATATAACAAACTACATATGCATGAGTGAAGAAGGTAAATTAGCTTAAAATTTTCTTTTAATTCATCATAAACAACGTTTTGCTTCTCAGACAACCATTTGAAATCGGTCAAGTCCCTTTGTAAATTTATGTACTTATCTCACTACTTGATCCGTTTTGATTCTCAACACAATCTTAATATATGTTTAAGGAATCAAACAAGTTATTGTTAATACGAGAACATGTAAACTAGTATATTGCAATGAGCTTATGATAATAGTTTACATGTACCCTGACTCAATTGACATTAATTATGAAAATGTATAATTACAAATGACTTAACCTATAACATTTCTCTCGTCTTTTAACATGGTATTTTGCAATATACTTTTATGTCTAATAGTATAAAAAGTATATATATATTTGAAATTTAATGGAAGTGTAATTATTGCTATCTAAAATAATAGCACTGTGATCTTTAATTAAGAGATATTTTCATGAGATCTGATGATCAATTAAGTTAAACATTTTCTCGATTTCAATGTCAAAAATATTTAGTTTCAAACAATTGCACATAGAATTGTAAATTAGCAGTCAAATTCCAATAAATTAAAAAATATATATATATATTTACCCATTAATCGCAGTTAGTAATTGCGATTTATGGGTAAATTTTTTTTTCCTTAAAAATCAATAAATCGCAGTTGCCAACTTCGATTCTCTTGAAGAATCACAGTTGGCAACTGCGATTTATAGTAAAAGGTACATTTAGGAAAAAAAAATTTCAGTTTGAGTCATATTGGAAAATACTTTTGTCTAGAAGGCTATATTTGAAAAAAAAAATCCCAATTCTCCATCTTGAGTCATACACATATATACATAAATTAGATAAAGAAAAGAGAGAGAGAGAGACACAAGGAAGAGGGAGCGCCGAGAGACAGCCGAGAGACAGAGAAGAGAGTGAGAAGTGGGAATAGAAAGAATGAAAGAAAAGTTTGAGTGGATTCGAGGTCAAGGTGCGGGCCAAGGACCATCCCCTAATAATTAGTAAGGTTTGGGTAATTCGCATCAAAGGTGAGAGTTGCATCATGCTTGTGTTGTACGAATATTTTAGTTTGTTTAAATGAAAGTTGTTATATTGGTATATTATGTTAGTTACTTGCCTTAGTTGTGATATTATAGGATTGTTAGGGTTATATATCTGCGATGCTCCTAGTAAATATTTATTTGAGTATCTTCATATTTTAGGATTGTTAGATTAATAATTTTTGAAGTTCGCAATACTTGTTGAAGATTTCGTATCTCACTAGATCGGATTCATCGACTTGCCCATAACCGATCCAGATTGCTTCATTCCGATCGATCTCCAATGTTATCATCCAAGAACAGAAGAGCTACCCCTCTAATGCTTGAAGCATATGGCGACTCTTCGATCTGCTGGTCCGACCTGGATCTGCTGACCAGTCCGTGGGTCGTACATACTTTTCTATGGGCCCTAGGGCTCTACCATGAAGACACGTGTTAGTCTATAAATACTAGTGTAATTAATGATGTAAGGACCTTTTGGCATTCTAGAGAAAATCCTATATCTCCAGATCGGTTACTCCAACTCGCTATTCCACATCAATTTTATATTTCCTTGTCTTGCGCCATCCTTAGTAGATTGGCAGACCCCATACACTTTGTAATCATATCGATACTATTTAATAAATCACTGTTCTCTCATATTATTATCATTATATTGCTTTATTTACTGTTTTTACTTGTTCTCGCGAATTATGGTAAAATTAGCTGGCGCCCCACCGAGAGGCCTTTGGTCAAATACTAGATCGAAACATGGCTAAAACAAAGAATCACTAACGTTCAGTTCTCCCAAATACCATCAATAGCAGGATCTCGACCTGGATATTCAATTGAAACAGTGGCAATGAGCGTACTAAACTAAGAAGGGCCGAGAAGTCAAGTCATCCAGGGTCTCGTTCCGAATGAAGAGGAACTGAGAGCCAGGACCCTCCGAACCAGCAGATCTCGGTTCAGGCTATCCCGACCATTCTACTAACTATCCAACCCGAGCAACTCGCTCAGATAGCCCAGCTCATGACCGCAGTTTGCAATCAAATCTTAGAAAAGCAAACCAAAAAACTACCGGTGTATGAAGAAGAACGTAATTTGCCTCCTCAAAGACTCAATGTCTACGAAAGGCCACACCAACAGCCCGCCCAGAACTCTGATCATGGAAACAGTCCACCCTCTAAACAAAGAACTTTAAACTCTGAAAGACTCTCTAATGCAAGACAGACAAGAACTGATGTTCACCCTGAACCAAAGGAACCACAAGCAAGAGTCTTTGCTCGTCCTGAACGGCAACACAGTAAGGAGCGGACTATCATCCATGTAGAAGATAGCATAATTCCTAATCGAGAAGATGCTAAAGCCACCAGGAGGGTCTCGGAGAGAGACCTCGAAAGAATGATCGAAGAGCGAGTGGCACAACGATTAGCCGTATAAAACCAACATTGACCTCGGTCTCGAGAGGTGCAAGAGAGCATAGCTAACGGTTTGCCATTCTGCAACAAAATTAGAGAAGCAACCGCCTGCAGGCGACTGCCAGGTCGATTACCGAGATATAATGAAACTGGAGATCCTCACGACTATGTGTTCAGTTTTATGAACATAATGAACTTGTATGCGCATTCGCACAACTATACCGCAAAGCTTATGTTAACTACATTCGAATGTTTAACTCTAGATTGGTTCGGAAAGCAACATCCGAACTCGATTTTTAGCTTTAAGTGTAAATAGGATACATAATCAATTATATTTGCAATTGGGACTGAAATGTTTCAAACTTGTAAATTGTAGGGTAAATTTGTCGGTCATAAAATATGTGGAGCAAAATATGGCAACAATCTATAACTAAAGGACAAATTCTGCAAATTTTCCATCAATTTTCCGTCTAAAATTGAATTTTCCATATAAAAATTGACTGAAGTATCAAATGTGTCGAGAGCATCTAACATGTAGTACCAAATGTGTATGTTTTTAAAATTATGGTACTGTAACCTTAAAGAAGGGTTACTTGTGGTACCAAAAGTAAAATTTTATCAATTTTAAAAATATATCATGTGAAGTTGTAGGGACCAACTTGAAATACTTTAAAAATAATTTCTTGAAATATGTCGATCCAAAACAACCTATTTTTTACAAATTTGGTGGTTTTTGCAAAAACACAAGGAAGTTTGGCGCAATAAAAATTTCACAGTGTAGTTTTTTGCAGGTTTAACATAACACAGGGGAGTATTTTGCATTTACCCCCCTACCTAATTGTTAAAACTTTTAAATTAATTCAATGAGAATGAGATAACAAATGCATATATGGTATATGGTAGTACTTTAGATTCTAACTAATGAGCAATAAGATCAGTAATTACCCCAAGGATTGCTTTGATGTTATCCATATTGAGACGAAAGGAGGATCCTAACCCCTCTTCTCTCAGTTGGAGCAAGATGTCGATTACATCGTCTTCGTCTGGCATCTTCGTCCTATTTGGGTCGAGGTGCTCGTCGATAAGTTGTTGAAAAAACGTATCCCACTCCTTAAAAATCTTATCAAGATTATCAATCTTTCCAGTAATTTTATCAACCCAACCAATCAAAGGAATGTAATCTGTCCAATAAAAGCAAGATAACGCGGCTTGAAACTCGTGTATGAGATTATTGAACCTCACGCTTTCGCCACTCCCCTGCTCGTACCTCTTCCCAAATGCCACCCTGCAAATTGTCGTGCTTGTTAGGAAAACAATCATTTCACTTAGATTTACCGTCTCAAAAGATGAAGCCTTTTGGGAAATCTTATGTATCATTCGGGACACTTCGTCTTCACGAATAGGCCGAAAAGAGTGAACCCTCTTTGCACTCAAGAGATGGAGGACGCAGACTTTTCGCATGTCTCGCCAGTATTCGCCGTAGGGCGCTAGGGCGATGTCGAAGAACTCGTATGACAATTTTTTGAAGGCCAACAACTGCGGGCGACTGCAGAATATGAGGTCTTTAATTTTGAGAATTTCTTGTGCCATTCTCGAGGAGTTGGCTACGAGTACTGGTCTTGAACCGAGTTTCATGTAAAATAGGGGACCATATTTTTTCGAGAGTTGCCAAAAATACTCGTGAAGTGGTTGCTTTAGCTGGTGGAGGTTTCCGATTATTGGTAGCCCTCGAGGCCCGGGGGGTTTTCGGGTTTTTCGCGGGCGCTCCTTTTTCATTACTGAGATTATGATTATGAGAAGAACTATAGGGAGAAGAAGTAGAACGGATGTACACTCCATTTTTAACTTGGAGAGATGGACTTTCTAGCTTATGTAATTACTAATTGGAATAAGAAGCTATATACAACTAAATACAGAAACATAGGTCTTTCTAAAATAAGATTTTATGGAACATAGGTGTACATGAGATGACCCATCTCAACCACTAAAAAAAGTCAACAACAAATCTGAACCACAAGTTTTGGTCAAAATGTCCAATGATGACGTGGCATCGGACATTTAGAAAAAATAAATATATGTTAAATTACATACTAACTCTTTAATTAATATGTTTAAAAATTTCTCCCTTATCTCTAATTAATTTCATCTCTTTCCCAAAAAAAAAAAAAACCTCAAGTAATCAAAATTTTATACGAAAAAAATCTCTCAAGTAATCAAATTTTTATACGAATTGACAATTAAGACCATCAGTATAAGATCATTTAAAATATTTTTAGGGAAAAATGCACTTTACACCCCTCTCAAAGTTACATATTTTGAACTTTACCACCCAAAAGTATAAATTAAATAAGCACGTATAAAATTAGTTGCACTTTTTTCCTCAAATAATTTTAAGCCAATTCGGTTCACCAAAAAACATAGATGTGCGTCTCACTTGTGTATTTTAAGGGTAAATTAGTTCCAACATCGATTTTTCGACCAGATATTTCACTGACACGCATTTTTCCCTCTCTCTTTACAAATAAAGTTTTTTCTACTTAACGTTAGATTTTGGTTCACAAGACATGAGTCAAGTATTTGACAAGTAAGAAGTGATGTGACTAATTTACCATTTGAAAATTCATGTGAGTGGCACATGTACATTTTCCGTCAAACCAAAATTGCATAAAATCATTTGAGGGGGTAAAGTGCAACTAATTTTATTTTCAGGGGGGTAAAGTGTTTATTTTGTACATATGGGTGGTAAAGTGCCAAAACATGTAACTGTTGGGGATAAGATTTTTGTCAACTTTTTTATATGAGATTCATAAATCATATGGAGAATTTTGTCAATTTTTTCAAAAAAAATGGGGAGGAGGGGGTGTATTCCCAATTTTTAAAGTTACCAGGGGTTATTGGTAACCTTTTAGGTAATAGGGATGTTTTTGCATTGTTTGGTGGGGTAAAATTATTATTTCGACTTGAGAGGGGTTTTTGTTAGTAAAAAAAAATACAAGGTTTTGTTGCTAATAAAAATAACATAGGTTTTTTTTTTTTAGTTAGACAAAACACAAGGGATCTTTTGAATTCACTTATTAAAAATGATAAATTTGTTTTTAAGAAAATATATTATTTAAAGTTAAATTCTAAAGGGACATGTATCACCAAAATAAATGATATCTCATGTGCTCCCCATCTCTCAAAATCTCACTTTAAACAGACCCTAGAAACATGGATAATTGTTCTAACTGAAGACTTATTATGGAACAAAACTTTTGAGTTTTTTTTTTTTTTTTGGTATAAATCATTGCATCATATATGACAAAGTTCATGTCAATTGTTTATTAATTTTTCTTTCGACTTTTCAAAGTTATTGGAGCTCTTGGCCCCTCCAAAAAAAGTTTGTGGCGGAGGTGTTTCTTGTTCAGAAGATATATTATGGTATAATTTTGACCAGATGTTTCACTGACGTGCATTTTTCTCTATCTCTTTACAAATAAAGTTTTTTCTACTTAACATTAGATTTTGGTTCACAAGACATGAGTCAAGTATTTGACAAGTAAGAAGTGATGTGACTAATTTACCCTTTGAAAATTCATGTGAGGGGCACATGTACATTTTCCGTCAAACAAAAATTGCATAAAATCATTTGAGTGGGTAAAGTGCAACTAATTTTATTTTTCAAAGGGTAAAGTGTTTATTTTGTACATATGGGTGGTAAAGTGCCAAAACATGTAACTGTTGGGGATAAGATTTTTGTCAACTTTTTGATATGAGATTCATAAATCATATGGAGAATTTTGTCAATTTTTTCAAAAAAATGGGGAGGAGGGGGTGTATTCCCAATTTTTAAAGTTACTAGGGGTTATTGGTAACCTCTTAGGTAATAGGGATGTTTTTGCATTGTTTGGTGGGGTAAAAATGTTATTTCGACTTAAGAGGGGTTTTTGTTAGTAAAAAAAAATACAAGGTTTTGTTGCTAATAAAAATAACATAGGTTTTTTTTTTTAGTTAGACAAAACACAAGGGATCTTTTGAATTCACTCATTAAAAATGATAAATTTGTTTTTAAGAAAATAAATTATTTAAAGTTAAATTCTAAAGGGACATGTGTCACCAAAATAAAAAATATCTCATTTGCTCCCCATCTCTCAAAATCTCACTTTAAACAGACCCTAGAAACATGGATAATTGTTCTAACTGAAGAGTTATTATGGGACAAAACTTTTGAGTTTTTTTTTTTTTTCGTATAAATCATTGCATCATATATGACAAAGTTCATGTCATTTGTTTATTAATTTTTCTTTCGACTTTTCAAAGTTATTGGAGCTCTTGGCCCCTCCAAAAAAATTTTGTGGCGGAGGTGTTTCTTGTTCAGAAGATATATTATGGTATAATTTCCTATTGTAGGAGAGAGTTACACGTGTGTGTTACAAGTTCTCATCCTCTTCTTATACACTTGTAAGATAGATCCATCAATTGAGATTAAAGTGTGATACAAGATCTTCTGCCCCAATTTTTAACACTAATGTACCAAAAAATTATATAAACATCTGCAAATTTATTAGGGGGTAAATTGCGTGAACATTTTAGGCGAGACTAAAATTCGAATCCTACTGGAGATACCACACTGGGGAGGACCTATACCTTTTGCACTATTCGGTCTGAGTTATAAATACACAGTCTAGTAGATAAAAAAAAAAAAAAAAAAAAAAAAAAACTCTACATATAACTCTTCCCTATATTGAGAGAATTATTGAATTACATCCTTTATGTTTCATAAATTAAACAAACTATGAGGTATTGAATTCATTATAGTTACCTTTTACGACATTAATTTATGATAGCACCTATGGACGTTATCAAAAAACTACTTTGATGTGAACAACAAGTAAAATCGGTGAAAGAAAAAGTGAAATTGGTGAAAACATCAATTGAAATGGATGAAAACGAGTGAAATCGAAGAGAAAATGAGTGAAATAAGTGGAAATAAAGGTGAGACCAGTTTGTCACTTTTCTGATTTCTTACATGATACCCAATGGTATTTCCTGGATTCAAATTCTTTTTTTTTTATGACATCAGCATGCACAATAAAAAATTAACGTCATACATGATAACTATAATGAATCTAGCTAAATACCTCAAGGTTAATTTGAGTAATTTGAGTAAAAAATTCGGGGGTGTAAAGTGTCAAAGATTCAAAATAGAATTACCTATTTTGCCCTTAGGTTTTTTTACTCCGGTGGTCAACTTTGACGGAAAATAAAAGAGGGTGCAAAGTGCTAAATATGTGTTTCGAGGGTACAAAGTGCCTATTTTTCATATTTCAGGAGTGCAAAGTGCAAAATATCCCATTTTGAACGGGTGAATTCCATTGGTTTCCAATTGCTTTTGATTGCCGATACAAGTGGACCACAATAATTTTTATGTTTTTGTTGATAATTCAAGTGGACCACAGTATAAACCAATGATGCGATCGTTTTAATGTCGTTCGTTTATTATTCTTGTTTCTTTTACTTTATTAGTGGTGTCGACTGGTTATTTTATTTGGAGTTGTAGTTTTGATAAAAATAATTATATTTAAAAAAATGCCTTATTATGGTTTTATCTAAAAAAAATTAAAATAAATTTATGACAAAGTGGATATTATTTAGTAGCTGACGTCATATAAATAATTATTTTTTAGGCTGAGACAACAGATTAAATACTAGTGGAATTTCTAAAAATTAGAATTTAAAAATACTTTAAGAATTAATTTTGACTAGTACTCAAAGTGATGAAAAATGTACAAACACCCTAATAGTTCTCTCGTAAAGAAGAAATTATTTAGTGTAACCGCTGCATGAATGATTTGGTGCAACAAATGGTTTGGATTATATGGAGTTACTTTTAAGATCTCATCCCCACTGTGTATCGATAAACAAACCAACTTTAAATGAATCACAATCATTTGATGCACAATGTCATCCATGCAGAGGTTGTACCTTGTAAAGGGTCATAACAAAAACTACTCCAATATGGCCGACGATTAATCTACTTAAAACAAAAATCACTTTATTAAAATAAAAATCGTCCAATTTCATTATTTTGAAAATATGTATTTACATGTAATAATTTTTGAAAACATTCTAATTTTATTTACTACAAAGTGAATTTCAGAAGGAAAAAGGAAAAGGACAAAAAATCCATTTGATATTCATTAAAATTTGACATAAACCCAATGTACTATTTGGTTCGAGTTGTAAATACATAATTTAGTAGATAAAAAAAATAAAAAATAAAAAATAAAAAATGAAAAACTCGTAGATAATTCCCATTTCTCTAAAAAATAAATAGACAATTCTCTATAGCCCAAACTCCTGAGGCGAGCCCAACAAAAAGCCCGCGCACTCTGTAACACAAATGAACAAAACATACACAAATGAGTATGTAAATTTCTTTATGCCCAACCAAATTATCAAGTTCAATTGGATATGTAAATTTTGGAAAAAATCCTGCTCTCATTTTCTCGATCGATTATACGATCATAAGCCACAATACGCTCTAATGTCGGTCATGTAGGCGTGGGCAATCCAATTTCAGTCTCCAATTCATGATCCAAATTGTTTGGGTAACGATTTTCATCCTAAAAAGTTCATTAAATTTTACTGTAGTATTTTTGTGGAATTAGATTATTGACTATGATATTTGGATCTTGTAACATGTTTATGAATGTATTTTTGGATTATTTTAATGATGGTTAAATGGATGGTGGAATTATTATAGTGAAATTGAAGAAATTAATTGAACATTGATCAATATTTTAGATTATTGTTGAATCTAGTATACTTGGTTCACTCTTCTCTAGGAGGGAAATGAAATTGAAGTCTATGACTATTAATTGAAACAATGATTTTTTAATCTATGGGGAAAATTGTCTTTGTTCTTTAGCATCAAATTGGTTTTTATGTGTGAAAATCATATCATATGTATTCTCAATTGTTTGTTACTTGTGGTGAAGTGAATATATTTACAATATGGTGTTTAAGTAATTATATCAGAGTTGTATTTTGAGTTGTGTGGTTTCTACTTGAAAACTTATGTGAATTCGAAGTTTGGCCTTATAAAACAGGGTCGAAAACCAAGATAATATACTTGAAATTTAAAAGTAGCGAACTCATGTTCGAATCCCTGTTGGGAGAGCTTCCCAGTTAATGTGTCCGACGCGCCTCGAAAGGGATTAACCCTTTGCGAAACCCCAAAAGGAATAATTGAGATTTAAAAGCCAATAATTTGGACCATGACGGCCTGATGAAAAATCCCAATTCAATGAAGAAGCTGCAAAAGGAAATCAGGGATTTAATTGGGAAGAAAGGTAATGTAAACGAATATGATCTACCGAAACTCTCCTATCTAAAAGCAGTGATTAGAGTCTTTGAGATTGTACCCACCAGTTCCACTTCTATTGCCTAGAGAAACAATACAAGAATGCATGCTAGAAGGTTACACAATTGCATGGTTTATGTAAATGCATGGGCCATTGCAAGAGATCCCGAGTTTGTGCCTGAAAGATTCTTGAATACTAGTGTTGATGTTATAGGCCAAGATTTTCAGATGATTCCGTCAGGAGCTGGTCGGAGGGGATGCCATGGAATCTCACTTGGGCTTGTAACCGTTGAGGTTGCGCTGGCCAATCTTCTTTACTCGTTCGATTGGGAATTGCCTTCGGGTATTATGAAAGAAGATGTTGATACGGAGGTTTTGCCTGGGTTTACAATGCATAAGAAGAATGCTCTGTGCCTTGTGCCTAAAACCTACTTATGTATTTGATACTAGGTTTAAACTCTATACTTGTATTTAATGTTCCAAGATGCAAGTTCTTACATTTGGGGTTTATATGGATCTTAGTTCTTATATTTCAATAGCTTGTTTTTTTAGGTAGAATTCGCTTCGGGTCATAACAATTGGCCTCAGAGCAGGCTCAATGATCTTAGTGATGCGCGTAGAAGAAATGACCAAATAAAGAGTTGCCGCAAAGACAAGTGAAGTCGTCTGGAGTGAGTTGTCCCTAATTCTCTTGTACATTTTTATAAAATAAAATTGACATGAACAAGATCATAATTTGTAATTTAAGTTCAGCAATCAGCTGTATTACTATCTAGAAAAAAAGTTTTACATTTCAATGGGTTATCAACTATTCAACTTATATCATTAATACGATCAATACGTCCATACCAAAAATATTATGAAGCAGCGACAATTAATAGGTAAATGAAATGGATATCCAACAACAATTACTATCATGTCCCATGTAGATCTTTTTCTCATTAAAAAAAACAGAACAAACGCCGAATTTTGTTTTGGTTTTGGTTCAGTTTTGTGAAACCACGAATTGGTTTTGGCTCAGTTTCATGAAACCACGAAACTGAGTCAAAACCTAACAAAATGAAGTCCAAGTATAGGTTTTCGAAACTCAAAATTCTACTATTAAATAAAAAACAATGATTTGACATATATCACCTTTTTATTCTCAATAAAATACATTGATTTGACACCTACTTTCTTCCTTCAAACTTCAGCATCTAAATTCTATCCAAATGATGTTACAAAGATTTCACCGAAAAACCTCCCAAATCGATTTTCAACACTAAAACCTAACAAAATAGGAGTGAATAGCAAATTAACTCCCTGTGTTATTCTAAATAAGCAATTTAACTCCCTGTGATAAATAAAAGGGCAAAATACCTCCATGTGATATTCTAAATAAGCAATTTAACTCCCTGTGATAAGAAAAATGGCAAAATACCTCCCTGTGTTTTTATAAAAGAAGCACATTGCCTCCCTCTAAATTGCTCATTAATTCATATCACAGGGAGTTAAATTGCTCATTATTTCATTTCATAGGGAGGTAAATTGCCTATTTTTATTTCACAGGGAGGTAAATTACCCATTAGACATATCACAGGGAATTAACTTGCAAAAAACCCAACAAAATAGGCCCCAAATGACTTGGGAATACTATGCACAATTTTATTTGAAGGAAACCACAAACTATATCACTAATTAGAATTTGCATACTTTCTAGCCACAACGCACAATGGACTTTTCTTATGAACGATCATACCGGGTAAAATCTCAATATCAACATCTTCTTTCTTCATCCCATTTGGCAAATCCCAATCAAACAAGTAAAGAAGATTGGCCAACACAAGTTGCATAGTAGCCAACGCCATTGTAATTCCAGGGCAACCTCTCCTCCCAACTCCAAATGGCATAAGTTCAAAATCTTGTCCCTTCAAATCTATTGATAATTTCCTTTCATCATCCAAGAATCTTTCAGGCATAAAATCCTCTGGATTTTCCCATAATAAAGGGTCATTGCCTACGGCCCATACGTTCACGTACACTAATGTTTTTGCGGGGATTTCAAATCCGTCAATGGTGCATTTCTCTATAGTTTCTCGAGGCATAAGAAGGGGTGTTGTTGTATGCTTTCGCGTCGCTTCTTTTATGACTGCGTTGAGATAAGGTAGCCCAACTACCACGATATCTTCTTCTTCCACCATTTTCTTGTTCCTTAGCGATAGAAGTGTCCTGATTTCTTCTTGTGCTTTTTTCATGACGGCAGGATACTTGATTAGTGTTGTCATTGTCCATATTGTTGTAGTAGCTATTGTATCAGCAGAGGCGAAGTATATGTTCTGCAATATATTTTGAAAATACAAAAGTTACCTAACGTTAATAATTAGACCTAGGTCTAATTATGCTATGAATTTTTTTTTTTTGGGTTTTCCGAGGGATTATGGTATACATTATACTAAGATAATCTATATATATATTAATTATAATCTATATCTATTGATTCTATTCTATCTATATCTATTGGTTCTATTCAATTTATATCTATATTTATATATGTTTCTATTATATATAAAAGGTTGACCAAGAAACTTTTTTCTATTTTTTTTTTGGAAGTATAGCCCTATTTGAACTGCATTGTGATGTTTAATTCAATTGCAAATTAAAAAAAAGCTCCAAGAAGTATAAATAGACAAAAAGTTTCTTCTAGAAAATTTATCCCCTTTTTTTGCAAAGATTAATATACTCTTATTTAGGTTGTATTGTATTGTGATAATCAATTCAGTAGCAAAAAATGTAAACGAAAAAACTCCAAGAAATATAATCAGAAGTCTATCATACATCAAATTTTATAATTATTTTTTAAAGTTTTGCAACTCATAAAAATATTTATATAAAAATAAAAAAATTGTTATTCTATATTTTTTTTTTAAATTTCATTGAAAACTTCTTAAAAAATTAAACCATATTTTTATTATTTGAACGAACAAAAAACATTTTTTAGTTAACTGAATTTTTTTTATTTTACTTTAGCTAGAAAAACTAAAAACAAAGAGACAAAGTATAATTTTATATCAAATAAATACAAAAAACATACAATAACTAATCCTTAGTTATTTCATCACATATATGGATGACATTTCTCAAATTTAGTTATTATATTAATATAAAACGATACATTAAATAAAAGAAAAATAAAAACTTTAATATGTTCTAAGCATCAATTATATTATAAAAATAACTATTAAAAATGTATATATGATTATCATTGTTAGATTTTAAGTTAAAAGGAAATATATAAATACTCATCAAATATTTATTTACAAGACCAATAAAGCAAAAAAAATGAAAATTCATATTCGTTTTAGATTAAAAAAAAATTGACCACAATTTTCTGTGTTTAGCAACTTAAGAAATTTATTTTGGAAAAAATTTATGTAAATGAATTAATAAAGATAGACTAAACCATCATTTTGATTGTATATAGAAGACGAACATGCTGTAAAGAAAAAGAAGTAAATAGTAATATTACTTACTTAGTAAATATATTATAATACTATTACCGAAAAAAGGAAAAATTGGTCCCATAATGTATGGATGCTAGCAAGTTTGCGCCATAAGTTTTTGGGCAGGCAATTTAATTTATCCCGTAAATCATAACATTGATTAAATTCAGGACATGTTCGGCTCAATTGAGAGAATGAGCTTCACTCTCGGGCTTATGCAGGTGGGCTCAAAATCTTATTTTGGCTTTTATGAGAGCTCCAATCACGATTTTGTGCAAAAAAAAAATTAATATTTTTTTCATGCTCTTCAAAATTGTGATTTTGAGACATTTTTCTTCTTGTTTCTAATCTCGATTTTGCGACAATTTGTTTTTCCTGTTCTTCATAATGACTATTTTGGAAAAAAAATTAAAAGAAAAATAATTTATTTTTTTAATTTCCAAAATCCTAATTGCTATTTTTGAACAAAACAATTTTAGAAAGAAAAATTTGCTCTGCTTAATCGTGATTTTGGGATTTTTTTTTCTACTCTTGCTAATCGCAATTTTGGAACAAAAATTGAAAAAAACATTTTTCATAATTTCCATATTTGAACAATTTTTCTAAAAATATTTTTACTCTTTTTGATGAATTATTTATTTTTAAAAAAACAATTCGGGGAAAAAATTCCAAAATCGCGGTAGAAACCTTTCTAAAAGCCAAAATTAAATTTTTCATGGACACATGATAGTAAATGATAGTAATTTTTTCCACTCATTTTTTAAAACCTCGCTAAAAAAAATTCAATTAAAAATCATAAGTTCAAGAGTGAAGCTCACTCTCTCTATGGGACCGAAAATATCTCAAATTTGCATCAGTATTTTGATTTATAAGATATAATTGTCAACGGTCATAAGTTATGGGACCAATTTTGCATTTTTCGAAATACAAAAATATAAAACAATTAAATCTTAATTAGTCCGCCCTTTAGTATGCCATCATTTCATCCCATGTAATTAAATGACAATTATTAAATTTCATTCTTAAAATCTTATAAAATAACACGTTAGTAAAATAAATATGAAAAATTCCATTTAGAAGTTACATGCATCATTCACTTTAAAAATAACTAATAAAAAAACGTATTTTTGATTATTCATTTTTAGATCCCACTTTAAAAGAAAAGATGAATATAGTCATTAAAAATTTAATTTTAAGACCAACAAATTAAAACAAATGAAGAAAGTCATGTTTAATTATGATCCACATAAATAAAGTTAATTGCATCTTTCTCTTAAAAAAATATGGATAGTAAAAAATGAAAATAAAAAATAAAATATTTAATCCCATCTTTTTTCATGTTTAGTGAAGTTGAAAAAGTTAAGGTAAATAAATGAAAATTTATAAAATTAGACTAAAATATTATTTTCATCGTATAAAGAAGATGGTCATCTTTAAATGGAAATAACGTAATTATTGACATTATTGCATTATTATTATTACTACATAGAAAAGTATGATCATGTATGTTATTCTTTTAATCTTCTTTTATAATGACGTTATTTGATAGTTTCAATCAGATCATTTAATATACAATATATCAGTTATAGTACTCGCATTAAATTAATTATACTTTCTACGTATCATGAAATAAAATAAAAAGTAAGGAAAAAAATAAGAGTAAGTTAAGAAGACTTTAAAAGAGTCTGAATAGTATAAATTATGTTGTATAATGTGATTGAAACTTGATATAATAATATGATCACTTGACGTGATATATACCACTTTAAAATGTTCATCAATAGAAAATTAATTTTAGTAGCTAATATAACATATGTTATAGTTAGTTTAATGAAAATGAATATAAATAAGTAATAATATAAGTAAAATTCAAAATAAAACAAAATCACCATGTTCATGTTTTTCATTCTATTGACCTTCTTCCTTTCCTATCTTATCGTGCCGGATACCTCTAAACTTTTGTGATGCATGTCATACACAAGAGGAATATGGTGATTACGACTATGACACGGGTCTAATAGTATCAAATACATTATTAGGGTGTCATAAATGAAAACTAAGAAATTGGACTTGGTAGAGGCATGTATTGAACCCTTGTTCATTTATTTATTTATTTGAGAAATTGTTCAATTATTTCAGTGTTTCTTATATTGGTTCCCTCAGTTTTTAAATTCTAGATATTTTATTTTATTTGTTCTTACTTTTATATTTCATTATCATTACTTTTATTGATCACTTTTTTAGTCTTGTCCTTATAAAAACTTTTAAATGACACATAAAATTAACAAGTTACATCCAACGTATGTGCATCTTTCTAATAATATTAAAATGAATGCATTCAAATTAGTAATTACCATAATGATTGCTTTAATGTGATCCATATTGTGACCATAAGATGGCCCCAATCCCTCTTCTCTCAGTTTTAGCAAGATGTCGATTATGTCGTCGTTTGTCGACTTTGGCCTATCTGGATGGAGGTGCTCGTCGATAAGTTGTTGATAGAACAAATCCCATTCCTTGCAGATTCTATCAAGATTATCAATCTTGCCGGTGAGTTTATCATGAAGCCAGCCAATCAACGGAAAGTAATCTGAGAAATAAAAGTCATTAAGTGCAAGCTGGAATTCATCTATAAGATGATTGAAACGCCTGCTTTCGTCGCTTTCCTGCTCGTACCTTTTCCCGAATGCCACCCGACAAATTATCGTGCTGGTTAGGGAAGTAATCATTTCACTCATATTTATCGTTTCAAACGATGAAGCCTTTTGGTTAATCTTTTGTACCATTCGTGACACTTCATCTTCGCGAATGGGACGAAATGATTGAACTCTTTTTGCGCTTAAGAGATGGAGGACGCATACTTTTCGCATTTCCCGCCAGTACTCACTATAGGGCGAGAAGGCGATGTCGAGGAGTTCGTACGTCATTTTTCTGAAACAAAGTTTAGCGGGACGGCTGCAGAAATTGATATCTTGAATTTTGAGGATTTCTTGAGCCATTCTTGAGGAGTTGGCCACGAGTACTGACCTAAAACCGAGTTTCATGTACAATAGGGGACCATATTTTCTAGAGAGTCGCCAAAAGTTCTCATGAAGTGGTTCCTTTAGTTGGTGGAGGTTTCCGATTATAGGAAGGCCTCGAGGGCCTGGTGGTTTTCGGGTGCGTTCTTTCCGAATAAATGAGATGATTACGAGAATAACGATAGGGAGAAGAAGGAGAACGAGTATACTCTCCATTACTACTTGGAGGGGGGATTCTTATGAAAATATGCTTTACGTTTGAGGAACTATATATAGAATCATGGATGATGATTCTAATCGAAAAGTAGAAATCCATTCCTAATTATAATTATTATGGAATAATATTTTGTTACTTTTTTCTTGTAAATCCTTTTTTCTTTCTAAAAAGAAATGATCATTAAATCAATACTACTAAATCAGAAAATATATTAAATTACAAATAAAATTAATCATCAAATATTTATAAATTAGAAGAAAAATCCACATTACTTATTGGAGTTGAACTCTAGACCTCCTAATCCTTATGACCTTAGCCTTGCCATATGAGCTATATAACTTTTTCTCTTGTAAATATATATGACAAAGTTAATATCAATTTTTCTTTATTTCTCTTCTGACTTTTCAAATTGTTTTACTAAAGTTAATATCATACTTTTTTGTGGTATATAAGTCTTTCATCTTACATTTGAATGTCCCAATTCTGTATGCTATATACGTAGGGTTGGGGGGATGCTTTCCCTCTTTTAGAGCTTAGAGGGGGTTAAGTCCTGCCTAATTTCATTGAGACTAGGCCAAACCTATATGAAATTAGTTTTGCTATTGAACTCATAAAAACAGCCCGATGAAGCCTTAGCCTAGTGGCAAAAGTTGAGCCTTCAAGATTAATAGGATAAGAGATCTTAGATTTGACTCCCATTAATGTGAATATTTCTTTAATATAATACTAGTATTGCTAGTTTATTTATCTTTTTACTTTTAACAGATATTGAATATATTTATGATACAATAATTAATTTAGTACTGTTTCTCAATTAAAAAAAAAAAAAAAAAAAAACTAATCAAACAGAAAGGAAAAGTTTTGCTATTGAAATTGTTTAAACGCAGTCTTGATTCATTGTCAAAACCTAACTCAAAGGTGTTCAAAATTAAAATAATTGATATGATATATGTTAGGCAAAATTGCAGAAAACCTCTCAAACTGATTAGTGATATTGAATTTTCGTCCCAAACTATATCACCTCACCGAATTTCGTCCCATAATTTAATTTTTTTTCGGCATATTGTCCCAAACTAAGTACTAATTT
This sequence comes from Penstemon newberryi var. newberryi, assembly GCA_030819805.1. Classification (NCBI taxonomy): domain Eukaryota; kingdom Viridiplantae; phylum Streptophyta; class Magnoliopsida; order Lamiales; family Plantaginaceae; genus Penstemon; species Penstemon newberryi. Next base: position 31,862,354 of record JAUALY010000006.1, on the reverse strand, counting down.
TGATTTTTGGTCCCAAACTATATCAACTCACCGAATTTCGTCCCGTAATTTACCATTTTGCATGAATTTAGTCCCAATATTAAATTTCTAATTTAATGAAAATGAAAGTTCAATCTTGTCATTTGTTTGAAACGAATTCTGCAATATTGTATAATTGTTCATGCTAAAATTCTGCAATATTCCAAAAAAATTAAATTACGAGAAGAAATTCGATGAGGTGATATAGTTTGGGATGAAAACCTAACTCAAAGGTGTTCAAAATTGTCAAAACCTAACTCAAAGGTGTTCAAAATTAAAATAATTGATATGATATATGCTAGGCAAAATTGCAGAAAACGTCTCAAACTGATTAGTGATATTGAATTTTCGTCCCAAACTATATCACCTCACCGAATTTCGTCCCATAATTTAATATTTTTTCGGCATATTGTCCCAAACTAATTACTAATTTTGATTTTTGGTCCCAAACTATATCAACTCACCGAATTTCGTCCCGTAATTTACCATTTTGCATGAATTTAGTCCCAATATTAAATTTCTAATTTAATGAAAATAAAAGTTCAATCTTGTCATTTGTTTGAAACGAATTCTGCAATATTGTATAATTGTTCATGCTAAAATTCTGCAATATTCCAAAAAAATTAAATTACGAGAAGAAATTCGATAAGGTGATATAGTTTGGGATGAAAACCCAAAATCATTGATTAATTTGGAATATTTTCTACAATTTTGCCTATATACTATATACTTTTCTTTTTTATAAATTAATTACATTATCTATTTTTTAATAAAAATATTCAAAATTCAGTTCGAGTCATGTTTCAAGTTCTCAATACTCGCTAGTTTCACTCCTACTTTACTCATGACATATTTTATATAACACTCTATTTTATAAGAAACCAACCCCCATCATATTTTAAAAAGTTGGCTAAAAACTTTCATATCAGTTTTCTAAATCAAACAATGAGAAATCATGCGCTCAACTCCCATTAATATGGGTTATCCTTTAGTTCAATAATAATATATGTAGTGGTTTATTATTTGCAATACAATGAGAATTAGTCATGGGCTCAACTCCCATTAATTAATATGGATTATCCTCTAGTTTAATAATAATGTATGTAGTGGTTTATTATTTGCAATTGTTTGTATTTTGACAATTATTAAAATAATTTCTAATCTAATAATTGACGATGAATGTATTTAAAAAAAAAAGTCATACCAAATTTCAAAACAAAAATGAGAAGTCAAACAACTATCCACGATTGTTATTAAAAAAGGATCAGACCAGCCGGTCCGACCGGTTCAACGTCGAACCAAAGGCCTATCCGGTCCGATTTATCCCCTAAAACCGGTGGACTAAAAAACCAGTTTGAACCATTTCAAAACCGACGAATCGGCTTGGGCCGGTTTTGAGTTTCCTTAATTTTTTACTTTTTAAAATAAAATGAAAACTCTTGTAGAAGGAGGGATTTGAACACATAACCTCTTGAACAAAATATAAAATTCTTAACATTTGAGCTACATCATTTTTGTTAAACATTTAGTATAAAATTTTTAAATTATAGAAAACTTGTAACCAAATTTATTTACAAATTAGATTATGATAATTAACTCAAATCAATACTTAACACATTATCAATAAAAATTAATACTAATTTTTGCTTTATGTCATACTTTTTTATTAGAAGTTTTCTATAAGAAATTTCTTTCCAACTATATTACTTTTAGGATAAAGAGTATCAAAGTTTGAAAACCAAATTGATATATTATATGCAAATTTAATTTTGAATAATAGACTTTTATATACAAAATCAAGTTATGAGATCCTTCCTTTCGAAGGGGGATGATTTGAGCAAGGGCGATACCAAGGTTGTTTGGGATAGTCTCTAGCAATCGCCCCTTACTCTATTTCTTTAAAATTTATTAATTTCTTAATTTGTTGTATTTTTAACTTATATTTTTATTAAATAAATATAATCATACTATATTTATATGAGCTTACTAATTAGTATCATACAAGTTAGATAAATATTATATAATTTATTCTAAATATATTCTAAGTTTTTATATATTTTTAATCAATTGTAGGATAATGTTTAAATTTTATGCATATTATAAATATTTTATAATTAAATATATTTGTTATATTATTATGATGTCATCCGATCCGATCAGTGACCCGATCGATTCGACCAGTAGAACCAGTGACCAGTCGGTTCATCGGTTCATTGTCCTGTCCGGTCCATCGAATCTCTAATCGGACAATTATCCTAATAAATCGAACAGAATTTGCACGGATCCGAATTGAAATCCTCCCCATTGACAGCCCTAAACGAAAGTAGAAAAAGATAACATGAGCAGAAGTCAGAATAGATAATCGCTATAGCCCAATAACATACCCATTAAAGTTGAGCCCAATAAAAAGCCAAATAAGAAGCTGAATAATAGCGGTGATCAATCCATTCTCAGTCTCTAATTCAAGATCTAAATTGTTTGGTAACGAATTTTCAGTCTTAAATGTTTATCGAAAAATTGGAGTAGCACTTCTTTTGGAATTAGATGATTGACTATGCTATATAAATCTAAGCATTCATTTCTTATAATTAATCATAATTTATTTTTTCTTGTACTCCAATTGTAAAATCATTATGAAAAAAATTGGAAGAAAACGTTGATGTGTTATTATATTTTTATTTTAAGAATACATGTACATAATAAATTAATTATAAGTTTCATGTAAATTTATAGCATTTGAACCCATACTTATACATATACATTGCAAAAAAACCCCTCCTATGTACCAAACATAACAAGGGTATAATTATCCAACAAAATAGCTAAAGTAACCTCACGGGTAAAATATGAAGTTCAATAAAAATTTGGCGATGACGTCATCTAACTGTAAGGTTTTCGAAACGTCGGGGGAGGTGGATGTAATTATGAAATTACGAGGGGATTGGACAATAATTACCCCAAACTTCAGGGGAGGTCCTGGTAATTATCCCTAAATAAAATCATTAAATGAATCCCTACTTCCCCAATTTCTTCATTAAGCGCCGATACCTCCATCATCAATCTCTCTCCATCTTCTTCAGGTCTTCTAAATCGAGTTCTTATTTCATAATTATAATTACTCTACAATTGTTTCGACCACAACAACTGATTTTTTCGACAACCCATTATATAGTGAATTCGTAAGTTTTTTTTTTTTTTTTTTTTTTCCGTTTGAGATGAGCGGACGAGATGGAATATGCTGATGAATCTCGGATCTCTAATATCCATCGGATCCGGATCCGATTTCTGTTTTGAGAAATCCTAACGGATTCGGAGCGGATCCGGTTGCTACTTATAAATTACGAAGTATGTAAATTTCCTTTTTCTCAATCAAATTTTGGAAACCTATGGCAGTAATCTGAGAAGCTGAATAATAGCGGTGATCAAGATCTAAATTGTTTGGTAACGAATTTTCAGTCTTAGTGTTTATCGAAAAATTGGAGTAGTACTTTTTTTGGAATTAGATGATATTTAGATCTAAGTATTCATTTCTATTTTTATGCATGCATATTTGGATTGTTTTTATGATGGTTGTGAGGGTGGTGGAGCGATTACACTTAAATTGATGAAATTACAACTTAATTAATATTTTAGATAATAGTTGAATCTAATATATTTGATTCACTGCTGGAGGGAAATGAAATTCAATTTTATGATTATTCTAGAGTTGATGGAATTAATTGAACAATGATTTACTGGTTCAGCCCTTGGGGACCATTGTGGAAATTGTCTATGTTCTTAGGAATCAAGCTTGTTTTTGAAATTTTATATTGTTTGGTTTCTACTTGGAAAAATATGTGAATTCGAAGATTGGCTCTATAGAATCAATGAGGTGTATAGTCATTTCCGAATATAAATTGACATTTTTTTTTTGTTTCTCAAGGCACATAAAATGGAAACCTATTTCAGCAGGGATTCAAACTTTGATTTGCTACCTTTTAGTGACATAAGTTGACCATTTCATAACTTAAACTTGTTAACAAATACGGCAGTATTTAATGGAACTTGGGCTCAATATCTCTAGTGAATAAGTTGACCATTAGATAGCTTAAACTAGTTAACATCTCCTTTATATAATTGGAAAAGCTTAATCAATTCTCGAATAATTAATTATTTATAATTACTTAATATCTGATACAATTGAAAAGTCAATTTGATATCATCCTATTCATAAAAACGAAAAAATAAAATTTAAAATTATTCTTACCATTTAATAATTTTTGCTAAATCAATTTATTGCGACAACAAATGATCTGAACTATCCTTAACATTGCTAAATCTTTAAAATTTATACAGTAATATAATTGTACATATATAAAACATATAAAAGAACTTAAATATGTTGAAGTTGTAAGAAATTCTTGAATTTCTACCATTAGTACTGTTTTGATGTGTTCCCAGGTGAGATCAATTGAACAAGACTTATCTTCTTTGAGTTGGATTAAGAGATCAAGAATGTTTGGATTCACCGATTTAGGATTATTTAAATCCAGATGTTCATCAATGAGTTCTTGGTAAAATCCATCTAATTATTTGAAACTCTTATCAAGTCTAGGCATCATTCCAGACAACTTACCTACCCAACAGAACAAAGGTAAATAATCAAAAACAAAGAAGCCACCCTCCATTGCTTGATTCTCAATCATAAGCTTGTCAAACCTCAACCTTTTAGATTCTTCCTCATCATATTTTTTCGCAAAGGCAATTCTACAAATTAAGGTGCTTGTGAAAAACAAAATCATCTTACTCAAATTGGCAACTTGACCTGAACTTGCCATAACGGAAAGATTTCCAATCACACGGGACACTTCCACTTTGCGTATAGGATGAAAATATTGAACTTGTTTGTTGCTCAAGAGATGAAGAACACAAATCTTTCACAATTCCCTCCAAGAGTCATTATAAGGCGTAAAGACAACATCCAAACCATTTTAAGATAACTTGTACTGGCCAAGTACCCTTGGCCTGCTACAGAACGCGAGGTCCTGAGTTTTAAGTACTTCTTTCGCGATTTTTGGTGAAGAAACCTCAAGTACTAGAACTTTACCTAGCTTCATAGACATGAGGGGGCCGTATTTTTTCGATAGTTTCCATAGATAGATACGAGGAGTGGAAGTGTCAAATTGATGAAGGTTTTCAATGAAGGGTAGGCCTGAAGGACGTGATGGATTAAGGGATTTTTGCAATCTTTTCTTTTATGGGAAGAGGAAGAGAATGATTATAGGGACAATCAACGTAGCTAAGAGAAGTAGGTTCTTCTTAACTTCTTGTATTTGTTATGCAATCCTAAATGTTCTGCTTCATGGTCATATATATATATATATATATATATATATATATATATATATAAATAAGATAGTTCTATAATGAAAGTTCTGAAAATGCTAATTTTTGCCTTTCAAGCCTCGAATAATTTATATACCAGGCCCTTTAGGGAGAGATAGAGGCTTAACTTAAAATCTATTTTTCCATGTTACGTGTGGCTGATATCTATTCATTTTAATAAAAATCTTTGTTGTCATATCTTATCCTATTTTAGTAGGCAATTTAATAGGGCCTCACATTATGGTTAATTCTCATTAAATGTCTGATTAAAGACCTTCTCTTCTTAGTTTTAGCCTTTTACAGATATAACTTAAATTGAGAAATAAAACCACTCCTGTCTGTTTCTGGCGTCTGGACCACTATTCCAGAAGTGGGGTAGCTTGATTGCATCAGTTAATTTAGGAATGATAAACATGAGTAGAGTCATGGAGAATTCATTTAAAACACGTCTACTTTGAGGCAAAAATAAGCATTTTTTTAACTTTCTTTATAGAAAATCTTATATTAAAAACTATAAGGGGTGTACCACTTCTTTGAGCAGTACACTCCTATTTCTTTCTCTTTTTTTCAAATGTTTTAATTGTAAAACGGCGCCGTTTTTGCGGATTTTCAGTCTCAGTTGTACACACCAACAATCTCTAGTGAATCCACCACTTTACACCAAGGCTCATTGGACTAAATTTATGTTGTTGATGATATTGAAATATTGAGATTTAAAAGCCAACCATATAGCTTCAAAGACCAAACTTATAAGGTTGTATTTCCTCCTCTAGATGTTAAGGGGTTAAGATTTGATATTTAGTGTTGATCTCTATTATAAATTTTTACTAATGTTGGATTTATTTCCTGAAGTCAAACACGTTGAAATTCTTTTCACTCGATTGAGGCAAAGTGTTGTACGAATTAAATTTTCGAACGGGACATTCTGAGTATACCTGAGCAGAATGGGGAAAATTCTTATATAGACCAGGTCTGTTATAATTACGTAGACATGGTGTTCAATTGTGATGATGACATGCTGCCTTAATTAATGATGTGGTAAATTCTTAATACAAGTTCTATGAAATTATTATAGACCAGGTCTATGTTTGATTTTCCACGGATGGGAATCTGTATTAGTTAGTCTGATACAAAGCACACGTGGTATATTTAATACTCGAGGCTTGAAATGGACTTATTAAGATGAGCCCTTTAGGGAGGGATATAAGCTTAACTTAAAATCTATTTTTCCATGTTCTGTGTGGCTGACATCTATTCAATATAATACAAATCGTTGTTGTCATATCATATCCTCTTTTAGTACGCAATTTAATAAGGCCTAACATTCTGGTTAATTTTCTCATTAAATGTCTGATTAAAAAACCTTTTTTTTTTTTTAAAAAAAAAAAAAAAACCTTCTTTCTTAATTTTAGCCTTTTACGGATATAACTTAAATATTGAGAAATAAAACCACTCATGTTTGTTTCTGGCGTATGGGCATCATGTTAATATAGGAATGATAAACATGAGTAGAGTCATGGAGAATTCATTTAAAACACATCTACTTTGTGGCAGAAATTAGCAATTTTGGAAATGTCTTTATAGAACTATCTTCTATATATATATATATATATATATATAGACCATGAAGTAGAACATTTAGGATTGCTTAGCAAATACTAGAAGTTAAGATGAACCTACATCTCTTAGATGCGCTGATTGTTCCTATAATCATTCTCTTCCTCTTCCAAAAAAGAAAAGATTGCAAAATCTCTTAATCCATCAGGTCCTTCAGCCTACCCTTCATTGGAAACCTTCATCAATTTGACACTTCCACTCCTCATATCTATCTATGGAAACTAGCGAAAAAATTCGGCCCCCTCATGTCTATGAAGCTAGGTAAAGTTCCAGTACTTGTGGTTTCTTCACCAAAAATCGCGAAAGAAGTACTTAAAACTCACGACCTCGTTTTCTGTAGCAGGCCAAGGGTACTTGGCCAGTACAAGTTATCTTAAAATGGTTTGGATGTTGCCTTTACGCCTTATAGTTACTCTTGGAGGAAATTGAGAAAGATTTGTGTTCTTCATCTCTTGAGCAACAAACAAGTTCAGTATTTTCATCCTATACCCGAAGAGGAAGTGTCCCGTGTGATTGAAAATCTTTCTGTTATGGCAAGTTCAGGTCAAGTAGCCAATTTGAGTAAGATGATGTTGTTTTTCACAAGCACCTTAATTTGTAGAATTGTCTTTGCGAAAAAATATGATGAGGAAGAATCTGAAAGGTTGAGGTTTCACAAGCTTATGATTGAGAATCAAGCATTGGAGGGTGGCTTCTTTGTTTTTGATTATTTACCTTTAGTTTGGGTAGATAAGTTGTATGGAATGATGTCTAGACTTGATAAGAGTTTCAAAGAATTGGATGAATTTGACCAAGAACTCATTGATAAACATTTGGATTTAAATAGTCATAAATCGATGAATTCAAACATTCTTGATCTCTTAATCCATCTCAAATAAGATAAGTCTTGTTCAATTGATCTCACATGGGACCATATCAAAGCAGTACTAATGGTCAGAAATTCAAGAATTTCATACAACTTCAACATATGTAAGTTCTTTTATATGTTTTATATATGTACAATAGTACGTGACAATTACATTACTTCATAGATTATAAAGATTTAGCAATGTTAAGGATAGTTCAGATCATTTGTTGTCGCATTAAATTGATTTAGCAAAAAAAATTAAATGGTAAGGATAATTTCAAATCATGTTTTTTCGCTTTTATGGTGAAACAAGTCTTTCCCAATGGTTCCATAGAAGTTGAAGATCCTAAAGATGAGAGACTTTTTTGCATGAATGGTCAACGATTAAAACAAATTATGGAGAGGGTGGATGAACGTGAGGAGATTGCACTTGCGGCTCTTATCTACCATTAATCAGGTTCTATCTTTCCATTATGTACTATTAGTTTTTTTTCTCTTTTTATTGTGTTTGTTTATAAGATCATCTCTAGCTTAACTTACATCATTCAAGTAGTCATTTTTCTCTTGTTTTCTCTGCATTCATAATATAGTGACAATGAGGACACTGCCATATTTAGGTTGGGGGTGGTAGCTTTCCGAAAGAAAAAAAAAATTACGTTTTAAAGAAAGACTAGTTTATTGCTTTTATATTAGTGATTCTCTTGAAAATGGGCTATAATGTATGTATGTATGGATTGATTTGAGATGCTAGACTTGTTATTTAGTTATGATTTCATAGTGTTTAGTCTTCGTCACTTTTTCTATCTTTATTATTAGAAAGTAGCTTCCAAAATTTTTTTTTGCGCACATTACTAAGCCTGTGGTAAGATGGATGTTCGATGCATGTAGCCTAGAAATTTTCCAAGTTAAAGTTTTTTTTTTTTCATTACTTATACAACTTTTGTGAGTGAGTGGAGAGGTTGAGAAAACAACTTATGAACTTATTTTGCTCTTTTGAATTGGTTAATTGCTATTTAGAGTAACATTCTTAAAGAAAAATAAAAGAGATGGTTGATATTGGTCAAGAGTAAAATGTCTTCATGAGCCATGAGTAAAAAAAAAAAAAAAAAAAGTGAAAAAAAAAGTGAAGAAGGAAAAAAATAATAGTTATTAGTTTTCGTCATTATAGAAGACAAATCTTTATAAAAGCTATGTGTATTGTGGTTTGTGGTATGAAGATTTTGGCTTAGTATTCACACACACATTTTGGGAGCTATGATTGAACTAATCTTGATAGTGATAGTGATCTTTGACTATCTCTTTGATTGAATTACTTGAATAGTTTATCTTATTTCTTTTCAGTTTTGTTCATCATGCTTGTATCTTATTTACGCTTGAATTGCTAGAGACTAGCAATAAGCTGGTTGGGGGTTGTGATTGGTGCTTAAAAATGTACTTAAATTGTTCTATTTTTCCAATTAAACCAAGTGTTAATTCCATATTTTCAGGAAATTATTAAAATTTATTGTTGTGAGAAAATATTGAGTTTAATTTATTTTTGTAGGAAAATAAAATAAGAAGTGTCCATTTCTTCGAGAACAGTACCAAATGCATGATTTAAAGCAAATAAAGAATCAATGAAGTCAAGTAGTGCAAGAATAACGAAGAAAAAATATGTCAGGAATATTGCTACTCATTCCAAGGACCATAACTCTCGTAAGGAAACTCCCATGAAGCTGCATTTTGGATATGTTATAGAGGAAGGAGTTAGCTAGGCTACGGACTTTACGGATCTGGATTTGGAGTTCGGAAGGAACTTTTATAGTCCGAATACTCATAAGTCCAATACCATTGATGTCCAACAGCTTTGATAGTAATGGCTGGATCTACTACTACCTTGTCCATTGAATATAAGAGAGCAAATGATGGTATAGCAATGATAAGAATGCAAAGTATCAAGTTTTTATGCAGTATTATTTACTATTTAATATTTATTTGACACCAAACCACACTCATTATTCTTATATTTTGATCAAGGTTGCAATTGGAGGCATTAAGTGCAAAAGAATCTAAGTAGACAATTTCATAACAGTTTTGACACTACTTCGTATTTTGGGCATAAAATTCTCATATGAGATCTAAATGAGATGATTAAAAATGCTATAGATCTGAAAGAGGAATGTCTACTACTTTTGTCTTTGAGGATTTCCGAGATTCTGATGGGATTCTAGACGAAATCAAACATAAAATCGTTGTAACTGTTTTATGAAAAGTTTCCTTAAATCCAAACTGCTTGTGTTTGAAATTGTTTAGTTTCATTGATCTCTCTAATTCTTAAAGCATCTGCTATATTAAACCTTTAGTGGAGAGGGACATTCCTAAGGACAATGACATAAGTAACTGTAAGTTTTTGCCTTTTTCTGATAATAAACCAGTACCCCCTTTTCCATAAGCATTAGCAGAATCCAGGAAAGATGAACAAAATAAAGATTTGTATGGGACTTTCCGTAGATGCGAGGTAAATATCCCACTTTTTGATGCTATTAAACAAGTACCTTGTTATGCTAAATTTCTAAAAGAATTGTGCACAATCAAAAGAAAACAAAAACTTAAGGGGAGTGAAAAGGTGAAAGTAGGGGATAATGTTTCTTAAAGACATCCAAGACTAAAATAGATGTTCATAGTGGCACGCTAACTATGGAGTTTGATGGCGAAATTGTTAAATTTGATATTTATGATGCCATGTAATATCCTAGTGATGATATTCTGTTTTTTCTATTGATGTCATTGATTCTTTAGCACAAGAAATTTTTGAACTTGATGGAGAAGATAAATTGCAAATTGCTATTAGTAAGCATATTGAGAAAGAAAACAAACAGGTAACATTTCTTATATTACGTTACCAGTTTCTAACAAGAAACCTTTGCCTTCTGTTTTACAGGCCCCTATTCCAGATTTGAAGCCTTTTCCCAGTCACCTCAAGTACGTGTTCCTTGGAGAATGAAATACACTGCATGTGATCATTTCTAGAAAACTTAGTACACTACAGGAAGAAAAGCTCGTGCAAGTACTTAAGGAGCATAAAGAAGCCATTGGTTGGACCATTGAGGATATCACAGGAATTAGTCCGTCTACGTGCATGCATAGAATTTTTCTTGAAGAGGGTGTAAAATCATCTCGACAAGTGCAAAGGAGATTGAACCCACCTATGATGGATGTAGTTAAGAAGGAGATCCTCAAACTCCTTGAAGTTGGGATGATTTTTCTATTTAGGATAGCAATTGGGTTAGCCTGGTTCAAGTGGTTCCTTAAAAGACCGGAATAACTGTCATAAAAAATCAGAATGATGAGTTGATTCCCACCCGAGTTCAGAATGGGTGGCGGGTTTGTATAGATTATAGAAAATTAAATAGCGTAACCCGCAAAGACCACTTTCCTTTACCTTTTATTGATCAAATGCTTGAGAGATTAGCTGGTCATGCTTACTATTATTTTATTGATGGTTTTCCAGGTTATTTTCAGATTGCAATCGCCCCAGAGGATCAAGAAAAAAACGACTTTCACATGCCCCTTCGGGACTTTTTCTTATTGGCCTTTGCAATGCCCCTGCGACTTTTTAAAGGTGTATGGTTAGCATATTTGCATATTATATTGAGCACATCATAGAGGTCTTTACGGACGATTTCACCGTTCATGGGGATTCCTTTGATAATTTTTTGCATAACCTTATACTTGTTCTTAAAAGATGTATAGAAACTAACCTTGTGTTAAATTATGAAAAATGTCACTTTATGGTTGAACAAGGAATAGTTTTAGGCCGTATTATTTCACCTAAGGGAATAGAAGTAGATAGAGCTAAAATTTATATTATTCAATCTTTATCTTACCCTACTTATGTGCGGGAAGTTCGTTCTTTTCTTGGACATGCAGGTTTTTATCGAAGATTCATCGAAGACTTCTCCAAAATATCATTATCCCTATGCAAGTTGTTACAAAAGGATGTGGCATTTGAGTTTAATGAAGCATGTAGAAAGGCGTTTGATAAGCTGAAGGAATTGCTAACTTCTGCCCCCAATTATCCAGCCCCCTGACTGGAATATTCCTTTGGAAATAACGTGCGATGCAAGTGACTATGCGATCGGCGCTGTTTTGGGTCAAAGAGTTGGAAAATCATCTCATGCCATATATTATGCTTCACGGACTTTGGATGATGCCCAAATAAACTATTCAACTATTGAGAACTTTTAGCTATTGTTTTTTCTTTAGAAAAGTTTCGATCTTATTTGCTTAGTACTTAAGTTATTGTTTACTCTGACCATGCAACCATTCGATATTTGATGATCAAGAAAGAGGCGAAACCAAGGTTAATAAGATTGATACTTCGCTTATGTGAATTCGACTTGGAGATAAAGGATAAAAGAGGGACAAAAAATCATGTGGTGGATCAATTGAGTCTACGGAGGATGAACTTCCTCTACAAGAGACCTTCTCTGACGAGCAACTATTTTCCACGAGTGCGACATTACCTTGGTATGCAAATATTGTAAATATTTTGGTTACTAATATGTTACCTCCTGGTTTATCTAAGGCTCAAAAAGATGAGATGAAAAGTGATGCAAAGTATTATGTGTGGGATGACCCGTACTTATGGAAGCATTGTGCTGATAAAAAAACAAGAAGGTGTGTCTCTGATAATGATATTATTTATGTTCTCATCTTTAGTCATTCTTATGCTTGTGGAGGTCCCTTTGGAGCAAAAAAAACAGCAAGAAATGTACTAGAATGTGGTTTCTATTGGCTATCTTTGTTTCGGGACTCATATTTATTTTGTAAATCATGCGAGCATTGTCAAAAAATGGGTAATATTTCCCAGAAGAATGAGATGCCACAAACTTCTATACTATTTTGTGAAATTTTTGATGTTTGGGACATCGACTTCATGGGACCATTTCTTGTATCTTCTAGCTATGTTTATATATTACTTGTTGTTGATTATGTCTCAAAATGGGTGGAAGCTAAAGCCACTAAGACTAATGATTCTAAAGTTGTTGCAGATTTTATCAAGTCTAACATATTCTCCAGGTTTGGAATCCCAAAAGCTATAATAAGTGATCGAGGCACTCACTTTTGCAACCGTACTATGGATACTTTGCTTAGAAAGTACTACGGGACACACAAGGTTTCGACTGCATATCACCCACAAACTAATGGACAAGCAGAAGTATCAAACCGAGAGATCAAGTCCATTCTCGAAAAGACTGTTACTCCAAGTAGGAAAGATTGGAGTTTGCGCTTGGTTGATGCCTTGTGGGCGTATCAAACTGCATATAAGACGCCCATCGCTATGTCACCTTATCGATTGGTGTTTGGGAAGCCATGTCACCTTCTAGTTGAGTTAGAGCATAAGGCGTATTGGGCTATCAAGAGTTCCAACATGAAGATGGATGAAAGTGGAGAACATAGGAAGTTGCAACTACGAGAGTTAGAGGAAATTCGCAATGATGCCTACGAGAATGCTAGGATTTACAAAGAAATGATGAAAGCTTTTCATGACAAGATGATTAGTAGAAAGGAGTTCAAAGTTGGTCAAAAAGTCCTTCTATACCATTCACGACTTCGTTTGTTTCCAGGTAAGTTGCGTTCTCGTTGGATTGGACCTTTTGTTGTTACTAATGTTTTTCCTCACGATGCTGTTGAAATTCAAAATATGGAGACTTCCAAAATATTCAAGGTGAATGGCCATAGACTAAACCCTTCTATGAAGGTTTTCAAGTAGACAACGTGGCTGCATTAGACATTGAGGATCCAATTTATTCAGACTAGAGAAGGAAGCATTGAGTCGAGCCAACGACAGTAAAAAAAAAGGCGCTGCTTGGGAGGCAACCTAAGGGGAGTACATATTTCTTTTTCTTGTTTTTTTGTTTTGGTATTTTTTTTTACTCTTTCTTCGCAGTTTTACCGTACATTGGGGACAATGTCAGCTTCAAGTGTGGGGGGAAGAGATTTAGGTCATCTTTTAAATCCCAAAAAAAAAAAAAAAAGTATTTTGTCATGAGCAAAGATTCGATTGTGCTTGAGAAATTCATAACATGATTGAATAAGTAATCTTACAACATAAAATTGATTAGTTTGATATTTTCTTTGAGAATGGTAGTAACTAAGTTTTGTAGACAAAAGCCGGTGAGGTTTCAAGCCTTTAGATCGACACATCAATATCGGTCTCATTTTTTGTCATGAGAGATATTCTTCCATGGTCCTGTTTCTCTAGAACTTGCATTGACTCTATTTGAGGCCATATTGACTCATGCATACGTGAATATGATTGAGGCAATTTTTTTGTGAGCCACTCAAGCCAAATAGCCTACCTTGAATTAATTTTTCCTTCGTTCAGCCCCTTTTGAGCTTTTCTTTAGCCTTTTGTTGTTTTTGAACCCACATTACAAACTTTAAGCCGAAAAAAATTGACAATTTTACCCAAGTCTTAGAGCTAGTGGAGCATTGTTCATCACTATAATTGGGTGCCAGAAATAAGTGTGGGGGTTTATGAAGTTGTGGTATGTCTACAGTTAGTGTAAAAAAAAAAAAAAAATTGATTGAAGGGAGTTTGTTATAAATAATCCATGTTTATAATGTTTCATATGATTTCAAAGCATGGTCTACTCTTGGTGCAAGGATTTTATTTGGTTAGTACTTTAGAGCCAAAACAAAGAAATATGATAAATAAAATGTTTGGTTCCTGTTATTTTGAGATTGAGTTGATTACTTGCTCCACTAGTTCCGATGACTTTTAAGCTCAGTTCCAAATGTTCCTTCCTTGTCCCTAAGCCCCGTTACAACTCCTGAAAGTCCTTATGATTCTTGTTATGCATGTGGTCTCAATGGTGGAGAATGAGAAGATATGCAAGCTTATGGTAGATCATTTCCATAGGAATGAATTTGAGCGAAACACATACCCTTCAAACACATGAGAGTTGAGTGTTCATTCCCGTGAGGGTCTACATATTTAGTCTATTGCATTCTCAAATGAAAATGCTTGCTATCTAATTGTAAGTTATTTAAGAATTTTGTTCATGATGTGTTATGATTTCGGAAAGTTTGGTTGTTCTTTGTTAATGGCATTGCAACTTTGATATTCTTTTTGGGAAAATGAATTTGAACTTTGCCCGAGGACGAGCAAATAACAAGTGTGGGGGAATTTGATAAGAATGCAAAGTATCAAGTGTTTATGCAGTATTATTTACTATTTAATATTTATTTGACACCAAACCACACTCATTATGCTTATATTTTGATCTAGGATGCAATTGGAGGCATTGAGTGCAAAAGAAGCTAAGTAGATAATTTCTTGACAGTTTTGACACTACTTCATATTTTGGGCGTAAAATTCTCATACAAGATTCAAATGAGATGATTCAAGATGCTATAGATCGGAAAGAGGAATGCATACAACTTTTGTCTTGGGGATTTCCGAGATTCTGATAGGATCCTAGACGAAATTGGACATAAAGTCGTTGTACCTGTTTTATGGAAAATTTCCTAAATTTCTAGTCTAATATATTGACTTGATATTGAGGCAATCCTTGATGGACGAATTTGGAAGGATGAAATCAGCACTCTCCTATTTACATTGAGATAATATTCTATTTTTTTATATTATTCTTATAATATAAAGATTGGATATCAATCTTAGAATATTTTTTTAGGGTTATGTTGGCTTCTTTTATAAATAGGACTTTAGAAGACTACCTCTATTCTTCTTCTCTCCCACTTCTACTTGGAGTTATTAATGGCCTTACGTGGCTAAATCTTTGTTATTGGTCAAAGAAAACTGAAGCTTCGAAAACAATAAAACTGTGAGATCTAATTAGTTTTATTATACAATTTATGTTTTCAATATCGATTGCTCTTCCGTATTAATTAATATGGTTGTTTTGTTTAATTGATAGGAGGCCTACTAGTATATTATTCTTTTCAATTTACTGCTTGATTAGATATCAAATCCGTATTTATTTGATCCATCTAATTTTGTGAAGCATCTAAGATTCAATAATTTGTTGCGTCAGAAATAGTAAATCTTAAGAAGATAAATCGACTAAATTAAATCCAAACCGCTTGTGTTTGAATTGTTTAGTTTCATTGATCTCTCTAATTCTTAAAGCATCTGCTATATTAAACCTTTAGTGCTTATCTTAGGTTATGTAGTAGTTAGAATTAATTGGATCACTTTTTCTGATTAATTAAAACTAAGGAGAGATAGGAGATTAGTTCCAACGGTGAATATTCAAATTGTGAATTGCTATATATCTGCATCGATGATCAGTTATATGATTCCGACAGTTGATGTTGACTTAGACCAATATTTGTTACTATGATTAAATTTAATTTGCATTACTCCTTAACTATTGAAATCTGTCACACTTAAACCCCCCTTTGTTTTCCTCCATCTAGCATAAAAGTAGACTAGATACTCTCTGTGGGATCGACCCTTACTCTCTCTACTACATTATTAGAAGGAGTATAGGTTTTATTTTTGGTTCCGTACGACAGCACACCAAGCAATGAACATCAGGATGATACTAGAAAATATGGTCCACATAATCTCGATAGTAGTTCCATGAACAATCCTTTGCAGGATTGGATTTTTTTTTTATAGTGGAAGTGCCATAAAGCGCAAACCAAGATCCATAATACAAAAACAAGAATAAGAATAAAAAAGAAAAAGATATCGTGACGTAAATCTATAATTCCTTGCATCATATTGCAAATATGTCGCGCAGAGCAGAATTTACTGGCCACGGAAAACGTGATTTTTGTCCTAAAGTGATTAGAAAACTTGCTTAAGTCCTTTCCTACTTAATTGGGCCTCCTAAACATTCTCCTACTTGAATTTGGCCTCCTAAACATCTATTTATAGTCCTAGAATTACACATATTTAGACACACAATTCTTAGTCTTAGTTAAAATTCTCTCTCAAATCATTATCATATTTTCTCTTTAGAACTTGTGATAATGATTAACAAATTAGGCTAGAGTTATTTGGTGAGGTTAGAGATGAACTTATATGCGTAGTGATTTTATTTGGATTCGATTCTTCAAGGTTTTGTTAGTTTTATAAATTTGAGTAATTTAATTTTCTTCTATTCTTTTCTTCAACTCTTATGTTAATACAATTGTTTTATTAATTTTCATAGAAATCTATTCATGCTCTTTTTATGTGGAAATCTTTATAATATAATTATATTTATATAAGTTAAACCATTTTATGAGTAGTCATTTAATGCATTATATCTTGATATATAATCATATGTTTTGGATTTCTCATAAGATAGTCCTTTCAAGTCTAAAAGTAAGAAATTATTACTCAGATACATTAGAAATCATGTGTTTTTCAATTCTTTATCTTCCAATTGATTGTTTGGGATATGAAACTTTCAATTGAGTAATTTTATGAATCAATCCAAATAAGTGAACGAAGCATATAAGGGATTCTTGACACCTTACCGTTTTAATTATCATATTTTTCAACAACCAAAAATTCACTTTTCTTAAAATCAATCATCTTCGTTAATTTAGTTTGATTATTTATCTCTAAAGCTATTTTGTCTACTAACCATTTTATCTTGTTTTAGTCATCTCCTCGTGGATACGACCGCTCAATCTATTCTATATCGATCGCTTTGTTTCGACAAGTTTGGGAGTAATCAAATTTTGGCGCCATTGCCGGGGAGGTGCAACAAGTAAGTATCATAAGTAGTTATTTAGCTAACGAGGTAGTAAACTTTATTTTATTCAATTTTCGTTCTATTAGGTAATTGTAGGATGTTTCGTGCTATTTATATTTATTAGTTAATTAGTTAGTTTATATATATATATAAATAAAAAGTTGATTTTTATTTTATGTTTGTAACACAATCTTCTAATCAAGGTGAGTTGCAGTACGATCCAGAAATTGAGAAAACTTTGCGTAGATTAAAGAAAGAAATTGGGGAAAACACTGAGATAATCAATACAACTTCTCAAGTTTTAAGTGAATCTTGGTCAAGCATTGCATTAACCGATGCACCTACAACCATGGACCAACTTGAAAACAACCATGCATGTTCCTTAAGGGAATACCTACACCCAAATCGCACAGCCACCCCCTCATGCATCATGTTTCCCACAAGTACCTCGCAAATAGATTTCAAAGCAGGAATGATCCAACTCTTACCAACCTTTCATGGCATGGATAGTGAGAATCCTTACTTACACATTAGGGAATTCGAGGAGGTCATCGTCACTTTTAATAGTCAACCCAATGCCGTAGAGTCAATTAGGTTGAAATTCTTCCCTTTCTCCCTAAAAGACAAAGCAAAAAGCTGGCTATACTCTTTGAGACCTAGATTCATAGGTACATGGGCAGAAATGACTGAAGCCTTTTTCAACAAATATTTTCCCCAACATAAGACCAACAACCTTAAGAGACAAATCCCTACCTTTTTCCAAAAAGATAATGAAACTTTATACCAAGCTTGGGAGAGGATCAAATAATTGTTGAATATGTGACTGCACCCTGGGTATGAAAATTGGCGTCTTGTTAGCTATTTCTATGAGGGACTTACATCTAGGGAGCGTCAATTTATCGAAATGATGTGTAATGGGGAGTTTCTTAAAAATGATCCTGATGAAGCCGATTACCTAAATGACATAGCCAAAACAGCTCACACCTGGACTGAACCTAGTACTACTGATGGTACTAGAAGAACAAAAACTAGTGAAATTTACTATCTTAAGGAAGAAGACAACCTTAAAGCACAAGTTGAAGCATTGACTAAGAAATTAAAAGATTTAGAAACAAAATATAGTCAAAAACCTCAACAAGTTGCAAGGGTAGAGTCACAAGATAGTTGTTTCATTTGTGGTTGGAGAAATCACCCTAACTTTAGTTGGAAATCTGAGGGACAAACACCTAGAACTTACCCTGCATCTCAAAATAATGCTCACCAAAGTAGGAATCCTTTAGAGGACACACTTCAAGCATTTATTGAGGCACAAAGTAAGACTAATCAAAAGGTAGAAGCCGTAATAACTAAAATTGAGGAAGAGAACAAAGAAATAAAAAATCAAATTGGTAAGCTAACTAGTCCTCTTACTATACAAGAACGAGGCAAGTTCTCTTCCCAACCACATTCTAATCCTAAGGGGCAAAATGTGGTAGAATCCTCCGAATCACATAACATCAAAGATATCAATGCCATCACCACTCGTAGTGGTAAGGTCATAGAGGGACCAACTTTACCTAGTCCGCCGAATGACCCCCCTAAGGAAGTCAATTTCTTGAAAAGTCAATTTCGAAAAATCATATATAAATTATTTAAATATATATTATCTATTATCTATTTAGCTTAAAATTTTATCCAAAAAATTACAGTTTTCTTTAAATATGAATTATTCATATTTTTATTTATAAAAATATTTTTCTAATTAATAATAATAAAAAATCATAGCACTCACTCTCAACGCCCCCAATTCAATAACCTCTTCTAGAACCATCACCCCGTCTCATGACATAAGGATTAGGGCTGCCAATGGTATCCGATTTATGGTTCTTGTTCGGATCTAAATTTCTCGAGATCACTGGAACTTGGCCAAATCCGGTCAGATATCGGATCATTTTCGGATCCAATAAAATCTTCACTCTCAAAATTTTACACCAATATTTTTTGTTAAAATAAATTTGTTAACTTTACGATTAAAATTTTCTTAACTAATATTCATATTTTTAGATGAAAATATGAACAAAAATAGAATTATAAATTAAACTTTTATTACACTAATGATAAAAAAAATTAAATGTTACTTACTTTAATAAATATTATGTATAATATTTTTTTATTATCGGATACGGATCTTTAACGGACCGGATCGACCTAGATCAATATTCGCTCCAGTATTTCGTATTAAATATATTTATAATCAGATCAGATCCATCTAACCTCCAATAAATCGGGTCATATTCGAATCGGATTCGGATTGAAATCCACCACATAAATAGTCCTAATAAGAATCAGACCAGACGGACATCGCATTAGATTAATTCATGGGATGGTCTATCGTGACTCTTACTTCAAAGAGAGTAACCAACAACCTTATTCTTGGCCAATTAAATTTAGACATGTGCCCACGGTACAACCTCAATCAACTAATATCAACCCTAGCCAACATGAAATAACCACTATACCCTTACTCTTTATTTTATTTTGGATTAAATTTAATTAAAACGATGTTTTAATTTAAATAAAGTAATCAGAAAAACAAAAAACAAAAATTGATCTACCGTGGCTGTGCGCGTTAGGGCATCGCAGCAAGGCGGCCACCGCGAAGCTGCTACACGCAGCAGCGCGTGAACAGCGAGCTACATGCGCAAGCAGCACACGGCAATAACATACGGGCTGTCAGCCGTGTGCTGGCACGCGCAGCAGCAGCTGCTATGTACAGCTCACGCGCGGCCTTCGTGGTCGCGTGTGTAATGCCACGTGGTGGCCTCGGATTGGTCACTGCATTGCTGAATCCTAGTTGGTCAATTTTTGCCTATTTTGAAATTTTATTAATCTTGGAGATTTTGGAAGATTAGGAAACTTAGGCCATCTCCAGCCGAAGCAGGCAATAGCCCCCTGCCTGCCTGCCTGCCTTGCCTAGTCTGTCATCACCAACCGAACCAACAATTCAAAACATTTATTTCAATTCAAACTTTCCCCACTCTCACTTAACAATAACAACAACAATAACAACAACAACAATAACAACAACAACAACAACAACAACAACAATAATAATAATAATAATAATAATAATAATAAGGCATTCATAATAATAAAAAATAAGTAAACATAATTAATGGAAAACAACAACAATTACTATTAATGCACTTGGAGTGAAAAGAAAAACAACAACTATTACACACTAAAACAAAACATAATTTTCAAGGGAAACACCAACAATTAAACATAATTAAAGCAACACAACAAACACTACAACAAGTTGGATCATAGGCCTATGGAGAGAAATCACAGCTAAAACCGGAATTGAAAAAAGATTTAATCGAACACTTGTGGGAAACACACGGGCCATTTTCGAATTAGGTGTTTCTTAGTAATCGTATATGTTAAGTTGTTCAATTGATCTTCAAATTATATTTTTAAATTAAGTTGCAATAATAATAAATATAATTAATTCATATTTTATATTCATACTATATTTTTTTAAACTAAGACATAAATAAATTAAAAAAAAATTGACATCGATTACTATGTAACCATAAATATTTTTGTCCAAGGATTTTTTTTTTATTATTTTTGTTTTAAAAGTTAATTAATTTAAATATGTAAAAAATATATAAAAACTTTTTAACACTTGTTAATTATGATTTAATGTTTTCTTCAAAAAAAATATTAACCATGCATAATTTTCGAGACGAAGAAAGGGAACCGATGAAAAGTCCACTCTTCTAAATCAAGAAGATTTAGGTTCCACTAGAAACACTAAGTAACTAGTCCACTCTACTTGCGCTTTTACAACAAATGATAAAGCCACAAGCTCACAATAGGAGATCACAAAGAAAACCTATCCTCTGAAGTAATATCACTCACTAAGATAGATATCTACTTCTCACAACACTCAATATTTACATAAGTCACTAAGATTTATAAGTATGATCTTTTTCTTCAACTTGCTCATCAACAGATGACTCGGCTGATAGTATTATGTTTTTGAGTTTTTGAGACTTAGAAAATTTGCTCGATGAATTCTCTCTCAATTGTTGTGTTGAGTCTTCGTATCTAACTCTTGAATGTAGAATTATTTATACTTGCAATTTGAAATCTACCCGTTGAAGTGAGAAATAAATCAATCTTCCTCGAGTTCCGGTCCTTAATCTTAAACTGCTCCCTGCAACTGTTCACTGTACAGTCTGATGTACGGATCAGACAGTCGCATTAAATGCACCATGCTGATACGAGGTTTTTGAAATAACTCCTTCAATCATTTTTCATTAATACCCTTCTCAGACAGTATTTATTACGCCAAGTGCATT
Organism: Penstemon newberryi var. newberryi; assembly: GCA_030819805.1. Classification (NCBI taxonomy): domain Eukaryota; kingdom Viridiplantae; phylum Streptophyta; class Magnoliopsida; order Lamiales; family Plantaginaceae; genus Penstemon; species Penstemon newberryi. The sequence goes on along the minus strand of JAUALY010000006.1, from coordinate 31,840,458 downwards.
TATTACCGTTGGAATGACTTATGATCTCTTTCCACTCTGCTGATCGAATCCACTCTGCTGATAAACACTCTGCTAATTTAAATTGAACTCATCTGAGTTGACTCTGCTGAAATCCACTAGTCTGATTCCGAACTCAGCATCAGATCACTAGTCTTCCAGACCGAAATTCAATCTTCTGATTTTACTTGTCTTCTCGATTAAACTTTTTCAGCGGTTTGCTAAGATTCCATTACTTAGCTGATGACTTTTGGAAATCATCAAAACCTCCCTTCACTTCTTCATCTTCATCCCTTCACTTCTTCATCTTCATCCAACAATATGTTTATTGCCTCGATGCACATTTTAGAGCCAAGGGAGGGGATATTCAAGGTTCTAGGCGCTGTCTCACGAGTCGTGGGGTGTCTAGGATGTAACTATTTATCTTCACGATTATTAGACATGATTTAACGCAAGTAAGTATAGATGTCTCGCGAGTCGTGGGTCCATAACAAAAACCGAGGCTAAATGAACTCAATGGTTAGCTGTGAGGGTTAATCGGCTACGTGTTCACCCATCAAGTGGATCAATTAGTATGGCCAACGAGTCGTGGGTACTGAGCGATTGTATTTGTGCCTTGAGCCCATTAGGAAATTTTTATTTTTCGAACCTTATGTGGGGACATAAGTATTCGATAAAAATAGTGGGAGTAATTTACAAATGAAAAACCATGTTTTTAAATTATGCATTCATATTAATATGCCGCATATTAATTTCCTTTTATCGTCGTGTTTATGATAGTTTTTCATGAGTGATGTATCCTAGAATCCTTACCATCATACTTAAATTAAATAAATTGACCGAACCCAAACGAATTTTGAATGACTTCAAAACTTGAGAATTATTCTCGAGTCCAAGCAAGGAGTCATCTCCTTACAAAGACTTCATTGGTTATCCTTTCGAAGTTACACTTCGATTGGGATGGTGATAGGTTTCACCAAGCTGCCTTTTTCAGAAGTTATCTTTCGAATAAGAAAGGTGATAGGTTTCACCAATGGGTTGAGGATGGTTCTCAAGCCCAAATTTTCTTGAGGCGAACATGAAGTCTTCCATAAGATTAAGATCAAGGGAAAGAAGAAATTGAACCTACAAATCCCGTAAGGGATGATTACATTATATTGAACTTAACCTTATGGTCAAGTGATGCATAAGGGTGTTGGACGACCGATGAAGTTCTCATTGATGCATTGAATGCATCTAAAGCCATGGATTATTTAGATCGATAGAATTTTCTTATACCATACCTTGTGTTAAGGGAAGTGATAGTTCCATAATGGTTGGAACTAGTTGTGGAGTATCCATAAGCAAATGAGTATTAATATTCATATAACGACTAAATATAAAATGCGTAGTCAATCAAATATAAATAATCAAGATTCCACACACTTGAATTGTTCTAAAACCGAAAGGCGATACACGAGCACTAAAACAAATTTTCAAATTAAAAATTCAAAGATTGAGCTCGACTAGGTCGAGCTTGATTGGGACGCTAGAAATAGTAACCGACTTTCGAATACTGCTAAACGGAAATCAAATTTAGTAGTCGGTTGATAGAAATCCAAGAGGGATACACAATTACGATGGATTTAATTCATTCAAGAGTGTGTGGAAACACTAAAGAATTAGTGGGAGATAAGGCGTCTCTTGTGCCCTTACGGGTAAATGTACGTTGTGAAGTACAATTTTGAATTATTTTTTGAATAAAGAAGAGAGCTTAATCAATAAAAGCATGTAAGAGATTTAGATTGATTCAAAATCGAACATGCATTGGCATATACGCCGTTGATTATTTAATGGAGAATTAGATTCTCGAAATGTAAGACCCGCTCGAAACGTTGTCAGTTGTCGAGCATTCTGGACATGTAAATGTCCATTAAGAGATCTTACATGAAATTCCTTATTCAATTAAACAAAACTTGATCGAGAAATTGAAGATACTGAGCTAAGTATCTATGAAGCCAGTTCCAAAACATATCAAGTGATATAGGTTTTGGTATTGTACCTTCATATGCATTCATGCGCATATGGGGTCTCCCGCTTATGTGAAAAAACTAGTGGGACATAAGCTAGAAATAAAATTCATCTTATGCAATTCGTGGGGTATCCAAAACCCTCAATAGGATACGAGTTATATGATCTTGTAAGACAAACAACATTTGTCTCAAGTAAAACTCACTTCTTGGAGAATGATTTCTTGTTGGACAAGAAAGAAAACAACATAGAACAAGATGAGGTTCATAAAACCGACCCATCACCACAAGCAGTGGGAGAACCTGAGCATGAAAAAGAAGCAACTAGTACACATGAACTTCTAAGGTCTGAAAGACAACCTAGGGAACCCGAGAGGTACTACAGTCTGCTGCATGAAATTGGATAGTCTGAGACTGATCCAAGGACCTACGAAGAAGCTATGCAAGACATAGATTCGGAAAAGTGGCGCAAAGTCATGGAATCTGATTTGGACTTCATACACTCTAAAAAGGTTTGTACCTTGGTAGATCCACCAGTGGGAGTAGTTCATTTAGGTTGCAAGTGGATCTATAAGAGAAAGCTTTGAGTGAACGGAGAGGTTAGTACCTACAAGGCATGACTAGTCGCGAAATGATACACTTAAAATTTTGTCATTGACTTTAAGGAAATCTTTGCGCCCGTAGCGATGCCCAAATCCATTCGGATATTGCTGGCCAAAGATGCGTAGTATTAACTACGAGATATGTCAGATGGATGTGAAGATCGTCTTTTTCAATGGGGACAATGATAAGGAGATCTACATGGAGCAACCAAAAGGGTTATGCATCCAAGGGAGATAAGCACAAAGTGTGCAAACTCCTAAGGTCCATATATGGACTTAAGCAAGCTTCCCGAAGCTGGAACATACGTTTTGATGAAATGTTGGATGAAGATGAAGATAAAGACTTAAAAGTGAGGTGAGGTTTTGATGATTTCCAAAACATCATCATCAGCTAAGTAATGGAAACTTGGTCAATCCCTTAGAAGATTTTTGACCAAGGAAGAAGACAAATCAGAAGGGTCAAATCTTATGGTCCAGAAGACTACTGATCTGTTGCTGCATTTGGATCAGACTGGTGAATTTTCAGCAGACTCAAATAAGATGAGTTCGGTTTGGGATCAGCCAAGTGTTCATCAGACGAGTGATTTCGATCAGCAGAGTGGAAGTGATCAGAAGTTATTACAACGGTAATAAATGCGCATGAAGTAATAAATGCTGAAGAGGAAGGGTATTTATGACAAATGATTGAAGAGAAACCTCGGATCAGCAGAGTGCATTAAATGCAACTGACAGAAAGTACATCAGAGTGTACAGTGTTCAGTCGCAGGTAGCCGTTTCTGAAACAGGGACCAGTACTCGAGGATTTGGACACCTGTCGATCTCTCAACGGACAGATTTTCAAACCTCAAGTATAAATAGTTCAAGTTCAAGAGTTGACGAGAGAGAGAGAACACAACTGAGAGAAAATTTCGAAGCAGAAATCTTCTAAGTCTCAAACTCAAGAACAGAACACTCATCAGCCTAGTCATCTGTTGACGAAAGCAGAAAAGAGAGATAAAAGAATACATATAAATCTGAGTGATTTTGTTAGAAAAGTGTTGTGAGAAGCTGTTATCCATCTTTGTGAGTGATAAAGCTTTGTAGTATAGGACTTCTAAGTGATTTCCTGTAACGAACTCGTGCCAGTTCATTTGTTGTTTGGCGCAAGCAGAGTATATTGTAATCTGTGTGATTATAGTATAACCCAAGATCTAAGTGACTTGGAAGAGTGGGCTAAAGGATTTTTATCCATATAAGCACTATAAAAATTATGTGTGTTTGTTTACTGCTGTTTTACTTGCATAATTTTCAAAAGCTTTCAAACACCTTAAAAGTTAACTGTTGAAAAGATTTTAAAAGGAGTTTGCAAAAACTGGGGATAAAACCTTTTCTAAGTTAAAGAAAACTACTTGTGAAAAACACTTGATAAATCCGCTGCAAGTAAGTTATTTAAAACTCTGATTTTCTCAAAATCAGCTAAGTAAAATCAGAAGAGTGGTCAACTCTGTTGTTCAAAGCCTTGTGCGAGATCAGCTTAGTCTACTTACGAATCTTGATCAGCTTAGTCTGCTGACAGAAAAAGTTAGAGAATTTTAAAGATAAAATTTTCAGAGGTCTATTCAACCCCCCCCCCCCCCCCCTCTCTAGACCTCATCTGACCACTTGAGACCAACATGAAACGATCCAAACCTTTGGATTCATTAAAAATGTGCTCAAGCAGTATATGTACAAAAAAGTCAGTGGGAGTACAGTTGAATTTGTGTGCTCTACGTGGATGACATTTTGCTCATTGGAAATGATGCAAATCTATTGTCCGAAACAAAAGCATGGCTATCTACACAATTCTCAATGAAGGATTTGGGAGAACGATCCTTTGTACTGGGTATAAAGATCTACAGGGATAGATCGAAAGGACTGTTGGGCCTCTCCCAATCACAGAACATATATAAGATACTGAAGAGATTCAGTATGGAAGAATCCAAGAGAGGGTTGCTTCCGGTGAGACATGGTATTGCTCTCTCTGAGTCTATGGCCTCAAAGACCTCTGAGGAGAGAAGCAAGATGTCTCATATACCATATGCCTCCGCGATAGGATGGATAATGTATGGTATGTTATGTACAAGACCAGACGTAGCGTACGCCCCGAGCGTAACTAGTTGCTATCAGTCTGACCCAAGAGAGCAACACTTGGTAGCCGTAAAGGTAATTCTAAAGTACATGAAAAGGACTAAAGAATTGTTCTTGGTGTACGACGGAGGAGAATTGAAATTGGAAGGCTATACTATTTCTAGCTTCCAATGTGATGTAGATGATTTTGAGTCAACATCTGGATATGTCTGCCTCAATGGTGGTGCGGTGAGTTGGATACTACCGAAAATTCAACCACCGAGGCATAAAATATTGTAGCATGTGAAGCAGCAAAGAAAGGTGTTTGGATTAAAAACTTCGTCCAAGAGTTGGACGTCGTACCTAACATTGTCGAGCCCATTACTATCTTCTGTGATAATAATGGAGCTATCTGTCAAGCGAAAGAGTCGAGATCTCATCAGAAATCCAAGCACGTGCTAAGACGATACCATTTGATATGGGATATTATTGGTAGAGGGGACATTAAGATGGAACATGTCGCCTCAAAGGATAATACGACATACCCGCTAACTAAGCCATTGCTTCAAAAGGCATTCGAGAAACATCTGTTGAAGATGAGAATCAGAAGTATTAAGAGTTGGCTTTAGTACAAGTGGGAGATTGATAGAATAGTGTCATGCAAGCCAACTGTTTTGGCTGCATTTAATTTGTAATAATTAAAAGAACTATTCAATTCGATTAATAAATGCATTTATTTATATGGTCATCTTTATCTTATGGAATAATTATCTAAGATAAGGATGGAAATCCTTAGATCACAGGGCTATGGGACAACCCGTGGACTGATATCCAAGGCCGTGATCTAAAACTAATTCAAGGGTCTTAGAATCCATTTGATGTGGGACATCAATGGATTCAATTAGACGCTCACGAGTGTGTATACTCTGATGAACTGGAGGACGATGGGGTCTACGAGCGTGTCTGGGATAGTTGATACACAAGAGTGGGTGGATTTCTAGGATGGCAAGCGACTGAATACCCCACCTAGAAAATAACTCACCATGGAAGTAGTAGTCGCATATCGGGGATGAAGTTATTCCTATTTACAATAGCGTACAGAGAGTGATCCTTATTACTTGAGGTGATAGGGTTTATCTGGTGCACGGACGTCTATGCTTTAATATGAGTCCCGACTGACTGGAGTCTACCAGAAGGTCTCTGTAGATTCATGTTGGGTATAGAGGAACGTGTATGCATGTTCATACCATCAACAAAAGATCCGTTGATCCAACTTGGTAGGTTGGGAGCTTCTCCTATAAATCTCTGTGAGAAACGTATTCCGGTAAATCCTTGGCCAAGGTATTTGATGGCTTTATGAAAGTAGCTCATAAAGGTTAAGTCAAAGGGAATAGTTTCGAGATCATAATACATATATTCGAGACAAGTAAGGAAACCGATGAAAGTCCATAACCTTAGTCTTGACTGTGAGACCAACTGATGGAAGGATTAAGGCGTACATGGAAATTGTTAAGAAGAAAAGGTTCACTGAATTAATTCACTAGTGATTGGGTTTAGCGGGCTTGTTGCCAGACATCAACTGCGGAGTGTGGGAGAATTCTCAAATTAGCAGGGGTGCTGATTTGAGGAATGGTCAATTCACAGAGTGTTCAATTGACTTTAAAAGTAAGTAATTACTCGATTGATTAAACGAAAGTTTAATTATAACTCACGGCCAATTATGTTGTGGACCTAAGGGGACATACACAATACACATGGAGAGAAAATAAGTGAAATGAAGAAAGGTGGGATCGACTGGGTCGACTCAAGTGGGCGATGATCTGATTAGATTGGATCATCTGATGAATTAAATTGGATTTAATCATGAGAAGAAATTTATCAATTGGATTTTGAAGATTAATTAATTAGTTAGATAAAATAAATTGGATTTAATTAAATGGACTTGGAGTCCAAATTAATTAAAAGGAAATTAATTAAATGGGCCAAGTCTTGTTAGACAAGTAATAGGAGTCTTCTAGTGTGAATAGAGTTTGAGAGATATCTAAGGAATCTAGAATTCTAGATATCTATAAATAAGACTTTAAGTCTTGGAATAAATGAGAGACCTACATAACTAATTCTTGCACTCAAGAGTGAGATCAAGAAAAACTCTAGCCACACTCCCAATTCCCTTAGCCACTGCCCACCCTGTGCAAGAAGTCAATCGACTTCTTGTTCTTCTTGTCTTCAGTTTCTCGTCTAAGTTATCTGTGTTATAGCCGATCAGATAAATTAGAGTATTTGTGTAATTGTGGTGTACTGAACCGTAGAAACGCAACACGTGGGGCGTTTTACAAAAGTTGTAGATCCACTTTCCGGAGAACGAATGGTGTGATTTTGCTTGCAAAGTTCTACACAGATCCAGATATACAGAGTTGCTTTGGATTAGCAAAGAACGAGATATAAACTAGATTTGGTTATATGTTCTTATTTTATATTAGTTTAAATATATACCGGATTGTATCCTGACAAGATTATCAAGGGGAGCCTAAAAGTTTTATTTTTTCGCTGCTTGAGGCTCGTTTTCCCTTAAGAATCCAACATGATCTTGGTAAAAAATTACTCCAAACGGAAAACCTACACTTATAGTATCATTAACCCCTCCGTAAATCGTTAATTAGTGAAATTGTTGATTTTGATAAAAAAAAAAAAATTACTTCAAATGGAGAACCTACACTTATCATTAACTCCTCTGTAAATCGTAATTAGTAAAATTTGTTGCTTTTGGTTAAAAATTACACCTAACGGAGAACCTACACCTATATTATCATTAACCCTTCCGTAAATCGCTAATTTATGAAATTTGTTGATTTTGGTCAAAAATTACTAAACGGAGAACTTACACATATAGTATCATTAACTCTTCCGTAAATCATTAATTAGTGAAATTTGTTGATTTTGATCAAAAATTACTCCAAATGGAGAACTTACACTTATATTATCATTAACCTTTCCGTAAATAGTTAATTAGTGAAATTTGTTGATTTTGGTAAAAAATTACTCCATATGGAGAACCTACACTTATAATATCATTAACCCCTCCATAAATCGTTAATTAGTGAAATTTGTTGATTTTGGTAAAAAAATTAATCCCTCCGTAAATCATTAATTATTGTTTTTAGTGTATTAATAAAATAAAATGTTAATATTAAAAAAAAAATAGCCACAAAAACCTACCCACCCTCAACTCCCCGCCTCCCCAAGCTGTCGTTGAAATTTTACCTGCTACATAGGAGAAAAAATAGTAGTAAAAGTTTATGGATCTGGGTTTTGAGGAATTCAAAAGGTTTATGGATCTGAATTTTGTGTTTTCAGATGAAGATAAAGATTCAAAACTTGAATTTGAGGAATTAAAAGGGTTTATGGATGGGTTTGTGTTTTCAGATGAAGATAAAGATTCAAAATTGGTTTCAATAATTCCAGGGCTTCAAAGATTTGAAAATATAATGTGGGAGAAACAGTAAAAATTGAATCCACTTCATTTAATTAATTGTCAAATCTTAAGGATAAATAAAGAAGATAGCTTATGATATGATCCAAAAAGTCGATTAATTGATTACGCCCAAACTTGTCGAAACAAAGCGATCGATGTAGAATAGATTGGGCGGTCGTATCCACGAGGAGATGACTAAAACAAGCTAAAAAGGTTAGTAGACAAAGTAGCTTTAGAGATAAATAAACAAACTAAATTAACGAAGTGATTTGATTTTAAGAAAACTTAAAGAAAAAGTGAATTTTTGGTTGTTAAAAAAATACGATAATTAAAACGGTAAGATGTCAAGAATCCCTTATATGCTTCGATCACTTATTTGGATTGGTTCATAAAATTACTTAACTGAAAGTTTCACATCCCAAACAATCAATTGGAAGATAAAGAATTGAAAAACATATGATTTCTAATGTATTTGATTAAATAATATTCTTGCTTTTAGACTTGGCACAAAATATCATCTTATGAGAAATCGAAAACATACTATATACCAAGGCATATTGCATTAAAAGACTACCCATAAAACGAATGACTTATATCAATATAATTATATCATAAAGATTCTCACATAAAAAGAGCTTGACTAGATTTATATGAAAATTAATAAAATAATTGTATTAACATAAGAGTTGATGAAAATAGTTGAAGAAGAATAAATTACTCAAATTTATAAAACTTACAAAACCTTGAAGAATCAAATCCAAATAAGATCACTACGCATATAAGTTCATCTCTAACCTCACCAAAGAACTCTTAGCCTAATTTGCTAATCATTATCACAAGTTCTAGAGAGAAAATATGATAATGATTTGAGAGAGAATTGTAACTAAGACTAAGAATTGTGTGTTCCAAGATGTGTAATTCTAGGACTATATATAGGTGTTAAAGAGCCCTAATCCAAGTAGGAGAATGCTTAGGAGGTAGAAATTGAGTAGGAAGATGTTTAGGAGGCTCAATCCTCGTATGGAAAGGATTTAGGTAAGTTTTCTAATCACTTTAAGACAAAAATCGCGTTTCCCGCGTAGTAGATTCTGCTCTGCGTGACATATTTGAAAAATACATATCTTTGTGCTCCGAACTCCAAATCCAGATCCATAAAGTCCGTAAAGTAGCTAACTCCTTTCTCTACAACATATCCAAAATTCAGCTTCATAGGAGTTTCCTTACGAGATTTATCGTCCTTGGAAGGAGCATAAATATTTCTGGCAGATTCCTTATTTGTTATTCTTGCACTACTTGACTTCCTTGAATCTTTCCTTGCTTCAAATTATGCCTTTGATACTTGTAAAATTTGAGAAAGCTAAATATTCCGGGGTCCATATTTTATTTTCCTACAAAAACAAATCAAAACTCAATATTTTCTAATCACAATAATTTCTATTAATTTCATGAAAATATCAAATTAACACTTGATTTATTTAGAAAATAAGAACAACTTAAGTACATTTTCAAGAACTAATCATTTATCCCAAAACAAAAAAAAAAAATTCAAGACATCAAAACTTAAATATTTAGCATTCACTATAACACAATCTTCTAAGGTCAGTCTTCAACTAGATGGGTAATCTTGTGGGGTGGACTTTGCAAGAAGATTTCCTTCCAGAAGTCCGGTGTTAGGAAGCCATAGTTCTTAAGCAAGCATTCAAATGTTGTTTGGAAGATGAAGAAATGAAGAAATGAAAGAATAATTATCATAATCGATTTCTGGATTATAGAATTCAAGATTGTGGTACTGAAATGGGATTAAGAAAGATCAATTTAAGTTCTGGGTTTTTTTTGAAAAAAAAAAATGAAAGGGCATTTTAGTATTTAGCCATTTTAAGTATAGTTCGTATTCGACCTGGTGTGGGTGTCGGACTCCTCCACGTGGCAGCCTCTTGTTGAGTCGTGAATGACTCTTGTACCGGGGAGAGTCATTCTAAACAATCCCCTCTTTTTTACATGGTTTGCAAACACTGCCTACTCTTAATTCTCTACTACTTTTGACTTTTTTTTTAGATTCTCTATTCTAAGCAAAGGCACAAGTAGTTGAAAACCACCTTATAACCCAGAGCTTAGATTATATTCTATCTTTATATTTCTATTAATGTTTGATTGTATTACGTATATTACGAAATATAGTTTGAGTACTATATTTCGAATACACATATTGATAAACACATAACCCTAAGTATCGATTTGAATATAGTCAGCAAATCAAATCCTAATTAGTCACTAAACACATACTTATGTACACAAATTAGTGACTAAATCAAATCGATATTTTGAATACACATATTGCATAAAATCCTCTGGATTTTCTCATATCACGGGATAATTGGCTACAACCCATAACGTAGACTAAATTTTTTGTGGGGATTTCAAATCCATCAATTGTACATTTCTTTATAATATCTCGTGGCACAAGAAGTGGTGATATCATGTGCTTTTGTGTCACTTCTGTTGTGACTGCGTTGAGATAGGGTAAGCCAATTGCCACAATATCTTCTTCTTCCATTTTAGAAAACTAACTTTATTTGACATTTTATTATGTCAATTTATTCATTTCGTGTGGCATTCCATAATGTCAAGTACTTCAATTAGTGTGTCATTTTATTATGTCAATTTATTCATTTTGTGTGGCATTCCATAATGTCGTAGTACTTCTATTGGTGTGGCATTTAATTTGTGCAACTAAAGAGATAATACAGTGACATTATACTTTTAGCTACATCGCTGTAAATGGCACTTGTTAAAAATGCCATTATACTTCAAAATGTCACCAACATATATGTTGTATGACATTTTGCAATGCCTTTAAAGTACATATTTGTTGTAGTGGTGACTGCGTTGAGATAGGATAGGCCAACTTCTATCGCTACGAAACAAGAAAATTGTGGAAGAAGAAGATGTCATGGTACTTGGCCTACCCTAACGCAGTCATAAAAAAAGCGACACAAAAGCACATGACATCACCACTTCTTGTGCCACGAGAAACTATAAAGAAATGTATCATTGATGGATTCAAAATTCCCGCAAAAACATTAGTGTACGTGAACATGTGGGTCGTAGCAAACGACCATTTGTTATGGGAAAATCTAGAGGATTTTGTGCCTAAAAGATTCTTGGATAATGAAAGGAAATTATCAATGGATTTGAAGGGACACGATTTCGAACTTATGCCATTTGGAGTTGGGAGAAGATGTTGTCCTGGAATTACATTGGTCAATCTTCTTTACTTATTTGATTGGGATCTCCCTAATAGTATGAGGAAAGAAGATGTTGACATTGAGATTTTTCTTGGCAGGGTCAATCAAAAGAAAAGTCCACTGAGCGTTGTGGCTAGAACATATATAAATTCTTATTAATGATATAATTTGTGGTTTCCTTCAAATAAAATTAGACATAGTTGATAGATTTATGATACAATTAGGGTTGAGCACGGTTTGAGAAACCGCCCGAACGGAACTGGACCGAATGTTTAGGTCTGGACCAATGATCGAACCGAAAATTTGGTCAGGTAATCGGTCCACGAATTCTAGGACCGAATCTGTTAAGAACCGAAAATTCGGTCTGGTTCGGTCCGATTCGGACCGTTCGAATCGAATGCTCACCGAATCATATCTAGAATCCAGAAATTTGATTGTTTGTTTGGAGCGAACCGGACCGAATTGGACCAAGCCATTAAATTTTGTGGTAAAAAACTGGTAAAATTTAGAATTCGGGAAACCGTAGATCGAACCGAACCGGACCGTTCAATTTTTATACCGAACAGAACCCAAAATTTCGGTCTTGTAAACGATCCACGAATTTTCACGACCAAACCGGCCAGGAACTGAACTTCGGTTCGGTTCGGTTCGGTTCGATTTGATCTGAATGCTCATCCCTAGATACAATGACTGATGTAAATAAATTTTGCAGTCGAAATTGTTTAAACGCAGTCTTGATTCATTGTCAAAACCTAACTAAAAGGTGTTCAATATTAAAATAATTGATGTGATATATACTATCTACTTCTAAATTAATATTTTTTTTCTCCCTAAATAGCAATATTCAAAATTCAGTTCGAGTTATGTTACAATTTCTCAATACGAGTGCATAGCAAATTAACTTCCTGTGTTATTCTAAATAGACAGTTTAACTTCCGGTGATAAATAAAAGGACAAAATACCTCCCTGTATTTTTATAAAAGAAGCACATTGCCTTCCTCTTGATTTTTACAATTTTACAAGGGGGTAAAATGTCCATTATGCAATATCACATGGAGTTAAAGCGCATATTTACGCATATCACAATGAGGTAAATTGTCTATTTACCCATATCACAGAAATCTCAGTCACATTATAGAGTGTGTGTACAATACAAGGAGGTAAATTGCTCATTATTTCATTTCACAAGGAGATAAATTATCTATTTTCATATCACATGGAGGTAAATTGTCCATTAGACATATCACAGGGAGTTAATTTGCCAAAAACCCTCTCAACAGTCACTAGTTTCACTCCTACTCATAATAATATTTTATTTTAAATCATATCAGTTTTCTTAATCAAATAATGAGAAGTTTTGGGTTGAACTTCTACTAAGGCCATATTTCCAATGGAGATGGCCGGGGTCGATGTCAGGGTGGGAAGGGAAATGAACTCCATTGGTCTGGGCTCGGGGCCGGGGCGGGAACGGGGCGGAGGCAGGGCTCGGCAGAAAAAGAGGGTTTAGGGAAGAAGAAGAGGGATGCGTGCAAGTCAGGTGGCGCCACTTGGCGCCACCTGATTGGTTTCTTTTTTTTATTTCTTTATTTTTTAATGTTTTTATAGATTTAAAATTAATTATTTAAACAAATACTTAATAAAATTAAAATTCCCTCCTAAATTAAATTAAATTTGTAGAATTGAATTATTTAATAAAATTTGTTAGTATATTTTTGTATATTTGCTAGTATTTAATAAATATATATTTCCACAAATTTTTAATTGATTTTTTTAATATAATAAAAAATTAAATTTTATTTATGGACAAATCATTAATAATTAATTAGAATTGTAATTAAATAATTAAATTCATGAATTAGTTAGAATCCTAATTAGAATTAGAATTAGTTAGAATTGTAATTTTCTTTGTTTAATTAGAACTGCAATTAATATTTTCTTTTAAAAGAAAAATGTGTAAGTCTTACCACAGTCAATCCAACCGATTTGTGTCATTTTGTTTCATAGTTGTAAATTCAGCCCAATAACATACCCATTAAAGTAGAGCCAAACAAAAGCCCAAAATGAAGCTCACTCTGTTACTTCAGTCTCTCTCCTATCTTACGATTGAACACAACACACACAACAAAATACGAAGTATGTAAATTTCCTTTTTCTCAAAACGATGGAGGTCATTATACGGCTTCAATGAATCTGAGAAGCTGAATGATAGCGGTGATCAATTCATTCTCAGTCTCTAATTCAAGATCTAAATTGTTTGGTAACGAATTTTCAATCTTAATGTTTATCGAAAAATTGGAGTAGTACTTTTTTTGGAATTAGATGATTGACTATGCTATATAAATCTAAGCATTCATTTCTATTTTTATGCATGTATTTTTGGATTATTTTAATGATGGTTGTTTGGATTGGTGGAGCGATTACATGAAATTGATGTACAACTTAATTAATATTTTAGATAATAATTGAATCTAATATATTTGATTCACTGCTGGAGGGAAATGAAATTGAATTGTATGATTATTGTAGAGTTGATGGAATTAATTCAACAATGATTTACTGGTCCCGCCCTTGGGGACCATTGGGGAAATTGTCTGTGTTCTTAGGAATTATGTGAATTTGAATTTTTCATGTGTTAAATTTACATACTATTTTTGAATTTTTATATTGTGTGGTTTCTAATTGTCTCTATAGAATCAATGAAGTGTATTGTCATATCAGAACTTTTTTTTTAGTTTCTCACGGGTTTAATCCCTTTTGAGGCGTGTCGGGCACATAAAGTGGGAACCTATCCCAACAGGGATTCGAACTTGGGTTAGCTACCTTGTCGTGACATAAATTGACCAGTGGATAACTTAAACTAGTTAACAAATACGGCATTATTTGATGGAACTCGGGCTTAACATCTCTATTGAATCCACCACTTTAACACTAAAGCTCATTGGACTAAATTTCTGTAGTTGATGATATTGAAATATTGAGATTTAAAAGCCAACCATTTAGCTTCAAAGGCCAAACTTATGAGGTTGTATTTCTCTAGATGTAATTAAGGGGTTAAGATTTGATATTTAGTGTTGATCTCAATTTTAACTTTTTACTAATGTTGGATTCTTTTCCTGAAGTCAAACGCGTTGAAATTCGTTTCACAAGATTGAGGCAAAGTGGCTAATACAGCACACGTGGTATATAAAATATTTGAGGCTTGAAAGATGAGCCCTTTAGGGAGGGATAGAGGCCTAACATAAAATCTGTTTTTCCATGTTCTGTGTGGCTGATATCTGTTCTTTATAATACAAATCTTTGTTGTCATATCATATCCTCTTTTAGTAAGCAATATAATAGGGCCATATTTCTGGTTAATTCTCATTAAAGGACTGATTAAAAAGACCTTATTTTCTTAGTTTAGCCTTTTACGGATATAACTTAAACATGATTGCATCAGTTAATATAGGAAGGATAAACACGAGTAGAGTCTTGGAGAACTCATTTAAAACACGTCTACTTTTAGGCAGAAATTAGCATTTTCTGAACTTTATTTGTAGAACTGTCTTATATATATATATATATATATATATATATATGACCATGATGCAGAACATTTAGGATTCCATAGCAAATACAAGAAGTTAAGATGAACCTACTTCTCTTAGCTGCGCTGATTGTTCCTATAATCATTCTCTTCCTCTTCCCAAAAAAGAAAAGATCGCGAAAATCCCTTAATCCACCAGGTCCTTCAGGCCTACCCTTCATTGGAAACCTTCTTCAATTTGACACTTCCACTCCTCATATCTATCTATGGAAACTATCGAAAAAATACGGCCCCCTCATGTCTATGAAGCTAGGTAAAGTTCCAGTACTTGTGGTTTCTTCACCAAAAATAGCGAAAGAAGTACTTAAAACTCACGACCTCGCGTTCTGTAGCAGGCCAAGGGTACTTGGCCAGTACAAGTTATCTTACAATGGTTTGGATGTTGCCTTTACACCTTATAGTGACTCTTGGAGGGAACTGAGAAAAATTTGTGTTCTTCACCTCTTGAGCAACAAACAAGTCCAATCCTTTCGCCCTATTCGCGAAGAGGAAGTGTCCCACGTGATTGAAAATATTTCCGTTATGGCAAGTTCATGTCAAGTTGCCAATTTGAGTAAGATGATGTTGTTTTTCACAAGCACCTTAATTTGTAGAATTGCCTTTGCGAAAAAATATGATGAGGAAGAATCTGAAAGGTTGAGGTTTGACAAGCTTATGATTGAGAATCAAGCAATGGAGGGTGGCTTCTTTGTTTCTGATTATTTACCTTTGTTCGGTTGGGTAGATAAGTTGTCTGGAATGATGTCTAGACTTGACAAGAGTTTCAAAGAATTGGATGAATTTTACCAAGAACTCATTGATGAACATCTGGATTTAAATAGTCCTAAATCGGTGAATCCAAACATTCTTGATCTCTTAATCCAACTCAAAGAAGATAAGTCTTGTTCAGTTGATCTCACCTGGGACCATATCAAAGCAGTACTAATGGTCAGAAATTCAAGAATTCCATACAACTTCAACATATGTAAGTTCTTTTATATATGTAGTTTTGATTTTAATATCCCTTTTTTCCATTACAGGATATATTGGTGGCTGGAACGGATACTGCTGCAGCAACAATAATTTGGACCATGACGGCCCTGATGAAAAATCCCAATTCAATGAAGAAGCTGCAAAAGGAAATCAGGGATTTAATTGGGAAAAAAGGTAAAGTAAACGAAGATGATCTACCGAAACTCTCCTATCTAAAAGCAGTGATTAAAGAATCTTTGAGATTGTACCCACCAGCTCCACTTCTATTGCCTAGAGAAACAATACAAGAATGCATGCTAGAAGGGTACACAATTGCACCTAAAACTTTGGTTTATGTAAATGCATGGGCCATTGCAAGAGATCCCGAGTACTGGGAAAATCCAAACGAGTTTGTGCCTGAAAGATTCTTGAATACTAGTGTTGATGTTATAGGCCAAGATTTTCAGGTGATTCCGTTTGGATCTGGTCGGAGGGGATGCCCTGGAATCTCAATTGGGCTTGTGACCGTTGAGCTTGCGCTGGCCAATCTTCTGTACTCGTTCGATTGGGAATTGCCTTCTGGTATAAAGAAAGAAGATGTTGATATGGAGGTCTTGCCTGGGATTACTATGCATAAGAAGAATGCTCTTTGTCTTGTGCCTAAAATATATTTATATGCTTAATACTAGGTTTAAACTATAAGAATGCTCTTTGTCTTGTGCCTAAAATATATTTATGTGCTTAATACTAGGTTTAAACTTACTTTCTGCTTTACCTTAATTGGTGTATTAATTTAGTGATGCATAATTATGTATGTTATATTAGATATGTCAAAATTATTTTGCTGTAATTATAAATCTAGGGGCAAAATAGTTTAATAATTATAGATCAATTTGTCAATGTTGTCAATTGCTTAGTGTTTTGTTGGATTTTTTTTATTTTTTTAACAAATAGAGTACACTTTGTACATGCTTTCATGGATCAAAATAATTTTTCTACAGTATGTTGCAATGAACTTAATATTGGAAACTTTTCTAAATTATTAGGAAATAATATAAAGTAATTATTAAAATAAGAATTTCAAAGCAAACAAAGAGTTTTCAAATTAAATTTTATTTTCGATGTATCGACTGAAACAACGAGAATTTTAATCTATGCATGTATTATATACCGACTAGGGGTGAGCATACCGGACCAAAAATTTCGGTCCGGTAAACGGTTCTCAACCCAGAACCGGCCTAGGTTCTTGATAAAACAGGTCGGTTTTATCGAATTGTCTTCTTTTTTAAATTTTCTTAAATTCGACCCATGTCCCTAGGGGTGGGCATTGGGTTCGGGTAACCCAAACCCGACCCGTCCCGTTCCGTTTTTAAAATACCCGAACGGGACGAGTATTTTTTGGGTTTGGGTACCCGAACTTGAAAACCCGTATTTTGTTACGGGAATACGGGACGGGTTTGGGATTAGCCTCTCCAACCCCGAATACCCGAACCCGTCTATATATTTTTCTTTCTATTATATAATTATACACTTTACTTATACATTAATTAATAAATTAATTAAGATCATCTAATAAAGACCTTTTTGACTTTACCTTAATATTCATTTTAAATCTTACACTAGTTATTAATACATTATGTTTGCCTCAGTTCTAAAAACTTTCATAGTCTTTACGGCTCTACTACATCTTCGTCTTCTTCTCAACTACGCCAGGGCATACAAAGTTTTTTTCTCTACAAATTAAATTACTACTATTACTAATCTATTACATATAAAATTTTGTATAAAATATTATAATTTAATTTTGTTAGATTCATGAAGAATTGGCGATTTTAAAAAAATATGGGACCCATAATCCCGTCCCGTCCCATCCCGCAATAATTCGGGTACCCGCTTCCGGGTACCCGAATTATTACGGGGCGGGTTTGGGATGAAATGTGTCAATCCCGAAATTTACTATACCCATATCTCTAACCCCCAGACCCGCCCCAAACCCGTCCCGTGCCCACCCCTACATGTCCCATTACCAATTACCAAACCCATTATCAATTACCAATTTGATTTGACCCATTACCAATTTCTTCAATTTTTCTTCTTCTTTCACGAAAAAGAACCGATTTAAATTCTTCTTCTTCTTCACAAACTCTAACTTCCACCTCCAAGCTGCCGCCTTCAAGAGCACAGTCCGCCTTCAAGACTCGGAACCGTCCGCCACCACCGCCGGCCTTCAAGACTCGGAACCGTCCGCCTTCTAAAGATATTTCTATATATTTTGTAGTTGTAGTCATGAGATAAGAGACTTCTTTGCTCACATGTTTGGAGATTTACCTGATCCCCTCTTTTTTGTTTTTTAATTACTTTTCATCTGAGTATGTATTACAAAATTTTAATTGATTACATAATAATAAGTCCAGAAAGCTTTCTATTCTTCTAAATTGGGTCGGAGGCCTTGAAATGGAAAGCAATTTTGCAGTCTAATAAAATATTGTTTCCTAAAAGTTGAAATAAAACTGCATGTTCTAACATAAGCAAAAACATTGTAATTTTAAAATCTCTAATCCTTTTTTTCTTTCTTTCTTATAAATACATCAATTTCTGTAAAATTTTATGCTGAACTCTCATGGCTCGTTTGGATTGCTTTACGATGAGTTTGGTGTTAAGACTTTGAAGATTTACAACAATTACTATTAGTTTATTTGAAGGGTTTGTATGATTTTAAGACTTTTGACATTTATAATTTATATTTGAACTTTGAAGAGTTTGTATGGTTTTACAAGAATTTGGTTGTGATTTTGTTTATGACAATTTATAACAATTTGTTTGTGATTTTCCTCCTATTTTTATAAATGGTTACAATTCATTAGTCACCTTTTTTTTTATAAAATAAGGCTTAAAATACAATTTGGTCTATTTCTGGATCGAATCAGAATCGAACCGAATCGAATATTTCGGTCTAGTAAACGGTCTGGGATCCAAAAAGGATCGAACCGATTAGATATCGAAAACTGGTTCAACTCAATTCGGTCCGGTCCAAATGCTCACCCCTAATACCGACCATTCATATGGCATTTACAATCATACTTTTATAGATTGCTCACACCCATGTAATGTTCAATGTCTCTTTTGTTTTTGGGACGCTCAATAAATATCAAATAATTGTTTTTTTTTTTTCATCAAGTTTTATATCTATTTTAAATGTATTAAAATAACTTTGATTATGTAGGTTACTCGTGTTACTATTATTAAAATCATCATTATATTAACATTATAGATATTTGAATTTAGATAATTTATATGTGGTAAAAATCTAATTTATGGGTGCGATTTTGTAGGGGTTAAAAACATTACAATAATTTTGGAAGACTTAAAACTTGCTTTGTAGCTGCCTATAAGGCAGTAACATGTTGACTAAAGCTTAAGATTTATGACCAATATGTCATGGGTTCAACTCCCATTAATTTAGTATTTCTCTAGTTTAATGTATTATTATTTATAATTAGTTTATCTTTATACTTTAATATCAATGAAATAGTGCCCAATCAAAAACTTTTACCCAAATTTTACGTTTGAGAGTGATAATTTTATCTGATCAGCCCAAATGAAAGAAGTATATTAAGGGCATTTTTGAAATTTTATTCAAATTGTAAGCTAAAACAAATCGTTTATTGTGTATAATTTTGTGAATGAGTTGTATTTATGTGCTATAAAACTAAATTTATACTAATTAATTTATAAATATAACGAAAATATTATTACTTATACAAATTTGATAGAACTACAAAACATACCCTATATGTAAAATTATTAAATTGCATGTAAGTATACTCTCTGTATTTTCTAATTCTGGCAAAGCCGGAAGAAGACAATTGATGGTACGTGACAATTACATAAATCTTCTTGAACCTGCCAACTGCAAAGTGATAAGGATGAAGATCACCCTTGAATGTTAAGGATATTATCAAATTTGTGGTCGCAATAAATCGATTTAGCAAAAAAAATGAAATTCTCTTTTATGAATAGGATAATATAATCAAATTGGCTTTTCAGTGGTATCGGGATTTAATTAATTATAAATAATTATCTATTCGAGAATTGATTAAGCGTTTGACTTTAATTATACAAAATTGTGCATACTTAACAAAATTTATAAAACTATCATTCGTTGTATACATAATTTATCCCCATGTAAAATGAATAATATTTAATTTATAGTTGAAAAAAATATTGTGACAAGACAAAAACAAACTTTGGGAGCCATTTCTGCCCAACTATTTGAAATTTTCGCTAT
Source organism: Penstemon newberryi var. newberryi (assembly GCA_030819805.1). NCBI lineage: Eukaryota > Viridiplantae > Streptophyta > Magnoliopsida > Lamiales > Plantaginaceae > Penstemon > Penstemon newberryi. The sequence continues at coordinate 31,820,223 of JAUALY010000006.1, read as the reverse complement.
AATAAACTCATTTTCAAAGATAAATCAAAGGCAAAACCACATAAAATGTCCCTTTTGTTTGGCCATCATTACACTTTTATCCCTAATGTAAATTTTTCTTACACTTTCATCCCTCAACATTAAAATTTGTTTGGAGTCCTGTTCGGTACGTTCCCGATCAAATTGATAGCATGTGCTTCGCACATGTTTTCTTGAAAAGCAATTTCGAAAAATTGTAACTTAATCTTCAATATATGTTTCAGTTTTCTCCCTAATGTTCCATTTTGTTATATACCGTCCATGATATTCAATTATTGTCCATGTATATAGAGAAAATCATAAATAAATTATTTACATATATCATCTATTATCTATTTAGCTTAAAATTTTATCACAATAATTACACATTTCTTTAAACATGAATTATTCATATTTTTATTATATAAATATTTTTCTAATTAATAATAATAAAAAATCATAGCACCCACCCTCAACACCCCCAATTCAATAACCTCTTCTAGAACCATAATCCCTTTTCATGACATAAGGATTAGGGCTCAATGGGTCGGATTCGGGTCGGATAAAACTCAACCCGAATTCGGATCGGATCAGACTCAATCCAAATTCAATTCTATGTATGCCGAATCGAATTCGAGCGTCGGATCCAATTTATGGTTCTTGTTCAGATCTAAATTTCTCGAGATCACTGGAACTTGACCGAATTCGATCGGATATTGGATCTTAACAGGAATTATTAAGTTGTTAGTTCCTTTATGTAGTTAGCTCAAATAACGAGTCTTTATTTATTTATTGTCAATACTAAATAATGATCGCGCACAACCAGTAAAGTCGAGTAACTTTCCTTTGGGCCTTTGGCACAATTTGGGTAGGGGTCATGCGCTTCTGAGGCCATCTCCAATGGTGGGGGGCTCGGGGCTCCGAAGCCCTGGAGCTGTCCCTGTCCCCACCCTGAGCCCTGCCTGGTTGTCTACAATGGCAGGGCTTCGAAATTGAATTAATTCAATTTTCAACTCTTGCCCACTCTCAATTATAATTATAGTTCTAATTTTATTTTAATATCAATATTAATAATACTAATAACTAAGTTAATAATATAATTAAATTATTAATGATATTAAAATATTAAAATTAAAGAAAGTAAATAATCATAAAATTAAAATTGACACATAATAGGAAATACAACAAACAAGAAAGGAAATACAAGAAAGAGGATTAAATAAACGACACGCACACGGAAATATAACATTTTACTGATTAAATTGTAATTAAATGATTAAATTTTTAATTACAATAAAAGAAATTAAAGTAAAATGTTGAATATAATTATTAATGATTTGTCCGTAAATATATTTAATTACAATTCTAATAAATTATTAATGATTTTAATTTAAAAGAATTTAAATTTTATTATATTAAATAATTCAATTAAAAATTGGTGACTACATATATTTATTAAATACTAGTAAATATACTAACAAATTTTATTAAATAATTCAATTCTACAAATTTAATTTAATTTAGGAGAAAAAATTAATTTTAATTTTTTCCTATTTAAAAATGTTAAATAAACAAATTTAATAAAGAAATTAAAAAAAAGGGAACCAGTCAAGGGAATCTCACGCGCCCCTCATCTTCTTCTTCTTTCCCACGCGGGAACAGGCCGCGGCCAGGGCGCGAGCCCCAGCCCCAGCCCGCCTCACCCCCGACCTCCAGCCGCTGGAGACGGCCATTTCACCCACCTTCGACCCCGGCCCGACCCCCGGAGTCACCATTGGAGATGGCCTAAATCGCATACCACCTAATAAAGGTAAATTACATGAGATACTCCTATATTAAACAAAACATACACGAAACCCACTTTTATACTATTTTATAACATCAAAATTCTTTCTTGTTTGATTTTTATTTATCATTTACTTTTTCCACAAAACTCCATCTTCATCCATTTTCGGTAGTCAAATATATGAGTTTCTTTTCTAATTTATAATTTGTTCTAATAAAACTAATAATAATTATTATTATACTTTTATTTTGTTTTCCTATTTATAAACGGCTTAATCCCACTTTGCACCCTGAAAATATATCAATTTGTCACTTTGCACCCTGGGTGAATTTCAAGCTAAAAAATAGGGATATTTTTGTCACTCCCTTAAAAATCAACATATATTCCCTCCAAAATATAATAATGTGAGATTCATGTACAATTAAGAGTAAATTAATAAATTATCCATTAAAATTATTCTTAAAATAATCATTTTTGAGAGCAGTCAAATGAATACTATACTTATTAATACTCGACCTACAATAAAATATTATTCTTAAAAAATATTTATATAACTTAAAATAAGAAAATATAATATCAGTAGAAAAATAAAACATAGTCTTGTTTTACAGTAAAGTTGTGGAGTGTAAGTAAATATGGTGCTAAGAAATTTGTTGGAACGACCGTAGAAAATACTTATCACTCGAAAAGTTCATTAAATTTTTTTTTTGACATGATGTTTTTCGAGAAAAAAAATTTGTTACGCCGTGACAAATTTGTCAGAAAATCCATCAAAAAATGACGTTATTTCTGTAGTGTAACGGAGTTGGTTAAAATTGTATTTCATACGAAATATAATATATGCAGGTCTATGTAACAAAATATATATATATATATAGGTTAAGCTTCGTGCATTCAAATAACACAAGGATCCCTAAACTCCAACAAAGGGAAAAATATCATTTGATATCCGTCTTTTTAAATTTATATTTACAACATGCAACGTCACATTTTTTTAATGTTTTTTCGGAGTTTTATTAATGGGTAATTTGTCAGTTTTGCTCTTAATTGTACATGAATCTCAAATTAGTACATCTTGGAGAGAATATATATGTTGACTTTTGAAGAGAAAACAAAATTCCCCAACTTTTTAGCCTAAAATTCACTCAGGGTGCTAAGTAAAAGACAATATATATTTTGAAGGTGCAAAGTTGGATAATTTTTTTTGAAGGTGCAAAGTGCCAAACTAATACATTTTCAGGGTGCAGAATAGGATTAAGCCTCTCGATAAGACTTTTAAGGAGTGGGATATGTTCTATCAGCAACTTATCGACGAGCTAGCACCTCGACCCAAATAGGATAAAGACGACAGATGATGCCAACTGAGAGAAGGAGGATCACATCAATGCAGTCCTTGGGGTAATTACTCATCTTAAATGATCATTAGTTAGAATCTAAAGTACTACTCCTATTTGTCGCTTTGGAGGATTGCACACATATTAAAAAATGTAATAAGTAGCCACTTTTTTTAAGCAAAAAATCCAAATTACACTTTTAATCAAATAATCACTGCATTAATTAGTATTAATAACAAGCATTAACAACAAGGGTAAAGTTGGTAAAAAAATTGATTTTGCATTGAACTCCTAAAACGACAAATAAAAGTAAATAATTTTTTTTTTCAAAGCAATAAATAAGTAAAAAAGGGATGGAGTAGCATGTATAATCACCAAAATAAGAAAAAGAAAAGTACTAGCATATATTTCGTACGTATATTCATGTATGTCTTATCTCATTAAATTTAAAACTAACAGTTAGGTATGAGTAGACTTAATTGTGGAACAAAGACAACTAATGTCATTATCTTTAACGTTTCCCCGGACAAAACAACTCAATCACTCGTTTATGTTTAGTTTTTTGTTTCTTTCTATTTTTTTTATGTATATACGCAAGAGGAATTCTTTTAGGCTTATAATTTTTTTTTTCTTAATATGAGGTATTTAAGTTCTAAATTTATGATACTGATTGTGTCAATGAAATGACAAGACATTCCTATGTTACATGAAACCTACACGATACTAAAATATTTATTTCATATATTTCCCCTGTACTATTAAATAATTGGGATTCCCCTTTATAACTCTATGAAAATAGTGTTATCAAATTTATTTTCTTACCTATTCGATTGAGTTTGAGTAGAATTACAGGCAATTTTAGTTAGTTTTGTGTTTTGTTCGTTTTAGTCATTGGTTTGAATATTTTGTGCATGAATTAAGGTATTTTATTATATATTGCATTCATATTGTAGGCCTAAGCTAATGTGGATCTAAGGACACGATTGGTAACGAAGAATGACGAAGAAAATATTCAACAAAGTCAAATAGTGCAAAAGTGAAGAAGGAAAAAGATGCCATGAATATTGATGTGCACTATAAAGACCATAACTCTGTCAAGGAAGATCCAATTAAGATGAATTATACTATGTTATAGAGGAGAGAGTTAGCTCCGCAAGAAATTTTACGGATCCTGATTTGGAGTTTTGAGCTAAAAGTTATGCCACTTGCAAAACAGTCCCGCAAGCTGGACGCGATTTTTTAGCGGAAATTTAGGAGAAAACTTAGGCTCAAAGTCCAAGATGAAGCCCAATAACATACCCATTCAAGTTGAGCCCAACAAAAAGCCCAAGATGAAGCCCACTATGTTACTTCAGTCTCTCCTCTCTTACGATTTCTTTATTCTCAATCAAATTTGGAAACCTATGGCAGTATTTTCTCAAAAACAATGGCGGTCATATAAGGCTTCAATGAAGCTGAGAAGCTGAATAATAGCGGTGACCAATCCATTCTCAGTCTCTAATTTAAGATCTAAATTGTTTGGTAACGAATTTTCAGTCTTAATGTTTATTGAAAAATTGGAGTAGTATTTTTTTAAATCTAACAGATCATTTCTCTTTTTTAGATGATTGACTATGATATTTAAATCTAAGCATTCATTTATTTGTGTGGAAACATACCTGCTATGTTATAATAAATGTTGCACTTTAAACATTCCCCAATTATGTTTCAAAAACACTTTTCATGTTCACTTTCAATTTAGACGAGTGAGTTACATTCTCTAGCTAAATGAGGTAAATTGGTCTTTTAAAATTTTCACAGAGAATAAGATGTTCCTTTTCAAAATTGGTCTTTTAAAATTGACATTAGCTCTATTACGAAATTTCTATTACGAAATTTCAACAATAGTTGAAAAAACTATTGTGACAAGACAAAAACAAACTTTAGGAGCCATAGTAAACTCATTTTCAAAGATAAATCAAAGGCTAAACCACATAAAATGTCCCTTACGTTTGGCCGTCATTACGCTTTTATCCCTAATGTAAATTTTTCTTACACTTTCATCCCTCAACATCAAAAATTGTTTGGAGTCCTTTCCGGTAAGTTCCCATCAAATTGATAGCATGTGTTTTGCACATGTTTTCTTGAAAGGCAATTTCGAAAAATCGTGAATTTAATCTTCAATATGGGTTTCAGCTTTGTCCTAATGTTCAATTTTGTTATATACAGTCTGTGATATTCAATTATTGTCCATAGATATAGAGAAAATCATGAATAAATTATATAAATTTATATTATCTATTATTATTACCTATTTAGTTTAAAGTTTTATCACAAAAACTACACATTTCTATAAATATGAATTATTCATATTTTTATTTATAAAAATATTTTTTCTAATTAATAATAAAATAAATTCATAACACCCACCTGCAACACCCCCAATTCAATAACCTCTTCTAGAACCATCACCCCATCTCATGACATAAGGATTAGGGCTGCCAATGGGTCGGATTCGGGTCAGATCAGACTCAATCCGAATTCGGATTGGTTCATGCTCAACCCAAATTCGGTTCTAGTATGCCGAATTGAATTATAATTCGCGTCGGATCATATTTATGGTTCTTGTTCGGATCTAAATTTCTCGAGATCACTGGAACTTGACCCAAGTCGGTTGGATATCGGATCTTTTTCGGATCCAATAAAATCTTTACTCTCAAATTTTACACCAATATTTTTTGTTAAAATAAATTTGTTAACTTTACGATTTAAAATTTTCTTACCTAATATTCTTATATTTAGATGAAAATATGAACAAAAATAAAATTATAAATGAATTATATATTAAACTTTTATTAAACCGATGATAAAAAATTATTAATGTTACTTACTTTAATAAAATATTATGTATATATTTAATTTTTATTTATTTATTCTCGTATACGGATCTTTAACGGATCGGATCGACCTAGATCCATATTCGCTCCAGTATTTCGTATTACATATATTTATAATCGGACCAGATCCATCTAATCTCCAATAAATCGGGTCATATTCAAATCAGATTAAAAATTGAAATCCGCCTCATAAACAGTTCTAATTAGAATCTGACCATACGGACATCGCATTAGATCGATTCTTGGGATGGTCTATCGTGACTCTCACTTCAAAGAGAGTCGTCAACAACTTTATTCTTGGCCAAAATAGATAATAATACGCTATAAATAGAGGTCATCTCTTTAGAAGAAAATGACAATTCAAAAAGTACGAAGAAGTTTAAGGAGAAAGAAGCAAATCCTCTAAAGGTGTTTCTTCAAGACATTCTTCGCAATATTCAAAGGTATTAATCGCAATATTCAAAGGCGTTCTTCCAAGATCGAAGAAAAATCCAACGTTTAATTTGAGTTCAAGTTATTTAGCCCTCAAATTAATGTTATTGAAAATTCACGAAGGTCCAAAGAAGATCAAATTCCTTAAAAAAATAAAGTATCCAAGACGGAGTTCGAGACGTTCGTCGAGGAGATCTAAATCATTTCACGTTTGATCCAAGATTAAGCACAAATGCTCTTGGATTAACGTTATTCAAATACCAAAATTATTTTGGAGAAGATCATGTTAACATTTTCCAAAATCAAGTACAAGAAATAATCGTTTTCTTTAATATTAGAATCAAAGGAATCATAGAGATTGTAACCACTTATTTTTTTTTTTGAGTGAACCACTTATTTAATCTTTAAGTTTGAATTTATACTATTATTTCATATTTAATAAATTTTAAGCTTAAAATTTTATTTGTTACATAAAGTATTTAAAAAAAAAAAATCAATCCAAATTTCAAAAAAAAAATGAGAAGTCAAACCACAGTCCACAGGTCCACAACCGATTAGTGTCATTTTGTTTCATGGATTTCCTTTTTCCTTTTTTTTTTTTAGATAAAAATTTCATAGATCTCATTAGATAAACGAAAAGTAGAAAAAGATTAAGCACGAAAATGTGAGCAACGAAACTCCATCATTAAACAATATTTCCATTGCTATAGCCCAATAACATACCCATTAAAGTTGAGCAGAACATACCCATAGATTATTGAGCGAGCAAAAGATAAAAACACCCCCTATGCTTTGTCTAACTCCCAAAAATCCCATATGTTATTTTAACTCCCAAAAACTTCCATGTGTTTGATTTTAAATACCACACTCGACCCAAGTAGTAGATATACTTATAATTTTAGTTTTGAATTTTGGTGAAATGACAAGATTTCCCCTATGTGTTTGTTTTTTTAAAATTTATTTATTCTTTTTGAAAAATTAAGTATATACTACTTGGGTCGAGTGTGATATTTGAAATCAAATACAGAGGGGTTTTGGGGATTTTAAATGACACAAGGGGTTTTTTTTGGGAGTTAGACAAAGTATATGGGGTGTTTTTGTCTTTCGATGACAAGGGTAAAATTGTTATACCAAAAGCAAAATATGAACAAATACTTATAATTTTGGCGTTTGAAATACATTCGCTTTTTTGGTGGTGTATTTAACACTTATTTGAGATTACAGGGATTTTTTTTAATTAAAATAACACAGAGAAAATTTTGAAAGTTAAATAAAGCATAGGGAGTTTCTTTTGCTCATTAATGATTAGAACTCTTTTTGTTCTTCAACATGAGCAGAAGTCAGAATAGATAGTACTCTATAGCCCAATAACATACCCATTAAAGTTGAGCCCAACAAAAAGCCCAAGATGATGTTACTTCAGTCTCTCCAGTCTTACGATTGAACAACCCACAACAAAATACGATGTATGTAAATTTCCTTTTCCTCAATCAAATTATGGAAACCTATGGCAGTAATTGCTCAAAACAATGGCGGTCATATAAGGCGTCAATGAAGCTGAGAAGCTGAATAATAGCGGTGATCAATCCATTCGCAGTCTCTAGTTCAAGATCTAAATTGTTTGGTAACGAATTTTCAAAGCGTTCATTTCTATTTTTATGCATGTATTTTTGGATTATTTTAATGATGGTTGTGAGGATGGTGGAGTGATTACATGGAAATTGATGAAATTAATTGTACAGCTTAATTAATATTTTAGATAATAGTTGAATCTAATATATTTGATTCACTGCTGGAGGGAAATGAAATTCAATTTTATGATTATTCTAGAGTTGATGGAATTAATTGAACAATGATTTACTGGAATCATGTGTAAAATTTACATACTATTTTGAAAATTTATATTGTGTGGTTTCTACTTGGAAAATTATGTGAATTTGAAGATTGGCTCTATAGAATCAATGAAGTGTATTTTTGAATCCCTTTTGAGGCGTGCTGGGCACATAAAGTGGGAACCTATCCCAGCAGGGATTCGAACTTGGGTTCGCTACCTTGTAGTGACGTAAATTGATCATTGGATAACTTAAACTAGTTAAAAAATACGGCATTATTTAATGGAACTCGGGCTTAACATCTCTAGTGAATCCACCACTTAACACTAAGGCTCATTGGACTAAATTTCTGTTGTTGATGATTTTGAAATATTGAGATTTAAAAGTCAACCATTTAGCTTCAATATAATACAACTTGTATTTCCTCCTCTAGATGTTTAAAGGTTAAGATTTGATATTCAGTGTTGATCTCTATTTTAACTTTTTACTTATGTTGGATTCTTTTCCTGAAATCAAACACATTGAAATTCTTTTCACTAGATTGAGATGGGACATGTAAAGACCTTGACCCACTTCTAGCCTTGTCAACATTGTTGAGCTCTAGTCCACTAGCCCAAAATGCTTAAGCCCATGTTGACAAGTAGAAGTAGGTCAAGTCTTTATTAATCATTCAAACAATTCATCCACAATCAATGTGAGATTGGGGTGTTACAGGACATTCTGAGTATATCTGAGCGGAAGAGGAAAAATTCTTATAGAGACTAAGTCTAATAATTGCATAGACATGGTGTGGTAAATTCTTAATACAATGTCTATGCAATTATTATAGACATGGTCTATGTTTGATTTTCCACGGAAGGGAATTTGTATTAGACATGATCTCTATGCAATTATTATAGACATGTGGTATATAAAATATTCGAGGCTGGAAAAGGAGTTATTAAGATGAGCCCTTTAGGGAGGGATAGAGGCTTATTACTTAACTTAAAATCTGTTTTCCATCTTCTGTGTGGCTGATGTATGTTCTTTATAATACAAATCTTTATTGTCATATCATATCCTCTTTTAGTAAGCAATTTAATAGGGCCTAACATTCTGGTTCATTCTCATTAAATGTCTGATTAAAAAACCTTCTCTTCTTAGTTTTAGCCTTTTACTGCTATAACTTAAACTAGCCTATTCCCGAGCTATGCACAAACTTGAATAATTTATTTCAGTTTATATCTATGTATTTTGATCACTGCAGTTTTCATGTATGTGGGAATTACATCTTACATAGTTTTTAACAGTGCCAAGAATACTTGTAAATGTATAATATTATCAAAACGAATGTTTCATAAATCTTTTTCTTCATGGGATATGAAATATGGATGATTGACAATGTATCATGTTAACTCAGTAATATCAAAGGAGAATTGTTCTAACTATCCCTCAAATTTAACGTAAATTACCATCCTCTAAGTTCGAAAAATTACTCACACTACCCCGTAAGTATTGGATTCATTCCATTTATTCTCTTATGGCATTAATTTATGATGGCACATGTTGTTGTCATTAGAAAACCAATTTTTATTCAATAATACTCTTGATATGTTTTTAGAAAAAATTCTCAAATGAACCCTCGAATTTAATATAATTACACGATCACCCTCAAACTATAAAAAATAACTCAAACTACCTCATAGGTATTGTATACACTACAAATAACCTTATGAACTATATTTTTGAAGTGACATAAAATATAGATGTAGATTGAAACATATTTAAATGGATCATTGATAAATATACTTAAATACTTTATTTCAATTTACATCAAAATAAATTTCAATGTATTTTGATCACAGTTGTTTTCATGCATGCGAAAATTACAACTTTGATAGTTTTTTACATTGATAGGAATATTTGTAAAAATATAATTTAATTAAAAAGTATGTTTCATGTATATTTTTATTCATGAGATATGGACTATGTATGATTGACAATGTATCATGTAAACTAAATAATATCAAGGGAGAATTGCACAAACTATCCCTCATATTTAGTGCTAATAACATACCACCCTTCAACTTTAGAAAATTACACAGACTACACAATAGGTATTGGTTTCATTACATTTATCGTCTTACAGCGTTAATTTATAACGGCGCACAAAGATGTCATCAAAAAAAATTTTATTCAATAATAACCCTAGTGTTTTTTTAAAAAATTTCTCAAACTACCCTTCAAATTTGGTGTAATTACATGATCACCCTCCAACTTTCAAAATTTACCCAAACTACCCCAGATGCATTGGATTCACTACAAATAACATTACATCCTTATTTTTTGAATGCACATAAAAGATAGATGTAGACTGAAATATGTTTAAGTGAATCAATGATATATATACAAAATTTCTTTAATTCATTATACAAATACATTGATGGAGATATTAATAATAAATTGAAAAGAGGCAAATTAAATAATAAATTTAATTGATGGAGATATTAATATATCAACATATGTTTAATTCATAGTTTTAAGCAGACATAACTAAGATTTTAATTATTATGAGCGTCCGTTTACCTTACAAATTATGGTAAGTTTAAGAAATTAATTAAAATTTATAATGAATGGTAAGGTAATTTTCAATTCAAATGCTAGTACTTATTAAAAACAATTTTTTTTTGCTCTAATCTATATGTAACTAATTCAGTTAAAATGTGTGGCCCCAAATCTTTTACTCTTTTAGATATAATCAGGGAATGACGAATTTAAATAGCCTTAAATTTCGCTACTCAAATTTTAATCCTCCTTATTTCAGTAAGAATTTTTTTAATTACGTAACAATTATTAGTTTATGAAAGGTAAAAATGATAATCAACGAATTATTGTACTGAATTAATTCTAAGCAAACCTATAACCATGCAATAAGTATTTTTCTATTTAATAAATTAATTCAAAATTATGAGAAAAAAGTATTCAGTCAAAATAGTAGGATTAATGTATAATAGATAATTTCAATTAAATTTCAACAATGCATTGTTAGACTGAAACTGTCTCGTTTACAAATTACAATCCTAATATTTCAAATCAAAATTTACAGAGGCGAAAAGATATACATAATTACATTCCAAATAATGAACTATAGGCCCATCTTTATTGACCTTTGTTGCGACAAAACTTTCAACCGAGTACTTCATATAATGACCTTTCTAGGCCCTTCTTTAACGCCATTTGTTGCTATAAAACTTCCAACTTGTGATGGTTCAAAGGAAAATAAATTGTGAAAAGCAAAACATATAGAATACAAAAATGAATCCTAACCACAAACTTCCTCTTTAACAAAGTTTAAGTTATAAAGATGGAACTTTCACCTTCAATCACAAATAAGATGCTAATTTGGGAGGAATTCGGTCGTGTATTTGATGATAGGTCTTTCCTGAAATTAGATTAATAGAAAAGTTACTGAATATTGAAAACTTACAGATGCATACACAATTATATAAGAATGCAAGTGATAAGTTGTAATTCATACTGAAAAAAAAATATGCTTAATTTTAAATGAAGATGTTCATGAAAAATACAAAATCTATAAGGATGATTGAGATGTTTTTTTTTTTCATTTTTCTATGTACGTATATAGTCTAAGATGAATATGATTAGGTGAAATATAGACATAACCAATAGATAGTATAGGAAATCAAAAGTACCATTGACATAATCAAGAAAGTAATGAAAGAAAATCAAATCATAGCAAAATCAAACAATAGCAAGATGCATGAAAGAAATTTTCACATATACACGTTTAGGGAGTGATGGGTTTATATATGTATTCCAATTCTAGTTCCCTAATTATGAGTAGCTATTTTTGGGGCATGGTTTTAGTAGGTCAATCAATTAATTAGTATATATTCTTGTGAACTAAATTCATTTTGACGGGTTAAGTTTTAATTTCTAGCTATTTCTTGAGCATGAGTTTAGTAGGTCAATAAATTAATTTGCTTGAATGTTGAATTCATTTTAAATTTTGAAAATATTTCAAACTTAATTGTAGACATGTAATTAATCAATCATTTATTTCCTTGACAATAAAAAAAACTCTAAATTCTAAGAAAAAAGAATTGAGTCAAATTTGTATGATTTGGGTCAAAAGACCATTCTCCTATATATATATATATATATATATGATATTGAGAAATGAAACAGTGGGTAACATGATTAAATCAGTTAATATAGGAATGATAAACATGAGTAGAGTCATGGAGAATTCATTTTAAACACAACTTTTTATCTACTTTGAGGCAGAAATTAGCATTTTCTGAACTTTCTTTATAGAACTATCTTATATTAAGACTTATAAAGGTGTATAGCTCATTTGAATAGTACTAGGTTATTCAATTACGTTTTTTTTTCTCCCAAAAAAAATACGAAACGACACCGTTTTACTTTTGCTTGTGCTTATGGTTGTTGTACACTGCGTTGAACTGATTTTCTTTTCCCTTTTTATTCTCCATTTCTATTTATGGTCACCTTTCTTATGTGGTCCCGTATGCTTCTCAATTTCTTTTCCATGGTCGAGCTGCTTCCTCCTCCTCTTCAACTATTTTATCCTATTTTCTCCACTTGCTTGCCGCAATTTCCACCGCCCCCAAAAATTGTCTTATTCATTATATCTCTCTCCCACTTCTCAAAAACGACGTCTGTCTCCTTCACCTATATATTTCATCCTCTCTACCATCTCTTCTCCAACAAAACGACGTCTGTATAAGCAGAACATTTAGGATTGCATAGAAAATACAAGAAGTCAAGATGAACCTATTTCTCTTAGTTGCACTGATTGTTCCTATATTCATTCTCTTCCTCTTCCTCTTCCCGAAAAATAAAAGAGTGCAAAAATCCCTTAATCCACCAGGTCCTTCAGGCCTACCCTTCATTGGAAACCTTCATCAATTTGACGCTTCCAATCCTCATATCTATCTATGGAAACTCTCGAAAAAATACGGCCCCCTCATGTCTATGAAGCTAGGTAAAGTTCCAGTACTTGTGGTTTCTTCACCAAAAATCGCGAAAGAAGTACTTAAAACTCACGACCTCGCGTTCTGTAGCAGGCCAAGGGTACTTGGCCAGTACAAGTTATCTTACAATGGTTTGGATGTTGCCTTTACGCCTTATAGTGACTCTTGGAAGGAACTGAGAAAAATTTGTGTTCTTCACCTCTTGAGCAACAAACAAGTCCAATCCTTTTGCCCTATTCGTGAAGAGGAAGTGTTCCGCGTGATTGCAAATCTTTCCGTTATGGCAAGTTCATGTCAAGTTGCCAATTTGAGTAAGATGATGTTGTTTTTCACGAGCACCTTAATTTGTAGAATTGCCTTTGCCAAAAAATACAATGAGGAAGAATCTGAAAGGTTGAGGTTTGACAATCTTATGATTGAGAATCAAGCAATGGAGGGTGGCTTCTTTGTTTCTGATTATTTACCTTGGTTCAGCTGGGTAGATAAGTTGTCTGGAATGATCTCTAGACTTGATAAGGATTTCAAAGAATTGGATGAATTTTACCAAGAGCTCATTGATGAACATCTGGATTTAAATAGTCCTAAATCGGTGAATCCAAACATTCTTGATCTCTTAATCCAACTCAAAGAAGATAAGTCTTGTTCAATTGATCTCACCTGGGACCATATCAAAGCAGTACTAATGGTGAGAAATTCAAGAATTTCATACAACTTCAACATATGCAAGTTCTTATATATATATAGTTTTGATTTTAATATCCCCCCCTTTTTTTTTTCTGTTACAGGATATATTGGTGGCTGGAACGGATACTGCTGCAGCAACAATAATTTGGACCATGACGGCCTTGATGAAAAATCCCAATTCAATGAAAAAACTGCAAAAGGAAATCAGGGATTTAATTGGGAAAAAAGGTATAGTAAACGAAGATGATCTACTGAAACTCTCCTATCTAAAAGCAGTGATTAAAGAGTCTTTGAGATTGTACCCACCAGCTCCACTTCTATTGCCTAGAGAAACAATACGAGAATGCATGCTAGAAGGGTACACAATTGCACCTAAAACTCTGGTTTATGTAAATGCATGGGCCATTGCAAGAGATCCCGAGTACTGGGAAAATCCAAATGAGTTTGTGCCTGAAAGATTCTTGAATACTAGTGTTGATGTTGTAGGCCAAGATTTTCAGGTGATTCCATTTGGAGCTGGTCGGAGGGGATGCCCTGGAATCTCACTTGGGCTTGTAACCGTTGAGCTTGCGCTGGCCAATCTTCTTTACTCGTTCGATTGGGAATTGCCTTCGGGTATTACGAAAGAAGATGTTGATATGGAGGTTTTGCCTGGGCTTACTATGCATAAGAAGAATGCTCTGTGCCTTGTGCCTAAAACCTACTTATGTAGTTGATACTAGGTTTAAACTTACTTTTTGCTTTACATTAATAGGTTTATTAATTTAGTGATGCATAATTATGTATTTTATATTAGATATGTCGAAATTATTTTGCTGTAATTATAAATCTAGGGGCAAAATAGTTTAATAATTATAGATCAATTTCTCAGTGTTCTCAGTTGTTCAGTGTACTATATTACTAATATTTTGTTGGATTTTTTTATTGTTTGTTTGATTTTTTGAGCAAATAGGGTACACTTTCTACATGCATTCATGGATCAAAATATTTTTTTTGAAGTATGTTTAGATCCGTTTAATATTGGAATTTTTTCGAAATTATTAGGAAAAAACTTAAAGAAATTACTAAAACAAGAATCTCGGCAAACAAAGAGTTTCTAGATTACATCTCATTTTTGTTTATATTTGTTTAAGAATAGAATTTTTTCGATGTATCAACTGAAACGACGAGAATTTTGAAATGTATTATGTATCGAGTACCGACCATTTATGTAGCATTTACAATCATATTATTATAGATTGCTCACATCCATGTAGGGGTGGGCATTGGGATTGGGTACCCGAACTTGAAACCCGTATTTTATTACGAGAATATGGGATGGGTTTGGGATTAGCATCCCCAACCCCGAATACCCGAACCGGTTTATATCTTTTTATTATTATTTATATATTTATACACCTTACTTATACATCAATTAATTAATTAATTAACATCATCTAAGAAATAAGTTTTTTACTTCACCCTAATATTCCTTTTTTTTTTTTGATCTATTAGACTGTGTATTTACAGCTCGGACCGAAGAGTGCAAAGGGTATAGGTCCTCCCCAGTGTGATGTCTCCAGTAGGATTCGAACTTGAGTCTCGCCTCTGGGGGCCGCAAATCACTACCACTTGGCCCAACATACAGTAATTATATTATGGTTTTTCTTGCTCTACAAATTAAATTTCTACTACTACTACTACTAGTTTATTACATACAAAATTTCATATGAAATATTGTAATTTAATTTGTTAGGTGCGTGAAAAATTGATGATTATTGAACATGTAATCCCGTCCCGTAGTAATTCGGGTACTCGCTTCCAAGTACCCGAATTATTGCGTGACGGGTTTAGGATAAAATGTGTCAATCCAAAAATTTACTATACACATATCTCTAGCCACAAACCTGCTCCAAACCAGTCCTGTGCCCACCCCTATACCCATGTCATGTTCAATGTCTCTTTCGTTTTTGTGACACTCAATAAATATCAAATAATTGTTTTTGTCATCATGTTTTTTAATTATTTTAAATGTATTAAAATAACTTTGCAATGATTTTACTAGATCATGTAGGTTACTCGTGTTACTATTATTAAAATCATCAATATATTAACATTATACATATTTAAATTTAGATAATTTATTTGTGGTCAAATATAATTTATGGGTGCATTTTGTAGGGGTTAAAAACCTTACAATAATTTTTGGAAGACTTAAAACTTGTTTTGTAGTTGCCGATTAGGCAGTAGCATGTTGGGTAGAGCTGAGGCTTCATGACCAAAAGGTCATGGATTCAACTCTCACTAATATGGTATTTCTTTAATTTAATATTAATCTATGTACTTTAATACCAATTAAATAGATTTGAATAGATTTTCCACTCGAAAACTTTTACCCAGATTTTTATGTTTAAGAGTGAAATTTTATTCAAATTGTACACTTAAGTGTATTGTCTAGAAAACAAATTGTTTATTGTATATAATATTGTCAAATAGGATAATAAATTGAGTCCAATTATACAAATTTGTACACACTTTAACAAAATTTACAAAACTATCCTCCATTGTATACACAATTTTCAATTTAGAGTTAAATCAGAAACAGAACAATAAAGAAGAATTAAATTAGTGAAAATATTATTCTGCGCAAATCAAATAATACAACATGGAAATGAGCAATTACTATCACAAGGACTAAGAAAACCTTCAAAATTATTTTGGTGAGTTTATTAATTGTCAAAAGATAACAAATGAAAAATTGTCTTCTACAATTCACGCACAAATAGTATGAAGTGAGATAATAAAAGGACACATCTGAAATGACCTATTTTGCAAAATAGCTGTCAGGTGAAAGCTCTTAAATATTACCAAAGAGTTAATGGCGATTTACCTCCTTGTGGTTTGCATAATATTTAATTTATCTTTCTTTTATTTGAAAAAGAGCATTTTATCTCCTGTAATCTTATAAAAGTTTTAAACCACCCCCCCTAACATTTTGAAACTTAAAATAAATACTAATTGACAAAACTATACTTATTTATGTGGCACTTTACCCCCCTGTATAATGATAATGTTGACATTTTATCTCCTTGTATTATGATAAATGTGGCAATATACCTACTATGTTATGATAAATGCTGCACTTTATCCCCCCCCCCCCACCATCCCCCATGTTAGAAAAATATTTTTCATGTCCGCTTTCAATTTTGGCTAGTGTTGAAGGAGATAAATTGCTCTTTTAAAATTTTCACAGGAGGTAAAGTGCTCATTTTCAAATTATAGAGTAATAAATTGAACATTGTTTATTTTACAAAGAGGTAAATTGATCTATTACCAAAGTTAAAAAATAGTTGAAAAAACTACAGTGACAAGAGATAAGCAAACTTTGGAAGCCATTTCTGCCCAACTATTTTAAATTTTCGCTATAGCAAACTCATTTTTAAAGATAAATCAAAGGCTAACTGACATCATTACACTTTTTTCCCTCATCCCTCGACATTAGGGTTGTCAATGGGTCGGATTTGGGTTGGATTTGGCCCAAATCGAATTCGCGTCGGATTCGATTTCTGATTCTTGTTCGGATCTTATTTTCTCGAGATCATTGAATCTTGGCCGGATTCAACCAGATATCAAATCTTTTTCGAATTCAATAAAATCTTCACTCTCAAAATTTTACACCAATTTTTTTTACTAAAATAAGTTTGTTAACTTTACGATTTAAAATTTCTTAACTAATATTCATATTTTTAGCTGAAAATATGAACAAAAATGAAATTATAAATGAATTATTAATTAATCCTTTCTTAAACTAATGATAAAATATTATTAATGTTACTGACTTCAATAAAATATTATGTATATGTATAAATTTATTTATTTATTGTCGGATGCGAATCTTTAATGGATCGAATCGACCTATATCCACATTCGCTCTAGTATTTCGGATTATAGATATTTATAATTGGATCAGATCCATCAAATCCGTAATAAGATTAAAATCCTAAAAATAGGGCCGTATTCGAATTGAAATCCGCCTCATTGACAGCCCTAATTAGAATCAGACCAGTCCGACATCGCATTAGATTGATTCATACTGTGTCATGTTCGATATCTGTTTTGTGCTACACGATCACAAATTAATTTACGTTTGTACTACAAGTTAGAACAAAAGTTTTATTTTTCAACAAGTCATAATTAATACGATACATCGATACCAAAAATCCTATAAAACTACGACAATTATAAGGAAGTAAATAAATTAAATAGATATCCAACAACAATTATTAATTTATTTGTGTTGGGAAAAGAAAGACAATTATTAGGAAGTAGATAAATGAAATAGATATCCAACAACAATTATGTGTTGGGGTTATGTGGATGGAAATAGTTTTGATTAAGGGTTGCGTCTTTTCAATTTGAAGAGGTACATTTAATTTTGGTTCGATACAGAAGTGTACATTTTAGATCGAAACAGTGTATTGTTTCGAGTGAAATGAATCGATCTAAATATTGTGTCCCTTTAAAAATAACTCTTCATGCCCTAACTTTGTACTATATTTACAAGGATTATTACTCTCTTTTTTCTTGCGTTCTTCAATAAAAAATGTGTCCAAATTTGTTGTTTGCTTCCGTTCACCGTGATTTTGTTATTAATGCAAATAACGAACAACATACCGTTGTACCATAAAAGACTATCGGATATCCAACTACGTGCATCATGGCAGACCAGAAAATATTGTCTTAAGTAGATTTGCTACAACAAGCCTCGGTCTTTTATACATCATTCTGTTTGTTGAATTATTGCAATCCTAGTAAGTATTTCCTAATTTTAATATATAATCTGAATTTTTTGTGTTAATAAATGTTAGATTATAAAATATTTCTTATCTTAGAGTTAAGTAAATTTTTTTTTTATGAAATATTTAAGTGAACAGTGATGAGGACTATTTTACACAGGCGAAATCAGGCTAAATCAAACAGATTGTTAGACACCAATAGTTTTAAGACAATATCATACTTTGTTTAATTACTATGTGCTTTGGCGTAAATTTATGCTTAAAATGTGATCTGCATACTTATGTCTAGAAAGCAATCATAGTTATCCTTAAAAATACAAGAGTTTGCATGCCAAATTCAAATTTTAGTTTAATGAGGAAATAGTGAAGAAATATATGCACTGTTAATGACGTGTCTGATTCTGAATTCAAGTCAAGAGGGTGTTGTTTCTAGCTCTCTCTAAAAATTTGGGTTCTAATTTCAAAATGGAAACAAATTGGCAAAAATTCATTTTTCATACAATATAATTATATTAGATAGATTTCACTTTTCATATCAACTCGCAAAAAAAGTACCAATTTCCCAACAGACGTTACAAAGTGATATTTTTATTAATTTTGTAGATGGAATTGCCACGTGTCCGAAAAAAAAAAAACTAATATTTTTTATAATATTAAGATTAATATGAATAATTAAACTTTGGTGATTTTTCGGATCGACTCTTGTCTTGTGTCGATTTTTTATAACACAAGGAATTTTATAGTGGTTCGGCAGGTTAGTCCACTCTTCTAAATCACACAGATTTAGGTTTCACTAGAACACAAATTAACTAGTATAAAAACTTGTGCTTTTACAACAGATGATTAAGCAACAAGCTCATTATAGGAAATCACAAAGAAGACATATTCTACGAAGTAATATCACTCAGAAAGATGGATATCTACTTCTCACAACACTCAGATGAATATCACTCAGATATGCAAGAGTTTAATCTTGTTCTTCAACAATTAGCTTCGTCATGAGATGACCCGCTTATGATCAGATGACTCAACTGATGGATTCTTGCTCTAAAGATTTGATGTTGAAAATGTGCAAGTCTCTCTTGAATCTTCAGTTTACCATCTATTTATACTCTTGGATTTGAAATTATGCCCGTTGAAGGTTGGCAAAATTGCATTTTAGTCCTTGAGCAACTGTCAAAATTTGAATTGCTACTTTTGCAGATGGTCGCAATGTTCACTGTTGTACGGATCTGACAGTCGCATTAAATGAACTAAGCTTGTTATCGTTGAAGAACTTGCTGACCTATTTCACTTAGCTGATGGGATCCACTCCGCTGATGGGCCACTCTTCTTATGACCAGCCTGCTTATGGTTACTCATCTCATGATAAGTCGTCTGATTTTGGCTACTTAGCTCATAGACCGTAATTCAATCTGCACTAATCTGATATTCACTCTTCTCATAAGATTGAATCTTCATTTCTTGAATACTTCTATTATTTAATAATCTTCCTTAAACTAAGTATCCAATCTTCAAAGGTTTACTAAGCTTCCATTACTTAGTTGATGACACATTTTTGTTATTATCAAAACCTTCTAAGTAACTTAATTAACTCAACTGATAAGATCACTTAGTTGTTCTTGAGTTAATAAATTCTTCCAATAATTTTGCCCTTTTTGATGATGACAAAACCTTCTACTAAGAACGTCTTCCAAGTCTTCAGTTTTAGTCTTCACACTCTAAGATGGAAATTTTTTATATGAAAGAAAATGCAACTTTATTTTGCTCTTGCATCCTTTTCCCCTTTCTTTTTCCCTTTATGTTAGAGAATTGAAGGTGTTTCTTAGTTGCATCCCTTTCCCCCTTATGTCATCAATAACTAATCAGCAATCTTAGTACATTGAAGACAAATGGGTGAACACTTAGCTGTTCGGGGTAGTTGGTTGTTAATAAATTCATCATTTGTGTTTATATGTTCGGGTCGTTCGATGCGTTCGATCCCCTATAGAATCACCTACTCATATGCACTAGCATCAAATGTCTTGCTCATGAAACGCCACAAATTAATTCACTCCACCTGAATCATGCATATTCGTACAAGTCTTGTGATTCCTTCGATACCCCATCTCGTTTGGAATCTATGACTTGGAACGTGTTTTAAGATCACGATCTTAGAGACTGTTTCATGATTGCACTCATACAGAATTAAGTGAATCGTCCCATAGTCGAATGTGATATTAGGATTTTATCTAATCGCTTAGATACATTCGCGAGAGATGAAGTTGGACATTGTTTAGTTTACGTACTATAAATAGACAAGACGTATTAATTTATTAAACCATAAGAATGTAATGCAAGACAGTCCACTTACAAGCTAATTTTGTTGGCTTGCTCGGCACTATCCTATCAGCCTTTATCTTATTGTTAATTCAAGTGTTAGTTGAGTGCTTAAATCATATCATACCCATTCACCTTAACTAAGTTTCAATATGAAAACTACTACCATTATATCAAACTCAACTCATAAATCCAAATAGAAGTAACAAGATATTAGTTGGTAATTAATCGAATAAATCCACGTGGGTTCGACATCCCTTATCACTTTATTACTTGTAGACGATCGTATACTTGCGTACATTGTGTATTAGTATTTAGAGCGCAACAGTGTTTCGGACTACGGATCCTTATAATCGGATCATATCCATCAATCTCTTTTCGGATTAAAATTCGAATAAATTGGGTCGGATTCGAATCGAATTCAAATTAAAATTTGCCCATTGACATCCCTATTTACATGCATCATTCACTTTAAAAATAACTAATAATAAAACGTATGTATGATTAGTCATTTTTAAATCCCTCGTCAAAAGAAAATATGAATATAGTCATTAAAAATTTAATTTTAAGAACAACAAATTAAAATAGATGAAGAAGTCATGTCTACTTATTATCCACAAAATAAAGTTAAGCGCATATTTTTTCATGTTTAGTGAAGTTGAAAAAGCTAAGGTAAAAAATTAAATGAAAATTTATAAAATTAGACTACACTATTATTTTTTATCGTGTAAAGAAGACGACCATTAAATAGAAACAACGTAATTATTGATATTTTTACCTAGTACTTATTTATTTATTTATTATTATTATTATAGAAAAATATGATCATGTGTGTTATTCTTCTTCTTATTTTATAATGACGTTATTTGATAGTTTCAATCAGATTTATTATACAAGGTATTAGTCATAGTACTCGCTAAATTAAGTATACTTTCTACATATCATGAAATAAAATAAAAAGGAAAAAAAATAAAAGTAAGTTAGAAGACTTTAAAAAGAGACTGAATAGTACAAATTGTGTTGTACAATGAGACTAAAACTTGATATAATAATAATTATTGTAGTATAATTACTTGACTTAATATATACCACTTAAAATATTACATCACTAGAAAATAGATTTTAGTAGCTAATATAACATCCATTATAGTTAATTTGATGAAAATGGATATAAATAAATAATAATATAGGTAAAATGCAAAAAAAAAAAAAATTTATAAAACAATATCACGTTTTTTCTTTCTATTGAACTCTTCCTTGCTATCTTATCATGCACGTATACCCTTAATTTTTTGGGATGCATATCATATACAAGAGGAATATGATGGATACTGCTATCACAAGGGTATAATAGTATCTTTTTTTTTTTTTTGTGTCCCATGGGTTTAATCCCTTTCGAGGCGCGTTGGGCACATAAAGTGGAAACCTCTCCCGACAGGGATTCGAACCTGAGTCCGCTACTTTGTAGTGACTAGTCCCTTCCACTAGACCAATCACCTGTTGGTGGTCTAATAATATCTAATACATAATTAGGGTGTAAAAATAAACTCTAAGAAATTGGACTTGGTAGAAACATGTAATGGACCCTTGTTTATTTATTTATTTGAGAAACTCCTCAATTAAAATTTAGAGTTTCTAATATTAGTTCCCTATGTTTTTAAAGTTTAGATATTTTATTATACTGGTTCTTACTTATTATTTCATTATCATTATTTTAATTGATCACCTTTTTAGTCTTGCCATTATAATAACTCTAAAATCATATATAAAATTATGTACAATGTATGTGCATCTTTTTAATAACATTAAAATGAATGCGTTCAAATTAGTAATTACCATAATGATTGCTTTAATGTGCTCCATATTGTGACAATAAGATGTATCCAATCCTTATTTTCTCAATTTAACAAGATGTCAATTATGTCGTCATTTGTTGACTTTGGCCTATCTGGACGGAGGTGCTCGTCGATAAGTAATTGATAGAACGAATCCCGTTCCTCTACAGATTCTATCAAGAATATCAATCTTGTCGTTGATTTTATCAGGAAGCAAATGAAACAATGGAAAGTAATCTGTGAAATAAAATTCATTAAGTGCAACTTGGAATTCATCTATAAGATGATTGAACCGCTTGCTTTCATCGCTATCCTGCTCGTACCTTATCCCGAATCACACCCGACAAATTATCTTGTTGCTTAGGGAAGCACTCATTTCACTCATATTTATCGTTTCAAATGATGAAGCCTTTTGTTTGGCATTTCCCAATCACATAATTTTTTTGGGAAATGCCAAACAAACATGGTCCAAGATTTTGTGAGGGTTGCGCCCCTTCTTATTTATCATTGTAACAGTGAGGCGTTCTCGTTATGCTCACATAATAGTCCAAACAAATAATTTTTTTTCAAATTCACGTTAAATGATTATGATCCACAAAATAAAGTTAAGCACATATTTTTTTAAGTTTAGTGAAGTTGAAAAAGTTAAGGTAAAAAATTAAATGAAAATTTATAAAATTAGACTACACTATTATTTTTTATCGTGTAAAGAAGACGATCTTTAAATAGAAACAACGAAATTATTGACATTATTACCTACTACTTATTTATTTATTATTATTAATAATAATATTATTATTATTATTATAGAAAAGTACGATCATGTGTGCTATTCTTCTTCTTATTTTATAATGATGTTATTTGATTGTTTCAATCAGATTTATTATACAAGGTATTAGTTATAGTACTCACAAAATTAATTATAACTTTCTACATATCATGAGATAAAAAAAAAAAGGAAAAAAAAAAATAAGAGTAAGTTAGAAGACTTTAAAAAGAGACTGAATAGTATAAATGTGTTGTATAATGAGATTGAAACTTGATATAATAATAATTATTGTGGTATGATTACTTTACGTAATATATACCACTTAAAAATTTACATCACTACAAAATTAATTTTAGTAGCTAATATAACATACGTTAGAGTTAATTTGATGGAAATGGATATAAATAAATAATAATATAAGTAAAATGAAAAAAAATGAAATTTATAAAACAATATCACGTTTTTCTTTCTATTGAACTCTTCCTTGCTATCTTATCATGCACATATACCCTAATTTTTTGGGATGCATATCATACATAAGAGGAACATGACGGATACTGCTATGACATGGATCTAATAATATCTAATACATAATTAAGGTGTAAAAAATGAACTCTAAGAAAATTGACTTGGAAGAGACATGTAATGGACCTATGTTTATTTATTTATTTGAGAAACTGCTCAATTAAATTTAGTGTTTCTAATATTGGTTCCCTCAGATTTTAAAGTTTAGATATTTTATTTTATTGGTTCTCACTTAATATTTCATTATCATTACTTTTATTGATCATCTTTTTAGTCTTGCCCTTTTAATAACTCTAAAATCATACATAAAATTATGTACATTGTATGTGCATCTTTTAAATAACATAATGAAATCATTCAAATTTGTAATTACCATAATGATTGTTTTAATGTGATCCATATTGTGACAATAAGATGTCCCCAATCCCTCTTCTCCCAGTTTTAACAAGATGTCAATTATGTCGTCATTTGTTGACTTTGGCCTATCCGAACGGAGGTGCTCGTCTATAAGTTATTGATAGAACGAATTCCGTTCCTTGCAGATTCTATCCAGAATATCAACCTTGTTGGTGATTTTATCATGAAGCCAACCAATCAATGGAAAGTAATCTGCGAAATAAAATTCATTAAGTAACTTGGAATTCATCTATAAGATGATTGAACCGCTTGCTTTCGTCGCTATCCTGCTCGTACCTTATCTTGAAAGCCACTCCACAAATTATCGTGCTGCTTAGGGAAGCAATCATTTCACTCATATTTAACGATGAAGCCTTTTGTTGGCATTTCCGAATCACAGAATTTTTTTCCAACCAAACAAACATGCCTCAAGACTTTGTGAGGGTTGTGCCCCTTCTTATTTATCATCATTACATTGAGGCATTCTCGTTATGCTCACATAATAGTCCAAACAAACAATTTTTTTTCAAATTCACGATTGATTATGATCCACAAAATAAAGTTAAGCGCATATTTTTTTCATGTTTAGTGAAGTTGAAAAAGTTAAGGTAAAAAATTAAATGAAAATTTATAAAATTAGACAACACTATTATTTTTTATCGTGTAAAGAAGACGATCTTTAAATAGAAACAACGTAATTATTGACATTTTTACCTAGTACTTATTAATTTATTTATTATTATTATTATAGAAAAGTATGATCATGTGTGTTATTCTTCTTCTTATTTTATAATGACGTTATTTGATAGTTTCAATCAGATTTATTATACAAGGTATTAATCATAGTACTCGCTAAATTAAGTATACATTCTACATATCATGAAATAAAATAAAAAGGAAAAAAAAGTAAGAGTAAGTTAGAAGACTTTAAAAAGAGACTGAATAGTATAAATTGTTTTGTATAATTAGACTGAAACTTGATATAATAATAATTATTGTTGTATGATTACTTGACGTAATATATACCACCTAAAAAATTACATCACTAGAAAATTAATTTTAGTAGATAATGTAACATACGTTCGAGTTAATTTGATGAAAAGGGATATAAATAAATAATAATATAAGTAAATTAAAAAAAATGAAATTTATAAAACAATATCATGTTTTTTTTTCTATTGAACTCTTCCTTGCTATCTTATCATGCACATATACCTCTAATTTTTTGGGATTCATATCATACACAAGAGGAATATGACGGATACTGCTATGACATGGGTCTAATAATATCTAATACATAATTAAGGTGTAAAAAACGAACACTAAGAAAATGGACTTGGTAGGGACATGTAATGTACTTTTGTTTATTTATTTATTGAGAAACTGCTCAATTAAATTTTATGTTTCTAATATTGGTTCCCTCATATTTTAAAGTTTAGATATTTTATTTTATTGGTTCTTACTTAATATTTCATTATCATTACTTTTATTGATCATTTTTTTAGTCTTGCCCTTTTAGTAACTCTAAAATCATACATAAAATTATGTACATCGTATGTGCATCTTTTTAATAACATTAAAATGAAATCATTCAAATTTGTAATTACCATAATGATTGCCTTAATGTGATCCTCTTCTCCCAAGCTTTAACAAGATGTCAATTATGATATGACATGGGTCTAATAATATCTAATACATAATTAAGGTGTAAAAAACGAACACTAAGAAAATGGACTTGGTAGGGACATGTAATGTACTTTTGTTTATTTATTTATTGAGAAACTGCTCAATTAAATTTTATGTTTCTAATATTGGTTCCCTCATATTTTAAAGTTTAGATATTTTATTTTATTGGTTCTTACTTAATATTTCATTATCATTACTTTTATTGATCATTTTTTTAGTCTTGCCCTTTTAGTAACTCTAAAATCATATATAAAATTATGTACATCGTATGTGCATCTTTTTAATAACATTAAAATGAAATCATTCAAATTTGTAATTACCATAATGATTGCCTTAATGTGATCCTCTTCTCCCAAGCTTTAACAAGATGTCAATTAGGTCGTCATTTGTTGACTTTGGCCTATCCGGACGGAGGTGCTCGTCGATAAGTTATTGATAGAACAAATCCCATTCCTTGCAGATTATATCAAGAATATCAACCTTGTCGGTGATTTTATCATGAAGCCAACCAATCAATGGAAAGTAATCTGTGAAATAAAATTCATTAAGTGTAACTTGGAATTCATCTATAAGATGATTGAACCGCTTGCTTTCGTCGCTATCCTGCTTGTACCTTATCCCGAAAGCCACCCGACAAGTTATCGTGTTGCTTAGGGAAGCAATAATTTTACTTATATTTATCGTTTCAAACGATGAAGCCTTTTGTTTGGCATTTCCCAATCATAGAAGTTTTTGGGAAACGCCAAACAAACATGCCCCAAGACTTTGTGAGGGTTGTGCCTCTTCTTATTTATTATTGTTACAGTGAGGCATTCTCGTTATGCTCACATAATAGTCCAAACAAACATTTTTTTTTCAAATTCACGATAAATGATTATGATCCACAAAGTAAAGTTAAGCGCATATTTCTTCATGTTTAGTGAAGTTGAAAAATTTAAGGTAAAAAATTAAATGAAAATTTATAAAATTAGACAACACTATTATTTTTTATCGTGTAAAGAAAACGACCTTTAAATAGAAACAACGTAATTATTGACATTTTTACCTAGTACTTATTTATTTATTTATTATTATTATTATAGAAAAGTATGATCATGTGTGTTATTCTTCTTCTTATTTTATAATGACGTTATTTGATAGTTTCAATCAGATTTATTATACAAGGTATTAGTCATAGTACTCGCTAAATTAAGTATACTTTCTACATATCATAAAATAAAATAAAAAGGAAAAAAAATAAGAGTAAGTTAGAAGACTTTATAAAGAGACTGAATAGTATAAATTGTGTTGTATAATGAGACTGAAACTTGATATAATAATAATTATTATGGTATGATTACTTGATGTAATATATACCACTTAAAAATTTACATCAGTAGAAAATTGATTTTAGTATCTAATATAACATCCGTTATAGTTAATTTGATGAAAATGAATATAAATAAGCTATCTTATCATGCACGGATACCCCTAATTTTTGGGGATGCATATCATATACAAGAGGAATATGACGGATCTGTTATGACATTGGTCTAATAATATCTAATACATAATTAGGGTGTAAAAAATGAACACTAAGAAATTGGACTTGGTAGAGACATGTAATGGAACCTTGTTTATTTATTTATTTGAGAAACTGCTCAATTAAATTTAGTGTTTCCAATATTGGTTACCTCAGTTTTTGAAGTTTAGATATTTTATTTTATTGGGTCTTACTTAATATTTCCTTATCATTACTTTTATTGATCACTTTTTTAGTCTTGCTTTTTTAATTACTCTAAAATCATACTTAAAATTATGTACAACGTATGTGCATCTTTTTAATAATATTAAAATTAATGCATTAAAATTAGTAATTACCATAATGATTGTTTTAATGTGATCCATATTGTGACAATAAGACGTCCCCAATCCCTCTTCTCTCAGTTTTAACAAGATGTCAATTATGTCGTCGTTTGTTGACTTTGGCCTATCTGGAAGGAGGTGCTCGTCGATAAGTTATTGATAGAACAAATCCCATTCCTTGCAGATTATATCAAGAATATCAACCTTGTCGGTGATTTTATCATGAAGCCAACCAATCAATGGAAAGTAATCTGTGAATTAAAATTCATTAAGTGTAACTTGGAATTCATCTATAAGATGATTGAACCGCTTGCTTTCATCGCTCTCCTGCTCGTACCTTATCCCGAATGCTACCCGACAAATTATCGTGCTTGTTAGGGAAGTAATCATGTCACTCATATTTATCATATCAAACGATGAAGCCTTTTGTCTGGCATTTTCCAATCACAAAAAAAAAATTGGAACCGCCAAACAAACATGCCCCAAGACTTTGTGAGGGTTGCGCCCCTTCTTATTTATTATTGTAACAGTGAGGCGTTCTCGTTATGCTCACATAAAAGTCCAAACAAACATTTTTTTTTTCAAATTCACGATAAATGACGATGTTTTATAAAATCATTTGAATCTCCCAAAACACTTTTATTTATTTAAATATGGTGGAAAAATATCAAGGAAGTTGACTAGATTTCATACTTTTTTTTGGGTGTATGTAGTCTTTCATCTAAAATTGTCTCACTATACATGACCTTAAATTGTTGGGATTCTTACGGGAAAACGAGCCTCATGCAGCGAAAGTATTAAATTTTTAGCCTCCCCTTGGGAATCTTGCCAGGATACAATCCGGTATATATTTAAACTAATATAAAAGAAGAATATATAAACTGATTTAATTTATACTTCGTTCCTTGCACTTCCAAAGCAACTCTGTATATCTGGATCTGTGTAGAACTTTGACAGCACAATCGCCCCCTTCGTTTCTCCGGAAAGTGGATCTGCAACTTTTGTAAAACGCCCCACGTGTTACGTCTCTACGGTTCAGTACACCACATTACATTAACACTCTAATAAATCTGACCGACTAGAACACAGATAAATTAGACGAGAAACTGAAGACAAAAAGAGCAAGAAGTCGATTGACTTCTTGCACAGGGTGGGCGGTTTTTTGCTTAGGAGTGGCTAGGATTTTTCTTGTTTTCACTTTTGAGTAGAAGACTAAAAAGTGTAACTTGGTTTCCAATACTAAGAAGTCTTATTTATAGATACTAGGAATCCTAGATTCCTTAGATATCTGTCAAACCCTGTTCACACTGAAAAACTCTTATTACTTGTCCAACAAGGCTAAGTCTTCCATTTTAATTGGGGTAGGCCTTAATTAATTTGCAAGACCAATCTTGTAATTAATTCAAGGTCTAGTCTTCCAATTAATCTCTAAATTAATTGGCCCATTCAATTAATTCCTATTTAATTAATTTGTACTCCAAGTTCATTTAATTAAATTCACTCTCATAATTAAATCCAATTTAATTCATCAGATTATCCAATCTTGTTGGAAAGAGTGATTAACTCAAGAACAGCTAAGTGATCTTATCAGTTGAGTTAAAGATAAGGAAATGAAGGAGAAGGTTTTGAAGATGACAAAAAGGTTAAGATGGTTAAAAGGGTTAAAAAGAAAGTCATCAACTAAGAACCGAAAAGTTTAGTGAAACCTCTCTCACGTTCTGGAAGCTAAGTGACCAAATCAGCTAAGTGGGATATCAGATCAGTGAAGAACAGATTGGTTATCATCAGCCGAGTCAAGATAGATGTGTTCAGTCTTGAATCAGCAGATTAGCCATCAACAGAGTGATCATTCAGCAGAGTGATCACCAGCAGAGTAATCCCATAAGCGAAGTGAAGTCGATCAGTAAGCTCATTAATGGTAACAAGTTGAGTGCATTAAATGCGCCCGACATAAAGTAGATATCCGTACAGCAGAGTGTACAGAGAACAGTCTGCAAAAGCTGCCGTAAAAATGAAGACCGTTGCTCAGGATTAAAGTATAATTTCGCGTATCTTCAACGGGCAGAATTTCAAACCCGAGAGTATAAATAGATCAGGGACTGAAGATTGAAAAGTGACTTGCATAACTCAAGACCACATCTTTAGATCAAGAATCCATCAGTTGAGTCGTCTGATCACAAGCGAAGTCATTTGTTGACAAAGCTATTTGTTGAAGAACAAGATCAAACTCTTGTCTGTCTGAGTGACATTCAATTGAGAATTAAAGGAGTTTATATCCATATTTATGAGTGATACAACTTCGTAGTATAGGTCTTCTGAGTGATTGCCTATATTAAAAGAGCAAGGTTAATCTGAGTGATTTTCCGAGAGTGAACAGAGAGTTCTTACTTATAGCTTATCATTTGTTGTAAAGCTTAAGTGTTCTAGTTGATGAGTGCTTTAGAATAGGTTTTTCTAAGTGATCTACCTGAGCTAAGTGTTCGACTTGAGGCTTGTCATTTGTTGTAAAAGCTCAAGTACTAGTTACTTTGTGTTTCTAGTGGAACCTAAATTTGTGTGATTTAGAAGAGTGGACTAAAAGACTTTGTGTCTATATAACCACTATAAAAATTCCTTGTGTTATTTACCTTACTTTTCTTGCATTGCATATTTCATAAGAAAAGTACATATTTTAAAAGAATAATCTTTTAAATTGAGGAATTTGTAACTTGGGGTAAAATTTTCTTTGTGCTTTTAAAGTTTAAATTGAGATGAAAAATACACATACATATCCGCTGCATCATTGTTTGAAACTCTCACTATATAAGATTGATAAGCTACATCAGCTAAGTAGTCTACTCTGTTGATCAGCTTAGTCATCTTACCCTGCTGATAAGCGAACTCGTCTTATAGAAAAAGAGAGAAAAAGTTTTTAAGGTTCAGAGGTCTATTCAAACCCCCCCCCCCCCCCCCCCTCCCTCTCTCTAGACCTCATTGTAACCACTTTGGGACCAACAAATCTAATCACTTCATATCACGCCCACTTGTGCCGTAGGTCCACCACATAACTGGCGGTGAATTCTAATTAAACTTCCGTTCAATTAATCGAGTAATCACTTACTCTTAAAGTCAAATTGAACACTCTGTTAATTGACCATTCCTCAAATCAGCACCCCTGCTAATTTGGGAATTATTCCACACTTCGCAGACGATGTCTGGCCACAAGCCCGCGAAGCCCAATCACTGGTGAATTAATTCAGTGAACATTTTCTCCTTTACAATTTCCATGTACGACTTAATCCTTCCATTAGTTTGTCTCCCAGTCAAGATTAAGGTTATGGACTTTCGCCGGTTTCCTTACTTGTCTCGACTATATGTATTTTGGTCTCAAAACTATTCCCTTTGACTTAACCTTTATGAGCTACTTTCATAAAGCCGTCAGATACCTTGGCCAAGGATTTATCGGAATACGTTTCTCATATAGATTTATAGGAGAAGCTCCCAACCTATTAAGTCGGGTTCAATGGATCCTCTGTTGATGATATGAACATGCATATACGTTCCTCTATACCCAACATGAATCCACAGAGACCTTCTGGTAGACTCCAGTCAGTCGGAACTCAAATCAAAGCATAGACGTTCGTGCACCAGATAAACCGTCACCTCAAGTAATAAGGATTGTTCCTCGTACACTATTGTAAATAGGAATAACTTCATCCCTGATATGCGACTACCGCTTCCATGGTGAGTGTTAGTTGGTATTGGAGAAGGTTTTGAAGTTGACTAAAAGGCCAGAATGGTTTTGAAGATTAAAAAGGATGTCAACAACTAAGAACTGAAAAGCTTAGTGAAACCTATCTCACAGTCTGGAAGCTATGTGACCGAATCAGCAAAGTGGGAATATCAGATCAGGAAGACCAGATTGGTTATTATCAGCCGAGTCAAGATAGATGTGTTCATTCTTGAATCAGCAGAGTAGCCATCAGCGAAGTGATCATTAGCAGAGTGATCATCAGTAGAGTAATCCCATCAGCAAAGTGAAGTCGGTCAGTAAGCTCATCAACGGTAACAAGCCGAGTGCATTAAATGCGACTGACATAAAGTAGATATCCGTACAGCAGAGTGTACAGTGAACAGTCTGCAAATGTCGCCGTCAAGAATAAGACCGTTGCTCAGGATTAAAGTGTAATTTCGCCTATCTTCAACGGGCAGAATTTCAAATCCGAGAGTATAAATAGACCAGGGACTGAAGATTAAAAAAAGGATTTGCACAATTCAAGATCAAATCCTTAGAGCAAGATCCATCAGTTGAGTCGTCTGATCATAAGTGAAGTCATCTATTGACGAAGCTTTTTGTTGAAGAACAAAGATCAAACCTTTGTATGTCTGAGTAACATTCAACTGTAAATTGTGAGAAGCTTATATCCATCTTTGTGAGTGATATAACTTCGTAGTATAGGTCTTCTGAGTGATTTCCTATATTGAGTGAGCAAGGTTAATCTGTGTGATTTTTCGAGAGTGAACAGAGAGTTCTTGCTTATGGCTTATCATTTGTTGTAAAGCATAAGTGTTCTAGTTGCTGAGTGCTTTAGAATAGGTTTTTCTAAGTGATCTACCAAAGAGCTGAGTGTTCTACTTGAGGCTTATCATTTGTTGTAAAAACTCAAGTATTGGTTACTTTGTGTTTCTAGTGGAACCTAAATCTTCGTGATTTAGAAGAGTGGACTAAAAGACTTTGTGTCTATATAACCACTATAAAAATTCATGTGTTTGATTACTTGTTTTTAACTTGCATATTTTCATAAGTAAACAAACGGCTTTAAAAGAACAATCTTTTAAATTGAGGAATTACAAACTGGGGTAAAACTTTAAAGAGGAACTTGTTTGAAAAACACACTTGATAAAATCCGCTGCATACAAGTTTTGAAACTTTGAGTTTATCTGAATTAGATGAGTGAAAGCAGACTAGTGGTCGACTCTGCTAAATCTGCTGAGTGCTAAATCAGCATAGTGGTCTCACGAATCAGATCAGCTTACTCTGCTGATAGAAAAGTTAGAGAAAAGTTTTGAAAAAGTTTAGATGTCTACTCACCCCCCCCCCCCCCCTCCCCTCTAGACCTCATCTGACCACTTTTGGGACCAACAAGTGGTATCAGAGCAGATTGGTTCATCTGATACTCTGCCTGATCAAACGAACTTGATCCTAGGTGTGTTTTTCAAAATTTTCAAAAATAGCATATTTTGAAAAATCAAAACTTTTTGAAAAATGGAGTGCATAAGCCATGTTCCTCACATTGGCCATATGGACTTTGAAAATTGGAAAATCAGGATGGAAATTCTTCTTGCTGCTTACAATGACAACATGTTTACATGTATCACTAAAGGACCATTCAGATGTAAGAAAACTGTGAATGTTGCTGACCAGCCTGATCAAATTGTTGACAAAGAGCTGGATGAGCTGACACCCGAAGAAATCAAGTTAGTAAATCTTGATAAAAATGCTAAGCACATCATGTTCAAAGCTCTAGACGAAGACAGATTCCAGAAGATCAAACATTTCCAAACAGCTAAGGAGATGTGGGATAAAGTCTGTGAGCTAAGCGAAGGAAACAACGCTATCAAAGAACATAAGCTCAGTGTGGCTCTTGAGGATTTTGAAAATTTCAAAATGAAGTCTGGTGAAACGATTGATCAAATGGATACCAGATTTACCAAAACTCTGATGAAGTTCTAAGGCTTGGTAAAAAAAATTCAAACAAAGAGATCACCGTGAAGGTTCTCAAGGCGCTTTCACCTAAATTCAACATGAAGGTGATGGCCATGGAAGAATCAAGGGACTTAGGGAAGATTTATCTTTCCGAACTGTTCTCATCTCTCAAAGCGTATGAGTTTAAAATGCCAAAAATGGGATTAGATGTGTCAACCAGTTCAGACCCTATTGCTGCAGTTATCGCGTCAGACAAGTCAAGAAAATCAGCAGACAAGTCAAAACAGAAGACTCTGCTGAATTCAGAAAAAGCATACACTGTTGACGACGTTACCATTCTTATGAAAAATTTCGAGAAGTTTTACAAAAAGAAAATGAAATTAAAATATAAAAATGCTATTTCATCTTCTTCTGATCATTTTCAGGAAAACATGGAATCCTCAAACGCAAAACTTAGAGATAAAAATGACAAAGGGTATGGACTCTTGATCAAAGGTCATCCACACTCATCATCTGAAAAGTTTGCTGAAAAGGAAAAGCGTGTCAAAAAGGAGCGTAAGCTTAGAAAGAGCAAAGCAAAGTTAGCTGATGCAGCAAAGCTAATAAACTCCGTGTTGGTCCCAAGTGGTCAGATGAGGTCTAGAGGGGGGGGGGGGGGGGGGTGAATAGACCTCTAAAAATTTATCTTAGAAAATCTCTAACTTTTCTGTTCAGCAGACTAAGCTGATCAAGAATCGTAAGCAGACTAAGCTGATCTCGCACAAAGCTTTGAACAGCAGAGTTGACCACTCTTCTGATTTCACTCAGCTGATTTTATCAAAATCAGAGTTTAAAATAAACTAACTTGCAACGGATTTATCAAGTGTTTTTCACAAGTAGTTTTCTTTAACTTAGAAAAAGTTTTATCCCTAGTTTTAACAAACTCCTTTTAAAACTTTTTAACAGTCAACCTTTAAGTGTTTTAAATATGCTTCTTTGAAATATGCAGAAAGTAATGCAAGTTAAAGACACAAAGGATTTTTATAGTGGTTATATGGATATAAACCCTTTAGTCCACTCTTCCAAGTCACTTAGATCTTGGGTTATACTATATCACGCAGATTACAGTATACACTGCTTACGCCAAACAACAAATGATATGGCCGTAAGTTCACAATAGGAAATCACAAAGAAACTCCTATCCTCTGAAGTAATATCGCTCACAAAGATTGATATCTACTTCTCACAACACAGTCCTAACAAAATCACTCAGATTTTACAAGTATTTTCTGTTTTCTCTCTATTCTGCTTCGTCAACAAATGACTCAGCTGTTTAGTGTTCTGTTCTTGAGTTTGAGACTTAGAAGAATTTCTGCTTCAGATTTTTACTCTCAAAGTGCGTTGTCTCTTGTGTTGTATCTCTTCTTCCTCAACTCACGAACTGAACTATTTATACTTGAGATTTGAAAATCTGCCCGTTGAGAGATCGACAGGTGTCCAAATCATCGAGTACTGGTCCTTCTGCAGAAACGGCTACCTGCGACTGAACACTGTACACTCTGGTGTACTTGCTGTCAGTCCGCATTAAATGCACCAAGCTGATACGAGGTTTCTCTTCAATCATTTGTCATAAATACCCTTCCTCTTCAGCATTTATTACTCCAAGTGCATTTATTACCGTTGCACTAACTTCTGATCCACTTCCACTCTGCTGATCGAAGTCACTCGTCTGATGTGTACTTGGCTGATCCCAAACTTGAACTAATCTGATTTGAGTCGGCTGATAGTCCACCAGTCTGATTCCTTCTTCAGCAACAGATCAGTAGTCTTCTGGACCATATTTGACTAGTCTGAAATACTTCTTCCTTGGTCAAATATCTTCTAAGGTTTATACTAAGCTTCCACTTAGCTGATGACTTTGGAAATCATCAAAACCTCCCTTCACTTCAAAGTCTTCATCTTCATCCAACACTCCGACATATCTTATTCAGACCGACAGTCGTCTGAAAAAGAGTTTGAAGAAGTACTTGAAACTCTATGCTTAACTACCATAGAATCTGATGATTCTGAAAATAAGGTAACTTCTATTGTAAATGAAATGCACTATTTGAATTGTTTGAATAAATGCTAAATTACAAATTCAAATATTATTGGTGCATTTGTCAAGCTTAATGAAGAGATGACTCTGTTGAAAAGAGCAATCAAATCACTGAAACTTCAGGTTGAAAAACCTCAAGAATCAGCTGATTACAAAAAGCTTGAGCATGAGAATGAAACTCTAAAAGCTGAGTATGCAATTTCGTATTGAAAATATAAATGAACTTGAAAGAAGTAATTGCATCGTTCCTTAAAAAGAACTCAAAGGCTTGAAAGAAGAAGCTCTGTTGATGCTCAAAAGGTTAGGAAACCTAGTAAGATACCTAAGACTAAACAGACTAGTAAAGCTCATCAGCTGAGTAAGCTGAAATAGGCTGCTGATAGAAGTAAAATTAAAATGTTAAGTCTGTTGAATCTAAGGAGAGTTATTAAATAACTCAGGTAAGAAATTGAGGCAAAAATGAATTAATTGGCAAGAATTTGAGTCACATTATGATAATTGCTATTATGACATGCACTATGCTTATTCATATTATCATGTTAATCATGTTCACTGTACTGATTGACATCCTCATTACATAATGCATGCTTATCACTTAATTCATGCATCTTACCTTGCTTATGAGCATTGTTTTAATCATGAGCACTATTTCATGATGAAACCAAAGTCACTAGATCATCACATGTTAAAAGTTATGCTAACCCTGCTTGACCCAACAAATAAAGGGTACCAAAAACAGTCATTTATTTTATAGGTGAAGCACATGTGAGATGACAAAGATGAGTTGACTGTCCTTGCAAATTTCAACAAGTTCAACAAGTGATCTTACCAGCAAGTGTGTACCAACAAATGGTATCAACAAGTAGCTTATATCAAATTGTTACAAACCATCCAGTGATATCAGACAAGTGAGTGGTATCAGACAAGTGGTGTCAGACAATTGATATAAATCAAGAAGTGGTAGACGCTACATTTGGAGATTTCAAGGAAGACAAAATTGTTGGAAAAATGAAGCTTACCAAAGAACAACAAGTGGTATTGAGACCATCAGAAACCAACAAAAGATTCATAAGTTGAGGGGGAACATATCAGAATACTACCTCAAAACAGCTTACCAGAATTCAACGGTTGAGTGTTTGTCAAGACTGACTCTCATCAGACTACTTGACAACAGACTCTTGAACTCAGGGGGAACGTGTACGACTAGCGGTACTCCTGAATAAAGATGAAGTTTTCAATAAGTCAGAATGAAGCTATCAGAAGACTGCTTCTCATCAGCCGACTAGAACTCAACAGCCAAGTGATATTCAAGAATGTACTACACCAAGTGGTATCAACAAGTGTTATCACCTCAACAAGTGGTATCAGCTGACTAATCTGATATCAGCAAGTGGTATCAATTCTTGAAGAAAGGGAGGAACAGCTATTCTAGCTTGAGTGATAAACAACAAAGAAATCTATTATATGTTGGCTCACTGCAACTAACTACCCGAACAACTTAGTATTCACCTACTTGTCTTCAGCATACTAAGTTTGCAATTTTATAAAGAGAAAAATGGAAGAAAGAGATGCAACTAAGTATTGGTGTTGATGACAAAAAAGGGGAAGATAGAGATGCAACTAAGAACCCTTTAAACGAAAGAAAATCAGAAAGGGAAAAGAACCAACAATTGGTTTTTGAAAGTTGTATCAGATCAATTAGTTTCAATCTTAGAGTATGAAGACTAAATCTAAAGACTTGGAAAACGTTCTTAGTTGAAGGTTTTGTCATCATCAAAAAGGGGGAAATAGTTGGTTGGTATTGGAAAAGGTTTTGAAGATGACACAAAGGCCAAAACGGTTTTGAAGATTAAAAAGGATGTCATCAGCTAAGAACTGAAAAGCTTAGTGAAACCTATCTCACGGTCTGGAAGCTATGTGACCGAATCAACAAAGTGGGAATAGCAGATCAGGAAGATCAGATTGGTTATCATCAGCCGAGTCAAGATAGATATGTTCATTCTTGAATCAGCAGAGTAGCCATCGGCGAAGTGATCATTAGCAGAGTGATCATCAGTAGAGTAATCCCATCAACAGAGTGAAGTCGGTCAGTAAGCTCATCAACGGTAACAAGCCGAGTGCATTAAATGCGACTGACATAAAGTAGATATCCGTACAACAGAATGTACAGTGAACAGTCTGCAAATGTCGCCGTCAAGAATAAGACCGTTGCTCAGGATTAAAGTGTAATTTCGCCTATCTTCAACGGACAGAATTTTAAATCCGAGAGTATAAATAGACCAGGGACTGAAGATTAAAAAAAAAACTTGCACAATTCAAGATCAAATCCTTAGAGCAAGATCCATCAGTTGAGTCGTCTGATCATAAGTGAAGTCATCTATTGACGAAGCTTTTTGTTGAAGAACAAAGATCAAACCTTTGTCTGTCTGAGTGACATTCAACTGTAAATTGTGAGAAGCTTATATCCATCTTTGTGAGTGATATAACTTCGTAGTATAGGTCTTCTGAGTGATTCCTATATTGAGTGAGCAAGGTAAATCTGTGTGATTTTCCGAGAGTGAACAGAGAGTTCTTACTTATGGCTTATCATTTGTTGTAAAGCATAAGTGTTCTAGTTGCTGAGTGCTTTAGAATAGGTTTTTCTAAGTGATCTACCTGAGAGATGAGTGTTCTACTTGAGGCTTGTCATTTGTTGTAAAAGCTCAAGTACTGGTTAATTTGTGTTTCTAGTGGAACCTAAATTTTCGTGATTTAGAAGAGTGGACTAAAGGACTTTGTGTCTATATAACCACTATAAAAATTTATGTGTTTGATTACTTGTTTTTAACTTGCATATTTTCGTAAGTAAACAAACGGCTTTAAAAGAACAATCTTTTAAATTGAGGAATTTATAAACTGGGGTAAAACTTTAAAGAGGAACTTGTTTGAAAAACATACTTGATAAAATCCGCTGCATACAAGTTTTGAAACTCTGAGTTATCTGAATCAGATGAGTGAACTCAGACTAGTGGTCAACTCTGCTAAATCTGCTGAGTGCTAAATCAGCATAGTAGTCTCACAAATCAGATCAGCTTACTCTGCTGATAGAAAAGTTAAAGAAAAGTTTTGAAAAAGTTTAGAGGTCTATTCACCCCCCACCCCCTCTAGACCTCATCTGACCACTTGTTGGACCAACAGTGAGTTATTTCCTAGTTGGGGTATTCAGTGCACTTGCCATCCCAGTAAGCCACCCACTCATGTGTATCGACTATCTCAGTCATGCTCGTGGACCCCAGCGTCCTCCAGTTCATCGGAGTATATACACTTGTGAGGGTCTAACCGTATCCATTGATGTCCCATATCAAATGGATTCTACAACCCTTGAATTAGTTTTAGATCACGGCATTGGAGATCAGTCCACAAGTTGTCCCATAGTCCTGTGATCTAAGGACTTCCATCCTTATGTTAGATAATTATTCATAAGATGAAGGTGATCATTTAATTAAATGCATCTATTAATCTAATTGAATAGTTCTTTTAATTATTACAAATTAAATGTAGCCATAACAGTTGGCTTGCAGAACACTATTTTATCATAAATAGTACTGACGCGTAAGTTCCTAGACCTGGTCTAGATAAAAAAATTCAATATTATGGACCTTACGCGTCTGTGCTATTGACAATATGACGACATTAAATACGGGACCATTTATAAAGGGAAAATAGAAGTACAAATAATTAAGTTGATATGATGGAAAAATCAAAATCATGATTTTTTAAGATACATCATTGTTATATCATAAACTATGCAACAATGTATTATTATGATATCATAATCAATCAAATTAAATACAATGGATAACTATAAAAAATACTAATATAATAAATTAAAAGAGAATACTGTACATCGAAGTGGAACACACTAAAAATTGCTCTCCATGTTTCTTTTTTTTCTTTCTAAAAATATAAAACTACTCCATTTGTCTTAATATTTTATTTTTCTTTGAGTGTTTTAACGCAAAATTTTATATAAGAGTTAAAGTAATGATTGAGAATTAGTGCTATCAATTTATTACTTTATTTAAAAGTGTAGTTTGGAGAAAAATAATTTCATCTTAACAAAAAAAACTATTGTTTTAGGATTCCTAAAAGAATATATTAAGTACAAAATTTGGTGCGGAGGGAATTCTTATTTCCTAAGACCTAGTTGTTTAATTTACCATATTTTTCTGAAAGTAATTATTTTTTTGTTGTTGAATTCCTCTAAAAACACTTTCAAACACATTCACTACATCAAATAATTGTTAGTAAAAGTAATTAAACTATACGAAAACTGAATCTAATTAAATTGAAAATATTATTTATGGAACTAAAATTCTTTTAAAAATATTATAATATTAGCATAGTACAAAATGAATTTCAGAAGAAAAAGAAAAACATTGGGTATATAATGAAATTTTGAAATACTCGGAAGCCCAGTGACTAAAATAAGACGAGGTGAGCCCAACAAAAAGCCCAATATGAAGCCCACTTTCTTCAGTCTCCCCTCTCTTACGATTGAACAATAAGACAGACTAATCACTCACAAAACACACACTAACAAAATACGACATAAATTTCTTTTTGCTCGATCAAATTATGGAAACCTTATTGCTCAAAACAATGGCGTTCATATGTGAAGCTGAGAAGCTGAATAATAGCGGTGGGCAATCCATTCTCAGTCTCTAATTCTAAATTGTTTGGTAACGAATTTTCAGCCTAAAAGTTTATTGAAAATTTTGAGTAGTACTTTTTTTGGAATTAGATGATTGACTATGATATTTAAATCTAAGCATTCATTTCTATTTTTATGCATGTATTTTTGGATTATTTTAATGATGGTTGTGAGGATGGGGGAGCGATTACAGTGAAATTGATGAAATTAATTGTACAACTTAATTAATATTTCAGATAATAGTTGAATCTAATATATTTGATTCGCTGCTGGAGGGAAATGAAATTGAATTGTATGATTATTGTAGAGTTGATGGAATTAATTGAACAATGATCTACTGGTCCTGCGTTTGGGAACCATTGGGGAAATTGTCTGTGTTCTTAGGAATCAAGCTTGTTTTTCATGTGTTAAATTTACATACTATTTTTGAATTTTATATTGTGGTTTCTACTTGGAAAATTATGTGAATTTGAAGATTGGCTGGCTCCATAGAATCAATGAAGTGTATTGTCATATCAGAATATAAATTGACCTTTTTTTTTTAGGTTCTCAAGAGTTTAATCCCTTTTAGGCGCGTCGGGCACGTAAAGTGAGAACCTCTCCCAATAGGGATTCGAACTTGGGTTCCCTACCTTGTATTCGCTACCTTGTAGTGACATAAATTGACCATTGGATAACTTAAACTAGTTAACAAATACGGCATTATTTAATGGAACATGGGCTTAACATCTCTAGTTAATCCACCACTTAACACTAAGGCTCATTGGACTAAATTTCTGTTGTTGATGATATTGAAATATTGAGATTTAAAAGCTAACCATTTAGCTTCAAAGACCAAACTTACAAGGTTGTATTTCCTCCTCTAGATGTTAAGGGGTTAAGATTTGATATTCAATGTTGATCTCTATTTTAACTTTTTACCAATGTTGGACTCTTTTCCTGAAGTCAAAGCCGTTTTCACTGGATTGAGGCAAGGTGTTGTACGAATTAAATTTTCAAATGGGACATTCTGAGTATACCTGAGCGGAAGGGGAAAAATTCTTATAGAGACTTGGTCTATAATAATTGCATACACATGGTGGTCAATTGTGATGATGTAATGCTTTTTTAATTGATGATGTGGTAATTTCTTAATACGAGGTCTATGCAATTATTATAGACCTGGTCTATGTTTGATTTTCCACGGAAGGGAATCTGTATTAGTTAGTCTAATACAAAGCACACGTGGTATATAAAATATTTGAGGCTTGAAATGGAGTTATTAAGATGAGCCCTTTAGGGAGGGATAGAGGCTTGTTACTTATCTCAAAATCTGTTTTTCCATCTTCTGTGTGGCTGATGTCTGTTCTTTATAATACAAGTCTTTATTGTCATATCATATCCTCTTTTAGTAAGTAATTTAGAACTTAAATGTTGCATCAGTTAATATATGAATGATAAACATGAGTAGAGTCATGGAGAATTCATTTAAAACACAAGTTTTTATCTACTTTGAGGCAGAAATTAGCATTTTCTGAACTTTCTTTATA
This sequence comes from Penstemon newberryi var. newberryi, assembly GCA_030819805.1. NCBI lineage: Eukaryota > Viridiplantae > Streptophyta > Magnoliopsida > Lamiales > Plantaginaceae > Penstemon > Penstemon newberryi. Next base: position 31,778,150 of record JAUALY010000006.1, on the reverse strand, counting down.
GAACTATATTTTATATAAATATATGCATATATATATATATATATATATATGACCATGAAGCAGAACATTTAGAATTGCATGGAAAATACAAGAAGTTAAGATGAACCTACTTCTCTTAGTTGCGTTGATTGTTCCTATCATCATTCTCTTCCTCTTCCCAAAAAACAAAAGATTGCAAAAATCCCTTAATCCACCAGGTCCTCCAGGCCTACCCTTCATTGGAAACCTTCATCAATTTGACACTTCCACTCCTCATATCTATCTATGGAAACTATCTATAAAATACGGCCCCCTCATGTCTATGAAGCTAGGTAAAGTTCCAGTACTTGTGGTTTCTTCACCAAAAATTGCGAAAGAAGTACTTAAAACTCACGACCTCGCGTTCTGTAGCAGGCCAAGGGTACTTGGCCAGTACAAATTATCTTACAAAGGTTTGGATGTTGCCTTTACGCCTTATAGTGACTCTTGGAGGGAATTGAGAAAGATTTGTGTTCTTCATCTCTTGAGCAACAAACAAGTTCAGTCATTTCGTCCTATTCGCAAAGAGGAAGTGTCCCGTGTGATTGAAAATCTTTCTGTTATGGCAAGTTCAGGTCAAGTTGCCAATTTGAGTAAGATGATGTTGTTTTTCACAAGCACCTTAATTTGTAGAATTGCCTCTGCGAAAAAATATGATGAGGAAGAATCTGAAAGGTTGAGGTTTGACAAGCTTATGATTGAGAATCAAGCAATGGTGGGTGGCTTCTTTCTTTCTGATTATTTACCTTTGTTCGGTTGGGTAGATAAGTTGTCTGGAATGATCTCTAAACTTGATAAGGGTTTCAGGGAATTGGATGAATTTTACCAAGAACTCATTGATGAACATCTGGATTTAAATAGTCCTAAATCGGTGAATCCAAACATTCTTGATCTCTTAATCCAACTCAAAGAAGATAAGTCTTGTTCAATTGATCTCACCTGGGACCATATCAAAGCAGTACTAATGGTCAGAAATTCAAGAATTTTATACAACTTCAACATATGTAAGTTCTTTTATATATGTAGTTTTGATTTTAATATCCCTTTTTTTTTAATTACAGGATATATTGGTGGCTGGAACGGATACTGTTGCAGCAACATTAATTTGGACCATGACTGCTCTGATGAAAAATCCCGATTCAATGAAGAAGCTGCAAAAGGAAATCAGGGATTTAATTGGGAAAAAAGGTAAAGTAAACGAAGATGATCTACCGAAACTCTCCTATCTAAAAGCAGTGATTAAAGAGTCTTTGAGATTGTACCCACCAGCTCCACTTCTATTGCTTAGAGAAACAATACAAGAATGCATGCTAGAAGGGTACACAATTGCACCTAAAACTTTGGTTTATGTAAATGCATGGGCCATTGCAAGAGATCCCGAGTACTGGGAAAATCCGAACGAGTTTGTGCCTGAAAGATTCTTGAATACTAGTGTTGATGTTATAGGCCAAGATTTTCAGGTGATTCCGTTTGGAGCTGGTCGGAGGGGATGTCCTGCAATCTCACTTGGGCTTGTAACCATTGAGCTTGCGCTGGCCAATCTTCTTTACTCGTTTGATTGGGAATTGCCTTCGGGCATTACGAAAGAAGATGTTGATATGGAGGTCTTGCCTGGGATTACTATGCATAAGAAGAATGCTCTTTGTCTTGTGCCTAAAACATACTTATGTGCTTAATACTAGGTTTAAACTTACTTTCTGTTTTACCTTAATTGGTGTATTAATTTAGTGATGCATAATTATGTATGTTATATTATATATGTCAAAATTATTTTGCTGTAATTATAAATCTAGTGGCAAAAATAGTTTAATAATTATAGATTAATTTGTCATTGTTGTCAGTTGTTTAGGGCCTCTCTATTTGGCATCTCCCAAATAGAATTTGTAATTGGGAAAAGCAAGATAAACAATATTTATTTTTCGAAAAAAATTTATCATCTATCAATTTCTCAGAACTATTCTCATCAAAATCAAACAAATAATAATTTTTTTTATCTCTAAAAGAACCTATACAGACACTATTTTGATTTGACGTAAAGTAATATATATCTTATACAACTCATCTCACATAAAAATTATGATTTGACATAAAGTCTTATAATTTACACCTACACTCTTCCAAAAAAAACTACACCCACCTTATTTATCAAATCACTCTCCCAAAATTCTAACAAACAATATTACGTAAATCGAGATTATTTCACAAACTTCAACCACTTTCACAAACTACTCTTTTAAATGCCAAACAAACAGGTCCATGTTTTTTTTAACAAATAGCACTTTGTACAAAATATTTTTTCTAGTGTATGTTTCATTAGATTAATATTGAAAAAAATTCGGAATTATTAGAAAATAATATAAAGATTGCTAAATTATATTTTATTTTTATTTTCATTGATTTAATAACAGAAATTTTTAGATGTATCGACTGAAACAACGAGAATTTTAATCTATGCATGTACTATGTACCGACCATTCATATAACATTTACAATCATATTATTATAGATTGCTCACACCCATGTCATGTTCAATGTCTTCTTCGTTTTTGTGACATTCAATAAATATCAAATAATTGTTTTTGTCATCATGTTTTATAATTATTCTAAATGTATTAAATTAACCTTGCAATGATTTTACTAGATTATGTATGTTACTCGTGTAATACTATTATTAAAATCACCATTATATTAACATTATACATATTTAAATTTAGATAATTTATATGGGTGCGTTTTGTAGGGGTTGAAAACTTCACAATAATTTTTGAAAGACTTAAAACTTGTTTTGTAGCTGGCGATGAGGCAGTAGAATGTTGGCTAAAATTGAGGCTTCATGACCAAGAGGTTATGAATTCAACGAAAATTTTTTGTCCAAGTCTGATTTGTTCAAACTCATCCAACTACCAAGAATTAGTCACTCTTCGTTATATCCAATTTCAAAGCAATTATATTGCACTTGCCATGTTATTAAAATGTGTGTACATAAGAAGTGGTGAATTTGGACGCGTGGAAGGGGAAGGTGACAGATGTTTGCGTTGCCAAACATGCAGCAATATATATAGCTATGCATGCAAAATCTGATCCTCTTAGTTTGTTTGACTCTATTTCCTTCAGATAATTTTGTTTTTTAGTCAATATTAAAGAAAATAAATAATTATAATTATGTTATTTGACACAAGAATAATAATATGTCTAATCATCTATTGTTTTATAACTTCTTAAAATTGAAAAATAATACTTTGGGTTCGGCCAAATTTGATCTAGATAAGAATTTCCCGGATTCAACTTCCACTAGTGTAGTATTTCTCTAGTTTAATACTTATTTTTACAATATATTTATTTTTCTATTTTGATACCAATGAAAGAAGTATATTTAGAGCATTTCTAAAATTTTATGCAAATTGTAAACTTAGGTGTATCGACTAGGAAACAATTGTTTATTGTGTATAATTTTGTGAATGAGTTGTACGCAGGGGCGGACCCCTTTGGGGACTGGGGGGCCATGGTCCCCCCAGAAAAATTAATATTATATATATTTTTATATGTATATTAAAAAATGATGATGCTGTTGGCCGAGTGGTTGGGGCTTTGCTTAGGACTTTGGAGGTACAATGCTCAATTCTCCTTTTCCAAATGATTTTTTTTAATTTTTCCTTTATGGATATTCAAATTTATTTTGTATACTATGTAGTTATATATTTTATGAAATTCAATTTAGTTCGGATATTATATAACCATATTATTTTATAAAAAATTAATTTCTTATTAAAATTATAGTCATATATTTATAAAAAATTCAATAGGCATGTCGTCAGTGGAAGATTTCCTTAATTTAAGAAAAAATGTCACCATCATTTGATTAATGTTAACAAATTGAATCACTAATGATCGTATGATATGATTATATATATACCGACATAATTCTTGTGATACGCACAACTTTACGGTAGTGTTTTTAATGCATGATAAAATATAAATTTTTCATTTATACTTATATATCTTTTAAGATAAATATACATTATAAATCATTCTAAAATACCTGAAATATTAAACTTCAGTACTTTTAGTTTTTGTCGTTTTACCAAAACCTCAAAAAAATTATCAGTTTGCTATAAAAAAATCTTGGGACCCCCCAATAAATATCGTCTAGGTCCGCCCCTGGTTGTATGTGCTATAAAACTAAATTTATACTAATTAATATATAAATATAACGAAAATATTATTACTTCACAAATTTAAAAGAACTACAAAACAGACCCTATATGTACAATTATTAAATTGCATGTAAGTATACTAATTGTTATCTCTGTATTTTTTTATTCTAGCAAAGCCGAAGAAGACAATTGATAGTACGTGACAATTACTTTACTTCATAAATCTTCTTGCTCCTGCGAAGTGCAAAGAATTATAAAGATCTACAATGTTAAGGAGCACAAAAAAATTAAATGGTAAGGATAATTTCAAATTTTGTTTTTTTTCTAAATTATGAGTAGGATAATATCAAATTGACTTATCAGAGATATCGGATTTTAAGTAATTATAAATAATTGATTATTCGAGAATTGATTAAGCGTTTGACTCCATTTATATAAAAGAGCGAAAGAAAAAAATACCCCATATATTTTGTCTAACTCTCAGAAAATCTCCCATACGTGTTATTTTAACTCCCATGTTCTTGTTGGAGTTTTTATAGGTGAAGGAAATAAGTTGAGAGAAGAGTTGTGTATGTTCGATCCGAAGAGATACTCTTTGGACCGAAACAATGTGTCTTTTGCGAAAATGCATTTTTCCGTCTATAAATATGAGACAGAATCTGGTCTATTCTAAATCGATTAATAGCAACTAAACCAAAATTTAAATTCTCTCTTCTCCAATTTTTATTTTATTTTCCAAAAGTCGAAGTTCTGTTTGTTCCAACTCACCAGTGACCTTTTTGTTAGTGCAAACAACAAAGGATCAAGACTGTTGTATTTTGGGAGACTACCGGGGAATATTTTGTGCATTGTAGGCAGCCTCGAAATATTGTCTTAAGGATATTGCATTTACAGCCTCAGTCTTAATTATTATTTTCTATTTCGTGGTTTGGTTGAAAAGTTATTCTGATTAATCCCAACCAAGTATATTTACATACTTTAACAACTTGCAATATTATGTGCTTGTATATTTTGATCGATTACTTTAAATTCTTCATAAATAATATACAGATTGTTAGACACCAACAATCTTAAGACAATATATCTCGTTTAATTAATTTGTGTTGGTCTATTTACGTACTATATGTGTTGATAATCCAAACGAATCAACAAATTGAATGGTTAAGGAAAATAGGGATGATCTTAACTATATTTTTTAACCCACTAAATTTAATGGTGCGGTAGTCAACTTTTTGGAGCAAAGATTATTACAAAATCATTTGATACATAACATGATAATTGATTGATTCCTGTATGAACTTTGATACTTAGAAGTGGAAATTCTTATTTCCAAAATTGAATATGAGAAAGAGTTTCTCATAAGAAAATCTCCTAAAACAAAGTGGCTAATTTATTTATTCCTATTTAATTAGATAATTGAAAGAGTTTGCGGATAAGTCTTGTTAATGGGAATGTCACGAGGACAATCCAAATTTTGTCACTGGAGAAATGGCAGAAGGAGTTGAAGAGGTGTGTGGCTACTTCAATTTGGGTGCATGCGTATCGGTGCATCTGCCATATTTCTGTCATAATCCAGTCCTATTTTGGGACTTGAATATTACAACTGCCACTATTTACTCTATGGCAATTGTGACCTATGAATTGTGAATTCTATCAATTAATTATTTTTATCTCTAAGCAATAGAGAGTACCTTAAACGTTTGCATATACTTAAGTGCGACTTTTGCATATGTGAGACATATTAGAAGCGTATACTAGTAACTTTTATTTGGAGATAAAACTAATTATTGTATGCTATAATATCAATAGTTTATTTGAGAAAATATTAATAATTAATTTGAGAAAATAATTATAATTTATTTGCGAAATAATTATAATTTATTTTCATATCAATATCTAGTGAGAAAATATTGATAATAATTTGTATTGTTTGTGGAACAACTTTTCATTTATTTGAAAATAATTCAAAACTTTTTGAAGTCAATAATAACTCGTAGAGTTTGAGAATGTATTTAATCACATGGATATTATTGCACTATTTATTGAGATATAAATACGAGGCAATGAATGTATTTGCGAAATATGAAGAGATGCATTTGTGAAATACAAATTCGGATAATGGAATAACAAAATTAAAATTCTTATATCCAAATTGTGGAGGTAAATACAAATATATTACCTAGCTTGGGGAGCTAAAATAACATAAATTTTTAATGTGCCACTAAACGTCAATCTTTGAATTTAGGTTTACTTGACAACTTGTGGGGGAAAGCTCTTTAGAGGTCTACATATATACTAAGTCAAGTTTCACACAAAAAAATCAAATATCATTCCATATGAGTTATAGAATGGAAAAAAATCAAATACCTTAAAATGTGGGGGTACTTGGGTCAGGTTTCAGTTTCATCACCGAAAAAAGAAAATGACTTAAAACTATTACTAATTACTAGTTTAGGCGATAAATAGTAGCACTTCAAATTTTTTGTGTTTAAATCTTAAATAAATAATCATGTGAAATGAGTCACGTGATGTAACATTAATTGAGAATGTAATAAGGATTTCAAAATAATTTCTTATAAAATGATCTTTATTTTCAGTAAGTGCAATTTACTGATATTAAAATATGATAAAGTAATATTACTTATTATATTACTTACATTATAAACTATCTATTATGTGAGAATGTATATATATATATGGTAGGATATAAGGTTAAGCAAATGCTTTTAATGACGTCTATACTTTGTCAAGAACAAGTAGAGTATGGTAGGATACTTTTGATAGATGCGGTCACCTATGTTAGTGTGAGCTCGGTCGGCTCGTTGAGAATTTCTTTATAGGTTGAATTCTCTAAAGCACTCGAAGAACCCAAGTATGTTCAGGGCCGATGTTGGAAGAAGTTATTAACTCAAGAACAACTAAGTGATCTTATCAGTTGAGTTAAAGAATTAAGAAAATTAAGGAGAAAGTTTTGAAGATGACAAAAAGAGTAAAAGGTTAAAAAGATTAAAAAGGAAGTCATCAACTAAGAACTGAAAAGCTTAGTAAAACCTTTCTCACGGTCTGGAAGCTATGTGACCGAATCAGCTAAGTGGGATATCAGATCAGTAAGATCATATTGGTTATCATCAGCCGAGTCAAGATAGATGTGTTCATTCTTGAATCGGCAGAGTGGTCATCAGCAGAATAATCCCATCAGCGAAGTGAAGTTGGTCAGTAAGCTCATCAACGGTAACAAGCTGAGTGCATTAAATGCGACTGACATAAAGTAGATGTCCGTACAACAGAGTGTACAGAGAACAGTCTCCAAAAGCTTTTTGTTGAAGAACAAGATCAAACTCTTGTCTGTCTGAGTGACATTCAACTGAGAATATAAGGAGTTTATATTCATCTTTGTGAGTGATATAACTTCGTAGTATAGTTCTTCTGAGTGATTTCCTATATTGAGTGAGCAAGGTTAATCCTTGTGATTTTCCAAGAGTGAACATATAGTTCTTACTTATGGCTTATCATTTGTTGTAAAACATAAGTGTTCTAGTTGCTGAGTGCTTTAGAATAGGTTTTTCTAAGTGATCTACATGAGAGCTAAGTTTTCTACTTGAGGCTTGTCATTTGTTGTAAAAGCTCAAGTACAATTTACTTTGTGTTTCTAGTGAAACCTAAATTTGTGTGATTTAGAAGAGTGGACTAAAAGATTTTGTGCCTATATAACCACTATAAAAATTCCTAGTGTTATGTACTTACTTGTCTTGGATTGCATATTTCATAAGCTAAGTAAACACTTTAAAAGAAGAATCTTTTAACTTGAGGAATTTGTAACTTGGGGTAAAACCTTATTTGTGCTTTAAAGTTTGAATTGAGTTGAAAACATTGATTGAAAAACATACATACATATCAGCTGCATCATTGTTTGAAACTCTGACTATATAAGATTGATAAGCTAAATCAGCTAAGTAGACTACTCTACTTATCAACTTAGTGCAAAATCAGCTGAGTCATCTTATCATGCCGATAAGCGAACTCTTCTTATAGAAAAAATAGAAAAGTTTTTAAAGGTTCAGAGGTATATTCACCCCCCCCCCCCCACCCCCACCCCCACCCCCACCCCCTAGACCTCATCTGACCACTTTGGGACCAACAGCTGAAATGAACACAACCGTACCGAGAGCTTGGTTACAAATCGGTTTAATACTGTGTTAAGTTTATTGTCTTGGTTTACACCAACTGCTGATGGTTCAAGATGAAATATTTCATCGATTGGATAAGTAAATTCCGATAAGCTTTAACCAGAGAAGGTTCAAGATGAAACAATTTTGCCTATCCCGATGTGGTATTATCCCTAAACAATAGTTCGACATGATATGTCTCATGAGTTGAGACTTGGACAATAATTTCATTCGTGTGGGGGATTGTTCCAGTTTTTATAGGTGAATGAAATAAATTGAGAGAAGAGTTGGGTATGTTCGATCCAAAGAGGTACCCCCGTTGGACTGAAACATTGTGTCTATTACGAAAAGGCATTTTTCCGTCTATAAATTTGAGATAAAATCCGGCCAATTCTAAATCATTTAATAGAAACTAAATCAAAATTTAAATTCTCTCTTCTCCAATTCTTATTTTATTTTTCAAAAGTCGAAGTTATGTTTGTTCCAACTCGTCAGTGACCTTTTTGTTAGTGCAAACAACAAATGATTAAGATTGTTGTGTCTTGGGAGATTACCGCGGAATATTGTGTGCACTGTAGGCAGCCTCATAAATATTGTCTTAAGGAAATTTCATCTGCAACCTCAGTCTTAACTATTATTTCCTCATTCGTGGTTTGGTTGAAAAGTTATTCCGACTAATTCCAACCAAGTAAGTATATTTACATACTTTAAGAACTTGCAATATTATGTGCTTGTATATTTTGTCGATTAATTTTAAATGCTTCGTAAATAATACACAGATTGTTAGACACCAACAGTGCTCTCAAGTCAGCGCCATATACACCCCCCAGAAAAGAGAGTGTGATTCAAACGCGAAAACTGCAAGTATTTGTTTACAATTTATTTTTGATATGATAATTTTACCCCTGACATCGAAAGATAAAAACACCCCCTATGCTTTGTTTAACTCCCAAAAAAATTCCTTGGGTTATTTTTACTCCCAAGAAATTTCTCGTGTTTAGTTTTAATTACCACACTCGATCCAAGTAGTATATACTTGAATTTTCAAAAGGAATAAATAAATAAAAAACTAATAAATAAGGGTAGTTTTGTCATTCCATCTACTTGGGTCGAGTGTGATAATTAAAACCAAACACAGGAGAATTTTGAGAGTTAAAATAACATAGGAAATTTTTGGGAGTTAGGGAAAACATAGGGGATGTTTCTGTTTAACGCTCTATATAAAATTGTGCACACTTTAACAAAATTTACAAAACTATCCTTCGTTAGATACACAATTTTCAATTTAGAATTAAATTAGAAACAGAACAATGAAGAAGAATTAAATTAGTAAAAGTATTACTTTGCGCAAATAAAATAATACAACATGGAAATGAGCAATTACTATCACAAGGGCTAATAAAACCTTCAAAATTAGTTGGTGAATTTTAAAATTGTCAAAAGATAACAAATGAAAAATTGCCTTCTCCAATTCACGACCAATTAGATGAGATGAGATAATAAAAGTTAAAAGGACACAGTTGAAAAGACCTATTTTGCAAAATAGCGGTCGGGCGAAAGCTCTTAAATATTATCAAAGAGTTAATGGCAATTTATCTATATTTGATTTGCATAATATTTAATTTATTTTCCTGTGATTTAAAAAATAGCACTTTACCTCATGTAATCTTATAAAAGTTTCACACCGTCTAACATTTTGAAGCTTTAAAAAAAAATATATGAATTGACATAATTACCCTTCTTTTATGTGGCACTTTACCTCCCTTAATAATAATAAATGTTGCACTCCCCCTCCTCTCGTGTTATGTCATGATAAATGTTGCACTTTATCCCCCCCCCCCCCCCCCATGTTACAAAAATACTTTTCATGTCTGCTCTCAATTTTTTCGAGTGAGTTACACTCTCCGACTGAAGGAGATAAATAGCTCTTTTAAAATTTTCACAGGGGATAAAGTGCTCATTTTCAATTTAATTAAACTGGCATTAGCTCTATTACCTAAGTTGAAAAATAGTTGAAAAAACTACAGTGACAAGAAATAAGCAAACTTTGGGAGCCAACTATTTGAAATTTTCGCTATAGCAATCTCATTTTTAAAGATAAATCAAATGCTAAATCTCATAAAATGTTCCTTATGTTTGGCCATCATTACACTTTTATCCCTAATGTAAATTTTTCTTACACTTTCATCCCTCAACATTAAAATTTGTTTGGAGTCCTTTCCGGTTCCCGGTCAAATTGATCGCATGTGCTGCACACATGTTTTCTTGAAAGGCAATTTTAAAAAATTGTAAACTTAATCTTCAATATGTGTTTCAGTTTAGTCTTTAATGTTGAATTTTGTAACATTATCGTCCCTGATATAGATATAGAGAAAGTCATAAATAATTTATTTAAATATGTATTATCTATTTAGTTTAAAATTTTGTCACAAAATTTACACATTTCTATAAATATGAATTATTGATATTCTTATTTATAAAAATATTTTTTTAATTTAATAATAATAATAAAATCATAGCACCCACCCTCAACACCCCCAATTCAATAACCTCTTTTAGAACCATCACCCCGTCTGATGACATTAGGTTTAGGGATGTTAATGGGTCGGATTCGGTTCGGATTAAGCTTTTCCATATATGGATTCATTTATATCGAATCGGTTTCGAGTCGGATCCAGTTTGATTCTTGTTTGGATCTAAATTTCTCGAGGTCACTGGATCTTGGCTGGATTCGATCGAATATAGGATCTTTTTCGGATCCAATAAAATCTTCACTCTCAACATTTTACACCAATATCTTTTGATAAAATAAGTTTGTTAACTTTTTATGATTTAAAATTTTCTTAACTAATATTCATATTTTTAGCTGAAAATATGAACAAAATGAAATTATAAATGAATTATTAATTAATCATTTCCTAAACTGATGATAAAATATTATTAATATTGCTTAGTTCAATAAAATATTATGTATTTTTTCATTTATTGTCGGATATAGATATTTAACGGATCGAATTGAATTGGCCTAGATCCATATTCGCTTCAATATTTTGAATTACAAATGGTTATAATCAAATCAGATCCATCGAATTTCTAATAACATTAAAATTCTAATAAATTGTTACGTATTCGGATCGGATTCGAGTTGAAATCAACCTTGTTGACAGCCCTAATTTATAATGTGAGCAGACCGACATCGCATTAGATTGATTCATACCCAGTGTCATGTTCGATATCTATTTTATCTTTTTGTGACTCTCAATAAATATCAAATTGGGCCGTTCAAGAATTGTCTCAAAAATTAAGTAGGCCAAATTTCCCTTGCTTTCAGGTTTTGTGTAAATGGGCCATAAAAATATGTTTATGCAGATATATAATTGTTCTGAATGTTATTTATTTTTAAATTAGTTGCATTTTAATGTCATCAAATACTTATCCACGATAATGATAGCAATTAACCCAAAGACGATTACAAAATATCGCAATTGAAGATCTTATTTAGCAAACTGTCTGGAGTAGTGAGCACTCTCCAAGCCTGTTTTGCAAGTAATGCCGTATTAAAAGCATCTAAATCGCGGAACCCTAATCCCCCATGTCTCTTGTTTCTACATAGGAGATTCCGTCTTACCCAATGAATTTTTTCGGGCCTCTTTCTTGTCCCATCAAAAGCTTGAGATCATCGATTTAATTTCACGTATAAGGTAACCTGGTAACTTAATAAAACTTATCCAATACGAGGGGATAGCTTGGATAATTGATTTGAGAGGGAATTGTATTTTTCATACAAAAATTTTATCTACTTTAGATATTTGGTATCAAACTTTAAAAAAACACACACATTTAATATCAAAATTAAAGGACTTTTTTCACATTTCCTTTTTCCGTCAATTTTTTGGGGCCAAATTTTGTGTTCTTTATATGGCTGGAAAGCTCTTGATGAAAGTTTTCTAATTGTACAAGTTTTAGATCATGAAACGCAATAAATAATCTGCAGAAAATTAACAAAATTTCGGGATATTAATAAAAAAATTGAAAAAATAAGTAGATTTTTTGGAATAAGTGAGTTTTTAGATTATTCTAAAACTATGTTGTACTAGTTAATTTCAAGACACTACTAGATTAGTTACTAGATAGTTCTAATGTAGCCTATTACCTAGAAATTCCTAAATGTTTTTCCTAGATATTTATTAGGTTGACTTGTATAAATATGTAGTTTCTTCACTCATTTGTATAAGTCAAAAACAAAGTTATTCTACTGTAATTATTTTCTTCACAAAATTAAATCATATCTCATAATTTACTAAGAATCATACCACGATAATTTACATATATGATATAGAACACATAAGCATGATATGGTAAAAATTTGGAGCATAGTTGTAAGCATACCAAAAATCACCATTAAAGCTCAAGCAAATGTGATGTGGGCTTAATCCCACTTTGCACCCTACAAATAAGAGCATTTTCCATTTTGCACCCTACAAAAAAAATTATCCCACTTTGCACCCTACAAACCACTATTTCATTTCATACTGCACCCTCAACCATTTTCAGCCCATTTAAGTTGTCGAAGTAAGGGTAAATTTGTTCATTCATATTATTAAACACCCCAATTTCCCTCCAAAAACAATATATGGAAAATTGACATATCACCATAATAACTAAAAAAAAATTGAAAAATAGAAAATAAGTCTTACGGGGACTTATGGTTTACCATATTTTAATTTCTCCTCTTTCTTCTTCAAGTCATGTCCACTGCCATCTTTTTCTTTTTTATGTTTGAAGAAAAATGGGTTGGGTGCTAAGAAAATAGAATGAATTGTGTTTACCGTATTCTCAATTTCTCATCTTATTTACGTTTTGATTCTCATTTTCGTTAACAACTCTATTATACTTGTTTGGAGAATTAGTAATTAGGGATAACTACAAGTACATCCTCAGAATTACTCTAGGTTATTTTATATGTAAAGTGAAACTTAATAATATACTAAGAAAGTTGTTGGTAATTATTTGCACCTTGAGGATGTTCTTTTGTAATTTCATCTAACCCCTGTTTAGGGGATGGTTATCAGCTGATTTTCATTCTTTTGAAGAAAGAGGAGAAATTTGAAATATGGTAAACTCTAAGTCCCCTTAAGACTTGTTTTCTATTTTTCATTTTTTTCAAGTTATTATGGTGATATGTCAATTTTGTCCATATATTGTTTTTGGAGGGAAATTGGGGTGGTTAATAATATGAAGGGAAATTTACCTAGACACCCCCTGGCTATAAGCCTAATTACAGGAACTTACCCTCATGTTTCAAATATTACAAAGACACCTCCTTGACTTAACGGCCGTTAGTCAACTATAACGAAAATTGTGAAATGACTTAAATGCCCCTGTATTTTGTGAGAGAAAAAAAATGATTAATTTAATCAATCATGAAAAGACGAAAATCCCCCCTATATAACCCTACTCTTTGTGTGTTTCCCGCTCAAGTCTCAAACCCTATCTCCATTTTTTTTCTCTCTTCCCGCTCGTCCCTTTCAAGCAGAACCCACACCAAAATTCTCCCACCTCTGGCCAACCAAAGTGCATAATTGTGTAGGATTCTTCTTTCTCCCCGGTTCGCGGTGCACAAATGAAAGAACCCAGGTAAATTTCTCCCCCGTTCGCGGTTCAAGCAGTACTTTTTTTAGGGTTTCAAAAAAAATTTGGTTTCATTTTTGTTCATCAATTTCTGCTCCAAATATAGTTTATTTTCGTCAATTTATTTCTCTTGTTTCTCCCCTGTTTTCACGTCAACCATACAACAAGACTTTTTGGGGGTTTTTGAATGTATTTTGTTCTTTTTCTGAAATTGCTTGTATATACGTGCCATTGATGTATTTTTAGGGTTTGTATTGTTGTTCACATGTAATTTTACTATTTTTTGTGTTTTTTAGCAAGCCCTAGTTTGACAAATATGATAATATTTGGGGTTTTCCAACATTTGCATTCTTTTTTCTGAAATTGAACGTACTTATGAACAATTGATGTCTCTTTGATAATTCTCTTAAGCTGAAATTTCATTTTGCTTGTAGTTATTTTTTTTCATGTAATGGACTTTGTGTTTCTAATTGGTTTTAACTGCCATGTATTGCAGAATGATGGGTAAATACTACTTTAAGCTTAGGTTTATACATGGTGATGATAAGTATATGATTAAGAAGATTGATCCAGATGGTTACACATTCAAAGATCTACATGATGATTTCTGTGATAAGGCTTCTTTTAAGGTTAAGAGGATTAGGGAAAAATTTATTCTATATAAGACTAAAATTATTGGTTATGATAATGTAACAACGATAGTGAGCAATGATGAAGAAGTTCAGGGTATGTTTGATATGAACAAGGGAAGAAAGATCATTGATATTTATGTGACTGTTAGAGATGCTTGGCCATATAATCTTCCAGAGCATAAAAGTTACATGGCTGATATGGGTGAAGTTGAAGAAGGCAGTGGTGATGATAACAATGAAGAAGACAGTGAAGATGAGAGTGAAGAAGGTAGTGGAGATGAAAGTGAAGAAGTTGAAGAAGTGTATCATGAAAAAGTTAATGTTCAAGAAGAAGTTGAGGTTGAAAAAGAAGTTGAGGTTCAAGAAGGAGTTGAGGTTCAAGAAGAAGTTCAGGTTGAAAAAGAAGTTGAGGTTCAAGAAGAAAATGTTCAGTGTCAGAAAAATGAAAGGGAAAAGTTGGTGAGGGAATAAATCTTGAGGAAGAGAGGAGTGATGACGGTATGAGTGATTATCAATATGATGATAATGGTTATGTAAGGCCTGGTGATTTCACAGATAATGATACAAAATCTTCTGATGATGAGCTTGAAAACATGCCTAGAAACACCAATCTTACCAAAACAGAAAGAGACTTCACAACTGGTGAAGGCAGTAAGATTGAATTAAGAAAAGGAGACGTGTTCTGTAATTTACATACATTTAGGGTTGCACTCAAGTCTTTATCAATACAAGATGGTTTTGAGTTTGTAAGATTAAAAAATGAGAGGACTAGGGTGACAGTCAAGTGTAAAGCCCAGGATTGTCCATGGAGGTTGCATGCATCTCTTCTGCAAGATAACATTACTTTCATGGTGAAAACCATTACTCCAAAACATAATTGTGTGAGGACAAATTCTTTGAAGGAAGCAACAGCTAGATGGATGGCCTCTAAGTTGATAAATGTTTTAAGAGAGAATCCAGCTATGAAGGCAAGAGGAATTACCAATGAACTTAAAAAGTATGGAGTTGATCCACCGTATATGCAAATTTGGAGAGCAAGAAGATTTGCTATGGAAATGATGAAAGGAAACTTTGCTGAGTCCTTTGGGAAAATTCCCCACTATTGTGAGATGGTTTCTCGGACAAATCCTGGGAGTAAAGTATGCATGCAGTTTGAAGAATGGTATGATGATGAACACCAGGATATACCACAGACACTTACTTTCAAGAGATTTTTTCTGGGTTTGAATCTTTGAAAATGGGTTTTTTGGAAGGTTGCATTCCTTTTTTGGGATTTTATGGTACTCATCTGAAGAGGCCATATGGAGGTTGTTTGCTAGCAGCCATAGGATTGGATGGTAATAATGGATTGTATCCTGTGGCATTTGCTCTGGTAGAGATTGAAAACAAAGATAGTTGGGGTTGGTTCTTTGAGTGTATGGAATCAATGCTTGGTGGCTTTAATGACGATACTCCCTGGACATTCATGGCTGATAGACAAAAGGTTAAATACTTGTACTTTCTTAGTTTGTTTCATTTATGAAGTGACTAATTTCATTTCAAATTTTCAGGGCTTGGTGGAGTGTGTTAAAGAGATGTACCCTAATGTCATCAACAGGAAGTGTGTTAGGCATATTTTTGCTAATTATAGGAAGGTATTTTCTGGTCCTGCTGCAATCAAGTACTATTGGATGGTTGCCAGAGCCTTTATTGCTGCAACATTCAAGTATGCAATGGATTCACTGAGAAGAAGTAAGAAACTTGCTGCTTATGATTGGTTGATGAAGATACCTATTGAACAATGGTCTAGACATGCCTATCATAAGGGTTTGAAGAATGACCACATCACTAACAACTTTACTGAATCTTTCAATAATTGGGTAGGTGACCTTAGGGGTAAACCAATACTAACTTTAGTAGATGGTTTGAGGACTAAGATGATGAATAGGATTCAAAAAAGAGCTGATAAGGGGAGGTCATGGACTAACACTGTCACAGACATGTGGTTAATGAGTTAAATAAGGTCAAAGAGGCATCAAATGCTTGCAAAATTATGGCAGCTTGTGATTCAGAATTTCAAATTCAGGAAGGAAATGTTCACTATCTTGTGAACATTTCTGAAAGGACATGTGATTGTGGGGTGTGGGATCTTAGAGGAATACCATGTAAGCATGCTGCAGTGGGAATAGAGCATAGTAGAGCTAGACTAGAAGACTTTTGTGATCATGTTTGATCCAAAGAAAAGTATATGATTGCTTATAGTTATGCCATTAGACCAATCAGGCTTGAGACATTTTGGCCCTCACAAACTACTTTACCTAGAACCGCATTACCCCCAAATATAAAGAGGCAACCTGGTAGACCTAAGAAGCTCAGAAACAGAGAGGCTGGGAGGAGGATCCATCCAGGAGAGCTTCATCAGTGAAGTGTAAGTTTGTGGAGTCTTTGGGCATAACAAGAGGACATGTGCAAGAAGGAATAAAAAGAAAGGGAAAAGAAAGGCAAACATGGCACAAAATGTAAGTTATTTTTTCTGTTTTGGTTAAAACTTCATATTGTGTTTCATCTCATAATTTGCAGTTTTCTTTTGCAGGGATCAACTAGTGATGCAACTGTAAATGCAGGCAATGCAAATTCAAATGGTGATGCAACTGTAAATGCAACTCCAGTTTCCCAGCAGGTACATTTCTTTTTTTTTTGTTTTTTTTTTTTTTTTGTAATTCAATGTAATTTTATTAATCTTTATAGGGTATTGGAAAGAAAAGGAAAAATGCATCAAAAGACCCTTCACAGGATACTGGAAAGAAGAGGCAAACTAATGCATCAACTAGTGCTGTCCCCCGAAAGACAAGAAGTTCCACTGCCCTGAATGTATCAAGTTCAGCTCCTCCAAAGATGATAAGTTCTACTGCTAATGTATCAAGTTCAGCTCCTCCAAAGACAAGTACTTCTGCAAAAGGGGGTAGGAAAAGCAACAAGGATTGATAGGTTTTTTTGTGGTATTTTGATGAAATGCAAACACTGGCATGTTTAGGAAAAATACTTTGGTGTTTTTGTGTTTATGATACTTGGGTGTTTTGGTATTTTGTTATGATCTGCTGGAAAGTTTGATAGTTTTTTTGTGGTATATTGATGAAATGCAAACACTGGCATGTTTTGATCTGCTGGAAAGTTGGTATTTATGTATTGTCATCTAAACTAGTACTTTGCAAGTCTTGGTGGATTGGTATTTATGCATTTTGATTTGTCTAAATTACTATTTTGCAAGTCTTGGTGGATTGGTATTTATGTATGGGACATTGGGTGTTTTGATATGTAATGTTATTTGGTGTAAAATAGTGGCATTGGAAAATAGTTGCATTGGAGAAAAACATATGCATTGCATTACATTAGGGTGGAATATTACATTGAAATGAAAATACATTACATGTTGCATTATATTACACATGTTTTACACTCTAGAAAACATTTCTACATTACACATGTTTTATACTCTAGAAAACATTCCTATTACTTGGCACATTAGGTATAACCCGAAAAGGGTTAAGTTTATTATCAACAACTTTCGAATTAAGTTCATGTCATCTTCATTTTTGCCATTGACTTCACTTGTTGGATGATTTGGACTTTGTGTTGGTGTTGGGGTTCAAGTGGCTTCTTGTTCCCCAACATTAGCTCCAAAGCTTTGTCCCTCACCTTCAATGGGTTCACACAAATCCGTCCATCCATGGTCGGGGCAACAATAGAAAAGTCTTCCCGGATTTAAAGTCGAATTTGCCACCATTATTGTTGTATTCTTGTGACACCATTCACGGCTACACTTGGATTTTCGATATTTAATGTACCCAACACTAGATTTTGAAGTGTGTGAAGACATGGTAATATTGTGTGAAGGTTAATGCACAAATGGAGTCTATTTATAGGAAAAACAAGCCTCCAACGGCCATGACCAGCCTCCAACGGTCAATTTTTTCAAAAAATTGTCTATGTTTCAATTATTACAAATACACCCCCTGTAATTAAAAATATATCACAAATACACCCCCTCTAACATAAAATATATTACAAATACACCCCTTGGGGGTATATATGTAAGCCAAAATAAAGTCAACATAGGAAAAAAGTTGACCGAGGGCAAAATTGGGAAAACATTAAAATAAATTGATGACGTAATCATCTGCCGTAAAAAATTGACGCCGTAAGGGGTCTTATTGTAATACTGTTTTGGCAGAGGGGGTGTCTTTGTAATATTTAAAACAGGAGGGTAAGTTCCTGTAATTAGGCTTATAGCCAGGGGATGTCTAGGTAAATTTCCCTAATATGAATGAACGAATTTACCCTTACTCCGACAACTTAAATGGGCTAAAAATGGTTGAGGGTGCAATTTGAAATGAAATAGTGGTTTGTAGGGTGCAAAGTGGGATAAAAAATGTTGTAGGGTGCAAAGTGGAAAATGCTCCTATTTGTAGGGTGCAAAGTGGGATTAAGCCTTAAATGTGTCTTTTGTAAAGGTTTGGTACCAAATGTCTAAATTAGGTAAAAGTTTGGTATAAAAGATGTAATTCTCTCATTGATTTGATCATGATTTTCTTACCAACTTTCGAAAGCAATTTGACCCTTAGGTCTTGTAGGCGCTCCCAACTCTCTCTCGGATATAATCAAACACTTCTCTTCTTGATTTACCGACCACCAATGGGAGACCCAAGTACTTGTCATGCTTTTGTTCTCTTCGGACTGATAGGGTTGAAAGTGTCAAGTTAATTGTATCTTTAGGGATATTTCGAGTAAACACCACCCTCGACTTTTCGAAATTAATTTTTTGGTCCGTAGGAGTTTCATACAAGTCAAGAATGTTACGAACCTGATTAGCAGCGTTCTGGGATGCTTGGCATAAGATTAGGGTGTCATCAACAAAGAGAAGATGTTAAACAGGTGTGAATGTGATGTTTGCTTAATCTTCCTTATTGTTTTGGAGATTTTACCATTATTTTTTTTTTCGATAAATAGTTTATCAAATCGTCAAAATAGTGGATCAAATCAAACTCATTCAATTAAAAAGGAAAAGTATGTTTATTAGTAATTTCTGATTAATCACTCTTCTTAAAGTATTACTTAATTACATAACAAAAACAGTAATGACGAAAACACTCAGTTGGACTCACTAAGAGACGAAAGCTAGAAGAGAGAGTCGGATTAGGTACCCCAATAGTCCTAAACGTAAAGGATATATATTAGGCCTTGTGCAGTTGTGCATTCACAGGAAATTGACATTATATATCACGACGGGTAAACTAAACATTATGCATTTCATAGTAAATAAATTGACATTAGCTCTATAATAATTAGATAGAAACACCAAACTTAGAACCCATAATCCAATAATATCAAAATTTCAGTTCCAACTCTTTAGCAACATCAATAGCTAATAATATGACAACTATTTAGCAAATAATGTAAATGTTTAATCAAAAAGTGAGAATCCCATGTCATCATCACTCTCCTCTTTCTCTTCCTTCTTCTCTTCAGCTGGAGGTGCCTCAGCAGCCGCGCCTCCACCAGAAGCCGCAGGAGCACCACCGCCGCCACCACCTCCAATGAACGCACCACCTCCAACACTTCCGCCAACAATTACCTGCAATGCGCATATACGTATACATCGATAAATTATTAGATTAACTAATTAATTGTTCAACCAGAGAAATGTACAACTTTGGAAGCCAATAATACAATCCAATCGATAATGTATCTTGTGATTAATCAAATATTCGGATCAACACCAAATTTTCAAGGAAAAAAAAGACCTGGAAAACGGCGGAGGAAGGGGTGACGTAGGAGAAGGAAGACTGAACCGCGCCGGAGGAGTCGGCGGAGAGAGCGGCTTGAACAAGCTTACGTTGGAGGTCGAAGGTGGAGCTCGCGGAAGCCTCAAGCTCTCCGTTGAGCTGCTTCGCCGACCAATCGTCGCCGGATTCTCTGCATATGAAGGTAAATACTCCCATGGTTGATTTTCTCTGTTCAGTCAATGATTTGTGTATAAAGGGGGCGCAATGAAACCCTAGGATTAAGGGTTTTGGTTATTACTCTGTGTATATACAATTAATTAATATATATTTTTCTTTTTTTATCATATTCTTATATATTTATTGATGATCTCTCTGAAAAAGTAGTTTTAGAGTTAAAATCTCATAAAATATATACTTCTTTCGTCCCAAATATTTTTATCCCTTTGGTACAATTGATCAGTCAACTTAACTAAATTTTTAAAAGTTATAATAAATAATTTAATTAATATATTTCACTAATAAGTTAATAATATTATATGACACCATATATATTTATATTTAAAAGGTTTAATACTCCACAAATGTGAATAATTTAATATGATAAGTCACCTAAAAGATTGAAAAGTTTGACCGAGTACTGTAACAAATGGAGCAAAATAAATGGGACGGAGGGAGTATTATTTTGGCAAAATCTCTGAAAAAATCTGAGAGAAAAAATTTGAATTTTTTTAGAGAAAACATAGAGAAAAGAAAAGTAACTTTACCTATTTAACTTAAGATAATATTGCAAACTTTCCTTAATTTTATTATTCTTTTGGCAAAATCTCTGAAAAAATCTGAGAATTTTTTTTTAATTTTTTTAGAGAAAACATAGAGAAAAGGAAAGTAACTTTACCTATTTAAGTTAAGATAATATTGCAAACATTCCTTAATTTTATTCTTCTATTCACAAATCATATTTTTATATCACAAATTTTTTCGATTTCATTATACGAGTTTTTTTCGTCAAGCAACGAATTACAGTTCAATACCCATTTTGCTTGGTTTTCAGTTTTCACCTTAAAGTGTTCGTTGAAACACAAAATGGGGATAATGGTTACGACATATATATATTACTTTATAAAATAAAAATCATAAAATAAACTTAATCTCAAACGTCATCTCAAAACTACTATAATTCAATCTTATAAAAAATCTCCTAAAAAATCATAAGTAAAATGAAAAGGCGAAGAGACCATGAATCTTCTTTGAATAAACTAACCATGATATAGTCCCAAATCTACCATCTTTACTCTAAAACCCGTATACTCCGTTTTTTGCTCGTGAATCATAAATTGTAATATCATTGTGAAAGAAATTTTATTTTATTTTATTATACATATAATGAATCGTCAAAATTGAATAAAAAATCGATTAAAAATTATATATTTACATATTAATAATGGACCATCATATACTTTAATATAGGGCATAATTGGAAGAGTTCTGACTCGACATGGTCTCACGAAACTAAGTTAGAATTCGTCCAAATGAAGTTTCACCATAACCACCCATTCATTTTTTTAAAACTAAAACCCGCGATACCGAGCCAAAACTCTTCCAAATAGGTCCTAGATTCTTATCTTATATGGATTAAAAAAAAGAATCATAAACAAATCAACAGTACGTGAAAACCATGATGCAATGCTACAAATACCTCCATTCATTTTAGCTATGCTACAGAAACATACATGGTAAAAGCTACTGATTACTACAAAATTTCAGCCAATTTTGGACCTTATAAATCAACAAGAGTCATCAAAAGAAAGAACAAATACGAAAACATGAGACGAGAAAGCAAGCAATTGTCCTAAAACTTGAGCCCAGAATGGATCGCGACAACTCCTCCAACAAGATTTTCATACTCAACCTTCTGAAACCCAGCATCTACAATCATTGAGGCAAATTTGTCCTACAGATGAAGAACATCGAATGTTTTAGAGACGCGTTAAGGCTATGTTTGGTTTTTAAATTTCGATGAATAAAATGATGACGGAAATGGTAAGGAATCAAAACTGAAGAGCATTGTTCTATCATTTGATGAAACGGAAACAATTTCCTTGGTGTTTTACTCGTTCAAATCCAAGAATCAAATATAGTGTAATGATTATCATCCAATAAACATGCATTTCACAACAATGATACTATTGTATGCACAAGAAAAATCCAGTTTCTAAAATTTTGTTAAATCCGTAATATGCATTTTTTTACTTTCACAGGCTAGAAGAAAGACTTGATGGACCAATGCACTAATTATACCTGTGAGGGGAAACGACGAATACTCTCAACTAGATACTGATAAGATTCACGATCACCTGCTACTAACTGTCCTACTGCTGGTATGACTGAGAATGAGTAATAATCATACCTGAAGAAAGCAAATTATTAACATCACAAATTACAAAAGTAAGACAAAGAAGAAGCATTAAAACCAGAGAAGCGTGAAATATTTGGTCTTACAAGTTGCAAAATAAAGTGCAACAAGTACATGAATAATGTATATAGCATGTGTGGAAGAGAGGTGCTATTGTCAGTTACGAAATGGTAATACTCACAACTCTTTAAAGATTGGAAGTTCCACATGGCTCAGTTCAAGGCAAAGAAACCTTCCTCCCGGCTTAAGTACCCTGCCACATGCAAAGAAAAGTTAGAATTATAGAACCGTATGCATTTATGCACTTGTTTGGATTATTTTGATCTTGCATAGAATTTAAATCCTTAAGTAGTTATTTTGTACTGTAATTTAACCAAAATGATGGATTAATCCACCTAAAATTTTGTAGTCATTTGAAATCATTTCTCAAAATCCTTCCTCAAATCCAAATGGTTCCTTGGAGAACAGACACAAGATGTAGTACAGTAATTAACTATTAAAACCATATGAACAACTGGAATCAATCACTAAAAACAAAGTGTACTATCCTTAAAATAGGCATCGGCCTATATTCTATTTCTAGAACCTTCCATTTGCTTGTTAGTAATTAGACCAATAAGCATCAGTAGGCAAATTCTGTTGTTTCCGGGACGAATTAATCAAAAATATCAAATCGTGTTTCAATAGTGAAACATCTTATAAAAGAGTCAACACTCCACATAACACTAAAGTAAACAGATAGATGCATATATGATCAATGAGTCAAGGCAAGAAAGTTGTGAAGAATTGCTATATCAGTATATCAATAAAATCATATATTATTGCCACGAGGTTTGCAAACTACGAAATTGTGAATTGAAAATAAGAATGTAATATGCAGAATTAGAAGGTAACCTGTAAGCTTCAGAAAGAGCTTTTTCTATATGTGTAACATTCCTTATGCCAAATGCAATTGTATAACCATCCATTGACTCATCTTCAAATTTCAATGCTTCTGCATCTCCTTCAACCCAAATGAGAGATTTATCCCCACCAAGACCTAAATGTATGAAATGGCCTCCTTTAAACTTTGCATTTCTAGAAGTGGAGCATACACAATGTATGGAATACTCACTTACCTCTCTCTTTGGCCCTCTTTTTCCCGACATTCAACATATTCGGGTTAATATCACAGACAAATATTTGGGTTTCATCCAGTGTATTATCATCTTGAATATCTCGCATGGCTCTCTTCCCAACACTATTTATACTATCTAGGATCCTGAAAGCAACATCCCCTGAAAAATTAAAGAAGCTTTTTACTAAAGCATAACATTGCAACCAAATAGGCTTTAATTGTTGTAAATTGCAAGAAACTAGCGTTCTCTTCCTTGAAGAGCAAAACATGTGAAACATTTACGTTGATCACAAATGCACGGAAGATTATAGGCCTTAACAAAATGACCGTATAACTTTCTTAGCCATAACAAATTATTATGTTTGAATTTCATTTAGGGTAATACATATTTGTAGTCAATTACAACTTGTTTATATCAAGAAAAACGACGCTTGAGATATATTATTAATCCAAAACGAATAATCATAACAATATAGTTCATAAATTTTATAGTCCTTCTGTTAGCTCCTTAAAGAAAATGCAGTTGACATGTAAAAAAATCAGCACATCGAACTCAGATCATCAAACAAGACCTATTAACAAAAACTATACTCTTCCAAAAGCCCCTACTCGATTGAGAATATCACAAAACACACTAACATCAGTTTTAATATTCTTCAACACCTATAGCATGAACAATACATCTCAGCATCTTGCTCGTAAATAATCAACCTAACATCACATTTACTCGACAAAAAAATCATTTCCATACTAGTATTAACCTGTTCCACCAGCAACATCAAGATGTTTCATTCCCGGAAATGGATTCAACTTGGAAACCAATCTACAAAAAAAGTCCAGATACAAATAACCAAATTAATAATTATCAAAAACTAACAAATATTTTATCTCATCATACAATAAATCAAAAAAAAAAAAAAAAAACATTCAACCTTTCCTTCCATAACCTATGCAGACCACCACTCATCAAATCATTCATCAGATCATAACTCGAGGCAACGTTCGTGAAAACATTACCAACCAATCGACTCTTTTCCTCCTCCTTAACTTCCTTAAATCCTGGAAAAATTAGAAAAAACAAATTATCAATTGAATAGAATATTCATATTAAAGTGCCCTAATTAAGCTCAGTTTATCGCATAAATTGCACAATTGGAAAAGGAAAAGAGGCTAACCGAAACTGGTAGAGTGGGAGCTCACATATGAGCACGAATTGTATAGAGGAGGCAGAACATTATTCCTCCTTAATCCGCGGTAAATTGATCTCAACGCCATCAACAGAAGATCATAAAATTCTGAAGAACAATTTCTTCTTCTTTTGGTTTTTATTTAATTTACTAAATCTATTTGTTTACTTTTCCCTCTTTTTGTTAGTATTATACAGAGAAGGTAAATTATCGGGGGGAAAGAAGAAATCACACACCCGAAATTTGACGCTAAAATGAAAAGACCTACAGGCCTAGTTGGAAATTATTTAAAGTATTTTTAAAAAATAAGAAATTGTAAAAGCGTTAATGGTAGAGCTGGTTGGGGCTCCGAGATTTGGGACTGTTCTGGGGCTGGTCCTGGTCCTAGCTTCGTCTGGTTGTCTCAATGTCAGGATTTCGATCCTCAATTACTTTATATTTAATTTATTCTCCACTCTCATCGTTATAATAATAATTTTATTTTTATATTTTATATTAATATTATTAATAATAATGATAGAAATAATAATTATTATTATTATAATAATACATTTAAATTAATGATCATGTACTAATAAAAATGTATAAACATGTCACTTATATATTTAGCATATATTTTTATAAAACTAAAATACAAAACACTCATGCATAAATGTGACAAAAAAATGTTATTTAATTAGCAAATAACATACTTAAATTTAAATTTCCGTCAATCTTGGTTTGATATATTAAAGTATCGGGTCTTTGCGGAATTATATTCTACGCCGTGAATAGTTTAAAATGGTATATAGTATGTCTAAATCAGACTTTCAATACTTGTGAAGACCTGCGGACACGAATGTAGCCCAATTCGGATGCTCTCTAACAAACCCTTTTTGCATTCAATGGTGGCTATACATTTTTATTAAATACTAACAATTTTTATTTTTATTATTATTAAATATTAAACAATTAATTAAACAAATCAATAAAAGAAATAAACAAAACCAATCAAGTGGCGTCACAGGCGAGCTCGAGTTATGCAGATAGACGCAGCCGCCCTGCCACAGAACTCGAGCCCGCTCCGTTCCCAGCCTCGCCCCTGCCACTCTTTTCAGTTTTCCTCTATGCCCCGACCCCCGAGCCCACCCCACCATCTCCATTGGAGATGCCCTAAGGGTTTGTTTGTTTGGCATTTGGAGAGTAATTTGTGAGAGTGGTGGAGGTTTGTGAAATAATACGATTCATATAATGTTGTTTGTTTGGATATTAGAAGAGTGGTTTGAGAAATAAGGTGGGTTTAGTTTATTCAGAAGAGTTTAGGTTGTAGGTGTAAGATGTGTAAGACCTTATGTCAAATCATGTTTGTTATGTGCAATATGTGTGTAAGAGATATATTACTTTATGTCAAATTAAAGTAGAGTGTTTGTAGGTTTTTTTTTTAGATAAGAAAATTGTTGTTTATTTGGCTTTTGAGAGAGTAGTTTGGAAAAATTAAGAGAGTTATGTCAAATCATGTTTGTTATATGCAATAAGTGTGTAAGAGATAGATTGTCAAATCAAAGTAGAGTTTGTTTGTCTCGTTTTTCCCAAACACAAAATATTTTTGGGAGATGTCAAACAGACATTCCCTCGGATTTTGAAATTACTTTTAATTTTTAAAGTTTGACATAGAGAAGGCTAATAGTGATAACTTTTTTTTAAAGCCCATTAGTCTTAAGCGCAAGAAAAACAAAAAATCCCATAATTTTTCAACCCTAGTTACCAAGCAAAAAAAATACAAACATAATGATCTTTTAAGATAATTTAAATGATAATGTTATTGATAATTTCTAAAGTTATTTTTACGTTGCAAGTTAAGTGATTGACGAAACTAGCCCCGACGCCCGCTTATGAGATTTTTTTTGATGCATTTGCTAAACAAATGGATAACATGGTATAGGGCTGTCAATGGGTAGAATCCGAGTCGCATCAGACTCGATTTAGATATGTTTCCATTCATGTCGGATCGAATTCGGGTCGGATGCAATTGCAAATCTCTCTTAAATCTGCATTTCTCGGGTCTAACAGATCTTGATTGAATTCTGCCGGATATCGGATCTTTTACATATCTAATATATCTTCATTTTTCAAATTTACACAAGTATTATTTTCTAAAACAAGTTTGTTAACTTACGATTTTATTTAATAGCTCACATGTTCACACTTTCTTAACTATTTTAAGTTTTAAGATGAAAATATGCATAAAAATGAAATTAAGAATGAACTAGTAACTTCTATCATCTTAAACTAATGATAAAATCTTATTAATGATATTTATTCTAATAAACTATATAATTTAATTTATTTATTATCAAAAATGGATTTCTAACGGATCGAATCGACCTATATCTATATTAACTCCACATATTTCGAATTGCGAATCTTTATAATCGGATCATGCCCTTCTAATCTCTAATCGAATTAAAATCATAATAAATCGGGCCTAATTCGGATTAAAATCCGCCCCCATTGACAATCCTAACATGGTACAACACTACAACATAGGATGAAATTTTTACATTGATGCTCCAAATATAAGGGAATTTGACTCCATGATTCACTCCTTCATGTATTTGTGTGCAAAATAATTTTACAAGATTTGTTGCACCATATCTTATGTGCAACGAATTACCAAATAATTCTCTACGCGGCTCATCAAACAACGGACTCCCAATAAATTTGGCCATTCTTTGGGTTGGGCCCGGCCCAACATATTACCAATGAATTTTATGTTATTTATTTTAAAGCAGCAGCCAATAGATGTCAATTTGATCCGATAAGCTTAAGCACGCATTTTAACAACTCATCTAATTAATTAATTAAGGACAAATCCATGAAAGCAAAAGTAGAGTATAAATTATTTATATCTGAGTGTGTGAATATTTTTATCAAATATTTAAATAATTAATTATGCATTATTAGAATGCTATAAATTACTTCTGAAAATAGAGTTCAAATAGGTTACCTATTTAAAACTCACTTTCAAATGAAGACTTCATGCAATCCTTTAAAAGGTAATCATGCTTGAAGGACCCCCTCTCCTAATTATACTGTGGTTAATTAATGTCCAGTTGGGTCGTTCATTTATTTGACAAGAAGTTGAATATATGTCACATTTATTGCTTTAATAAAAACCTTGAAAAAACGGGTGCCTAATTATAATATAAATGTATGTTTTAATTAGAGAAATATTACAACTTACTGACAAATTATGATGAGAAGACAATTAATTATTCACCTAATAAAAAGTTAATAATCTGATACGAAATAAAAAAGGAAAGAAAAAGGAAAATCAAAGAAACGCAAAAGTACTAAAACTAAAAGCGATTGCATAATTGCTTTTACAATAATTGATTATAGCATAATTACTTTTGAGATAATTGCTTTAAGTATAATTGATTTGGCGTTTGGTTTCAATTTTTAAAAACTGATTATAAAAATACAGACTTTTATCTAATTTACAAAACTATCCTTGTATAGTTGTATGTATATTGAATAATACTATTCAATAATATTCTTTAACTATCACAAAACACAAGATTATTAATAAAAAAAATCAACATTAACTAAATGATTTTTTTACATACGTGTAAAATAAGATTCATAAAAATAATAAAATAGTAAAAAAAAAACTTTTTTTTTTTACTTTCATATAGAGACTATAATAAAAAGATGAATGAAACTACTAAAATGAATCAAAAAATCCAAAATTTAAAATGTTATAAATAAGAAAAAGTCAATAATTAAGTATATTTGTTTATGGGAGTTTGAGGGTTATATATATATATAAATTGAATGTGGGCAAAATAGACAATTCTTAATTATGGTAGTCCCAGACTCCCACGTTGAAGAGAAGCAGCAAAATAGATGCTTTTGCAGGCCGTGAGTTTTCAACGTTGAGAGCAGGCAAAAGCTATCGTGATTAATGCGGCGCCCAAACATCCCATTTTTTGCGATTAGCCTTGAATCGTGGAAATTGGCATTTCAATCGTGAGGCCAAACTCACCCTAAATAGAGTTAATGACAAATTGCCCCCTTTGATATGCATAATATTCATATTACCCTCTGTGATTTGAAAATAGCATTTTATCCTCCTATGATTTTATAAAAGTTTCACACTGTCTCCCTCACATTTTTAAATTTAAAAAAAATACGAATTGACAAACTACTTCTCTTATATGTAACACTTTATCCCCTTCCCCCTCTCGCGCGTTATGATAAATGTGACACTTACACATTGTATTATGACTCCCCTACGTTATATAAACACTTTGCATGCACACTCTTAATCTCCGGCTGAAAAAGGTAAATTGCTACTTTAAATTTTTTACAGGGATAAAATATTTTCTTCCAAATCAAATAAAAATAAATTAAACATTATGAATATCACGTTAGAATGAATTGACATTAGCTCTATCTAAATATCTTTCACGTCAGTGTCTTTTTGTAGGAGAGTGATATTCTAACTCTATTAATTGATTTTAATTCTGCAAAATTAGAATTTTTTTTTGCATAGGCGCTTAATAGTGTAAGTTGTTAAAGGGACAATTGCAGAAGACGACGTAATTTCCAGCTGGTGAATCTATCTTTTTTGAGGTTTGATGAAAAATCAAACCCAATTATTAACAACAGTATGGTTTACATCCAAGCCAGCTGTGATATGAAGAGCAAACCTCAAGTAGGTACCTCCTTTTCTTTTTCCAATTAAATTTATTTGGTTCCCATCCGCGTGAATAAAATCAATCAACATATTTGGTGGGCAAAATTGCAAAAAAAGTCACAAATTAATTAGTAATTTTGAATTTTCATCCCAAGATATATTATTTAGCCAAATTCGTCCCGTAATTTTATATTCTTTTGGAATATCGTCTCACTTGCCACATGGCTGTTTACATGTCATGACATGACAAATTTTAGCAAAAACAATTATATAAGATTGCAGAATTCGTCCCAAACTAATTACAAATTTTGATTTTTCGTTCCAAACTATATCAACACGCTGACTTCCGTCCCATCATTGAAATGACATGGGAAAAAAGAATTTGTTCCAAACTAATTATGAATATTTGTTATTTATTAATGCAAAAAAAAATGCACAAATTTTTCTTAATGAACTGAGATAGGATTTTTTTCTCAAAGCGCATGGGAATTTCGAAAATCTATTCTATTTTTCTCTTAAAATAAAGTTAATGGCAATTTACTTCCATGTGATATCCATAATGTTCAATTTACATCTCTGTGTTATGATAATGTGACAGTTTACCCCTTTTTGTTGTGATAAATGTGGCAATTCACCTCATGTATTATAATAAATGTAGCAATTTACCCCCTCGTTATAAAACACTTTGCATGCCCACTCTCAATTTATACAATTGAGTTACGCTCTCCGATTCAAGGGGATAAAATACTTTTTTAAAATTTTCACAGGAGGGTAAATTGCTCCTTTTCAAATTACAGGGTGTAAATTGAACATTATTAATATTGCAGGGGATAAATTGTCATTAGTCCCTTAAGAAAGTAAAAGATGAATCGTCGTTTCCATTAAATTAGAAATTTAATAATGGACAAAATTCATGCAAAATGACAAATTGTGAGATGAAATTCGGCGAATTAATATAGTTTGGGACGAAAAACCAAAATTTGTAATTAGTTTGAGACGAATTTTGCAATCTTGTATAATTGTTTATGCTAAATTTGCCACGCCGTTACACGTAAGCAGCCATGTGGCAAGTGGGACGATATCCCAAAAGAATATAAATTACGGGACGAATTTGGCTAAATGATATAGTTTGGGACGAAAATCTAAAATCACTGATTAGATTGTGACATTTTCTGCAATTTTGCCTATTTGGTGCATGTAAAAGTAAAACTAGAAATATTGGGCGTGCTTGTTTCGCATTTTTTAAAATTATTTTGTGTTTGAGAAAAGCGGATAAATAATTTTTTTATTTTTTGAAATAAATTTATCATCATTTAATTTTCTCAAACTACTATTTTAAATGCCAAACAAACAACAAATTTCTATTTTTTCGGAAAAAAAACATACACAACTCTATTTTGATTTGACATAAAGTTCGTACACAACTTATCTCATATAACAAATATGATTTGACATAAAGTCTTACACATCTTATACCTACAACCTAAAATCTTCCAAAACAACAAACTTCTACCTTATTTTATAAATCGAGATTATTTCACAAACATACAGTACTCTATCAAATTTCAAACAAACAGACTAATTATTATGTACACTTAACGACGTGATTCAACATAAAAAACGATTTATTTAATTTAATTTTTGTATATCAATAAGATTCAACATAAATTTACTTCTTCTCGTCTGTTGCATGATCACGATATATGTACAACGAATACACAAATTATTTTATATATATCTCACGTCATTACATTAGCTGTCTTTTATATGGTCCATAATCCCTATGTTACACTAGAGAACCAAGTCAACACAAGCATCCTTTCCCTTATTCCTACCCACTTCTTCAACCCCCATCATTTTCTTCCATAATATATCTACATTCTACCCCTCTCCCCCCCCCCCCCCCCCCCCCAACCAACCCAAACCACCCACCCTACCCCAAAACCCTATTTAAACCCTTATAGGTTATGAACATGTTTCATGCACAACACCTATTAATTAATAAACCTCTCTCTAAAAAGATCAGTTTAGTTAATTACCTCAAATGAAGAGATTTGTTGTGGTTTTGGTATTATTAATTATAAGCTTTGTTTTGGTTACTTTTGGAAGCAATTTTAACCAAGATTTTGACATTACATGGGGAGATGGGCGGGCAAAAATACTTGACAATGGGAAGCTTCTTACATTGTCATTAGACAAAATATCTGGTTCTGGATTTAAGTCCAAAAATGAGTATTTGTTTGGGAAGATTGACATGCAGCTCAAACTTGTACCTAGAAATTCCGCCGGCACCGTTACCGCCTACTATGTAAGTTAATTTCGTCATCCATGCATGTCCCTTAAATTTTAATAAGATTTGACAAAATTTTTATACACGAGTAACACGTACTCGGAGAAATTGATATTTTTTGCAATAACTTTAACAATAACCGCTAAAAAGAACGCGACACAAGCCATCATGGAAACATCCCACGACGACTTAAAACCATAGTGGAGCTTTTGTTATACATGCAAGTGTCGCGCATTCAAAATCGTCGAGAAACTGTGGTGGTTGAGCTTTCAAAACGCCAATAGGTTATTTGCTACTGTTTTGTGTCGTTGACGATGCTCAAATTTTTTTGTAGTGATAATCACAAAGTTGTATGTACCTTACTTCCTTGCATAATTGACTACCATTTGAGCAAATTAAGTCTAGAATAAAATTTCTTTTTTTTCAATTATTCTTATCAATTGAATATTAAATGGATTTGAGATTTGAACTATAGCTATAATTAATTTTGTTTCTTATCTATGCAGTTATCTTCCTTAGGTTCGAATCACGATGAAATCGACTTCGAATTCCTTGGTAACCTAAGCGGGCAACCTTACATCATGCACACAAATGTATTCACACAAGGCAAAGGTAATCGAGAACAACAGTTCTATCTATGGTTCGACCCGACCAAGAACTTCCACACATACTCCATTCTATGGAATCCCCAAAGCATCATGTAAGAATCAACTGAAAAATTCTTACTCAGACCGGGTCCGTCAAACCCAAAGTAACTACATGACAGATGCAATCAAATTGCTTTGCGATTGGATGAAACTCACAGAAGAGTGATCAATCACAAAACAAATGCAATACACTCGTCATGTGATTAAATGGGTTTGACCAAACCATATCTGATCAAGAATTTTCCGAATCGACTAATTAGAACTCAATTGGGCCATCTTTTTTACCATTAATTCTATTAAATAACAATATTTTGATTAATTTGGACAGATTTTCAGTAGATGGAACACCCATAAGGCAATTCAAGAACTTGGAATCAAAAGGTATACCATATCCAAAAAACCAAGCAATGAGGATATACTCAAGTTTGTGGAATGCAGATGATTGGGCAACAAGAGGAGGGCTAGTGAAAACTGATTGGACACAAGCACCTTTCATTGCTTCTTACACAAATTTCAATGCACAAACCAAAACCAATAATAATCCTAATTGGTTCACACAGTCAATGGACATAACTGGACAAGAAAGAATGAAATGGGTGCAAAAAAATTACATGATTTATAACTATTGTACTGATTCAAAGCGATTTCCACAAGGGTTTCCTCCAGAATGCTCCACTGCCTGATCTATGTAACAGAGTTTTCATTAATTTGCCATTTTTTTTTTTTTTTTTTTTTTTTTTTACATTTTCTATTTTTCCTCCTTTCACCAAACTCCACTTCCCAACCATGTAAAATATGAAGTTTGTATAATTCTTTGATATCATGTTGAATATAATAGTAATATTTTGTTTTGAATCATGGGTGTTGTTTGGCATAATTAGTCCTCTGTTTCTCATTTGCTGTCAAGCCCAGAGAAAAGAAAAACTAATGTCCTATGAGAAACCATGTAGTAAAAGGGACACCTCATTGAATATAGATAAGTTTCTATTTTATGTTTCCGTGAGTTAAATACTGAAAACTTTTCGAAAGAGTTTCGAAAATGGTATGAAAATTATAAAAGAGCTACTAAATTAAGAAAAATAACTGAGCCTCAAGACAAATAAAGAGTTCCAGAATTACTTCCCTTTCAAAAACAGAAACTTTTTCTATGTTTTTGACGAAAACTGTGAATTTTTGTATCCATAATTATTCGTGTCAGTTCTCATATATAGTTCAAAATATGTTATCATCATTATTGTTTTTTGAAAAATGACATAATCAGAATCTCATATTACAGCTTCAGGGTTAAGCC
Organism: Penstemon newberryi var. newberryi; assembly: GCA_030819805.1. Lineage (NCBI taxonomy): Eukaryota > Viridiplantae > Streptophyta > Magnoliopsida > Lamiales > Plantaginaceae > Penstemon > Penstemon newberryi. The sequence goes on along the minus strand of JAUALY010000006.1, from coordinate 31,744,161 downwards.
AAAACCAAACTAAGTAGCTAGAATTGAGATTTAAGTTGATCTTATATGCAATAGCTAGAGAAATTTTCAACTTTGATTCCATATAAATAAGGAGATTCAACAAATATGCAAACTTAGAAACATGTCTCCTCTACTTCTTCTAAAAGATGAACAGCTGAAGACATAAATGTTTTCATCATCTTCTAATTGATTCATGATTCTTATATGAATACATTTTGATACCAATCATTATAATGATATTCAGATTTTTCTCAGAAATTAAAACTGGGACAAAAGAAATACTACAAGCAAAATGAAGAAATCCGCGAAAATGGGCAAATTATGTCCAAGTATCTTCATTCAAGCAGAAACAAAAATATGTATTCAATTGAATTAAGTGCATGTGAAAGGAAATAGAATTTTTATACCAATCCAATTCAAATTCAAATACAAATAGTATTTCGAAAATGATACCACCTAAACGGCACATTTCAAGAACAATCTTCCAAAGACGAAAAAAACAATAGTCCAAGGAAAGGTCTTCTAAAATAAGCACTTATAAGCCACGTATAACCCGCTTAGCATTTCAAGATCTCAAATCAAATCCTCATGGCATAAAATTCAGAAAACATATTAGAAAAAAATAACAATCGTAAACAGCAGATGAAGTACCTATAAAACCTGGCATCATCAAGAATCAAATATTTATCTGCTTCCCAATGAAAAAAAGCTTTCATTGTATAACCGAAGCCAAGTCCACTCCCCTGCAATCAAATGGTCCATCCTTTTAATCCGCTTCTTCTCCACGTCATAATAGTCGACACTCTCTTGTTTTGCATCCATCAATATCTCACCATCTCGATAATCAAACGGAATCACGGACATTAGTAAATCGTTACTATAACCATTCATATCAATACTATACTCACGAACCCATTTTTGATTCTCGAAATCCTTCAAAACCCAAACATCTATAGTTTGCGGGTGTGCCACATTGTCTATTAGACACAACTTCCCTCCCAATTCGACTAACGACCAAGCTCCGTGTGGGTCAAAACAACCCTCGGGTGGAGCTAAAGTCCCAAACTCTTCTTTTCCAAGATCAAATGAAACAATGGCCTCATCTCCGAGTTGATTGTACTCATCCCAAATCATCCAATAAAACACGTTCTCAACTAAAACACCCCACCCTCGTACGACAAACGGGCAATTTGCATCGACTATTTTCCACTCGCAACTCTTCCCATCTCTCAATCGCAAAACCTCGCACCCTATATCGTAATCAACGTGTAAATCTAAGCTCCTATCGAACAAATGCACCAAAATATACTCATCCCTATCCTTAACATACCCCATACCCGCATTAACCTCACCCGAGGTACAACAACTGGCCTCGGGCAATTTCGTCATTTCTTGTGTAGCAGGATTGCAAGCATAAAAACCACTCTCACTCACAAAGCAAATGAGATCCCATTTAGAAGGCAACATTTCAATATTCTTTTCGTCATCGTTCAGATACAACGAGAATTCGAGATTTTTACAAGACCCATCAAAGTTTAAGGAACACAGATCAATTTTTGTGCATTTTTTCATGTGGGGTTCTTGTAAAAGAGGAGTCTTTTTCAGTAATAGGATGTTAGGGTTCTGTAAACAGAATTCTTTATGCACAGAAATAAAATATGGGTCATTGATTAATTGAAGCCATTGCTTTGAAACGGATTTGAACTTACTTAGGGATTTCACAGGGAGCCTTGAGAGGATGTTGAAGATCAGATCGGTGGGGAGTGTGGGGCCTACCATCAGCTCCGTAACGACGTCGTTTTGGGATGATGGTTGTGGTGGAGATGGTGGGGGTAATTCGGTCAAAATTGGAGGCTTTTTCTTCATCTTTTTTACACGGAGAGAAAGCGAGAGAGTAAGGAATAAAAATTGGTTGATGTTAGAGTAGAGTCAGTAGACCAAGTCCACATCTATGGTTTCTTCTTCCTTCTGGTAGGATCCGAAAGAAAAGAATTGGGCGAAAAGTTTCGTTTAGTTTGCTTTATTCGGATCTTTTTTATTGTATTTTGGTACTTTTAGGAATTTATTAATTAATGTTTTCAATAAATTAATTAGATGGTACCTAAAAATTCAAGTGACTTGACTATTTTTGCAAACAGACTTTCATACAATGAAAAAAAGATAACCTCAATAAACCAGAAAAAAATATAGAAAAAATTATACTTCAATATATTTCTTTAGTTTACAATTATCTTATCCATAAAGTTCCCGATTTATTTTTGCTTAATTGACCTAAACCACGGATCGAAGTTTTCATATATATTACACTGAAAACTACAATTTTTATTTTTATTTTATATTTTTGATCAATCGAAACGAAACTATAAAGAAGTTTCAATTCAATATTTTCTTTGATTTATAATTTTCTCGAAATGTTATAGAAAAGTTTCAAATATAATATCTAATTGATCGAAACATTTTTTTTTGTTTTTGAGAATTGGTATTAGATCATTACATAAGTCACCAACAAGTGATTGGTCGAGTGGAAGGGACTAGTCACTACAAAGTAGCGGACTCGGGTTCGAATCCCTGATGGGAGAGTTTCCCACTTTATGTGCCCAACGCGTCTCGAAAGGGATTAAACCATTGCGAAACCAAAAAATCATTAAATAAGCCATTGTATCAATCATAAATATATTCAATCGGGGATAAATGCAAGATATTCCCTTGTATGTAATAAAAATTTCACAGGTCAATCATAAATACATTCAATCGGGAATAAATGCAAGATAATCCCTTGTATGTAATAAAAATTTCACATGATAGTTTTATGCATGTTATGCATAATACAAGAGAGTATCTTGCATTTTCCCTATTTAGTCGTCGTCAAAGTACAAAGATAAACAAATTAACAATATTATTATTAAATTAGATAAATATCATATTGGGAGTCAAACCCAAAGACCTTTTTCCATCTTGATATTGGAGCCTCAACTTTTGTCGCTACGACCTCATCAGCATTAATCGAAACATATAAATTTTAATCCATTGTTTTTTCAGAACCAAAAGATTTCTTGTGGGTTTAATGAGCCAACAAAATCCAAAGTTGAGGACATAACTATCTCTTTTTTCGTTTCTATTTTACTAGTCCTTGAGAATTTACATAAAACATGCTAAGTTGTATTAAGAAATTCTCGCATAATTTCTGATTATATCTAAAATTATGTTTGCTTACTTGATAAAAAATGATGTCTTACTTATAGATAAATAATATTACACTGATATCAAAATCTTAGATGCATAATATATCATTTTATCTAATCCTTTATACATATTATAGGAATACCATTCGTAATTTTTTTTTAATTACAAATTAAATACTATACTTTATATGTTCTAGACTTCTAGTCAAAGACTATTCAAAGTAAGCAAGATTTTCTTTCTAATGACGTTGAAAACAACATTGTAATTTCGAGTAAATTCACATGTCAATATCAAACACAGACACCAACCGATTATCTTAGGACCTAGGTTACCAAGAATTAGGCCAAATCCCATTTAACCAAATCTAAGCATTTTTCCAACTTCCTAATTATATTCTGAAAATTCCATTTTTGGAATTATTTTTCTTAAACATTTTCTGCCTTCTCCAAACATAAAAAAGAAAAAAAAACAATCCCAGCTATATTATTTGTTGTTAACAGCTAAAAAGGTTTGATATTTATAAATCTCATCTCAAAAGAGAAAGAACAGAGGAGACGCAAATCACCAACCAAGAAAAAAGGTAAAGATTCGAATTTGATAAAAGCACCCATTTTATTTATTGTCGAATCTAGAATTCTGACAATGGCGTTAACTTTAATGCAAATTTACGATGAATCACCAAAAGGGTATTCGTCTTTTTCATCATGTATTCCGATTCATTATCATATACGCATACGTGTTTGATGCTTCCACACATTTCTTCAATTTTCTTGGAAATTCTCGATATCCCATTTTCACCTACCCTCGGGTTCATTTATTGCAACTTTTATTTTCTTGAATTACTTAGAAAGTTTTAATCTTTTTTATCATTTCACGAATTTCCTGTTAGATTAGGTATTGGGTGATTTATATGGCTTTTTAGAATTGGGATTTTTTTAATTCTGCCTGTTTAATTAGATTTGTTGCTTTGAATTGAATTTAGTACTTCTGTTAAGCATGTAGATTGATGAATTGATCCTTAAATTTCCATATGCAGATCTTGTGTAACTCTTTTCTTGAGTTTTATTTTCGGTTCTTGAATTATAGTATTGTGATTTGATGTTGAAAGGTTAATTGAAATAGAATCAGTTAGTCTATGATTTTCTATATGATCCTGTGTTACTTATATGATTTATACTGAAATTCTGATTAAAGATATCTCATTTTCTGTAATTCTCATCTATTTTTTGTTCAATAGTTCTCCTCGTTTAATGTTTTGTGGATTTAAACCAGGGTTTGTGTCTCCTCTTACGTCGTCTTATAGGCCTTAAAAGGGCCTTGCATATCGAAAACAAAGAAAACCAGATGGAATTCGAGAGCAGTAGTTGGATAAGGGATGGAGTATTTAACTACCCTCATTTGTTTGGTTGTATAATGCTCACGTGTGCGTTGCTTAGCTTTTCCACAAGCTACTTTGGTATGAAAAGTGTTCCGATAATGCCTCACCTTTTCCCCGACTTGAGTCTTTTCCATAAAAAGAAATACTCAAAGAAACGTGTCCGTGTTTATATGGATGGATGTTTCGATTTAATGCACTATGGGCATGCTAATGCTTTAAGGCAAGCAAAGGCATTAGGAGATGAGTTGATTGTTGGAGTTGTTAGTGATGAAGAGATCATAGCCAATAAAGGCCCTCCCGTTTTATCTATGCAAGAGAGGTAATGTATTTGTAATCAATTAACATGATATTCCCTTATTATTTGAAGCACAATGGATACTAAATTTAGAGTAAATCAATTTTTGTATCTATTCATTTGCACCTTTTCAGAAAAATTATTTCACAATTCTTTACTGCAGATGATTCTTGTACTGCCAATGAGGCCGTAGCCTAGTGGCAAAGCTGAGGCCCATACGTGTTGGGTTTCTTCTAATTTTATTATTACTTATTAGTATTGTTGTTAATTATTCCTTGTACTTTGGCATAATTGGATTGATTATGATGTATTGGTGTATTTACCATCTCAAAAAAAAAAAAAAAAATCTTGTACTTGTGATTTAATTCTAGGTTATTTACAGGCTGGCCCTTGTTAGCGGTTTGAAATGGGTGGATGAAGTGATTCCTAATGCACCGTACGAAATTACGGAAGATTTTATGAATAGTCTCTTTAATGAATATAAGATTGACTATATTATACACGGCGATGACCCTTGCCTTCTTCCTGATGGAACTGATGCTTATGCTCTAGCAAAGAAAGCTGGTCGCTATAAGCAGATAAAACGCACGGAAGGAGTCTCGAGCACCGATATTGTAGGTAATGTAAATGTAATCTTCTTTCGCCAAAAAATGTTCTAAAAATGTTTGATTGACAATGTCGTTTATTAACTTTACTACAATTATTTATGCAGGAAGGATACTTTCTTCTAGTAATGATGATAAAATCAAGAACGGATTTCCCAAAAAGGGTGGCCACGTATCTCATTTCCTACCTACTTCAAGAAGAATTGTGCAATTTTCAAATGCCAAGGTTTGTCCAATTTTTTTTTCATTTTTTCTTTTTTGTGCAATTGCCATTGTGCTGACAAAGTGGAATATGAAGATATTTGTTGGTGAAGTTCTTTCTTAATTTGTTCTATTATAGGGGCCTGGACCAAATTCTCGTGTCGTGTACATTGATGGGGCGTTTGATCTTTTTCATGCTGGCCATGTGGAGGTAAAATTCTTCATGAAGCTTACATATCATGGGTTTGTTTACTTTTTGATGTGTTAACTTTAATCTTTTTCCATGTGAACACCACTTTTTTTGATGTCGTGGTCGATACAGAATAATTCAACTAATAAACTGTGTTTTGCGAGTATACAGATTCTGAAGCGTGCCAGACAACTAGGAGATTTTCTTCTTGTCGGTATTTATGCTGATCAGACCGTAAGGTAAGAGCTTTTGCTCTGTCATACGTTTGTAAGGTTATGGTCATGAATTTATTTCTAGTCAGTCTCGTCTTAACAAATTGTGATACTATGAAAAAATTGGACATGATGGTTACTATTTTTGTAGTGAGCTCCGTGGGTCCCATTTCCCATTGATGAATCTCCACGAACGCAGTCTTAGCGTGCTCGCTTGCCGTTATGTTGATGAGGTCATTATCGGCGCACCTTGGGAAGTTACTAAAGATATGGTAATTTGTCTTTTAATTCATGTTAATCCATATCGTGCTTTAAGAAAGGAAATTGCAATTTTAGAAAATGAGTCATTATATGGACCACAAAAAGGTAAATAGAAGTAGAAGTAGTATATAAGTGTGTGGAAAATTTTAATTTGTTTTTGGACTTAATTTTATTCTCTTTTATTTTTTTTGCATGTTATAGATGACGACTTTCAACATATCTTTGGTTGTTCACGGGACAGTTGCAGAGAACAATTCTTTCTTTCATGTAAGTCAAACTGTTTCTACATGTGGAATACAGAAACTAACTATACTGCAGCTAATATTAACGGTTAAAAACGTAAATTCACACTGCAGCGCAAGTCGGATCCGTATGCAGTTCCTAAAAGTATGGGACTTTTTCAACTTCTCGAGAGCCCAAAAGATATTACCACCACTTCCGTAGCCCAAAGGATTATCGCTAATCATGAAATTTATGAGGTATTCATCATTAACCTGTTTTACCCAAATTTCTCTGCAGCTTTTTGAACCTTTAGTCTATAATTTATTGCATCAAATGATAGAACTTTGTGCTTAATTTTGTTCATTAACAACTTCCCAGTAAAATTCAAGAACCAAATGTAGCGTTCATGTTCTGAATTCTAGTGATGTTTTGCATAAGTACCTATATATTTTGTCGACTAAGTCATGAAAACAAATGCATATAATCCTTGTGTGTATTATTTTTCGCAGAAACGTAATGCTAAGAAAGAAGCAAGTGAAAAGAAATATTACGCGGAGAAGAAACATGTTTCGGGAGATTGAACTCTCCTCGAGAATTTTGCTACTAGGATTTTTTGAGATATATCTCTTCCCTTGAATTGATTCTATGGAAGATTGATCCTTGTAATTTTTGTTCTTTATATTATTTGTAGAAGATCAAGGTAAAATGCAGAAAACACAACTTAGGCCATAAATTTTCTGTAGTACTTTACTTACTCAATGTATTCAATCTTCATAAAGGAATACTAATGAGTTTTACAATTATCAATTTTCTTGTAAATGTGTGTAATGTTGCTTTCCACTTTCATTTATATTGCTTTACTTCTAGTTTAGGAATATATATTAAGTAATTGGCATTTTGCACCCCAAAATTACATTATTTGGATACTTTGCACCTCAAAATTACATTATTTGGACACTTTACACCCTTTAAATATCATTGACAAAACAATGGTTATTTAATTTTGCACCTCGCTAGGGAGACTTTGTCAAAGAATATGCAATTCAAGAGTGTAATGTGTCAATATTTCAATATAAAGTGCCAAAATGATGTATTTTTGGGGTGCAAAATGTCAATTACTCTACAAGTTACTAAGGGCATGTTTGTCTCGCATTTCCCAAAATAATTTCGTGTTTGGGAAAAGCGAGACGATAAAAACACCAATTCTATTTTCTGAAATAAATTTATCATCTCTCAATTTTCCCAACTACTTTCCCAAAAGTCAAACAAACAACGATTTTCTTATCTTTAATAAAAGCCTACATAAACTCTTCATTGATTTGACATAAAGTAAAATATCTTTTACACAACTAATCTCACATAACAAATATGATTTGGCATAAAGTCTTACACATCTTATACCTACAGCTTAAACCCTTCCAAGATAACCTAGTTACACTTGCCTTATTTCTCAAGTCACTCTCCAAAATTCAAACAAACAACATTCGTAAACCGAGAATATTTCACAATCCCCACCACTATTCCAAACTACTCTCCTAAATACCAAACAAATAGACCCATATTAGTTACCATCCTTAACAGTTCCTTCATTTCCTGCCAAGACTAAGTACTTATCCTTCCTTGTAAGCTTTGTGCAAGTAAATCCCAAATCCTTTGCAATCTCACTTTGCACTAAATTAGCCATTTCGAACTTCGATATTTCGACACCATCTTCATTAATCATTACCACTCTAATCTCTGCAGGCGCTACGTAACAATCGTAAAAAACAAATCGAATAGTTTGTCGAAGGATTCATAAAAAAGAACACATGACCCAGGCTCTTCCACCCTCGTGCGGAACATAAGATTCCATAGCGACGAGCGATATATTTTCGCTTATTTCTACGGACAAAGGGCTAAATCTCAACAGATACGGTTCCCTGCATGTTGTGCCTTCAAGGAAGATAACGAGGTCACCTCTCCTCAAAAACTCGTGGATCAACTTAGAATCTTGTTCTCTATTCCTCGTTAATCTAACAGTTTTTATTGGTGAAATGATCTCCGAAAATCTACCTAAGCTATATGCATGTGACTGTAGATAAAGGACTCTTCAGACAGTAGAAGAGTAACACGGGATCGATGAAGGTTCTATGGTTACTAACGCACAAGATTTCGTTGGCTTTGTTTTCGTTTTGTTTTGGAGGCGAGTTGGAATTGTTGGAATTTTGATGTATTTTGAGTTGATTTCCAGTGAACTGCAATTGTTATTCTGATAATGCTGAGAATGAAACCAAGAGGTAACCACATGAACATGGCTAATGTGGTCGGAAAAATGAGTGCCTTGGAAGTTGATTCCAATTCCTTCTTTCTTGATCATTCACCAAGTAAATCTCATGTTTCATGCAAAATTAATAAGTAATCAGTAATTAATTAATTAAACGGGTTAATTTCAACTACCTTCCCGTGATAATCACAAATTCGTAATGTTCAATTTATCCTTAAAAAACTAATAATGGACATACAAAATTTCATTCCGCTAGGTTATGAAGAAACCCAAAATTAATGTATAAGAACAACTCTAATGGTGTACCAAAAAATTGGACATAAATCATTCATTTGTAATTTGCTACAATGTTTTCTCCAGGAATAGACATAATAATGGCAACCCATTTTTAAAATCATTTGAAATCAAATTTATTTAATTAACTTAAAATTAAAATCTATTTAAAAATTCAGTCAAAAGTAATTTTAGACTAAAGTAAAAATAAATATTAATAAATAAATAAATTTAATTTTAGACTAATGTAAACCTCGAGATTATGTAATCCTAATTTGATAGTTTGCGTATAATTGTTGGTTACTTGGTTGTACTTGGCCTCATTTTAGGAATTATTAATGTTACGAATTATATCTTTAATCTTGTAATTCCTTCAAAACATATTAAATTATTAATAAGTTATAAAACAAAACAATTTGGATCGATCGCACATGTTAATTGGGTCGGGCTGGACCAATCAAGCTACTCAAAGTCTTCCAGGCCCCAAACCTGGACTTCCTTACCTACCTATGATGGGCCTAGACTGGGCTGAGAAAAGGCTCAATTGAGGCCCAAACAACTACGTGACAAGCGGCAAAAGGTCAACATATAATTAAATGAAGGAATAGGATAAACATTCAAGGTAACTATTTTGGGAAATTTAGTTGATACTATATTGGAAAATTTACATAGACACCCGACAACATGCTTATTACAGAAATTTACAAATTACCAAGACATTTTCACTGCCAAAATCATTTTACAAGGATATCCCTTACGAGTCAATGTCAGACGGTTCATAATAACGTTATCTATTTTTTTTTAATGTTTTTCCAAAGTAGTGATTGAGAAAGGTCTATGTCAAAATTATGTGAGATTGTAGTTTTGAGAAAAATAATTATATTTTAAAAAATTGAGTCTTATTTTGGTACATTGAAAAAGAAATAAAAATAAGATATATGGGACATATAAATGAAGTTTTAAGCTATTAAATTATCAGCTAATATAAGTATTATTACTCTCCAAAGCAAAATATCTATTACATTGGCTCATATCAACCTTGACCTATTTCTTCTAAATTTAGTGCATAGCTACACAATAGAATACTTCCAAATATATCAAATATTTTCGCACTTCACTTTAACTATATAATCATAAGTAATAAATTCAAATAAACGAAGTATTACATAATGACATCAAACAATTCCTGCATTTCCCGCCAAGATCAAGTACTTATCCTTCCTCGTAAGCTTCGTGCAACTAAATCCCAACTCCTTGGCAATCTCACTTTGCACTAAATTGGCCACCTTAAACTTTATATTTTCACAATCATCAATACTTTCATTCACACCACCTCGTACCATATCTAGAAAACGTGCCGAGTAGCTAGGATATGGATTCATAAGAAAGAAGAAAGGATCAAGACACTTGAATCCCCGCGCGGTTGTGCCATAAAACATACTAACATGACAATCCATGGCCACTGGCACAATTCTTTCACTTATTTCCGAAAATAAAGGACTGAATCTCAGCAGATAAGGCTCCCTGCAAGTCGTGCCCTCAGGGCAAACGACAAGGTCCCCTTGACTCAGTGACTCGTGCATCAACTCAGCATCTTGATCTTTATTCCTTGTTAATCTTACAGTTTTTATCGGTGATAATTTCTCTGAAACTTTGCTTACACTGTAAGTTAACGCAGTTAATGAAGGATTGTTTAAAATGAGGGAGACTATTACAGGATCGAGTAGTGTTCTATGATTGCACACGTATAAGACTCCGTTTTTCTTTTCGTTTGAGGATGAGACGATGTTGTTGGGTTTAAAACCTCGGAGTCGGAGTCCGGTGAAGTGCATAACGAGATAATACATAGGATAGGAAGATGGCATCGCTATAATAATTCTAAAAATGGCAAGAATGAATCCGAAAGGGAGCCACATGAACATGGCTAACGTAGTCAAATAAGTTGGCGTGAAAGCCAATCTTCCGTCATGAAAAACAAGTGGCTTGTGGTATAAATCCTTTGGTAGTTGATGCCAATCCCTTTTCTCTTTTTCAGTGACCAAGTAAATCTCCTGTTACAATAATAATAATAATAAATATATATCAGCATCAAGATAAAAGGAAACAATTTTTTATATTTATTTTTAGTTTCTTTTACTTCTATTTTTTTCATAGTAGAAAAAAAAAGGTAAAGGGGAACAATTTTAGTGAAATGCAATAATCTTACCTCTAAAGATTCCAAATACCCAAAAATCACATTTGCTAATTTTTTAGCGAGAAACCCCTGTATTTTTTTTATTAACGCACTGCATATTATCTGAATATTCTCTTTGACAGTTTTAAAATGATCAAAATACCCTCTGGTTCCGTTTGGTTTACTTAACTTATAAGTATAGACTCCCCCTTTTAACGAAAGTTCAATATTAAATACACAATCTAGGCCTATTTGGGTATAGAGGAGATTGCATTTCATTCCAAAAAATTCATTTCTTTGTATAATAATAATGTATGTAAACAATAAATTCATCAAATATGAAGAAAAAAAAAATTACCTTGCAATTGAAAAACAATGGACAATCAAAAAACTTCTTCAAGCTACTTATTCCAATTGCATTTGAAGATGAGTCCACCACTTGAAATGAGTTAACATCACTTCTTTCTCCCATTAATCCCACATAGTACCCACAAAATACTTTCAATTCTCTACCAAAAACAATGTCTATATCCAAATAATCAATTAAAAAAACTTCCACCATAACTCGAGGCAAATCAGTAACGGCCACTTTTTTCTTACATCTCCTTAAAACCTCAAAACTTTCTTTGCCAACATCTTCTAAAAAGAATTTAGGCAAAACCGCTCTTCCTTCTCTAAATTTGTCTTTTTTAAGACCAAGAAAGCAAATCATTACCATGGCTTTTATTGCGAAATCGTCGTTGCAAAGAGTGATGAAAGGGTAAAAAAGAAAGAGAATTAGAGCCCTTATTAGGCCACCAGCTTCAAAAGCTACTAGCATGAAATAAGGAAACAGAGATGGGGATTTTAATAATGTTTTTTCTAGATGGAAGATTATAGTTTGGTTTTCAAGGCCTTGTTTGTGTGCAAGAAATTGGAATTTTGGAAATTTGAGATGGGATGTGGCAAAGGAGTTAGTTCTGCGGAAATTCTTGAGGATGATTCTTTTTGGGATTTTGTAGAACAAAATGGAGCAAAACAGAGCAAGTGTTTTGAGAGAAAATAACTTGATTGCCATGTTGTGAATTTGCATGGTTAAGAAGTATGATTGTGATGGTCCTATTTATAGACATGATTGGATAGTGAGTTTCTTATTTGGTTGTTAAATTTTGGTCAAAAGTGACACGAAATTGAAAGAGTCAAACATAACACAAAAGTTGGAGAGTTTTTAATTTTTATGTCATTTATATTTATTTCAAGTTTAATAGGGTTAATACAAGCACTAACGACATTTAACTGCGATTTGTCCCACATCCGAGTCTCCATCACATAACATTGTTGTCAAAAATCTCGCGAACAATTTTCTCACAACAATTGCTCCCGCTAGGAATTGAGCACTTTAACTTGAGTCTTATTATTATTATTATTCTTTTTGTTGTTGTTGTTGTTGTTAATATAGTTAAGTGAGAGTGGGGAAAGTTTGAGATTGAAATAAATGTTTTGGATTGTTGGTTCGGTTGGAGATGACTGACTTGGCAAAGCAGGCAGGCAAGCAGGCAGGCAGGCAGGCAGGCAGGCATGAGGGGGCTGTTGCCTGCTTCGGCTGGAGATGGGTTTATTTGTTAATATCGGTTTATTTGTTTTTAGTACATTGTAATTCAACTTTAATTATAGTGCATCACATATACAAGGGAGCAATACATTCGACAGTGAGTTTTTTGACCCATACTTGGGCCTCTACCAAGAGACATTTGCTGTCAAAACCCTAATATGTCAAATGATATGTAAAGTGGAGTTGGGGAGAATAGTGATTATTCTGCAAGCGAGTTTTCATCATTAATCTATAGAATTAGGATGCAAAAAAATGAACCCATGTTGGAAACTCGAAAGAAAAAAAATTCTTCTATTTTTTCAATATTGATATTTGATAATCATCTATTTTAAAATAAATTCAGAAGTCAGACTTTTATAGCTGAAAGATAATAATAACTAAAACTAGATAAACTCTTAGAGAAACAAAATAAGTAAAAGATAACTATTAAAACTTTTGAGGAAAACAAAATAATTAAAAGAATAACAAAAATATTCTACAAAATGTCATCCTCCAAAATCCTCCTGCATCGTAAAGCTAATACAAGCAATTGTTGGTAATGGGTAGTGGAATTGAATCTTATGAATCCACCTTTTAAGTGTCATACTCTTATAACAAGAATTTACATTGAAAATTGTATATTTTTAGCTCATATATGAACTTATTGCATTTGCCATCAAATGAATGAATCAATAATTTGACCTTATTAAGATTTCATTAAAGCAATTTCGTCGACCGATTAATATGTTACAATTATTCACATATAAGCTGAGTTGATATTATAGTTCTTTGAATATTTTAGGAAAAATTCCACTTTGCTCCCTCACCTTTAAGGTTTTTTTTCTCACTTAATCTCATCAGCTATTAAATACATATATCACAAACAACCCCCTAAGATGGTTACCAAAAAAAATAAAAATCCCTAAGATGCAAAAATCTAGAATCTAACAGAATATTCCGTCCAGCTCTAATGATGTGGCTTTGAACTTTTTCCCATTTTGTCACCCAATCTTTGAATGTTTTTCCACTTCACCACCCAACCAGTGTTTAAAAACCGGACAGGACCGGCCAGTTCGACCAGTTTAACCAGTAATCGGTTGCCAATTCGGTCCGGTTAACCCTTCAAAACCAGCTTTGTTCATGACCAGTTCGAACCGGAAAAAACCGGTCAAAAACCGATAAAACCAAGGAACCAGTGAACCGATTGAACCACTAGTCCACTTATAAAAAGAAAAAGTTTACGCAACGAATTTTTACTTTTCTACCGCGGCCTTTAAACTTAAAAAATACTCTCACATCTCTTCTTCTATTTTTCACTTTGAATCAAACAAAATCAACAAGGAACAAAAAATCTTTTATATAATAAGTTATAGAAATATATTTGAGCATCAATTTCATTGGAAAATTCATTTTTTCCCAATTTCAAGTATTTTCATTTTTTTATATAAAGGTTTCGGTGACAAATTCATCAATATTTTCTCTTTTCCGTAGGTAATTAGCAGTAAAATTATTGTTTTTGATATGATGTTTATTATAATTTGAATTGTTGTCTTGATATCATGTTATCATACTTGTAATTTTGTTGCTATCATTCATTCTCAATTCAAGATGAAAAATAATTGGTCATGTTATAAAATTTAGTTTATGGAAGTAAACTTGAAAAAATTGATAAGATTTTTTTTTTAAAAAATAGTTGATTACATACATTAAAACTTAAATTAAATTATTACTTTGTAATGACGTCTCACCGGTTGAACCAGTGGTTGAAATGATTAAACCGATCTAACCAGTAACCAGTAAGGCTACTGGTTCGATGTCCGGTCCAGTTTTTAAAACATTGCACCTAACCTTTGAACGTTTTCGCACTTTGCCACTCAACCTTTGAACAGATTCCACCGACGAACGTCCAAAGGTCATGGAGGGCAAAGTGGGATTTTCCCAACATTTTATTTGTATCTATAGATTGAATAGATGAACTACATAATTTCTTGGGTAATTGAATTGGGTCATCATTCAATTAGCGTTACACATAACAGTTGAACTGAAAATGAAAAGCAAGTTAAATACATGCCCGACCAAATTAAATGAGAACTTATGCATGAATCTTGAATATTTTGATGAATGTAAGATTTAATTGGGGTTATGGGCAAGTGAAGGTTTCATCATGGGACTAGGACCAGTTCATACATTCGATCGGACCAGTTTTGAAAGGTTCAATCCGCGTTTATGTGTTGTCACGTGAAGAAGTCAATATGAACAAAAATGAATCAAAATTAATTTTCTTTGATTGGATAAGGGGTTCAAGGAAGTCGTAATGTTCGTAACAAGAAAAATTGGAAGCTTATGATCGGAATTACAAATACTTAGAAACTTTAATATTTTTAAATAACTTCTAGTTTGCTATAAAACCATAAGTACAAAATAGAATTAAAAGGTGAGTTAAAGTGCAATTTTTTGGTAAATCATGTGGATAAGGTCAGCACCAAAAAATGGGCCCAAATTCTAGTCTGTTTAGTGTTAATAAATTTCTAAGACCCACATTCGAAGTTTATTGCCCAGTTATATATAGGCTATTGGCCCACTATTTATAATTAGTTAGTTTTCAGCATGTTGTTACAATAAATTCCTTCCATGCTCGAACATGTTATTATTGTTTCTTTTTTTTTTTTCAACAAGGGCACCGCAGCCATTGAAGTACATAAGGTAAACCCCGTCCTCATGCAATAGTTTACAAATTACACGATAGAATTAAATCACACTAGGCAAACCAGATTTGACGAGTACCTAGAAAGTGTTAGCTGGAGGATTCGAACTCGGGTCAACAGACACCGCACTCACTTGCTCCACCAACTAGGCCACCCTTGCGGGTCTGTTATTATTTTTATTATTGTTATGGTAAGTGGTTTTCTTACTATAATGCGATTATGAGCTACTAGGAGTGTAAACGAGCCGAGTAGTATCGCACGACACGTTGTTCAAGCTTGGTTTGAATTTTATCGAGCTTGAAATTTTTTGTTTGAGCTTGGTTTGATTTATTAACGAACCGAGCTCAAACGAGCTTTTATCGAATGAGCTCGAGCCGAGTATCGAAGAGCTTGGTATTTTACATGTGTTTTTTCAATTTCTAGCTTATTGAGTCGAGCTCGAGCCGAGCTTCAAAAGTTACCGAACGAGAAATCTTGTTCAAACTTGTTTGATTTGTTTGATGAACCGAGCTCAAACGAGCTTTTATCGAACGAGCTCGAATCGAGTATCGAGTAGCTTGGTTTGATTTTCAGCCCTATGAGCTACTAATTCGTCAATTTTTTATTTATCAACTTAATTGATGATACCTATTCATGTTAGGGGTACACTTGGTTCTTAAAATCGTACTATAATATCGATTTTTTACAAGAATTGCAGGATTTTGTATAATAAGGAATCGTAGAAAATAGTTTTGGTATGATATGAATTGTTAAAAATTTATACTGAAAAAAATTATACCGTACCATACTTCCATATAAATATGTAAATATAAATAGTTTATTTATAAGTTAGTTTATATTTCAAATTTATAATTACTATTTTACCTAGAAAGAGTTCAAGTTCAAGTACAACTCAAATTAAGCCCACTTGACTTGATTATTGAATAAGGCCTAAATTACTCAATTATTGAAAATCTGATACTAATTGTCCAAAATAAATTATTTAAATTATCTAATCACGCTATACTCTTCAGAGTCTTTTACAAAAAATTACTGAGGTGAGTTTTCCAGAAAATATTCTTAAAGTTGTTTTCTTTTTCTTGGGTTTTTTTATACGTTTCCAGTGAAATAATTGAACAATCAGGTTGATCAATCATGTTCCTGACAAGTGCAATTTATTTTTAGATATTTTTTTTTTGTCTTTTTTTGTTAGTTATAATGATATAATTTATCAATAAAGTTATGTGTTGAGGCATATTATTTTGTAGAGGTCTTTTTCGGGTTTAGTTCGTGTTTTTTAGACTATACTAAACAAGTATGGGATTATTGCATTTTTGGTGTCATAACTATAGTTCACTGGCGTTTCTATCCCGTAATTTTTCGGGCTGGCATATTTGGTGCCACAATTTCAACATCTGTGGCAATTTTGGTGCCAATTGAAGCCCATGTGACATGGAAATTGGGGATTCTGACCATTCAATGTCTTTTTAATTAAAAAAAATACCAAAATTCAAAATCCTAACTTTTCTTATAAAATTCACCAAACATTCCCTTAATTAAATTGATACCCGCCTTTTTCTTCTTCACCAAATAAAAACATCCAAGTAGTCTAGTTCTTGGTGGATGAAAATAATATTTTTTTAATGAAAAAGGCGTTGAATGGTCAAAATCCCCAATTTTCATGTCACATGGCCGGCACATGGGGGAATTTCGGGCCAATTTTGAAATTGGGCTTCAATTGACACCAAAATTACCACTGATGTTAAAGTTGTGGCACCAAATGTATCAGCCCGAAAAGTTACGGGGTAGAAATGCTAGTTGACTATAGTTATTGTACAAAAAATGTAATAATCCCAGACAAGTATACTCCAAGTACACTCCAGTGGGCTATAGTTGTGGCACCAAAAATGCAATAATCCCGTTTATATTTGTTCAATATTCGATTTTCATACATCAGTTATCAACTAACAACATGAATCAATTTTGACACATTGTCTACAACACTGTTTGATGATGAGATCTTATAACATCAAAGTAGATGGTCAAAATATATAATATTTGATCTTTTTTTTAATAAATATAGTCAATAGTTGATTTTTTCTATTCTACGCTCAATGCAATGAAGAAAGTATGAGTTTGTGAGCCGAGTAAGAAATATTTATATTGGAGGATAGTTGTGAAAATTTGATTGTCAAAATTTCAGCAGATTCGCTCTATTTCAATTCGACGGGTTTTAACCCAAGTATAGATTGATCAAAATCTGAATCTGTTCGTTTTCTTTTTAAGAATACAAATTACATCAATATCATAAAATTTGAAATCTATTTAAGAACAAACAAATTACAAATAATAATAACTACCAATAACTAGTATTAACACTAAAGGAAAAGTTACATTAGTGAGAGTTGAACCTAAGGCCTCTTAGTGATGGGTATTAGACATTATAGTTTGTATATTGGGCCTTTTTGTATTTTTTATTAGTATAGGGATTAATTCTGATATTTTCTTTGTTAAGCCGCCTTAGTTGCCTATAAATACAGGTTGTATGTTGTTTGTTCAATACACTTTTTCCTTTTATTTTAATTCAAATTCTGGAAATAAAATTTGCTCTCAATGAAAGATTTTTCCTTTACATGTAAATTTTTCTTTCTTGCTTTCACATTGTTCTTCAATTTCAAATCAATTCATCCAAATTTAACATGGTATCAGAGCATTAATTTTTGTTGATCAAACTCTGATTCTCTCTGCGTATTCATCGCTTCCATCTGGCATAATCCTAATATGTATCTTCTTCATCTATTCGTAAGTTTTGTTCTTCTCTGGCTTTATGATTCTCCAAGCCTCATCATCCCTTCTTCAGTCTGCTCTTCGAGATTGTTTTTTTCCTTTCTGGTTTCCTTGTATTGGTCCCAAAGTGGTTACAATGAGGTCTAGAGAGAGGGGGTGAATAGATCTCTGAACCTTAAAAAAACTTTTTCTCTCTTTTTCTGTAAGACGAGTTCGCTTAAGGGTAAGATGACCAAGCTGATTTTGCATTAAGCTGATCAACAGAGTAGACTACTTAGCTGATTTAGCTTATCAAGCGTATATAATCAGAGTTTCAAACAATGATATAGCGGATATGTATGTGTATTTTTAAAACAATGTTTCCAACTCAATTCAAACTTTAAAGCACAAGGAAGATTTTACTCCAAGTTATAAATTCCTCAAAATTTAAAAGACTCTTCTTTTGAAGTATTTACATAGCTTATGAAATATGCAATGCAAGACAAGTAAAATAAATAACACAAGGAATTTTATAGTGGTTCGGCATGAACAAATCCTCTTAGCCCACTCTTCTAAATCAAACAAATTTAGGTTCCACTAGAAACACAAAGTAACTAGTACTTGAGCTTTTACGACATATGACAAGCCTCAAGTCGAACACTCAGTTCCCAGGTAGATCACTAAGAAAAACCTACTCTAAAGCACTCAGCTAAATAACACTTAAGCTTTACAACAAATGATAAGCATTAAGTAAGAACACTCAGTTCATTCTCGAAAAATCACTCAGATTAACCTTGCTCTTTTAATATAGGAAATCACTCAGAAGACGTATACTACGAAATTATATCACTCACAAAGATGGATATAAACTCCTTCAATTCTCAGTTGAATGTCACTCAGTCATACAAGAGTTTGATCTTGTTCTTCAACAAATAGCTTCGTTAACAGATGACTTCGCTTGTCATCTGACGACACAACTGATGGATTCTTGCTCTAAAGATGTGATCTTGAAATGTGCAAGTCTCTTTTCAATCTTCAGTCCCTGGTCTATTTATACTCGTGGATTTGAAATTCTGCCCGTTGAAGATAGGCGAAATTATATTTTAATCCCGAGCAGCGGTCTTCTTCTCTACGGCAGCTTTTGCAGACTGTTCACTGTAATTTCTGCTGTACGGATCTGATCATTGTGTCAGTCGCATTTAATGCACTCAGCTTGTTACCGTTGATGAGCTTACTGACCGACTTCACTTAGCTGATGGGATCACTCTGCTGATTCAAGACTGAACACATCTATCATGACTCGGCTGATAGTAACCAATCTGATCTTACTGATCTGATATTACCACTTAGCTGATTTGGTTACTTAGCTTCCAGACCGTGAGAGATGTTTACTAAGCTTTTCGGTTCTTAGTTGATGACTTCCTTTTTAACATTTTTGTCATCTTCAAAACCTTCTACTCAATTCTTAACTCAACTGATAAGATCACTTAGCTGTTCTTGAATTAATAATTTCTTCCAACAACTTTCCCTTTTTCTTTCTTATATCTTCCCTTCCAGTTTTTCCTTTCAATATTAAGTCTCCAAATTCATTCAAGAATCACTACTCCAGTTCAAGATTCCTTTATTTCGAATTCAAGAACAATTTAGAATCAATCTTCACCCGTTGCATATTCTTCCTTCTGATCAAAAGAAGTGTTTTCCAATCAATTCCTTCTTGATTTTTCTTCAAGAAGCACCATGTCTACTAAGTTATTTTTTTTGTCTCAGAGACCAATTTTCTCTCTTTTCCGCTATTGATTTCTTTTTTAAGTTCTTCCTCACTCATTCATGGTGATTCAACACTAGTTTCAGTAGAAAATTCAATCTTCATTTGCAAATTAAGTTCTCTCAATAAATCTTTTACTTTCTTCTTTAATCTTCATCTCTCAACATTCAATTAGTCTTCTTGCTGCAAGTTCTGTTTCTTTCTCTCTCTTTTTTCTGCTATATTCAATCAATTATAATAAATCAATCTCCGGCCATCATCTCCCGCAATGATGGCAAACTTGCACTTCTCTCGATTCACATATTCATCAAGGAATTTTTTTTATTACAGTTCTTCAATTATGCCTTTGTCATCTGCTATATTCATAATTTTCCTTGTTCAGTTTCTGTTTTTCGTCAATATCTCCGATGATCTTCTCCGGCATGATCACTTATCAAATCAACATCATTCATATGAAATTTCTCTATTAATATCCAAATAATTCATCTTACTCGTCTCCGGTGGGTTTCATCTCAAGAAATTCAGTCTGGGTTTCATCTTAATAGCGTGTTTCTATTTCCAGCAAAGAGACACAATATATTCATCTCTCAATAAAACAACAATCTTCTGCTGCTTATTCTTCAATTCTTATTCAGTAATCCAACATCAATCTAGTCCAGATTCATATCATCATATTCTCTCTTTCACTTTCAGCAATTCTGTTCATTATCTAAGTATCATATCCTCATATATCAATCTCTTTTCAGCAATTATGTTCATGCAATTGCTTCGATCTTTATGATAATCCAATTTTCAATATCGGTTTCTTTGGATTTGTCTTTTCCAATCACCAGTTCATCTATCTAGATTCACGAAATTTATATGGTTCATATCCGGTTTCATACTATTCAAGATTCATCTCTACACTTGTTGCCGATTTTATCTCAATTGTCATTTGGTTCGTTTATTTCCAAGTTGTCCATTAAGGATGCTTAATGTCCAGCTTGCGGGGGCATATTTAGACATTATAGTTTGTATATTGGTCCTTTTTGTATATGTTATTAGTATAGGGATTAATTCTGATATTTTCCTTGTTAAGCCGCCTTAGTTGCCTTTAAGTATAGGTTGTATGTTGTTTGTTCACTTTTTTCTTTTATTGTAATTCAAATTCTGTAAATCAAATTTGCTCTCAATGAAAGATTTTTCCTTTTCCTGTAAATTTTTCTTTCTTGCTTTCACATTGTTCTTCAATTTCAAATTAATTCCTCCAGATTTAACAATGGGACTTAATCCGTAGCGCCTTACAAATAAGCTACGACATTGACAAAAAAACCTAGATTTGTTACGGATCTGACTTTAAACAATTAACAAGTCTATATATATATATATGATTCGAATAACATATTTCACAACTTTCCAAGTGGGAAAACAACAGAAAAAAAACAGGAAATCTGAGAGACCAATTAGTATTAAATATCACAAAGTAGCATAACTCATATATAATCAATTGAAATGTAGGGATGCATTTGAACGTGGTGTGTTGCTACTAAGACAAGGGTTGGTCAACATTGTGCATTTAATGAATCCCAGTGATCAGTGAATATGGCCCCTTCCTAATAACAAAACAATCGTATGAACTTCAATTCAAAATGGACATTTCACTATACAAACAAAACTTGAAGAAAAATTTCAGATCAATCTAGCCCCATATCAACAAGGTACAGCTAGGGCAAAGGCCCTTGGCATGCCTCCTCCATAACCTATGTCTTCAGCCCATACCAAATGATAGGATTGGAATTGGACGTACCCACGAAATTGTTTGTTGGGTCAATGATTAGAGTTTATTTAATAAATGTAAGGACTCGTTTGTTTGACGGGAATGGAATATAAATTTGGTAATTTAATTTCAAGGAATTTAATTTCCATAAATATTATTACATTATAACGTTTGGATAACACTCGGAATTTGACCAAGGAAATTAGACAAATTCCTTTTCGGGCGTTTGGTAACAATGAGAAATGGAATCCATATTTATAAATATCACTACAAGAAAAACAGCTTTTTCCGACGGATTTTCCGAAAAATCCGTCGGAAAAAGTGGCGTCGGAAATTTCCGATGGATTTTTTCGACGGATATTTTCCGACAGCCAAATTCGTCGGAAATTCCGTCGGAAGGTTTTCCAATGGAAAATTTCCGACGCACAAATCCATCAAAAAATCTTCCTACGGAAAACTCATCCGTCGAAAATTTCATTTTATTTCACTTTTTTTTATTATTTCCGACGGATAAAATCTGTCGAAAAATATTAATTTTTTAATTTTTTAAAACTTTTCCGACGGATCGGAAAATGTAAAAAAAATAATTTTTTTTTTCTTATTTTTCTCCCAATAAAAAAACATGTATATTGTTTAAATAATAAAAGAAATAATCAAAACATAGAAATTAAACAATTCATAATTATAAAAACAAAATGTACTTATAAAGGGCATGGGCCCATTGAAACATTGAACTTCTATCATATTTACAAAAACACACTTTTTAGCTACTATGTCCATTACACTTCTGTCCATTATACCCTTCCACAAACTTCATTGTTTCATTCAAGCCTTTTCCACACCATTTGATCCATATCCATCCATTTGATCTAGACAACAATGCGTAATGTTATCATACAAAGAAGTCGCAATAACTTATGCATAATCAAATAAATAATAAGCGTGGAAGATTTCCCTTAGGCCAACAATTTAAAATACATAAAAGTTCACATCAATCCTAGATTAAAAACAAAGAAGAAACTAACATAGTTTTGCATTGGGGTGCATTGGTTAATTAAATTTTGACCATGATCAGAGTTTGAGTCCTTAACAAGGAAATCATTGCCACATAACCATTTTGTTATCATTCTAACTAAAACTACTAAATTGATATATGAACCATGTCAACTGAATTATCTATTTCTATGATTTCTAGCAATAGGTCATACCAACTATCTTGTTAGTTTTTGACATACGACATGTTTCCAACAATATAACAACCTTGAAAAGAACGCATATATTGATGTATACAAACAATATCATTACAGTAGCACTCATAGAAGCTTAAGAAGTGAGATCATTGTGAAAAAGTAAAAAACTAAACCAAGTAATCAAGCTTGAGCATTATATACAATAAGTTCAAATCTTCCAACAAATCATTTCCTCAAACTTAAATATAAAAAACAATCAAACCCATTTGATTAATTTCTAGAAAACCAAGCATTTTTAAGATGACACCAAGCAATAAACCATTAGATTATGAAAGAGAAAGCCAGAACTCATAAAGAAACATAAAACACGCCATAAACACTTACATAGAGTCAGTAGAACATAGTTAGACTGCATAGGCCTCGAACTCTCCTCTTCTCAATCCTTTTTGCCGCTCACTGCAATTAAATGGTAAACAGTGAGACAAAAGGGCAAGATGGATATGGCTCATCTCTCACCCCATTTCCATTAAAAATATCACAACTCATCAAAGACTTTTATCAAATCATTAATCACTTGCTTTTTCAGATTAATAATCAATTGAAGCAATAAAACAACATAGCAATAGTATATACTTCTACAACGCATTTCTTGATACAATCAGTAACAATTCTCAAAAATCTCAAATTTCTCATCCAAACTCAATCCCATTACCAAGATTACTACTTTTAGCAATCTATACTCATCATCAAACATAAAAATCTCAGTTAAACTTGAATCCACCTAATATCAGAACACGTTACACATATATGGTTACAAAATAAAGAAAGAAAGTAAAGAAGTTTGCACAAAACATAGGTTAAATTTCAAAAAACAACATTATGTAACATTATATATCTCTCTGTGAAAGCAAACAAGAAAATGTTGATATACATAAGCACAATTTAATCTAAGAGAACAAGAAATTAAACTATAAACCTTAATACATAACTAACTTTAGGGCCATATCTAGCCATGGAATTTCACTTTTGTTCCTTCTCACAAGTATTTACACTAATTATAAATCAATTCCTAAATAGCTTGACTATATTAATGTCCATTTGATTAATTTTACCTAACACCCCACTCCACCAAATTCCTTCAATTCTCAATCAATGCTCATCTTATGCAAATGCAGAAATTTAAGAACTTCATACCTAGTAGAAAAAAAAGTTAACATTCACAAATCATTGTACATTCATAGAAAACAAGGAATTGAAGCAAAACACTCATTTTCATCAACTTAAAAAGGAAATCAACCATTACATAACAACAAATCACCAATACAATAACTCCACAATTAATTCACATGCACACATTAACTAAAAATTTAGCCACATGAACAAATTAAATCAAGATAAAAGAGACTCTCACAAATTTCAATTAGGGTTGGGCTAAGGGTTTCAATTGGCACGGTGGTGGTGCGGTTCCGGAGTGGTGGCAGGTTGAGGCGACTTTCGTGGCTGTGCGAGACGGTGGTGGGTGAGACCTGAACCAGCACTGCGGGCTGTGAGAGGCGGTGGTGATGAGTTGTTGTGAACGACGCGGTGGTGGTGGTTTGGTCGTGAAGGATGGCTGCGGGATCAGACGGTGGTGTGTGGTTGTGCGACGCGGTGGTGGGTGGGGCGTGAAGGAAGTGGTTGCGCACGGGAGGCGGTAGTGGTGCGGGGTTGTGCAAGAAGATGGTGGTGAGTGGTTGTTCCAGGCGTTGGTGAGTGGGAGAGAGAGGAAGAGCTGCGGGTGGGAAAGATAGAGGAAGAGCTGCGGGTTTGATGAAGCGAGGAAAAAAGAGTAATGAAATTAGGGCTTTATGCCCTAAGTCGTTAGTTAATTTTAAAAAAATCATTTAAATTTTTTTTTTACCATAAATCATTAATTATTATTAATATTTTTTAAATTAACTAGTCAAATTATTGCATAAAATTGATGAAATTAAGAAATAATTAATCTTATTAAATGGTTAAATTGAATGAAAATACCTGTTAAATTAATAAAAAAAGGTTTAAATGAAATCAAATTGATGGAAAACGAGTTATGTACATTGAGGTTATAATCCTCAGTCAGTTCAATCGATTCTCGATTTATAATGTTAATTGACCAATTGTTAACCTTAGGGTTATGAAATTGATGTTATTCGAAATCAAATCGATACTTGGCTCAGAATTAATTAATTAGTCGTTATTTCAAAATTATTGACTATATTGTTATGTACATTGAGGTTATTCACAATCAGATCGATCGATTCTCAATTTGTAACTTTAATTGGCCAATTGTTAGCCTTAAGGTTATGTACATTGATGTTATTCGAAATCAAATCGATAGTTGACTCGAAATTACTTAATTAGTCATTTATTTAAACTTGTTGACTATATGGTTATGTACATTGATGTTATTCGCAATTAAATCGATCGATTCTCAATTTGTAACGTTAACGACTAAAGTCAACATTGTTGACCTTATGGTTATGTACATTGAGGTTATTCGAAATCAAATTGATATATGGCTCGAAATTATTTACTTAGTCATTAATTTAAAAGTGTTGACTATATGGTCATGTACATTGAGGTTATTCGCAATCAAATCGATCGATTATCAATTTGTAACGTTAATTGATCAATTGTTGACCTAAAGGTTATGTACATTGAGGTTATTCTAAATTAAACCGATAATTGACTCGAAATTACTTAATTAGTCATTAATTCGAACTTTTTAACTATATAGTTATGTACATTGAGGTTATTCGCAATCAGATCAATCGATTCTCGATTTGTAACGTTAATTGACCAAAGTCAACATTGTTGACATTAGGTACATTGATGTTATTCGAAATTAAATCGATATATGGCTCAAAATTATTTACTTAATCACTATATGGTTATGTACATTGAAGTAATTCGCAGTCAGATCGATCATTTCTCGATTTGTAACGTTACTTGACCAAGAACGGTTTGAATTAATCAAATTATTGGAAAATGGAATATATTGGAAAAAACGGTTTAAATCGATGAAAATTGGTGGAAAACGAGTTAATCAATCAAGAAGGGTTTAAGTCGATGAAATTTGTGAAAAACGGGTTAAGTCGAAGAAAGTTATTTTCATTTATTTTTTTCCGATGATTTAATCTTTATAATTTATAATTTATTTATTTTTAATTATTTCTAACAGGTTAATTTTGTCGGAAAATAATTATTATTTTTTATTTATTTTTTAGTTATTTTTCGACTTAATTAATCCGTCGGAAATAATTTATTTTCTTATTTTTTGTATTTTAAATATTTCCGACGGATTTAATCCGTCGAAAATAATTAATATATTTTTATTTATTTTTCGACGGATAGTTTCCGTCGGAAAATAATTAATATATTTTTATTTATTTTCCGACGAAAAACAAATTTTTATTTTTTTTTTATTTTTTTCGGAAACTTATTAATCATTTTTTGTTTTTTATTATTATTTTTCCGACGGATTAAATCCGTCGGAAATTTAATTATTTTAGTTTTTTATTAAATTTTATTGTCTTTTCCGACGGAGTTCAAACTCCGTCGGATTTTTCCGACGAATTTTAGTCCGTTGGAAAATCCGTCGGAAAATTCCAACGGATTTTTGTTCGTTGGAAAATCCGTCGGAAGTTCCGATGGATTTTTTTCCATCGGAAAATCCGTCGGAAATTTCCGACGGATTCTTGTCCATCGGAAATTTTCCGTCGAAAAATCCTTTTTTTTTGTAGATACGAGAATACCCCTATGCATTTATTATGTAATTACTAAAGTACCCCATGCTTTTTTCAAACAACATCCATGTATCATTGGCACCATCAATTTACATGCTATCACTTTCTTCCGGTTACAGACATTTCCAATTTGTCCATCGCAATATTGATACCAAATTCAATTCACAAAATAGAGTTCAAAACAAGCATCCAGTAATGAGTGCTAGTATATTGAATTGGGTATGACCATGGCGCATCCAGTATTGAATTGGGTATGACCATGGCGCACAAACTATATGCACAATTTTTATATATATTATTTTACAATAGATTTAAAACATCAATACAATTATATAAATCCATGTGAAATTTAAACATATGATTCCAATATATAATTATTGGAGAATGAAAAGACCCCAAATTTAAACATATGATTCCAATATATACCTATTGGAGAATAAAAAGACCCCGTGGAATAAAAGATAAATGGCTATGGTGAGAAAAAAAAGTTGTGAGAGAGAAGAAGGAAAAACGTGTGGAAGAAAAAATTGAGGCAATAATGTCTTTCCTCATTATCATATTGGAGAAGAAAAAGAACCCATAGAATAAAAGACAAATTACTATGGTGAGAAAGAAAATTTGTGGGGATTATTGCATTTTTGGTGCCACAACTAAAGCTAACTGGTGTTTCTACCCCGAAACATTTCGGACTGGCACATTTGGTGACACAACTTCAACATAAAATTACTTCTTCATTCATAATTGCAAACTCCCGGACTACATGTTGTCTTCCTTTAGATGAAAAAGTTCTTGGTTCTTTTTTCCCAAATCACAATAGCTACTATGTCCATTGTCAAACATATTAAAGAAAATCATTGTTATTGTAATAGGTATATTCGGTTATGAAAATAGTAATATATAGCAAATGTGAAATAAAAAACCTATTAGTTCATTACCAGCTGAAGCTTTTTCCAAATCACGGAACTTTGTAAATCATGTCTTTAACAATGAACGAGAAATTGCAGCGGTAGTCTCCTTATGGAAAATTGTGCTCCAGTTAATTGTCCATTGTATGGATAATTAAAAAATTTATACCTATCTTCCAGAGGCTTAACTTTACCATTACTTATGACGTAAGTAGCAGACACATGAAACTCATCTGTAAACATATCTATATATGAACCATACATAGTTGCCATGACTTTTTGCCCCCTGTATTGCACATAAAATTGGGAGAAAGTATTTGGGTCCATTTGTATAAAACATATATATAATCATGATAAATAAGAATGCAATTTTGTTATAAAGAAATATGTGGTCGTCCATAAAAACAAGCCTTTGATGGCGTGCCCCTTCAGAATTTGATATTCTCGACTGTGTTTTCTCATGAACAATGACTTTGACACCCCATTTTTGGACTTTCGGAGTATCACATATGTGCTTCATTTCATTCAACATCTACATTGTATACATGATGAAAAATAATGCATAGTTAGGAAATGATTTGTAAACCTTCAAGTACCACAACTTTCTAAATATTCAAGATTGTACATAACAGAGACAAAGGACATATACAAAGTCAAGCAATTAGGCAGTCATTCAGTTTAAAGAAATGCATCATGTATGAAAGTAATATAAAAGCAGTATAAACACCTTCAAACAAAATAAAAATATCTTCATATAATATATTTTTGGTAAAATCTATGGTGCCTGCACTTTTGAAGTCAGGATGAATGAGAATTTTCACTGTCGATGATGTACGAACCCTAGAGAGACCAACATATAATTGGCCATGTGAGAAAACTGGTTCTTTTAAATATAATCCCACCATATATAATGTTTGACCTTGTGTTTTATTAATTGTCATTGCATTGATTTGTGCAACATCATTTTTTGGAACTAATATAGCTCTATTAATCGGAGAATATGGATCTGCTTGAAAAGATCCATCGAAGGATATACATTCTCAATTAGAACATCAAGAGAAGTAACAGCGTCTACAAAAGGAATAAGCATGGCATTAGGAATGCGAATATCATCATCGAATACGAAATGAAGTTGTTCATTACCCAACTTCAATAAAAAACTTGTAAAATATGGATCCTCTTTGGCTCTCATGTTTTCATTTAGTCTAAGACACGTAACATGTGACCAAATTTTAGAACTAACAATACTTGCTGCAATCATATTTTGCCACGTTCCATGCGCAATTATTGGAAGAGTTTATCGGAAATCCCCACCAAATAGGACAACTTTGCCTCCGAATAAATTTTTATTCCCACATAAATCTTGAATCAAATTGTTGAGAGCCTCAATTGAATGTCGATTCTCTATAGATGCATTATCCCATATTATTAGGCCAGCTTCAACTATCATTTTAGCCAGTTTGCTTTGCTTGCTAACTTTCCCTATTTTTTTGTCATCTAAATCCATTGACAACTTGAACCTAGAGTGAGTTGTACATCCACCAGGCAAAAGCAAAGCAGCAACACTAAAACTTGCAACGGCTAATGCTATACCATCAGTTGAGCATATTTTAGCAAGTAAAACACGGTATAAAAAAGTCTTATTTGTGCCTCCCGACCCATCTACAAAAAAATAATCCAGGTTTGCCTCTATAGACTCGATCTAATATAATCTTATTAGCAGAGTATTGTTCCATATTAAGCTTGTTTATGGATAATAAATCTTCTTCGGAAACAACTATGGAGCACTATGCTCATAGTCTTTGCTACTCTTATTCCGAATTAATGGATAGTTAAAAGCAAACCTAATAGGAAAATCCAGAATTGTTTTATCCATAGAAGTTAAAACCAGCTCAATAGCATCCACTATTTTACAAAGTACTTGAGCATCCGTAACGCCTTCTACACGAGAGAAATCTTCTGACATTGACGTATAATATTTATCCCATAATACTTGCATGTCTGCATTTATTCCATACACATGTAACATGGCAAATAATACTCTGAGGCAATGTGGCATTTCAAAACTTGCAGCCTCACTCATACATAAGTCTATATATTGATCAGACTGAAGTAGACTCCTACGGAATGTGTTGTACTTAAAGGAAACAATATTTTAGGACAGTGTTTGAGAAAATAGCCACGTGACTGTGTTTTTATGGAAATCGACAAAAGGTCAACAAATAATTTAATGATCTTAGGAATAGGATAAACATTCAAGGTAACTTTAGACAAATGAGACAGGAAGGGAGTGAGTTGAGACAATTTAGTTGATACTATATAGGAAAATTTACATAGACACCCCAACAACAGGCCTAATTACAGAAACTTACCCCCTATTTCAGTAATTACCAAGACATCCTCTCTGACAAAATCATATTACAAGGATACCCCTTACGAGTCAATGTTAGATGGTTCATGATGACGTCATCTATTTTTTAATGTTTTTCCAAAGTAGTGATTGAGAATTGTCGAAGTCAAATTTATGTGAGATTGTAGTTTGGAGAAAATAATTATATTTTAAGAAATTGAGTCTTATTTTGAGACATTTTGATGAATAAATAAAAGTAAGATATATGGAACATATAAATGAAGTTTTAAGCTATTAAGTTATCATATGAGATAAGCATTATTATCAAAAAATAAAATAAAAAATACACGAAAGCACGTCTTAAACTATTACATCTCCAATTAAAGCAAACTACCTTACATTGACTCCATTCAACCTTGTCCTATTTTAGTGCATAACTAGACTATAAAATACTTCCAAATAGATCAAATATTCGCACTTCACTTTAACTATATAACCATTAGTAATAAATTAAAATAAACGAAGTATTACATTACGAAACAATTCCTGCATTTCCCGCCAAGATCAAGTACTTGTCCTTCCTCGTAAGCTTCGTGCAACTAAATCCCAACTCCTTGGCAATCTCACTTTGCACTAAATTGGCCACCTTAAACTTTATATTTTCACAATCATCAATACTTTCATTCACACCACCTCGTACCATATCTAGAAAATGCGCCGAGTAGCTAGGATATGGATTCATAAGAAAGAAGAAAGGATCAAGACACTTGAATCCCCGCGCGGTTGTGCCATAAAACATACTAACATGACAATCCATGGCCACTGGCACAATTCTTTCACTTATTTCTGAAAACAAAGGACTGAATCTCAACAGATAAGGCTCCCTGCAAGTCGTGCCCTCAGGGCAAACGACAAGGTCCCCTTGACTCAGTGACTCGTGCATCAACTCAGCATCTTGATCTTTATTCCTTGTTAATCTTACAGTTTTTATCGGTGATAATTTCTCCGAAACTTTGCTTACACTGTAAGTTAACGCAGTTAATGAAGGATCGTTTAAAATGAGGGAGACTATTACTGGATCGAGTAGTGTTCTATGATTGCACACGTATAAGACTCCGTTTTTCTTTTCGTTTGAGGATGAGACGATGTTGTTGGATTTGAAACCTCGAAGTCGGAGTCCGGTGAAGTGCATAACGAGATAATACATAGGATAGGAAGATGGCATCGCTATAATAATTCTAAAAATGGCAAGAATGAATCCGAAAGGGAGCCACATGAACATGGCTAACGTAGCCAAATAAGTTGGCGTGAAAGCCAATCTTCCGTCATGAAAAACAAGTGGCTTGTGGTATAAATCCTTTGGTAGTTGATGCCAATCCCTTTTCTCTTTTTCAGTGACCAAGTAAATCTCCTGTTACAATAATAATAATAATAAATATATATCAGCATCAAGATAAAAGGAAACAATTTTTTATATTTATTTTTAGTTTCTTTTACTTCTATTTTTTTCATAGTAGAAAAAAAAAAGGTAAAGGGGAACAATTTTAGTGAAATGCAATAATCTTCCCTCTAAAGATTCCAAATGCCCAAAAATCACATTTGCTAATTTTTTAGCGAGAAACCCCTGTATTTTTCTTATTAACGCACTGCATATTATTTGAATATTCTCTTTGACAGTTTTAAAATGATCAAAATACCATTTGGTTCCGTTTGGTTTACTTAACTTATAAGTATAGACTCCCCCTTTTAACGAAAGTTCAATATTAAATACACAATCTAGCCCTATTTGGGTATAGAGGAGATTGCATTTCATTCCAAAAAATTCATTTCTTTGTATAATAATAATGTATGTAAACAATAAATTCATCAAATATGAAGAAAAAAAAATTACCTTGCAATTGAAAAACAATGGACAATCAAAAAACTTCTTGAAGCTACTTATTCCAATTGCATTTGAAGATGAGTCCACCACTTGAAATGAGTTAACATCACTTCTTTCTCCCATTAATCCCACATAGTACCCACAAAATACTTTCAATTCTCTACCAACAACAATGTCTATATCCAAATAATCAATTAAAAAAACTTCCACCATAACTCGAGGCAAATCAGTAACGGCCACTTTTTTCTTACATCTCCTTAAAACCTCAAAACTTTCTTTGCCAACATCTTCTAAAAAGAATTTAGGCAAAACTGCTCTTCCTTCTCTAAATTTGTCTTTTTTCAGACCAAGAAAGCAAATCATTACCATGGCTTTGATTGTGAAATCGTCGTTGCAAAGAGTGATGAAAGGGTAAAAAAGGAAGAGAATTAGAGCCCTTATTAGGCCACCAGCTTCAAAAGCTACTAGCATGAAATAAGGAAACAGAGATGGGGATTTTAATAATGTTTTTTCTAGATGGAAGATTATAGTTTGGTTTTCAAGGCCTTGTTTGTGTGCAAGAAATTGGAATTTTGGAAATTTTAGATGGGATGTGGCAAAGGAGTTAGTTCTGTGGAGATTTTTGAGGATGATTCTTTTTGGGATTTTGTAGAACAAAATGGAGAAAAACAGAGTAAGTGTTTTGAGAGAAAATAACTTGATTGCCATGTTGTGAATTTGCATGGTTAAGAAGTATGATTGTGATGGTCCTATTTATAGACATGATTGGATAGTGAGTTTTTTATTTGGTAGTTAAATTTTGGTCAAAAGTAACACGAAATTGAAAGAGTCAAAATCACACAAAAGTTGGAGAGTTATTAATTTTTATATCATTTATATTTGTTTCATGTTTAATGGGGTTAATACAAGCACTAACGACATTTAATTGCGATTTGTCTCACATCCGAGTCTCCATCACAGGACATTGTTGTCAAAAATTTCGGAATTGAGCACTTTAACTTGAGTCTTATAACACTTGTAGGAACTCAAGCACAACTACTTATTCCAAAAATTAATTAATGCTAGTACATTGTAATTCAGCTTTAATTCAGCTCCGGCCCCGGCCCGCCCCTAGCCGCTGGAGACGGCTTCCATTCCCACCCCCGAGCCCGCCCCGACCCCGGCCATCTCCATTGGAGATGGCTTTAGTAATGGGTAGTGGAATTGAATAGTATGAATCCACCTTCTAAGTGTCATACTCTTATAACAAAATTTACATTGAAAATTGTATATTTTTAGCTCATATATGAACTTAATGCATTTGCCAACAAAAGAATGAATCAATAATTTGATTTTATTATGATTTCATTAAATCAATTTCGTCGACCGATTAATATGTTACAATTATTAACATATAAGCTGAGTTGATATTATAGTTCTTTGAATATTTTATGAAAAATTCCACTTTGCTCCCTCACCTTTGAAAGGTTTTTTTTCCACTTAATCCCATCAGCTATTAAATACATATATCACAGACAACCCCCTAAGATGTAAAAATCTAGAATCTAACAGAATATTCCGTTCAGCTCTAATGATGTGACTTTGAACTTTTTCCCATTTTGTCACCCAATCTTTGAATGTTTTCCTACTTCACCACCCAACCTTTGAACGTTTCCGCACTTTGCCACTCAACCTTTGAACATATTCTACCGACGAACGTCCAAAGGTCTTGAAGAGCAAAGTGGGATATTCCCAACATTTTATTTGTATCTATAGATTGAATAGATGAACTACATAATTCTTGGCCGGCCCGGCCCTCCCACTAAGTATTTTAGGCGGTTGTCTAGGGCCCCGAGTGTAGAAGGGCCCCTAATTTTTTTGTATTTGATGTATATTTTATTTTGTAATTGAAATGTAATTTGTTTTTCATATATGATTAGATGATATATAACGACTTAGGAATGTAGACAAAATAGAATCGAACGATGTATTATTCAAATTGTTTCTAATCGAGCTTGAGATTATGTTTAATTAAATAAGACGAGCTCAAAAGAGCTTTAATCGAGTCTGACATATATAACTCCAATTTGAGTAACTTTACATATATTTATATTTAGTTTATCGAGTTGATCTCGAATCATGTTTCTAAGACTATTAAAGTTCAAGTTTGATATGTATAATGAATGTGGTCTAAATCACCTTTTATTGACCAAACTCAAATCAAATATAAAGTGATTTGATTTAATTTTATTAGATTTTGAATTGTTTATCCACTTTGAAGTTCTTTATGTCAACCACATTTTGTAGCAATGTTATAGGAGTATAAAAACTTATATTTAACCATATATTAATTAATTTTTGACAAGTAAAATTCATTTTCTATTAATGTGCATTTATTGTACTCATATAATTACATTTTTCACACTTATAATATTAGTTTGCTGAAAAAAAGTTTTCAAAATTAAGAATTAATGAAAATATATTTACTACTAACTATATAAAAAAATCATGTGTATTTGTCATTTATCAGTATAGAAAAAAGTAGTTGGAAAAAACTAAAACGTATATTAATTAATACTTTTGTATTTTAAAAAATATATAAAAATTAAATTTATTAGCCAATTTTCTTATAATATAGGGCCCCTTTCGCCTAGGGCCTCAAAATATCTAGGGCCGACTTGATTCTTGGGTAATTGAATTGGGTCATCATTCAATTAGCGCTACACATAACGATTGAACTGAAAATGAAAAGCAAGTTATTTATATGCCGACCAAAATAAATGAGAACTTATGCATGAATCTTGAATATTTTGATGAATGTAAGATTTAATTGGGGTTATGGGCAAGTGAAGGTTTCATCATGGGACTAGGACCAGTTCATACATTCGATCGGACCACTTTTGAAAGGTTCAATCCGCGTTTGTGTGTTGTCACGTGAAGAAAGTCAATATGAACAAAAATCAATCAAAATTAGTTTTCTTTGATTGGATAGGGGGTTCAAGGAAATTGGGCTATCCCTTCTGTCTTTTTCTTCCAATATAGAAAATCCGAGACTAGTTCAGCTTTATTAAGTATTCTCACCAAAAAAAAAAAAAGGATTTATAGAGTCGTAATGTTCGTAACAAGAAAAATTGGAAGCTTATGATTGGAAATACAAATACCTAGAAACTTTAATATTTTTAATTAAATTCTAATTTGCGATAAAACCATAAGTACAAAATAGAATTAAAAGGTGAGTTAAAGTGCAATTTTTGGTAAATCATGTGGATAAGGTCAGCACCAAAAAATGGGCCCAAATTCTAGTCTGTTTAGTGTTAATAAATTTCTAAGACCCACATTCGAAGTTTATTGCCCAGTTATATATATAGGCTATTGGCCCACTATTTATAATTAGTTAATTTTCAGCGTGTTGTTACAATAAATTCCTTCCATGCTCCCGCAGACGTAATTAAATCACACTAGGCAAATTAGGTGTGACGAATTCGGTCTAGAAAATGTTAGCAAGGGGATTCGAAATCGGGTCAACGACACCGCGCTCACTTGTTATTATTGTGTGTGTGTGTGTTTTTTTTTTTTTTTTTTTCCCTAAAAAGGGAACCCCCAGGGCCGGTCCTAGACATTCGGGGGCCCTAGGCGAATTCTAAAACCGGGGCCCTATTTTATAAAAAAAAATATACTCAAAATTTTAAAAGAACACATACATATTAAATATTGACATTTTATTCCAAATACATAATTACATGACAAATCCACTCAATATTTTATATTGATTTATTTGTGAATATATTTTTATAATTTTTTAATTTTACAAATATAATTTTAGCGAAAGCTAAATTTATAAGTATATATGAACTGAATGTAATTTCACAGCAAGTATACGCCATTAAATTAATTTTTTTTGTTATCAAGATCAATATTAGTTATTGATAACAATGTTACATCAAAGATTCAGATAATTGTCATAAAGTTAAGTTAAAATTATATTATAAAGAACATTAAAGAAAATTGTGTTCTTTTTAGGGTTAATAAGAAGGAAAAATTCAACAAAACACTTAGAACTAATTTAAAAAAAAAAATTAACAGAATAATTACTACGGAAGAAGAAAAAATGAGGAACAATTATTAAGTTAAAAGATACAATTAACATATACGATAGTGTTGGGTTTCGACCAATCCTCCCATTGTGTAAATTAAAAAAAAATAAAACTAACAATATTTAGGTTTGGGGGGCCAACATTTTTTTGTTGGTTGAACTCAATATTTTTTTAGTATTTTGATAAAATGAAAATAAAAAAGTCAAAATAAAGTAATATAACCAAAAATAATAAAATATAAATATCTCAAAAAAATAGTTTCATTTAAACTGTAATCGATAATGTTTTGTTGAGTACAAAGGGTCTATGATCTTGATCGAGTATGTGTTAAAAGGATCAACAATTTCTTTTTAAAAAAGTATATAGAAGCTACTAATCTAAATAAGAACTCATTTTCGATTACGTTATTAAATTTATTTTTAGCGAAAATTATAACATAAAATGTATATTTCGTATAAAATCTTAAAACTGGAAGAAACAATTATTAAAACAAAAGCAAAAAAGAGGTGTCAAATATATATTAATAGTTAATATTATATAATAATATGTATTAATCATATGCACCTTGAGAAAGAAAAAAGAAACATTAAATAATATAAATTTGATATGTTTGAATGGAGAATCGAACCCAGGTCATAGGGTTAAACATAAACAACTTTACCAATTGTGCTAGTTAAGAATTTTGGTATAATTTAACAATAATTTATTATTAATAATATATATTTGGGGGCCACTATATATATAAAGTTTTGGGGCCCCTTCACACCGGGGGCCCTAGGCACCGGCCCAAGTTGCCTAGCACTTGGGCCGGCACTGGGAACCCCCAGCCGCCAAAAATCACATGAGTATTAAACCACACTAGGCAAACCAGGTGTGACGAGCTCGACCTAGAAAATATTAGCAAGGGGATTCGAAATCGGGTCAACAGACACCGCGCTCACTTGCTCACCAACTAGGCCACCCTTGCAGGTCTGTTATTATTGTTATGTTAAGTGGTTTTCTTATTATAATGCGATTATGAGCTACTAATTCGTCAATTTTTTTATTTATCAACGTAATTGATGATACCTATTCATGTTAGGGGTGTACTTGGTTCTTAAAATCGTACCATAATCTCAAATTTTTACAAGAATTGCAGGATTTTGTATAATAGGGAATCGTAGAAAATATTTTTGGTATGGTATGGATTGTTAAAAATTTATACCCAAAAAAATTATACCTTACCATACTTCCGTATAAATATGTAAATATAAATAGTTTATTTATAAGATAGTTTATATATCAAATTTATAATTACTATTTTACCTAGAAGAGTTCAAGTTCAAGTACAACTCAAATTAAGCCCACTTGACTCGATTATTGAATAAGGTTAAAATTACTCAATTATTAAAGATCTGATAATAAGTTACTAACTGTCCAAAAAAATTATTGAAGTTATCTAATCAGACTACACTCTTTAGGGTCTCTTACAAAGAATTACTGAGGTGAGTTTTCCAGAAAATTATATACTTAAAGTTGTTTTCATTTTCTTGGATCTTTTATACGTTTCCAGTGAAATAATTGAACTATCAGGTTATCAACCATGTTCCTATGACAAGTGCAATTTATTTTTTAAATATTTTTTTTGCCTTTTTTGTTAGTTATAATGATACTATTTATCAATAAAGTTATATGTTAAGCATATTATTTTGTAGAGTTCTTTTTCAGGTTTAGTTCGTGTTTTTTAGACTATATTAAACAAGTATACTCCATGTACTATTGCACAAAAGTATAGTACATTATTTCGTTGAAATAACATGTAGACTAGACAAATTATTATCAAATCGTTTTACCCAATTTTACCTTTTTTGGTAAAGAAAATTGAGATGAAAAAATTATTAAAGAACGCAAAAACCTATTGTACCGAACCGTCAAGTATGGCTCTCGAAAGTCTAGTCCCATTAATTGGTATGATACAAACTATATAGAAAAAATCGAAAAATCATACTATGTACACCCCTATTCATGCAGGCTATATAATACATTACAATTATGAAATTATTATTAATAATATTCTCCCTTCTTATACCATAAATTGGAGGGTAAAAAGCATAAAATCCTTTATGTTTAGGGATACTTGCACAAAATTCACGTATATTAATCATCTTGTATTATCAAAACGTTTGCACTTAGAGGCAGACCCAGACGATTTTCATGGGAGGGGGGAGGGGGGATGGGGGTTGGGGATTTTTGTTTTCATAAAAAACTCGGTTTCATTTCGATGTTTTGATTCAAAACCTAAAAGAAATAAAGTTTTCTTATAATTTTATCTTAGAATAGATGAAAAAAATATATATTGATAACTTTTCTTTTCATATAAATATAGATTTTTAAACACTCAACATAAAATGTTTAAGATGCAATCATAAAATGAGAAAAAAAAAAAGGGACCGTGAAAAAACGTTTGAGAGATTGAAACCACAAAAATAGATGAAAAAAAAATACACAAAATGCATTTTGAGGGATTAAACATAAGACCACCTACACCTAATAAAAGCTCATAATAAAAGCTCAAGCCACTTGACTAAAACCTAATGTATAATGAAACAAATGCAAATCCCAAGAATTGAACACCGGATGAACACCGTATCCCTTACATGACATATGCAATAAATAATGAATGACACCACTTGACGAAGCATCATCTAATGTCAATATAACGTTTTCCCGTCAAAATTAGTAACTAGGTACATCACTCTTGAAGAAGGCATTTGCAACATTAAGTTGTTTTAGATGCCATTTATGACTGATATCAAGAGCAAATATTATTATTATTGTGTACCCAAATATTTTTTTAATATAATTTTTTTATTATTTTATTATTCTTATTCTTATTCTTATTAAAATGGGAGTAGGATAAATTGTGAATTGGAAGTAATTGGTGAGGGGGGCAAAAAAATTATTTTTGGCAACATAGAACTAGGTGTTTTTCAATTTTGGTACCATAGTGTCAATTTTGGTACCAATTCTGACTGGCATTTTCAATTTTGGTACTTCTGGCGTTTTCAATTTTGGTAAATTTTGGTACTTCCAGAAGTATCAAAATTGAAAACGCCAGTCAGAATTGGTACCAAAATTGAAAAACACCTAGTTTTATGGTGCCAAAAATGAATTTTTGCCGCTGCGTAGGCATAACATTTGTTCCAAAAAGGAAAAAGACATTTGGGAGATATTTGCTAAATCAGAAAATAACAAAAATAAAAGTAAACTAATAACTTGAGGTTTATTGTGATTATTCTCACCACAATACTCTATGTTTAGGAAATTACAAAGACCTCTCATCAGGTATTGAATTCATTACGTTGCCCCCTTATTTGAATCTGAATGCACTTGTCGACTGCACTAAAAAAGAAATTGATATTAAAAAAACATGTGAAATTGATGAAAAGAACATGAACTTGGGTTAAATCGATGAAATAAATGGTTGAAGCCAGTTCATAACGGTGCAATTTATGAAATGGGTGAAATTAGTGGAAAAATAGTGAAATCAGTGTGTCACTATGAGATTTTTTTTAATTCTTGATGAAATTAATGGTGCAAGCCAAGGAGGTAAATATAACAAATTAAATATCTCAAGGATAATATGTTAATTTTTTCAAATATGGAAGGTGGTCAACAAAATTACGCTAAACCTACATTTTGACATTTTGACTAATTCCCGTAACTTTAATAAAATTTGGGCCAAATTAGGTAT
Organism: Penstemon newberryi var. newberryi; assembly: GCA_030819805.1. NCBI lineage: Eukaryota > Viridiplantae > Streptophyta > Magnoliopsida > Lamiales > Plantaginaceae > Penstemon > Penstemon newberryi. The sequence continues at coordinate 31,704,464 of JAUALY010000006.1, read as the reverse complement.
TAATCGAACGGGCCAAATCAATCAACGGTCCAACAACGAGCTTTGTCAAGGCCCAGTCTTTTTAACAACCCGAGCCCAACCCGTATTGCTCCATCTTCAAAGTTGCCATCTCCATCCGAGAATTCATTGTATACCAAACCCACCCTAAATCAATATTACCATCCAAGAACCCTAACTGTACATGTTGATATTCCACTATTCAAAAATCTCTTTTTCTTGATCCTTGGCTGCAGCAATATACTTACTGTTTATAGTAACGCACAAATTAAGTTAACCAACTTTACTCAAGTTAACAATCTCAAATCTTTCTTGTTTCGCTTATGAGGTTTTAAGCTTTCTTGCAGCTTCAGATACAACAAAACTGTATTGGTACCTGTACGTGGCATTCTTGTTATTTTTCTGTCTAGACTTAAAAACCTTGATAATTTGCCCAATATAATTGTGAATTTTGCGTCTTGTTGCCATGATTACATAATATTTTTAGAGTTAGAAGCTAAATATATAGTTAATTTTGTGAATGCATTATTTTATGTTAACCTCATTGTGTGTATTATAACACTTTATATTGATTATATATTTTGAATGCTTTTTTCCCTTGCGTTTTCAGATAGTTATGATACTATTGGTATTGTTGAGTTTTATTCCTCTTGCGTTTTTCAGATAGTTAGGGTATTGTTGGTGTTGCTCGAAGCAGGCATGATGTTTGAAGCTCACCAAATCGTAAATTATTTGCATGTTGAACTATGTAATGCCGTATTTTTGGTTGATTTCTTTTATCTGCAAAGAGATACACATTTGTTTATGTAGCTGGAATAAATCCTAACGCAGGAGGATCCGATACAGACAGGGTGTAAGATTGTCTAAATTAGTCTAATAGTAATATATTGTTTAAGTTTGTTTTGATTTTATTGTCAATCTTGAGATTGTTGTTATTGATTTGAGTCAAACGTAAGTTGAGTTCAAATAGGGCTTAAAAAAAAATCAGCTTTTCGTAATTGAACTTGGGTCGATTATTGTATAGTTTTGCTTGATTTTTAGCTTGTCAACATCTACTTTCGATAAATAAAAGAAAGGGTGGACATGTTATTACTGTTTATAACAAGTTCGTCCTTTAAAAAGAAACAAAGCCAATCAGTGAATTTTACCTACCAGGCATTGAACAATGGACATGTTACTAAAATCGGACCGGACCGATCGATCTGACCGGTTCGACCTCGAATCGAAGGCTTGTTCGGTCCGAACACACCCCTAAAACCGGATTCGTTGAAACCCAGACATATTGGATTAAGTAAAGGATCTTGACCAGTTGGACTACAATCAATTTTGTTAACTTTTTTACTACAAATTTATAAATTATAGATTTCTTGTGACCAAATTTATTTATTGATTAGTTTATAATAAATAACTTCAAATTAATATCTTACACATTATCAATAAAAATAATTGTTTTTAGTTTTAGGAAATAATTATTTTTAATTTGTTCTCTTTGAACATAGTTTGAGTATCAAATGATTTTTTTTATTTCTTTTTTTCAACTATATTTTTAGGATAAAGAACCGCAAAACTTGAAAGACACATCGATATATTATGTAAATTGATTTTTTAATATTTTGTCTTTAAAATTAATATATACATAATCATATTCTAAAATTATTAATCTCTTACAATATTGTATTTTTAACTTATACTTATAATCATGATATATTTATATGGACTTCTTAATTAGTCATATATTTATATTATCATTATAATAAACATGAGTTAGATAAATATTATATTGATTTTAATTTAAATATATCTAATTTTTTTTGTATATTTTTAATCAATTACATGATATTGTTTAAATTTTTATGTACATAACATATATTTAAAAAAAATCTATTTTAATAGGAATATATATTTCTTATAACATTTTCTTATATGACGTCATAGCGATTCAACCAGTGGCCCGACCGGTCCAACCAGTAAAATCAGGGGCTAGTCGGCTCACCGATTCCTTGTCCGGTTTGGTTCTGAAAATATTGTGGTCACCCACAAAGTTTCTCGAAATATTACAATTTTTTTTTTAATCAACACTTGAACCAGATAATTGATTTTTTTTTTTAAATGTTACAAGAAATATATATTCCTATTAAAATAGATTTTTTTTTATGTCTTCGGTAGATAGATTGACCTCTATAAAATTTTACTATTTCTTTTTCTATAAGGACATCTAGGTCTACGCCCTAGACCCTATACAATTTAATAACATGAGATCTTGACCCATATTTTATGAGTTATTGATTCTTAATCAAATCTACAGAATGTGAGCAACATATAATTAGAGCCACCAATTTGAAAAAAAAAAATTCTAATTCAGTTTGAATTGAATAAAACATTCGAATAGAGATTTGATTCGTTTTAAAAATATGACTTCAAATATATAAAACGGATGTGGAGTAAGATTGATATAATATGTTCAAAATTAGAATTTGATAATAAATAAGTAATACATATACAAATAGTTTATATTTGTTCAATATTCAATTTTCATACATCAGTTATCAACTAACAACATGAATCAATTTTGACACATTGTCTAATATTTGATTATTTTTTTAATAAATATAGTCAATAGTTGATTTTTTCTATTCTAAGCTCAATGGAATGAAGAAAATATGAGTTTGTGAGCTGAGTAAGAAATATTTATATTAGAGGATAGTTGTGAAAATTTTGATTGTCAAAATTGCAGCAGATCCGTTCTATTTCAATTTGACGGGTTTTAACCCAAGTTTAGATTGATCAAAATCTGAATCTGTTATTTTTTTTTTTAAGAATATAAATTACATCAATATCGTCAAATCCGAAATCTATTTAAGAACAAACAAATTACAAATAATAATAACTACCAAATAACTACCAATAAGCTACGACATTGACAAAAAAAATCTAGATTTGTTACGGATCTGACTTTAAACGATTAACAAGTCTATATATATATGATTCGAATAACATATTTCACAACTTTCCAAGTGGGAAAACAGAAGAAGAAAAAGAAATCTTAGAGACCATTTAGTATTAAATATCACAAAACAATCGTATGAACTTTAATTCAAAATGGACATTTCACTATACAAACAAAACTTGAAGAAAAATTTCAGATCAATCTAGCCCCAGATCGAACGAGGTACATCTAGGGCAGAGGCCCTTGGCATGCCTCCTCCGTAACCTATGTCTTCGGCCCAGACCAAATGATAGGATTGGAATTGGACGTACCCACGAAATTGTTTGTTGGGTCAATGATTAGAGTTTATTTAATAACTGTAAGGACCCGTTTGTTTGACGGGAATGGAATATAAATTTGTTAATCTGATTTCTAGGAATTTGATTTCCAGAAATATTATTACATTATAACGTTTGGATAACACTTGAAATTTGACCAAGGAAATTAGACAAATTCCTTTTCGGGCGTTTGGTAACAATGAGAAATGTAATCCATATTTATAAAATTTACGAGAATACCCCTATGCATTTATTATGTAGTTACCAAAGTACCCCATGCTTTTTTCAAACAACATCCGTATATCATTGACACCATCAATTTACATGCTATCACTTTCTTCCAGTTACAGACATTTCAAATTTGTCCATCCCAATATTAATACCCAATTCAATTCACAAAATAGAGAGCATCCAGTAATGAGTGCTAGTATATTGAATTGGGTGACCATGGCGCATAAACTATATGCACAATTTTTATATATATATTATTTTATAATAGATTCAAAACATCAATATACCTATTGGAGAACAAAAAGACCCCGTAGAATAAAAGACAAATGGCTATGGTGAGAAAGAAAATTTGTGAGAGAGAAGAAGGAAAAACGTGTGGAAGAAAAAAATTGGGGCAATAATGTCTTTCCTCATTATACCTATTGGAGAAGAAAAATAACCCATGGAATAAAAGACAAATGGCTATGGTGAGAAAGAAAATTTGTGGGGATTATTGTATTTTTGGTGCCACAATTAAAGCTCACTGGCGTTTCTATCCCGAAACTTTTCGGGCTGGCACATTTGGTGCCACAACTTCAACATCAGTGGCAATTTTGGTGCCAATTGAGGCCCAATTTCAAAATCGACCCGAAATTTCCTCATATGCGGGCCATGTGACATGAAAATTGGGGATTTTGACCATTCAACGTCTTTTTCATTTAAAAAAGATTGTTTCCATCCACCAAGAACTAGGCTACTTGAATGTTTTTATTTGGGGAAGAAGAAGAAGGTGGGTAATAATTTAATAGGTTAAGGGAATGTTTGGTGAATTTTATAGGAAAAATTAGGATTTTGAATTTTAGTATTTTCTTTTTTAATGAAAAAGGCATTGAATGGTCAAAATCTCCATTTTTCATGTCACATGGCCCGCAAATGGGGGGATTTCGGGCCAATTTTGAAATTGGGCCTCAATTGACACCAAAATTGCCACTGATGTTGAAGTTGTGGTACCAAATGTGCCGGTCCGAAAAGTTACGGGGTTGAAACGCCAGTGAACTATAGTGGCACAAAAAATGCAGTAATCCCAAAATTTGTGAGAGAGGAGATGAAGAAAAAATGTGTAGAAAAAAAAAATGGGGCAAGAATGTCTTTTCTATTGAGTATCAAATCCCTTAGGAAATGAATCATAATACATAGAAAAGATGGGTTTCATGTTCCTTCATTTTTCTTGCAAGATTTCTAGTTTTAAGGAATATATTTCCTTTTCCAAAATCTGAAAATTCTAACCAAACGTAATTACTTGATATCAAGTAATCATATTGCCAAATATTATGTCATTCCTGAGTAAACAAACGGATTCTAATATGTATTATTTAACATTAAAGACTATTGTAAGAAGGGTCGAGCTTACACTATTTGGGGCCCTAGGCGAAGTTTAAAACCAGGGCCCTATATTGCAAAATAAAAGTTATGTAAATTTTATTTTTCTTACTTTATCATATGCAAACGTGTTTATTAAAATATTTGTATTCTAATTTTTCTAACATATGTTTTTCTATAGATAAAATAGTCAATTCACTTAATCTTTCTTGTGACATAGTTGATCGTAAGTAGGTCTTTATCAATTAAAATTTCAAAAAACTTCTGTCAACGGAAACAACTGTTGCAGGTATAGTGAATATTACTCTATAGCAAGTACACGTTTATTGATAAGAATCAAATATTTTTATATAATTAAGAATATCGATCGGCTTAGATATATAGACATACATAATTTTTGATAAAAAATTTAGTTCAATCAAAAAAAATTGTGAAAGAGAATAGAGAAATAATAACTAATTTGTTGTACGATTGAAGTTGGAGAAGAAGAAGACAAAATATATATATTTAAGGCAAAAAAATTGACATTGAAAGTTGTAACAAACCATGACTCCTGGGATTCTTAAGGTTTGTCTTTTTTTTTTCTTACTTGAGAAATCGTGGCAGGGTACTCTTTTTTAGAAGTGGGAACTCTTGTGGGCTCAAAGTGTGGTTGTGGGTGGGCTTCTTTCATTTTCAAAAGTATTGATTAAATCATCATATTCTAGTTTTTCCAACATATATTTTTCTATAGATAAAATGGACAAGTTACTTAGTCTTTCTTGTGACATGGTTGATCGTAAATAATCTTTTATCAATTTAAGTTTTGAAAAACCTCTTTAGACATCTTCGAAAGGAAAAGAAAACTTCAATCCTCTGACTCATATACCCTAGTCTGCATTTCAGTCGACTTTCTTTTTTTCGAAATCGGACCCCTCCTCAATAGTCTCTCCTCTCTAGCAGCCAACACAAGAATGATCTTCGCTTCGCGGGAACAACAAAAACCACCATCTCGCTCTCTTCGGTGCTACCTTTTTTTTTTCTTTCCAAAAAGGGTGTATAATAACCTTTTTTTTAAGAATGCCCGAAAAAAGATGCCTGAAATCCACTCTTATTTCATCCCCTGCTGGCTGTTAGGTTACTACTTGCCTTACAGTCGCTGATTTCTATGAGTCTCGGTCCTTCTTTGCCCTTCGGGAACATCCATCTGCCTATATCATACCGGTTGCTGAGCTTCCTTCTTCTATAACAGTATCGGGTGGAATCCTACTTTTTATATCAATATCGGGGCGTGGGGAGAAGGAAAGATGAATTTGACCCCTTGACCTATTCAATTGGACTATTCGCAACAATTGCAATCCAACTCTTCTCGAAGGGGGTCGTTTACATGTATTTGGATACGAATTGAATACTTTTATATGTTTAAGAATATCAATCGGCTTATCTATATCAGAAGGCATAACTTTTGATAAAACTTTTAGTTCATAATATAAATCGGAACCATCTATGTCTGAAATTGAGTTATGTTTTAATGAATTTTCAAGATTGATACAATGTTCTTTCAAAGTTTTGTCATCTAAAGACTTTAAAGTTGTAGCATCTAATGAAAATCCAAATATATTCGCATAATTTTTAAATTGTTCAAATCTAATTTTAATCGAAGAAATAGCTCGGTCTAGAATGTACAAGAAATACTCAACTCTAAAAGATTCCTCGGGTGATAATGTAACATCATTATTTTGGGTCTCATCAAATTGTCTTTTCCTATGGATTATACGTTTTTTACAAAATATTGGTTCAACTTTCATTTTTAAAGCACTTTCTTTAGTAGTATTCATGACAGAATTATATCCATTTTCTCTATATTATGATACAAGACCTTTTAATTGACCTATAGCAAAATCAATGTGCATATCTTTAGATTGTAAATTTTTTATAACACAATTAACAGCAGTTAATATTTCAAACCAAATATTCATGCTAAGTAAAAATTCAAAATTCTCAATCTAAAAAGTGGCTAAGCATCTAGCTTCACTCTTTATTTTAGGATATTCACTAGTTTCTATCAATTCAAGTAAAGCGTCTCTTATTTCTAATGGTTGACTTTGGATTGCTCTAACACTTTCAATATGACTTTCCCACTGAGTTTGTGACAATGGCTTAACCGTTAATTTTTAACATTATCCGTTAAAATTTTCTTGAAACCAGAAAATAAAGTATATATACGTTGTATGACTCCAAAGGAAGTTACAACTCTAGGACAAGAGTTGGCCATATCACAAAGTACTAAATTGAGACTATGACTACCACACGGCATATAAAATGCCATAGGATTTATATTTAATAATCTTTTTTGTACACCTTATTCTTTGCCTTTCATGTTCGAGCCATTGTCATAACCTTGTCCTCTCACGTTATCGATATTAAGTTCAAATTATTTGATTACTTTTAGAAGTTCCTCAAAAATACATTTCCCATTGTATCATGTATTTTTAAGAAATCTAAAAAGAATTCTTATATTTTTATTGGGTTCATAGAGATATCTACACATCTTAAAATAAGTGACGTTTGTTCTTGATGACATGTATCAGGAGTACAATCAAGAAAAATAGAAAAATATTTAGCTACCTTAATTTTATCAATATTATTTTCTAATTTCAGATGTTAATATATGCACCAATTCATTTTGTATGTTATGTCCTAAATAATGAGAATGTATTTCACCAGCTTTAATTCGTCTAATGTGTTCCTGCATTATAGGATCAAATTCGGCAATCATTTCAATTGATCCTAAAAAGTTTCCATTGTTGTCTTCATAATTTTTTTCATTTGTTCCACGAAAAGCTAAACTATTTTTAGCTAAAATTTTCACAACTGCAATTATTCTTTTTAATACTTGCTTCCAATGCTCCATTTCTCTCTTTATGCTTTCTTGAATACTATGATCAATTATGTTATTTTTTTGTAGTCTCACTTCTAAACTCATCCAATTATACATATTATTTATATATTCACTAGATGTTTCATGAGTTTTTAATATATCACTTAGGTTTTTCCAATCATTTACTCCCTCGCCAAAAATTCTACCTCTACTAGTTATAGTGCTAAATAATTTACAACAAAAATAAAAACACTCTATTTATACTTTTTGAGTATACGAGCCATCTCCTATCATATTTCTCTCCTTGGGTAAATTTCGAACATAATTTAAAACAGTAAAATTTCTACCATCATTATCTTTAGGAAAATCTATATTGGTGATTCTTATAGGACCCCTCTCTACTAGAAAATCTCTTAGATTTAAATCTATATTTTTTCAGTTGGTCGGATCAAGCCTATCAATAGTACTTTCATTTCGATTATCTACATTACTACAACTTCCATCCAAAATAGAATTTGTATTTTGATCATTAGCAAGAATATCACTTTCAGCACTAAAATGGTCTCGATTTTGTTCATCAACATGAGTTTCGTTTTCAATATCTATAGATTCCCCATTCTGACCATCAATAAGATTTCGTTCTGTACATCAATAGAGTTTTCAATTTGAACTTCTGTAGGATTTTGAGTATTGGAATTACTAACATTTTCATTCTTATTAGTAATAAATTTATCTAAAGCTCCTTTTGAGATTTAATTAGTTTTTCTATCGTTTTTTGCTTCTTATATTTTTCACATCCGGATAAGTATTTTCTACTAGACATAATAAATTCAAAAATCAATAAAAGAATAGTAAATAAAAAGATAATTACGTCGAGAAGAAACAATATAACCTGAAAATTAGTAGCAATTCAACAACCAATAGAAGGATTAACTCTTCAAAAACCTCTAAAGAATTGAGTTTTATCCTGCATAATCGAAAAATCAAAATTTGATTTGTAAAAAAATATTGGAAAAAATAAATTAGCTAAATATTGTATACCCCTGTATTTACTAAACACAGTTTAGTAAAATCAATTTCTTATTTTCTTAATTGCTTTCTTCTAATACTAAAATCAATTGATTATTATTTACTAAAACCAGGCCCTGTGAGATTATTTATTAACTTTCTTGATAAATCAAAACAAAGTGAATCTAAAAATTAAATAAGCTGTAAACATACGGTACATACCTTATATTAACTATTTTGTTGGGAGAAAGAGAACAATATATTTGCAAAGTTGCAATCTCTATTTTCTTTGATTTGTAGTCTTGTAGAATTAGAGAAAGAGAATAATTGTGATTGTGTTGAATTATTGAAAATTCAAACTTTAGTAAAGAAAGGAGAATAGAGAGTTAAAGAATCAGATATTGAGAGGCATTGAAAAATTGGAGAAGAAGATACATGATTTATTGAGAAGAAGACACATAATTTATTGGAGAAGAAGTAGTTAAACCTAATTATCATAAATAAAATAGACGTTGATTAGTAATTACCTTGACCCTTGGACTTCTTCATTTTTTTTTTTAATGATTGAATCATCAGGCGTGATAAATTCATCTCAATATATATATATATATATATATATATATATATATATATTTAAATTTCAGCGGTTAAATGGGCTGAATCGGAGGCCCAAATTGTTGGAATTATTGAATAGATATATGGGCCATAAGTTCTATTGTAAATAATTTTATTTTTTCATGGATCAATATTAATGGGCTATATAAGAGTACTATATGTAGGTGGCCCCAAAGGCAACTGCCTTAGTTGCCTAGGCCCAAAGCAGGTCCTGTTCGGGATAAGAGATTGAATTGTACTCCTGGATTGTATAGGATAAACATTTCAGGTGTTCGCTTGTCCACAATTCTTCATAATGTGCTTTAGAATTCAGTTGGATAGATGCATTTAATATTCCGTGAGAGGATTGATCTTTTTGGGTGTACATTTGTATTTTTGGCCAATGTTGATTTCAGTGTGAGTTAAAACCGAGCTTATATCATGAGGAAGTGTAATATTTAGGAATGATGCAACTATGTTTTCGTTTACGGTAGTTGTAAGGAATAGTTGTTCATTTGTTTGAAAGGAGTAATTGATTTTTTTGGGATCGGAGTATATATTCATCTATGTTTTCAAATGTATCCATTGCTGTAAAAACATGTAGTTGTAATATGTAGATAATTTAAGGTATTCTGGAACTGTAACAACTCAAATAAATCAAATAAGTAAGAAAATATTTTAAAGTGTCACTAATATAACAATTGTATTACTTATACCACAAAAGCAAGGAGATAAATGAGCATGGAAAATATACAAATAAAGTTATTCTATGCAATTACTACTCTTAAATATTGATTTTATACTTAGAATGCACCTGAAAATAAGTTTTATTTTTTGGGAGAGTTATAGAAAAATTTACAAATATATTGACTGATAAAACAATGATCTCATATATTCTTAAAGGAGGGCTTTTGCATATCACAACCTGCTTAAAATTACGGACTAAAATTAAAGTTAAGAAATCTTTCAGAATTTTACTTACCTTAATTCGGAGATTCTCAACTTTGATTCTTTAATTGTGAATTTTTTCGGTTTACTGCTTCTCCTTCCGCAGAATTACAGTTTTGCTGCTCTTATTACATCTGATAGTTAATGGGATATGATAAGACATATACGTGTCATTGTTTATGAGGCCTATTGGTGTGGTGGCATCTATAAATTATATACATTATTATCTGTAGAAATTATCCTTATGGGGTGATATATGGGCCATTCATTTGATTTTAGTATGGTCTTATAGTAGAGGCAATTATTTGTATGTTTATTTCAATGTTTGTTTGGGTTTTTAATTAGTTAAGGGTCTATTTGTGACTTAATATGATTGCAGGATTATTCTGTACTATTAGGTTAATTAGGATGCTATTTGTGTATGTAAAAACAAGAATGGCAGGTGGATTATAAATGAATGTACATTAGATGATACAAACATAACTTATGCAATAATAAATTGAGACATTTGACGATAGTCGGAGCTCATTCGGCGATGGCTTCGTTCGTTTTTTTTGCTTAGGTCCCACATGCCTCTAGCCGGTGGTATGCGATAATTACAAGTCTTTAGTTCGTACTCCGTATCAAAAAGAGCTTCCCATATATCTTAGTATGAAAATGGAGGATCCATCACAAAAATTATGTCGGGGTTGTGATTAGCTATTAAACTTCTAATTTTATATATGAAAGAATATTCGGAGATATTATCAGCATTTGTGAATGCTATAGATATCTTATCAGCATTTTCTGGAGAATGAGATGTATAATTGTCTATATGAACCTAATAGTAAGTAGAATTGTTATGTATGATTGGATCATATATCTTCACCCGAAGTGCCGTAATTTCAACACCAGTTATTATAACTTGGGAAAGAAATTGTCCTTCAAGAAAGAGGCCGATGTTTCCGTTGTTATAAAGGAAGACATACGCATTTTATACATCGTACTGATACATATTAAGATCGATTGGGAAGTTTTTGGAAGTGAAACTATTGTTTAATTTTTTTCATTTGGGTAGTGATATATATATAACAAAAACTTGGACATGGAACGAGATGATGATAAGATAAGCCAATAATTGATGGAGTGGGGCGATGTAATATGACATTATCCCAATTTTTTTTTCTTTGAGTTAATTTGAACACAATATAAATTCGGTTAATAAGTACAATTAACAAAAGTGGTTTTCATTATATAAGAAGAAGGTATGGGTCTATTCTCAGTGGTATTTTAACAAATACTTAATATATACACAAGTGCTGTAAAATTCGTAAATATTATACTCAAGAAGATGAAAAAACTTGTGGAAATGATGTTCAAACATTCTGGTAGTAAAAAATAAAAAATGTTTATATCATAAATCCATGCCCAAATCCATATATACGAAACCTAATGTATATAAAGTTGTATTGATGTAATGTATATGAGATCTTTACATTGATGACATTTCTAGCCTGGATACTTTGTTCCCACCGGTACAATTCAAGGATATGAATTTTTCTTTACTAAAAAATCGGTGGAAACAAACGAAGCATGCTTGATTTGTCAACAAATTTGAAGCTTTTGTGCATTTATTTTTCATTAGGAGCAATTATTCTTCTTGTACATCGCAAAATATATCCAAAATTTATCACACTTCAATGCACTGTGTCAACTTTGAAAAAAATTTGATTGATTAATATACAGTTGATTTAAATTACAAGAATTCATGTTGGGACTGCATGTGAGTCTCTCGGATTAGTTGAGTAATAAAAAAGATTACAATTTTACTAAAAACGATAAACTTACCCATATTTTGAATGTATTTTTCGTAAAAAGTCTTATCGTCTTACCAGTGTGAGGAAAACTATTATTCCAGTGTTGAAACAATGCAAATTTTCTTTCACATATGAACGGAACATGACATATTTGGAATTGTTCGGTAATGAATATCCAAGAAATTATTTTCAGATATATCCTTTTACGTCTATATGTAGACGAAATTTGACTTGAGTATATAAAATTTTTGCTAACTTTGTTGTAGACAAATTGTGTAATATAATGTACTTACATAAATGGTTGTAGGATTTCATTATTGATGAAGCAGGTAGGTGTGGTGGTGTCAGTACATTAATGTTACCAGATTTGAATTTTATAGGATGGTTGTAATGTTGACACGTAGCTTATGAGGTGTAATTAGAGAATTAAATTGTAGGGATCAGTTAATAAAGATAGGCTTATATATATTGTTCTCTGTATGAGTGCTACAAGATAAGAAGAGAGCAATAATATATGGAGTGGGCTTATATAAAATTTTAGTAAACAGTTGATATGCATGCTACAATTTTAAAACTTCAAAATAATTTCTTATGAATCATTAATAATCTGGAATAATTGAAGTATGATTATATTCATTGTAGGCGGACCGAATTAATTTCCGTTTTTAACCATCTAATTAATAGAGGCTAACAATTTCAATAATTAAACTCATTACCAGTTAATCAAACCCCTAGGATACGCCCAAATTTTAAATTTCCTGAAAGGATTCATGAATTTTTACTAATCTATTTGAAACCGGGAAATTTTGCCCATCAATCTAAAGTTTGGCCTAATGTACTTAGATGCAGATACAACCCAAGGCCCAAACACCAAAGTCTGAATCCACAAACCCCAACTTCATTTTATTCAATATTTCGAAACCCTACTTGTCGTCACGACTCTTCCATCTTTGAATTAACTATCCCCAAAAGTATACGTAAATTCCCTGTATATACCATCTTCAAGTTGCAACACCAATCAGTCAACCTCATTTACAATGCCATTTTGAAGGTATTTTCAGCCTGAATAGTTTTCTCCCACCGGTATAACTTAGAAATATGTTTTCTTGTTTAATAAGAATTCGGTGGGAGCAGACTAACCATGCTTGATTTATCTACAAACTTCATCATTTGGTTATGTTTCTTTGCATTTTTTATCGCTTTTTGTTTAGGGAGAACTATGTTGTAATGCAGTTGAATGGGTTTTTATAATTACACACAAAAATATTTATTTGATATTTTTCACATTTATTAAAGGTAGGATCCATTAATGCTATGTTTTATCTCTGAAAAAAATTCAATTTTTGTTGCGGTGATTTTGGATTATACCATAAATGTTGTTCAATGAAGGAGACATTAGATTAATGTTTGGGCTCCTCAAATTGGGGATGTTCAAATGAAATTTAATTTCTTCTATTTAAAGTATGATATGCTGAATTTGTATTTGGGATTTTATTGTTTCATGTTGATGTTTGTTGAGCTAATCTATTTGCAGGTTAATTCCTTGTACAACGTTAGACGTTCGAAGTGTACATTTTTTTTTGTTTGCTTGGTATAAAACTATTTTGGGTCCAGGTTTTATAAGCTTTTATTATTCGGCCCAATTTTGATACAACTTTTGAATCCATAAATATACATACTGTCGAATGTAAAGTCAATTTCTTTTGGCCATAATTATTGTATTGTATTATATTATTGTTTAATACATGTGATATATTATGATCATTGATTTATCAAAATGACCCCTTTCTTAGGGATTTTCATATTGACAAAACAAAAGGTTACGTACATTACTTGGGCTACTAACACACATCTATAAACATAGCAAAATTCTCCTATCTATAAGGTGTCTGATTTGTGATTACTACTGCATATTACAGTACTAAATATTAGTGCCGTCATATATACACAAAAGTTGTTTTGTCCCACATAATTGAACCCAAGAGTTGACTGACACCTGCTATTAAGCACAGTTGACAGATAAGGTTGGATACCAGTCATATAGAACCTCCATCTCACTGATGTCAAATATAATAACCGAGAATGTCATTTTTGAGGTCATCATGAAAAACAAAGTGTGGTTATGGAGGTCATGATCTTCTGCGGATTTTTTCCATCTTGCTGTAAATCCCAATCTGTTTAATTTCACTTTTCAGATTTTCCTCCCAGTTTGCAGTTCAGATTTGTGCATTTTGTTTAGTGTTGCATAGTGAATGAAGTGAGTAGGTATCATCTGTACAAAAATGAGCATTAGTAATAGAAGGTTTTGTTATATACATACATCTAATATATGCTAAAAAAAATTTTGCTTCAAGCATTAAAATACAAAATGATATATAGACTTAATATTTTGAATTATTACCATGTAATCATTTGATTCTAAAGAGAAGAAAAGTCTTTCTCCTTACTCTGCATTGGCCAGTATTTTGTTCCATTTCGAACGATTATTGTATCTGATGGAGCCATTTCTATAGCTTCTTTAATATGTTGTGGTAGATCCTATGATGTTTATATTTATATATTGTTAAATTGCAAATTTTTACATAGCAAATAATTTCAATGAAAATTTAGAATTGAAACTATATCTTGGTTGGGTTCCTAGCTAAGATGTCTAACATGAAGAATACTCTTCTCATGTTTTCTTGATTTTGCACAACAACAATATTTGTATTTAGTGCCTCGCTTACGGCTTTGTCTGATGAATATCCATGTAATGCAAACTCTTCTACCAACTTGGATATGAAATATGATTTTCTTTTTAAGTTACAGTTGATATATTCTTCCAATAAAAGTTGTACTGAGGATGGTGTTATTTGTGTTGGATCAAGTGCCTTAAACTTTTTTCGGAAAGTTTGTGTGATTAGAGCGTTCGTAATCATTTTTTGGAGCTATGTTTTGAGTTTATCTAGAGAATGAACTAAGTTTGGTGGTTATTTATAGTAGTGGGTATTAGGTTTTATAATTCTTGGATGCTAAAGTCTCTATTTTTATTTGTTATTATGTATAGATATAATGATAATATTATTTATATATGTTTATTTTATGTATATACTTACAACTACAAGTATTCATGCACCTAGAAATTGAGGAATGGGATTGGTTATTATTGCAGCTTTTAGATTATGAGTTTTAATGTATATAATACAAATATCAACAATGAAATTAGGTGATGCCACATAAATAATACTTGTCACAATAGTGGGAAAATAATTAGTATTGTAACACGTAGATTTCTTAGAGTTTGGTATGAATTAGCTTATTCTTTTAAAAAAAACTATTTGACATCGTTTTGTTTAAACATAATTAAGATTCAAAATTCAAATAAATATGATGTAACATTATGGAACTGCTAAGAACTAAAATCTAGATTTGTAAAATAACAGTATAAATTAAAATAAATGCAATTTTCGGTGTCAAATAAATATGATGTAACATTATGGAACTGCTAAGAACTAAAATCTAGATTTGTAAAATAACAGTATAAATTTAAATAAATGCAATTTTCGGTGTCTAAGTTTTTATAGGTTATTATTATTCAAATAAATTTAGTATTTAGCTTCAGTAATTATGTGTTCTATTATTACCCTGTTTAATTTTCGAATAATTATATTTCTGATTTGGGCTGGATCAATTATGAGAGGATGAAGCCATTAAGATCAGTGGGATTGTTTTCTGAGGAGATATGAGGAGGATTTGTTTTGGTTCTCCAGTCAAGTTTGGTTGAGAGCAAATGATTCATTTGGCCTTTTAGCTATACAGTTTCAGCCCAATGTATTATTTATATTGTTTATAACAACTTTTAATGTGAAAATGATGTTTAAACATTCTAGTAGTAAAAAATAAAAATAAAAACTTACATTATAAATCCATGGCTAAATTCATATATATGAAACCTAATGTATATATGTATAGGTTGTCTGAATCCCAAACTGATGATTATTTCTTACCTATTCAGTTATGAATGTGATAACTAAAATTGTAAGACTTAAAAACAAAAAATTTAGAGACATATGTGAAAACAAAAATTATGACTGAATCAAGGTATAACATTAGATTGAGGACATTTTACAAATATTATATATATATATATATATATATATATATATATATATGTGTGTGTGTGTGTGTGAGTTTAGATAAACTGTAAGCTATGTCACAATATTTATACATTTTCCTCAAAGAATTAATAAAATAACTAAGTAGGCATATACATTAATATTGTGCGTATATATATATATATATATATATATATATATATATATATCAACGTCTAGATAAACTGTAAGGTATGTTACAATATTTATACATTCTCTTATACAAAATACTAAAGAAACCACACTAAAAGTAAAAATATTTGATTAGTCATTGACATTACAGGAAAATGATATGATTATTGACATTACACTTATTATCTTCCTCCGCATGTGTACTTGCAGGTGCTTCATAATTTGATCCTGCATTTGGTAGCCAAGCATAAGGATTATGATATAAAGGTTATTTACATTACTTGGGCTGCTAACACACATCTATAAACATAGCAAAATCCACCTATCCATAAGGTGTCTGATTTGTGATTACTACGGAATATTACAGTACTAAATATTAGTGGCGTCATATATATATACACAAAAGTTGTTTTGTCTCACATAATTGAGCCCAAGAGTTGACACCTTCTATTAAGCACAGTTGATAGATAAGGTTGGATACCAATGATATAGATCTTCCATCCCATTGTTGTCAAATATAATAACCGAGAATGTCATTTCGAGGTCAACATGAAAAATAAAGTGTGGTTAAGAAAAATCATTAATGAACGAAGCATTATTTTGCAAATTTTACCTTGACTTTGCTAAGGTGTCTTCTTTACATGCTATTCGAGTGTACGCATAATCCATATCAACATTAATACTAGAGTTACACTTTTGACACACATATAGAAGAATTTATGATTTGGATCATTGATACGAACACCAATTTTAACAAGGAACTTATTCTCCTGGGAAACAAAGGTGTGCACATTTTGTAAAGTAAATGAAAAATGCAGTTGCAATATGTATATAAATAGTAAAAACATGTAAGGTTGTCTAGCTTAATATTTGCCACCACATCTGCAATGATATGGTAAGTATCACCAATTATAGGTACTGTGGAGTCATCCATGACAAAGAATTTCCTTGTTGCAATCATTTCAACAATACTTTTCATGTTACTCAAGCACCTTTGAGAAATGACGATGTTCAAAGAACCGAACTACACATTCAAGAGCACAATAAGTAACTAACACAACACTAACCAGGTTGACAAATTTTGCGCCTCGGAGGGTCTACTACGATCACAATAGATGGTGTGGATCCAAGAGAACCGTCTTATAGAGAAAATATTGAAATGTGAACATTTACCATACATGTATGAATGTTGAATTTCCCATAATAAATAAATGACATTAATATGTATTCAAATTTTGTACCATAAAATGGAGAGTAAACCAGCGCAACAACTGATATGATAGGAAATGCCTGGTTTTTATCACCGGGTAGTTTTCCTTCAGAATCAGCTACACTATTCCACAAAGTGAGGACCAAGGGTTTTTTTATACAAAGAAAGTATATAATACATCAAATATGGAATCTTAAATACAAAGAATTTTGTCAATCTATTTTGTTATTGACAGAAACTTACTTCTTCATTCATAATTGCAAACTCCCGGACTACATGTTGTCTTCCTTTAGATGAAAAAGTTCTTGGTTCTTTTTTTCTGAATCACAATAGCTACTATGTCTATTGTCAAACATATTAAAGGAAATCACTGTTATTGTAATAGGTATATTCGGTTATAAAAATAGTAATATACAGCAAATGTGAAATAAAAAACCTATGAGTTCATTACTAGCTGAAGCTTTTTGCAAATCTCGGAACTTTGTAAATCGTGTCTTTAACAATGAACGAGAAATTGCAGCGGTAGTCTCTTCATAGAAAATTGTGTTCCTGTTAATTGTCCGTTGATATGGATAATTAAATTTGTTATACCTATCTTCCAGAGGCTTAACCTTAGCATTACTTATGAAGTAAGTAGCAGACACGCGAAACTCATCTGTAAACATATCTATATCTGAACCATACATAGTTGCCATGACTTTCTGCCCCATGTATTGCACATAAAATTGGGAGAAAGTATTTGGGTCCATTTCTATAAAACATATATATAATCATGATAAATAAGAATGCAATTTTGTTATAAAGATATACGTGGTCCTCCATAAAAACAAGCCTTTGATGTGGTGCCCCTCCAAAATTTGATATTCTCGACTGTTTTTCTCATGAACAATGACTTTGACACTCCATTTTTGGACTTTCGGAGTTATATCACATATGTGCTTCATTTCATTCAACGTCGACATTGTATACATGATTAAAAATAATGCATAGTTTGGAAATGATTAGTAAACCTTCAAGTACCACAACTTTCTAAATATTCAGGTTGTACATAACAGAAACAAATGACAAATACAAAGTCAAGCAATTAGGCAGTCATTCAGTTTAAAGAAATGCATCATGTATGAATGTAATATAAAAGCAGTATAAACACCTTCAGACAAAATAAAAATATCTTCATATAATATATTTTTGGTAAAATATATGGTGCCTGCACTTTTGAAGTCAGGATGAATAAGAATTTTCACTGCCGATGATGACGAACCCTAGAGAGACCAACATATAATTGGCCATGTGACAAAAACTGGTTCTTTTAAATATAATCCCACCATATATAATGTTTGACCTTGTGTTTTATTAATTGTCAATGCAGAACATGGCCGCACTGGTATTTGCAGTCTTTTGAATGAAATTGCATTTTTGAGCTTGAATGATGATTCTAGTGGGATGTGAGGTATAAATACCAGAGTACCTTTGAGATCACCCACTGCAATTTCAGCCTTAATAAAATTATCATTGAGTTCCTTGCATATTAATCTAGTTCCATTACATAAGCTTTGTATTGGGTTGAGATTCTGAAACAACATAATAGGACAATTTTTCTTCAGCTTTAGAGTATGCGGTGGCAATCCACTTTGCACTAACATTGTTCAAATAATCTTCATATTCTGTTTGTTGCGAAGAATCACTGGTTCTATTGAAACTGACATATTCCTTGACTTCGCCCAGGAATCGTTCCATTAATAAGTCGTTGATTTGTGCAACAACATTATTTTTTGGAGCTAATATAGCTCTATTAATCAGAGAATATGGATCTGCTTGAAAAGATCCATCGAAGGATATACATTCCCAGTTAGAACATCAAGAGAAGTAACATCGTCTACAAAAGAAATAAGCATGGCGTTAGGAATGCGAATATTATCATCGAATACGAAAGGAAGTTGTTCGTTACCCAACTTCAATAAAAAACTTGTAAAATATGGATCCTCTTTGGCTTTCATGTTTTCATTTAGTCTAAGACGCGTAACATGTGACCAAATTTTAGAACTAACAATACTTGCCGCAATCATATTGTCCCGTGTTCCATGCGCAATTATTGGAAGAGTTTAACGGAAATCCCCACCAAACAGGACAACTTTGCCTCCGAATAAAATTTTATTCCCACATAAATCTTGAAGCAAATTGTTGAGAGCCTCAACTGAATGACGATTCGCTATAGATGCATCATCCCATATTATTAGGCCAGCTTCAACTATCATTTTAGCCAGGCTACTTTGCTTGCTAACTTTCCCTATCCGTTTGTCATCTAAATCAATTGACAATTTGAACCTAGAGTGAGTTGTACGTCCACCAGGCAGAAGCAAAACAACAACACCAAAACTTGCAACGGCTAATGCTATACCACCAGTTGAACGTATTTTAGCAAGTAAAGCACGGTATAAAAAAGTCTTATTTGTGCCTCCCGGCCCATCTACAAAAAGTAATCCAGGTTTGCCTCTATAGACTGGATATAATATAATCTTATAAGCAGAGTATTGTTCCATATTAAGCTTGTTTGTGGATAATAAATCTTCTTCAGAAACAACTATGGAGCACTATGCTCATAGTCTTTGCTACTCTTATTCCGAATTAATGGATAGTTAAAAGCAAAACTAATAGGAAAATCAAGAATTGTTTTATCCATAGAAGTTAAAACCAGCTCAATAGCATCCACTATTTTACAAAGTACTTGAGCATTCGTAACGCCTTCTACATGAGAGGAATCTTCTGACATTGGCGTATAATATTTATCCCATAATACTTGCGGGTCTACATTTATTCCATACACAAGTAACATGGCAAATAATACTCTGAGGCAATGTGGCATTTCAAAATTTGCAGCCTCACTCATACATAAGTCTATATATTGATCAGACTGAACTAGACCCCTACTAATTGCAGCTTCCCGGAATGTGTTGTACTTAAAGGAAACAATATTTTAGGGCAGTGTTCGAGAAAAAAGCTACGTGACTGTGTTTTTGTGGAAATCGACAAAAGGTCAACAAATAATATAATGATCTTAGGAATAGGATAAATATTCAAGGTAACTTCAGACAAAAAACACAGGAAGGGAGTGAGTTGAGACAATTCAGTTGATACTATATAGGGAAATTTACATAGACACCCCCAACAACAGGCCAAATTACAGAAACTTACCCCATATTTCAGAAATTACCAAGACATCCCCTCTGTCAAAATTATATTACAAGGATACCCCTTACGAGTCAATGTTAGATGGTTCATGATGACGTCATTTATTTTTTTAATGTTTTTCCAAAGTAGTGATTGAGAATTGTCGAAGTCAAATTTATGTGAGATTGTAGTTTTGAGAAAAATAATTATATTTTAAGAAATTGTGTATTATTTTGAGACATTTTGAAGAATAAATAAAAGTAAGATATATGGAACAAATAAATGAAGTTTTAAGCTATTAAGTTATCATATGAGATAAGCATTATTACCCAAAAAAAAAAATACACGAAAGCACGTCTGAAACTATTACATCTCCAATTAAAGCAAACTACCTTACATTGACTCCATTCAACCTTGTCCTATTTTAGTGCATAACTAGACTATAGAATTCTTCTTAATGGATCAAATATTCGCACTTAACTTTAACTATATAACCATAAGTAATAAATTAAAATAACGAAGTATTACATTACGAAACAATTCCTGCATTTCCCGCCAAGATCAAGTACTTGTCCTTCCTCGTAAGCTTCGTGCAACTAAATCCCAACTCCTTGGCAATCTCACTTTGCACTAAATTGGCCACCTTAAACTTCAAATTTTCGCAATCATCAATACTTTCATTCACACCACCTCGTACCATATCTAGAAAATGTGCCGAGTAGCTAGGATATGGATTCATAAGAAAGAAGAAAGGATCAAGACACTTAAATCCCCGCGCGGTTGTGCCATAAAACATACTAACATGACAATCCATGGCCACTGGCACAATTCTTTCACTTATTTCCGAAAACAAAGGACTGAATCTCAGCAGATAAGGCTCCCTGCAAGTCGTGCCCTCAGGGCAAACGACAAGGTCCCCTTGACTCAGTGACTCGTGCATCAACTCGGCATCTTGATCTTTGTTCCTAGTTAATCTTACAGTTTTTATCGGTGATAATTTCTCCGAAACTTTGCTTACACTGTAAGTTAACGCAGTTAATGAAGGATCGTTTAAAATGAGTGAGACTATTACTGGATCGAGTAGTGTTCTATGATTGCACACGTATAAGACTCCATTTTTCTTTTCGTTTGAGGATGAGACGATGTTGTTGGGTTTAAAACCTCGGAGTCGGAGTCCGGTGAAGTGCATAACGAGATAATACATAGGATAGGAAGATGGCATCGCTATAATAATTCTAAAAATGGCAAGAATGAATCCAAAAGGGAGCCACATGAACATGGCTAACGTAGCCAAATAAGTTGGCGTGAAAGCCAATCTTCCGTCATGAAAAACAAGTGGCTTGTGGTATAAATCCTTTGGTAGTTGATGCCAATCCCTTTTCTCTTTTTCAGTGACTAAGTAAATCTCCTGTTGCAATAACAATAAACATAAATATATATCAGCATCAAGATAAAAGGAAATAATTTTTATATTTGAATTTAGTTTCTTTTACTTCCAATTTTTTTCATAGTAGAAAAAAAAAAGGAAAAAAAAGGTAAATGGAACAATTTTAGTGAAATGCAATAATCTTCCCTCTAAAGTTTCTAATTATCAAAAAATCACATTTGCTAATTTTATTAGCGAGAACCCACTGTATTAGTTTTTCTATTAACGCACTGCATACTATCTAAATATTCTTTTTTACAGTTTTAAAATGACCAAAATACCCTTTGATTTCTGGAAGCAGATATCCATTTGAATTAATTAACTTAAAATAAACTCCCCCTTTCAAAGAAAGTTCAATATTAAATGCACAATCGAGCCCTATTTGGGTATAGAGGAGATTGCATTTCATTCCAAATAATTCATCCCTTAGTATAATAATAATGTATGTAAACAATAGAAATTCATCAAATATAAAGAGAAAAAAATTTACCTTGCAATTGAAAAACAATGGACAATCAAAAAACTTCTTGAAGCTACTTATTCCAATTGAATTTGAAGATGAGTCCACCACTTGAAATGAGTTAATATCACTTCTTTCTTCCATTAATCCCACATAGTACCCACAAAATACTTTCAATTCTCTACCAACAACAATGTCTATATCCAAATAATCAATTAAAAATACTTCCACCATAACTCGAGGCAAATCAGTAATGGCCACTTTTTTCTTACATCTCCTTAAAACCTCAAAACTTTCTTTGCCAACATCTTCTAAAAAGAATTTAGGCAAGACCGCTCTTCCTTCTCTAAATTTGTCTTTTTTAAGACCAAGAAAGCAAATCATTACCATGGCTTTTATTGCGAAATCGTCGTTGCAAAGAGCGATGAAAGGGTAAAAAAGGAAGAGAATTAGAGCCCTTATTAGGCCACCAGCTTCAAAAGCTACTAGCATGAAATAAGGAAACAGAGATGGGGATTTTAATAATGTTTTTTCTAGATGGAAGATTATAGTTTGGTTTTCAAGGCCTTGTTTGTGTGCAAGAAATTGGAATTTTGGAAATTTGAGATGGGATGTGGGAAAGGAGTTAGTTCTGCGGAAATTCTTGAGGATGGTTCTTTTTGGGATTTTGTAGAACAAAATGGAGCAAAACAGAGCAAGTGTTTTGAGAGAAAATAACTTGATTGCCATGTTGTGAATTTGCATGGTTAAGAAGTATGATTGTGATGGTCCTATTTATAGACATGATTGGATAGTGAGTTTCTTATTTGGTAGTTAAATTTTGGTCAAAACTAACACGAAATTGAAGGAGTCAAAAATAACACAAAAGTTTAGAGAGTTATATTTATTTCAAGTTTAATGGGGTTAATATAAGTACTAACGACATTTAACTGCGATTTGTCCCACATTCGAGTCTCCATCTCAAGACATTGTTGTAAAAAATCTCGTCAACAACTGCTCTCGCTAGGAATCGAGCATGTGAACTTGGGTCTGATACCACTTTTAGAATCTCAGACGCAACCACTTATTCCAAAAATCAATTAATGTGAGTAAATTATATAGTTTTACAGATATTCTACTGTGACTTTTGATCCATACTTGGGCCTCTGCCAAGATACAATTGTTGTCAAAACCGTGGTCAATATAAAAGCATTTAAAAAATTAATACGTGACCAAATAAGTTAATCTAATTAAAATATGTCAAATGATAGGCAAAATTGCAGAAAATATCTCAAACTAATTAGTGATTTTGGGGTATCGTCCCAAACTATATCACCTCACCGAATTTCATCTCGTAATTTAATATTTTGTTGGAACATCGTCCCATCGTTAATTATGAGACCGAAATTGCGCATGTGTCCGTTAAATTACCACATGGCTGCTTACGTGTCATGATGTGGAAAATTTTAGCATAAACACTTATACAATATTACATAATTCGTCACAAACTAATTACAAGATTGAACCGTCATTTCCATTAAATTAAAATTTTAGTATTGGGACTAAATTCATGCAAAATGATAAATTAGGTGACGAAATTCGGCGAGTTGATATAGCTTGGGACGAAAAACCAAAATTAGTAATTAGTTTGGGACGATATTCCAAAAATATATTAAATTACGAAACGAAATTCGGTGAGGTGATATAGTTTGGGACGAAAATCCAAAATCACTGATTAATTTGGAACGTTTTCTGCAATTTTGCCCAAATGATATGTAAAGATAATACAAGCAACTAAGGATTGTATCGCATGAATCTACCTTCTAAATGTTATATTTGTATAACAAGAATCTACATTGCAAAGTGTATATTTTTACCTCATAAATAAATGAACTTAATGCATTTGCCAACAAATGAATGACTCAATAATTTGATTTTAATATGATTTCATTAAAATCAATTTCCTCGACCGATTTATCTATATATGTTATAATTATTCACACATGAGTTAAGTTGATATTATAGTTCTTTGAACATTTTATTTGTATCTATAAATTGAATAGTCGGAACTACATAACTACATAGTTAAATATATGTCCAGCCGACCAAAAAAAAATATATTTTTTTGGTCTTATGCATGAATCTTGTAAATATATATCTTGATGAATGTAAGATTTAATTGGGGTTATGGGCAAGTGAAGGTTTCATCATGGGACTAGGACCAGTTCATACATTGGATCGGACCAGTTTTGAAAGGTTCAATATTGGCTCATTTCCGCGTTCTGTGTTGTCACGTGAAGTGTTTTCAAAGTCAATATGAACAAAAACGGATATTTCGGGTTCAAGGAAATGGGCTATCCATTTTGTCTCTTTCTCCAATATAGAAAATCCGAGACTAGTTCAGCTTTATTACGTATTCTCACCAAAAAAAAGGAAAAAGAAAAAAGGAAAAAGAAGGGAAAAAGGATTTATTAGAGTCGTAATGTTCGTTAATAAGTCAAGTTGCAAGCAATGTTTTAAAAATCGGATCGGGCCGATCGGTTGAACCTGTTTAATCGGTAATTGGATGTCAATTTGATCCAATCCAACCCTTCGAAATCAATTTTATTCCTACTTTGCTGCTCAGTTTGAACCGAAAAAAGTCGGTCAAAAACTAGTAAAATCGGTGAACCAGTGAACCGACTGAACCACTGGTTCACTTCTAACAAAGAGAAGAAAAAAAATTAAACTACGGATTTTTACTTCTCCTCAGCAACCTAAGTTATAGAAATATATTTGAGCATCAATTTCAGAAAAATACTTGTTTCTTCCTTAATTTCAGGTATCTTCATGTTTTAATTTAATACAAGGTTTAAGTGACAAAATTCATCCAATATTTTCTCCTTTTCATAGGTGATTAGTAATAAAGTTATTGTATTGATATTATGCTTATTTATGAACTATTGCTTTGATATTATGTTAGCATAGTGGTAATTTTGTTGATATTTTATTCTCAATTCAAGGTATGTAGGAAAATGAATTTGTGAGATAGCATTTACTTTATGGAAATGAACTTAAAAAATATTAGATAAGAATTGTTTTTTATTAAATGGTTGATTACTTACAATAAAACTTAAATTGAATTATTACTTCGTAACAACGTTACATTTGTCGAACCAGTGATTAAAACGATTAAATTGATCTAATCAATAACCTGTAAAACTACAGGTTCGATGTCCGATCCGATTTTTAAAACATTAGTTGCAAGTTTGGAAGAGTTTGACGGTGTTTGAACATCGAAAAATTGGAAGCTAATGATTGGAATTACAAATACTTAGAACTTTTAATATTTTTAATTAAATTCTAATTTGCGATAAAACCATAAGTACAAAATAGAATTAAAAGGCGAGTTAAAATGTATTTTTGGTAAATCATGTGGATAAGGTCAGCACCGAAAAATGGGCCCAAATTTTTTATCCCTTTAGTGTTATTAAATTTCTAAGACCCACATTCGAAGTTTATTGCCCAGTTATATATATAGGCTATTGGCCCACTATTTATAATTAATTAATTTTCAGCGTGTTGTTACAATAAATTTCCATGCTCGAAACTTAAATGATATATCTACCTAAGAAACAATATAGTTCGAGTTGGAAATTACTTTTATGTTCTCCATAATTTATTTTTATTTTTCTTATTTACTAAATTTTTGTTCTTAGTCGTAATTTAAACTATGGATAAAATACAATATACACCGTTGGTAAGTAACATTTCACTAAATCGAACTAATTAAAGTAACAAAAGATCTCATCTAAATATTCAATGTAGCAAAACAACTCCTATGATCCTATCTTTCTCTAACTGTTAAAGAAATTGTAAAATTATTCGACTAACTCGATAGTCATTGGTTTTTGTTATTATTGCGGTGTTTATGGGTTTTTTTTTGACACTTTGCATCCCTGGAATACGAGAAATAGGCATTTTGTACCTCCGAAATACAGAATTAGCACTTAATATCATCGAAATACGAAAAATTCAGCAACTTGCACCCTCTTGATATTTTTCTAGGAGCAAAAATAGGTCATTCATTTCGGATTTTTAGAACTTTGCATCCCCGAAACACGAGAAAACGGACTTTACACCCTTGTAACATAAAATTGGCACTTAATACCCTCGAATTGAGAAAGACTCATCAATTTGTACCATTGAAACACGAGAAATCGGCACTTTGCAACCCCAAAACACAAAATAAGCACTTAGTACCCTTGAATTAAGAAAAACTTATAAACTTGCACCCCCTCATTTTTCCCAACAGAGTTGACCATCGAGGTCAATAAAACTCAGGGGCAAAATAGATACTTCATTTTCTTTCTTCCTTATAATTTGTAGAAGACGATTATGAATACTAGAATACTCATTTTCATCTTCATCTTTCTTTCCATCTTCTAAACATGGATTAAAGTTTCGTTTTTGTGATATGTTTCGGTCAAGTATGTATTGAAACTTTTCGAGAACGAGTATAAAGCGGCAGAAAGAGTGCCCGGATGGAAATTTCATTCTCAAATTTTCCAAAAGAATTCGAAAAATTTATGCAAAGTTCCAAAAAACAAGGGGGTGCAAGTTCTTGAGTTTTTCTTAATTTGAGGGTGCTAAGTGTTTATTCTGTGTTTCGGGGGTGCAAAGTGCCAATTTCTCGTGTTTCAGGGGTGCAAATTGATGAGTTTTTCTTCATTCGAGGGTGCTAAGTTCTAATATTGTGTTTCGGATGTGCAAAGTGTCAATTTTTCATGTTTTGGGGTGCAATGTGCTAAAAATCCGAAATGAATTACCTATTTTGCCCCTAAGAAAATAGTAGAGGGTGCAAGTTGCTAAGTTTTTTGTGTTTCGAGGGTCCTAAGTGATTATTGCGTGCTTCGGGGGTGCAAAGTGCCT
Source organism: Penstemon newberryi var. newberryi (assembly GCA_030819805.1). Classification (NCBI taxonomy): domain Eukaryota; kingdom Viridiplantae; phylum Streptophyta; class Magnoliopsida; order Lamiales; family Plantaginaceae; genus Penstemon; species Penstemon newberryi. The sequence goes on along the minus strand of JAUALY010000006.1, from coordinate 31,676,988 downwards.
ATTTTTCGTGTTTCAAGAGTGTAGATTGATGAATTTTCTTAATTCGAGAGTGCTAAGTGCTAATTTTATATTTTGAAGGTGCAAATTGTCCATTTCTCATTTTTGGTGGGTGCAAAGTACCGATTTCTCATGTTTCGGGGGTGCAAATTGATGAGTTTTTCTTAATTCAAGGGTGTAAAATGCCTAATTCCCGTGTTTCGGGATGCAAAGTTCTAAAAATTCGAAATAAATTACCTATTTTTGTCCCTAGAAAAATACAAACAAATTGCTGAGTTCTTCATATTTCGAAGATGCAAAGTGTCAAAAATCCTATTTTAGAACAATCTTTGTTCTGTCATTATTGTGCCATTCGAGAATATTCGTTGGTCGTTTCATTACAATAGATTTTTCACGAAATGAAGTGTTGTTTCATTACTAGATTTTTGGAGAGGTGGTAGAATTATTTTTAGTTATCTATTTTTGGTTGTGTTAATATATTATCCAAATCTCAGTTGATGTATGAAATCATGTCTCGAAATGAATCAACTCCGGTCAAAATCTAGTTATTCTTGAGAAGCTGAATTTTTCTTTCTTTCTATTATTATCATTATAAGACCAATAGGGTTTGGAATTCAATCGCTCAAAATCAGACACTATACTATAGAATCTAAACCCAACACACTAAATCTCATTCATTATCATCTTCAAATAACTAAGAAAATCTATTTCCTGTCCTAATTTCTAAATGTTAGTTCAATTTTACTTGGCAATCAAAATCTGCCATCTTCAATACCTCCAAACAAGTCAAATTTCAAATACCAAATTCTACCAAACAAATCAAAATACCCATCACACATTTCATTCTATTGTAAAGACTAAAGAGATGACATTTGACACTCTATTGTAAAGAGAGGACATTTGACATACAATGCATTAAGCTCATACATAATACTACTCCATTTTATAGTTTTTGGGAAACAATTACGAATTGATCTGTGTTCTTCGTTGATATCAATATATCTTCAACTTTTATAAAGGCCACGACAAAAAATACCATATCTTCTGTCTCAAACACAAGCAATGTAACATCTAAAGTTCTACAACATCATTCTCAGTTCACAAAGAACATATCCAGAAGCCCTTCAGCTGCAATCTACTGCCTCCAAAATATTTCCTCATTACGGAGCACCAATATCATTACATTCTTACTCTGCACTAATTACAAGGCACAAACAACCTATTCATAAGCCAGCTACTGATACCAAACAATTGGAGTCGAATTGTTGTTAAGAGGAGGCTGTGGGATCATGCAGTGCTGCTGCTGCCACTGCTGTATTCCTTCACTTAAGCTTACTCCACCAGATTCATTAACATTTCTCGGCTCAATAGTCGGGCCATCTTCAATATCCATTGAAGCTTCCCCTGTTTCTTCAGCATCCATCATGTCAGCGTTGTCGGATTGACAAGACACATCGGCTCCAAGTGTAGAAGAGAGCTGTGGAAACCATGGAACCACGGCTAGACATCCATTCGCCGAACCAGAGTTGTTTTCTTCGGCCTCTGCCTCGTCATTAGATAGTTTCCAAGGGCTTGGTTGTCCAGACCACAAGATTTGATCTACAGAGAACAAACAAATTGCGTACTTAGTTTTGAAAATTATATCCAAACTAACCAAGGAATGTAGGAAATGATCAAAACCAAGTTGGGCATATCTGCTAAAAAAAACTTTCAGAAGTAGTAAACTAAATAGATACACCAACCCACTAGAACACCTGAACTACACACTATTTGTCTACATATAAACCAAAAATGAGACATAGTTTCTTTGTTAAACACATCCAACATTCCAACAATCCGAATCAATCATACGTAAGAAGGCAAGAATCAATACCAAACTCGTGCACACGAGAAAAACAAGAGCGAAGTAGCTATTCAAACTAATAACTTGATCATATCATGGAACTAACTATACAGTGAAGTGGAATCAACAAACAGAATTCATTTTCCATAAAGTTCATATCTGCAATAGTTTAAATTTAACAGTAAATCAACACCACTTATTCACACATTATAGATCAATAAAATAAAAAAGAAATTCAAGAACAATATGCACTGGCACTTACTTTTGAACCCCGAGGCAAATTGTGGATCAATTGAGACGGAGAAATTGGAAGGGGAATGCAAGAGGAGACTACTATCGGTGTTGGTGTTTGTGTTGGTTGGATTAAAAAGCACAATAGCCCTCTCTACATTTTCCGGCAACTCCTCAATCCTCAAACCCCCTACTGATGAATTCTCAAACTCAAACGACACCGTATTATCACCTACATCCTCCTCCTCCTCTACAATCGGCGCCAATTCAGCATCCTACAAAACAAGTATAAAACCCTAACCTCAAAACTAGAGAACAAAAAACCTAATTCACGAATAATCCGAAACTGTAACATCATCATCATCGTAAGAAATGCGGAAATTGAACTTACCAGGCGACGAATTTTTCTGGCGGGAGAAGAAAGTGAAAAATCGGAGAAATCTTCGTTCACGTCTTCTAGCTCTTTCCTTTTCATTTTCAAAGCGAAATAACCTTCCATCGTTTTACTAACAATTTGAACCTGAAATCCAAGGAATCAAATCCCCAAACCTTGACCAGTTAACCTAAAACTGTTCTGGAAGCTAAATTGAGTGTAAATTTGGAACAATTGATCAATTTCTTAAATTAGTATTAAGAAGAAGGATATGGAAGTTGAAAAGGCACTAACATATTTATTTATATTTTTTTTGGATTCCATAAATGGGATCTCCAGATTTCTCCAGAATGTGGGGGAAAAAGACCAGTAACGAATCCAAGTCGGGTCAAGGTCTTGGCCCAAATTTTTGCATGTATTAGAACCTAACGGACATACTTTGGCCCAGAAAAAATGGGCCTTTTGGAAGTTGGAATATTTAAATGGTAATCTTTATTTCTTATTTATCAACAAAAAAAGGCCTAACATTTTAGTCTCTCTAGAGAGATTATTTCTTACATCAATAATGTAGTGTAATATGGGAATTAAATTAATTCAATTATATCAGTATACGACAAACATGAAATTTGTAGTCAAGTTCTCTTTAAGTTTAGGGGTTGAAAATAATATTTTCGCATGTTGTATCCAGGGCCAGCCTTAATGCTTGACAAATCAGGCGGCCGCCTAGGACCCCTCGAGGGGCCCAAATTTTTTTGAATGTGGTAGCGTTTTTTAATCATATTATCACGTATATTTTTCAGTATATTACATAACATAATTGAAAATATAAACTAGTAGAGTTGAATATATTGCTTAAGTTTGATTTTTTATCTAGCTCGAGATTATTTTTTACCATGGTATTTCAATGAACAATACTCAAACGATCTTTAACAGTAAGTAACACATGCTAATCTTGAGTAACTTGAAATTTTTCATAAAAATTATAAATTCTTAGCTTATCAAGTCGAGCTCAAATTTAGATTCAAAAGAATTTTAAACGACAAATATGTGTTAGTTATTGGGTTGATATAAAAAAATGATCAAACTCAAGAAAGACGACCGTACTCAAGTTGAATATTTTGATACGATTTTCTAGTTTAAGCAAAGTTAAAATTAATAAAATTGTATAAAATCTAAGATATAAAAAATGCATTAGCATACTAAAATATGAACATTTAACTAAAAAAGAAAGAAAAATAAAAAATTTGTACATATTTTTTTATGACATAGGGCCCTAATTTCAAATTCCGCCTAGGGCCCCGGATAGCGTAGGGTTGACCATGGTTGTACCACATAATTCGTGTAGCCTAATCGGATGCACAAAATGGCCTGATTTTTTATTGGAAAAATTGCATCCATTTCAACGGGACTAAACCTTTAACATTTTTTCCCGTACTTTACAAAATTGTATTTTTTGCTCCTAATTTATAAAAATATTTTGCACTTTTAATAGCACAAGTTACATAATACTAATACTTTTGTCTTGAGATTGCTTATACTTTTGATCCTGAAATTTGCGACGAGAGCAAAAGTATAAATTATTTTAAAACATTGAAACCAAAAGTATGATTTTGTAGAACATATAACCAAAAGTATTAAAAGGTTACAAATTTTCCTTAATATTCTGTTGGATTATTTCCCATTTAAGTAATATTTTGTTGGAAACCAAAAAATATACTAGTCTAGTCCTACACAAAATATGATCTTTTTATTTCTCAGCAGACTGAAATGCCCATATAATGGCGGCCCACCCCAAAACATACTCCCACCGATTTTTTTAATTTGTCGCTTTGCCAAAAGTTTGTTTATTTTTATATGTCAATTTATGATTTCAATGTAAAATTAATGTTCTTTTACCAATTTTACCCTTCTTACTAAAACATGTAATTAATGCTTAGATTATTTAATTAAAAGAGTATCTTGAAACTTTTGCTTTAAAAAAGTAATTATTTATGACATTTCTTAATTCGTGTGCAATCATCCAAAATGACAAATTAAAAGAAACGAAGGGAGTATGAGATCCTTATTTCACTATGCATCAAAAAATTATATATGTTTTAATTAGCTAAATATTGAAGAAAAAAATTGATAAATAAGAGGATAAATTATGAAAATATTACTAAATTTAAGACAAATAAGAGTATCAAGGCAAACAAAGAGTTTCAGAAGTATCTTATTTTCATTTCGCCTCGTTCAAAAATTTAAATTTTTTGATGATTTAGTCCAAAACGATGGAATAATTAATATATATTTTGAAAGATCATATAATAAATTTAAACCTTCCATTATTTACATTGGTATGACTCTAATTATAATAAAGCTTCACTACATGGTTTCATCCGGAGAAAGCAACAGAATAACTGAAGAATAACTTAGCATAGGGTACAAATTGCCATCAAGAAAATGAGCATACTGTCTAATGGCAATTTCTCGATCGGGGGTATCATCCGAGAGAAAGTCGAAGGGTGCTGTCTTGCCGGTGTCCACAAGGGGCTCCCACCTGTAACCAGGTCGTTCGGGTAATGTAACCGTCACTGCTACATGGCTAGTATTAAAGGCAATGTATAATTCCCCCTTGACCGAGTCAATCTGTCAAATTACATACATATAAATGGAAGGTTATAAATACTATTCAAATAGTTAAAGCATGACAATGATATTGGCTGGTTATGATGTAGATCCAAGAAAGGTACCAAAGTGAATGCCACAAATCGGCTTGTCTCGGACCAATCTGGCATGCCTGGAGCATGACCGTGCCATTGAAGCCGCTCTGCTGTTGGGAAGTCGTTTAAACCAAGTGACTCACACTCGCTGAAAATTTATATGCAAGGTTATAAATCCAGTAGAAATTATAAGAACGCGAAAAAGTATGTAAGTTGGGGAGACATTTACTGGCGGAACTGGGTCATGAGGCGGCAAAATCTGAAGAAATCTGATGAAGCCTCCTCCATCTTATCCCAACGAAAGTAGTTAATCTGTATACAAAGAGGTTAGTTCTGAGAGATAATGGTGCAGGAAAAAGAGAGAGAGAGAGAGAGAGAGAGAGATTTAATGACAACTGTCCGTAAGAGAATCTTACAAAATTATCATGACAATATGTGTTGTTGTTTCCCCCTTTCGTGTGCCCATACTCATCACCCATGTAAAACATTGGAACACCCTGGGTCATATCGAGCAATATAACAGAGTAACAAAGAATGAGAAACACTCGAAAAGTTTTTTGTGGTATAGGTATAGAAGATATGCTGATCAGTAGACGCATGTTAAAAATTTTGAACAACCATCCTCAAAATTCTATATGGATGAAACAATGATATGCTTAACACATGCTCCGAAGTGAAAAAGTTGACATATCTGAAACTGGATATTCATATAAACTACCAATTCAGTAAAGAACTCTAGAATACTTGTTTCTATAAATTATTATATTTTTATTTCTGAAACAGTACGACAGAAACATCCATTTCAGAACTTCAATGTGTACAAAGTCTGTGAGGGTGTGTGGTTGGGGTGACGGGTTGGAGGCTGTACATGAAAGACTATCGTAGGAACCAGTCAAAATATCAATTAATGTTGTGTTATTTATGTTAAAGAATCAGCAATTCAACTTTGAGGTCCTATTAACGCTTCACCGGTTATGTAACCCAAGCTACAAAGAAAAGATATTAGACGACGAGGTTCATGTAAGTATCAAGAATAATTACCAATACTCATATATAATAGACAAATGTGCACAAAATATCATATGTCTCTTTGATACAACAGAATAATTTCCCTGGAGTTGGTTGGCAGTTTTGTTTCTAATGTGCTAATAGTCCTTATTGTTTGCAATATGTTGATTGTTTGAATCTAAATCGGATATTTTACCAGCACAGGGAGCATAAGGTAATTTTCTTTTGTATCCTTTTCTTTCCGATTCTGAACAATAGGAGCCTACCAATTTTCCATCACTCACAAACAAGGTGTACTTGTATATTCCAATATACGTCAGAGCATCCTCAACCAAACTTATGATCGACTGTTATAGGGGCTACAGCCTTAGATATATCCACTGTATGGTGGTCATATAGGCAGATCAAAGAGAAGATCCAGATCCTCGTCAAGAGGGTATAATTCTCATCACCCCCATGTGTTTATCAGAACTCAGTAGCTGAGCACGTACCTGTGGCCACTATTCGATATTATATCCATCCTAAGCACGTACCTGTAACCTATTTACATAATCACGTACCTGTGGCCACTATTCGATATTATACCCATCCTAAGCACGTACCTGTAACCTATTTACATAATCAAGTCCACAGACATGCTCATCGTGGACAAATATAGATATTATGATTTTCTCTTACTGTAGCCTGCAAGAAGATTACATAGTATATAACCCAAAATATGTTGCTTTCTTAAATTTTAAGAAGTTGGGCAGAAGAGGATAATATGCACAAAAATATCTGAAGACAGTAAATTGAGAAGGTGAAACAAAAGAATTCTGAGGAAAACTATCTTACTTGAGATACCATGAGACAAAGGAAAAAATTTCTCATTTGGCGTCTTCTCAATTTCTTCACAGAAAGACTCACAAATTCTCCTTCCTGAGAAAGATTTATAGCAAGAATTCATAAAATAAAGGTTTTTACAACAAAGTATACAGTTTCTCTGGATTTACATGAGTAGATCTGTCATAATTCTGAAGTTATCCAAGTAAATTATTCCTTAGGATCACATCATTGAAGAACACAGATATTAAGGGAAAAACTAATGTTGCAGGAACCATATGAAGAGTCTGTAACACGATTTACAGCAACAGTAGTTCATTGAGGTCCAGCCCCTCACATCTCAGTTTTTATTGATTATATCTAAAACTGGTGAGGACCTAGAGCACATTACCACTTTACTACAAAGTAAAGAGCACAAATAGACACATAAATATAAAAGCTCACCTGGCCACAGTTCCAACTATTGTTGTGATTCTCCCCATCTTTGTTGTCTTCACCATTCGCCAAATTGTGCTTGTTATTATACGTCACTAGATCAGCTAAAGTAAAACCATCATGAGCACAAACAAAATTGATACTGTTCCAAGGTTTCCTTCCACCTTCCTGATTCAGATCAATAATTTATGATTCCAATCAAGTATATATAGAAACTATATATTGAATTATATTACATTGTTATGAAGTCATTTTGAGAAAAAAAATTACTTAAATCAGCCATAGAAAAGAAGATTTTACAGTAATATAATGGATGGCATCTCAGAATTATGTTGGTGTTTAATAATTACAGCTAAGCAACCTTTAAGTGAGATACCTGGTATGAATCTGGGCTTCCACAGAGGCACCCAGCAAAAGCTCCAGAAAACCCATCGGTACCCTTGATAAATTGACGTACAACATCTCGGTACTGAAATTCAGACAAGCATTAGAAAGAAGATAAACACAAATTGGCTGAAAAGCACTGACATTTGCAACTTAAAGTATCAATAATATGCTATAATTGTTCAGAAACCTGGCTATTATGCATCATGAGCAAATAGTTGCCTCAAGAAAACTCATGAAAAACTATTAAAATGGATGTTTTACATAAATATATCCTTCATTTTATGGACAATATAAATACTTGACAAAACCAAGGCACTTGAGAGGCCTCAAGAGCTATCAATATTATTTGATCTGAATTCTTTTACTGGTAACAGATGATTAGCCAACTCTGACAAAAGATTTTTCTAGAATACGAAACTAATGCCCGGCATTCCATCATGGAAGGTAGGGAATTCATAAGACTCCACAGTCTAGCCAGGCCCAAAAGGATCATCAAGTTCCACCTATATGATGATTTGCATTCAACAACCAAACTAAATAAAATACAGATACATATGTCTGAAGCTAAAAAGATAAGATCTAGTCCTTCAAGATACATCGATAATGCGAAGATCATCATTCCTGTCATAAATACATAATTGGGCTTTAACAATCTAATGCTTTGGCATCAACTCAGTACTGCAAGAGGAAAACGTAGGCGAAAATATAAGTTTAAGATTGGAGTAGTAACAGGAAATTTCCACATCAGTTGTAAGGATTAATGAGGAATTGCACTGTTTAGAAAAGAGAGAAAAGAAGAAGCAGCAAGTTGGGACATCCTTCCAAAAAAGACTTCTATTATCCATATTCTACTTACCTTCCCATTCCATTCAGACCATATACCCCAGTGGGGAAACATTCCAACTTGATAAAGGCCTCCACAGTCCCACGCTTCAGCTATAAGCTATTGATCCAAGAAGAAAGAAACCATAGTCATCCGTTGTTCGTGGCAAATATAAAATATATACATATTGGCCACAGCTGATTGTGAAGGATCATTCTTGGTCGTTCATAAAGAGGAAAAAAGGCAATGCTAAACTACACTAGCTAGATATAAGATAATTAGGTAAACAAAAGAAACAACTGGCACACCTTTACTCCATGGAGAACAGGGTCATTGCTAATCATGTCAATCAATGGAGGGGCATTGAGAGGAGTTCCAGTTGTAAGAGTCTCACCTTCAACCGCACTTCCATACACATTTACAGCATCCCAAAGACTGGAGAGACCAAAAACAAAGAAAGAATCAGTATTGGAAAGGACAAGCCATACCTGTCAGATGATGTAGCAACTGACCTGCTACTCCTCGTCATAATAGAAGCAAGATCAAAACGAAAGCCATCAATATGCATTTCTGTTACCCAGTATCTGTTCAGAATCAGGACTAAGCAACAATAGATAAATATCAAATGTGTCAATGCAGGTTGAATTGAGGAAACAAACAAGAAAGAGTAAAAGAAAGCAACTATTCTTTACACTGAATAGAGTGTAACAGGATAGTTGCATTGAATGACGAAGCTTAGCAATGAAAACCTTCTCTATAGATTGCGAGAAAAACAATATGAACAGTTTCATCAACTTAAGATGCTATAGTTGGCAGGGTAGATTATTTGCAAAGCTTCAAAGACCCCCTTCATTGTTCTGCTATAAGAGTATACAATCTTGACCCACAAAAATACTCAATAGCTATTGTTCGCCTGTCAACTTAACTACTTTTTAAAATCTCATAAACATTTCATCAACTTATCTAAAAAATTAAAATTATTATAGTATAAAATTACAAGCTTTACGATTCAAAAGTTTTTATATAACACACTTGTAAAAGCATCAATATAATGAGTAGGAAACATAAATAATTTATTGGAGGAATAATTGTACACTGTTAAAAACTATCCAATAGAATCAGAGATAAACTGAAAATGAACATAGATCTGGTGGTGAATATTTAGCAATTCTACCTCAAGCAGTCCAGAATAAACTGCCGTACAATGGGATGGTTGCAATTGAAGGTGTTTCCACAACCTGAATAATTGTAGAATTCTCCCTGTGAAATATAGATTAATATATTTTAGAGAAAACTTCATTTCAATGTATATGAGTTTAGCATCTTCATAAATTAAACAAAAGGCTAAAATTTTAGCTTCCAAGTTCTAAAACTGATTTGACAGGAGACTCTGCAAACTAAACCTGCATGGACTAGATGAAATGTGACTATTGTCAATTATTGAGATTATCAGTTGTATGAAAAAAAATTATGAAATCATGACCCCTGTTATTTCTAGACGCCACTTCTCTCTAACATTAAAAAGTTTACTAGATACAATCTACTAGAATACATCAAACCGAATTAGAGCAGCAAATCCTTTTTCAACTCAAAGATAAAAACTGCGGACACAAAATTTATAATGTAAAGATTATCCAGATAATGACTTTCACTTTGTCACAGAAAAAATCACGTCATCTCTTTCCAAAGGATGTATACCAAACTTGAATTTTATATGTGGACATACCTTAGGTGCAACCATATAGAAAGCACTATTATCAAGACCTCTGAATGATAAGACGGGACCATTCTCATTCCCCTCAGCCGAGTGATTGAACACAACATCCATAATCACCTAATTGAAAACACATAAGCGCTCACCAAAAATCTCTTCTAAAAATTTCTAAAACCCATTAAGTTACTTTTACCTCAATTCCACGTTTATGTGCTTCTCTAACTAGATGCTTGAATTCATTCACTGCACCAAGACCATAATTAGCAATACCAGAAAACGAATATCTTGCCATTGGCGAAAAGTAATTGATAGTTGAATATCCCCAAAAGTTCATCCTGTACAAGAAACAAAACTAAATTATATCATTAACTTATCCAGAATCATGCCACCATAGGCTTAAATGAGCTCAACCCTCATTGTATTCCACAAAAAGTAAAATATTTGGATCAACTTAAATTCGACAAGCTAATGTATACGTCACATATGCAAATTTAGGTAAAAAAGTAGAGCAAGGTAGAGCAGCGAATTCATAAAAATTATCATAAAACCCCTTTGTTAGTACTCAAACTAATTAGATTTAGAGCAAGTTCTAGAGATAGCATATCTTATAAAAGAGAAACTGATTGTCACATGGAATTACTATAAAAAATCAATATTAATGGCTGAAACATATCTACTCACTAATGTCTCTACTTCAAAGCAATATCATAGGTTGCATGCAACTCGATCATCTCATTTTACCAATCTTTCCAAAAGTATTACTTAGCCTCAGTTTCCACCACCAGTTACTTATTGCAAGTATATGGTAGTGATGAACCTATGATGAATAGTGGTACAAAACAAGGAAACTGTTAGTAAATCCAAAACCACTACAGACTTAATTAATTTTACATTCTGTGCATTTACAATTTGTATCTAATCATATCAATCTCCTATAAAGCTTGAAGAATCAATGAACAGCAACTTGTGTTGAAATGATATACGCATATTGATGAAAAGTTCTCACAACTGGCAACCGAAGATTTTGCACAAGAAAAACCGCAAAACTATGAGATCACAAGAGGTAAATTCATTTATGGCAACTTTACAAAACAAAACACCATGCATTGCAAGGAAACCTTGAAGCAACAATTACCATCAAGATTGTTCTTTGGAAAAGGTTCCTGAACATGTTTGGAAGAGGAATCCATCAATTGGAAAGTTTAGGTTTGGTCCCATGTATAGTAAATGATAAGCAAATCTAGGTGATCCAATATCAAAATTTCTAGAGAGAGAGATAAGGTGGATTACTTGTAGTCTCCCAAGACAGGGTTGTACCTGTAGTACTCCAGTTCATTGAATTCATGACATGGCATTAGCTCAATGCAGTTTACACCAAGTTTCTGCAAGAAAAGGGAAATGTGAATAAAATAGCTATAGTACAAAACTTAGCAAAGCAAAAAACAAGAGATGGCATATGAAATTCTCTACAGTGTGATTTACTGGAGCAACTACAAATAACATAAAATCAGGGTATCTTAAGAGTCTTATTTGGAGCTACCGCTGAGGGTCCATTATGATATAATGTGGAACGTAGTAAATTGCACGTAAAAGAGAGAATTTATTTCATATTGGTGACTGACTCTAAGTAGACAGGTGTCTCTTACTAAAAACAGGAACATATAAGCAGAACCTCATGAACCAAAACCAATTTCAGTTGCATGAATATATCAATAGGGTCACTTAAAAACTTGGTAGCAGTATAAATGAAGTATATACGACATAATAAGATTCAACTGCTTGACATCCATAATCTCTTTATGTGTCCAGCAGCAAATGTTCTACAAATACGTGCTTGAACACATTTGATTTACTGAAACTAGTGGCCATGCTTTTCTGATTTACGAAATTAGGCTTGTTTGTTATTTGATGGTGGAGGTTTACAATCTCATACTAGTAACAACATCATAGCATCAATCGTAGTAGCACAAACATACACGTGCTTTCTGAAAATTCAATTAAAGATTGTACCTTCAAGTAATCAAGTTTCTCCACCACGCCAAGGTAAGTGCCAGAAAATTTTGAGTTGCTTGATTCGTGCTTTGTAAATCCACGAACATGCATTTCATAAATAACTAGATTTCTTTGTGGGAACTTTAAGGGTAAATCTCCTTCCCAGTCAAACTGAAACATGAACAAAGATAAATATGATGTAATATTACTACCCTTTTGGAAATGTAAAATACTTAAAGACTTAAATATGTAAGTAAACAATTTACAAACTTCTAAATATAGAAGGAAGAAGATTGAGAGTACAGTAGTGAAGAATAATAATCTCAAATCATAAAAAAGAAAAGGCAAGCTGAAGTTGAATTGCCAAGTTATAAAAACTCTCATCAAAAGCATGTGAGCCACTCACAAGCCATTGTTTATGACAAGCTGGTTTCATTATAACTAGTCCCCAGAACAGTGAAGTTTTCTAACCAAAACAACAAACTGACGGGAACAAACAATCATACAATTCACAAAGGCATGTTTTGAATTAGAAAGTGAAACAATCGATTTGCTCTTAATACATAGTCTTCAGTACGAGTTATGAAAACCTGAAATTTGGCATATTTTTATGCATATTAATAGGATTATGAGGTTAAATTTTCTAAAAAGAAAAGGAAAATTAAAGAGAACAAGATAATAATACTGAAGAGATATAACAATCTGGGCAATCATTGTGTCCTAGTACTGCAGCAGAAATTTATGATAAGAACTCATCACAATTTTTAGCTAGAGTTGTCCCATTTCCAACATTTTTACATCCTTCTGCAACGTAGAGAAAAGACAATTGAATGTTTTCATGGCATCAATGTCATGTGTCAAATACCTCATCAGTAGTGGAAGGCACCAAACCCGCCATCTGTGGCCAACAATCCTCCCCAGGTCCTAAAGCACCATATTCCCCTCTGCTCACAACAGCCTACATCGAAACCCAATCACAACATATGAATCTTCTTATTCTGGAAGCATAAATGTGGATAAGAATAAATGTGGCAATGATCATTATCTTAAGTAGTCATACTCCAACTAACCTTTGCATAAGGATCAAGCAATATTTTGGAAGAATCGAAGTACAGCCCGTCTTCAGGGGAGAAACTCCCATCAAAACAATATCCATAGACCATATCTTGGAAATCACCTTTCAGAAACACATGCCAAACATCTCCAGTTCTATTAGTCTGCGGACTTAGAGAAATCTGCTCTGTCACTCTTTTCTGCAACAATAAGTTCAGAATCAAGAACTGTCCATGTTTAGTTTAGATTTTCCTTTCTATTACAATTATCTAAAAAATAATCAAAAAGGATCACCATTTTATTACAAATATTTGAAAATTAATCACGTTGGTCACCGCATTGTTAGATTATCATTTGAAAAATGAAATTTTGACACATAATTAACTTGATGTAAGCAAAATTTTGACATATAATTAATTTATACATAAAATTCTTTTTTCCTTTTTTATTATTTCACCAACTAAGCAAATTTTTAGTGTAACTTTATTTATAACCTCCGGATTTATTAGATTCATGCGTACTTCTAAGAATAATTGATTTTCTATAATCATTTCTCTACAACCATAATTTTTATGATATTATCAGTAATATTATCTAAATTAAATACGTCCATTATACTAGTTGTTTCTCTTGAACTTTATTTTTAAGTTTTTCAAGGTCTCTTTAAATGCATTTACTGTAACTATCACGTAGTACATTACAATTTCAAAAGAACAAAATTTTAATTATTAAAAAAAAAGACAAAATTTCTAATGAATCATATTAACCGCATTCTGAAAATGGGGCCAATTTAAGTCAAGTAAATTCAAAAATGATAGATTCAAATTGATCATTCATTTATAAAAAAGAAATAGATGAATAATTTACCTCCGGCAAGTCAGTAAGACTGATCAAGCAGAGAGTAGCCGACGTGGCATTGCTGGAAAACACCGCGAAATTGACGCCGCCGTCTCTCCATGTGGCGCCAAACGGAGTCGGATAACCGGAGAATACCTCGAAACGCGGGGGCAATTGCGGAGGCTTGTCGACCACCACCGCAGTGTCTGTTTCACTCGCATTCCTACTCGAGATTACCAAACGAGAAACCTTGTTTGCAGAAATTGTGAAGAATTTACTCGGAATTCCAGGATTCAGTTTCTTTTTCCGGTACCGGAGAGTGAATTTCGGAGAGCAGTTATAAGAAATTGAAGGAGGGCGGAGCAACTGTAATTCCATTGTAGAGTACTGTTGGAAAGTGCGCCTTTAGAAATTTAAATGGCTTTGGATAGCAATTGTATAAAGGGAAGGGGAGTAGAACCGGAGAGAGTGATCAGTGATCTGCACTCAACAGTACTCAAATATCTAGATTCTAGAGTGATTTAAGTTTCATTCCCAATAAAATACAAGTGGGTTATGAAAGCAAACGAAAGAAAAGTATATAAATAAAAAATTAAAAATAGAAAAAGGAAAGGAAAAGAAAAGAAAAGAAAAGAAAAGGAAATAAAAACTAGAAACTAATTGATAAAGTGCTATTAACAACGTGATTCTTTTTTTTTTAAATAATTTATAACGTGATTACTTTTAGTATATTAATAATAGCAATATCACTCTTTTCAACTTAGACATGTTAATTACCCTCTCTCGTTTTATATTATTTGTAGTTTTGGGTAATGGTACACGAATTAAAAAATATATTAAATAGTCATCATTTGAAAATAAAAATCATAAAATACCCCTATTAAGTAGTAATTTTTATTTTTCTCTCTTCTATTAAAAAGGTAAATTTAAACAGAAAAAAAAATGAATAAATTTTGCATTAAATTTCTAAAATGATAAATAATATGAAGTAATTTTTTTTTTGTCAAAACGATAAATAATATGAAACGGAGTCTGTAAGTAGTTTAGATATGTTGATAGTTTGATATTTCGTACATAGTATAGTGAATAGTGAATATATAGTTTAAATGTGTGAGCTAATTTGAATAAATACGTTGATAAAGTTATTATAGACAGAGATATTTGCGAGAATTTGAAAATTTAAGATTTTATTTGCTCTAAAAAATAATTGATGATTGATGAGGTCATAGTTTAGTTGTAAAAGTTGGGGCACAAGACCAAGAAATTTTTGGTCTCACTCAAATTTGTGTGGGTATTTTTCTAGTTTATTACTAGTTTTTGTAATTAGTTTATTTTTGTAGTTATCGAGTTTATGTTGGTACTCCCTCCATCTCATTTATTTTGCTGTCTTGGTACGGTCAACTGGTCAACTTGACTAAATTTATAAAATTTATATATCACAAGTGTTAATAATTTAATATGATAAGTCACTTAAAAAATGAAGAAGTTTGACCGGGTACTATAGCAAAGGAAGCAAAATAAATGGGACGAAAAAAGTAATAAATATTCTCATTTACTGAATGATGATTGAGGTATGAATGTATTAAAATAAATTGATAACCAACTGAATTCAAAAGAAGATAAGGCCACAAATTTCAAGATTAAGCAAAATCCAAACTCTTAATTAACTTGTTTTAAGTGGAGCAAATTTGAACCAAGTCTGATTCGACTCGAATCCAAACACTTAACAATATATCGGTTATGTTAAATGTCATATCAATTTCCTTGAAGAGGTTTTTTTACCTGTGGCCTGTGGGGCGTACACCATGGGCCATGCTAGCTCAAAACCAGCGAAGTGGGCTAAAGACTTGTGACTTGGAGCCCACTGTAATTTTTGGCCACAAAGCTTTCTTTGTTCCTCTAAGCCCAATATTTAAGGCTTATTATTATGGAAGTATTTTGGTTAGAGCTGTCAATGGGACGGATTTCAATTCGGATCTGTCCGAATTCGGTCCGATTTATTAGGATAATTGTCCGATTAGAGATTCGATGGACTTGATCCAATTATAGATATCCGTAATCCAAAACATATGGAGCGAATATGGATTTAGGTTGATCCGATCCGTTAAAGATCTGTATCCGATGATAAATAAAAAGAATGATATATATACATAATGTTTTATAAAAGTAAGTATAATTAATAATATCTCATCGTCAATTTAAGAAGATAGTAATTTATAACTCGTTTATAAATTTATTTAAACCAATATTCTCATTTATAAATATGAATATACAAAAGAAAGTTTGAACATATGCTAAAATTAAATAAAATTCAAAGGTTAATAAACTTATTTTAGGAAAAAATATTAATTTATTTTTTAAATAAAAATTTTATTGGATCCGAAAAAGATCCGAAATCCGACCAAGATCCATTGGATTCAAAAAATCTAGATCCGAGCACAGTCCGATCCCTAAATATCCGAATCCGACAGGATCTGATCCGATATAAATGGAGCCGGATCTGGACGAGCCTGATCCAACCAGAATCCGACCCATTGACAACCCTAATTTTGGTATGTTTCCCCTCGATTTGGTCTCAAAAAATAGTTCGAGCATTTTTGAAGAAATTTTTTAAACTCGATTTAAAAAAATAATTTCAATAAAATATATATTGAGATGGTTTGATTTGAACTGGAACTTGGGTTTGAATTGAGACCAGTTTGGATGAGCCCAAACTGAGCCATGCAAACCCTAAATGCTTTATATAGTGTATGTATTAGGCTTGGCTTCTTGTAAAATATCTTAATTTGACTATGTTTTACGTGCTTCATAATTGCTTAGTCAATTTAGAGCGCAAATTGTACAGATAATGCATGACAAATCGATTATATACTTAATCTTGCTAAACTCGATTTAGGACATAATTTTCTGAATCATGATTGTTTTGAATGTACGTACGTAGCAGTTAATTACATCTACAACATTGTCATACTTATGGTCCCCAAGTATAAAGTATTTCATACTTATATTCCTCTTGTCAAAGAATTTACACTTAATTTATAGAATCGTGATTGTTTTGAACGTATGTAGCAGTAAATTAGGCCATCTCCAGCCGAAGCAGACAATAGCCTCCTCTTGCATGTATGCTTACCTGTTGGTCTGCTGCCGGTCTTGCCTAGTCTGTCTTTTCCAATCGAACCAACAATCCAATACATTTAATTCAATTTCAAACTTTCTCCACTCACACTTAACAATAATAATAATAATAATAATAACAATAATAATAATAATAATAATAATAATAATAATAATAATAATTTTGGTAATAATAACAAAATTTATAAGGCAATCACAAATTTTTTAAAGATTTTTACACACATATATATGTTTTATTTAAAAAAGAAAAGTGACCAATTAATTTGTTTTACACACACATATGTATAATTAATATAATTAAATTTTTTTACACACATTTTAAATTATTTTTTAAAATTAAAATTAATAAAATAAATAAAGGGTGGCCGACATTGGCCTGGACGCGCAAAGGCGCGTCTAGGCCGCGCCAGCCCGTAGGCAGGCAACCATTGCATGCCTGCCTAGATGGCCTCCCCCTGTTGTCCTCTTGCCCGACTTACCCTTCGGAAAATTTTCAACCCCTACCCCAACACGTACACACAAACACACACCAAACTCTTTATATGTCTCCATGAAAACATCAAAAAATCGTAGCTTTCCCCTCTCCATCTCTAAAACCCTTGAAAGATTAATTTAATTTCCTTTACAAATTATGGTTGGGCCTGGAGCACCGAACCACGACGCGTCTGCGACTTTGAATGGCCAGATCCTCCATCATCATCAGACTCCGCCGACGACCATCAAGCGACACCTTCCTTTCGCATTAATGAAGCCGTCATTCGTTCATCCAGATAACTACCACCGTTTCTCCACTCTTCAGGCGCATCCGCCTCCACAGCCGATCACCAGACCGAAGCTATTGTGAGGGACTTAAGTGTAAATTCTTTGGCAATAGGAATGTAAATGTAACACATTTTATATAGAAGCCTTAAGTGTAAATTCTTTAACAAGAGAGATGTAAGTGTGAAACATTCTATACTAGAGGACCATAAGTGTGATTTAGCCCATAGTATAACAAATGATGTTTGGATTGAGTCCTAACAAGTGAAAAAAAATGAGTGTCAAATTCATGAACTTTTTATTTATTTCAAACTCTATAAAATTCGTTAATTTGACACTTATCCTCTATTTTTTTTTCCCAAACTCCAAAATTCAAATAATATCTCAACTCTCAAGTTTTCGAAACTTGAAAAACCCAGCATTCAAACATATCTTTACAAAAGTTTCGTCCAAACTATCCAAATTCGAAAACCAAATAATTTATATTATACATTTTTTTTTTATTTTCCAATTAATAATTAACAAAAAGCACTGGGATTAGTGACATTAAAAATTGGGGACAACGTCTGGTTGACAGTCACGCCGTACGATGAAAGGTTATAAATATAACTGCTTTTAACAGTCAAAAGCTCATCATATTCTACGTACCTCTTTAATTGATTTGCTTTTGAAATGTTTATCTTTTTTCTTATCTCTCCGTATTTTATCCTATCCTCGTAAAGTACCATATATCACTGCAACGTCCTTTTACTTTCTCCGGCTGTGCAGATTCCCCCCACGCTCACATGTACTTTATATAGAAGTATATATATTGAATGAACTATACAATGACATTTTTACCCTTTCCTCTCTTCTCAAGTTTATTACTGCACTTACTTACAAGTGGGTTACTCGAATTTAAAAAAGAAAACACTTAATTGCATGAGATCTCGAGACAAGTTCTAAATTAATTCGTCCAATTCCAAATTTATGGATTAAATTTTATTTTCGTATTATGTTTCGGTCATTTAAATATTAAATTTTTTTTTGGGAATTATTAAAAATAAAATCTCAATTTTTTTAGAATAATTTGAAAAAAGTGTAAATTAGAGAATTATTTTGAAGTAAAAAATTACTCTATAATTTTGTTTCGGTTGCGACTCAAAAACAGAAATTTTCGATATTTTTGGTGGAAACGTATCGAAATTTTAATACATACCCAAAACCTATGTGGGTACCCGACCAACAACCCCGTAAATTACTTTTCTATTTTCTTACACTACAAGAAAAATGAATTTTAGTGATAAAATATTAAGTGACATTGTTGAAATTATCACTTTTTGCATGGGTTTAGTTTAGTGACAAAAATATTAATGTTGTCACAATAACAATAGTAGCAAGTGCAAATGTGCAATAGTGGTAAAATATAAATTTAAGTTGTCAATAATGAATATTAATGACAAGCGTATGAAACTTAAGTTATCACTATTGACAATTAGTGACACTCTTTCAGTGACAATCTATGTAACTTTTCGGATATCATTAAATGTCAATACTGACAACTTTTTCAAATTTCTTGTCACTAATGTGTCTCTATGTACATTATTTTAATAATAATATTTAATTTTTTATCACTTAATCATTTAATATGGTATCACTAAAATTAAATTTTTTAAAGTGTTGTTTGGCCAACATCCCATCCCAAAAGCCCAAGCAGCCCAACCCATCTTCCTTTTTAGTATTAAAAATTAATTACATACCCCGGAATGTAATTATCTTAATTTTATATGTACAACTAGATTCTAAGTAACTCTAGAATATTGATAAATTGGTTCTAGAAAAAACAAAATTAGAATATTGATAAATTGCCCGTTCAATTCTAAATGTCATGACTATGGAGTCGTCCTCGGAATCACAAATAACACCAAGAAAACAAACATATGAAGCCAAATTTGAGATAATAAATTTCAACTTTAATGTCTTAATAATGACAATTATTAAAGTTGAAAGAAGCTGATTAATTAATTGTCATTAGTGCTGGCATCACTTTTATGATTCATCTACAGATGGTACTTATTCGTACATATTAATGGATCATTTGTGTATTTGTCCAACGAGTAATTGTGAAGAATGACCTTTTCAAAAACCAAAATTGTAAAAATGACCTTGTGCAATATTCCCAAATAAACCTTATTTGCATAAGAAGCCCCCTGACAGTCTAAAAAGAAAAATAGATACAAGTTTATATAGAAAATAAACTATGAAATTAGAAGAAAAGATCGATAGATTAACAGATGATATACGAAACCTTCAAAAGGTTTTAGAACGAGTACATAATTTATTTCACACTTTTCATCCGCAATTAAATAATATATCAGATATGCTTAATAATAAAAAACATGCTAATAATTATGAAATAAATAAATTGAAAGAACAAGTAAACAACTTAGAAATAGTACCAAAGGAAGAAAATGCTTTAGAAAATCTGAAAAAGACCATAGAAAACCTTGAAATGATAATATATCAAAAAGAGCAAACACGGGGATTAACTGAACAAGATCTAGAAAAATATTTTAGAATATCCTCAAAAAAAGGGTTTAAGATACCTAACAAACTAGAATATATATGGCGAAAACCATAGAAGAAACTTTAGAAGAACTTAGACATATGTTAAGCTCGCTAAGTTTAATGAATAAAGAAACTACTTCAGACATAGAAATAGAAGAAGCTTATCCTATACAACATCAAGAGAATGAAGATGTTATCTTTGAATATACACCATCTGAAACAGATGAAGAATACGTAGGAATGGAGGATATTAGAAATCCAAAAACAGAAGATCAACCAGAATCTAGTAATCAAAGAAATAAATACGGATATTCTGCACCACATAGAGCTGATGCAGGAGATATACCAGCTTTAGGATCAAATTTTTATCCTTTTAGTCAAGGCTATATACCAAATAGACCAGGCAGTAGAAACCCATGGAAAAAGGTTCCAGCAAAATGGCAACCAATACATGGAAATATGAACCAAGAGAACATTCTTAATTTAGATTGTGTAGACAATGAAAAAGAAATGCTTACTTACTGGACTAACCAGATGGGTCTGATTATACAAACAACAGATGAGTTCTCTAACTCTTCTGTTCTCGATATATTTACATTCGTTTTACATAAAACTACTGGAAATGTTTTAAGAATGTTGCAAAACTATACGAATGAAGATGTACAAACTAATTTCAATGCTGATACACAGTTACACATGTTTAAGAAAATTGCGAAGGCAATATATGCATATTTTATAGGAGATTTACAAATAGAAAATACCTTTATGGGATTACATGAAACGGAAGAATCAAAACGACATTTACATAATATGGCCATATGTAATATGTGCTATTTTGAAAACTATTACTGTGAGTTTATTGAACATCTAACTAAAATACCTATACCGGAACAATCCCCATTTATAGATATATTCTTTGCTAAATTACCTTACCCCATAGGAGTAGAATGTCAGAAAAAATATAAGGAAGAAGTTCCAGAAACACATAGAACTATAGGAGCTGCTAGAACCATAGTTCGAAAATATACAACGGAACAATGTATACAAAAGAAACGATCTATAGCTATGAAACCAATAACCAAACTCTGTTGTACAGAAGACTACCTTCCTCAGCAATATGGTTGTAGAAAGGAATATAGGAAAAAGCATAACAAGAAAATATGGAGAAAACGAAATAGACATTGGATAAAAGGAAATAAACCTTACTTTAGGAAAAATAAACACAGGTTTTTTAGGAAAAAACCATTCTATAAAAAGGAGAATAATAAAAGAAATAAATACTGCCCTGAAGGAAAAAAGAAATGTACATGTTGGTTATGTAAAGAAGAAGGTCACTATGCTAATGAGTGCCCAAAGAAACAAAATAAGAAAGAACATCAGGTTAGACTTTTACAGTTTGCCTATACACAAGAATTAGAACCAATAGAAGATTCTGATTATGAATCAGATACAGATTGGTACGAATTAATATCAGAAACTGATGAAGATGAGGAGATAGAATATCCTAATAATAATGCCTAGCCAGAATTCCACCTTCATAAAAATACGTATAAATGATACTTATACATATGCTTTAATTGATACTGGAGCAAGTCTTTGCCTTGCTTCTCCAAATTTAAACTGTTTTAAATGGGAACGATTAAAAACGCCCATACGGGTTATGATTGCAAATGCATCTCATTACTACATTTGGGAAGTAGTGAAAATGCAAACTATTTTTATACAGAACTTTGCTTTTACAGCCCCAACCATTTATAAACACAAAACAGGTTTACCTTTTATTTTAGGCAATAATTTCCTAAAGCTATACGCACCATTTGTGCAAAATATTTCCACCATATCACTTACTGTACCTTTTCGAAGTAAGTATAAACAAAGAAAACAACAAATTTCTATTCCAATAGAAAAAGATTTGAATACCAAAAAACTGATAGAAAAAATTTCAGAACTAGTCTATCAGATTACTCTTTATACATCCAACTTGGATAAAGAAATTGATGAAATACTTGAATCCACTTCTAGTGAAAATCCCTTAGATTTTAAAAATACTAACACCATGTTAGTAGAAATAAAACTAAAGGATCCTTCACAAGAAGTAAATGTGAAAAATAATATTCCTTATTCTCAAAGGGATATAAACGAATTTAAAGAAGAATGTTCAAAACTTTTGGAAAAAGGAATTATTTCTGAAAGTCATTCACCACATGCAGCACCTGCTTTTTACGTTGAAAATCACAATGAAATTAAACGTGGCCAGAGAAGAATGGTCATAAATTACAAGAAAATGAATGAAGCAACCATTGGTGATGCCTATAAGCTCCCGAGAATTGACTTTATAAAAACAAAATTAAAAGGACAAAAATGGTTTAGTACTCTAGATGCTAAATCTGGCTATTGGCAAATTAGGTTACATGAGAATACCAAACCATTAACTGCTTTTACATGTCCACCTCAAAAACATTTTCAATGGAATGTTTTGCCTTTTGGCCTTAAACAAGCACCAGGAATCTATCAAAGATTCATGGATAAAAACCTTGAAGGTTTAGAAAATATATGTCTTGCTTACATCGATGATATTATCATCTTTAGTAATCAAGATAGAGAAGATCATTTGAAAAAACTAAAAATTGTCCTAATAAGATGCAAAGAAAAAGGTTTAGTCCTTTCAAAAAGAAAAGCTCAGCTTTGTAAAAATAAAATTGATTTTCTTGGAAATACTTTTGATTCAGAAGGAAACATGGTTATTCAACCAAATGTTTTAGAAAAATTAAATACTTTTCCAGATCAACTAGAAGATCGAAAACAAATACAAAGATTTTTAGGATGCCTAAACTATATTTCTGATCAAGGCTATCTTAAAGATCTTGCTTTACAAAGAAAAACGCTTCAGAAAAAACTTTCTACCAAAGTTCAATGGACTTGGACTGAAGCAGATACACTAATGGTGAAAACTATTAAGGGACGGTGTCAAAACCTACCCCAACTATACAATCCGCAAGAGAATGATTTTATTATTCTTGAAACGGATGCATCAAAAGATACGTGGGCTGCCGTTATGCTAGCAATACCGGCTATAGAGTACAATACTCTCCCACATATGTCCAATGGACATAAAAATACGCTTTCAACAAAAGCACAAAAATATATACGCCTATGCAAATATGTATCAGGCACCTTTACACAATGTCAAATGAACTATACAGTTCATGAAAAAGAAACACTGGCATTATACAATGCTTTGAAAAAATGGAAGATCGAATTGCTACCACGAGAATTCGAAGTCCGCACAGATTCTAAATATTTAACATATTTCTGTAAAACAAAAATTGCAGATAGTTCAAATCAAGGAAGACTGATACGTTCGCAATTGGAGCTAACAAGATACAATTTTCATATCGTACACCTCGCAGGAAAAGACAACGTACTTGCAGATACCCTGACAAGAGAATGGAAGCAATGATATCTATTTTCTGTAAACAGATACAAGACATCAAAAATGAGCAAAAGAAAACAGAACAACTTGCTCGAAAAGAAATCCAAAACTTCACAGCAGCTAAAGAAAAATACATTTCGGAAACAGCAGCCGCAGCAGCTAGAAAGGTACACGAACTAGAATCTAGCCTCCAAACACTTTGCACTACACTAAAAATACCCTTTCCATCAGAGTTTAGCAGCCAAAACGTGGTGGATCCATTACCCACAAACACAAAAACAACAAATCTTCCATCACCACCACCTCTTACGAAAAATGATAAACCAATTCAGTACCAAACGCCAATGCCAAAAATACCTCATGAGAAAAAACAAGTCGAAACTGCAAACAAAAAGAAATGGTACACCATGTTCAATGGACCAATGAAAGGAATATACGATGAATGGAGTAAAATGGCCCCATTTATTACAAAAGGAAGCATACATCAATCCTTCAAAACACTCGAAGAAGCAAAAGCTGCCTTAACACAATACGAACGTAGTCACTATAAACAAGCCCTTATGCATACTGACAAACCAACAACATCCAAAGTTGTCTTAGGAAAAATTCCATCAACAAAAAACCCTCTTGATAACATCCCTACAAAGGAAGAAAAGGATAAAGAATATGAAGAGCAGAATACACTGAAAAAGGAAAAGTTCGAAGAACTCTTGAAAAAATTAGAAGAGTACAATCCAGCCACAGACAGAGAAAAAAGGTTCTATCCAGTAAATAGATACGGCCCAAAAGCCATTTTAGTCGAAGGAATAGACCCTATATTGGCATACCAGTTTTTCTTATATGGGCTAGTAGACATCATGTATCTACAAAATACAACAATGCTTCAGAAATTTCCAGGAAATATCAGAAAAAGCATCTCAGAATACTTTACAAATGTTGGCAAAAACGGACAAAAAGAAGTGGTAGTTAAGTGCCATCTCACATACCCAACGTTTGAAGAAGGAATTACTCCAAGTTTTGGAATAATTAAACTTGTTACAAGTAATGGAGAATACCCAGCAATAGAAGTAGTAGAAAAAATAAATACTGACCAGCAAGAAGAAGCAGTGGCCTGGCAACTTATACAGATCCATAATATTATCCATGATTTATATCAAGTAAAATCTTTTAGAATAAATCTCAAAGGAAAAAATCATCTGATATATGGAATGTCTCAGAGACCACTCCGGGAAACCCATTGGGAATACATCTACGAACATCATGAGAAGATACTCAAGGTGGAAGATTTTCAGCTCTCTACCTTGGCAGAAAAAACAAAAAGGGTTCTACATGAAGAAATGAAAAACTTGGAGGTACACAATTGCAAATACTGCAAGAAAAAAGACGTCAGCAGTGACGATAAAGAATACAAGGACGCTTACGAAATAAGTGATGAAGAAAGCAACAGCTCATCACCAATAATAGAGGAAAACACATCAGAAAAGATGTAGGTCCTACGAGAAAAACGTCGGCAAAAGGAGAACCACTCCTTTCTTCCCGACACTTTTATGTAATAGTATTTCTCTCCATTTTCAATCAAAGATCTCTGCCTATATAAAGAGATCATATGTAAACATTAGAGTAAGAGTGAATAAAATAAGTTTTCAACTTTATCTTTCTTATGAAAGTTTTGCTCTTTCGGAATGTTGATCGTGCTATTGAGAGTTAGCATACCTCATCTCCACCTTAGAACCTAATCAGTTCTGCAGAGTAACCTTCTGTAACAGGTACATACTTATATACTTTCATACATTTTCATATATCATCATACATCTTAAACATTTTTAAATATCTGTTTACAATGAATGATTTGCATGAATATCAACATATACAAGTAAACACATCATTCAACACTAGATCTCTTCAATATCATTTAATAGGAATAATGAAAAATAACTTGATACCCATTCTTATAGATACAGGAGCAACATGGTCTCACGTTCATGAAAACCTAGCTACAGATATAAGAAAAACCAGTGCTGAAACATATGTAAAATATAATGGAAAAGAAATAACTATAGAAAAAACAGGAAAGATAGAAATAACATTAGAAAATAATTTTACTCTTTGTACACGAATCTATATAGATAATGAATCCCCATATGAGATAATTTTAGGAATGGATTTCTTAGATTCCTTAAAAAACTTCGTTCTTACTCAAGAACATATAGACATTACTTTCCAAAATACAGTTCGAAGAATACCACGAATAAAACTTTCTGAATCTCAACTTAGATCTCAAATATGAACACCCTAGAAATAAAAAGTATTGAAAACATCTCTAACGAGATAGAACAATTAGAATCAAAAGAAGTTTCTGAAGCATATGGGAGTTTTTCCCAAGATATAGTTATAAGTCCTAAAACAATAAGTAAAATAAGACAAAAGGAGTTAAATATAAATGATGGACAAGGAATTAGAAAACCTTCATTTTTTCATAATATGTTTCAACGAAAAAATTTAATATATTTTGGAAAATTTATACAGGAAACCCCAATAGAAATAACTGAAGCCCAAGGAAAACTTTCCTTACCATTAATAAATGAGAATCATATTCTTCAAAAAATACGTTCACTTAATAAGTCACCAAGTGAATTTGGATACATACATATTTCAACTATACAAGTGTTGATAAAATCAACCTTTGCCGAAGGAATAGAATCACCAGTTAAATTCTGGGTTATAGACGATAGGATAAGAGACACTCAGGATAAAATCCTAGGAGTAATTGAAGGAAATTTAAAGGCAACAAAACTTATGTTTAATGTTTCGATACAATACGGGATACCCCTAGTAACCAAAAACTTAAGCCAATCTATATCTCTTTTATATAAATTCTCTAGAAAAGATTTAATGGAACAAGGAGATTACCCTTTCTCTATGACATATGTTGTAGGATACGCTATTAGTAATAGTCATCATAGTATAGACTATAAAACTGAAGATAAAATTAACATGGATTCTCTATTCAAAGACTTTGCTCAAATTAAATTTGTCCCTAAAAAACAACCCATCGAACCTCAAAAAACATCCATGAGAATAGAAAGACCAACAACTTTTATACCAATAAAAAATGATTCTAAAGAAACAGAAGAAGGCATAAAAACTCTAAATAAACAAATAAATAGTTTAACTCAATATGTTCAAGAAAAACTATAAGAATTGGAATACATATGCATACATAGAATCTTCTTATAAATTTTATAAAAAACTTTCAGAAGATTATCCTCATATACAAGATTTTAAAGAAAGAAAAGAATACTATTACATTCTATATTATAGATATCATTCTATAAATGCCACCTAGAAAAATACTTCTTTATAAAAATAATTCATATTACGAATGGATAGACTCCCAGTATATTTTTTATAAAGAATTATGCGAAACTCTTATAAATGGAACGTATGAAAAGACATTCTTTGAAGATACACGAGATTACTATCTCAAAAAACGAAATCAATTAAGAATAATACGAGCTGCATAAATGACAGGATTTGAATTATCCTCCGATGAATATAAATATAATTATACCAGTCCAAATAATGACTGTGCTTCCGCACCAGAAAACGCACCAGAAAGCGCTCTGTTGGCTCTGGTATCAGAGCACGGTGACGACTTAAATATAGACGATTTAAATATATGCAACTTAGTTTGCACTGAAAACTATCAAGGTCTTTTAGACTTCGATTTCTCCGATATCGAAATAACTAGTCCTTTTAAGGATTTTAGTAAACAACTAGAAAATATATTAGAAATAGGAGAAAACAGTGAACCACCTAAGAAAAAACGTAGGTATAAAACTTATACTACTGAACAAGATACTTTCCTATATTTAGAAATATTAGAAGCTGTTAGACAATACTGCAAATATATGCCTATGTCAAAAAATAGGTCCAGAATGTTAGATACCTTATCACGAGAAATAGATCATCTAAAAAGAAAGTCGAAACGAAGAAATAGTAACGACATATCATACTTCATAACACTCAAAATTAACGAATTTAGAGAAATCTTTAATACACTCTATGGGTACAAATAGACAAATAAGAAAAATTATGCCTGCAATTGGAAAAATCATTGATATCAAAACTCAGGGTACTAAAATGAAAAATAAAGAAATAGAAGGAACTATTGCAAATATCACTTCTACAGTAAAAAGCCCCTCAAAGGCCATTTTTGCAAATTAAACTTTACAAAAGGCCAATTTTAAAAAACACTCTTTGTCCAACTGCTCTTAATAAAGAATAATGAAATAATAATGCTTTTGAGAGGGGTCCCATTTTCATACTCCTATTAAACTTTTAAATAAATAATAAGGTGGTCCCTTTAATTTTGAGAATAATATTTGACATAGAATAAGGTTCCTCTAGCTCTATGTTTAAGAGATATGTTGTCTAATTTGTCTAATCAAAATCCAAGAGAAGGTAAATTAGTCAAAGATGTATGGAGATTTAGCACAAATATAACCTTATATACGATACTTTTTGAGTTAAAGTAATGTTGTAAGATAGAGTTAATGTCAATTTACACCCTGTGATATTCATCATGTTCAATTTTTTTTCATGTGATTTGAAAAAAAAACATTTTATCCCCTGTAATCTTATAAAATCTAAACACCGCCTCCCTGACATTTTTATATGTAGTACTTCACCCCTTTATGTTACGATAATATGGCAGTTTATCCCCCTTGTAGTATGTAAATGTGTCAATTTACCCCATATGTTACAAAATACTTTTCATGCCCGCTTTTAATTTAGTAAAGTGAGTTACACTCTTCGGTCTAAAATGCTCTTTTTCGAATCATTGAGAAATAAATTGAACATTATGCATTTCATAAATTGACATTAACTCTTGTAAGATATAGCTTGGATGACTGGTCTAAATGCGATTAGTATAGTGGGGGCATACTTGTTATTGCTTACAAAAAAATTATACGTTAGACATTAGTTGATGTAGTCTTTAAAAGTTAAATAGTAATAATTTTGTGTAATATGTCAAATATGTTTTTTGTATCAACTGATTGGTCTAGTGGAAGAGACTAGTCAGTATAAAGTAGCGAATTCATGTTCGAATCCCTATTAGGAGAGGTTCCCACGTAATATGTCTGACGCGCCTCCAAAGGGATTAAAACCCTTGGAACCTAAAAACAAAAAATGTCTTTTGTAAATAGTAGTTATAGTTTATGATTCAAATATAAGAGAAGAAGAAGAAGAAGAAATGCACATCCACGGCAACTAAATAAAACACAAGATGTTACTTTCGTGAATATGAAACAAGTTTTAAGTGAGAACAACACAAAATGACAAAGAATTTTGATCTGTGAATTTTATTCCAAAAAATCGAACTTTTGATGATATGATGAAATAAAAGGTATATATTTATTTAATACAATATATAATTATCAAATTAGGAACTAACAAGCATCCGACAAATATTCTCCAATTCTATCACATGAGTTATCATGATTATCCCCTTATCGACATTGCCAAATTTAAGCAATACATCGATGGTTGCCTGGACTTGAAAGTTAGGCACAAATGTTGCACATTTCAATGGAAATTGACTAGACCCATTGTACAACTTGTAAAAGATGCTTAGGTTAGCCTTTTTTTTTTTAAATAAATAAACTAATACGATTCAACAAAGTCAAAAAGGGGATAGCCCCATCGCAACAAACATTTAACGGAACTAAATGAAAAGGAATACACTATGACCACTCTGATACCGGAGTCAAAAGCCCACGCGGTAAAATTTGTGCTACGAGGAGAAAATTTATGAATTTTGACAATGAGGGCTCTGGCGGACCATTTAGGCACCTTCCAAGAATTCATAATCTCAAAGATTGCTTGGAAACAATCATTTTCAATGCACACCTCATGAATGCGCCACTTGATAAGAAACGAGCACGCAATTGGATTGAGAGAACCTCTGCTGCCTAGAGCAAAAGGCAAAAAGAATGGACCCCTTAGTGTTGTTGACAATGACCGCAATCGAAGCAAACCCATCTTTGAAAGAAGCATCCTATTTACCTTCGAAAAACCAATAGTTGGAGGAGACCAAGAATTACCAAGAGGAGACGCCTTAAAAGTGATAATGAGATTTTTTTGAACAAATAAATGTTTAGAAGCTTTCTTCTCCCCATATTAAATAAAAGGAAGCTCTAGCTCATACTTGTTGTGAATCACATAATCGCGACATGCCCAAATAGATTTCATGAACATCGTCGAAAAAATGAGCAAGTCCAAACAATCCAAATCAACCGAAAACAACTGAGATGTAAAAGTAATAATGCAAAGGCATTTTAGCATGGTCATTGATTAAAAAAAATATTTGATCTGTCTCATAAATTTTGCCCATGTTTACGGAATTTTAGCTAATACTTTAACAAGCAAATATTTTAGAATTTTCACATTTGTATTATAAATAATGGTTAAAAAAATTTAGTGTTGTTTTTTCTCCTTAAAGTTTAAGTTTTTGAGGAGATAAGGTATTATATATTTTTGAAACGTCCCAAAAAGAAAATAAAAAATCTAAACCATGGAGTATTTTAACAGACAAATCAATTGCAAATTCAAAATAAAACTAGATAATGACACATTTTATATAGTTTAACTTTATCACACACACAAAAAAAATATAGTACATTAAATAAATGATAATGTTTGTTTTGTTTTTCTTAGAATCTTTCTGGATTTATTCAAAACAACAAAATAAACACACAACACTTCAAAATAACAAAAACAAAAACAAAAAAAACTCTCATAAAAATAATTATTATTTCGCGTTTACATCATAACAATTTGACATTCAAAATATATCGCTTTAGTCTTTACTAAAACAAACCAAACATATCTAATTTTTCTATAGAAAATTATCATTTTCTTACACCCTAGTAGTCAAACTTTCCAAAACTTAAATGTAAAAATATTACACATTTTTCTATAAAATATTTTAAAAACACTCTAATTCCTGAAAATACTAAGAAAACAAACCAATTAAAGGAGCCCCATGTTTTTCTTCCCCAATTTTAGTATTGGAATAATTTGCTAATTAAGATTCCAATTCAGATTAATTACGAAATGGAAAATAAAGTCAAACTTGTATTTTCTTAAAACACAGCTTGCATGTAGAATCGGAGACAAATCAGGACTAAATTTGGGCCAGATATATGCCTAACTCAAAATTACTAAACATATTAATTTTATATTTTCAATATATAAGGATATATTTCCATTTTTCCTTAAAGATGTGTTGAATATCAGGAAAATCCTAACAGAATAATTCTTAAAAAATTTCACCACAATGAAAAAGTAGTTCAACAAACATGAACACAAGAACATAATTAAATATTATCTACAATTTAAAAATATTGCATTATTCATCCATATCAACATTTGACAGAAAAAAAGAAAAAAAAATCCAGATCAACATGAATTCAACAGATAATTTCCACAAATATAATCATGTCAATTGAAATTACCAACAAAGTAAAAATTAAATTGGGGGCTAAATCAAACATCTCATTGAGTAGCCAAATCGCCATTAAAATTCTGGCCTCAAGGATGATATTCAAATCATAGGAAAAAGAGTAAAGCTCTTATCCTACAATTAATAAAAACGGGTTACTGGACCACATTACCGAATCCGGACCCGTTTAAACCAAAAAAAAGATTACCTAGCCCTAAAATTAGAAAAAAAAAAAAAAAAAACTATTACGAACAATTGCAATGTCAGATTATCAAACCCTAGCCTTCGGCAACAATGGTGTAAATCCGTAGCAATTTCCCGACGCCGAAGATTTCTTACACGTCGATTGATCGAAACTCGATTCAGAAATCAATTTCAAAAACTCATCCAACTCCAACAGACGAAACTTCTCCTCATCTTCCTCGAGAAATCGCAAGATTTCCTCAAAAAAACCCGGTTCGCAAGGAAGAACCAGACCGCCGGTGGTCCGAAACCCGAACTCCTCCTCCGCCTGATGAAGAAGAGCAACGAAGACAGGGAGGTTGAGAAACCGGGTCGGAATCACGAATCGGCGGCGCTCCGTTCCGACGTAGACCGCGAGAGATCCGGAAGGAGTGCGACGACGATTAGAGGTGGCGGATGATTCTTCGTCGGAGGAGGAATCGGAGCGGCGGCGCGTGAGGCTTTTGGTTTTCCAACGCTGGACGACGTGTCTTAGCCGTACGATTTGTGTAATCATGTTTACTTTCTTGATAGCTGAAGCCATTGATTTGATTTTTGAGTTTTGGAGAAAGAGAGAAGAGAGTGGTAGTTAAAGTGTGTGTGAAGAGGGAGATAGTGTTGCAGTGGAAGAAGAATTCTGAATTTAAATCAGATTTGTGCTCAGCCTGTAATTTACTCCTCGGATGGGTCACGGGGTAAATTAGTCTTTTTAGTACATTTTTACTATGTTAGCTTGGCCTATTTTGTAAATATTTAAATTTTATGTGATTAAATTGTGTTAATTTTTATGGACCGAAACTAATTTGACTAAACGACCACCAATTTACACTTATAGTATGTTTTTTTTTAGATTGTGGAACATTCAATCATCAATAATTAAATTTGAATTATAAAAAAAGTATCATTAAATCAAAATATTTCAAATAACTATCAAATTTCAAAATAAACTCCAATAACTACAAAATTGTACGATATATTTCAAATACCCACTAATGGAACTAAGCCCAAGATCTATTTATACGAAGTTTACAAGATGACTTATAATATGTACAATATGTTTTGAAAAAAATTAAGTCAAGTTTAAGATCTCAATAACATTGAAAAAATAAAAGACTTAAGCTATCGAGAAAAAAATGATTTGTTTTCTGAAATATAAAAATATATTGAATTTCGGTTTTTATAGAAACTGAAGTGTACATAAATCCAGTGAATGAAGTAATTTCCAAATTTGATTTAATAAGATTCAATAATCACATGTTGTAATGAATATAAACAGTATACTCATCATTACAGGTGTTATTTTAAAAGTTAATTTTTATAGTTTTTAGATATACTTTTTTTTCTTTACATGGTAAGGTTGTAATCATGAATTAACATTTCTTTGTGTTTTTATCTATGATGCATGAATACTTCAAAAAATTAAAAAATGCAGTGTTGGATACTTTGTGGATACAATATTTCTCGGATATTCGTGTGATACGTATTTGGCACTCCACGTGGCGTTCGTAAATTTAACTTGAAAAGTAAATTGAACACGCGTGTCAAATACTTCCTCTAGCGTATCGACACATTTCAGATTCTGAGTTTTGCCAAAGACAATTGAAGGTATCGAACCACACTTTGTATTATATACAAAATAATTCATCTAATTAAGGGACATGTTATAGGTAATACTCCTACAAAACAATGATGTAGAATTAATATTAATTAGTAGACGAATTTCTTTTATAATAGTAATGTAGGTGGGTGATTTATTACTTATAACACTTAACTTGATCTATTTCAATAGGCATGAATATATAATTTGTTTTTACTAATCTCAATATGCATAAATATATAATTATATATTTTTTACATCCGTATATATATCGTATCGTATTATATAAATTTTAAAAATTTGTGTCGCCGTACTCATATCGTACCGTATTTGTATCACCGTATCCATATCCGTGCAACATAAGTTTTCATCGAGAATATGAAAAAATTCTCAT
This sequence comes from Penstemon newberryi var. newberryi, assembly GCA_030819805.1. NCBI lineage: Eukaryota > Viridiplantae > Streptophyta > Magnoliopsida > Lamiales > Plantaginaceae > Penstemon > Penstemon newberryi. The sequence goes on along the minus strand of JAUALY010000006.1, from coordinate 31,643,177 downwards.
TTTAAGTAAATGATAAAAAAATTGGTTGAAGTTCACACATTTTTTTTTTTGGGATATATACAAGCTATTTATTTTCGTATAAATGAAACGCACACTTTGTTTTCATTGAAAGCTTCTTATTTTTCTGAATTTTCGAGGAAAGATACAAATGCTTTTCGAACCCATTTTTTTCCTTTAACATCCCAACTAAGTTTTTTAGGGTTATAAAGTTTTAGTTTTGTCAAATGCTATTATATATGTTTTTATTAAATAGTATTGACAAAATTATTGTAAATTACTATAAATATGATAACATTCATTATTTTGTTTGAAATCTACATATACATGCATATCTTGCTCAGAGATTTGACGTAATAATTTCAAAAAAAAAAAGTCCTAAAGTATCAACAATTTAAGAATATCTCGTATGCTTTAGGCTGTATGTGGATGGGTTTTGACCCAGTCTCATGGGTTTCGCGAGACCAGACCAAAATCCTTCTAAATGAGTTTTCGTCATATACATGAAACTCAAAATAATTTTTTTCACAAATCTTCTATATACAAACTCTTGAAACCTATAAAACATTTATTTGATACCTACCATCTATTCCCCCCCTCCCCCCCCCCCCCCCCCAAACTTTATAAAAAAGCATTGATTTGACACCTACCATCAATTTTGTCCCCCACAACCCAACATCCAAAACTAATCCAATTGGGGTTTCAACTTTTTCAAAATCACAAGATCCAACATCCAAAACCTAACCAAATGGGGTTTCAAAGGTTTCATCGAAACCACCCAACCCATTTTTTTAAACCGAGACCCACGAAACCGTGACATAATCCATCTAAATATACCCTTAAGTTCTACATTATTTTTTTTCAAAGGAAGTGACAATGACATCTCACAATTTTCTAAAATTATACGTACCCATTTTTAATCAATATTGACTTTGGACTAAATAATATTTGGACATATATCCTTTCTTTTAAAGCGGTATATAAATATGAAAAATGGTGTCTTTTTAAATTGTAATGTTTGAAAATTTTAAATAAATATATTCATGAAATATAAGATATTAATAATATTAGACTTGTATTTATTTATTTTTATATGATAAATAATAAATTAAATTTTAAGTTGATCTTGTACATACGAAGTTTATGATTAATGTCAATGTATAAATATTTCATGAAGTAATTTAATTCAGTTCAGTTTATAATTATAGAATAAGTAAATATTGGACTAAACAACTTAATTAAAATAATTTTTAATAGCTTATAATTATATTGTTTACTTTCAATAAACAGAAAACATAATGAATGAAATTTCTTTTCACTTTCAGTTTTATTTACTAAAATTAATTTCAATAAGTATTTCCTAAATTTATATAAAAAAGAGAAAATTCTAGACCCACACCTTCCCCTACTCCAGCCTACCCTGCCTCAATCCCCACCCGAATGCAAGCGCTGGGAGTATCGTCATCGCGGCGCTCTCAACAATGGGGTACAGTTGGGAGCTGGTTTGTAGTACGTGAGTTAGGGTGTTTGGGTAAGGACGAGTGGTTGGGGGGGTTAATTTATTATTTTTATTTTTATTAGATTTTACCGTATGGAATAGGCTAAGTTCGCATTAAGTGATTGGGCCTAAATCACCAAAAAAACCTAGTTCAAGAGTTGAGGATTGTCCAAAACTTTATAAAGGGAAAAATATTTTTGATACCAATCTTTATTCCAAAAAATACATTGGGTATCAGGCTTTTTGAAAAAACACATTTCATACCATGATTCATACAATCTTGACACATTTAGTTTTGCTGTCAATTTTCGGACGAAATTCAACACGTGTCGCTTATGTGTCCATTAAATTGACAATGGGATAGAAAACATGCACGAGTTTTAAAGACCCACAATTGACGGCATGTGCTGAATTCCGTCCGAAAATTGACGGCAAAAGTAAATGTGTCAAGATTGTGTGAATCATGGTATGAAATGTATTTTTTCAAAAAATTTGGTATCAAATGTGTTTTTTGGACTAAAGTTTGGTATCAAAAGTATTTTTCCCTCAAACTTTATAAGGTGAACTTAATATTCATTTTCAATCCATGTGGGACATTACTATCAACACTCTTTCTTCACGTGTAGAAAGAAATCAAAGGACCGAGTCTGAGATATATATTTATCAACAATAATTATCAACAATTATCAAAATTTAGCATTGAGTATTTATCTAGTTTAATACTAGTCTTGATAGTTTATTTATCTTTATAATTTAAAATAATAATTAAGTAGATTTATTATACAATGACTAATGTAATGATATAATACCGTTTCTCAAAAAAATAAAAATAAAAATTCAACACCCTTGCAATCTTGGAAATTACATTGAATAAAAAAATTCACTTATGCCTTAATTATTACCAATATATATATATATATATATATAGTAACGGCATCTTTTATTAATTAATGAAGTCTTAATTTCTATTTGCAGCAATAATTAATAGCTATTATTATGAAAGTAGATTATGTAATTATGTAAATAACGTTAATGTGATCAGAACAAAGGTTATTAGGTTCATGCATGTTTTTCTAAATCTATGAAGAAGGTTGACTGACGAAGTTGCAGCGATTTGTACTGCTGAAATTAAGCCCGTCAAAACAATATTATTGAAAATATTTATAACATAACATATATTTATTGAATGAGTTACCTTCTTAATAAGTGAATTCACTTATTGAGAATCATATACGATTTATTTTTAATATTTTAAATGAGAATACTTGTCAATTATCACGTGTGATGAAAAATTTATTATGTATGTTTTTTTAATATAAATAACAAATCATGAAAAAAAAATGATAAATTTCATATTGATTGAGCTTCTTTAGAAAATATTTATTTAAAGTAATGTTCGTGTTAAATGTTATTGAACATGAAATTCGTGACAAGGGCTGTGATATTTATTAATTATGTAGTATTATAATATTATTTTAAGAATTTCTAGTAAATCATATACTACCTTGTTTGTAATATTACTGTATTTTTAATTCAAAATCTAGCTACTACACTCTTACAACTCAAAAATTATCTTTTTATCAGAACGAAAAAAGAAACTTAATTTTTTATTTTATAAAAAACAAATTTTCATATATATGCACGAAAACTTTAAGATGTTTCGTAAATCATCTAAGAGCATAGGATTACGTCTTAACATCAATATTTTATACAAAATACTCCAGCAGATCTGAATTTCGAGGTGTGTAATTATTTAATTAATTTCTTTTGCATGTGAATTTGATTAATTAGTCAAAAGTCAACCCCAAATCAAGCCCCTAGTTTATGCTAAAACAGACCTTTTGATCACATGCTTAATTAAGATCACAATCTCCTTGGGATGTTGTTTTACATTCATTTACATGTTGATTAAATTAATCTAATCAAATTGATTTCATCAAATTTTTATATTTAATAAAATCTTGAAGCCGAATATATATTGACTATAAGAGCATATAAAATGTACGAAATTCGAAAAGTTTTATTTGTTGATTTTTATTGGAAGGAACATGAAAATCACTGTTGGGTCACATGGAACATTGCTTAATTATAGTATTGGGATAATTACATCAACCTCCCCTGAGGTTTGGGCTAATTATTGCCCAATCCCCTCGCAATTTCATAATTACATCCACATCCCCTCACGTTTGAAAAACCTTACGAAATGATGTGAAATGACCATATTGTCCTTGTCAGTTTTAATTAAAAAAAATCAGATTAACAAAATGTCCTATTTACCCTTGCAAGGGATAATTACATCGACCTCCCCTGAGGTTAGGGCTAATTATTGTCCAATCCCCTCGCAATTTCATAATTACATCCACCTCCCCCCATATTTCAAAAATCTTACAAAATGATGTAAAATGATACACAAAATTACAATATTACCCTTGCAATGATACATAAAATTACAATACTACCCTTGCAAAAATTATTTTTATACATAAAAAAAACTCTAACCCTTACCTCCCACCCCACCTCCACCGTCCTAACCCCGCAAATATCCTCCCAGGCAGTGTTGCGCCTGGTTCGAACCCTAGGCCTTCCAGGCCGACGGCGCGGCCTGGGAGGAGATTTGCGGGGTTGGGGACGGTGGGTGAAGGGTTGGGGACCGGCGGGTGAGGGGTTGGGGGGGGGGGGGGGGGGGGGTTAGGGATGGTGAGGATTTTTTTTTCAAAAAATAATAATTTATATTAAAATAATTTATTAATTTATTAATAATAGTATTTTTATATAAATAAGATATGATTTTAATATCATTGTATTTAAGTAAGAAATATTAAAAAAAATATTTGTGATTTTATAATAACTTTGTTATTAAATCGAGTATTTTTAATTTTTGTAAAATAATTATTGAGTTATTATAACTATTTTAGTTAAAAGTTTAAGAAAAATTTTAGTAAACACGTAAGCATTTTTATAATGTCTAATATTTATTGTTCAAGTTTTTTTTCTTCTCAGGATTAAACGTAACTCATTCATTTATATCCTTGTATTTTAATTATGAACAAAATTGAAATTATTAAAATTACTGGTTAAATGTTAAAGTTGAATGTATTTTCATTTTTTATTTATGCTCTACAATATTTTTGCTTATAATTAACCATAATTTATTCACTTTTCCTTTTACTTTAATTGTAAAAGCAGTATGAGTTTTTTTTTGGGAAAAACCATTGATGTGTTATTATATTTTTATTTTAAGAATACATATACACTACTATATATTAAAATTCATTATTCTTTTAAACCTAATTCATTCATTTATTCTTTTACTTTAATTAGGAAAAAAATTAAAATTATTAAAATTACTGGTTAAATGTGAAGTTGAATGTGTTTACATTTTTATTTATGTTCTACAATGTTTTTTTCTTATAATTAACCATAATTTATTTATTTTTCCTTGTTCTTTAATTGTAAAAGCATTATAAAAAAAATTGAAAAAAAACATTGATGTCTTATTATATTTTATTTTAAGAATACATATACACTAATAAACTAATTATAAGTTTCATGTAAATTTATAACATTTGAACCCATACTTATACATAAACATTGCAAAGACACCCCTCCTATGTACCAAACATAACAAGGGTATAATTGTCCAATAAAATAGTTACAGTAATCTTAAGAGTAAAATAGGAAGTTCAATAAAAATTCGGCGATGACGTCATCAAAATGTAAGGTTTTTGAAATGTCGGGGGAGGTGGATGTAATTATGAAATTGCGAGGGGATTGGGCTATAATTACCCCAAACCTCAGGGGAGGTTCCTGTAATTATCCCTATAGTATTTAATAGTGGAGTATAATAAGAGTTAAGAAATGAGACGATTTGACTGGTTTAAATTATAAAAGTTCCTTTTTTTTGGGTGTGTGTAATTATGAAAATGGAGAAATATTGACTACATAAAAATATCAAGCTACTCGAATTCGACTAACTTAAAGCTTGTTAATTAGAGTTTTGTCTATTAAATAATCAAATTAAACTTAACCATGCACAATATCAAACTCGATAAATAATTTAATCTAAACTCAGACATTGTATTATTTGATGCTACTCGACTAAATTCTATCGTTACTAGGGCTGTCAATGGGTCGGATTAGGGTTAGATCGGGCTCGATCCATATTCGACTTCATTTATGTTACGATTTTATTTAATTGAGGTCACATGTTTAAACTTTATTTACTAAAATTCATATTTTTAGATGAACATATGCATAAAAATTAATTTATGAACGAGTTATTAACTACTCCCTCCGGTTTTTTAATTTGTCGTTTTGGTGAATTGCACACAAATTCATAAATATAATCCCAAAATACCCTTTTAACCAAATAATCACAACATTATTTACAAGCATTAACAAGAAGGGTAAAATTGGTAGAAACAATTAATTTTATATTAAACTCCAAAAAATAAACAATTCTTTTTTTATTCCAAAGCGACAAATAAAAAAAATGGAGGGAGTACTATATTCTTAATTGATAGTAAAATTTTATTAATAAAACTTATTTTTATAATTTGTATATTATAATTTTATTTATTTATTGTCGGTTACGATTCTTTAACAAATAGATTGACCTAAATCCATATTTGTTCCACGTGTTTCAGATTACGGGTTTTTATAATCGGATCAGATCCATCGAATCTTTAATCGAATTAAAATTCAAATAAATTGGGCCGGATTCGGATTGAATTCCGCGCCATTGACAACCCTATCAGTAAGAACTAAAATTGTAATTTCAAAATACGTGCAAACAGCCCATACTGGCCCAACAATAGTAACTAAAATAGGCCAAGAAAAGTCTGGCCCAATAAAAGATCCAAGAAATACACAAAATTAGAGAATGGGCCGAGCCGCCCAAAATCTCTGGCCCAATAAAGGATTTAATTCATTTTTCCGAGAGAAGGATTTAATTCTTCGGCCAATCATTTATTACGCTTACATTCTGTCAGCAATATGCATATAATAGCAAGGATGGTTGCTGTCAGAGCAATTTATTTTTATTTTTTAATTTATTCCTTTTAGTCAAAAGTCATAACAACTTATATTTTTTTGTTTTCAAAATACCCCTTATTATTTACTCCATTCATGTCACATTAGATGACATTTAAGGTTTTTTCACAAGGATTAAGGAATCAAATAATACCCTAAATTTTAGGATAATAAGAGTGTTGTTGGGCAAAATTACCCTTGAGAAGCAATTAAATATTTTATAACTCCCCATAATTCATCTCTCCTTCCCATACATCTTTCTTCTCTCTTTTAATGAAGAAGGGTAAAAATATCAAAATAACATTTAAGTTTATTATGAATTCTTAAAAATATCAAAATAACATTTAAGTTTATTATGAATTCTTAAAGTGACATGTATAGTGGAATTCATTTTCTCTCTCTAAAAAGACATGTATAGTGAAATAGAGGGAGTAATTAATAACTTACTCTTCTCTCTCTTATTAAAACACCATTAACTACTTTTTCCTTTCCCTAAAAATCTTTAAACATGAAACATTAAAGTTGAATTTTCATATTGCATATTTAATCCGATTATTTCGTACAAACAATACACTACAATGGCTGAACCAAAAGTTCCAAATACGCTTTTTTTCTGTCCGCAGATATAGAATCATCTTATGTAATGAAAAAATTTAAATTTAAAGGAGAAATAAGAACTCACATTAATTTAATGTGGAAATGATTTTGGCTTCTTCTCCTATTCTCAATTCCTAATTAAAAAACAAGTGAGTTATAAATATTAATGGATGATTTAAAATGAATAATAGCTATATCAATTAAAGATTTATGTTGCTGAAATATGAATCTAAGTATTCACACGAACACACTATGCACACATTGAAACATATTCTTCAATGCTTTAAAATCATGCACAATTATCCTAATAAATCGGATTGAAATCCGCCCCATTGACAACCCTAATTGTAAGTGCGTTTTGATACAAAATATGAAACTAGAAGGGAGAAAAATTATGCATCATTGGGTCAAGCATTACAAATGAAATTTAAAAATACCTTTAGTAATTGTGATGCAAATGTTTCGATCTGCTGCAATTTTCAAATGTAAATGGCGTACAACAATTGACATTCAAAGTTAATTTTGTGATGGTGGATATCTCAAAGGTCACTAAAAGAATTAATTTATTTAAAAAAAATATTATAATGATGCTTTAATATGAGAGAAAAATGAGTTGTTAATTATTAATACGGTGTATTTTGGGAATGAAAAATATAGGTTTTTATGGGGAAAAATACAAGATACTCCCCTGTGTTATGCTAAATCTGCAAAAAACTACCTTGCAAAATTTTTTATTGCGCCAAACTTCCTTGTGTTATTAAAAACCCTGCAAAAAACACCCTATTTGTAAAAAATAAGTCGTTTTGGATCGACATATTTCAAGAAATGATTTTAAAAATATATCACGTGAAGTTGTAGGGACCAACTTGAAGTATTTTAAAAATGATTTCTTGAAATATGTCGATCCAAAACGACCTATTTTTTTATAAATTGGGTGTTTTTTGCATGATTTTTGAAAACATAAGGAAGTTTGGCGCATAAAAATTTCACAGGGTAATTTCTTATAGGTTTAGCATAACACATGAAAGTATTTTGCATTTATCCCGTTTATATGACTTTTGACTAAAAGTGACTAATTAGAAAATAAAAAAAATTGCTATGACATCAACAATCATTACTCCGACAATTTCGCTAGCCTACATATAGTAAGAATTCATCATAAATTCAGATCATAAATAATGATTTTTTTTTTGGATTATTCAAACACCTATTAAATCCATCTCTTAAAATGAGTGAACATAAATGGAAAAACTTCTTAATCATGTCATTGTCTCAACAAATTGTCATGATCGTGTTTGGCGGATGAAAATTAAGTTTGAATCATCATTTATTACTTCAACTTAACTCACGAACAGAGAGAAGGAGATAACATATCAGATTCGAACTTCTGAATCTATTTTGGGAAAAAATGGGTGCAATGTGTTGGCCTTCTGAATCGGAGGTAAATAAATTCTTAAATTCATTAAAGTTGAGATGCATTGATGACGATGAATCGAGTTTTTTTTTTATATTTAATTTTGTATTTGAATTTTTTATTTTTATATATAGGTGCATTTATATTGATATATAATCTTTTTGGTCGAATTGATTGATTGCTTTTTAATGTATGCTAATGACCAAATTTGTGAGAAGGAAATGAGGATATAATACTGTATATAGACCAGCTTATGCTCCAAGTGTATATGTGTTCATGAATTTTTAATTTGGTTATTCCTGTAACTTGGATTTGATCCTTTAGCTACTCAGTTTTGATCCGATTTTACTGATTTCACATGGACAACTTTTGTGCATAGTTTATTTGTTTGCCAGGGAGGTTAAAATTTGATGTAAGTAACTAAGAATTTATAGGCTTGTGCAATTGGTTTTGTATGTTACTCTTGCAGTTGAATGTGATCAGAACAAAGGTTGCTCAAATGTCGGGTAGAGACTCTAAGGAGGTCAAAGTTGTTGCATCGCCGTATAGGATTTGTCCATTGGGAGCACATATTGATCATCAGGTGCGTTTGTTATTCAAGTGTAAAAGCATATGAAGGAGTCGATTCCTTTTCTAAGTTTCAGGTCATCATCCATGTTCCTTTCTGAGATGCTGATGTTTAATATGGAGATCAGAAGTTTTTTTAATAAGAGGTTCCTACTATAAGAACCGAGGAAATGACGTTTATGCCTTTGTATTGTTGTGACAGGGTGGTATTGTTTCAGCTATGACTATCGATAAGGGAATACTTCTTGGTTTTGTTCCATCTGATGATTCACAGGTATCGCTAATTCTAAATCCTGAAATATCATTGGGCGTACGAATATTAGCATCACATTTGGTTAAATTCTACTGAATACTAAATTCTTGTTATCCCTGTAAGCAAAATAACTGACATCTAAATCTTCCTTTTTATTTCTAGCAATAGAATTTATGCTATAAACTGTACCAATTGGCTAAGTCACTAGTGTCATATTTTTTTTTTCTGAAAATATATTGGACATGCTGAAGGCTGATGGATTTTTACAGTCTACTTTCCGGAAGAAGTCATGTAGGTGCCTCTATAGTATACTTCCTAGAACAAATTGTTTATGCTACTCTTTCGGTTACATGAATGAACTGTGAGAAAAAAAATATTATATTTCCTTTGATATTACAGGGTGTATCGATATCCTCCATCAAAAGTGTGTGTATGAACTTCTTATTTATTTAATATATTGCTTACTATTTTGAAGAGTTTTGTCATAGAAATGTTTTCTTTGTGATACTGTCTGAGACCAACGAACTTTTTTGTAGGTCTTAATACAGTCAGGACAGTTCAACGGAGAACTTGGGTTCAGGTGATGACCAACAAGTAATTCCAATTCTCATATGAAATCTCTTTGAAAATTGAACTTGCTAATGTTCATTTCATTCCCGTATGGTATTACATAACCTCTTATTACCCAATTCAAATGTTTATGTCTGCCATATACAAACCTGCGACTCCCAGTGTAGGTCTGAAATTATTTTTTACTTTTCCAAGTGATTGAGTCTTCAGAATGCTTTTGATCTTGTTTGTACTTTTCAATAGATCTTAAGTTTATCCAAATATTTATGTACTTTTCATCTCTCTTGATATGTATTAATTGGTAATGTTTCATGATGCTAAATTGTAATTTCTTCAGTTCTCTTACTCGCATATATTTGGTTCACAGTATAGATGAACCACAACTTCCAAGAAGTGCTGCTGAATCAAATAATTCAGGTGAAGTGAAGAGTTCTTCCAGTTCGCACGAGGAATGTACCTGGGGTAATTACGTTCGGGGAGCACTTTATGCATTGCAGAAGAGAGGAAACCATCTAAAAAAGGTCTTATCTTTCTCTCTTTAAGGGATTTATACCATATTCTGAAATCTATAACATTTACATTGAAATTAGATAGACTGGTGACATATACTATCCATTAGCATCAGTTTGAAGATGTGAATTAAAATTACACATGGACTGTCAAGTTTGTTGATAGATGCCTTTTTTGTCTTCTTTAAATTTCTGTTACTTAAATTTATGAAGATAATTCTTGTATGTTATGTTCTATCTTTATGTGAGTGGGCTCTGCAGGTCTCTCCTTATTAGACCTACTAATTTTGATTCTACAGGGTATTATTGGATTTATGTCTGGTGCTGAGGGGCTGGACAGTTCGGGCCTTAGCTCTTCCGCAGCTGTAAGTGTACTTTTATTCTTTCCTTGATCAGTTACATGTTATCTGCTGAAGTAAATGACTAGTTAAAACTAATGATCTCGCCACACACGCATATATAGTAAGTTATATAAATATATTCTGGTATTGTTCTGTTAGTGCTTGTTACATGTTCTGGGAAAATTCTTATCCAGACCTGGCTTGGCCACACCCATCCAATCATATGGCAAGTGTATTGCACTAGCTTTGTAATTGGTCACTCTCCTAGGAGTTTCATCCAATCCCAAAGCAAGTGTATTTCACTTGCCATGTAGTTACTTTGTGTTCGGCCCAACCTGGCTTGAGTAAGAATTTCCCATGTTCTAGCAGTCATTAATGTCACTTATTTGACAGGTTGGCGTGGCATACCTTTTGGCTTTCGAAAGTGCAAATAACCTTGTAATATCTCCCTCTGAAAATATTGAGTATGATAGGTATGATATTTTGATACAACAGTTTGTAACTATACTTAATCATATGAACATTTTGGTAACTACTAACCCTTCATCTCGAATATAGAAACCTTGCTTATTTTGATAAGGCTTATGAATGTTTAGATTATTGTTGCTTGATATACATTCTTGGTGGAGTTACTGCCGTAGGTGTTTATGGCACTATTAATCAATTTGATTTAATTTCAGATGTGGCAATTGCGGTGTTGGTAGACAAATTAATGCCATAGTATTGAAAGGCAGAAGTGGTTTTTAGATAGGAAATAGGAAGTCCCACTGTTAAGCATTCTGGGCTTTGAATTTAATTATTATGATGATAAGAATTTTATAAGTTATAGGAAATCAACCAATCCTCATTAATAGTTCCAGGTCTTGCTTTCTATATTCTTGCAACATTTAATCCTAAAAAGCAGGTGGCGGAAATTTGGTAACTTACATTTTCACATTGAAATTGTATTCCTAGAATATCGTAATATCTATGTATGATCTTTTTCACCGCCTAAGGTGTATAAAAGAATCGGATTCTTGTTAACTGTATGAGGTAATGATATTCAATCTCTGGATTCAGAGCAGTTGATTTTTCTAAAATAATTAACCAAATGAGGATTACTTTCCTTTTAGGACCACAGAACGAGTCGAGATATTACTTTTTCTGGTTTGACTATTTGAGATCCATTTTTTCAGTTTTTGGCTGCCTGAAAATTATACTAATATGTATTTCTGTCAACGTAGAACCCAATTAAATTTCAATTACATTTCTTGCAGGTTGATTGAGAATGAATATTTAGGTCTGAAAAATGGCATATTGGATCAATCTGCTATATTGCTTTCAAGCTATGGTTGTTTAACTTGTATGAACTGCAAGGTAATTTTCTCCAATCTCATAAGCGCACTCGCTTTCTCTTTAGAACTCAGACTTACATGTAAATGCCAGCCGTGCCTAGCTTGAATTATTCTCTTTTCTAGTAGAACTCCATGCCTTTGAAGCTCTTATTTCTTCTTATTTCCTGGTGCTACGGAAATCTATAAGCGAAAATTTCATTAAGGAACTTCTTTTTGAGTCTGAGCTTCTTGTGCAGACCAAAGAATACATACTTATACGTTCTCCAGAATTGAATGGAAATCATACAAATGATGTGATGAAGAAATTCAAGATATTACTGGCTTTTTCAGGCCTGAAGCAGGCTTTGACAACTAATCCTGGCTACAATCAACGCGTTGCAGAATGTCGAGAGGCTGCAAATATTCTGCTTCAGTAAGATTCTTTCTAAACAAGCAGAAGTTATATATACCTTGTAATTTTGCTTGATTAGGATAGAATCTTTGTTTTTCATAAGAAAAAACGAATCTGTAGGACACAGTATAGACATTTCTACTCGTGTGACTTTTTTTGTTGGGTTTCCCAAGGGTTTAACCCCTTTCGAGGTGCGTCGGGCATATTATATAGGAACCTATCCAAGCAGGGATTCGATCTTGGGTTGCCACTTTGGGGGTACTAGTCCTTTCCACTAGACCAATCACCTGCTGGGACTCGTGACTTTTTGAAGTAGAAACTGGCTCTTTTTTATGTTACTTATCATTTCCAGTATACTAATGTCAATTTTGACGATATAGAATACATGCTCTACAGCTCTAGTGATTCCTCCAATGAGAGATCTGGTTCTTAATTCAAATCTCGCTGAGAATCAAATTTTCATAGCGATATTTATTACTTGATAAGGGACCTTTAAAGTATAGATTGTATAAGAATTTTCGCTTATTGATGGTTAGGTTTTCTTTAAACTACAGCAGATGAGGTATTCATTTCTTCCTATATTCCGATTAATTACAGGGCTTCTGGGAGTGAAGAGCTGGAACCTCTCCTATCTAATGGTACTGGAACTCGTTTTTTTTATTTTTACTTCGGGACACTCATCTACAATTGTAAATTTCCTTTAATTAATTTGTTAAATTTGGTACAGTTGAACCAGAAGCTTATGAGAAGCACAAGGTACGTTTCTTTATGTGCTTTATGAAGTGATATTTGAACTTATAGTCATAGTTTTGCAGTTTCCTAGTTATTATTCATCTAAGTGAAAATTTCATTTCTTAGTCTAAACTTAATAGTTTTATTTATTTTAAGCTTAGTTTTACAATCCTTTGCTGTTTCTATGAATGCATGTTTTCAATTACCCTGCAGGACAAATTAGATCCCAATCTTGCTAGAAGAGCGGAGCATTATTTTTCAGAGAATAAGCGTGTTCTAGAGGGTACGATTCTTGCTTCATTTTATAAATTCTCCCTAAAAGATTATTTTCTTTTGCGTCTCTATCAACATTTCTTCATTGCATCAATTTTTTTTTTCATTTGATAAATGAAAAAAAATGCTTTCTAATTTAAGGACTTGAGGCATGGGAGTCTGGAAATCTTGAGAAGTTTGGAAAGCTTATATCTGCATCTGGTTTGAGTTCTATCCAAAATTATGAGAGTGGTATGATCTATTGTTCTATTTACACTTCTGCTAATAGCCACTTTCATTAAATATGATAAACACAAAATTTTAATGGGACAAGTTGACATTTCTTTTGTTCTGCTCATGCCTTTGATTGATCAGTAATTTTCTCAAAGCTTTTAAAACTAACATAAACAAATTCATTTTTTTTTATATATATTTATTTACAGGTTGCGAACCTCTTATTCAATTGTATGAGATCCTTCTAAAAGCTCCGGGGATGTATGGAGCTCGATTCAGTGGTGCAGGATTTCGTGGATGCTGCATTGCATTTGTAGATGCCGATAAGGCTTTGGATGCAGCTTCATTCGTACAGAATGAATACCGTAAGATCCAACCAGAGTTAGCAAGCCAAATATGTGACGATGGGGCTGTCCTGATATGTGATGCCGGTGATTGTGCTCGTGTAATTTGAACTAAACTAACGCTTTGAAACTCTCTGTAAGCACTCACAAACTCGAGTTCGATTTATTCTATACGAAATGCTTTTTACAGCTTCTGGATTTATTGTTTTCTTGTAAATAATAATAGATGTGTACACTAGTGTCAAAATAAAAGGAAGCAGTCCTGAGCTCCCTTTTTAACAGCAAAATTGTCCCTAAATTTTTTTTATTTTTTTATTTTGAGAACACCCGAGGGTATTATATAACTTCAAGGATAATCCAAGGTTACAATGTCAAGCACAAAAGCAGGAATAACAGAGGAGAAGGAGTAACAATTAGAAGCAAGCTTAGCTAGACAGTGTGCCGCTTTATTGCATTCCCTAACAACATGACAAACTTTAAAAGAAACTAAATCCCGGGCTAGGAGTTTGATATCTTCATAAATAGGTCCAAGCACACCTGTAGAAACGAATTGTTTGAGATTCCTTTGATAACGGCAAGATAATCCCCTTCAAGAATCAAGTTTTGCCAATTTGAAAGTCGACAAAACTCTAAAGAGACACTTGTTTGATTTTATGTTATATTTTCATATTGTTATATAATTTTAGGTTTTTCTTCATGCATATTCATTTAGAATCTATAAGCCAACTTTTTTTCTTTCTCCAAGGGTTTAATCCCTTTCGAAGCGCATCAAACACATTAAGTGGGAACCTCTTCTAGCAGGAATTCGAACCTGGGTTCACTACTTTGTAGCGGCTAGTCCCTTCAACTGGACCAATCACTTGTTGATGCCAACTACTGTTAAATGAATCCAACCTTCACAGTATCGGGCTTTGAAGGAAGGAGAGACATTTTTTTTTTGTAGAACCACATCCCACCAGGCCTTTCACAAAAGCTTAAGATGCATATGAATCGATTTTTGGTTGCGTTTCAATGAGTTTTGGTTTCAAAACATGTTTGAGAGGTTCTTTCGAGGTATAATTTAGATTGGATTTGAATGTTAAGTTTTGAGAGTTTTAAATCTTGAAATATGATTTGGATTGAGTTTTTCATGGAAAAAATAGGTCACAAGTGTTAAATTAATGACTCTTGTAGAATATGAGACATATAAAAAATACTCCGTAGATGTTAAGTGTCAAATCAATAGTTTCGATAGAGTTTAAACAAAAAATTAATAGTATATGATATTATGATTTAAGGGGTTTCATTGATTTTAAATTATATTTCACTTGAGTCTCGTTCAAACGCGATGGAATTAATTCTAGCCTAATTATACGGTTCATGGTTCAGCAAAACCAGAACAATTTTTTTTCTTTTTTCTCATTGCTGCAGTCCGACATTGGGAGAAAAATGGACCAAAGATTACATAAACACTGTTTTACGAGAAATCATATTGATACACATTTCTTCTTCAATATTTGGTTAAAGATGACACATTTCTCTAGTTATTGAAAACGTATATTTATTCTTAGGTGTTCAGAAACATATACCATTTTCTTAATGGTTGTAGAACTTAAAAACATTTTAATAATTAAAACTACTCAAATAGTCTGATGTAACAAAAAATCGAGCTATGAAAGAAAGAAAACTAAACCAGGCTTCAAATACAGTTCTGTTGGTTTCTTGGAGACCCATTTCACATCTCCAAATTTAGGATCATACGGTTTATCATTTATGTATAATGGATTATTTCATGTACGAAAATATTATGATCACAGAATGGTAGAAACATCAAAAACTAAAGCTATTGTTCGCTTCATATCAAAAACTGCTGCTTCATTTAAGTTTTCGGCTTCTTTTGAGAAGAAGAACCCTCTCCCGGCTCAGACTTGCGTTTTATATTCAGAAAGTGCTCCACCTGAAATACAAAAGATTAACCCAGTTACGAAACAAAGCTAAGGGGACCAAGAAACTACAAACTCCACAAAATGTTGCACCAAAAAAAATCGAAACAAGGGATAATGGAATGTGTAGATACAGCACCCGAGTATCCAGAAGTCTAAAGCAAATTAGATAAGAGGAAATAAGTTACTTAAAAAGACAACATGAACAAACCCTTGTTTGTACTGACCTTTCTATCACCCAGCATGGGGGTTAAGCCTCCGGCAAAGTCTTTCTCGACAGTTGCAAAACCACTTCTGGGATCGCTAGTTTGCCTGCATAGATAAAACTGCTAAATGAACAGATGACAGTGATGCAATTTATACTTAATAAAGGAGGGAATTAAAATAAAAAATAAAACAAAAGGGACAACAAATAAAAATAACTGTGTAGAGGAGGCATACTATGAATTTCCCAGCGAAAAAAATAGTGGCTTGCAGGCAAATGTTTTTTAATGGAATTTTTTTTTGCAACAAGTATGACGAAGAATATACCAACACACACACACAGAGACATATACGTATACAGCAATACATACATAAATATACATCCAATATAAAATAAAATCCTACTTTTACTACCCAAATATTAAAGATCAGCCCACCATAAATGCCATAATGTACTGAGAGCAAGTTCCAGATCCACATGAGCACACACCTGATAGGTGATTTATAAAAAATTGATAATACTAAATGCCAAGGCAAACCAACAAATGTAAGCCTACAGCCCTTATTCTGGTTGAGTGTTTTACTTTTGTAGTCTGATCCCCAAGAAGGAAGTAGGATTCTAAGATTCCATACACAAGATTTCAATGCAAATGGATTAAGCAAGAAAGGATCGTACCCTGGTTTAACATTCCCACTTAATACAAGAAAAGGTGTTTGTAGCTTAGCTTGAGCTTCCCTCATTCTCGACACTGAAAGTGATGGTGTATCTGCATTTTTCATCTGCTTTACCTTCAGTTCCTCCTGATATTGTCGCATGCGCTTTTCTTGTTTCATTTTTCCTGGCCCTTTTCCATGAAATTTATGTGAAAGCAGCCGAAAAGCTTCTTTTGGAGTCAACTGTTTTAAGAGAAGTGTAGCTGTATTAGAACTGGAAGTATTGCAATTCTAATACTCATAAATATTCAACTTAATAAAAACGCTACAGTAGTGGTTGAGCTTCAACATAAGAAACTTAAAAACCAGAATTAATTTTTGTAAAATACCAATCCCTGTTAACTAGTTATAAGACCAATTAGTAAAACTAAATAAGGTTTGCTTTGATCATATCTTATTTAACTCAAACAGAATATTAAAACTAGATCAGATATGGCTTGATCACATCTTGTTCAATTCAAACAGATAAGTAAAACTAGCAAATAGATCCTAGACAAATAAGTTAAGCTAAAAAATCAGTTTTGACGATAAACAAAGTCATGATTTTTCTTTTATCAAACTTTTGTGCGGTAACTTGATAAATGATCGGTTATATCATGGTAACCATTACTGTTATATTACTAGCAGCTAAATCATCCTTTTGGTCTGGGGCGACACAGAAAAAATCAGATATAAACATTACGCCAGTTAAGTAGTGCAAAACAAGGCCTAACCCCATCTAATGAATAATTTCATAGTGCGATTAAATGACCAGCCTGATAATAAACTTGTGCAATTAAAGAACCCATTAGACCACTAAAGCCAGAAGTAGCAAACAGTACCTCTGAAAGACATAAAAGAAAGTTAATGACTCATCAAGTTAGATCACTTACAATTCTTCCATATTCATCTGTCCTCTCAATGCGTATTTCCTTTGATCCATCATTTTCATAAATGCCAACAAGTTTGCTTTTTTTCTTGTCCATGTTTCGACCACCCCATTCAATAGTTTCCTTGAAAGCCCCTCGATCTTTCAGAAGTTTGAGAGTACCAGCTAGACCCTTCCCAACAGCAGATTCATGAATTGTCTCATCCGGAACAACCTCTTCATCTTCCTCCTTCGCAGGAGTCTCATCTTTAACAGCTTCTTTTACCTCCGACCAACTACTATCTTCATCCTTCATTTCTTGATCAGCAGTACTTGGCGCTACATCTTCCTCCATAAAAACATCTTCAGTATCAGGTTTTTGTGTTTCTGAGAGAGTAAACAACAAATATCAGATACAAGAAACAAACTGTTAAACTGTTCAAGCTAAAAGAAACATAAACAACAGATTACGAGACACGGTACTTGACATAAACTATGCTATCACACCTTCATCAAGTTGGAGACCCCAGACAAATTCTTCCATCTCTGTGAAGACAATCTTGTTCTCTTGTTCTCCAGACCCAAGATTCGGATTTTCCAAAGTCGAATCATTAGCAGAGGAAGTAGTAAGAAGGTTAATTGCTTGGAAAGTAGGTTTTTCAGCCTCATCTTGCTTTCTCAAAGCTATTTTCCTTGCCCTCTCTAATGATTTACGGAGTTCATCATCATCATCGCCAAACACAGGAGTATCATCTTCTTCTGTCTGTATGGAACCCCTTTGCTCTTGTCGAAGGGCTTTAGATGCCTCTTCTGCTTTAGCATATGCTGATTGGTAAGCTTTGCTTTTCATTTCAGCCTCAATCCTCTCTTGTTCTTCTTTGAGATTCTGCCTTCTCCCATCCTTCCGCGATCCAAGATCCCCAGTTCCCAATCCTGCAGATACAGCCTCAGCTTCAAGAGCATCAATGTCCAGCTTTTCCTTTTTCCTCAAGGAAGACTTCTTTTTCTTTGGCTTTTTAAACTTCACCATTTCTTCTTCGGTATAATAATCTGTTGATATCTTCCCGGTTGTGTTGAGATCTTCACCATGTCTACTTGCAGAAATCCCCTGAATTCTTCTTCGAAGCTGCCATTCATTACAAACCTATGTTAACCAACATAACTTTTGTTTCACATACATCAATAAAAATAACTTACCTCTTCTAATTTCTTTTCAGCTTCACCAGTGAAACGTCCACTTGAATCAAGAGTTACCCCCTGTAGCAACAATCAAGATATTAAATGAAATATAAATGGAAAAATTACTTTCAAGCTAAAAATATAAGAATCAACCTCATCTACAACCGGATCATCATATTGGGGAAGCATTTTCTTCACGGCCCCAGGCTCATCATTGAACCTAAGATAGAAAATAAAAAATAGAGTAAGTTATCTGATACTCTGATACTCACTAGAGACAATTAAGAACAATATTTGGTTATTCTTACTTGTCAACATAAACACCCGTTTTCTTCTTTGAGGCCTTGTATGCATCATCTCTTCGCTTTTGCTCTCCAATCTCCACATTCTCAAGCATATCAACCTCTGGTACATACAATGTAATGTCACCATAGGAAATCTGAGTGCAGAAAATAGTCCCAAAGGATGAAAAGATACCGGACAAACCCAGTAACAAGAGTACTAAAATAGGAGAGCTAAATGATTTACCTTGATTAATGTCGCCATCGGCAATTATGCTTTGGTCTTTAAGCGTCAAAACAACTGCCCCGCCTTCAAGAACTTTATCGATGCCATGAAGAATTTTGACGCCACCTAAGTCTTCTGCCAACAATATCATTGAGAAAAAAATATCAGAACCAGAGAAGTTTCATGGTTGATGGTTAAATTTTTCATTTTCTATATTTTGAAGATTTGTTTGGCGCTCGCATTTTTTTTTCCATGTGATAATTTCAAAACTGCATATAGCTAACTTTTGGCACATTCTTTGGTAGATATCTATATTCCTAAATATAGTAAATAATATTCAACATAAAGAATTCCCAATAGAAGAATCTGTAATCATATTGTTATGATGTATAAAATGGGTAATCGTATCACATGTAAGCTAACACAAACTGATTTCTTAGTACAAACATTATGTGAGTAGATTAATTGAGAGCATACCAGCTGTGTGTTTCGCTGATGTTTCATCATCGCTTTCTCCATCATTCATGTTGTCCTGAAACATTCAAAGAAACACGTGGTCATAATTTTCCACTAAAGACCCATATGACAAAATGAGAAGAATCACACCATATTAATTTTAAGATACAAAACTATACGATATTTGGAGACAATCAACCTGCTCTTCAAATATTTTTGAAAGCTGCAACGCTTTCTGCTTTTCAGAATTTCTTTTCTCTTCAAGCTTTCTGCTCCTGTTGACCCATGATAAAACCTCAGAAACACCTTCTGATGGCTTTTTCAATCGTTCTTCTCGCATTCTGAAATGAAAATAAAGACGCCTAGGTAAATTACAGATTTACTATTGCTTCAAGATTAAAACAATACGCACACTGTGAATTCTTTTCACAGCGGAACGCACAAGACTATGTAATTGCCACATATCATTCTTCAAAATGAAGGTAATCACATTGTCTGTGTTTACTTTATGCAATTCTTATGCAATTCCCACTCAACTAGCCTAAAGCACAAACCTAGTAAGTACAAACTCCACAAGAAAACATATACAGTGCAACTTGACGTAGCCATAAAATCTAGCATGTACAATTCCACTAAGAAAAGGTACAGTGTCTTCAAATAGTGCATTCACTCACATTAATGTTTCTACAACCTATTCAAGTTGCAGGCTTTAGAACATTGCACCTCAACTATAATATAGGAGTAGGACATGAATTATTATTCAGGAAAAAATTGAGCCCGTCACAGTATTGACATAAATTACCTCCATTCTACAGGAGATACAGCAAATTCCAAGAATAAGTAGCAGTCACAAATATCATACATGTAATCACCAACAAAGTTATTACTAAAGAGGACTACTTGGTCTCTTTCATCACTTCATCTGGCAACTAACTTTATAGATATTGACTTTTGCTAAATAAAGCCACATGTTACACTTGACTATCATGAGGTTGTTTAACCTCCCCCTACACGACTTCTCTCTCTCTCTCTCTCTCTCTCCAATTCCTTTTCTATTATTATTGGTCAACCCCATCTTAACACTAACTTCCTACAAATTTTACAGTTTTACTTGCTATGAAGCAAAAAAACACACAATGCTTAAGAAAAAAATTCATTACTGAATAGGAAGCCATATATGTTTTTCACATTAAGCATGCAAATTGTGAGTGCAAAGTACATGTGTGGAACAATTTCAAGTGAATATACATAATATCAAAATTGATAGATGAGAAAACGAAATGCATCAAGGGATCTTAGCAGAGGTTGGATATTGACTTACTTTGAAATGCGTTCCTCCATCTCCGATGGAGATTGGTTAGATCCAGCAGCCACAATCTTATCATCAGTGTCATCCTTTGCCTTCTTTGCAGATTGATTATCACGAGCAAAGTCATCCTTCTCTGTATCCTTGCTCCGCTCATGAGTCTCATCCTTTTGTTTACGACTACTTCTATCTCTGTCTCTTGCCCTGTCCTTCTCTTGATCTGCATGCTTTTCATTCTCTCTGTTTCTCTCCTTCCCCTTCTCTCTGTTTCTATCCTTCCCCTTCTCTCTATCAACTGCATCGCTGCCTCTGTCTCTGCCATTAACCCTTTCCCTGTCTCTTTCCTGTTCCCTGTCTTTTGCTCTATCCCTTTCCTTCTCCCTTTCTTTATCCTTATCTCTTCCCTTCTCTTTTCCCCTATCTTTATCCCGTCCTCTCTTAATATCTTTCTCCACCTCTTTCTCCTTCTCCCTTCCTCGTTCCTTTTCCTTTCCCCAGGGCCGGCCTGACATATTCCAGGGTCCTAGGCGATATTTAAAATCGGGGCCCTCTTTTACAAATTAGAACCCAATTTATTAAGAGAAAATCAGAAAAAGAATAGAATTTGGACTGTACCTCTGTAAATTACAAACCTGGGCCGAGAGAGAGATGGTGGAGGCGCGATGGGGGTAGGTGGTGCGGCGGCGAGGTGGGATTTTGAATTGAAGAAGGAGAAGATTTGGGTTTTGCCCTAGAGCAGTTCGTAGAAGAAGCGAGAAGAGTGAAGTATAGCTTGGATTGGAAATCTGGAACGCTGTCTTTACCCTTTACGAATTGGGATTTAAAAAAAATGGATATCCCGGTCCGGTTCGGTAAGGTAATGTAAGGTAAATCTACCGATAATACCGAAAATCGAAATTTATAATGGTGCGGTAATGAAGCTCATTCCGTATACTGAACCGAGATTTCAGTTCGGTATACGGTTTACCGGATCGTGCACAACACTAATATTAGGGGATTGTTATCGTTGCATTCAATATAATTGAACCGTACTAATTTTTGGTATCTAGTCTGACGCGGTAGTTTCAAAATTTTTACAGTACATCAAACCGAACTATTTGGTTCGATTATCAAACGGTTCAGCCCGCTACAAAAAAACCAAGACGTGTATGTAGTTTGAGTATTCTTTGTAATAAATTAATATTAAAAATTGTAGCTTGACTCAAACTCGTTGAATCTAAGTTACATCAAATTCTAAATTTTATTTATTAATGCAAAACAACAATATTATAATTTATTTTTTTTCAAAATACTAAGACACAATAAAACAAAAACACTTGTATTATCAATTAGCATATTCTCCCTCGTTTTTTTATTTTCTTTGGAGGATTGAACACGGATTAATAATTATAATAAATAGCCACTTTTTTAAGTAAAAGTCCCAAAAAACCCTTTTAATCAAATAATCATAGCATTAATAAGAAGGGTAAAATTTGTATAAAAAATTATGTCTACATTGAAATTATAAAACGATAAATAAAAAAAGCGGATGAAGTAATCTTTATTATTTGACACCAATAATATGAAATAATCATTTTTACATAAATTAGATCAACAAAGCTTACATATCAAACACAAGGAGAATTTCAATAGAATGTGTAATGTTAATCGAAAAGTTAATTTGATAGGTTAAATCTATTTTAATGTTGCGCTACGATCATTGTCCAACGCATCTTAACCAATACATGACGCATTAATGTTAATATAATATGATGCAGGTAAAGGGGGGCAGACATAACAGAAATATATAGCCCATAAATATATCTAAGACATTCTTTTTGCATATACATGGTTCTAGATTATGAAGTAAAACATTCTAGACAAGTATATATGAAAAGTCTCTAGAGCACCAGTTTTAGCCACTAGATCAAGTTGATTTTCACCGTCTGTTTAAGAATGTGGTTATATAAATAGGGCAAGACCTTATTTGAAAATTTCCATTCTTACATCTTATTTGACAAAAAAAAAAAAATATCAAGTAGAAAATAACAGAGATACATTTACATTAACAAGAAAAATAATTGAGGCCTCTCTATAGTCGGGGCTCTAGGCGAGGGCCTAAATTGCCTAGCTTTAGAGCCGACCCTGCCTTTCCCCGATCCTTCCGTTCTTTGTCTCTTTCCTTTTCTCTATGTTTATCACGATCAACATCCTTTTCTCGAACTCTATCCCTGACCTTATCCCTTTCATCATCTCTTTCATCCTTCCTCCTATCTCTGCCGGACGAACGATCTTTATCCAAATCCTTACTCTCTTTCTCCCTTTCCTTGGACCTTTCTCGATCTCTACTCCTGTAATCTTTCTCCTCCCTCCGACTACTGCTTTTACTCTTCTCTTTGCTCCGGTGCTTTCCTGATTCCCGTACTTCATCAGATCCATTTCCTTCCAAATCATCATATTCTGCAGCCCACCTCTCCTTTGCAGGCAGGTCATCTTGGTCCCGCATCTCAACACTTCTGCCACGCCTAGGTTTAGTCATATCTACTCCCTCACCACCATGTATAAAACGTATGTCTTCTCCAAATATCTCGCAGAGGTAAAAATAATTATTATATTAGCCTCACATATCAAATAGATACAAAAAAAATGAGAAAATATATATCACCGGAAAATTGAATTTTGAAGAGCTTAGGATTCAAGTCCAAACAGTATAATATTATCCTATTTGTCAATAAAATAAGATAGAATTCACAATTTCGTTGCCATAAAGAAAAACAAATATCAACTCCTATAACTATCAAATAAGAATTCAATTTTAGAGTGATAATAGAAAGGGAACTTATCTTCACCATTATAAATATACATAAATAACAAAAATAAACACGAAATTCAGTTGCTGCGCATCACTACAAAATTAGGGTTTCAAAACACAGAAAACCCCAGATACTTTCATACAAATCGTAATTCAAAACTTGTCAAAATAATTCGATAAAAAATTTGTGTGTATGCGTACCTCCAAACCAGAAGAAAATCGATGGACACTGGACGCTTTGCAATCGGTAATCGTATTGAATTGAAATTTGATGAGAAAACGAAAGAGTAGTTATTTTCTTTTCCTTTTGTTTTCTGATAATTAATAGCCCAATTGTTTCATGGGTTATACAATGCGGCCCAAATATAAGCCCATTATAGTTTCTTTATTTTCCCCGCAAAGAAATCAGAACTAATGTTATCTCCAACAATTTTTTTAAATTTCGGACTTTTATCCTGAAAATTAAGTAGTGAACAATGGTATAACTTTCACTTTTAATGCTGCACTCCAACAATTTGTTTATATTTTATTTTAAGAGAATATTTTTAAACAACCACATGTTTATATTTTAACAAATTAATTCTAACTATTATTTTATATAAATAATAATAATATGTTTTTAATACTTGGAGCAAAATGAGTTGGTGCTGCAAAATTCTTAAATGTTGTGCAATATACACTTTGAATCTGGCATTGGGTATTTGGCCTTTCAAACCCATTTTTTTAACCCATAAATTATAAGAGTACTGTTGGAGGATAATTTTTATTTTAAATTAAACAAAACTCTTTGAGTTTTAGAAGTGCTCTTGGAGATGCTCTAAGAGAGTAAAACAATGTTTTTACTAATTACTTCGCCCAATTTTTTTTACTCCATTTGCTATAAAATAAAGTCAAACCTTTTAATCTTTTAAGTTACTTATTAAGTAGATTTTTTTTATATATTTATAGCGATTTAAACATTTTAAATATTAATATATATTGTTTTATATAATATTATCAAATTATTGGTGAAATAAATTGATTATATTATTTATTATAATTTTTTAAAATTTGGTCAAGTTGGCAGGTCTAGTAATATATTTATGAATGTTCTTTCAAGGTTATTATTCGACCAAAAAGGAGTACAATGCAAAAACACTTTGTAGTTATAATTAGCAAAAAAAAGCCCTCGTTATTTTTACTAGCAAAAATCCCTGTGTTATCATTTTATTAGAAAAAAAAAAACCCTATGTGTTATCATTTTATTAATTCGCTGCACCCAAATGAAATTGGGAGTTGACCGCAGGGAGGTTATTCCAAATTGTTTAAGTGTAAAAAGGAGTTATTGGCTTATTGCAAATATTTTTTAAGTGAACAATTATGTTTTGGCATTTTATTCCCAAAAAAAAATAAAGTAGTATATTTATCACTTTCCTTGTAAATTATAAAGGATACTCGCACTTAAAATAAATAAAACACGATACAATCTCGGATGAGATAAATATTTTTGACTTATTAATACAGGAGATCGGTTGCTAAAGTTATAACACATATAATTTTCGACTAAACAAAAATAATACAAAAGGTATTTTGCATTTCTTTACGAGTATGAGCAAGAAATGACAATTAAATAGGCTCAATTTTATAGTGTTGAAAGAATTCAATTTACAGGAAGATGGTCAAATTTTCACTCTCTACAAACATTGCGCTCCATAAATATCGGACAACAGGCCCGGAGTGTTGTTTGATAAGGAGTATTGGGCTGATAGTTTCATAGGCCCAATTTTATATGGTGGAAATAGTTCAATTTATAGGGAGATGGTCAATTTTTCACTCTACAAACATTCAGCTCCGCATATTTTCACTTAAACGGACTCTGTTGTAAAACTATGCTAAAAGGAACAATAATTAAAGTAGACAAAGTAGAAGATAGATAGGGAGAGAGTTTCTTATTATTCATATATTCTTGTGTATATCAAATTATTTACAATGCATCTATTTATAGGGCCATAAGTACAACTCAAAAGCCAAGAATTACAAGATCACTTAATATAATACAATGTATAGATAACATGTCTCTTCATATGGTGTCTTCAATGGATGATGAATGTGGCTATTGGCATCCACAAATATCTTCATTCATAAAACTCCCCCTTGGATGCCGACATTACTTACTGAACATGCCTCGTTAAAAACCTTTCCAGAAAAACCCGGTGGGAAAAACCTAGACAAGGAAAAAAGAGTACACATCCATATGGGGCCAATAAGCGTGTAACACTGCCTCGTTAAAACCTTGCCAATAAAAACCCATTGGGACAAAAAACTTGGTCGAAGGAAAAAGAGTACAGTGTGCAAGAAATATTCATTAACACGCTCCCCCTGATGCTAGCACAAGATCCACAAGTTGATGCATTTTGATGTTGTGGACCATCTTTTTGTATGATATAGTCGACAATGCTTTATTGAATAATTCCGCAAAATTTATTGTTTAATAGAATTTGTTGAACATTAATATCACCATAGTATACCCATTTTTTATTTGAGCAACACAAGCAACATTCTCTTTATATAATATTCTTTGAGTATTCCTTGTTGAAGATAATCCACATGTTTCTTGGATACGTTAAACCATAGACCTCAACCATAAACATTTATGGCTTGTTTAGTGTAATGCTAAAATTACAGAGTGGTTGCAAAAGTTTGCTTCTTAGATCGTCATGATATCACAACACCACCAAAGTAAATACATATACTTGAGATCTATATTTTAATCAGCATCAGCATAACCCAACACTTGTGGACCAGAACCTTTAAAGTATAATAAGCATAAGTTGGTTGTTCCACAAAGATAGCGTAATATATCCAACCTCTCACAATTTGCAAAATTCATTAAAATTTCAATTGCATTTAGATAAGGTACTTCAGGACCTATTAATTCTTCATTGTCCTGAGGGCTAAAATTATCTTTCTTTATATCCAAAGATCGAACAACCACATGACTGCTCAACGAATGACCTTTATAAAATATTTTAAGAATCTTATCCATATTTGTCGATTTATGTACAAATATTTCATTTGATACTCGAGTTGCATGTTGAGGTAAAACTTTCATTTTCTGAGATTTTTCATCTCAAATTTTTACATCTAATAATTTACGGTCTTTATGAGCTCTGCAAGTTTTTAAATTATCAGCACATACAGTAATAACGGAAAAATTATTTCCGAATTATTATGAAAATACATGGTCATATTAAGTTTTCATGAATCCTTATTTTACGAGGTACTTATTTAGTAATAATACCACATCCGGCCGGATTATTTAACTCGTATAAGGATCGACATAACTCAATGAGGATAATGCATGAGACCATGATTTCATATTTAAGAAAATTTTAAATCCTTCAGGATTGTCTTATATAAATATCACCATCATGTGATCCATCTAAATATGCGGTAACTACATCCGTAAAATTCATGTCAAGTCCTTCAGAGACTGCAAATTAACTAAATACAATGTGATTGCAACAATCACGGGGGAATATGTTGCATCATAATCAATTATAGGTCTCTGTGAGAAACCTTGTACAATAATTCGTGTCTGATATCACACAATTTCATTTTACTCATTTCGTTTTCGTACAAATACCCATTAGAACTCAACAGATTTCACGTCTTCAGGCGTGCGGACAACCGGTCCAATTACTTTCCAATTTTGATATAGATATTGAATCTCATCTTCCATTTTGGCCAATTATCATTATGTTGACATTAATTTAATCGATCACAGTTCAGGATCCTGATTTATAATTTTAGTGCGACCCCATAAATAAAACTATTATCTATAATTACTTTCTTTATATGCCAATTTTCTTGAGATTTCAAATAATTCAAAGAGATCTCTTTATATATTTGTTTTTTTTCATGTGCCTCACCAGGGGCATTCATTTCTATAGCGCTTTGAAACAATTTCCTTTACAGTAAGAACATGTACTTTCAGTACCATTTAATTTACTTCAGAAATTCTTATCTTTTGCACCAATAATAATTTCACGCTTCAAATGCGTTTATATTATGCTAGCATATTATCCTTCAAGGACCTTAATCCATGTTGGTGCAATTTTTAATTCTTCCTTCTTAAGATTTGTGCGTGGGTCAAGACGAAACATATATCGTACATTCATGTACCTATTTTAAATAATTTCACACCTTTATATACGCAACGACATCAATTCTCCCCGTAACGGCGGGATAACCGTCTCATCAAAATGACTATCATGATATCTTGATTTAACCATATCGCATCATCATGCGCTTAAGATATATGGTTATAGCCTCGTCAGGCGCTCAAGATATATGATTATAGAAATGGAATAAAAATCAATCAGCACGTCTTTATAGACCCATACTTGTTAATTCTGGTGGAAAAATAAGAACATAAATCGCACAATCATATATTTTAATTGAGAAATATTACGAGCCTAGCATGTCATAAGTTGCAACGTTGCCCTCAATCTTATCATCTGAGCAAGAATCTTAGCAAAAGCTATATGCGTTGAGAGTAGGTATCATTTAGACCATTTTAAAATATGTGTATAATTTGGCCATGAAATAACTATGGTCAACAAAGTGGATCTACATGTCCACATGTATCCCATTAAAACCATCATGAAAAAGGTCTCAGATTCTTGACCAGTCTTCACAAGAGATGGTCTTACAATTTAATTTATTTGTGAGCAATCAACACACATAATCATAGGTAAATAATCATTTGGTTCATTAAAAGATGTCCGTAATCATTCGGCGCATTGTAATTGCCTCTGAATGGCCAAGTTTATCATGCCATTTGGATCAATGAACTTCTGGTTAAACACAAATTTTGATCCATCGTTACTATGGTCGTTTATTTCGATTCTGATGAGAAAACTGAGATCTATTTATCAATAATTTTCTGGCATGGAATATTGATTGTGGTAAATATATTTCATACTCCCCTTATATAAACTCATCAATACATTCATAAAGATGTAAGCTTTAGAAATTCAAAACCCTTAAGGATTTTAAAGAGCTCAAAGCCTCTTTCACAATAAATATTTGTTTATCCAGAGAATATTATATTTATCCGCTCTTTTAGAGCCTTTAGTTCCTTAAATTGTACTAATATATGATTTTGCTAATTTAAAGTTCGAATTTTTTTTTTCTCGAAAAATTGTGTGTTGACCCACTATCAATCAGATAAATATTTCCACCATTTATTTTACGATGCTCACATAATTTTTCATGCATCTTCAGGATGCTTGAATAATTGTATGCATCTAACATGATGCTCATATTGTCGTACATCTTCATAATGCTCATAGGATTAATATTTTGTGCATCAACGTTGTAATTGGCATCCATATGTAGACTAAGATGCATTTGTGCATTACATGTACGAGACCAATGTCTTTTACTCCACACCTCTAGCAAGTGTATCAATTTGCACACCATTGCCTTTATTTATTGCTTACCACTATAATAGTTTCACTTCGAGTGGTATGATGCAATCTTTCTATGAAATGCATAATATAAATTTTGACCATGACTAAACCATATCATGTCTATTGTTAATTGCATTCACTTCTGGGAATGAATCATTTACATTCACTTGTGGGAATGAATATTTATATTAACATCTTACATTTACATTAGACAATGCTTATCAAGCAGTATGGTGGGAGTTATGATTTTTTTTTCATCAAAACTTCATTGTTTAACAATGATAAATCAATTGAGAGTATATTAAAACCTTTCGTCCGGTATTGCTTCTTCAAGAGCATTTTAGAATCATACTTTATCTCCACATAATCTCGACTGAGATACAATTCTAAAAATGTGGAGTATAATAATATACCAATTTAAAATATTGCAACTTCGGGTGCAAATATCCATAGTGAACATTAGTCAGTATTATACACCTTTAGTGATCGAATTGTCATTTAAAATTTAGCATGATACAACTTCATGTGTCATCTTTCATATATTATCGATCCTCACTTTATGATTTCAATCCTTCGAGGAATTGGCTAATGCAAGCATTGCCCTCACTTTATCTTTTTCGTTTGCCCAATCTTTCATTTCATACAAAATTTTCGAGACTCGTTTCAATAAAAAAATTCAACCTCAAGAATCCATGTCATATAATTTCGGAAATATGTAGGCATCGAATTCAAATTTTGTGATAATTTCCATATCGCTAATGCAAAAACATAAGTAATTTATGAAAATAAAAAAATATATACTCAAAACTTCGGGTTTGAGTTAATCATTTAAGTTCTTTTTCAAATCCAAAACAATCTTGCTAAAAATATACTCAAATCTTCGGGTTTGAGTTTATCTCATAGGATTTTAGCATAAAAAATATTTTCATTTGAAATTTCAAATTCTTGGTATAACAATAAAATAATAATTTATCATTGATTTAAGCACAAATCCTTTTGACAAATCATATGAACGTCATCAATAATCCAATTTTTTTTTTCTTATCTTCAATAGTGCAAAGCCATATAATTGACATGTACTGGAATATCAAACATGAATATTTACAACTATATGTGATATCAAAATTAATTGACAGATTGTTATTTAGCCACAAAATAAATCATATATGTCAATGCATTACCGAAAATATTATTAGGCCCAATGGGCATCCATAAGTAAATTGAAAATTGACATCTGATGAAGTTCACAATTTAAACTTATTATATCACAAAAGAACATAAACAAAGATTAATAGAATAGTCATGGCAACAAATTTCATGTATGAGAGCACTGTCTTGATTCTAAATTAAAAAGGAAATTAAATTATGCAAAGGGTAATATAGACTTAAAACCTCTTTTCATACAAAGAATTCATATTTTCCAATAATTTCCAAGAATAAAGACAAACACTAAATCCTCTATTAAAAAACCAGTTAACTTCCATAGACAGAAAAAGTAGTGCTAGTAAAGAATAATCAGTTAATTGGTCAATGAATGAATAAGCACTAGTATATTGAACAAAATAAATTTTTGTCAAAAAGATTCACAATTTATATGTGGGTGTAAACTGCCAAAATAATTAACTATTTTGTACTTGTGCCTAGAGGTATTTATATATTTGTCAAAGAACAAATCAATTTAAAACTTTTATTCGTGTCCCTTAATGCATCATGGACAGAAACTAAGAAAAGTTCTTTTGTTCATATTTAAACAAGATGCAATTTGTGTTGTGCATAACGTGGGAATTCATATTTTTATTTTCATTTATGAAGCCAATTATAAGTAGAACGAACTATAGCAAGAATAATAGATAACTCACCGATACCTTATCTGATAGTTGAATTGATCCTTCAAGTATGAAAATGAGTGAGTGACCTACTTAAACTTGAATTATAGAGCAATTTCGTGCTGATAACGTGTTGTAAAACTATGCTAAAAGGAACAATAATTAAAGTAGACAAAGTAAAAGATAGATAGGGAGAGAGTTTCTTATTATTCATATATTCTTGTGTATATCAAATTATTTACAATGCACCTATTTATAGGGCCATACGTACAACTCAAAAGCCAAGAATTACAAGATCACTTAATATAGTACAATGTATAGATAATATGTCTCTTCATATGGTGTCTTCAAAGGATGATGAATGTGGCTATTGACATCCACAAATATTTTCATTCATAACAGACTCGCATTTAATAAATAATTTTATTTTTTTAGAAGACCCGATATGTGAGATTTCATTAATCATTGAATATCATCAAGTACAAGATCATGAATAAAGTGCGGAAAAGCGTCCGTAGACGAGAAAATACCATATGCTATTTTGGCTAGAGCATGAGCCACATAATTATTTTTTCAAAAATAATAAATAATTCGACTTAATGATACTATAAGGCTTTGGGCTCTATATTAGACTATTTTAGTTGCATTTAATAAATAACTACCCTTAAAAAAATCAAATCGATGAATCCAATATGTTAGCAAATTGAACTGAAAACTAAAATAATAATCGACACATAATAATCCATGTAAGCATACCCAATTCAATTTATTCGGAATAGATTTTTCGTCACATTTTGATGACACATATATTGATTTGTTGACATGTATACAAATTTAATTTATGTGTGGGTCCATACATACACTTGTATTCTTGTAGGGTAATCCGCATGTGATATCAAAATATAACATCAAAATGTGATAAATATTTTTTTTTCCAATTTATTACATTTTTTATTTGACAGCAAAAGAAGTAAATACATAGTAGATGAAAAAATGAAAAAAATGGTCCTAATAACTAAAGCATGTTGACAACTTTGCCTCACATATTTTTGGACCGACAAATTTACCCTAAATTTTACATATCTAAAGCAATTTCAGTCACAACTGAGCCCAATTGCAAAAATTGGTCCAAGCTAGCATCATGTGCTCAAGAATTTAAAAGTGATAATTGCATATTTACCCCCCCCCCCCCCCCCAAATTAGGAATTGAGCATTTTGACTAAAATTTAAATCTGACAATTGCATATTTATCCCCAATTTTAGAAGTGAGCATTTGACTGAATTTTAAAACTTACTATTATATGTTTACAACTAAAAATTATTAATTGGACAATTTGACTAAATCTAAAACTTATGACCACATATTTACACCAAAAAATTAGATAAATTTGTGTAAATATTCGTAAAGTTTCAATAAATATAAATAATTGGACTAATATAAATTGTCCATAAACTTTTAAATAAAAGAATCAATAATATTTTTTACAAAATGTGAAAAAACTCATTTGGATACCCATTTAAATAAATAATACTAATTATGTATTTTGACTTAGATAACTAACGTAACAACTTTCAAGTTTATAAAAATTATGATATTTTTTTAATAAAATTTAGAAACACCCGTTTAGAATTTCAATACAAAAAAACAACAAAGTTTTAGTTTTAGATTATTAGCTTGGGTGAATGAAAACACCATGATTATTAGCTTGGGTGAATGAAAAAATTGTCACCAAGTTTAATAAAAGAAGTTTTGGATCTTTAGTCCAAAAAGGATGGAGGTTGGAATTTTAAGCCAATTTGATTAAAAGTAACTCTCCCACTTTGTTTGTGAAAGATAACTTCTCCCCCTTGAGTGTTATAAATAGCGTTCCCATTCTTTCTCTTCAGTCACACCAACAAAGAGATAAATCTTCTCTATAAGATTAAAATCTCTCTTGTTCTCTCTTAGTAATTTTTCGGTGATAGTTTATAGCTCACAAAGTTCGCTGAAAAGTAGTTTGGTCGAGCGCCTTGCTACTAGTCTTCTGTTGTATCTTGGGAGACAGACGCCGAACATTCTTCTAGCACCAATGGGAGGAGACAAATTTGTTTTAAGGAAATTGTGTGCTACACATGCCTCATAATTCTCTACGGTCCATTTCTATCTCTTTCATTTAATTTATCGTTTTAATTATTTATTTGCTCTCTAGTTTAGTTATATATAGCATTGTTAGTTTAGTTTAAATGTTTTAGTTTTATTATTCTTTTGCCTTAAATTGTAATCACTTAGTCTAAATATTTCACTTGTAAGAACTGTGAAGCATCTTTATAAATAAACTGTGATTATTATACTCTGTAGTAACAATTTTAACAAATTATATTTCTGAGGAAACTATTCTAAAGAAGGACGAAAAAAGTTGAACTATATTTCAAAGTTACGATTCAAAAAATTTC
Organism: Penstemon newberryi var. newberryi; assembly: GCA_030819805.1. Classification (NCBI taxonomy): domain Eukaryota; kingdom Viridiplantae; phylum Streptophyta; class Magnoliopsida; order Lamiales; family Plantaginaceae; genus Penstemon; species Penstemon newberryi. The sequence goes on along the minus strand of JAUALY010000006.1, from coordinate 31,609,472 downwards.
TGTCTAAGGAGATTGTGTTTTAAGTGCGATCATTTGTGACCCCTCTAGCCTTTCCTAGGAACTACCCGAAAAGTGCTATTCGATTTGTTTGGGAAAAATAGCTTATTTCCATCGTGTTTGGAAATATATCATATTTTTCAAAAAATTAGAATATTTTCTCTGGAAAATAGCCTAATTTTCAATTCTGGGAACTAATACACTTCTGGAGTTCCAGATACAAATATGACAAGCGAAAATAACGTTGTAGACACAACTTCGATATGGCTCATGAGCCAACATCTGATGTGGCACACGAGCCGAACCCCACTGTGGCCCGAGGACAAAACTCCTTACCGGTACAGATCTCACACGGAGAGAAACCGAAAAAGTTCAATGGATCGAACTTCAAGAGATGACCACAAAAGATGATGTTTTATCTGGCGACGCTGAATCTGGCTAGGTTTTTGACTGAGAATCCTCCGAAGATGGAAGAGGACAAAACTGATTTTCAAGTTATCAATGTAGTATATGCTTGGAAAAACTCTGACTACCTACGCCGAAATTATGTGATGAATGGGCTCACTGACTCTTTGTACAACGTGTATAGTACAAAAAAATCTGCAGAAGAGCTATGGGAGTCTCTGGACCGAAAATATAAAACTAAAGAATGGTGGATTGACACTGGTAGGGCTGAAAAGCGATCCGAGTTGCTCGGTGCTCGTTCGGAACTCGGCTAAAAAAATACTCGTTCATGTCCGTTTGAATAAATATCGAGCCGAGCTTGAACAATTTTTCAATTTTTCCTTAATTTCCGAACCGAGTACGAACATCTATATGTACGGCTCGATATGTTCGTGAACGGAAGCTAAAAGGTAAATTTCTTCCACCGTATTCTCCAATTTCTCCTACCAAATTTAATTACTCCAGACATGGAAAGATTTGAATAATTAAGCATCTTACTCTCCTTCTCGATTCTTCAACAAGGAAGGAAAATTAGCAGCAAATTTGATTACAGAGAGAAGATTGGAAACCCCAAAAAATTAGGGATAATTCTGAATATATAATTACTTAATTGCTATAATGGATTATAACTCTAAATCGTGGTGGCCTCTCAGAGTCTCAGTTTCGAATTTGAAGCAAGGAAGAACAAGTAACAATAATATGGTTTCATTATTGTTATTATCTTAGTTTGAATTAATAGTTGTTTAAATCATTAAAAATTTATCTACGCTTGGAATTTTTCTTCTTTAGGTGTCTTGTTAATTTCTTATTGCTTAGTGTGATAATGCCCACTACTTGTTTATTGTGAAGATTGCTTGTTGTGATAATGCCTACTACCTGTTTGATATAATTTCTAACTGAATATTATTACTTTTATGTGTATCTATTTTTTTTCTCAAATTCATGAACTTGCATATGATATATTGATAGTGATTATTAATCTCAATTTTTGATGGTTATTTTATTAGGCATTTCAACTTTGACAAAAAATGGGAGATTCTCAAGCAACACAAACACCAATTGTTATTGAAGATGATGCACAAGAAAAACCGCAGTTGGCTGAAGTTCAAGGACAAGAAGATAATGAACTTAAAAAGAAAGATCGAAAGAGAAAATCGAAAGTGTGGTTGGAATTCTCCATCGTTACGGCAAGTGATGGGGTCAAGAAGGCAAAGTGCAATTACTGCGATGCACTAATTGCCATGAATTCACAAGGTTCAACCACCCAGTTCCATAGACATCTTGATAATTGTCCAGTTCGTCTTGCCTCTACCATGAAACAAAGACTTTTAACTTCTCAACCGTTAGGTCCGAATGAGTTTGGAGGTGGTTCAGGTGGCACAATTACGACATACAGGTATGACAAAGAGAAAGTAAGAGAATGCTTAGCAAAGATGATTGTTGCACATGAGTACCCTTTTAGAATTCTTGAGCATGAGTTTTTTGTCCTATTTTGCAAAACTTTGAATCCTAGATTTGAAAAGATTTCACGTGTGACAATATGGAATGATTGCATGAAACTGTATAGCTTAGCGAAGAAAACGCTAAAACTCATGTTTGAAAGTGTTGCTAGGTTTAGTTTAACTTCTAATTTATGGACCTCCAACCAGAGCATTGTGTATTTATGTCTTACATGTCATTTTCTTGATTCTGAGTGGAAGTTGCATAAACGTGTTCTAAACTTCTTTGCAATGGCTCCTCCTCATACCGGACTTGCTATTTCTGATTGTATTTCACAATTTCTTATTGAGTGGGGAATTGACAATAAAATCTCAACATCACTCTTGATAATGCTTCATCAAATGATTCTGCCGTGAGAAACTTGAAAGATAATTTTAGTTTAAAAGAAAACCTTTACTTTGGTGGGAAGATTTTTCATGTGAGATGTTGTGCTCATGTTTTGAATCTTTTGGTGCAAGATAGCTTGCACGAGATACGAGGTGTCATCGAAAACATTCGTGAGAGTGTTAAGTATCTTAAAATGTCACATTCTCGACTCTATAGGTTCACAGAAATTGTAAAACAACTCCAGCTTCCTACTTCAAAAGGTTTGATCCTTGATGTACCCACTCGTTGGAATTCTACTTATGCTATGTTGGAGTCTGCATTGGTTTTCAAGGATGTATTTCCTAGATATAAAGAAAGAGATCCACATTATCAATGGTTGCCGTCATCAGATGATTGGGATAAAGCAATTGAGGTATGCAAGTTTTTAGAAACTTTCAATGATGCCACACATATATATCTCTGGCTCTAATTACCCAACATCAAATTTATTTCTTCCCGAAGTTTGGAAAATTAGACAAATCCTTAATGATAAGTCCTTTTACCATAATGATTGTCTTATGAAAATGGCTACACGAATGAGGGATAAGTTTGAGAAATATTGGGGTGATTGTAATTTATTGATGGCTATGGGTGCAGTTCTAGATCCTAGATATAAGATGAAATTAATTGAGTTTTGTTACTAAAAAATCTATCCATTTTCTGAATCAATGAATGAAATTGAATTCGTTCGTAGTTCTTTGTATGAGCTTTATGAGACTTATATTGGTAATGGAGCTTCAAATCAGTTGCAAGAAGCGAATCAATTAGTTACTTCTGGAAATATTAGAAGTGGTACTATGAAAACTAAGACAAAGGGTAGGGCTGAATTTGACATGTGGGCACAAGATTTGGATACTACTGTCCCTGTGAAATCTGATTTGGATATTTACCTTGAAGAGGGTCGTTACATATGTAATGAAGAGTCAGATGTCAAATTTAATGCACTTGATTGGTGGAAAGCTAATACTTTGAAATTTCGATATTTATCTAACATGGCACGTGATATATTATCGATTCCAATCACAACTGTAGCTTCCGAATCTGCTTTTAGTGCTGGAGGAAGGGTACTTGATCAATACCGAAGCTCTTTAAAACCAGAAACTGTTCAAGCATTGGTTTGTACAGGAGATTGGTTGCGAAACGAGTGGAAAATTGCAAAATCAGCAGAGGTAATATTCATTTTATGCACTGTAATAGTATAGTAATTCTTTAACTTTTCTAATGTAACATTAACATATTATCTACAGCTTGATGAAAAGGATATGCAAAAAGTTGCCTTTGAACCATGTTTGCAGTAGGTATGTCACCCATACATCAAAATTATTTTCTTCTAAATATTGGACAAATGATATACTTATTGAGTAGTTTTCTTATTTGTTTTTCTTTATAATAATTCCAGATGTTGTTGGAAATTTGGAGAGTCTGAAGATTGTGCAGATGTTGGAGACTTGGAATGAAGTTAGAGTGGCATCATAGACTTTTTTGTAATAACTTTTAGTTAAGCTAAACTACGGTTTAGTTGAGTTTCTTTTGTTTAATGAATTTTTATTTTTATTTTCTAGATTCTATTTTGATTTTGATTATTCATAGTGACAATTTCTATTTGAATATATATTAATGATGTGGTTTGGTTTAGAATTCTTATGTTGATGAATTATTCAGAGTGACAAGTTTATATTTGATATTAATGATGTGGTTTGATTTAGAATTATTCTGTTGATAAATTTGTAATGTTATAGGATTTGACCTATTAAAATTTATTGGGAAAGACAAAAAGTATTATAAAGAATTGAAATGTGCAGCTGCTTTTACAGCCTATTAGCTTTTGCAGAGTAGACTTTATACGGAAAAGGTGAAGTTAACAGTGAAAGTTTGTACTATTCTACAGTGTACAGTACATATGCTAACATGTAAGCTCAGCTTTCGAGCCGAGCCGAGTAGTTCACGAGCCATTTTTTCAGTTCACGAGTCGAGCTCGAACACCAAAAATCTGGGCGGCTTCAAGCTCGAGCCGAGCTCGAACATTCAGCCCCACATTTCGAGCTGAGCCTGAACATGTCAGTGTTTGGTTTTTTTTGGATCGATTTCAGCCCTAGACACTGGTGCTACCCAACATGTATGTTTCGATAAATGGAGTTTTTCTTGCTGGAATTTTATGAAAGTGGAGAAAAGCTTTTCATGGAAAATTCTGCAACTTATGAAATCAAGGGTCAAGGTGAAGTGATCCTGAAAATGACCTCTGGAAAGGAACTGACTCCGAACAACGTGTTATATGTGCCAGAAGTCCGAAAGAACCTTTTGTTTGGTTCGCTTCTCAGCAAGCATGGTTTTCGTGTGGTTTTTTAGTCTGATAAATTAGTTTGTCCAAGAGTGGACTTTATGTTGGAAAATGATATGTTTCTAATGGGCTTTTTAAGCTCCATGTAATGACTATTAAAGAGAATATTAATAAAGTTAGCTCTTCTACTTATTTGATTGAGTCTCCTAATTTATGGCATGGTAGATTAGGGCATGTTAATTATGATACTTTGCGAAGGTTAATTAACTTGAATTACATACCTACATTCCGCATTGATGCAAAACATAAGTGTTAAACTTGTGTGTAGAAGCAAAACTAACTAGGTCATCTTTTCAACGTGTTGAAAGAAATACTGAACCTCTAGATTTAATCCACAATGATACATGTGACTTAAAATGGTACAAACTAGAGGTGGTAATAAGTATTTTATCACTTTTGTCGATGATTGCACTAAATATTGTTATGTGTACTTGCTTAAGAACAAAGACGAGGCCATAGAGAAATTTATTCTCTACAAGAATGAAGTTGAGAATCAACTTGACAAAAAGGTTAAGATGATAAAAAGTGATCGAGGTGGTGAGTATGAATCACTATTTGCAGAGTTTTGTGCTCAACATGGGATTATACATCAAACCATTGCACCTTACTCACCTCAGTCAAATGGTGTTGCTGAGCGAAAAATTCGTACTTTGAAAGAAATGATGAATGCAATGCTTATAAGTTCGGGGCTGCCTCGGAACATTTGGGGAGAAGCCATTTTGTCGTCAAATTACCTTTTAAATAAGGTGCCTCATTAAAAGGAAGACAAAACACCATATGAGTTATGAAAATGAGTGAAACCCTCTTATAAATTCTTACGAATGTGGGGATGTCTTGCCAAAGTACTTGTACCTAAACCTAAAAAGGTAAAATTAGGTCCAAAAACAGGTGATTGCATTTTCATTGGGTATGTACAAAATAGTTGTGCTTATCGGTTTCTTGTTCATAAATATGAGATCCCAGATATACACAAACACAATAATGGAATCAAGAAATGCTTCATTCTTTGAACATGTATTTCCATGTAGGTCAAATGAAGGACCTAGTTCGTCTAAACGAACATATGAGACTATTGATGAAAATAGTCAGGATCAAGAAGAAAGGGACCAAGATGAAAATGAGAAGACTCAATATGAACCTAGGCGTAGTAAAAGAACAAGAACAAAAAAATCTTTTGGCCCATATTTTATGACTTATCTGTTAGAAAGTGAACCTCGAACTTTCAAAGAGGCAACAAGCTCTACTGAAGGACCTATGAGGAAGGAAGCCATAGAAAGCGAAATTGATTCCATACTGCAAATCACACCTGTGAGTTAGTAGATTTTCATCCAGGATGTAAACCTCTAGGATCCAAGTGGATATTCAAGAGGAAAATGAATGCAGATGGAACAATCGATAAGTACAAGGCTAGGCTTGTAATTAAAGGTTATAGATAAGGAGAGGGTCTAGACTATTTCGATACTTCTTCTCCTGTGACGAGAATAAATTTCATAAGGATGGTACTTGCATTTGTTGTTTTGCGCAGTCTTGAAGTACACCAAATGGATGTGAAAACAACCTTTCTGAATGGAGATTTGGAAGAAGAAATCTACATGGAGAAACCTGAGGGTTTCACTGCACATGGGCAAGAGAAGAAAGTCTGTAAATTGGTGAAGTCTTTGTATGGCTTAAAACAAACACCAATGCAGTGGCATGAGAAATTCGACAATGCTACGATGACAAATGGATTTAAAGTCAACGAATGTGATAAGTGTGTCTATGTCAAAGACATTGAGAACGACTATGTTATTTTGTGTCTATACGTTGATGACAAGCTCATAACAGGTAGTAATGATAAAATAATCAAATCTACCAAGGACATGTTAAACTCGAGATTTGAGATGAATGATATGGGTCTAGCTGATGTCATATTGGGAATCAAGATATTCAGAACATTTGAAGGACTTGTCTTAAGTCAGTCACATAACGTTGACAATATTCTTGGGAAGTTTAGTAAAGATGACACTGGTGTTTCCAGAACACCAATTACACAAGTTTACGTTTGTCCAAAAATAGAGGAGAAAGTATCTCTCAAGTAGAATATTTCAGAGTAATCAGAAGTCTGATGTATTTAATGAGTTGTATAAGACAGAACATAGCTTATGTGGTTAGTAAGCTAAGCAGATATACGAGTAACGCCGGAGCTATCCATTGAAAAACAAATGTAAGAGTACTAAGGTACTTAAGATTTACTCGTGACTACGGGCTGCACTATACAAGATATCCAAGTGTCTTAGAAGGATACACTGATGCGAATTGGATATCTGATGTAAAGTACTCAAGGTCTACTAGTGGATATGTATTCACACTAGGAAGTGCAGCTGTTTCATGGAAATCCTCAAAGCAGACTGTTATAGCCAGATCCACTATGAAATCTGAATTTATCGCTCTTGATAAATGTGGGGAAGAAGCAGAATGGCTACGCCATTTTTTAGAGGATATTTCAAGATGGCCTAAGCATGTGCCTGCAATTTGCTTACATTGCGATAGTCAATCAGCAATTGGCAGGGCACAAAGCAATATGTATAATGGTAAGTCAAGACACATTTGTCGAAGATACAATATCATTAGACAACTAATATCTACTGGAATTATCTCAATAGACTATGTTAAGTCAAAGGATAACATTGTGGATCCACTAACCAAAGGGTTAAACAGAGAATTAGTTGAGAAATCATAAAAGGGAACGGGATTAAAGTCCGTGAAATAACATATCAATACATTGGAAAACCCAACCTAGTTGACTGGAGATCCCAAGATCTACGTTCAAAGGGACAACCTAAATGTAGAGATTGTGCCAGGTCACTGTGGGGATAAGGATAAGCTAGGCTTTTAATTATTCTTATGCGTCGGGACATCCGAGCAGAGTAATATGGGTTACTCTTAATTAAGAAATCACCTATGTGAGAGAAAAGTGGGGCCGCTTTAAAGGGGAATTGTTTGGAATAAATTCCCTGGAAACTCTCACTGAACCAGGGAGATGTTCAGGGCCAAAATGAACATACCTATGAGAACTTAATTGTGTTAGGAAAACTCTTGTGTGAAGTATGTCATCGTTTACATAAATGGCAGAATAGTTCAAGGACATCGTGTCTACTAATCATCTAGTAAAGTAAACATATTTTCACAAGGGAAGGTTCAAAGGATAAAACCTACTTATCCTACGCATGTTTCCATCATGGAAATCTATCACCATGTCTGCCTGCCCTTGTTGTCGTCTTTGTTTGTCTATTTTTTCATTCATATGGGGATTATTGGAAAATAGTTTAATTAACTATGATTATTAGTTTGGGTTAATGAAAAATTGTCATCAAATTTAATAAAACAAGTTTTCGGTCGTAAGCCCAAAAAGGAGAGAGGTTGGGAGTTTAAGCCCATATGATTAAAAGTAACTCTCCCACATTGTTTGTGAAAGATAACTTCTCCCACTGAGTGTTATAATAGCGTTCCCTTCTTTCTCTTCAATCACACCAACAAAGAGATAAATCTTCCCTATAAGATTAAAATCTCTTTTGTTCTCTCTTATGATTTTTCGGTGATGGTTTCTAGCACACAAAGTTCGCTGGAAGGTAGCTTGGTCGAGCGCCTTGCTACTAGTTGTATCCTAGGAGACAGACGCCGAACATTCCTCTAGCAACTATGGGAGGAGACAAATTTGTTTTAAGGAAACTGTGTGCCACGCATGCCTCATAATTCTCTTCGGTCCATTTCTATCTCTCTCATTTAATTTATCGTTTTAATTATTTATTTGCTCTCTAGTTTAGTTATATATAGCATTGTTAGTTTAATTTAAATGCTTTAGTTTTATTATTCTTTTGCCTTAAACTGTAATCACTTAATCTAAATATTTCACTTATAACAACTGTGAAAAATTATTATAAATAAACTCTGATTATTATACTCTGTCATAACACAATTGAACTAATATAAGTTATCCATAAACTTTTACATAAAATAATCAATTTTTTTACAAAATTTGAAAATACTCATTTGGATACCCATTTAAAAAAATAATACTAATTATTTATTTTGACTTCGATAATTCACGTGACAACTTTCTAGTTTATGATTTTTTTTAATAAAATTTAGAAACACCCATTTAGAATTTCAATACGAAAAAACTACAAAGTTTTAGTTTAGATTTAAATAGTTATCGACGTAATATTTTCAATTAATTAATTGAAGAGTTTTTTGTAAAAAGAATAAGATACCCTATTTTTTAATTTTATACTTAAATATTTAAAATTATTTAATATTTTAAAAAAAATCATAAATTTATTTCTTACTTAAATACAATTAAATAATATAATATTTTACTATATATATGAAAATAAAATATTATTTACATTTTTTTGTACTATAAATAAATATATACTAGGGTTCTGCACCGCGCTATGCACGGTGCTGTTGTCCTGTGCATTTTTAGTAATAATTATGATTGAATGAAGCTTAACATAATCATGAATTTGTTATAGTTATTGCGTTGCATTTGTGGATAAAGTATTTAGAAATCAACTACTTTTATTCAGATATCTCAAGTTCAACTTCATATGAGAATTTTTTTGATGAACAACACATCAATAACCAACTATTAATATCATAAGGTGCGAATACTAATCTTTTATAAACTCGACAATTATGCAAATCCAAAACATCAATATCATAGAGTGCAGGATGACTGCAGAGTAAACATGAGAGGAAAATGACACTAACAAAATAATATGTAATTCTAGGACACAAATTCAAAGCAAAATCTGGCATCCTTTGGAAATGAGGCAAGCATCGACGCTATTGGATGTTCGATTATTACAAAATTCATTCATTTGAATCTTAAGGATAGGATATCAATTACAACACATATTGACACCTATAATATTGTGTGTAATGTTGAAACTCTAGTTAAAATTAATAGCTTAGCAGATTGTCATTACAAGTAGTAGACTTACCCTTCACTAACCAAGTCCAGTGCCAGATCCACGAAAACTGGTTGTGTAAACCCTAGTTTATGAAGGGTGGAAGTCGAAGATTCATAAGGATGCTGCACATTCAACTCAAAATTTAAGGTTCTGAAGATAAATTGCTCAACCTGAGTTATCCATTGGTGGCACAAATCCTGTGAAAGCAAGTGATTCAGGGGAGGACCTATACCCTTTGCACTCTTCGGTCCGAGCTGTAAATACACAGTCTGGTAGATAAAAAAAAAAAAAAAACAATGGAGAAATACAAGAGTTAAGAAGGCAAGTTGAAGTCTTAACCCAGCACCTTGGGCAACTTGAACCCATGATGAGGATGATGATGAGTTGGAAGAAGATATTGTTGAGAATCAGTTTCATGGTCGTACACAACGATATGTGCCCTATTAACCCAGAGGAATTCATTGATTGGTTGGCTGCAGTAGAAAGAATTTTTTATTTCAAAGATGTCCCATAAAACAAAAAGGTAAAATTAGTAGCTTTGAGATTGACAGGGCGTGCATCTGCTTGGTGGGATCAACTCAATTTAACACGTCAAATAAAGGATAAGTCGAAAATTTCTGATTGGGAGAAAATGAAGAAGAAGCTTCGTGAAAATTTCCCACCTTGCAATTTTGTCCAGACTATGTATCAAAGGTTACAAAACCTTCGACAGGGCAACAAAACTATTAATGATTATACAGAGGAGTTTTATCAATTAATAGCACGCAATGACTTATCTGAAAGCGAGGAGCGGTTAGTGGCAAGATATATCGGAGGGCTTAAGATATCTATTCAAGATGCATTGGTACTTCACAATTTTTGGACTATTTCAGAAGCACACCACACTACAAAAAAACTATTTCTAGTGACAAAAATCTCAGTGACAAATAGTTTTTTGTCACTATAAATCTACATATAGTGATGAGATTTTTCTTTGTCACCACTTATTGGAAATAGTGATTGATAGTGGCAACTTGATATTTTGTCACAAATTTTTGTCACTAAATATTTGGCGCCATTTTATAAAAACGGCGGGAAATCAAACTTGTCACTAATGCGAATAACTATAGTGATAACATATAAAATCATCACTGTAACCCTTTCTTAAACTTTAGTGCCAACCGAAGGTTGTCACTAAAAATCAAAGGGTAATAGTGAAGAGAAAAATATTGTCACTATAAATCTAAAGGAAATAGTGAAGAGATAATATTGTCACTGAAACACAAAATTAACAGTGAAGAGAAAATATTGTCACTTTAAAAAAAAGTTTAGCAAAAAATTGAAATTGACAAAAAATATTTAATGAGTGGTATTAAATAGAAAATATTTCACTCTTATTTTATTTGATTTATTATATAAAGTTTGTAAATATAAAATTATACATACATGAAACAATTATTTTTATGACGAAAGTAAATGTAGCATCAATCCTTAATTAGTGTCGTTGTTTTCCTATGTAACTTTAAACAAGATGTGATTAACATATTAATTAAATGGTACAAAAACTAATTTTCTTCATTAACGTCCCATTAATAACACCACCATTTATATACATTTTAATTAATGTCCATATAGTATTATATAGTTTGGCTAGCTAACTTAAGGTCACTACTCCTAAGCTTATATATGCGTCTCTTCATTTTTTTTTTGGTCCGCATTTATTAAAATGCACACCAACAATTCATTTATGAGCAAAAAACAAAAACACCCCCTATGTTTTGTCTAATTTCTAAAACTCCCCTGTGTTATTTTAAATCCCAAAAATCTCCCTGAGCTCTCAAGTCAGTGCCAAATACACCCACCAGAAAAGAGAGTGTGATTCAAATGCGAAAATTACAAGTATTTGTTCACATTTTGCTTTTGATATAACAATTTTACCCCTGACAGCGAAACACAAAAATACCCCCTTGTGTTTGGTTTTAATTACCACAATCAATCCAAGTAGTACATACTTGGATTTTCAAAAGGAATAAATAATTAAAAAATAACCAAAACATAGAGTTATTTTGTCCTGGATAATAGATTGAAAAAGAAACGTGGAGAAATATATTGAGAAAGAAAAAGAGGGAAAGTAGTATAGTTAGTTGGGTGGATTTTAATTAACTGAGCAATAACCTTTTGGAAGAAAATTAGGGACTTTTTCAATATGATAAATATCTATAATTGAGGGAAATTGATTTTGATAGTTATTTTTTATCTGTAACTCTAGAAGTAAATAAATGAATGAGTGAAAGATAAAAACATCGTCCATGCTTTGTTTAATCCTAAAAAACTCCATGTGTTATTTTAATTCCCAAAAATCTCTCTGTGTTTGGTTTTAATTACCACACTCGACCCAAGTAGAATTTGAATTTTGACTTTTGGCGAAATGACAAAATTATCCCTATGTATTGATTTTTTTAAATTATTTAGTCCTTTTGAAAATCCAAGTATATACTACTTGGATCGATTGTGAACCAAACACACTGTTTTTTTTAGTTAAAATAACACAAGCGAATTTTTGGGAGTTAAACAAAGCATAGGGGGTTGTTTTTGTGTTTCACTAATTCATTTATTTACTTCTAAAGTTACAGATAAAAAATAATTATCAAAATTAATTTCCCTCAATTATAGATATTTATCATATTGAAAAAGTCCCTAATTTTCTTCCAAAAGGTTATTGCTCAGTTAATTAAAATCCACCTAACTAACTATACTACTTTCCCTCTTTTCTTTCTCAATATATTTCTCCACGTTTCTTTTTCAATCTATTATCCAGGACAAAATACCTCTATGTTTTGGTTATTTTTTAATTATTTATTCCTTTTGAAAATCCAAGTATGTACTACTTGGATTGATTGTGGTAATTAAAACCAAACACAAGGGGGTATTTTTGTGTTTCGCTGTCAGGGGTAAAATTGTTATATCAAAAGCAAAATGTGAACAAATACTTGTAATTTTCGCATTTGAATCACACTCTCTTTTCTGGTGGGTGTATTTGGCACTGACTTGAGAGCTCAGGGAGATTTTTGGGATTTAAAATAACACAGGGGAGTTTTAGAAATTAGACAAAACATAGGGGGTGTTTTTGTTTTTTGCTCATAAATGAATTGTTGGTGTGCATTTTAATAAATGCGGACCAAAAAAAAAAATGAAGAGACGCATATATAAGCTTAGGAGTAGTGACCTTAAGTTAGCTAGCCAAACTATATAATACTATATGGACATTAATTAAAATGTATATAAATGGTGGTGTTATTAATGGGACGTTAATGAAGAAAATTAGTTTTTGTACCATTTAATTAATATGTTAATCACATCTTGTTTAAAGTTACATAGGAAAACAACGACACTAATTAAGGATTGATGCTACATTTACTTTCGTCATAAAAATAATTGTTTCATGTATGTATAATTTTATATTTACAAACTTTATATAATAAATCAAATAAAATAAGAGTGAAATATTTTCTATTTAATACCACTCATTAAATATTTTTTGTCAATTTCAATTTTTTGCTAAACTTTTTTTTAAAGTGACAATATTTTCTCTTCACTGTTACTTTTGTGTTTCAGTGACAATATTATCTCTTCACTATTTCCTTTAGATTTATAGTGACAATATTTTTCTCTTCACTATTACCCTTTGATTTTTAGTGACAACCTTCGGTTGGCACTAAAGTTTAAGAAAGGGTTACAGTGATGATTTTATATGTTATCACTATAGTTATTCGCATTAGTGACAAGTTTGATTTCCCGCCGTTTTTATAAAATGGCGCCAAATATTTAGTGACAAAAATTTGTGACAAAATATCAAGTTGCCACTATCAATCACTATTTCCAATAAGTGGTGACAAAGAAAAATCTCATCACTATATGTAGATTTATAGTGACAAAAAACTATTTGTCACTGAGATTTTTGTCACTAGAAATAGTTTTTTTTGTAGTGTGGTGTGCTTCTGAAATAGTCCAAAAATTGTGAAGTACCAATGCATCTTGAATAGATATCTTAAGCCCTCCGATATATCTTGCCACTAACCGCTCCTCGCTTTCAGATAAGTCATTGCGTGCTATTAATTGATAAAACTCCTCTGTATACTCATTAATAGTTTTGTTGCCCTGTCGAAGGTTTTGTAACCTTTGATACATAGTCTGGACAAAATTGAAAGGTGGGAAATTTTCACGAAGCTTCTTCTTCATTTTCTCCCAATCAGAAATTTTCGACTTATCCTTTATTTGACGTGTTAAATTGAGTTGATCCCACCAAGCAGATGCACGCCCTGTCAATCTCAAAGCTACTAATTTTACCTTTTTGTTTTATGGGACATCTTTGAAATAAAAAATTCTTTCTACTGCAGCCAACCAATCAATGAATTCCTCTGGGTTAATAGGGCACATATCGTTGTGTACGACCATGAAACTGATTCTCAACAATATCTTCTTCCAACTCATCATCATCCTCATCTTAAGACTTCAACTTGCCTTCTTAACTCTTGTATTTCTCCATTGTTTTGTTGTTCATCAGGGACAAAAACTTCAGCAGCTGCACCACGACCTCTTCCTTTCTTTCGAGGCATCATGGATTGCAATTAACCACGTAAAAATGTTGCTTTGATACCAACTAACGCAGCGGGTGACGGAGAACATAAACAAAGTAGGAATGAAACCAAAAAGAACAATTTCAAGGTTGAAATTAACCAAGAAATACCTAAGATAAATAAACCCTAGAAGGGGAATATAATATTCAAAGTAAAAATAATAATTGTCTAAAATAATAGGTTTCTTGAGGCTACAAGCCTATTTACATAACCCTACAAAATATTACATCTTGACCATTGATTATAATCTAATCTTATCCATCTAAACAATAATAAATAAATGACAAAAACCCAAAAATATCCTCCACATGAATAGTAACCCACGTGAATAGTGCAGCATGAACAGTGTCACGTGAATATTAACTACTACTACTTAGGCTGCATCAAACTCGCTAGAAAATCGCTAAGTTTTTGGACTGATAGTTCGCACGCCCGAAGACGTGGAAACGGTCGTGTACAAATGAGTATTTCTACGGAAATAAAATGAGAAAAATGAGATTGTGAGATACAAGGCACGGCTTGTTGCATAAGATTTCTCACAAAGACCTGGAATTAATTATGATGAAACATATACCCCGTAATTAATGTAATCACGTTGCGGTTTTTTATTAGCTTTACAGTCTCTGAAGGACTGGACATGAGTCTCATGGATGTGGTTACCGCATATTTATATGGATCACTTGATAGTGATATTTATATAAAAATTCTTGAAGGATTCAAAATCATTCAAGGATCTCATAATCAAATGTCTAATGGATTGTATTAAATTGAATTGCAACGATCTTTGTACGGATTAAAACAGTTAGGCTGAATGTGGTATAATCTGCTTAGTGATTATCTCGTAAAGGAAGGATTTGAAAGCAATCCAATTTGTCCATGTGTTTTTATCAAAAGATTTGAGAATAAATTTTTCAATATTGTTGTATACGTAGACGTTTTAAATCTTGTGGGGACTCCTGAAGAGCTCATAAAGACCTCAAACTATTTGATGAAAGAATTTGAGATGAAAAATCTTGAAAAAACAAAGTTTTGTCTCAACCTGCAGATCGAACATTTATCAACTGGAATCTTTGTCCATCAATCAACATATACAGAGAAGATTATGAAGAAATTCTATATGGACAAAGCTCATCCGTTAAGCAGTCACATGGTGATCAGATCTTTGGATATAAAGAAAGATATTTTCCATCCTTTGGAGACAAATGAGGAATTGCTAAGTCCTGAAGTACCTAATTTGAGGGCAATTGAAGCCTTAATGTATCTTGCAAATTATACGAGGCTAGATATAACTTTCTCGGTTAATTTGCTGGTAATATATAGCTATGCACAAACACGAAGACACTGGAATGAAGTTAAACATATATTGCGCTATTGTCGTGGCATGGTTGATTTGGGCTTATTTTACTCTAGAGATTCCGACCCACATGTAGTGGGTTATGCTGATGCCAGTTATCTTTCTCATCCGTACAAAGGTACATCTCAAAGTGAATATGTATTTACTTGTGGTGGTGCTGCAATATCACGACAATCTGTGAAACAAACTCTAACATCCACTTCTTCAAATCATGCTGAAATTTTGGCATTGCACGAAGCAAGTCGTATTTGAGAAAGTTGTAGATTGTCTTCAACAAAGAGTGCTCCAACACCGCTATATGAAGATAATGCCGCATGTATTGTCCAAATAAAAAATGGATATATCAAAGGAGATAGAACAAATCACATATCACCAAAGTTTTTCTTCACCCACGTTTATCAAATCCAGTCATGTAACAATTTTGTTAATTTATTCACTAAAGCTCTACAAACGGCATCATTCAGAATGATGGTTCACAACATTGGAATGCGGCGACATATGGATCTTATGTCAACATCGAGGGAGCATGTAATTAATGATATTTACACTGTACTCTTTTTTCTTCGTTCAAGTTTTTTTTTCCAATGAATTTTTCTTTGGCAATGTTTTAACGAGGCAGTGTTACACGCTTACAAGCCTCTTATGGATATGTACTTTTTTTCCTTAGTCCATATTTTTTTCCCAATAGATTTTTCTTGGCAATGTTTTAACCAAGCATATTCCAGAAGCAATGGGCATCCAAGGGGAGTGTTATGAAATATAAATAATTTGTGGACGCCATTGCAATTTACACTTCGAGTTATAAGATGGCAATACAATATCATTACACCAGGTTGTGTAAGGAGTTAACACACATCTCTACATGTGTCAAAGCAATAAGAAGTGTGGCAATGTATATGCAATGTGGAAGCCTCTAGATGTATACAAATGTTTAGACATGTAGTGTAGTCATGTATCACAACATGTTAGACACATACATGACAAAATGCTATTGTATAGAAGTCTTGAGCTTGTATATGTATTCACCGTCTAAAAAAAAAAGGATAATGCTCACATAATTTTTTTTTTTGTTTTTCAAGTGTATTCTTATTTTAGACTTGACTTAATCATTTCTAAGGAGTGTCGAATACATTAAGTGAAAACATTTCACATCATGGATTAAACTACCCATTGACTAAATTTATGTGCCCCTATTGATACCCAACTTTATCCTAATACCAGTTGACACCAAATAAACAAACCATGAGGTTATTCTATGTCTCTCTCCTAATTACTTTCCTTGTCCTTTTATTCTATGTCTTTCTCCTAATTTTGTAACGGAATAGAGGGATTATTGTCAATTTTGAAAGTTAACAGGGTATCATTGTCGATTTTTAAAGTTAATAAGAAATATAATTGTGTCAATATTTTAGGTGAATTGGGGTGATTTTTGCATTTTATGGTAGAATTGTAATTGTCATTTTTCCTACAAAATATGAAAAATAGTTGCACTAACTCACTCATGAAATCAAAAAAGGACGATATGCATGTTTAGTGCAGGCAATGTTATTCACGATGAGTAAAATTTGAACTAAGGTTCTATTTCTATGTTGAAAAATAATTTTAACTTTAGGTTATTTTTTACGAATATAGTCTTTTGTTACAAATATTTAGACAAAAAAATGCAATTTCATAAATTAAAAAATAAAGTTTTGATAGTCTATTTTGCAAAATGTTATTGGGTACTTAGAACCAATGGAAATTGCAAATTCAAAGGCACAAGGGGAACTATTGAAATTGGAGGACAATTGAAAGATAAAATACTCATGGAATTTGGACTGTGAAGTTTTTGCAACATGTCTCCAACTCTACAGGCAGAGGCAGAGCTATACCACTTTATTTTGGGGGCCAAAAAAATTTGGGTAACAAACTCGATATTTTTGGATGTTTGGATGAAATAGTTTTGATAAAATGTCAATTACTAAACCAAGATAAACTAATACTATAATTTTATCTAACAAAATGTTAAAAAAATATACTAACAATTCTTTTTAAGAGTACAACTTAAACACTCAATACCAAAAAGTTTAGTACGCAATAAACTAGATATAAGTAAATAAGTGTTGCTCAGGCTAGACATAAATACATCAAACGTATCATAAACTTAACTCGTGTGTTTGACAATATAATACTTCAAAAAATGAATTCCATAAACATCGAAAAGGAAAAAAGAAAGAATTATTAGAGCATTTTAGGACTTGAGCTTGAGTCCTCCTACACATTTGGGAAGAACAAAACCACTAGGGCCAAGAAACTCTGAAATAATAAAAGATAATTTAATAATAATAAAGGAGTTCAAAGATAATTTAATAGTAATAAAATAATAAAAATGAATATAATGAGAGCATATGGATTCAAACTCCCAACCTCAATGAGTTTAAGGAATGCATTGCCACTAGACCATAAAGTCATTTTGTTATCAAATGCATATATTAATATACATCTATAATTTTTTCGGGGGGGACCATGCCCCCCATCCTCATGAGTCATGAGGCTCATCCCCTATCTTAATGGTGCTTTCAGATAATCAATTACTGATTTTATATACAATGGATTCTCAATTACAAAAAGATGGAAGATAATCAAGATTCACAACAACATCAAAAAGCTAAGTGCAATTTATACATGTTGTATGACGAGATGTATGCTAGTTCATATATACTGGAACACAAATTCAACACATAAAAACCGAAATGCTTTTCAGAGCATAAAGATTTGATCCATCGAGATTCAAAGGATTCCGACCCGCTCCATATTGTATACATTTGTTTCATTTGGTGGAGGCCCAAGAGGGTACCCTGGAAAAGATTATGTAAGATTGTCAATACTTGTCTTCATCAAGTTTGAGGAAATTAATCCGGATGAGAAAATTGTGGTGAATCCAATACCAATTCCTGCTAAGGGTCTGCCTATTAGACTTTATCCCCATAAAGTTTGATTTATATTTAATTAATATAGGACTCTGTTTAAATTATTTAATCAATTTGCAATATTGTAAGTGGTAAATGAATAAGAAGGGGCAGAGACAAATGTTTACTTCCCCTATAATATCTTAATTTGTTTTTCTTTTGTTTTTGTTTAGTTTTTTATGTATTCTATCAACTTTCAGTTATATGAAAAGACCATTATGATGATTAATAATATATTTGTATCAAACTTTTTGCCTAGACGGTAAATACATTATTGAGAAAATTGTGAAATTGGTTCCGTAACTATTGTTCGCTGGCGAAAAAATTCTGTAACTTTTCGTGCTGGCAAGAAAGTCTTGTAGCTGATATATTTTGGCAATATTGTCCTATTTCAGCCCGAATTGCAAACATGTTCGTCAAGTCACCCGTACCTTGCTAAAGTGAAAAATTAACCCCTTGCTGACTTGAAAAAATTGTAAAATTTGTCCTGTAACTAATGACTACTAGCAAAAAAATCCGATAACTTTTCGGACTGGCAAACTATCTTGTAACTAGTATATTTTGGCAAATAAGTCCAGTAACTAAAATTACATGCAATTAATTTCTAACATAATCTTCATCTTCATCTTAAGATTATTTATTGATTTAATTTTGAGATTACATGTAACTACTTTTGAGCAGAATGTTGAGCTTAATTGTAGTTCCTTTGTCATCGTTATTCAATAATCTGGAAAAAAAATTATTATTTTTTTCTAAGAAAATAAAATAAAATATTTTGTTGTTGAAGATTGATTATTGTCCTTTATGATTCTTGTTACAATTTTGGGCAATATGGTGTGATAACACCTTATAAGAATTCATTTTATAACTCTAGTTTGGTTTTAGTATTTCAATGTTATGTTGGTAAATTTTGGTGCTATTTGAATACCTTTCAATATTACCGTGAGGCTAAATTAAATGCTAAGTTAGTGTTCGTCAGGTATGGGTTAATTTTTCGCGTGAAATGGTTGTGTGATTTGGTGGACACAGTGGAAAAAAACACAATTTGGACTAAAATAGGATTAAATTGCCAAATTAACTTAGTTACAAGACTTAATTGTCAAAATATATTAGTTACTGGATTTTTTGCCAATCCAAAAATTACAAGACTTTTTTGCCATCAAGCAATAGTTACGGGACCAATTTAGCAATTTTTCTGACCATCAGCAAGGGGTTTAATTTTCCACGTCAGCAAGGGGCGGGTGACTTGGCACATTGGCAATTCGGGCCGAAATAGGACTATATTGCCAAAATATATTACTTACAAGACTTTTTGGCTAGCCCGAAAAGTTAAAGGAACTTTTTGCAGCGGGAAGTAATAACGGGGCCAATTTTGCTAATTTCCCATACATTATTACATCAATAACGTCATAACTCTCATTTGAATATGTTTCAGTTACTAGCAAAGTACAAAGATAAATTAACTACCAATGCTACCATTAAACTAGATAAATATTCACATAGTGGGAGTCGAACTCACGACCTCTTGACCATATGGCCTCAAATTCACCGACTAGCTAGGTCTCCTTGGCTTGTTTGTATCAAACTTATTATGCAAGAATAGTCTCATAATTTATTGGGTTGACTAAATTATCACTTGGGTCGAGTTTCTAAACAAGAATTGGAGGTTTGGGTTTCAAAACCCAACAATAACTTTTTTCACCTTTCAATTGTTTTATTCTTTTAATCTATTTTCTTTCTTAATGATTTTTTTAACGACTGGTTTTTTTTAACTTTTTTCTTTCTTAATATCAATAAAATGAATATTTTAATCTCTTTATAATATAATTTTCTAATTTTCTTTATTGTACATTGGTTAAAAAATGCCTCCTCAGTAAAATAGATCTATAACTTTTTTTTTTTCATATGTGAATGTATAACTTTTATTTCTAATTGAATAGAGTTAAGGATGCAATCGGGGTGAAATAGAGTCGTGCAATCATTTATTCAAGCATACTTTTATTTCTTATTGAACTTGATCGTTTTAAATATTGATATTTAAATGAACAAAGCCCAAAAATAAGTGTAATCTAGTCGAGCTAGATTCGATTTAAATACAATGGAGTTCTATGAAAATGATATGAGTTGTTCGAACTTGGTATGATGGTATGGTCATATGTATAACAAATGGAGTCCAAACTAGTTTTCAAAGGTCTATCATGGACCAAATATCAAGTAACTTTGTTTAAATTTCAGTCTAGATTGTTATGCATTATATCAATCATGTGAGGCCTTCTTGTACCATAGTTATAAGAGTATAACAATAACTTTTACTTATAGCCATTGATCTTAATACACAAAAAGTTAAATTTATTGATGTACACTTGTTATGAAATTATATTCATAACATATAATTATAAAATTTATTTCCGTTAACATAGGTCCCCAAATTTAGAATTTGCCTAGGGATCCCAAATACCTTGGGCCGGCCCTACAAGTATAAATAACCCCATGTATGACATATAATAACCTAATAGACAATTTACATACACTCTACGTTTTCTTTCCTACACTTTCTCTTAAGTTCTGACAATAATTTACTTTTGCAGGATTTGGAAGCACGGTGTATTCATGGGCTTGACGCGGAGCATACCATATTAAAAAATCCAATATCATAGCCACATCAGTATCTTAAAAACTTACATATATAAATCACTAATTTCAAATCCCCCAAAATCCTTTCCCTTATACGACATCGATTCTTTCTCCAGACGCGCCTAATTTAAAAAAGAAAAGAAGATAAAAAGGTAACATAAAATTACTTACATAAATCACTTATTTTGAATCCCCAAAACCCTCTTTCTTTATACGACAACTATTCTCTCTCCCAACGTGCGTTTAATTTAGAAAAAAAACATGATCAGGAAAGTTTGACATAAAATTACTCACATTACCATATAGAAATCATTGATCTCAAATCCCCCTCCCCCCCAAAATTTCTCTTTCTTATGCAACAGTGACACTCTCTCCAAGCACGCGGATATACTTCTCGAGAATACATGAATAATTCGGATTTGGTAGTTTATCTAAATTTCTTTCCAAATTTCAATTACCGGTTGATTTCAATTAATATTTAAGAATTGTTTGTTTTTACTCTGTGGAGAAAATATTAATATTTAGAAAAGTGCTTCTGATGATTTTGAACTAGGGGTGGGCACGGGGCGGGTTTGGGGCGGGGTTAGGGTTAGAGATATGGGTATAATAAATTTCGGGATTGACACATTTCATCCCAAACCCGTCCCGTAATAATTCGGGTACCCGAAATATTACGGGACGGGATTACGGGTCCCATATTATTTTAAATCATTAATTTTTCACGCACTTAACAACATTAAATTACAATATATCATATAAAATTTTGTATGTATTAGACTAGTAGTAGTAGTAATTTAATTTGTAGAGCAAACAAAAATCAAAAAAATAATTATTGCATGCCGTGGCATAGGTGGGAAGAAGAAGAAGAAGTGGTAGAGTCGTGGAGACTATGTGAGTTATTAGAACTGAGACAAACTTAATGAAAAAAGTATTAATAACTAGTGTACGATTAAAAAATGTATTAGGGTAAAGTAATTTTTTTCTATTAGATGATATTAATTTAATTGATCCATAAATAAAGTGTATAATTATATAATAATAATAATAATAATAATAATAATAATAATAAATATATAGGCGGGTTCGGGTATTCGGGGTTGGAGAGGCTAATCCCAAACCCGTCCCGTATTTCCGTAAAAAAATACGGGTTTTCAAGTTCGGGTACCCAAACCCAAAAAATACTCGTCCCGTTCGGGTATTTTAAAAACGGGACGGGTCGGGTTTGGGTTACCCGAACCCAACGCACACCCCTATTTTGAACTTTCAATTCTTGGACTATTGATTATCTTATTGAAGAATCATACAGTATATAATAGGGTTGAAGTGTTATGTTTTAGATATTGGATTATTGTAGTTACTATTTTATTTTTTGTTCAAACAAGAATTTGATGAAATGTGGGTTTTCATATGTTTTTGGTATTTGAGTAGAATGCTTTGGGTCTGGTACAAAATGAAAATAATATTCTTTATATTTTATTATGCCATGTCATGAATACAATGAGCTAGTAAGACTATTTTGTTATTATTGTTATTACTGTTATTACTTCAGCTTATCTTTGGCTGTAAATATAACAAAGTTGTTTCTTAGAATTGAAATTGGTTATAATTTTATCCATGTTCTTGAATTTTCATAGTTATTGTGGTTTCGGATATTTCTATAAATTCTCAAATATTGTTTGTCTGTAGTTTTCTTCTACTTTAATATTTTCGTTAATATCTTATTTGTTTATAATATTTATGCTACAATTTTCGAGTGCTGGAGAGGTTTAAATTTCGTAGACTTTTCATGTTTAACTTTCAGGTGTCTATGGAAATACATAGACAAACATATTAAAAGGGGAAAACAGAACTATGGATTTACCTCAGAGCCACACATCATGCCCTTTTGGAGGTGAACCTCACTATCAGCAGCAACAAGAAAAAAAAGCTCAACAAAACATGATTGCTAGGTGAGGTTTCAATGCTGGTTTTCCTAATTTCCCTAAATAACTAGAAAAATGTCAAGGTAAATTTCTTCTTGATCTTTTTTCGAATATCTCATAACCCCAAATCTACTACCAATTCATTGTAATTTTATACAATAATGTAAAATTACTTCAAAAAATTATTCAAGAGTAATAAGATCAAGATGTCTACTATTTGAAAAACAAAGATTGAAACGTATAGTGTTATGATAAGTTGCATAATTTGTTTACACTACCATGTTCTTGCTTCTATTATGAATGGATGGTTCAAATAATTCTTTTGAATCCTTAAACTTCTCCGAACTTAGAAAATGACAATTTACATGTGTAATCACTAGAATGTGGGTTCATGGTTGTAAAATCAAAAGTGCAATACTTCTGGTATTCAACCTTAGAAAGAGAGAAAATTGTAGGTGATTTAAATAAACTCTCTTTTGTCCACATAACCTTCATTAGTTAGATTGAAAGTTTTAGGATGAGAGTTAAAATTGAAATTGTTATGCTCTTTAATAGCGTTGACCTCAAACATAATGACACATTTGTAATGCAAATTTTTCTCTCCATAATTGAAAGTTTGGAAATTACAAAGAAGAGGAGTTGGTTTGGACTTTTGATTACTGTCATGTACCTCCTGGGCAGCAGCTGAGAAATAACAAAAGTATTTTAAAATATTAAGTGGAATGCTGCTAAAACAAAAACAATGGCATCCATCAGATCTAATTTCTGTTATTGTCACCACACCAAATTTTTAATTAGTCTCTCTCCGTAGTTCCACATTAAGCTTATATCACTTTTAAGGAAAAAACATATAATAATATTATGATAAAATTCTTGCACTAAAACACACACATGAATGCACATGCCATGCACTGCCACACATAACCACACATGTATAAACTCAAAAATACGTAAACACACATGGGTTGATGTTTCTTAGGGATTTATATTGTAAATAATCATTGGTTATCTGATTATGCATGTGGGTATTTTAGAAATTTTATTTAGTTTTTATTAATTCGCACTATTTTGAGAATAACATGGCATGGCATCTGTATAAATTCTTCGTGTGAATTGATATGTGTGCACTGAGGAATCTATACTCTATAGTCAATCTTATAATCATTTGATTTGTAGCAAAATATGCTATCCTGTTAGAGACAATAAATATCATATGTCTCGCCTTGTCCACATTTTAAGCTTTAGAGACTAACAAAAAGAGATTTTAGGCTTGAATATCCATGTCGCTCATTTACAAAAAATAGTTTAACATGGTAAGTTTTGTAAAATGTGTCTAATATTAGATGAGGTGTTCATTCAATATGGTATCAAAAGCAAAACAAGAAGAGGTCATGCTGGTCAAACCACCTATTTACGAAAAGAGGTCCAAATGTTAGGTTTGAATAAAAGAATACTAGCCCGCATGCCGCACGTGAGGGGTCAAGTTAGACGTGAAGTACTAGTAAATGTCTCTTCATAACAAATTAAGATTTTAGAAGAGGTGGTCATTTAATAAGCTTCCAAAAATATTTTTGCTTATGAAAGAGCATGCTAGAGACAATAAATATTAAAATCTTGTTCTTTTTGGCCTCCTCACACTAAAAAAACGTTTGAGAGAGAAAATCTCACATAACATGTTCTTTTAGGCCATTTTTCTAAAAAATAATTAAGGGCAAAATAATGAAAAAAAAGGCATTTTAATCATTAAACACCTCTACTCATATTTTGGGAGAATCTTTGATAATTTTGAGAGAGAAATCTTCAAAATTACCAGATTCATCTTCTCATAGGTTTTAACGCAATTCTTACAATTTTCTCTTCCTCATTTTCCATCCTCCAATAGCTTTGACGTCACAATTCTAGGAACTCCTAGCCCCTTTGATTTGTTCGGCACCAAGTTTTACCCTTCTATCACCACCCATAGCTCCGAAGGCCAAAATTCTTGCAACTCTATAGCCTCGCTAAGTTTTTCCGGTGACCCGCACGGTAAGAATAATATCGATAGGCCATACATGGAACGATTAGTGTTCGTTCAAATTTGGGTTTTTTTTTATTATTACACATGATTTCTTCAAATTTTCTTTGATTTTGAATTAGACTCTAAATTATATAGTGTAAATGTAAATAATTAATATTTTTAGTACATATCCGCATTTATTATATTCCCTCTGTCCCTTTATTTTTGCTTCTTTTACTTTTGGTGACCATTTTTAGTCAAGAATTTAAATAGTAAAAGTATTAATTTTTAAATGTTTTTACAATATTGCCCTAAAAGCAATGGTTGAGAAGTATCGGTGTCAAACTATTACCTTATATGAGAGACTATTTGTAGTACCCTATTATTTTTGATGAACTAAAACTTTAAAATATGATTGTTAGGCTTTTGATCCATAAAATATTAGTGTTACAACTATGTTTAGTGCTTTAATGTTTTAGCATTATTATTTAATGGGCCAATATTTATCGTAAGAGCATTAGAACTCTAATTTTATAAGGGAAGGGGAAAAAATGACCCTTTTATGTAGGACTTTGACGGATGATGGAAAATTATGGTAAGGATAGTTTTGTAATTATATGGATACCAAACACTTCTATTATAATAGAGTCAAAAGTAGTAAAATTAGTGCTTGAAAAGGTTGGGGCTTTTGTAGAGGCAGGAGGTGAAAATATGAGGGTAGTACTTGCTTTCTAAAATCAATTTCTAGAATAAAAGGGGATGCATTATGCGGCTGATCCAAGCTCCATTACTATATGGAATAATTTATATATTAAGAATGTCCGAAGAAAATAACTTCTAGATAACTAAAGTATCCTGAGTCTTTGAATTTTATGTAGGTAGTACTTGTTCTGTTCTACTTATATTTTTTTCAAGTTCTTAAGTATTCTAATACCTTTTAATGTTTTTAAAAGAACTTGCTCATTGTTGTGACTTTTGAATTCCTTTTGGACTAAACAATATTTTTTTTTTATAGTCGTACATTAATAGATTCAAAAATGTACATTGCTAAGAGTTTGATTTGGTGAACTTGGATTGATTTAGTAGATATAAGAAATAAAATTTGCATTTATAGCATTTTACGTAGGTTGATTGCGGGGTTACTAAATTTGAGTTTAGCTATTAAATTTATGAAAAATAAATAATTTTATAAGACTAACTTTTCAGATTTTCGCCGATTAAAGAAAATTAATAGGGTAAGTAAAAAATCAATTCCTACGATTACATGTTCCACATTTTTATAATTCGTTTTTTTTTTTTTTTTTGCTATATAACATTATCAATGGAAAGAAAAACACGTCAATTAAACTTTTCAATTTATTTTTACGAGATCAAAAATTTTCACTAAATATACAGTTGAGTCCCTCGAACCCTAGCCTACTCAGCGGCGAGATCCACTGATTTCATTATTTAGAAATCTCCAATCAGTTGCGGCCGACTGAAAATTAATATCATATTCTCATTTTGCGGTAAGATTTCTTTACTAACACACTTTAAGTGTTTATTTATTAAGATCTATATAGTTTGCTTATTTTGAAATCTATTAAGGTGTGTTTATAGGAGCGAATTTTGTGCATCAAGTGAAAAAAAAAATTGTGTACAGGAATATATTTGGGAGGAACTTCGAAATTATTTCTACTCCTGCTATATACATATGCTTCAAATTGAGTAAAGATTTATCGTTGGGTTGCATCACATTAATTGGTTGTGACTGCTTCATGGATTCTCCTAACATATGATTAGCTTAACAAGGGTAGATTGCATTCATATACATATTGATGAGGTGTTGTTTATGTAAAAAAAAAATTATTGTTGTTGAACCTAACAATATTATAAAAACATTTTTATTTGGGTAGAGATCTCAGTGTATTGAATATTTGTTTAAAGTCCCTTTGATATAAAAAGAAATAGTTAGAAATCTTTGAGATGCACATATTTGGGAATTCCCTTGGAGAACTAATTGCCTTTGTGTATAATGAGGGGTTAATGTTAGAAGCACATATAGTCATTAAACTTCTCACAAAGTTGCAGTGGATAGATATTTTATCTAATTTTCTCCCTCTGATTTTATTAGATTATAGTTTCAAAGCTAGTGGAATCAAAATTATATATTTATTAACTTAACAATGGGGAGACAAAGTTGACATGAGAAGGGGAGTTTTTTAGTTAGAGTGGACCTCTCCAAATGTAGAAATTGAGTTTGTCGTGATTGTATGAAGGGCTTATGAGTCATAACTAAGGAAATGAGTTATTTTTATAAAATAGGATCAGGCATACTAAAAAAAAAAAAGACATTTATTCATTTTGTGTACGCCCAGTGTTTATGGATCATTTTTTGTATATGTTATGTTTTTTGAAGCTCTTGGATTAGCATGTGCATTCCCCATGCATTTTTTGAGCCCCAACAGTGATTTATGTAGATCCTGGCTTATTGATTTCGTTGTTTTCGGAAGCTCTTAGAATAGCATGCACATTGTGTTTACATTTTTTAAGCCCCAAAATGGATGTTGGAATTAGAAAGTAGTTAGTTTATTGTTTATCCTTCGTTGGGCCGACATCCCATTCCACATTTTATATTAGTGAATTAAGTGTGAGCGTGTAATCTTGATAGCTTGCTCTGTGCATTACTTCTTCGAAATTGATTATTTTGACCTTTACCTTCAATCTCTATAATATGCTTAAATATCATGAGAGACACAAGCAAGACGTGAATTGAATATTTGAAACTCTCTCCAGAATCAAGCACATAATTAATACCATCATTATGTTATAACAATAACAAATACATAGCACATGTAATATCATTCAGATATAGGGCAATTTGTTTTCCTTATGAATTTATTCGCACTTTCAAGGATTAGGTTAACGTTGAATCACTTATAGTATTTTTCGATCTATCCCTTGAATCTTTTGTTGATTTTATTTATATAAGAGGTTTTGAAGTTATAGTCTCATTATTCAATAATTAGGGAGCTTGTTTATGTATCTCAATTTGTGCATGCATGATGCTGTAATCCCGGAGGTGGCATTGCCGTCACATGGTTCAGTTTGGGGCGTGACACAACTTCTGAAGAGAAGGTTAACTTCAATAGAAAAAGAAAACAATCAAAACATGCTATACTTCTTTTGTTTAGATATAAAAGTTGAGCCAAATAATTCTATGAGATAGTGAGTTCTTAATTTTTTAGCAGGTTGATCTAGCCATATTGTTTTGGTTTTGATTGATGATAAGGATAATTAGATTTTAAGAACTCTTGGGAGAGGCTTTTGGAGGTTTGATTAGAATCCACTTTTTTCTTTCTGGAATTTCTCTAATATGTTTTATTTAGTTAGAAATGATTTAGTTTTAATTTTCCATCAATTTAGAGGATAGACTATATAATTTGGTAGGGATTGGACTTTATTGATTCTAAAGATTTTAATATTCAAAAACTATTTTTTATTATCGTCTACAGTTTTATATGATATTCCTTTAGTTATTTAAAATCTTGGGGGCATAGATTCGTCACAAATATTATGTTTAGATTTTTTTGGATGCGTTTTGTTATTTAAATTGAAAAGTGAGCCTTGCAACCTCTCATATTCTTTGTTGTTTTATACTTATTGTGCAAGCTCTGCACTTCCCCTTGTATTTTTCATTTAAACAAGTGATGTTTTGTTTCAAAAAAAAAAAAGTTAGCCTTCCCCGTGAGCCTTTGTGGTTGTCAAGGTCATGACTTGAACAAATAATTATATTGTTGACATTTGGGTATGACATTGATAGTATTATGGTCATAACATACTAGGAAAACTAAATACTTAGGACAAAGTCAATAAGAGGTATGACCATATTAGAAAAACTTAATACTTCAGAAAAAGTCAATAAGAGGTAAGCATGTAATCTAGGAGAGCTTGCACTGTCACCTTGAACCTGAAGCCCATTATAATTATATATATAAACCAAAGTAAATTTAGAAACTCATTGTGTACGTTTTTGTAGGTTAGTATGAATGATGGTTATTATGCACCTCTTGGAGAGCTCGGCTCCAATACTTAACCTTTTACTGAATAAGAGCAATTTGATTTTGTAGATTGATTAGACTTTTAATGAAGACTTCACCATACAAAAGTCACTGGTTTAACCACTTGATGTGACATGGAGTTTGATTTTGGTTATTTCTCATATATGGATTCATAAGATTTCAAGATGCTAATCCCCATTTTATTTAAAGATAGTTCCATTCATGTAGAACCGGGATAAATTGCACACAACCACACATAATATATAAATTGGGATAGGAATATTATTCAGCTAAATATTAACTTCATACATTTATATGATTGTGCTATTTTGATGCATATTTTTTGCTAATGGAAAGCTTGTCTAATTTGTGAATCACATGCATAAATCCTTCTTTTACTTGTGTCTTTTTAGATGGTCATTTACCCTTTCTTTTTCCTAAATGTAAGAATGAATGGATGGATTTCTGATATTGATTTGTGTATATTGGAATGACTCTAAACATAATCCTTGATTCCCGAATATAATTTATTCGGCAACCTTTTATGCGTGTAAGGAGATTTAGTGCACAAAATGAGCGGGAAGAGATATTTATATTTCAATTGCACTCCCTACCACAATTTTAGGTTAATTGGCAAAAAGTATATATCTTTCTAAACATCATACATGTTATCTATCTACATTTTTTTAGTCTTGCGAGGTATTATTTGAGAATAACAGTGAACTAAATCTTATTTTACAGCTATACTTATGGATCACATCAACATTCAGGACCTCCAAAATCAACAAGTAAGCAATATATCTATCGTTCAAGTTTTAAATTTATGTGGTTCAATTTTTCTATACGTAAGTTGTAAGCAATAAATACACGCACACACACACTGAGTTAATGAATATTGAAACTTTAAATATGAATAGAAATTGAAAGTTTTGTCGTTACATAAATTTGTTTAATTGTGTTGGAGGACATTGGCTCTGGCGGAATTATTGGATCAACAATTCGGGTTGGGATGAAAAGAGAGTTTTCTATGACGATGAAGGCTCATTCAAAGATGGACGGGCTACCATTGTACAAAAGGAGAGCGACCAGGTCTCAAGTTGTTTCTGGTTCCAGCAAAGACAATGCCATAAGAGGTTTTGAAAAAAAGTTAAAGGGGTTTTGCACAAAGACAATTGCAAATGACACAAAAAGGCGAAGGAAAGATGAGAAGAAGATGGATGACACTGAGACCTTATGTAACAAGGAAAATTTAGAGAGATGTGCGGTGGAGGTAGGAATTGGTGAAGGAGATGAAATTGTGATAGACACTCGACCAGCTCGAAAACTACAAGAGATGAATTTAGGATATTCCTCGCTTAATCTATCGAATTTAGAAACAGAAACCTCAAAACCAAAGGTTCCAACAAAGCTGAAGGATCTTCTGTGCTCGAGGTTGCTTGAGGGTCTACATGTCTTTTATAAGGTAAAATACTTAATACCTAATTTGATCTAGTTTTCGTATTTTGTTATTAATTATTATTCTCTTTATAAACATTTTAGCTTAGAGGTCAACAAGAACTTCAAGGAGTAATAAAGAGCCCTGGGATATTGTGTTCGTGTAATTTATGCAAGGGAGTACAAGTAAGGGGTCTCAGAACTAAGTAATTACGAATTGATTTGAGTGATTTTGATGTTCTAAATGTTTCGTGTTGATGATCTTAGGTTGTTACCCCAATTAAATTTGAATTGCATGCTCATAGTAAAAATAAACGCCCATCTGAATACATATATTTGGAGAACGGAAATAGCCTCAGAGACGTGTTGAACGCGTGCAAGATTGTTCATTCTAGTTTACTTGAACCGACGATCTTAAATGCCATTGGACTTTCAGATTCTAGAACTACATCAGCTTATTACAATTGCAAAGGTAGTTTTTATCATTTCTTTAATATTATACATTTCACTTTCATATAATACATTCTTTTCTTTATGTCTTTAGGTTTAATTCCTGAAGCTGGTGTTGCCAAATCGATGCTTCTTAGTGACTCATGTGATGTACCTAAGGAGGCTGAAATCAGTGATTGTCACGTCAGTTATACCACTCCAAGGTGATTCTAATTGCCCTGAAAATTAGCATAAAGATATCATGTTCGATTTAGTGCATATTTATGTTATACTTACTAGCATTGCATAAACATCGCACATATTTTGCACCTAGTTGAGGTTTTAGCTCAAACTTCAATAGTTTTATTCCACTAATATACTTCTAATTTAATGAAAGTTGTATTTGGTTAATATTCAGAAGGCCAAGACAATATTAGGAATTAGCCAATGAAGTAAGATAATATATTTGTGAAAAATGAAATTGGAAGATTCATGCATCGATGCATATATATGGTTCTATTGTCTTCTTCACACGGGCAAGCTATTTACTTGTTGATTTTCAATTTTATTAGGTATGAAACAGTTGTTTCATCTATTTCAATGGCCTCAAATAGTCAACCTGAAATAAGGACTCCAGGAAGTGCTCAAATGTCTTCTAGTAGTAAACCTCAAGAGAAAGCACATGGGCAGCTTACAAAAAAGTATTTTGATTTTTTTGTATATTTTATTAAGAATAATCTATAATTTCATATGTGTAGATCATCTACATATATGATATGTTATCCTTATATATGTTTATATCATGTTACTGACTATTTTTGTGTACATTTCGTAGGGATTCGAGAATGCACAAATTAGTGTTTGAGAAAAATAAGCTTCCTGATGGCAGTTATCTTTCATATATTGTTGATAAAAAGGTATATCCATCATCTCATTAATTTGTTTCAGTTTTATCCTACATGAACTAATTTTTTTCATAGTTGTTATGGATTAGGCAAAAGTAGTTTGAAAATGAAGCTAGCTTTTCTTTGGAAGATTTTTAACCCTATTTTGAATTCTTGTTATTGAGCAGAAAAAGCTCGAAGGTCACAAGGAAGGTTCTGGGATCTTCTGCTCGTGCTGCAATAAAGTGGTACTTTGGTCGCTAGTGTTATTTCGAAATTTCAAAATTAATTTTGGTTCAATATAGTGTAAAATAGCTTGAGTTACATTCTTATTGTTATGAACAGGTTAGCCCGTCAATGTTCGAGGCTCATGCTGGTTTTGCATCACGTCGTAATCCGTGAGTATTTCTTAGGTTTATATCGGTAATCTTCTATTGGATTTCAATATCCTTTATGAACCATTAGCTAGAATTTCTACTACTTTACTCGTGAAGATATTTATCAGGTTTTCATAATTTTATTGAATATAGATTATTTGCACATAAGAGGTTTTGAGTAAAACCAAATGAACTCAGCCCACATCAAGCACATAACTTAAGAGTACAACTTTGACCCTAATAGGCTTAGGGTCTGACGGGGCTAGCCCATGAACTACACCATTTTTTGCCAAAATTTTGTGCTATTGACCAACGATCTATATGCATGAGATTTATGTTCAAATATTCTTTAAATATTTTAATTAAAACTTTAAAATGAGATAAATGAGTTTATAAGGTCAAGTTATAGTTCCTTGATAATATACCCTACATGTCAGATTTTGGAATGATTGAACATTGAGTGCAATGGCCATGTTTAAAGTTGATTTTCGCATAACTATTAGATATGCGAATATTTATTTTCTTGTGAAGGATAAGAAAATAAGAGTTTTCCCTTTTTGCCTCGCATGTCAATTAAAGTATATATGTAAATTAAAGTATATAATTTGATGGAGTTGTTGTTTTCTTGAAAAATGAGTACAAGAATGTTGCATTTATAATGGAGTAGGGTAACAAAGTTGAGGATTTGAAATAAGCAATCAATAGATTAAGGTTTATAAACATAAAACTACTTAAAGTTGTGTTGGCCACTTAAAGTAATCATCTACCTGAGTTCAACCCATCTATTTGGCCATCATAATTCTCAGACTTACATTAAGTGACATGACTTTAAGGGCTACTTATAAGAGGGGGGGGGTGTTGGCTATATATTATGAATAAGTTTTGGTTGTGTTCGGTCCCAGTTTGATCTCAAAATTTCATTTCGAGGCTTTCGGTGAAACTTGAGAAACTCAATTTGGACTATTTTTAATGAAAATTGAGATGGTAAAATACTTAAAAAATAATGCTCCCTCTATCCCGTCTTTTTTGCTCCTATTTTCTTTAAGGGATGTTTCAAAACAAAATTCCATTTCTTTAAATGAATAAAAAATTCCCTCTCACATAAAGTAATGATTTGACATCACTATTTCTCAACAACTGCTTTTGAGGGCAAAATGTAAAGATATTTAAAAGTTTTTACTTTCTTAACTCTTTCTAAAACTTTGTGCAAAAAGTTAAGGAAACAAAAATAATAAGACGGATGATGGAGTAGTTAGTAGATTTGAAAATTTGAGATTTGATTTGAATTGGGGTTTGGTTATTGGGGAGAAAAATAGAGAGTAGGTATCAAGTCAACAAGTTTTTTGTATGAAAAGTAGGTGTCAAATGTCAAATCAATAGCTTTGTAGGTCTCAAGCGTGGTTGGGCAAATTTTAACCTGGGCCGAAACTTGGTTTTAAGTCGAAACCTATCCAAAGCCATTTTGGCCCAGTTTTGGTGACCTCAGAATAGGCCTTAATTGGTGTAGTTGTTTAAGCTGCCAAGACAGGTTTTCAAGCACATTACCTATAAGCTATCTAAACTTGATTTATTTTTCATTACCCTTACTTTGGTTTGCAGTTATATGAACATATTCACATCCAATGGTGTATCTCTACATGAGCTATCCATTCAACTATCTAAAAAGGTCTCTTCAAAGAAAAAGGATGATCTATGTTCTACATGTGGGAAAGGAGAAACGATCCTATTCTGTACGACATGTCCTCGAGCTTTCCACATTGGTGAGTGTATTTGTTATTTGCTAGCATGATTCTGGTAAAGTTTTAATGTGGAATATTATAAAGGTTTACATTCTTTTCATGTGATTCCAAACTTGTTGCTCTTCAAGAAGTTATCCTTTAAATTTAAACGGTTAATGGCAATTTACCCTACTATGATTATCACAATGTTCAATTTATCTCTCTGTGATTTGAAAAAGAGCAATTTACCCCCCCTGAGATTTTTTTTAAAGGAGCAATTTACCTTCCTGAGTCGGAGAGTGTATCACACTCTCTCAAATATGAAAGTTGACGTGAAATGTATTGTGTAAAAAGATGAAATTACCCTCTTGGGGGGTAAAATGTATACAAAATTTTATTAATCCATATACTACTTATAAGTTGATTAGTTTGTTGACTTGGTTCATCTTGCAGGTTGCGTTTCTCTTGCATGTATTCCTGAAGGCATATGGCATTGCAGATTCTGCCAAAATAAATTTCAAAAGGAAAAGTTTGCAGAGGGCAATGCCAATGCAATTGCTGCTGGAAGGGTTGCAAGAGTTAATGCTTTCGAGGAAATAAACCAGGAGCGCATTCGGATTGCTGGAAATATGGTGGATGAAATTGGTGAATGTTCACTTTGCAGGTTGTGTTTCTGCTCTCTATCAGTAAATATTAAATTCAAATATTTGGTAGTTCTCCTCGAGTATCAATTATCTCGATGAAAAATGAACCATTAAAAATAATAAAATCTCAGGTTGTCAGGCTCTTCAGTAAAGTCTTTAACTCTACAAATGCGTTAATGGCAATTTATCCCATGTGATATTCATAATATTCAATTTATCCCCTTGTGAAAAATTTAAAGAAGTAATTTACCCCCTTTAGCCGGAGAGTATATCTCACTTACCGAAATTAAGAGTGGGCATGAAAAGTGTTTTGTAACATAGGGGGTAAATTGCCACATTTATCATACAAGAGGTAAATTGTCATAATTTTCATAACACAAGGGAGGTAAATTGCTACATATAAAAATGTCAGTGGGGCAGTGTGAAACTTTTATAAAATTACATGAGGGTAAAGTTCTCTTTTTGAAATCACAGGGAAATAAATTGAACAATATGAATATCACATAGTTAAATTGCCATTAACTCCATAAACAAACTTTAAATTCAAATATTTTATAGTTCTCTTCAAGTAATAATTATCTCGATGAAAAGTGAACCATTAAATAATGAAGTATTTTTTGGGTTCACTCAATAAGGCCACTCTATCAGAAGTTCATTTTCTGTTAATTTTTTTTTTCGTATAGTTATTCTTTTTTGCTTTCCATTTTTATGAGTAGTACGGATTTTGGTTCTCATGCAGAGGTCATCATTTCTCCGACTCGGGTTTTGATGACTACACAGTTATTATATGTGACCAGGTATCTATGTGTTTTTTAATTTTCTATTTCAAATCAGGTTTCCTGTTATTAAATTATCATGTTTGATGAACGTTATTTCTCTTATTGGTAGTGTGAGAAAGAATACCATATAGGTTGTCTGAGACAGCACAACATTGATAATTTGAAGGTACTACTCAACCAATGTTTATGGTTCCTTCATTTTTTGAATTAGATAATGAGAAAATTGTATTTTTCATATTAAACTTTCACCTATTTTATACATTTGGTACCATACTTTATGAGAAAACACATTTAATACCATGATTTCACTTTCTTTGACACATTTCTTTTCTCCGTCTTCGTTACAAGGCCAAATTTCATTTTCTTTATATGGATGGAAAGCTCTTGACGACAGATTTCTAATGGTACAAGTTTCAGGGTCATGAAACGCAATAAACAATACGCAAAAAATTAACAACGTTTCGGGATATTAATCAAAATTAAATTATATCTCATTATCTACAAGGAATCATGCCACAATAATTTTTAGGTATGATATAGGTCACATAAGCTGGCCATTTTGGTGACTTAACGGTTGTTTATGTCCAAAAAATTGACGGAGAAAGGAAATGTGTCGAGGGGAGTAAAATCGTGGTATTAAATGTGTTTTTCAGAAATCATGGTACCAAATGTATAAAGTAGATAAAAGTTTGATATGAAAAGTGCAATTAATTCGACAAAACTTCATTTTCCATATCATAGAACTTGGCAGATTTCACTTTTCATACCAAACTCACAAAAAATGTACCAATTCCATGACAGATATTACAAAATGATACTTCCGTTAGTTCTGTTGATTGAATTGCCACGTGACCATAAAAATTTAAACTACTAATATTTTTTATAATATTAAGATTAATAAAAATGAAACTTTGGCGAATTTGGGAATTGACTCTTACCTTTTGGCGATTTTACAAATTGACTTGCTTTTTTTTTTGATTTTTTTATATGAAAAATGCAATTCTCTCGTTACAATTCACTTGCTTTTTTCTTTTCTTTTCTTTTTTTCTCAAAACTTAATTGCTTTTGTAAACACTCTACAGGAAATACCGGAAGGTAAATGGTTTTGCTGCACACAATGCAATAATATTGGTTCCACTCTCCTGAAGTTGATAGAAGATGGTGAAAAAATACTTCCACAAAATTGTTTGAACCCTGTGAAAAAGAGACATCAGAAAGAAGGTTCATATAATCTTGAGCTCGATATAAAGTGGAGGCTCCTAAATAGGGCAGCGGCTTCTGAAGACAACAAAGGGTTACTTTTCGAAGCTAAAACTATTTTTCGAGTAAGTGTTTTTGATCTTAGATGATCAATAATTCAATGGGTTTTTGGCAAGTTAACTTCCTGTGATATGTCTAATGGGCAATTGACCTCCCTGTGATTTGAAAATAGGTTATTTACCTCTCTTTGAAATGAAATAATGAGAAATTTATCTCCTTGTGATATGAAATAATTAGCAATTCACTCTATAATGCGACTGAGACTTTATTTTCATGTAAAAAATGAACAATTTAACCTTACCATTAACAACATATTCACCTCACTTTACCCTATATGATATGTGTAAATTGGCAATTTATCTCCCTGAGATATGCACAAATGGCACTCTAACTCCTTGTGATATTGCACAATGGATATTTTCACCCCTTGTAAAAATGTAGAGGGAAGCAATGTGCTTCTTTTATAAAAACACAGGGAGGTATTTTCCCCGCCCTTTTATTTATCACAATGAGTTAAACTGTTTATTTAGAATAACAAGTGCAAATCTAAGTTTTCAGCTTTTATCGAAGCAAACATGATTTTAATGGTTTGACTATATTAAGCAAGTACATATCCGGTAGTTGATTTCTATCTAAAAATGTACTGTAGGAACGCTTTGGTCGTCTTGCCGTTGCCGATTCCAGCACGAGCGACCATGATCTTATTACCTATTCTGGCGATAACAATCCTGATCTTATTACCAAAATGGTTTATGGGTAACAAAAGTTGTACTTTACTTTCTTGCATGCCTTATTGAATTCATGCCTTGTTTATCGTCACTGGCTTAATGTCGGTAATTTTGCAGGAGCACGTCCGTTGACCATAATTTTGGGGGCATGTATTGTGCCATGTTAATGGTCAAGTAAGCACCGTTCTTCTATCCAATTGCACTGATAATTCTTGACTTCTCGTCAATTCTTATGCAGTTTACCTTTGCAGCTCCTCTGTGGTGTCTGTTGGGCTTGTTCGGATTTTTGGCGAGGAAGTGGCGGAGCTTCCTCTGGCCGCTACAAGAAGTAATTTTCAAGGAAAGGTAGGTATACTCAATTGTGCAGCTAATAAGACCTATGTCATGCTTGCCTTCTTTTATTTTTTATTTTAATGAACTAGGATTAGAAGTCAAGAAAAACCGGATCGGACCGGTCAGTTCGACCGGTTTAACTGATAATCAACTATCATTTCGGTCCGATCACCCATTCAAAATCAGTCTTGTTCCTGACCAGTTAGAACCGAAACATAATATTTTGGAGTTTGTTGTCTTCTTGTTGAATATTGATGTGATAATTCTTGTTTGAACATTTTATATTGGAGTTTAATAATTACTTGTGTTTACCAGTAACCAGTAATGCTATCGGTTCGATGTCCTGTCTGATTTATAAAACATTGATATATATATTCTTTCGCAGGGGTACTTCCAGTCACTGTTCAATTGTATAGAGAGTCTTCTCACATCTCTAAAGGTGAAGAACTTAGTGATTCCTGCTGCACATGAAGCTAAATCGATGTGGGAGCGGAAATTTGGATTTGAAAAACTAAGTCATAAACAGGTATTTTCACTTTTTAGTCTAACTAGTTAGAGCCAACAAGAATTTATTTTATTATTGATGCTTGTATTTGTTTGTGCATCACAGATGAAGCCATATAAGAAGTACCCAATATTAGCTTTTAAAGGAACATCAGTTCTGCATAAATCAATCTCCAGTCCTTAGAAAAAGAAGTTTCTGGTTTTGTGGTGGATTGAGATTGCATTGTACAGATTGTCAGATTGAAGTTTCATATTTTCAGGGAGGCTGTATAATTTGTGCCAATCTTTCAGAAGTAGTTTTACAGCATTTTGTAATTGCTGTAATTTCACATATTATTTTCTTCCTTTTTCTGTCAGTATTATATCATTGATCAGACGAAAATTGTAAGGCCTTATTTAACATCATTTTTCCAGCTTTATTGTACTAGTTTCATGGAATTTAACTAATGATTGTTTACAGTGATATTAATCTTGTTTACTATACATTGAACAAGCGCCTATTGTTTGATAGTTTATGATCTATTTCCATTAGTAGATCGACTGGTCAATATTTTGATGGTGCAATGTGTTTTGTGCTTGTCTTAACCATAAGAAATTTTAAGCACTAAAGTGTTTTGCTTTATGTTAGAAAGGGCCAAAAAAAGGCCTCAATTGTCACCGAAATTATCATCGATGTTGAAGTTGTGACACTAAATGTGCTAACTCGAAAAGATATGGAATAGAAACGTCAACGAGCTATAATTATGACACCAAAAATGCAATAATCCCAATTTTTCAATCACCAAAATGCTGCGTTCGATCTTAAAAAAGCTCATAAGATGTTTGTAAAAGAATTTGCAAACACACCCTTAAACTCTAGGACATGAAAATTTTATTCTTAAACATACATTGATATTACGAACTAGAATAGTACCATATATTTTATTATTATATTAAAATAAAAAAAGGTAGTGGTGCACTGCCAGCTAGAGGTGCACATGGTATGGTTCTGCGGTTTTTTAACAAAATTGTATCGAACCAGTAAGTGCGGTTTTAAAAAACTCAAAACCAAATTAGAATTTGATGAACCATACCAACAAACTCGACTTTGTGCGGTTCCGGTACAGTACGGTTTTGCGATTTTTTGAAACAATTATTTTCATGCAATTTTTCTTATATAGTCGATTACATAGTTGACAATTATATAAAAATTAATATCATAATATCTTACAAGCTATTATTCTACATTAAATAAAGTATTGGAAAAGAAAATGTTCACAAATTTGACGCTATAATTCGACCTAATTGAATAAAATTAATTGTTTAATTATTTAATCATTGTTTTTATTTTGTAAAGGAACTTGATATTTGGAATTTGTTGTCTAGAATTTCTGCATTTTAAGTTTTCAACATATAACAAATTTAATTCGTGCTAAGTTCAAACATATGTTTTTTTGAAAGCGAGCTATGTACTAACAATAAATTATGATGGACTATAATATAAATTATAAATAATATTGTATTCTAGAATATTTGAATTATAAATTAAAAAATAGAAAGTCATAAAATTTATTTGTAAATATCAAATAATGAATAGTTAATTCATGTTTCTTCTCAATTTCGATACGGTACGATTTTTTCCGGTATGAAAAGTCTAAAACTAAAACCATACAAATAACTCGATACGATTTTCATCTATACCAAAACCTTCGATTTTAAGAAGAAAAACCACAAATTCGGTACGATTTGGTACGGTACGGAATAGTCCGGTAAGGTTTTGAAAATCATGTGCACCCCTACTGGCAGCCGCCAGGCTATAGTTATGCAATCAATTTTTCCAATATATAAGGGCCATTCATTAATTAATCATTATAATAATTTATCCTACAAATCGAAAATGCCAAAAGCAACATAAAGGTAGAGAGGGGGAAAATATCTTTCATATACATATGTTGTTGCTTTTTACATGTGGATGAACTTAATTAATTACCATATCTTTCATATTGAATTTCATAATCACCTAGATATATATCCTGTTTATTGAAAACTCCACTAAGATAATTATAATCTACAATCTATACATTATATTGGAATAAGACGTCAAGCCCCATTTTTTTCTTGTCACTGCAAATTATGCAACTTCTCCTTTGATCAAATGCGAATAAATTAAGACGAAGTTCAGTAGAATATGTAGTCGGCTAATTTGAACTTGTTTTAGTTATTAATAAATGAATTGAGTTCGAACATATTTTAATTGAGTCAACATGAATCAAACTCGAACAAATTAAATATTTAGTTTTTAACTTATCGAATAAATTCAGATTGAACTTTCAAAAGTTGACAAGGAATTTTTGTTGGTAGAGTTGAATTAGGGTGATTTACAACCGACCCCCTAAGGTTTAGTCGTTTTATAAGAAACCATCTGACACTTCAGAAATTATAAGGAGATCCCCTATAGTTTAGACCATATATCAAAATACACCTTACATATTTAACAATCCTTACAAACATGGATTAAAGTTTCGTTATCGTATTTTGTGCGGGTTAATCATTAAACTGGAAAAATATTCTTATTATATTTGGTGTATTGGATTTTAGAAACACAAAGGCCCTATGTGGATGGATTTTGGCCCAGTCTCGCGGGTTTTGCGAGATCGGGCCAAAACCATTCCAAATGAATTTTCGTCAGATCCATGAAACTCATCACAAACTAATTCACAAATTTACATTCAAACTCTTGAAACCTATATAACATTGATTTGACACCTAACATCTATTTTTTTCCCCAAACTCCTAAAAAGACATTGATTTGACTCATATCATCTACTTTTTTTTCCCACACCCCAACATCCAAAACCAATCCATGTGAGGTTTCAAGTTTTTCACAACCACAAACTCAACATAAAAACCTAACCAAATGGGATTTCAAAAGTTTCACCGAAACTATCAAAATCATTTTTCAAAATCGAGACCTGCGAAACCGGACCAAAACTCATCCAAATAGGCCCATAGACTTCAATGGGCTTCCAGCCCAAATACACCTTTCACTAACTGATGGTTGTAGGTCGCAAAATAAAGCGCCACAAACCTTCCGAGTGAATTTCCCACAAGATAAACGGCTCTTTAATCACCTTCAATTTCAGAAAAATGGAACTGAATTGGTTCAACTATTTAGTTATAACTTATAATGTCTCAAACAAGAAAAGGTTTGTTACGATTCTTATTTCATTATGCTATCATTATTAAGATTATTTTCTTTTAGATATACTATTTTTTTAGGAGTCTATTTTCATATTTATTTAGTTATTTAGGATTTGAGTTTTATATATTGTAATCTTTTTGGAAGCAGTTAATGAATAAACAATGGTTTAGTCTCACTATGCACCCTGAAAAAGTATCAATCTGGCATTTTGCATTTTCGAAAAAAATTAATCACACTTTGCACCCTCAAAATATATATTATCTTTTACTTTGCACTCTGAGTGAATTTTAGGCC
Organism: Penstemon newberryi var. newberryi; assembly: GCA_030819805.1. Classification (NCBI taxonomy): domain Eukaryota; kingdom Viridiplantae; phylum Streptophyta; class Magnoliopsida; order Lamiales; family Plantaginaceae; genus Penstemon; species Penstemon newberryi. The sequence goes on along the minus strand of JAUALY010000006.1, from coordinate 31,567,797 downwards.
AAAAAGCAGGGGTATCTTGGTCACACCCTTCAAAGTCAACATATTTTTTAGGAGTCTATTTTCATATTTATCTAGTTATTTAGGATTTGAGTTTTATATATTGTAATCTTTTTGGAAGCAGTTAATGAATAAACAATGGTTTAGTCTCACTACGCACCCTGGAAAAGTATTAATTTGGCATTTTGCATTTCCGAAAAAATTTAATCACACTTTGCACCCTCAAAACATATATTATCTTTTACTTTACACTCTGAGTGAATTTTAGGCCAAAAGCAGGGGTATCTTGGTCACACCCTTCAAAGTCAACATATTTTGTAGGAGTCTATTTTGATATTTATCTAGTTATTTAGGATTTGAGTTTTATATATTGTAATCTTTTTGGAAGCAGTTAATAAATAAACAATGGTTTAGTCTCACTACGCACCCTGGAAAAGTATTAATTTGGCATTTTGCATTTTCGAAAAAAATTAATCCCACTTTGCGTCCTCAAAACATATACTTATCTTTCACATTGCACTCTGAGTGAATCTTAGACCAAAAAGTAGGGGTATCTTGGTCACACCCTTCAAAGTTAACATATACTCCAATACTCCATCCAAAATATACTAATGTGAGATTCATGTGCAATTAAGAGCAAAATTGCTTACCCATTAAAATAACTCCCAAAAAAGCATAACATGTTGTAAATATAAATTTGAAAAGACCGATATCAAATGTATTTTTACCCATGCTTGGAGTTTAGGGATCCTTGTGTTATTTGAATGCACAAAGCTCTAATCTATATATATATTTTGTTACATAAACCTTCATATATTATATTTCGTATGGAAAACAATTTTAACCCAACTAAGTTGATTTTTTAGCTCACTATAAGAAAAACGTCAGTTTTCGATAGATTTTCCGAAAAATTTGTCGCGGCGATTATTGGGACTGAAAAATTTCGTCGAAATTTTTTTCTGATGAATTTTACGAGTGACAAATATTTTCGATGGTCGTTCCAACATATTTTTTGGCACCCTAATTACTTACACTCCACCACTTTACTATAACAAGACTATGTTTATTTCTTATTCATATTATATTTTCTTATTTCAAGTTATATAAATATTTTTTTGGAATAATAATTATTTCTTATTCATATTTATAGTAGGTTTAGTATTAAATAAGTAAAGTATTCATTAGGTTGTTCTCCAAAATTTATTTTTTCAGAGTTTTTTTAATGGGTAGTTTATCAATTTTACTCTTAATTGCACATGAATCTCACATTATTATATTTTGGAGGGAATATATGTTATTTTTTTAAGGGAGTGACCAAAATACCCCTATTTTTTTATTTGAAATTCACCCAGGGTACAAAGTGAAAGACAATATATATTTTCAGGGTGCAAAATGAGATTGATTTTTTTCGAGGGTGCAAAGTGTTTAATTGATACATTTTCAGGGTGGTTACTCTTATGACCTAAAGTAAGATTATAGTCCTTCTAATCGTCCGAAGATCGTATCATATGCACAATCCAGCTAGAGGCATAATACTAAAAAAAAAAAAAAAAAACTAACAATCGATGATATATTATGATGTTACAATTTATCAGGTGCTCAAAACACAAAATAAAATGTTAAAACAGCATAGAGTTTCTTGGTACCTCTTCTGTGAAATAGCATAATTGATCCCTCCATAAGTCAACCGAATAAACTACTCCTCCTTTTGCCCCAAACATTACTTTCTCCATCTAATTAACATGTACTCGCTCCCATTCTTTTGCCCATGTCTTTGTGAGTGTGGCTTGCACATGCATTGTTTCCAATTGCGGATCGCAAGATCCTACATTACTATGCATGGAATGTGATTTATTGAGGACCAATCCTCCTCACAGCTTTTCTGAAGCAGAGGACAGCCATTTATCTCTAGAAAAGAGATCATAGATGGCAATCCCTCATTTGGCAAGGAAAGTATCTTCTGACATTCTTTGATCTTCAAATCTTCAAGTGAAGTGAGATTCTTGAGCCACGGGGAAAGAGACTTCAAATTGTGTAGCTTAATAAGGTGAAGAGACTCAAGAGTGGAAGGAAGCAACCATTCTGGAAATATATCATCATCATTTAAACAACATCCATGGATTCTGAGTTTTTTAAGTGAGTTGAGCCTATGTAAATTCCACTCAGTAATCGGCTTCATATTTTTGCAGTCTTTGACGTCCAACGAAAGAAGATTAATTGGCATGCCGTCCTCCGGGAAAGACACAATCATGGGACAATTGGATAATCTTAGTTCTTGGAGACATGTGAGATATTGCATGCGCTTTGCCAGGAACTTCAGATTATCGCAACTGAGAACGTGCATCTTTTTCAATCTCGTGCAAGGAAGGCCTTCTTCAGGAAAGGACTCAATACTTGGACACCCATCAACTTCCAAATAGTCAAGATGAACGAGAGTATGCAAGTTGGAGGGTAAGTACTTGAGATTCGTACAGTTCCCAATTCGAAGGGATTCGAGAGACATTGCTTCTGTTATAGTATCTGCTAGTGACTCCAGATTGCAACAATTCCAAATTGTAAGCGTTTTTAATGTTTTGGGCAACTTTCCTCCTGGAAATGATGTGACAGAAGAACAGTCGAAAATCTCTAGCAGTTCAAGAAATATGTTGCTTCCGTGCATCAACCCCTCAGGAAGAAACTCTAGATTGGGACAATGGTCGATCGAGAGTTGCTTGAAGGTTGTAGGAATTGCCTTGTTGTCTCTTGGGAACGAAGTGAGGACCAAACAACCAGTGATGTACAAGTACTCGAGGGATGAGATGTTGTTGATCGTATACTCTGGAAATGATTCCAAACCACATCCTCTGAGGACAAGGCCTTTGAGATTCAAAGGAAAGATGGTCCCTGGAAAAAACTCAAGCTTTGGGCAATCTGTGATAACCAATTCTTGTAGAGAGGCAAGGTTTTGAAATTCATGCGGTAGCCTCGATCTCTAAACTATGACAACAGTCCAGTTCCAAATATTCCAAATTTTGAGGCAGCTGTTGAAGTTCCTCGCCCAAGGAATTCATAGAAGAACAATTTCTGATGGTAAGATGTTGAAGAGATGTTAGTTGCAACAACCCGTTTTTGTTGCTTACCAGATAAACAAGCTCGAAACAGTTAGTGATTACCAACCGCTCAAGCCTTTTCAGATATTTTAGTAGCCCTTCAGGTAGATATGTCAGATTTCTCATGTTCTGAATTTCCAATGACGTAAGTATGTTTGACTCGATCGTACTAGAAAGCAACGTAAGATGGCATTCTTTGAGTTCTAATTGCAGATTAAGTTTTGGAAGCCTTGGAAGTGAAGCAGAGAGCTGCTCACATTTATGTATCACAAGTTTTGTCAAAGAAGGAAGGTTGTAAGGCAGCCCTCCCTGAAGTTTAAGGCAATCCAAGATGGAAATCTTTTACCAGGGTAATTATTTACTTTTACATTCTCCAGCTTTGGATTAGGTTGTAACATTTCAAGAACATCGGTTACAACCTTTTCATCAATCAACTCGTCTGAATTGGTGCTCCACTGAAATACTAACTTCTTTAACCCTCTTTTTTCGTGCAAATTTGCTCTCCTTGCGTCCCAAGAACTGGCCACGTTTTCTAATCTCGATATCCAAAGTGAACTTTGAAGATGCATCAAGTTTCTCAAGTCTCCAATACTAGAACCCGAGCTGCCCACAGTAAATTGTGGTAACATTTGAAGGTTAACCAAATTACCTAGTCCCAGAGGCATCTCTTGTATTGCACTTCCAACAATGTCTAAGTACCGTAGATTATTTAATTTCCCCATCTCAGCTGGCAACTCAGTGAGATAATCACAGTTGCACAATAGAAGTGTTTGAAGATTGAACAGAGTACATAGTGATTGAGGAAGGCTTTTAATTTCAGTGTAGGAAAGGTTGATGTATCGAAGATGTTTCAGGTTTCCGATAGAGTCTGGAAGCTCGGAAATGCAATATCCACTCAAAGATAGTACCCTAAGAAACCTAAATTTAGGTAATAACTCGCATGAAACTTTCTTAGTTAGGTAGCAAAATTCATCTCCAAGTGGTGATGCTAACGGCAGAAAGGTGCGAAGCCATTTAGACTCATTGAGCGACTCAAATTTTCTGTAGACATCATATTTGCTGCGAAAGCATGAGAAATGACGAACTTTCTCAAAGTTTTCGTGCATCCCCCTTTCCCAGTTCTCCCCCAAATGAATACACATTTTCCTTGAGACACTCTGAGCTAAATCATTAAGCAGATCATGCATCACATAACGATTTTTATCTTGTACTGATTCTTGAAAAAATGACCTCGACAATAGCTCAGAAAAATACTCTTCACCCACTTCTTCCAAAGAATTCTTTCCCAGGGGTTGCACAAAACCTTCTGCCATCCATAGCATGACCAAATTTTTCTTGTCGAATTCATAGCCCTTGGGGAAAATTGAACAATATGCAAAACACCGTTTCAGATTTGAAGGCAGATGATGGTAGCTCAATCTTAAAGATGGCAGGATGGCATTTTTTCTGGGAGGCATTTCCCATAAATTGCTGTTCAAGATTCCATTCCAATAATTGGTATCGAGCCTAGAAGCCAAAATCCTTCCTAGAGTCTTCAAAGCTAGAGGCAAGCCTTTGCACTTATTCATTATTTGTCTGCCAATTGGAATCAAATCTGAATGCATTTGTGATCCAAATGCATGATGTACAAATAAAGACCAACATGCTTCATCAGATATTTCCTTGAGAAAATTTGGGGGGAATGCATTCATGTTCGATATAACCTCTTCATTACGGGTTGTAACAATGATTTTGCTGCCTGGACTCCCTACCAAAAATGGGATTGACAAGTCATTCCAGCTGTCAAGTTTCTCATTCCATACATCATCCAAGACAACTAAAAACTTTTTTTTGTTTAATGTATCTTTCAAGCCACTTTGCAAAAGTTCAAGATTCATGGTATCACAAGGTTTAGCAGTTGCTGATTCAAGCAGGGATTTAGTAATACGAATCGAGTTGAAATCATCAGAAACATAGGCCCAGGCTTTAACATCAAATAGCTCATTTACTCGTTTATCGTTGTAAACCATCTGAGCAAGAGTAGTCTTTCCGATCCCACCCATTCCTATAATTGGAACTACAGGTGGCATATTACGAATTGTCTGATCATGGTCACTGACCAATAACTTTATAATTTCTTCTTTCTCAGAAGTCCTACCATAAACATGAGATTCATAAACAGCATTTTTCAGCATGTCAAGCCATATTTCGATTGCTGGATTGTCGTATTGCTTCTTTTCTGCATCATCAAGCACAGCAGCATTGGTGAAGTAAGCAATCTTGAGCTTCTCCAGCAGTAAATCATTAAGGTTACAACTTCTTAGAAACTGTAGTATATCTCCTGAAGCTAATCTGTCAAAAAGAACCTGAAGAGCTGGTGATAATACTGTCTCCCACAAAACCATTGTTCCTTTATAAGAATTCCAAGTTGCATCAGATCATAAAGCTTCAGAAATAACTCAGAGATTCACTACTGTTTAGAGTGAAGGAGAGTCAACGTAGACATTTCAAACAAGTATATTCAATCATCGGATATATGATTGTTGAACCTAGTCCACATGCAGCCAAAGGGCCACAATAAATAACTAAAAAAACAAAGCCTATCTTTCAAAATTCCAGCAGCCAATATTGATTGAGGTACTACTTTATTCAAATAAGTCAAATGTGGCACCAAACACTTCGGGTGTATGAGGATGGACCGCGAAATAAAGACAAAACCCTTTCAAATGAGTTTTCGTCAAAACCATAAAATTATCAAAAACCTATTCAGAAACTCATCACACTCAAACTCTTCAAACCTATAAAACATTGATTTAACACCTACCACCTATTTTTTTCCTCAAATCTCAGTAAAAAAATATTTATTTGACACCTACTACCTATTTTTTTCCCTAAACCCCAATATCCAAACTCAATCCAAGTGGAGTTTCAACTTATTCAAACGCCAAAACCCAACAGCCAAAACTCATCCAATTGAGGTCTCAAAGGTTTTATTGAAACCACCCAAACCATTTTTTTTAAATCGAGACCCGCGAAACCGAGTCAAAACCCATTCAAATAGAGCCTTCCGAAAAGCCATTTCAGCTTAAAAAACCTTTCTTGTTCTCCAAAAAAAAAAAAAAAAAACTTTCTAATTTTTGGGGCATTTAGGAAAATCTGATATGGAAAATTAAATTTCAGTGGGAGTTTTTCAAAATTGAAAGATCATTTGTTTTGCATCTGGGTGGATGAAAAATGGGGGAGAAAGTCAGTTTCAAAAAAAAAAAAAAAACTTCAATATGCATAGATTCCATTAGGTGACACGTTTAAATATTGAAAACTTTTCGTGAACTATTAAAAAAAATCGCAAATTTTTTAGAAACATTTGGAAAAATATGTAAATTTAAGAATTGTTTTGAAGTAGAAACTACTATATATTTTCGTTTCGATTGACTCAATATAAAACTCAAATCCTAAATAATTAGATAAATATGAAAATAGACTCATACAAAATATGTTGACTTTGAAGGGTGTGACCAAGATACCCCTGCTTTTTGGCCTAAAATTCACTCAGTGTGCAAAGTAAAAGATAATATATATTTTGAGGGTACAAAGTGTGATTAATTTTTTTTGAAAATGCAAAATTCAAATTGATACTTTTCCAGGGTGCATAGTGAGACTAAACCATTGTTTATTCATTAACTGCTTCCAAAAAGATTACAATATATAAAACTCAAATCCTAAATAACTAAATAAATATGAAAATAGACTCCTAATAAAAAAATAGTATAACTAAAACAAAAGAATCTTAATAACGATAGTATAATGATTTTAGAATCGTAACAAATCTTTTCTTGTTCGAGACATATAACTAAATAGTTGAACCAATTCAGTTCCATTTTTCTGAAATTGAAGGTGATTAAAGAGCCGTTTATCTTGTGGGAAATTCACTCGGAGGGTTTGTGGCGCTTTATTTTGCGACCTACAACCATCAGTTAGTGAAAGGTGTATTTGGGCTGGAAGCCCATTGAAGTCTATGGGCCTATTTGGATGAGTTCTGGTCTGGTTTCGCATGTCCCGATTTTGAAAAAAATGATTTTGATAATTTTAGTGAAACTTTTGAAATCCCATTTGGTTAGGTTTTTATGTTGAGTTTGTGGTTGTGAAAAACTTGAAACCTCACATGGATTGGTTTTGGATGTTGGGGTGTAGGAAAAAAAGTAGATGGTATGAGTCAAATCAATGTCTTTTTAGGGGTTTGGGGAAAAGAAATAGATGGTAGGTGTCAAATCTATGTTATATAGGTTTCAAGAGTTTGAGTATAAATTTGTGAATTAGTTTGTGATGAGTTTCATGGATCTGACGAAAATTCATTTGGAATGGTTTTGGCCCGATCTCGCAAAACCCGCGAGACTGGGCCAAATCCATCCACATAGAGCCTTTGTGTTTCTAATATCCAATACACCAAATATAATAAGAATATTTTTCCAGTTTAACGATTAACCCGCACATAATACGATAACGAAACTTTAATCCATGTTTGTAAGGATTGTTAACTATGTAAGGTGTATTTTGATATAAAGTCTAAACTATAGGGGATCTCCTTATAATTTCTGAAGTGTCAGATGGTTCCTTATAAAACGACTAAACCTTAGGGGGTCGGTCGTAAGTCACCCTAATTCAACTCTACCAACAAAAAATCCTTGTCAACTTTTGAAAGTTCTATCTGAATTTATTCGATAAGTTTAAAAGTAAATATTTAATTTGTTCGAGTTTGATTCATGTTGACTCAATTAAAATATTTTCGAACTCAATTCATTTATTAATAACTAAAACAAGTTCAAATTAGCCGACTACATATTCTACTGAACTTCGTCTTCATTTATTTGCATTTGATCAAAGGAGAAGTTGCATAATTTGCAGTGATAAGAAAAAAATGGGACTTGACGTCTTTTTTTTTTTTTTGGTCAAAAGGAAAACAAACTACAAACTACAAAGGACTATCCAAAGTCATCCACAAGCAAATCAGCCAAACTTTCCGGTGGGATGTCTCAAATCTTCGTTCTCTCTGACTGCTCATAGCCCAATTTAGCTAGAGCATCAACACACTTATTTCCATTACGTAAGGTGTGTTTAAGATCACAAGTCCAAGGGTTCCGTAGAAGCCTCCTACAGTCCTCTATGATAGCGCCAAGTGCATGAGTCTCCAAGTCCGTATTCTTGATCAAATCAATCACAACTTGAGAATCGAGTTCTACTTCAAGTTTCTCTATCCTCCTTTCCCAAGCTAAAGTGAGCCCCATCCTAAGTGCCAGTAACTCTGCCTCAGTAATCGTGCAAGCTCCAAGGTTCATAGAAAAGCCGAAGCTCCAACCACCCATATTATCTCTAAGTACTTTCCTTTAAAAGAGAACTACCATCTGTATTGAGTTTCATCCAACCAGGTGGTGGTTCTTTCCATCTAGTAACTTGGATGCCATTATTCAGGCTTCTTTTTTTTGCCGACAGAACTCCAGCCCAGTCCCTCGCCGTATCTTTAATATTAGATAGAGTCACCATCGGACTTTCAGATTTCCCTTCAAACACGAATCTGTTTCTCGTTTTCCATATTGCCCAAACTGAAGATATAATAACCAAAGTCCACGGTATATCTGTTATTAAACTGTTGCGGAACATATCAGTGCAACTCTCACGAATTCAGTTGTCAGGGGAAATTCGATAGAAAGCTAAGAGTTGAGTTGGATTAATAATCAAGTCCCAAACTCTAGATGCCGAAATGCAGTCGCGAAGTGCATGGACCTGTGTTTCACTCGCTTCATTACATCTAGTACATGTATCCGTTGGCGTGAGATTCCTTGACTTTCTAAGGGAGTTCGTTACAAGGCTATTATGGCCATGCAACCAAAGAAAGCCTTTAATCTTTTGGGGACATTGTAGTTTCCAGATCCACTTCCAAAAGGACAGTGGGGTTGAGTGAGGATTGTTAAGAAGCTCAATATTGTCTTCCTCAAGGCATCTATAAGCTGTCCGACACGGAAATTTTCCGCTCGGTGAAGCACCCCATATTTTCACATCAGTACTTAGAGTATCCAACGGAATGGGAATCTTCAAAATTTGTCCTTCAACTGAAGATGGGATATGTGTTGTTATCTTGCTAAGATCCCATTCTCTTTGCTCGTTTATGATATCTGAAACTCATAGCACTGAGTCTTCACTTGGTGGGTCTTCTTCTATGAGATCGCATAGCCGATCCGTGCTCATCCACCTGTCAAAAAACAGCGAAATGGCTGTACCATTTCCCACCCGCCATTTAACTTGGGATTCTATTGCTTTGAAACTACGTACAATTCCCTTCCAATGGACTGAATCTGTCTGTTTCGTTGTATAGTGATAACGCCGTGAGAACGTCGTTATTACCTATCTCCTTAAGCCCAAAATATCTTGTTTTGATCCGAGTTTTGCGTGCTTTTGCTTGTTTTCGTGTTCTTTTGCGTTTTTGGTCCTTTGTTGGGCTTTTGTGTGTTTTCTTTTGTTTTCGTCGTTTTTTGTCGTGTTTTTGTTTTGTTTGTAGGTTTGAGAATTTAGCAAGGCTAAAGGGAAGTCCGAGAGGATATGATTCAATGCAATTCCATCAAATCAAGACTTGGTGGCCGTTGATGCAAGCCTTTGCGCAGAAAGAGCTTCAAAGAAAAGAGAACCCGAAGCAAATCGTAGAAGAATGTAGATAGCTTCTCACTAAAACGTACATATATATTTTATGGATGATCCAAATGAGCTGAATTTTGAATATGTCATAGATGAGTGAGTTAGCTACGCTACGGACTTTACTGATCTACAATCGGAGTTCGGAATCAAAAGATATGCTGCTCGGAAGGAAGTGTGGCAGTGCAAAAAACTTACGGCCTGTTCCTCGCGGCCGCGAGGTTCAGTCTCGCGGCCGCGAGACCCCTGTTCCAGCAGCTATTTTCTGCGGGAAAAACAGGGGTTTTTTTGTATCTTCCCCCTTTTCCCCCACTTGTATTTCATAACCTTTTTGGGGACTTTTTGGTCTTGTTTCCCTAGGTTAAGAGGGTCAAGAGGAGCTCACAATTCAAAGACACACATACCTTGCCTCCCTTTTCCTCTCAAGCCTCCCAAAAACTCTCTCTTTAGTTTTTCTTATTTTTCTTGTATTGAAGACTCCACCAAGGGGGTGAGTTAATCACCACCCTTGGGGAGTGATTAGGTGGTGATTAATGGGAGGAGAATCCATCTCTCGACTTTATTCCGATTAGGTGATATCTTTCTATTTCCTAGTTGTCTATGATTAGGATATGAATGTTGTTATTTTCTATTTGGAACAAAGGTTGTGGATTTGAATTCTTTGGATTTATATATATTTATGTTATTGTTTGATTAAATGATGTTATGATGATTGGTATGGTGCTTATATGTGTTCGTTAATCCGATTCCGTGTTTATCGTTCATCTTATGGTTTGACAAACTTTGAGATGAGATTTATTGATTCTTGATTGCTAGACATAGTGATTTTGAGGATTTGATTATGAATTTGGATTGTGATTCGATTTTAGGATAGACATATACCTATGTCGTTTCATATTCGTTTAAGGTTTGAGTTTAATGCATCGATTAGATTTTAATCCACTTAGACATAAATTGGATTAGTTTAACTCGATAGGTTTGTATGCAACTCGGAAGATACATACGAACGTCCTTGAATCCTTGAGTAGCAACACAAGCATAATATATTAATTGTCGAGTCATTGCTATCGTTTGATTAGTTATGTTTGGATGTTGGACTATGTTTGAATTGTTGGGTTTATTGTTTTATCGCACTTTTGGCCAATGATTGTAGTAGATTATTGTTTAAGTACTTTGATTTGCCGTAATCATGTAATCGGACTTAATTCTACCTTGAATGCATCCTAGACATAGGACTTTGAAGGTTAGGCGAGTGACGATTTGTGGATTTCGACCTAGGATAGGCATATACCTAGTGTGGTTCGTGTTTGTATAATGAGTTCGTTCGTGAATGCATCAAATAACTTAGATTCTCTTCATTCGGATTTGGGGTAGTCTTAGGTCCCGGGTGACAGCGGTACGCCTTTGAGTCCTCTAATGGATTCGGACTTTCCTAAGAGCATCGGATGACAACGATGTTCGTAATTGATCCGGAGATGGAGAGTTTGGGTAGATTGGTAGAGTTAAGTGAGACCGACAGGGAGACTTAACTAATTTAGAACTCACAAACAACAACTAAACCTAGGATTGTTTGCATAGCTAACCTAACAACCGCATGATTTATCTGCTTTAATTGATTGCTTATAAATCCTCCTTACCGCATAATTAACTCCCCAATTTACTTGCTTTCGTAGTTAGATTTACTTTACCGCTCGTAGTTAAATAAAATCACCCTTATCATATATTTGGGTTCGATAATTTTGTGTCAAGCGTTCATAACTGAAATAAGCTGTCGATTGATTCGTTTATTCCCACCTTTTACCCATTCGTGGGGATTCGATACTCGGTATGTACTTATCGTTTTATATTACTTGTAACGACCGTATATTTGCGTAGTTTGCGTATTAGTATTTGGAACGCAACATATAGCTAAGTAGATCTGAATCTTTCAAGTATTTCTTCCAATAGATTTCCCCCCATACAGTATTTTCTCTCTTAAAAGTTTTCCAAGCGACTTTCGCAAGGAGAGATACGTACATTTTCCTGCTTTCCTTCAAGCCCAAGCCTCCATGATGTTTACTTTGGACTACTTTCTTCCACCCTACTAAATGAAGTTTTCGAGTCTTACATTCAGTTGACCAAAGAAATGTCCTATTTAGCTTATCCAACTTGTTACAAACTGCTGAAGGTAACCATGTCGATTGCATAATATAAGCAGGCATGGCCGAAGTCACAGCCTGAATAAGTGTTGCTCTTCCAGCAATGCTCAGTTTAGCTTTCCAACTAGATAGTTTGTTTTGAACTCGATCAACGAATTCCCTATAAAGGCTCAAAGTAGTTCTGCCATGAACAAGCGATAATCCCAAATATTTGCCCAAATTCGTCGTGCTGCCCATGTTCAAGACTCCAAGAATTCTCCTTTTTTCCTCCCGTTATGTCTCGTGGAAAAGAAAACCTTAGATTTATCTTTATTCACTTTCATTCCAGAGGCGTCACAAAAAGAGCTCATGATATCATTAATGCTCCTAGCATTTTTAGGAGTTGCTCGGGCGAATAAAATCAGATCATCTGCAAAGAAAAGATGGGAGAGTCTAGGACCACCCCTACACGAAATCAAAGGCTGCCATTTCTTCTTCTCCACCGCTTCTTCAATCAAGTAAGCAAGTCTCTCCATGCATAAAACAAAAAGATAAGGAGATAGTGGATCACCCTGTCTTAGACCCCGCTTAGGTTGGATTGGACTAAGTGCCTCTCCATTCCAAAGAATCTGAAGGGATGAGTTCTTAACACACGCCATGATCAAACTAGCCATAAAGTTTGGAAATCCAAAAAATTGCAATGTTTGTTCAAGAAGAAAAACCCAACTGACTCTATCGTACGCCTTTTCCAAATCAATTTTGATGACCATACCACCAGTTTTGCACTTCGATCTCCTCAAAGAGTGAAGCATTTCTTGTACTACAAGAATATTGTCATGCGTGCTTCGTTTGGGTATGAAACTACTCTGAAGAGGACTAACAATTTTCGACATAAGAGGTTTCAACCTAAGCGAGATGGTCTTCGTGATAATTTTATATAGAACATTACAGAGAGCAATAGGCCTGAATAGATTCACCGAGCAAGGATTATCTACCTTCGGAATGAGGGAAATAAAAGAGTTACCGATTTGTTGTGGGAAAACTCCATTTCTGAATGCAAGGTCCACGGCTTCAAAAACTGAATACCCCACATCTGACCAATATGTTTGGTAGAAAAAAGCTTGACACCCATCAGGGCCAGGTGCTTTATAAGGGCTAAGACTCTTAACCACCCGATAGATTTCCTCAAGAGATATGGGTGTACTTAAATGGTTAACCCCTTCTACATCGAAACTCCTCTGATATCTGCTGCGATCCAATGTGATTATGGGGTCTGAAACATCTTCGGAGAAGCTCCGAGAGAAATAATTTAGCACATGAACTTTTAGAACTTCAGGGTCCGATTGCCAAATGCCATCAACCTTCAAAGCATTTATTTTGTTCTTTCGTCTTCGACAAAGTGTCGTCACATCAAAGAATCTAGTGTTTTTCTCCCCATAAAGCAACCACTTAACTCTGGACTTTTGATACCACAGTGCCTCTTCTTGCCATAATATACTCTATTATATTCAGATATTAACTCCTCCTCTAATCGGCTTAGTGAATTATTCTCTTTAATTGCTAGGCTTCGTTGAATACCTCCAATATGAGCTAGCAAACGACGCTTCTTTTGAAAGATATTCCCAAAAACCTGTCTATTCCACTTAGCCATGACTCCCGGTAAGGAATCGAGTGCCTCCAGAATATGTAAGGAATCAGCCCAAACTCCTTGGATTAAAAGCTTACATTGAGGATGTTCCGTCCAAGCGAGTTCAAATCTAAATGGTTTAGTAAGAGTGCGAACTTCATTATGCTCCGTACATGTAAGTATAGGGTGATGGTCAGAATGAGTTCGAGGTAGGTGAAATACGACCCCATCTGGATACCGTAGCCTCCATTCACTATTGATCAAGGTTCTGTCCAAACGTTCTCTAATTTTGGCTGTGCCGAACCTCGAGTTCTGCCAAGTAAACTTTGGTCCCTGAAAACCCATGTCGATTAGATTGCAAGCATTAATCATATCACTAAAACGACTACATCTTATTTGACTTGGTTGTAAGCCTCCTCTTTTATCCTGGCTCCCTAAAATCTCGTTAAAATCCCCTGTTACGAGCCAAGGAATATCCATAGTTCTGCTCATCTCCTCAAGATTGTCCCAAAGTATCTCCCTAGCACTTCTTAACGGGCTAGCATAAAGACCTGTACATATCCACTTCTCTTCCATATCGTGCCCAATCACAGCATGAATTGCTTGGCTGCTGACTCCAATAACTTCCACATAAATATTTGATCTATCCCAAAGCATCCAAATACTTCCACCACGACCAGTCGTAGGGGCTCTACAAACATCCGAGTAACCCAGTTTGGTAGAAAGTTTTTGTGCTCCATGCTCTGATACTTTTGTCTCCAAAAGAAACACAATATCTGGTTTATGCAATGATTTAATATCCTTGAAAGAAGTTCTGAACTCCTCATTACCTGCCCCTTGGCAGTTCCAAGTCAGTATTTTGATAGGTTTCATCATCATTATAACAAATGTAAGGTATATAGAACTAACCATAGAGGAATTGGCTGGGTAAGATTACTGCTCAACCGTAACCCCACAAATTGTTCCGTTGAGATCAGTTGGATTCAACTCTGGACTAATAAAGTCATATTCTGTTTGTGGTGATATTTGCAAAGGATCAGTTTGTGTGTTATGAGTGTCCTGATCCATATCATCAAGAATTTCCCCATGTAGTGGGTTAGGAGGTCGACCCGGAGTGCGTCCGTCAGAACTTCCAAACTTGGGAGGGGGACAGTCCGCATCGCTGTTAGAGGGATGAGATAGATGTCGTGATGCAGAGCTATGTAAGAGTGATCTGGTAATGTTCTCGTTTCGATTATCTTGGACACGTAGTCCCTCTTTGACTACATTTGTCATACCTGTTTTCTTTAGCAAGGTCACTTGACCAAACTGAAATCCTCTATCGTCCAAAATAGTATTCATATTACCTGCCAATTGTGGATCTTTGTTCTCGTCTCCCTTTAAAGTGGTCGTCCTAGGTGTCGCCTTTGGAGTTGTCCTATTTCATAGAACTCTCTTCCTAGGACTTGACGTCTTATTCCAATATAATGTATAGATTGTAGATTATAATTATCTTAGTGGAGTTTTCAATAAACAAGATATATATCTAGGTGATTATGAAATTCAATATGAAAGATATGGTAATTAATTAAGTTCATCCACATGTAATATGCAACAACATATGTATATGAAAGATATTTTCCCCCTCTCTACTTTTATGTTGCTTTTGGCATTTTCGATTTATAGGATAAATTATTATAATGATTAATTAATGAATGGGCCTTATATATTGGAAAAATTGATTGCATAACTATAGCTTGGCGGCTGCCAGTAGGGGTGCACTTGGTCTTCAAAACCGTACCGGATTGTCCCGTACCATACCAAATCGTACCGAATTTGTAGTTTTTCTTCTTAAAATGGTATGGATGAAAACCGTATCGAGTTATTTGTATGGTTTTAGTTTTAGACTTTTCATACCGGAAAAAATCGTACCGTACCGAAATTGAGAAGAAACATGAATTAACTATTCATTATTTGATATTTACAAATAATTTTATGACTTTCTATTTTTTAATTTATAATTCAAATATTCTAGAATACAATATTATTTATAATTTATATTATAGTCCATCATAATTTATTGTTAGTACATAGCTCGCTTTCAATTAAAAAAAGATATGTTCGAACTGAACACAAATTAAATTTGTTATATGTTGAAAACTTAAAATGCAAAATTCTAGACAACATATTCCAAATATTAAGTTCCTTTACAAAATAAAAACAATGATTAAATAATTAAACAATTAATTTTATTCAATTAGGTCGAATTATAGCGTCAAATTTGTGAACATTTTCTTTTCAATACTTTATTTAATGTAGAATAATAGTTTGTAAGATATTATGATATTAATTTTTTATATAATTATCAACTATGTAATCGACTATATAAGAAAAATTGCATGAAAAAAATTGTTTGAAAAAATCGCAAAACCGTACCGTACCGGAACCGCACAAATTCGAGTTTGTTGGTATGGTTCATAAAACTCTAATTTGGTTTTGAGTTTTTTAAAACCGCACTTACTGGTATGGTACAATTTTGTTAAAAAACCGCATGTGCACCACTATCTTTTTTATTTTAATATAATAATAAAATATATGGTACTATTCTAGTTCGTTATATCAATGTCGTATGTTTAAGAATAAAATTTTCATGTCTTAGAGTTGAAGGGTGTGTTTGCAAATTCTCTTACAAACATCTTATGAGCTTTTTAAGATCGAACGCAACATTTTGGTGATTGAAAAATTGGGATTATTGCATTTTTGGTGTCATAATTATAGCTCGTTGACGTTTCTATCCCATATCTTTTCGAGTTAGCACATTTGGTGCCACAACTTCAACATCGATGACAATTTCGGTGACAATTGAGGCCTTTTTTTGGCCCTTTCTAACATAAAGCATAACACTTTAGTGCTGGAAATTTATTATGGTTAAGACAAGCACAAAACACATTGCACCATCAAAATATTGACCAGTCTATCTACTAATGAAAATAGATCATACACTATCAAACAATAGGCGCTTGTTCAATGTATAGTAAACAAGATTAATATAACTGCAAACAATCATTAGTTAAATTCCACGAAACTAGTACAACAAAGCTGGAAAAATGATGTTAAATAAGGCCTTACAATTTTCGTCTGATCAATGATATAATACTGACAGAAAAAGGGTGTAAATAATGAAGAAGATGATATGCGAAATTATCAGCAATGACAAAATACTGTAAAACTACTTCTGAAAGATTGGCACAAATTATACAGCCTCCTTGAAATTATGAAACTTCAATCTGACAATCTGTACAATGCAATCTCAATCCACCACAAAACCAGAAACTTCTTTTTCTAAGGACTGGAGATAGATTTATGCAGAAATGATGTTCCTTTAAAAGCTAATATTGGGTACTTCTTATATGGCTTCATCTGTGATGCACAAACAAATACAAGCATCAATAATAAAATAAATTCTAGTTGGCTCTAACTAGTAAGACTAAAAAGTGAACAGACCTGTTTATGACTTAGTTTTTCAAATCCAAATTTCCGCTTCCACATCGATTTAGCTTCATGTGCAGCAGGAATCACCAAGTTCTTCACCTTAAGAGATGTGAGAAGACTCTCTATACAATTGAACAGTGACTGGAAGTACCCCTGCGAAAGAATATATATATCAGTGTTTTAAAAATCAGACAAAACATCGAACCGATAGCATTACTGGTTACTGGTAAACACAAGTAATTATTAAGCTCCAATATAAAATGTTCAAATAAGAATTATCACATCAATACTCAACAAGAAGACAACAAACTCCAAAATATTATGTTTCAGTTCAAACTGGTCAGGAACAAGACTGATTTTGAATGGGTGATCGGACCGAAATGATAGTTGATTATCAGTTAAACCGGTCGAACTGACCGGTCTGATCCGATTTTTCTTGACTTCTAATCCTAGTTCATTAAAATAAAAAATAAAAGAAGGCAAGCATGACATAGGCCTTATTAGCTGCACAATTGAGTATACCTACCTTTCCTTGAAAATTACTTCTTGTAGCGGCCAGAGGAAGCTCCGCCACTTCCTCGCCAAAAATCCGAACAAGCCCAACAGACACCACAAAGGAGCTGCAGAGATAAACCGCATAAGAATCGACGAGAAGTCAAGAATTATCAGTGCAATTGGATAGAAGAACGGTGCTTACTTGACCATTAACATGGCACAATACATGCCCCCAAAATTATGGTCAACGGACGTGCTCCTGCAAAATTATCGACATTAAGCCAGTGACGATAAACAAGGCATGAATTCAATAAGGCATGCAAGAAAGTAAAGTACAACTTTTGTTACCCATAAACCATTTTGGTAATAAGATCAGGATTGTTATCGCCAGAATAGGTAATAAGATCATGGTCGCTCGTGCTGGAATCGGCAACGGCAAGACGACCAAAGCGTTCCTGCAGTACATTTTTAGATAGAAATCAACTACCGGATAAGTACTTGCTTAATATAGTCAAACCATTAAAATCATGTTTGCTTCGATAAAAGCTGAAAACTTAGATTTGCACTTGTTATTCTAAATAGACTGTTTAACTCATTGTGATAAATAAAAGGGCGGGCAAAATACCTCCCTATGTTTTTATAAAAGAAGCACACTACTTCCCTCTACATTTTTACAAGGGGTGAAAATATCCATTATGCAATATCACAGGGAGTTAGAGTGCCATTTGTGCATATCTCAGGGAGATAAATTGCCAATTTACACATATCATAGAGGGTAAAGTGAGGTGAATATGTTGTTAATGGTAAGGTTAAATTGTTCATTTTCTTCATGAAATAAAGTCTCAGTCGCATTATAGAGTGAATTGCTAATTATTTCATATCACAAGGAGATAAATTGCTCCTTATTTCATTTCAAAGGGAGGTAAATAACCTATTTTTAAATCACAGGGAGGTAAATTGCCTACTAGACATATCACAGGAAGTTAACTTGCCAAAAATCCATTGAATTATCGATCATCTAAGATCAAAAGCACTTACTCGAAAAATAGTTTTAGCTTCGTAAAGTAACCCTTTGTTGTCTTCAGAAGCCGCTGCCCTATTTAGGAGCCTCCACTTTATATCGAGCTCAAGATTATATGAACCTTCTTTCTCATGTCTCTTTTTCACAGGGTTCAAACAATTTTGTGTAAATATTTTTTCACCATCTTCTATCAACTTCAGGAGAGTGGAACCAATATTATTGCATTGTGTGCAGCAAAACCATTTACCTTCCGGTATTTCCTGAAGAGTGCATGGTAACATTCATTTACAAAAGCAATTAAGTTTTGACAAAAAAAAAAAAAAAGAAAGAAAAAAGCAAGTGAATTATAACGAGGGAATTGCACTTTTCATATGAAAAAAGCAATAAAAAAGCAAGTCAATTTGTAAAATCGCCAAAAGGTAAGAGTCAATCCCCAAATTCGCCAAAGTTTCATTTTTATTAATCTTAATATTATAAAAAATATTAGTAGTTTAAATTTTTATGGTCACGTGGCAATTATAAATCAACAAAACTAACGGAAATATCATTTTGTAATATCTGTCATGGAATTGGTACATTTTTTGTGAGTTTGGTATGAAAAGTGAAATCTGCCAAGTTCTATGGTATGGAAAATGAAGTTTTGTCGAATTAATTGCACTTTTCATATCAAACTTTTATCTACTTTATACATTTGGTACCATGATTTCTGAAAAAACACATTTAATACCACGATTTAACTCCCCTTGACACATTTCCTTTCTCCGTCAATTTTTTGGACATAAACAACCGTTAAGTCACCAAAATGGCCCGCTTATGTGACCTATATCATACCTAAAAATTATTGTGGCATGATTCCTTGTAGATTATGAGATATAATTTAATTTTGATTAATATCCCGAAACGTTGTTAATTTTTTGCGTATTGTTTATTGCTTTTCATGAACCTGAAACTTTACCATTAGAAATCTCTCGTCAAGAGCTTTCCATCCATATAAAGAACACGAAATTTGGCATTGTAACGAAGACGAAGAAAAGGAAATGTGTCAAAGAAAGTGAAATCATGGTATAAAATGTGTTTTCTCAGAAAGTATGGTACCAAATGTATAAAGTAGGTGAAAGTTTGGTATAAAAAATACAATCTCATTATCTAATTCAAAAAATGAAGGAACCATAAACATTGGTTGAGTAGTACCTTCAAATTATCAATGTTGTGCTGTCTCAGACAACCTATATGGTATTCTTTCTCACACTACCAATAAGAGAAATAATGTTCATCAAACATGATAATTTAATAACAGGAAACCTTATTTGAAATAGAAAATTAAAAAACACGTAGATACCTGGTCACATATAATAACTGTGTAGTCATCAAAACCCGAGTCGGAGAAATGATGACCTCTGCATGAGAACCAAAATCCATACTACTCATAAAAATGGAAAGCAAAAAAGAATAACAATACGATTTTTTTTTTTTTTTTTTTTACAGAAAATGAACTTCTGATAGAGTGGCCTTACTGAGTGAACCCAAAAAATACTTCATTTTTTAATGGTTCACTTTTCATCGAGATAATTGTTACTTGAAGAGATCTATAAAATATTTGAATTTAAAGTTTGTTTATAGAGTTAATGGCAATTTACCTATGTGATATTCATATTGTTCAATTTATTTCCCTGTGATTTCAAAAAGAGAACTTTACCTTCATGTAATTTATAAAAGTTTCACACTGCCTCCCTAGCATTTTTATATGTAGCAATTTACCTCCCTTGTGTTATGAAAATTATGACAATTTACCTCCTGTATGATAAATGTGGCAATTTACCTCCTATGTTACAAAACATTTTTCATGCCCACTCTTAATTTCGGTAAGTGAGATATACTCTCCGGCTAAAGGGGGTAAATTACTTCTTTAATTTTTTCACTAGGGGATAAATTGAATATTATGAATATCACATGGGGTAAATTTCCATTAACCCATTTGTAGAGTTAAAGACTTTACTGAAGAGCCTAACAACCTGAGACTTTATTATTTTTAATGATTCATTTTTCATCGAGATAATTGATACTCGAGGAGAACTACCGAATATTTGAATTTTATATTTACTGATAGAGAGCAGAAACACAACCTGCAAAGTGAACATTCACCAATTTCATCCACCATTTTTCCAGCAATCCGAATGCGCTCCTGGTTTATTTCCTCGAAAGCATTAACTCCTGCAACCCTTCCAGCAGCAATTGCATTGGCATTGTCCTCTGCAAACTTTTCCTTTTGAAATTTATTTTGGCAAAATCTGCAATGCCATATGCCTTCAGGAATACATGTAAGAGAAACGCATCCTGCAAGACGAACCAAGTCAACAAACTAATCAACTTATAAGTAGTATATGGATTAATAAAATTTTGTATACATTTTACCCCCCAATAGGGTAATTTCATCTTTTTACACAATACATTTCACGTCAACTTTCATATTTGAGAGAGTGTGATACACTCTCCGACTCAGGAAGGTAAATTGCTCCTTTAAAAAAATCTCAGGGGGATAAATTGCTCTTTTTCAAATCACAGAGGGATAAATTGAACATTATGATAATCACAGTTGGGTAAATTGCCATTAACCCTTTAAATTTAAAGGATAACTTCTTGAAGAGCAATAAGTTTGGAATGACATGAAAAGAATGTAAACCTTTATAATATTCCAGATTAAAACTTTACCAGAATCATGCTAGCAAATAACAAATACACTAACCAATGTGGAAAGCTCGAGGACATGTCGTACAGAATATGATCGTTTCTCCTTTCCCACATGTAGAACATAGATCATCATTTTTCTTTGAAGAGACCTTTTTAGATAGTTGAATGGATAGCTTATGTAGAGATACACCATTGGATGTGAATATGTTCATATAACTGCAAACCAAAGTAAGGGTAATGAAAAATTAATCAAGTTTAGATAGCTTATAGGTAATGTGCTTGAAAACCTGTCTTGGCAGCTTAAACAACTACACCAATTAAGGCCCATCCTGAGGTCACCAAAACTGGGCCAAAATGGCTTTGGATAGGTTTCGACTCAAACCAAGTTTCGGCCCAGGTTAAAATCTGCCCAACCACGCTTGAGACCTACAAAGCTATTGATTTGACATTTGACACCTACTTTTCATACTAAAAACTTGTTGACTTGATACCTACAATCTATTTTTCTCCCCAATAACCAAACCCCAATTCAAATCAAATCTCAAATTTTCAAATCTATTAACTACTCCATCATCCGTCTCATTATTTTTGTTTCCTTCACTTTTTGCACAAAGTTTTAGAAAGAGTTAAGAAAGTAAAAACTTTTAAATATCTTTACATTTTACCCTCAAAAGCAGTTGTTGAGAAATAGTGATGTCAAATCATTACTTTATGTGAGAGGGTATTTTTTATTAATTTAAGGAAATGGAATTTTGTTTTGAAACATCCCTTAAAGAAAATAGGAGCAAAAAAGATGGGGTAGAGGGAGCATTATTTTTTAAGTATTTTACCATATCAATTTTCATTAAAAATAGTCCAAATTGAGTTTCTCAAGTTTCACCGAAAGCCTCGAAATGAAATTTTGAGATCAAACTAAGACCGAACACAACCAAAACTTATTCACAATATATAGCCAACCCCCTCCCTCCCCCCCCCCCCCCCCCCCCACCTCCCCCCTTCCTCTAATAAGTAGCCCTTAAAGTCATGTCGCTTAGTGTAAGTCTGAGAATTATGATGGCCAAATAGATGGGTTGAACTCAGGTAGATGATTACTTTAAGTGGCCAACACAACTTTAAGTAGTTTTATGTTTATAAACCTTAATCTATTTATTGCTTATTTCAAATCCTCAACTTTGTTACCCTACTCCATTATAAATGCAACATTCTTGTACTCATTTTTCAAGAAAACAACAACTCAATCAAATTATATACTTTAATTGACATGCGATGCAAAAAGGGAAAACTCTTATTTTCTTATCCTTCACAAGAAAATAAATATTTGAATATCTAATAGTTATGCGAAAATCAACTTTAAACATGGCCATTGCACTCAATGTTCAATCATTCCAAAATCTGACATGTAGGGTATATTATCAAGGAATTATAACTTGACCTTATAAACTCATTTATCTCATTTTAATGTTTTAATTAAAATATTTAAAGAATATTTGAACATAAATCTCATGCATATAGATCATTGGTCAATAGCACAAATTTTTTGCAAAAAATGGGAATTCATGGGCTAGCCCCGTCAGACCCTAAGCCTATT
The DNA here is from genome assembly GCA_030819805.1 of Penstemon newberryi var. newberryi. NCBI lineage: Eukaryota > Viridiplantae > Streptophyta > Magnoliopsida > Lamiales > Plantaginaceae > Penstemon > Penstemon newberryi. The sequence goes on along the minus strand of JAUALY010000006.1, from coordinate 31,545,044 downwards.
AGGGCCAAAGTTGTAATCTTAAGTTATGTGCTTGATGTGGGCTAAGTTCATTTGGTTTTACACAAAACCTCTTATGTGCAAACAATCTACATTCAATAAAATTATTAAAACCTGATAAATATCTTCACGAGTAAAGTAGTAGAAATTCTAGCTAATGGTTCATAAAGGATATTGAAATCCAATAGAAGATTAACGATACAAATCTAATAAATACTCACGGATTACGACGTGATGCAAAACCAGCATGAGCCTCGAACATTGACGGGCTAACCTGTTCATAACAATAAGAATGTAACTCAAGCTATTTTACACTATATTGAACCAAAATTAATTTTGAAATTTCGAAATAACACTAGCGACCAAAGTACCACTTTATTGCAGCACGAGCAGAAGATACCAGAACCTTCCTTGTGACCTTCGAGCTTTTTCTGCTCAATAACAAGAATTCAAGATAGGGTTAAAAATCTTCCAAAGAAAAGCTAGCTTCATTTTCAAACTACTTTTGCCTAATCCATAACTATGAAAAAAATTAGTTCATGTAGGATAAAACTGAAACAAATTAATGAGATGATGGATATACCTTTTTATCAACAATATATGAAAGATAACTGCCGTCAGGAAGCTTATTTTTCTCAAATACTAATTTGTGCATTCTCGAATCCCTTCAAAATGTACACAAAAATAGTCAGTAACATGATATAAACATATATAAGGATAACATGTCATATATGTAGATGATCTACACGTATGAAATTATAGATTATTCTTAATAAAATATACAAAAAAATCAAAATACTTTTTTGTAAGCTGCCCATGTGCTTTCTCTTGATGTTTACTACTAGAAGACATTTGAGCACTTCCTGGAGTCCTTATTTCGGGTTGACTATTTGAGGTCATTGAAATAGATGAAACAACTGTTTCATACCTAATAAAATTAAAAATCAACAAGTAAATAGCTTGCCCGTGTGAAGAAGACGATAGAACCATATATATGCATCGATGAATGAATCTTCCAATTTCATTTTTCACAAATATATTATCTTACTTCATTGGCTAATTCCTAATATTGTCTTGGCCTTCTGAATATTAACCAAATACAATTTTCATTAAATTAGAAGTATACTAGTGGAATAAAACTTTTGAAGTTTGAGCTAAAACCTCAACTAGGTGCAAAATATGTGCGATGTTTATGCAATGCTAGTAAGTATAACATAAATATGCACTAAATCGAACATGCTATCTTTATGCTAATTTTCAGGGCAATTAGAATCACCTTGGAGTGGTATAGCTGACGTGAGAATCATTGATTTCAGCCTCCTTAGGTACATCACATGAGTCACTAAGAAGAATCGATTTGGCAACACCAGCTTCAGGAATTAAACCTAAAGACATAAAGAAAAGAATGTATTATATGAAAGTGAAATGTATAATATTAAAGAAATGATGAAAACTACCTTTGCAATTATGATAAACTGATGTAGTTCTAGAATCTGAACGTCCAATGGCATTTAAGATCGTCGGTTCAAGTAAACTAGAATGAACAATCTTGCACGCGTTCAACACGTCTCTGAGGCTATTTCCGTTCTCCAAATATATGTATTCAGATGGGCGTTTATTTTTACTATGAGCATGCAATTCAAATTTAATTGGGGTAACAACCTAAGATCATCAACACGAAACATTTAGAACATCAAAATCACTCAAATCAATTCGTAATTACTTAGTTATGAGACCCCTTACTTGTACTCCCTTGCATAAACTACACGAACACAATATCCCAGGGCTCTTTATTACTCCTTGAAGTTCTTGTTGACCTCTAAGCTAAAATGTTTATAAAGAGAATAATAATTAATAACAAAATACGAAAACTAGATCAAACTAGGTATTAAGTATTTCACCTTATAAAAGACACGTAGACCCTGAAGCAACCTCGAGCACAGAAGATCCTTCAGCTTTGTTGGAACCTTTGGTTTTGAGGTTTCTGTTTCTAAATTCGATAGATTAAGCGAGGAATATCCTAAATTCATCTCTTGAAGTTTTCGAGCTGGTCGAGTGTCTATCACAATTTCATCTCCTTCACCAATTCCTACCTCCACCGCACATCTCTCTAAATTTTCCTTGTTACATAAGGTCTCAGTGTCATCCATCTTCTTCTCATCTTTCCTTCGCCTTTTTGTGTCATTTGCAATTGTCTTTGTGCAAAACCCCTTTAACTTTTTTTCAAAACCTCTTATGGCATTGTCTTTGCTGGAACCAGAAACAACTTGAGACCTGGTCGCTCTCCTTTTGTACCATGGTAGCCCGTCCATCTCTGAATGAGCCTTCATCGTCATAGAAAACTCTCTTTTCATCCCAACCTGAATTGTTGATCCAATAATTCCGCCAGAGCCAATGTCCTCCAACACAATTAAACAAATTTACGTAACGACAAAACTTTTAGTTTCTATTCATATTTAAAGTTTCAATATTCATTAACTCAGTGTGTGTGTGTGTGCGTGTATTTATTGCTTACAACTTACGTATAGAAAAATAGAACCACATAAATTTAAAACTTGAACGATAGATATATTGCTTACTTGTTGATTTTGGAGGTCCTGAATGTTGATGTGATCCATAAGTATAGCTATAAAATAAGATTTAGTTCACTGTTATTCTCAAATCATACCTCGCAAGACTAGAAAAATGTAGATAGATAACATGTATGATGTTTAGAAGGATATATACTTTTTGCCAATTAACCTAAAATTGTGGTAGGGAGTGCAATTGAAATATAAATACCTCTTCCCGCTCATTTTGTGCACTAAATCTCCTTACACGCATAAAAGGTTGCCGAATAAATTATATTCGGGAATAAAAGATTATTTTTAGAGTCGAATATTCTAATATACACAAATCAATATCAGAAATCCATCATTTTACATTTAGGAAAAAGAAAGGGTAAATGACCATCTAAAAAGGCATAAGTAAAAGAAGTATTTATGCATGTGATTCACAAATTAGACAAGCTTTCCATTAGCAAAAAATATGCTTCAAAATAGCACAATCATATAAATGTATGAAGTTAATATTTAGCTGAATAATATTCCTATTCCAATTTATATAATATGTGTGGTTGTGTGCAATTTATCCCGGTTTTGAATGAATGGAATTATGTTTAAATAAAATGGGCATTAGCATCTTGAAATCTTATGAATCCATATATGAGAAATAACCAAAATCAAACTCCATGTCACATCAAGTGGTTAAACCAGTGACTTCTGTATGGTGAAGTCCTCATTAAAAGTCTAATCAATCTACAAAATCAAATTGCTCTTACTCAGTAAAAGGTTAAGTATTGGAGCCGAGCTCTCCAAGAGGTGCATAATAACCATCATTCATACTAACCTACAAGGACGTACACAATGAGTTTCTAAATTTACTTTTGGTTTATATATATAATTATAATGGGCTTCAGGTTCAAGGTGACAGTGCAAGCTCTCCTAGATTACATGCTTACCTCTTATTGACTTTGTCTAAAGTATTAAGTTTTTCTAATATAGTCATACCACTTATTGACTTTGTCCTAAGTATTTAGTTTTCCTAGTATGGTATGACCATAATACTATCAATGTCATACCCAAATGTCAACAATATAATTATTTGTTCAAGTCATGACCTTGACAACCACAAAGGTTCACGGGGAAGGCTAACTTTTTTTTTTTTGAAACAAAACATCATTGTTTAAATGAAAAATACAAGGGGAAGTGCAGAGCTTGCGCAATAAGTATAAAATAACAAAGAATATGAGAGGTTGCAAGGCTAACTTTTCAATTTAAATAACAAAAAGCATCCAAAAAAAATCCAAACATAATATTTGTGACGAATCTATGCCCCCAGGATTTTAAATAACTAAAGGAATATCATATAAAACTGTAGACGATAATAGAAAATAGTTCTTGAATATTAAAATCTTTAGAACCAATAAAGTCTAATCCCTACCAAATTATATAGTCTATCCTCTAAATTGATGGAAAATCAAAACTAAATCATTTCTAACTAAATAAAACATATTAGAGAAATTCCAGAAAGAAAAAAGTGGATTCTAATCAAACCTCCAAAAGCCTCTCCCAAGAGTTCTTAAAATCTAATTATCCTTATCATCAATCAAAACCAAAACAATATGGCTAGATCAACCTGCTAAAAAATTAAGAACTCACTATCTCATAGAATTATTTGGCTCAACTTTTATATCTAAACAAAAGAAGTATAGCATGTTTTGATTGTTTTCTTTTTTTATCGAATTTAACCTTCTCTTCAGAAGTTGTATCACGCCCCAAACTGAACCATGTGACAGCAATGCCACCTCCGTGATTACAGCATCATGCATGCACAAATTGAGATACATAAACAAGCTCCCTAAGTATTGAATAATGAGACTATAACTTCAAAACCTCTTATATAAATAAAATCAACAAAATATTCAAGGGATAGATCGAAAAATACTATAAGTGATTCAACGATAACCTAATCCTTGAAAGTGCGAATAATTTCACAAGGAAAACAAATTGCCCTATATCTGAATGATATTACATGTGCTATGTATTTGTTATTGTTATAACATAATGATGGTATTAATTATGTGCTTGACTCTGGAGAGAGTTTCAAATGTTCAATTCACGTCTTGCTTGTGTCTCTCATGAGATTTAAGCATATTATAGAGATTAAAGGTAAAGGTCAAGATAATCAATTTTGAAGAAGTAATGCACAGAGCAAGCTATCAAGATTACAAGCTCACACTTAATTCACTAATATAAAATGTGGCATGGGATGTCGGCCCAACGAAGGATAAACAATAAACTAACTGCTTTCTAATTCCAACATCCATTTTGGGGCTTAAAAAATGTAAACATAATATGCATGCTAATCTAAGAGCTTCCGAAAACAACGAAATCAATAAGCCAGGATCTACATAAATCACTGTTGGGGCTCAAAAAATGCACGGGGAATGCACATGCTAATCCAAGAGCTTCAAAAAACATAACATATACAAAAAATGATCCATAAACACTGGGCGTACACAAAATGAATAAATGTCCTTTTTTTGAGTATGCCTGATCCTATTTTATAAAAATAACTCATTTCCTTAGTTATGACAAATAAGCCCTTCATACAATCACAACAAACTCAATTTCTACATTTGGAGAGGTCCACTCTAACTAAAAAACTCCCCTTCTCATGTCAACTTTGTCTCCCCATTGTTAAGCTAATAAATATATAATTTTGATTCCACTAACTTTGAAACTATAATCTAATAAAATCAGAGGGAGAAAACTAGATAAAATATCTATCCACTGCAACTTTGTGAGAAGTTTAATGACTATATGCGCTTCTAACTTTAACCCCTCGTTATACACAAAGGCAATTAGTTCTCCAATGGAATTCCCAAATATGTGCATCTCAAAGATTTCTAACTATTTCTTTTTCTATCAAAGGGACTTTAAACAAATATTCATCTCTACCCAAATACAAATGTTTTTATAATATTGTTAGGTTCAACAACAATAATTTTTTTTTTTACATAAACAACACCTCATCAATATGTATATGAATGCAATCTACCCTTGTTAAGCTAATCATATGTTAGGAAAATCCATGAAGCAATCACAACCAATTAATGTGATGCAATTAATTCATAAACCTAACGATAAATCTTTACTCAATTTGAAACATATGTATATAGCAGGAGTAGAAATAATTTCGAAGTTCCTCCCAAATATATTCCTATACACAATTTTTTTTTTCACTTGATGCACAAAATTCGCTCCTATAAACACACCTTAATCAATTTCAAAATAAGCAAACTATATAGATCTTAATAAATAAACACTTAAAGTGTGTTAGTAAAGAAATCTTACCGCAAAATGAGAATATGATATTAATTTTCAGTCGGCCGCAACTGATTGGAGATTTCTAAAGAATGAAATCAGTGGATCACGCCGCTGAGTAGGCTAGGGTTCGAGGGACTCGACTGTATATTTAGTGAAAATTTTTGATCTCGTAAAAATAAATTGAAAAGTTTAATTGACGTGTTTTTCTTTTAATTGATAATATTATATAGCAAAAAAAAAAAAAATGAATTATAAAAATGTGGAATATGTAATCGTAGGAATTGTTTTTTACTTACCCTATTAATTTACTTTAATCGGCGAAAATCTGAAAAGTTAGTCTTATATAATTATTTATTTTTCATAAATTTAATAGCTAAACTCAAAATTAGTATCCCCGCAATCAACCTACGTAAAATGTTATAAATGCAAATTTTATTTCTTATATCTACTAAATCAATCGAAGTTCACCAAATCAAACTCTTAGCAATAGATATTTTTGAATCTATTAATGCACGACTATAAAAAAAAAATATTGTTTAGTCCAAAAGGAATTCAAAAGTCACAACAATGAGCAAGTTCTTTTAAAAACATTAAAAGGTATTAGAATACTTAAGAACTTGAAAAAAATATAAGTAGAACAGAACAAGTACTACCTACATAAAATTCAAAGACTCAGGATACTTTAGTTATCTAGCAGTTATTTCCTTCGGACATGCTTAATATATAAATTATTCCATATAGTAATGGAGCTTGGATCAGCCGCATAATGCATCCCTTTTTATTCCAGAAATTGATTTTAGAATGCAAGTACTACCCTCATATTTTCACCTCCTGCCTCTACAAAAGCCCCAACCTTTTCAAGCACTATTTTTACTACTTTTGACTCTATTATAATAAAAGTGTTTGGTATCCATATAATTACAAAACTATCCTTCCTATAATTTTCCATCATCCGTCAAAGTCCTACATAAAAGGGTCATTTTTTCCCCTTCCCTTATAAAATTAGAATTCTAATGCTCTTACGATAAATATTGGCCCATTAAATAATAATGCTAAAACATTAAAGCACTAAACATAGTTGTAACACTAATAATTTATGGATCAAAAGCCTAACAATCATATTTTAAAGTTTTAGTTCATAAAAAATAATAGGGTACTACAAATAATCTCTCATATAAGGTAATAGTTTGACACCGATACTTCTCAACCATTGCTTTTAGGGCAATATTGTAAAAACATTTAAAAATTAATACTTCTACTATTTAAATTCTTGACTAAAAATGGTCACCAAAAGTAAAGGAAGCAAAAATAAAGGGACAGAGGGAATATAATAAATGCGGATATGTACTAAAAATATTAATTATTTACATTTACACTATATAATTTAGAGTCTAATTCAAAATCAAAGAAAATTTGAAGAAATCATGTGTAATAATAAAAAAAAAAATCCAAATTTGAACGAACACTAATCGTTCCATGTATGGCCTATCGATATTATTCTTACCGTGAGGGTCACCGGAAAAACTTAGCGAGGCTATAGAGTTGCAAGAATTTTGGCCTTCAGAGCTATGGGAGGTGATAGAAGGGTAAAACTTGGTGCCAAACAAATCAAAGGGGCTATGAGTTCCTAGAATTGTGACGTCAAAGCTATTGGAGGATGGAAAATGAGGAAGAGAAAATTTTGTAAGAATTGCGTTAAAACCTATGAGAAGATGAATCTTGAAATCTGAAGATTTTTCTCTCAAAATTATCAAAGATTCTCCCAAAATATGAGTAGAGGTGTTTAATGGATTAAAATGCCTTTTTTTCACTATTTTGCCCTTAATAATTTTTCAGAAAAATGGCCTAAAAGAACATGTTATGTGAGATTTTCTCTCTCAAACGTTTTTTTAGTGTGAGGAGGCCAAAAAGGACAAGATTTTAATATTTACTGTCTCTAGCATGCTCTCTCATAAGCAAAAATATTTTTGGAAGCTTATTAAATGACCGCCTCTTCTAAAATCTTAATTTGTTAGGAAGAGACATTTACTAGTACTTCACGTCTAACTTGCCCCCTCACGTGCGGCATGTGGGCTAGTAATCTTTTATTCAAACCTAACATTTGGACCTCTTTTCGTAAATAGGTGGTTTGACCACCATGACCTCTTTTTGTTTTGCTTTTGATACCATATTGAATGAACACCTCATCTAATATTAGACACATTTTACAAAACTTACCATGTTAAACTCTTTTTTTGTAAATGAGGGACATGGATATTCAAGCCTAAAATATTTTTTTGTTAGTCTCTAATATTGTATTGGTTGATCAATCCATCTAAAGGTTAAAATGTGGACAAGGCGAGATATATGATATTTATTATCTCTAACAGGATAGCATATTTTGCTACAAATCAAATGATTATAAGATTGACTATAGAGTATAGATTCCTCAGTGCACACATATCAATTCACACGAAGAATTTATACAGATGCCATGCCATGTTATTCTCAAAATAGTGCCAATTAATAAAAATAAAATAAAATTTCTAAAATACCCACATGCATAATCAGATAACCAATGATGATTTACAATATAAATCCCTAAGAAACATCAATCCATGTGTGTTTACGTATTTTGAGTTTATACATGTGTGGTTGTGTGTGGCAGTGCATGGCATGTGCATTCATGTGTGTGTTTTAGTGCAATAATTTTATCATGATATTATTATATGTTTTTTCCTTAAAAGTGATATAAGCTTAATGTGGAACTACGAAGAGAGACTAATTAAAATTTTGATGTGGTGACAATAACAGAAATTAGATCGGATGGATGCCATTGTTTTTGTTTTAGCAGCATTCCACTTAATATTTTAAAATACTTTTGTTATTTCTCAGCTGCTGCCCAGTAGGTACATGACAGTAATCAAAAGTCCAAACCAACTCATCTTCTTTGTAATTTCCAAACTTTCAATTATGGAGAGAAAAATTTGCATTACAAATGTGTCATTATGTTTGAGGTCAACGCTATTAAAGAGCATAACAATTTCAATTTTAACGCTCATCCTAAAACTTTCAATCTAACTAATGAAGGTTATGTGGACAGAGGAGAGTTTATTTAAATCTCCTACAATTTTCTCTCTTTCTAAGACTGAATACCAGAAGTATTGCACTGTTGATTTTACTATCATGAACCCACATTCTAGTAATTACACATGTAAATTGTCGTTGTCTAAGTTCGAAGAAGTTTAAGGATTCAAAAGAATTATTTGAACCATCCATTCATAATAGAAACAAGAACATGGTAGTGTAAACAAATTATGCAACTTATCATAACACTATACGTTTCAATCTTTGTGTTTCAAATAGTAGACATCTTGATCTTATTACTCTTGAATAATTTTTTAAAGTAATTTTGCATTATTGTATAAAATTACAATGAATTGGTAGTAGATTTGGGGTTATGAGATATTCAAAAAAAGATCAAGAAGAAATTTACCTTGACATTTTTCTAATTATTTAGGGAAATTAGGAAAACCAGCATTGAAACCTCTCCTAGCAATCATGTTTTGTTGAGCTTTTTTTTCTTGTTGTTGCTGATAGTGAGGTTCACCTCCAAACGGGCATGATGTGTGGCTCTGGGGTAAATCCATAGTTCTGTTTTCCCCTTTTAATATGTTTGTCTATGTATTTCCATAGACACCTGAAAGTTAAACAGGAAAAGTCTATGAAATTTAAACCTCTCCAGTACTAAAAAATTGTAGCATAAAATATTATAAACAAATAAGATATTAACGAGAATATTAAAGTAGAAGAAAACTACAGACAAACAATATTTGAGAATTTATAGAAATATCCGAAACCACAATAACTATGAAAATTCAAGAACATGGATAAAATTATAAACAATTTCAATTCTAAGAAACAACTTTGTTATATTTACAGCCAAAGATAAGCTGAAGTAATAACAGTAATAACAAAATAGTCTTACTAGCTCATTGTATTCATGACATGGCATAATAAAATATAAAGAATATTATTTTCATTTTGTACCAGACCCAAAGCATTCCACTCAAATACCAAAAACATATGAAAACCCACATTTCATCAAATTCTTGTTTGAACAAAAAATAAAATAGTAACTACAATAATCCAGTATTTAAAACATAACACTTCAACCCTAATATATACTGTATGATTCTTCAATAAGATAATCAATAGTCCAAGAATTGAAAGTTCAAAATCATCAGAAGCACTTTTCTAAATATCAATATTTTCTCCACAGAATAAAAACAAACAATTCTTAAATATTAATTAAAATCAACTGGTAATTGAAATTTGGAAAGAAATTTAGATAAACTACCAAATCCGAATTATTCATGTATTCTCGAGAAGTATATCCGCGTGCTTGGAGAGAGTGTCACTGTTGTATAAGAAACATAAATTTTGGGGGGGATTTGAGATCAATGATTTCTATATGATTATGTGAGTAATTTAATGTCAAACTTTCCTGATCTTTTTTTTCTCTAAATTAAACGCACGTTGGGAGAGAGAATAGTTGTCGTATAAAGAAAGAGGGTTTTGGGGATTAGAAATAAGTGATTTAGTAAGTAATTTTATGTTACCTTTTTATCTTCTTTTCTTTTTTAAATTAGGCGCGTCTGGAGAAAGAATCGATGTCGTATAAGGGAAAGGATTTTGGGGGATTTGAAATTAGTGATTTATATATGGAAGTTTTTAAGATACTGATGTGTGTATGATATTGGATTTTTTAATATGGTATGCTCCGCGTCAAGCCCATGAATACACCGTGCTTCCAAATCCTGCAAAAGTAAATTATTGTCAGAACTTAAGAGAAAGTGTAGGAAAGAAAACATAGAGTGTATGTAAATTGTCTATTAGGTTATTATATGTCATACATGGGGTTATTTATACTTGTAGGGCCGGCCCAAAGTATTTGGGATCCCTAGGCAAATTCTAAATTTGGGGACCTATGTTAACGGAAATAAATTTTATAATTATATGTTATGAATATAATTTCATAACAAGTGTACATCAATAAATTTAACTTTTTGTGTATTAAGATCAATGGATATAAGTAAAAGTTATTGTTATAATCTTATAACTATGGTACAAGAAGGGTCACATGATTGATATAATGCATAACAATCTAGATTGAAATTTAAACAAAGTTACTTGATATTTGGTCCATGATAAACCTTTGAAAACTAGTTTGGACTCCATTTGTTATACATATGACCATACCATCATACCAAGTTCGAACAACTCATGTCATTTTCATAGAACTCCATTGTATTTAAATCGAATCTAGCTCGACTAGATTACAATTATTTTTGGGCTTTGTTCATTTAAATATCAATATTTAAAACGATCTCAAGTTCAATAAGAAATAAAAGTATGCTTGAATAAATGATTGCACGACTCTATTTCACCCCGATTGCATCCTTAACTCTATTCAATAAGAAATAAAAGTTATACATTCACATATGAAAAAAAAAAGTTCTAGATCTATTTTAATGAGGAGGCATTTTTTAACCAATGTACAATAAATAAAATTAGAAAATTATATTATAAAGAGATTAAAGTATTCATTTTATTGATATTAAGAAAGAAAAAAAGTTAAAAAAACCAGTCGTTAAAAAAATCATTAAGAAATAAAATAGATTAAAAGAATAAAACAATTGAAAGGTGAAAAAAGTCAATGTTGGGTTTCGAAACCCAAACCTCCAATTCTTGTTTAGAGACTCGACCCAAGTGATAATTTAGTCAACCCAATAAATTATGAGACTATTCTTGCATAATAAGTTTGATACAAACAAGCCAAGGAGACCTAGCTAGTCGGTGAAGTTGAGGCCGTATGGTCAAGAGGTCGTGAGTTCGTGAGTTCGACTCCCACTATGTAAATATTTATCTAGTTTAATGGTAGCATTGGTAGTTAATTTATCTTTGTACTTTGCTAGTAACTGAAACATATTCAAATGAGAGTTATGACGTTATTGATATAATAATGTATGGGAAATTAGCAAAATTGGTCCCGTTATTACTTCCCGCTGCAAAAAGTTCCTTTAACTTTTCGGGCTAGCCAAAAAGTCTTGTAAGTAATATATTTTGGCAATATAGTCCTATTTCGGCCCGAATTGCCAATGTGCCAAGTCACCCGACCCTTGCTGACGTGGAAAATTAAACCCCTTGCTGATGGTCAGAAAAATTGCAAAATTGGTCCCGTAACTATTGCTTGATGGCAAAAAAGTCTTGTAATTTTTGGATTGGCAAAAAATCCAGTAACTAATATATTTTGACAATTAAGTCTTGTAACTAAGTTAATTTGGCAATTTAATCCTATTTTAGTCCAAATTGTGGTTTTTCCCACTGTGTCCACCAAATCACATACCCATTTCATGCAAAAAATTAACCCATACCTGACGAACACTAACTTAGCATTTAATTTAGCTTCACGGTAATATTGAAAGGTATTCGAATAGCACCAAAATTTACCAACATAACATTGAAATACTAGAACCAAACTAGAGTTATAAAATGAATTCTTATAAGGTGTTATCACACCATATTGCCAAAAATTATAACAAGGATCATAAAGTACAATAATCAATCTTCAACAACAAAATATTTTATTTTATTTTCTTAGAAAAAAATAATAATTTTTTTTCCAGATTATTGAATAACGATGACAAATGAACTACAATTAAGCTCAACATTTTGCTCAAAAGTAGTTACATGTAATCTCAAAATTAAATCAATAAATAATCTTAAGATGAAAATGAAGATTGTGTTAGAAAGTAATTGCATGTAATTTTAGTTACTGGACTTATTTGCCAAAATATACTAGTTACAAGATAGTTTGCCAGTCCGAAAAGTTATCGGTTTTTTTTGCTAGTAGTCATTAGTTACGGGACAAATTTTACAATTTTTTCAAGTCAGCAAAGGGTTAATTTTTCATATTGGCAAGGGACGGGTGACTTGACGAACATGTTTGCAATTCGGGCTAAAATAGGACAATATTGCCAAAATATATCAGCTACAAGACTTTCTTGCCAGCATGAAAAGTTACAGAATTTTTTCGCCAGCGAACAATAAATACGGAACCAATTTTACAATTTTCTCAATAATGTATTTACCGTCTAGGCAAAAAGTTTGATACAAATATATTATTAATCATCATAATGGTCTTTTCATATAACTGAAAGTTGATAGAATACATAGAAAACTAAACAAAAACAAAAGAAAAACAAATTAAGATATTACAGGGGAAGCAAGACATTTTTCTCTGCCCCTTCTTATTCATTTACCACTTACAACATTGCAAATTGATTAAATAATTTAAACAGAGTCCTATATTAATTAAATATAAATCAAACTTTATGGGGATAAAGTCTAATAGGCAGACCTTTAGCATGAATTGTTATTGGATTCACCACAATTTTCTCATCCGGATTAATTTCCTCAAACTTGATGAAGACAAGTATTGACAATCTTACATAATCTTTTCCAGGGTACCCTCTTGGGCCTCCACCAAATGAAACAAATGTATACAATATGGAGCGGGTCAGAATCCTTTGAATCTCGATAGATCAAATCTTTATGCTCTGAAAAGCATTTTGGGTTTTTATGTGTTGAATTTGTGTTCCAGTATATATGAACTTGCATACATCTCGTCATACAACATGTATAAATTGAACTTTTTGATGTTGTTGTGAATCTTGATTAATTATTTTCCATCTTTTTGTAATTGAGAATCCATTGTATATAAAATCAGTATCTGAAAGCACCATTAAGATAGGGGATGAGCCTCATGACTCATGAAGATGGAGGGCATGGTCCCCCCTGAAAAAATTATAGATGTATATTAATATATGCATTTGATAACAAAATGACTTTATGGTCTAGTGGCAAAGCATTCCTTCAACTCATTGAGGTTGCGAGTTTGAATCCCTCTGCTCTCATTATATTCATTTTATCATTTTATTACTATTAACTTGTCTTTGAACTCCTTTATTATTATTAAATTATCTTTTATTATTTCAGACTTTCTTGGCCCTAGTGGTTTTGTTCTTCCCAAATGTGTAGGAGGACTCAAGCTCAAGTCCAAAAATGCTCTAATAATTCTTTTTTTTTTCTTTTCGATGTTTATGGAATTCATTTTTTGAAGTATTATATAGTCAAACACACGAGTTAAGTTTATGATACGTTTGATGTATTTATGTCTAGCCTGAGCAACACTTATTTACTTATATCTAGTTTATTGCGTACTAAACTTTTTGGTATCGAGTGTTCAAGTTGTACTCTTAAAAAGAATTGTTAGTATATTTTTTTAACATTTTGTTAGATAAAATTATAGTATTAGTTTATCTTGGTTTAGTAATTGACATTTTATCAAAACTATTTCATCCAAACATCCAAAAATATCGAGTTTGTTACCCAAATTTTTTTGGCCCCAAAAATAAAGTGGTATAGCTCCGCCTCTGCCTGTAGAGGTGGAGACATGTTGCAAAAACTTCACAGGCCAAATTCCATGAGTATTTCATCTTTCAATTGTCCTCCAATTTCAATATTTCCCCTTGTGCATTTGAATTTGCAATTTCCATTTGTTCTAATTACCCAATAACATTTTGCAAAATAGACTATCAAAACTTTATTTTTTAATTTATGAAATTGCATTTTTTTGTCTAAATATTTGTAACAAAGGACTATCTTCGTAAAAAATAACCTAAAGTTAAAATTATTTGTCAACATAGAAATAGAACCTTAGTTCAAATTTTACTCATCGTGAATAACATTGACTGCACTAAACATGCATATCGTCCTTTTTTGATTTCACGAGTGAGTTAGTGCAACTATTTTTCATATTTTGCAGGAAAAATGACAATCACAATTCTACCATAAAATGCGAAAATCACCCCAATTCACCTAAAATATTGACACAATTATAGTCCTTATTAACTTTAAAAATCGACAATGATACCCTGTTAACTTTCAAAATTGACAATAATCCCTCTATTCAGTTACAAAATTAGGAGAGAGAAATAGAATAAAAGGACAAGGAAAGTAATTAGGAGAGAGACATAGAATAACCTCATGGTTTGTTTATTTGGTGTCAAATGGTATTAGGATAAAGTTAGGTATCAATAGGGGCACATAAATTTAATCAATGGGTAGTTTAATCCATGATGTGAAATGTTTTCACTTAATGTATTCGACACGCCTTAGAAATGATTAAGTCAAGTCTAAAATAAGAATACACTTCAAAAATAGCATTATCCTTATTTTTTTTTTGAGACAGTGAATACATATACAAGCTCAAGACTTCTATACAATAGCATTTTGTCATGTATGTATCTAACATGCAATTGTGATACATGACTACACTACATGTCTAAATATTTGTATACATCTAGAGGCTTCCACATTGCATATACATTGCCACACTTCTTATTGCTTTGACACATGTAGAGATATGTGTTAACTCCTTACACAACCTGGTGTAATGATATTGTATTGCCACCTTATAACTCGAAGTGTAAATTGCAATGGCGTCCACAAATTATGTATATTTCATAACACTCCCCTTGAATGCCCATTGCTTCTGGAATATGCTTGGTTAAAACATTGCCAAGAAAATTCTATTGGCAAAAAAATATGGACTAAGGAAAAAAAGTACATATCCATAAGAGGCTTATAAGTGTGTAACACTGCCTCGTTAAAACATTGCCAAGAAAAATTCATTGGAAAAAAAACTTGGACGAAGAAAAAAGAGTACAGTGTAAATAACATTAATTACATGCTCCCTCGATGTTGACATAAGATCCATATGTCGCCGCATTCAAATGTTGTGAACCATCATTCTGAATGATGTCGTTTGTAGAGCTTTAGTGAATAAATTAGCAAAATTGTTACATGACTGGATTTGATAAACGTGGGTGAAGAAAAACTTTGGTGATATGTGATTCGTTCTATCTCCTTTGATAAATCCATTTTTTATTTGGACAATACATGCGGCATTGTCGTCATATAGCAGTGTTGGAGCACTCTTTGTTGAAGGCAATCTACAACTTTCTCAAATACAACTTGCTTCGTGCAATGCCAAAATTTCAGCATGATTTGAAGAAGTGGATGTTAGAGTTTGTTTCACAGATTGTCGTGATATTGCAGCACCACCACAAGTAAATACATATTCACTTTGAGATGTACCTTTGTACGGATGAGAAAGATAACCGACATCAGCATAACCCACTACATGTGGGTCGGAATCTCTAGAGTAAAATAAGCCCAAATCAACCGTGCCACGACAATAGCGCAATATATGTTTAACTTCATTCCAGTATCTTCGTGTTTGTGCATAGCTATATATTACCAGCAAATTAACCGAGAAAGCTATATCTAGCCTCGTATAATTTGCAAGATACATTAAGGCTCCAATTGCCCTCAAATAAGGTACTTCAGGACTTAGCAATTCCTCATTTTACTCCAAAGGACGGAAACTATCTTTCTTTATATCCAAAGATCTGATCACCATGTGACTGCTTAACAGATGAGCTTTGTCCATATAGAATTTCTTCATAATCTTCTCTGTATATGTTGATTGATGGACAAAGATTCCAGTTGATAAATGTTCGTTCTGCAGGTCGAGATAAAACTTTGTTTTTTCAAGATTTTTCATCTCAAATTCTTTCATCAAATAGTTTGAGGTCTTTATGAGCTCTTCAGGAGTTCCCACAAGATTTAAAACGCCTACGTATACCTCAATATTGGAAAAATTATTCTCAAATCTTTTGATAAAAACACATGGACAAATTGGATTGCTTTCAAATCCTTCCTTTACGAGATAATCACTAAGCAGATTATACCACATTCAGCCTAACTGTTTTAATTCGTACAAAGATCGTTGCAATTCAATTGAATATAATCCATTAGACATTTGATTATGAGATCCTTCAAGGATTTTGAATCCTTCAAGAATTTTTATATAAATATCACAATCAAGTGATCCATATAAATATGCGGTAAGCACATCCATGAGACTCATGTCCAGTCCTTCAGAGACTGTAAAGCTAATAAAAAACCGCAACGTGATTACATTAACTACGGGGTATATGTTTCATCATAATTAATTCCAGGTCTTTGTGAGAAATCTTGTGCAACAAGCCGTGCCTTGTATCTCACAATCTCATTTTTCTCATTTTTCTCATTTTATTTCCGTAGAAATACTCATTTTTACCCGACCGTTTCCACGTCTTCGAGCGTGCGAACTATCAGTCCAAAAACTTCGCGATTTTCTAGCGAGTTTGATGCAGCCTAAGTAGCAGTAGTTAATATTCACGTGACACTGTTCTTGCTGCACTATTCACGTGGGTTACTATTCATGTGGAGGATATTTTTGGGTTTTTGTCATTTATTTATTATTGTTTAGATGGACAAGATTAGATTATAATCAATGGTCAAGATGTAGTCCTCTGTAGGGTTATGTAAATAGGCTTGTAGCCTCAAGAAACCTAGTATTTTAGACAATTATTATTTTTACTTTGAATATTATATTCCCCTTCTAGGGTTTATTTATCTTAGGTATTTCTTGGTTAATTTCAACCTTGAAATTGTTCTTCTTGGTTTCATTCCCACTTTGTTTATGTTCTCCGTCACCCACTGCGTTAGTTGGTATCAAAGCAACATTTTTTACGTGGTTAATTCCAATCAATGATGCCTCGAAAGAAAGGAAGAGGTCGTGGTGCAGCTGCTGAAGTTTTTGTCACTGATGAACAACAAAACAATGGAGAAATACAAGAGTTAAGAAGGCAAGTTGAAGTCTTAACCCAGCACCTTGGGCAACTTGAACCCATGATGAGGATGAGGATGATGATGAGTTGGAAGAAGATATTGTTGAGAATCAGTTTCATGGTCGTACACAACGATATGTGCCCTATTAACCCAGAGGAATTCATTGATTGGTTGGCTGCAGTAGAAAGAATTTTTTATTTCAAAGATGTCCCATAAAACAAAAAGGTAAAATTAGTAGCTTTGAGATTGACAGGGCGTGCATCTGCTTGGTGGGATCAACTCAATTTAACACGTCAAATAAGGGATAAGTCGAAAATTTCTGATTGGGAGAAAATGAAGAAGAAGCTTCGCGAAAATTTCCCACCTTTCAATTTTGTCCAGACTATGTATCAAAGGTTACAAAACCTTCGACAGGGCAACAAAACTGTTAATGAGTATACAAAGGAGTTTTATCAATTAATAGCACGCAATGACTTATCTGAAAGCGAGGAGCGGTTAGTGGCAAGATATATCGGAGGGCTTAAGATATCTATTCAAGATGCATTGGTACTTCACAATTTTTGGACTATTTCAGAAGCACACCAACATGCTTTAGTTGCAGAAAATAATAAATTAGAGGGAATAACAGGGCTGGAAATAGTCGGGAATTTCCGACCAAATTTGCAGCGCAAAATCAACAAGTTTCAGAGAGAAATTTTAGCAACCGCGAGGCACGAACAGATTTCCCGAGAAATTTTCCGACAAGCCGACCAAATACGACTGGACCAGTTAATAAAACCCAAGCTGGTAAATTAAGTGCTCGTTGTTATAAATGTGCGATCCAAATCACAAATCCGCAGAGTGTAGAAAAATAATAACAGAGAAGGGAATAACTTAATGGATAATGATAATTCGGAAGGAGAAGAAACTGAACCAGTATATGATGAAAGTTTTGAAGATGATGAAGTTGATATGGTGTTTGGTGATGTTTGAGAGTCTTTAGTGATGCGAAGAAGTCTTCTCGCTCCAAAGCAGGACTCACTAGATGATTGGCTTCGTACTAATATTTTTCTTTCACAATTGGGGGAAAAGTGTGTAAGCTTATTATTGATAGTGGAAGTTGTGAGAACATCATCTCGGAGCCAGCCGTAACCAAGCTGAATTTAACTGTGAAGCCACATCCTTTACCGTATAAGTTAGCTTGGTTCAAGAAAGGGAATGAGGTACCTATTACTAAGCAATCTTGGTTTCATTTTCAATAGGTTATAAGTATTTTGATAAAGTGTTTTGCCATATGTTATACATTATACACAGATAATCATAAGATTATTTTATTCCAACTAAAGATGGTGTTGTTGTAAACCAAAAAACATTAGAATCGGTTAACTTTCTTTCTATGGCTGAATTTACTGAAGAGTTTGAAGAGTCTGGTGTTGCATTTACGTTGGTAGGAAAGGAAGTATCGTCACCTACTGCTATACCTCATGAAGTTCAACCTCTTCTTGATGAGTTTTGTGACGTTTTGCCTAATGAGTTTCCCCCCCGCATTACCTCCAGTGAGAGATGTACAACACCGTATTGCTTTGATTCCAGGTGCAAGTATGCCAAATAAAGCTCCTTATCGAATGAGTCCACAACAACAAGAGAAATTGAACAAACAAGTGGATGATTTACTTGACAAAGGTCACATTCGCGAGAGCATGAGCCCTTGGGCAGTTCCAACATTGTTAGTTCCGAAGAAAGATGGAAGTTGGCACATTTGTGTAGATAGTATGGTAATCAACAAAATCACAATCAAGTACAGATTCCCAATTCCTCGACTTGATGACATGTTGGATCAGTTATCAGCAACAAAGATTTTTTCAAAGATTGATTTAAGGAGTGGTTATCATCAGATTCGTATTCGCTCAGGTGATGAGTGGAGAACAACATTTAAGACGAGAGATGAGTTGTGCGAATGGTTAGTAATACCGTTTGGTTTATCTAATGCTCAGAGTACATTCATGAGAGTGATGAATCATGTTTGAAGCCAATTATTGGAAAATTGGTGGTGGTTTATTTTGACGATATTCTTATATATAGTCAGTCTACCGAGCTACACAAAGATCATCTATGACAGGTATTGATATCTTTGAGGCAAGAGAAACTTTACATTAACCTAAAAAAATGCTCATTTATGACAAATACAATTATCTTTTTGGGTTATAAAGTTTCTTTTGATGGTCTTAAGGCTGATGCATCAAAAGTGCAAGCAATTGTTGGTTGGCCACAACCATTAAGTGTGCATGATGTTCGGAGTTTCATGGGTTGTCATCATTTTATCGACGTTTTATCCACAATTTCAGCACTACTGCAACCCCTATTAATGAGTGTATGAAGAAGGGAGTTTTTAAGTGGACTCCAAAATCAGATGATAGCTTTAATTTGCTAAAGAAGAAGCTGTCACAAGCACCTATTTTAGCACTGCCATATTTTGAGAAAATTTTTGAGGTAGATTGGGATGCCTCTCGTGTTGGGATTGGAGCCGTTTTGAGTCAAGAAGGAAAACCAATTGCGTAATTCGGTGAAAAGTTAACTGGTGCCAGATTACGCTACTCAACATATGATATTGAGTTCTTTGCGATTGTTCAAACATTGAGGCATTGGTGGCACTATCTCATTCATCGCGAATTTATTCTCTTTTCTGATCATGAAGCCTTAAAGTATCTTAACTCGCAGAAAAATCTGAATTTGATTTTTAGATAAACCCATATTAAAAATTTGATTTTTAGATAAACCCATATTAAAAAATCAAACAAAAACTGAGACTTAAGTCTCTTTTTACTCCAAAGTCAAACCTCTAAAACCCCTCAAGTTTTAAAACATTCTAAAGACACCACCGTAGTTTTGAAAATGTAAGAAAATCGACTTTCTTGCAAAAATAATTCAAAATCCAAACATCTAAGCAATATTTAAATATATTTAAGCAAACTTTCACTATAAGGCTGAAATTAAAAACAAGTTTTAATAACCAAACTAACAAGGATAAACAAAAAGTTCTTTAATCATAAATTTTCTTCGGAAAAAATTACAAATTTTCAATCTTAAAACCAAAGTGAACGAAGCACTACTTCAAATCAATTCATTAAGAGTTTATAAGAGTAACTACGTAAAAACAACGACAAAACAACACCTTTGCCCCTCTTATTTTCAGATTTACAAAAATGACCCAAAAGTTTCAAAAACTCCCTTTTTGCAAAAACTCGGAGCAAACTTTAAAACAAATAATTTTTCAAGTAAACTCATACCAAATATCAAACAAAAAATGAGATTTGAAGTTCATTTTTACTCCAAGAATCGCAGGTCTAAATCCTTCTCCTTTTAAAAACACCCCCAAAGTTTTGAAAATTAAAAACATCGACTTTCTTACAAAAATAAATCAAGATCCAAACATATAAGCAACATTTAATCAAAACCCAAGTAAAACCACATTAAATATCTAATATTAGATATAAATTTAACAACTTTTTCACACAAACTATAATGGATAAAAAGTTCTTCAATATTCAAGTTTTGTTCTATTTTATACTATAATAACTTAAATCTATTACTCTTTATAATGCATGTATATTTTTCTCCATTTTTCTTTCTTTAAAGAACACTTTAAAAGAGAACAAAATAAAATCCAATCAATTAAAATCTGTCTTGGCCGCTTAGACAACTACACCAATTAAGGCCCATTCTAAGGTCACCAAAACTGGGCCAAAATGGCTTTGGATAGGTTTCACTCGAACCAAGTTTCGGCCCAGGTTAAAATCTGCCCAACCACGCTTGAGACCTACAAAGCTATTGATTTGACATTTGACACCTACTTTTCATACTAAAAACTTGTTGACTTGATACCTACTATCTATTTTTCTCCCCACTAACCAAACCCCAATTCAAATCAAATCTCAAATTTTCAAATCTATTAACTACTCCATCATCCGTCTTATTATTTTTGTTTCCTTCACAAAGTTTAGAAAGAGTTAAGAAAGTAAAAACTTTTAAATATCTTTACATTTTGCCCTCAAAAGCAGTTGTTGAGAAATAGTGATGTCAAATCATTACTTTATGTGAGAGGGTATTTTTTATTCATTTAAGAAAATGGAATTTTGTTTTGAAACATCCCTTAAAGAAAATAGGAGCAAAAAAGATGGGGCAGAGGGAGCATTATTTTTTAAGTATTTTACCATCTCAATTTTCATTAAAAATAGTCCAAATTGAGTTTCTCAAGTTTAACCGAAAGCCTCGAAATGAAATTTTGAGATCAAACTGGGACCGAACACAACCAAAACTTATTCATAATATATAGCCAACACCCCCCCCCCCCCCCCTTCCTCTTATAAGTAGCCCTCAAAGTCATGTCGCTTAGTGTAAGTCTGAGAATTATGATGGCCAAATAGATGGGTTGAACTCAGGTAGATGATTACTTTAAGTGGCCAAGACAACTTTAAGTAGTTTTATGTTTATAAACCTTAATCTATTGATTGTTTATTTCAAATCCTCAACTTTGTTACCCTACTCCATTATAAATGCAACATTCTTGTACTCATTTTTCAAGAAAACAACAACTCAATCAAATTATATACTTTAATTGACATGCGAGGCAAAAAGGGAAAACTCTTATTTTCTTATCCTTCACAAGAAAATAAATATTTGCATATCTAATAGTTATGCGAAAATCAACTTTAAACATGGCCATTGCACTCAATGTTCAATCATTCCAAAATCTGACATGTATGGTATATTATCAAGGAACTATAACTTGACCTTATAAACTCATTTATCTCATTTTAATGTTTTAATTAAAATATTTAAAGAATATTTGAACATAAATCTCATGCATATAGATCGTTGGTCAATAGCACAAATTTTTTGCAAAAAATGGTGGAGTTCATGGGCTAGCCCCGTCAGACCCTAAGCCTATTAGGGCCAAAGTTGTACTCTTAAGTTATGTGCTTGATGTGGGCTAAGTTCATTTGGTTTTACTCAAAACCTCTTATGTGCAAATAATCTACATTCAATAAAATTATTAAAACCTGATAAATATCTTCACGAGTAAAGTAGTAGAAATTCTAGCTAATGGTTCATAGAGGATATCGAAATCCAATTGAAGATTACCGATACAAATCTAAGAAATACTCACGGATTATGACGTGATGCAAAACCAACATGAGCCTCGAACATTGACGGGCTAACATGTTCATAACAATAAGAATGTAACTCAAGCTATTTTACACTATATTGAACCATTTTGAAATTTCGAAATAACACTATCGACCAAAGTACCACTTTATTGCAGCACGAGCAGAAGATACCAGAACCTTCCTTGTGACCTTCGAGCTTTTTCTACTCAATAACAAGAATTCAAGATAGGGTTAAAAATCTTCCAAAGAAAAGCTAGCTTCATTTTCAAACTACTTTTGCCTAATCCATAACAACTATGAAAAAAATTAGTTCATGTAGGATAAAACTGAAAAAAATTAATGAGATGATGGATATACCTTTTTATCAACAATATATGAAAGATAACTGCCGTCAGGAAGCTTATTTTTCTCAAATACTAATTTGTGCATTCTCGATTAATCCCTGGAAAATGTACACAAAAATAGTCAATAACATGATATAAACATATATAAGGATAACATGTCATATATGTAGATGATCTACATGTATGAAATTATAGATTATTCTTAATAAAATATACAAAAAAATCAAAATACTTTTTTGTAAGCTGCCCATGTGTTTTCTCTTGAGGTTTACTAATAGAAGACATTTGAGCACTTCCTGGAGTCCTTATTTCAGAGTGACTATTTGAGGCCATTGAAATAGATGAAACAACTGTTTCATACCTATAAAATTGAAAATCAACAAGTAAATAGCTTGCCCGTGTGAAGAAGACGATAGAACCATATATATGCATCGATGCATGAATCTTCCAATTTCATTTTTCACAAATATATTATCTTACTTCATTGGCTAATTCCTAATATTGTCTTGGCCTTCTGAATATTAACCAAATACAACTTTCATTAAATTAGAAGTATATTAGTGGAATAAAACTTTTGAAGTTTGAGCTAAAACCTCAACTAGGTGCAAAATATGTGCGATGTTTATGCAATGCTAGTAAGTATAACATAAATATGCACTAAATCGAACATGCAATCTTTATGCTAATTTTCAGGGCAATTAGAATCACCTTGGAGTGGTATAACTGACGTGAGAATCACTGATTTCAGCCTCCTTAGGTACATCACATGAGTCACTAAGAAGGATCGATTTGGCAACACCAGCTTCAGGAATTAAACCTAAAGACATAAAAAAAAGAATGTATTATATGAAAGTGAAATGTATAATATTAAAGAAATGATGAAAACTACCTTTGCAATTATAATAAACTGATGTAGTTCTAGAATCTGAACGTCCAATGGCATTTAAGATCGTCAGTTCAAGTAAACTAGAATGAACAATCTTGCACGCGTTCAACACGTCTCTGAGGCTATTTCCGTTCTCCAAATATATGTATTCAGATGGGCGTTTATTTTTACTATGAGCATGCAATTCAAATTTAATTGGGGTAACATCCTAAGATCATCAACACGAAACATTTAGAACATCAAAATCACTCAAATCAATTCATAATTACTTAGTTCTGAGACCCCTTACTAGTACTCCCTTGCATAAATTACACGAACACAATATCCCAGGGCTCTTTATTACTCCTTGAAGTTCTTGTTGACCTCTAAGCTAAAATGTTTATAAAGAGAATAAGAATTAATAACAAAATACGAAAACTAGATCAAACTAGGTATTAAGTATTTCACCTTATAAAAGACACGTAGA
The DNA here is from genome assembly GCA_030819805.1 of Penstemon newberryi var. newberryi. NCBI lineage: Eukaryota > Viridiplantae > Streptophyta > Magnoliopsida > Lamiales > Plantaginaceae > Penstemon > Penstemon newberryi. Next base: position 31,520,550 of record JAUALY010000006.1, on the reverse strand, counting down.
CCCTCAAGCAACCTCGAGCACAGAAGATCCTTCAGCTTTGTTGGAACCTTTGGTTTTGAGGTATCTGTTTCTAAATTCGATAGATTAAGCGAGGAATATCCTAAATTCATCTCTTGTAGTTTTCGAGCTGGTCGTGTCTATCACAATTTCATCTCCTTCACCAATTCCTACATCCACCGCACATCTCTCTAAATTTTCCTTGTTACATAAGGTCTCAGTGTCATCCATATTCTTCTCATCTTTCCCTCGCCTTTTTGTGTCATTTGCAATTGTCTTTGTGCAAAACCCCTTTAACTGTTTTTCAAAACCTCTTATGGCATTGTCTTTGCTGGAACCAGAAACAACTTGAGACCTGGTCGCTCTCCTTTTGTACCATGGTAGCCCGTCCATCTCTGAATGAGCCTTCATCGTCATAGAAAACTCTCTTTTCATCCCAACCTGAATTGTTTATCCAATAATTCCGCCAGAGCCAATGTCCTCCAACACAATTAAACAAATTTACGTAACGACAAAACTTTCAGTTTCTATTCATATTTAAAGTTTCAATATTCATTAACTCAGTGTGTGTGTGTGTGTGTGCGTGTATTTATTGCTTACAACTTACGTATAGAAAAATAGAACCACATAAATTTAAAACTTGAACGATAGATATATTGCTTACTTGTTGATTTTGGAGGTCCTGAATGTTGATGTGATCCATAAGTATAGCTGTAAAATAAGATTTAGTTCACTGTTATTCTCAAATCATGCCTCGCAAGACTAGAAAAATGTAGATAGATAACATGTATGATGTTTAGAAAGATATATACTTTTTGCCAATTAACCTAAAATTGTGGTAGGGAGTGCAATTGACATATAAATACCTCTTCCCGCTCATTTTGTGCACTAAATCTCCTTACACGCATAAAAGGTTGCCGAATAAATTATAATCGGGAATCAAAGATTATTTTTAGAGTCGAATATTCCTATATACACAAATCAATATCAGAAATCCATCCATTCTTACATTTAGGAAAAAGAAAGGGTAAATGGCCATCTAAAAAGACATAAGTAAAAGAAGTATTTATGCATGTGATTCACAAATTAGACAAGCTTTCCATTAGCAAAAAATATGCTTCAAAATAGCACAATCATATAAATGTATGAAGTTAATATTTAGCTGAATAATATTCCTATCCCAATTTATATAATATGTGTGGTTGTGTGCAATTTACCCCGGTTCTGAATGAATGGAACTATGTTTAAATAAAATGGGCATTAGCATCTTGAAATCTTATGAATCCATATATGAGAAATAACCAAAATCAAACTCCATGTCACATCAAGTGGTTAAACCAGTGACTTCTGTATGGTGAAGTCCTCATTAAAAGTCTAATCAATCTACAAAATCAAATTGCTCTTACTCAGTAAAAGGTTAAGTATTGGAGCCTAGCTCTCCAAGAGGTGCATAATAACCATCATTCATACTAACCTACAAGGACGTACACAATGAGTTTCTAAATTTACTTTTGCTTTATATATATAATTATAATGGGCTTCAGGTTCAAGGTGACAGTGCAAGCTCTCCTAGATTACATGCTTACCTCTTATTGACTTTGTCTAAAGTATTAAGTTTTTCTAATATGGTCATACCTCTTATTGACTTTGTCCTAAGTATTTAGTTTTCCTAGTATGGTATGACCATAATACTATCAATGTCATACCCAAATGTCAACAATATAATTATTTGTTCAATCATGACCTTGACAACCACAAAGGCTCACGGGGAAGGCTAACTTTTTTTTTTTAAAACAAAACATCACTTGTTTAAATGAAAAGTACAAGTGGAAGTGCAGAGCTTGCACAATAAGTATAAAACAACAAAGAATATGAGAGGTTGCAAGGCTAACTTTTTAATTTAAATAACAAAACGCATCCAAAAAAATCTAAACATAATATTTGTGATGAATCTATGCCCCCAAGATTTTAAATAACTAAAGGAATATCATATAAAACTGTAGACGATAATAGAAAATAGTTTTTGAATATTAAAATCTTTAGAACCAATAAAGTCTAATCCCTACCAAATTATATAGTCTATCCTCTAAATTAATGGAAAATCAAAACTAAATCATTTCTAACTAAATAAAACATATTAGAGAAATTCCAGAAAGAAAAAAGTGGATTATAATCAAACCTCCAAAAGCCTCTCCCAAGAGTTCTTAAAATCTAATTATCCCTATCATCAATCAAAACCAAAACAATATGGCTAGATCAACCTGCTAAAAAATTAAGAACTCACTATCTCATAGAATTATTTGGCTCAACTTTTATATCTAAACAAAAGAAGTATAGCATGTTTTGATTGTTTTCTTTTTCTATCGAAGTTAACCTTCTCTTCAGAAGTTGTATCACGCCCCAAACTGAACCATGTGACGGCAATGCCACCTCCGGGATTACAGCATCATGCATGCACAAATTGAGATACATAAACAAGCTCCCTAAGTATTGAATAATGAGACTATAACTTCAAAACCTCTTATATAAATAAAATCAACAAAATATTCAAGGGATAGATCGAAAAATACTATAAGTGATTCAACGATAACCTAATACTTGAAAGTGCGAATAATTTCATAAGGAAAACAAATTGCCCTATATCTGAACGATATTACAAGTGCTATGTAATTGTTATTATTATAACATAATGATGGTATTAATTATGTGCTTGACTCTGGAGAGAGTTTCAAATGTTCAATTCACGTCTTGCTTGTGTTTCTCATGAGATTTAAGCATATTATAGAGATTAAAGGTAAAGGTCAAAATAATCAATTTCGAAGAAGTAATGCACAGAGCAAGCTATCAAGATTACACGCTCACACTTAATTCACTAATATAAAATGTGGCATGGGATGTCGGCCCAACAAAGGATAAACAATAAACTAACTACTTTATAATTCCAACATCCATTTTGGGGCTTAAAATATGTAAACACAATGTGCATACTAATCTAAGAGCTTCCGAAAACAACGAAATCAATAAGCCAGGATCTACATAAATCACTGTTGGGGCTCAAAAAATGCACGGGGAATGCACATGCTAATCCAAGAGCTTCAAAAAACATAACATATACAAAAAATGATAAACACTGGGCGTACACAAAATGAATAAATGTCCTTTTTTTGAGTATGTTGATCCTATTTTATAAAAATAACTCATTTCCTTAGTTATGACTAATAAGCCCTTCATACAATCACAACAAACTCAATTTCTACATTTGGAGAGGTCCACTCTAACTAAAAAACTCCCCTTCTCATGTCAACTTTGTCTCCCCATTGTTAAGTTAATAAATATATAATTTTGATTCCACTAACTTTGAAACTATAATCTAATAAAATCAGAGGGAGAAAACTAGATAAAATATCTATCCACTGCAACTTTGTGATAAGTTTAATGACTATATGTGCTTCTAACTTTAACCCCTCGTTATACACAAAGGCAATTAGTTCTCCAAGGGAATTCCCAAATATGTGCATCTCAAAGATTTCTAACTATTTCTTTTTCTATCAAAGGGACTTTAAACAAATATTCAATACACTGAGATCTCTACCCAAATACAAATGTTATTATAATATTGTTAGGTTCAACAACAATAATTTTTTTTTTACATAAACAACACCTCATCAATATGTATATGAATGCAATCTACCCTTGTTAAGCTAATCATATGTTAGGAAAATCCATGAAGCAATCACAACCAATTAATGTGATGCAATTAATTCATAAACCTAACGATAAATCTTTACTCAATTTGAAGCATATGTATATAGCAGGAGTAGAAATAATTTCGAAGTTCCTCCCAAATATATTCCTATACACAATTTTTTTTTCACTTGATACACAAAATTCGCTCTTATAAGCACACCTTAATCGATTTCAAAATAAGCAAACTATATAGATCTTAATAAATAAACACTTAAAGTGTGTTAGTAAAGAAATCTTACCGCAAAATGAGAATATGATATTAATTTTCAGTCGGCAGCAACTGATTGGAGATTTCTAAAGAATGAAATCAGTGGATCACGCCGCTGAGTAGGCTAGGGTTCGAGGGACTCGAATGTATATTTAGTGAAAATTTTTGATCTCGTAAAAATAAATTGAAAAGTTTAATTGACGTCTTTTTCTTTCCATTGATAATGTTATATAGCAAAAAAAAAAAAAAAATAAATAAAAAAGTAACGAATTATAAAAATGTGGAATATGTAATCGTAGGAATTGATTTTTTACTTACCCTATTAATTTACTTTAATCGGCGAAAATCTGAAAAGTTAGTCTTATATAATTAATTATTTTTCATAAATTTAATAGCTAAACTCAAAATTAGTAAACCCGCAATCAACCTACGTAAAATGTTATAAATGCAAATTTTATTTCTTATATCTACTAAATCAATCCAAGTTCACCAAATCAAACTCTTAGCAATGTATATTTTTGAATCTATTAATGCACGACTATAAAAAAAAATATTGTTTAGTCCAAAAGGAATTCAAAAGTCACAACAATGAGCAAGTTCTTTTAAAAACATTAAAAGGTATTAGAATACTTAAGAACTTGAAAAAAATATAAGTAGAACAGAACAAGTACTACCTACATAAAATTCAAAGACTCAGGATACTTTAGTTATCTAGCAGTTATTTCCTTCGGAAATGCTTAATATATAAATTATTCGATATAGTAATGGAACTTGGATCAGCCGCATAATGCATCCCCCTTTTATTTCAGAAATTGATTTTAGAATGCAAGTACTACCCTCATATTTTCACCTCCTGCCTCTACAAAAGCCCCAACCTTTTCAAGCACTAATTTTACTACTTTTGACTCTATTATAATAAAAGTCTTTGGCATCCATATAATTACAAAACTATCCTTACCATAATTTTCCATCATCCGTCAAAGTCCTACATAAAAGGTTCATTTTTCCCCCTTCCCTTATAAAATTAGAATTCTAATGCTCTTACGATAAATATTGGCCCATTAAATAATAATTCTAAAACATTAAAGCACTAAACATAGTTGTAACACTAATAATTTATGGATCAAAAGCCTAACAATCATATTTTAAAGTTTTAGTTCATAAAAAATAATAGGGTACTACAAATAATCTCTCATATAAGGTAATAGTTTGACACCGATACTTCACAACCATTGCTTTTAGGGCAATATTGTAAAAACATTTAAAATTTAATACTTCTACTATTTAAATTCTTGACTAAAAATGGTCACCAAAAGTAAAGGAAGCAAAAATAAAGGGACAGAGGGAATATAATAAATGCGGATATGTACTAAAAATATTAATTATTTACATTTACACTATATAATTTAGAGTCTAACTCAAAATCAAAGAAAATTTGAAGAAATCATGTGTAATAATAAAAAAAACCCAAATTTGATCGAACACTAATCGTTCCATGTATGGCCTATCGATATTATTCTTCCCGTGCGGGTCACCAGAAAAACTTAGCGAGGCTATAGAGTTGCAAGAATTTTGGCCTTCAGAGCTATGGGAGGTGATAGAAGGGTAAAACTTGGTGCCGAACAAATCAAAGGGGCTATGAGTTCCTAGAATTATGACGTCAAAGCTATTGGAGGATGGAAAATGAGGAAGAGAAAATTTTGTAAGAATTGCGTTAAAACCTATGAGAAGATGAATCTGGTAATTTTGAAGATTTTTCTCTCAAAATTATCAAAGATTCTCCCAAAATATGAGTAGAGGTGTTTAATGGATTAAAATGCCTTCTTTTCACTATTTTGCCCTTAATTATTTTTTATAAAAATGGCCTAAAAGAACATGTTATGTGAGATTTTCTCTCTCAAACGTTTTTTTAGTGTGAGGAGGCCAAAAAGAACAAGGTTTTAATATTTATTGTCTCTAGCATGCTCTCTCATAAGCAAAAATATTTTTGGAAGCTTATTAAATGACCACCTCTTCTAAAATCTTAATTTGTTAGGAAGAGACATTTACTAGTACTTCACAACTAACTTGCCCCCTCACGTGCGGCATGTGGGCTAGTATTCTTTTATTCAAACCTAACATTTGGACCTCTTTTCGTAAATAGGTGGTTTGACCACCATGACCTCTTCTTGTTTTGCTTTTGATACCATATTGAATGAACACCTCATCTAATATTAGACACATTTTACAAAACTTACCATGTTAAACTCTTTTTTGTAAATGAGGGACATGGATATTCAAGCCTAAAATCTCTTTTTGTTAGTCTCTAATATTGTATTGGTTGATCAATCCATCTAAAGCTTAAAATGTGGACAAGGCGAGACATATGATATTTATTGTCTCTAACAGGATAGCATATTTGCTACAAATCAAATGATTATAAGATTGACTATAGAGTATAGATTCCTCAGTGCACACATATCAATTCACACGAAGAATTTATACAGATGCCATGCCATGTTATTCTCAAAATAGTGCCAATTAATAAAAACAAAATAAAATTTCTAAAATACCCACATGCATAATCAGATAACCAATGATGATTTACAATATAAATCCCTAAGAAACATCAACCCATGTGTGTTTACGTATTTTTGAGTTTATACATGTGTGGTTGTGTGTTGCAGTGCATGGCATATGCATTCATGTGTGTGTTTTAGTGCAAGAATTTTATCATGATATTATTATATGTTTTTTCCTTAAAAAGTGATATAAGCTTAATGTGGAACTATGAAGAGAGACTAATTAAAATTTTGGTGTGGTGACAATAACAGAAATTAGATCGGATGGATGCCATTGTTTTTGTTTTAGCAGCATTCCACTTAATATTTTAAAATACTTTCGTTATTTCTTAGCTGCTGCCCAGTAGGTACATGACAGTAATCAAAAGTCCAAACCAACTCCTCTTCTTTGTAATTTCCAAACTTTCAATTATGGAGAGAAAAATTTGCATTACAAATGTGTCATTATGTTTGAGGTCAACGCTATTAAAGAGCATAACAATTTCAATTTTAACTCTCATCCTAAAACTTTCAATCTAACTAATGAAGGTTATGTGGACAGAGGAGAGTTTATTTAAATCTCCTACAATTTTCTCTCTTTCTAAGGTTGAATACCAGAAGTATTGCACTGTTGATTTTACTATCATGAACCCACATTCTAGTAATTACACATGTAATTTGTCATTGTCTAAGTTCGGAGAAGTTTAAGGATTCAAAAGAATTATTTGAACCATCCATTCATAATATAAGCAAGAACATGATAGTGTAAACAAATTATGCAACTTATCATAACACTATACGTTTCAATCTTTGTGTTTCAAATAGTAGACATCTTGATCTTATTACTCTTGAATAATTTTTTAAAGAAATTTTGCATTATTTTATAAAATTACAATGAATTGGTAGTAGATTTGGGGTTATGAGATATTCAAAAAAAGATCAAGAAGAAATTTACCTTGACATTTTTCTAGTTATTTAGGGAAATTAGGAAAACCAGCATTGAAACCTCACCTAGCAATCATGTTTTGTTGAGCTTTTTTTTCTTGTTGCTGCTGATAGTGAGGTTCACCTCCAAAAGGGCATGATGTGTGGCTCTGGGGTAAATCCATAGTTCTGTTTTTCCCTTTTAATATGTCTGTCTATGTATTTCCACAGGAAAAGTCTATGAAATTTAAACCTCTCCAGTACTTGATAATTGTAGCATAAAATATTATAAACAAATAAGATATTAACGAGAATATTAAAGTAGAAGAAAACTACAGACAAACAATATTTGAGAATTTATAGAAATATCCGAAACCACAATAACTATGAAAATTCAAGAACATGGATAAAATTATAAACAATTTCAATTCTAAGAAATAACTTTGTTATATTTACAGCCAAAGATAAGCTGAAGTAATAACAGTAATAACAAAATAGTCTTACTAGCTCATTGTATTCATGACATGGCATAATAAAATATAAAGAATATTATTTTCATTTTGTACCAGACCCAAAGCATTCCACTCAAATACCAAAAACATATGAAAACCCACATTTCATCAAATTCTTGTTTGAACAAAAAATAAAATAGTAACTACAATAATCCAGTATTTAAAACATAACACTTCAACCCTAATATATACTGTATGATTCTTCAATAAGATAATCAATAGTCCAAGAATTGAAAGTTCAAAATCATCAGAAGCACTTTTCTAAATATCAATATTTTCTCCACAGAATAAAAACAAACAATTCTTAAATATTAATTAAAATCAACTGGTAATTGAAATTTGGAAAGAAATTTAGATAAACTACCAAATCCGAATTATTCATGTATTCTCGAGAAGTATATCCACGTGCTTGGAGAGAGTGTCACTTTTGTATAAGAAAGAGAAATTTTGGGAGGGATTTGAGATCAATGATTTCTATATGATTATGTGAGTAATTTAATGTCAAACTTTCCTGATCTTGTTTTTTTTCTAAATTAAACGCACGTTGGGAGAGAGAATAGTTGTCGTATAAAGAAAGAGGGTTCTGGGGATTAGAAATAAGTGATTTATGTAAGTAATTTTATGTTACCTTTTTATCTTCTTTTCTTTTTTAAATTAGGCGCGTCTGGAGAAAGAATCGATGTCGTATAAGGGAAAGGATTTCGGGGGATTTGAAATTAGTGATTTATATATGGAAGTTTTTAAGATACTGATGTGGGTATGATATTTGATTTTTTAATATGGTATGCTCCGCGTCAAGCCCATGAATACACCGTGCTTCCAAATCCTGCAAAAGTAAATTATTGTCAGAACTTAAGAGAAAGTGTAGGAAAGAAAACATAGAGTGTATGTAAATTGTCTATTAGGTTATATGTCATACATGGGGTTATTTATACTTGTAGGGCCGGCCCAAAGTATTTGGGATCCCTAGGCAAATTCTAAATTTTGGGTATAATTATATGTTATGAATATAATTTCATAACAAGTGTACATCAATAAATTTAACTTTTTATGTATTAAGATCAATGGCTATAAGTAAAAGTTATTGTTATACTCTTATAACTATGGTACAAGAAGGGTCACATGATTGATATAATGCATAACAATCTAGACTGAAATTTAAAACGTTACTTGATATTTGGTCCATGATAAACCTTTGAAAACTAGTTTGGACTCCATTTGTTATACATATGACCATACCATCATACCAAGTTCGAACAACTCATATCATTTTCATAGAACTCCATTGTATTTAAATCGAATCTAGCTCGACTAGATTACAATTATTTTTTGGCTTTGTTCATTTAAATATCAATATTTAAAACGATCTCAAGTTCAATAAGAAATAAAAGTATGCTTGAATAAATGATTGCACGACTCTATTTCACCCCGATTGCATCTTTAACTCTATTCAATAAGAAATAAAAGTTATACATTCACATATGAAAAAAAAAGGTTCTAGATCTATTTTAATGAGGAGGCATTTTTTAACCAATGTACAATAAATAAAATTAGAAAATTATATTATAAAGAGATTAAAGTATTCATTTTATTGATATTAAGAAAGAAAAAAAGTTAAAAAAACCAGTCGTTACAAAAATCATTAAGAAATAAAATAGATTAAAAGAATAAAACAATTGAAAGGTGAAAAAAGTCATTGTTGGGTTTCGAAACCCAAACCTCCAATTCTTGTTTAGAGACTCGACCCAAGTGATAATTTAGTCAACCCAATAAATTATGAGCCTATTCTTGCATAATAATTTTGATACAAACAAGCCAAGGAGACCTAGCTAGTCGGTGAAGTTGAGGCCGTATGGTCAAGAGGTCGTGAGTTCGACTCCCACTATGTAAATATTTATCTAGTTTAATGGTAGCATTGGTAGTTAATTTATCTTTGTACTTTGCTAGTAACTGAAACATATTCAAATGAGAGTTATGACGTTATTGATATAATAATGTATGGGAAATTAGCAAAATTGGTCCCGTTATTACTTCCCGCTGCAAAAAGTTCCTTTAACTTTTCGGGCTAGCCAAAAAGTCTTGTAAGTAATATATTTTGGCAATATAGTCCTATTTTGGCCCGAATTGCCAATGTGCCAAGTCACCCGCCCTTTGCTGACGTGGAAAATTAAACCCCTTGCTGATGGTCAGAAAAATTGCAAAATTGGTCCCGTAACTATTGCTTGATGGCAAAAAAGTCTTGTAATTTTTGGATTGGCAAAAAATCCAGTAACTAATATATTTTGACAATTAAGTCTTGTAACTAAGTTAATTTGGCAATTTAATCCTATTTTAGTCCAAATTGTGGTTTTTTCCACTGTGTCCACCAAATCACATACCCATTTCATGCAAAAAATTAACCCATACCTGACGAACACTAACTTAGCATTTAATTTAGCCTCACGGTAATATTGAAAGGTATTCGAATAGCACCAAAATTTACCAACATAACATTGAAATACTAGAACCAAACTAGAGTTATAAAATGAATTCTTATAAGGTGTTATCACACCATATTGCCCAGAATTATAACAAGGATCATAAAGTACAATAATCAACCTTCAACAACAAAATATTCTATTTTATTTTCTTAGAAAAAAATAATAATTTTTTTCCAGATTATTGAATAACGATGACAAATGAACTACAATTAAGCTCAACATTTTCCTCAAAAGTAGTTACATGTAATCTCAAAATTAAATCAATAAATAATCTTAAGATGAAGATGAAGATTGTGTTAGAAAGTAATTGCATGTAATTTTAGTTACTGGACTTATTTGCCAAAATATACTAGTTACAAGATAGTTTGCCAGTCCGAAAAGTTATCGGATTTTTTTGCTAGTAGTCATTAGTTACGGGACAAATTTTACAATTTTTTAAAGTCAGCAAGGGGGTTAATTTTTCATGTTGGCAAGGAACGGGTGACTTGACGAACATGTATGCAATTCGGGCTGAAATAGGACAATATTGCCAAAATATATCAGCTACAAGACTTTCTTGCCAGCACGAAAAGTTACAGAATTTTTTCGCCAGCGAACAATAGTTACGGAACCAATTTTACAATTTTCTCAATAATGTATTTACCGTCTAGGCAAAAAGTTTTATACAAATATATTATTAATCATCATAATGGTCTTTTCATATAACTGAAAGTTGATAGAATACATAGAAAACTAAACAAAAACAAAAGAAAAACAAATTAAGATATTACAGGGGAAGCAAGACATTTTTCTCTGCCCCTTCTTATTCATTTACCACTTACAACATTGCAAATTGATTAAATAATTTAAACAGAGTCCTATATTAATTAAATATAAATCAAACTTTATGGGGATAAAGTCTAATAGGCAGACCCTTAGCATGAATTGTTATTGGATTCACCACAATTTTCTCTTCCGGATTAATTTCCTCAAACTTGATGAAGAAAAGTATTGACAATCTTACATAATCTTTTCCAGGGTACCCTCTTGGGCCTCCACCAAATGAAACAAATGTATACAATATGGAGCGGGTCGGAATCCTTTGAATCTCGATGGATCAAATCTTTATGCTCTGAAAAGCATTTCTGGTTTTTATGTGTTGAATTTGTGTTCCAGTATATATGAACTAGCATACATCTCGTCATACAACATGTATAAATTGAACTTTTTGATGTTGTTGTGAATCTTGATTAATTATTTTCCATCCTTTTGTAATTGAGAATCCATTGTATATAAAATCAGTAATTGATTATCTGAAAGCACCATTAAGATAGGGGATGAGCCTCATGACTCATGAAGATGGGGGGCATGGTCCTCCCTGAAAAAATTATTGATGTATATTAATATATGCATTTGATAACAAAATGACTTTATGGTCTAGTGGCATAGCATTCCTTCAACTCATTGAGTTTGGGAGTTTGAATCCCTCTGCTCTCATTATATTCATTTTATCATTTTATTACTATTAAATTGTCTTTGAACTCCTTTATTATTATTAAATTATCTTTTATTATTTCAGAGTTTCTTGGCCCTAGTGGTTTTGTTCTTCCCAAATGTGTAGGAGGACTCAAGCTCAAGTCCTAAAATGCTCTAATAATTCTTTTTTTTTCCTTTTCGATGTTTATGGAATTCATTTTTTGAAGTATTATATAGTCAAACACACGAGTTAAGTTTATGATACGTTTGATGTATTTATGTCTAGCCTGAGCAACACTTATTTACTTATATCTAGTTTATTGCGTACTAAACTTTTTGGTATTGAGTGTTTAAGTTGTACTCTTAAAAAGAATTGTTAGTATATTTTTTTAACATTTTGTTAGATAAAATTATAGTATTAGTTTATCTTGGTTTAGTAATTGACATTTTATCAAAACTATTTCATCCAAACATCCAAAAATATCGAGTTTGTTACCCAAATTTTTTTGGTCCCCAAAATAAAGTGGTATAGCTCCGCCTCTGCCTGTAGAGGTGGAGACATGTTGCAAAAACTTCACAGGCCAAATTCCATGAGTATTTCATCTTTCAATTGTCCTCCAATTTCAATAGTTCCCCTTGTGCCTTTGAATTTGCAATTTCCATTTGTTCTAAGTACCCAATAACATTTTGCAAAATAGACTATCAAAACTTTATTTTTTAATTTATGAAATTGCATTTTTTTGTCTAAATTTTTGTAACAAAAGACTATCTTCGTAAAAAATAACCTAAAGTTGAAATTATTTTTCAACATAGAAATAGAACCTTAGTTCAAATTTTACTCATCGTGAATAACATTGACTGCACTAAACATGCATATCGTCCTTTTTTGATTTCACGAGTGAGTTAGTGCAACTATTTTTCATATTTTGCAGGAAAAATGACAATCACAATTCTACCATAAAATTCGAAAATCACCCCAATTCACCTAAAATATTGACACAATTATAGTCCTTATTAACTTTACAAATCGACAATGATACCCTGTTAACTTTCAAAATTGACAATAATCCCTCTATTCAGTTACAAAATTAGGAGAGAGAAATAGAATAAAAGGACAAGGAAAGTAATTAGGAGAGAGACATAGAATAACCTCATGGTTTGTTTATTTGGTGTCAACTGGTATTAGGATAAAGTTGGGTATCAATAAGGGCACATAAATTTAATCAATGGGTAGTTTAATCCATGATGTGAAATGTTTTCACTTAATGTATTCGACACGCCTTAGAAATGATTAAGTCAAGTCTAAAATAAGAATACACTTGAAAAACAAAAAAAAAATTATGTGAGCATTATCCTTTTTTTTTTTTTTTTAAGACAGTGAATACATATACAAGCTCAGGACTTCTATACAATAGCATTTTGTCATGTATGTATCTAACATGCAATTGTGATACATGACTACACTACATGTCTAAACATTTTATACATCTAGAGGCTTCCACATTGCATATACATTGCCACACTTCTTATTGCTTTGAAACATGTAGAGATATGTGTTAACTCCTTACACAACCTGGTGTAATGATATTGTATTGCCACCTTATAACTCGAAGTGTAAATTACAATGGCGTCCACAAATTATGTATATTTCATAACACTCCCCTTGAATGCCCATTGCCTCTGGAACATGCTTGGTTAAAACATTGCCAAGAAAATTCTATTGGCAAAAAAATATGGACTAAGGAATAAAATAGTACATATCCATAAAAGGCTTATAAGTGTGTAACACTGCCTCGTTAAAACATTGCCAAGAAAAATTCATTGGAAAAAAAACTTGGACGAAGAAAAAAGAGTACAGTGTAAATAACATTAATTACATGCTCCCTCGATGTTGACATAAGATCCATATGTCGCCGCATTCAAATGTTGTGAACCATCATTCTGAATGATGTCGTTTGTAGAGCTTTAGTGAATAAATTAGCAAAATTGTTACATGACTGGATTTGATAAACGTGGGTGAAGAAAAACTTTGGTGATATGTGATTCGTTCTATCTCCTTTGATATATCCATTTTTTATTTGGACAATACATGCGGCATTGTCGTCATATAGCAGTGTTGGAGCACTCTTTGTTGAAGGCAATCTACAACTTTCTCAAATACGACTTGCTTCGTGCAATGCCAAAATTTCAGCATGATTTGAAGAAGTGGATGTTAGAGTTTGTTTCACAGATTGTCGTGATATTGCAGCACCACCACAAGTAAATACATATTCACTTTGAGATGTACCTTTGTACGGATGAGAAAGATAACCGGCATCAGCATAACCCACTACATGTGGGTCGGAATCTCTAGAGTAAAATAAGCCCAAATCAACCGTGCCACGACAATAGCGCAATATATGTTTAACTTCATTCCAGTATCTTCGTGTTTGTGCATAGCTATATATTACCAGCAAATTAACCGAGAAAGCTATATCTAGCCTCGTATAATTTGCAAGATACATTAAGGCTCCAATTGCCCTCAAATAAGGTACTTCAGGACTTAGCAATTCCTCATTTTTCTCCAAAGGACGGAAAATATCCTTCTTTATATCCAAAGATCTGATCACCATGTGACTTCTTAACAGATGAGGTTTGTCCATATAGAATTTCTTCATAATCTTCTCTGTATATGTTGATTGATGGACAAAGATTCCAGTTGATAAATGTTCGTTCTGCAGGTCGAGATAAAACTTTATTTTTTCAAGATTTTTCATCCCAAATTATTTCATCAAATAGTTTGAGGTCTTTATGAGCTCTTCAGGAGTTCCCACAAGATTTAAAACGTCTACGTATACCGCAATATTGGAAAAATTATTCTCAAATCTTCTGATAAAAACACATGGACAAATTGGATTGCTTTCAAATCCTTCCTTTACGAGATAATCACTAAGCAGATTATACCACATTCAGCCTAACTATTTTAATTCGTACAAAGATTGTTGCAATTCAATTGAATATAATCCATTAGACATTTGATTATGAGATCCTTCAAGAATTTTTATATAAATATCACAATCAAGTGATCCATATAAATATGCGGTAAGCACATCCATGAGACTCATGTCCAGTCCTTCAGAGACTGTAAAGCTAATAAAAAACCGCAACGTGATTACATTAACTACGGGGTATATGTTTCATCATAATTAATTCCAGGTCTTTGTGAGAAATCTTGTGCAACAAGCCGTGCCTTGTATCTCACAATCTCATTTTTCTCATTTTATTTCCGTAGAAATACTCATTTTTACCCGACCGTTTCCACGTCTTCGGGCGTGCGAACTATCAGTCCAAAAACTTCGCGATTTTCTAGCGAGTTTGATGCAGCCTAAGTAGCAGTAGTTAATATTCACGTGACACTGTTCATGATGCACTATTCACGTGGGTTACTATTCATGTGGAGGATATTTTTGGGTTTTTGTCATTTATTTATTATTGTTTAGATGGATAAGATTAGATTATAATCAATGGTCAAGATGTAGTCTTTTGTAGGGTTATGTAAATAGGCTTGTAGCCTCAAGAAACCTAGTATTTTAGACAATTATTATTTTTACTTTGAATATTATATTCCCCTTCTAGGGTTTATTTATCTTAGGTATTTCTTGGTTAATTTCAACCTTGAAATTGTTCTTCTTGGTTTCATTCCCACTTTGTTTATGTTCTCCGTCACCCGCTGCGTTAGTTGGTATCAAAGCAACATTTTTTATGTGGTTAATTGCAATCCATGATGCCTCGAAAGAAGGGAAGAGCTCGTGGTGCAGCTGCTGAAGTGTTTGTCCCTGATGAACAACAAAACAATGGAGAAATACAAGAGTTAAGAAGGCAAGTTGAAGTCTTAACCCAGCACCTTGGGCAACTTGAACCCATGATGAGGATGATGATGAGTTGGAAGAAGATATTGTTGAGAATCAGTTTCATGGTCGTACACAACGATATGTGCCCTATTAACCCAGAGGAATTCATTGATTGGTTGGCTGCAGTAGAAAGAATTTTTTATTTCAAAGATGTCCCATAAAACAAAAAGGTAAAATTAGTAGCTTTGAGATTGACAGGGCGTGCATCTGCTTGGTGGGATCAACTCAATTTAACACGTCAAATAAGGGATAAGTCGAAAATTTCTGATTGGGAGAAAATGAAGAAGAAGCTTCGCGAAAATTTCCCACCTTTCAATTTTGTCCAGACTATGTATCAAAGGTTACAAAACCTTCGACAGGGCAACAAAACTGTTAATGAGTATACAGAGGAGTTTTATCAATTAATAGCACGCAATGACTTATCTGAAAGCGAGGAGCGGTTAGTGGCAAGATATATCGGAGGGCTTAAGATATCTATTCAAGATGCATTGGTACTTCACAATTTTTGGACTATTTCAGAAGCACACCAACGTGCTTTAGTTGCAGAAAACAATAAATTAGAGGGAATAACAGGGCTGGAAATAGTCGGGAATTTCCGAACAAATTTGCAGCGCAAAATCAACAAGTTTCAGAGAGAAATTTTAGCAACCGCGAGGCACGAACAGATTTCCCGAGAAATTTTCCGGCAAGCCGACCAAATACGACTGGACCAGTTAATAAAACCCAAGCTGGTAAATTAAGTGCTCGTTGTTATAAATGTCCGATCCAAATCACAAATCCGCAGAGTGTAGAAAAATAATAACAGAGAAGGGAATAACTTAATGGATAATGATAATTAGGAAGGAGAAGAAACTGAACCAGTATATGATGAAAGTTTTGAAGATGATGAAGCTGATATGGTGTTTGGTGATGTTTGAGAGCCTTTAGTGTTGCGAAGAAGTCTTCTCGCTCCAAAGCAGGACTCACTAGATGATTGGCTTCGTGCTAATATTTTTCTTTCACAATTGGGGGAAAAGTGTGTAAGCTTATTATTGATAGTGGAAGTTGTGAGAACATCATCTCGGAGCCAGCCGTAACCAAGCTGAATTTAACTGTGAAGCCACATCCTTTACCGTATAAGTTAGCTTGGTTCAAGAAAGGGAATGAGGTACCTATTAATAAGCAATCTTGGTTTCATTTTCAATAGGTTATAAGTATTTTGATAAAGTGTTTTGTAATGTTGTTGGTATGGATGTATGCCATATGTTATACATTATACACAGATAATCATAAGATTATTTTATTCCAGCTAAAGATGGTGTTGTTGTAAACCAAAAAACATTAGAATCGGTTAACTTTCTTTCTATGGCTGAATTTGCTGAAGAGTTTGAAGAGTCTGGTGTTGCATTTACGTTGGTAGGAAATGAAGTATCGTCACCTACTGCTATACCTCATGAAGTTCAACCTCTTCTTGATGAGTTTTGTGGCATTTTGCCTAATGAGTTTCCCCCCCGCATTATCTCCAGTGAGAGATGTACAACACCGTATTGATTTGATTCCAGGTGCAAGTTTGCCAAATAAAGCTCCTTATCGAATGAGTCCACAACAACAAGAGAAATTGAACAAACAAGTGAATGATTTACTTGACAAAGGTCACATTCGCGAGAGCATGAGCCCTTAGGCAGTTCCAGCATTGTTAGTTCCGAAGAAAGATGGAAGTTGGCACATTTGTTTAGATAGTATGGTAATCAACAAAATCACAATCAAGTACAGATTCCCAATTCCTCGACTTGATGACATGTTGGATCAGTTATCAGCAACAAAGATTTTTTCAAAGATTGATTTAAGGAGTGGTTATCATCAGATTCGTATTCGCTCAGGTGATGAGTGGAGAACAACATTTAAGACGAGAGATGAGTTGTGCGAATGGTTAGTAATGCCGTTTGGTTTATCTAATGCTCAGAGTACATTCATGAGAGTGATGAATCATGTTTTGAAGCCAATTATTGGAAAATTGGTGGTGGTTTATTTTGACGATATTCTTATATATAGTCAGTCTACCGAGCTACACAAAGATCATCTATGACAGGTATTGATATCTTTGAGGCAAGAGAAACTTTACATTAACCTAAAAAAATGCTCATTTATGACAAATACAGTTATCTTTTTGGGTTATAAAGTTTCTTTTGATGGTCTTAAGGCTGATGCATCAAAAGTGCAAGCAATTGTTGATTGGCCACAACCATTAAGTGTGCATGATGTTCGGAGTTTTCATGGGTTGGCATCATTTTATCGACATTTTATCCACAATTTCAGCACTACTGCAACCCCTATTAATGAGTGTATGAAGAAGGGAGTTTTTAAGTGGACTCCAAAATCAGATGATAGCTTTAATTTGCTAAAGAAGAAGCTGTCACAAGCACCTATTTTAGCACTGCCAGATTTTGAGAAACTTTTTGAGGTAGATTGGGATGCCTCTCATGTTGGGATTGGAGCCGTTTTGAGTCAAGAAGGAAAACCAATTGCGTAATTCGGTGAAAAGTTAACTGTTGCCAGATTACGCTACTCAACATATGATATTGAGTTCTTTGCGATTGTTCAAACATTTAGGCATTGGTGGCACTATCTCATTCATCGCGAATTTATTCTCTTTTCTGATCATGAAGCCTCAAAGTATCTTAACTCGCAAAAAAATCTGAATTTGATTTTTAGATAAACCCATATTAAAAAATCAAACAAAAACTGAGACTTAAGTCTCTTTTTACTCCAAAGTCAAATCTCTAAAACCCCTCAAGTTTTAAAACATTCTAAAGACACCACCGTAGTTTTGAAAATGTAAGAAAATCGACTTTCTTGCAAAAATAATTCAAAATCCAAACATCTAATCAATATTTAAATATATTTAAGCAAACTTTCACTACAAGGCTGAAATTAAAAACAAGTTTTAATAACCAAACTAACAAGGATAAACAAAAAGTTCTTTAATAATAAATTTTCTTCGGAAAAATTTACAAATTTTCAATCTTAAAACCAAAGTGAACGAAGCACTACTTCAAATCAATTCATTAAGAGTTTATAAAAGTAACTACGTAAAAACAACGACAAAATAACACATTTGCCCCTCTTATTTTCAGATTTACAAAAATGACCCAAAAGTTTCAAAAACTCCCTTTTTGCAAAAACTCGGAGCAAACTTTAAAACAAATAATTTTTCAATTAAACTCATACCAAATATCAAACAAAAAATGAGATTTGAAGTTCATTTTTACTCCAAGAATCGCATGTCTAAACCCTTCTACTTTTAAAAACACCCCCAAAGTTTTGAAAATTAAAAACATCGATTTTCTTACAAAAATAAATCAAGATCCAAACATATAAGTAACATTTAATCAAAACCCAAGTAAAACCACATTAAATATCTAATATTAGATATAAATTTAAAAACTTTTTCACACAAACTACAATGGATAAAAAGTTCTTCAATATTCAAGTTTTGTTCTATTTTATACTATAATAACTTAAATCTATTACTCTTTATAATGCATGTATATTTTTCTCCATTTTTCTTTCTTTAAAGAACACTTTAAAAGAGAACAAAATAAAATCCAATCAATTAAAGAACACAAGCATAGGCGGATCTTTACCCAAAGCAACGAAGGGGATGAAGCTCTCTTAATTTTCAGACCTCCGACTGTGGTGGGGGAGGCTCCGGTGGTAGTGGTGGCGGCTCCAATGGTGGTTTATAAACAAAAGCCCTCTCCGTACTTTTCATCAACTTCCACCGATTTTCGATTCACTTTGGGACATTCAAACGACAATCCAAACGGTCAATATGTAGTCCATGTGTGTAGAAACTTCATGCAAAATTTAGATATGATCCAATGGTCGAAGAAGACGGAATGGTCACAAAACTGAGGCTATGGTGTGTATATCCGAAAATTTATCTTTCTACAGTGTTGTCTCTTTCCCCTCTCTTATTTTCTTTATACTATAATGTGTGTAAATGAGGTAATAGAGAAGATAAAAATCTGATCTTAAGTGTATATAACAAGTATATACACATTGGGAAGAGAGGGAGACATCATGCTTAATTTTTTAAATCCACCAATGCAGGTATACATTGGGTAGAACAATTTCTCCACCCAAGACCATGCTTGGCTGCCCTTGGAGTGTGCAAGGAGGCAAAATAATTACTCTCCTGTAAAAAATCTGAAACTTGGGCGAATTTTAACTTTCCTCCCTAAAGTTTTGGAAAAGTGCATTTTTGCCCCAAAAAATTAAATTTCCGCGCGTCCACCCCAAATAATTCAAAAAGGTATTAATATTAGTTTAAAGTAACTTTTATATTTTCGAATTATTTCAAAGTTCAATAGATCACAAGATTTAATTAAATATTATATTTTAATTCAAATTAATGCTTAACTTCAATGATAAAATATAGCACATAAATTTCGATTAGAAATCCAATCAAAAGGGTCCAAAAATTGCATATTTCCATTATTGTCAATCATTTCTATGTCGACATTCATCAACCCATCTAGGTTCGGGATCTTCAGGATCATTATTTACAATGTCTAGTGCGACCTTATAACCAAAGACATTGTTTATAATCATTTTCTCTCTATCCCAGTTTTCTTAGGTATTTGAATAATTCAAAGAGATCTTTTCACATATCGCCTCTTCAGGGGCATCTGTTTCATTTATCTTTTCAAGGGCATCTGTTTCATGTGCCTCTTCAGAGGCATCTCGTAATTCAGAATGATCAGTTATTTTTCTATAGCGCTTTGTTTTGAAATAGTTTCATCTTTAGAACGAATACGTACTTCTATTACATTTTCCTTCGGGGATTCTTATCTTTTGCACCAACCGGGCGTCCACATTTCGTTCGTGGTTTTTCACATTGTCCTGCAGGGACATGTACTTCAAGGACGTCAATCGGTACTGGTGCGTTAACAACAGGTATATAAGATTTTGTTATTTTTTCGGCATCAACAAATGCATCCGGCAATTGATTTGCAACATTTTGCAAATGCACAATCTTTCTTACTTCTTGCTCACAATTATTTAACATTGGTCATAATGAGACAAGGATGGCACATTTCATTTAATTTCATGCCGTTCTTCAGGAACCGGTTTCTTATCTCCCCATAACGATGGGAAAAATATCTCAATAAAAAATACAATCAGCATATTTTGTTTTAAACATATCGCCAGTCAGGAGCTCTAGATATCTGGTAATAAATGGAGAATCAAAACCAATCTAGGTCCCAAGTCGTCTCTACGGACCCATTTTCGTTCGTTATGGCGGTGATATTGGAACTTAAACGGCACATCCGAAAATTCTCAAATGAGAAATATCATGTTGCTGGCCTGACACAAGCTTCAATGGCGAATGTGCCTCAAATGAACTTGGTCTAATCCGGACCAGTGAAGTAGCATGTAATATTGCTTGTCCCCAAACACACATTTTCTTGCGGCAAAAGAATTTTCTGGTTATTTAAAGGATGCCCGCTTGAATTTTATTATTATTCGGCGCATCATAATTGCTCCCAAGTGGCCAAGTCGGTCTACCTAAGAGAAAAAAGTTTTGAATCATTGAACATCCAGTTCAATACAACATTTGATTAAAAAATGCTTATGGTCGCATAATATAAAACTGGGACTTTTTAATTTATATGCTTCTCTCTGGCATTGAAATCATGGATGTGATACAAATATATTTCACATTCTCCTCATTCATGATCTCAATATGAAATTTTAATCAAACGTATATCTTTGAAACTTAACAAGTTTCTTATGGGTTTTGGAGAATACAACTCCACTTTTATCAAAAAAATTGTACCACCGGGCAGTTTCATAGTGGCTCTTCCAGAGCCCTCAATTAATCTTCTAGTACCGCAAATTGTACTAACATTAGCCTTTTCTAACTTCAAATTCGAGAAATACTTGTACTAACATTAGCCTTTGTTAATTTCATATTCGAGAAATACTTCTTATCTTGAAGAATCGTGTGTGTGGTCCCACTGTCAACCAAATAAATATCTCTACCGTTCATACTCACATCAACGTCATTTTTTTTTCTATAACATAAGATAATGAGATATGATTAAAAGACATGAAGATTACATATGTAGATACAAAATAACAAGTTCATTTCATTGCCATCAAATCATTAGAGACTTTTTCATTGATGTCATTAGCTCTGTTGGGCTCAATGAAGAAATCGGCAACATCCAAATAAGCGGTTTCAAATTGTTCCATTTCATCAACCGTATTGATATAACTAGCCTCTTTTCCTTTTCCTTTTATGGATTCTTGATAAAGATCCATAAGATGTTTTAGCGTACGACAGATACGGGACCAATGTCCTTTAACTCCACACATATAGGAAGTGTCATCTTTGTATTTTGTAGTACCCTTGCCTTTTTCATATTTACCATCATTTTTCCCCTTTGAGTGGTACGATGCAATCCTCTTATTAGGACCACCTCGGTTTCTACCAGAACCGTCATTATAACTGTGACCGCATCCACAATCACATCTACATCCACGATTGTTTCCATAATTTGCATTCATTTATGGGAATGAGGCATTTACATTCACTTCGGGGAATGCTTGGGAATAGGTGGGGTGAGATTTGTAATTTTTCATCAACAATTCATTAATTTGTTCGGCCACAAGAAGGCTCGAAATTAACTAAGAGTATTTCTTAAAACCCCTTCTAACGATATTGTTGTTGTAGGAGCATATTAGAGACATGAAAAGTAGTGAATGCTTTTTCTAAGATATCATCATCAGTGATATTATCTCCGCACAATCTCAATTGAGATACAATTTTAAACATTGCGGAGTTATACTCATGCACTCATATCGAGCTTTTGGGAGTATCACTCTTTTGGTGATCATATATTTTCTCCAAACTTTTCCATAGGGCAGCGGGATCTTTCACCCCATGATATTTGGATTTAAGCCCTTTGTGGATGTGATGGCGAATGAAAGTCATAGTCTTTGCCTTTTCTTGTTCGCTTGCCTCATTTTCCTTTTTGATAACATTTATGAGGTTCATTGCACTCAAATAAATGCCAACATCAAGAACCCATGTCAAGGGCTGCGAACTGAAGCTTAGTGAGATTTGCCTTTTTCCTAAGGCACAAAAATAATAGGCTATCTGTCAAGCTGAAAATGTACTAAAATATTCGGGATTGAGTTTATCAATTTAGCCAATGCACACAAGTAGTAGGCTTTCTTTCAAGCTAGAAATATACTCAAATCTTCGGGTTTGAGTTGTTTGCCAACTTCTTTTAAGCCTCAAATTTTTGAAGTTTTCTTTCAAGCTTAAAACCTTTGAAGCTTTCTTTCAAGCTTAAAACTTACTAGGCCTTTCAAGCCGAAAACAATTTGTTCATATTTGAATTTCAAGTTATTTATACTACAATAAAGTAGGCATATTTCATATTAAATATTTCACAAATTACTTGTTTGTTGATTTAACTCTTCCGGATAGAGGCAATGACTACTTTCTCAATTTTTTTGTCAACTTCTGATGGCTTCCGTGTCACCTACGGACATTGGAACGAAGATCTGAATGGTGAGCTGGTGTGAGGAACCTTCGGTCAAAATTTGAAGATAATCCAACGGGAATATCGCCGGAATGATGGAAGAACCGAAGCGGTTGTGTGCAAATCCGAGAATATGCCTCTCAAAGTGCTTGCCTATTTTCTCTCTTGTTTGTGTGATATATTGTAATGATCAAACTAATTAACTTGAAATCAAGTTATGGAGCAAACTCGTGCTGATAATGTGTTACAAAACTAGTAGTAAAAGGATGAACAAATTGTAGTAGATAAAGTATTATGTAAGGAGTAGCATATATTATTTGTTGTAGTATTGTTGTTGACATGTTGTTCTTCTTACAAAGTGTGGGATGAACCCATCTATAAATACAAGCTCAAGACTTCTATACAACGATCATTTGTCATGTATGTGTCTAACATGCAATTGTGTTACATGGGTACACTACATGTCTAAACACTTGTATACATCTTCATATACATTATTTTGGACTTACCACGTGGATGTTTGATCGGTGAGCTACGTGGCGACATAAGTTAGTTGATGGGCTCAACCCAGGTTAAGCAATGATCGGACCTTAGATTTAAAGGTTGTTGGGAATTACGAGAGGAACCAAGATGGTTGTGATCGGACCTAATAGATCCACCCGGTCATAGTGTCTCAATATGTTTTCCTCGGAGTGTTTTTCCTTGCTCTATGTGCTATGGTCCCCACAACCTGTCCTTGTCATGTAATGTAGTGGTCCCGAAAGCTCTCAGAGGAGTGTACGATCCATCACGTGAGTTTGTACGGTGGTCAGTACGGATAGGCACGTGATTCCTTACAAGAGCTATCCTATAAATAATGGAATCATTTATTAAGAAGGGGACACAATTCAAGACACTTCAAATCTGAGCTTTGAGGTCGACTTGAGGTCGACTAGTACCAAGATTGTATGATTGGTTCCTCCCCTAGACTAGGATCTTAGTTTGTAACTAAGATCTACTTCACTGATTGGCTCATCTATATCCCATTTGTACTCGACACGTGTCATGACCAAATTTACACTAATTCTTGACCCAGAAATACATTTGGGGCTTTAGGGTTTAGGACTGCATGCTGGCCCCACAGTGCCAGCCATATCATCTTTTAAGCCCCAAATATTCCAGGTGCTGTTGGGAATGAGCTTTCAAATTTCCTCATTTTATTTATTTTCAACAAATATAATATTTCAATAATAGTTTCAAATTTGTAATGTTTAATAATTATAACAAATTATATGAGTATTACTTATTTTTTTTAAGTCTAGTGGCTCTTTATTTGTATTTCGTTATAATTTTTTTTTTCGAGAAATATTTCATTATAAGATTATTGGGAGGCCAGTGAGATTCATTTTAATGTGAGTTATATGAGTTTGTACTTAGCTACATAGATCAATAAATGGGAAAAAAAAGATCAAATTTTTGTTCATCCCTCTTATGAGTCATTTCAGAATAACTCAAATGTAACGAAAATAAACTTCCTCGACATTGCTATAAAAATTCAGTAGGTAAATATAATTTTCAGAACCAACACAGAAACCATTTCACAGACTAAATCATCAAACATCTTGTTAATAACAACAAAGGTTCTAACATATCAATGATCTTAATTTATCACAATCAAGAGAATTTCATTTGGCAAAGCTAATATTTAATTGTGGATCCTACAATATACGTCATTTATTGTGTCACCGTCATTTGATATCCAAGATCTACCTAGAGGGGAGGGGGGGAGGGGTAAATTAGGTTGATAATTTTTTTTGCAAAGTATTTTGTTCCAGAAAGAACCAGTTATAAGTTCCAAAAGGAATAAGTTTATCGTTCCAGTAACTTTAAGTACAATGTTCCAATAAGTTGTAAACTGAAGTTTGTTGTTCCAATAAGTTTTAGTTTATGGTTCCGATATACTTAAGTGTAATGTTCCAGAAGAGTAAAGTACGGAAATTAAAACAAAGAAGGAACAAGATCACCGTTTTATAGAGGTTCGCGCCCGAATGGCCTACTCCCTCTCTTCCAGCACCCCTGGGTAGAATTCACTAAAAAACAGGGCTTGCAGGACAAACCTTCGCCACACGAGATTACAAGATACAAATCTTTCTCTCGATTTTACCGAGCTTGCTAGGACACATCCTATCGCTCCAACAATGTGCTTGCTAGACCTCAGCCTATCGCACTAACATGTGCTTGCTAGAACCCTATGTTCTATCGCACCAAAAATGTGCTTGCTAGGTAAACAACCTATCGCGCTAAACACTCGTGCTTGCTAGGACACCTCCTATCGCATTATTACAAGTAAGATGATTTTGAAGTAGTACAATGAACACTCCTCTCGAGTAAGATGTAAACAAGTATGCTCACTAATCTTTTTCTTAACCGCTCAAAGTATCTCAAAATTCTCAAGAGAAAAGGTTAAAAATATTTTGATTTTCATGATTTTCAGAAAAGTATTTTCGCAAGTTAAGGCTAAAAAATGCAAGAATGATTTTTCAAATTAATGCTCAATTTTTCTCTAAAAAGTTGTGTTTAAAACTGATCAAAATGAGCTCAGTTTATAGGTGAGCTAGCAATATGTAAAATGGGCAAGATTTTATTTAATAAATCTTTCCTTTAAAACAAAGATGATTTTGTCACATATAAAGATATATTTCTGCCGATTTGGATAGATGTGCCAAAGATGTGAATCAATGAATGAGCCCATGATTCAATGCCAAGTTAAAGAAGATTTTTCCTTATAAAAAGATTTGCACAAGATCAATTCGAAAAGGATGATTCTCGGCCAAGAATATTTAGGAAACAATTGTGAACCAAGTTTGACTTTTCTAAGTATGGCCGATTAAAAGATTAAGGAAGAGATCTTGCTTCTTTTGAAAGGTGAGTAAATGAAGTAAGCAAAGGAGTGATATGCAATTTTCGGCCAAAAATAGGTGAAGATTATTTTGCATATATTTCAAAAGTGCATGGGCTGATTTTGAAATATTGATATGGCCTAATTAAAAGAAACATCATCTTATTAAAAGATTTTGGGCCAAAATGAATTTAAGACCTTAGAAAATAGAGTTTGGGCCAAGATAGAACTTTTTGCTCTTAATAAATTGAGATAAATTGAACCTATGACCTCAACTTTCTTGTGTCGAGAGTTGGGCCCTTCCAGTGGTGCATGTGTCTTCAATTTATTCTTCGACTTGGCCTTTTCTTCTTGAAATTTATTCTTCGACTTGGCCTTTTCTTCTTGAAATTTCTTCGAGGGCTTTACTTCTTCACAAATAGGTCTTGTTCTTCCAACAAATTTAATATGATAAGTGTTTGGCCTGCTAAGATCAAAACACAATGAAACATTACGATAATTGTTTGGCAATCATATGTCATTCGGCTACATCATTAATTCAAATCATATTTGACTAAAAAAATTAATTTTCATCTAAAAATCATCAATTTTAGTCTTATTTGACTGAAAATTCTAGTTTCCGTTAGAAAATCATCAATAAATGACTTATATGGTAAAGAATATCACAATAAGAGACCAATTTTGAAATGCAACCACTTTAAAGGTCAAAAAATAAATTTTCGCCGTAACTTTTAACTCCACGCCATACATAAAGAAAACTGACCCTTACTATATAACTTTATTATTGTTATAAAATATATAATATTAGCGGATGTCCATAATATATTTTGTAACTGAAATGTTTTATAACCTCCTATTGAAGAATATCATAAATGCCACATTTGAAAGGTTTTGTAATGTTTGTATTGAAGGTCATGATGTGACCATTTAATAGTATTGTAACTCTTGTCTTATTGTATCTTTCTTTAGTCCTATAAATATAGGACATTATCATGTATTGTAGACACCAAAAAAAAAAAAATGAATACTATGATATTCTCTCCCTCTACTCTATATTGCTCTTTACATTCTACTAGTTACTTAGATTTGTTGTTCCTGTTAACTTAGTTTTATAACACGTTATCAGGACGAGTTTGCTCCATCTTTTGATTCTAAACTAGTTAATCGAACCAACAAAGAAATGACCAATATGAAAATCTTTTGACAGATTTGTGTGGTACACCGCTAAAAATGAATTCGCTCATTCCATAAGAATGCGTAAGTAATGCGTAGGAGTTATATATGATTATTTTATTCCATTGTTTACTTATACTATTCCAATGTGATTTAACTTATAGTCATATGTCTCATTGTCATTTTGATGCTTCTAATAGCTTAAGTTAATATATTTTATTATATAGTTAATGATATTGTGATGACTTTGTTAAGGTTAAGAAAACAAATACAAATACTTATAAGGGAAAATGAAAATGCTTTTACCATATTAGTACTCATGATCAAGCTCCAAGATTTATATAGTGTTTATGTAATTTACTAAATGAAAAGTATGATTTATCAGTCTTGTGTTTAAATGAATGATTAATCATTTTGAATTTTTGTTATATCAAGAACTTGAAGTTCTAACAAATTTTATGTTAGACTTGAAAGAAAGTGTATGTGATAAACTCAAATCCCGAAGATTTGAGTATATATTTTGCAATCTAAAATACTATATGTTTTGATGCTTTAAAGATATGACAAATATCACCAAATTTAAATTATTTGCCATTGAATTTCTGAAAAGTTATATGAAATACATTAATGATGACGAAATTCATTTGAATGAAAAGAGCCTTGAAAATTTATTATAGAAATGGGCAAGCAAAAAGATAAAGTAAGTGCAATGTTTTTCATTAGCCAACCTCCTTGAAGGATTGAATCCTTAATATGTTGGAGTAAGTGACCATTTGTCCTAAAAAAATTGGTCGAGCAATATAATTACCAAAATGTTTGATACTTCAAAAGGCTCAATACGGTATGAACGGTGGCACATGAAGTTTTACCATATTAAATATAACCAATATGACCACAAAATGTGTGTGTGATATTGACAAATGTTCACTATGAATATTTGCACCCGGAGTTGCAATATTTTAAATTGGTATATGACAATTTTGAGATTTAATCTCAATTGAGATATGTGGAGATAAATTATCATATTTTATTATTCTAAAATGCTCTTGAAGAAGTAATACCGAAAGAGAAGTTTTAAGAATACTCTAATTTTTTCAATTAATCTATTTTGTTGTTGAAAAATGATCTCCAATGTTGGGCACCCAAACTGTGTGTGCGGGTGACAGCAATTGTCCAGTGACACCCAAACTGAGTGTGCGAGTGGCACCCAAACTGAGTGTGCGGGTGGAGTCACAATCAAATATCGTGGGCGCTTGAATGAATGCACTATAAGGGAAGGGTATGCGCATTTCCTAACACCAATTGGTTTTGGGGCACTGGTAGCGCCTGAGGTTCTACAAGTGGTATCAGAGCCAAGGTCACGTGTTCGATTCCCAGCTGGAGCAATTGCTGAGGGGGAGATTGTTGGGCACCCAAACTGTGTGTGCGGGTGACAGCAATTGTCCAGTGACACCCAAACTGAGTGTGCGGGTGGCACCCAAACTGAGTGTGCGGATGGAGTCACAATCGAATATCGTGGGCGCTTGAATGAATGCACTATAAGGGAAGGGTATGCGCATTTCCTAACACCAATTGGTTTTGGGGCACTGGTAGCGCCTGAGGTCCTACATCCAAAATCATAACTCACACCACACTAATTGATAAGCATTACTTGAAGTGAATGTGAATGTTGATATAAATTATTTATTCATTTCCAGAGGTAAATGAAAATGATTCATTCCCAGAAGTAAATGCAATTAACTAAATACGTGACGTGGTTTTGTCATGGTCATAATTGATATTATGAATTTCATAAAATGATTGCATCACACAAGTTAAAGTGAAACGAATATAGTGGTAAGCAAGAAAGAAATAAAAAAACAAGTTTGTGTAAATTGATAACACTTTCTAAGGTATGGTGTAAAAGACATTGGTCTTTTACATGTCGTATGCAAATGGACTGTGTGGCTATTTTCTATACACCTGTTATGTAAAGGAAATTATGTTAATTCATTGATGTCAAAAATATTTTTGGTGATAAACTTGAATCACTTGAAATCACTAATATAATATGGGTGACTTATTTTATTAAGACAAGTTAAACTAATATTAAGAAGAAAAAAAAAACTATGAATATAGGTTTGATGGTAAGTTTATGTTACATTACATTTTATATTTACTTGAATATGTAATATGATTTGTTATACTTCCAATTATCTATTTGGCTTACCATTTTCTCAAGTCTTGTGAGGTTTGATTTAAATTGAATAAAAAATGGTAAAACTTATTATTTTCTAAACTTTATTCACTTTGTTTTATATATTCGATAATAATATTGATATGAGCTTCCTAATTATGCGCTAGCAATTATGTGAGCATCGTAAAAATGAATGGTGGAAATATTTATTTAGTTGACAGTGGTCAACACACACTATTATTTGAGATGGGAAATATTCTCGAAGTTGAAACTAGCAAAAGAAAATATTAGTGCAATTTGAGGTACTATATAGGCTTTAGAAGAGCTGATATAATATTGTCTGGATAAGCAAATATTTTTTTCTGAAAGAGGCTTTGTGCTCTTCAAAAACCAAAATGGATTTGTTTAATATCAACGACATACGACCTGCTGAAAATATTGACGAGTTTCATATGGAAACTATAAAATAATGGGAATATGAATATATGTATACTACATCCAATATTCCTTGCCAAAGAAATATTGATGAATAGATCCCAGTTTTCTCATTAAAATTGAAATATGCGACCTTGACAATGATGGATCAAAATTTAGAAATTGGCCCTAAATCCCCCTTCTGCGGGCCACAAAAGTTGTGGCATCAAATATGTCATCCCGAAAAAGTATGTGCCAGAAATACCAACGAGCTATAATTATGGCACAAAAAATGCAATAATCCCTATGTTAATTTTTTTTACTATTACTAGTTATATTTTTTTCTCACATTTTATTGAATAAAAATACAACATTACTTTATTCTCGTCTAGTTGTCATTTTATCACAATATAGAAAATTTATCGAGTTTGTTATTAGAAAAAATCTCGCCGCCTAAACCAAAACTCTCCAGTTCCTCCATTGTCAACAATGGCGTAATCAATCTTAACAAATAACATCAATCACATTTCATACTTAAGTAGATAAAAAAAAAAATCCACCCCACCAAGAAGTAGACAAAGAAAAAGGGAAAAATAAATGTTATGCGCTAATTTGGCTCTAATTCACTAAATTCAACTAACTTATTCCTGAAATTGAAATTCGTGTCTTTATACTTCGATGATTAATAAGATATTTTTTCTTTCATTTAAATGTTCAAGATTTTTTTTTTCTTGCATATTATTAATATATGGATCAACATATATACTGGTACACATTAATTTGGTCATATAGATTAATATAGGGATTATTGCATTTTGGTACCACAATTATAGCTCGCTGGTATTTCTATCCCGTATCTTTTCAGTCTAGCATTTGGTGCCACAACTTCAACATCGGTGGCAATCTTGGTGCCAATATATGCCCAATTCCAAAAATGGCCCGAAATTCCCATGTGCGGGCCACATGACATGAAAATTGGGCCGCGTAAGGGTGATTTCGGGAATTTTGGAATTAGACCTCAATTGGCACCAAAATCGCCACCAATGCTGAAGTTATGGCACCAAATGTGTCAGTCCGGTAAAATACGGGTTAGAAACGCCAGCGATCTATAGTTGTGGTACCAAAAATGCAATAATCCCTTGAAAATTAACTTCAACTTCTCTCAAAATAAGTTATTTTAATCTCATAAGCTGTAAGTTTCTCTTGATGTGCTTCTGATTATACTGAACTTAACTCAGAAGCTACAACTACAACTTATTTGGTAGAGCTTGCAAACAACACCCCAAGTCGATATGATAAATTAATTGTTTTTTAAATTACTAATGTCTATCTTGACTTTCCCTAAAAGAACAATCAAGGTAAAATGTACAAAATTTGTGATAGACTCCCT
Organism: Penstemon newberryi var. newberryi; assembly: GCA_030819805.1. Lineage (NCBI taxonomy): Eukaryota > Viridiplantae > Streptophyta > Magnoliopsida > Lamiales > Plantaginaceae > Penstemon > Penstemon newberryi. Next base: position 31,489,228 of record JAUALY010000006.1, on the reverse strand, counting down.
TTACACGCATGAGTGATTGGGCTTTAGGTTTTTATGTCTTTTTTTGTTTTGTTTGGGCTTTAGCTTTTTTCACACTTTAAAAAGACTATATTTTTCATTGTATTAGTAGCTGAAATCATTTCATTTAAAAAGACTAAATATTTTTCAGTGAAATGAGTCTCTTTCTGCTCATATAACACGATATATATCATATTCGATCTTCAACACCTTTTAAATATTTTTTCACATTTTGAACTTGTTCCAAGTACCAACCAAAAAACGATTTTATTATAAGTCTAGTCTCAATAGTATATTAAATATTCTCTAATCTCGGGTAAAAGATGTGGAATTGGGTCCGGAATCCAAATTTGATATTGATTCAAGATCATGATTCCTTGATTAATTGACTTGCCATTATCTTTATCAAAATTCCAACATGATAAGTAATTACTCGCATCATCTACAATATGTTGCCATCTTTTTTCAATTTGATTGGCCACTCGTGTAGTGGTGAAGGCCTATAGTACTGCTTTATTTTGTCAATAATCAAAGCCACATATTCTCAACGTACATATATGGTGTGTATAGCTATCAGCCATATATGCAAATACGAATCATCATCGCAATTAAGTAATTGTCCGGCCATAGAATAGTTGTAACTAGGGCTGTAAATGGGTCGGGGTGGGGTCGAATTAGTTCCGATAAAATCCATTTTTAATTATGTCGAATCATGGATTCGGATCTTGTGCTCGGATCTAAATTTTTGGAATCCATCGAATCTTTTATGAACTCAGTCGAAGATCAAATCTTTATCAGATTTAATAAAATCTCAGTTTTCACAATTTATACCGGTATTTTGTTCCTAAAATAAGTTTGTTAACGTTATATTTTTATTTAGTTTAGTTCACGTTTTCAATTAAACTTCATGAGTAATATTTACTTTTATATATATACTTATTACGAAAAACGGAAAAAACAATGAAAATATGTTATAATTGATAAACAACGGATACATCGGTAAAAAAAAATTAAACCGGTAAAAAATGAGTAAAAAGGGCAAAAAGAAGGGTTAAGCTAATAACAAAATGATTAAACTAATGAATTAAATAGGTGAAAAACGACTTAGGTAGGTAAATAAATAAATTTCAATTGACACAGTGAGAGAAATAAGTTGAAATATACTTAAAGATGGAATCTAAACCTATTTAAATCAAAATGTAGGATTTCATCATTTTTGTTGTCAAACAATGCGAAAGATTTGAGCTGGAGATTTCAAATCTATCCGGTTCAAATCCACCCATCCAAATTGGCCCTTAAGTTATACATCAACATAATTGTATTTATTATATCATACTTAGTGTCACATTCAAATTAAAAATTATTGATGATAAAAACTTCTCGTATTTGACAAAATACAAAGACAAACTATATTAATTGTTGTATTTTGCTGTAATAAAAAATATTTTAGTACTTTATTCAATAAATAAAAATTTAACGGCGTTCAATGTTGTGTAGACCTTAAAACAAATAAATATAGCTCTTAAATGAAAATTATTATTATGGAATGAACTTAATAATTTTATTATGAGCTTATTTTAGAACAAAGTTTACAAGATCTCATAACTAAATTAGCCATCATTTTATATTCGATCACAGTAATTTAAAGGGATCATTTTTTATAGAGTAGTAATTTTATGAAAAATAAATAATTAAAAACTAATTGAGTATCGATCATTAACTTCTATTTTAAGACATTTATTCATGAAATTAACTAAACACATAAAACCGACATACACGTTTTTAGTATATACCAAAACCTCCAATCCTTGACGATCTGATCAAACGCCATTAACTAATGAATCAACAAATATGAGAACTGCATTTTTTGTACCGCACTTTACATCAATTCTCATATTTGGTAAACGGCTTTATATGTTCAACACATTTGGTATCACATTTAACAAATTGTGACACATTTGGTACCGCCATTTCAAATCCTGTTAACTGGTGAGGTGACGGTTAAGTCTTATTGCTAAGTTAATGCTATTACTTATGTTGATAAACAATTTTACCCCATAACATTTCAGGCTATCAAAATACCCCCATGTCTCCAAAATTATGACGATTTTAGTCCATCTTGTTGTCACGTGCGGACCAATTTGAAGATTTTACTTATTATATTTAAATAACTAATTTGATTTATAAACAATATTAATAAATTAAATATTAAATTGATTCATATATATAGTTAATGATGATTTTTAACGGCGGTACCAAACGTGTGTCACAATTTATGAAAACGTGGCACCAAATATGTTGGACAAATAAAGCGGTTTAACAAAAGTGGGAATTGAACTAAAACGCGGTATAAAAAATTCAATCTCTCCATGGAGATACCAAAAATTATAAGTAAAATAAAATTAAACAAACCAAATGTGTCACAATTTATGAAAACATGGTTTCAAATATGTTGGACACATAAACCGCTATAATAAAAGTGGGAATTGATTTAAAGCGCGATACAAAAATTGCAATTCTTTCCATGTATATATATACCAAAAATTATAAATAAAATAAAATTAAACAAACGCCAATAACTAATGAATCAACAAATATATACACGTATATATATATATACCAAAAATTATAAGTAAAATAAAATTAAATAGCGCGTGCGTCTAAATACTAATAGTCTCCGTAAAGCTTGTACAGTTCATCAACGGGAGGCAACTCCTTTAGCATCCAATCAAAATCCCTAAACGACATTCCACGTGTCAAAACCCTCGGCGGCTCTGCGGTGGCCGCCGTGGAGTCTTTTCCGGTGAGGCTTTGAACCACAGATTTGAAGTTAATTGCATCTGTTTCAACATATTCTGTGTTGATTATTACTATCTTCACTGATTTTTCAGCCGCCATATATTTATGATATATATATTCTTTTCTCTTTTGAAAGTAGGAAATAATTAATATATATATTGTGCTGTGGGTTTTAATTTGATGATAATATTATACTCCAATAAAGAATTGGTGGAGGGGAGTATTTATATTTTTATATATGATGATTGGAGGGGTTGTACGGTTTGACTTTAGGAATATATTCAGATGAAATAAGTTGACCGTTGTACGTATTAAGATTTGGCAGTCCTATTTGATTTGATCGAGTCAAACCTAGCTTACCACACAATTTGGGGAAAGAACCAAGTCAGACTCATTTGCACCTCTCTGGAAATTTACATGATCTTAATGAACTTGAAATTAAAGAATATTTTGTAGTACTCTTTTTTTTTTTTATTTGTTGTTTTAGGAGTTTAATGTAAAATTAATATTTTTCTATCAATTTTGTCTTTCTTGTTAAACCTTGTAATCAATGTTAATTATTGATGTGTTTATTTGGTTAAAATGGTATTTCGGAGTTTTTGCTAAAAAAAGTATTATTTATTACACTTCTTAATTGAGGGAAAAACACTTTTGATATCAAACTTTAGTCCAAAAAACATATTTGGTACCAAACTTTTTCAAAAAACACATTACATACCATGATTCACACAATCTTGACACATTTAGTTTTGCCGTCAATTTTCAGACGAAATTTAGCACGTGTCGTTCATGTGTGGGTCTTTAAAACCCGTGCATATTCTCCATCCCATTGTCAATTTAACGGGCACATGAACGGCACGTGCTGAATTTCGTCCGAAAACTTATGGCAAAACTAAATGTGTCAACATTTTGTGAATCATGGAATGAAATGTATTTTTTTTAAAAGCTTGGTACCAAATGTATTTTTTGGAATAAAGTTTGGTATGAAAAGTGTTTTTCCCTCCTTAATTTATGTGCAATTCTCTAAAACGACAAGTTAAAAAAAATGAGGGAGTGGTATACTAAGTGCATGTCCAAATCTCTAATTACCAATTTTTTTTTTTTTTTTTTACAACTCTAATTGCCAATTTGATATCATATTAATTAGCATAGACAACAAAACAATTATTGGAGATCCAAAAAAGACTTTGGGCCTGTTTGTTTGGCGTTTCCCAAATTTTTTTCGTGTTTGGAAAATGCCAAACAAACATGTTTTCTATTTTCCGAAATAAATTTTTCATCCATTAATCTCTCAAACTACTCTCTCAAAAGCTAAACAAACATAATTTTCTTATCTCTAAACAAAACTTATACAAACTCTACTTTGATTTGACATAAAGTAATCTATCTCTTACACAATTTATCTCACATATCAAACATGATTTGACATAAAGTCTTACACATCTTACACCTACAACCCAACTCTTCCAAAAAAACCTACATCTACTTTATTTCTCAAACCACTCTCTCAAAACCCAAACAAACAATATTACGCAAATCGAGATTATTTCACAAACCTCCACTACTCTCCCAAACTACTTTCCCAAACGCCAAACAAACAGACCCTTTGCATTTGAACACTCGACAATTAATGTACCACTGGCACTGCCTTTTTCCTCGATCTTTCTCTCAAAATTACGACTTCAGATCACACAACAGGTCCAGTTGTGAATAATTTATGTATTTTTTTTTTAAGATAAAAATGCCCTTATTCAAGTTGTAAAGTAATTTTAATGAAATATAATTATATATTGATTTTCTTTAAATTTTCCCATCAAATTGGTAAGAAAATATTTTCTACACTAAAGGGAAGGAAAATTTGTAACTTCCTTTTCTGTTAACCAAACATCACATGTGAAAATAAAAATTACATTTTCTTCAACCAAACAAGTTATTACTTATTAGAAAACTCTTTGTCCTGATTTAATTACCTTTAATTCATTTTATTTCACTCTCCTAACAACCAAATAAGATATTACTTATTAGAAAATATTGAATCTAATTCGAGAAATCCAATCTTTATATATGCATCAAGTATTGAATACACAATCAAATAAAATATTATTATCTTTATTTTTTCTTAAGTTAAACATATATTAACTTATTAGAAAACATTGATTTGGTGAACTTATGGGGTACATTGTAATCATTTGTAAGGTGATGTGCTTAACTGCAAATTAGAAAATTAAACGATAAAGAATGATATACGTTAAGGGTGAAGTATGATTTCAGATTTTACAAAATTCATGAAACTTTATGAAACATAAGGAACAAATATTCCTATCAGCTTTAATTTTATCTGACTAAGTGAAAACGACAACTTGCATATTAAAGATTATAATTTTGTCAATTATTTTTTGGATCAATGTTTTTATATTTTATAGTCATTTGTCAATGTTATTTTCATGAAACTGGAAATTTATATTCACCACTAAGATTATATTGTTGGGGTCCTAATATATAAATATGAAAAAAATTACTGAATATTTAGCATCAATATATTTTTCAAGTGAAAAAAATTATATGTATCATTTCAAAATTTAGTATATAAGTCATAAACACACCTCTAAATCTCTTAAATATCATTCTACTACACAAAAAAAAAAAATTTAATAGAATCACATTTTATCTATGAAATAACAAAAAATGCTTACGTCTTAGCTAAGTACGTAATTTTTCTTTGACTAGAGAAACAAAATATAAATAATATCAAAACATGCGATGAAAAGTAGGTAAAATCGATGAAAACCGGTGATATATTGATAAAAAAAAATGAAATTTGTTAAAACATGTGGCCTCGATGAAAATTCAGGTAGAATTGGTGAAATGCTGGGAAAGCTGGTGAAAAAACGGGTGAAACAGATTAAAAAAAAAGTATCCGTGAAACTGGTAAATACATGTGAAACTAGTAAATACATGTGAAACCGATGGGTGAAATTCGTGAAGAAACGCTGAATCATTGCAAACAGGTGAAATCGATGAAACAATGGAAAAACTAGTGAAAAATGTGAAGTCGTTGAAAACATATGAAATCAATGAAAATATGAAGTAAAATTGGTGAAAAATACATGTGAAACGTGTGAAATAGGTGAAAATGAGTTAAAGTGAAAAAAATTGAAATAAGTAAAATATAAGAGTTTAACCAACAAAAACATGATGAAACCGATAAAAAATGGTTCAAACAAAAAAAAATCTGTGAAAACATAAAATAATGAAAATAGGTTAAACCGATACATTTGAGTACAAATGATAAAAGGATAGAGAATAAAGTTGAAAACGGAAGTGCAGAATTACAAAATCTGATTTGTTTAATGGTGTTAGATATCAGTTTAAATCTATATTTTGGATAAGAAATTTACTTGAAGACTTTTAGTACATTTGAGTAGTAATAAAGTTGATTGGTTACCGCTAAAAAAAAAAAGATTAAATCGATAAAAGAAAGGTAAATTGGATATATATCCCCTCATTTGCAATTGAGCGGATAAGGTGGCGGTGGGGGTGGGGGTGAGTTTTGGTAGTGGTGCCTGAGGAAGGAGGTGGAAGTGGTAGTTGTGGGAAAATTCTTGCATAGACCTGATCTATGAGTTTTTCATAGATCTTGTGGTTGTAAATGCACCACATCATACATTGTCAGAGCATGACATCATCAAAATGTATTATGTGGTGCATTTACAACCACAAGGTCTACCACTAAGCTCATAGACCTGGTCTATGTAAGAATTTTCCGTAGTTGTGTTGTCGGAGGTGAAGAGAGATGGTGATGGGGAATTGAATTGCAAAATGCCCCTGCCCAATTTTAGGTATTTTTGTCCAATTGCAAATAGTCATCTGAAGAGTTAAAGATGGTGACCTAACAGCCACGTGCGTGGCACATGACAATTTCCGTTAAAAAATTAATGAAGAAGGGAAATGTGTCAAGGGGGGTTAAATCATAGTATTAAATGTATTCTTCCAGAAAGTTTGGTATCAAATGTATTTTTTGGGCAAAAATTTGGTACTAAAAGTGTTTTTCCTTCATATATATATATATATATATATATATTAGACATGTAAAAAATCAATGAAATCGACAAAAAAGATGGGTTAAACCGATGAAAAATTGAGTAAACTAATGAATTAAATAGGTAAAATATGGCTTAGGTAAGTAAATCAATGCATTTCAAATAACTGAGTAAGAGAAAAAAAATTGAAATCTACTTAATTAAAAATGAACCTAAATCCATTTAATAAAAAAACTAGGATCATTATCTTCGTAGTCAAACAATGCAGAAGATTTGAGCTAGATATTCCAAATCCGTCCGATCCAAATCCATCCATTTAAATGGACTTTTGGTATATAATATAAATCAACATAATTGTCTTTATTGTATGTACTTGGTGTTACATTCACATTACAAATTTGTGATGATTAAAACTTTTCGTATTTGACAAATACGAAGATAAATAATATTCATTGTTGTATTTGTTATAATGAAAAATATTTTAATATTTTATTTAATAGTTTTATATTGGTTGAATAAGAAATTCAATGACGCTCAATAATGAACTAAATAATTTTTTTATGATCTTATTATAGAACATTTTTTTCAGGATCTGATGACTAAATAAGTCATCATGTTATATTTGATTAAAATAATTTAGATTCATCATTTTTTTGACATAATAATTTTAATTATAAATTGTAGATCAGTCATTTATCTGTGCAATTTTTTTGACTTAATAAAGTTAATTTTACTCTAATACAAAATTCAACAATATATTTAATTAAACATGTAAATATAAATAGGCATAAAAAATTATTAACTAACATCTTTTTAAACCGATGGTAAAATATTACTAGTATTACTTATTTGAATAATATATACTTATTTATTTATTGTCTGAACCTAGATTAATATTTCTTTCATATAACATGGGTTACAAATTATTATAATTGAATCAGATTCATCGAATTTTTGATCGAACAAAAATCATAATAATTTGGACCGAATACAAATCAAGTTTAGATGATATCCACCCCATTGACAACCCTAGTTGCAACTTGTAACTAGCGCGCATTGCTAGAGTTATCCATATCTACTACAGATGACAGATCTATAATCTTTATTAAATGAAAGAGTTAAATTAACTAATTATAGAGTATTATTTGATCAATACTCTATTTTTATAATGGGCAAGTTCCAAATAACCCTCTCATGAGATATCAAAAGAGTAAACATCTCCCTGATAAAATTTACTCCCGTAATACGAGCCTCGAAAAAGATTAAGTTAAATCTTAAAAGTTGAATACCTCTAAAAAAAAGCAATGTGATATAAAAATACCCCTTATGTTTTGTTCAATTGGTAAGAACTTCTTTGTGTTATTTTTAATTGTAAAAATTCCTTTATGTTATTTTTTTTATCCTCATTTGAAATTCCTTCATATATCTATAGAGAGGTTACTATTAATTTTGTAAGTGAACATGGAGGTTATTGTGAATTTCAAATTTAACAAGACGATTATATATATTGTCAATTTTTTGAGTGAATAGGGGTATTTTTGCATTTTGATGGGGATACAATTGTACAAGGAGATTTTTTATAATAAAAATAACACATAAATTTCTTGCTAATTAGACAAAGGCATAGAAAATATTTTTCCTTCTCACTCAAGTACTAATTAACTCTGTCACATTTGGGTATAACACAGAGTTCAGCAGTTAAATGGAGTTTAAATTTTATTTTATTTTTTCGAAAAAAACGATCGATATATTTGAATCAAAAAGCCTCAACAGTTACAAGATGTTTAATGTGTTCCAGCAGATCAACTAAATCTACCAATGAGGCTAATTTTGCTAACGAATGAGCTACTTTATTACCTTCTCTACGAGTAAACCTAATAACTGAAAAATCAAAAAGTGCCTTTATATCTGCAATAATCGGTCCCGTAGATGAAAAGTCTTCTTTAGAGGATTAGATTTTACTTACCAAAGACATACAATTATATATATAATTTTGAAGTGCTGCTTATCAATTCACATTGATATATACTTCTATATATACCAAATTTGATTCCTTGATACTAACAGTGAGCCCATTTTGCAATATTCCGAATACAATAATATAGTGTGGACTGCAAAATCATCTAACAAAATTGAATCAACCCCTTCTTTTTCAATTTAGTACCCACATTTGGCTAGTGAAATATGCTGCAACACGGATCAAGTGTGATTTTCCCAATTATTTTGATTGTTTTTATTATACTACTTCATATATCCACTACTACTGTTTATTCCCACTGATATGGAGATGCTGAAAAGCTTGTATAAATTGAAGTTGAGTAAAATGCAAAAACACCCCATATATTTTATCAATAAATTAGCAAAAAATCCTTATATTATTTTTATTAGCAAAAAATATCATGCCGACATTTGTAACAGTCCGACTCGAGAGTGACCTGACATGGACCATCCATGAATCGCAGCAACCTGGTAAAGTGTTCAAAACAAAAATTGACATTTAATTAAAAATATTTTAAACGTTAAAATGAATGAGTACAAGAAATTGTTACTTCAATACTAAAGGGGTGTTTGCAAATGCTTTTGGAAACTCAAAAGCAGTTTCTTAAAGCAAAAGTAAAAAATAAGTACTTTTAAAGCATGAGGTGTTTGCAAATATTTAAAAAAAACAGCTTTAATTATTATCAAAATGCCACTTAGAAGAAGCAATAGAAGAAGCACCTCCTTAGCTGCTTTTTGCCAAACTGCTTTTCAGTTGAAGAAGCAATAGCAGAAGCACCTACTTGCAAACACTATCAAAGTACTTTAAGCACAAAAAAGACAAACAAATACTTTTTAAAAGCCCTTGCAAACACCCCTTAAGTCTCAATTTATGTCCACGACTAATTGAAAACCTAACCAGTATACTTCGATAGGTACATAAACTAGGACATTTTTTCAAAGTCATCAGAGCACAAAACCATTTAAGATATGGATTCTTAATCACTTTCCGACTTCCGCGCTTCTTTGTAACTCTGAAAAGTAATAATTTTGAAATCATAAGTTGATTGAATCAACTTAGTGAGATTAATGTTTATGTGCAAGTGAGTTTCTATGCATGTGCTGAAAGGTTTATTATGACATAAAAATACATAACAAATGACAAATCAACAATTTCTCACACTTCTAATCATGTATTTTTTTTTTTAAATAATGATTGGTTATCTTGAACGTGTATTCATAATTGAAAAATTATTGTCCAAGCCTGGTTTGGCCAAACTCATCCAACCACCAAGCAAATGTATTGGACTTGCTTTGTGATTGGTCACTCTCCTGGGAAAACACATCCAATCCCAAAGCAAGTATATTGCATGTGCCTTGTAGTTACTTTGGGTTCGGCCAAACCCGGTCTGGGTAAGAATTCATATAATTGATCATTGTTGAATTACATGCTTTCGAAAGACAAAAATATCCGCGTCAGCCAACAATGGATTATCGCAATTGTTTAAGTGAACAGTGGGATTATTGCTATATTTTTAAGAGAAAATGATAATTATTGCCCATTTTCAAAATCAACTTGAGGGCTATTATCAGTTTTTTAAGCTCACATGACAATTTGGGAAAATAATCGTTTCGCCCTTTGCAAATAATGAAGAATGATCACACTTACGACGAGTCAAACACAACATGACCCTGGGGAATTTTAACCAATAAAAATAACATAAAGTTCATAGGGTATTTTTGCATTTTGCTCGATCAAAATTCCCTATATATATCAAGATTTCTCCATGATCACAAAGCCATTTCTACTCAAAATGAAGAAATTTACTCACCATATGTCAAACTTCCTTTGGAAAGAACTAAAACATTTGTACAACTCTTGCCGATGTTTACTTTCATCCCTCATTCAATTGAATCCCTTTTGGATTCAAATCATATATTTCTTCTCATTTTCTCTACTTGGTTTCATTGCATTGAAAGCTTCAAAACCAAGAACCACCCCCTCAACAAACCTAAAAAAATTCGATCTTTTCTTCACTAGTGTTTCCTCTATCACCGTTTCAAGCATGTCCTCTATCGAAATGGAACTTTTCTCCAATACCCAACTCGTAATTATAACCATTTTAATGTTTTGTGGAGGTGAAGTATTTACTTCCATTCTTGAACTTCACTTAAAAAGAGCAAAAATGAAACGAAGAAAAGAACATATTGAACCCGAAAAAGAATCAAAATTTAGCACAATTTTGGAATACATAGTAACATGTTACCTCATAGTGGTTCATATTGTAGGCTACATTTCAATTTTCATCTATTTAAACCTCGTCCCAAGTGCAGGGGAAGTGTTCAAGAAAAAAGGCCTTAACTTTCACGGGGCATTCTAACATGACTCTCAACTCAAAGTTGAGTCATCAAAAAAATTCAATCTCAACCCTTGAAAAAAAAATTAAAATTATCTTATCCATTGATTGTGTACAAATGTGTATCAACACCACATTTTGTTTATTACACCAAAAAAATTAATAAACAATAAATTGTAAATAGGAATTTTACATTATTACCCTTTATAAAAAATACTCAATTGACCAAAATATCCCTCTCATTTCATCTCCCCCAAATTCCTTTCCAAACCCTAGCCCATACCACCACCACCACCACCCTCACCCTCACCATCCTCCTCCCTCTCTACTCCTAGTCCGACGAGGACGACGACATCGAAGTGCCGCTTCCGTTGTCTTCGCCACCAGCATGGCGGCACTTCACTCGCCGTCGTTCGGCACTTCGCCGCCGTCGTTCTGGTCACGATCAGAACATAGGCGGCACTATGCTACCGCCGCTCTGGTCGCGACTAGAACGGTGCCGCCCCCGTTCTGGTCGTGACCAGAACGGAGTGATGCTTCACCGATGAAGCTCCTTCACCGGTGAAGCTTTCCACGAAGAAGAGAGTTTTTTCTTCTTTTTTTTTTTTTTTTAAATTTTGAGATTTTTATTATTTAATTAGATAAAACAATATTTTGATTAATTTTAGAAAATAAGGAATTGCATTAAATACTTAATGTTGTTCAATTTTTGTAAAAAGAATGTTTAAATTATGGGAAGAATGTCACTTTGTAAATTAAACTTATTCAATTTTATTTTATATTTGTAAAAAACTAAATTAAATTATGGGAAGAATATCACTTTGTAAATTGAACTTATTCAATTTTTATTTTATATTTATCAGAAAAATTATAAATTTTATTTTATTTGATAGAAAATTCAATATAATTTCAACAAATTTCGTACATCTATTTTGCTTTCTAAATATAATAATTCAAATCAAGTTGGACTAAAATGTCTAACAAGAGAGATATATTTTGATCACATTATGAAATTAAAATTGATTTTTTAAATGAGCAATTCAAATTTGATAATTGTAATATTTATTTCAAAGTTTTGATAAATTTGTATAATTAAGTAGTTATTGAATATATAAATTGAACTAATATTAAATAAAAATTCATTGTAATACAAAATGTTATAAATATAAAAATGTTATTTATATAATTTAGTTTTGTATATTAATTTCTGAAGAAAAAAACCATGACAATGTACAAATTTTCAAAGCACGCGTTGCTTTCACATATTTTGGTCGAATATTTTTTCATATAATCATTGTAAACAAACGTATCAATATGTAGGATTTGGTAATATATATAATCTTCCTCAAACACAAAAAAAAATGACCAAAAAAACTACCGAGTTCCGCTGGGGCGGATAAAATTCCGTTAGAGCGAAACAACTGATGAAGTATATTATATATGAAATAAATAAAGGGTAAGTTGAGAATTTTGTAAAATAAAGAGTAAGGGTATAATGTGTATTTCAAGGGTTAGTTGGGTTGTAAATGAGTTTATTAAAGTTGTAATATGGACACATGTCCAAATTTAATTGGTCAATAATAAGGTTGTTGGTGACTCTCTTTGAAGTGAGAGTCACAATAGACCATCCCAACTTTCACACATTCTCGGTTTTCACTACAATTTCCTCGTTCGCAAACTGCGGTTATATCCCGACTAACGAAAACATGATGGCGTTCAAGAAGAATTCGGGGCTTCTACTAATTTTTATCCCTTTGGTACTAATAGGGAACACATTTTACGCGGTTTCCCTGCGCTCGGTTATTTGGTTTATGGAGAAAGTGACTAAAAGGGAAGAATTCAAGTACGTGTTGAAGAATTCGAGGGAATTCGGATACGGGCATTTGTTTTCGGGGGTGTGTTGTTTGTGGTTGGGAATCACGGTTTTTGGATTTATTGTGGTGCAGTTTGTAATGTTTTGTGTTATTGAATGGAATTATGAGGCCATGTTTGGTTTAAGTGTTTATGAAAAGGTTGTGGCGATTTTGTTTCAAGTGGTGAATGTAAGGCATGCTGGGGAATCTGTTTTTGATCTCTCGGGGATTTCTTCGTCCATTTTGGTCGTCTTCGTTTTGATGATGTGAGTCTTCCTATCTTCACCCTTTTGGCTCATAAAAAATGAGCTAATGTAAATTTACCCACGTTAAATGCATACGGTTTAATTTACGCTACTGTGATTTGAAGAAGAGCACTTCATCCCTTGTGAAAATTTTAAAAGAGCAATTTATCTCATCAGTCGGTGAATATAACTCACTCGCCGAAAATCAGAGTGGACATGAATTTTTTCTTACCACATTTATCATAACATATGGGGTAAAATACCACATTTATCATAATTAACAAAAGGGATAAAGTGCCATATAGAAGAGGGATAGTTTTGTCAATTCGTATTTTTTTTTAAGTTTAAAATTTTTCAGGGAGGTGGTGAAAAACTTTTATAAGAACAAGGGGTAAAATGCACTTTTTCAAATTAAAAGGGACTTAAATAACATCAGACAAATCATAAGGGGTAAATTGTCATTAACTCCATGAGAAATAATTCTATGGATACATAACGTGGACATGTGGAGTAATATCCATGTCATATATACAATGTCTCATGCTTTCTTCATTATATTTGATTTCGTTCATATGGACCAGAACATAGTGTGATGTGAATTTTACACCACATATAATCATCTTGTTGACATGGTGCACCACATTTATTTAGTAATGCGGTGCAACGGGTAAATGAAATAATTACTCTTTTATCACATATTTCCAATTGCAAGATAAAAGATAAAATTGAATTTTTATTTTTAGTCACGTATGTGAACACTCAACAATTTTATTCCAGTAGTTTATAAGGTTGCATAATTTTTTGCCCTAATTTTCGAAAGGGTTGTACACTTTTTGTTTCACACTTTATAAAATTGCACTCTTGACCCCAGTTTGTTCAAACAACTGGTTTGTAGTTTTGATCCAAAAAATAGTAGTCTATTTTTAACACTTCTAGTCCCTTACAATTGAATCAAAAGGGATATATAAACAATTTGTAAAGACCAATCGTTGCAGGTACCTCCCATCATATATTTCATTTCTCCCATTAATCCAGGAGGAGGAAGCTGAAAATGTTTCATTAACAATTGAAGAAGAAAAATTATAATTGGAAGAAAAAGAGAGGGTTATTTTTGGGATTACATATTGATACTTTTATGATTGATACTTTGTCTAACTAACCAAAAAATCCCCTATGTTATTTAACTAACAAAACCCCCTGTGTTTTCTTTTTTTATTAGAAAAAAATTCCTTTCAAATCGAAATGACAATTATACCCCCATAAAAGGATACAAAAATACCCCTCTTAACTTCAAAATATATCAATGACCTCTATTAACTTTGAAAATTGATTAAAAAAAAAAAATCCCTGTGCACTAAACAATTAACAAAAACCTCCCTATGATCTATGAAATAATTTTAAATGGATTTTTTTGCTAATAGAAAAAAATACACAGGGGTTTTTTTGTTAGTTTAAATAACACAGTTTTTTTTTTGTTAGTTAGACAAAGCACAAGAAGTGTTTTTGGATTTAGGTCTTTATGATTTCATGTCTTGTGTTAGTAGAAGATTGGTGTTAGTAGAAGATTGTAAGGTTTCCAAAATATGATTCTCACAAATTTTTGCAGTGCGTACGGAAATGTCGGATTTTCAATGGGGTATAGTTGCGAAAGACGAATCGACCCAAATGGTTTATGTGAGGATGCATGGTTCGGGTTTGCTGGAAAATGGAGCGACCATGGAAAATTTGTGCTCATTGTTGTGATGTTTTTTGGAAGGCTAAAGAAATTTAATATGAGAGGTGGTAGAGCCTGAAGTGTGTTATAACTTATATAAAAGGTGGTGACGGAAACCACATTTTATTAAACCCTCAATAAAATAGGAGCATAAAAATCAAATATCGATCTCGAGACATCAATTTTCTAAGAAAGTACAAATTAAAGTGTCAAAAAGTGGAGTCGCAGTTCTAGACAAAATAATACTTTCCATGTAACAACATATTTGAGTATGTTCCCACCTTTGGTTTATGTTCGAGTTTTCATTGTTTGGGTTTGTTTAAAGACAACATAGTATTTCAAACTACTCCCTCCGTTTTTGTTTATTTGTCGCTTTGGCAAAAAAAAATTGTTTACTTTTATTTGTCGTTTTAATATTTCAACGTAAAATTAATGTTCTTTTACCAATTTTACCCTTCTTACTAGTACTTGTCATTAATAATAATTAATGCTAAGATTATTTGATTAAAAGAGTATTTTCGAATTTTTGTTTAAAAAAAAATGGCTATTTATGATATTTCTTGATTCTTCGTGTGCAATTCTCCAAATCGACAAATAAAAAAAACTGAGGAAGTATTTTCCAATAATATAAGTAAATAGTAATTTCCCTTTTGAGTTAATAAATATATTTAATAAATATTTATTTCTTCCTGATTACAGTTGTGTTTTGATTGTACATACATATCATAGCAGCAGTCAAAATGGGCTTGTAGTATATAGATGGACTTAAATTGGAGGACATATTGGTCTTTTCTGAGAATTGGGCACAATTTCTCTACAAGATTAGAATAGAAATTGGTCTGAATAGAAATCTTGAATAAAAACACAGTCCAGCAGCATATAATTTTATTGGCCCAATTACATAATAAACCCACATTTCTAATTTCATCTAATCCTATGACCCATAGCTGGGAGGTGTAATTTACTTGAATCCTTTTAGTTTGATTTTGTTTTCACTTAATTTCTGCACTAACCCAAATTGTTTCTAATTTTTTCTTTCTTGACGCAAAATGACAATAACTGTTCAATATTTACGCGGAACAAAAAAGTAAAACCCCAATGTAATAAATATTTTTTATTCTTTTTTGGTGATTAGGTCTCAAATAATTTTGAGTTCGAAATCCATCTGATTCTGGGGTTTTTGGTCTTTTACACAATATGATTTTCTGCTTAATGTGTGAGACCAAATGTAATAGCTAGGTCTTCTTGCTGGGTATTATATATATATGGTCCAATATATATATAAAAAAAAAAATAAGATTAAGAAATTTAGATAATTGCTGCTCCATATCAATAGGCAGGACTGTCAATCGAGCGGATTCAAAAAAAAAAAAAATTCAATTAAAGAACTGATAGATTTGATCCAATTAACTAGATCATTTGTTAGAGATACATGGAACAAATGTGGGTTATCTAGCTTCGATTTAATCCGTTAAAAATTAAATTTGATAATATATATATATATATATATATGTAAAGTTTTATATTTATAAGTACCATGGCAATTAGTTGTGATGTATTAAAATCATTATCATTGTTTTCCAACAAGATTTGCTAAATCATTTGAAGTGACTTAATATGTCGAAAGTTAATTTCTTTTTTCTTTTTTAAGTTGGGGCTTAGTATATCACGAAAAAAGTTTAAATATGTGAGCTAAACTGAATGATTCACTATTTCACAAATATATTATTAGTTAAATTTCGAAAGTGTGGATTTTGTTGAATCTGAGAAAGATCCGAAATTCGATTGAATTCGGACATGATTCATTGAACTAGATAATTCCAAATTCAGTAGGATATGAATACGACACGGATCCAAACCAGTGTGAATGGAGTAGGTCCGGTTAGATCAGATTTCTGACCTGAATCCAACCCGTTGACACCCCATCAATAGAAAATTTAGGACCAGGAAAGAAAACGCAAACATGCAATACGTAATAAATAAAAGAAATAAATCCATTAAAAGCCCAAGCAAGAGAAATTACTTCGTGCGTCCGTTGCATGGATGACGTAGTTCAATGAATTTATTCAGTTCAATTTTTACATATACGATATGCATGACTGTACAAAAAATTAAATTTTAGTGACAAAATATTAAATGACGAAGTGACTAGAATTTAAATATTGTCACTAAAATGATGTACATAGACACAGTAGTGATAAAATATGTGAAAAAATTGTCACTATTGACATTTAGTGATACACCAAAAGTGACAACTAAAAAGTTGCCACTAAATTATAGTGACACTATTAATTGTCACTAGGTTGCTACTAAAGGGTGTCAGTGATTGTAAATAGTGACAACTTAAGTTTCATACACTTGTCACTGATGAAGGTATTTTTAGTAAGTAATATAATAATGTTTCAAGGTCCACGTGTTAAATATTCTTCTTCAGTATGAAGTCAAGCAGGTCAATCAAACTCCAATTCGATTTCGGAAACCTAATATGTAGTCAAAGAAAACTACGTCAGGTATCAAAGAAAACTTCGATTTCGATACTTACTTAAGTATCGGAGAATTATCGTCGGGTCACCACCGGCATTACCTGACGTAGTTTTCTTTGACTACAGATTAGGTTCCCGAAATCGAACTGGAGTTTGATTGACCTGCTTGACTTCATATTGAAGAAGAGTATTTGACACGTGGACCTTGAAATATTATTATATTACCTCACTAAAATATCTTTATCAGTCATTAATAGCCATTAGTGACAACTTAAAATATATTTTGTCATTATTGCATTTGTCACTATTGTTATTGTGACAAAACTAATAATTTTATCACTAAATACATCCAAAAACAGACAATTTCAACAATTGTTACTTAATATTTCATTACTAAAATTTCCTTTTTCTTGTAGTGTGAATCATTTCCTCGTTAAATTATGCGAATCTTGTCAACACTATTTGCCATTAGGGAATAGGCTTGAATGGAACTATTATTCCACTTGACCTTAAAAGCATTTATAAACACATGTACAACAATATAAAGATGGAATGAGTAATTCCCACTTTATGTGTGAAAACACATGCACCCCTTCAATCTAGGGAAAGCTTATTACTCACTCCCACTTAGGAGGAAAAAAATCAATCCCTTTCAATTAATGGAA
The DNA here is from genome assembly GCA_030819805.1 of Penstemon newberryi var. newberryi. Taxonomy (NCBI): domain Eukaryota; kingdom Viridiplantae; phylum Streptophyta; class Magnoliopsida; order Lamiales; family Plantaginaceae; genus Penstemon; species Penstemon newberryi. The sequence continues at coordinate 31,471,098 of JAUALY010000006.1, read as the reverse complement.
AAGAAAATTCCCACTTTTAAGGGGAATGACTTGAAGAATTTAAACCATGGATCAAAATTTTCATCTTTCCATTGAAGACATAGAAAAGTTTTCTTGTTGAATCAAACGAGACGAAAACAAGATGTAATTCCAAAACTATTTATTTGTCTGAGACTCTTTTATTTTTCTTAATTTAGTAACCTTTTTTTTTTTACAATTTCTCCTTAGTGTTTGCCAAACATTTTCGAAAAGTCTCGAAATTTTTTCAATATTTGACTGATCGAAATATACACTCTAAATGAAATTTTGATCCATGATTTAAACAAGCTTATATTATATACTTGTATTTATATTCTCTATTTCTCGAGGATGATCCAATGAATGATATTTGCATGTAAAAAACTGAAATTGGAAAATGATAAAACCTCATAAAAAGCTATTTCCGCTTTGTTTTCAATCCACATTACATGTATGTCTAATAATGATAATTCAATCCACATGCGGCATCTAATAAGATCATTATGGAGCGGCATCTGTCATCTAGCATCTATTTTTATATACGAAATCATAACAATTAAACCTCACTTCAAATCATATCTCAAATTTTCAATCTATTATAATTATTATTACCAGGTACGTATTTTATTGAAATCATTCTTCAAATTGAGTTTAAATTTTTTTGCCGAAAACTCTTAAACCAATTGTGAAACCAAATTGAAATAAACTTAACCAAAACTCTTCCATAATCAAAGGCGGACGCACACAGGGGCACCTGGATTTTTTTTTTTTTTTTAGTATAGTAGTGGTGTATTTTTTTTTTTTTTTTTGAACAAAATAAATAAATAAATAAATAAATAAATTAGCCCAAATATAATTTTAATATCACACAACTCACTCTAATAATAACTCATTCTACCCAATTTTTAAGCCCCATTGAAAAGCCCAATTCTTCTCTACTCCCAACATCTCCAAACCCTAACCCTAGCTAAGAAGATGGTTGCAACTAAAAGACATGTCGCATTCTCGATGGTTTACAAACTTGTGACATTGGCGTTTATTCTACCCGTTGCAACTGCATCAGTGAAGAAAGCTTTTTCGGTTATGAAGATAGTAAAGAATCGACTTCGTAACCGAATGGGCGATCAATGGCTAAATGATAGTTTAGTTGTCTTTATAGATAGAGACATATTTAGTAGTATTTCAAACGATGCTATCATGGATCGATTTCAAAAGATGAAAAACCGTCGTGGTCAATTATTAAAGTAAATATGTAGATGTTTTGGGTTCTTTTGCGACTATAACGGGGTATCATATTTAATTAAAATATCTCGTGGGGTTTATTTTTGTCAAACTCCACCTCCCCATTTTTATATTGCGTCATATATTTTCTCGTGAATAATATAAACTTTAATTTTAACTGTTTGATAGATTTTTTTTTTTTTTTATAAGTTTAGCCCCCCCGACCAAAAATCCTGGATCCGCCCCTGTCCATAATATCCCGGGGTTTTATGTGTTTTACTCAAAATATGAACATGCCAACCATAAAAATGAGGAAAGAAATTAATGCAATTTTTTAATTCTTATATTGATTACATTCTGTGAGAAAAGTTTAAAACAAGATTAGGAAATTAATTCCTTATTCTGAAATAACTTTTTATTTAAAATGCCATTCTAGTTGCTAGCAGTGTTTAATGATAAGAATGTAAGAATCGAATTCTCATCATTACAAACTCGAGATACATTTATTCTAATTAATTCAACACTTTTTCAATAATTCATATTTCTTGAAAGCGGAATGAATGTATGTGGCCAATGTAATTAGAGTGAATGAAATTAGTAATCCTTCAAGTTGGAAATGAATGTACGTGAGCGATGTGAGTTATTGACATTAGTCGTCATTAAAGTTGCGTTTGTAATAGTTCGGTCCTTCAAGTTCAAAACGTCTCAGTTTTGTCCCTTCAGTGAATTATTTGTTGGCATATCTTTTTCAGGGAATCTTGTTGGATGAATTTATTAACTCAACAACAACATCCGAGTGCCAAATCAGTTGACTCAATGAGTTAATAAGGATTGTTGTGGTGATGAGTTTTGATGATAACAAAAAAGCTATGTCAGAAGACATCAGAGAGCAAGTCATCAGTCAAGTCATATAAACAACTAAGTAATGGAAGTTTAGTGTTTATATGTTGGAAAGGGTTATGAGTGTGGTGGAAAGTTCAAATTGAATGTAATGGCTATTAAGCCCAAAGTTATTAATAAAGTTAATAATTCTGCTTACTTGCTTGAGCGTCCTAATCTATGGCATGGTAGACTAGGACATGTTAACTACGATTCCCTACGTATATTTAATTAATTTGAAACATATCCCTAAGTTTCAAATGGATCAAAAGCACAAGTGTGAAACTTGTATTGGAGCTAAATTAACGAGATTGTCTTTTCAAAAGATTAAAAGGAATACTAAACCACTCGACTTAATACATAGCGACATAAGTGATCTTAAATGTGTGAATTCTAGGGGTGGTTATAATTATTTTACTACCTTCATTGATGATTGCACTAAATACTGCTATGTATACTTGTTAAAAGTAAAAAGTCAAGCAATAGATAAATTTATTTTATTCACAAAAAAAGTTGAGAATCAACTTGATAAAAATATCAAAGTACTTCAAAGTGATAGAGGTGGTGAATATGTGTCACCATTTAACGAATTTGTGCTGAACATGGAATCATACATGAACACCTTATTCTCCGCAATCAAACGAAATTGTGGAAAGGAAAAATCGAACATTGAAAGAAATGATGAATTCAATGCTGATAAATTCTGGATTACCACATAACACGTGGGGGGGGGGGGGGGGGAACTATCCTATCTAGCAATTGTCTTTTAAATAAGATGCCCCCGAAAAATCAGGAGAAAACTCCATATGAATTATGGAAAGGTAGAACACGTTCTTGAAAAATACTGCGAGTGTGGGCGTATCTTGCCAAAGTGGTAGTACCTACATCCAAGGAAGAAATGATCGGATCAAATATTGTTGATTGCATATTCATCGGATATGCTCAGAACAATAATGCTTATCGGTTTATTGTGCATGAGTCCAAAAATCCTGAGATACACAAAAACACGATAATGGAATCCAGAAATGCATCTTTCTTTGAAGATGTATTTCCAGCTAAAACTTGAAAAGAAATGAGATCATCCAAACGAGTCAATGGACAGGACCATGAATATGAACAGGTAACTGAGGATGAACCAACTGAGGTTGAACCAAGAAGAAGCAAAATGGAAACGACAGAAAAATCTTTTGGTCCAAATTTTCTGACATACATGCTCGAAACTGAACCTCAAACCTTCAAAGAAGCTGTAACTTCTTCTGAAGGACCTTTGTGAAAAGAGGCAATTAAGAGTGAAATTGATACCATCTTGAAAAACCATACCTGAGACTTAGTTGATCTTCCTTCATGATGCAAACCACTAGGGTATAAGTGAATCTTTGAAAGGAAAATGAAACCGGGTGGAACAATTGATAAATACAAGGTCTAACTAGTAATAAAAGGCTATCGGCAACGAGAAGGCCTTGATTACTTTGACACATATTCTCCAGTGACGAGAATAACTTCCATTAGAATGTTACTTACTATCGCAGCATTGTGAAACTTAGAAGTACATAAAATGAATGTAAAAACAGCTTTCTTAAAATGGAGATTTAGAAGAAGAAATCTACATGGAACAACCTGAGGGTTTTTCTGCTCTAGGGCAAGAAAAGAAAGTCTGTAGATTGGTTAAGTCGTTGTATGGCTTAAAACATGCACCGAAACAGTGGCATCAGAAATTTGATGATGTCATGCTGGAGAAAGGTTTTAAAACCATTGAGTGTGACAAATGCATCTATGTGAAAGAAACAAAAGATGGCTACGTCATTATGTGCCTTTATGTTGACGACATGCTTATTGTTGGAAGTAATGATAAGATGATTAAATCCACTAAGGACATGTTTAGTGCTTGAAATGAAAGATATGTGTCTAGCAGATGTGATACTGGAAGTTAAAATCACGAGAAAATCTGATGACATCGTTTTGAGTCAGTCCAGTTATATTGAAAAAATCCTTGGAAAGTTCAATAAGGATGACTCTAATGAGGCTAGAACTCCTATAGATCCAAGTCAACCTTTATCAAAGAATAAAGGTGAGAGCATCTCTCAAGTGGAGTACTCAAGGATTATTGGATGTCTGATGTACTTGATGAGTTGTACAAGACCGGATATAGCATACGCAGTTGGTAAGCTAAGCAGATATACTAGTAATCCTGGTACTGACCACTGGAAAGCCATAGTAAGGTTACTGAGATACTTAAGGTTTACTCGTAACTACGGGCGACACTAGACAAGATATCCAGTTGTTATAGAAGGATATAGTGATGCAAATTAGATATCTGTGTAAATATTCAAAATCCACCAGTGGATATGTATTCACCTTAGGTGGAGCAGTTATATCTTGGAAATCCTCTATACAAACTGTGATAGCCAGATCCACAATGGAGTTTGAATTTATAGCATTAGACAAATGTGGTGAAGAGGCGGAGTGGCTTGGCCAATTCTTAGAGGGAATTCCAGAATGGTCTAAACTTGTGCCAACAATATGTATTCATTGTGATAGTCAATCAGCGATTGGAAGAGCATAGAGTAAAATGTACAATGGTAAGTCTGGGTATATACACTGAAGACATAATACTAATAGGCAACTACTCTGAACTGGAGTGATTGCGATTGACTATGTAAAGTCAAAGAATAATCTAGCGGATCCGCTAACCAAAGGGTTAACTAGAGAGATAGTTGTCAAGTCATCAAGAGGAATGGGACTAAATTCCATGGAATAAAAAACTTTGTGAAGGAAAATCCAACCCAATTGACTGGAGATCCCAAGATCTAGGTTCAAAGGGACAACCTAACCGCAAAGGTTTAGTTAGGTCATTGTGGGGGTTTTACCCTCAAGTCCATTCCTATGATGAAAACAGTGATAACGGTTGAGTAAGGTTAAGCCAATCTTTTAATGATTATTGTAAGGAGAGTAACTCGGGATATTCTAAGGAAATGAATCACCTATGTAAGAGAGAGGAAGGGCTGCTTCAAAGGGAATTGTATAGGGCACAATTCTTAGAAACTCTTGTTGAACAAGGTAGATGTCCATGGCCAAAACGGACATAGCCGTAAGAACTGAAACGTTACGAGGTAAGATGCTTGTCAGGAGTGTGTCAACGTTAACACCAACGGCATAATAGTTCAAGGACATCGTGTCTATTGATCAGCCAGTAAAGTAAACATACTTTTTCAAAGGGAAGGTTCAAAAGGTAACGCCTACCTATCCTATGCAAGTATCTACGCTGAACTCTATCCTCTTAGAATATCCTGTTAGGAACTCGTTTAATTTTCATTCATGTGGGGGATTGTTGGAAAATAATAAGTTAATGGAGTATTTTTGGACATATTTTAAGTGGGATCCACTTTAAGAAAAATGTCGGGTCTTTGCGGATTTATAATCTACTACTTGAGTAGATTAAAATGGTATATAGTATGTCAAATTCAGAGTTCGGGTGAATGATAAATTGACACTCAAAGTACATCCTATGAAATGAGAGAAAATAATTGAAATGTTTTTATTCCACAATGGAAGTGGTGTACAAAATTTTGAGGTTTATATATGATTTGCCAATGTAGTGGTGTAACAACTACTTAGCTACCAAGGGGGGAGGGGGGAGGGAGGGAGCGGTGCAAATCATGAATAAAAATTTGCTCCAGACCTTCAAGACTTGTGCGAGCCCGCGACCTGCAGACACAAATGCAGCCCAATTTGAAGGCTTTCGGACGGGCTTAATTTTCGAATTTATTTTCGGCCCATTTTTTTAAATATGAAAATGAAAAGTTGTAACGGTTGATTTAAATTGTGTAACAACCAATTTAAATTGTGTAACAGCCGAAACTGAAAAAGACTCCATTAAATTTTATTTTTTCGATTTTTCCCTCCTCATGTCCTATAAATAGTTGCTCTTTCATTCAGTTTTTCGCACCAAAATATTCAGCTCTTCTCTCTTATAATTCTCTCCTGTGAATTCCGGCCTAGAGTTCTAAGTTGTTTCAGTTTATCTAACAAAGCTTTGGTGCAAAGTACTTTGTTGGAGCCGTTGTATCCTGGGAGACAGACGTTCAAAGGAACCTCGAGTACAACCACTGAAAGGGTGAGGGATCGAATCTATCTTAAGGAAATCGTGTTCACACGGGCCTCGATTTTTCATTCTGTCCAGTTATATTGATCTTAATATTTATATTGTTTATTGTATTTCAATAGTTATATTTATTTGATTTTCCTTTTTACGTATATAATTTGCAACATTATATACTCAAACAGACGAGTGCTTGAGAAAGTAAAGTATCGTACTCAGCAGACAGGTATTGAGAAAGCAAGTATCAGACTAAGAGTTTGAAGTTGTTGATCAGCGTAGTCTGACTGATCAGCTAAGTAAAGATGAAGAAAGCAGAGTGCAGACTTCATCAGATAAGCTTAGTGAAATCAGCTATGTCAACAACTGAGTATCAAACAACCAAGTGATTTATCAGTTTAGTGTTTGATCAACTGAGTGTTTGCATCAGATGTCTGGAACATGAGCTAAGTCATCTATGACACCAGACATAAGATTGCAACCTCGGACATCAGGGTTCATTGCAACTGACAGATCCGTACTTGTACAATGTCTGAACAGTGACATAGCCGAAAGCTGCAAATAGAGCCGTTTGAAGCAGGTAGAAAGCATAAGAGCATTCCGGGAATCGTGGGATCTTTCAAAAGCCGTAACTCCAAGAACCCTTATATAGACTTTCAGATTTGAAGTTAACAAACAACTTTTGCACATTCAAATCAAACACTTCTGAGAGCAAAAAACACTAAGCTGTTGTAAGAGAAAGATTAATTGTGTTGAAAAAATAGAGTATATTACAACAAGGTTGTAATTTTTTGTTTAGGTCTAAGAGATTTAAATAGAAGTATGGTAGATCAACAAGGTTGAAGAACTGTTATAGCTGAGTGATGTGAGAGAAAATTTCTACGTGATCTTTTCGATTTACATTGTATGTAAAAGTCCCACTTGGATGTATTAGTTGTAAACATCAACTGCAGGATTAGTCTAAGAGATTAGTGGACTAAAGGAAATTCCTTAACCACTATAAAAATTTTGTGTCATTTAAGTTCCGCATTTACTTTCTGCATTCGCAAAGAACATACTAGTCATATGTTCATCAATTGAATTTAAAGGACCGAAAAAATTTACAAAGGGAAAAACAATTTTGTGTTAACAAAATTTTGTTTGGTAACACTCATGTTTATTCCCCTACCAAACATCTCAAAAGAACTCTGACTTTATAAGTGGTCTTACTCAGCCAAACCAAGAACATCTAGGTATTTTACTAAGTTGTCAGCTCACTGCCAACAACCGAGTGAATTACTCCTATGTTTGAAGAACAGCCGAGTGAATTGTTATACTTAAGTATAATTTGAGTGATACAAGAAAAATTTTAAAATGTCTATTTAACCCCCAGATCATTTTGACCACTTGAGACCCAACAAATTTGACACATTTTAAGGGTAAGTCCGTCAATTCATTTTCTATTACAAAATATTTTGGTATCCTTACTGTTAGTTTTGTTCCGGTTAGTCCTCGTAAATTTTCAGAAAGAAAATGGTAGTTTTTTTGCCCCTCCAAAATTATTTTCTTTCCCACTATATATACCATTTTTGTTCGATTACTGTCTAAAACATATTATTAAAGAAAATAAATGCGTAACATGTTTCTGTGTTAAGGCTGCTAAAAAAAGGTAAAACAAAGACACAATTTCGTCCCATAAATAGTAATTAAAATATTATCCATATTAAGATCGGACAATGCACTCATTACAATAATTATCTACAAAGAAAACATAATACGGTCAAACTTTTTGATACTAATTTAAATACTCCAAAATATTACAAGCTCGACCACGAAATTTGTGCCATCTAGTCTCGAATTCTCGATGTTACAAGAATTCAAGATCGAAGGCATATCAACATACAAGTATTTCATGACCTATTCATTGATGAATAATTATCATTACTAAATTTTGTAATAAATTAGTTAGAATTGTAACAAAAAGTGGGATGAATTTATTCAATACAGAAACATGTTAGCCATAATATATTTTTTGAGCAAGCAAGGTGAATAAAAACGGTGGTAAAAGTGGTATATATAGTGGTGAGAAAATGATTTTGGATGTAAAAAAAAAAACTACCATTTATTTCCTGCCAGAAATTGTTCAAGGACTAAATTGTAACAAAATTAACAGAAAGGGGACTAAAATGATTTGCTAACAATTGAAATCTGCAATAGAAGATGAATTAGCATATTTACCCTTAAAATGTGTCAAGATTCCCTGAAAAATTACCTGAAAGGATGGTCGGGAGACAAAAAATTCATAGAAGGGATCAAACAAAAATGCTTTGAACTTGATGGACCAAATTGTTACAAGTGTCCAGTTTGAAGGACGACTAGTGCCATTCACTCATGTAATTATTCTAGTGGATATTTGTTTTAGAGAATTTTGCTTATGGTACCATAAGTGACCTAACGGTACCATAAGTTACAGAGCCAACACATTTGGTACTTCTGTCAAATCTTTTACGAAAAATTGATGAAAAATCTACAGAATAAGTCCTATAATTAAAGATTGCTGACAAAGTTTGGCCCACATGTCTTATGGCCTGCAGATTTACTCCACAATTCACAAGTCTGAAGCATTTCAGTCCCAATTGCAAAAATAGTTAAATTATTAATCCTATTTAATAAATTTTATATATTACTATTAAATTTTTTAAAAATAATTAGATTTTATATAATATATATATATATATATATATATATATATATATATAAATTAAATAATAATTTATATAAAATCTGAAAACATAAATTTAAATTCTTATTAGATTTTTTAAATTTTAAAAATAAATCTTTTAAACTAATTAGATTTTACATAAAATATATATATATATATATATATTAAATAATATTTAACATAAAATTTGAAAAAGAAAATTGTTTAAAATTACATAAATATTAATAATCCTATTTAATAAATTTATTATAATTAAAAAAATACAAAACCTACCCACTCCCCCCAAGGTGGATCCCAGGCTAGGTAACTAAATTCGCGCATCAGCCCCTGACGCGCGCTCCGAGTTCGCGCTCTGAGCGCGAAATGACGATTCGTTGCAAAATTCGCGCTCTGTCTAGAGAAAATTCGCGCACTGGTAAAAAAGAATTCGCGTTCTAGATACTAAGCTATAAACTGACCGCAAGTTTTGAAATGTTGTCTTATTTATCTAGTATAAAAATGTGTGAATAGAAATAATGGGGTCCACGATTGATGGACATGGGTTAATGATGACACATTGTCCGACAAACTCACACACATCAACATTTAGTAAATATCAAATCGGCAGAAAAGTAGTGCTATTTATTTAAATATTTAGTATTGTATGAACTTTTGTTACAGTATATTTCATGTTACCATACTAATTCTTGGTATTTTATCAAAAGAAATATATACCAATTCGTGGTCCTTTCTTTATTTCAGGTTGGTGCATAGTTTTAATTTATAGACATTATTTTAGATCACTTTATATATTCCGTAAATAGCAGTACATGAAATTACTAGTACCGAATTATTATTTTATATTAAAACGTAATTTCGAAAATCTAATTCAATTTTAAGAAATAGAATGAAATATGGGTAAACAAATTGCGGCAGAAAACCTCCATTAAGTAAAAAGGAAAATTAATTCTTATACCTCTAATTCTATATGAATGTTGTATTGTTTTTAAATACTAAATTTTTTTAGGCACCGTACTTAATACTAAATTACATATACCCATCAGTGCCATCACGTTGTTAAGCATGCTCTTAGACAATGCTTCTAACTTGTATTATGTATATTCTTAATTATAAGTATGGAAATCTATCTTTTTATCAACCAATACAATTATTTTGATTTTTAATTCTTGACATTTTTTTCGAACTTCTAACTTCTAACTGTTATATAATTTTTTAATTTTAATATTATATTCTAATTATTATAATATTATTTTAAAGACGCTCTAGAGGCGCTCTCATATTCTAAAATTTAACCATCACACGCTCTCACGCTCTCGCTCACGCACCCGCACCCGCTCCCGCTCCGCGACTTAGTTACCTAGATCCCAGGCCGCCGCCGACCTGGGTGGTATCGCGGATCACAGGCCATCAGGGGGTGGGGTGGGTGGATGAGGACTAGAGTTTTGTATTTTTTTTTAATTAATGGGATTATTAATATTTATGTAATTTTAAAAGTTTTTATTTTAGGATTTATATTAAATATTATTTAATATATATATATTTATGTAAAATCTAATTAGTTTCAAAGATTTTTTTCAAAATTTAAAAAATCTAATAAGTTTAATTGATATTTATTATTCAGATTTAATATAAAATATTATTTAATTTATATATAATATATGTAAAATCTAATTAGTTTAAAAGATTTTTTTTTAATTTGAAAAATCTAATAAGTTATTCATATTTATGTTTTCAGATTTTATATAAAATATTATTTAATTTATATGTATTATATGTGAAGCCTAATTAGTTTAAAAAATATTTTTTAAAATTTAAAAAATCTAATAAGTTTAATTGATATTTATTTGATCAGATTATATATAAAATATTATTTAATTTATATATATTATATATAAAATCTAATTAGTTTAAGAGATTTAATAATAATATATTAAATTTATTAAATAGGATTAATAATTTAACTATTTTTGTAATTGGTACTGAAATGCTTCAAACTTGTGAATTATGGGGTAAATTTGCTGGTCAGAAAACTTGTGGGGCAAACTTCGTCAGCAAACTTTAATCAGAGGACCAATTCTGCAAATTTTCAATCAATTTTCCGTTCAAAATTGATATATCTAACAAAAATTTGACGGAAGTACCAAATGTATCGAGCTCCATTAACTTTTGGTACCAAATGTATTGGTTTTGTAACTTATGGTACCGTAACCTTAAAGTAAGGTCACTTATGTTGGCAAAAGTGATTCTCTATTTTTTTTTTTTTTTTTTAGAAGAAATTCTGGTGGAGTAATCTAACAACTAAGGCCATGTTTGGATGTATTTTGGTTCAGTTTCGCCCTGTTTCGATGAAATATATTTTGGTTGGATGATTTGAAGATTCTTTTTAAAATTTGTGCGAAAAAATTGAAATACGAGTTGGATGTATTTTGATTGGAATCTATTGTATATAAAATATTAATTAAATGAATAGTTGGGTTGAAAAGTAAGAGTTATTGTTTGAATATATTTTGAATATTGGAGTTTTTGATGAAAGTTAGTTGATAGATGTCAAATCATGTCTTTTTTAAATAAATTAATGGATATTATATTGTGTGTTAATTGTGGTAATGATTAAAAAATTATTATTCTAAATTAAAATGTTGTAAAGATAATTAAATATATATTTTATAATTATACAACATTAATAAATAAAGTAAACAAATATATTGATGTGTATGTACAAGTCAAAGATGGGAGACTAGAGCTGCAGGCAGTGTTTTTAAAATCGGACCGGACCGGCCGGTTAGCCCGGTTTAACAGCTAACCGGTCCCCAGTCCGGTTCAGTTTACCTCTAAAAACCATTCCCCTAATTAACCAGTTCGAACCGGTAAAACCAGCTTCAAAACCGATAAAACCAGTGAACCGGTAAAACCAGTGAACAAGTGGTTCACTTAATTTTTTTCTTCTTCTTAAATTTAGAGATTTTTTGTTATTATTATTTCTTTGAACTCTTGTTTAACATTTAATAGGATGCATTTATATATTTTAATTGGAATAACATTCATTAGTTTAAGTGTTTAACAATCAATGAGGAACAATCAATGTATTCCATTTTTTTTTACATAAAGAATGACATAACCATTTTCTCATTATTGTGAACAATATTATTTTGTGTATGAAATTATGCAAATCAATTACCATATACACATCAAGTTACAACAATAGAACCCAAATGAACAAGCCAAAACTTTGAAAATGAGATGAACTTTTAATTTTGTTGTCTTGTTTTGAATGTATGAACCTTTGAGGGATACTTGAGATGTATATTTTTTACATTGATCTTAATTTTTAAGACATTTTGATTATTTGCATGAAACAATAAAAATTTATATTGACAAAGAATGATAATTATTTTAAATTATAATTAGATAATCTAAATATATATATATATATATATATATATATATATATATATAAATATTACATAATAATAAAGTCACACCGGTTATACCGGTCAAACCAATGATTGACCCGATTTAACCGATCGAACTAGTAACCAGTAAGGCTTTCGATTCAATGACCGGTCCGGTTTTAAAAACACTGGCTGCAGGCAAGTGGTTGGTAGGTCTCTGCAAAGCAGGCCCTATCTCTGTTTCATGCACCGAGAATAGATGAAAACTGGCCTATTTGGATTTTTCAGTAAATTGGCCTGACGAAAATTGTTCCAAACAAAGTTTGGTCCCACGAAAAATTGAAAGTCATTGATCAAATAGGTTCCAAACAGGGCCTAAGTTTGATAAATGACTAGAAGAAAGTGGTTGCTTTATGACTCGTAACATAATTTCTAGTAAACAAAAGGTTGCATTTTCTCTAAATAATTTGATCAAAGGTTTTCCTTTTTCCACGAAAAATACAAGACATGTGTCGAATTGGTTGCATTGAAATTCTTTAAATTTCTTAAAGTTAGAAACCTCTATTTTAATTCCTCGTATTATTCTTTTTTCTTTTTTTACAAAGTTCACTATAAAACTCTTATAATGAAAATTCTAGATATCTTTTTTTAAATAAAAACTCTTATACACTAACCTAGCTAATATTTTTAATAAAAACTCTTTTCTTGTATATCTACAAGCTCTAGTTATTACTTAAAATTCCATATTTTGTGATATTTAATCTATAATTTCACGAAAAATTTAGAATTTACATTAAAAAAAATATTAAAAATTGAAATTGGATAAATGTCACCAACATTGTCAAAAAAAAATAAAACCATTAAACTCATCTCCTTCCAAAAAAATTCAACTTAAAACAAAATTACTACTGAATCCAATGATGCATGAGAATACTATAATGTCATTATGGTTACAGATTAATTTGATTATGAAAGGAACCAAACCTGACTATAACTTTAATATTAATCTTGTTAACCCATCCACAAACATATACCCTAATCAAATCAAATCAATCTTTATGGAAAAAGAGGACTATTATGAGTTGTCATTCAGCAAAAAACAATTAATAATGTTCTCCTTTGCACTCACTTAGTGGAGTAATTTTTCAACTAGCACAATGGATGCAATAATGATAATTTAATTAATAAACGAACCTATAAAGATTGTAAAGTAGAATTAACTATAAAATTCAAGATTTTTCGCAATGACGGACCTTGAAAATAAACCTAGTGCTTTTCCATTAATCATAGCTTTTATCACATAAACTAAGAAAGCCTATTATATAGGAGTATGTCTTTTGATGAGTTACTATTGAGTTAAATGGCAATTTATCTCTCTGTAATATTCATAATGTTCAATTTACCTTCCTGTGATTTGAGAAAGAGTTTTACCCCTCCTATAATTTTATAAAAGTTTTACACTGTCTCCTTTATATTTTTATATGTGGCACTTTACTTTTCCGTGTTATGATAATGTGACAATTTACCCTTTGTGTTATGATAAATAAAGGCAATTTATCTCATTGTGTTAAGATAAATGTGGCAATTTATCCTCTATGTTACAAAACAATTTTCATACCCACTCTCAATTTCGGCAAATGAATTACACTCTTCGGCTCAAGGGAGTAAATTGCTTCTTTAAATTTTTTACATGGGGTAAATTGTTCTTTTTCAAATCATAGGGAATAAATTGGATATTATGAATATTACATAGGAGTAAAATTATCATTAACCCATCACTATTTCACATGTTTCAGGTTAGACAATTAAATATTATGGGTTCACTGTGGATAAGCATTGAAGAAAATAGGGATTATTGTATTTTTGGTGCCACAACTATAGTTCACTAGCGTTTCTACCCCGTAACTTTTCGGGCTGGCACATTTGGTGCCACAACTTCAACTTCAGTGGCAATTTTGGTGCCAATTGAGGTACAATTTCAAAATTGGCCCGAAATTTCCCCATGTGCGGGCCATGTGACATGTAAATGGAATATTTTGATCACTCAATATATTTCTTTTTATTAAAAATAAAATAAAATTATTTTCATCCATTAAGAACTAGGCTACTTGGATGTTTTTATTTGGGGAAGAAGAATAAGGCGGCAAAAATTTAATTAAGGGAATGTTTGGTAAATTTTGTAGAAAATGTTAGGATTTTGAATTTTGGTATTTTTTTAATGAAAAAGACGTCGAATCCTCATTTTTCATGTCACATGTCCCGCACATGGAGGAATTTCGTGCCAATTTTGAAATTGAGCCTCAATTGGCACCAAAATTGCCATTGATGTTGAAGTTGTGGCACCAAATGTGCCAGCCCGAAAAGTTACGGGGTAGAAACATCAGTGGGCTATAGTTGTGGCACAAAAAATGCAATAATCCCAAGAAAATAAGTATGTCTTAAAATAAATAGGAGTCGTCAATAGGAATATTCACTGAATTGGAAAAAAAGATTGAAAATGATTTTACCATATATTTTGCACAGATATATCATGTCTGAACATATATAGTATCAGGTTCCCATCATTCAATTGCAAAGATTCTATTTGATTAAAGAGGCATTTTTATTACAGTACTAACATGGATCAAAATTTTGTTTCCTAAATACTAGAATTTTTTTAAATTTTTCAGAAACGTTTCGAAACATTAAGAAAGATGAATTACTAAGTTAAAAAATTATTAACAAAGTCTAAAGACAATCAAAAAATTTCGAAAATACACCTTATTCTCGTTTTTATTGATTCAATGTAGAACTTTTTTGATATTTTTTTATGGAAAAGATGGATATTTTGATCAATAAGTAATACTATATAGAGAATTATATTAGTACTCTTTTTCACCAAACATCAGCTGTATTAATCCAATTTAGTTTGTCAATCCAAAACTATTTATATATATACTATGTGTTCTACAAGCGGAATTCACTTGTCATTGCCATGATTGGAATATGATTGAATTTAATAGTCTTTGCCATGTGGTTATTGGTTATTTCTAAAGTAAATTGTTAATTACAAGGCAAATATGAAAACACTTTTTTTAAATACAATCATCATTAATTATTATATCATAAATCATTTTAATAATTATTCAAATATAAATAATTACAAATAAATACTACTAATAAACTATAATAAATACCACATTACGATTTTACCTTTAAGATAAAAAAAAAAAAAAAATTGGAGAAGAAGAAGACTATGGGCCTTATAATTTCAGCAAATTCATCATTATTTGCTTTATAATCAAACGATTTAATCATCCAAACGGCAAAATGAAAGCAGCTACCAATTTCTATGGACGAACCTATATATATATAATGATTGTAGGATAAACATCGAAGTAGCAATAAAATTTACACATTGTCGTAATAATGAGGCTAACAAATAAACCTTAGATATGTTTGTCCAATCTTAGCTTTTATCACGTATAAAGACACCATTTTCCCTTACCTCTTTTTATAAGAACTTTTAAGATATACATGTTTCAGGAAAGACAATTAATTGGATATTGTGGTTCATATATATATATATATATATATATATATATATATATTTATTGAAACTTATATAATGGTTCATGTATTTTTATGTATATGTTGAAACATAAGTTGCTCTCATCAAAGACAAACCTACTTATAATTAATTTTTGAAGTAAAGTTCAGTACTTGTCATAATCGATTATCATAAGTCAATGAAGCTGTAGCCTAGTGATAATAACTGGCAGAACTGATGCCCCAGAATCAAGAGATTATTGGTTCAACTCCCACTAATGTGGGTATTTGCTCTCACTAACAATAGTCCTTACTCTATTATATTCAAGAATAACATATTTTTTTTAAGAATACATTTATCATCAGTTATTTCAATATTTGCACAAGTACAAAATTTACAAATAATAAACAACTATCAAATATTATTAATAACTAGAGAAATATCCACATTAGTGGGATTTAAACCCAAGACCTTTATTCGAAACACATTCCGTACACATTATATATTTCTAATGTTAACAATTAGGATATAATTTCAAGTGTATTTTCATATATATTTTCAAATCTTAAAATTCAGTTGGCTCTACATATTTATTCAAAAATCTAAAGTTCTTCTTCTTCATTAAATTTAAAGTTTATTTAGGGAAAACAACAAAATAACCCTTTATGATAAATTGAAAGAGCAAATGTCCCATTAAAAAAAAATATTAAAAAAAAAACAAGCAAATTGCATCCTGTAAAATTTAAAAGCATATACATATCCTTTTGCATTCGGTGTACCGTGTACAGTTGATGTGGTGCAATATGTAGATAATATTTGTCCATTCAGTTTTGCATACAAATATACGGTGGGAAGTAAGCATAATTCTCTCCATGTAGATAATATTTTTGTTCCATTTAGGAAGTAAGCATAATTTTCTCCATATGTTATACACGTCATCCATGCAGCAGATATACTAACTAATCTTGACGAATCGTGATATACACACTCTTTAACTCTTTAATTTTCATAATAATTTTTTTTAATTTTTTATGGAGTCAATTGCCCAATATTTTTTTATGAAAACATTTTTGTCTTTTTTGAGACATACATTTATAAATCAATCATTACATCATAATTATTTCAATAATTGTCAAAGTACAAATAATACATAATTACAAACACTAATAATCAACTAGAACATATACCCACATTAGCAGGCATCCAACTCACGACCTCTAGCTCATGGGCCTCGGCTCTGCAACAATTGATTGCATAAAAAAAAGATGATTAAGAAAGCATCTGATTTTCTTCTATTAAAAAAATATTAGAAGAACTAGAATAAGATATAGATCATAATTTTGCATCTATAAAAAGAAAGTTATAACTTATATAAATATATATCTTGTATCATTTGAGCCTCTGAGTCCTACTTCCTCATCTCCAATCGATAATACAAGCCTTGAGCCCTCACTATCACAATATTACTCCACTTAGTTCACAACCACTCTCACCATTATATAATTATAGATATTCAATTATATTAATATTAATAATAATAATAATAATAATAATAATTGTATTTGTTTAAGAATATGAATCTAAGTTTTGAATATGACATTATGTATTTAAGTTTGTTAAATTATATTAAAATTTAAACAAAAAAAATTGTAGTTGTACGTTTTGTCTAAATTATACAATCGTAGAAAATTTAGAAATTTAAAAATTAAAACTAATAATGTTAAATATTTAACTTAAGATACAATGTAATTAAATTATATAATGTTTAAAAATAAATATTTTCATATTTGTACGTTTTGTCTAAATCATACAATTGTAGATAAATTTAAAAATTAAAACTAATAATGAAAGATTTAACTTAAATTACAATGTTATTTAAATAAATTAAAATTATAAATAATTTTTTTCATATTTGTACATTTGTCTAAATTGTACAATCATATACAAATATAAAATTTATAAATTAAAACTAATAATGTTAAAAAATTAACTTAAAATACAATGTTATTAAATTAAACTAAAATATAAAAATAAACTTTTCATAATAAAATTTAAAATTTAAAAATTAAAACTAATAATTTTAAAGATTGAAATGATTTTTTTTTTTTAAAAGTAAAGTAGATGTTGGTTGCACGAGCCCATGCATATCACGCACCCGTGCAACGAGTGTGAGCCTAGGGCTTCCCCCTCCATTGGAGATGGGGCTTGGGGCCCCATCCATTAGAGATGGCCTTATGGAACATGATAAAGAATTACACTCATTTTTTATTCCGCTTCAAAGAGAAAGACAAATAAATCCTTAATTATGCTTGTGTCATATACTATAACAAAATAAGTTTCTAGTGAAAAATTTATAATTAAATTGTAATGTCGAACTTGTCATTAATGATTTACATATAATAAGCGATAGTAAGTTAAATTTTATCAGTAAAATAATTTTTATTAATATATTAATATTAAAACATATAATTAAATTATCATTATTAAAATTAATTATCATCATGCATGTGTCACTGTTTGTACATATACAATATTGATGGCTCAAATTACTAGTATGTAATGATCACTGACTTTCCTTTCCAAATTGTATTGACCTTCAGATATACGCTTTTGACTTTTGAGTACTCGAATTATTGCGGGACGGATCGGGATGGGATTACGAGTTCCATATTTTTTTAATTATCAATTATCCATGCATCTAACCAAATTAAATTACAATATTTCATAATCAATTTTCGTCCTTTTTCTTTTGCTAAACTGTATCAAATTTTATCCATTATTTACCTAAAATATATATATCATCATAAGTTCATAACAAATATTCTGTAAACCCAATTAATTGTAGAAGGCTACATTCAGTAGAATAATGGATATTTAAAATTAGGTAGAGCCGTAATGTATGTAGAGTAAAGTGTAGTAGGATCTAGAAAAATGAATATAAGGTTATAAAGTAAAAAAGTATCTTTATTAAATGATATTTATTAGTAATTAACTACACTTATAGTTGTAGTTAAGTAAAATATTTAATATTAAAAAATATAGACGAGTTCGGGTACTCGGGGTTGGAGAGATCAATCTCAAGTCTATCCTTTATTTTTATAATAAAATATGGATTTTTCAAGTTCGGTTATCCAAACCTAAAATACCTGTTCTATACGGGTTTGAAAAAGAACCGAGACGGATCAAATTTGGGTTACCCGAACCCAACGCTTACCCCTAATGCCTACACAATTTTATTGTAGTAACAATATAGTAGCGCGCTTGTCTTAAAGGACGTGGACCTTAATTTCCACAATTAAAGGCATAGAACAAAAGTATATTGTTCGCAGCATAACTTTTAATCACAAATTACCCGATCAATCGGTCAATAATCTTACAATGCAAATTCTAATGGTACGATTAGGCAATGAACATAAACCAAATCTCAATGTGCTTACCACATGTCACCTCCTGGTGGCCCTATCTCTATATATAGTGGGAATTTTATTAATTCAGACCAATCAAACAATTTTCAAAACAAATACGAATATATTCATAAGAAAAATCAATTTATTGTATCTTTTTTATTACTCCTTTCATCCCATAATTTTTATTCCATTAGCTTCAGTACTCGGTCAAACTTTTCAATCTTTTAAGTGACTTATCATAATAAAATATTCACATTTTAGGGGTATTAAATCTTTTAAATATTAATATACATAGTGTCATATGATATTATCAAATTATTAGTTAAATATATTAATTAAATTATTTATTATAATTTTTTAAAATTTAGTCAAGTTGGCTGGTCAACGGTACCATGTGATAAAGATTAATGGGACGGAGGAAGTGTATTTTTCACTATAGATCCTAACAACTCAGCGTAGATATTTTTTAGATGGATCGGGTTTTGGATCCGAATGCATTCCACGATCAAGTAAAATTGATTACTCCTTTCCAGTACTGCTAATAAGCCCTGCAAAAAAGACTGACTCGGGACAATTCTGACGAAACCACTTTGATGTTTAAGTAAGTCAAAATTGTACCGATAATACAACGACGGAGAGTATTTAAGCATCAACGGGAAAATAAAAATAAAAAAACTTAGTTAATTAATTTTGTCTTACCTTTACTAGATTACATAACCAGAAACAGTTTGGAGTGAACCGCATAATCTTTTAAGATTTACCGCTATGATAAGAACGTTTTTATAACGATTTTCCTAATTATATCTAGACATAGTTACCTAAACTTATGGCCTTAATCTTGTTGTTAGTAAGAAATTGATAGTATGTTGAACTTCTTGATCGTGATTAGCATTTTCTTATACGTTCAAAATAGTAATAAAACTCTTACTTGAATATTTCCACACATCAAGATCATTAAAGTGAATATGATCCAATACAAATTAATCATAGAGCAAGTAAACTTGCATATTTAAAATTTACTCAAGAAAGTCCTTAAAAAGAGGTAATTTCCCTAAATTGACCTTACCTACCACTTGGTACGTAACATGAAAAAGTGTCCTATATATAGACCCATTATCATGCATCCGATCAAGCTTCTTAAATTGTGAGCACAAAAAGAAAAAACATCTCAAAAGGTACAAATTAAGAGATTTGTGAACCAAAATGAAACCTCAACATCTTCATATCGGTTCTTGGCAATCAACACGAATGCTTGTGTACTTTTGTTATAACAATCTTCTTCTTAGAATTAACTCATTTTTTATACATATTTTCTATTTCATCTCCCTTTCTTTTCTTGGTTTTGTGATTCTTAAGGTTTTGAATCCCAAAACCGCGTTTAAACCTAGGAACATAGATTTATTTTTCACATCGGTATCGGCTTCCACGGTTTCGAGCATGTCCACAGTCGAAATGGAAGTCTTTTCCAATGCACAACTTATTGTTATTACCGTCCTAATGTTCATAGGGGGTGAGATATTTACTTCCATGGTTGAACTTCATTTAAAGTATTGGTCCAAAATTATTACAACATGTAAAAGTCATGTCGGAAAAGTTGATTCTACAGAAAGTAATATTCCCATTTCATTTCCACCTCTTCAATCTACTGAGTCACAAAATGATGTATTTTCGAATTATAAACCATTAACAATCAAATATGATGCTATCAAATTTTTGGGCTACCTTGTATTGTGTTATCTTTTAATAGTTCAAATATTTGGTGTCGTGTCTATTTTAATATATTTGAGCATTTTCTCGAGTGCAAAGGATGTACTTAAAAATAAGGGGATTAATAGTTTAACTTTTGCGGTTTTCACTATAGTTTCAACCTTTGCTAGTTGTGGTTTTGTACCCACAAATGAAAACATGATAGTTTTTAAAAAGAATTCGGGTTTATTATGGATTATATACCCTCAAATCCTTTTTGGGAACACATTATTTCCTTCATGTTTGAGATTTTTAATATGGGTTTTGGGCAAGAAAGTTAAGAAACAAGAAGCTAAATATTTGTTGAAAAATACGAATGAAGTGGGATACCTTCATTTGCTCCCTAGTGTGCATTCTATTTTCTTGGTGCCTACCGTATTCGGATTGATCTTTGTTGGATTCGCGCTATTCTGTAGTCTAGAATGGAATTCGGGTGTCTTAAACGGGCTCAATACTTACCAAAAAGTCGTAGGTGTTCTTTTCGAAAGTGTGAACGCAAGGCATAGCGGCGAGAGTATAGTCGATCTCTCGACAATCGCCCCCGCCATCTTGGTGTTGTTCATCGTCATGATGTTAGTCTCTTTTTCTCTTTATTCTAAATTCTATATATGATCACAAGATTTAATATATTTGTAAATTTTGCATGTGTGATACGTGATCACTCATCTAGAAGTGTTATTCAACTTATTAGAATTCCGATCTAGGGTTTTTAAATTTGATTTTGGGTGTCTAAACCAAGAATTAATCCGTATGTTCCAAGAAGAAAGGGTCTTTTTGGACTTTAAAGATGGATTATTACATTGTACATTAGTCAAATGATGGTGTAAAGTGGAATATTACTCTAATCATATGAGATGAGACCAATTAGTATATAGAGATTATAACCCATAAGCTAGCATAGATTCTTTGGCTTGGATTTATTTCCTTATCTTGCAATTTAGATGCGATCAAGTATTTAATAAAAAGAGGCCCGACAACTCATTTCTAAATTTGCATGGAGTGAATTTTTTGTAACATACTCCCTCTGTCCTATTATTTTTACTCCATTAATTACAATACTCGGTCAAACTTTTCAATCTTTTAAGTGACTTATCATGTTATATTATTCACATTTGTGGTATATTAAACTTTTATAATATATAATATATATGATGTCATATGATATTATCAACTTATTAGTGAAAAATATTAAGTAAATTATTTATTATAATTTTTATAATTATTTAGTCAAGGTAACTGGTCAACTGTACCAATGTTAAAGAAAATTGGGACAAAGAAAGTACTATATTCTCGTGAATACTGTGTATTTCCTAAATCAAATATTCTTGTACCCCCTGATTAGTACTATCTTCATCTCAATTTTTTTACTCTCTTGGTACAGTCGATCAATCAACTTGATCAAATTTTAAAAAATTATAATTAATAATCTAATTAATTTATTTCGAAAATCATTTGATAATATTATATAACACAATATCTATTAATATTTAAAAGGTTTAAATCACTATAAATGTAAAAAAATCTACTTGATAAATCATTTAAAAGATTAAAATTTTTGACTTTACGTTATAGCTAATGGAGTAAAATATTAGGACGGATGGAGTATAAATTATTCTTTTAGGGTGTTGACCAGGACTTAAGGACCTACTTAATCATTTCTTAAGTAAATTAACTCCTCTAATGGAAATTTTGAATTTAGGTATATGCAAGACTAATCTTTTCCATTGTATTCAGAACAAATGCTGGAGATTGAAAGGGGGCCCTGACCCCTCCAAGCATTCCACTAGTGGATTGAACTGTACATAGTTGGTTATTAGCATACATGCATGAGTTTATATTTTAAACATATTTATTATATAAATAATTTTATTATTTTATTAATAAATCTCTAGAATTTTTTATTTTTTTTTATCTCTGTAATAATAAATAACTTTGATTTTTCTTTTTTAATGAATTAAGTGCCCTCCTGTTTTATTTACATTTTTTTTGTCGGAATTTAATAACAATTTTTTCTTTGCAAATATCATAAATAATAACAATTAAATCTACCAAATTGTACAGGTACCTTCCTCCATACACTTCATTTATTCCGGTTAAAGACGAACAAAACCAAATAGATGAAGAAAAAATAAAGAAAAGGAAAAACAAAAGCAAGGTTGCGATCATTGCGGAGAACATCATATTTTCTCAGCTGGGTTATCTTGTCATATTTATTATTCTCATTTCCATAACTGAAAGGCGAAGTCTCAAAGAGGATCCTATCAACTTCAACGTCTTGAATATCACTTTTGAAGTCATAAGGTATTATTACAAAAAACTAACCTATTAATTACTACATGTTTAGCAAACTTAATTTAATTAATTAACCACGATTTTTACAAAGGAAAAATCGTTTTAATACTAAATTTTAGTCCAAAAAATACATTTGGTTCCAAGCTTTTCGAAAAAATATATTTCATACCATGATTTACACCCTCTTTACATATTTTGTTTTGACGTCAATTTTCGAACGTAATTCAGCACGTGTCATAATGAGAAAAGAGCACAGGGGGATTTCTTATTTGAAAATAACATAGGAACAATTCTTTTAGTCAAATGATAAGAGGTGTTTCTACATTTCACTATTTTTTTGGTTAATGACAATTTACCCTCCTATTATATTCATAATGTTCAATTTACATTCTATACAATAACTCGGGTTCGGTCTAGGCTATTACTCATAAGTTGGATATTTTATATTTCCCCATTAAGTTAGACATATTTATGTTATCATTAATTATTGATTTCTAATTTAATTTTTTTTTATTTTTAAATTGCAGCGCTTATGGAAATGTGGGGTTCAGTACTGGGTATAGTTGTGAGCGTCAGATAAAACCAAATCCAAATTGTGTGGACAAATGGTTTGGATTTTCTGGGAAATGGAGTGACCAAGGCAAAATAATTCTCATCATTGTTATGATATTTGGTAGACTTAAGAAATTCAACATGAATGGAGGTCGAGCCTGGAAACTCATATAAGAGGAAATTAATATCCTCAAAATTCATAAGATAAAGTGTGCATATGTAAATTAAAATTTAATTTGCTTTCTCTTCAAGTTTGTTATTAAAAAATGATGACAAACTGTATTATCTATGTTTTGTAATTATTGTCATTAAGAAAAATAAACTTTTATGTATAAAGTAAATATAATTGTCTTCCACTTAATTTAATTTATACGGCAAAAATTCATTTTTCATAGCATAGAACTTGGGAGATTTCACATTTTATACCGAACTTGCCAAAAGCATACACATTCTTCTTTTTTTTTTTTATAATTAATCATATTTTCCATTACTAAACAAAACACATTACAAATACATTATAGTGACCACAATGACAAAAAAGAAAGTGAACAATGAAGATCAAACCAAATTTTTGGGAAAACAAAACCAAAAAGTTAGACAAGAAAAAATGAAGAAAATGAGCAATTGCACATCTCTGTGCAACATAATGATTCCAGACTGAGTGAAAATCGGAACCATATCTTCGAACTGATCCCAAGAGGAGTCTTGGGATGAAAATGAAGTGCAAAAACCATGACCAACATCCCAAAACTTGATCTTCTCTTCAAAGAACACAATCTTCAAAGTCCATTGTGACCAACAACAAAGGTATCTGCCAAAAAAAATTAAAGACAAACACAAAGCAACAAGAAAAAATAAAGCATAATAACGTACATCTGTTGGCTTTGGGGGGACATCCAACTGCTTTGGAGGCAGGTCTAGAGAAGGAGACCGTGGTGGTGGTGGTGGTGGATCTGGTGGCGGATTTGGCAGTGGTGGCGGATCTGGCAATGGTTGTGGTGGATCTGGTGGTGGTGGCAGTTGCGACGGCGGAGGAAGGATCTTAATCCATGTTCCCACAAAAGTTGCAAACGTTTTGGGTAAAACTGAGTGCAGCAAGTTAATCGACGGGACAAGCGGAGATGGTTTGAAGGAGGAAGAGTTGTGAAGGTTTTGGGGAATATGGAGTGGTAAAGGTGGGGATCTGAAAAATGAGATGAAAAAAGACATCTCAGATCTGAAGAGGCGGTAATGAAGGACGGGGAAGGCCGGTCGAACCACCGAGAACAGTTGTCGACGGAAGAAACCATAAGATTTGCTATTCTTTGGAGGGAGAAAAGTTCTAGGGAGAGAATATTTCATACACATTCTTCATAGACAATACAAAAATGATACTTTTGTTAGTTTTATTGATGGAACTAATCCATAGAGATTGAAGCTCAGGTCCAGAGGAGTAAGATAATCACATAATTTTTTTTGAAAAAGATGGAGAAACAAGGTCGAAATTGTGATTTCAAATTTGTGAGAAAAAGGGTTTCGCGATTTAAATTTTCAAATGAAAAAAATTGAACGATTCACTAAACGTAATATGAAATTTATTATACGTATGTGTTCATGGTGAAAAGACGAACAAAACCCATCTCCTAATTCCGATGAATAACTACCAGATGACAGTGGTCGTGCGTGAGGAAGGAAACATAGATCAATTTGCGAAATCGCCAAAAGGCAAGAGTCAATCCACAAAATAATTAAAGTTTAATAATTTTATTTATTCTTAATATTATAAAAAATATCAGTAGTTTAAATTTTACGGCCACGTGGAAATTCCATCAAAAAAACTAACTAAAATATCACTTTGTAACGTCTGCATGGAATTGGTACATTTTTCGCAAGTTTGGTATGAAAAGTGAAATTTGTTCAGTTCTATGGTATGAAAAATGATTTTTTGCCACATTCAGGTGACCTTGTGATGTGTTCTTCATCTCAATATGAAAGTACTAATGAAACTAAAAGAAATTGTATCAGGACTAGCTGTTTTTTTTTTTTTTTTTGGATTTTTTTTTTTGGAGACAATAAAAACATCATTACATCAATCATTGTTTCAGAAAATCTTTTCAAATCCATTTTATTGATATCAAGTAGAAAGACAAACCAATTACAAAAGACTAATATTAAACTAGATAAATACTCACACTAGTTGAAGTTGAACCCTTGACCGCTTTGTCATGGAACATCAACTTTAATCAACAGACTTGCCTCATCCAATTTGTACGGATCATAATTTTAATACCGAACAAGTCCATATTTAAAGAAAACTTACGAAATTAGTTGTAGATAAAATGTACATTACATCAATAGGTGATTTATCTGATGGAAATAATTAATTATCAAAATGTATCTCACGAGGTTCAAAATGAATTAAACACACACTACTATTGTACTTGAACAATTAATTTGTAATAAAAAATAGATTCGAGAAACAATATGTGCTATTGCAATTTTTTTTTTAGAATGTATTTATATTATGATAGAAATAGTGTCCGGCAAGTCAACTGTATGGCTGCTATTTATTGTAATAAATAAAGGAATTATTCAATTTAGATTAATAAATGCACCTTATTCATAATGGTCATCTTTATCTTATGTAATAATTATCTAAGCATAAGGATAGAAGTCCTTAGATCACATGGCTATGGGACAACCCGTGGACTTATCTCCAAGGCCGTGATCTAGAACATATTCAAGAGTCGTAGAATCCATTTGAAATAGGATATAATTGGATTCGGTTAGACTGATGTGTATACTCCGATTAACTGGAGAACGCTGGGGTCCACGAGCATGACTTGGATAATCAATACACAGAAGTGGGTGGCTTGAAGAGATGGCAAGTGCACTGAATACCCCAACTAGGAAATAACTCACCATGGAAGCGGTAGTCGCATATCGGGGTCGAAGTTATTCCTATTTGCAATAGTATACTAGGAACGATCCTTATTACTTGAGGTGATAGGGTTTATCTGGTGCGAGAACTTCTATGCTTTGATGTGAGTTCCGACTGATTGGAGATTAGAAGGTCTCTGTGGATTCACGTTGGGTATAGCGGGACTCATATGCAGGTTCATGTCATCAACAAAGGATCCATTGACCCGACTTGATAGGTTGGGGATTTCTCCTATGAATTTAGGTGAGAAAAGAATTCTGGTGAAACCCTCGGCCGAGATACCTGACGACTTTATGAAAGTAGCTCATAAAGAATAAGTCAAACTGAATAATTCGAGATCAGAATACATAAGGTCGAGACAAAGAAAGGGAACCGCTGAAAAGTCCAAAGCCCTTAGGTCTCGACTGGGAGATTGACTGATGGAGGGATCATGTCGTATATGGCAATTGTAAATGATTAAAGGTTCACTGAATTAATTCACCAGTGATTGGGTTGTACGGGCTTGTGGTCATACATCGACTGTGGAGTGTGGGAGAATTCTCAAATTGGCAGGCAGGGGTGCTAATCTTGGAATGATCAATCGACAGAGTGTTCGATTGATAGAGTATGGTATACTCGCATAATTAAATGAATATTTAATTATAACCCACGGTCAATTATGTGGTGAACCTATGGGACACAATACACATGAAGCGAAAACAAGGAAACAACGAAGAAATGGATCGAATGGGTCGACCCAATTGGAGTAGTGCGAGATCCAATTGGATTGGATCAAGATTATAAATTAAATTGAAATTTAATTTATATGTTAATTAATTGAATTGGATTTAATTAATTATAGAATAAATATTTAATTAAATTGGCTTAGAGTCTAATTGAATTAAATAGGATATTAATTAATTAAATGGACTATTTAATTTAAAATTAAATAGGACCATAATTAATTAAAGCGATTGAGCCATTAATTAGAAGACTTGATCTTCCAATTAAAGGGCCCTAGCCCATGTAGGAAAAGAGAAGAGTTAAAATCCTATACTTAATGGGATTAGGAGAGAAGAAATGTATCTATATATATGTTAATATGTATCATATCTGAAATATGCAATAATAAGAAGACTAGATCTAAGATTCACATCTTACACAAGTCTTGAAAAACTCTCTCATCTCTCTCTCTCTCTATCTCACGTGATTTCTCTCTCTCCCAAGAAAGAGATTTCAATTTTTGCTCTTTTTTCTCTAGTTTAGATCTTGATAATTTCTATGCTCTAGCCGATTAGTGTTATCAAGGTTTTTGTGATATTGTGGTGTATCAACCCGTAGAGACGCAACATGTGGGACGCTTGATAAAGCTTGGGATCAAAGGTACAAAAGAAAGGAGAAAGTATATCTATGGTTTTTGCTAAGCTTGGATTTGCGAGGAGATAGGTATAACTTTATTCTAAAGTTAATTTATAGTTTCATATATTTATATATATACATCTGGATTGTATTCTGGCAAGATTCTTTAAGAGATACTTAAAAAGTTTTTATTTTCCGTTGCCTGAATGGTCGTTTTTTCTTACTGAATCCCAACATATTAATCATTACATCATAAATTGTGCTTATAAGAATGATTGGAAAGATGATACAAATTAATGGCAACAATAATCGTTAGAGAACAAAACAACTTATGCTCGTTTAGTGAAGAACATGATGATGATATTCTTGAATTTAAACAACAGAATAATTTTGGAATATAGATAGATTTAAATATTATATAACACTTATTATATTATCATATAATGATAAGTATGTGGGGGTTGTAGTAATTTATTTGAAATTATGAAATGTCCCTTGGCTCTAAAAGAAAATGGACATGTGGCTTTTTTTTTTTTGAACGGTTAAATCATGAAGCAGTGCATACATTTCTAAAACAATGCATTTTAACCTTGAATTATAAATGCAACTTTCCATGAATAGACATAAGCCACAATGATTCATGAAACATTACAACACGAAGAATATTATAAATAGAGTTGTAATGCAGAAAATTCAATCATCAACAAAATTATTACTACTCTTCTATTTTATTCCCTCTTCGAAAGCAAACAATTGTTAGAGAAATTTAGAGAAAGTTTAGAATTGCTATCTATCTTTCTAAGTGGTTTTGTTGTATCCAGGGAGTGATTTGCTACTTCAAACTCATTAGCAAACTCAATCGAGTGGGGGCAAATATCACTTTAAGTACCCGTTTGTTTGACGGGAATGAAATCTGATTTTGGGTATTTGAGTAATCTGATATCCAGAAAAATGATTCCTTTTGGAAAAATTATAAAAAGAAACTTCTACACTCATCGGAAGATTTCACTTTGGAAAAACTTGAGAAACATTTGAGAATAGAGGATGAAACTCGAGCACTTAAAAAGAACGATGGAGTGCAGTTTGATTCTTCTAAAGTAAATGTTGTGGATGAGAAGACATTCAACAATGAAGTAATGGAAACAAGAGGAAGAATTTTGATAATAATAACAATGGTTCAAACAAGAAGCAAAATATCAATGAAACAAGAAAGTGTCACCATTGCGGCAAAAAAGGGCATTTGATTCGCCAATGTAGAATCAAGAAAAGAAAGATAGAAAATGCTGCAAATAATTTCAATAAAATAGCAAACATGGTTAACGAAAATGGAGTTGAAAATTTAATTGACATGGTTTCTACAATGCATATTGGAATGGTGACTCAATTACATATGGCTACTACACCACAATCATTTGATTGGTGGTATGATTCTGGTGCAACTATTCATGTCTGCAACGACAAATCTCAATTCAAGAATTATGAAGTTGCAATGGAAGACCAAGAAGTGCTTATGGGAAACCATAACTTGGCAAAGATCTTGGGAAAAGGAAAAGTTGAACTGGAATTCACTTCTGGGAAGAAACTTACTCTTATTAATGCTTTACATGTCCTAGAAATTAAGAAAAATCTTGTATCTGTCAATTTTCTTTGTAAAAAGGGCATAAAAGCTGTTTTAGAGTCTAATAGTTTGATTTTGACTAAGGGTGGAATGTATGTTGAAAAAGAGTACTCTTGTGATGGAATGTTCAAATTAAGTATCAATAAAATAATTAGTTCTGCTTTAAATCTTGTATCTGCCAATTTGCTTTGTAAAAACGGCATAAAAGTTGTTTTAGAGTCTAATAGTTTGATTTTGACTAAGGGTGGAATGTCTGTTGGAAAAGAGTACTCTTGTGATGGAATTTTCAAATTAAGTATCAATAAAATAATTAGTTTTTCTTACTCTGTTGTTTCTTCTTTTAATTTATGGCATGCTCAACAAAATTAGCTTGTAAGAGGACTGTCTTGCATAAACATTCTTATGGTTTAATAATTAATGCGTCTTGTTTATTTATAGTATGTAAATTAAACAATGATCAACTTCATCTCTCGCGAATGTATCTAAGGAACTGTATGAAATCCTAAAATCACATTACGACTATGGGACGATTCACTTCAGTATAAGTGCAATCATGAAACAGTCTTTAAGGTCGTGATCTTAAAACACGTTCCGAGTCATAGATTCCGAATAAGACGGGGTATCTAAGGAATCGCTAAGACTTGTACGAATATGCATGATTCACGTGGAGTGAATTTGTAGCGTTTCATGAGCAAGGCATTTGATGCTAGGGCATATGATTAGGTGGTTCGATAGGGGATCGAATGCATTGAACGACCCGGACAGAGAAATCCATTATGGAAATGCATGACGCATATCGGTAATGGTATGTTTCTCAAGAGTTATAATAATGTACGATTTAGTCCTTGGACTTGAGGTACTAGGGCGAATTCGGTGCACGAGCATTCGTACTTTGATTTAGGAGCCGATCACGTAGCTTGATTGTTGTGCGACAACTTTGGATACGTATGATCGTGTACACGGATGGTTAGTACTAAGATCGGACTATCGACTCATCCAGACAAGATGGGAGAATTTCTTGTACGTTCTTAAATATTATGTTACGAGAAACACACGGTCGTTGTAAGTGATGGATTTGGAAAGGGGTTTTCAAATTTATCAACCACAGTGGAATTATTATCCAGAATTAGGAAATATAGTATCATTAGAGGTGTCGATCAATGCACACACTCTAGGTCTCGATCGGGAAATTAGTCACTAGAAGAACCATATGTACATGACAATTATAAGAGGTGAGGTTCACAAGATCAATTTACCTGAAGTTAGGCCTCATGGACTTGTGGCTAGACATCGACCATGAGGTGTGGGTACTCATGAATTAATTAGAAGATTAATTATGGAGTGGTCAATTAAAAGTGTTTAATTGATCGGAGCAATTAATTGATCATTAATTAAATCACGAAAGTCGTGGGCCTACGGCCAATTGATGGTGAACCTAGAGGGTCACACACAATACAATTTGATGGCAACAATTAATGAGTGAAGTTTAATTTAATGAAGTTAAATCAAACTTAATGAATTAAAGTGCTAATTAATAAAGGAAGAAATTATTTAATTAATTTTGAATAAATTAAATGGGTAGGCGGAATAAATTAATTGAAGAGTTTAATTTATGGTAGACTTAGTTTCCTTATGTGATAAGGAATGGACGAGATATACATGGATATTTAGTTTCCTAATAATATAAGGAAATGAATACATATACAAGGAATAAGATATCATTAAGGACCCGTTTGTTTAACGGGAATGGAATATAGATCTGGTAATATGATTTCCAGGAATTTGATTTTCAGAAATATTATTCCATTATAACGTTTGGGTAAAATTCGAAATTTGAGCAAGGAAATTAGATAAATTCATTTTCTAATGTTTGACAATATTAAGGAATAGAGTCATATTTAAAAAGTTCACAAAAATGCCCCTTACACATATATATTATTTATAAAATGTGGTATTAATTATATATAATTACGTATAATGTAAATTAATACTTTATATATTGTATTATATGATATACATAGAGTGAAATGCAAAATACTCCATGTGCTTTGTCTAATTGGTAAAAACTCCCCTATATTATTTTTATTCGCAAAAATCTCTTGATTTTTTTTATTAGCAAAAAATGCAAAAACACTGCTATTCGTCTAAATTTGACAATAATTCCACTGTTAACTTTGAAAATTGACAATAATTTTTTCATGTTAAAAAATCGACAATAACCTCACTATTGACTTATGGAGATATTTAGTAAGCTAATAACATGCATGCAATGGGTTTTAGCTAATTAAAAAGAACATGGGTGGTTTTGGCTAGTAATAATAGCACATGATTTTATTTTATCAATTAAGCAAAACACAAAGATATTTTTGCATTTTATATAGTAAAATGATCTATAATATACTATTAGTGAGAGAGAGGAAAAAAACGTATTGGAAGGAAAAAATTGGGGCAATAATGTCTTTCTTATTTTTAATATCAAATCCCTTGGTAAAGGAATCACAATACCATAGGAAATATGGGTATTATATTCCCATATTTTGGTTGCAATATTCCTAGTTTAAAGGAATATATTTCCTTTCCCAGAATCTGGAATTTTTTTACCAAACTTAATTATGTAATATCTAGCAATCAGATTACCAAATACATATTCCATTCCCGTCAAACAAACAGGTCCTAAGAAGAAAGAGTCTTCTTATAAATATATCTCATTAGATCTCTTCTACAAGTAATGAAAATCTGAAAAATCGATTTACTCTAAGAAAACCCTGGCTATCATTTTATTCTTCAAGTTGGCCGAACCCTGTGGAAATTTATCTGCAAAAATCGATCACTGCTCCATTCTTCTTCCTAGTTGATACTTCTTGATATCTAGTTCGTAGCATGTGAATCAAAAAGGCTGCCTTCATCCAATTTGTGTGGATACATTCTAGAGGCACGACGCTTGGAGTGCTATCTGCGAATCAAGAAACTGAAAATAAAAGAAGACTAGAGTTTCCACCACCGTTCATGTGGTGAGGTAATTTTCGATTACCACCTCTTTTAATGCAATTGTTGTGTTTTATGTTTCAACCTTATTCGCATGAGTTAGATGAGTAATTCCTGGCACTGAAGTTTGATCGAAATTTTTTAGTTCCGCCCGTTTGTTGTCCTGACAGTGGAGCAAATCCCAACAAAATCATGGTTTGATTTTGTGTTATGATTATGGTAATTCTAAATGTGAGATATGTATAAAAACCAAAATAATTAAAAAAACCATTCCCTAGTGTTGAATGTAAGACTGAAATCCTTGAGCTCATACATTATGATATATGTGAATTAAATGGAAAATGAATTAAATGGAAAATTAACTAGAGGAGGCAATAGATATGTTATTTACCTTTATTGATGATTGTTCTAGATTTACATATGTTTATTTAATGAAAGGCAAGGATCAAGCATTTGATATGTTCAAGTGTTATAAATCACTTGTTGAAAATCAACAAAATAGGAAAATTAAAATTTTACATAGTGATAATGGAGGAGGTGAATACTTTTCGAATAGTTTAATGTTTTTTGTGAAGAAAATGGCATATTTTACCAAACTACTACATCTTACACTCCACAACAAAACGGTTTGGCTGAAAGAAAAAATAGAACGTCAGTTGATATGACTAATGCAATGATTCTAAATGCCAAACTTTTTTTAGATTTATGGGGTGAAGGATTACTTATAGCTTGTCACATACACAATAGAATTCCTTCATGGAAGGTTCACATTCCACCATATGAAATATGGAAAGGAAAAAACCTAATCTAGATTACCTAAAGGTTTGGGGTTGCATTGAATTCTATAGAGTTATTGATCCAAATAGAACTAAATTAGGTCCAAGAGCTTGTAAAAGTGTTTTTGTAGGTTATGCTGAAAATTCTAAAGCCTATAGATTACTCGGTATAAGTTCAAATGTTAATGTACAATCAAGAGAAGTTGAGTTTCTTGAAAATAAATTTCGCAATGACACTGAATCAACATCACCACAAAAACTTTATAATTCTTCTCCTATTACTTTTCAAAGTATAAAGAGAAAGAATGATGACACAACTTTGGAACCTAGAAGAAGTCAAAGAGTTAGAAAAGAAAATGATTTTGGTCCTTATTTTATTACTTCGCTAGCTTTAGTCTTTTTAACTGAAGGAGATAGAAACTCTATTATTAAGAAAACAATGTCTTATTACATGTAGAAGATGATCCAAAAACATTTAGTGAAGCTATGACATCCAGAGATTCAGCTTACTGGAAAGAGGCAATTAACGATGAAATGGATTCGATTATGTCTAACAATACATGGATTCTTGTTTGCCTCAAGTTTCCAAGCCGATTGGATGTAAGTGGGTGTTTAGAAGAAAATATAACACCGATGGGTCAATCCAAATTTTAAAGCTAGATTGATAGCTAAATGCTTTAAACAAAAAGAAGGCATAGATTACTTTGATACTTATGCACCTGTTACAAGAATAACATCTATTGGAGTACTTATGGCATTAGCTTCAATTTTTAATTTATATGTTCACCAAATGGATGTTAAAATCGCTTTCTTAAATGTTGATCTTGATGAAGAACTATACATGGAACAACCTGAAGGATTTATTATGCATGGACATGAAAAGAAAGTGTGTAAATTAGTTAAATTGTTTTATGGATTAAAGCGAGTGCCAAAGCAATGGCATGAAAAGTTTGACACTATGATATTGTCTCGTGGATTCAAACATAACAATGCTGATAAGTGTATTTATTCAAAATTCACTAATAAATATGGTGTTATTATTTGTCTCTATGTGGATGACATGTTGATATTTTCAACTAATAATATAGGGATAATAGAAACTAAAGTATTTAACTTCGAAATTTAAGATGAAAGACTTAAATGAATTTGATACCATTTAGGCATCAAAGTTAAGAAACATAGTGAGGGTTATGCATTATGTCAATCTCATTATTGAGAAAGTTATTAATAAGTTTCATCATTTAAATATAAAGGAAGCAAACACCCCGTATGATTCTTCGTTTAAAATAACTTAAAATTCTGGAATATTGTTCCTTTAGAATATGCTAGTGCAATAGGAAGTTTGATGTATGCAATGCATTGCACTAGGCCAGATAGATAGTTCTATGTTTGTAAACTTTCAAGATATACTAGTCAACCAAGTATAGATCACTGGAAAGGAATAGAAAGGGTTCTTGTATACTTAAAAAGAATGTTGGAAGAAGTTATTAACTCAAGAACAGCTAAGTGATCTTATTAGTTGAGTTAAGAATTGAGTAGAAGGTTTTGAAGATGACAAAAAGTTAAAATGATTAAAAAGGTTAAAAACGAAGTCATCAACTAAGACCTGAAAAGCTTAGTAAACCTCTATCACGGTCTGAAAGCTATGTGACCGAATCAACTAAGCGGGATATCAGATCAGTAACATCAGATTGGTTATCATCAGTCGAGTCAAGATAGATGTGTTCATTCTTGAATCAGCAGAGTAGCCATTAGCAGAGTGATCATTCAGCAGAGTGATCATCAGCAGAGTAATCCCATCAGCAAAGTGAAGTTGGTCAAGCTGAGTGCATTAAATGCGATTGACATAAAGTAGATATCCGTACAATAGAGTGTACAGAGAACAGTCTGCAAAAGCTGTCGTAGAAATGAAGACCGTTGCTCAGGATTAAAGTATAATTTTGCCTATCTTCAACGGGCAGAATTTCAAATCCGAGAGTATAAATAGACCAAGGACTGAAGATTGAAAAGAGACTTGCACAATTCAAGATCACATCTTTAGAGCAAGAATCCATCAGTTGAGTCGTCTGGTCATAAGCGAAGTCATCTGTTGACGAAGCTTTTTGTTCAAGAACAAGATCAAACTTTTGTCTGTCTAAGTGACATTCAACTGAGAATTGAAGGAGATTATATCCGTCTTTGTGAGTGATATATGTTGGATGAAGATGAAGACTTTGAAGTAAAGGGAGGTTTTGATGATTTCCAAAGTCATCAGCTAAGTGGAAGCTTAGTACAAACCTTAGAAGATATTTGACTAAAGAAGAAGTTCATCAGACTAGTCAAATATGGTCCAGAAGACTACTGATCTGTTGCTGAAGAAGTAATCAGACTGGTGGACTATCAGCCGACTCAAATCAGATTAGTTCAAGTTTGGGATCAGCCGAGTATACATCAGACGAGTGACTTCGATCAGCAGAGTGGAAGTGGATCAGAAGTTATTGCAACGGTAATAAATGCACTTGGTGTAATAAATGCTGAAGAGGAAGGGTATTTATGACAAATGATTGAAGAGATACCTCGTATCAGCTTGGTGCATTTAATGCGCATTTAATGCGAAGCGACAGAAAGTACAGCAGAGTGTACAGTGTTCAGTCGCAGCAGCCGTTTCTGCAAAAAGGACCAGTACTCGAGGATTTGACAGCTGCCGATCTCTCAACGGGCAGATTTTCAAATCTCCAAGTATAAATAGCTTAGTTCGTGAGTTGAAGAAGAACAACACAGAGACAACACGCATTGAGAGCAAAAATCTGAAGCAAAATTCTTCTAAGTCTCAAACTCAAGAACAAAGCACTCATCAGCCTAGTCATCTGTTGACGAAGCAGAAAAGAGAGAAATTAGAATATACTTAAAAATCTGAGTGATTTTGTTTAGGATTGTGTTGTGAGAAGTAGGTATCAACCTTTGTGAGCGATATCACTTCTGAGAATAGGAGTTTCTTTGTGATTTCCTATTGTGAACTTACGGCCACTTCATTTGTTGTTTGGCGTAAGAAGTGTATACTGTAATCTGTGTGATTTAGTATAACCCAAGATCTAAGTGACTTGGAAGAGTGGACTAAAGGACTTACATCCATATAACCACTATAAAAATCCTTTGTGTTTTTAACTTGCATTAATTTCTGCATATTTCAAAGAGGCATATTCAAAACACTTAAAGGTTAACTACTGAAAAGTTTTATAAAGGAGTTTATTTAAAAACTGGGGATAAAACTGTTTCAAGGTTAAAGAAAACTACTTGTGAAAAACACTTGATAAATCCGCTGCAAGTTAGTTTATTTTAAACTCTGATTTGATAAAATCAGCTGAGTGAAATCAGAAGAGTAATCAACTCTGCTGTTCAAAGCTTTGTGCTAGATCAGCTTAGTCTGCTTATTGTTCTCGATCAGCTTAGTCTGCTGAACAGAAAAGTTAGAGATTTTAAAAGGTAAAATTTTAAAGAGGTTTATTCACCCCCCCCCCTCTAAACCTCATCTGACCACTTGGGACCAACAAGTGGTATCAGAGCAGGTGGTTCATCTGAATCATCTGACTGATCAACGAGCTTGATCCTTAAGTGTTTTTCAAAGGTATTTAAAAGTTTTCAAAAGAGCATTTTCTTTGAAAAAACAAAACCTTTTTGAAAAATGGATTGTATCAGCCTTGTTCCCCACATAGGCGGTATGAGCTTTGAGGACTGGAAAATACGCATGGAAATTTTCCTTGCTGCTTACAACGATAATATGTACAGATGCATAACAAAAGGTCCAATAAGGATTACCAAGACAATCAAAATCGATGGCGTAGATACTGTTGTTGATAAAGATGAAGAAGAGATGTCACCTGATGAAATCAAGTTGAAAAATCTTGATAAAGTTGGAATCTTCATCATGACTAAAGCCCTGGACAATGAAAGGTTTGACTATGTCAAACACTGCAAAACATCAAAAGAGATGTGGGACAAAGTCAGGGATATGAGTGAAGGAAACGAAGCCATCAAGGAACACAATCTAAGTGTTGCCATGGAGAAGTTTGATAACTTCAAAATGAAGCCTGGAGAAACCATTGAACAGATGAGTTCAAGGTTTACCAAAGTGCTGAACAACGTTGTAGGACCTCAGGCGCTACCAGTTGCCCCAAAACCAATTGGTGTTAGGAAATGCGCATACCCTTCCCTTATAGTGCATTCATTCAAGCGCCCACGATATTCGATTGTGACTCCACCCGCACACTT
This sequence comes from Penstemon newberryi var. newberryi, assembly GCA_030819805.1. Lineage (NCBI taxonomy): Eukaryota > Viridiplantae > Streptophyta > Magnoliopsida > Lamiales > Plantaginaceae > Penstemon > Penstemon newberryi. The sequence continues at coordinate 31,433,401 of JAUALY010000006.1, read as the reverse complement.
AGTTTGGGTGCCACCCGCACACTCAGTTTGGGTGCCACTGGACAATTGCTGTCACCCGCACACACAGTTTGGGTGCCCAACAAACGTGTTAAAGCTGGGTAAGACATTCACAGACAAAGAGATCACTCTCAAAGTCTTGAAGGCGCTACCACCCAAGTTCAACATGAAGATCACAGCTATGGAAGAATCTAGGGATCTGGGGAAGATCTCTCTGACAGAGTTGTTTTCTGTACTCAAGGCGTACGAGTATAAAATACCAAGGATGGGAATAGAAGAGACCTCAACTTCTGGCCCCACTGCTGCACTGGTTGCTGCAGAAAGAACAAGAAGATCGTCTGGAAAAAGCAGAGAAGTGGACTCATCTGATGAGGCCCCAGTACTAAGCAAAAAGGAGTATACTGCTGACGATGTTGCGTTGTTACTGAACGGATTCAAAAAGTTCTACAAGAGAAAAATGAAGAACAAATATAACAATGCTTCTACTTCTAAACCTACCTCTAATACTTATGACATTAAGGATGATTATAAATCCAAAATGATATGCTATAATTGCAGGAAATTGGGACACTTCATCAAGGACTGCCCATATCCTAAAGCGGAGAAGTACACAGAGGAGGAAAAGAAACAAAGAAAAGAAAGAAGAGAGAAGAGATACCAAAAGAGCAAGGTGCTGTTGGCTGAAGCTGAAAAGATGGCAGCCATCCACTCATCAAACACAGAATCTGGCACTTCAAGTGATGACTCTGTTTTTGACGAAACACCTGCACTACTGTGTCTCATGGCAAAGGAATCTGATGATTCTGACAATGAGGTAATACTCTCTGAAAGTGAGCTTGAACTGTTTAACTCATTTGAGCAAATGATGAACAACAAAGTCGATGTTGTTAATGAGCTTGCTAAGCTTAAGGACGAGATGATTCTGCTGAAAAGGCAAAATGCTAAACTGAAACTTAAGGTTGAAAAACCTGACGAATCAGCCATGTATAAAAAGCTTTCGCATGAATGTGAATCTCTGAGAGCTGAATGTGAAATGTACAAGGGACAAATCAAAGAACTTGAAGCTAGAATATCTTTGCATAATAAGTCGTCTGTTCCTAAGTCGTCTGTTGTGACAATAGATAAACCAACTGAACAGAGTACTCCCTTAGTAAAAGAAAGTTTAGAACTGAACAAAGCTGAGAAATTTATATCTGCTGATAATAGTAATATTGTCTTATATGTTCAGACTACTAAACCCATTTCACCTGAGATTGAGAAAAAGGAGATAAAAACTCCTAAGGCTAAGAAGGGTAAAAAGCCTGAAACTGAAAAACAGACTGGTAAAACCAAACAGCAGAGTAGTCCCAAGAAGTCTGCTGATAAGAGTAAAACCAATCAGACTAGTAAAGCTAAGTCGTCTGTTAAAGAGCAAGTAAAGAGCAGACCTAAGAAGCAAAGAAATTACAACAAAAATGCTTACTATGGAAATGAGTCTTATTATGTGCAACCTGCTTATCCACCATATTATGCTGCACCTCATTATCCACCTCATTTTGCTGCATATCCTGCTCATCAAACAATGCATGCCTACCCTACTTATCATGCATCATATCCTGCTTATGAGCCTTATCATCATCATAATGATTATCACCATAATATGCCTGCTGATTATGATGTAAATGAAGTTGCTCATGCTCCTGCTAAGACTGCAAAGCCTAAGAAGCCTAAGACTTCAACATCTTGGGTTGTCAAAGGTGATACTAATCCGCCAGGACCCTCTCAATAAAGGGTACCTAAAACATTTTTATTTTGTTTTGTAGGTTAGGATTAGGAGTAGGAGTAAAGTAGCGAAGAAATGGTACTTGGACAGTGGATGTTCAAGGCACATGTGTGGAGACATACATGAACTGGCAGATGCTGTTGCTGTAAATGGTCCAAGAGTTACTTTTGGAGACAGCAAAGAAGGCAAGGTTGTAGCTGTTGGAAAGCTTATCAAAGGAAACATAGAGATATCTGACGTCTCATATGTTAGTGGCCTGAAGTACAATCTGCTGAGCATAAGTCAATTTTGTGACAAAGGATTTTCCGTGGTGTTTTCATCTGATAAGTGTTATGTTGAACAAATTGGAACAAAGAAGGTCATTTTATCTGGAAGAAGACAAGGAAACATCTATATAGTCGATTGGAATTCTGTGGACAAGAATTCAAATGTTTGCTTAGTGGCTTCTACACCAAGTGAAATCAGTTGGCTTTGGCACAAAAGAATGAATCATTTGAATTTCAAGACCATCAACAGATTGATAAAGAATGATCTGGTAGAAGGAATTCCAAAGACAGTCATGAGCAAAGACAAGCTCTGTGATGCCTGTCAGAAGGGTAAACAAGTGAAGTCATCTTTCAAAAGCAAGAAGCACCAATCTTCAACCAGAATTTTGGAGCTACTGCATATGGATTTGTTTGGCCCTATTGATCCAATCAGCAATGGTGGGAAGAAATACTGCCTAGCTGTTGTGGATGATTTTTCAAGATTTACTTGGGTAATCTTCATGAAGAAGAAGAGTGAAACCAAGGAACATCTTACAAATCTGATGGAACTGATCCAGAATGAGAAGAGTCAAAGAATTTTGAAGATCAGATCAGATAGAGGGACTGAGTTTACAAACTCTACTGTTGAAGAGTACTGTAGTTCCAGAGGAATCAGTCATGAGTACTCTGCTGCCAGAACCCCTCAACAAAATGGAGTTGCTGAAAGGAGAAACAGAACTCTAAAAGAAGCTACCAGGACAATGATAGCTGAAGCAAAGCTGCCCCAAAGATTCTGGGCAGAAGCTACAAACACAGCATGTTATACACAGAATAGGTGTATGATCAACAAAAGTCAAAACAAGACACCTTATGAGTTATGGAACAACAGAAAGCCTAATTTACATTATCTTAGGATTTTTGGTTGTAAATGTTATGTTTTGAACAATGGGAAAAATCACCTTACTGCATTTGCAGAGAAGGCTGATGAAGCTGTTTTTGTAGGTTACTCTACTGTTAGTAAAGCTTACAGAGTGTTTAACAAAAGAACTTTGCTTGTAGAAGAATCTATTCATGTAGTATTTGATGAACCAAGTCAATCATCTGAAAAGAATCAAAGTGCAAACCCTGAGATATCTGCTGACTTTCAGAAATTGAATGTGGAAAGAAAGGAAGAGTATGTACCCATCATACTACCCAACTTATCTCAAGCTGTTAACTCAAGTGCTGTTCAAAATCAGTCTGCTGATTGTCTAACAGAGGAGTTGCAAACAGCTGACAGACCAGAGACTGTTCAACAGACCACAACTGTTCAACAGACTACTACTGAGACTCCAACAGTGGTGTTGCAAGATCAATCCAGAGGACAACATCCAGATTTGCAACCTGATCTCAGATGGCTCAGAGATCACCCACCAGAGTTAGTGATTGGTGATCCCTTGGATAGAGTTAGAACAAGAAGGTCAACTGCAAATGAAACAATGTTTGTAAGTTTTCTTTCACAAATTGAGCCTAAATTAATTGATGAAGCTCTTGGTGATTCTCACTGGATTGAAGCTATGCAAGAAGAGTTGAATCAATTTGAAAGGAATGAAGTCTGGTACTTAGTTCCCAGACCTACTCATCAAAGAGTAATTGGCACTAAGTGGGTTTTCAGAAATAAAATGAATGAAGATGGTATGGTTACCAGAAACAAAGCAAGACTAGTTGCCAAAGGTTACTGCCAAGAAGAAGGCATTGATTTTGATGAGACATTCGCACCAGTTGCAAGGCTTGAAGCAATCAGATTGTTCCTAGCCTATGCTGCTCACAAGAACTTCACTGTCTATCAGATGGATGTGAAGTCTGCTTTTCTCAATGGAGAATTGCAAGAAGAAGTGTATGTTGAACAACCTCCTGGATTTGAAGTCTATCAACAAGGAGATAAGGTATATCGTCTGAAGAAAGCTCTCTATGGACTGAAACAGGCTCCAAGAGCATGGTATGATACTTTATCTGATTTTCTTTTAATTAAAGGATTTCACAAAGGTAAAGTAGATAAAACCTTGTTTACTATTGAATGGGATAATCATATATTGTTGGTACAAATATATGTAGACGATATTATTTTTGGTTCAACAAACAAACAGATGTGTGAAAGATTCTCTAAGCTGATGCAGAACAAGTTTGAAATGAGCATGATGGGAGAATTAAATTACTTTCTTGGTTTACAAGTCAAACAGCTGCCTGATGGTATTTTTATTAATCAAGCAAAGTACACAAAAGATCTGTTTAAGAAATTTGGTATGGAAACTAGCTCATCTGTTACTGTTCCTATGTCTACTGGACTTCGTCTGGACAAGGATGAAGGTGGCAAATCAGTTGACATCACCAAATACAGAGGCATAATTGGGTCACTGTTATACTTAACAGCTAGCAGACCTGATATTATGTATTCTGTTGGGGTCTGTGCAAGATTTCAATCAGATCCTAAGGAATCTCATCTCTTAGCTGCTAAAAGAATACTAAAGTATCTCAAAGGCACTCAAGAATTGGGATTGTGGTACCCAAGGGAATCAGGATTTGAACTTGTTGGATATTCAGATTCTGACCTTGCTGGCTGCAAAATTGATAGGAAAAGTACTACAGGTACGTGTCAATTTTTAGGCAGTCGTCTGATCTCATGGATGAGTAAGAAACAGACTTCAGTATCCATATCTACTGCTGAAGCCGAATACATTGCTGCTGGAGCATGTTGTGCACAAATACTTTGGTTGAAGCATCAACTTGAAGACTATAATCTCAAGATCAGTGGAATCCCTATCTACTGTGATAATACAAGTGCAATCTCACTTACTCAGAATACTACTAGTCATTCCAGGACTAAACATATTGAGATCAAACATCACTTCATCAGAGACCATGTTGAAAAGGGAAATGTTATTATTGAGTATGTTCATACAGACAACCAGATTGCTGACATTTTCACCAAACCACTGAATGAAGCTAGATTTTCCACTCTAAGAGCGGAATTAGGCTTGTTAAAATTGGATTCATAAGCTGAGGGGGAACCTATCAGAAGACTGGGTTCAACAGCTTACTAATCTGACATCAACAACTGTTACACTTCAAGAAGACTGACTCTCAACAGACTAGTTGACTGATGAATTCTTGAATTCAGGGGGAACGTGTAAGACTAGCGGTACCCTTGTTTTAAAGATGAAATCTTCAATGACAGTTAGTTGAAGTTGTTTTAATCAGAAGATTTGTTCTTAATTCTTGAAGATTCGAAGATTATTTATCTTGCTGGATTGACAAACAGCAAAGGAAGATCACTAGATATTGGCTCTCACTAGTGATATATTGTATCAGACAAGTTGTTAATCAGATAAGTACTTTACTCATCTGTTTCTATTTATGTCTGCTTATATTTAAAGTGTTATATTAAAAACGTTTTATCAAAAGCACGCTTTTATAAATAACAGACAAGTGGCGTTTCAAATTCCCGCCTATCTGACATATTAAATGCTATTTTGAAATCCGCGTATCTCGATCGCACGATCTGCTTTTACAGTAACTAATCTAACGGTTACCACTTTTCACGGAAACCGACAAGAATTAACATCTATAAATCCAGATCTGATCAGCTGACTGAGCTTTTACGCACCCTAAATATTTCAAAAGCATTCAGAGCATTTTTGCATCTATTCAACTGCAAATCTACTCTAGTCTTTCTTCAATCTCTTTCAGGAAAATGAGTTCTAAAGTTAATGCAAAGGAAGCTGCTGCTGAAGGTATGTTCTTGAACTACCTGACGTATCACGCGACTGGCACTCCGTTGATGAAAGAAATTCTGGAGAAATTCAAGGCGGCAACGCTGGTTAAATTCATGGAGGCCCATGAAGACATGATTTTCAAGGACGAGGTCTTTGAATTTTATGGTTCCAAAGACGATGTTGACTTCGACAAACTGGAGATTAAAGCCAAAATTGGGGACGAAGCTATCTGCGTAACCCCAAAATTGCTGAATGAAATGTACGGACTTTCCATTGAAGGGTCTACTGACATCGCAAACCTAGCTGAACCTTTTGAGTCAGATTTCTGGAATCTGGTCTCAAAGAAGAATCAAGTGCTATCTGGAAGTATCAAAAAGAATCAGCTGAAGGACGAGTTTCAGCGAATGGCAGATTTGGTTGCCAAAGTCCTCGAGAACTGCACATTCTCCTTGGACAGTGTACCAATGAAGAGGTTTCATACTATGATAGCCATTTACTATGGGTTGAAGGTAAATTGGGCTAACTTCATCTGGTATGTGATTGCTGATCACAAAGTCCGTGGTTTGACTCTGCACAGGATTTTCATTAGTCATCTGTTGGTAAATTTGAGATGTGGTGTGACTAACGGAAAGGAAATTCATAAGGCTAAAGAATTGAAGATTTATGAACCAGTAAAATCTGGGAGATCAAAGGAGCCTGCTGTTGTGACAGAGTTGAAGCAAAAGAAAAGAAAGGCTTCTGAGCCAGAAAAGCCTGCTGATAAAGGCAAGAAAAGCAAGTCGACTGTTCAAACAGCAAAGCCCGCTGTTGAAGCCAGAACAGTTGTCTCTAAAAGGAAGGATGCTGCTGATTTGATTGTTGATGAGACAGTCAAGGAGATCAACGAGATGTCTATTGGGACATCCTCTGACAAGACAATTTCAGCTGAGTTACCGGTTGAAAATGTGGCTAAAAGAACAAGAAGTGCTATGAAGGACACTGCCACTTCTACCGTTGCAAATCCACCTTTCACAAAAAGGACTGCCAGAAAGAAGCTGACACTTCTTGATGAAGATACTGAACTTTCTGAGTTAGCCAAAAGAAGTCCTCAATCTGCTGAGAGGCCTGTTGAATCAGTGAGGGAATCTGCTGAGAAGAAGTCAGCTGATCAAATGAAACAGACTCCTACACCAACAGCTGAGGTTGCCAAACCTCAAGAGGATCCTGAAGTGCAGATCCTCGAACCAATTGCTGCTGCACCGGTAGCAGTTGCTTTACCAGAAACAACAGCTGCGGCACCAATTGTTGAGTCAAGAAATGCCAGAAAGAAGAGAACTGGCAAAGCAAAAGTATCAGCTTATCACAAGAAGAAGCGTGAGGAAGCTGAACAACGAAAGCGTGATGATGCTGAGCTAAAGAGAGCTCTTGAAGCAAGTCAAAAGGAAGCTAATGTCAAGAACCTGACAGAAGCTGAACTGGCTGCCAAGGAAGAAGCTGAATTGGCAAAGGCCATAGAAGAGAGCAAAAAGGATGCGTGTGGACCAAGGAGGTCTGGAGGCATCGTGATTGGAGAAAAGCCTAAGGAAGGTGATTTTGTGCTACCAAGGGCTGCACCAATCAAGAAGAAAAAGAAGGAAGTGAGGAGAGCAATAGAAATTGTTCAAGGAGACTCTACTGCCTTCAAAAAGTTTGAAGCAGAGCTGGAAAGACTAAACCAGCTGTTTCAATCAAGGACTACTTTTCTCCCAGAGAAGATCAGATACAATCAATGGAGAGAGTATAGATTGAACAAATCTGAAGAAGAAATCCAAGCCTGGAAGGAGTTCGCTACAGAGGGACGTTGGGTTCTAAACTGGTTGCAAACATCCTCTGTTGTCAAGGCTTTGGACTCAGATTTTGTGAGGGATAGACTGCACGATTATGCAAGAGTTATTGTCAGTCAGGAGGCGACTACTATTAAAAACTCAATTTCAAAGAAGCCAAGTCCTACTGATGATAGAGTTGATAGAGCAGTAAAGATAGCTGTCTACACAACCTTGGAGAAATGGGCTGAAAGATCAAGGTTTGAACCAGGTTCATCAAGTTCAATGCCCACTCTACCAAGTTTGAGACAAATTGCTTATGGCTCTGATATCAGTACTTATCAAGAAAAGCTGAGGATCCAACAGACGACATCACCTTTCATGCCAGCTGACTTGATTCGTCAGAAGACAGTTGTGTCTACTGATGGTACTGAGATCATTCACATAGCTGATGAGCCAGCTAGTGAAGAACAAAAGAAAGACCCAAAGGCTGAAGAAATCAACTTGAATACATCAAAGAAGCTGCCTAAAATGGTCAAGGACTCAGTTCCTTTAGCTTTGGAGTGGAAAGCTGAAGAAAGTCCTGTTCTTCATGAAGCAACTGTTCAACAGGAGGAAGAACCTGCTGAACTTCCACAAGAAGAGGATCCCGCTGAATCATCACACTCTGCTCCTACTGCTGATTTGCATTCCTCACTAATGGAATCCATCCAGATGCTGATTGAGACTTCTATGAAGGAGATGGAGACAAGAAATCAGCTGATGATTAAGCAAATACAGGAAGAAACTGCTAAAATGGTCAAGGATGCCATTGAAGACTTTCCTCTACCACCAGATAACTCCTTGATGTTAACTCAGAGCATATTGAATATGAGCAGAAGTCTTGAAGATGTGAAGGCTGATGTAGGTCATCTCCACACTACTCTTCAAAGGAATGAAGCTGACATCGCAAGAGTTATTAGAGTTATGACACAAGTCAGTGAAGCAGAAACTGAGAAGAACATTGCTTTAATGCAAGAAGTTACCAACATCACTGACAAAGCACAAACTGAACTGTCAACTCTTCAGTTGAATGTTGACTGTCTGAATGACCATTCTGGTGAATTAAAAGCTAATCAACTTCGCATGGAAAATACTCTAAATCATCACTGTGCTGAGCAAAGAGTCATGGATTCAAACATCAAGAAGCTTTGTGCTGCTGTCAACATAACTCCTGATCAACTCAACCCTGCTGATGCTGACAAAAAGGGGGAAGAGGAATCAGCTAAGTTAGCTGTTGAGACTGCTGCAACTATTCAAGTACGAGACCAACGGGCTGCTGCTGGAAAGCCAAAAGAAGATGAAGTACTTGAAGAGGAAGCTGAAGATGGAGCTGATGATAAAGTAGAGCCCAAGGATGTAGCTAAAACTGACAAGGAGTTAGCTGTCTCTAAGTACTCTGCTGAAGAACAGCTACATCCAGACGTTAAGTATAAGAGGATGGAAGACATCAGAAAAAGAATTGAAGCTGAAGAAAGGAGAGAAAAATTAAAAGGCCTTGCTGATGTTTTCTCAAGTGGTGAAGATGAAGAGAGCAGTGAAGAAGTTGATGAAGAGGAAGAAGAAGAAGATGAAGAAGCTGAGGACTAGACTAGTTAATAGACTAAGTCCATATGCTAAACTTTTGTAACAGCTTACTTCAGTTGTATTTTTTTTCTTAAGTCAATCTTTTTTCTTGTAACTTGCACTGTAATTTTCAAATCAATCTATAAAAAGTTCAAGCTTCCAACATATCATTTCTATCTCAGAAATTTTTGAGGACTCAACTTTAGTTTAGGTACAGGTACTTAGCTGGAGTTTTGTCATCATCAAAAAGGGGGAAATTGTTGGATGAAGATGAAGACTTTGAAGTAAAGGGAGGTTTTGATGATTTCCAAAGTCATCAGCTAAGTGGAAGCTTAGTACAAACCTTAGAAGATATTTGACTAAAGAAGAAGTTCATCAGACTAGTCAAATATGGTCCAGAAGACTACTGATCTGTTGCTGAAGAAGTAATCAGACTGGTGGACTATCAGCCGACTCAAATCAGATTAGTTCAAGTTTGGGATCAGCCGAGTATACATCAGACGAGTGACTTCGATCAGCAGAGTGGAAGTGGATCAGAAGTTATTGCAACGGTAATAAATGCACTTGGTGTAATAAATGCTGAAGAGGAAGGGTATTTATGACAAATGATTGAAGAGATACCTCGTATCAGCTTGGTGCATTTAATGCGCATTTAATGCGAAGCGACAGAAAGTACAGCAGAGTGTACAGTGTTCAGTCGCAGCAGCCGTTTCTGCAAAAAGGACCAGTACTCGAGGATTTGACAGCTGCCGATCTCTCAACGGGCAGATTTTCAAATCTCCAAGTATAAATAGCTTAGTTCGTGAGTTGAAGAAGAACAACACAGAGACAACACGCATTGAGAGCAAAAATCTGAAGCAAAATTCTTCTAAGTCTCAAACTCAAGAACAAAGCACTCATCAGCCTAGTCATCTGTTGACGAAGCAGAAAAGAGAGAAATTAGAATATACTTAAAAATCTGAGTGATTTTGTTTAGGATTGTGTTGTGAGAAGTAGGTATCAACCTTTGTGAGCGATATCACTTCTGAGAATAGGAGTTTCTTTGTGATTTCCTATTGTGAACTTACGGCCACTTCATTTGTTGTTTGGCGTAAGAAGTGTATACTGTAATCTGTGTGATTTAGTATAACCCAAGATCTAAGTGACTTGGAAGAGTGGACTAAAGGACTTACATCCATATAACCACTATAAAAATCCTTTGTGTTTTTAACTTGCATTAATTTCTGCATATTTCAAAGAGGCATATTCAAAACACTTAAAGGTTAACTACTGAAAAGTTTTATAAAGGAGTTTATTTAAAAACTGGGGATAAAACTGTTTCAAGGTTAAAGAAAACTACTTGTGAAAAACACTTGATAAATCCGCTGCAAGTTAGTTTATTTTAAACTCTGATTTGATAAAATCAGCTGAGTGAAATCAGAAGAGTAATCAACTCTGCTGTTCAAAGCTTTGTGCTAGATCAGCTTAGTCTGCTTATTGTTCTCGATCAGCTTAGTCTGCTGAACAGAAAAGTTAGAGATTTTAAAAGGTAAAATTTTAAAGAGGTTTATTCACCCCCCCCCCCCCCCCCCCCTCTAAACCTCATCTGACCACTTGGGACCAACAATATAACTTCTTAGTGTAAGTCTTCTGAGTGATTTCCTATACTGAAAAGAGCAAGGTTAATCTGAGTGATTTTCCAAGAGTGAAGAGAGAGTTCTTACTCATAGCTTATTATTTGTTGTAAAGCTTAAGTGTTCTAGTTGTTGAGTGCTTTATAATAGGTTTTTCTAAGTGATCTACCTGAGAGCTAAGTGTTCGACTTGAGGCTTATCATCTGTTGTAAAAGCTCAAGTACTAGTTACTTTGTGTTTCTAGTGGAACATAAATCTCTGTGATTTAGAAGAGTGGACTAAAAGACTTTGTGTCTATATAACCACTATAAAAATTCCTTGTGTGATTCATTTACTTGTCTTGCATTGCATATTTCATAAGGTGAGTAAATACTTTAACAGAAGAGTCTTTTAAATTGAGGAATTTATAACTTGGGGTGAAACTTTCTTTATGCTTTAAAGTTTATATTGAGTTGAAAACTTTGATTGAAAAACACACATACATATCCGCTGCATCACTGTTTGAAACTCTGACTATGTAAGATTGATAAGCTAAATCAGCTAAGTAGACTACTCTACTAATCAGCTTAGTGCAAAATCAGCTTAGTCATCTTATCCTGCTGATAAGCAAAATCGTCTTATAGAAAAAGAGAGAAAGTTTTTAAGGTTCAGATGTCTATTCACCCCCCCCACCCCCCCTCTAGACCTTATCTGACCACTTTGGAACCAGCAAAGAACATTCAATTAGGATTGTTTTATAGTAGTTTTCCATCTGTATTAGAATGTTACACTGATGCAAGTTGAATTACTTGTGATAATTCTGGTAAATCCACTTCTGGATGAATATTTACTCTTGGAGGAGGAGCAATATCTTGGGCATCCAAGAAACAAACATGCATTTCACATTCAACTATGGAATTTGAATTTGTAGCATTAGCTATAGCAGGAAAGGAAGCCGAATTACTGGGGAATTTATTGTTTGATATAGTGTTGTGGACACAACCAATGCCAGTCATTTCCTTACGTTGTGATAATGAATCAACTATGTGTAGAGCACATAGTACAGTATACAACGGTAAATCAAGACATATTAGTCTAGGACATGGTTATGTCAAGCAATTATTAAAAGATGGAATTATAATTGTTGTTATGTAAGATCGAAGGACAACTTAGATGATCCTTTTACAAAAGCAATATCGAGAGATTTGGTTAAAATAACAACAAGTGGAATGGGTTTACATCCCTTTTAGTCACTAGTAATGGTAAGCCAGCCTTATACTAGAACAACACTAGTGTTAAGGTTTAAAGGGTTAAAACAAGTTACTAGACATGATCATGAGCACTGAAAATTACATTCCACAAAACATAGAAATGTATTCAGTGCATGCTGCTACAAGTTGTAGGTTGAGTTTGTACTCTTAATGAATTCCATAACTCAAGGTAGCTTAAAGTGTCTTTCGACCACCTTTGACTTCGTTGAAACTTTGAATTGTTTATGCTAATTGATGGTTAAAGTCGAAAGACACCTTCTTGTATTCATGATACTATTATGTACTTTAGTAACTTTAATATTATAATCGAAGTGGTGGTTGTTGGAATTTAGATAGATTATAATATTATATAATATTATAGTTGTAGGTTGAGTTTGTACTCTTAATGAATTCCATAACTCAAGGTAGCTTAAAGTGTCTTTCGACCACCTTTGACTTCGTTGAAACTTTGAATTGTTTATGCTAATTGATGGTTAAAGTCGAAAGACACCTTCTTGTATTCATGATGCTATTATGTACTTTAGTAACTTTAATATTATAATCTAAGTGGGGTTGTTGGAATTTAGATAGATTATAATATTATATAATAATTATTATATTATTATATAATGATAAGTAGTGGGGGTTGTAGTAATTTACTTGAAATTATTGTTTAAAGAAAATGGACATGTGGCTTATTTCCTTTGAAAGGTTAATTCATGAAGCAGTGCATGCATTTCTTAAACAATGCATTTTAACCGTGAATTAGAAATGCATCTTTTCATGAAGAGGCATAAGCCACAATGATTCATTAATCATTACAACTTTAAGAATATTCAATCATCAACGAAATTATTACTACTCTTCTATTTTATTTCCTCCCCTAAAGCACATAATTGTTAGAGAAATTTAGAAAGAAAGTTTAGAATTATTGTTTATCTTTTTAAGTGGTTTTGTTGTATTATGTGAGTGATTTGTTACTTCAAATCCATTAGCAAACTCAATCGAGGGGGGGGGAGGCAAATATCACTTCAAAGACATTGTCTTTAAACAAACCTTAAAAACATAAAGTTCTTGATATATTTTATTTAGTTCCCCACAAATTTTTCTCAACAAATAAGCCAAAATATATTTCGTTAAAACTTAAAATGATTTTAAAAAACGTGATGCTTCGTTATCCATTTTAACCATTAATCATTATTCCACTAACCTAATGGGCCACGTATGTATGTGCAGGGCTCATTTATGAAGAAAACAAAAATCTCTTTAAGACAATAAGTGTAATGGAAAACCTAACTTCCTTATTTGATGACGCCATATTTCAAAATCAAAAAGAGTTTGTCTGCCAAAAGATTGAATAATGGTGGTTGGGTATTAAATATATTCAATCCATAATATAATAGATAATTTTGACCTTGTAATGGGATGTCGAATTTACGTGTTAAAAATCTTGATATATCAAATATTGTATCAATGACATGACAGGATACACGTAGGATTTAAGTTAAGCAAATAAAACATAAAATAAACTTTTATCCATATCATCATCGTTGTAGATCTATTCGATAGATCGAACCAGATCATAACATACTTGATCTCATCATCAAATTTGCTCCAAGTACATCATCATTGATGTACCAAATTGGTCGAACTAGATCGAATCAGATGTGACCATGTCGATTGAACTATGACATATGATCGACCAACATATCTCAATATGATCAAACCGATTGAGATCCAACCGACCTGAAAGATCTGATCGATCGGCCCAAAAGATTCGCTTTCAACTTCTATAAAAAAAAAAACCCGCATCTATTACACTTGAAGGTACGCATTTTTTCTACTACTGAACCTGCTACTTTCTGCTATATTCTACTATCATATCGAATTGATTTGACTTAGGCACCGGAGGCTCAGCACCAGATCAACCACCTGCACAATCTGACGAGTTTCTTTGAGCACATAGTTAAGTTCCTCAGAGTAGAGTTCAGTTCGATCTGATCAGCTTAGGATTTCATACTAAGAGTTTATGCTATATTCTGCTATCATATCGAATTGATTTGACTTAGGCACCGGAGGCTCAGCACCAGATCAACCACCTGCACAATCTGACGAGTTTCTTTGAGCACATAGTTAAGTTCCTCAGAGTAGAGTTCAGTTCGATCTGATCAGCTTAGGATTTCATACTAAGAATAGGATTACATCTGCACATTCTGTTCTTTACATTGACCAAGTCCATAGATGAAAATCTCCTTCATTACTTCTATAGTTCAAATTTTAATGATAGTATCTTGTATATGAATAAGTGATTATTTTTTCTTAAGAACAAGAAAATAGTGGGCATTTTATCAGGTCCGGCATGGATCTGGATTCGGTTCTAACAAATTCCCTCATCTCATAATTATGCGTAAGAGCATTACAATGGCCTACCGAAAAAATGATAAATATTTATCCGAAATTCCACTCAATTAATAAACGATAATATAGGATAAGATTTTGTTCTCTAGCTAGCCAATTACAATAATATGTGCACTAGTAATATTGCACGTGTTAGAAGAAATGGCGCACTTTATATTACTTGTTAGAAAGAAATAAATTAATTGAGAGTGCAATAGGATTTGACCCCGATTAAAATTTAATAAGATTTCCTGAAATCTGGCTCGCACTTTGCATGGTAGAGTATGAATTATGCAAAGAGAATTTTCTCTTTTTTTTTTTTTTTTTTTTTTTTGGAACAAAACATAGATTTCATTAAGGAGATAACTCCGAAAGAACAATATTGTTAACAATACATGGTAGAAGTGAAGTATAGATAAAATTTCTAACTAGTTTCGGTAAAGAGTGAGCCGCAACATTGCCTTCTCTGAAGATGTGGGCAATTTTAAGAGTTAAATTTGAGGAAAAAATGTTACTTTATGAAATACAAGTATATATGTGAAAGTGAAATTACGATCGGAAATTCTACCAAAAACATACAGTCTAGTAGATAAAAAAAAAAAGAATAGGCGTAAATGGGCTATGGCTCTGCAAGCCTATCTGAGATATTGAAGCCGGACAGAATAGCGATTATTCTGCAGGTAAATTTTATCAGATAAATTTACTACAAGAACATGAGAGATAGGCACCATTAACCCTTAGGAGTACAAATCTCTTCTTTTTATCAAAAAGTCATAATAATCTATATTTCATAAAAATGAGTATTACAAGTTATTTTACGAAAAACAAATAACTCCTAGAATTTTATAGCTTGTTTGGTTGTCAGGAAAGTAAGGGAAAGTGAGGGAAAACAGTTTTTATGTTCTCACTTGTTGTTTGAATAGCAAAAAAGAAAATTATTATTTTTCTCCGATTTTTTATAAAGAAAAAATTTCACCACCAATTTGATGGGAAAATCCTGAAAAATCCTAGGAAAATTTTGGAGTAAAATGCAAAAACACCTCTTGTAATTTGTTTAACTATTTAAACCCCACATTTGTGATATTTTTTACCAAAACCCTTTTGTGCCTATTTATTATTAGCAAAAACTACCCTTTCAAATTATAATGACATTATACCCCCACCAAATGATGCAAAAACACCCATCTTTACCTACAAAAATATCAATAACCCCATATTAACTTTGAAAATTAATATAAATTCAGTGACTAAGAAATATACAATAGAGTCAAATTATTTATAATAAAGTTAAAATAATAAAAATGTGATTATCCACACAATACGTTACTAATAACAGTGACTTTTATGATTTATTTTAAGCCATCTAATTTATTTCTTTCATTATTGTTCGTTTATTTGATTTCATAACTCAATTTGTGCTTTAATATTTTCTATAGATTAATTTAATAATTTTTATTTTGCAATCACGTTTAATATATTTTACAATTTTGAAATTATAATCAAATAAAGGTATTTATCAAAAAATATTATTTTTCTAAACTTTCTTGACAATCAAATATCTGCAAGAAAATAGTTTTCCTGACAACCAAACATGTAAAGGAAAATGACTTTTTTTTTTCCTTTTCCTTTCCTTTTTTTTTTCCTACAATTTTTCCTCATTTTCTTGACAAACTAAATCACAAAAAATAAGGAAACTAAATAACTAAAATAAGAAACATAATTATTCAGACAAACTAATAAAAAAAAAAATTGTCTTGCATACTCTTCTCTCATCAAATATTATTGGCCCATAATGAGATGTTTACTTGGAGAAACCTCAGTTGGGCTCATGCAAGCAGAATTTCAATCCCCATTAAAATACCATTTTCATCTTGCCATCAATTTAGAACCATAATTTAAATTTGTGAAATCGTCCCGGCATTAGATTTTGAACAGAAATCCCCGTTTATTTGTCAGTTAGACTACTAAAGTTCAATAAATCTATGTGGCATGTGATAAAAAAGTTGAAAAAAAATTACTACAATAAAATAATTGTTAAATTAAATAAATATATTGAAGTAGAAACTATAGACCACTCTTTATTTTTTGGAATTGAACCAAAAATTTAAAAAGGTACCTATATTGAAATAGAAACATGTAAAAACATTGGATCCAGCTAGGGTTGTTAATGGGTCAGATTCGAGTTGGATCAGGCTCGACCATGATTCAGATTCATTTATGTCAGATCGAATTCGGGTCGGATTTAGATCTCACTCGAATCTATATTTCTCAAGTCCATCGGATCTTAGCTGGATTCGATTGGATATCGGATCTTATTTCGGATTCAATATAATTTTCATTTTCAAAATTTACACCAATATTTTTTCATACGATTTTATTTATTGGCTCAAAGGTTCAAACTTTCTTAACTGTTATTCATATTTTGGATGAAAATATGCATAAAAATGTAATTATGAATGAATTATTAAATTTTCTCGTCTTAACCTAATGGTAAAATATTATTTAATGTTACTTATTTTAATAAAATATTATGTACATGTATAATTCTTTAATTTATTGTCGGATACTGATCTATAACGGATCGGATCGACCTAAATCCATATTTGTTCCACGTATTTCGAATTTCAAATATTTATAATCGAATCAAATTCATCGAATTTCTAATCGGATCAAGATTCTAATAAATTGGGCCGAACTCGGATTGAATTCAAATTGAAATTCACCCCATTGACAGCCCTAGATCCAGCATTATAAATGGGCTTCAAGGCCATTTCACATTATTTCAAACAAATTGGCCATTTTCAAAGAAAATGGTTTGGTCTTTCGTCAAATTTCAAATAACATTTTTTACTATTTATACAAGTTACTATTTGTATTTCAGCAAGTGTCAGTTTAAATCTTAAATCAACTTATAAACAAATTAATATATAAAGTTACTAGTTTAATCCCGTGCTACGCACAAAATCATGAACTCGTATTTTTATTTAGTTAGTTACTTTAAGTGAAGAGATAAAACACGTTACACACTATTGTTTTACGAAACTTGCCCGAATACCCTTGTGTTTTAGAAAATATTGAATATAAGTGACTTTCACTCACGTTTTGTACAACTGAAATTTAATTTTTGTCTATTTAAATTAACAAAATACTAAAACACCCTAACTTCAAAAAGAAATTATCTTCTTCTCGCACCCCCACCCATCCCAGTAACCAACCAGAACCCCCAAAAATGGAGAGAATTTCTTCAGAGAGGATACCAAGTATTTTTCTTTTCTTTTTTTAATATATTTTAAACTATAATAATTCTATTAATAAAATAAAACTATAAAATTCTACTAATAATATGTCAAATCTATTTATTTTAATAAATAATAAATATTAAGTAAGATAAGTGATATATAGATATTAGATGATATTTTTCATATTTCATATTAAAATATTATTTAATATTTTAATATCATATTACTTCAACAGTAAAAAAGAAAGTGCAATTAATATATAGGAGCCATATTTTTTCTCGTGAATGGGTATCTGCAGATTTCCCAAAAGTGATTTATACCATTTAAGTATATCATTAAGTTTCATCCAATATCAACTATGATGAAAGTTGTTCGGAGGGCCTCAACCAAATAGTTTACGATGAATGGATAATTCATTATAGCTCAATAGATACAAAATAGACAATTCTTGCTATATGGAGATTTAGAATTTACATATTGGAATTAAACATTTCTTAACAATATTTATGGGCAACTTGTTGATTAATCTTCTTCTTCTTCTTCTTCTTCTTTGTTCTCTTCTATTTATTTTTTTTGGTATCATAGAAGTTCGTTCCCATGGGTTAAAACGCTTGTAAAAAGAGAATGAAACACACATGTCATTGTATTTTAACATATTAGATCTTTTGTTTTATCTGTAATACAATATAAATTTAATGCAAATAAAATAAAATCAAACAAATAAAAAATATCTTTAAGAAAATACTAAAAGTGTAGAAAACCAATATAGTTCACAAATTTAAGTAAAAATAATTATTAAAAAATTCTCAAATGATACTAATTTTTGTATTTAAGACTTATATGATACATGTCTCAAAGTTGTCACCAAATACCATGTCCAAAAAAACAGGAAAAAAAAAAGTTGTCACCAAATACGTATCATGCCATATATCAGTAAAAGTATATTGGCAAATAAAACAGGAATATGTAAAGTAGAAAACAAATCACACATTAATAGCAAAAACAAATATTGTACTCCAATTAGTTGAAGCTTGCGAAGAAAAAGAAAAAAAGAAAAGACATATTTTCATTACATTCCACCTCAATCTACACATTTTTTTATAGTAATTATACCGCTACATCAAGAATAAAATACAAAATAAGTATATAAGTGAATCATACGAAGTTAAAATGTAATGCATTGACAATCAAAGATTTATGGAATTTGGGTTAGTCAAGGTCCATAAAAAAGTAGAAAAAATAACAAAAAATAAATATACCTGATTTTTTTTAAAAGCTTGCGAATGACAAAACATATGGTTGTCATTCTCCACATCTCACCAACAATCTACGCCAAAAAAAAAAAAAAACATTAAAAACAAAAGATAAGAAAAATGAACATCGAATAGAGAAAAAAATGATACAAAAAAATGTAATATACATATTCATTCAACTTACGATTTTAATTTGATAAAAAAAAAACCTGTGCAATTCTCGAACCAAAAAGATCTTGTTCTTCGTCCGTTGCATTTTGTCACACTCTATACCAAAAGTCATGTTTTCATTACATTCCACCAATCTACACATTTTTTTATAGTAATTATACCGCTACATCAAGAATAAAATACAATAGCAAATGAGTATATAAGTGAATCATACGAAGTTAAAATGTAATACATTGACAATCAAAGATTGATGGAATTGGGGTTAGTAACGGTCCATGAAAAAGTAGAAAAAATAACAAAAGATAAATATACCTAACTTTTTTAAAAAGCTTGCAAATGACAAAAAATATGGTTGTCATTCTCCACATCTCACCAACAATCTACACCAACAAAAAAAAGAAAACATTAAAAACAAAAGATAAGAAAAACGAACATTGTATAGAGAAAAAAATGATACAAAAGATGCAATATACATATTCATTCAACTTACGCTTTTAATTATATATATATATATATATATATATATATATATATCAGTCAAATAGAATAAAATATTAAAATAAAAAAAATTAGAAGAATTTAAAATTGAGTTTCATTCGAACCTTGAGAAGTAACCTTTTCTCTTTTGACTGAACTGAAAAGAGGTGTGGTCTTTTATTTTTAGATGAAAAAAGAGAGGCAGTCTAGCGAATATAAGATGAGAAAAATGAGATATATAATTAGTTTTATAGATAAGAACGTGGGTAATTTTTTTTTTTTGGTAATCGAAAATGTGGGTAAGTTATAGGGATGATTTGCATTCTATTAATGAGGCATTAAATCATGCCATTTAATAAGGAAACCACAATTTTTCAAATTCATATGATATTGAAAACTGTAGACTGGAAAGATATGTATATGGTAAAGTATAACATTAAGCCTATAATTTGAAATCTGTTATGAAATTAATCAATAGATGATCTAAAAGACAAAGTAAATATTAAAGTGAAGAGAGTAGAAGTAGGGAGAAAGTATTTTTATTCATATCTATATCCAATACATTACAATAGAGCTCTATTTATAGGCTTAGAGAAGACAATCAAAAGCCATGAGTTACATAAGTTACAAGTCTTCATTGTCCACTACCTAGTCTCATTACAATGGCCTATTAAAGTAGTATCTCAATGGACATCCATTACTATTATATTTATAACACTCCCCCTTGGATGTCCATTGTTTATTGCTTCATTAAAAATCTTATTAGCAAATTCCGGTGGAAACAAGGAATGTGTTACACTGCCTCGTTAAAACCTTGCCAAGAAAAACCCAATGGGATAAAAACTTGAACGAAGGAAAAAGAGTACAGTTTGAAGTATATTATTAATGGCACACTTCCCTGAAGTCTATTGTTTATAGCATATGCCTCATTAAAAACCTTACTAGGAAAAACCCGATGGGATAAAAACCTAGTGAAGGAAAAAAGAGTGCACATGTCTTGTCTTTTACTCCCCCTGATAACAAAATCACTTAACATTTTTAAGTTGACTCATCCCAGTTTTATTAATCAATTTCTCAAACCTGGTAGTCTGACAATGCCTTGGTTAACAAATCTTTTCCTCAAATAACACTCTCAATTTGTCTCATGCATTGTGATTACATTTGCATGATTCGTTGAAGTGGCAACCAAAGTTTATTTTGTAGTAACGTCATAATATAGTAGTTCATTTGCTTGTAAATACATCACATGTTTGAGAGTGAGATTTATGTGGATCAGATAAGTACCCTGCATCCGCACAGTCAACAAAATGTAATTTTGAATCATTTGTATAAAATAACCCCATATCAATTGTTCCTCGGAGATATCGAAATATATAGTTAACTTCATTCCAATGTCAGCATGTCGGAGAAGAACTAAATCTTGCTAATATAAACTTACTACAATGAATATACCTGGACATGTACAATTAACAAGATACATCAATGCTCCTAGAGCAATGAGACATGGTACTATAGGACCAATGAGTTCTTCATCATTCTCTAGAGGGAAAAATGAGTCATTTTTCACATCTAAAAATCTTACAACCATTGGGGTACTTAGAGGATGTGCCTTATTCATATAAAATCGTCTTAATATCTTTTATTGAGGCTGATCGATGAAAAAGAATTCCATTTGATATATGCTCGATCTGCAGGCCGAGACAAAACTTTATTTTTCCATGATCTTTCACCTCGAATTCTTTATGTGAATAATCAAGTATTATTTTGATGCTCTTCAGGAGTTCCAATAATATTCAAATCATAAACACATAAAACAATTATTGCGAACTCTGATCCACATATTTTTTACAAACAATGGGCAAATTGGATCACTTTCATAAGTTTGTTTGACAATATTCAGTGAGTCAGTTATACCAAATATACTCAGATTCGTTTAATTCAAATAAAGATATACGCATATGCATTGAATAATTTTCCTGGGAATTTCTGAGTGTATTTAAGATTTTAAATCCTTCATGGACTTTTATATAAATTTCATATCAAGCAAGCCATGTAAATAGATTGTAACAATCTATAAGACGCATATCGAGTTTTTATCGTACTGCCAGACTAATAAGGTATATAAAAATAATTGCATCCACCACTAGAGAATATGTCTCCTCATAATCAATTTCATGTCTCTGCGAAAACTTTTGTACCACCAGTCGTGTTTTATATCTTTCGATTTTATTTTTCTCATTTTTTTTATTTTCGCATAAATACTCATTTGTACCCAATGGGCTTTACTTATTCAGGTATCTGGACTACTGGTCCAAAACCTTCACGTTTACAACATGAACTTATTTCTTCTTGAAATGCGTCTTTTCATTTTGGCCAATAATTTCTATGTTTATATTCTTTAATAGATTTAGTTTCAAGATCCTCATTTTATTTTATAATTATATGCAAAAGTGTTGTCGACAACTGTTTTATTTCGGTTCCATACTTTTATCATGGTGACATAACTTATTGAGATCTCTTCATTTTCATTGTTTTCAGGTACCTGAACCTCTTCTGGGGTTTTATCATTAGTTATGTCTTGCGACTCTTCAGGAGTGCTTGCCTCCATAATATGACCATCTTCACTGTTTGATCCTTTTGTTTTACAATGATTATTATCATTGGAACCGATTGGTCTACCACGTGGCTTTCTTTGATCTTCACTATAAGATTGTCCTAATGGGACATCAAATTGAATTGGAGCATTTTCAGCTGGTATATGATATTATGTAACTCATTTTAGATCAGTAAATGCATCTGGCAGTTGATTTACCATATTTTATAAATGGATTATCTTTTGAACTATTTGTGTACACTTGTTTGTTCGAGGATCTAAATAAGATAATGATAATGCATTCCATATAATTTAATTTTACCGGCTATTTATTCTCTCCCCCTAATGTCGAGAACATTATTTCATCATATATATTCTCCCCCTAATGTCGAGAACATTAGTTCAAGATAATTAATTATAGAAGGGGAGGTGGAGCAATTGTAACATATGTCGCACATCAGTTTCAACAGGGAGAAATTATGATTACTTATTGGCATGATGCACACAAGTGATGCTGCATATAGAACAATATATCTACACATTGAAACAAGAAGTTTGTTCCCATTAAAAATGGTTTAACAATTAATTGGAGGCGTATATTGAATGATTCTTTTCAACCATTTTGTGTATGAATATGGACAACATGACTTTCAATTATTATTCAATAGTCATTGAAAGCCTCATATGTGAACTCACCAGCATTATCAAGGTACATTATAAAGATTGCATAATTTGAAATTGTGTTCATATTTTAATTATTTGCGCAAATAATCCCACAAACTTCAGGTTGTAGGTTGATAATAAACACACATGTGACCATTTGTATAAATGCATCTATTAAATCCATAAAATATCTACATGGTACACATGGTAGATGTGTGGTCCCACATATATCGCCTTGAATGTGTTTTAGGAATGCTGGAGATTCTAACCAATTTTTAATTGGGAAATGATCTAGTAATCAATTGACCTTGAGAACAAGCAGCACAAAATGATTATTTGAATTGAAGAATCTTCTAGCTCTTCAATGAACATCCATGTGAACTCTTAATGTTATTTTTTTTTTTTTAGTTTATCCGGTGATGGTCTAACCGGTCATGCCAAATAATGGATGAATTTTGATCAGTAAACTTCTGATTACTATAATATGTGTTTCAACTGTACAAACACATTTATTTCAAATAAAATCCCCACATTTGAAGTCTTAAAAGAAACGAGGTTGATTAAGATAATACATCTTTACCGATTATGAGGGATTCATTGACTCAAATATTTCTTCGAAGTAACCTCACATTACTCATGATATGATGAATAGTTCAATCAAAGTGAACTAATTGTCACACTAATATGTTCTCATTTTACTTTCAGTCAATACATGAAATAGAATAATTTAATATCAATATAACTTCAATTAATATATATAAATTACCATGTATTGTCAGATTCACTTCTGGGAATGGAACATAAACAGTGGGTTAAATTTCATTATTTTTAATCAATATTTCGTTATATCGCTCAGCCACCAAAAAAAACTTGAAATCAATTCAGAGTGTTTTCTAAAATATTTCGTTATATCGCTCAAGTATTGCTACTGCAGGAGCACGTTAGATGCGTTAAAAATGTTGTGAAATGTTGAGAAAATTTTCTCTTACAAGTCCTCATCACCTTTGTTTTTTTTTTTTTCCCCATATAAATTTAGTGGAGAACTAATTTTAAGAACAATCGAACTATACCACTTACGGTTTTAAAAACTTGCAACCGTATATGTATTCAATCATAACGAGATCTTTGGAGATTATCGTTTTCTTTTCTTTATGGGCAAATCGTCAAATTATTACATAATTCAAACGGATCTTAAGAAATTAAATATTCCGCTTTCTTGTCTTGATTAGATGTTTTATTTCCAGTAATAACCGCATTTTCTAGACCTTTAGCGTCTAGATGAATTTCAACATCTTGTACACAAGACACATAATTCTTGCCCGAAATGTCAAGGTCCGCAAACTCGAGTTTGATGAGATTTGACATGATGTAAGCTTAATATGAAATCAAGATGGCCATTAGAATAATATCATAACATATGAATGTAATATAGGCAAGGCCCAAAATATCCACAACCTTTAGGTAGCTACTCTGAAAACAAATTAAAGACTTGAGCAATCACACCATGTTTATGAGCCTATTACTTCAATAATATATATAATGGTCAATAAGCAAAAAACACATCTAAATAAATTTGAAGACACTATATAAGATATATATATATCTCTGTCATACGGATTAAAGGTGAAATTGATACCCATATTTTGCCATTAATTTATAGAAAACAAGTGATCGAATATAAATTATGCTTTGACATGCACAAAAACTACCATATTTTGCATAAAGATATGATGATTAATGTATCAATACAAAATTGCAAGTAATGTATAAATAGATTGTCACGTATGAAAAGTCTTTTGATTTTCCTCGTCTTAAAATTGTCCAATACAGTCATCATAGAATCAAAATATGACAGGAAAACAAAATGAATTTTGACGTTAAATCAATGCCAAAAGTGATAAAAACTAATTTAGTATTGATTTTAACTTTTGATAAAAACCAATAATGGCAATAAATTCAACCTTTAAAAAATCATGACATAGGCATTTTTATCTAAACTTCCCAGCAGGTTAAAGAACCTGATTTGAATCTCAGAGAAAACGTATTATTATAATAAATAAAGTTAATATATTTACCAATCACATGGATAATCATGAGCTTAAAACACAATCCAGTAAAAATCAAATGGCAGGGAGATAGGATATGGAGCTTGTTCATATATATGATGTTATGCCTCATGAAAGATTTACTTAGTCAACATATATGTAGAGATTATTATCTATTGGCAGTAGGCAACAAATATAAATTCTATCAAAATTAAAAATCAATACTTATTAATTCAGTGCACAATCATGCCATTCATCTCTGGAGGAGTATTTTAAATAGATCAGAAACCCATAAATTTATTTTGGCAGCAGAACTTAGTCAAGTGAAAACAAAACTTTCGTGCATAATCAAAGAGAGTGTTATTTAGGGATAAGAAATGGAAGAGATACATTTCGTATGTCAATTATGATACTGAAACAAACCTTCAATCTGTATCTTCGAACTTAGACAAAATGCAACAATAATTCTGAGCTGATTCGTGCTGATAACGTGTTATGAAATTAATCAATAGATGATCTAAAAGACAAAGTAAATATTAAAGTGAAGAGAGTAGAAGTAGGGAGAAAGTATTTTTATTCATATTTATATCCAATACATTACAATAGAGCTCTATTTATAGGCTTAGAGAAGACAATCAAAAGCCATGAGTTACATAAGTTACAAGTCTTCATTGTCCACTACCTAGTCTCATTACAATGGCCTATTAAAGTAGTATCTCAATGGACATCCATTACTATTATATTTATAACAAAATCATATATTTGATTCCCTTATTTACGTTGGTTAGTTTAATTATGTATGTATAACAAAAACTGAATAACTTTGTGAATTATTATTAACCAATCATAATTATTAAGGTAATAAAAATAACTCAAAATTAGGAAAAAAAGAATTTCAGTAAAAATTGGTCAAAGACCATTCTCTCGTATATATATACAATAAGATAAGATTATATATTAGTCCATATTCAAATTTTAAGACTTGTCCTTCTTAGTTTGAATCCAATCACAAAGTTAATTCTCATAAAATCATGTTTTGAAAAGTTTTAAAATCGATTTCTTTTACATTTGTTAGCTCACGTACATTCGGCGTTTATAATTTATATAAAGCCACTCTAATTAATTACTCCAATTATGGTATACAAAATTAGAAGATTGCCGTTGATAATTTGACAATGACTAGTGGTCTAACCCAATTTAATTATGGATATAATTAATTTCCGACTAGAAATTTGAATATAACTTATTTAACACTATGTTTAACAACTAAGGCCCTATTCGTTTACCTTGATCACAATTGGCCCAATATCTAGTTTGGTCTCATAAAAAAATATGGGACAACTATTTAATGACCCGTTCATATCAACCGGAAGAATTATCAATTCAGATTCAGAGAATAATTTGAAGAAATTGGAAGAAATTAAA
This sequence comes from Penstemon newberryi var. newberryi, assembly GCA_030819805.1. Classification (NCBI taxonomy): domain Eukaryota; kingdom Viridiplantae; phylum Streptophyta; class Magnoliopsida; order Lamiales; family Plantaginaceae; genus Penstemon; species Penstemon newberryi. Next base: position 31,407,154 of record JAUALY010000006.1, on the reverse strand, counting down.
GAGGAAGAAGAAAGCTTGAAGAAATAGACGTTAGGTTATTATTTAATTAGGGATTGTATTTTATTATCTAATTAGTTGTACGCGTATCAGTTGGTTAGTTAGTTAAGGTTATATTTACCCTTTTACCCCTTGTATTATCTATTTAAGAGATTTAGCAGCTCTATTTGTAAACACAATTTTACAGTATAATAAATTCTCAAGTTAATTTAGTTTTCTCTCCAAAATCAATCCATATACAATACACAGTTCATTCATGATCAAGATTACATCAATTTACATGGTATCAGCAGTTTCAATCAATTCCGCTTCACTCTGATCAAATCCAGATTCATTTTCTTTCTTCTTTTCTCTGTTTATAGCATTGAGCATCATCCTTAGTTCATATTCATATCTAGTTTTCCATAATCTGCATTAGAATCAAGAAAATCTGCTACTACTGATAGAATAGTGTCCGGCAAGCCAACTGTATGGCTGCCATTTATTGTAATAAATAAAGGAACTATTCAATTTAGATTAATAAATGCATCTTTATTATATGGTCATCTTTATCTTATGTAATAATTATCTACGCATAAGGATATAAGTCCTTAGATCACAGGGCTATGGGACAACCCGTGGACTGATCTCCAAGGCCGTGATCTAGAACATATTCAAGAGTCGTAGAATCCAATTGAGATGGGACATCGTTGGATTCGGTTAGACTCTCACTAATGTGTATACTCCGATGAACTGGAGGACACTGGGGTCCACGAGCGTGACTGGGTTAGTCGATACACATAAGTGGGTGACTTGCTGGGATGGCAAGTGCACTGATTACCCCAATTAGAAAATAACTCACCATGGAAGCGGTAGTCGCATATCGGAGTTGAAGTTATTCCAATTTACAATAGTATACGAGGAATGATCCCTAAATACTTGAGGTGATAGGGTTTATCTGGTGCGAGAACGTCTATACTTAGATGTGAGTTCCGACCGACTGGAGATCACCAGAAAGTCTCTGTGGATTCACGTTTGGTATAGAGGGACTCGTATGCAGGTTCATATCATCAACAAATGATCCATTGACCCGACTTGATAGGTTGGGAAATTCTCCTATGGATTTCTATGAGAAATTAATTCTGGTAAAATCCTTGGCCAAGGTATCTGACGGCTTTATGAAAGTAGCTCATAAAGATTAAGTCAAAGAGAATTATTTCGAGATCAGAATGCATAAAGTCAAAACGAATTAAAAGGGTACCGATGAAAAATCCATGCCCTTAAGTATTAACTGGGAGATCGATCGATGGAGAGATTATAGCGTATATGGAAATTGTAAATGATTAAAAGGTTCACTGAATTAATTCACCAGTGATTGGGCTCTATGGGCTTGTGGCCAGACATCGACCGTGGAGTGTGGGAGAATTCCCAAATTGGCAGGGGTGCTAATTTTGGAATGATCAGTCGACAAAGTGTTCGATTGATTTAGAGTATTTAATACTCGAGTAATTAAATAAATATTGTTGGTCCCAAGTGGTCAGATGAGGTCTAGAGGGGGGGGGGGGGGGGGGAGTGAATAGACCTCTTCAAAATTTATCTTTTAAAAACTTCTAACTTTTCTGTCAGCAGACTAAGCTGATCAGTAATCATAAGTTGACTATGCTGATCTCGCACAAAGCTTTGAACAGCAGAGTTGACCACTCTTCTTATTTCACTCAGCTGATTTTATCAAAATCAGAGTTTTAAAAATAACTAACTTGCAGCGGATTTGTCAAGTGTTTTTCACAAGTTGTTTTCTTAACTTAGAAAAGTTTTATCCCCAGTTTTATAAACTCCTTTTTAAAACCTTTTCAATCAGTTAAACCTTTTTACGTGTTTAAAATATGCCCTTCAAAATATGCAAGAAATAATGCAAGTATAAACACAAAGGATTTTTATAGTGGTTATATGGATAGAAATCCTTTAGTCCACTCTTCCAAGTCACTCAGATCTTGGGTTATACTACATCACACAGATTACAGTATACAATGCTTGCGCCTATCAACAAATGAAACGGCCAAAACTGCGTAATAGGAAATCACAAAGAAACTCCTATCCTCTGAAGTAATATCACTCACTAAGATGGATATCTACTTCTCACAACACGATTCTAACAAAATCACTCAGATTTATAAGTATTTTCTGTTTTCTCTCTATTCTGCTTCGTCAACAAATGACTCGGCTGATGAGTGTTCTGTTAGTTTGAGACTTAGAAGAATTCTGCTTCAGATTTTTGCTCTCAAAATGTGTTGTCTTCTTTCTTCAACTCACGAACTGAACTATTTATACTTGAGATTTGAAAATCTGCCCGTTGAGAGATCGACAGGTGTCCAAATCATCGAGTACTGGTCCTTCTACAGAAACAGCTATTGCGACTGAACACTGTACATTCTGCTGTACTTTCTGTCGCTTCGCATTAAATGCGCATTAAATGCACCAAGCTGATACGAGGTTTCTCTTCAATCATTTGTCATAAATACCCTTCCTTTTCAGCATTTATTACACCAAGTGCATTTATTACCGTTGCAATAACTTCTGATCCACTTCCACTCTGCTGATCGAAGTCACTCGTCTGATGTATACTCGGCTGATCCCAAACTTGAACTAATCTGATTTGAGTCGGTTGATAGTCCACCAGTCTGATTCCTTCTTCAGCAACAGATCAGTAGTCTTCTGGACCATATTTGACTAGTCTGAAATAAATCTTCCTTGGTCAAATATATTCTAAGGTTTGTACTAAGCTTCCATACTTAGCTGATGCCTTTGGGAAATCATCAAAACCTCCCTTCACTTCAAAGTCTTCATCTTCATCCAACAAATATTTAATTATAACCCAACAAATATTTAATTATAACCCACGGCCAATTAGGTGGTGAACCTACGGGGGCATACACAATACACATGAAGCGAAAGCGAGGAAATGGAGAACAACAGAGTCAACTAAATCGACTGGGTCGATTGGGGTGACTGGGTAGACTGGGTCGACCCAATTGGAGCGAACTTGATCCAATTGGAATTGGATCAAGACTGGAAATTAAATTGGAATTTAATTTGTGAGTTAGTTAATTAAATTGGATTTAATTAATTATGGGAAAATTTAATTAAATAGACTTAGAGTCTAATTTAATTAAATGAGAAAGAAATAAATAAATTGGGCTATTTAATTGAGAGATTAAATAAAGACCCAATTAATTAAACCATGTATGGGCCATGAATTAATTAGAAGACTTGGTCTTCCAATTAAAAGGGCCATGGCCCATGTAGGAGAGTTAGAAGACTTGGGAGTCCTAATCCTAGGAGGATTAGGATTATGAGATTCCTATAAATAGGAGACTTGATGTCATATCTCATATTCACTAATAAAGAGCCAAAAAGCCAAGTCAAGAAAAATTATCTCCCTCTCTCCCTAGTGAAATCGGCCGAACCCTTTTTCCTTTTGGAAGAATTTTCGATTTCGTTTTTCGTTCCAATCTTGTTCTCTAATCCTAGATATTAATATATCCTATGTTCTAGCCGATTAGGATATATTATATTTCGTGATATTGTGGTGTATCAACTCGTAGAGGCGCAACTCGTGGGGCGCTACGACAAAACTTGGATCGATTCTACCGAGGGAGAAAACGCAACGACTTTGCTAGTTACTTGGATTAGCTAGGAGATAGGTATAATTTGGATCTAATTATTCTTGTCGTTTTTATATTCATATATATACAACCAGTTTTAGTATCCTGACAAGATTCCGTAAGAGGTCCTTAAAATTTTTGTTTTCCGCTGCCTGAAGGGCTGTTTATCTTACCGAATCCCAACAGTGGTATCAGAGCCAACTCTGGCTTTGTATACATATGAATTTGCAAATTCTGTGTTTTAAATCATATGTTTGATTTATGTGTGGCTAGTTCTTTAACTGTGTACGTTTTAGAACGTAGATCTGTTTAACTTGGAGTTAAAGAAATATTTTAATTCGAAATTTTATCATGTTATTTTAATTTTTGGATTGGGATTTAATTGAATCTTTTTTCAATTAAATCATATAGTAATCGAAACAAAAAAAAATTTTTTTTTAATTGGATCCAACCGCGGTGGCACGCGGCGGTGCGCTGCCGCTCACCGCGGCTGGGCGGCCACCACACGCTGCTGCCCACGGCAGCGTGCGAACAGCACGCTGGCCGCGCGTACGACACACAGCAGCAGCCTACGGGCTGCCTGCCGTGTGCTGTCACGCGCAGCCGCTTGCTGCCGTACGCTGCCACGGGCAGCCCACGCACGGACTTCGTGGTCGCGCGTGTGCTGTCCTCGTGGCAGTTCGCTATTGGCCGAGACATGGCTGATTTTTGTTGGACTCTAATTCTGCTTATTTTGAAAAATCTGAAAATCTTGGAGATTTGTGAGATTAGGAAACTTGGAGTTTTGGATAAGGTAGGAATCTTGGATGATTTGGGAACTACCTTAGTTATCTAATCTAATCAAAATAGGATTATCTTGAGAATCTTAGAGATTTGGAAAGTTGGGAAACTTAGAGTTTTGGACAAGATAGGAATCTTGGAAGATTTGTAACTATCTTAATTAACCAACTTTATCAAGATAAGAATTGTAGATTACTTAGAACTCAAGTAAGAGTTAATTAATCTTAGAGATTAATTGTTAATTCAAAATTAATTAACTTGGATAATTTTTGTGAATTAAAATTAAAGGAGCCGATAAATATACATTTTTGTAATTATGTGAATTTGTGCATGTTCTTGAGTGAATATGTGGATTGATCGATTTCTGCCCCTAAGCCTTGTGTAGTTTTTGGTTTATTTTTATGGGTTGTAATTAAATGGGCCTGATTGGTGCCCCTTGCTTGCGCAATTAAAATGTAATAGAATAGGGCCATTATAAGTTAGACTTAGTTTAGGCTTGGAGCCGAGAAGACCTCATGAAGACTTGGAGATCCACATGGAGGCCCATTACCTTGGAGGACATGGAGGCCCAATTCAATACATGGAGGCCCAATCAAGGAGGAAATTACAAGAAGGCCCATGCATGTATGGGTTTGAAAATTGTAATAGTTAGGACATTTATTTTCCACCCTAGACTGACCAATTGATCCATCGCATGGCTCGTGATGGATCGCATAGGATGGGCAATCGATCAATCATATCCTGCTAGGTGATGTATGTTTACTTATTATTCTTTGATGTATGTCATGCATGCTTAGAATAGATGACGTAAACAAGATAAAGCATAATCTGATGAGACCTCGCACAAGTAAATTTGATAAAACTTCCAATTGAACTTTTAAATTCAATTATAATATTAAATCGAACAACGGGCGCATATGAATGGTGTCTATGGTCCGAGCCTATCCAATTACTAGGTCTTAGGCATATTGTACGAATATATCTCGATGTCTCACTAGTCGTGGGTCGAGCTATAGGAAGATAATATGTCTATTGCCTCGATGCACAGTTTAGTGCCAAGGGAGGGGATAGCAAGGTTCTAGGCGCTGTCTCACGAGTCGTGGGGCGTCTAGGATTGAACTATTTCTCTCCACGAGTATTGGACATGATTTAACGCTAGTAAGTATGGATGTCTCACGAGTCGTGGGTCCATAACGAAAAACGAGGCTAAATGAACTCAAGGGTTAGCTGCGATGGTTAACCGACGACGATGTTGTCCACCAAGTGGATCAAATAGTATGGCCAACGAGTCGTGGGTACTAGGAGATTGCATTTGGGCCTTGAGCCCTCTAGGATATTTTAATATACCCGAAACTTATGTGGGGGCATAAGGTTTTGATTAAAATAGTGGGAGTAATTTACAAATAAATACCATGTTTGTAAATTGTGCATTCAAAATTAATCATTCGCGTATTTATTTCTTCTATCGTCTTTTTGTAGATATAATGTCTAAGAATCCGATTTCCATCATACTTGAACAAAACAAATTGACTGGACCCAACTTTCATGACTGGGTCAGAAACCTTAAGATCATTCTTGCTTCTGAGAAACGATCTTTTGTCCTTGATGGACCCCCACCTGCAATTGCTCTGGATGCTAGTGACACTGAGAAAGAAGCTACTGAATTGTGGCAAGACGATGACTTACAGTCACGTTGTCTCATGCTAGCATCCATGTCGAATGAGCTTCAAAAGCAGCATGAGCATATGAAATCTGCTTTTGAAATCTACACACACCTCAATGGCCTCTTTGGGGTGCAAAGTAGATATGAGCGGTATGAAACTGCTAAGACTTTGCAACAAACGAGGATGGCAGAGGGTACTGATGTCCGCTCTCACTGTATCAAAATGATTGGGCTTATTGAAAAGCTTGGTCAACTTGAGGTGAAAATGGACAAGTCATACTGCCAGGATATAATCCTCCAATCATTGCCAAGATCATTCGAGCAATTCGTAGTGAACTACAACATGCACAAGATGAATGTTGAACTTCACGAGTTGGCAAATAAGCTCGCCACTGCAGAGGCTTCCATGAAAAGAGAGAAGCCAGTGATGGTTGCAACTTCCACCCAATCGAGGTCTAAAAGGACCAAGAAAGGGAAGGGGAAGGGAAATGCTCATCCGAGCAAAGCAAAAGGACCATATGGGCCCATAGGAAAGGGAAATAAGCGAAAAGCTTCTACTGGTGAACAGAAATGTTTCTACTGCAAGAAACCTGGACACTGGAAGAGGAACTGCAAGGAGTTCTTGGAGAGCTCCAAAGGTATATTCCTTGTTGAAGTTAATTTATCGATTAACTGTGCATCTTGGGTGTTAGACACTGCTTGTGGTTCTCATCTTTGTAATGATTTACAGGTGATGGGAGCAACAAGGCCACTTAAGCCTGGGGATTGGATCCTGCGATTTGGCAATGGAGCTAGAGCTGCTGCCGAGGCCATAGGCGAAGTGGAGTTAGATTTAGGTGGTAATAAGTTAGTCCTTAGGAACGTTCTTTATGTACCTGGTTTAGTGAAAAACATTATTTCTATTCCTGTTTTGGATAATGAAGGTTTTAATTTTAATATTAATAAAGGTTCCTTTTCATTATTCATGAATGATCATTTGTTTTTCATTGGTACATTGAAAGATGGACTATACACCATAGAACCACCTAAGTTAGTTATGCACGAACAACAAAACAAAAGAAAACAAGATAATGAAATTTTTGCCCAATTATGGCACGCTCGACTTGGACATATATCCAAGTCAAGGATTCAAAAGTTAGCATCATCAAGCACGCTTGAGATCAAGCACATTGATGAAATGCCAACATGTGAACCATGTCTTAAGGGTAAAATGGCTAAGCTGCCATTTAAAGAAAACCCTGAGCGAACCAAGCAAACATTGGACTTGATACATACTGACGTATGTGGACCACTAAGAAAAAGTGCCCGAGGTGGCTACGACTACTTCATTACCTTCACTGACGACTATAGTCGTTATGAATATATGTTCTTGCTGAAACACAAGTCTGAAGCCTTTGAGCGATTCAAAGAATTCAAGATGGAAGTAGAAAATCAACTTGGTCATACGATAAAGGCTCTTCGTTTTGACCGAGGTGGAGAATTTCTTAGTAACGAATTTCTGAATTATCTTGTTGAGCATGGAATATTATCTCAGTGGACTCCTCCTGCTACACCGCAATTGAATGGAGTAGCTGAGAGAAGGAATCGAACTTTGATGGATATGGTTCGATCCATGATGAGTGCCACTGACCTTCCTCTTTCATTTTGGGGACATGGCCTCCTCACGGCAACGAAGATACTAAATATGATACCTTCTAAATCCGTACAAAAGACACCATACGAATTATGGATTGGCAAGGCACCCTCATACTCATTCATGCGCATATGGGGATCTCCCGCTTACGTCAAAAAGCTAGTGGGAGATAAATTGAAAACAAAATCCACTTTGTGCAAATTCGTGGGGTATCCAGAAAACTCGATAGGATACGAGTTCTATGATCCTACAAGACAAACTATGTTTGTCTCAAGGAACGCACACTTCTTAGAGAAGGATTTCTTGGTGGACAAGAAAGAACATAACATAGAACTGGATGAGATCACTGAAGCTGAAAAGGCCGAAGAGGTCGAACAAGCTGACCCATCACCACAGGCAGTGGTAGAACAAGAGCATGAAAGTGCACCAGTAAGTACACCAATACTTCGTAGGTCAGAAAGACAACGTAGGGAACCCGAGAGGTACTACGGTCTGCTGCATGAGACTGGACAGTCTCTAACAGACCCAAGGACTTACGATGAAGCTATGTTGGACATAGATTCGGGAAAGTGGCGCGAAGCCATGGAATCCGAATTGGACTCCATACACTCAAACAAGGTCTGGACCTTGGTAGATCCACCAGTGGGAGTGACTCCCGTGGGTTGCAAGTGGATCTATAAGCGAAAGCTAGGAGTGAACGGAGAGGTGATAACCTACAAGGCGCGGCTAGTGGCAAAAGGATACACTCAAAGACCAGGCATTGACTTTGAGGAAACCTTCTCGCCCGTCGCAATGCCTAAATCCATTCGAATCTTGCTAGCCATAGCTGCGTGGTATAACTACGAGATATGGCAGATGGATGTGAAGACCGCCTTCCTCAATGGAGACATTGATAAGGAGATCTACATGGAGCAACCAAAAGGATATGAATCCAAAGGAGATGAGCACAGGGTGTGCAAACTCCAGAGGTCCATTTATGGACTGAAGCAAGCTTCCCGAAGTTGGAACATACGTTTCGATGAAACAATCCAAACTTTTGGATTCATCAAAAACGTGTTCGAACCTTGTGTGTACAAGAAGATCAGTGGGAGTACAGTTGAATTTTTGGTGCTTTACGTTGATGACATCCTTCTCATTGGAAACAATGTAAATGTTTTATCCGAAACGAAAGCATGGTTGTCTACACAATTCTCAATGAAGGATTTGGGAGAAGCATCCTTTGTACTAGGTATAAGGATCTACCGAGATAGATCAAAAGGACTGCTGGGCCTCTCCCAATCACAGTACATAGATAAAATACTGAAGAGATTCCGTATGGAAGAATCCAAGAGAGGATTACTTCCAATGAGACATGGAATTGCACTCTCTAAGTCTATGGCCCCAAAGACACCTGAAGAGAGAAGCAATATGTCTCAAATACCATATGCCTCCGCTATTGGAAGCATAATGTATGGTATGCTATGTACTAGACCAGACGTGGCGTACGCATTAAGCGTTACGAGTCGCTATCAGTCTGATCCAGGAGAGCAGCACTGGATAGCCGTAAAGGCAATTCTGAAGTACCTGATGTTGGTCCCAAGTGGTCAGATGAGGTCTAGAGGGGGGGGGGGGGGTGAATAGACCTCTTTAAATTTGCCTTTTAAAAACTCTAACTTTTCTGTTCAGCAGACTAAGCTGATCAAGAATCGTAAGCAGACTAAGCTGATCTCGCACAAAGCTTTGAACAGCAGAGTTGACCACTCTTCTGAATTCACTCAGCTGATTTTACCAAAATCAGAGTTTAAAATAAACTAACTTGCAGCGGATTTATCAAGTGTTTTTCACAAGTAGTTTTCTTTAACTTAGAAAAAGTTTTATCCCCAGTTTTAACAAACTCCTTTTAAAACTTTTTAACAGTCAACCTTTAAGTGTTTTAAGTATGCTTCTTTGAAATATGCAGAAAGTAATGCAAGTTAAAAACACAAAGGATTTTTATAGTGGTTATATGGATATAAATCCTTTAGTCCACTCTTCCAAGTCACTTAGATCTTGGGTTATACTATAAACACACAGTTTACAATATTCGCTGCTTGCGCCAACCAACAAATGAAATGGCCACAAGTTCACAATAGGAAATCACAAAGAAACTCCTATCCTCTGAAGTAATATCGCTCACAAAGATTGATATCTACTCCTCACAACACAACTTAACAAAATCACTCAGATTTTACAAGTGTTTTCTGTTTTCTCTCTATTCTGCTTCGTCAACAGATGACTCGGCTGTTGAGTGTTCTGTTCTTGAGTTTGAGACTTAGAAGAATTCTGCTTCAAGTATTTTCTCTCAAAGTGTGTTGTTTCTGTGTTGTTTTTTTTCTTCAATCTCACGAACTGAACTATTTATACTTGGAGATTTGAAAATCTGCCAATTGAGAGATCAGCAGCTGTCAAATCCTCGAGTACTGGTCCTTTTTGCAGAAACGGCTGCTGCGACTGAACACTGTACACTCTGCTGTACTTTCTGTCGCTTCGCAATAAATGCGCATTAAATGCACCAAGCTGATACGAGGTTTCTCTTCAATCATTTGTCATAAATACCCTTCTTCTTCAGCATTTATTACACCAAGTGCATTTATTACCGTTGCAATAACTTCTGATCCACTTCCACTCAGCTGATCGAAATCACTCGTCTGATGTGTACTCGGCTGATCCCAAACTTGAACTAATATGATTTGAGTCGGCTGATAATCAACCAGTCTGATTCCTTCTTCAGCAACAGATCAGTAGTCTTCTGGACCATATTTGACTAGTCTGAAATACTTCTTCCTTGGTCAAATATCTTCTAAGGTTTATACTAAGCTTTCACTTAGCTGATGACTTTGGAAATCATCAAAACCTCCCTCCACTTCAAAGTCTTCATCTTCATCCAACACCTGAGAAGGACTAAAGAATTGTTCTTGGTATACGGTGGAGGAGAATTGAAATTGGAAGGCTTTACAGATTCGAGCTTCCAATACGATGTAGACGATTTCAAGTCAACATCTGGATACGTATTCTGCCTCAATGGTGGTGCGGTAAGCTGGAAAAGCTCCAAGCAAGATACTACCGCAGATTCAACCACCGAAGCAGAGTACATTGCAGCGTGTGAAGCCACAAAGGAAGGTGTTTGGATGAAAAACTTCATCCAGGAATTGGATGTGATACCTAGCATTGCTGAGCCCATTACTATCTTCTGTGATAATAATGGAGCAATAGAGCAAGCAAAGGAGCCGAGATCTCATCAGAAATCCAAGCACGTACTCAGACGATACCATTTGATAAGGGATATCATTGGTAGAGGAGACATAAAGATGGAACGTGTCGACTCGGAAGATAATACCGCGGACCCGCTTACGAAGCCACTGCCTCAAATGGCATACGAGAAACATCTGATAAAGATGGGACTCAAGAACATAGAAAGTTGGCTTTAGGACAAGTGGGAGATTGATAGAATAGTGTCCGGCAAGCCAACTGTATGGCTGCCATTTATTGTAATAAATAAAGGAACTATTCAATTTAGATTAATAAATGCATCTTTATTATATGGTCATCTTTATCTTATGTAATAATTATCTACGCATAAGGATATAAGTCCTTAGATCCCAGGGCTATGGGACAACCCGTGGACTGATCTCCAAGGCCGTGATCTAGAACATATTCAAGAGTCGTAGAATCCAATCGAGATGGGACATCGTTGGATTCGGTTAGACTCTCACTAATGTGTATACTCAGATGAACTGGAGGACGCTGGGGTCCACGAGCGTGACTGGGATAGTCGATACACATAAGTGGGTGACTTGCTAGGATGGCAAGTGCACTGATTACCCCAATTAGGAAATAACTCACCATGGAAGCGGTAGTCGCATATCGGAGTTGAAGTTATTCCAATTTACAATAGTATACGAGGAATGATCCCTAAATACTTGAGGTGATAGAGTTTATCTGGTGCGAGAACGTCTATACTTAGATGTGAGTTCCGACCGACTGGAGATCACCAGAAAGTCTCTGTGGATTCACGTTGGGTATAGAGGGACTCGTATGCAGGTTCATATCATCAACAAAGGATCCATTGACCCGACTTGATAGGTTGGGAAATTCTCCTATGGATTTCGGTGAGAAATTAATTCTGGTAAAATCCTTGGCCAAGGTATCTGACGGCTTTATGAAAGTAGCTCATAAAGATTAAGTCAAAGAGAATTATTTCGAGATCAGAATGCATAAAGTCAAAACGAATTAAAAGGGAACCGATGAAAAATCCATGCCCTTAAGTATTGACTGGGAGATCGATCGATGGAGAGATTATAGCGTATATGGAAATTGTAAATGATTAAAAGGTTCACTGAATTAATTCACCAGTGATTGGGCTCCATGGGCTTGTGGCCAGACATCGACCGTGGAGTGTGGGAGAATTCCCAAATTGGCAGGGGTGCTAATTTTGGAATGATCAGTCGACAGAGTGTTCGATTGATTTAGAGTATTTAATACTCGAGTAATTAAATAAATATTTAATTATAACCCACGGCCAATTATGTGGTGAACCTACGGGGGCATACACAATACACATGAAGCGAAAGCGAGGAAATGGAGAACAACTGAGTCAACTAAATCGACTGGGTCGATTGGGGTGACTGGGTCGACCCAATTGGAGCGAACTTGATCCAATTGGAATTGGACCAAGACTGGAAATTAAATTGGAATTTAATTTGTGAGTTAGTTAATTAAATTGGATTTAATTAATTATGGGAAAATTTAATTAAATAGACTTAGAGTCTAATTTAATTAAATGAGAAAGAAATAAATTAATTGGGCCATTTAATTGAGAGATTAAATAAAGACCCAATTAATTAAACCATGTGGGCCATGAATTAATTAGAAGACTTGGTCTTCCAATTAAAAGGGCCATGGCCCATGTAGGAGAGTTAGAAGACTTAGGAGTCCTAATCCTAGGAGGATTAGGATTATGAGATTCCTATAAATAGGAGACTTGATGTCATATCTCATATACACTAATCAAGAGCCAAAAAGCCAAGTCAAGAAAAATTATCTCCCTCTCTCCCTAGTGAAATCAGCCGAACCCTTTTTCCTTTTGGAAGAATTTTTGATTTCGTTTTTCGTTCCAATCTTGTTCTCTAATCCTAGATATTAATATATCCTATGTTCTAGCCGATTAGGATATATTATATTTCGTGATATTGTGGTGTATCAACTCGTAGAGGCGCAACTCGTGGGGCGCTACGACAAAGCTTGGATCGATTCTACCGAGGGAGAAAACGCAACGACTTTGCTAGTTACTTGGATTTGCTAGGAGACAGGTATAATTTGGATCTAATTATTCTTGTCGTTTTTATATTCATATATATACAACCAGTTTTAGTATCCTGGCAAGATTCCGTAAGAGGTCCTTAAAATTTTTGTTTTCCGCTGCCTGAAGGGCTGTTTATCTTACCGAATCCCAACAACTACAGCTTCAATCATCCAAGATTCTTCATCTCAGTCAGTACATCTTCATATCCAGGTTTTCATATTCTTCTCTCAAATCAAGAAACCTGCTCTTTCTCCTTTAATCATCCAAGAATCCTCACTTCTATCAGATAACATTCAAAAATCACACACTTCTTTCTCTTTTTTTTTTTTCTCTCAAGTCTTTCTGTCCACATCATCTTTTTCCACATAAAAATGTCTTCTTCCTCTTCAGTATCTGATTATGTACTTCATTCATCTTCAACTTCAAGAATAAGGCCTGAAATTGAAGACCCTTCAAGCCCTTTCTACCTCCATCCAACAGATGGCCCCGGGGTAATTCTTGTTTCTGAAAAACTCACTGAAACCAATTATCAAACATGGTCCAAAGCCATGACTCGCGCACTCACTGTCAAAAACAAGCTTGGTGTTGGATGAAGATGAAGACTTTGAAGTGAAGGGAGGTTTTGATGATTTCCAAAAGTCATCAGCTAAGTATGGAAACTTAGTACAAACCTTAGAAGATATTTGACCAAGGAAGAATTATTTCAGACTAGTCAAATATGGTCCAGAAGACTACTGATCTGTTGCTGAAGAAAGGAATCAGACTGGTGGACTATCAGCCGACTCAAATCAGATTAGTTCAATTTGGGATCAGCCGAGTATACATCAGACGAGTGATTTCGATCAGCAGAGTGGAAGTGGATCATAAGTTATTGCAACGGTAATAAATGCACTTGGAGTAATAAATGCTGAAGAGGAAGGGTATTTATGACAAATGATTGAAGAGAAACCTCGTATCAGCTTGGTGCATTTAATGCGGACTGACAGCAAGTACAGCAGAGTGTACAGTGTTCAGTCGCAGGTAGCCGTTTCTGCAGAAGGGACCAGTACTCGATGATTTGGACATCTGTCGATCTCTCAACGGGCAGATTTTCAAATCTCAAGCATAAATAGTTCAGTTCGTGAGTTGAAGAAGAAGATACAACACATTTGAGAGCAAAAATCTGAAGCAGAATTCTTCTAAGTGTCAAACTCAAGAACAGAACACTCATCAGCCGAGTAATTTGTTGACGAAGCAGAATAGAGAGAAAACAGAATATACACATAAATCTGAGTGATTTTGTTAGAATCGTGTTGTGAGAAGCTGTTATCCATCTTTGTGAGTGATAAAGCTTTGTAGTATAGGACTTCTTTGTGATTTCCTGTAAAGAACTTGTGGCCAGTTAATTTTTTGTTTGGCGCAAGCAGAGTATATTGTAAATGTGTTTATAGTATAACCCAAGATCTAAGTGACTTGGAAGAGTGGACTAAAGGATTTCTATCCATATAACCACTATAAAAATCCTTTGTGTTATACTTGCATTATTTTCTGCATATTTCAAAGAGCATTCTTTAACACAAAAAGGTTAACTGTTGAAAAGTTTTAAAAGGAGTTTATTAAAACTGGGGATAAAACTTTTTCTATGTTAAGAGAACTACTTGTGAAAAACACTAGAAAAATCCGCTGCAAGTTAGTTATTTTAGGAACTCTGGTTTTGATAAAATCAGCTGAGTGAAATCAGAAGAGTGGTCAACTCTGTTTTTCAAAGCTTTGTGCGAGATCAGCATAGTCAACTTACGATTCCTGATCAGCTTAGTCTGCTGACAGAAAAGTTAGAGAATTTAAAAGATAAATTTTTCGAGGTCTATTCACCCCTCCCCCTAGACCTCATCTGACCACTTGGGACCAACAAGTGGTATCAGAGCAGGTGGTTCATCTGAATCATCTGACTGATCAACTAGCTTGATCCTAGTGTGTTTTTAAAAGTTTTCAAAAGAGCATATTTTTTTTGAAAAATAAAAATCTTTTGAAAATGGACTGTATTAGCCATGTTCCCCACATTGGCGGTATGAGTTTTGAGGACTGGAAAATACGCATGGAAATTTTCCTTGCTGCTTATAATGACAATATGTAAAGGTGCATAACAAAAGGTCCTATCAGAATCACAAAAACAATCAAGGTTAATGACCAAGAAGTGATTGTTGACAAAGACCTCGAAGAGATGACAGCTGAAGAAATTAAGCTGAGCAATCTTGATAAGGTCGGAATCTTTATCATGACCAAGGCCCTCGACAACGACAGATTTGACAAAGTCAAACACTGTAAAACATCAAAGGAGATGTGGGATATGGTTCGTGACATGAGCGAAGGGAATGATGCCATCAAAGAACTTAATCTGAGCATAGCCCTGGAGAAGTTTGAAAACTTCAGGATGAAATCTGGAGAAACTATTGACCAGATGGATTCAAGGTTCACAAAAGTGCTGAACAACGTGTTAAAATTGGGAAAGAAGTTCACAGATAAAGAGATTACTCTCAAAGTCTTGAAGGCGCTACCACCCAAATTCAACATGAAGATCACAGCTATGGAAGAATCAAAGGATATGGGGAAGATCTCTCTGACGGAGCTGTTTTCTGTACTCAAGGCGTACGAGTATAAAATGCCAAGAATGGGTATAGAAGAAACCTCAACTTCTAGTCCCACTGCTGCCCTAGTTGCTGCAGAAAAATCAAGAAGATCAGCCGGAAAGATAAGAGAAATGGACTCATCTGATGAGACCATGCTGCTCAACAAGAAGGAGTATACTGCTGGCGATGTTGCTTTGTTATTGAACGGGTTCAAAAAGTTCTACAAAAGAAAAATGATGAACAAATATAACAATACTTCTACATTAAACCTACCTCTTATTCTCATGATAGTAAGGATGATTATAAATCCAAAATGATGTGCTATAATTGCAGGAAATTGGGACATTTCATCAAGGACTGCCCATATCCTAAAGCTGAGAAGTACACTGAGGAGGAAAAGAAACAGAGGAAAGAGAGGAGACACCAGAAAAGCAAAGTGCTATTGGCTGAAGCTGAAAAGATTGCAGCCATCTATTCGTCTAACTCATAATTGTTGGTTGCGTTTAACAATCTGTGTAATAGAAATATACTTAATTATATTTCTTATAACTATAGCAATAATGACTATAGTTTTAATTAAACAACAAGTTAGGATATAGTATAAAACTATATACAGAAATTTTAATTAATCAAACTAGTAAAAGTTTGTTAATTTCAATAAGTTTGTTGCACTTTGAAAATAAGAAAATCCTTTTTTGAATTAAAGAAAATTAATAACAATTTGATTTTGAATGCAAGTAAATGAATTCAATTTATTTGAATAAAATAATAAAAGTTCTTATATGAACAAACAGGAAAAGAGTTGGAATCGGATTTAGTTTAAAAAAAATGACTAAGTTTGTTTAAATGAACTTTAAAAACTTACTGTTATGAGACGTTTAAAATATTTTGGTTTGAGAGTAAAAAAAAAATTAAATTAACTCACTGATTGATAACGGAAAAAGAAATGAGATGAAAAAAGACTGAGGTTGCGGATGCAATCTCCTTAAGACAATATTTCCGGGCTGTCTACGGTGCACACAGTCGATCCCCGGTAGTCTCCCAAGATACAATAGTTTGATGCTCCTTGTTTGCACGAACAAAGAACCCACGGCGAACTTTAACAAACAGGACTTCGACGGATATTTAATAATGAAGAACAAAATAAAGGAAGGAGAGAATTTTCTACTTAATATTGCTTATAAATTTTCGGAGTAAAGAATTGGCCAGATTCTTCTCCTATTTATAGCAATTGAAAGGCTTTGTTTGGAAGGGTGTGTTTATTCGGATGTAACCATTTAATCCGAAAAGGTGCAACCGGTTCGGTTTAAAAAAAACCGACACACCATTTCATTTAAAAAAAAAAAAAAAAAAAAGGGGCGCGCGGATCTTCTTTGCCGAACCGGGTTGTCCGCGGATCCTATTCGGTTGGGTCACTCGCGGATCTTTCATGCTGGATTTTGGACTTTCAGTGAATTGGGCTTTTAGTATTTGGGTTGAAAATGTTAATTAAATTTTGTCCAAAAAGATAATAGTTTGTTGAAGTCCAATCCCAATCTCAATCCAAATCCAAACCCGAGCCCGAGACCGGACCGGACCGTGCCGTGTCGAGCCGAGCCAGCCGGTCGGTCGGACGGACGGACGGCGGCGGCGCGCGCGCGAGGGGAACCTTTGATCACCTAGGTCCTCACCCCTTTAAAATCTTTGGTACCCCAAAGGGGCCCAACCCTTATACCATTTTTTAGCTATTTAACTAACTAAAATTTTCCTCTCCAACTCAATGTGGGATAGAGTCTTATTCCATCAATTTTCATTCATATTATGTTTTTATGGGCTCAATCCAAATGGGCTCAAACCAATTGGATTTAGCATAAAAACTCCAACAATCCCCCACATGAATGAAATTGTTCTTCGTGTCCCGTCTCACAGAACATATCATGTCAAAGTAATCTTTAGGAATAATACTACATCAGGATAGGTGAAATATTTCATCTTGAACCTTCCCTAGTTGAAGCTTATCGGATTTACTTAGTCAATCGGTGAAATATTTCATCTTGAACCGTCGGCTGTTTGTGTAAACCAAGACAATAAACTCAACATAGTATTATACCGATTTGTTACAAGCTCTCGGTTGTGTTCATTTCGGCCTTGAACGTTCTTGGGTTCTGCGAGTGCTTTAGAGGATTCCAGCCTTATAAGAATTCTCAACGAGCCGACCCAGCTCACACTTACATAGGTGACCGCATCTATCAAGAGTATCCTACTATACTCCACTTGTTTTTAACAAGCTATAGACGTCATTAAAAGCATAAGCTTAACCTAATTAAACGCTGTAGGTTGCACTTTTTGCATCATAGGAATGAGCTAGAGTTGAACTCTAAAGTGCTCCACTTGTTTAAGTTAACCAAGACTGGTTGTCCTATTGAACTTGGTCCGTGGGATCTCCAGTCGCCAAGTTAGGTTTCCGTACAAGGTAACTTAGTTATATTTTAGGCTTTTAAGCCCATTCCCCTCGACGCACATTCTACTCTCTCACCAGATAAGCCTTTAGTAAACGGATCCGCGAGGTTATCTTTTGACTTCACAAAGTCAATGGAAATTATTCCATTTGAGAGTAAATGTCTCACGGTATTATGTCGACGACGAATATGTCGTGACTTACCATTATACATAAAGTTGTGAGCTCTATGTAATGCTGCTTGATTATCGCAATGTATACATATGGCTGACACTGGTTTCGGCCATAGTGGAATATCTTCTAGGAAGTTATGAAGCCACTCGGCTTCTTCACCAGCTTTATCCGAAGCTATAAACTCCGACTCCATTGTGGATCGAGCTATACACGTCTGTTTAGAAGATTTCCAGGAGATTGCGCCTCCTCCTATTGTGAATACATACCCACTTGTGGACTTTGATTCTTCCGAATCAGAGATCCAATTTGCATCACTATATCCCTCAAGGACAGCTGGATATTTTCCATAGTGCAATGCATACTCTGATGTATTCTTTAGGTATCCAAGCACTCTCATTAGTGCTTCCCAGTGAAGTTTGCTTGGATTACTCGTATATCTACTCAATTTATTGATTGAGTAAGCTATGTCTGGCCTCGTGCAATTCATGACATACATGAGACATCCAATTATACGAGCATACTCATTTTGTGATACACTATCTCCTTTATTCTTGTGTAACACTGCCGATGGAAGAAAAGGGTTGTTAGTTCCTCTAAATCCATGCTTTTTAAATTTCTCAAGTACCTTTTCCACATAGTGTGACTGAGATAATTTAATACCACTCGATGATCTTGTTATTTTAACTTCTAAAATAACGTCGGCCTCGCCGAGATCCTTCATATCGAAATTATTTGTTAATATTTTCTTTGTGGACTTAATAACCTCCATGTTAGTCCCAAATATTAACATATCATCTACATAAAGACAAACTATGACAGTTGCTTGTCCGTATTGTCTTATGTATACACACTTGTCGCATTCGTTGATGCGAAAGCCATTTTTAATCATGACACTATCAAATTTCTCGTGCCATTGTTTAGGAGCTTGTTTAAGGCCATAAAGAGATCGAACAAGTTTACAAACTTTGTTCTCTTTTCCTTTAACAATGAAACCCTCTGGTTGCTCCATATAAATTTCCTCATTCAATTCACCATTAAGGAAAGCCGTTTTAACATCCATTTGATGAATTTCAAGATTATGTATAGCTGCTAGAGCTATTAATAATCTTATGGATGTTATCCTAGTCACTGGTGAATAGGTATCAAAGAAGTATATTCCTTCCTTTTGTCGATACCCCTTAGCTACTAATCTAGCTTTATATTTGTCGATAGACCCGTCGGGTTTTAATTTCTTTTTAAAAATCCATTTACATCCAATTGGTTTACTTCCCGTAGGAAGATCAACCAATTCCCAAGTGTTATTACTTAGGATAGATTGTAACTCACTGTCTATCGCCTCTTTCCAATGCGATGCATCGGGAACAGTCATTGCTTCTTTATATGTTTGAGGGTCATCCTCAATCATATAGGTTAAGAAATCTGGGCCGAAGGATTTAGCTATTTTAGCTCTTTTGCTCCTTCTAGGCTCTTCAGTAACCTCATTACTGATTTGAGAATCATTTTCCTTAGAGATTGATTCGTATGACCAATGATCAACAACCTCGTTGCTGATTTGAGAATTGTCTTCCTTAGAAATTAATTCATATGGTCTCTTATGAGAAGTAACGTTCAAGTTCTTCTTATGTGGAAATACATTCTCGTAGAATGTAGCATCACGTGATTCAATTATAGTATTCACGTGTATGTTGCTTACTTCAGATTTGAACACTAGAAATCTGTAAGCACTACTATTTTCCGCATGACCTATATAGTAGCAATCCATGATTTTTGGTCCAATTTTTGGTCCAACCTTTTCTTTCTTAGGTCTTGGTACAGCTACCTTTGCCAAGCACC
Source organism: Penstemon newberryi var. newberryi (assembly GCA_030819805.1). Taxonomy (NCBI): domain Eukaryota; kingdom Viridiplantae; phylum Streptophyta; class Magnoliopsida; order Lamiales; family Plantaginaceae; genus Penstemon; species Penstemon newberryi. Next base: position 31,387,070 of record JAUALY010000006.1, on the reverse strand, counting down.
CCCACACTTTGAGGTATTTATAGCTTGGTTGTCTACCTTTCCATAACTCATACGGAATGGTATCATTTTTCTTGTGCGGAACTCTATTTAATATATGGTTAGCCATAAATAGAGCTTCCCCCCACAAGTTCTTAGGTAAACCCGAATTCAAAAGTAATACATTGATCATGTCTCTTAAGGTTCGGTTTTTCCTTTCGGCTACTCCATTTGATTGAGGTGAGTATGGTGTCGTTGTTTGGTGAATTATCCCTGAGTCGGCACACAACTGTGCAAAGGGATATTCGTACTCACCACCTCTATCAGATCTAAGAATTTTTATCTTCTTATTTAACTGATTTTCTACTTCAGCTTTGTATCTTACAAAAGCATTTATTGCTTCCTTTTTCTTACTCAATAAGTAAACGTAGCAATAACGTGTACAATCATCAATAAATGTGATGAAGTACTTTTTCCCTCCTCGAGTTGGAGTTGACTTGAGATTGCACAAGTCTGTGTGAATTAGCTCTAAAGGTTGTGAGCTCCTTTCCACTGAAGGGAAAGGTTGTTTCGCAAACTTTGCCTCAACGCAAATTTTACACTTATAAGATTTATCAATATCAAATTTAGGAATTAATCCTAAGTTTGATAATTTTTTCATTTTTCTAAAATTAATGTGACCTAATCTATCATACCAAAGTAAAGTAGACTCAAGCAAGTAAGCAGAAGAATTATTATTATTAATAAACTTGTCGTTTTTGCCAATAACGGCTACATTAGCCTTAAATAGGCCATCACACATATATCCTTTGCCTACATACATTCCCCCTTTGGTCAGCACAAATTTAACTGACTCAAAGGCTAATTTAAAACCTTTCTTAGTAAGGACAGAACCAGAAATTAAATTCTTCCTAATGTCCGGAACATGAAGAACTTCATTGAGAGTAACATATTTTCCTGATGTAAATTTGAGAACCACTTTGCCTTGTCCCTCCACCACGGAGTGAGCATCATTTCCCATGTACAACTTCTCTTCATGTTCAAACTTCTTGTATGAAGTGAACATGTTTATGTCATAGCAAATGTGACGGGTAGCTCCAGTATCCACCCACCAGCCTTTGGTTTCACTTGTCAGGAATGCTTCAGCAACTGCAGATAAGTGCATGTTATCGATGTCAGATGGAGCTAGGTTAATGCTAACATTTGCTTCATCCTTCGGCTGAGCACGACTACGACAATCCTTCGCAAGGTGTCCATTCTTTCCACATGTGAAGCAAGCTCCATTGAACTTTCGCTTCTTGTTACCATTTTGTCCTTTGTTGGAGGTATTGGCCTTACGCTTCTTGCTTTTATTTGAGCCCTCTATTACATGAACCTTTGCCCCCCCGGGCTGAGGCATAGCCACATAGTTACTGCCGCCCTTGTCAGTATACCGATTATTTTCTTCGGTTTTCAGATATTCTGTGAGATCTTGCAGATTCCACTTTGCAACAGATTTCTTGTGCCTCAAGTGATGCTTGAACCACGTCCAACCAGGAGGAAGCTTGCCAATGATGCAAGCAACCAAGTAAGACTCGCTAAGTTCATGCCCTTCGGCCAAGATATCGTGAATCATCCTCTGGAGTTCTTCCACTTGCTCATTCACAGTTTTGTTGTCAGCCATTCGGTAAAATTGGAATTTATCCACAACAAATTTTCTGTAGCCTGCATCTTCAGTCTTAAACTTTTTGGCTAAACTTTCCCACAAGAGTTTACTAGTCTTTAAGGGACTATAAATCTTGTACAAAGATTCATCCAAAAAACTAAGAATGTAATTTCGGCACATGAAATCCGAATGATTCCAAGCTTTGAGCACAATGGCCATTTCCTCGAGTTCCTCTGGAGTCGCTCCCTCCTTTGGTTTAGGTACCTCCTCAGTGAGAAACCTAGCCATGCTCAAGGATGTGATGTAGAAATACATCTTATCTTGCCACGTTGCAAAATCAGTTCCTTTGAACTTAAATGGTGGTACTGCCGGCGGAGCAGCAACCTTTGGTGTTTCAACCACTACACTGTTTGTTGATGCCATCTACACAGATGTATTAAACAGTTTAGATATTGTCTTAAGATTGTTGGTTGCGTTTAACAATATGTGTAATAGAAATATACTTAATTATATTTCTTATAACTATAGCAATTAATGACTATAGTTTTAATTAAACAACAAGTTAGGATATAGTATAAAACAATATACAGAATTTTTAATTAATCAAACTAGTAAAAGTTTGTTAATTTCAATAAGTTTGTTGCACTTTGAAAATAAGAAAATCCTTTTTTGAATTAAAGAAAATTAATAACAATTTGATTTTGAATGCAAGTAAATGAATTCAATTTATTTGAATAAAATAATAAAAGTTCTTCTATGAACAAACAGGAAAAGAGTTGGAATCGGATTTAGTTTAAAAAAAATGACTAAGTTTGTTTAAATGAACTTTAAAAACTTATTGTTATGAGACGTTTAAAATATTTTGGTTTGAGAGTAAAAAAAAAATTAAATTAACTCACTGATTGATAACGGAAAAAGAAATGAGATGAAAAAAGACTGAGGTTGCGGATGCAATCTCCTTAAGACAATATTTACGGGCTGTCTACGGTGCACACAGTCGATCCCCGGTAGTCTCCCAAGATACAACAGTCTGATGCTCCTTGTTTGCACGAACAAAAAACCCACGGCGAACTTTAACAAACAGGACTTCGACGGATATTTAATAATGAAGAACAAAATAAAGGAAGGAGAGAATTTTCTACTTAATATTGCTTATAAATTTTCGGAGTAAAGAATTGGCCAGATTCTTCTCCTATTTATAGCAATTGAAAGGCTTTGTTTGGAAGGGTGTGTTTATTCGGATGTAACCATTTAATCCGAAAAGGTGCAACCGGTTCGGTTCAAACCGAACCGACACGCCATTTCATTTAAAAAAAAAAAAAAAGGGCGCGCGGATCTTCTTTGACGAACCGGGTCATCCGCGGATCCTATTCGGTTAGGTCACTCGCGGATCTTTCATGCTGGATTTTGGACTTTCAGTGAATTGGGCTTTTAGTATTTGGGTTGAAAATGTTAATTAAATTTTGTCCAAAAAGATAATAGTTTGTTGAAGTCCAATCCCAATCCCAATCTCAATCCAAATCCAAATCCAAACCCGAGCCCGAGACCGGACCGTGCCGTGCCGGCCGGTCGGACGGCGGCGGCGGCGCGCGCGCGAGGGGAACCTTTGATCACCTAGGTCCTCACCCCTTTAAAATCTTTGGTACCCCAAAGGGGCCCAACCCTTATACCATTTTTTAGCTATTTAACTAGCCAAAATTTTCCTCTCCAACTCAATGTGGGATAGAGTCTTATTCCATCAATTTTCATTCATATTATGTTTTTATGGGCTCAATCCAAATGGGCTCAAACCAATTGGATTTAGCATAAAAACTCCAACAATAATCAGGGACATCAAGTGATGACTCTACTGAAGAAGAGACACATGCACTGCTCTGTCTCATGGCTAAAGAATCAGAGGAATCTGACGATGAGGTAACTCTCTCTGAAAATGAAAGTGAGCTATTTAGCTCATTTGAGCAAATGATGAAAAACAACTCAGGTGTTGTTAATGAATTTACAAAGCTTAAGGAAGAGATGATTGTGCTTAAAAAGCAAAATGCTAAACTGAAACTTAGTGTTGAAAAACAACAAGATTCAGCTGAGTATAAAAAGCTTTCGCATGAATGTGAATCTCTGAAAGCTGAATGTGAAGTTTATAAAGGTAAAATCATGGAGCTTGAAAAGATAATATCTACTCATGATAAGTCGTCTGTTGCATCTGCTAGTACATCTAATGAACAGAGAACACCTTTAGAAAAGGAGAATTTAGAACTGAACAGAGCTGAAAATTTTGTATCTGCTGATAATAGAAATGTTATCCTGTATGTTCAGACTACTAAATCAACTTCTGAAAAAGAGGAGAAGAAATCTCCCAAGGCTAAAAAGGGTAAAAAGCTTGAAAATGAAAAACAGACTGGTAAAACTAAACAGCGGAATAGTCCTAAGAAGTCTGCTGATAAGAGTAAAACCAATCAGACTAGTAAGCCTAAGTCGTCTGTTAAAGAGCAAGTAAAGAGCAGACCCAAGAAGCAAAGAAATTATAACAATAATGCTTGGTATGGAAATGAGTCTTATTATGTGCAACCTGCTTATTCACCTTATTATGCTGCACCTCATTATCCACCTTATTTGAGATGAAGGAATGTGCCCACTTCCCCCGATCCCTCCTCGATTCCCCTCTGTATCCCATTGACCTCTCTGCCATGATGAGGATGCCCTTGTTGTCTCGCCTATTCGTATTCACGATGACAACCTAGATCCTGAGGCTGCTGCTCCCCCCCCCCTCCCCTTCCGAAGAGGTAAATCCTCTTGCTATTGTGCTATATGAGGGAGGAAGTTCTGGGGCAGCCGGTGATGTCAATGGTGGTGCAGGGGGTGGGTTGAATGATGTTGACTAATGAGTGCAGGGGAAGGAAGTTGTGGGTATATTAGTTTTTTTATTAGTTGATGTTATGAACTCGGTGGTTCTTCATGCACATTTTGCTTCAAATGCATGAAGAACCATTTTAAATGTTATTTTGTGGTGGTATTTATGGAGGGGAGTATGGTGGATTCAGTTAGGTTTGGGATGTTTTAATTTTTAATTTGAATGTATGCATGTAGGTAGATTTTATAAATCTGCCATTATGTTTTATATAAATTATGTGTTATGTTTATAAAGCTGCCAGTAACTTTAACTTTTGCTCAATTTTGGTTTTCTTCCTTTTCGTAGAGTCATTGAAATTGCAGTGATTTTTTTTAGATTCCTTACACATTTTAAAGACTTTTACAAATTGACAGAATAGTTACATTAACTCAAAAGGCTGAAAGACTGAAATTCCTTAGAATAAAAATTTAAGACAGTAACTTTAACTTTTACACTAGCAACTTTATTGAGATTCCTTACATATTATTCAAAGGCTGAAATGACCCAGTGCACGCTGTAGAAAATTTAAGCAGCATTAGTCAACATTTTTTACTTGCAAATCTTTTTAATATAACAATTTTTGCAATACAACTTCCAAACAACCTTAACTCAAAAATGTTTGCAATTCAAAGATTCAACACTTTTCAATTTTTAGTCAGAAAATGTAAATTATTCAAACATTTTATCAACAGAAAAATGTGTTGCAAAATTCATTTTGGCATTATTAGTATTCCTAAAAATGTGTAATAAATCATTCAAAACTTTCAATAATAAGATACTCTAGCAAAAATTTATACTGAATCAACATTAAGTTACAATTACATGGCTCCATAATCCATATTAGCACAATATTATGCCAAAAATTCTCAAATTCATTTAGCAAGAGTGTTAGAAATCATTTAAACCACCAAATACAAACATGCCACTATGACTTACAAAAACAAGAAATACTTCAACAAACATGGCTACAAAATTAATATGCTTCATAATAATTCCTAAGCCATCTATGCATGTATCATACCTAAAGATTTAGCCACCTAATTAACACCCCCCTTGGATCCAAAACTAACACAAAACATTTACATACCGTACCTAATATCACAAAAAGAAAGTTGCAATGTCTCACTTTCACACATATAACATAATCATCAAACCATAAACCATAATTCATGGCATCTTACCCTCGAACATCATGTGTGCCTGTATTTCACGATTACGTTCACTCAAACATAAAAACAAGCTTACATGACTTTGGTCATCCATGATCTTGTAACAAAGAAAGTCCATATTTTCTTCGGTTAGCCCCGGAACCTTCTCCAATGCGGCAATGACCTTTATAGTCTTTTCGTCCACCATATCTTCCACCTTGCTCATTCTTGGTGTAAGATTCATGAAAGTAGATTTTGCCTCCTCAATTAAACTTGTCAAGACGGGCACAATGGACTCATTTTTTGCAGTTTCGGGTGTTTTCACCTTCCTTTCTCTAGTCAATTTAAATTTCTTCTTCTTCTCGTTCCCACCAATATTAAGACCAAGTTGCTTCACCTTATATTTTGCTTTTCTTCCACCTCCATCAGATGTATCCGGAGTAGAGTTGATTTTGTCTTTCATCTGATCCCCACCCTAGTCAGATGCATCCATCGTTAAATCGACATATGAAATATCAATATCAAATGATGGAATGTAAGGTTCCACTACCGGTTCTGTTCTCATTTCTGAAATGTTTGAGTTAAGGTTTTCACTCAATAATATGTCATCCACAACATCAATGAACCCTTAAGCATGATCCTCGGTAGCCCTATCCTTTCTGAACAATTCACACCAATCATCATAGTACCTCCAAGACTTCATCATCATCGCACGAACTTCACGATTAGCCTTTCGAGAAAAAAAAAAAAGAAGTTTAGAACACAAACAAAAATATAACCAAACTTTTTTTTTATAAAATTTAACAAGTTTTCATTTATCCGTGCATATTCAGCCCAAACATCATCATTGACCTCTATCATTTTAGCATTTTCATTCCATCCAAAGCCACTAGTACCCAACATGCCAAGCAAAAAATAGTATTGTTTTTTCCAAACTATCAGCTTTGAGTTTATGTGCCTGACTTTAATGTCGCTTCCCGGTATCCTTGTATTAATTGCGGATTCTAAGGCCTGTAAATATCCCGGCTTAAACCCATTATCAGTCTTCCATCCAGTTGAAACCATCTCATGCAAACAAGAAATCAATGTTTGCTCCTCATCATTACTCCAAATTCTACGAGGTCCTTGTGGAGTCCTTGTTGAGCGCGATGTTCCGGCATACCTTGGTATTGGCTCCATTTAGGTTTCCTGCTATATAAAGTTATTAACGAAATGCATTAGGATTGTTAAACACTGAACACATTACCAAATAAACATTAACATGGGCTAACCCGTTTTCCTCCACAACACTTTTCAATTTCTCGTGAACTGTTCCAAACATTAAAATGAAATCAAAACCACAATCATACAAACAAATTATCCACATATACATAATAATGTACCATCGTAATTAAACCACAATCATTAAAAAAAACCATCACAACCAACCCCAAACATAATATCCAATCAAACAAAGTAAATTTCGAAACAAAACGCAACAAGTGCGTTTATCTCAAGGGCTCGACAACCAATCGTCATACATAGCATGAGCCATAGTATCTCGATAATCAATCCACGCAATGTGAGGGCTCAACAACATCGACGTATTCACCATTAGGACCCTGCCCATCCCATTCATCATCATTTTTTGATTTACTAGAAAAATTTGAATCTAACATGTCATTGGGAATTGTCATTAGCTGAAAATTGTGGATAAGAATACAAGCCATGATAATTCGGTTTTGAGTCTTCAATGGGTAGGAAGTATCACTTTTAAGTATTGCCCACCTCCGTTTAACTTCACCGAAACACCGTTCAATGACGTTTCTTGCCTGAGAATGCTTCATGTTGAAGTACTCTTTATAATTTTGAAGAGCATATTGCCCTACACCCCATTCCTTTAAATGGTAGCGCACTCCCCTATAAGGTGTCAGAAAACCTTCCCCATTCGTGTATCCATTATCGCAAAGATAGTATGTTCCTATGATATTCATAAAAGGAAAAAAAAATAACATTGTTATTTAACATTTAATGGAATTGTATGAACGATAATATATGATGCATAAAATGGTTTATATTCAAATCATATACCGACCGGAATTCGAAGTCCGTTGGGGCGGGTAATAGCATCTTTAAGGATCCGACCATCTGCAGCGGAACCCTCCCATCCAGTCAATGCATACGTGAATTTTCCATTTACATCGCAAGTAACGAGCACGTTAGTTGCAACATCTCATTTCCTTGATCTATAGCGTGGTTTATCGGCAACCGGTGCTAGTACCTTCACATAAGTACCATCCAAAGCCCCTAAACAACCCTACAAAAAATATATGAAAAGTACTTAAGTTGTTTTATTTTAACCAATATAGAACAAATTAAGTAAGTAGTAATTTATATGTACGTACAGGAAAACAACCCCATCTTGAACTTTCGTCATTTTCTGAAATCGGTATAGGTTGTGATAGTAAAATGGAATGGCATTTAAGCAAACTATTCAATACACGGTGGAAACACTTGCTCACTGTATCCCCAGATCGACGATAATCAAACCCCACAATTCGATTTTTCTTGTGATGTGAAAGGACGGACAAGAACATTGCAACTTGTTCATTGTGTGGCACATCTTCAGTGTCCCTTAGACCACCAAGGTTATGCAACAAACTACATAGCTTACTAAAAGAAGTCATAGTGAACCTTAATATCGACTTAGTTTTAACATCCGTCTTCGTGGTTACGCGATGTAAATACTTGGCTTGTTTGTGTTTCTTACGTATGATGCTATACCGTTTTCTCTTTCGATTAGACGATGGGGAAATAGAGTGTGCTTCGTGTGCAATGAGGCATAAACATATTATTATAAAACATTTCCAAAAAAATTGGCGGAAGAAATTTAGGAGTTCTTCGTTCCTCCTCGAATCCATACCCAAGCGGTATTCTGTATTTGATATGCCAAGAGCTTGAATTTAGATATATGAAATAATTGTTTCAAACATATACCAAGTATATTTGACTAGCCATACCCAAACATTACACAAAACCACACCACTAAAGTACTACCAGTGTATTTGAAATAATTGTTTCAAGAAAAATTACACTCACACTGCCAAAAAAAAAAAAAAAAATTGTACAAAGAAATTAGGAAGGAAAAAAACCAATAATAAAAACAACATTACGTACAAATTTACAAATAATAGAATGGGTCAAAAAAATATGTAAGACACCATTCCCTAGTACCATACTTCAACTAATAACAGTTCACGAAAAAAAAAATTCTTCTAACAAAAAAACAGCAACAGTAAAAAAAAAATTGGGAATAGCTCACCTTCTAATCAAGATAAATAAAATACAAAATTTAGGAAGTATACTTATGGGTAAATGTGTTATTACCCTATTTTTTGTCCTTCTTCAACTTGTTCAAGTATCTATGACCTTGAGCTATGTTAACACAAAAAATTGAACAAATTAATAGAGATTTCAAAGCTTGAGTAGTCAAGAATTACTTCTTAGTTCTTAGTTTAAACAAAAAAGTAAACAATAATGGAGACAAAAATAAAAAATAAAAATAAAATATTTAACCTAGGGTTCTCACCATGTACTGGGATGGAGGAAAAATGAAGATGGAGGTGGGAAATGAGGATGAAGACTTTATTTTTTTTTAATCCATCCAATTATTTGAGTGGCAATTTTCATGTAATAATACCGAAATTCAGGGGCATTTTTGTCTCAATTATTTGATGTTTGGCCCAATTAAATAATATATGGGTTGGGCCACATATTGCAATCGGACCAATTAGGTGGGGTGGTCCACCATTTCCCATGATAACTACGGGCTGCCCGTTAAATAATCGGGCCATCCGAACACGAAATACAGCCAATTTCTTTGGGCCGATTCATACAGTTGGGGCCTAATCAAGGCAAACGAACAGGGCCTAATAGTATATCAATTTTAATTTTTGGTCAGCATAAAGTGACACATAAGCAGTGTTTGGTTGGTGTTTAATTAGATCTAGCGTTTTCTTTTACAATCTCAAAATGTATTTTCAACTTCATTTTTAATTTTTTTTTTATAATTGGTTGATATAACTCTACTACAAACATGATAACTACTATTAAATTTCTTATTTCATTGTTTATTTATTTATTTCCGAGTTTTCTCCACCCCACTATATAACCATACAACGGTCATGCAAAACATGGTTTTTTGCACTTTGCACCCCCGAAACATGGGAAATAGACATTTTGCACCCTCGAAACATAGATTTAGCACTTTGCACCCCCAAAATATGAACAATTTAGCATTTTGCACCCTTTTTTATTTTCCTCAAAAAACCTAGGGACAAAATAGGTAATTCATTTTTGGATCTTTGGCACTTTGCACCCCCGAAACACGAGAAATGGGCATTTTGCACCTTTAAAATATAATTAGCACTAGCACCCTCGAATTAATAACAACTAAGCATCTTGCACCCCCGAAACACGAGAAATGGACACTTTGAACCCCCTAAACACAAAATTAGCACTTAGCACCTCAAATTAAGAAAAACTCAACAACTAGCACCCCTCTTTTTTTTTGGCAAAGTTGACCACCGAGATCAAAAAAACCTACGGGCAAAATATGTAATTCATTTTTCTTTTTCTTAAAATTTGTAAAATATGATTATGAATACAAGAATATTCATCTTCAGAACCTATTTTAACATGTTTCTCTAATTACCAATTTTTCAAATGTCCTCAAAATATCCAAAAGAATTCGCAAAGTTTCTAGAAAGTTAATACATAAATTTGACTGAATCATATCACAAAACAAATTTTAAGATGGAGAGAGAAATTAGTATTCTAGTATTCATAATCGTATTTCCAAATTTAAGGAAAAAAGAAAATAAATTACCTTACCTATTTTGCCCCTAGTTTTTTTGCCCCCGGTGGTCAACTTTGCCGAAAAAAACGAGGGGTGCTAGTTGTTGAGTTTTTCTTAATTTGAGGTGCTAAGTGCTAATTTTGTGTTTAGGGGGTTCAAAGTGTCAATTTCTTGTGTTTTAAGGGGTGCAAGTTGATGAGTTGTTCTTAATTCGAGGGTGTTAAGTGCTAATTCTATTTCGAGGGTGCAAAGTGCCAAAGATCCAAAAATGAATTACCTATTTTGTCCCTAGGTTTTTTGAGGAAAATAAAAGAGGGTGCAGAGTGCTGAATTGTTCATATTTTGGGGGTGCAAAGCGTTGAATTATGTTTTTAAGGGTGCAAAGTGCCGATTTCCCATGTTTCGGAGGTGTAAAGTTCAAAAAAGCCCTGCAAAACACCTCACATGTCTTACTTTTATTATCTAACAAATAACATTTGTCATTTTCTAAAATAAAACACTTTTATATGTTTTAACTTCATAATGAAACACATGTTCCCATATTCATGAAAATAAAATAATAAACTTCGCAAATTTCACCCATATGTACAAGTCCTTTCTTTATGAGCAAAACAAACAAGCCTACATATACAAAATGTATTATATTTATTACACAGAAAACTTAGAAAACTCTAGCCCCAATTTAATATGAATACTACACATTAGCAGATAAATACAATACATTTATTTTATTTAACACGTATATAAAATGAATTATGATTGTTCTAACTTAATCTATATATTGTATAACACTAAATCTCTGTGTACAGTTAGGTTATAACATAAACAAATCACATGGATATCCTAATTAGTTAGTTCATAGACACCTATCTAATGAGCTTCAAAAAAATGCATAAATTATTTTTTAATAAAACTTTGAACTAAATAACTAATGAAGAACAGCAGATGAATCCCCGAGTTAACGCCAATTTACCCCCTGTAAAATGTATAATGTTTAATTTGATAAAGAACATTTTATACCCTGTAAAAAATTTAAAGAAGAAATTTATCTCCTTCAGCCGGAGAGTGTAACTCACTTTCTTAAATTGATAGTGAGCATGAAAAGTGTTTGTATAATATAAGGGGTAAATTGCCATATTTATCATAACACAGGAGGTAAATTGCCACATTTATCATAACACATGGGGGTAAACTGCCACATCATCATAATACATGGGGGTGATGTGTCACTTATAAAAATGTAGGACTGTCATTCGGGCCTTGTGAGCCGAGTTTTAAAGAGCTCGAACTCAAATATTGTCGGTTTCATAGCTATAGGCTCAAACTCGGCTCATATATTTTTTAATTTCTCTGGCTCAAACTCGCCCCATTTAATTTTTCGGGTTTCGGGTCTATATCGGGCTTATATCGGGTTTGTTAATATAAGCAAAAATAGCTTGACAAATAAAATATTTAGATTATCGATACACATATGAATAGAGTACTATTTTTTAATACACGAGCATATATCATTAAATAATGTCTTAACTGAAAGATCGAGTTATTTGCCCATATTTTTTAGGATATGTTTGATTAACTTTTGTCTTCTTTTATCTTTGATTAAATATTTTTCCTTTGGGTTTTGGCCTTAAGTAAGCAATTGATATGCTAACATATATGTGAGTTTACATTATAACTTTTTGTAAAGTTTACTTCTTTCAAAATAAAAACAGTAATTAGTGAATATAACTACAATACAAATAATTTATCGTAATATTTAAAATAATTATATGTTCGGGCTTTATTCGAGTTGAGCCGTGTTAGGCTCATGTTCAGCTCCTAAATTGATCGGGTTAAATATAATGGCTCAAACTCGACCCATATCACAAATATTCGGGTTCGAGCCAATTTTAATCGGGTCGAGCCATCAGGCTTCTGGTAGGCCCGACTCAATTGACAGTCCTATAAAAATGTCAGAGAGGCTGTGTGAAACTTTTATGAGATTATAAGGGGTAAAGTATTATTTTTCACACAGGAAAGTAAATTGAATATTATCAATATTACGGGGGTTAAATTGTCATTAACTCATGAATCCCCTTTAGTGAAAATTGTGAAACAACACTACAAAAATAATGTCACGGGAACACTATATGACAAATTCAATAATAATGAAGACATCTCAATCATTCAGTACATCACTTGTTCACACATTTTCTGTGCCCTAAAATCAACCAACCATTTCTCTCTATAAATAAGTGCTTTTAAGCAAAACAAAGCTTCCATTAATTTCTCCTCTCCTTAAAATGGCTTATTATAATTCATCAAATTCCTCATTTAAATTAGCATCTCCGGTAGTTATATTCATCTTTTTTTGCTTTTTTGTTGTACCCAATCATGCCCTTAATATTGGCCTTCATGCAAGTGCAGACCTCAAATTGGTAAATCTTCATTTCTTCATCATAATTTAATATTTATTAGCATTTCGCACCCCAAAAATACATTATTTTGGCACATTAATTGCACCCACAAATTGAATATTATTTGCCAAAATTTAATTATAGAGTTCAAAGTGCCAAAGTAATATATTCCTGATGTGCAAAATGTCAATTACTCTAATTAAGTACTAGAATTCTTTGTGTTATGTGATTAATTTTAATTGTTCCTTTTTTTTTGTAGTTTAAAGAGTGCAGTAGAATATGTGAATCAAAGTTTTGTGAAGGTACATATTATTTCACGATTTTTTTATGGATCTGATTAAAGCAATTATTTCTCGTAATTTCGGGTATTAATATCATTTTTTTTTTTAAATTGAATTCTGAAATGTAGCTCCTCCATTTTTGAGATATGGGAAATATTGTGGAATTTTATATTCTGGATGCCCTGGAGAGCAACCGTGTGACCAATTAGATGCATGTTGTATGCGTCATGATCAATGCATAGCAAGAAAAGGCAGTAAGTCCACCATTTCATCAAATTTTATATGGAATTATTGCTTTTTTTTGCCACTCACTGGTGTTTCTATCCGTAACTTTTTGGACTGGCACAATTGGTGTCATAACTTCAACATCAGTGGCAATTTTGGTGCCAATTAAGGTCCAATTTCAAAATTGGTCCGAAATTCCCCCATATCCGGATCATGTGACATGAAATTGGGGATTTTGACCATTCAACGCCTTTTTCATTTAAAAAAAAAATTTATTTCCATCCACTAAGAACTAGGCTACTTGAATGTTTTTATTTGGGGAAGAATGAGTTGAGGAAGAAGAAGAAGGCGGGTAGCAATTTAATATGTTAAGGGAATGTTTGGTGAATTTTACAGGAAAAGTTAGGATTTTAAATTTTGGTATTTTTTTTTAATGAAAAAGGCATTGTGTTGTCAAAATATCTATTTTTCATGTCACATGGCCCACACATGGGGGAATTTCGGGCCAATTTTGAAATTGAGCCTCAATTGGCACCAAAATTGCCACTGATGTTGAAATTGTGGTACCAAATGTGCCAGCCCGAAAAGTTACGGGGTAGAAAGATCAATGAACTATAATTATGGCACCAACAATACAATAATCCCAATTTTATATTACTATGATGAATTTAATAGACTCCATACTTTTTCTTTTATATATAGATATATGAATTAAACATCGTCTCCCTTTCTCTAATGGAACATTTCAACTTCATAACACAGGCAAGCAGCAGGGTATAAATGTAATTTCAACCCTCAACTCTGATGTGTATTTCTGTTAAAAAAAAAATTCACTTTTGATACTATAAGTTACCCTACTTTAAAGATACGGTACCAAATTTTAAAAACCTAACACATTTCATATCAGACTTTAATGACCATTTACAAACTTGCTATTTTCGTCCAATAATTGACTGAATCGTCGTTAACTCCCACTTTCAGAGGGAAAATAGATGAAAAATATGCAAAACTGGTCCCACAATTAAAGCTCACTGGCAAGTTAGCCTCTCATATTTTCGGACCGGTAAATTATCCCGTAATGTACAAGTTTGAAGCAATTTCAGTCCCAGTTAAGCCCAATTTTGTATTTGGGGTTAACTTTGACTAGATAAAAAAGTTTTATTTGCATATTAACACCTAAACTTTTAAGAAAATTCAATTTATTATAGGGAAAAAAGCATCATCTCACCTGTATTTTGAAAAATTTGCACAAAACCCCCTTATGTTATATTTGGCCAGGAATCCCCTTGAGTTCTACAAATTGCTGCACACTCTCATTCTTTTCGTTAAATAATTAAATTATTTATCCTATTTAATAAATTTAATAATTTATGAAGAAATTTCAAATAAGTTTTTTGCTAATTAAAAAAGAACAAGGAGGAATTTTGTTAGTTAGAAAATGCAGAAGAGGTGTTTTTGCATTATATGCGACTATTCAATATATGTGTGCATTTAAAGCAAGTAATATTACCTAAACGTGTAACAGAAAATATACTCCGTTTATAGTCACAAATCTAGATTAATTGTGTTGGTGCATCAGATAAATTAGTATAATAAATGTGAATTTCAAACTCTGTGTGTGTGTGTGTGTGTGTGGTGCAGATGATTATTTGAGCCAAGAGTGCAATAATGGATTCAAGTACTGTGTGGAGAGGTTCAGGAAATCAGGTGCACCCTCATTCAAAGGGAATACATGTGATGTTGACACTGTTGTTAAAGTCATTACCGATGTCATGGATGCTGCTATTCTTGCCGGAAAAGTTTTTGGTAAACCTTAGTTAATTAGTTTACCACATGAAAAATTGCATTTTTTGATACCATACAATATGATACTTTGCAATTTTGGTACCACTAAATACATAAATAAACATTTAATATCATAATTTAAAGTTTAGTTGTTATGTTTATACCATCGTCATATAATTGGACGGAATTGGCCATGTACACCGTAGATGGCCGTTATCTCATCTTTTGGAGAGAAATTAATCACGTTTTCCTCACTTTTGGAGGGAAAATCATCACATTTTTTCATCTTTTGAGAAAAAATATTAATGTTTCCCTCTCGTTATCACGTGATAATTTTCACCTCAAAAGACGATATAACAGTCACGTGATGTACACATGACCGATTTCATCCATTTCGGTCTGGTTATTTGACGATGATGTGAATATTACAACTAATATTTAAATTATGATACTAAATATGTATTTATGTATCAAGTGATATCAAATTAAAAAGCACTCTATTATGTAGTACCAAATTTGCAATTTTCCCCGTTTACCACAAAAGATATATGTATGTCGTTCGATCTTTTCTAACCTTTTTGTTCGACCCATTAAGTTGTTATTGTGTTCGGCAGCATTTTGTATTAAAGCTTTGTTATTTGGGCTGTATGAATACGGACCCAATTCCATTTTACGATTTCAATTGAGGCCCTAATACACTAATAACTACTAAGTTTCGCTTTAAGCATTTTGACCTTGGCCCATTGGGGGCCCATTTTTGTAACTAGGTGGTGAATATTAAGTTTTTTGTAACCTCCGTCACAAAATACAGATAAAGGTAAATTGACAAGATGAATAATACTGCGACGAGAAGACAAAAACGCCAAAAAATCCAAGGTTATGGACGGCACAGCTTGACAAAAACGCCCAACGAAACTAGTTACCACGATCATGGATGGAGAAATGTAACCTTAACTAATAATATATAAAGGAAAATATATCATACATAGGTTGAATATATGCACAAGGAAAAAAAGAATATAGGTTAAAAATTTGTCTACTGTATAGGATTAGTTCACACAAAGTGGTTAATTGGGTTTGAATACATGTTGGAGGAGATTTTCATAAAATATATTTGACGCCGTTTGAAAGTTGTTAAGTCAGGTTTAAGACCTGAATATTATCACAAAATCCCTAATAGCTTCGTCAGGATAATGTATGCTTGTCTACAAATGAGTAATTAGAAAATGCTAATGAAAATACTTCTCAATTTAAGTTGAAAAAATATATAGGTTTCAGATAAATTTAAGATAATATTTCATCAGCTTTTATTCTAATGTAAGATTTGATCATAGTACCATCAATGTCTTGATTTCTCAAAAAACAAAAACGTTAATTTCTATAAAATTTATATAATATGCAAGCAACCGCTATATCACAATTAATATATAACTGATAATTTGAGTGGCCATTATATTATAACAAATAACTTAAGATAATAACTATAATTTGTATTATTAATTATTTGAGAACATTTTTAAAATAAATAGTTTTAGCTACTATAGTGTAATACAACGTTGGCCTTGGAGTAATATAACATTGTTTAGGGTGAGTTTGGCCCAGCGATTCGAAAATCAATTATAGTAGAATTAATTTTACTAAAATGGATTTTGGCAATAATTGATTATGATAAAATTCAATTATAAAATAATAGATTTTGGATAATAGCTTTTGCAAAAGTAACACTTTAGTAGCTTCTAAATAAGTTGATTTTTAGCTTCTGGAGATCCCAAAAGTGATTATGATATTGGGGGTCAAACACCATTAAAATCACGATTGACTAAAAGCAATTTCTTTAATTGGGGCCAAACGCTTCAAAAATCACAATGGAGGTCTAGAAGTGTTTTTAAGAGTTCCCACCGCTGGGCCAAACTCACCCTAATTACCACGCTCGAAAGTGATTTAGTCGGGTATAAAATTTGAATACCCTTGGAAAACAAAACAAAAAAAAATTTATTGTAGCAAAATATATACGTAAAAGGAAAACTGAATAACAACTACAGTTGAAATACAAGAACAATATAACAATTACGATGAATATAATCTGGACAGAAACTTAAAACATAATTAACGAAAATTATCCAAACCGAGGCCTGTGTGAAAACACAGTGTCCTTAAGACAAATTCGCTCCCTCACCCTTTGAAAGTTCGTGCTCGAGGTTACTTGAACGTCTGTCTCCCAGGATACAATGGTACTACTAGCAATGAAGCTTTGCACCAAGCTTTTGCTAATCAAAATGAAGGGAGCTGCTATTTATAGGAACTGATGAGGGCAAAATTGGAACAGAAAAATTAATGGAGATTTCCGTTTCGGGAATTACATCTCCTTAAATTCGAAGGTTCCTTTTTTTTTTTCTTTTAATGGGCCGAAAAAAATGCAAAGATTGAGCCTGTTCGAAAGCCTTCAAATTGGGTTGCATTCGTGTTCGAAGCAAATTTCAATCCATGATTTGAACCCCCTGGTGCACAAGGGAAGAGACTTTTTGTAGCTAAGTAGTTACACTACTACATTGCAAAATCATATATAAACCTCAAGTTTTTTCATTCCACTTCCAATGTGGGATAAAAGCCAATTGCATTTCTTTTCTTCCATTTCAAGAGGTGAATTTTGAGTGTCAATTTCTCATTCACCCGAACTCCGATTTGGACATACGATATACCGTTTTAATCTACTCACGGAGTAGAATATAATTCCGCAAAGACCCGACACTTTTCTCAAAGTGAGTCCCACTTAAAATATGTCCAAGTTACTCTATTAACTTACTATTTTCCAACCATTATAACAACATAATATTTATTACACTTAGAAATTTTAATTAAATACCTAAATGTAACTAAAATGTATCAATTTTGCTAAACTTTTAAATGTGATTTACTAAATAAACATGCATTTTGACAAAAAAAAAATGTTTTCATTAATTATATATTTAAGAACATCAAATTTCATTCCACGAGTTAAAATAAACATGAAGTAGGATTTGCCCTTAGACTCCAAAATTTACGAGTAATACTTATAACAAGAACACTATATATGTTCGCAACCATCTTGAGACTCCAAAATATAAAAGTGTAACTAGAATTTTGAGATTTTTCACAAAGAATATTTTGAGATTATTTAACTATATATTGGAATCTTGTCAAATTTGATTAATTTATGTCATACGTACTTAACTACTTATCATGTCCTTTTGAGCTATTGTGCTTCACGTTTTCTCTTAAATGTGTTTCCAAAAGATCTTATGAGAAAATCATATGAACATCAGATAGCAAGAATTGTCACGAAAGATGAGTTGCTATAAATATGACATTTTGAAGGAAAACCAATACTCATGTAAAGCTCATTCCATCAAAAAATCTCCATCTTCAATGGGTAACTAATGCCTATAAGTACAACATAAAAAATGCATTCAATTCCAACATCATTTATCTTGATAAAAAAAAAATGAATGTTACCTTAAATAGTTCTTGCTTAGTCCAACCAGCAAAGCCAACATGGATTGGGCTCATGCCCTTAACCGAATCCGATCAAATCGGTGTTCTATCTCACGTCCCCACGATCTACTTTTACTCGCCCTCGAAAAACTTCCTCACACCTAAAGATATCATCTTCACTACCCTTAAAACCTCATTAAGCAAAGTGTTAGTCCATTTTTACCCTTTAGCCGGCCGTTTACGCTGGCTAGACGGGTCCCGCCTCGAGCTCGACTGCAATAACAAGGGTGTTCAACTCATCGAGGCTTCATGTGATGCCAAGTTAGACGACCTTGGTGATTTCACTCCATCTCATAATTTCCATTACCTTATACCTCAAATAGACTACAAAGCACCCATCGAAGAAATCCCTTTGTTAATCGTGCAACTAACTAAATTCTCGTGTGGTGGCATTACACTAAGTTACACTATATCACACGCAGTTGTCGATGGTCAAAGTGCCCTCCATTTCATCTCTGAGTGGGCTAGGCTAGCTCGTGGGGAGCCATTAGGCACCACGCCTTTTCTCGACAGAAAGGTCTTACGTGCAGGAGATCCTCCAACCACACAACCACGTTATCAACACGAGCAATTTCAGCCTCCACCTCTTTTAATAGGCCAGTCAAGCAGCGAGAACGAGAGCAAAAAGGCAACCACGATCACCATGTTGAAACTTTCAAAATCCCAAGTGGAAGCGCTAAAAAACGAAGCTAACAAGACTCGTTTTCACGATGATAGTGCTCGGGCCTACACTCGATACGAGTCTATAGCAGGCCACATATGGAGGTCAGCGTGTAAAGCACGTGGACACGCACACGAGCAGCCAACTGCAGTAGGAATATGTGTAGACATACGCAAGAGAATGCAACCACCTTTGCCTGAGAAGTTTTTCGGCAATGCAATTGTTGATGTGATTGCAACTGGATTCTCGGGTGAGCTGGTTACGAGGCCATTAGGCTATGCTGCGAGTAGAATAAGAGAAACAATCGACAAAGTGACTAGTGAGTACGTGCATTCAGCTATCGATTTCTTGAAAAACTTGAAAGATTTGTCAATGTTGCAAGATATACATGCGTTGAGGACAAACCAGGGGCCGTTTTACGGCAATCCAAATCTCGGGGTTATAAGCTGGATGGTACTTCCTTTGTATGGACTGGACTTTGGATGGGGTAAAGAGATTTTTATGGCTCCGGGAACGCATGATTGTGATGGCGATTCGTTGATTTTGCCGGGGTATGATGGGGATGGATCTTTGATTGTTGCTCTGTGTCTTCAAGCTGAGTCTATGGAAGATTTCAAGAAATACTTCTATGATGACATTCAAAGTGATGAATTAGAAGGTTAATTGTTCTGGTTTGTTGCTAAATAATGTAATAGTCATAATAAAGTTCAATGATTTATAATAGTCTAACTATATAAACATTAGCATCTATTTCTCAATTTCAAATTACCTTTGTTCCCAAAATAAAATTCGTAAATTCATAAAATAAACTGCTGCGGAATGCATAATTTTGGCTTTAAATTTCACATCACAATTGCACAATAGGTGTCATGCAATTGGAGCAGAATAATCATCATTGAGGACAACAATAGAATTTTGCACCCAAAAATTATTATGCCATATGTATCTAATCTTCTAAGGCTATTTTGCTTCTTGGACTCCTGTGAGTAAGTGATAAGAAAAACAAAAATAAACAAAAAAATAAAGCTGAATGTTCTATTAACATTTTGCTTCATTTTTACTCATTAAAATCGAAGAACCAAACATAGCTCGAGCTCGGTTGTTGCAAGAAATCTCAGTTCACAGATTTTCCATGTATAGATTAAGCCACAGGGAAATAAAAATGCTAAATGGACTGGAGTCATTTAATATGCTTCAACTTTGATGGCCACCACAAATGAAATTCAACAAGAAGGGGAAATGAGAAATACAAAACAAAGTTTTCCAATTGAAAAAGGACAATCTCAATGGTCCCAGAGGATACAAATATTTTGCTTCAGCCACATTTATTATAGATAACTGTAGTAGAATGCTTATAGGAATTTCCTGTATGGCCTTCCTGCATCCTCATCTTGCATGTGCTGCCACAAAAAATTAACAGAATGTGAATACCAAATTAAAGTTGTAAATTACAATCAAAATCTCTTGCAAGAAACGAGTAATATGCGGGAAAATTCCCCCTAACGTACTATCTTATTTACCTACACGATCCAAGATGATCTATCTATGATTGTATAATTCTTAGACCCATATACATATTAAATTTGATCAGGCTACACAAAGTATAGTAAGTAAATTTTAAAATCATCTCTATCAAGGTTTTTTTTTCCTTTTTTTTTTTGTGGGGGGGAGCGGAGCGCTGGTTGTTCCTAATCATTCAGAATAACACTAATGACAGCACCAAAATATGATGGCATAAAATACTTTGTGCAGAGAGAACTAAGACATCTTATAGAAGGAAAAAAAATTTAACTAAGAACAACATCATACCGACCAAGTCGTCAAGGTAGGCAAAATCAACCACCAAAGCATATACATATAGGTACCCAAGACCATAAAACAACACATAAAGTCACACTAACTAAATCAAGTTTGCAAGCAAAACTCTCAGTGTCATATGTTCTTTTGTGGCCTTTATTTGACATAAACATAATAGGACAGGGAAAAACAAAACAACTGGCAAGTTACCAAATTCCAAATTTTCACAGAACAAAAATTCAACCTGGTTGGGTCAGAATCAGTCATTTGGGTAATGGAGATGCAATACAGAAAATAATCAGCTTACCTGTTAGTATTTCAATTTTTGAATGGGCTGGATGATTATCCAATCTTCTAGGCCAAGATAAATTTTAACATTTTAACCCTTCAAATTCTAATGTCATATCAAAATGCAATTTGACAGTTTAACTAACTCCTCAAATTACATGACAAATTAACCCCACAGTTGCGCTGCCAAGAACAATCCACAAATGTGGTGGCACTACCACAAGGGCGAAGTAAGAGGGGCGATGAGAAGGAGAAAGTAATTGCGTGGACAGCAGGAGAGTAGTGAAGAAAATGAAGGAGCAAGATGAATATTACAAATGGAAACTGAAAGGGAGCATATGTAAAAGTACCCATTTTCAATCAAGCCTAAAATAGTTTTACCAAACGCTTCATTATGAAATATACAATATTACATTCTATCAATTCAATCTGATCTCTGCTAACCCAACCAAAAGTCTCCTAAAACAGTATAGTGGATAACAAAAGTGGGGATAATGTTTATGACAACCAAAAACTGGTGATGACAGAATTATGATCACTGAACAACATATTTGGTACACACGATAAACACTCAAGAATCAAAGAATTGGAATCTAACAGCGCATAAATTAGTGGACATGTGAAAAGTTTGTTTACAATAACTTGAAAAGTAGACTTTCAAGCTTCAATCTGGAAAAGCTATTTTCTGTAATCTGTATCATGGCCACAATACTAATTACATTATTGAACTAGTAAGGGATAAAAACTAGAGGCCTAAAATTACACAATTTACAGATTTTAATTTAATTGTTAGAAAGGTTCATTTAAGAACCAAACAAAAAACTGGTGGAACAAGCCTCATCTATTCAGGCCATTTCTATTTCATACACATTAGTCAAATTAATTTTGGAGTTTACAGCCACATATAGAATCATAATCAAGGGAACATCACAACAACAGATTCTAAGCTGGTGGTCACACAAGTCACCAATTGAACCAACATACGACATTACATACTAAAATTTCAGTTTTGACAAAACTAATAACTGAGCCTGAACTTTGATATAAACTTATAATGATAAATCAATACGCAAATAGAATAATTACATCTTCAAATGGAAGAAAAAACAAGTGTTACACAAATACTTTAATGTGACCAGCACAAAATTATTAGCACTGACTCGTATATGGCATAACACTGGCTTTGAAAAAACACAGTAATATCCGAATATCAGACCATAAAAGTTAAAGATACTATTACAGAGCTCAAAAACATCATATGCTTATCTAGAGCTGGTTAGATGCATCCTTTTCCCCATTTACAGCACTTTATTACATATATCAAAATCATGTAACTCTAGGTCAACTTCCAAATTTTCAACATTTTTTCCCAAATCTAAATATGAACGTTGTTCCAAACCATTCATCACATAGACGAAACAAAACTCTGACTAATTCAAATAGATAGTAAATAAATGGAGAAAAAAAACCTAAGAAATGAAACGACGTCGAGAAAATAAAGAAGGAAAATACTCACGAACTCTCTGACGATGCCTTTGTAGACGAGGACGGGGATTGCGATGCCGAAGATTCCGACTAGGGCAAAGTTGCGGCGGGTCCAGCGGAAATTGTGCTCCAGATTCTCTCTCGCCGACCCCCAATCCTCAATCCAACGGTTCTTGTTCGTCTCCATTCCTCCCCCCATCTTTCTCTTGCTTTTACGAATCGAGAGATTTGTCGATCTAACTCCGAACTGAGCTTCTATTTCGTTCTCTCACAGTCTACTACTGATGGCCGATGATAATGATGGATTGGGGGAAGAGGAGTTTCTCGTAATTTCGTTTCTTATCGTCTCATGTTAATGACAAATAGGCCCTTCATCACGAATGAGTCACTAGAGCTGTCAATGGGTTGGATCTTAATCCGAATTCGATTCGGATCTGGTCCGATTTTTTTAATTTTATGAGAGACAGACTTAGGGTGTATTTGGATGGATTTAAGCCAAAACTCTTTCAAATGAGGTTTCACCAAACCCATAAAATCATAAAAAATCTATCAAAAATTTACACTCAAACTCTTCAAACCTATAAAACATTGATTTGACACCTACCACCTACTTTTTCCCCTAAACCCCAACATCCAAACTCAATCCAAGTGGGTTTTCAACTTATTCAAACCACAAAACCCAACAGCTAATACCCATCCAAATGAGGTCTCACGGGTTTCATCGAAACCACCCAAACCATTTTTTTAAACCGAGACCCGCGAAATCGAGCCAAAACCCATCCAAATAGACCCTTAGTGCCTGGTTGTTCGGTGTTTGGAAGAGTTAGTTTGTAGGGGTAAGATGTGTAAGACTATGTCAAATCATATTTGTTATGTTAAATAAATTGTGTAAGAAATTAGTTAATTTATGTCAAATCAAAGTAGAGTTTGTATAGGTTTTTCGAGAGCAACTGTGCAAGGGGGGAAGTTGCCCGCCGATTTTCGGTTGGAGACCGAAAAGGGTGGGTGAGGGACTGAGCATGAGGGCAGAGGACTAGGCAGTTGAGCCCTGGACGGGCGACAATCTTTTTTCTTTTTATTTAGTTTAGGGTTTATATATATAAATTAATTGTGTAAAAAATGTGTAAAAAATTATTTTAAATATTGTGAAAGATTTAATAACATTGTATTTTAAATTTTGTGTTAGATTTGATATGTGATTAGTTTAAATTTTGAAATTTAAAATTTGTCTCCATTCCTAAAATACATACAAATAAACATTATGAGAATTTAATTTGTAGTTTAAACATTGTTAGTTTTAATTTTTAAATCTTAAATTTGAAAAGTATAAAATATCTAGTATGAATATAAAAAATACGACTTAATGAGAATTGTTATTATTGCAACTTAATTAAGACACAATTTAGATGAAAAAAAATAACTTTTTGCATATGAAGAAACACCTAAGTTGAAAATGGTCAATGCGTTGTTCACACGTGTTCGACCAAGTCTTTTTGAAGTTGGTCATTGGCATCTTTATTTCGAATAGTGGCACGACGCCTCATATATTCTTCCAAGTTGAAATTGTTTGATCTTGTTGTATCCAAATCTACAGTTGTAGAGTTTTTCTTTTCCGATTGTGGGTAAATTTTGGCACGAGGCCTACGACAGTTACGAAGATCGGTCTCATTGTCACCTGATTTCTCATCGACGTATTCGTCTCGTTCGTCCTCCACAATATTGTGAATGACGATACAAGCCAACATTTTGTCGCTCAAGTCCTCTATATTCCATCCCCTACCAGACTGCTTAATTATTGCGAAACGAGCCTACAAGATTCCAAAGGCTCGTTCAACATCTTTCCGATATGCCTCTTGCATTTGAGTGAATAATTTTTATTTAGGGTCAATCGAATTTTTAATTGCTTGCACCAACGTCACCCATTTGGAATATTATTACTATTATTATTATTATTATTATTATTATTAAGTGAGAGTGAAGAAAGTTGTGAAATTGAAACCCGTTTGTTTACTCAGGAATGGCATATTATTTGGCAATGTGATTCCTTGGAATCAAGTAATATTGTTTGGGTATATTTTTTGGATTTTGGGAAAGAAAATATATTCCTAAAAATCAGGAATCTTGCCGTCAAAATATGGGAATGTCAAACCCAACTTTTCTATGGTATTATGATTTCATTCCTGGGGGATTTAGTACTAAAAATAAAAAAGGCATTATTACCCATGTATTATTTCTTATGATAGTTTTATTTTCTCCCTACGTAATATTTATTTTCTCTTCCTAGACATTGTTTTCTTGTTTCTTGCGTTCTTTTTCTTCTCTAAGTGCTTAAATTAATCACATATTAAATTTTCACGTTCATTTAACTACTAGTTGAATCTACTGAAATAATATAAAATTTGAAATGTGAATTGATTTGAGAATATGCATATAGTTTATACGCCATATTCACAGGCCAAATCCAAAACTTATGCTTCATAGCACATTCATTTTCAAATTGTACACTTAATTTTGTTTTTGTTTTTGAAAGTGTTATCTTATTTACACGTATTAGCACACATCATTTCTTGTGATAGTTACATTCTTGGATTATTAATATATATATATATATATATATATATATATATATATATATGTATATACGACTCTCCTCAGACATTGATTTCTTTTATATATGTTGTTTAATTTTTACTATATATTATAATACATATATTTATAAATTAATATATTATACATTTTTTTTAAATCAATATATTATAAATAATACCATATAATAAATGTTGCTTCTATATGATTTATATATAATATATGGGTGGGGGTATTTTAGTGAACTTTTTAAATATGTAATCCATTCCTTGCCATTACCAAACATTTGAAAAGGAATTCGATTAATTTCCTTGGTACAATCCCAAGTGATACCCAAACACTATAATGGAATCATATTTCTGAAAATCAGATTACTAGAAATCAAATACCCAGAATCAGATTCCATTCCCGTCAAACAAATGGGTCCTAAATGGAAATGGATTGCCCTTTGGTTGGAGATGAGAAGCAAGGGAGGGCATTGGGGTGGTGAGGAGGGGGAGGGCAAGTGGGCATGATATGGGTGAATTGGGCATGAGGGCAAGTGAGTATGGGGTTTGGTTGGAGATGCCTTTATAGATAAGAAAAAAATTTGTTTGATTTTTGAGAAAGTAATTGAGAAAATTGAGGGATGATAAATTTATTTTAGAAAATAAAAAACATATTTATTTCGCTTTTTACAAAATAAAATAATTTTGGGAAAAAGCAAACAAACATACCCTTATAATCTAATCCGTTACAGAAAAAAATCATAATTCGAAATATGTAGCGTAAATATGAATTAGTTAATATTGTTTGTGTTTAAGATTATTCAATTATGAACGAAATATATTGAATATAAATACAAAGTTATATGTTGTATAAAAATATTAACGAAACTTTTTTTATCATTAATATTTTATTGAATTTGAGAAAAGGGAAATACAAAATCCGATATCCAAGTATGATTCAATTGACCCGATAAATTTGGTTTCGTCCAAATCAACTCCTTGGATCTGGATCAGTCGTGATTCGACCCAAATCCGGTAGGCGTTTCTTATATTTTGTGCCCTAAAGCCCATTCCCATTTCGCACACACAACGACAGAACTGAGAAACGAAGGCAACCCGGAAAACCCCAAACAATTCCTCCACTCTACACAAAAGTCATCAGAGATGTCTTCTTCGAGGGTAGCGCTGAAGGCGTCGAAAGGAAAGGTCGTGAAGAAATCGGCGGCGGACGAGGATGATGGATTGGCGGCGGTGGCGGCTAAGTTCGTGAAGGAGTGGAGCACCTTTGCTATGAAGAAAGCTAAGGTCATCACTCACTACGGATTCATCCCATTGGTTATCATCATCGGCATGAATTCCGATCCAAAACCTTCCCTTTCTCAACTCCTCAGCCCCGTCTAAACAATTTTAATTTTTTTAATTTTCATGATAAATCGGGATTTTATTATGTCTATCAGTCGACTTTAATGTTAGGGTTTTTGATTTAGTAAGTGTGCTTGTTTATTAGATACTGCTTATTGTGAATTTCAAATCGGTTATCTAGTCCAATGTTATTTTGCCTCTTTTTTCTTCTTTAAATAATGTGGAATGATGGTATGAATTATGAATTTAGTATATGGAGCTGCAATTATTATATTGAAATATTGTGATCCTGATATTGTGTTGTAATTCTTTCTTTCCATCTACACTGAGGCCCTTTATCTATTTTGATTCATATCTTAAGTTTCTGCTTTTTATTTGTACCTCACTGTCTGATTTCCTGTTTTAATCATCTGGTGCTATGAATTTGTTATATATCTAAGGGTGATTTACACTCGAACCCCTTAGGTTTACTGTAATTACAGAAACCCCCCGTGTGGTTTCAAAAGTTACATTGTAAACATTTTTGATAGGGTCCTTGTAAGGATTGTTGAAGCTGTAAGGGGTGGTTTGATACATAGTCTAAACCAGAAGGGGTCTCCTTGTAATTTTTGAAACATTAGGGGTTCCTTGTAAAACGACTAAACCTCAGGGGTCTAGTTGTAAATCAACCTATATTCCAATTTCTGCTAGTGGTTTATAAAATGAGCGTGTTAACAACCATCTACCCATCATATGAATGCTATAGAGTGTGTGTTTGTGAGGTCGTGCTCTTGAGTGTTGGTATAGGTTCTGGGTACTAGTTGGACATTTTACTCTGCGTTTGATCTCATGTTTGGGACATAGCTTCTAACTATGTGCTTGTGGTGATTATGTGAAATTATAGTTCTGTTTTCCGACCATTTTTTATTATTTCAATCACTATGAATGGTCATGTCAAGTAATCAACGTGAAACTATGTCAGCAGCATTGATAATCGGTGGCTAAGTGGCTTGTTTATTCTAATATGATCAAAATATGGCCAGTAAGATTGTTGTATCTCGCTTCAGTGTTGCTCGTGTTTGTGCCCTGTGTGACGTGTGCATTTCTTGATTGTTCATCCAATCTGCATACTTTATCTGCCCTTTTGCTTATGGTGTTAATGTAAAGTCATGCTAGATTTTCGTAATCGAACCATTGGATTTTCGTACACGGGTGTTAAATTTAGTTCTTCTGACTGGTATTGCTACCATCTTTTGAACCATTGGATTACATACAAGTATAGATACGTCGACTGTAAACCTTTTTTCTGCACAACAGAGACTATTTGGGTGTGCTTTCACAAGTTGTGGGCTAATTACTGCTTTCAATGTATGTTATGCATTAGCTTTTCGATAATACACTATCATGATCTGGGGCTAGATTTGCTGTTTCAAAAACACTATACGGTACGATATTAATTTAATGTGAGCCGTAATTCCTTGAAAGGTTTATGCTCGCGTTCATTTATCTCGAGTTCAAATATATGCATGGATTATATGCTATATATTCTCGATTTTTTTGTCCAGGTTTCTTCAAGTTTTAGATGTATTTGCATCTAAGGGTGGCAAAAAGGATCAAGATCCAACCCGACCCGACCCAATTCAACTATACCCATATATTTTCTATTGTTGATAGGCTGGGTTGGATAGGGTTTTGTAAACATATGGACTTTTAGTGGGTTCATAAGCGGGTCATTAACGAGTTTAGTAATAGTAAAAAAACATGCATTTAGTTAAACTAACTAACATTTAGTGGTTTAATTTTGACTCAACAATATTGTTTTATTTTCTCTCCTAGATTCATGAAAATTTGAGTTACAATATTAAATTATTAAATATATTTAAGTTTCAAATAAAAATAAAAATATTGAAGTGCTTTCAAAAAGTAGGAAAAATAAAAAAAAATTAATTGTGGTGGGTTTTACTTAATTCATAATATAATATATTAATCTAATCTCATTTAGTAATACCTGAATAATATTTACTTATAATTATGATGTATTTATTTAATTTTAATTTAGTAAATTACACACTATTATTGTACATACTCATGACTTGACCCGGAGCGACCTATTTACGATTTGATCCATTATCAATCCAACCCATTTTGATCCGTCCAGACCCGGGCCGACTTGGCCATCTGCCGCCCTTATCATAATCTATAGGATATGCTTATAGTTAGAAACAAATGTCGCAAAAGAGATGTGATCCCTTTGGAATAAATTCTGAAACCAAATGACGTATCTCGTTATATTATTGATTTCTGAACATCTACCACAGCAATTTCTCCGATTTTAGGTGTAAGTGCGTTGATATAAGTATCAATAACCTGCGTCATTAATTTTTATAATTCTATAGTGTGGAAGTAGTAAAATTGTAGTTGGATGAACTATAATTGGATAACAATAGTAATGAGTATTAACGCATATGTCAGTAGCTAGGTAAAACGTTACACCTACTAATTATTCTACCTAACATAACTTATATAGTTTCTACTAAAAATATTTATAAAAAAAAAAACTCGAGTTCAAATGATAATTATGAATTACAATTTTGTTTCTTTGGGATGCTCCGGTCTATTAAATATTAGAGATTTTTCTATATTTTTTATGTTTTTTTTTGTAAATCAAAGAAAGATATTGAGTAAATTATGTAGTTTCGTTTCGATTGATTCAGAAATGATTTTTTTTTTGTATTTTCGATGAATACGTATAATTTTTTTTTATCCACGGTCGTAATTGGTTGCACATATTTATTTGAGACTTTTTTTGTGGCCGAGTTGAATTTGAACTGTAATCTAGAAAACGATACTCATAAGCTCTGTAGTGTATGAATCTAGTCTGCCTCAGTTTGGACTCCCTCAAATCGGGTCAAACCTTATCAAGTAAAGAGTTTGAAGATGTCTCAGCAGAAAATCCAAGTTTCAGCGAAATCGAAACCTACACCACCCTACTTGAGAGTTGAGACCTATAAAGTCATTGTTTTTTTTGGTTAGAAAAAGAGAGAAACAAAAATTACATATCCCCATCAATCAATCGTAAAAGAGTCTTAGGGGGGGATTCCCAGATTCGTGACCCGCGCCACTCATCGTGACCCATCTTCGCTAAAGCGTCTGCACAAGCGTTGCCACTCCGTTTCGTATGCATTATCCAACTCTCTCACGGCAACCCGATGAGTCTTCTATAAAGTCATTGATTTGACATCTATCATTCATATTTTACACATAAAGTTATTGATTTGACATTTACAACCTATTTTTCTCCTTCAAACCCCAACAACCAAACATCGATCCAAATCATATCTCAAAATTTCAAAATTTCAAAATTCACTAACTAGGAGTATTTAATAATATTTTACTATCCCAATATTTCATTGAAACCGTTATTCAAATCGAGTTTCAAAATTTTGATCAAAATTTTCAAACCACTTTTTGATACCAAACCGAGACGGAACCAGTTTGGATGATGACATCGTGTCACTTCTGACTCTCATTGAAACCATATTTTCAACAATTAAAAGGACATGTATTTGTTTAAATATTGTATGATACAAGATTTATTATCATTTAAATTTCCAATGTCAAATTATTAACAATATACTCAATGAAATATGTTCAACAGAGAATAAAAAGTGTTGCAAAAATATTCATATAAAATCACTAAACCGTTTGCTAAGATTTTAAAATATTTAGTGGATTGTATAAAATGACATTATGAATTCACTTATAAGAATTACGTGTTTGTCATTTTAATTAAAAAAAAATATAATTTTTCACTAAATACTTCATAAAAGTTTACATGAAATACCTTTTACGTTGTATTTACTGTTAATTAAGGTAAAAAGTGTTCGTTACAAGATAATTCATTCGGCATTCATTTAAACGTGTATATTTGTTTTGATTCTTGTTACTATCTATTCAAAATTCTAAATACAATATTTATGATGCAGCTATTTTTATTTGGTTCAAGTTTGCAATCTGAAATGTCTCATTTCTTCAAATTAGGTGTGTAATCGATTAGAGTAGTGTCGAACGACATACTGTACAAATTTGGTTTGAATTTTATCGAGCTTGAAATTTTGTGTTTGAGCTTGGTTTGATTGTTCAACGAGCCGTGCTCAAACGAGTTCAAGTCGAGTATCGAGTAATTTGCTATTTTACATGTTATTATCAATTTTTAGCTTATTGAGTCGAACTCGAACCGAACTTCAAAAGTTGTCGAACGGAAAATGAGGTTCAAGCTTGTTTGATTAGTGTGACGAACGGAGCTCAAACGAACTTCTTTTAAGCTAACTCGAGTCGAGTATCAAGTAACTTGATTTGATTTTCAACCCTACTTCCGATGAGAACAAAAACTGCAAAACAATAAAGGAGAACTAGGTTGAAACTTGCATATTCTTTATCAAATTTGACATTAAAGCAAAATAAAAATAAAAGAAGATAATAAATAGTCATACCAGCTTTTGCTTCCCAACAAATTCAAGTGGGACCTGGGATTACGTTACGACTTACGATACCAAATCAGGGGCAAAATCGTCATTTAATAAATAAGTTTAATTCCCATTTCATAAAATCTTCTACCTAAATACTGGTACAAAATAAAAATACAATCCCCTGTTTCTCTCTCCCACACTTCCCAAGGAGAAAGAAACCTCTGCAAATGTTTACATATACACAAATATATACAAACATAGGTTTTCACATACATAATTTGCTCATATAAATATCGGATCGTTCGTGGTTTTGTTGTTCATTATCAGCTCAGATCTCTTTGGATTTTTATCTGTAATTATCTCTATCACTGTCACTTTTTATTTATAATTGTGTATATATATATACATGCTTAATTGTGCACAGTTTTTTGTTGGATGGATCTCTGGTGTTTATGCTCAAGAATATTTGATCAATACATTTGTTCATATTTTGTGTGTAACTATTCTCCTATCTGATTATTGTAATATTTAATGATTTTATACAGGTTTTTTGTTTTTCTCCAGACTTTTGAGCTGTTTTACTTTTTGTTGTGTTGATATGGCAGTGTGCCTTGAATGTATGGCTTTTGTGTGTGTTGATGGATGTATCTAATTAGGTAACATGAATGTTTTAGGATTTACCCTAAGAAGTCAAAATAGAAAATTGGGATTGGGATGGGGTAGAGGGGGGGGGGGGTGGTGGTGGTGGTAGAGGATAATTAAGCTGAGTAATGTTAGGGAAAAGGTCTCTTTTTAGCTATAAATTATGTTGTTTTTTGGTTCAGATAGATCACAAATTCAAAATTTCATCGTAATTGAATCTGTAAAAGGTGATATTGCTGTAATTTTTTAGATCAAGTTGAATACATTGTCAAAATCTAGAATTTTGAGATCACGTTACACGTAGTAACAAACCTTTATTATGATGATGCTATATTTGAACAAACATGAAAACAAGGATCGGGTGAATAGCTTTAGTGACTTTCGACATCTTACTACGTCATGTTTTTGTAATTAATAGGTACAGCTAGCCCCTTGCACTGAGGTTTTCACAGAATTTTTACCCTGTGACCCCTAAGGATTTGCATTATCTCCTCTTCTAACATGCATTTGGTG
The DNA here is from genome assembly GCA_030819805.1 of Penstemon newberryi var. newberryi. Lineage (NCBI taxonomy): Eukaryota > Viridiplantae > Streptophyta > Magnoliopsida > Lamiales > Plantaginaceae > Penstemon > Penstemon newberryi. The sequence continues at coordinate 31,354,590 of JAUALY010000006.1, read as the reverse complement.
ATAAAAATATTTGGAATTTTCTCTGGCTGCCTATACACTGCAGATAGGACTTGTATTATTTTCTGGAGGAGATAATCATAATTGCAATCCTTGTATCTTTTGTTGAATGTCAGATCCTTGAATCAGAGTCTGTTGTAAACATTATCATTTAGTACTATTATTTTTGGTATTTGATATTGTCTGTAGTGCTGTTATCTGAATACACTTTGATAAAAAATTACCAAATTGACTAGCCTCAAAGGTAAATGGCCAATATGAGCTAGTGAATCTTTATTTTCGAACAGCAGTTTGCTATGAAATTCATACCACTACCCTAGTTTTCATCATCATAACTCTTTAGGTAAACTATAGGGTGATTGTCATTTCATGATCAACTTTTGATTCTGTGCAAATCTTGAACTATTTGTTAAATGGATTTAAGTTTGATACGACATATATCATTCCTTCATCTAGATTTGTTCACTGCATTTATTTGCCACATCTAGTGTTGTTTACAATTGGTTTTTGAATTGTTTTGTGCAGCTAATGGGCATCTACTGCTGTGAGCGGAATTAAAGTTCAATTACAATGGGCATGATGATGAGACCATTGTAAAATTTTAATGTGGTAGCAAAATAATCCTTTGTATACTGACACTTGCTGAAGGTTTTGTTAGGATCAAAGGTGCCTTATGCATGTGAGTCTATAGTAGGTTAGATCTGCAAGAATTTCAAGCTCTTCACTTTACTTCCAAAAAAAAAAATTGGCATATGGTTTGTAGATTATATTGGGGCTTGAGTGATGGATGAAGCAGCAGCACAGCCACGATCATTGAAATTAACCATCAAATTTAAGAGAGATAAAAATATCAGCAACTGTTCAACTACTGCTGATCACCTGAATAATGTGGCAGGAGAACCCAATGACTTAGATGGTTCTCATCTTCCAGGTAGTCTGGCAACATCTTCTCAGGACCAAGTAGAACTTAATTCTTCTGAAGTTGTAGAGAATCATAGCACAGAAAACGAAGAAAATCCATCTTCTGGAAATTCTCAATATCAGTTGGTGCTTTATGATCCCGCTGTCAATGGTGGTGAAGCAAATCCTGAACCCATTGGATATCGACCTCCATCTTTTCCTAGACCGCATCCCTTTTCAAATCAGGCACCAAGGGTTTTGCCATCTGTGGGGGCTTTCACTGTTCAATGCGCCAACTGTTTCAAATGGAGGCTGATTCCAACGAAGGAGAAGTATGAGGAATTAAGAGAACACATTATAGAACAACCCTTCTTGTGTGAAACAGCTCGTGAATGGCGGCCTGAGATATCGTGCGATGATGCACCTGATATTACACAAGATGGAAGTAGGCTTTGGGCGATTGACAAACCTAATATTGCTCAACCCCCTCCAGGGTGGCAACGGCTTTTGAGAATCAGAGGTGAAGGGAGCTCCAAGTTTGCAGATGTGTATGTATCCTATTTCTTTTTTCTCCCTTTTTATTATTGATTCGAAGTATCATTTTATTTTTTTAAGCCTTTGAGTAGTGGAGGTGGTGGTTCATGGGATAACCCTTTTTCTTCTTTCTTTTCAACTGGCAATAAGTTATGCAAGTACTCTTTCCAATCATAGATATTTTGCAGATTGCAGAGCAGAATTATATGGAAGTGAAAGAGTTTTTTTATCATTAGTTTCTTGAATAATTACTTTCGGAAATAGAATCCTTATTCACAAATGTGCACAATAAAAGATGGGTTTACTGTCTCACTATGCAATAGATGCTAGGTTAATTTCATAACTATTCAGGTAAACCATTTGCAATATTTTAGTTACATTGTGGCTTGTAAATAGGAAACTTCCTATTTTTGTTCAAGTTACTTCGTCAAGCACCAATGAACAGTCTAGAGTTTATAAAGCATCTCTTGTAAAATATGAGCAACACCAAATCCTTCTAGAGCCCAAACCTCCATTTCTCCTACTCGTGGTGCCCCTTGTTTTGTCCTTCCCCTAAGGAATTGTTACACCACATAAAAGCTGGCACTTCCTGGTTTCTTTCTAGTTCTTTGTTGTCATATATTGCTTCATGCTCCAGAAAACAGTTACGTAACGTGTCAAATAATTTGCAACTTCATTGTTTTGTCTAGTTCTTTGTTGTAATGTAATAAGTACTGAAAGTCCAACTCATTTAAAAGCTTAAGTTGTTAGAGGGGGAAAACATTTAATATGGTATCAGGGTCGGACCCAAAAGAGATTCTGTGTTCAAATCTCTCCACCACCCATTTCTAAATTCCACGTGTTAGGCTTGAGTAAAATGTATTCCCCCAACATGCGAGGGGGCGTGTTACGTAATAAGTACTAAAATGTTTCCCCTCCCTAACAACTTAAGCTTTTGAATGAGTTGGACATTCAAAAGTTGTCATGTATGTTTTCATAAATCCATAGTCATGATGTTGCTTCACCAAAGAATTGAGTAAAAAAGATTTCTTCCTTCAATACATGTTGAATATTTTCCATTGAAGTGAAACTCTACCTTCTTATACCGACACGGAAATTTTGGAAAAAAAATGTTTCTAATCATAATCAATTTCTATAAACAGCGTGATGGGAAAGAACTTATACGAATAGTTGTTAATAGGCATTCAAGAGATGCATGTTGATGAAGCCAGTTCCTATTCAAATATTAATACATATATGTTAACTGGTATCGATTGAGGGAATTCCGAAATTGAAATACTTTCTGAGAAAAATTAATCAAGTGATTATATATATGTGATGTCACATGTTTTTGTAACCAAGATTTGTTCTGTAAACGATATCGAGGATGGATAGATTATGTCAATTCGGCTATTTTCGTATTGCTCGATATTTACTATCCTAAAATTTAAATATCAAATGAGGACAAGTGTGCAAATAAATTTTGAAGTCTATTTTATACATTCTAGTAGACTACAGGACAAACACACACATCTATAGTTTATGAGTGTTAACCTTCACCTCTCTTCATGTCCATGTTCTTAGCTTGCAACATGAAAATGCACTAACCTTTTCCATAAGTAGACATGGATTTCGGAGTTAACATATTTATGAAAAAATATGTAGGATGTGTGTGTTGAAACTAACTTTGGTGCGTATGTTGTGCTCATTTAGCTCATTTGAATAATAAGATGCTACCCATCAGTATTTGCTCAGAAAAGCGGGATGTCTGTTAAATATCATTTGACGAAAGCTACAAAAGGCTCACTAATAAGCAATCTCAAACAATAAAATATTGTGACGATACGAACTTATTTGACGATGAATTTTGTATTAATTCTCCCCTGTTGAGGAAGAAACTCAATCTTATGATAGGAGACCAATAATGCCATCTTCATTAGAAATTGATGAATTCTTGATTGCACTGATTGACACATATATGACATTATAAAAGACATAGGAGTTTCACTAATATAGCACACACCACAATCAACATATCTTAAGTTAATATATGTATATGTATGTGTATGTAAATATATATAAAAAGATAACGCCATGTATTTAGCAATCAAAATTATGGTAATGTAGATTAGGTGAATGTATATTAGATGATAAACTGAAATGCTTATTCCTAAAGTATTTAAGTAAATGAGTAAAATTAATATGGTAAATCAGCAATATCTTTGTATTAGAAACTATACGAACAAAATTGTGACAAATACAGCTAAAATTTTGGTAAGGAACACCAGATTATAATAGCTTTAATGCAACTTGAATTTATAGATCGTCTTATATGAATAATCTAGGGAGCTTCACACAAAAGCGTCAAGAAGAAAAATAACTTATAAGCTGGGATTACGGGTTGTGTGTGGTAGGTGTGCTTCCCTTGGCCTTTCGTCGAGTTGCTCTACTATATTTTGATCATGTTAAACTTCGTGACTTTTGCACGTGGCTTGTGAAATTACCATGTTTAAATGAATGTCTTATGTTGCACCTTTTTTATATTGAGTAATGGTTGACCAAATAAATTTAGCAAGTTTTAATTGGAAATATGTCATATTTGATATGTCAATTCCTCATAGGATAAATAGCCAAATACTTACAGACTTACAGTTTTAGATTGTTCATGGACCTACTTTTTTCAGGACAATTCGGCACCCTGATTTTGTGCGAGCTCCTCAGGACTTTAAGTACAATTTCTGAATTCAACAATAAATAAACTGTCATTCATTGCATTGACTTTAGTGTTGAAAGCTTTTGACATTTCGTCCACGTTTCGTGTCATCATCATGCTTTAGAGTTGTTAGAAGAGATTGCGAGCTATTTTGACATTGTTTCCGCTGTTGTAGTTGATCTTCTCATCTTCACTCTATTCAGTTTCTAGCACCACAGAATTTTCAGTTTATTGTTCAAGAGTTTAGTATTAAACTATGTCATAATGAAACTAAAGATAACTGATTGGTTTGGAACTTTGGATCTTGAGCATAAAACTGTACATAACGATGTCAAGTCTGGTATTTATCATCAGCTCTGGACTTTACCCTGTTGCTGATTACCCTATCCCACTTGTTAAAGCTTTAGACTTTTATGAATGATTATGAAAATTGATCAAAATCATTTAGGGACTTGTGATTCAATCCTTGTAGGAAGAATCATCATGATTTTAGTGCTAAGAACTTGCTCGAAACCTGGCCTTTCAATGTCTAAATTTCATATAGTTCTTCAACTGGAAATGATGGACATCTTCTTCAAGTTATCAACTCATTTATGTATAAAGCATATCTTGATAGAGAAACTTGATTTCTTTACTTCTTGTTCTTGGATGCATCAATATGAATTGTGATATGGTTTAGTATTGTGTCAGTATGCTTAATTATAGTAAAAGATTTCTTTCTAAATTGGTGTCCTCGTGATACATCTCTGCAGATATTATGTTGCACCAACAGGGAAGAGACTTCGTTCTATGGTGGAAATACAGAGGTATAACTTCTTCTCGACTGCTATAATATTGTTGGCTTTATTTATTGAGATCTTAGATTGTTTTCCTTAAAACTTCTTTGTGGTGTTTCTGGTGCCTCTTTCAAGGTTCCTTAATGAACACCCACGGTATGTAGAAGAAGGCGTCAGCTTGTCACAGTTTTCCTTTCAAATCCCAAGACCTTTGCAAGAGAACTATGTGAGAAAGCGTCCTGCTCCTGCTCGTGCTGCCCTTCCAAATGGTGCTGATGCTCATGGGATGCCAGAATCACTTGACCCTCCACAAGGTGAGCTAAAATCTCACATTTTCCTTATTACATTGTGCAGCCACATTTCTCTGTGAAGAATTATAGATACCATTTTTCAGTGGTTCCGACTTTCCTAATTGGATCAACACTAACTAATTTTCAATATCGGATATGATGAGCAAGACAGACTGCATGTGCCCCAAAAATATCTTACATAATGTTTCTGAAGAGATGGGTCACTATGCGACTCAGCTTATCTCCCATCTTACTTGATGCTAGTGGTGGGGCGAAATTATATTCTAGGGCATTATATATTAAAACTATCATATGGAACAAGCATTTTATAAAGGAGCGTTTTATATTCTTAAATTCTCTTCGTCAAATCTGAGAATATAACGTGTCTAGTTTTATCGCACTTCAAGTCACGTATTAAACAAAAATGCGTGTGCACACACGTTCATGTACCGGGTTAAGCGTCAATGGAAAATTTAGGCTTAATTTCAATTTGGAAAACTTGAGGAAAACAGTTACTTTAGAGATCTTTTATTGGAGTGAGCCTCCTCAATGGTGTCCATTCTTGGCCTAAATTTCTCGTTGGAGAGAGTGAAGATTAGTTAGCTTTCAAAGTTTCAATACTTCAAACTAAATTTTCCAAATAATATGCATTTTGTCAATAACTTAATAATGCAATTTTTATTGATGCCTGCAGTTCATCCAATAGCATGGTCAAGTCCTCATGTGGACACAGACTTGCAGCTTAGTGGCCCGGGGCTTTCTTCAAGATATTTTGAGACTTCTGCTTTGAAGCCAAAGAAGAAGAAGACATCATCTAAAAGGAGGTACAATGGCGATATAGTTTTCAACGGTAACGAGGCCAATCTAGAAGAGCCTCGTCAAATTTGATCTGGTGCGTATCCCAGTAATCCCATTGTCCAAGCTTTTATGATTTCAGCATATTTGCACCTTTTCCATGTTAATCATGTGTAAGTAGTACTGATCTTTGAGGGAAAATATGTTGTTTCCAAGAACTATTTAAAGATTCTGCGGTTGTGTTCGCTAGTTCAATTTAGGATGCATTAAGTTTATGTTGTAAAATTACGTACTAGATTCTACGTAAGAAAATCCACATCCTTGTTTGATTTGCTTTAAGTTTCGAGTGACCATGTTGTCGAGCTTGTTTTGAATGACTATGTTGTCTAGGCTTGATGGTTTCCAGAGGGATGATATGCTTAAATTGAGGATATCTTGCATATGGTGATTTCACTCAACTATCTGTTTGCAATATTAGAAAAACGGCGCGAGTTTGCGTAAAGGTTCAGGTTATGGAAATGAATGGTTCATTTTTTTTTTTCCCAAGAGTATTAAAGTTCATATTGAGTTTGATTCAACAAGCTAAAATAATACAAAGTAATTTTCTTTTTCGTGAACTCGCTCCTCGTGTAAAATATCAAACTACTGAACTCAATTCAATTAATGTTTGTTTGAGCTCAATCTGTAAAACCAAAGAATATTAAACACGATTTCAAGTTCAGTTTAAGAAAATATAATTACCCAATTCAGCTCAAGTTTGGTAAGTAAATCAACTTAACTCGAATATTGAATCAAATCTACTCGTCTCATATAATGTCCTACCCAAAAACTAGTACTAAAGGTGCACCATAAGTAGCATTTACTGCTAACTTGTGTTTCCTTCCCACTTGAAATTTCTTCAGTCACTTCAAATTTCTCCAAATTTGAAATCTCAGTACAAAGATGGATATATGGATTAGAGAGTTAAAACTTATCATTTCTTACATACTACAAGGGAGGAAAGGAGACAATCTGCGGCTCCACTAATAACCACGCCTTGTCCCTTAACACGCAACAGATATTCCACAGCTCTTTCTGTAATAACTTCGCCAGGAAACAACACCGGAATCCCGGGTGGATAAGGACATATAAGCTCCCCACATATTTCACCAATACTCTCCTCAATCCCCACTTTTCTTTTCAATGCAAAAAATGCATCTCTAGGACTCAAAATCATCTCTATATCGTCGAAGGGTGCTAAGTTTGTAAACTCAATCACTCTATTAACCGTACAATCACTAGGCAAGAAAGTTTCCGATAGATACTTCAATCCTTCCACAAGCCTCAAAACATGATCTCTCTTTGTTCCAAGGTTAAAAGCTAACGTAAAAGATTGTGTCCCAACAAGCTCGGAAACTACCCCAAACTCTTTACACAAGATATCATCAGCTTCAAAACCGGAAAGACCAAGGCCCCAAACACCAATAGTGACTCGTAAAGGATCAGTAGAAGGAAAGTTTAAAGAGCCAAGAAGTGAGATTCCCGGGATTTTACTAATCATACTTTTGGCTTCGATTGCCAATTCAATGGCCTCGTTGAATATGGTTTCTTGGTTATCACGTATTTGAGCTCTAGCAGCGTCTAATGATGCTAACAATAAGTAACTTGGGCTACTACTTTGAAGCGTTTGAAGGCACCGGCAAATCCTCTCACGGTCTACGAGACTATTACCCGAACTATGTAGCATCGAGGATTGTGTAAGAGAGCAAAGGACCTTGTGAGTCGATTGGACTACAAGATCAGCTCCTTGAGCAAGTGCCGACATAGGAAGCTGCTTATGGAAGCCCAAATGAGCCCCATGAGCCTCATCGACTATTAAAGGGATCTTACGAGAGTGACATATCTTTGAAATAGCATTTATGTCACTGCAAATACCGTGATAACTAGGCGAAATTACTAAAACCGCAGCTGGTTTTCGACCTTCAATCTCCAGTTCTTCGATTGCTTTCTCTACCTGTTACAAATCAATTTTTTATACACTGAATCAAATTAAAAACTGTGATTACTCTAGAGTGAAATGCAAAAATACTTCATATGCTTTGCCTAGTTAGTAAAATACCCTGTGTTATTATTTTATTGGCTAAAAAATCGCCTCCATGCCGGAATACATATTTTGCAGGAAAATAAAAACGCAAAAAAACCCACCTTACCTAAAAATTTATCAATAATCCCTGTTAACTTTGAAACTTGACAATAAACCCCTGTTCACTAAAAAAATTGACAACAACCTCTCTATTGACTTTAAGGAATTTCAAATGAAATCTTTTGCTAATAAAGAAATAACACGCCGGGGGGGGGGGGGGGGGGGGGGGGGGGCGGTGGGTGAGGGGTTGCCAATTAGGCAAAGCACATGGACTTTTTTTGCATTTAGCTCATTACTAAATTGAACTTGCCTGTGAAGGAGTGATGCCACCGGAAACTTCCCAGTTCGGTTCGTAATTGGGGACAATGTACTTAGGTACAGCACCACATAAAACCATGGCAGAAACTGCTGAAGTATGAGAATTTCGAGGAAGAACAAGCGTGTCTCCAGGCGAACAAGTAGCCATAATCGCTGCCTGGACACCACACGTACTTCCCCCAACAAGAAACCATGTCTCTGATGCTCCAAAAAGATTAGCTGCCTCTTTTTGTGCTTCCAAAATAGGCCCTTCAGGAGCAAAAAGATTGTCGAGTTCTGGAAGTTCGGGTAAGTCGTGCTGAAATGGTCTAGTACCAATGAGCTCGGTTAATGATTCGGGGGCTGCTGCCCCTCTGTTATGCCCTGGGAAGTGGAAACTGGCTGCATTTTCTTCCGCGGAAGCTTTTAAAGCTCTTACAAGAGGAGGGGGTTTATAGTTCTTGGATTTCTGAGGATATTTTAGGATGACCTTATCTTTTGTGTCCAGTTCTAATATTTCAGAATGTCCCTTATTTTCTTGGTTCTTCCCTAATGTTAAGTGGCAACTTTCCTACAAAATATACAGAAAATCCCACATCTTTTACATGTTTGAATCATTGCTCCAATGAAATCAAATAACACCACTCAATACTTGGCAAGATATATAATACTCCAATGTTACAGACTTAGGATTAAAAATCAATTTTTTTTAAGAAACCCACCTGGGAAATACAAGCTCTTGGTATTTTCTTGAGACCGAGGCTCCAATTCTTGCCAAAATTCAGACTTGAGCTCTGTTCAAAACAGTAGGAAGTGTTAAGAGTTAAACATTTATTGATCTAATTCATCGCTTCTTTTAAGATGTCAAAAATGAATACACGAAAAAGGAATTGGCCTAAAATTTGTGTCTTTGTGTGTGCAATTTGTTGGCGGGGGATTCTTATTCACCATATCCAGAGGGAGAGCGGTTTTCCTTTCTTTTCTTCTGTTCAAGCAAAGCTTATGGTTTATGAATCTTTTCATAATTAATAATTCTATTGGGCTTTTTCTCAAAAAAAAAAAAAAAAAAAAAAAAGAAAAATCTATTGGGCCGGTCCATCGATTGCTACTACTTTCCATGGCTGGGCCTTCCTTGTCCATTAGTGATTTCGGTTAAATATTGAATATATAACTTGTTGTCAATGGGGTGGATATCAATTCAGATTCGGTCCGACACTCTGACTTATTAAGATTTTTCTCCAATTAGAGATTTGATGGATCTGATTATGAAGATTCGTAATTCAAAATACATGGAACGAATATTGATTTAGATTGATCCAATCATTTAAAAATACGTATATGATAATTAATAAAGAAAAATGTACTACATATATTTTATTAAAATAAATAACATTGATAATATTTTACCATCAGTTTAGAAAGATATTAGTAAGTAATTTCATTTAAAATACAATTTTATGTCTATATATATTCATCTAAAAAAACATTAATATTAGTTTAAAAATTTGAAAATATGAGCTAAATTAAATAAATTTGTAGCGTTAATAAACTTATTTTAGTTAAGAAAAAAATACTAGTATGAATTATGAAAGTGGAAATTCAATTGGATCTGAATTCTTTTTGATATCCGATCATACTCGGGATGAACTCGAAAAATTTAAATCCGAGCAAAATTCATAACCAATCTAATCTGTTGATCCCAAGTGGTCAGAATGAGGTCTAGATGGGGGGGGGGGGGGGGGGGTGAATAGACCTTTGTACCTTTTCAAAAAAATTCTCTAACTTTCCTTATCAGCAGAGTAAGCTGATCAAAACTTATGAGATTACTTAGTTGTTCGCGCACAAAGCTTGTTCAGCGTAAGTTGACCACTAGTCTGTTTCAAATAAATCAGAGTTTGAAACTTGTTATGTTAGTCTGTTTCAAATTAAATCAGAGTTTGAAACTTGTTATGCAACGGATTTTTGTTAAGTGTTTTTCAAACAACTTTTTATCACTTAAAGATTTTATCCCCAGTTTTTGAAAACTCCTTTTTAAAATCTTTAGCTTCTCAAGGTTTGGTTACTTATGAAAATATGCAAAACTAAAACAAATAAACCAACACAAGAATTTTTATAGTGGTTATATAGACAAGAAGTCTTTTAGTCAACTCTTCTAAATCACGAAGATTTAGGTTATACTATGAATACAAAGTAAATAGTACACTCTACTTGCGCTTTTACAACAAATGATAAAGCCACAAGTTCGCTATAGGGAATCACAAAGAAAATCTATACTCCGAAGTTATATCACTCACAAAGATGGATATACACTTCTCACAACACTCAATGTTTATACATAAATCACTCAGATTTTGTTTTTGCTTGTTTATTCAACTCGGCTTCGTCAACAGATGACTCCGCTGATAGTGTTCTGTTCTTGAGTTTTTGAGACTTAGAAGAATTTGATCTTTGAATGCTCTCTCAGTTGTTGTGTTCTTCTTCTCTAACTCTTGAATCTTGAACTATTTATACTTGAGTTTGAATTCTGCACGTTGAAGAAAGGCAGATTTTAGATCTTCCTCGAGTACTGGACCTTGTCTCTGAACGGCTTTCTGCAACTGTTCACTATACAGTTCTGCTGTACTTTCTGTCAAGTCGCATTTAATGCACCTTGCTAATACGAGGTTTCTCTTCAATCATTTGTCTTTAATACCCTTCTCTTTCAGCATTTATTACCGATGTAATAAATTCCTGATCACTTCTACTCTGCTGATCGAATCCACTCTGCTGATGAACACTCTGCTGATTCAAATCGAACTCATCTGATTTTGACTCTGCTGAAATCCACCAGTCTGATTCCGAACTCAACATCATATCAGTAGTCTTCTGGACCAAAATTTAACCTTCTGATTTTTACTTGTCTTCTCGGTAAAACTTTTCAGGGGTATGCTAAGCTTCCATTACTTAGCTGATGACTTTTGGAAATCATCAAAACCTTCCTTCACTTCTTCATCTTCATCCAACAATTTTCTCCTTTTTGATGATGACAAAACTTCAGCTAAGTACATGTAACTAACTAAAGTTAAGTCTTCACACAAAATTTCTGAGATAGAAATTGAGTTGGATAACTTGTAATCTTTTATTGATTAAGAACATGTTACAATTACATCAGATTACAAAAACATGAAAAGTTACAAAATTTACAAAAGGATAATGAGAAGTAAGTTGGTTTAGTCTTCTGATTCTTCTTCTTCTTCATCATCTTCACTTTCACTGCTTGAGAAATTTAAGACTAATCTCTTGGCTTTGTCAGCAGCCTCCATTTTAGCTTTTATTTCTTCTATTCTTTTTGCCTTTCTAAATGGATCTAGCTGTTCTTCGGCAGAATCCTTAGAGGCAGCAATCTCTTTATCATCCTTTGCTACATCTTTGGGTTCTTCTTCATTTATTTCAGCTTGTTCAACATCATCATCAGCAGTAGCAGTAGTCTCTTCAGTCACATCAGCAGCCTTTGTTTCTTCTTCAACAGGCTTATCAGTAGCCTCTTCAGAAACTTGAACTTCTTCAGTAACCTCTTCAGTGACTGTAACATTTCTCTTGTTAGCATTAGCAGATTCCTCTTCCCCATTTTTTCATCATCAGCAGGGTAGAGTTCTTCAGCTTGCACAGGAGTAATGTTAACTGCAGTCTTATGTTCTGATCCATTGCAGACAGTTGTCATTTTTGTTGTTGTTGCTTAGAATGTAATACTTCAGAATGGTAAAGTACAATGTCATTGCTCTCACTCAGCTGTAATTGAGACTGAAGTACTAAATCCATGCTTGAGGTAAATGCTTGCATTAAATTAGAAGTCTTTTCTTCTTCGGTTTCCATAGCATTTGCCACAACAAGATTGATCTGTTTCCAACCAGCTTGATTGTTTTCAATCCTCTTACCGAACTTCTGAACATCTTCCTTCATTGTTTGAACTTCAGTTCTCATGTTGTTCAGTTCTTCCTGGATCAATGGGGTAGGATCAGCAGGCTTGGGCAGACTTTCAATTGTGCTTTGAACAAGGTTGTAAGCTATCTCTTCAAATTTTCTCAGTAGCTCCTTGTTCTTCTCCTCCATTTCCTTCATGGCTGTATCAATCATGGCCTTCATTGAGTCCAAGATGGCGGATTGAACATTTTCAGATTCCTTGGCAGGAGTAACACTTAGCTGATTTTTAGGAGTGGCTTCTGATTTCCATTCAAGAGACAACATCTCCTTAACTTGAGGAACTTCATTTAGTGGAACTTGTGCATCAACAAGGTTCAGCTCCACAAATGAGTCATTCTTAGCAGCTTCGTTCAGATCAGTACCTTCATCTGTAATATGCATGAAATCAAAACCATCAGTAGACACGACTGTTTTATGATGAATAAAATTTGCAGGTACAAAAGTCGAAGTTGTCTGATGTGAGTGGTCTAATTCTTGGTACTTTCCAGTTTCTGATTTGAAGGCTATATCTTGTAAGCTGGGTAGAGTTAGCAGATCACTAAAACTTCCATGTTCTTATCTTGATCTCTCAACCCATTTGTCCAGAGTTACACAAACTGCTATTTTCACAGCTCTTTCTCCCAAATATTCACCCCTTCTGGGCTTATTGGTCATTGATTCTCTGAGAGCTGTTGATTCCTTCTGTACAATGAGTTTGACATACTCATTTATTCTGTCAAAGAAGAAATCTGAGTCCAGTTCTTGTCTGATGGAATTTGTTTGCAGCCAGTTCAGAACCCATTTGTCCTCATCAGCAAACTCCTTCCAAGCAAGGATCTCTTCTTTTGTCTTAACCAATCTGTACTCCCTCCATCTGTTGTATCTTATCTTTTCAACAAGGAAAGTACTCTTGGTTTGCAGTAGATTGTTATACCTCTCCAATTCCGATTCAAACCTTGCAAAGATATCAGGGTCACTTTTCACTATTTCTAGTGCATGTTTGATCTCGTTCTTCTTTTTCTTCACAAGTTGGGGACGAGGCAACACAACAAAACCTTCTTTAGGTTTTCCAATCACTATCCCACCACTTTTTTGAGGGCCATGAGCATCTTTCTTGCTCGCTTCAAGTGCTAGGCTAAGTCTTCAGCCTCCTTAGCAGCTAACTCTTCATCAGTCAATTGTTTGATAGCAGCTTCTGACTTACTTGCCTCCAAAGCTGCTTTAAGCTCAGCTTCTTCCCTTTTTCTTTTCTCAACCTCTTTTCCTTTTCTTTTTGTGGTCACGGGATCTTTAGCCTTACCAGTCTTTTCTTTCTGGCGGCTGGCGTTTCTGGGACCTCTGCTGATGAAACAACAGACTGATCAGCTTGAGGTGCAGATACCTCAACTGTTGTCTGATTTTCAGCATCAGACACCTTTGCTGATTCCACTGGTCTTTCAGCAGACTGTGGATCTTCCTTTACTTTCTCAGAAAAAGAAACATGATGTTATGTTAGAGTTATTCTTTTTCTGGCGGTTGCTTTAAAGGCAGGTGCAACATTAGGGTTTTTCCGTGGCTTCTTGTCCTTTTTGCAACGTTTTCCAAAGGTAGCTCATCAGATTCAGTTCCCTCAGGAGATTCCCCAATGGGCATTTCATCAATCTTCTTAGCCACTTGAGAGATAACCTCATCAGCATTAAGTGTGTCAACTGGTCTAACCTCAACAACAGGGTTTGCCTTTTGACCAGCTGGCTTAGCAACCTTGACTTCCACTTTGCTTTTCTTAGTAACAATAGGCTTCTCTTCAGCCTTAGCATCATTAGCCTTTCTTTTGGTCTGCTTTTTCTCTGGTGTTACTTCAACTTTGGGCTATGATTTAACAGGTTCATAGACCTTAAACTCTTTTAACTTATGCACCACTTTCCAGTGCCAAGTGTGTAGTGAAGTGCCATCAACAAATGACTTAGAAAGATGACATGTCCAGACTTCTTGGTAGCCAATGTCATGAACATGTGAACTGCCCAGTTCACCTTCAACCCGTAGTAGATACAAATCATGGTGTAGAACCTCATCTTGGGTAGGGCATCCAGTGCACTTGTTGAACATTCAAGGATCTTTGCGATGATATCAGCCAACCTCTGATATTCATCCTTCAATTGAGTCTTTTTGATAGACCCTGTTAGCTTTTCTCCCTCTTTGGCAGCCAACATCCAAAATTTCTCTTCCTTAGGTCTCCACAAGGTAGCAACATTTCCTCCTTCATTCGTTAATCCATATATTTCACTTAGCACAGCAGGAGATATGCAGATCTTTTTCTCAGCAACAGTTGACACTATAGTCAACTGATCAATCTCTATCTTTTCATTTCTGTAGAACTCAGCAACGTCCGTAGTGTAAACCATTTCTTCTTGTGCTTCTAGAATATTTACCAGAGAAGTAGCCTTCAATTTTTCCATTAACAGTTTCATCAACTTTGTACCAGTAGCGTGGTACAATTCGTAATTCAAGAATCTACCTTCAGCTTCGGCCATTTTTCTGGTTGAGTAAACAAAAATGCCTAAAAAAATACTTGCAAGAGAATAGAGAGTTAGTAACTTTTTGCGAGTTTGAATATTTGAGGTACGTAAGTGTAGTCTGCTGATCAGATCTGGATTTATAAGGTTAGGGAATTTTCGGTTTCCATGTTATCCGTCAATCGTTAGATCTTTCAGCGCCAGTTACATCGTGTGTGCGACAATTACGGATTTCAAATTTTATTAATTATGTCAGACTAGGCGGGAAAACGAAGCGTCCCTAGTCTTCTTTACTTATAAAAGCGTGTTTATATAAAGAGCGTTTTTAGCACAACACTTATATAACGTATCAGATGAGTAAGTTTAACTTATCTGACAGATGACTTGTCTGACGCAATATATCACTAGAGAAAGCAAATAGCTAGTGATCTTCCTTTGTTGTTTGTCAATGCAGCAAGAAAATAGTCTTCAGGTCTTCAGGAATTAAGAACAAATTTTCTGATAATACAACTTCAACTAACTGTCATTGAGATTTCATCTTTAATCAAGAGTACCGCTCGTCTTACACGTTCCCCCTGAATTCAAGAATCTATCAGTCAACTAGTCTGTTGAAAGTCAGTTCTTGAAGAATACCTCTTGTTAATATCATATTAGTCAGCTGATGAACCGTGTCTTCTGATAGGTTCCCCCTCAGCTTATGAATCCAATTTTAACAAGCCTAATTTCACTCTTAGAGTAGAAAATCTTGCATCACTCAATGGTTTGGTGAAAATGTCAGCTATCTGATTGTCTGTATGAACATACTCAATTATGACATTTCCTTCTCAAGATGATCTCTGATGAAGTGATGTTTGATCTAGATATGCTTAGTCCTAGAATGACTTGTAGTATTCTGAGTAAGTGAGATTGCACTTGTATTGTCACAGTAGATAGGGATTTCATTGATTTTGATATTATAGTCTTCTAGTTGATGTTTCAACCAAAATATCTGTGCACAACATGCTCCAGCAGCAAGTTATTCAACTTCAGCAGTAGATATGGATACTGAAGTCTGTTTCTTACTCATCCATGATATCAAACGACTACCTAAGAATTGACATGTACCTGTAGAACTCTTTCTGTCAATCTTGCAGCCAGCAAGGTCAGAATCTAAATATCCAATAAGTTCAAATCCTGATTCCTTTGGATACCATAATTCCAATTCTTGAGTGCCTTTGAGATACCTTAATATTCTTTTAGCAGCTAAGATGTGAGATTCTTTAGGATTTGATTGAAATCTCGCACAAACCCCAACATAGTACATAATATCAGGTCTGCAAGCAGTGAGGTACAACAGTGACCCACTTATGCCTCTATATTTGGTGATGTCCACTGATTTTCCATCTTCATCATTATCAAGGCGAAGTCCAGTAGACATTGGAATAGCAACAAATGAGCTAGTTTCCATTCCAAATTTCTTGAACAGATCTTTTGTGTATTTTGCTTGATTAATAAATATGCCATCAGGCAGCTGTTTCACTTGTAATCCAAGAAAATAATTAAGTTCTCCCCTCATGCTCATTTCAAACTTGTTCTACATCAGCTTAGAGAACTTCTCACACATCTGTTTGTTAGTTGAACCAAAAATAATATCGTCCACATATATCTGAACTAACAATATATGATTATCCCATTCAATAGTGAACAAGGTCTTGTCTACTTTACCTCTGCGAAATCCTTTAATTAAAAGAAAATCAGATAAGGTATCATACCATGCTCTTGACGATACATTTTGTCTCCTTGTTGCTAAGCTTCAAATCCTGGAGGTTGTTCAACATAAACTTCTTCTTGCAATTCTCCATTGAGAAAAGCAGACTTCACATCCATCTGATAGACAGTGAAATTTTTGCGAGCAGCATAGGCAAGGAATAATCTGATAGCTTCAAGCCTTGCTACAGGTACGAATGTTTCATCAAAGTCAATGCCTTCTTTTTGGCAGTAACCTTTGGCAACAACCTTGAAACAATACCATCTTCATTCATCTTATTTTTGATAACCCACTTAGTGCCAATTACCCTTTTATGAGTAGGTCTAGGTACTAAGTACCAAACCTCGTTTCTTTCAAATTGATTTAACTCTTCTTGCATTGCTTCAATCCAATGAGAATCACTAAGAGCTTCATCAATTAATTTAGGCTGAATTTGTGAAAAAAAACTTACAAACATTGTTTCATTTGCAGTTGACCTTCTTGTTCTCACTCTGTCATGTGGATCACCAATCACAAGATCATGCGGGTGATCTCTGAGCCATCTGAGATCAGGTTGCAAATCTGGATGCTGTCCTCTTGATTGATCTTGCAACACTACTGTTGGAGTCTCAGTAGTAGTCTGTTGAATAGTCTCTGGTCTTTCAGCTGTTTGCAACTCGTCTATTAGACAATCAGTAGACTGATTTTGAACAGAACTTGAGTTATCAGCATGGTTGAGATCATGTAGTATGATGGGTACATATTTTTCTTTTCTTTCCATGGTCAATTTCTGAAGATCTGTAGATAAGTCTTGATTAGTACGTTGATTCTTTTCAGAAGATTGATTAGGTTCATCAAATACTGCATGAATAGATTCTTCTACAAGTAAAGTCCTTTTGTTAAAGACTCTGTAGGCTTTACTAACAGTAGAGTAATCTACAAAAACAACTTCATCAGCCTTTTCTGCAAAAGCAGTCAGGTGATTTTTCCCATTATTCAAAACATAACATTTACAACCAAATATTCTAAGATAGTGAATATTAGGTTTCCTGTTGTTCCACAGTTCATAAGGTGTCTTGTTCTGACTCTTGTTGATAATGCATATGTTCTAGGTGTAGCATGCTATATTTGTGGCTTCTACCCAAAATCTTTGAGGCAGTTTTGCTTCAACTATCATTGTCCTGGTAGCTTCTTTCATAGTTCTGTTTATCTTTTCAGTAACTCTATTCTATTAAGGGGTCCTGGCAGCAGAGTACTCAATTCCTCTGGAATTACAATACTCTTCAACAGTAGAGTTTGTAAACTCAGTGCCCCTATCTGATATGATCTTTAATATTTTAAAGCTCTTTTCATTCTGGATCAGCTCCATCAGATTGGTAAGATGTTCCTTGGTTTCACTCTTCTTTTTCATGAAAACAACCCAAATATATCTTGAATAATCATCCATAACAGCTAGACAGTAATTCTTTCCACCATTGCTGATTGGATCAACAGGACCAAACGAATCCATGTGAAGTAGCTCTAAATTTCTGTTTGAAGATTGGTGCTTCTTACTTTTGAATGAAGACTTGATTTGTTTACCCTTCTGACATGCGTCACAGAGCTTATCTTTGCTCATGACTGTCTTTGGAATTCCTTCTACTAAATCATTCTTGATTAATCTGTTGATGGTCTTGAAATTCACATGATTCATTCTTTTGTGCCATAGCCATCTAACTTCACTTGGTGTAGAGGCCACCAAACAAACATTAGAACTCTTATCCACAGAATTCCAGTTAACTATGTAGATATTTCCTTGTCTTCTAGATAAGATAACCTTCTTTGTTCCAATTTGCTCCACGTAGCACTTATCTGATGAGAAGATTACTGAAAATCCTTTGTTACAAATTGACTTATGCTCAGCAGATTGTACTTCAGGCCTTTAACATAAGAGACGTCAGATATCTCAATGTTTCCTTTGATAAGCTTTCCACACGCCACAATCTTGCCTTCTTCGCTGTCTCCAAATGTTATATTTGGACCGTCTATCGCAGTAGCATCAGTCAGTTCATGTTTGTCACCACACATGTATCTTGAACATCCACTGTCCAAGTACCATTTCTTCTCTACTTTACTCCTACTCCTACTCCTAACCTACAAAACAAAAAAAATGTTTTAGGTACCCTTTATTGAGAGGTTCCTAGCGGATTAGTATCACCTTTGACAACCCAAGTTTTGGAAACCTTAGCTTCTTAGGTTCAGTAGAGTTTGATGGTGCCTTGATTACTCTTGGTGCATCATAATTTTCAGCAGACATGTTATTATGATAATCATTATGATGTGAGTAATGCTCATAAGTAGGATACGGTGCATGATAAGCAGGATAAGTATGCATCGGATGATGAGTAGTGTATGCAACATAGAAAGGTGGATAATGAGGTGCAACATAATATGAAGGATAAGTATGTTGCACATAATATGACTCATTTCCAAACCAAACATTTATCATTTCTATGATTTCTTTGCTTCTTAGGTTTATTTCTTACTTGCTCATTAACATACAACTTAGACTTGTTACTAGTATGATTATTTTTGCTCTTATCAGCAGACTTCTTAGGACTACTCCGCTGTTTAGCTTTACTAGTCGGTTTTTCAATTCAAAGGCTCTTTACCCTTTTTAGCCTTTGTAGATTTCTTCTCCTTTTTATCTTTTACTAGTGAAGTAGGTTTAGTAGTATGAACATATAAGATAACATTGCTGTTATCAGCAGATACAAATTTTTCAGCGCGGTTCAATTCTAAACTTTCTTTTCTAATGGTAGTTTCTGTTCACTAGGTATGTTCACATATGCAACAGAAGACTTATCATGAGTAGAAATAATCTTTTCAAGTTCCATGATTTTTCCTTTATAAACTTCACATTCTTCTTTCAGAGATTCATTCTCATGCGCAAGCTTTTTGTACTAAGCTGATTCTTTTGGTTTTTTCAACCTTAAGTTTCAGTAGAGAATTTTTCTTTTTCAGCACAATCATCTTTTCCTTAAGCTTTGCAAATGAATCAACAACACTTGTGTTGTTTTTCATCATTTGTTCAAATGAACTAAATAGCTCACTTTCTTCTTCAGAGAGTTTTACCTCATTGTCAGAATCATCAGATTCTTTGGCCATGAGACTGAGCAGTGCAAGTGTCTCTTGTTTAGTAGAGTCATCTTCTGATGTCTCTGAGTCTGAATCAGACGAGTAGATGACTGCTATTTTTTCAGCTTCAGCCAACAATACTTTACTCTTTTGAAGTCTCCTCTCTTTTCTTACTTTCTTTTCTTCCTCTGTATACTTCTCGGCTTTAGGAAATGGACAGTCCTTGATGAAATGTCCCAATTTCCTGCAGTTATAGCACATTAGTTTGGATTTAAAATCATCCTTAGTATTATTTAAATGAGAAGTAGGGTTAAAGGTAGAAGCATGGTTGTATTTGTTCAACAATAGAAATTCTTGAACCCATTCAACAATAGAACTTCTTGAACCCATTCAACAGTAGGGCAACATCGCCAACAATATACTCCTTTTTGTTGAGTAGAGTAGTCTCATCAGATGAGTCTATTTCTTTTGATCTCCCTTCTGATCTTCTTGTTCGTTCTGCAGCAACTAAGGCAGCAGTGGGATTTGAAGTTGATGTTTCTTCTATTCCTATCCTTGGCAGTTTATACTCATATGCCTTGAGTACAGAAAACAGTTCAGTAAAAGGGATTTTCCCCAAATCTCTTGATTCTTCCATCGCTGTTATCTTCATGTTGAACTTGGGAGGCAGAGCCTTTAGAACTTTGACAGTGATCTCTTTATCAGTAAAGGTCTTTCCCAACTTTAACACGTCATTTAACGTCCTTTTAAACCAAGTGTCCATCTGGTCAATGGTTTCTCCAGACTTCATTTTGAAGTTTTCCAACTTCTCGAGGGCTATGCTCAAGTTATGCTCTTTGATAGCATCATTCCCTTCGTTCATATCACAAACTTTGTCCCACATCTCTTTTGCAGAGTTGCAGTGTTTGACTTTGTCAAACCTGCCATTGTCAAGGGCTCTAGTCATGATGAATATGCCAACTTTATCAAGATTTTTTAGCTTAATTTCTTCAGCTGTCATTCTTCAGGTTCTTTATCAACCGTAATCTCCTGATCGTTGACTTTGATTGTTTTGGTGATTTTGAATGGACCTGTACATATTATCATTATAAGCTGCAAGGAAAATTTTCATATGAATTTTCCAGTCCTCAAAACTCATGCCGCCAATGTGGGGGAACATGGCTAATACAATCCATTTTCAAAAGATTTTAATTTTCAAAAATATGCTCTTTTGAAAGCTTTTGAAAGACACACTCTGGATCAAGCTCATTGATCAGGCAAATGATTCAAATGAACCACCTGCTCTGATACCACTTGTTGGTCCCAAGTTGTCAGAATGAGGTCTAGAGGGAGAGGGGGGGGGGGGGGTGTTGAATAGACCTCTGTACATTTTCATAAAATTTCTCTTACTTTCCTTATCAGTAGAGTAAGCTGATCAAAACTTATGAGATTACTTAGCTGTTCGCGCACAAAGCTTGTTCAGCGTAAGTTGACCACTAGTCTGATTTTACTTATCTGTTTCAAATTAAATCAGAGTTTGAAACTTTTTATGCAGCGGATTTTTGTCAAGTGTTTTTCAAACAAGTTTTTATCACTTAAAGATTTTATCCCCAGTTTTTGAAAACTCATTTTTAAAATCTTTAGCTTCTCAAGGTTTGGTTACTTATGAAAATATGCAAAAATAAAACAAGTAAACCAACACAAGAATTTTTATAGTGGATTATATAGACAAAAAGTCTTTTAGTCCACTCTTCTAAATCACGAAGGTTTATGTTATACTATGAACACAAAGTAAATAGTACACTCTGCTTGCTCTTTTACAACAAATGATAAAGCCACAAGTTCGCTATAAGGAATCACAAAGAAAACCTATACTCCGAAGTTATATCACTCAGAAAGATGAATATAAACTTCTCACAACGCTCAATGTTTATACAGAAATCACTCAGATTATGTTTTTGCTTGTTTCTTCAACTCGGCTTCGTCAACAGATGACTCGGATGATAGTGTTCTGTTCTTCTGGACCAAAATTTAACCTTCTGATTTTTACTTATCTTCTCGATTAAACTTTTCAGAGGTATGCTAAGCTTCCATTACTTAGCTGATGACTTTTGAAAATTATCAAAACCTCCCTTCACTTCTTCATTTTCATCCAACATTAACAAGAGTTGATTCGAGCCTGATATGATCCGAACCCGACCCATTGACTACCCCAAATATACATGGAGATGTCATTTAGATTGAGTTTGGATCGGATCGACAATATATCCTATGAATATTTTAGTCAGATATTAATGTACATAACTAGATATATGTTAATTAATTAATTAATTGTTATTAAAATATTTAGATCATATCTACATTGCATTACACATACAATCAATGGTAAATGTTTCATGTTATACAATTATTATTCGTGAATATAACAAAAATACGTGATAAAATGTGTCGTACGTACGTTTGTGTCGCACACAAATATAAACACGCATGCGAGTCCATTTTAAAAATGACCTTTTGAAAAGTTTAAATTTTAAAAATGATCCTAATTTTTTTTAATTCTAAAAATGACCTCCACTTAACTAATTAGTTAATAGGTTAATTAGTTAATTTTTATTTTCCAAAACAAAAAGTTAGTTTATAATATAATTAGTTAATCCTAATTAAACTACAACTATGTATAACTAAATTACTAATTATACCCACAAATTTTCAAAATTCAAAATCAAACCCACTCCACTCTATCATTCTTTCTCAAACCCATTTTCTCCCCCAAAACCCTAAATCCCACTTTACTCAAAATCAAAAAGGAAGAGGAAGAAGAAGAACACAAGAAAATCAACATCTAAGGTTATCATTTTATCTCCTATAATATTTGGTCTCTATTTTAAGTATTTTGATAGGCAAAAACGAACTAGAAAAAAGTTTCAAAGTTCAAGTTCCCGTAGTGGGCGCTTGACGCTTGGATTCCCCAGATCCAATCGCCCAAGAATGCAGTTTGCGTATGTATTGGGCACTTGGAACAACAAGCGCCCAATAATGCTTATGGCCCTTGGGCGCCTGGAATATCCAAGAGGTAAGTGCCCCAAACAGGCCATTTTTATTTTAAATTTTTTTTAGCTAGTTTTATTTTAATTTGAGTTGTTTACTTGTAGGTATGGAAAAAATTATATTGTTAATAAAGTATGGAGTGAAAGTTAACAAACGTCAATTGAGTTTGGGTTGGTAATAATAAATGTTTATTTCTTGCTAGTGAATAGGACGATTTTATTTGGGGAACTACATGACTCAATTTGCGAAAGAACATTTGAATGTCTTCTTGGGCACCCGGAACCCTAATTAAAAAAAAAAAAACTTACTTGTAGATCTGTATTATCAGAGGATTCGGCTTCATCTTCAGTGTCCATCAGATCTAGATCATTTGCATATCAAGGCGGTTGTGTGCAATCTCGAGTTTGATTTGTGTGGAATAATTTGAAGAATTTGGGAGGGAGAGAGAGTTTGATTTAGGAGAGTGAGTGAGAAGAGAGTAAGTCTGAATGTGGAAGAAGAGAGAATGGTGGAGGTGGAGTGTTTTGTTAGTGGAGAAGAATATGGGGGGTTTGTTGTAATTAATTAGGTATTGGTTAAGTTGGTTAATTAATTAATGTGGTAAAAATAAGGGAAAATAAAAACTAGAGAGTCATTTTTTAAATTATGACATTTGGGAAGGTCATTGGCGCCCCAAATACTCCACGCATGCACACACATTTAGTGTCGCACACATTTACACACACTTGTTATTTGCACGAACTAATGCTATTTGGTAGTTACCCCCAAAACCTTTAAATTTTTGACAGTCACACCCCTTATGTTAAGCATCCATCCACTTCACTATGAAAAAATAACTAAATGTCCAAATTATCCTCCCCTAATGGTTAATTAATCCAAATTTAACATTAATTTGTCATTATTTTTAATGCACAAATTTGGTTATTTTACAAGAAAAGTGCTACAATTCAAATAAATTTATGCATGCTAGTATTGCGTGCCACGCTACAACGTCTAATGGTAACAATAATTTTTTTTTGATAATAGTATATATTAAGTTAAATTAATATGTTGCAATCTTTTATTATTTGCATGGATCATAGTTTTGATACGTTATCCAACAAAAAGTTTATGTTTTTTAGTTAATCGAAATGAAAATATATAGTAGTTTGTATTTTAATATGTTAGTTTGATTTATAATTTTTCTAAATATTTTCCAAAAATTCTAAAATATTTCTAATATTTAACTGATCGAAACATAATACAAAATGAAATTTTAATCCATCAATATTAGATAATCAAATCCAAATTACCCTCTCCTAATGGTTAATTAATCCAAATTTAACATTAATTTGTCATTATTTTTAATGCACAAATTTGGTTATTTTACAAGAAAAGTGCTACAATTCAAATAAATTTATGCATGCGAGTATTGCGTGCCACGCTACAACGTCTAGTGGTAACAATAAAAAATATTTTGATAATAGTATATATTAAGTTAAATTAATATGTTGCAATATTTTATTATTTGCATGGATCATAGTTTTGCTACGTTACCCAATGCAAAGTTTATGTTTTTCAGTCAATTGAAATGAAAATATATAGTAGTTTGTATTTTAATATGTTAGTTTGATTTATAATTTTTCTAAATATTTTCCGAAAATTCTAAAAATATTTCTAATATTTAACTGATCGAAACATAACACAAAATGAAACTTTAATCCATCAATATTAGATGATAATTACATGAAGTTTTAATCAAATTGATATAATAGTATCTTTGTTGTGTGTTTGTAAAGATTATATCTTCATGGTTATACTTATTTGTTTAAATCTCACTACATCTATTGTATTATGCTTACAAAATTAAAAAAGAGAATTCATGTCAGTCACTTTCCCATTTTTCCTTAAAACAAAAAATATATCTTTCTTTTTGGAGAGAAAAAGGTATTTGTATAAACCATCATTTCTTACTTTCTTTCCTTACATGAAAAGATTAGTTATTGTTTCCAAACAAAAAGATGAACTAGCTTATAACCCGTGCTATGCACGAAATTATTTTAATTATATAGTTTATATTTTCATTTTGATTGTGTACGTTATAGTTTAACTTGGACAACATATTTTTATAAAGACTACACAACTAGTAGAAAAAAAAATCCAGAAAGCTAAAAAAAAATACTATACACAAAAAATCATAAATTATTTGTCAAACACAACCCATCACTAAGATTTCAAATTTTTTTCAGCACACATGTTATAATATAAATATATTTTCAAAAAAATTAATAAATATAAAAAAGAAAACTATAATTATTAGTATGTAAGTACGTCAAAACTTCTAGAATATTAAATGATAGAAAGTTGTGAAATAAATTAATTCATATCGATGATAAATAATTATATTAAATGAATTGTATATGTATGTGATAAAAATAAATGATCGTATAACAACATATAAAAATTATGAAAATGGCGTTTCTAAAGCGTACCCAATCATAGAGCACCTATAAGTATATACTCAATTAATCAAAAAGTTGAATTTAAGAAAGAAGAGAATAACGAACTAAAGATGTGCTCTTTTTTTATATATTATTATTGCACTCTAGTAACTAAAAGTGTATCAACTTCATCCAAAGTGAAAATTTCAAATTGAGAAAGATAAAAAATAACTTAATACCGCTTATATTTAAAAATAATGACACATGTTGACTGTCTTCTAATATTAATCTCTCTATATAATTTAAATCGCATATGTGAAATCAACAACACATAAACTTTATATTAAAACACATATTATTTTGGAATAAGAAAAAATATAATAAACATGATTGAAAAAAGCAATGCATCAAAAGTAAACTCATGAGTACAAAACTACAATTGCACATGCTTGCTTACAAACTAATTATACTAAGGACTGTACCAATGGAGAGAAAAAAAATTGAAATTAATCAAGATTAATAAATTTATATAACAAATGCATTTTAGATGAAAAAATGAGGAAACAAACAAATTTAAAATTGCATACATAATAATATGAGGAAAATAAATACACATGCATACACCAAAAAGTATTTTATGAATGTTGCGGTTTATTCTTCTAAATTTAAAAGTAGTTGAAACTCCCATCCTTGCTATGCATTGATATACAAAAATTAAATTGAATAAATTAATCTCATGTGTTGCACCACATCATCGATGTATCGAATTTCACAAAATAAACTCTTTCATACCTTGAGTAGATAGATATGAAAAATAAACTACAAAGAAGAAATATAGTAAGAAAAATAGTAAATATTCCAATATGAAGTGAAACACTTAACATAAAAGTACATAAATACAAATATCTAAACTTGATGCATTAGAATTGGGGAAAAAAGGAGTATTAAGAAAAGTATTTCTCAGTGCAAAGCTTAATTGTTTTTCACAAAAACGCAAAATATGCAATCCATTAAAACTATACAGGCATGTATATAGTACATAGATCTAATATAAACAAAGTAACATTAGTCCAACAAATAAAGAGCTAGACATGAAATATAAAAAGAAAAAATGTAAATATTATATATATATATATATATATATATATAAGGAAATTTTTACAGAATTCATTAATACACATAAAATACAAATCTTATTCTTTTAATGATTTGAAATCTATGCCTTAAAAAAATGTATACCCATTTTTTGGAAATATTAATCCAGTCACTATAAAAAATAAAAGTCTGGAATGGGAAACATTAACTGATACTAGAAAAATCCAATCGACACATCCTCCTTTTCAAGACATAAAAATCAACATTCAAAACCAGCCAATAGAAGCAATCCCTCTAAAAGACCCAGGAGACAGTGAAAAAAGTAACATTACAAATATAATTATACAAAATAACTATACAAATTCACATTTAAACACCATAGGAAAACAATTAGATAGGATTGAAAAACAAATAAAAACTCCACCATTAGTTTTGACTGAATCCATAGAAAATTCAATAGATTCTAAAATTAAAAATCCTTTTTTAAAACCATATAAGATATCTAGAAATAGTGTAAAAAATATTCAAGATAACAAAACCGAATTTATAAAAGCAATACAAAGAACAATTAAATAGGATAGAAATTAGTTCCAATAGTTCTAGTCAACCTACTGAACAAAGTATCCATGAATAAGTTGCCTTGGATACCCCAATTTCTAATCTAAGGATAAACACCTTAAATAATTATTCAGATATTAGCGAAGTTTGGAACAGTTCCAGGAAATTCCAAAAATAAATCCCGTAGAATGGAATCCAAATCCAAATCTCCAAATTATTCCTTCTCCAGATATAAGCCTAGCAAAACCATTGGTTCAATCCCGATTTAATGTCTCTTCAATATATGATTGGAACATAGATGGATTACCAAAACATAAAATTCTTAGACTGTTACAACAAATGACTATGGTAGCAAATTCTTATAAAACAAAAAATTGAACTCAAGATAAGACCATAGCAGAACTCCTTTAGCAGGATTCTCAGGACAGCTTAAAGATTGGTGGGATTATTATCTCACTAATCAACAACAAATAGAAATCCTTGATGCTATAAAAACCGGTGAGTAAGGTTTACCAATTCTCGATGAATTAGGAGAGCCCCAATAGGACGCCGTAACAACTTTAATACTCACAATTTCATTACATTTTATCGGGGATCCCTCACATTTAAAAGATAAAAATGTTGAACTCCTTAATTTCAAATCTTAGATGTAGAAAACTTAGTTATTTTCAGAATTACAAAAAATGTATTCCTTACAAGAATAATGCTTAGGAAAGATTCCAACCAACCACTTTGGAAAGAAAAATTCCTTGCAGGATTGCCAACTCTTTTAGGGGAAATGTTAGAAATAGGATTAGAGAAACCTCCGGAAAACAAATTATTCCTTATAATGATTATACTTATGGACAACTTGTTAGTGTAACACAACAAGAAGGATTAAAAATCTATCAAGATTTAAAACTACAAAAACATTTAAAATGGGAATTAAAAAGAACAAAACAAGAATTGGGAACTTTCTGCCAACAATTTGACATAAACCCTAATAAACCAATTGTAGAATGTACATGAAACTGTAGTAAATCCCATAGTAAG
Organism: Penstemon newberryi var. newberryi; assembly: GCA_030819805.1. Lineage (NCBI taxonomy): Eukaryota > Viridiplantae > Streptophyta > Magnoliopsida > Lamiales > Plantaginaceae > Penstemon > Penstemon newberryi. Next base: position 31,326,781 of record JAUALY010000006.1, on the reverse strand, counting down.
GAAAGTTAAAAGAAAGTTAAATGAACTTCATTTAGATGAAAGAATATTAAATAAAATTTCTATTCTTTTGATTGATTTCTCTGATTCCGAACAAAGTTCCAAGTCCGAAAACTCTTTTTCCAAAAGATATGAAGATGACAATCTTTTTCAAATGGACGAACAAATCTCATCTAGTTCAAACTACGAACAGGAATAACACATTAATATGTTAACAAAATAACAACATTTCCTCCTTGATGTCATAAAAAATATAGAAAATACAGAAATGCAAAAGGAATATTTAGATAAACTTTTAAAAACTATAAATGAAGAAAAGAAAATAGAACTCAGAACCACAAATCTTCCTAGTACATCCAGAAATACTTATGATCTAACAAATACATTAGAAAAAGATAAGAAAAATAAAAGAAAATATGTAACTTTTCAAGACCTATAAAAGGAAATGAAGGAAGTAAAAATAGAATTAAAAGAATTAAAAGAAAAACAAAAGCAAGATTCTGAAGCTATATGATACATAACTGAGAGAATCAAAGAAATAGACGAGGCATATGAAAATGAAGATGAAGCTCAAAATGAGAACGAAACTCAGGTTCAAAATATAGAAACAATTCCTGAAGATTTCCTCTTTGTTTTAAGATAAATTACCTCTATAAAATACATGAAAAAAATAACCTTGAAATTCTCAGAAAACTTTAAAATTGATACAATAACCCTTTTTGATACAGGTGTAGATTTAAACTGCATAAAATCAGGTATTGTACCTAGAAAATTCCGTCAAGAAACAAAAGAAAAACTTTCAGTCGCAAATAATTATAAACTAAAGGCCAGTTCCAAAACGGAAGCATCAATACTTAATAATAATATTAATTTAAAAACATCTTTTGTACTTGTTAATGATATCCATCATACGATAATTCTAGGCACACCTTTCATAAACCTAATAACACCGTACAAAGTAAAAATATATTCTATTTCTTTTAGGATAAATAATAGAAAATTAAGTTTTGACTTTCTAGAAAAACCTAAAACTAGAAATTTAAATCTCATAAAAGCCTACTCAATACATGATAATACAATTAACCTTTTGATTAAGGAGAAAATTTATAGTCTTGAAAACCTTAAGAATGATATTTCTTTTAAAAAGAATACAAATGCAAATAGAAATACCAAAAGTAAAAAACAATATTCTAAAACTACAAAAGACCATTGAAGAAGAAATTTATTCTGAACTACCAAATGCCTTCTGGAATAGAAAACAACACATTGTTGATCTTCCTTATGAAAATGATTTCAATGAAAAACAAATTCCTACCAAAGCTAGACCAATTCAGATGAATGGTGAGCTCGTTTAATACTGTAAAAAAGAAATTCAGGGGTTAGAAAACAAAAAAACTAATTTCCAAATCTAGGTCCCCTTGGAGTTGTGCCGCTTTCTATGTTAACAAGCAGTCTGAGATAGAGAGAGGAACACCAAGACTGGTAATAAACTATAAACCACTTAATAAAGCTCTAAAATGGATCAGATACCCAATACCAAATAAAAATGACCTACTTAAAAAACTATACTCTGCATTTATATTTTTAAGGGAAATTTACATAGACACCCCCTGGCTATTACCCTAATTACAGGATTTTACCCTCCTGTTACAAATATTACAAAGACAGCCCCCTCGACTAAAACTAGATTACTGACACCCCCTGCTACCCTCTCAAAAATTATAATTGTCTATTTACCAAAATTAAATTCTGACTTTTGTTCCTCTCATCAAGACGAGTTCATAGACACCTACCTTGTCAAATTTCATCGAGTAATTTGGGAGAAATGGCGACCGAGTTTGAAATTTCGGATCTAGGGTTCTTCGCGAACCAAACTATGAGCAATGATTTCTCTCAAATTACTCGATAAAATTTGACAAGGTTGGTGTCTTTTTTTTCCTCTCATCAAGACGAGTTCACAAACACCAACCTTGTCAAATTTGATCGAGTAATTTGGGAGAAATTGTTTTCAAAGTTAAGGAAAATCTTTAAGTTCCTTAATTTTGAACAACAATTTCTCCCAAATTACTCGATGAAATTTGATAAGGTTGGTGTCTGTGAACTCGTCTTGATGAGAGGGAAAAAAAAGACACCAACCTTGTCAAATTTTATCGAGTAATTTGAGAGAAATCGTTGTTCAAAGTTTGGTTCGCGAAGAACCCTAGATCCAAAATTTCAAAATCGATCGCCATTTCTCCCAAATTACTCGATGAAATTTGACAAGGTTGGTGTCTATGAAATCATCTTGATGAGAGGAACAAAAGCCCCAAATTAATTTTGAAAAATAGACAATTGTAATTTTTGAGGGGGTAGCAGGGGGTGTCCTTGTAATATAGTTTTGGTCGAGGGGGGTGTCTTTGTAATATTTGAAACAAGTGTCCAAACATCAATAGAATGGCAAAATCCTTACACAATAGGTTAAAGAAAAACCCAGTACCGTGGTCTGAGTAACATACTGCTCTAGTCCAAAAGATCAAAAAACAAGTATTAGAAATCTACTTTCTCCATATTGCTGACCCAAACCTACCAAAAATTGTAGGAACTGGCCTCAAACATAGGTTATGGAGTTATTTTGAAACAAGTTAACGGAAGGGGGGGGGGGGGGGGGGGGAGTATTATCCAATTCACCTCGGCACATTGGAACGTTACCCAAAAAATTATTCTACGATAAAAAAAGAAATTTAAAGTATTGTTTTATGTATTAAAAAATTTCAAAGTGATATTTTAAATCAATTATTTTTACTTAGAATTGACTACAAAAACGCAAAAGAAGTTTTACAAAAAGATGTACAAAACCTTGCCTCAAAACAGATTTTTGTAAGATGACAACGATATTAAGTATTTTTTATTTTGAAATAGAATTTATTAAAGGAGATTCAAATTCCATCCCAAATTTCCTTACTCGCGAATTGTTACAAAGCAGGAACAATTCAACCTAAAAACTCCAAAGACAAAGGAAAAATTCCTGACAAAACCCTTGAAAAACCAAAAAGCTGGTACGATGCCGTAGTTAAAGAAGAAGAAGAGCTAAATGAAGCAGCTCAATTGCAAACCCCAGATCTAAATTCACAATTTGAACTCCTTCAAAAAATCCTCCAATCACCAGGCATACAAAAGTTCCTCAATCCAAAGAAAAGCCTAGGAGAAACATTCTCTAAACCAATTCAAAATTCAAATACTTTCAACCACTATCACAAAGAGATGAATTCCCCACTATAAATATTTTCCAAAATACCAATCAAAATTTCCAAACTACTTCAACTAGCGCTTCAAACTCTACATCATAATATGTTTGGAAATTCCAATGGCAAAACGTCCACAATATTGAAAAAGGATTCTATGAAAAAGATCCATTCCACTTGCTTCAAAAATTCTTTGGCAGCAGATGGTTTTGTAAACCGTGGGATACCAATAAAACCACCTCTTTCTATCAATCTATTCTTGAAGTTACCGAATCAGTAATTTTTAACACTTCTACCTTGAAAAAACTCATAATGATCCAACTTATTCAACGTGCAAAATATTAAAGGTAATAGCTCCATGTGATTGGGGTTATGATTTTTCCAAATCCCTTTTCTTTCCCTAACATCTTAAAGAAAAACCCTATATCAATACCTCTTTCAATTATCGGGACTACCAGCAAGCCTGGTACAATGCATTCATGATACAAAACCAGAAACACCGCCATAACTGGTTGATTTATTTTGATACTAAAGTTTGTGATGCGAAACATTTTTCCTCATGGTGGTTCCATTGGTGGGAAATTTTCGATTTCACTGTTGAATTCTAAAAACACCTGTAATAACCTTCTTTCAACTATTCAAAACCCAATATAAGCCCTCACCAGGAGAGGAAATATTTCAACCCTTGGCCCTTTTCTGTTCTAAATTCTACCTTCCTTGGGTCCTAAGTTGGGACATAGAAGTTACCGACCAAAGCACTCCAATACAAACATTAAGAAGACGATTCAAAGTAAAGTGGTGGGACAAATTCAAAATTCCTCCCAGTCTTCAACAAAAAAACATCCAAACATGGATCAAAACCCATAACAATATTGTTAATACCCCGAAGTATATACCAGAGACCTTCCAGACTAAACAACAGTAAGAATTCCTGACACAGAAATCCCGGATGGCCCCAATGCTTGCAATAGCAAAGACAGAAGAAGAAATGATCGAGATTATATCTAAATTCAAACAAATGCCATCTTCACAAAAGTCATCAATAGATTCCGAAGAAGAAGACCCAACTTTAAGTCTAGAAGACGAATGAAAAAAAAATACAGGTACTATTCAATGACGAATGCAGTGACATCACTATTCAATGATGCATGCAGTGACATCATCAACTACTGTTCAATGACGAATGCAATGACGTCATTGAGCACTACACAATGACGCATGCAGTGACATCATCAGCTGCTGTTCAATGTCGAATGCAATGACGTCATAGAGCAGTATACACTGTTACAACACGTGCAAACGATACTCCATACTGTTTAAAAAATTATGAAAATGCCCCTGAAGACGCCTATAAAAGGAAAAGCTTGACTCACTTCAAGAATCAAGTTTTTTAGTTCAGATTCACTTAAATCCTCTAGCTAGTTTTTCTCTTTGTATCTTCATCCTATAATTCAAGTAAATCTCCAGTTCAATTCTTCAAAATACTACCGAAGGTTTGAGTTTAAGTCCTTTATTATTTAAATTCTTGTATATGGTCTGTTATACCGCCTCATTTAAATTCCGTTTCTTACTCTATTTAAATTAATTTTTTTATAATTTACTTGTAAAATTTGTTATAATGTTTTCTTCAGTATTTATATTCTCCCTCTATCTGATCTCTTGGTAACTCTGGTGTGTGTATATATGTATATATAATCAAGTGAATAATTAATAAAGCAAAAATTAAGAAAGAAAAACTCGATAAAAGTAGAACATGGAAAATACACCTGATGTAGAAACCTTGAAACTGAGAAAGAACAATTAATTGTCACCTGCAACAAAAATGTATAACGTGAAATTTCTTGATGTTAGGTTTAAATTAAAAAACTAGAACGAAACATGCATTAATGTTTATTGGGGAAAAAAGGCTACCATTGATGATTTTCTATTTCTCTACAAATACTAAAATGTTGATTTATAATAACTATAGTAATTCTCTTAAATAGCCGGTAACTTATGGACAATTATTCTATTTATTAATTATGAATTTACTGCTAACTACTTTTGATAATTTTCAATTTGACTAAGGAATTTATTCATAATTATGATTCAACGTTAATAAAGAAAAGATGCAGAGAAAGCTCAAAAGGAAAATTACCTTATGGATGACACATTCAATCTCTAATGTCCTCATTAATATGTGCGAAAATCAGCAATTGGAAAGGCAAAAATTCAGTCAATGAGTAATTCAATGTAATTAATTATATTAAGGTATTATGCACGTTTTAAATCAAGGAATGACTAAGAAATACAATTACAACTTAGCTAATCAATGAGAATTTGCTCAAGATACAAAATAATTCAAAATTCTAGAAAATAAGAATTTTGGTCAAAACAACTTATTGGGTCAACATAAACTCTTCAAATATATAATGTATTGATTGACTTATTAATTTTATGTATTTTGTTTCTTTAAATAAAAAGATCCGTTGTACTTAAATCCTCAAGAACCCATATTTGTACTATAAATTCATCGTCGCTCCCTCATCTTTTCTCTTCAATCTTGATTACAAATTCCTAAAAATTTCAAAATTTTATATTGTTCGTAATTCCAATTTCAAGAAGTAGCAATTCATTATTCTTCATTTTCACAATTCCCCCGATTCTTCATTTTTTTAATTCATTTTTCTAAAGTTTCAATCAATTGTTGACTGATCTTCCAATTGCAACAAAACCTAAAGAGTCCGTATGGTGAATAAAAGAAAAAAAGAAAATTTCGAGCATAAAGCAAAAGAGATAGCATAAACCTAAGTGTTGACTTCTACACTTTAGTTTATCGTTAGGTATGTTTCTAGATTTCCTTTTTGTTTCATTTTGGTAATTTTTTCAAAGAAAATACTCGATATTTAGGATGATTTTGTAAAGGGTTCTTGTTGTTTCTTATATTTCTCCTGCTTTTATGAATGATTTCCAAAAGGGGTTTTGTAATTTTATCAACCTTGACATTTCTTGATTCTTCTTGGTTGGGAGGGGGGGATAGGGATTCTTACAACTACTGGAAGATTATAAAGAAAACTCGCAAAACCTTGTTTTCGAACCAGTTGTATAATCATGTAAGGTTTAGAAAAGGTTTCTTGTTAATTAAGGGCTTTATAATGTGGGTTTGAAAAATCATGTTTATAATCTTGAGTTTGTAAGTTTTCTTGAGCAACCCAAACTTTGTGGTTGAAGTAGTTTCAATTTTCTTTGAGGATTTTGAGAAGTTTATAAACGATTTAGGTAGTGCCATGTGAGTTTTATTATGTTTAAATTTGATCTTCTTTTTCTTTGTGGTACATCTTTTCATGTATATATATTTCCTTAAAACTATTCTCTATTGATCCACTATAAAGAATCCATTTTATAACTGCTTAGATAGTGAAATAGCTAGCATAGTTATCAACATTTTAGATGAGGTGCAAGGTATATCATTGTCCAAAGATAAATGGTATTTAATTTTTCCTTATATTCTTCTTCTTCTGTACTTTTCCATAGTTCAACTTGATGTTCTGATTTTTTTCTTATTGTTTCAGGCCTTTGCACTTGTAAAATCAACTTATCGGAACAAGAAAAATAACTGAGGAAAAGAAAAGAAGTTGAGAATTCAATTGATGAAAGGGAAGAAGATAAATGGTAGGCATGGGAGACCCCCAAGTGGGGATGTAGAAAATCGAGTGATCAAGAGTGAAATAGTTAAGATTGATCACTTGAATTTTTCCATCCTTACATTTATTTTTTGCCTTTGGGGATCTCTCTCGCTTACGCTTCATCTTCTTCATTTTTGGTGGTACGAGCACCTCAGTTTATATGAAACTGAGGTGCCCATATCATCGAAAAGGAAGAAAATGAAGAATAAGAGAGAGAGACCCCTAAAGGCGAATAATAAATGTGAGGATGAAGAAAATCAAGTGATCAATCTTCACTATTTCACTCATGATCATTCGATTCACAAAATGGAAGATAATGAAGTGTCGGCGATGAAAGCAATTAACATACAACAATTTCCTTTTGTTGGAGTGGACTCACTAATTTTGAAGGTACTTAGCCTTTAATTTTGAAGCAACTTGTGACTTTAGAGTTATAATCTTTGATTTCTTGCAGATTTCTATTGCATTTACCTTTTAAAGGAATAAATTGTTTGTAAGCTGCAAGTACTGGGAGCAAAACTTTGGTGTTCTTTGTATCTTGGCCTGCTAATGGTCCAGAATCCAATGCTGATCTTTTACGTTGAAATGTTTGTTCTTTCCATGTGTGTCTTGTAGTCTCTTTTTCTTTTTAATTTACTTTATTTCTGATAACGACTTTCCAAAAGTCGTGGTTGAGGTTGATGCTAAAGTTATAATATTATTGAAATGATCAAATTGGAAGCTGAAAATATAGAAAGATAATCAAAAAAATTAGGAGTTTAATGGAGAGCTTGCAAATGAAGCATGTGATAATGAAGAAAGTAAGATTCTTTTGCCTAATGGTTGGGGGGAGGGGGATAGGGATTCTTACAGCTACAAAAACTGCAAGCTTATTCAAGAAAACTCACAAAACCCTGTTTTCGAACCAGTTGTATAATAATGTAGGTGTTTGATAAAGGTTTCTTGTTAATTAAAGGCTTTATAATGCGGGTTTGAATAATCATGTTTATAATACTTGGTTTGTGATTTTTCTTGAGCAACCCAAACTTTGTGGTTGAAGTAGTTTCAATTTTCTTTGAGGATTTCGAGGAGATTATAAAATATAAGTGATCGAGAGTGAATTGGTTAAGTTGGCAGATGAGGATGAATGTGAGGTGTCTACATTTATAAAGGGTAGAAGATGAAGGGTAAGCAAGATAGCCCCCCCAAGTGGGGATGTAGAAAATAGAGTGATCATGAGTGAAATAGTTCAGATTGATCACTTCATTTTCTCCATCCTCACATTTATTCTTCACCTTTAAGGGTCTCTCTTGCCTACTTTTCATCATCTTCCTTTCCTAAGGTGCCCACCGCCATCAGTGCCGCATCAATCTATACAACCTTTACATTTTCCGACATCATTTTTTAAAGGGGGTTTATTGGAATGGCGCAGTTCATTGGATGAGTTTCAAATGAGCTTTGTATTTTAAAATTGAGGATCGGGTGTTCATGAAATGCCAGAAGTACCTTTCTCGAATGACTGGAATGTTATAGACCTATATTACATTGGGGAGTCTTGTGATCACTTGCAATTAGTGAGAACATGTAAAACACAAATTCAATTCAATGTTTATGAGATGATGAGATATTATTCTGAATGGTTTGTGAAGTATAAAGTTGATCTTTCACCAATTGTTGTTGCTTATCCTAAGATAAAACAGTATTATAGTAATCCAGTAATGGGTTTGTGGCTTTGTGCTACTATGATTTCTCTGTATTTTGTATCATTACTACTGAGAAGGAGAAGGAGTCATTCTTGGTTTTGCAAATCCCTACAAAATTCATACACCGCAATCTTGTTCATAAGACTTTCAAAAACTTATACAAGCTTGAAGGCTTTCAAAAACTTGTACAAGCATGATGTCAAAAAAAGTCACCCGCAAGCTTGTATAAGTTTTTGAAAGTCTTAGAGGCGTATGACTTTTGCAGGGATTAGCAAAACCAAGAATGACTCCTTCTCCTCACCATTAGTAACGATAAAAAATACATAGAAATCATAGTACCACAAACCCATCATTGGATTACTGTAATATTGTTTTATCTTAGGATAAGCAACAACAATTGGTGAAAGATCAATTTTGTACTTAATAAACCATTCGGAATAATCTCTCTTCATCTCATAAACATTGAATTGAATTTGTGGGTTACATGTTCTCACTAATTGCAAGTGATCACATGACTCTCCAAAATATGTCACCACACATGTGTCTTACACATCCACTGTCCAAGTACCATTTCTTCTTAACATTACTCCTACTCCTAATCCTATCCTACAAAACAAAATAAAAATATTTTAGGTACCCTTTATTGAGAGGGTCCTGAAGTATTAATATCACCTAGACAACCCAAGATTGGTAACCTTAGGCTTATTAGGCTCAGTAGATCTTGGTGGTGCTTTTGTTACTCTTGGTGCATCATAATTTTCAGCAGACATGTTATGATGATAATCATTATGATGTCAGTAATCCTCATAAATAGGTACGGTGCATGATAATCAGGATAAGCATTCATCGGATGATGAGCAGGGTATGCAGTAGCATAGTAAGGTGGATAATGAGGTGCATGATAATATGATGAATAAGCAGGTTGCACATAATATGACTCATTTTCATACCAAACATTATCATTTTTATGATTTATTTGCTTCTTAGGCTTCTTTCTTACTTGCTCCTTAACAGACTTCTTAGACTTGTCACTGGTCTAATTATGCTTGCTCTTATCAGCAGACTTCTTTGGATTGTTCTGTTGTTTAGCTTTACTAGTCTGTTTATCTTTCTTAGGCTATTTACCCTTAGTAGCCATTTGATATTTCTTTTCCTTAATCTCTTTTTCTGGTGAAGCAGGTTTGGAATTTTGAACATATAAGATTACCTTATTGTTACTAGAAGATGTAAAGTTTTCAGCATAGTCGAACTCTAAACATGTCTTCTCATAAGGTAGTTTCTGATTACTAGTCTTATTTTCAACTGTTTTAGAAGATTTAGCATGGGACTGAATAATCTTTTCAAGCTCCATGATTTTTTCCTTATAAACTTCACATTCTGCTTTCAGAGACTCATTCTCATGCTCAAGCTGTTTATATTCAGCTGATTCTTGTGGTCTTTCAACCTTAAGTTTCAGTGAAGTATTTTGCTCTTTCAGCATAGTCATCTCTTACGTAAGCTTGGCAAAAGCAGCAACAACGCCAGTGTTGTTAATAATCATTTGTTCAAATGAACAAAATAGTGAATTTTCTTCTTCAGAGAGAGTTACCTCATTATCAGAATCATCTGATTCTTTGGCCATGAGACAGAGCAGTGCAGGTGTCTCTTCTTCAGCAGAGTCATCTTCAGATGTCTCCAAGTCTGAATCAGACGAGTAGATGGCAGGTATCTTTTCAGCTTCAGCCAACAATACTTTGCTCTTGTTATGTCTCATCTCTTTTCTCATTTTATTTTCTTCCTCCGTGTACTTCTCAGCTTTGGAATATGGGCAGTCATTGATGAAGTGTCCCGATTTCTTGCAATTATGGCACATTAGTTTGAATTTATAACTATCCTTACTATCATGAGAAGTAGGGTTATAAGTAGAAGCATTGTTGTATTTGTTCTTCATTTTTCTTTTGTAGAACTTTTTAAAACCCGTTCAACAACAACGCAACGTCGCAAGCAGTGTACTTATTTTTATTGAGTAGCATGGTCTCATCAGATGAGTACATTTCCTTTGTTCTCCCTGCTGATTTATTTGGTCTTTCTGCAGCAACTAATGCAGCAGTGGGATTAGAACTAGATGACTCGTCTATTCCTATCCTTGGCAATTTATACTCATATGCCTTGAGTACTGAGAAGAGCTCGGTAAGAGAGATTTTCTCCAAATTCCTTGATTCTTCCATGGATGTGACTTTCATGTTGAATTTTGGAGGCAACACCTTGAAAACCTTTATAGTGATCTCTTTGTTCGTGAAAGTATTTCTCAACTCTAAAACTTCGTTGAGCGTCCTTGTATCCATCTGATCAATGGTTTCTCCAGACTTCATTTTGAAGTTCTCCAACTTTTCAAGAGCTATGCTTAAGATGTGCACTTTGATAGCATAATTCCCTTCGCTCATGTCACGAACATTGTCCCACATCTCTTTTGTTGTTTTGAATTGTTTGACATTGTCAAACCTTTCATTGTCGAGGGCTCTGGTCATGATGAATCTAGCAACTTTATCATGATTATTCAGCTTGATTTCTTTGGCACTCATCTCTTCAGGCTCTATGTCAACTGTCACCTCTTGGTCGTTGACTTTGATGGTTTTGGTGATTTTGAAAAGACCTCTTGTAATGCACGTATACATATTATCATTATGAGCAGCAAGGAAAATTTCCATGCGAATTTTTTAGTCCTCAAAATTCATACCGCCAATGTGAGAAACATGGCTGATACAATTCATTTTCAAAAAGTTTTGATTTTTTTAAAAATGCTTCTTTTTGAAAATGTTTGAAGAACACACATCGGATCAAGCTCGTTGATCAGTCAAATGATTCAAATGAACCACTTGTTGGTCCCAAGTGGTTAGATGAGGTCTAGATGGGGGAAGGGGGGGAAATAGACCTTTGTACCTTTAAAATGTTTCTCTAACTTTGTATAAGCAGAGTAAGCTTATCGTTCGTATGAGACTACTTAGCTGATTTAGCACTTAGCTTATTCAGCGTAAGTTAGACCACTCGCCTGATTTACTTATCTTTTCAGACAACTTCAGATTTTAAAACTTGTATGCAGCGGATATGAATTTGTATGTTTTTCAAACAAGTTTTACTTCAAAGGTTTTACCCCAGTTTTATAAATTCCTCATTTAAAAGCTTTATCTTTAAAACGTTTGTTCACTTATGAAAATATGCAAGTTAAAAAAAAGTAAGCAAACAAAAGAATTTTTATAGTGGTTATACAGGCAAGATGCCTCTTAGTCTACTATTCTAAATCATGAAGATTTAGGTTCTACTAGAACACTTAGTAACTAGTATAACTCTACTTGCGCCTTTACAACAAATGATGAAGCCACAAGTTCACAATAGGAAATCACAAAGAATACCTATTCTCTGAAATAATATCACTCACTAAGATGGATATCTACTTCTCACAACACTCAGTTTTTACAGAAATCACTTAGATTAAGTATGAATATTTTCTTCAACTCGGCTTTGTCAACAGATAACTTAGTTGATGGTGATCTGTTCTTGAGTTTTTTAGACTTAAAATCGTTGAGTTCTCTCAGTTGTTGTGTGTGTCTCTAACTCTTGAATGTAGATCTATTTATACTCGGCAATTCAAATTATGCCCGTTGAAGTGAGACAGATTTCAGATCTGATGAGGGATATTCTGTACAGCTCCAGATCGAAATTATTCCCTCTGCTCGACATCGATCTTACCTGGTCAAGATCGATCCCAATCACTTCGAGGCTTTTATCGATCAAGATCAAGACAATCATTTCAGATCCGGAAATATCGTAAGAAGCATTACCGATCTACACATTCGATCACAACTGCCATATCAACTCTTGGGCCGCACCAGGCCTTGGGCCTTGGGCCTTAGGGCTCTATCATGGAGACACATGAAACTCTACAAATACTAGTACTTTTATTAATGTAAGGGACCTTCTTTGGAGAAGAGGCTTTTCTACACACTACAGCTCGGACTAACTAGGTCGATAGGCTCTTCTTGTATTACATATTTGTATACGGCATCCAATAGCATCGGATCAGACCCTGTTTTGTACAATTCTAGATCGATATTACCAGTAAATCAGTATTTACCCCCCTATCATAATATTGTATTTGCCTTACTTTCCTAAACTTGTTGTCAACGAAATCTAGGTGAATCAGTTGGGCGCCCACCGTGGGGCCTGGTCGATTGCTAGATGCCTAACACTAAGGATATCAGAAGTGTCAGGATACTCGAGAAGGGTCACTCTTCTGCCCATCTTGCACGAGCTGATTCCCGAGTTGCAATCTCCTAACATAGAAATCAGGGCTCAATTCAGTCAGAAGGGAAAGACTAGTATTTTTACGTAAAAGCTCAATTGAGCATTCTGGAATCAATTTCATCAAATTTGTTATTTATTAGGGTTCCTATAGTTACGATTGGAGATTATACATCACTTTGGGAATCAATTTATGAGATTGGGAGGATTAATTTTGGATTTAATCGATTGGAAAGTTGGAATTGAATTTTGGAGTTCACGCACATGGAAATCTTTGTTCGTTGAATTGGTTTGATTGCGACTGTATTTCTTCAATTCCTCAAGTGTTTCATATTGAAATTACTTCCATTGCTTGGGTAATTAATCAATTTCAGATTTAATTGATGAATTTGGGAGTTTATTTTTTGGGGCTTCACTTCGGGCTTGTGCGATCAGTAAGAATTCTCAGCTCCTGTGTATATTTCGTTCATATCTCTTCATTGGTTCATTTGTAAGAATTACTTCATGCTGCCTGCTTGGGTTGAGATCATTTAATTTCAGTTGTTAGCTTGTAATTGTGCTGGTGCTTGATTCTCCAATAAACCATTGGTTGTAGTTGTGAGATTTAAGGTGGCTGCCATTTTGCTAATTGACAGTGGAGTCTCACGAATTACTTGAGATTAATCTGTCTGTTTCTTAATTGCTTTAATTTGAGTTGGTTGCTTATAATGGAGTTCTCACGAATTAATTGAACTTTGGGTAAAATCTTTTGATATAACGCAAAGCTCAGAGATGTCTAGAGCAAGAGTGAAAACTGTTGTTACGACTCTTGACTCGGAAAAAACTTAAGAAATAATTGGGTAAAATCTCTTGATATAACCCGCAGCTCGAAAATATTTGGAGCAAGAATGAAAACTGTTTTTACGACTCTTGGCCCGATATATATGTCTGAAGCAAGAGTAAAATATGTTGATATAACTCTGTAATCGAAATCAGACAAGAACTTTTGTTCGTCCTGGGCATTGAAATTAACAAGAGTAAAATCTATTGATATAACTCTTGATCAAAAATTTCTAAAGCGAGTTAAAAAGTAAAATATATTGATATAACTCTATGCTCGAAATTAACAAGAGTAAAATATATTAATATAACTCTTGTGATTAAAAATTAATGTGTAAAATCATTAGTTTGGTATAAACTCCACGATCAAAAGGCGAGTAAAACCATTTTTGGTATAAACTCCATGATTGAAAAAGATGAGTAAAACATTAATTTGGTGTAAACTCTTGATCGAAAATAATGAGTAAACCATGAAAATAATGAGCATAAACCGTCGATCGGTAAAGCTTGATCTACGAATTTCGATCTCCGATCAACGATCTCTAAAGGGATAAAACCATTAAGTTGGTAAAAAATCCGATGTTATGAGCATAAACCGTCGATCGGTAAAGCTTGATCTATGATTTTCGATCTCCGATCTTCGATCTCCAATCAACGATCTCCAAAAGGTTAAAACCAATAATTGGTATACAATCCAAATTATTAATTTTAGTAAAACCGTTAGTTCGGTATACACTCAACGATCTTTAAGGAGTACAAAACTAAAGCTTAGACCATTAAATTGGTATGGATTCTAAGATAAACAAGATAATTTGTATGAGATCGACAGTAGTCAATCGACCTTCGATACTACGAACTGATAAAACGGATGCTTTGGACGAGTAAAGTTTTTAAATGAACAGTCAACATCTACCTAGTTCTTTCAAAGAAAATGAAGACAAAGGAGAATTCAAAAGCAAACACTTTGTTAAGAATGAGAGAGTGAACAAATATTACTAAAAGGCAATCATTCTTGCTCGATCTCAAAAGATCGATTGGGATTCCTAAGTTCTATACAGATCTACGCTATTGCAACTATAAGGCTAAGTAGTCTTGGAGATCTTCTAAAAGTTGATCGAAATTTTGGGCTGTCAAGCCTCTCTTCTGCGCTTCCAATGTTCTGTTCGATCTCGGCATTATTCGGGACGACAAGATCTTGGTTCATTTCTGAGGTCGACATTTTGACTAAGAAGGGTCGATGAATTACACTGTTCGCAGAAATATCAAGTTATGGAATTTTTAACAACTCTGATCTCACTGCCGTTATAGTAATGGTAAATAAGGAATTACGGACTGACGCTATTAATATGGGTGAATGATAATGACGATTCAACCCTTGGCTTATAGGCGACGATTCATTTTCCCGTCTCGTAAAATTGCAACTCCAGCCCTTGAAGAAGTTATGGAACAATAAGGAGCTACTAGCATATAGCATATTTACTTCAACAATTTGTATATCTTAACGGATATGTACTCTTTTTTCCTTGGTCGATTTTTATCCCAATGGGTTTTTTCGAGCAAGATTTTTAACGAGGCATGTCCGATATACAACGGGAAGCATGTCAAAGGCTTATTTTAACTTCTCCGAGCTACAACTGCACTTACGCTCGAGAAGTGGGGGGGGGGGGGGGTACTGATGAGGGATATTTCGTACAGCTCCAAATCAGAATTATTCCCTCTGCTCGAGTTCGATCTTATTTGGTCAAGATCGATCCCGATCACTTCGAGGCTTTTATCGATCAAGATCAAGACAATCATTTCAGATCCGGAAAGATTGTAAGAAGTATTACCGATCTACACATTCGATCACAACTGCCAGATCAACTCTTGGGCCGCACCCAGCATTGGGCATTGGGCCTTAGGGCTCTATCATGGAGACACATGAAACTTTATAAATACTAGTACTTTTATTAATGTAAGGGACCTTCTTTGGAGATAGGCTTTTCTACACACCACAGCTCGGACTAGCTAGGTCGACAGGCTCTTCTTGTATTACATATTTGTATACGGCATCCAATAGCATGGGATCAGACCCTCTTTTGTACAATTCTAGATCGATATTACCAATAAATCAGTATTTACCCCCTTATCATATTATTGTATTTGCCTTACTTTCTTAAACTTATTGTCAACGAAATCTAGGCAAATCAAGATCTTTCTCGAGTTCCAGTCCTAACCTTAAACGGCTCCCTGCAACTGTTCACTGTGCACTCTGTTGTACGGATTTGTCAGTCGCATTAGATGCACCATGCTGATACGCGGCTTTTATATTAACTCTTTCAATCATTTGTCATTAATACCCTTCTCAGACAGCATTTATTACTCCAAGTGCATTTATTACTGTTGGAATGATTTCTGATCTCTTTCCACTCTGCTGATAGAATCAACTCTGCTGATGAACACTCTGCTAATTCAAACCTAACTTTATCTGATTTGATTCTGCTGATATCCACCAATCTGATTTCGTATTCAGCTTAAGATCACTAGTCTTCCAGGCCGAAATTCAATATTCTGATTTTACTTGTCTTCTCGATTGAACTTTTTCAGACGTTTGCTAAGCTTTCATTACTTAGCTGGTGACTTTTTGAAAATCATCAAAACCTCCCTTCACTTCTTCATCTTCATCCAACAAATTGGGTCGAAGTCGAAAGAATGGTGAATTGACACTGGTGCTACCCGACATGTATGCTTCAATAAAGGAAGTTTCTTCTCACTGGAAGAGGATGAAAGTTGAGAAAACTCTTACATGGAAATTTTGCAAAGTATCATAATATTACTCTCATCCCCCTTGGTGTGTTTAGGGGAATTTTCGATGAGATTTCAAATACTATAATGACATCCTTGTTTTAAGCTTTAAATTTTATGTTTTTTAATTAGTTTAAGTTTCAACTTACATATATACATAATTGTTAATTAATTTTTTAAATTAAATATTTGAATGATGTTTTCAAATGCTTGCACTTTTACACTGGAACTTCTTTCAAATCACTTAAATTAGTTGATAATATAAAATAGGTGATATTTGCATTTGGGTAAACACCATTAATGGTCCTCCTTATCATTAACTTTTTACAAAGTGGTCCCTCAAGTATTTTTTTTCCCATGTTAGTCCCCACTATGAATTATTTGTTTCACTTTGGTCATTTTCATGTGGTCCAAAGTAAACTAAAGTGCCAAAATAATTTTATGAGGGACTAAAGTGTAACACTAAAAGTAAAAGACCCCTTGTAAATGATCAAAATGAAATAAATAATTCATAGTGGGGACTAACATGGAAAAAAAAACATAAGAGGGACCACTCTATAAAAAATTAATGATAAGGAGGACCATTAGTGGTGTTTACCCGTGAATAAATTTTATTTTCCTGAATATGTTTCATTAAGTTGCGATAAAAATTGTGTAAATAAACACAAACATGTATAGGTTTTTTTTTTGTGAAGAGTTAGGTGGTAGGTGTAAGATGTGTATGACTTTATGTCTAATCATGTTTGTTATGTGAGATAAATTGTGTAAGAGATAGGTT
The DNA here is from genome assembly GCA_030819805.1 of Penstemon newberryi var. newberryi. NCBI lineage: Eukaryota > Viridiplantae > Streptophyta > Magnoliopsida > Lamiales > Plantaginaceae > Penstemon > Penstemon newberryi. The sequence goes on along the minus strand of JAUALY010000006.1, from coordinate 31,309,557 downwards.
ACTTTTATAATCAATATTAAACCTTGAAGTGTGTATATATAAACTAAAGATTGATAAATAAACTTTAAAAGTACAGTTCTTCAGAGAAAATAAAGTTTGCTATAAGTATATTTAATTAATTATTTTACAAGAAATTATAGTATAAATATTTAAGATTGAAATTTTAATGCGGGTTATTGACAAAAGAAAAAAGAGAAAACTTTACGAATCTGTTTGGCATTTGGGAAAGTGGTGGAGGTTTGTGAAATATCTTCGATGTGCGTAATGTTGTTTGTTTAGGTTTTGTTGAGTGATTTGAGAAATAAAATATGTGTAGGTGTTTGAAGGGTTTAGGTTGTAGGTGTAACTGTGTAAGATATGTAATACTTTATGTCAAATCATGTTTATGTGTGATATAAGTTGTTGGTCCCAAGTGGTCAGATGAGGTCTAGAAGGGGGGTTGAATAGACCTCTGTACCTTTTAAAAAAATTCTCTAACTTCCTTTCAGCAGAGTAAGTTGATCTAACTTATGAGACTACTTAGTTGATTTTGCACTTAGCTTATTCAGCATAAGTTGACCACTCGTCTGATTTATTTATCTGTTAAGATAAATTCAGAGTTTCAAAACTTGTATGCAGCGGATTTTAACAAGTATGTTTTTCAAACAAGTTTATCTTTAAAGGTTTTATCCGTGTTTTATAAATTTCTCTTTAAAAGCCTTATCTTTAAAAAATGTTTGTTTGCTTATGTTATGCAAGTATGAAAGCAAGTAATCAAACACATGAATTTTTATAGTGGTTATATGGACAAGAAGTCTTTTAGTCCACTCTTCTAAATCACGCAGATTTAGGTTCTAATAGAAACACTAAGTATCCAGTACACTCTACTTGTGCTTTTACAACAAATGAATAAGCCACAAGTTCACTATAGGAAATCACAAAGAAGACATATACTCTGAATATCACTCACATAGATGAATATCTACTTCTCACAACACTCAAAGTTTACAGAAATCACTAAGATTTATAAGTATGATCTTTTTCCTCAACTTGCTTCATCAATAGATGACTCGGCTGATAGTATTCTGTTCTTGAGTTTTTTAGACTTAGAAAAATTTGATCGTTGAAAGCTCTCAGTTGTTGTGTTGTCTTTGACTCTTGAATGTAGAACTATTTATATACTCGCGGTTTGAATTATGCCCATTGAAGTGAGATCTTCCTCGAGCTTTGGTCCTTAACCTTAAACGGCTCCCTGCAACTATTCACTGTACAGTCTGTTGTACGGATCTGTCAGTCGCATTTAATGCACCTTGCTGATACGAAGTTTTCTTTCAATCATTGTCATTAATATCCTTCTATTACAGCATTTATTACGACAAGTGCATTTATTACCGTTGGAATGACTTTTTGATCTCATCCACTCTGTTGATCGAATCTACTCTGCTGATTCAAATCGAACTCATCTGATTTGACTCTGCTGAAATCTACCAGTCTGATTCCGAACTCCAGCATCAGATTAGTAGTCTTCTGGACCAAAATCCAATCTTCTGATTTTACTTGTCTTTTCGATTGAACTTTTCAGAGGTTAGCTAAGATTCCATTACTTAGCTGGTGACTTTTGGAAATCATCAAAACCTCCCTTCACTTCTTCACTTTCATTCAACATAAGTTGGGTAAAAGATAGGTTATTTTATGTCAAATCAAAGTAGAGTTGATGTAGAATTTTTTTAGAGATAAAAAAATTGTTGTTTGTCTGACTTTGGGAGAGTGGTTTGGAAAAATTGAGATATGATATATTTATTTCAGAAAATAGAAAATGTGATTGTTTTGTTTTTTCCCAAACTCGAAATAATTTTCAGAAAGGCCAAACGTTATACTTGTAATTTCATTTTTTAGTAAATAAAAAAAAATCTTTTGTAGATATAATAGTTAACTCATGATTTCGATGTAATTGATATGTAACAATTTGGATAAAATTTTGACATCTTATTTACTAAAAGAATATGACTAAAACGAAGGTAAAATCGTCATTCATCTAATGAGGAGAGTATTTCATGATTTCACTAAACTTCAGGAGATGTGAAGGTAATTATCGCTACTTTGTACTTTTTCACATTTGTATTCAATAAGAAATTATGTAGTGCAATCGATATACCACGTTATCACGTATATGTGGTGTAGTTCATCAATGCATTTGTGACATGTGAAGTGATAATACACATCACCCTATGTTCTGGCAATGTGAACACATTTTTTAAAATTCTATTTTTTTAAAATATGATCTAAAGCATGGGGTGAGGTTGATTTTTTTTTTTTTATTTTCCAAGAGTTTAATCCCTTTCGAGACGAGCTGGGCACAATAAGTGGATACCTCTTCCAATGGGAATTCGAACCTGAGTCCGATACTTTGTAGTGACTAGTCCATTCCGCTAGACCAATCACCTGTTGGTGGGGTGAGGTTGATTAACACTACACATATCACAAGTGTGATTATAAACTACACTATGTACATTAATAATGTGGTGCAACGATTTCACTAAATAACCTCTTGTATCGAAGGATGGACAATTGATTTTCTTCCTATAAATAAATCATTTGTTGTAGAAAAAAAATTTTAAACTAAAAATAAAACATTTGGTTCTCCCTATAAACACAAACCATTTGGTTAATGAGGAAAGTCAAATAAATCCAAACACAAATGGCGATAGGAAACCCTAACACAAATGGCGAAAAAATGAAACCCTTAAAACATATTCCTTTTGATCTCATCAGCGACAATATTCTACCAAGAATTCCGGTGAAATCCCTCGTCCGATTCACATCCGTGTGTAAAGAATGGGAAACCCTCATCAAATCTCCCGAATTCATTGCAACCCATTTCAAGCTCAATAACCGACCCGAATCCGAAGGTCAGTATCCCCTAATTCTCTACGATAAATCATGTTATACTCTTGAGAATCAAATACCCTTTTACTATGACGAACTCGGTTCGATGTCGGGTTGTTCCCTGAACGATGATTACCCGGCCGAATATTGCAATGGTTTGATTTTACTTGAGGTACTTAAGGAGAACTATGGTGAAAGCGAAATTGAATATTTGTTGTGGAACCCTTCTATTAGAAAATCTCTAACTATAGAGAGTTTACGTAGGGAATCTGGATACGATGTTCGGGGACTTGGGTTTCATGAATCATCTAATGACTATAGAGTAGTCAAAATTAAGTATACTCATGTGAAGAAGAAAGTCTCTTCTCAAGTGAAAATATATAGTTTGAAAACAAATTCATGGCGCAATGTTGATTCTAATCCGGATGGACTTATGGGTTTTAGGGGAGGGGTTTTCCTTAATGGGTCTGTTCATTGGTTGGCCACCAGGGCGTCCGGTTATGGAGCGTACATAGGTTGCGCTCCCAATGAATATGAAATTGAATCTATCTTATCTTTTGATTTTGAAAAGGAATGTTTTGGAGAGATGAAATTGCCTGAAGATTTTGCTGAAGGGAGTGATAGTCATGCTGGATTGGTAGCGTTTAAAGAATTTCAGGGATCATTAGCTGCCGTGTTTATTGACTATGATGTTGAAAAGTGTTTTGTATGGGTCATGGGTGAGTATGGAGTTACGGATTCTTGGAATAAAAAGATGACCATTAGGATTCCGAAGAATTGTGGCTCTCCGTCAGGATTCACGAAGAATGGGATGTTAGTATGTGAGAAGTATAAACAAGAGGTAAATTGGCGTACAAAGAAGATTAGCAAAAAAGTTTCCGGTTTTATTTTCTTGGATAGTGAAAAGTTTGAGGAACATGTAAATTGTGATGATGACAACATGGAAATTGAATATTGTAATGATGACAACTCGGAAGATGATTTTTTTGTGGGAGAAGAAGATGATTTTTTTGTGGAAGAAGCTCATGCTATGGTTATTGATTACATGGAGAGCTTGGCCTTACTTAAGTAAAGATTCAGTGTATGTAATGAAGGTATGTAATTGCTTTTCAAATTTCGAGGATTCTTTTTTAACATAATGAATTTGTGGAAAACAGACCAGTTAGTATATTCGGTCTTGACGCAAGAGATTTTTTTTGTCCAACCAAATGCATGCTCTGCCATGTCTATTTGGAGTTGATTTAATGAAATTTTAATTTAAGTTCATTCCCAATTCTCACATTTATAATTTGAATTTCATTAAATTTTCCCACATTTGCTATCACTCTGCCTGTTTCTTAATGTTAATGCTTTGTTGCCTTTCTACAAATATGTCAAGAAGATGGCCGTACATGCAGTAAATGATGCAGTGTCTCCTCAAATTCGTCATTATTCTTGTCCTGCATTGCCCGTATATCATATATTTATATGTTTGCTTGTATGTAAATGTAGTTGAACTTCTCTAAAATTTTCTACAATATTAATTTCAGAGCTGAAGAAAAAGAAGTCTAGAAGCCAGATTGTGGAACTATGACATCGCACCTGTCATCCAATGGAAGATTATCCGATAACTTGATTGTGCGTTAATGTGTTTGCCGGCCTATTTGTTCTGATTCTATCAAAACCAGCTGAATTTATGTTTTACTTTAGAGTTTAGACTTCCATTTTGTAACTATATATCGTTGTCGGTCATGTATAGTTATGAGATGAAATCCTTCCAAATTGCTAAGAGGATGCCTAGAATTATTATTTATTTTGTTTCATTTTCCTAATTGAAGACTCTACCTTTTCTAACATATTTGGATGTTCTTAAAAATAAAATTGAAACAATTTTGGGATTTTTTCGACCCAATTACGAAAATGAGCCTCACTCGTGAACCGACAGTTCCCCAATTTAAACAGCACACACACTCCCCCAAATTTAGCCTGGGATATGAAACACCCCGGCTAAATATAGACTCTGGGTGGGATTAGGTGTTGACAAAAAAGCCTCTCAGATAAATAAAGGGATAGCAATAAAATGAAGTGCATCTTTTCCATTTGAAAAAATTACTATTAAATTTTAGAAAGATTGTAATACACGAGGGAGTCTTGTGTAATAAAATTCATGAGCTAATAGCAAATTACCCTAATTGGTATTCTTAAAAGTCAGTTCATCCTTTGTCATAAATAAAAGGGCGAAATAATTCCCTATATTTTTGTTTAAAAAAAAAAACCACTATTTCCGCCTATTTTGGTTACAATATCGATCGTATAGGATAAAGTGTGCATTAGCATACTCAGTAGAATTATACAGCGCATATACAATACCTCTATAATAAAGAAGGTAAAAATATCATTATATTATATATTATAGGGGGAGAACTTGCATATTTTCATGTCAATGAGAGATAAATTGTTCATTACATATATGGATCAAAATTTCGTTTCGTGTGTATGTTTCGGTCAGTCAAATATAGGAAATTTATAGATACTTTTTGAAAATGTTTCGGAAACACTAAGGAAAAATTGTAAAAAAAAATACTAAATTAAGAAAAATAAGAGTTACAGACAAATAAATAGTTTCAGAATTACATCTTATTTCTGATTCGTTTGATTCAAAAACTGAAACTTTCGATGTTTACGACGGAAAAATAGAAATTTTAATCATAATTAGACATATCACATGTCCGAAAATTTATACATGTTACAATATATGTTAGTTTTTTAAAATAAAAATTAGGGTTCGTTTCACTTACCACCAAACTTTCACTTTGCCCCATTTTACAATCAATATATTCACTTATTCCCTTTTCTATCAAAAAATATTCACTTATCCCCCTAACTAACTTTTTTCTGCTAAAATAACCGTTTGTCTACGACTCTATTCCCGTTTTCTGGACTCAGAAATTCTAGTAAAAGCTAACCATGCACGATGCACCACGATCTACAATTATAATTGTTGTTAATGTTATTATTACTAATATTATTGTTACTTATTATTTTCTACACAACTAAGGACCTGCAGCTGCTTAAAATTAAAAGAGAAATACTCAAACTATCCCTAAGTTAGTGAAATTACAATGACCACCTTTCATGTTTGAAAAAATATGCAAACTAGCCCTGAGATATTTGATTCATTCCAATTATCCCCTTTACGGCGTTAATTTTTGACAGAACATGCCGACGTCATCAAAACACTTTTCAAGGGAAAAAATGAGTGAAATTGATGAATATATTGTGAAATTGGTATAATTTGAGTGAAATCGATGGAAAAAATGGATGAAATCGATTCGTCTTCCTTGAGGTTTGTGTTCTCTTAGATTTTACCCAAATATTTATGGAATTCAATTTTTTTTTTATGAAATTAATGATGTAAGAGGGAGATTGTAACGAGTTAAATTTCTCATGATAGTTTAAGTAACTTCTCAAATATGAAGGATGGTTAGTATAATTATAGGAAAATGTCAATAGGACAGCCTTTTTTCTACAGCCCACTCTATTTAATTGGCTGGAGAAAGTTAGGATAGTGGAAATAGTATGGAAAACTGACTTGACCGATTTTAGTGTGTTTATTGCAATTTTCACCCCCAAAAATCTTAAATTCTTATTTAACCGGTTTCAAAGTGTCTATTGCAATTTTTACCCCCACAAAACTTAATAATAAAGTTGAGTTCACTTATATTTGACACGATTGTTAAAGTTACAACACCAACTAGCATATGGTCTTTATTTGACTAAGTCCATCATTTGTTTTATTTAGCTTATTGTTAAAATAAATGTTAAAAGTTAATTTCCTGTTTATTAGGAGTTTGTTAAGGACCTGTTAGTGGATAAATAATTAGCAGAAAAAAAGGGAATGTAATTTTTTTACGTTGACTATGCATGCCTACATAAGGCAGCTCCTTTTTTTTTTTTTTTTTATCTATCAAGTGAATTAACCCCAGCAGTTTTTACTTCATATTTTTTGTGCTATCTTTCATTAAGTGCATCCATTATTATTCAAAAATCTGGCATCAGAGCCAGGTTTTTGTGGACTTCATATTTGGAGAGCATTTTCTGTTGTCAAGATGGGTGATCTTCAAGTCATTGGCGGAATTAAAAAGCTCAACAACAACAACTACAATGTCTGGTCTACATGTATGATGTCTTACATGCAAGGTCAAGACTTGTGGGAGGTTGTAAACGGAAGTGAAGTTACACAACCAGCGGTTGAGGATGCGAGTGGCACTCTGCGAAAATGGAAGATAAAAGCGGGTAAAGCGATGTTTGCTTTGAAGACAACAATCGAAGAAGAAGTGCTAGAGTACATTCGGGATGCCAAAACTCCCAAAGATGCTTGGGATACGTTCGCCAAGCTGTTCTCAAAGAAGAATGACACGAGACTCCAACTACTAGAAAGCGAGTTATTGTCAGTAGCACAACACGACATGACGGTCGCTCAGTACTTTCACAAGGTGAAATCCTTATGCCTAGAAATTTCTCAGTTGGATCCGGAAGCTCCAATTGCTGAAACCAGGATGAAGAGGATAATCATCCATGGTTTGAGACCAGAATTTAGAGGCTTTGTTGCTGCATTACAGGGATGGCAAAATCAGCCATCACTTATCGAATTCGAGAATTTGCTTGCTGGTCAAGAAGCATTGGCTAAGCAAATGGGTGGAGTTTTGCTAAAAGGTGAAAAGGAAGCTCTCTACGCCAATAAAAACAGAGGAAACTTCAAGCAACATGTTGCTGGTGAGTTTAAAAAGAATGACAATAGGGCAAAGAGTCATATCGGTGAAGGAAACGATCGTTCAAGGGGAGTTTCGAGGAATCAGGGCAGCGGCAAAAATTTTGAAGGGAAGTGCTACACTTGCGGGAAGAAGGGTCACATGGCGAAAGTTTGTCGATCAAAGAAAAATTCGATCGAGAGTAATGTTGCCGCTTCCAAAAACGAAGATGAATGGGATGTTGAAGCATTATTTGTTGCAGAAGAGGAGAAGTTAGCTTTTGTAGCAGCAACACCTGAACAACTTGATTATGAAAAGGATTGGATCATTGACTCGGGATGCTCAAATCATATGACGGGTGACAAAGATAAGTTGCAAAAAATTTCAGCGTACAAAGGGAGCCGAGTGGTGGTGACAACCAACAACTCAAAGTTACCGATAGCTCACATTGGTAATACGGTAGTTTCTCCTCATTATAGTGCTAATGAGATGCTGCTCCAAAATGTCTATCACGTCCCGGGCGTGAAGAAAAACCTTCTTTCAGTTGCACAATGAACATCTTCAGGCCATTTTGTTCTATTTGTTCCTCAAGATGTGAAGGTGTATCGCAACCTTGAGATTAGAGAAGAGCCGCTGATGAAGGAACAGAGATTAGAGTCCCTTTATGTGTTGTCTGCAGAGACTGCATATGTAGACAAAACAAGGAAGAACGAGACAACGGACTTATGGCACATGCATTTGAGTCACGTTGCTATTCCAAGCTAAATGTGATGATAAAAAAGTCGATGCTAAAGGGACTCCCTGACTTTGAAGTAAGAACCGATACAATTTGTGCAGGGTGTTAATACGGGAAAGCACATCATTGCCATATGAAGAGTCCAAATTTAAAGCAAAGGAACCATTAGAGTTAATTCACTCGGATGTTTTTGGACCTATTAAGCAAGTTTCCATCGGTGGGATGAAGTATATGGTAACTTTTATCGATGACTTTTCAAGATATGTGGGTTTATTTTTTGAAGGAAAAATCTGAGACTTTCTCAAAGTTCAAAGAATTCAGAGAGATCGCTGAATCTGAAATTGGTAAGAAAATTCTCTGCCTACGCACTGATAACGGGGGAGAGTATATTTCAGCGAAGTTTTCTGATTTTCTTCGAGAGTGCCGAGTACGCCATCAATTCACATGCTCCTACACTCCGCAGCAAAACGGTATAGCAGAAAGAAAGAATAGACATTTGGCAGAAATTTTTCGAAGCATGCTTCATGCAAAGAATGTTCAGGGACGATTTTGGGCAGAAGCAATGAAAACTGCAGGTTTTGTGATCAATAGGCTTCCTCAACAAAGGTTAAGTTTTTTTTCACCCTTTGAAAAATTATGGAACATGAAACCTACGGTTGGTTACTTTCGAGTTTTTGGGTGTGTTTGCTATGTGTTTGTACCTAATCATTTACGTAGCAAGATTGAAAAGAAAGTTGTTAGGTGTATAATTGTTGGATATGACAGTCAAAGAAAAGGGTGGAAATGTTGTGATCCTACAACAGGGAAGTGCTACATTTCACGAAATGTGGTGTTTGATGAAACATCTTCATGGTGGTCCTCTGAAAAAGAAATACTACCAGTTCAGACGTTATTAAAGATGATGTGCGTTCTGTTCAAATTCAATTGAGTTCAAGTAAAGCTGAAAATGTAGATGATGATGGTTATGTTGAAGAAGACATAGCTCAAAGTCCTTGGCAATCTGGTGTGTATGAACGACCAAGCGAAGAAGGTCAATCTAGTCAAGAAGAAACACCAATTTCACTTAGAAGATCAACAAGAACTAGAAAGCCCAATCCCAAATATGCCAACGCTGCCATAGTAGAAGAAGTAGATGCAAAAGAACCGGAGACATTTGAGGAAGCATCTCAGAATTTGGAGTGGAGTAAAGCTATGGAGGAGGAAATTGCTGCATTAGAACGCAATCAAACTTGGGAACTCGTGCCAAAGCCAAGAGATGTGAACTCCATTTCTTGCAAATAGGTTTATAAGATAAAGCTTCGCACAGATGGATCAATTGAGAGGTACAAGGCTCGTTTGGTAGCTCGAGGGTTCTCTCAACAATACGGACTGGACTATGATGAGACGTTTAGTCCAGTTGCAAAGCTTACAACTGTACGAGTTTTACTTGCACTTGCAGCGAACAAAGATTGGAATTTGTGGCAAATGGATGTGAAAAATGCATTCTTGCAAGGTGAGTTAGATCGGGAAATTTACATGAATCAACCTATGGGTTTTCAAAGTCAAGATCATCCTGAATATGTGTGTAAGCTAAGAAAGGCGCTTTATGGATTAAAGCAAGCACCGAGGGCTTGGTATGGTAAGATTGCTGAATTTTTAACTCATAGTGGTTATTCTGTGACACCAGCAGATTCTAGTTTGTTTGTGAAAACTAATGAAGGGAAACTAGCTGTTGTGCTAGTGTATGTGGATGATTTATTATTACAGGAGATTTTGAAGAAGAAGTTCTCCGAACAAAGGAGAATTTGTCAGTTCGTTTTTAAATGAAAGAACTTGGACAACTCAAGCACTTTCTTGGTTTAGAGGTTGATCATACTCGAGAAGGTATATTTCTCCATCAGCAGAAATATGCTAGAGATTTGCTGATTAAGTTTGGAATGCTTAATTGCAAGCCAATTTCGACGCCTATTGAGCCAAATGCCAAACTATGTGCTCTTGAAGGGAAAGATTTGGAATATGCAACAATGTATCGACAATTGGTGGGTAGTCTGATTTACTTAACTATAACCAGACCCGATATTTCTTATGTAGTTGGTGTGATGAGTCGGTTCATGCAAAATCCAAAAAAGCCTCATTTGGAAGCAGTTCGACAAATTTTGAAGTACGTGAAGAGTACAATTAACTATGGCATCTTGTATAAGAAAGGTGAAGATTGCAAGTTAGTGGGTTATTATGATGCTGATTATGCAGGTGATCGCGATACTCAACGCTCAACTACAGGGTATGTTTTTATGCTTGGATCGGGAGCAATATCTTGGTGCAGCAAAAGGCAGCCAACGGTGTCTTTGTCAACAACGAAATCTGAGTATCGAGTTGCAGCAATGGCAGCTCAAGACAGCACTTGGCTTATGCAATTGATGAAGAACTTACATCAGTCAATAGATTATGCAATTCCTATGTACTGTGATAATCAGTCCGCAATACAGTTGGCAGAAAATCCAGTTTTTCATGCAAGAACTAAACATGTGGAAGTGCACTATCACTTCATTAGAGAGAAAGTTCTTCAAGAGGAAATTAACTTGAAGCACATTGACACAGAGGAACAAGTTGCAGATTTGTTCACAAAAGGCTTGAGTGGCAACAAGTTTGGAAGTTTATGTCGTCAACTCGGGTGATAGAAATAACAAAAGCTGGTGTTGAAGGGGAGTGTTAAAGTTACAACACCAACTAGCATATGGTCTTTATTTGACTAAGTCCATCGTTTGTTTTCTTTAGCTTATTGTTAAAATAAATGTTAAAGTTATTTTCTGTTTATTAGGAGTTTGTTAGGGACCCGTTAGTGGATAAATCAGTAGCAGAAAAATAGGGAATGTAGTTTGTTTACGTTGACTATGTATGCCTACATAAGGCAGCTCCTTCTTTTTTTATCTATCAAGTGAATTATCCAGAGCAGTTTTTACTTCATATTTTTTGTGCTATCTTTCATTAAGTGCATCCATTATTATTCAACAACGATGACAACTCATGTAAGCTCGATTTATTTAAAATTTATGTTAAGTCCAACAACAATCTCAAATTCAATAAAAAATTAAATTAAACTTGAAAATATATTGCTCAAATATACTCGATCGGTTTACACCTTCAATGTAATATAAAATTTTGTATCAAGAAGTACTATTACATATGAAGTATCTAAACAAATTAACAACTTAACATTGATTTCTTCTAACTAAAACATAATACCTCTTGATTATGTATAAGCAAAAATCTACAAGAATTTAAAATGTAATTATATATAATAAAAAATAAAAAATAAACTATAATACCTCTTGATTATGATGTTCAAAGGACAAAGATAAGTTAATGATGAAGATGACGTTCTGTAATTTGACAAAACTACTACAATGAATCAGGATTTTAGAGAGATTATATGTATGGGGACTTGTTAATAATTAATAAATATTTTAGTATCAATTTTATTAATTACCAAAAGTAGTTGAACTGGTTAAAATTCACATACTCCTTTAATATAGGCTTGGACTGTTATACAGCCTACTATTATTATGGTTGTAAGACTAGTCTATCCACATTTATACTAAACCGTTCAAAGGTAAAACGTATGCACAATTAATCATGTCTTCTTTTGTCTTGCCTTTTTGTAGATTGGGCCTAACCTATCCTCCTCTTTTCTCTTAGGACTTTATGGGCCAGATCTTGTGCTAGTGCTATAGCGCTATCATATATAGATCATTTCATATTAAAGATTTTACGCCAATCAAATACATATTTAATTTTTTTTTTCATATTGGGGGTAATTTCTCTTTTAAATGAGAAATTATATTAATATCTCCTGAATTCTATTTCAATTTATACATTGGAATAGTACTATTATTTGGAAACTCTACCGTGCTTTGTGTGTATAATGTGATACTGAAATTCCAAACTAGCGATAATCAAGATTTAATTCGTTAATATTTCAGGTTTGAAGACCATAGCTCTCAAGTCTTGTATAATGTAATACCGAAATTCTAAAGTGGCCTCTCCTATTGTATCGTATTACGAATCATATCGTTATGAGGATTTAAAATTTGAGATTTTTGAAGAAATTGAAGAAAATCAAATAAGTGAAGGTTAGGGTCTGCTCGTTACTTAATAATGCAGAAAAAGGACAAATGATTATAATAAATTTTCCCTAAAATCTAGTATTTTTCTAAATATAAAATAGAGTGTATTGATCCAACCCGATTCAGGGGTATGACCTGATCAGAATTTGTATTATATGTGTATAGTAAAAATAAAAAATCAATCAAAATCATATCTTAAATTATCAAAACTCGTTAGCCATTATTTTATTGATATTTATCATTGTAATATTCCAAAGTTAATCAACACAAATCATATTTCAAAAGTCTAGCGACAAAAAAATGAATCAAATCAAAACCGAATTAAATCAAAATCGATTCGTAGTAAGCCTAATTAAGTTTTCTTTTGTGTGTATAGTATAACGACAGTTCTGTTCTTTTCAAGCTATAATTAGAATCATGTCCTTATCAACAACCCTAAATTCTTAGGTACCCTACTTAGAAAGGGTTGCCTAGAAATTATTGAGTGGAGTTATCTATTTAGCTGGCTTTGTGGGATCCCATAAGGAAAAACATTGAGTTGAGAAGTGATTTGCATTTAATAAAATTTGGATCATTTCCAAATCAAATCGACTAATGCCAATCTAGACTCACCCCTATCTATGAGTCATTTCGGGGGAGAAAAGTGTGTGGCACATATAGGAATCCCACCATAGAAATTAAATTTAAATCCCATCAAATAGTAGTTTTCCAAATACACAAGAAATTCATTGTCGGTTTGGAACTTGATTTTGCAATCCATTATTTCTTGTCAAACCTTATCGTTTTTAATGGAATCATGCATGTGTTTTAATTCTAGGAATGAGATAGTCTGAATCGGTTGCTCGATTCTGCAATTCAAGGCGTCTGAAAGGAACTAATCCTCACAGTGTAGCGAAACGTGAATAGTGTCTTGAAAGATAGTAGTTGGATTCTGATTAAGTAAAACGAATAATCATGATATGGTGCCCACACCAAGTCTTGAAGAAACTAGTATCATGGATCAAATTCTCGTTTCAAGTATATGTTTCGGTTAGCTAAATATTGAGAATTTTTCGAGAATTTTTTGGAAACACTACGAAAAATTGTACATAAAGTTACTAAATTAAGAAAATAAAAGAACCTCAAGCAAATAAATAGTTTCGGAATACACCTCATTTTCATTTCGATTGATTTAAAAATAGAAAAATTTCGATGTTTTCGACGAAAACGACGAAAACTTTAACCATGACTAGTATATATATGTGGAATTAGACAAGTATCTAAATTTCTTTGACAAGACTTAAACCCAATATAAGGATATATTCTTATCAACCCAACTTTTATTAATTGGCAAGGCATATTGTATTGATAAATCTGAAGTTTGTAGCCTAAAAGCACATGGCAGTGTCAATATTTATAATTATACAAAAAATTAACATGCATTATACTGATAGCATTAATGGTTATGCACAAGGTAACCTAGCTAGTTTAATTCATTGAACTTTTGCCCTTAATTAAGAAATAGATTTAAATTATTTTTTTTCTTTTTTGGAATAATCTAGTAAATTTAGTGCGAGGTTGTAAAACAGTAACACTCAGGTTATTGGATTATGTGTAGTTTTATTATTTTAGAAAACACCACAAGTGGTAACTTCGTTAATAATTAATATCATCTATTACAAATTCGATAATAAATCTCAGAAATTCATAAATAATCTGAAAGGAGCATATTAGTTATGGAGTTATTTTCCCGAAATCGATCCAACATCAAATGTTCCAAACTCCATACACATTTACGTACAACGGGTAATATATTTGAAATTTAGAAATTATACATAATTTTAACTTATAGAACACATACAAAATTATAAAAAAAAGTTACGCAACCAAAATAAATATTGTAGCTTAATTCGTACAACCATTATACGATAAAATATTATTAAAGACTAGCTCAGGCGACAAGTAAATTTCGATATATTACAATAGGTCGAATTTACTTCGTTCAATTGTACATTATTTGTCACATTATAAATTAGTACACTGGAAATGAATCTTGGTAAATTTGCAATCATCTTTTGGCATACTATAATTTATGGTTTAAACATGGATATGAATGGGTGAATATCCATAGATCTAAACTTATGTTCCAATTAATTCTAAATTTGCAAAACAAGCATGCAATGTTAAACCAAAGTTGATTTCGACAAAACTTCTACATTATTTACGATAAAACTTACCAAACTGATTTTCTATCACATATTAGTGTCACACATTTGTGTCTCATCAATACGTGATTGACATATGTCCCTCTCTGAAAATTAATTGTGTATAAGATAATATCATAATTAAAGACTTCAAAACTGATGCTATTTAAATAAGGAAATGACTACTAATTAACATTGAAAAAGAGAGAATTATGAAAGAAATTTTATATGTATGGTAGAAGTTGTGGTTCTTTCTCCTTCATTCATCTTCTCGAAAATATATGCCTCAATTATGTTCCTATATGCATGCTTCAATGTTTATCAAAATAAATATTTTAATTAAAAGATTTGTATGTGCTGCTATGGGGTTGAGTAGGATTGACTAGTTGCGTTCGGTGCTCGACTATTCAATTTAGAATTGTTGTCATGACTCATACTGAGAATTGGGGAGATATGGGAAAGTAGTAAATTAGACTCTTGACATAACAATCTCAGTAAAAGGCAAGAAAAAAAATATAAAAATTAAATCAAACTATTCTAGTTTATGTTTGAGTTTGAACTTAAAAGTCCTTTTAATTCGATTTTTATATATATTAAATTAAATTTGAGTAATTATCTTTTGAAAGCTTTTGAAGTTCAATTTTAGGTCGATTGAAAAGCTAATTTGGGTGAAAAGATGTGTAGATCAGATCTACTTGATCTCGAATTATGTTTCGCGCGACTCCATTATAATGCATTCGTGCTAGGTTAGTTAAAGGTTTTGATGATCTTAAATAACCATTAATGACGTTTTAGCCTTTTGAAATACATAGAAAAGGCATTTATGAAAACTCTTAGAAAAAATGCATATGCAAATCAAAGCCAAAGGATGACGAAAATTATCAATCAATGACAATCCGGTTGAGATTTTAAGAAGAAAGGTGAAGAAGCCATGACACTACTAGAAAAAGCAGAAATTTCAACAGAAAATTTTCAACGGATTTAAATCAGTTGAAATATTTAATAAAATTTCAACAGAAAAAAATTCCATCGAAAAATTTCAACAGAAAAAATATCTGTCGAAAATATTTTCGACCGACCTAAATTCCGTCGAAATTATTTGTCGAAAAAAATAAAAAAAAAATGAATTAATACAAATTTCGACGGAAAATAAATCCGTCGAAATTTGTTAACTTTTGCGACAGAAATTTTCTGTTGAAAATTCAAAAATTTTCGACAGATTACAAAATCTGTTGAAAATTTTCAAAATTTCAACCGAAATTTTCTGTTGAAATTGAAATTGTATGTATAGCCATTCTTTCCTTTCTTTTCCATTATCTTCCCCCCACCTTAAATCTTTCTCTCTCCCCGCGCCTCTCTCCCTCTCCCGTGCCTCTCTCTCTGACGTATTCTCTCCCTCCGACGCCGTCGTCTCCAGCTCAACCTCCGTCCTCGTCTCCGGCTCCAGATCTTCACGGCTCCGTCGGCTATGGCTCCAGATCTCCACGGCTCCGTCGGTTCCAGCTCCGGCAAGTACGCGGCTCCGGCTACAGATCCGCCACGCACGCCTCCGTTTCAGCTCCGCCACGCACGACTCCCTTTCCAGCTCCGCCACGCACGACTCCCGCTCCAGATCCAGATCTGTCCCGCCTCCGCCTCCGCCTCCACCTCCACCTCCGCCTCCAGCTCCATCCACGCCTCCGACGCCGCATTTTGGGTCAAGAAATTACAATTCTAGGAGGTATGAATTGAGGACTGATTTTGATAATATATGTACGTAAATTTGTTTTTACAAAGTCAAGTTGGGTATTTGCTGATAATGACATATATGCACTGTGAATATAGATAAAAATAGAATAGTAGGCATCTTTTATTGTTAGTTATATATTTTGTGATTATATTTTTTGGTCTAGCAAAAGTAGAATTTGTATGCTTGTAGAAATTATGCAATAACCGTAGACCACTAAAGGTGAACCACTAGAAGTAGGGTAATTTTCTAGTTTAGTACTAATTTTTTTAGTTGGATCATCAATTAGTGCTTACGAGATTGCAAATGTTACCCATGTTCGATTTCTGGCTGTTTATTAGTTGGATCATCAATTAGCCCTTATGATAATATGAAGAATAAAGTTGACTTGATTTTTTGCTCTTCTTTGATATTTGAGTGTTAGTTGCTTGTGTAATTGTTTATTAGGCGGTTTTAGGAGGTTGAAAGCTGGAGTTATTGTGAAATGTAAAAAAACAGCTTGAGTTTTGCTAGTTTATATAAGTATTAGGTAAATGTTAATTTTGAAGGGTTTTGAGATTTGACTTTATTTTATTTTTGCAATCTAGCTTTGAGCTTATTATGTACATCAAATAATACCAATGAAGAGCAAAACCCAAATCCAAAAGGGAATAATATAGTTTTGGGTGTTTATAATCATTGTGAAGGATGTGGTAATCAAGTTCTGAAATCTCTACGTGGGTTTGAAGGTATTTAGGATTATTCATCATTGAATGTTGGAATCGGATGAAACAAACAATGTTGTAATAATAGTTTTGTTTGATCTTATTTGTGTTTTGATTATTAATTAATAGGTGTTGAAGAGATTGAAATTGATGAGAAAAATCATAAAGTGATTGTTAAGGGAAAAAATGTTGATCCTGTTAAAGTGGCTGAGAGATTAAGGAAGAAAAGTGGGAAACGTGTGGAATTGATTTCTCCTAAACCTAAGGAAGAAGAGAAGAAAGAGGACAAGAAACCTCAGGTTTAATTCATCCCTTTAATTTGATCATTAACTATTTTATTAATTGAAATAACTATTTTATTAATTTTATACACACATACACACGCACCGTGACATTGTTTTGTATATAATTTGTGATTTGAACAGCTTAAGGTGAATGAAGTTGTTTTGAAAAATCTATATACATTGTGAGGGGTGTGCAAAAGAGGTGAAAAATTGCATCCACAAGATGGAAGGTATTTTATTTCTATGTATCATTCATTCAATTTTGATTTCCTAGTTAGCTTCTTTGAATCTGTTGATTTACTTTGATGTCAAAAGTTTGAATTGGAAATTGTGAGAAATTACATTATATATTTCTGCTTTTCAATGATTTTTTATTTAATCAGTATATGATGGAAGAATTAGTAAAGTATTAGTTAGCTTGGTGTCTTCTTTGCCTATTGGGATAAGATGAAAATCAAATTAAACCTTTATGTAGTACTTATATTACTGTGAAATTGTTCTAAGTTGAATGTGAGCAAGAGTTTCCCTCTAAAAAGTTAACAAACACCCTTGTCATGTTATAGGCTGATCGATGTTGATAGAGCCCCAAATCTTTTTTCTTTATGAGACATCCCAAAATAAGTTTGATTTCTCAGTTTTGTCGATCGTTTTGTCTATGTATGGTTCTTGAATGTTAGTGGATAAAATACCAAATCATGTAAAACAGATTTCTTGAATCAAATGATTGAAAATGTTGAGTTTTATTTGTTGTTTATTTGCATTTTCCTTGTTATTTTTCTCTCTGAAATTCAAATACCTTACATAGCGTAACTATGGTCTCTAGCAACAATCGATAAATGAATGTTAATAAGTTGTTGAAATTCTGCAGGAGTGCGAATTGTGGATATTGATATGGTGAGTTAAGCTTTTTTTATCACTCTTGGGACTTTTTCCTTGAGCATAGTTTAGATTTAGTACTAATATGATTTATTATTTCTGCAGCCCAATATTAAGTTAATTAAAAAGCGGATTGAAGATTTGATAACGCGGGACTACTTGGAACAAGATGAAAAGAACCTCAACATGTTCAAGTATTTAGCTTGACTCAGATTGTGGATTTTAGTTGTTTGGATTAATGTAACGGTTGGAAATTAACTTGAATGTAGTATTGGTTTGTTGTGTAGTATGATCGTATTCTAATTTTGGGATTTTAGTTGTTTGGATTAATGTAACTGTTTAATTTGAATGAATTTGATATTTTGGGAATTTTTTATTTCAGTGAATGTTCTATATTTAATAATTTTCGTTATTTTGGATTGTGTGGAAAATCGAAATTAGTGTGAACATATATGGAAAATAAAAAAAATAAAAAAATCAAAATTTCAACAAAAAAAAAAACAGTCGAAATTATTGAAAATTTCGACAGGAAAATATCTGTCGAAATTTTGAAATTTCGACAGAAAAATTTCTGTTGAAATTTTAAAATTTCAACAGATTTTTGTCTGTCGAAATTTCAAAATTTCAACAGAAAAAATCTGTCGAAATTTTGAAATTTCAACAGAAACTTTTCTGTCGAAATTTCAAAATTTCAACGGAAAAAATTCTGTCGAAATATCTGTCGAAATATTTTCTGTCGAAAAATCTGTCGAAATTTCTGTCGAAAATTTTTCTGTCGAAATTTTCTGTCGAAATCTTGATTTCGACAAGCCTTTCTGTGACGGAATTTTTCTGTCGAAAATTCCGTCGAAATGATGAAATCTGTCGAATTTTTTTGTAAAATCTGTCGAAATTTCTGTTGAAATTTCATTTTATTCTAGTAGTGTGATTTCTGCCATAAAATGCAAAGATTATGTTTCCTTATTTTTTTTCTAGTCTTTCCATATTTATTCAACAATCATTTCTTTATTTAAATAACATAGATTTTCATATCCATTAAGTGTAATGTTCTGATTATAGAAAATTCATTCCGCAAAACTTATATTCCATTTTGCTTATTTGATTTTGATCTGAATCTAGCTTTTGGTATTTCCCACAACTAAGAAAATCACATAAAAATTCAATAGAACGTGCTTTTTGAAAAGTTATTCAAAAGTACCAATTAATTTAAAAACAAATTAATCATGAAACAGAGCCAAAATCTCCGCATATGGGCCACAAAAAGATTTTGATGTCGGCCAAAACTTTGGACAAAATGTCTTGCTAATAAAAACAATTTAAATGATATCAATCACATAATTCAATAACCGGACTTGATGATTATCCCTAAAAAAAATTGAGTATTGACTATTATATATTTATCACAATTAATAAATCGTTTGTGTGATATACAAACCACGGCTTGAAATAGTAGTGGAAATATCAACCACGACTCACAGTCGAGATATATGTTTCCACTATGGCTAATAGTTGTGGTGAATATTTCCACTATAATTAAAAGTCGTGGTGAATACATTCGTCCCTTCTCCACAAACCACGCATGGGAACTGTTGCAAAGCCATGATGGTTGGATTTTGGCAACAACTTAGAACTATTCGCTACTTTATTTTATGCATGATTGATACTTCTATTTCTTGTAGTGTTATTTATTCTGAAAGAAGATCAAATTATATTTTTCTAATTAAACAGTTCACTAATATAATTCGAATAAATATGTAGTTATTTTGTTTCAATTTAGTTATGCCCATATTGAAGGAAATCGTCAATTTTGTGAAAAGGTGACAAATTTAAGGATCGGTATGGAAGCACTTTGGTTGGGTTTGCTCTCACTTAAATCGAGTCAAATCTCATTATGTAAAGAGTTTAAAGATGTCTAGGTCCAAAATCAGTTTCAACACAAATTGAAACTTACAAAACTCTACTTGAGACCTATAAAATTATCGATTTGACATTTGTCATCTCTTTTTCACACATATAAAGTTATTGATTTTGGTCGTCAAGTTCGAATCTCTGTTAGGAGAGGTTCCCATATAATATATCTGATGCGCTTAGCTCGAAAGAGATTAAACCCTTAGGGAAACAAAAAAAAAAAATATAAAGTTATTGATTTGATATATACCACCTATTTTTCTCCTCCAAACCCCAAAATCATCTCAATCAAAATCACATTTCAAGTCTTCAAATTCCACTTATTTATAAATATTTTACTATATCAATATTACATTAAAACCATTTTCCAAATAGAGTTTCAAAGCCAAAAATATCTAAATTAATTTTTAAAATCAAACCGAGACGGAACTTAATCAAAATCCCCGTATTAAGCATAAGGTTTCAATCTTGGGTTCAAATCTCATAAAAAAATACGAACATTTTTTTTTTCATTTAATCTAACCTTTTTAGTTGAATATTAGTGATATTTTAATT
Source organism: Penstemon newberryi var. newberryi (assembly GCA_030819805.1). Classification (NCBI taxonomy): domain Eukaryota; kingdom Viridiplantae; phylum Streptophyta; class Magnoliopsida; order Lamiales; family Plantaginaceae; genus Penstemon; species Penstemon newberryi. Next base: position 31,288,887 of record JAUALY010000006.1, on the reverse strand, counting down.
TGCAAGTAATTATGGTTGTAGTCAAAGTCAAACACAAAAAAATTATGAGCTACATTTCCATCAGAATCACACATAACAGAGCACGTGCACCCACACAACATTTCACCACGTGGCCTAACCTCATTGGATGAGGCCCATATGCATTTTAACATCTGAGGAGACACAATGACCCACTATATGATATTGGGCCTATAGCTGGTTAATGAAGTGCACAAAGGCACAACACAATTCTTCCATGTTTGACTACACTATAGAACCTTCTTCTCTATTCATTAACATTTCATCGTTTTTCGATTAATTTTAAGGAAACATTTAACCATATTGTTCTTATTCTCAATGGTCCCTAAAGTTCTACTAGATATGGGCTAGATTTACTTGTTTGATCATCATGCATTCAATTAGCAATGATTCCACTAATTTTGTCTTCCATTTTGATCAAAATTAATAATTATATGATGCTCGATTTGATTCTTAACATTGGTAGATAGTTAGATATAATTTTACAATATATAGATAATTTTTTTTTCTTTTTGCTCTCGCCTTGCCCTCTCGTTCTAGATTTCAGTGTGAAAATACTTTTCATTTACTATATGTAACATGTGTACACATATAAATTGACTTAATGATAATTTACTCCTCTGTAATATTTATAATGTTTAATTTACCACTCTGTGATTTGAAAAATAGCAATTTAAAGAAAAATGTTCTCACCGCCTCCTTGATATTTTTATATGTGACAGTTTATCACCTGTATTATAATAAATGTGGCAATTTACCTCCCTATATTACAAAAATATTTTTCATGCACACTTTCGATTTCGGTAAGTGGTTACACTCTCCGGCTAAAGGAGGTAAATTGCTTCTTTAAAATTTTAATAATGGGACAAAATATTCTTTTTCAAATCACAAAAGGTTAAATTGAACATTATGCATTTCACGGGGTAAATTCACATTAGCTCCATATAAATTCATGCATTGCAATAGATATACATACACATATATATGGCATGTGTTCATCTAACATTTCCATGTTTTGGATAATTAATAACATCACGTAATTAAAACAAAATTAAACTTTGATTGAGGGTTCATTATGTCTGTTCTCCAAAGAACAAAATTAATAAAACTGCTATGTTATTATGGAACATACTGACCACATAGTATTATCTAATAGTAGTAATGTCACATATTATTGGTTCATAAATAAGTTAACTATATGGATCTTTTACTGTTCTTCTGTCCTATATATGTCTGTGGCAAATGCTGCCTCTAATTTGCACATTCATTGGTTCTACAAATTAAATATCAAGCACATGGCGGTCACCTTCCGACATGGGAATAAGGAAATTATGATGTGGTTAATTTCCTAGGTAATTTAAGTCATTTTCAAATATACTATAATAAGTATAACATATACAATTAGTTTTAATTTGATGTAAACAAAATAAATTAATTTAATTTAGGTATGACAACATTTGTTTGGTCCGAACAGGTGTTATCCGTTTGGTTCAAATTATGTACCGAACGGATACATACCGATTCATTTAAATGGCGCGCGGATTCCATTAGGATCAACGGGGTCGTCTCAGGATCTTATTCGGATCACCTGCGGATCTATCATATATGTTGGGTTTGAATATGTCTCAGTTTAAACTCCAAGTTTCAGTCAAATCGAAATTTATAAAACCCTACTTGAGACCTATAAAATCATTGATTTGACATATGTCGTCTATATTTTACACATAAAGTTATTGATTTAATATCTACCACCTATTTTTCTCCTTCAAAACTCAACAACCAAACTTCAATCCAAATCATATCTTAAAATTTCAAAACACAATAACAACTATTATTTACTAATATTTTACTATATCAATATTTCATTGAGACCATTACTCAATTCGAGTTTTAAGTATTTCGTCAAAATTTTCAAACCATTTTTTGAGACCAAACCGAAACGAAACCAAGTCAAACTACTTTTATAATATTAATTGCTCCAAGTATTTCGGCTTAGTCTATATTATTGATTGAACGTGTTTCTGATTAGCTGTATAAGAGTGCATTAGACCTCTAAATCTTCTACAGTTGGATGCACTTGAACTGTAGAATTAGAATATCGACTTCGATGAATATATCTGAATTGGACCGCAATTCGAAATTTTCTAAATTTGGTACAAAAATTAAAAATATTAATTAGTTTGATCATCAAATTCAATGAGCATAAGGAATCATTACTTCACCAAACAAACATGCAAGTTCATGCCAGAACCTAGGTAACTAAAACGCGGAGCGGGTGCGGGAGCGGGAGCGGGAGCGGGAGCGGGAGCGCGAGAACGTGATATATTAAAATTTTAGAATATGAGAGCGCCTATAGAGCGTCTATTAAAATAATTATTAATAATATAAAATAATTAATTTACGGTATTAAAATAAGAAATATATAATAAAGAGATAAGTTAGAGCTACATTTTTAAAAGAATTAAGAGCAAAATGTATGTCATTCAACTAATAAGTATAGTTTATTTTCATTTTCTCAGCAATTTTCATCAATAAAATTCAAGAACTAAACAACGCCTAAAATTTTAGATCTTTGTGAAAAACATGAATTGCAGGGTTAAGAAAGATTTGCATTTATGCCGATAAAAAATACACATGTTGTTAGTTGGTGGGTGCATGTGAGGGTAGGGGTGATAAGGAGAGAAAAAAATATAATCAAGAAATACTTAGGTATACATATATTATTGAAATTACATATTTACCTTCGATAATAAACGAGTACAATTATAGCTTCATATTTGGCAATTTGTTAGAAGACAGGTTGAGAGAGGTTGAAATGTTGGTTTGGTGGGTTGCACCACCCACCGTCATTGTTCGATAAGGCATTGTTTGGAGGGCAGAAATTGGTAGCCGTGACCACAATTGAATTTTGGAGGCACCACTTATAGTCATCCACACATTTAAGTTCAAAGCAAGCTCTACAACTTTGCCAATTGTTAAAAAATATTGTACTCAATGATGATATGTTTGTATCATACCCTTCACTATATAAATTACCATATCCACAACTACAAGCCCCACCTTAATCCAAATCCTACAATAAAAAATACTACAAATTAGAGTTAATAATTTGGTTAGATAAGAGATGAAAAAAATAAAATAAATGAATTACTTATATATTTATATCCTTGAAAATAGTGACTGAAACGATATTAGCAGTGTCAAAGCATTACTTTATGAGAATGTGATTTTAAAATAATAATCTCATTTTAAAAAATAAAATTTAGTTAAGTGACATACCAAAACAAAAAATCAAGAAGATAAAAATTGAAGGACGAAGGAAGTATTATTTTTGTTAATTTACATATTCATTAGAAAATAAACCCATAAGTTTACAAAATAAAGCTACAAATATTATTTGTGTTACAATTATTTGTAAATTACAAAATAAACCTGTAAACTTTACAAAATAAAGTTACAAGCATTATTTGTCTTTTTTTTTTTTTGTGGTTGTAAATTGTAATGCTTCCAAGTTACAAGTATTTGTAAGTTACAAAATAAACCAATAAACTTTACAAAATCTATGTAAAAATGTCACTTTTTGTCAAAATTCGTGAATTTAAATTGTCTAGTGCATGTTCTTTGTAAGGAAGATACACGCTCTATCAAAATTAAAACAACGCTCTATATATAATAAATTTGCGCTCCAAAAATTATGAATTCGCGCTCTCACTTTCAATAATTCGCGCTTTTTTTGCGAATTTTGCAAATGCGCTCCAATTCGCGAATTCGGAGCGCGTCGACACCCCTAGTGCGCGAATTTAGTTACCTAGGCCAGAACCATTAATTTGATGTAGTATTGCATGTACTACCATATTACAAAAAAAAAAAAAAAAAAGTAGTGAAATATATGATTATATATTTATTTTATTACTATTTTGGATTCATATGCACATGGTGACTTATAAAAAGACAATTGATGAAATCTAAAATGTTGACCTTTGAGAATTGGTTATTCATCGCTCTATTTTGTCCTTTTGTGGATTGTAAGGCGGATAGAATCTTTTATCTCATATTCATCTTCCGTTATATTTCGATTTACAAATATAAAATTATTAATAAGTAGTGAAATTACAAATATTTCGATTTACAAATATAAATTTATTAATAATTTTATGTAGGCGATGAATGAATATTTGTGACATCAAAATATAACAAAAATATTAAATAAAAAAATATCATGTATAATATGAAGATATATATTGCATTGGGATAAATATTTGTTTCCAACCAATTTGCATGCAGTTTTATAATTATTTAAATGCGTGTGAAATTCTGTATAGTTTGGCGTATGGCTTAGGAGTGGAGCTCTAATAATTGCGGGCCATGTGCAACAGCTTCTCCTTGCATTGATTAAAGAAAACGGAGAATCGAATAAATTACGTTCTTCGGAAATTTTTATTTCGGGCTCAATTTATATATGATAGATTATTCTTTTGAAAATATAAAGTTATCATGTCAGATTCAATTTGGTAGCAAATGTATAGGGCTGCAATGGGTTTGATTTGTGTCGGATCAGACTAGATTCCGATCCAATTTTATTTATGTTGGGTCGAGTTCGGATTTTGCTTGGGTCTCAATTTCTTAAGTCCAATGAATATTGGTCGGATATCGGATGTTTTACGGATCCAATAAACTCGTCACGTTCAAAATTTAAATCATTATTTTTTTCCAAAAATAAGTTTGTTAACTTTACGATTTTATTTAATTAAGATTACATGTTCAAACTTTCTTAATTAATATGCATAAAAATAAAATTATGAATGAATTATTAACTACTATTTTCTTAAACCGATGGTAAAATATTATCAGTGTTACTTATTTTAATAAAATATTATGTATATATGTAACTTTTTAATTTTTTGTTGGATCCGGATCTTTAATGGATTATCGACCTAGATCCATATTCGCTCCATGTATTTCGGATTACAAATCTTTATAATCGAATCATTGAGTATTTCGGATTACAAATCTTTATAATCGAATCATTGAATCTTTAATCAGATTAAAATTCTAATAAATTGGGTTGAATTCAGTTTGAATTCGGATCGAAATCCAACTTATTGACATACCTAAAATGTACTATACCTATTTTATTTTTCTCAGATGGTGAATACATCGTTTATATTAATCAATATATTGAATATATTACAATGGTAACAAAGTACAAAGATATACAAATAATAAATGCTAATATTAAACTAGATAAAATACTTACTGTTATTGTCTAACAATCTGTGTACTTAAATATTTCATAAAAATATTTTTAACATAAATCTCAGCATAAAATAAATTTTGATGATCTAACATAAAACCTAGTAAGAAATACTTACTTGTTTCGAAACCAAAGAACACTTCAATCAATACGTGAAAAACTAAGAAATTAGACTGAGGCTTGTCGAAATAAATTTCCTTAAGACAATATTTTCGGGGCTGCCACGGTGCATACAGTTTGATTCCCGGTAGTCTCCCAATATACAACAGTCTGTTATTCATTATTTACACATATAATGAACTCACGGCGAACTTGAACAAACAGAAATTTCGAACTAAATTGTGATGAAAGTAAGAGAAAGAGAGAGTAGTAATTTTCCTTTTTGGTTACTATTAATTGATTCAGAACTGGTCAGATTTTGTTTCATATTTATAGACACAAAAGTGCCTCTTGAGAAGGGACACAATGTTTCGGTCCAAAGGGTACCTCTTCGGACCGAATAGACACATCTCTTACTCTTATTTATTTCATTCACACATGAAACCCCAACAATCCCCCACATGAATGAAATTGTTCTTCGAGTTCCTTCACATGAGACATATCATGTCGAAATTTCTTTAGGAATAGTATCGCATTGGGATTGGTGAAATATTTCATCTTGAACCTTCCCTAGTTAAAGCTTATCGGATTTACTTAGCCAATCGGTGAAATATTTCATCTTGAACCGTCGGCTGTTTGTGTAAACCAAGACAATAAACTTAACACAGTACTAAACCGATTTATTTCAAGTTCTCGGTTGTGTTCGTTTTGGCCCTGAACATTCTTGGTTATGCGAGAGCTTTCGAGAATTCCAGCCTATAAAGAAATTCTCAACGAGCCGACCCAGCTCATACTAACATAGGTGACCGCATCTATCAAGAGTATCCTACCATACTCCACTTGTTCTTGACAAGGTATATACGTCCTTAAAAGCGTTTGCTTAACCTTATAAACACGGTAGGCTTGCACTTATTGCATCATAAGAATCGGATAGAGTTATACTCTTAAGTGCTTTCTTTTAAGTTAGCCAAGACTGGTTGTCCTATTGAACTTGGTCCGTGGGATCTCCAGTCGCCAGGTTAGGTTTCCGTACAAGGTAACTTAGTCTAATTTAGGCTTCAAGCCCATTCCTCTCGATGCACATTATACTCTCTAGATAAACCTTTAATATCTGGAATTAGGGTTATCTTTTAACTTCACAAAGTCCATTCTACTTGAGATTAGATGTCTCTCGGTATCGTATCGACGATGAATATATCATGACTTTACCATTATACATAGAGTTTGTTGAACTATGTGTATCACCGCTTAATTATATCGCATTTTACGTATGGTTGGCACAATTTTCAGTCATATTAGAATATCTTCCATGAATTTTGTGAAGCCAATCAAATTCTTCACTAGCTTTATCCAATGCTATGTACTCTTATTTCATAGTGGATTGAGCTGTATACGTTTGTTTGGCAAGAAATAGATGTGCCTCCTAAATTGAATACATATCCGCTTATGAACTTCGATTCCTCTAAATCAGAAGTTTCATTTGCATTACCATATCCTTCATGGACCGTTGGATTGCACATACACATGTATTCTTTCAAGATTCAAGCATTCTTATTAATGCATCCCAACGAATCTTGCTAAGATTGCTCATGTATCTCCTTAGTTTATTAACTAAAGAGACAATGCAGGCCTCTTGCATTTTACGATATATGCGTGACATCTAATTTTATGAGCCTACTCAAATTGTGATACTCTATCACATTTGTTCTCGTGTAGCACACAAGATATGAATTAAATAAAATTATGAAATCCCTTAATTTCATAAGTATCACTCATCCACGTAATGTGCTTGAGATAATTTAATGTCATTGCACGACCACTTAATCATAATTCATTAAACCGAAGTTTTTCATATCATAGGTTAATATTTTCTCGGTGAATTTAATATTCTCAATATTAGTCTCAAATATTAACATATTATTTACGTATAAACAAACAGTGATACTCAATTATCCAATTTGTTTATATGGACACACTTGTCATATTTATTAATATGAAAATCAAAATTTATTGATGACACTATCACATTTTTCATGTCATTGTTTAGGAGCTTGTTAAGGGTCAACAACAAAATAAAAGTTTCGCAAACTATGTTTTCTTTTCATTTAACAACAAGACCCCCTGGTTACTCCTCGTAAATATTATCATTTAATTCACCATTAAGGAAGACAATTTTAACGTTTATTTGATAAAACCTCATACTGTATATAGCTATTAGAGCTATTAACATTCAAATGAATGTCATCATAATCGCTAGTGAATATGAGTCAAAGAAGTAAAAATGTTTTCTTTTAATAAGGCACCTTGACTACTCGTCTAGCCTAGCTTTTATTGATTGACTTATCAAAAATTTTAAACTATTTAACTTAAAAACCCGTCTACGGTTCACTCCTTGAGGTCTACCAATTTTATTATTGTAACTCGTTGTCAATCGTCTCTTTCCAATACATGATATTAGAACTTGACTTGAGGCTCATCCTCTAACATTTAGGTTAGAATATTTGGATCGAAGACCTTAGAGCTTTTAGCTCATTTATCTCTTCAGCTCGTCAACAAACTCATATTGATTTAAGAGATTGACCTCTTTAGTGATCGAATCATTTGTATATTCTCTCAGAATATAGTAGTTTATAATTAAAAATAATTATAAGCTTCACAAGGTTGACCCTCTAGATCAAAGTCAATGAAATATTTTCGCAAAATATTTTATGACATTTAAATAAATATTCTAGTCTAAAATGATTAGACTATTAAGTTTATTCTCGCAAAATAAATAATTTATAATTAACTCTAATTATAAACCGTAGAAAAGTTTATGTAAGTAATATAATGAATAATATTACTTTATCAAACCTTAATATTAGTGAATCAAAGAAAGATCAATTTATAAGAAATAATTTTCAAATTATTCTTATATTTTCAATTAATGTTACATCGCGTGACTCAGTTCATATGATTATATTTATTTCAGATTAAACACCAAAAATCTGAAGTGCTACTATTTATCGCATAAGCTAGTAGCAATTAATATTGTAAGTCATTTTCTTTTTCGGTGATGAACCCGAAATCTGACCCAAGTACACCCACATTTTAAGGTATATGGTTTTTCTTCCTTTCCATAACTCATATGGAATGATATTTGATTTTCTTGTGTGAAACTCGATTTAATATGCAGTTAGGCATCTAAAGAGTTTTCCCCCACAAGTTATTCAGTAAACCTGAATTAGTAGAATAATATTACCCGCACCATCTTAGGTTTGACTATTCCGTTTAGCTACATACTCAATTAAATAGAGTTGAGCTAGGTGAATTATTTTGACGAATTATTCCCAATTTAACGCACTCCTATGTAAATGAATATATCGTATTCACCCCCACAATTCGAATATAAGAGTTTTTCATTTTTCTTATTCCATCATCCAAATTTGTATTTCACAAATATATTTCTTCGTATTTCGCAAATACATTTATTGCCTCGTATTTATAACTTAATAAATAGCGCAATAATGTCTATGTGATTAAATGCATTCTCAAACTCCACAAGTTAGTAATGATTTCAAAATCACACAGTTAATTTAAACTAGTTCAAATGCTTTGAACTCTTACACATTTGTTTCACAAACAAATAATTTATAATTATTTCTCATAAATAAATTATAATTATTTCACAAATAAATTATAAATATTACCTATATTTCCTCAATAAAATATTGATATTTATTTTGTGAATAAATTATAAATATTACCAATTTTTTCTCAATAAAATATTAATATCATAGCAAATTATAATTATTTCACAAATGAATATTTACTTTTGCAAATAAATTTTCAATATTTTCTCAATAAAATATTGATATACATTATAATTATTTCGCTAATAAATTATAATTATGTTTACAAATAAATTTATCAATATTTTCTCAAATAAATTATTAATATTTTCTCAAATAAAATATTGAATTTATACTAAACACTAATTAGTCTTTTATCTCCACATAAAAGTTATTAGTATACGCTTCTAATAAATCTCACATATTATTAGTTTACGCTTTTAATATATCTCACATATACATAAGTCGGCATTTAAATATTTACAAACGTTTAATGTACTCTCGTTTGCTTAGAGATAAAAATAATTAATTGATAGAATTCACATTTCATAGGTCACAATTGCTATAGAGTAATCAGTGGCAGTTGTAAAATTCAAGTCCCAAATAGGACTGGATTATGGCATAAATGCACTGACACCCAAATTGAAGTAGCACACACCTATTCAACTCCTTTTTGTCATTTCTCCAATTAATTACTTCTCCAGTGCCATTAATTAAATTTTAATTTCTCTCAGAAATTTAGATTGTCCTCGTGACATTCACATTAACAGACTTATCCGCAAAGTCTTTCAATTATTAAATTAAATAGGAGTAAATAAATTAACCACTTTATTTAAGGAGATTTTCTTATCAGAAACACTCTCGAATAAAAATGAACTTTTTCGTAATAGAAAACACATTTCCGTAATTTCACTTATTCTCAAGCAAAAGGCATAATTTGATCGCACAACAAATGACGCCTTTTCAAATGAATTATTTCCATCCGCCCACACAATTCCACACTTTGGTTTAAATTGATCACACCATTTTGCGGAATCTTCAATAATCATCAACTGTGAGTGCTTATTTCCTCACGTGATGTATATTATATATATATATATATATATATATATATATATAATATAGTGTTTCCACTGATTAGAGCATATCTTCGTAAGAGTTTGAAACCTTTCGGCTTCAGTACCCCGCTAATTTCAGAGCTTAGAAATATTTAATTCAAACTCCAAAGGTAGTCACATTTTCATGATACACATACAAACGCACTTGTTCATGAAGAGTCACAACTCATCATGATTATTGTAGTTAAAAAAAAAAAAAAAAAATCGACAATTATTTCATCAAATGTACCATAATTAACAGAAATGAGGATGAGAAAACATAGCTTTTCATTCTAACTCAAACGTTTCTACAAACGAGTATTACCTTTTCTTCGTAGTGGAATGTTAATGGTGTTCTGAAATATTTCTCACTCTATTTTAATTCCACAAATCCAACCTCGAACGTGACATGTCTTATTAGTAACTTAAAGATTTTCTTCTCAAAGATTTAATTACTAATTAGACAGATTCAGTTTCATCTCTTAAGCCATCAAAATGGTCATGACAACCAAAATATTACTTTCTCCACTTGCTCTCATATGAAGAATGTAGATAATCATGTCGATGCTGACTCACAGATGTGTTAAACTTAAGGAAGAATTTCATGATTTTAAGAATCAGTAATTCAGTACAGTTACCGTAAAAGGACAAAAACATTTGTTTTATTTCCTACACACTTCACTGTATGGCATAATATTCTATTTTCGAAATAAGAAAATTACTTTCTAAGTATCAAAATTCATACAGAAATCAATTATCATGTTATTAGGAAGCCAAATAATTTTGTAATCTTCTTTGCTCCAGAAAGTTGACTACCGCACAGTGGGTTCGAAAATATAGTTAAGATCATCCCTATTTTCCTTAACTATTAAATTTGTTGATTCGTTTGGATTATCAACACATATAGCGTAAATAGTCATACCAACACAAATTAATTAAACGAGTTATTTGTCTTAAGATTGTTGTTGTCTAAAAATCTGTGTACTTAAATATTTCATAAAAATATTTGTTGGTTGGTATTGGAGAAGGTTTTGAAGATGACAAAAATGCCAGAATGGTTTTGAAGATTAAAAGGTTAAAAGAGTTGTCATCAACTAAGAACTGAAGAGCTTAGTGAAATCTATCTCACGGTCTGGAAGCTATGTGACCGAATCAGCAGAGTGGGATATCAGATCAGTGAAGATCAGATTGGTTATCATCAGCCGAGTTCAGATAGATGTGTTCATTCTTGAATCAGCAGAGTAGCCATCAGCGAAGTGGTCATCAGTAGAGTGATCATCAGCAGAGTACTCCCATCAGTGAAGTGAAGTCGGTTAGTAAGCTTCCCAATGGTAACAAGCTGAGTGCATTAAATGCGACTGGACATAAAGTAGATATTCGTACATCAGAGTGTACAGTGACTAGTCTGCAAAAGCTGCCGTCAGAAAAGAAGACCGTTGCTCAGGATTAAAGTGTAATTTCGCCTATCTTCAACGGGCAGAAATTCAAATCCGAGAGTATAAATAGACCAAGGACTAAAGATTGAAGAGAGACTTGCATAATTCAAGATCACATCCTTAGAGCAAGATCCATCAGTTGAGTCGTCTGAACATAAGCAAAGTCATCTGTTGACAGAGCAAATTGTTGAAGAACAAAGATCAAACGTTGTCTGTCTAAGTGACTTTCAACTGAGAATAGAAGGAGTGTATATCCGGATATCTTTGTGAAGTAATATAACTTCTTAGTGTAGGTTTTCTGAGTGATCTCTTATACTGAAAAGAGCTTTGTGAGGAGTGTAGATCCGTCTAAGTGAGTGATCTAGCTTCAGAGAGTAGGATTTCTTTGTGACTTCTTACTACGAACTTGTGGCTTTTCATTTGTTGAATTGTGCAAGCATAGTATATTGTAACCTTTGTGATTATAGTATAACCCAAGATCTAAGTGACTTGGAAGAGTGGACTAAAGGATTTACATCCATATAACCACTATAAAAATTCCTTGTGTTTGATTACTTGCTTTTTAACTTGCATATTTTCATAAGTAAACAAACGTTTAAATGATAAAGCTTTTAAATTGAGGAATTTACAAACTGGGGTAAAACTTTGAAAGATAAACCTGTTTGAAAAATATACTTGATAAAATCCGCTGCATACAAGTTTTGAAACTCTGATTTGATTTGAAACAGATAAGTAAAATTAGACTAGTGGTCAACCTTACTGAAACAGCTAAGTGCAAAATTAGCAGAGTAGTCTCACGAGTAAGATCAGTTTAGTATGCTGATTTGAAAAGTTGGAGAAAGGTTTTTAAAGTTTAGAGGTCTATTCACCATCCCCCCCCCCCCCCCCCCCCCCCTCCTCCTCTAGACCTCATTAGACCACTTTGGGACCAACAAGTGGTATCAGAGTAGATTGGTTCACCTGATCAAACGAACTTGATCCTTGGTGTGTTTTTCAAATTTTTCAAAAAGAGCATATTTTGAAAAATCAAAACTTTTTGAAAAATGGAGTGCATAATCCATGTTCCTCACATTGGCCATATGGACTTTGAAAATTGGAAAATCAGAATGGAGATCCTTCTTGCTGCTTACAATGATGACATGTTTACATGTATCACTAAAGGACCATTCAGATTTCAGAAGACTGTGAAGGTTGCTGACCAGCCTGATCAGATTGTTGACAAAGAGCTGGATGAGCTGACACCCAAAGAAGTCAAGTTAGTCAATCTTGACAAAAAGGCTAAGTTCATCATGTTCAAAGTTGTGGACGAAGACAGATTCCAGAAGATCAATTATTTGCAAACAGCAAAAGAGATGTGGGATAAAGTCTGTGAGCTAAGCGAAGGAAACGACGCTATCAAAGAACATAAGCTCAGTGTGGCTCTTGCGGAGTTTGAAAATTTCAAAATGAAGTCTGGTGAAACGATTGATCAAATGGATACCAGATTTACCAAAACTCTAAACGAAGTTCTAAGGCTTGTGTTTTCAGACAAGGAGATCACCATGAAGGTTCTCGCGGCTCTTCCACCTAAATTCAACATGAAGGTGACGGCCATGGAAGAATCAAGGGATTTAGAGAAGATTTTCTCTTTCCGAACTGTTCTCATCTCTCAAAGCGTATGAGTATAAGATGCCAAGAATGGGATTAGATGTGTCAACCAGTTCAGACCCTACTGCTGCACTTATCGCGTCAGACAAGTCCAGAAAATCAGCAGACAAGGTAAAACAGAAGACTCTGCTGAATTCAGAAAAAGCATACACTGCTGACAACGTTACCCTTCTTCTGAATGATTTCGAGAAGTTTTATAAAAAGAAAATGAAATTAAAATATAAAAATGCTACTTCATCTTCTTCTGATCATTTTCAGGAAAACAGGGATTCCTCAAAAGCAAAACTTAGAGACAGCTATGAAAAGGAGTATGGACTCTTGATTAAAGATCATCCACACTCATCATCTGAGAAGTTTGCTGAAAAGGAAAAACGTGCCAAAAAGGAGCGTAAGCTTAGAAAGGGCAAAGCAAAGTTAGCTGATGCAGCAAAGCTAATAAACTCATGCACATCTTATTCAGACAACCAGTCGTCTGATAAAGAATTCGAAGAAGTACCTGAAACTCTATGCTTAACCGCCATAGAATCTGATGATTCTGAAACTGAGGTAACTTCTACTAAAATGCACTATTTGAATCCGTTGAATAAATGCTAAACTACAAAATTCAAATATTGTTGGTGCATTTGCCAAGCTTAATGAAGAGATGACTCTGCTGAAAAGAGCGAATCGGATCACTGAAACTTCAGGTTGAAAAACCTCAAGAATCAGCTGACTACAAAAAGCTTGAGCATGAGAATGAAACTCTAAAAGCTGAGTATGCAATTCGTATAGAAAATATAAATGAACTTGAAAGAAGTAATTGCATCATTCCCTATGAACTTAAAAGAAATCAGAGACTTGAAAGAAGAAGTCTACTGATGCTCAAAAGGTTAGGAAACCTAGTAAGCTACCTAAGACTGAACAGACTATTAAATCTCATCAGCCGAGTAAGCTGAAAAAGGTTGCTGATAGGTGTAAAACTAAAAATGTTAAGTCTGCTAAATCTAAGGAGAGTTATTAAATAACTCAGGTAAGAAATTGAGGCAAAAATGAAATAATTGGCAAGAATTTGAATCACATTATGATAAATGCTATTATGACATGCACTATGCTTATCCATATTATCATGTTGATCATGTTCACTGTGCTGATTGACATCCTCATTATATAATGCATGCTTATCACTTAATTCATGCATCTTACCTTGCTTATGAGCACTATTTTAATCATGAGCACTGTTTCATGATGAAACCAAAGTCACTAGATCATCACATGTTAAAAGTTATGCTAACCCGGCTGGACCCAATGAACAATAATCTGTTTTATAGGTGAAGCACATGTGAGATGACAAAGATGAGTTGACTGCCCTTGCAAATTTCAACAAGTTCAACAAGTGATCTTACCAGCAAGTGTGTACCAACAAATGGTATCAACAAGCAGCTTATATCAAATTGTTACAAACCATCAAGTGATATCAGACAAGTAAATGATATCAGTCAAGTGGTGTCAGACAATTGGTAAAAATCAACAAGTGGTAGATGCTACATTTGGAGATTTCAAGGAAGACAAAAATTGTAGGAAAGATGAAGCTTACCCAGAACAACAAGTGCCATCAAGTGGTATTTGAGACCATCAGAAACCAACAAGTGTTATTAGTCAACCATGTGACATTAGTCCTTCAGCTCTCAAGAGTTGAAATTGGGTTTGTTGATATTGGATTCATAAGTTGAGCGGGAACATATCAGAAGACTACCTCAAAACAGCTTACTGGAATTCAACGGCTGAGTGTTTGTTAAGACTGACTCTCATCAGACTACCTGACTACAGACTCTTGAACTCAAGGGGGAACGTGTACGACTAGCGGTACTCCTGAATAAAGATGAAGTTTTCAATAAGTCAAAATGAAGCTATCAGAAGACTGCTTCTCATCAGCCGACTAGAACTCAACAGCCAAGTAACATTTAAGAATGTACTACACCAAGTAGTATCAGACTACAAGTGGTATCACCTCAACAAGTGGTATCAGCTGACTAATCTGATATCAACAAGTGGTATCAATTCTTGATGTAAGGGGGTACAATTATTCTAGCTGGAGTGATAAACAGCAAAGAAGACTACCTCGAACAGCTAAGCATTCACCTACTTGTCTTCAGCATACTAAGTTTGCAATTTTATAAAGAGAAAAAAGGAAGAAAGAAATGCAACTAAGTATTGGTGTTGATGACAAAAAGGGGGAAGATAAAGATGCAACTAAGAAACCTTTAAAGAAGAAAATCAAAAAGGGAAAAATAACCACCAGTTGGTATTTTTTAAAAGTTATATCAAATCAATTGCAACAAGTGGTTTACATCTTAGAGTATGAAGACTAAATCTAAAGACTTGGAAGACGTTCTTAGTTGAAGGTTTTGTCATCATCAAAAAGGGGAAAATTGTTGGTTGGTATTGGAGAAGGTTTTGAAGATGACAAAAAGGCCAGAATGGTTTTGAAGATTAAAAG
Organism: Penstemon newberryi var. newberryi; assembly: GCA_030819805.1. Lineage (NCBI taxonomy): Eukaryota > Viridiplantae > Streptophyta > Magnoliopsida > Lamiales > Plantaginaceae > Penstemon > Penstemon newberryi. Next base: position 31,273,249 of record JAUALY010000006.1, on the reverse strand, counting down.
GTTAAAAGAGTTGTCATCAACTAAGAACTGAAGAGCTTAGTGAAACCTATCTCACGGTCTGGAAGCTATGTGACCGAATCAGCAGAGTGGGATATCAGATCAGTGAATATCAGAATGGTTATCATCAATCGAGTCAAGATAGATGTGTTCATTCTTGAATCAGCAGAGTAGCCATCAGCGAAGTGGTCATCAGTAGAGTGATCATCAGCAGAGTACTCCCATCAGTGAAGTGAAGTCGGTTAGTAAGCTCCCCAACGGTAACAAGCTGAGTGCATTAAATGCGACTGGACATAAAGTAGATATCCGTACAGCAGAGTGTACAATGACCAGTCTGCAAAAGCTGCCGTCAGAAAAGAAGACCGTTGCTCAGGATTAAAGTGTAATTTCGCCTATCTTCAACGGCAGAAATTCAAATCCGAGAGTATAAATAGACCAAGGACTGAAGATTGAAGAGAGATTTGCATAATTCAAGATCACATCCTTAGAGCAAGATCCATTAGTTGAGTCGTCTGATCGTAAGCAAAGTCATCTGTTGACAGAGCAAATTGTTGAAGAACAAAGATCAAACGTTGTCTGTCTAAGTGACTTTCAACTGAGAATAGAAGGAGTGTATATCCGGATATCTTTGTGAAGTAATATAACTTCTTAGTGTAGGTTTTCTGAGTGATCTCCTATACTGAAAAGAGCTTTGTGAGGAGTGTAGATCCGTCTAAGTGAGTGATCTAGCTTCAGAGAGTAGGATTTCTTTGTGACTTCTTACTACGAACTTGTGGTTTTTCATTTGTTGAATTGCGCAAGCATAGTATACTGTAACCTTTGTGATTATAGTATAACCTAAGATCAAAGTGACTTGGAAGAGTGGACTAAAGGATTTACATCAATATAACCACTATAAAAATTCCTTGTGTTTGATTACTTGCTTTTTAACTTGCATATTTTCATGAGTAAACAAACGTTTAAAAGACAAAGCTTTTAAATTGAGGAATTTACAAATTGGGGTAAAACTTTGAAAGATAAACCTGTTTGAAAAATATACTTGATAAAATCCGCTGCATACAAGTTTTGAAACTCTGATTTGATTTGAAACAGATAAGTAAAATTAGACTAGTGGTCAACCTTGCTGAAACAGCTAAGTGCAAAATCAGCAGAGTAGTCTCACGAGTAAGATCAGCTTAGTCTGTTGATTTGAAAAGTTGGAGAAAAGTTTTTAAAGTTTAGAGGTCTACTCAACGCCCCCCCCCCCCCCCCCCCCCCCCTCTAGACCTCATTAGATCACTTTGGGACCAACAATATTTTTAACATAAATCTCAGCATAAAATAAATTTTGATGATCTAACATAAAACCTAGTAAGAAATACTTACTTGTTTCGAAACCAAAGAACACTTCAATCAATACGTGAAAAACTAGGAAATTAGACTGAGACTTGTCGAAACAAATTTCCTTAAGACAATATTTATGGGGCTGCCACGGTGCATACAATTTGATTCCCGGTAGTCTCCCAAGATACAACAGTCTGTTATTCATTATTTACACATATAATGAACCCACGGCGAACTTGAACAAACATAAATTTCGAACTAAATTGTGATGAAAGTAAGAGAAAGAGAGAGTAGTAATTTTCCTTTTTGGTTACTATTAATTGAATCAGAATTGTCCATATTCTGTTTCATATTTATAGACACAAAAGTGCCTCTTGAGAAGGGACACAATGTTTCGGTCCAAAGGGTACCACTTCGGACCAAATAGACACATCTCTTACTCTTATTTATTTAATTCACACATAAAACCCCAACATTTACATTCGTGGGAGTTAAACCCATGAACCTCATCCTTAACCAACAGGCTAAGACATCATCGGTATGTTAATATATTGATATTTTGAGTGTTAATATATTGATATTGTACGATCGAGCCCGACTTAAACTAAAATTTATTGTTCAATATATATCCACAGTAATAAAGTTTTGAGTATTTACAACCAATATTGTGCAAAATTAATTAACAGGTTTTGTTCAGTTCTATATAATGATGGGAAAATTGCATTATTAAATATTCTCTATACTTCCAAGAAAAATTAAAATTTTGATAGTTGACTATGCATATGTGATTCAGTATTTCATTTAAATAATTTTCACTAGCTTATTGAATTTTATTTTATTGAAAATATTAGGTGGGTGTTCTTTTATTTTTGTTAAATAACTAATTGATCTATGTTATTGAAATTAATTGAAATGGTATAAGCTATATGAGTAAGAAGAACTTGATTATCTAATTAAATCACAAAATAAAAAAGCTTTTAATTTTATTTTTGATATATATATATATATATATATATATATATATATATATATTAGTATTTCATTTTGTTAAATTTTGTAAAAGAATAACCAAAGAACCGCTAAAGTATTAAAAACATTACAATCAACTTTAAATTAAATGACCGAGGAACAATTTTCAGAGAATCGGTAAAGAAGATAAACACAAGGGCGATTGTTGTAATTTCCAGAACCACAAGAGTTTTTTGTAATTGGGATAAACTTTTAATTTGAGGGTCTTGAATAGATTATCCCAAATACAATTTTTTAAAATATAAATTAAAATTGCTGAATATCAAGTATTATAAAACAAGAAATGGACTTTTCTCGTCATTCTCTGTTTTTTACTCGTACGACGTACTTCCTCCCATTTTAATTGTCGTTTAGGTTTTTGCACAAGTATTAAGGAAATTGATAATTTGCCTAAATTTTAGGAAAAAGTTAAGAGTTATACATAAAATACTCATCTTCTCTCCGGGCACTTATTCTTTTTCCTTCAATTAATGATTTTTTATTCTATCTCCTTCAATTGGTTAAAGTAGAAGAGAGAGAGAAAAACAAGAAGTAAATAAGAGTAAAATTGGAAGATATGTAATTTAATGTTGTATTGGAATTCTAAAGCAATGTTGTATTGAAATCTCCTAAAGCGACAATTAATTTGGAACAAAAAAAAATCTCTAAAGCAACAATTAAAATGGAATGGAGATAGTAGTATTTTTATATATGCTAAATTCTGTGAGCAAAGATCCCCCATTATTTTGGGTAGGGTCCAGTAATAATATATCTTGATCTAAATCCATTATATTACAATAAATGAAGATTCTTATAGAGAAGATTAATAAAAGTACTGCTACAAAAATTGCCATCAATAATTGACCACCCACTAGTTGCAGAATTATTTGCCACCCAAAATTTGAGAGAAAATAAAATAATTTTTTTTTGTCCTCTTAGTATTATTTTATAAAACAATATAGTTCACATATTTTATCAAAATTAAACATTTTTTAGGGAAAAAAAGATTTTCATTCATCAACCAATTCACAACTCATAAGTTACAATAAGTTTAATAAAATCCGGTAAAACATCTAAAAAAAGTCTCCTTATAAAACAATATCGCTACTTCATGAGCCACTTTATTTCCTTCTCGGCGTACTTATCAAAATTAAACATTAGAAACACATTTAAAAACTTATCTCATTATCTAATTTAACTTGGAAACAAATATAAATACATTTTCTTTCACAACAACAATATAAATTGATTACAAATATTTCCTAGAAGTTTATATTTTTCTTTTATGTCCAAACCAAATTCTAATAATTTTTTTTTGCATGAAATGGTGAATACTTTATTACATTAAAAAAAACTTGTTACTAGTGAAGTAAAAAAGAAAGTAAATTAATAAAACTATTGGCACTATTTGGAAGGTTCTGGCCTGGTGTCACAAGTCTCTTGAAACTGAGTCAAAATTCTTCTAAATGGATGGCAAAACCAATAAAATCAACTCAAACTTATTCACAAACTCATATCCAAACTCTTGAAACTCAATAAATTATTGATTTGACATCCACCACTTACTTTTTTCCATAAACTGTACTAAAAAAATATTGATTTGGCACCTAACATCTAATTTGTTCCTTCAAACCTCAACATCCAAACTTAATTCAAATGGGGATTCAGTTTTTTTAAAATCACAAAACCCAACAATATCCAAACCTAACCAAAATGGAGTTTCATATGTTCCACCGAATCATCCAACTATTTTTTTGAACTAAAACGCGCGGAACCGAGTCAAAGCTGACCCACTGTTAAAACTAGTCAAACGTTCATTCTAAATTATTTTAGGCAATGTTTTTAAAATCAAAGCGAACCGGCTGGTCGAATCGATTCAACCGCGAACCAATAGCCTGTCAAGTCCGGATAGGCCCAAAAAATCAGTTGGCCGGTTTGAACAGTTGTTCTGATTTGTTTTCTTTCGATTTTTTTTAATGTTAATAATACTCTAAAAGTACTTGTAGAAGAAGGGATTTGAACATCTGGCCTCTCGAATAAAACATAACATCCTTACCATTTAAGCTACACCATTTTTATTGAATTTTAAGTATACAAATTTATAAATTATAGAAAACTTGAAACCAAATTTATTTATAAATTAGTTTACGATAATTAACTTCAAATTAACATTTTACATAATATCAATGAAAATTAATACTAATTTTAGTTTTATAACATAATTTTTATTAAAAGTTTTTCTATAAGATATTTCTTTCCAACTGTATTTTTAGGATAAAGAATGTTATATTTTGAATGCCACATTGATATATTATGCAAATTTGATTTTGAATATTAGAATTTTATACATCATCATATTCTAAAATTATTAATATCTTAATTTGTTTTACTTTAAACTTATACTTTTATATTTTCAAATAAATATAATTATATTATATTTATATAGGCTTACTAATATGTATCATATTATCGTAATGATAAACATTAGTTAGATAAATATTAGAATATGATTTAATTTATTGTATATTTTTAGTTAATTGTAGGATAATGTTTAATTTTTTATGCATATTACATATATTTTAAAATTAAATATATTTATTATATCATTATGACCTTTGTTGCATGGATACTCCGAAAAATGGCTCCATGCAGTATCTAGTACTCCGTGGACACGGATACGTGTCTTATACATGTACAGTACGCCATCTGGCGTTTCCAAATTAAATTAATCATAATTTTTTCGGCTATAGGTATCAGTATGTTTTTGGCGTATCCAACACGTTTTGGATACGCACGGGGTGTGTTTGTTAGTTTTTCAAAAATATGGGTTAAAAATTAATAAATTAAAAGTAAAAAAATAGTTCTGATTCTAGATTTCTCTTTTACTCCCATAACAAGTTTTAACCTACTCAAATGCAAAGGTAAAAAAAGCCCTAAATTTAAAAAATATACACCAGCGCCCACATGGCTTTTCTAATTGAACCTTAAACTTCAAACTCCACTTGATTTGAGCATGAAAGAGACGATCTAAGCCTCGTTCTTGCACTTCACCCTTGACAGCTTCTTCTTAGGTAAGGTTCTTTTTTTCTTTTCCTTCTTTGCTTACTAAGTTTTGAGTATAAGGTTTGAATTTTTATTTATTGGAAGGATCAAGTTAGTTATGTTATGCATAATATAAAATTATTTAATTTTATATGCATATTTTTGCCGTATCGTATTCTATAAATTTTAAAAATACATATCGTCATATTCGTATTATATCGTATCGCCGTATCCGTAGCCATGCAATCTAGATTATTACGTTATCCGGTTCGATTAGTGATCTGATCGATCCGACCAATAAAAATCAGTGGCCAATCAACTCATCGGTTCATTGTCGGTCCAATTCTTAAAGCACTGATTTTAGGGCCTCAATTTTGCATCAAAATAAGGTCACAATAGCAATTTCAAAATACATACCAAAGGCACCAAAAAGTATCTCAAACTTCGATAATAATTTATTATTCCCGCCTAAATTCTTCAAGAGAACATTTTTATTAATTACCACTCCATCCATTTCAAATTAATTGTCACATTCTTCGTTTTCACACATATTAAGAAATCTCATAATGAATCATTTTCCTATGGTAAAATGTCAAAATTACCCTCTTTAATGATTGCTATAACTTTTGTCATGAACTACTTCATTCATTTTCTTCTATATTTTTCATTTTTTTATTGGGGATCCTTAAGCTTTCCAAGAAATGGAAAAATTGAAAAAATTGTATTGAAAAATTAAATACATCAATTAATTTAAAACATAAAAATTTAACAAATATGCCAATTAATTTGAAAACGACCAAATACTATTTATTAAAATTTCAGGATTGATCAGAAGCAGAAAAGAAGGGAAAGGTAGCCCCGATTCAATCCCGAGACGCATGCATAAATACAATACAAATACATGCAATAAATGAATATATTTTGCGGCGAAAGAGAAGGAAGGCGTGCATATAACGCTAAAACCCATGTATTAATTAATTCAATGGAACCATATCTCAATGCCCACTGATTTAGACCTGCAAATTATAAATCTCAAGTGTTTAAATTTCTCATTAAGCTATATATTACTTCCTCCGTTTCAAATTAATTCACTTTTTTTTAAATAAAATGTCAAAAATACTTTTTTAATGATTGATTTAATTAATGTCATTGATGTTTGTACACTCTACTTTATTGTGCATGTAAACCTAGAAGTAAGAAAAGATAAAATTGGGAAAAAAATTGCAATGAAAAAACAAATGTGACAAATAATTTGAACATGAAAATTTTACAAATGTGTCAATTAATTTGAAACGGAAGTAGCCATATTTAAGCAAACTTTAAAGCTAACATTTATTATGTTCGAATTTCACAACCTTTAATAAAACACAAGACGCTAAAGTTTGATATATATTGAGTGACCTACTATATTTGAAAAGATTAATTTATTAGCATTCAATTGTATTTTGTATTTATAGTTTAATTCTAGTGGAATTTGAAGAGTACGATCTTATTTGAAAGGGTTTTGGCTCAGTTTCGATTTTTCATGAAATTTGTTAAACTTCATTTGAAAGACATCTGACTCAATTTCACGAGACCCGCGAGACTGGGTCAGAACCCATCCAAATATCATATGTTTATCTAGCTTGAAAGTTGAAACTAATATTTGAAAATCAAGCCAACTTGGTTTGGGGAATACACGAATTTCATAGTAATTTAGTATCTAATTTTTCAGGGTTTCTGATAGTGCTTTTAAAGATTGGAAGAATTCTATTAGATGTATTGGATCGCATTTTTTACAAATTCGTTATTTTAGATTTTTATTGATTGAATCAATAATAGGTTTCACGTTTAGAAAATTGGTAAAAAAAAATGGAATGGATATTTTTTTTTTAATTGAGAAGAGAACTTACGGAATAAGTTTTTTTTTTGTGATAAATAAATAAATAAATAATTTATTTGACAAAGAGATAAAATTGGGCGAATTAAATGCATTGCTCTTTCCATTTTATTTTTCAGAATTTTGTATATTATTGTTAGATAGGAGTAACTTTTACTTGTTTCCTGCTGACGTAGCCTGTTACAGATATTGTGCAGCTGTGACGATGAATTAAATATTAAATTAAATAGGAAAAGAAATAAAGACAAGAGAATAGAAAGGACAACTCCGTTAAACCTGCCGGTTTTTCGGCTTCAAAAAGCCACGGCTCACCTCACCTACTTCTCCATTTCTTCTTCTTTTGCACCAAAAAACAAATTCCGTAAAGTACATTCTGATTATTCAATCCTAAAAAGAGTTTTAATATACTTAAAATAAAAATGGTGATAATATAAAACTCGAAGAAATATGTAGTAATATTTTCTGGACAAATACATTGTACAAGAACTAAATATATACTATTTTCCATTGTATATTAGTTATAAATTTAAGATATTGAGCGACGTTATTAAATTGTTGTTATTTCGATATATATATTTCATGATCAATGTAATTTTTTAATAAATAATTTGTATTATTATACGGTCAATTAATGATTATTATCAAGTCAAATGTGTTGTGTGTAGATATTTAAGGTCCTACATTTTAGTTTAGAAGTTATTTTATTTGTTTAAATCAATTCATTCACAAACAAAATATATAAGTTAAATAGCACATTTTGTTGTTGTTGTTTTATAATATAACATGTGAATAATGTGATCATACTGTTATTACTAACAACTCAAATACAATATTGTGATTGGAAAATTATCTTATTATGTCAAAAAAAATATTATTATAGACTTAATATAAAAAACAATTTTAATCTAATGGTAGTATTTTGTCACTAATTTCATGTAATAAATTTGTATACACTGCAGTCAATACAAAAATATTAAGAAATTCTAATTAAAAATACCGAATGTAAAGCGAAAGTATTCAAATGATATGTTTTATTCTATATTAATATACCCAATTTAATTGCATGGATCTTTAATTAAATCGAAATTTGACTTTCAGAATAAAGGTTGATGGAGCTACGGAGGCTAGTTTTGTCTAATGACAAGATTAACCCTTCAAAGTTTTTATAGGTAGAAACATTTTCAAGTTGGATTAGTCAATGCATTGATGATTGAGTCAATTTCAAGAGGATAATTCCATTTATTGTCACCATAATTACTCATGGGCTCAAGTAATTATGTTAACCAAGCATGTTGAAACAATATCATCAATTCACATTAAATAATCTCCAATGCAATGTAGTAATTATGTAAGAGAGGTCAAACCTAAATTCTAGCATAAAAAAATATACTCCTTCAGTCTTATCTGTCGTTTTAGAGAAAAAAAAATTGTCCTAAATTATTTGTCATTTTAGGATTTCAGTACAATATTAATTACATATTTTTCTATTTTGCCCTGAAGAGCTAGAGTGTAAAACTTGAATAAAGCTTAGATAAATAGAAAATAAGGGTATTTTAGGTATATAATTTGTTTTTTTCCTAAAATTGAGGTTATTTATTAGGTACACAAATATGTGTGAAAACATGTAAAACGGCAGATAATTTGGGACAGAGGAAGTAATTATTCATCTATATATATTTTTTCCCCTAATACGTAAAACTCAAGTTTTAAGTCCATAGTTTTAATAATTGTTATATTATACTACTCCTAACAAAAGTATCTGATTTCAATTCCTAAGCAAGAGAAAGAATTATTACAAAAAAGAAAGTGACAAAACAAACTCATGGAAACATATCAATGAAGTAGCAATTATTCCCATTGTCTTAAAGTTTCCCCATTACTAGCTTTTATGATGTGTGGATAATTTATAGTAGCATGTACACCTTCCATTTTTTTTATTTGTTGTTTTTGGCAAAAAAAAATTATTTATTTTTATTTATTATTTAAGGTAAAATTATTTTTTTTTCTATCAAGTTTACCCTTCTTATAATGCTTGTAATTAATATTAATTAATGCTATTATTATTTGATTTAAATAGTGTTTTGAGATTTTTACTTAAAAAAAGTAATTATTTATTATATTTCTTAATCTATATGCAATCTTTCAAAATGAAAAAATAAAAATAAAATAAAATAAAAGAGTAGCATTATCGCATATCCAGAATAGCACGAAATCGTGTTAATGATGAGTTATAAATTGTTCCAACTGTATCATTAAAAAAAAAAAAAAAAAAAAAGGGGGACCCCTATTCTACAGTAATGCCGCAAACATAAAATCACAAAAATATACATATATTTAACTCTTCCGTCATTGTCAAAATTTAATAAGTCTAGCTAGAATAGTAATTAAAGGAAATACTAATAATGATTGGTCAACATATGGTCAAAGCATATTAAAGAGAATTGCATTGGAGTTGCAAGATGATTTTATTATTTTATTTCAAGTTCCTTATATGCTACTCAAAATCATCACAAGTTTGTCACTATTTCTATCAAAAACTAGAAATTAAATGAAGTAGAGAATTACTACACTTAAAAGGTACTCTTTCCCTTTTTTTTTTTTTTTATTTATCATTTTGTAGGATTATACACAGATTAAGAAATGTAATAAATAATTACTTTTTGAAAGAAAAATTCCAAAACACCCTTTTAACTAAATAACCACAACATTAATTAGCGTGAAGCCGTGAATTATAACCATTAACAAGAAGGGTAAAATTGATAGAAAATAATTAATTTTACAATGAACTCCTAAAACGACAAAAGTAAACAAATTTTTTTACCAAAGCAACAAATAACAAAATAAGGGAGTCAAATGTCCACAAACTGATTATATTTAAGAATTTTTTTATTTCCGAGGGCTATATTGTCCCCACCCCAAAATACGGTCAACCATAAACACATGCAAGAGGCACACCAGTAACACACACTAACCGTGACAGAGTTAATCCAATACTTCAAATATGTTTTTTTTGGGTTTCTCAAAAATATTCAGTTCTTAGACCTGATTTAATCTCTTTCGAGACGTGTCAAACGCATTAAGTGGGAACCTCTCCCTACAAGGATTCAAACTTGGGTTCAGTACATTGTAGTGATTAATCATTTCTAGTAGATTAATCACCCGTTGGTCAGTACTTCATATCATAGTAAGATAGTTTCTTATCTTAAGCATATCTTTATATATATATATATATATATATATATATATGTATATGTATATATGTTTCTACCCTAATGAAATAATTGCAAGTATCTTTCAATAAATAAATTTAACTGTAAGTAAATACTCTTATACACTTTTTAAGTTGTTTTAGTAATTTTTTTGATGAATAAAATCAATTCCTAGTTTTGGAATAATTTTTGTTTACAGTTTTGGAAATGCAGCTTCAAATTTCACTTTCAATAGGTAAGAGTAAAAAAAGAAAGCCAAAAGCTAGAAGCAAGTTTTAAGGGGGTATTTGCAAGAGTTTCTTCGCTTGGAGAAACACCTGCTTTTGCTTATTTTTTAATACAGTTCCGTTGAAAAATAAGAAGTGGGTGTTCGCAAATTTTCAAAATATGCAACGAAGTAGTGTTTGCAATTGCATAAAATCAGATTTTCTAGAACATTTCTTAGGCTAATATAATTAAAACTAAAAATCAATTGAAAGAAAATTTTATTTTTCAAAACATGAATTACTACTTTACAATAATTATATATCATTAGATTAATATTAGCCACAAAATCTCCATTCAATAACAATTGTAATAAATCATATCCACATATTGAATTATTGTTTAACATCAAAATGAAAAATATATTATGATAATAGAAAAATATGCTACGAGCCACGCTAATTTAAGAAATAAAAAAAGATTTAGTTAATTAATTAATTATTTTTTAGAGTTAGTTTAATTAATATAATTAATATGATAAGATACGAACTTTAGCTGATTTTTGTGTGAATAAATTAAGGGGTATAATCGGGATATCAATTGTAGAAAAATATGTCCCAAAACTATTTCTAAAAATGCCACCAACGGAGAAGCATGTCATGGACTGTTTCTCTCAAACTCCATCTAGCTGCTTATTTTTAGCAGTAGTAAACTCAATTTTCAAATATGCAAACACTTTAAAACTGCTTCTGACTTACCAAAAGCAATTACAAACAACCCTAAAGCACGCAAAAATTGATTTTGAGTTTTTTTTTAAATACTACATTCTTTTCATTATCTACCAATTTTAGTTTTTTTTTTTTAATTTAAGTTCTCTTTATTAACCAAAAACATAAGAATGGTAAATTAAAAACCTTATTGGTCAACGCGACTCTCTCTCTTCCTTGAGCTAGAGAGAAACAAAGAGCAACAATTTACAACGCAAAAAATGAAAAAGACATTCACAATTTCACATGCATACATACATATACATACATGTACATACAACTAATTCACACTACATTTCCATTTGAAAAAAAATAAATACAAAATCTGAATAAAATAAGAAGAAAGGATGAAAACTTTTGAGTAGAAAGAGAGAGAAATGGGGCCTTGAAACAAGAGAGAGTAGAAAATTAAAAAAGAGGTGTGAAATGAAAACTGGATCCTGCAAAAGCAAACTTTGAGAAAGAACAGCCACAACAAGAAGAAGAAGAAGAAGAGGAGGAGAAAGAAAAACAGCAAAATCACTATTTAATTATATATTGTATTTTATATTACTATAAAATAAAATACAGATATATATTATAAACAGAGGAAGCGTGTGTGTGTGTATGAAAAGGAGGAAAACAAAAAGTAAAATTGCAGCATTTGGTCTCTGCTATTCTCTACACAATAACACCCATTGTCTCCTCCCCTTTCATTAATACTCCTAATCTTTTCTTCTCTCTACCTTCGCCGGAAAATATTTTCTCCGGCACCGGCCATCCACTAAAATATTTCCATTTTTGAAAAAGTTACAGATCGAATAGATTTTTGAGGGGCCACGGATCCATTTATTGCGGCGAGATGAGACTCCGGTGAGAAAATCGGGTCGGGTCGGGTCGGGTCTTTGTTTGAGCGGCAGGAAATTATTAAAAAGTGAGAAATGAAGACAGTAATCCCAACCGCCATTGAAGGTACATACCCTGCATTTCATCATCTCCTTAATTAATTAACTTATTTTCTTCGATTTAGTTAATTTGATTTTTTGATTTTTTTTTTTCCTGACATTTATTTAAGCAGGTGAGATGAAGAAGAGTATAAACGGTGAGCTGTGGCAAGCTTGCGCCGGTCCTCTGGCGAATCTTCCGGCAGCTGGGACCCACGTCGTCTACTTCCCTCAAGGCCATAGTGAACAGGTTTACTTAAAATTTAATTATTTATTAGTATTTATTTATTTAATTAATTAAATTATTTTCCTCTCTCTCTCTCCATTTTTCTGTTACTGATGATGATGGGTGATTCGTCGGTTTACTCTATCAATTGTTCGGTCGCGGTGCTAACTTGCGCCGGTGTGGTGCTATCTGCTTAACATGCACCCCCAATTCCGATTGTGACGTCACTAGCAGATTTGAAGCTATACAATTAGTTTTATAATTGTTGTCATTATAATTAATTACTGTTTTATTTAAATAATAATTTGTTTTTGAGTACTTTATTTATAATTATTTGGGTGGATGAAAATATATCAATCCTTGCTATTGTGAACTGGTATTCAGAATAATTAAATCGGTAGTTTCGGAACTGAGTTAACTCGCTTGTTAGAGGTACTGAGTCGACCAAGCTAACGTGCGCAGTTAAACTAGGTTTGGTGGATGTGGATTATTAATTTATTACCTTTTTTTCTTTCACTTCATGTTAATTTATCTATAATTAAATGTTGCATTACTTTCCTTAAAAATATCACTAAAAGAAAATAGCATGTCAATTTTACATCTCTATTTCTGATTATTATTGTTATATATACTTCATTGATTGAGTTTATCTTTAGTATTTGAGTTTATCATTAATTATTGTTTTATTAAATAATTAGTTTTTGTGTATTTAATTATAATTACATAAATTGCACTTGGATTGTCAAAATATGATGTTAAAATTTTCAAGTTGGTTGTGATACTACTAATCAATATGCTTTAATTGTTGCCAAATTTAAATGTTCCACAAATTAAATATATCTATGCTTTAATATGTATTATTTGTTTCTTATAATAAATTAATTATTATGCTGATAATTGTAAATTTCAAATTTCAGGTTGCTGCATCAATGAAAAAAGATGTGGATGCTCAAATTCCAAACTACACAAATCTTCCATCAAAGCTATTGTGCCTCCTTCACAGTGTCACTTTGCATGTATGCCTACTTCAAATAAATGACGATTTTTTTTTTTTTTTAATTTCTATTCATTTAACTAATAATTGGAGTTAATTTTTTGTATGTATTAGGCTGATCCAGAAACGGATGAAGTTTATGCTCAAATGACACTCCAACCGGTTCCTTCCGTAAGTTTCTTCATTCATTCATTCATTCATTCATTCATTCATCATGCTTCATTTTACGTATAAAGAACTAACTCTATATCTAATTGATTTTGAAGTTTGATAAGGATGCTTTATTGAGATCGGATTTATCAATGAAATCGAATAAACCTCAAACGGAATTTTTTTGTAAAACGTTGACTGCAAGTGATACTAGCACTCATGGTGGTTTTTCTGTTCCTCGTCGTGCAGCGGAAAAAATCTTTCCTCCGTTGGTTAGTGAAATGACTATTTTACCCTCCTCTCCTTCGTAAATTTACAAGTTTATCCTTATGTAATGCTCATTTTGTTTTAGGACTTCACAATGCAACCACCTGCACAAGAGCTAGTGGCCCGGGATTTGCACGATAATGTGTGGACTTTTCGTCACATTTACCGTGGTATTTTTTTATTTTCATCGATTTAAGCTTCCATTTTAGGAGTTTATTTTGGATGTCACATTACATATGCTCGTGTTTAATTTAGTGATTTTAATTTAGGACAACCAAAGCGTCACTTGCTTACTACTGGATGGAGCCTATTTATCGGTGGGAAGAGGTTATTTGCTGGCGATTCTGTGTTATTTATTAGGTAATGATGCTAGTTTTCAAGTATTTATTGCTTAATTTTTCATTATATTCGAGAATGTTAAATAGTCCGGTGTTTGGTAACAGGGATGAGAAACAACAGCTTCTTTTAGGCATAAGACGGGCTAATAGACAACCGACAAACTTATCATCATCAGTGCTTTCAAGTGATAGTATGCATATTGGAATACTAGCTGCAGCTGCACATGCTGCTGCAAATAATAGTCCTTTCACAGTGTTTTACAATCCGAGGTCATTGACTCGTATTACTTTTCCGAGCTACTTGTGAATTTTGTGGTGTTCATTTAGCTTCTTTTCTGAGTTTCTTAATACTTTATTTTTAATGCAGGGCTAGTCCATCAGAGTTTGTCATCCCTTTGGCCCAATACTACAAATCGGTTTCCGCTAACCAAATCTCTCTTGGCATGCGTTTCCGTATGACGTTTGAGACCGAAGAATCAGGGACAAGAAAGTAATTTCCCTTTCGACACCCATTGTGCTTATATTCTACCATTTTTTCAATTGTTCAAGTATACTTAGCTTAAGAACTGCATATGTTTTTTTGCAGATATATGGGTACAATAACTGGAATCAGTGACTTGGATCCAGTAAGATGGAAGAATTCCCAATGGCGTAATTTACAAGTAAGAGCGTTTTCTTTTGTCCTTTTTCGTTATCGAAATAACCTTTATTACATGATGATATTAATTGGAAACTCGATTTACATTCTCCGAATAGGTTGGATGGGACGAGTCAACTGCTGGTGAAAAGCGTAACCGTGTCTCGATTTGGGAAATCGAGCCCGTGACTGCTCCTTTTTTCATCTGCCCCACCCCACCTTTCTTCCGTCCAAAGCGCCCAAGGCAACCAGGAATGCCAGGTAAACAAACTAGGATTCTTGATGATTATCCAACGTAACTACGATTTCAAGAACTTAACAACTCTCATGTTTTTACTTGCAGATGATGACTCTTCTGATTTAGATAACCTTTTCAGACGAACAATGCCGTGGCTCGGTGAAGATTTTGGCATGAAAGACCCACAAACTGGTTTACCTGGCCTAAGCTTGGTCCAGTGGATGAACATGCAAAACCCTTCACTAGCCAACTCAATACAAGTACAACCAAACTCTATCAACAACCCTTTATCTAGCTCTGTCCTACAAAACTTTACGGGTACAGATATGTCGCGTCTAGGCTTGCCCTCGACTCACATTCCTCAGCAGAACAACTTACAGTTCAATAGCCAGAGACCATCCTCGATATCGAACCCTTTAGCCTCGATTCCACAGCAGCAATTGACTGACTTTACTCAATCACCTAGGCACAATCTAATAACCCAAACTTTACCTACAAGCCAAGTTCAGTCCCAGATTTTGCAGTCGCAATGTAGTAGTCCAATCCAAGCTCAAAATGTTATTCATCAGCTTCAGAGAAATCTATCTCAAAATATGCCTCAACAACAGATTCCGTCTGATCACGTAAACCAACAGTTGAGTATGTCTGAGAATCAACTACAAATGCAATTTCTACAGAGGCTTCATCAGCAACAGCAGTCATTATTAGCTCAGCAGTCTACAATTCAACAGTCTTCCCAACTGACACAACTTCAAGAACAGCAGAAGCAGCTTCTAGAAGTTCCACCGAACTTTTCCAGGTCTATGTCAACAAGCCAAATGCTCGATTCATCTCAAGGAATATCCAGTGTGCTCCCTCAGCAGCAGATGAGAAATAATAACCAAACCAGTCCTCGATTTTCCCAACCACCTAAACAGCCTGGAAACGCGGGAAATAATAACTTCAACACTATAAACAATCAGCTTTTAGCTGGTAATGGCAGCTTATTGACTGGAGCTGCTAATGGAGGAGTCCAGTCAGCAGTTACGGAAGATTTTCCATCGTGTTCAACTTCACCATCCACAAATAACAACTGTTCAAATGCAGTTCAATCGATCCCTCACTCATCTGCTACTCTGTTAAATTCAAGTGGCTTGGAGAATCTAGCTTCTAACAGTAACTTAGTTAAGGAACTACAGCAAAAAACCGATGTTAAGCCGACTGTGAACATACAATCTAAAGGAGGCCAGAACCAAGGAGGCTTTTTTGCATCACAAACTTACCTTAATGCTTCCGGAACTCAAGTAGATTATTTGGATAGTTCATCTTCAGCAACATCAGTTCTATCTCAGAATGATGTACAGATACCGCAACACAACAACTCCATGTCTTTTAATTCTCAATCGATGTTGTTTAGAGATGCAAGCCTTGATATTGATAATCAGTTGGGAATGCCCATGATGCCTGATCCTTTACTCACGAAAAACATGATGGGGTCGAGTAAAGACTTCTCGACTGACCTTATATCTGGAGAGGGCATGCTTTCGAGCTATGAGAATCCCAAGGAAGCTCAACCTGAACTCTCATCATCAATGGTTTCGCAGTCTTTTGGAGTTCCAGATATGACATTTAATTCTATTGATTCGACAATAAATGATGGTAGCTTCATGAATACGGGTGCTTGGGCTGCACCACAGATACCAAGGATGCGGACATATACTAAGGTTAGTTGTTTATGAGCTAAATGAAAAATACCCCCTATGCTTTGCCTAATTGGAAAAACCCCGTGTTCTTTTTTTATTAGCAAAAAACCTCCATTTGAAATTCCTTCATAAGTCAATAGGGAGGTTAATGTCAATTTTTAAAGGGAACAAGGGGGTTATTACCAATATTCAAAGTTAACAGGGGAATTATTGACAATTTTTAGGTAAGAGGGGTGTTTTCGCATTTGTTTGGTGTATGTTTGTCATTTTTCCTGCAAAATGTGTATTCCGGCATAGGAGGGGTTTTGGCCAATAGAAAAATAACACAGGGGGGGTTTTGCTAATAAAAATAACATAGTTTTTGTTTTTCTAATTAGGCAAAACATAGGGGGTATTTTTGCATATCACTCAGTTGTTTATATTAATGTCTTCTACAGCCATGAATGAATAAATCACTTCTTGTAATATTCTAGTATTCTTTTTTTTTTTCAAGTCATAATCTGAGATGTCAAGTGTTTTTTGAAGGTGTACAAGCGTGGAGCAGTTGGAAGATCGATTGATATTTCACATTATTCAGGCTATGATGAGCTTAAACAAGATTTGGCTCGTAGATTTGGTATAGAGGGACAATTGGAGGACCGACAGAGAATAGGTTGGAAACTTGTGTATGTTGATCATGAGAATGATGTCTTGCTAGTTGGTGATGATCCTTGGGAGTAAGTTTCAAATTCATCCTTTCTTTATAAAGTCTTTATAAAGAAACCTTCTCCTTTATTGTGAACTAGTATATTTATGCAATCATATGTAACATTCAGGGAATTCGTGAGCTGTGTGCGTTGCATCAAGATCCTTTCTCCGCAAGAAGTCCAACAAATGAGCTTGGAAGGAGATTTCGGAAACAACATTATTCCGAATCAAACTTGTAGTAGCTCGGATAATGGTGTAAATTAATATGGTTTCAATTCACTTTTCTTCCAAATTAGAAGCAGAACCATCTTGTAAACAGATAAAAATAGCTTAAAGAAGTAGACGAGAAGGCATAGGAGATTTGTAGGAGAATCTGATAATTCTAGAATTAGATTGCAAGCTTTTGGTTATGTTGCTTGCTAGGAGATCTTCTCACATTTCTCTGTATTTAAGGGTGAAAATTTGCTTCCTTCAAACATGTAATGTAGAAAGAGCTTGACATGTGAATGTTGTAGTTTCCAATTGTATAGAAGTTAGATATTGCCAGTTATCCTACCAGTAAAATTTATTTTTTAGCTTTGAATATTTTACCCAAAGGAAAAATTTAGGAGAAATTATTAGTGGTGTTCGTGGTGCGGTCTACTCCGGTTTTATACTAGCCCAAACCCGACCCAGTATTTGCGGGTTATTAATACTATAGACCAAACACAACTCAATAAGTCTAGAGGTTGCACTTTGCGGTCCCTTCGGGTTTGGGCGGTCTTAGTTTTCCTATTTTTTTGAGACTCTACTTTAATTTATTACCACTTAATATTTTGTTCTTATACTCTTATCTAAGAACAAAATTCCTGAACGTTCTATAATCATATGAACATACTACTTTTTCATAATTTCTAGCTTTAATTTGTTAACTTATTTGAAGTCTACATTCGCAATGTAAAGAACAATAATTGTTACACAAATACAAAATCGAACCAGACTTTTTCAAACAATAAGCAAAAATAGAAAATACTTTAATTATTAAAGTTGGTATTGGTGGTTGTCAATCGATGGAATTTAACTTGGTTTGTTAATAAAGTTGAGTAATAGATTTTAAGGGGATAAATTAGGCTTCGGGGTTGAGACGGTAAATTAAAAGAATGTATATACTTAAATTATATTAAATAATAAAACACAATTTGTTATTTTATATACATGCGGTTGTATGTGGTTTATGCGGTTTTTTAAAATATAAACCCAAACCTGATTTCAATTTACAGTTTTTTTTCACGAAGCCCAAGACCAACCCATTCATCCTTCAACCCGCGAATTGCAGTCGGTTTGGATTGAGATGGTTTGGCGGTTTCGTTGAACACCCCTAGAAATAGAAATTATGCAGTACAACTTATTACTCCATTTTTCGATACTTCGAATGTTTAGCATGTCATGGTGAATACCGATTTATGTATTACCTTTGCGTTGTACTATCTTGCAAGACTTGAGCCTCATCATTGTTTGTCTCATACTTTACAAAGTTGTGTTTATGATCTCACTTCATTCCTTACAACTCTTATACTTTTAGCCTTTACTTTCTATAAAATTGTACTTTTAGGTAATTTTGATCCCATAGGATAGTCTAAATTTTGCGTGTTTGTTCCCAAAGAAGGCAACGGGACCAAAAGTTAAAAATATTAATACTAAATAAGATTGGAAGTGCAAGATCTAAAAGTGCTTATGTTCATAAATGTGGACTAAAAATGTATTTTCACTACTTAAAAATATGTAAGCGATGTCAAATGAGAAATATCATCAGAAAACTCGTCAATATTAGTATAAACGCAGCTAGTTTGATGAAATTCGGGAACTTGTGATCTTAATAAGCAATCATTTTTGTTTCTCAATAAAAATGAATGTTATTAAAGCAGTTGCAAATTTTTCATTACAATATAATCGTAATGCAGTTGACTTGACTTAAACAACAGAAATAGTCTAGTTCGAAACGAAAAGTTCAACTGAAGAAAATAAGAAAGTGATTTAACTTGGAAAATATACTGAAACACAGATAAACTAATCCAGTGTGTACAACTCCTTGATGCACATAATGCTACTAGGTACACCAACTGATGTTGAACATTTAACTGATCATCGGTTCAGGACTGGCAGTGGACAAAATATCCAAGAGTGACTCCTGCGGTTCTAGTTCCTCGTGCCATAGAGGAAGGGTCTCACTTGGATAGAACTTCCTAGTTGCACCATCTTTGTCGATCTGCAATAAGAAGAGTTGCAGCCATCAAACATTTGTGCACAAACCGAGAAATTAGAGCACTTTATCGGAAATTCTATCCGATTAATTACTTATGACAATGATAGTTCGCACTGAAATCAGCGTTTGTTGGGCAAGAACACATCATTTGCATGATTGAATCAAATGATGCAACTTCACTTGTATCATGCATAGTAGTACTGGATACAACAGCATCACAAACAATAAAGAGACAATAATATGCACGTCCAAAGAGAGAAGGGAACTCACAGTCACAGTCCGAACAACACCGCCACTGGCACCATCACGAGCAATAGCAAGGGAAACTGCTTTCACGACTAATTTCTGCAAGAAAGGTCAAAGTTAATAGAATATTAGCAACTTCTTCGACATAGGGTTGCTAATCAGTATAACACAAAGCTAAACATGAACACAGTTTGGAGAATAATCCAAACCAACATGCAAATGAATTGATAATTTGAGTAATATCTAGTTAAAATAAGTTTGTTAGTGAAATAATATCCACCAGGGATGCCACAAAGATTAGATGCGAGTCAATACTGAAAGTCTTCAAAACTCTTGCTCTAAATATTCTAAATCCACATCCAGGGACATAATAAAAAACATCATTGACTATACAGAAAAAAGACGTGATTTATTGAGCTGTTAATGTTTGCAAAAGCTTAGGGCCAATTTGTTAAGCATGTGTATTTTTGGTTTTCAATGAAAGCAAGAACTAACAGTGTATACGAAACATGTTTTGGTAATACATGTAGTTGTTAAAGCTAAATGTGAAAGATATTAGACTTTATTTCACGTTGAAATTTTCCCATCCCTTCCATCATATGTTACATGTGAGATGATTATATGTCTATATGAAAACCCTTTCAAATATCAAATATGTGCAGACTCACGATCACAAAATGACTTAACAAAGAAAAATCCTCATCAATGAGGACATGGAGCATGCCATATGGACTAAATTTTGCAAGCATTTTGACTCGTAAACCTTAGTTATGGGAGGTTAGGTCTCATGCAATGGTTTCAATTTCAACCAATCTGTAGTTGATAACCAAGGCCGTGTAATAAGTACTTGGGCTGATATCATTAACCGTGCTAACCTTGGTATGGAAGTTATGCATGAACGTAATGCTCATAACTTCCCTCTAGATCTAGCTGCTGTTGAAGCCCGATTGCCGCGATAGCAACGGAACCGGGGAAAGTATACAAACCAACATGCAAATGAATTGATAATTTGAGTAATATCTAGTTAAAATGAGTTTGTTAGTGAAATAATATCCACCAGGGATGCCACAAAGATTAGACGCGAGTCAATACCGAAAGTCTTCAAAACTCTTGCTCTAAATATTCTAAATCCACACCCAGGGACATAATAAAAAACATCATTGACTATACAGAAAAAAGACGTGATTTATTGAGCTGTTTATGTTTGCAAAAGCTTAGGGCCAATTTGTTAAGCATGTGTATTTTTGGTTTTCAATGAAAGCAAGGTGTAAACGAAACATGTTTTGGTAATACATGTAGTTAAAACTAAATGTGAAAGATATTAGACTTTATTTCACGTTGACATTTTCCCATCCCTTCCATCAAATGTTACATGTGAGATGATTATATGTCTATATGAAAACCCTTTCAAATATCAAATATGTGCATACTCACGATCTCTAAATGACTAAACAAAGAAAAATCCTCATCAATGAGGACATGAAGCATGCCATATGGACTAAATTTTGCAAGCATTTCGACTCGTAAACCTTAGTTATGGGAGGTTAGTTCTCATGCCCACCTCTGAAATTGTAACAGTTGCTATTTATTTTATTAAGAAATGTATTTATAAGTGTGATTTATGGTTATAGCTCCCAAGAATTTCTTATAGTAGTGCTGTCAATGTTGTTTGTGGAACAATTGGTTTTTGTTGACAAGAAAGAAAAAAGATATCAACATATGGAGGGAGTTCTCATGGAAATTATTTAAGAGTTTCACCATTGGCAGGATTCTGCAGGTGGATCTTGTTAGCGGACAATGTCACCCGCTCCGTGGCCCTTATTTCTTAAATTGCATGACACATATGTAATGGAACTCTAATACATGTTAAATTATGTTACATGTTAAATTATGTAACCTTATAGATATAGAGATCATTAGTTACAAACCTCAGCTTCTTCTTGGGTCATCCCTTCCTTCCACACTTGATCAAAAAACCCATACAGATAGGAAGAACCGGATCCTGAAATAGAACAACAATTGTAATATGTTATTAAGTCAAGTCATTAAAAACAAGTAAATACTTCACGAATTTAAAGAAGCAATTCAA
This sequence comes from Penstemon newberryi var. newberryi, assembly GCA_030819805.1. Lineage (NCBI taxonomy): Eukaryota > Viridiplantae > Streptophyta > Magnoliopsida > Lamiales > Plantaginaceae > Penstemon > Penstemon newberryi. The sequence continues at coordinate 31,251,101 of JAUALY010000006.1, read as the reverse complement.
CAAGGAGATGTAACCATCCAAAATATAGCAACTCTTAAGAACCTCAGCAATAGCTGCAAAAACAGTATAAAGTATAAAAATTAAGACAGAGAAGGGCACACCTCCGATAGTAAAAGGGAGCTCTAAAACTGTTCCTCCCAGAGGTATTCCATATATTTTACCCCCTTCGTACTTATCCCATCCACCAACAATCAAGCCAGTTTGCAATGAATTCTGCAACATTATAGATTAACATGAATGTGAGATCTACATGTGTATATATGAGCGCAAGAAGATAAATCCAATCCATCGAGAAGAACTCTACTTAGCATAACAGGCACTGAAAAAAGTAGAACTAATACGATCAAGAAAAAACTGAATGTTTAACTTTTACTATAAATTATACTCAACTCAAAGTGCACTTTGACAATTCTTAGTTACATAATTTTTCTCCAGACATGGAAACTAGTAAAGTAACTACTTAAGTTATTGGTAGTAGTAGCACATAGTAAAACTTTAATCGTCATACATGTGTCAGATATGCATTTACTACCCTCACGCTGGTAACATAAACTTTCTATAAGAAGAGACAATGAAAGCTATTACATGTATCATGAATTCTATTAGAAAGTTTAAGTATTGTTGCATGCAAGCCAACAGACCATCCAACCTGATTACGTTCATATTTGTCAATACTTAATCTCCATATAAAGTCAAATATGTTCTATGCCAAAGCAAGAACAATGAGGCTTTCATAATGTATTATGATTGCTGGATGCAGTTCCAACTTTCTGAAGTTACATGTGATCACAAGATGGAAATTAGAATCTAATGCCTAACCTTGTTATTGTAGGATAATAGTCTGACAAGATTGGCAGCAACTTTTACAGTTGAAGGCTGCCCAAGCTGTATCCTGCATAAAAAAGCATGGCAAAATAGTCATTTTCAACCTTTTTTATACATAAGTATCAACAGATTCAACACCCTCAAGAGGTTCAATCATTCTAGTGAAATCCATATATAAGAAATCGCGCTTCGCTGTATTTCTGAAGGGAACCAGTGCGGTAGCCATTAAGGACTAACATATTCCCATTCAGCAGATAATCCAAATCAGGACCCAGCAGATAATCCAAATCAGGACCCAGCAGATAATCCAAATCAGGACCCAAAAAAAAGCAGATAATCCAAAAACTTCTAGCAACTGTAATTAAATTTCCAGCCCTATTTAGCCTCTCCCAAAAGCAAAATTCAAGAATGGTTGATGAAGACTTACGTGTGTTGATGGAGGAAGTAGCGCACATAATCAGAAACAATCTGTGAATCTGCTGCCTGTTCAAAGATCGTTGCAACATTTATTACTCAAAGAAAGAAATGGAAGATTTACTAGGAAAGAAAAGATAGGATAAGCAGAAAGAATTCAAGTAGTTCTATGTATTTGATTCGAGTATTGATTTCATAGCTAGATGCATCTCAAAACTTGTTTCAATTCTTAAATCCATCAAAATTGCTATACAAATCTTTCAATATCTTTGATCACCAATCTGATCAAATAAAACTTAAACAAGTAACTTCCGTAAGTTCCACAAAATCTATTTTATGATTGTATCTAACTATGCAATGGGAGCACTGACAACTTCATGCTTAAAGGTTGGCCATTGAAATTATTTCTGAACCACCAACAAAAATTGCTCCACGATCAATTCAAAAAGGACTAAAATGCTTATGTCCTACACAGGACTAGAGATGGGATCAAATCGAAGGAAGTAGGATAAGTGACTGATAACAGAGATAAATTGTATAGCAATACAAAATACGACGCATTTTAAAGAACCTATACATACAAAGAGAGCCACTCTATCCACTACAATTCCTCATTTGAGAAAATCTCTAATCACAGCTAATTTGTGTATACTTGGTAGTAATAAGTTATAAAAAGCTGACCCAGAAGTATCCGGCACAAGTTCACTTAAATGTTGCATAAACCTTCTCTCCGCAACTTCCCTTAACCACATACATTTTGACCAAGTAAAACCGGAGACATTATTCAGGAAAAACATGAGAAAGGCAAGAAAAAATCTGAAGTACAGTGAATTTAAACAGACTACTAAAGCACACAAAATCCCTAAATAGAAACATAAACCAATAACTTAAACAATGTTTATAAACCCTAACCTTGGAACGAATATGACTCATAAACAGCAAAAGGGTAAATTCATACCGAGCCGGAACGACAGATGTAGACATTATCAGTCAACTGAGTGATCTTATCCGACGCCCTATTTGCCACATACATCCCTACAAATTACATAATTTTAATTTCACAATCTTGTAATAGCGCGAAAAAATATGAAATACTGATTCAACACTATTAAGAAAATGAAGTACTTGGAGTAGGGTTTAATACCAGTGCTAGTTCGAGAGTCGGCACCGAGAACAACGCCGCCGTTGTAGGTGACGCCGATGATGGTGGTCCCCATCGAGTGTGGAGCGTTAAGATCTCCTGAGCTCATGTCCATGTTGTTTATGGTGGAGATCGATTAAAGTTAAGCTTCAATCTTTTTTTTCTTTTGAACAATTTGTGATGAATCTTTGGGGAATAGTGAAAGGCGAAAACGTATAAAAAGAGAGTTTCTTGTAGCGGAAGAAGCACTCGTTGGAGAGTAAAAAGTTTTTGAACCTTTGGTCCTTCGAGTTTTCATAATTACTAAAATGTCCCCATTTAAAATTTTAATGTTGTACAATGGGTCCTTCAAAGTCTCTTTGGTCATATATAACACAAAATTTGTGGAAAAAATGATATGATTCTTGACTAACTAGAACTAGTAGTTCAAAATGACAAAATGGTGATTAGCATCTAAACATTTTTTTTATGGTTTACCAAAAAAAAAAAAAAAGCTAGACATATGTCTGTGATATTTTTAATATAATTAGATTTGACAAGAAAGCAATTTGGCACTTGAAAAAAATGTGGAAATAAATATCAAATCATGTCGTTTATAAAAGTAAATAATACAATCTCCCATATTTGAAACTTTATCAATTTTGATGTCAATTGGGTTTTAAAAAATGATGTTCATATAAAGAAATATAAATTGGGGGCCCAAAATTGGCATATTCGGCTGAGAAAATTAATATTATTGGACCCAATTACGTATTATCTACCATTTGCCTCTAATCGAACCCCGTAGGCTGCAGTTTGTTCAAAGGAAAGAGCCAATGAGACCGTAGCTCGTTGATAATATCGAGCCCACATGATTATGTGTTCAACTCCCAACTAATGTGAGTATTTTCATAATAAAACGTGAGTCTGCAAGCTTAATATTATAATTTGTCACTAATACTTCAACTTGATGACAATTTTAATTTCCTTTGTTCTGTTTTGAACCTAAATTTCTTCGTAGCCTGTGACTTGGAGGTGTTGCTACAATTCAACTGGTGTGGATACACTCTGGAGGCGAGACACTTGGATCGCTTCGTGAATCAGACAAGAAGACCGGAGGTTACCACCACCGAACCTGTGGTGAGGTAAATCGCAAGTTACCCCTCTAGTTTTATTTATGTTTTGATTAAATTGTTTTAATCAACCTCTTTCGCATAATGAATGTGGAGATCGAATCCTTGGGCTGATGGGGTGCCTCGGAAAAAATTTTAAATTCCGCACTCTCGTTGTTCTGACAACCGAGGCATACCCAACATACTCAAGGCATACGATAGTCCTATTATTTTTGTCATAACAGATTAGTATTTACACAAAATAATTCTTTATCGAATGCTGAACAAAAATGATTCAAGCAAAAGTAGCTAAAATCCATTGTTAACAATAAATATGTATGATGATAACTCATTTTAGTAGATTCCCAGAACCGCATGTTTCCCTCCTGTTATATGAAAAAATCAATTGTTAACACATTCCAAGAGACTCAAATTCAAAACCAAAAAGAAAAAAGAAAAAAAGCATTTTAGATTTGAAATAATGTAATATATCATTTATGTATCATATTAAGTTCCACTGACTTGCATTAGATTAACAACACTTCCAAGTATTGAAACATGATATAAGAGGGGAATCTCTCTCCAAATTATTCAGTAAGAAAACATTGCCTGAACATAAAAGTTCTCACAAAATATAAAGTTAAAACCTTTCATTGAAACAAATGATATTATGAAACTCTAACACCAATTTATATCCTTTGTATTAGTCCCATAAAAACATATGTAAATTAGTTTGAAAAAAAACAACCTCAATATAGAAAGTCAATCAAAAAAAGATGTACTTGACATCAGGGATCAAATGTAACCTCTCAAACAAAACAACATGACATGACTGTGAAGGAATTTAAAATTAAGCATCCAAGAAAATTAAGATTTGGAAGTTACAACATGAAATATGATCCACACCCCCTGCATTGAGCCAAATCAAAATATCTGACCCCTCAACATAATATTAACAAACCAAAATCAATACATTCAGTAAGAAGACAAAGTCCATAACATTTAGTATATATCAACACAATCACTCAATCAATAAAGTAAACACCACTCTTGATGTTTCAACATATAGCTAGAACTCATACTGATGCGCCCTGTTTTAAATTTACCATTAAATCACCATGGACTAAATTTGGGACTAAGCATCAAAAGAATTTTCGTAAAAAATCTTACCAAGTTTTGTTTGAGATTTCTTCACGGTGAGTCGGGACAAATGTGGAGATCTTTATTATTCATATGAAAACCTACACAAACAATTTAGTCAAATCAGTCATAAGAAGGCCATGAGAATGCTTCAATACAAAGGGAAAAACATGATAAATATTGATAACTTGTAAGAATAAGAAAAACTTCAAGTCTATTGATTTTTTAGTTATCGTACTCCGTTTCTCCTTTTCCTCCTCTCAGTTATCCTTTCATGTTTTATTTTATTTGACCATCCATTCCAAATTTCTAACCAAGTACATGTATGTTCCCCTTTTTATCCTCCCTTTGCCATCATCACAATTACATATATGAAGATCTAAAGTCTGCATTTCATCTCCAAGCTTAGCCTAAAGTCTGCATTTCGCCTCCAAGCTTATCCTAACTCAGGTGCAACATGTGTTGGTGTCTCATGTGGCAAGCTCTAGCATTAAATCAAATAATCTTGAAATTTTTCCCATCATTTCTTTCTCATTTTTAATATTCTGTACCATCTATATTTTATTTTTTCCAATTCAAAATGTTTGATGAAGATGGAAAAGTTAAAAGTGTAATATTGTATTAGAAGAAGTGTAAAAGATAGACGTCATCTTTCCTTTGAATTGGATCCCCACACAAAGGCTTTCTTTGAGGCATTAGCTAGAGCAAAAGTAAGGTTATATTCTAAATATTTGATTAAGCAAAAGAAGGGAATGACTGTCTCATATAAAGATGAAACAACCTTGAATAATAGTGAAATAACCAATTCCAAAATCAACTTTTTAGCAATAAAGAAGTAAAAATACTATCACATTCTAAAGAAATGTTCGTCTCACCTACTCCATTGTCTTGGTTGGTTGCTTTTCCTTTTGTGGAGACTTGATTGTGGTTACAACTGCACATATGAAGAGTAATTGATTAAATTTCAAGGCTGAAATGGAGAGTAAAAACTGTATTTACAGACTTCTCATATAGGCATGGCTCATGATTTGAAATTATTCACCAAAATTCACACGGCTTAGATGGAAGGAAACTTGAAACAATACAGCAAAGTCACTAAACTAACCGAACCAATTCAAATTCATCATACAAATCAGTACAATGAATTGCAATTGCTCACACAAAGGGAAATCAACAACAAAAATAATCACATATATAGCGGCCAAGGTCAATAACCAAAATGCCGAGGGTATATAATTACCTTGGTGTATATATAGTTTGAGCTTCTCCTTACGTTTCCTTGTTTTCCTGTCTCTGTCACAAAAACACCTACTATAGTCATGATACACACAAAAGAAATTAAGTTAGGGAGCAACAACACTGCGGCCATTTGAATTGCTTTAATAAAAAAGAACGTATAGGAAACAATTTGTATCAAAATTCTATGTACATTAATAAAAAAAATAATAAAGTTCAGAGCATGTAGCTTACCTATTTAGTTCATAAAATAAAACAGAATCCATATTAAAAGCTACTTTTCCCAGATGACTTCATGAGAATGCAATATTTATTTTTTTAAATGGCACTTGAAAACAAACAGACCAAAAATCGAATTAAACAACTAAAATTTCAATTTAAGTGCAAGTAAGTTTTTTCATCCAGGAAAATATATGTTAGTAGCTTATGTACATGAGGATTTCATGCAGTCAATATGTGTTTGCAATAGACAGGAAGGAAATATTACATTGTTGTTTAAAATTTTAAAAATTTTGTTGAAGCATTTTATCAAACGCATTACCTTCCAGTTTATGAAGGGAACTGGCTGCATCTTTACCTGCTCCTGCAACTTTTATTCCATAAATAAACAAAAATTGTGTATTGATACGGAGGCAGTCGGAGTAAATTCATCCCTTTACGTGGCAATTATACATTTAGTGCCCTAGAAGTATACAAATTCGTTGAAATGATGTAACCCAGCCAAAAACAATATGTTTCACAATTAAAACAGTTTGAAATGCATTATTTTGAAGAAAACAAAGGGTACAATGGCTTACTTTCAGAGGACACTCACAAATCTATATCAGTAAGAAATAATTTATTGTTCCTCCAGTTTATGTCCCTTAGAAGAAGCGAGTGCAAGGTTAGTTGATTCTGCACTGATGAACAATAAGTTCGGCCTTCTCTCCCAGTTGATTCTTCCTTCGACTATTTCTTTTGGTGCATCCTTCGACTATAATATTAGTGATGTTGGGATTCGGTAAGATAAAAACAGCCCTTAACGTAGCGGAATTTAAAATTTTTAGGACCTCTTACGGAATCTTGCCAGGATACTAAACTGGATGTATATATATGAATAATAAAACGACTGGAATAATTCAGATCTAAATTATACCTGTCTCATTGCAAATCCAAAGTGTCAGGAAAGTCGTTGTGTTTCTCCCTCGACTAGTTCGATCCCAAGCTCCTAGTAGCGCCCCACGTGTTGCGCCTCTACGGGTTGATACACCACAATATCACGAAAATTAATATATCCTAATCGGCAAAAACATAAGATATATTAATATCTAAAACTAGAGAACAATAAGGGAGCAAGATTCGAAAAATGAAAACTCTTCCAATGAGGAAGAGGGTTCGGCCGAAATAGGGAGAGAGAGAGAGGGAGAGAGTTTTTCTTGACTTAGATTTTGGCTCTTCAAATCTGTGTATGAGATATGACATCAAGTCTCTTATTTATAGGTATCTCATTCTCCTAATCCTCCTAGGATTAGGACTCCTAAGTCTTCTAACTCTCCTACATGGGCCATGGCCCTTTTAATTGGAAGACCAAGTCTTCTAATTAATTCATGGCCCATACTTGATTTAATTAATTAGGTCTTTATTTAATTTCTCAATTAAATAGCCCAATTAATTTATTTCTCTCTTATTTAATTAAATTAGACTCTAAGTCTATTTAATTAAATATTCCCATAATTAATTAAATCCAATTTAATTAATTAACTCACAAATTAAATTCCAATTTAATTTTCAGTCTTGATCCAATTCCAATTGGATCACCTTTGCTCCAATTTGGTCGACCCAGTTGACCCAATCGACCCAGTCGATCCAGTCGACTCAGTTGTTCTCCATTTCCTCGCTTTCGCTTCATGTGTATTGTGTATGCCCCCGTAGGTTCACCACATAATTGGCCGTGGGTTATAATTAAATATTCATTTAATTACTCGAGTATTAAATACTCTAAATCAATCGAACACTCTGTCGACTGATCATTCCAAAATTAGCACCCCTGCTAATTTGGGAATTCTCCCACACTCCACGGTCGATGTCTGGCCACAAGCCCATGGAGCCCAATCACTGGTGAATTAATTCAGTGAACCTTTTAATCATTTACAATTTCCATATACGCCATAATATCTTCATCGATCGATCTCCCAGTCAAAACTAAAGGGCGTGGATTTTTCATCGGTTCCCTTTTAATTTGTTTTGACTTTATGCATTCTGATCTTGAAATAATTCTCTTTGACTTAATCTTTATGAGCTACTTTCATAAAGCCATCAGATACCTTGGCCAATGATATTACCAGAATTAATTTCTCACAGAAATCCATAGGAGAATTTCCCAACCTATCAAGTCGGGTCAATGGATCCTTGGTTGATGATATGAACCTGCATACGAGTCCCTCTATAACCAACGTGAATCCACAGAGACTTTCTGGTAATCTCCAGTCGGTCGGAACTCACATCTAAGTATAGACGTTCTCGCACCAGATAAACCCTATCACCTCAAGTATTTAGGGATCATTCCTCGTATACTATTGTAAATTGGAATAACTTCAACTCCGATATGCGACTACCGCTTCCATGATGAGTTATTTCCTAATAGGGGTATTTAATGCGCTTGCCATCCCAGCAAGCCACTCACTCGTGTGTATCGACTATCCCAGTCATGCTCGTGGACCCCAGCATCCTCCAGTTCATCGGAGTATACACACTCGTGAGGGTCTAACCGAATCCATTGATGTCCCATCTCAAATGGATTCTACGACCCTTGAATTATTTTTAGATCACGACCTTGGAGATCAGTCCACGGGTTGTCCCATAGCCCTGTGATCTAAGGACTTGCATCCTTATGTTAGATAATTATTCATAAGATGAAGGTGACCATATAAATAAATGCATCTATTAATCCATTTGAATGGCCCTTTTAATTTAAATGCAGCCAAAACAGTTGTCTTGCAGGACACTATTCTATCAAGTGAAACATGCCTTTCTCATTTTCTTTCTTTACAATTTTCTCAGGAAGGAGAAATTGGGGGACGTGGGAAGTTTTGCGAGATAATTATGGCGAGGAATCAGCAAATTTTGGAGAAACCGTATTGGTTACTAATTTAATTTAACATCTTTATTAATTAAAAGAAATTCTAAATTCTATAAAAATTGAATTTGATCAAAATTTGAATTTGACAGTTACGAGACCGCTGTGAAATATATTAAAAGTAGATTATAGTTTAAGTTGAAGAAATATTAAGAAATCAATAAACATCAGAAGATAATTAATAGAAAGAGGAAAGAAATATGAAGGGGAAAGGGAGTAATGGAGAATCAACCGTGGCTTTGTCATGGTGATCATAGTGGAAAAATGTAGTTTTTTTTATTGGGTTTTTGTGTTTTGTAATTTTAAATTTTGAAAAAAGGATAATTTTGAAAAGTGACAATTTTTTGGTGTAGCATGATGTCACAACCGCCATTTTGTGAGTAAAAACATGTTTGTACTTTTTAATAGTATAGATGTCACTCATTTGGTACATTTCTTCAAGATTTGTGCTTGATATTTATTCTACTTGCTAATCCCTATTAATCTTAATTATGGAGCCGTGGTAGCCCAAGAAGTATTGGCGACCGGCAAATCAAGTCGAACTCATATTACAGTCGGTACTGGGCTAATTATATCCTATCTCGTCGACAAAGATATGGCTCAAATTTTATATAGCCCAAATCACCAATTTTCGTTCGTTTGGCTTTTCATATTTGAACGCAAATTTTGTTTAAAACATTAAATCCCTACAAATAGGAAAATTACTATGATTGGGTGATTCGTAGTAAAATAAACTAATCATACTGTGGCGAATTTAGTTTAATCCCGACTGAGAAAGGTAAAATACAAGAGTGCTTTAAATTTATAAAACGAAAAACAAAAACAAAAAAAGGAAAGAATGGAAGGTTCAAGTTAAATGAGAGTATATATAAGTAATAAAATACAACGTGATTCAATAACAAACAAAAATACATTAAAGTTGAGAAAGTTATGATCAAAATCTGCACCAACTTGCTCAATTCGAATGAACCGTAAAATGCAGTACTATCGAAGCTTACTGAACTAAATTTGGACTAGGATGTGGAAAAACCGCAAACATTGAATTAGATTTACTCCTCTCTTTTTTTCCATAGGAATATCTAACCAATCACTTTATTGTATTCAAATATCCTAAGTTTTCTAATCAAAATATCTTCGGATCTTTTGAATCCATTAAACTACATGTACCGAGCCAATTTAATTCTTTTAGCTCATAACATAATGATGAATCAATAAATCTTATAAACAAAAAGTAATTTGGTCCAATCATAAACCACTTGTATAAATAGTTTAAAATTCAAATCAAAGAACTCAAACATTCTAATTCATCAATGAGCTGCATCATGATGTTTTGTATGTACATCAAGGTATACATAGCAGCTGGAAATGAGAAATAAGGAATAAAGACACATACACACAAATCACACATAATTTGGAAAATAGACCAAACATGGCTCAAACAAAATTCAAAACATATATTCATTAACATAACAACATATGTACTTCCTTGTCTCAATTTCTTTACCTCAATTCTTTGTTCCATCATTTGAAAACATCACATTTCTAGCTAAAATGATATTTTCCTCAAAATTACCAATACCACCACAAATAAATAAATAAATAGTAACGCAACATAAATGATCTTCAAAATACCTAATCTATTTTGCTTTTTCAAAAATTATCTAAATCTAGACATAAAATTAAAATTGGATAAAAAAATATTTGGAGGGACATAAGTTTTAAATTCATGAACCTTCACTATATATGAGGGGTGTCCAACCCAAATGAAGTGATATCGATGGAGGGTAATAAAGTCTTTTGAAGCCTGACTGAATCATGGAACATCAATGTATTGTGGGCCATTATTTCTTTTTCCATTGATACCTTGAGCCGGCAAAATCCGTATCTTTCTATCCAGCTGCCAATCCTCTCAGGAACAGAAGGAATAATCAGATTTTCAACATTAAGATAACACAGCGCCTACACACAAATAAACAACATTCATTGACACATAAAGAAACAATTTATATTCTTTTTCTAACAAATTTTGTTAGAAAAATAATTAAGAATGTTTTTATTTTATTAAACTACTTACCGATTCAATAGCAATCATCAGTTTTTTGCACATTCCTTTGCACCTATATTCTTCACTTGTTGCTATAAATGGTATCTCAGCAAGCTTTGTCCCATGTATCCTAGAAACCGATCCAAAAAAAACAATCAACATAAATTAAAACCTTATTATTTGGCCAAAAATCTATCTTTTAAAAATGAATTGTGTTAGTCAAAGCATATCACTTGATGTTTTTTATGATATAATACTTAGAAATAAACTACAAAAATAGCAGGAAATAATGAAAGATCGTGGAAGGAAATTGTTCTGGACCCAAAAGGCACAAATAACATTATAATAATAAAAATATAATACAAAATTATTTTATGAAAAACTAAAATCAAGAGATTTATATAAATGGTTATAGAAAGGCATTGGCTTGGTAAAGTTCAAATATAATTTGGTGAATATGAATTGGACCCTACAAAGTTGGAACCTTTCTAATCCACACATGATTGGAGCATACACCTAGCCCAATTTGGTACCGGTCCAACATTTTCCGAATTTTTTTTTGAACTCATAATTTTTCAAAATTATATATATATAAATATATATATATATATATATATATATATATATATTAATTCTGTAATTTTTTAATTCAGAGTAAATAAAGAATTCATGGTCCCATATATTCTCAAAATTCAAATTTTATAATCATGGAAAACACAATATTAGATTTAGATACCAGATTGTGTAGTTTTGAGCAAACAATAGTCCATTCGTCATTTTATTTTTGCTGCTACATTCTTTTTAGGGATATCCCAGAACAACATTATCTTTTCAAATATGAAATTATCTTTTTCTAAAATTCCCTATCACATAAAGTAATGATTTAACACCAATAATTCTCTACCATTACTTTCAAAAACATATTTATAAAGACATTATTTTTCTTACTCTTACCTAAAACTCCTTGCAAAACTTAAAAAAAAAAAAAAGAGGGGGTGGAGGTTTATGCATTATTTAAAAAAAAAAAAAAACTTTATTTTAAGACATTCTAAAAGGAAATAAGAGTGAACAAGGGAGTATTAACTTTGGGTATGTATATCTCAGGGTTGCCACCGAAATGATTTCATCATCTTTTTCAAGAATAGCAGTGTAGAAGCCTTTGAAGTTGATGCGATTAAAATTTGCACTGCAAACATGTCGATAATTAGGAAAGGTAAGTAAAACTAATACATAGGTGTATTTGCCAATTTTAACAAGTAGTAATTTGCACATATATAAATTAAACCCACTAAGAAAGCACAAAAAACTTTAACCAATGCAAAATTACTTACCCACAATTGTAGACAACACTTGGAAGTACTTGAATTCTCGTATGCCTATCTTGAATTGGCTCAAAACATTCTTCCATCAATATTCTTGCGACTGCAAGTTTGCAGTGGCATATTGTTCTCAAAAAGTTATCTTCAATATAAATTCCACCAAATCCATCATCATTCATTCGATGAAGTAGAGTCCATGAATAACCTTCATCTAGTTCATTTCTCTTTCCAACCATCTCTTTTGCCAACTTATGAGTAACCTAATTCATAACATATTATGCATCATTATAATTTACAAACATTCATGAAACTAAAAATTTAGTATGCTAAACCACTCTTTCTTTTTTATTTAAATGTGGTGATATTTGACAATACTACAATATGTGTTATATTGTCGTTAACAATAGTCAGTTGGCGTAGACAATTTTCTCACACAAGTTTGTTATCTACTGCAATTTTTGTGCTATTATAATCCAAATCAATGAATAAGCTGATAAATATTGTCACACAATATAGTATGTTGCACGATCAAAGCTATTAAGAGTTTGAATACATGTCCTCTGCACAAACTCATTGATGGGCAAATTGAAGGAAAGCACTTACAAATATTTCCAGATGAATATTATTGTTGTACCAAAAATATAAGAAAATTGTTATCAAAATCAAATTTTAAAAATTGTCTTGCGCCATTCACATTATTTGAACTATTATTCAATCAAAACATTTATCCTAGCATATTTAGTTAGTCCAACAATGAGGTTAAAGTGTGCATCATGCCAATTATAAGGGCCAAATTATAAGCCAAAATGTCAAGATCCCCCAATCACTCTCGTCGCGCTGCCCCCATGTGACTTAAGTGGATATTAAATTTTTTGATCTAAAATAGAACTAAAGTTGCACAAAACCACATATCTATGAGATCAAATTATCAACCAGCTGAATAAATATAATAAAAAATCTGGATAGCTAAAGTTATGAGGCCCAAAATACAATTTTACTAGTGCTATTAACTAAAAAAAAAAAAAAAAAAATTACCTCTTCACAACTTCTTTTACAAAATGGAGCAAGTGGAATGCTATTTAGATCCATTTTTCTTCCATTTTCCTTTTCATGGCATTCCCAATGATCTACAAAATTGAAAAAACTTAGTCTATTATCTTATGTCTATGGAAATACACTTTGGAGATCAAATTTGAAAGACATGATAATTAAATTTAAATGCTAAATGATGTAATATAATTAAGAAAATTAAACATTTACATACATCTTTTTTCACACTGAGGACAAGTGAGTAAGTAATCATTTTTATAGACTGGATTAGCACAAAATTTGCACACACAGTATGGACAATACCACGATTCCTCAGGAACATCCTGCAATTCAAATTTAATAAACAGATTAGTCTTCTTCAAAGTTTATAATTATTTGAATAAAGAGCATATAATAAATTCTTACCTTCATACCAATACATATTTGATGGTAAGTAGAGTTACACCCTTCACAACACATCAAATTACCTCCATCAGCACAAATCATACAAGCATCATCATACAAATCACTTACATTACTCTTGACCTCAATAATATTTTCCTTATGACATTTTGATTCATCGAGGTTGTTCCAAGCTTCAATTATGTAATTTAAAATGGACACTCTAGTTCTTGAAAGGAGGAAACTTTCATAAGGTTTATCACAATTTCTCCCACCATGAACATGAAAGTTTGCAGCAGTAAATGCTTTATTGCAACATACACAAAATATGCCATTTCTCTGAATTATTCCTTTGCTTTTCATTTTTTTACTTATATCATCCACTGCAAATACTTCAGCACCTTCTTGAATTGTTCTTGTATCTATAAGCCATGAAAATATGGTTCTCTTCGTATTCTTATTCTCAAGTCTTTTCTTTGTTGTACTCCTTTTCCCTAAAGAAGAAATCCCAAAGTTCTATATTCTTCATTTGATATTGAAATTTTATTATCTTTCTCTAATTTTCTCTTCTTTCTTGAAGTGGAACAACTCTCTGTTCTTATGAACTGATAATTAATCTCCGAAACTTCTTCATTTGACCCTTGAACTATCTTTCTTTTAAAACAATTTTGTTTTTGTATCTTTGTGGACCGTCTTAAACCATAGTTTGGATCAGATGCACTATTTGACGAACTGCTTGTGCTTGAGCTTGAGCAACTGCTTTGATTATTCTTGCATGTTATTGATTTGTCTACCATGTTTGATTCGGTCCAATGTTGTAGAGAAATGCTACCTTCCTTTGGTGAAGAAACCCCCAAAATAGATTAAATGAATGTTAATAGAAAAATTTACATACTAATATATTAATAATAATTTGTAATAAAGATGTGCATGAAAAAAGACTGATTTTCTTTGATTTCTTTCTATCCTACAATTGATTCTCATTATCATGTAGATTGAAGTTTAATTTTTCATTTAAGAATTTTGGATGGTAACTTAAGCAAGAGCAGTACGTATGAAACTACCATTTATTTCATTTAATAACTTTATAGTTTGAATGAAAGAGTTGTGTCTATTATTTAAAGTGAAATGAAAGGCACTTTTCGTGCGAACAAATGTGTGATTGCTTGCACATCGCATAATAATTGTGATACCTTCTGTATAAACTATTGTGATTCTTTAAATATAAAATATGATAATCTGCTCAAGTATATGTCAACTAATTTTCTTAATTGTGTATATACGAGATAGAGTATAACCATGATTACATTATAAACATGGATAAAAAAGAAACATATGAATTACATTAAAAAGATTAAAAAAGCTAATATTTTAGAACGTTTATAGTAACATTTGTTTAAGAACAATTTTCACTAAAATCTTACTAGAAATATAATTAAAGAGCTATTAGGGTTTGCTCTTTCTCTCTTGACCAATTAACAAATGCAAT
Source organism: Penstemon newberryi var. newberryi (assembly GCA_030819805.1). Taxonomy (NCBI): domain Eukaryota; kingdom Viridiplantae; phylum Streptophyta; class Magnoliopsida; order Lamiales; family Plantaginaceae; genus Penstemon; species Penstemon newberryi. The sequence continues at coordinate 31,235,856 of JAUALY010000006.1, read as the reverse complement.
TTCAACTAAGCTTAAATTCAGTATTTACCTTTGAAGCAAATAAAATGGTGAAAACTCCAAGACTAGTAAAGGCTTTATTTCGTCACCAGATATCACAATCAATGTCGTGAAAGCACTTGTAAACAGAAGATCTTCGAAAATCTATATATGAATTGATAAAGGTATCCGCAATAGAAAACCTCGATCGTCGAGTTCCTTCTCTTCTTTCAACTCTCTCTCAGCCTGTACCACAAAGTATCAAAACAAGAACAAAATCAGTCGGACAAAAATAAAGGTGAATTAAGAGTTCTTTCTTTATGGAGCTCGTATATCAAAGGCGACCGTGAAAAATATTTTCTCAATTAAGAATGACAATCGATTGAGTAGGATTTGTGAGGGTCAAAGGTTTGAATATATCAAAGGCGGGCGTTAAAAATATTGTCTTAGTTAAGAATGACAATCAAAGGAGTAGGGTTTGTGCGGGTCGAAGGTCCGTATATATCAAAGGCGGCCGCTAAAAATATTATCTCACTTGTAGAAGGAGCAGGGTTTGTGAGGATCGAAAAAGTGGGTCAGGCTCCGACATGGTCCACACATATAGGTCGTCGAGTACTATTATTTATTAATTTATTATTTTTATATTTTTGTTAAACCGACCAAACATTAATTTAAGTAGATAATTTGCTAAATCAACCTATGTAAAAAAATAAAAAAATTAGATTAACAAAAATAGGACCCATAGGTCATAGTCAACGTTGACAACATGCGCTCCCTAGTTTTTTCTCCCATTTTCCATCTCCACCACTTCCATTGTGTTCGGAATTACCATCACCACTATATGCACAATCGGCGTGAGGAGACTAGAGACTAGTGCGAGGCAAAGACGTCCTATGATATTTATTAAGATTGTGGCTTTAGATATAAAATGTAATGGTAGTATAATATTTTTCCACATAAAAAAAATAATTGCAATTATACACGATAGTACAACCCCACATGCTTTATGTGATCATTTTGCCCATTTTCATTGGGGTAACATGCTTTTTGTTCATTCTATGAAATCTAATTTTCAAAATGAAATTTACCCAGGTTGTTGGATAAAGAAAAATTCATATTTTACATATTTATTATTCAATTATCTACATACATACTTGATTATCTTCATCAATAAAATCAATATTTTATAACTTGAATTTGCTCAATGAAGCTCAAAGTTGTAAAATCTATATAGAACTAACTCAAGAACTAAATCTCAAAATACTTTGGAAGAGAATATTATAGTATGACACAGTTTCATACGAAGCTATAAATGACTATGTTTCATATACGTATGTACTGTAATTGGATCACTACTTGTGAATCAACAACAAAGCTGGAGGTTACCACCACCTTGCCTGTGGTGAGGTAAAATCGCAAATCTCCCCTTTTAGTTTATGATCACTTATCAGGAGTGGATCCAAGATTGGAGAATCCAGGGGGCCAAACTTCACTATTAGTTGTTTTACAATGATATCCGAATTATTTTATTCACATAAATACACAAAAATAAAATTACTAAAATAACTATATTAAATGCAAAAGAAATTCAGCAAATAAATTATGAAAATTACATGCGAGTTTTTTATATTTTAAAATGACCTATATTATTTGAGAGAATTGCATTTTTGGTATTGAGCTATAGGTCAATTTCCACTTTTAGTATTGAGCTTTATGTGTCCAACACATTTGGTACAGAGCTTTAACAAATTGTGACACATTTGGTACAACCGTTAAAAATTGTCGTTAAGGGAGGACGTGGCAGTTAAGTCAAATTTACAAAGTTGATGCCATTACTTATGTTGACTGATAATATTACCCCATAACATTTCAAGTTACCAAAAAAAGCCCCACATCTCCAAATTTAATGACGATATTAATCCACATTGTTGCCAAATTTCAAAATTGACTCAAATAAGACCACGTGCGGACCAATTTTTGAAAATTTTACTTATTTTATTTAAATAACTAATTTGATTTATAAACAATATTAATATATTAAATAATATTTTAACATAAATATCACCAAAATTAAGAAAACATATTCTTTTTAAATATACAATTTATATAATAGCATTAATCTATTTAATATTTATTAAAATAATAAATTATATAATTAAAAACTATTTAATGTATATTAAAATAATAAATAATAAATAATTATAATTTTAAAAAAAAATTCCCAACCCCACCTACCCCTTCCCCTGCCCTCCCACTCTACCCCGATTCCCAGGCCACCGGCGACCTGGGTATTCGGTTCCAGGCCACCACCGGCATGGGATCTTCGATCCCAGGCCGCGGTGGCCTGGGATCGAAGAACCCAGGCCGAAGATCCCATGCCGACGGTGGCCTAGGACCGAAGATCCCAAGCCAGCGGTGGTCTGGGAATTGGGGTAGGGGGGAGGGGAGGGGAGGGGAAGGGAGGGGGTGGGGTTGGGAATTTTGTTTTAAATTATAATTATTTATTATTTATTATTTTAATAAATATTAAATAGTTTTAATTATATAATTTATTATTTTAATAAATATTAAATATATTAATACTATTATATAAATCTTATATTTAAAAAGAATATGTTTTCTTAATTTTGGTGATATTTATGTTAAATTATTATTTAATTTATTAATATTATTTATAAATTAAATTAGTTATTTAAATAAAATAAGTAAAATTTTTAAATTGGTCCGCACGTGGTCTTATTCGAGTCAATTTTGAAATTTGGCAACAAAGTGGAATAAAATCGTCACTAAATTTGGAGATGTGGGACTTTTTTGGTAACTTGAAATGTTATGGGGTAAAATTATCAGTCAACATAATTAATGGCATCAACTTTGCAATTAGACTTAACTGCCACGTCACCACTTAACGGCAATTTTTAACGGATGTACCAAATGTGTCACAATTTGTTAAAGCTTTGTACCAAATGTGTTGGACCCATAAAGCTCAGTACCAAAAGTGGGAATTGACCTAGAGCTCTGTACCAAAAATGCAATTATCTCTCAAATATTGTATGAGGATGCAAACATTGCAATATCAAATTGCTAGATTATACTTCAATTTATTGAATTTTTTTTAAATGATATTCTTATGTTCAGTAGTGTCACATTTGTAAAACAACAAAATTTAAGGTTATATTTTATAAATCTCAGTTTAGGTACTTTAATAGACGTGAATATTATAAATAGTATTTATTATATTATTAAGAAGATAACAATCGTGTAATTGTGCTACAATAATGCCTAGCTGCCTATTATTCTTTTTGAAATTGAAAAATTGTGTCATTTATGAATACAATAAATATTATACAGTCACGCTTATCTGTAACGGTCTAGACTACCTAATTTTTAGTTATGACGTATTACGAACAAGGCTATTTATAACAATTATATTCAATTGATATTTTTTTATTTAAATATGTATTATATGTTTAGTGATATATTAACGTAGTGTTCCTAGTAATAATTTAAAAAGAAAAGCAAAACATACTAAGCATCAGGATCATACGTATGTTTTTCTCGAAAACCAAAATCCAGACCAATAAATTACATACCAGACGTATTAAATACAATTCGGATAAGTTACTTTACTTATCGTCGATAAGCATCTCCACTTATCGCCGATAAGCATCTCCACTTATCTTAACAATAGTCCCTATTAAATCCCTTATACACACCCCCACTCTTTATTTTTTTATGCTTTTCTGGCACACTCATTACATCCATACAACCTCTTCCCCTCATTTCTCTCCTTAAAAGACCCCAAAGTGAAAGAAAAGAATCAATTAGTGAAATACAGTGTAATAATCATTTTATCAATTTCCCCTTTTCTCTCGTTGATTCAGGTATTAAATCTTCAATTTTTTTATGCACGTCACTCTCCTCCCAGTGTATATACATCGATATAAAAATGGGTCTATATGTATATATGTTTGTGCAAAACATGCGTCTTTATATGAATCTTACATGCGTGAATTTATTTATTTATGCGTTGGGTTAAGATTTGAGGAATTTTTATGGTGTTATTTTCTATTAATGATTTCTTCATTTTTTATGAGTTTCTTTAATTTTTGTTGTTGTTGGTTTGAAGTAGGTGTGTGTGGAATAAGTATGTCGTTGCTGAACATAGAGTTGGTGTTTATCATTCTCCAGTTTCTTGGTGATGAGAAATATAAAGAGCGTTCATGCGTAAAGATTGGATCTTTTATTAATTTAATATTAATTTTTTTAATTGACGATTTTTTTTGGTTTCTACTTGAGGAAATTTAATAATTACTAGTCAATTGTATCTTGACTGATTATTACCCGCTTAATAAGGAAAAATAATTCATAGAGAAAAGTGTTTATTTGTGGTGAGCTTTATATAAATTTTTAATTTGTTGTAAGATTTGGTTGAAGCGTGAATCTGGATTCTTTTTTAACATGTTGTATTTCGAGGAAATTGTATTTAAGGGAGACTGGATCAGTGTAGAAAAGTACTTATTGGGGTTTATGAAGCTCGAATCTAACAAATATTCAATGAAAATCTTCTTTGAGATCCGTAAGCAGAAGTATCTTGAAGCATTGGACAGGTGTGTTCTTTCTTGATGTAATTAACTGAACATTACTTAATATCTTTATTTGTTTTCTATTAATTTTCATATTCTTGTGGATTAATATAAATATAAATTTATACTTATTTGTCTTCATTTCATAAATGATCGTGCAAATGCTAATGACATATTGATGAAGGATCTGAGAGTATTTTCTTCATTTAATGAGGACATTTTTAAAGAATTAACACAACTTTTGTCTCTGGACAATTTTAGGTAATAAAAGTAGTTTAATTGTAATGACTGTTATGTGAAAATTAATTACAACATAATATATGAGAAATTATTTGTTGGCCCAAGATAGAACAACCTGAGTGTAGAAATGCAGAGATGGGAAAGAGAGAAATTTGTAGGAAACCTTGTACTAGCGTACTTAACTTATTTTTTGACTTGATACAAATTAGTAGAGAGACTACAGGGTAGTAGTCTAAGTTATACTAGAACAATCTAGCAACTAATGTAGAAACATGGGCAGATTCGAGTTAGAAGAGTCAAGGGGGTCGAACAAAAACAAACTAATGGATTATTGTGAAAAATTTAGGTGAATATTTTTATTGAATTTTGTAATGGTTTACTCAATTAAAAAAAGAAAAATTAATTGGGTTTATCCATGAGAAGATAGTTGATTTGGGAGGCCTAAGTCCCCCATTGATATGCTCATATCCACCCCTTTATGAAATTAACTAGTATAATTAAGATACATCTACATAATTATACAACATTCTAGAAAAACACGTCCTAAAAAAACTACTTTCTATTTTCTCGTGATAAAGGTTTTTTTTTTTTTTTTTTTTTTTTTATCTAAAAGGTTTCTTGTGTTAGAGTTTGCTTATTTGTTTATTTTACTTGTTTTTCTTGATATGTTAGTGTAAATTTGATGACATGCAGGGAGAACAAAAAATTATCCAAGTATGTTCATGCACAAAGTGCTAGGGCTGTTATGTTTACTGAAGTTAAGAAGTTGCTAGAACTGAACCCGCTTGTACAAGAGAAGCTGACTTTCCCTCATAATCTTAAGAAAGCAAGGCTAAGGACTCTGATAAACCAGAGGTTTGTTTCCTGAAAATGTACACTTGTGGCATTTTGCTTTCAGATTATGATATTCAATTGTTAGATTATGATTTTCTTTTTTGAATTTTGAATTGGCAGCACCGCATATGCAAGAATCCAAATCCGAATCCTGGAATAAAAACTTTGTTTGAGGATCACCTTTGTGCACAATCACAGGTACCTAGTGCAGAGCTCCATCTTCAGTTCCCAATCCTCTTATGGGAGCTATTCCAAGGTCTGCGGGATTTCCCCACTTAAGTGTAAGTAGATAAATGTATGCAAATTTATATTGTTAATATATAACTCTTGTATATATAAGAGATTGATTGACTTCTCTTTATGTTGATCTACCCATTTTAGCCAGCACCAGGTCCATGGATGACTAATACCCCTCAAGTTCCTCATCCTTCAGTTTTTGTTCGTCCAATTGGTTTGAATGCTCAGAACACGTCAGGTATTAATTTGTTTCTTAATATTTTGACTTTCAATGTAATCATGATTCTCAACTCTCTTTCCATGTTTCTCTTTGTAATTGATTTAAGTCATGTTCTTACTATACAATACCTCATTCAAAGCGCCCCATGACTCCTTCTACAATTAACATGGCTAGAGACCAAACCGTTCATTATGAGTATGGTGTAAAGAGAACTAGACCTATCAGCATGCCTGTTGAAGTATGGTGTCACCATCTTAATTCTATTCCTATCCTACTAAAACTGAATTTCTTAGATGTGTGTGTGTGTGTGAATTACAAACTTGACATATATAAATCTTGTTTTAGCATAAAATCATTTCTTCTGCAAATCATCTTTTTACAGGCTAATAGTGTACCTTTCAATGTTCCGCATGTTGGATCAAGTAGTCAGACGCATGGACAAAATCTGCACCCATGTGATGATTTGCCAATGACTGTGATGATGAATCTCAATCAAGGCGCAATGGTCAAAAGTGTGGATTTTCATCCAACAAAACAAATATTACTACTTGGTTGGTGTTCTTATTACTTAATAAAGTTGTTCCTTGTCTAACTTATGTATAATGCCGACTTTCATATATGTACTTGATTATCTATTTTAGTTGGAACAAGTTCCGAAGGCATAATGGTTTGGGAGCTAGGCAACAAAAATAAGTTATTTAGTAGAAACTTCAACGTTTGGGATCTTGAAAATTGTTCAACGGCTCTACAGGTTTGCATTTGAATCTCTCTAGGACTAGTTGATATTACATTACTCTTTTAAATTCAACTTATATTTGATTTACATGAGAAGTTGACCTAGATTATTTTTTGTTAGACATCTTTACAAAAGGAGCACTCAGCGTCTGTGAATCGTGTGAGATGAAGTCCCGAGGGTTCTATGTTTGGTACACATTTTGGAAACTTTTTACACAGTATTTATGCTCGGATTTTTTTCAATGCTTATGAACATTTGCATTTGCTAACTAGATAACATATGTTTTTGCTCACTCAGGTGTTGCATACTCCAAGAATAGTCCAAATGTACTCCTACCATGGTGTTAATGACATACGAAAACACCTAGAGGTTTGTGCATTCTCCATATTTTCTAGTTCTTGCTACTGTTTTTGAGTTGTTAACTACATAATTTTTGTGTGTTAGTCAATATGTCTTCGTTAACATTAAATTCACATTCACTTTTCAGATTGAGGCCCATATTGGTGGTGTAAATGATATTGCTTTCACCATTCCGAACAAACATGTGTACATAATTACATATGGGGATGACAAACTTGTTAAGGTTCAATCTTTCACATGATTAACATCTCTTATTATTTTAAACTTTGGTTATATCAAACTTTTTTGAGTGATTATCACGTCCTTTGGGAATTTTCATCGTGCACAAGTGTGGGATGCAGTTTCCGGGCAAAATAGGTATATATTTTACCTGTAAATTCTATATATCCGCATACTAAGGAATATGTCCAGGTATATCAAACTTTATAATTAATTTATACTATTTTAGTATCAAATCTTTTTTATATGATGAGTATTCTTTTCCACCCTTGTTTGCAGTTTGTTTTTTCAACAACTATTGATGGGAAAATAAAGGCATGGTTGTATGATAATCAAGGTTCAAGAGTCGACTATGATGCACCAGGTCACTCAGCCACAACTATTGCGTACAATGATGATGGAACGAGGTTTTTCTCATTTGGGACGAACAAAGAAGGTGATCCCTACCTTGTGGAATGGAATGAAACTGAAGGATCTATAAAATATATATATCTCAGCCTTCTAAAGTGGCCCCCAAGAATTGTACAATTTGATACTACAAAGAATATTTTGGCTGTTGGGGACAATTTTATGGTCAAGTATTGGGACCTGGATAATGTCAACTTATTGGCAACAACTTACGCAAATGGTGGATTTTCGGTAATTTTCAATACAAGCAAAGTTAAAATTTTAGATTACAATTACATGTTTCATTAGACTCATTACTAATAAATTTGGTTTAATTTATTTCAGTCATATCCTTGTATTTGTTTCAACAATGAAGGGGTTATTAGCCGTGTCAACAAGTGAAAATGGTGTAAAAATTTTAGCCAATAAAGATAGAATATTAATATTTTTGTATAATATTCTTTGCGGTTGCACATATGTTATCTAAAATCTACTATATATCTTCAGTCTACATCATATGGTGCTCATAATGTTAATATTGGATCACCAAGCAATGTAGATCGAGTTGCTAGAGAACCACCCATGGTTCCAACTGTATGATTTTGTTGGTGAAGCGCTCTAGTGGAGTATCTTCTTAAATTTGTTTGGAGTTTTGCTTATTGATTTTCTTATTATACATTTTCTTGTAGAATAGAGAAAATCGAGGTTTTTCATATGCGAAATCTAGAACTATAGAGGAGCACTCACAGTGTCGCTCATTGAGACTCACTTATAGTTCGAGTTCGACACCAATAAAGGTATGTTTTTAGGCAAATATTTTGATTTCAATAACTATGAAGTCAATCACACTCATCTTACTTCGACTAGGTCAAACTTGTTAGGTTTTGAGATTGACATATACCAACTCTGGACTCGGCATATTAGCACTAGCATCGCACGGTGTACACAAACTCTGGAAATGGCCACAGAATTATGCAAATCCAACAGGGAAGGTATTACTCGATCTCACATAAGTTTTATGTCATAACTAATGTTGGCCCATTAATATAATGAGACATAATTTTCGTAGGCAAATGCTAATAACGAGCCAATGCTATGGGAACCTAATGGGCTAGCGATGACCAATGATATAAGTAATGTCAATTCGGAAAACGCCGTTTCATGTATTGCATTATCAAAGCATGATTCTTATGTCATCTCAGCTTTTGGAGGAAAAGTATCTTTGTTTAATATGATGACTTTCAAGGTAAGTGCCTCGTATCTTGGTTCATTGCACGAACTAATATTTGTTTTTATAGTTTAACTTGTTGTAACATTATTCTTATTTTTCGTAGACGTTGACAACATTCACGCAGCCACCACCCACGACAACATCTCTCGCTTAACACCCACAAGACTACAACATTATAGCCATAGGCATGGATGACTCTTCTGTTCAAATATATAACGTTCAAGTTGATGAGGTACTACTTAACGGTGAAAATTAGCTTTAATGAGTAAGCATAACACACTTAGGTTATGTTTGCAAACAAATTATTAGTTTTTCTTACCTCGAATGGGATTTAGTATTTGGAAAATTAGCTTCAACTTCTCTAAAAATAAGATATTTTAAGCTTATTAGCTATAAGCTTCTCTTGATGTGCTTCTGATTATATTAAACTTAACTCACAATCTCCAGCTTTAGCTCATTTACTAAAGTTTGCAAACACAACCTTATAAGGTCAACTATTGTCATATTTCACAGCTCAAAACCAAGCTATATGGTCAACATAGAAGGGTTACTGGTCTAGCCTTCTCTAACACTCTTAACGTGCTTGTATCTTCCGGCGCAAATTCTCAGGTGAAGCTTCTTTTCATAAAGAATATCCAAAGTCCGTATTCTAATAATGATCACCTAACAATAAGTAATATGATGCCTTTCTTTTCCCACAACTTTGCCTTTTGCAAATGCCTCATGGTCGTGCAACTTCTCCCGCTATTGATACTTGCATACAATTTCACCGAGATGAGAAACATCTCTTAGCAGTCCATGAGGCACATATAGCTGTATATGAGGCCCCTAATCTTCATGCATTAAGCAGGTGCCGTACATAAAAAGTCCTCTCATATTGTGCTTTTTTGCTTGCATAGCAATTTTTTTTCTTTTCATTTCATTGAATAGTAGGTACCTTTCGAAACAAGTGGTCGAATTACATATGCTACGTACTCTTGTGATGGTCAGTCCATATATGTGAGCTGTGAAGTTGGAAGTGTAGGTGTTCTTGCAGCTTTTGCACTGCGATTCTGCATATTTACCTGCCAATCCAAGGTGGGGACTTATATAAAATTCTTGATTAATTATTCTTACACACTAGTGAGTATATTAGTAATAAAAATAAAAAATCTCAATTTTTTTTGCAGTTTAAGGTTGTATCCATTAGTTATTGATGTGCACCCGACTAAGCCAAATCAATTTGCATTAGGACTTACGGATGGTGGAATATGCATACTCGAGCCATTGGAGTCGGAAGGCAATTGGGGTACCTTAACCCCACCCGAAAATCGTGATGATCCAAGCACTTTGAGGGACTAAATGAACATCTTTCTTGATGTGTTATTTTGGCTTGAAACACTGTGCTAAATTAAGTGCAGTTTTAGCACATATACAGTGGCTTTCGCCGAGAACTTATAGACTGAATATATTTATGTGTGTGTGATTTTAGAGGTTGTACTGTTGTTTTTTGCCCCAGTTTCTTTTTACATATTTCCTTTATTTCTTATTGGAGAACCACATAAGTTCATATAGTAATTCATTTAATTGGTAAGTTTTGGAGTCTTTTGAACATTTCATTGCAGAGATTTATTGCATTTTTTCTTCTTTATCATTTTTGGCTTTCCCCAATTTCCTTTTTTCAACTTTGCACTAGTGGGCAGGGGCGGATAGGATAATTATTATTCATATTTATTTATGGAATTCAATCATTTTTATTTTTTCATGGAAATTCAAATTTCTTTTGGACATTATATACTCGTATTAATTCATGTAATCCAACTTTTTTAATTTGGACATTATATAGTCATATCTTTTGTGGAAACTCAAATTCTTTTAGACATTATATAGTCACATTTTTTTAATAGACTAGAAAAGTGCACGTGCGTTGCACGTGATTAACTAATTTCCTATGTTAGTTGAATCATATAATCATTTTGGTTAATCAACCTAAAAAAAATCATATAATCATTTTTCATCATACTATGGTCTTAATGACATACCACATAATTTTTTTTTACTAAATCACTTTAATTATTACTATGTTGTTACACTGTTATCATAAATACCTAAAATCAAAACTTGAAAATAAAAAACGAACTATAATTACTAAGTATTTTAAATATAAAACTACATGTTTACATAACTATTATTCTAAAACTATCATTTGAACGAATAGACAACATCAATTATTTTCTTCATTGACCTTGATATTTCCATCTAAACCAATTTTCATATATTTAACCCTATTATTTTAAACGATTTCGCCAGTTTTGTTGGTTATATCTTTCTTTTACTGAGTTCCTCAATTTTCAATTCCATGCTTACTCCATTTTTTTCACCAATTAACTTTTTTTTACAAATTTTCCACAACATTGTCTTGTAAACATATTTTATCGATTTAATCTGCTTTTACACTGAGTTTACCAATTTTTTTTATTATTTTAACATGTTGTTTCATCAATTTCAACCGCATTGATATTGACTTTACCATTTCTTTTTATGTTATTTTAACATGTTCTTTCACCGATTTCATCCTTTTTTTTGTGGTTTATCCCATTTGTTAATCAGTTCATTCATTCTCTCCGGTTTAACCCAATTTTAGTTGATTTTACTTATTATTTTGTTGATTTAACCTATTTTCTCGACTATTTCACTTTTTTTTGTCAATTTTAATCTTTTTGTGTATTGACATGACCAGTTTTTCTGTTATCCCGTGTTTAGCCGATATCATTCACTTTTTACCGGTTTACCCGTGTTTTGTTTGTTTACCTTGTTGTTTTATCGATTGTACCATTTTTTGTTGCTTCAACTATTTTTTCTTCGATCTAACTCATTTTCCCATTGTTTTACCATTTTTTCATATATTTTTCAATCGAATTTTATCCGCTTTCACAAGTTTTAACAATTTATATGTTTTGACTTTTTTAACTCAAGCCAGTTATAAGTTTTAATTAACAAAAAAGTACTTTATTTTATTCATATAACACAAAAGTGGTATTTTTTTTAGGTTCTTTTATGTCTTTTATGTTCTTTAATAATTGATAATTTCTTAAGAATTGTCCAAAGAAGTATCGATTGCACCCGTTTTTACACTAAGTTTACCATTTCTTTTTTGTTATTTTAACCCGTTTTTTAACCGATTTCACCCGTTTTTGTATTTTATCCCATTTGTTAATTAATTCACCCATTCTCTCCGGTTTAACCCAATTTTAGTCGATTTACCTGTTCTTTTGATGATTCAACCTATTTTACCTTTTTTTTTTTTGCCAATTTAACTCATTTTTTAATTTTGTTCTTTTATCGATTTGATCCCTTTTTTTTTGTGTTATCCCTTGTTTATCCAATATCATTCATTTTTTACAAGTTACCAAAAAAATTCTAGTTTACCTCGTTGTTTTTATCAGTTACACAATTTTGTTTTCTTTAACTCGTTTTTCTTCTATCTAACCCATTATCCCATTGATTTTATCATATATTTTTAATCGAACTTTACCCATTTTCATCGATTTTAACCATTCAATGTTTTGACTTATTTTGGCTTAAACCAATCATAAGTTTTTTAGTTAGCTAAATAGTACTATTTTTCATTCATATAGCCAGGGGCGGACCTAGACGATATTTATTGGGGGGGCCAAGATTTTTTTACAGCAAACTGATAATTTTTTTGAGGTTTTGGTAAAACGACAAAAACTAAAAGTACTAAAGTTTAATATTTCAGGTATTTTAAAATGATTTATAATGTATATTTATCTTAAAAGATATATAAGTATAAACGAAAAATTTATATTTTATCATGCATTAAAAACACTACTTAAAGTTGTGCGTATCACAAGAATTATGTTGGTATATATATAATCATATCATACGATCATTAGTGATTTCAATTTGTTAACATAAATCAAATGATGGTGACATTTTTTCTTAAATTAAGGAAATCTTCCACTGACGACATACCTATTGAATTTTTTATAAATATATGACTATAATTTTCATAAGAAATTAATTTTTTATAAAATAATATGGTTATATAATATCCCAACTAAATTGAATTTCATAAAATATATAACTACATAGTCTACAAAATAAATTTGAATATCCATAAAGGAAAAATTAAAAAAATGAGAAAATAAATTTGAATATCCATAAAGGAAAAATTAAAAAAAATCATTTGGATAAAGGGGGAATTGAACATTGTACCTCCAAAGTCCTAAGCAAAACCCCAACCACTCGGTCAACAGCATTATCATTTTTTAATATACATATAAAAATATACATAGTATTAAGTTTTCTGGGGGGACCATGCCCCCCCAGTCCCCAAAGGGGTCCGCCCCTGCATATAGCCCGAATGTGGCCTTTTGTTTTTAGGTTAATGTTTTGAGGTTATTTAATAAGTGAAAATTTCTTTTTATCCGTTCATTCACCAATATCACATGTTTTTTTGTATTTTATCCAATTTTTAATCAATTTCACCCATTCTATCCGGCTTAATCAATTTACTCTTTTTTTTATTTTTTTTGTTGATTTAACTTATTTTCTAACCTATTTCATCATTTTTTTTGCAAAGCTAAATCATTTTTTCTTTTTTGTCTTTTATCAATTTGAACATTATTTTTATGTCAAAGTTAATCTAGCTAATTTTTTTGAGTGAACCTATATCACCCTCTTTTTTTCTTCTTCTTCTTCAGGTTTTACACATTTTTTGCTAATTTACCCCGTTGTTTCATCAATTGCACCAATTTTTCAATTCATTTTGTTATAATAAGAAATATGAATGTGGCCTTTTGTTTTTATATAGGTTAATGTTTTGAGGTTATTTAATAAGTGATAATTTCTTAAGATTTTTCCAAAGAAATATTAATTTTACCTGCTTTTACACTGAGTTTATCATTTCTTTTTTGAATTTTTAACCCGTTCATTCACTGATTTCACCGGTTTATCCCATTTGTTAACCAGTCCATCCATTTTCTCTAGTTTAACCTAATTTTAGTCGATTTTATCCCATTTGTTAATCAATTCACTCATTATCTCCCAATTCTTTTGTTGATTTAACCCATTTTCTCACATTTATTAACTCATTTCTTTTTTGTCTTTTTCTTTTATCCATTTGATCCATTTTTTTGGTATCTCGTGTTTAACCAATATCATTTTTTTTATCGATTTTATCCAATTTTTATCGGTTTACCTTATTGTTTTGTCAATTGGGCCATTTTTTTCTTTAAATTGCATTTTTTTCTATCTAACCCCTTTTTCCATTGATTTTACCATTTTTATATCATATGTTTTTTAATCGAATTTCACCCATTTTTATCAGTTTTAACAATTTCTATGTTTTGACTTTTTTTTTACTTAAGCTAATTATAAGTTTTTTAGTTAACTAAATAGTACTATTTTTTATTCATATATCACGTATGTAACATTTTTTTTTTTTGAGGTTATTTAATAAATGATAACTTTTTAAGAACTTTTCAAAGAAATAGAGTAATAGTTTTTTTTTAATCAATAATATTTTAATCAGACATATCAAAATGAAATTTAATTTCTAACAATTATTTTACTTTAACTCATCAAAAGTCTACTTTATATAAGAAAATAATATATATAAAATTATCACTGAATCAACAATAATAAATTTCAACAATCTTTTTCGGCCGCTGCCTACTTCATTACCTTTGAACATTGAAGAATTTTAGTATGAGTTCAATAGAAAGATCCAAAGTACGACCGGATGTCGATTTCCTTAAAAAATAGAAACCAACTTGGGAAATAGTCAACTAGTTTGATTCTTAAAGTCTTTTTTTAATGAATAGCACTTTTCGTCCTTTTTATGACGTGACTTTTGCAGTTTCGTCCCTTATAAAGAAAATTGGCAATTGGGTCAACTTTTTCACTTTGGCATTTCACCTAAGGATTTTTCGACAATTACACGACAAATTCGATGTCATGTGCCCTGCACACGAGGGCATTTTTTATAAACTTATCAAAAAATGGAAGAAAAAATAAAAAAATGAAATAAAAAAAAAATCAAGAAGGCCCTCTCTTTTAACTCTTTCCCTTTGGCCCGTCATCTCCGATGTTTCCATAGAATTGAAAAGTGGATTTTGTTCGTCTCGTCACCACGAGTCTATCCACGGTTTCGATCTCACATAATTCCCCCTAAATCACCCAATTTCGTGTCTAGATCGCAAATTCGCTTTTTCATCTCCGCCCCTTTGGTCATTTCCAGTGGCTTTCCGTTGGAATCGTAAAGTGGGTTTTTTTCGTCTCGTCACCACGAGTCTGTTTAAGGTTTTAATTTCATAAAATTCCCTCTAAATCGCCAAATTTCGTTGATTCAATTTCCAGATCGCCAAACCAATTCCGCGCATCTTCCTCCTCCGGTCCCAGTGGATACTCGTCGTTTCCCCTGAAATTGATTACACAAATATATCTCACATTGTCTTCGAAATCCATAATCAAAGAACTTGTAACTCCGACGACTGGGGCTGGATTTTGGTTGATCGCAATCGTCTCTCTGTATTTTAATTTTCATTCTTTCTTGCTTTTTTTTAATTTAAAATCTATTTTTCCTTTTTCTTTTTTTCTTTCAATTTTTCGTAAGTTACGAAATTGCCCTCCTGTGCAGAGCACATGACATTGGCTCCACTGTGCAATTGCCGAAAAATCCTTTAAGTGAAATTCCAAAGTCATAAAAGGGACCCATCACCTAAAAAAATATGAAGGGTGAAACTGCAAAAATCGTATATTAAAAGACAAAAAGTATTATTCACTTTTTTTCCCGATAAAATTCTGATTCTTGAAGTCGGGTCAAACAAACATCAGCAAAATTGTCCTACATTATATATTTGCTCTTTTAGTATTTCAAAATTAATAAACTTCAAGTTTTACAAAATATAATTTGCTAAATATGAGAAGGTAATCACTTGAGCAGTCCCTAAATTACAAAGTTATTCATTTTAGTCGATCATGTGGGTGTGATACCGGGTTACTGAATCTGGTATGCTTCGTCTCAAGGATATAGATTCACCGTTTTTCCATGTCCTCCAAAACAAAGACCACGTGCCAATGGATGTCGATGGAGCCTTATCCAATGCTTAAAGTAAGGAAAATGTTGCCCGAACATAAGAGAAAATATGCAGGAAAGAAAGATGTAGTGTAATTGTGTAATTAGGTTTAAATCGGTCATACCTGAGGGGTAAGAATTTCCCACTTTTTGGTCGGTATAATTATTGGTTCGATAATTTGGAAGACGGAACATTTGCATAACCGAAACTTTCGATTCGGTAAATTTACTGTTCAGTACGATGCAGTACCAATTTAAGTGTTTTGGGCTTTTTTGTGAAATTTTGTATCAGTCCAATTAATTACTATTGTTTCATATTTTACCAAACTATGATATTTTTACAATTTATGGAGTAATATCCTATAAATGCATGAGCCTCAAATATAGTAGCTCACTAGAATGACGATAATTTATTTGTCGTTTGTTATTTCTTTTAAAGGTAGAGTTATTTACTAGTTAGTATTTTATGCTTCAAATATTTTTGGACTTTTTGTAAATGAATAATTTAATTCGACCACAATTATATATTGTACTTCAGTAGTTGAGTATAATATTTTGAGTTATAATTACTAATATTAGATTATGTGTCATAATTATAGGTTGGAAGATAATAAATAATAAATTTAATTGCGTAAACTAGTAAATAAATAGTTTATTTCTATTTACGGTACGATTTTTGGTTGTATCCAATTTCTAAAACCTGTACCATACCATAAAATTTGGTACGATTTTCATATATACCGAAACCTACAGTTTTGAGAGAAAAAACCTAACTTCGATACGATTTGGTATGATACAATATGGTGTGGTACAGTCTTGAAAACCATGTGCACCCCTAGTTTGAAGTAACAAATTTAGCCAATATAATATTATGAGTTCTATTATTATGGGCTAGAAAACAATCTTTGGTGATTATTGGGTCAATATGTTATAAACTCACTGAATTATTACATTGGTGCGTTTATTTATCAAAAAAATTACATTACTGCAAACGACCTTAATCTTTGCCTACACGTCAAATCTGATGTAAAAGAAATTAAACTTCACAACCATTATTACGTCCTTGTATACCATACAAACTTGAGATCATGTAGTGGTTATTTTATACAAATTTAATTCATTAAATTTATAAAATCAAAATTTGGAGTGTAAACAAGTTGAGTAGAGTGAATCAATGTAATGTTAAAGTTTAATTTGATTTTCAAATGAGTTGAACTCGAAACCTCAATTGAACTGAACATAATCGATTTAAGATTGAGTAGCTTAATATTTTTATATATCTATCTATACGTATACTAGCCTACAACTCGTACTATGCACGAATCAAAACTAATTTGTTTTATAAAAATAAAATATAAATAAGTTTGATTATAATTTGTATCCTAGAAATAAAATATAAATTAACATAGTTTACATTATTACTATATCCACATTTGTTAATGATTGCAACTTGGGTATTTTAAATATTTAAAAATTATTGTTATATGAGAATTCTAAAACTATCATAATTTTTTTGTTGGGTGTATAGATTATAAATAATTTCTAATTGTTTAAGGTGAATTTGTTAAATAGGTTGTTTCAAGTCATGTCAAATCTCAATCTGCTAGAATTTGATCACGAGACCATCACATTGTGGATTGAAGATCTAGACATACACCCTAACAAGTGTTACAGTGTTAGGATAGATTTTACTCATAGCACTACTAATAATATATATGAGAACGGACCTCGCTCTGCAATAGCAAGAACTAGGGATATAAGTGTAAAATACTTTATACTTAGAGGGATTATAAATGTGATTTAACCCAAACATAAATATATTTAACACAAAAGTAAGCCATGCATACTTGTTTTTGCCATTCAAGCTAAGTCATAACAGAGTATATGTTAATTAATTTGTTTACATTTCATAAGATAATCTAAGTCGCTGGACGGTGCTCATCCTTTTACTACCATTAAATCATAGATACAGCATAAAATAAAAAATCGCATAAATTGGTCCACGACGATGTAGAAATTTTTTTGCAGAAGTTGAAACTTTCTATGTGAATATAAGAAAGAAAGCAAATAAAGAAGAAAAAAGAAGTTGAAATTTGTTGCGTCCATTTGTTAATATTTTAATACTATAAAGACGTAAATTCCGATAAGCAAACTATGTTGTCTTCAAGAATCTAAGGGCATGTTTGTTTGGCGTTTGGGAAAGTAGTTTGGGAGAGTAGTGGAGGTTTGTGAAATAATCTCGATTTGCTAATGTTGTTTGTTTGGGTTTTGAGAGAATGGTTTGATAAATAAAGTAAGTGTAGGTTTTTTTGGAAGAGTTGGGTTGTAGGTGTAAGATGTGTAAGACTTTATGTCAAATCATGTTTGTTATGTGAGATAAATTGTGTAAGAGATATGTTATTTTATGTCAAATCAAAGTAGAGTTTGTATAGGTTTTGTTTAGAGATAAGAAAATTGTTGTTTGTTTGGCTTTTGAGAGAGTAGTTTGAGAAAATTAATAGATGAAAAATTTATTTCGGAAAATAAAAAACATGTTTGTTCGGCATTTCCCAAACACGAAAAAATTCTGGGAAACGCCAAACAAACAGGCCCTAAAGGTTTTGAGTTCGAATTCAATAAAAAATATGAGTATTTTTTTAGTGTAGTATTAATTTTGTTAGTTGATCTTTGGAATTGTTCACTGAGCATTCTTTGTATTTTGTTAGTGTTTTTAATTTCACTTTAGAAAAAATTATTACGTCAATTTGATGCTTTGAATCTACGGTTTCGTTAAACACCCCAATTAACCAAAAAAAATAAAGGTAAAAACGTTTTAACAAACATTAACATATGATGTTATGACTTATGACTTAGAATACTTTCCAATTAAATTGAAGCTGAATTAACAGTAGTTACGCTCTCTTAGTAAACTTTGGGACTTGTAGCATTTTTTTTCATATATTTATATTTAATTAATATATAACCAAAAAAAATGAATATGTGAAAATTTGAAAACTATACTTCCCCTAATTCAATCACAAATGAGGAACATTTAACCAATCTTGCTTGTATACCACGCTAAAATATTTTTTGGAGACAAATTTGTAGATCAATTTTCTTAATCAGTACAATTCATTAGGTCTCCAGTCACCTAATTATCATGACATGACAATTAGAGTTATTAAAGACTTGTTATTCCTTAGTAGTTTGTAATAATTTTTCAATCTATAAAGTATAGATAATGTAATCAAGCATAATAATGTGACGGAATGAATGCCGATGAGACCGTAACCTGGTGGTAATCGCTGGCAAAGTTGAAGCCCCAGAACCAAAAGTTTTTGAGTTCAACTCTTATTAATATAGGTTTTTCTCTAATTTAAAGCTAGTGTTTTGTAGTGATTTATTGTTTGTACTTGAACAATTATTGAAATAATTTATAATATAATAATTGATGATGAATGTATTTAAAAAAAATGTGATGGAATGAACTACGTGAATGGATGTCATCTTATCTAATAAGAGTTACTCGTCATCCGACTATAGAAAGGGAGAACTTTGTTTTAGAAAAGAATTCTTAATGTATTAAGTGAAAGAAGTAGAGAAGTTGAAAATTGTAGTTTATAAAATTGGACAAAATAGGAAAGTTCAAAAATTGACATGGCAATATGAAAACTATTGCCCTATAATATGAAAAGGCTTCTCTTTTTAACTTAATGAGAGATGCGGAGAAGTCATAAAGTTAAAAGTTAAAAGTTAAAAGTTAAAATATTGATATGGTAGTATCAAAATCACCGCTTTGCTTTAATTCATCGGCGTTTTCGCGTGCATTAAATTTTTAAAGCACAAAAAATTTCTTTATGAGAAAAAGTAAAAGTATTTTAAATCAAAGCACTACATACCAAAAAATTATACACCATGACATAGCTTCTCTTTATCTATCACCACTTATAACTTAGAATTATTTCATGCATGAAATTCCTAAATTTAATCAAGCACTACATACCATACAACTTATTTAAAAGTTCAATTATAAACAAGTCAAGTAATTTATCTAATTCTGAAACGAGCTCTAACATAGAAGTTAGGATTTCTCTCACCAACCACCATTTTTGACACCTTAGAAATTCACTTTTTTCCTACCTAGATTGTAAAATAAAAGCCCATAGGATTCCCAAAACCATTTGTCTCCCTTACCAACTTCCCAACTTTCCCTTATATAAAGTCCATTTTTCCCCAAACAAAGGCAAAACAAAAACACACACACACACACACACACACACACACATGGGCAAGCTTCTAAGAAATGCACTATTTTGCACAATAGTGATATTTATCTCACTCTCATGTACTAAACTACTATCTAACTTTTCATTTCCTTTTCTTTGCATACTTATTCTTCCTTTACTTCCCTTGGTCATTCATTTTATTCATTCCACCAGCCCCAACACCACCCTCCCACCGGGACCACGCCCTTTTCCAATTTTCGGCAATTGGCTCCAAGTCGGCAACGACTTAAACCACCGCCTCCTTGCCGCCATGTCCAAGACCTACGGTCCTATATTCTTACTCAAACTCGGTTCAAGAAACCTCGTTGTAGTGTCGAACCCCGAGCTAGCAAACCAAGTATTACACACACAAGGTGTAGAATTCGGATCACGTCCACGAAACATCGTGTTTGATATATTCACGGGCAATGGCCAAGACATGGTCTTCACAGTCTACGGTGAACATTGGCGTAAAATGCGACGTATCATGACACTACCCTTTTTCACAAACAAAGTGGTGCACCAATATAGTCAAATGTGGGAGAATGAAATGGATTTTGTTGTTCATGACTTGAGAAAAAATGAGGAAGTGGGAAAAGAAGGGATAGTGATAAGAAGGCGATTGCAGTTGATGTTATACAACATAATGTACCGTATGATGTTTGATGCAAAATTTGAATCAATGGATGACCCCTTGTTCATTGAGGCAACCAAGTTTAATTCAGAAAGAAGCAAACTAGCTCAGAGCTTCGAGTACAATTATGGAGACTTCATTCCCATTCTCAGGCCTTTGTTAAAAGGTTACTTGAATAAATGCAGAGACTTGCAGAGGAGGAGGCTTGCATTTTTCAACAACTATTTTGTTGAAAAGAGAAGGTAAATTATCATTGCATCTCTTTATTTTTTTTTTGGGTTCCAAAGGATTTAATCCCTTTCGAGGTATTATATGGGAAACTCTGCCAATAGGGATTCGAACTAGGGTTTGCCACTTTGGGGAGACTAGTCCATTCCACTAAACCAATCATATGTTGGTACATTGCATCTCTATTGGTGTCTTATTTTCATCCTAGGATCTCACTTCATAGTACTATCATATGTGATGTATAATGTCTAATGCAGGAAGATAATAGCCGCAAACGAAGAGAAACATAAGCTAACATGTGCTATTGATCACATTATAGATGCTCAAATGAAAGGAGAAATCAGTGAAGAAAATGTACTCTATATAGTGGAGAATATCAATGTAGCAGCAATTGAAACAACTCTATGGTCCATGGAGTGGGCAATTGCTGAGCTAGTCAATCATCCAACCGTTCAACGCAAGATCCGCCATGAAATCTCAACCATCCTTAAAGGACAGCCAGTCACAGAATCTAACCTGCAAGAACTCCCATATCTACAAGCAACAGTAAACGAAACACTTAGGCTTCATACTCCAATACCTTTGTTGGTTCCTCATATGAATCTTGAAGAAGCTAAGTTGGGTGGGTACACGATCCCTAAAGAATCGAAAGTTGTGGTCAATGCCTGGTGGCTAGCCAACAATCCTGCATGGTGGAAGGAGGCTAATGAGTTCCGACCAGAACGGTTCTTGGAAGAAGAGAGTGGCACGGAGGCTGCGGTGGCTGGTGGCAAGGTTGATTTCCGGTACTTGCCTTTTGGCATGGGAAGGAGGAGCTGCCCTGGAATAATACTAGCATTGCCAATTCTTGGACTGGTGATTGCAAAGCTGGTGTCCAATTTTGAAATGCAAGCTCCTCCAGGCATTGAAAAGGTTGATGTAAGAGAAGAGGGTGGACAGTTCAGTTTGCATATTGCAAAGCATTCAACAGTTGTGTTCAAGCCAATCAAAGCATAGGAAAGTTCATTTATTGTAGATCTGAACTGGATTACTGGAAGCACAAGGAATCGAAAACTAAAGAAAATTGATTAATTATCTATGTATTTTTCTGTATTTAGGTCGGCAACTATGATATGTTAATATGATTGGTAAATAATTCTTCATTCAATCTTTGTTCAATTGGCAAGTACAGAACAAGATTTAAACCGAATAACTTGTTGATCTTCCATTCCCTTTCAACCTTGTCACATTTGTTTGTATACAATACAACGATAAAGATTAATGACTAGATTTTACCCATAAAACGAAGAAAACAATGAGTGCTAAACAAGAAGGTACTCTCCTATCGAGACGTAAAACTAAAATGTCTAGCAAATAAGTCTATTATATGATACCTATGAAATGCTGAGAGTCAATACGTTTGAGATGCTCACCAGTCGACAATTGTGTCTTGTGGAAAAGCATCTGTATCTGCCACGACTTCAGAGATACAATGAATTTGCAAACATTATTCCACGGCGAAGGCTTTCACTAGCTGCAGAAAACTTCTTCTCCAAATCGGCTTCTCCAACCGCATGAGCAGCACCTTTTAACTGGAAAGATATAAATGATGATTGATGTATAAAAAAACGTGTCACATTTTCCTAACTTTTGAAGAATTACTAATCAAAATACCTGGTTTAAAAATTCATCTAGCCTTCTAGCTAGCCGTATGATGCTACCTTCAAAAATATCAGTCATTTGGATAACTTCTGCAAAAGATGCTCCCTGGAAAATAAAATTAAAAGATGCATGAAATGATGAGAACATAAAGATCATCCAACTGCATACAACACAAATGGACTAACTCTAACAAATCAGCCTAGTGTCAAGGTATAAATTGTTCTGATATACCAGTCTAACAGAACCTCTTTTGCACTTCTCCAGTTAAAAAGTTTAGAAGTGATATTTCAGAAATAAAAATAACACTGACATGAAAGGCAGCAGCTAGTAATAGCAGATGCTAATAAGTTTTGATTAAACAAGAAAACGGGAAGCAGTTACATGGTAAACAATTAATTACAATGAACTGACCTTCGACCAACAGTAAATCACATCCATCAAGTATGGTCTAATTGATGCCTCGACATATTCATCCACATTTACTTCGAGTTTACATTCGCGTTGTACCTGCATCAATAACACTTTCCAGCTGTCTTTCACCATGTTTGAGGTACATTTTCCTCTTGGGAGCAAAAATTCCCAATGCAAATGACAAATTAGGAAAAACATATACCACATCATAGTTTAAATACCTCTGCTATTCTTCTGGCGCTGTCTTGAAGTTGTTGCAATGGTTTAGCAAGTTCAGCTCTTAAATGTATTTGTTCACTTGATCTGTCTCCTGGAACGAAGCAACTTGCCAGAGCTGCAACTTGATGATGATCAAGATCATTAAAGGTGCCTGTCCATGAAATATTTTAGAATCCCCAGACCAAGTTTCAATCAAATATGTCTTATTCAGGGAAAAAGAGGCTCTCATAAATTTGAGGTCAAAATGTTAAAGGCATAACCATGCTCTTGTCGAAAAAGACCCCAATGTCAAAAATGAACTCGCCCAAGATATCAAGCTAACATGTTCAAATTCACACAGGCTTGCTAGATTCAGTCAGCATAGACAATAATGTTTCATCCTTAGCAAATACAAAAAACTTCTATAGACTTGAAACCAATCTTGAAACGTCTAGCAAACACTCAAGTGTTGATGACTAAAGAAAATCACATTATCTATTGAGGCTTTCATGTGATGTGCATGCTAATTACAGCACAAAAAGAATATTGCTGCCTAGGATAGACCTTAACAAGAAATGAGTAGACATGAACAGAATGATATCTTTGATAGAGGCTGACCATTGAACATCAATTCAGTGACAAGAAGCTCATCTCCTGTGTCTATCAAGCAGGCTGCCCGTCCCTTCAACTGAACGACAGCGTCACCATCAATATGCCCCAGTCTTTTGAGGACCCGTGAGCGGTTCTTAAGTTCATCTCTGAATTTTTGAAGCTGAAAATAAGTTGGAGTTATGAATATTATCGAGACAACAAACCAGAAGTTCTTACATTCTTAATGAAACCTTATATAATACAAGTAGAAATATATCTAGAACCACAAACCTGTGTAAACGAAGATGACAATAAGCCCAATGCAAAATAACAAAAATTCTAGATAGAATTCACAAAGAGAGATATAGAAGCAGTATGTGGCATTCCGCAAGCCAAAGATCAACGTAAAATGAGGGCACATATAGTCATAGTTGTTTGAGGCGTAAAGCGAAGCGAGGCGAGGCGATGCAAAAAGCGAGGGCTTTTTGAGGATAAGGCGCTTGTATACAAATTTTTGAGTGTATATAAAATTATCAACAATAATTATAAAATGAAGACTTTTAAAGACAATATAATAAATATATTCAATATTTAAAAACAATATAATAAACATATTTAATATTCCAAACATACAAACAATATTTATAGTATTATAGTTAATTAAAGACTTATTTAAAAGATTCAAATTACTTTTATTGTTATAATAACTATGGCCCATGAATATGGCCCATAATAAATCCCTATATTATATATATTCTTAAACATTTCTTTACTTTTATTGTTATAATAACTATGGCCCATGACTATGGCCCATAACTATTGCCCCATAACATAACCCTATATCCTCTCTGTTCTAAAACATTTCTTCATCACCGACAACCTTTCTTCTTCTTCTACTTCATCGATCTTTTCTTCTTTTCTCTGCCATTAACCCCAAAACCCTCGGACATATGACATCCGGCTAGCAGATTCGGACAGAGGAAGGACGGCGCCTGGAAAATCTGGAAAAAATAAGCCCACCCCAAAAAGGCCCGCCTTGCAGCGCCTTAAGGCGAGGCTAAGGCGTTCAAGGCGACGCCTTGAACGCGCCATTTGGTAAGTGGCATGGCGAGGCGATGAGGGCTCCCCTCGCCTCGCCTCGCCTCGGGCAAAGGCGCGCGCTTCGCGCGCCTTTAACAACTATGCATATAGTCATAATTAACTTAAGGGAAAAGCTAGCACATGCATGGATTATGAGGAATATCGAACAAGTTGGAAGTACCTGAGAATCACGCATTTTCGACTTTAGCTGTTGAATTTCATGATTCACTTCAGCTTTTCTCTGGAAACTTCTAAGTTGATGTTCATCTTGAGACTGCAGATGATAAATGTGAGTAACAAAAATATTAATCGAAAATGTATACCAAAAGTGCCTATGCATACAATTTTTCAAGAATACAGCATTAACCCAAAATAAATGTCATAGAAGAGAGAATGGGACTCTCCTGACAAACCTTATGCAATGGGTGAGAAAACAATTTCTGTTCAAGTTCCTCAATTTGGTTAGCCAACTCAACAAATTCCGAATCTTCGATTCCCATATCCTGGAAAAGATTTGCATATATTATTAAATACCATTCACTTGTCCTAATCTAGTAAATATGGGAAGCCCTATTACACGACAGTTTCAATAGGAAATAGGAAACATGATAACTTTTAAATTACCTAACTAAAGACCTCCAATTAAAACAAGTAAAATACAGGGGAAATTACAAAACAGATTACACATAATGATGCAGGTGAACACTAACAAAAGATTTAGTACAACATATGCTCCAACACCATAGGGAGAAGTACTTAAGCACAGACTAATTTGGTCGATGATGAAAATAGCAAAACAAAGGATTGCTGTATCTCATGAATTACTAATACTTTTTGTCCTCAACACCCATGCCGTTCTGTCTTATGATACTTTGCCTGTGTCACTCTTCTATTCTAGTTATGTAGATAATGACACAGACTTCTCCATCTGGAGGTCCAGTGGAAATAAATACAGTCAAACTTAGACTCATCCTACAAATTTTGGCAATGTTCCTACAACTAACAACTGAAAACTAATTATTAGCGAAAATTTTAGAGATTCCTGTTGTGAGTAAACTGTGGGAGAATGAAACTATTGAGACATAGTACAGAGAATAAAGAGGAAATTTTATAGCATAAAGCATTATAAGTAGCGACCAAAACAATCAGCACATCCTAGCGAACTAGTGGTAAAAAGTGCCATTTATATAGCATCATGAAACTAACAATCGCACACCTTCACAGGATTAAGCTTTGGAAGGCCTTGGGGAAAGCGTTTTTCGAGCTCTTGAACGGCAAGTAGAATATTTTGCCGATCTTCTTTTGGCCGCAAGTCGGAAGGAACTGTTATTCTGAGCTTGCTAAGTGTAGAAATTAGAGGCAACTGAACAGGGACCTGAGACCAAAAATCCAAAGTGCATAACTTATCAAGAAGATTGCATTTGTACATGCCAGCTGCAGTATGACAGGCAACATTTTTTATTTACAAATACTAAGCGCACCCCCCCCCCCCCCCCAAAAAAAAAAAAAAACAAATTTATCAACTTACCACATGCATTTCACCTTTTTCCCCAGGACGAGGAAGACAAGGTTTTGGACGAGGGCCATTTTCACTGGAGCTGAGAGAGCAGTGAAGCAATGTGTCGACAATATAATTATTACCACGTGAAGAAGCAAGTGCAGCAGGCAAAGAACCTGAGGCAGCTGGGGGCTTTTTCACCACATTGACAACAACTCCCCAACCCCAATCTGTTCCACCTTCCCGAACCTTGACCTGCAAATTTACAGATGTAGCTCAGAGAGAAGCATGAGAACAAAAAACAAAGGCCCACAAGTTACAAGGTGCACGACCATAAAATCATCTAAACTAATCGATAATTAGATATTGTTATTTCAAACCCTAGGGATCATACACAAATAAGAGAAATGATTATCAGACACAAATAAGGATCAAGTGACATGCAACATGAACAAATCAGAGTCAGTAATAAATTGCAAGTGAATGGGATTCATACTATGTTTTATTTCCATGTAGACAGAGACTTATTAAAGGTC
This sequence comes from Penstemon newberryi var. newberryi, assembly GCA_030819805.1. Taxonomy (NCBI): domain Eukaryota; kingdom Viridiplantae; phylum Streptophyta; class Magnoliopsida; order Lamiales; family Plantaginaceae; genus Penstemon; species Penstemon newberryi. Next base: position 31,208,691 of record JAUALY010000006.1, on the reverse strand, counting down.
AAATGGGCAAACATGAACAGAAATAACAATTAATAAAGCAGAAATAAAAGAAAAACGATAAGAAGTCCTGAATAAGAAAAAAGGAACATGTCCATTAAGGGCGGTGACTATAGCTATTACACATAAATGCAGTTTACGTCACATTTATTATAAGCAAACACCAATATTTTCACATACCAGCCTACCAGGTAGAAGGAAAGAGAGAACTCTTTCAGGCCTAGTTATTTCTGCCATCATTTTATTTTCAAGTTGGGCAATCTCAAGCTTTAGTCTATCATATTCAGCAACCTCAGCCTAACAATGAAAACAAGAAAAGTTAGTTTTTCTGTACAGAAACTAACTTAGCAGGCTTAAGTTAACAGCATAGCTTTACCTCTCCAGAAGCATCAAGCACAGCAGCTTCCTTTTCAAGCTCTGAGACCTTATTCCCAATGTCAGGTAAAACCTATAAACATAAATTTTATATCGTTAGACATAATAAACAATTTAAGAACATAAATGAACCATAGGTTTCAGGTAAAACCTTCTCATACTGAAATTGATGGAACGAATTTCTGATAACATGTTCAGCAGTGAATTGTCCCTCAGCACGGCTCATCAAATTCAGGATTGAGTAGTAGCTTAACCTGAAAGTACTGACCAGAGGTGCTGGTTTCCCCAAAACCATGTCCTTAAGGGTATTCATTTCCATCTGATGTAGAAAGGAAACAGTTAGGTCGTAAGTAATATATAAATTTAAGCTACTAAGTCAACTAATATAATCCATTAAGAATAACCTATTTCATAGCATGCATATCAGAAGTGGACCACTTATGGATTTGAAGTAAACTAGATAATAAACATTAGCCAATCAAGCAAACATGAAAAGAGTAATTCTTGATATGCCCTTGCCTATTCATCAGAATGTTCATCTCTTCATGGGTCAAAAAGTAAGCTTACCCATGATGGTAGTGGACAAATTGAACATTTTTCTATACAGTGAATATTTCTTGGTCTTGCAACAGGCCATGAGATTCTTGTGTATTATAGAACACAACTTAGCAGATAATTACAGCACTAATTTCAATTAGTTTGTTTAATCATTGATAAACAGCGAGTGATGTACATTTTTAGGCCTTCCTATATGCTTCTCCTTTCTGTTCCATATTACACTGCCAGAGAATCTGATCAAGATAAGAACGATTGTCGAAGTCGAGATAGGCAATAGACATTGTTCAGAGGCTCCATAAACAAGACAAATTTCCACCGGTACAGGTTGCGACCAAATGATATATAAGAGGTAACTTTCTCAATAAATGTTTAACAGGAAATTTATGAACTCGATGAAATTAGAAAATTTTCATCATATGCAGAGCCAGCATATGTCTTACCTTTTCATCAACCATAATAATGCAAATGCCCCGATCATCTTTACCACGACGTCCGGCTCTACCACTCATCTACAGAATGGACATATCAGCAGTAATACCAGGAGCAGAAAGCAAAAAAGTCAAATTTTAATAATCACATACTACTCACCTGAATATACTCACCAGAACCAATATAGCGATGACTATCACCGTCCCATTTTTTGACACTTGTAAAAACGACAGTCTTGGCAGGCATGTTCAATCCCATTGCAAACTGGTACAATAAAAGTACAACCAAAAAATGCAGATAGTTACTTTACAAAGACTAATAGTAATTTATAGAAAATATGAAAAACGGTTTGACATTCAATGCAGAATATAAGAATACAATTTTTATGAGAATGTTGTAAGATCGTTCATAAGTGTCATATTCCCCCCTTGCCAAAGAGGGAGCTCAGGCACTTTGTTATACATATTTATATATCACAAACATTGTGAAAATATTAGTACCGTTTCAGTGGCAAACAGAGCCTTAACGAGCCCTTCTTGAAAGAGAAGTTCCACGAGTTCTTTGATAATCGGAAGCAAACCAGAATGGTGAACAGCAATGCCTCGTTGAAGCAACGGCAACATTAGTTCAATGGCTGGTAAGTTTCTATCCTCCTCATTCAAGCATTGGATTGCATTTTTAAAAACTTGTTCCACGATATCCTTTTCCTCTTGCGTATTAAAATCAAGTTTGGACATCGACATGGCATGTTGTTCACATTCTCTTCTGCTAAAACTAAAAATTATAACTGGCTGGAATTTCCGCTCCATTATCATCTGGAGAGTCGGCCATTTTGGATATGAGAAATATGGAACCAAGTACAAAAGCAAAGACAATTAAATACAAAGTACAACTAATGCAATAGAGAATGATCACAGTTGGCAAACCCAAAGTCAGTTTTGCTTGTACAAGAACAAATATAGATAGCTATGACAGGAAAGTGGCAATGACTGACAATGAGTAACGCACCTTGACAATTTTGTATATGTCAGAACCACCAGAAGCAGTTCCACCTTTCGCAATTCTGCCACTGGCCCTGGAATTGGCATTCTTGTTCCCATCACCGAGATTTTGCTTTGAGAAAGTGTCCTGAAGTTTCAAAAAGTTGTCCTCTTTAAACTGCTCGTTCTCATCAACTACAAGATACAAACCTGCGCCACCCATGGGAAACACATAATGCTGCAGGGGCGTTGGCCTAAAATCGGTATATACTACATGACACGGCTGTTTATGTAAATAACATATCCATTCAGCAAATTCAGTTGCATTAGACATCGTTGCTGAAAGAAACACCATCTTAATGGCTGGGGGCAAAAAAATAATACTCTCCTCCCAAACAACACCTCTTTCACGATCCTTCATGTAATGTATCTCATCAAATATGACCCACGCAACCTCCTTCAACACCTCAGAACCCCTGTATAGCATTCCTCTGAGAATCTCCGTAGTCATCACCAAACAACTTGCACTAGGCGAAATCGTTACATCGCCCGTCATCAAGCCAACATCCTTAAACTCCTGGCTCAACTCTCTATACTTCTGATTGCTCAAAGCTTTTAATGGAGAAGTATATATGACCCTCTGCTTATCCCTAAAGGACATGGCAATGGCATACTCAGCCACTGCGGTTTTTCCAGCTGAAGTATGGGCCGAAACTAAAACCGACTCTTTTCTTTCTAAACAAGCTACGGAAACCTCCTGAAATGAATCGAGCGTAAATTGGTAGGTTTTTGCCCTTTCCCCATTATAAGCAGGGTCCGCGAGGGTGCCGTGAATCGCTTCATCCTTATCCGAAGCATATCCACTTGGAACAGCCACCTCGTGGACACAAGTACGTGCTAAGTTACGCCTCTTAGATGCAGAGTTCTCTTCAGGTTGTTTCCTTTTCAGAGGTGTAGTAGGAGATTCGTCCATTAGCATAGATTCAATAATAACTTTTAAAATCAGCTAAACGGAGCTTACGTTAATATAAACAAATTGAATTTCAATAGAACGTGAACTAAACAAAGCAGGAAAAAAGAAAGATAATGAGGAATCCTCGCCGAGAGATGAACGGCCGACGGAAGAATAACCGGAAAAAGCGGACGGACGACGGAGACAGGCTTTGTGCGAACTTCAGCGGAAGTGAAAGATTTTGAATTAGGAAGGGCTAGGGCTTTTTTAATGGTTACAAAGATTTAAATTAGGGCTAGGGGTTTTACTAAGGAGGGAGGGTAAATAGAATTTGAATAAGATTTTTTTTTTTTTGGATAACTTATTACTAATAGTTTTAGTGAAAAAAAAATCATAATGTAACAAAAAAATTCATAATTTTGGTATTATTCTTTCGGTTCATAAACATACCTATTTTATCGAATTGAAAAAGAATAAGAATTCATAATTAAGCTTGAACCAAATACGGAATTGGCATTTGAATTCGGTATTCATGACAAATCGAATGTCCAATTTTAACACAGTTCGATCGATTTATCGAACCACGTGCACAGTTTACTAACCCTACCATTAATACTTACAAAATGCTACACAGTTACCAGAACCTTTAGAAAAAATGGTAAATTATAGTTATCCACCTTGCATATTGAGTATTACGAAAATCCCCCTCATGTTTCTCACTATCTTACAATTAGTATCTTACCCCTAAAAAGATCCAATTTTACCCCCAAGGGTTATTTATAATGTCTGTAATAGCTTATAAAAATTTAAAGTTTAGGGTTTAGGGTTTTTAGGGTTTAGGGTTTTAGGGTTTATATGTCTAGATTTTACACATAACTACATATATATATATATATATATATATATATATATATATATAAACGAATAGTTAATGGATTTTGAAAATTTGAGATTTGATTTGGATTGAGGTTTGGATGTTGGAGTTTGATGGAGAAAAATAAATGATAAGTGTCAAATCAATAATTTTATAAAATTTAAAATAGTATATTATACTGTATAATGATTGAGATGATGAATCATTATATATTGTAGTGATGATTGAGAAGTGATTGTAATTATTTTATTATGATTATGATAATAATTATGTTCTAATATATACATTATTATTATTTTGAGAAAAATATATACAATATTAAAATGAACTTTATTTTCTCCAACTAATATAAACAAATATAACATTTAAAATTGCAATTAGATATCTTAATAACAATTGATAAATGTAAAAAATGATAATGCAAAAATCAAATACTATGACAAAAACTAAAAGCGTAATTGATACAATTTAAATATAATACTTCCTTTAGGAATGCTATAATAAAAATTATTAATGTAATTGATAAAATTCAAATACTTATATTGGAAAAAATGGTGACATGGAAATAGAGAAAACAAATAGAAAACAAAAAACCAAGATTAACAAAGAACAATGAAAAGGGCAAGATGCTGACAATTTGTCAGCATACTAAGCACAGGATACTTGCCCATAAACCTTGGTTTGGGCAGGTTTCGATCATGGGCCGAAACTTGGGGTCTGGACCGAAACTTGTCCAGACCCTTTATCCAAATTTGGTCAAACTATATCCATATAAGCCCTAAAGATCTCGTGTTTTGTATGATTTTATGTTTGCTTAGTTACCAAAAAAAATATCTTAACATGATTTTTTTATAACCACAAATTTCATGTTTTAAGTATCTTAATAATTACTATACACAATTACTTCACATTATTTCTTTTAAAAAATTATATAAGTTAATTCTCCTATTTAAAAACCAACTATTGTTATTATGTCAAAAAGATAGTTTTTGGCTAGTTAACTCCTTGTGATATGTCTAATGGGCAATTTAACTCCTTTCTAACTGGTGCGACAGATGGAATCTCAGTCCTTGTTTATTACAACCTACCTTCCTTCTTTAGAGTTCTAAGTTGTAGACATATATACACAGAAGCAGCAACACACATATAACAAAGTAAATTAATTACATTGTAAATTCAGCGATGGAGAAAGGAGCGAAAGACAAAAACATCCCTATATTTTATCTAATTTTCAAAAAAATCCCTGTATTTTAACTCCCAAAAATTTCTATGTGTACTCAAATCAGTGTCAAATACACCCCCAAAAAAGAAAGTGTGATTCAAACACGGAAATTGCAAGTATTTGTTCACATTTTGCGACCATTTTACCCCTGACAACGAAAGACAAAAACACTCCCTATATTTTGTCTAACTCCAAAAAAAACACTGTGTTATTTTAACTCCCAAAAACCCCCAGTGTCTGATTTTAATTACCACACTCGACCCAAGTAGAATATACTTGTATTTTCAAAAGGAATAAATTAGAAAAAAAGCTAATACATAGGGGTAATCTTGTCATTCCGCCAAAAGTCAAAAGTCAAATTTTACTTGGGTAGAGTGTGGTAATTAAAGCCAAACACAGGGGGGTTTTTGGGAGTTAAAATAACACATGATTTTTTTTGGGGAATTAGACAAAGCATAGGGGGTGTTTTTGTCTTTCGCTCATGGAGAAAGAGATGCAGATAGAAAAGCAATGATCAATGAAGATCAATGTTCAACATGAAAGTCGATTTTTGCCTGACGAAATAGTGAGGGAGATACTATCAAGATTGCCCGTGAAGAGTCGTTTAAAGTATATGTATGTTTCCAAGAACTAAGAATCTCTAATTTCGCATCACTCTTTCATAAAATTACACCATCAAAGATCCCTCAACAACGATCCCCCATCAGTGCTAGTTTTGCATTATTCTTATCCCGATAATAATGTTGTTTTAACCACCTTCGATCTTGCTGGAGAACTAGTTCAACAATGGAGTCTCCCTTATTCAAATATTGATCTAGATCATCTATATATGATGCCCTTTCCATCCCAATCTAAGTTAGTTTGCTTCACAGAACGACATAGATTCTTCTTGTTAAATCCCAGCACTCGGCGACTCTTCAGCTTGCCCGATCCTTCTTTCCATAGCTATTTAAGTGGTTTTGCCTATGTTGCATCCAATGATGAATACGTGATCGTGCACATAAGTCACTACACGGGTTGCGAGATCCTCACTTTGTCCGTCTCCAACGATCAACTGAATTACAATGCTTGGAGATCCATTGAGTCCATCGCCAAAAGGATATGTTGTATTTATGATCAGTGGGGGGTCTTTGTTTGTGGAGCTATTTATTGAATTATATTTGATCAAGATGGTAACTATCTTCTCTCCTTTGACACAAAAAATGAAGTTTTTTCGACCGTTAGGATGCCGCTGGATTTCCAATATTACCATGAAATGTATATCTACTTGGGCATGGGCATATTAGTCTTGAGGATCAGAAATTTTCTGTATTTTTACGTTGCATTGGCTCTATAAATAATAAAACCATATGGATATTCACGAAGAATTACTTTTTATCATTTAATTTTCTGATTATGTTCCTTTACATAGATGTAGGACACTCACCATCAATGGATTGTTACAAATTTAGCCTAGTCCCTCAAATAATCCCAAATTATATTTCATAAACGTTAATGAAACCCCGAATTGATCTGCAACAAAGAAACAATGAAGAATAATTAACGATTGGTCTTCTTCCTCACTCATAAACACACAAATAAATGCAAAAGTGACATAAAAATATACATTCGCATGCATACAAATCTAGATTAGTTACACACAACCGAAATGAATGTTCTTCAGAGCCGACGAAGATTAGAAACACCGATTTCTATAAGGAAATTATATCAGGCTGAAGACGATCTAACTCGTCAGAGAATGCAATAGTTAGTCCATCATGCATATTTCAGAAAATTGAGTCCCACCAACTTATACATATCTATAAATAAATTTGGTATTCAGCCTACCTTGAGCACATATAAAAGATGCAACATAAATTTAGGGAGGTAATTTCTCATTTGCACTGGGGACAATAAAACAGCAGCTGGAGAACTTCATTTCTGAAAGTTCGATTTCAATTAAAAAATTTAGTACTTGTGCAAAACTTTGAAGCTGCAAAATACTGTATCTAAACACACGTCCCATCAACCGTATAAAAAGTTGCTCAAATTTCCGAGTTGAAAACTCAATACCTTCACCAAGCATAACACGAGTTATAAGTACACAACCCAGAAGCTGAATTAGAGGAATGTATACTATCTCAAAGCAATTAGCAACAACTCAATTTCACCTTTGTCATGGTTACCTTCACAGTAGCGCAGCAAGAAATGTATGTTGCATGCGAAACCAAGAAATAGAGCAATCTGGCCCAAAACACTTCAGAGTGAATTCTTCAAATCTGAAGGGGTAAAAAAAGAACGAGCAAGTTAGACCCATGAAAAAGTACAACCATTCAATCAAATACTCGAGGCAAAAAGAGAAAGATTTAGAAAATATAATGTAAATCAGCAGGCAGAAAATTTCCATCCAATTTCCTAAGAACTAAGCCCAGAAAAACAAAATCCCTAGGTATCACTCAACAACATGAAGACCCTAAACATAAAGTAGACAACGTAAGCACAAAAAAATGATAGCAACAAAAACTCCTTCAGAGAATCTTAAGCCACCCCTGCACATATGAAAATAATTATTAAATGAATCATGATCGATTAATTAAAAAAGGTGGAGTTTTTCTAAAACTCGCCATTATTTCTAAACCTATAAAAGATGAACTCACCAACTATCATAATCATGCATCTCCAAAAATTCAATCTACCAATATTCTCAAATAAATTATTTCCTTACACCATATCAATATGCATTTATCTTCTCAATAATCATAATTTGGATGATACAACGTCAATTTTTATGTCCATTGAAATAAAGATTGGCTAGCAGACTAGTTGAATATATTGCAGTTGTTGTTCATCTAAATGTTTGATTGGTAGCTGGGTAAATTTTGGGTTTAGTGCATATCAAATTTGATAGTTCTCATTTATAGTTGTTCCGAAAAATTTAGTGGATTTTCCCACAGGAGTTGAACTAATTTTCAGCTTACTTGCAAATTTTTGTTATCAAGTGACAGTTATATCAACTCACTAAATTGTAAAAAAGTTTGTTGTGATTCATGTGATTTAACCATAGCATATGAATCTGATGAAGGATCACCATGATTATTCTTCTACTATAAAGCACAATCCTGCAATAAGGATGTTACCAAGACAAGACAAGTCACATTAAAATCAAACTGAAATAGAAATGATGGGAGGATAGATCTTAAGATTTAACATATCTTGGAGTAAACGGTGTCGTTTATGTCCTGAAATAGTTATAGACAAGCTCTGGCAATATATATATATATATATATATATATATATATATATATATATATATATATATATATATATTGTCAAGTGTCAGGTTATTGAGTCGAGCCGAAACCTGACTTTTAACAATTTTCAATCGAAAATTGTAGGAGCATTTTTGAAATATCAAGTAGCTTCATTTGATGTTAAGTCCTAATCGTCCATCCACCTCAAGTTAAAGCATGTGATCATATCTGATCCTTCATAATATCATCATTTATATAAACATAGAAAAGTTTCATGTTTCCACAAAATAACGATAAGTTTTTATTTTTGGTCAATCGGAACAAAAGAACATGGTAGTTTTCATTCAATTTCTTTTCTTTTGATTTACAAAATTTAACAAATATTTTCGAAAAAGGTATCGAAAAGTTTCTAATATTTATTGAACTGAAAAATATCAAATAAACTAAATACTAATCCATGATAGGAACTTCTAATTTAAACCAAACCGACTCAAATTTTACTTGGATTCGCCAAAACGACAGTCAATCCCATTGCAAACTGGCATAAGAGAGAAGTACAACCAAAAAATGCAGATAGGTACTTTACAAAGACTAATAGTAATTTATAGAAAATATGTAAAACAGTTTGACATTCAATGCAAGAATCCAAATTTAATGAGAATGTTGTAAGATCTTTCATAAGTGTCATGTTCCCCCCTTCCCAAGAAGGACCTCAGGCAATTAGTTATATATATACATATCAAAAAAAAATTCTGAAAATATTAGTACCGTTTCAGTGGCAAACAGAGCCTTAACTAGCCCTTCTTGGAAGAGAAGTTCCACGAGTCCTTTGGTAATCGGAAGCAAACCAGAATGGTGAACATCAATGCCTCGTTGAAGCAATGGCAACATTAGTTCAATGGCTGGTGCCTGGTAAGTTTCTATCCTCCTCGTTGAAGTACCGAGGGTCCAGTTATTTGCGGGACAAAAAATGAAATTTTACTGATATATGTTTATGCAAATTGAACAGAAGAAAAATTGAACAATAGAAAGAGAAAGGAAAAGGAAGTACCTTATAAAGCAAAGTTGACATGGTAAAAGCAGATCAACCGTGCGGATTTACGCCCAATATTATGTTGTATGTCAAACCTGCTTTTCCAAATGATTGCAGTTTATATACAAAGAAAGAATCTTAAGTTCTTAAGTTACAATAGTAGGCTTTTACATCAAAGTATGCTACTATAATTAGTTGTGAAGGGAAAATTCAATATCAACATCAGAATGCGCGTTTCTTGTCAGGGACTCCAAACTAGCACAAATCATATTACGATTAGGATGGTTTCTATCATCTACAGAAAACACATGAACTATGTTGTTTACATCAATCCAACTGCACCCTGGATCTTTCTTACATCCCAATTCTCTCAAAAGGCCTCTCATCTTCACATTCTTCCCCCACTTCCCAGACCTTGAATACATATTAGACATAATAACACATGCAGATGATGGGTACGGGTCCAAATCGAACATCTTTTCAGCCACTCGCTCGCCTACTTTTATATCCATCCAAAACCAACTAGCATTGAGCAATGTAATCAATAGAATCTTGTCTGCTTCAATTGTCATACCCTCAATAATTTCCTCAGCTTCCTGAAGAAGCCCTGATCGACCAAGAAGATCGACTATACATGTAAAGTGCTCTACAGTTGGAGTTATACCATAATATTCTTTCATCAAATGAAAAAACCTCATGCCCTTGTTTACTAAACCTGCTCGTGTACAAGCAGATAATATAGCCACAAAAGTTGCTGCATTTGGATTGATCCCTTGTTTTAGCATAAGATTAAAGAATGAGAGTGCACCAGAGCCAAGCCCGTGATGTGCGTACCCATTAATCAATGCTGTCCATGCTGCCACATTGGGAGAAGATATGCAGCTAAACACGACATGTGCGTCAGCAATGCTTCCACATTTTGAATACATGTCAACTAGAGCAGTGGCAACATATACATTGGACGAAAACGGAGTTTTTGCTAGATGTCCATGAAGTAATTGTCCCTGTTGAAGAGACCCCAAGCATGCACATGCATGAAACAGCACAGAAAAAGTCGACCTAGTATGACTTATTGATGATCTGCGCATGGTTAGATACAGTTTTAATGCATTTTCATGCTGGTCATTTTGAATATATCCTGATATCATTGAGTTCCACGTTATGGGGCTCCCTTCTTCTTTTGCCTTTTCAAAAAGCTCCAATGCTTTGTGGATCTCACCATTTTTTGAGTACACGGAAATCATAGAATTCAGAGAGCCTAAGATTTTGACAGGCATTTGCATAAACAATCTTTTGGAATCGTCAACTAGCCCACATTTTGCATAGCCTTTGATCATCAAATTGTATGAAATTGGGTTCTTTGCAGTCATCCTGTTAAAAATTAACTCGGCTTCGTTTATCTTGCCCAACTTAATCAGCCCCTCAATTAACTCATTCCAATCATTTGGACATGGATTGACTATCCCACTAAAAACCCTTTTGGCATCATCCATAACTTCACAGCTTGAATAGAAATAAATCAATGCACTATTTATTGAACACTCAAACTCAAAACCGAGTTTTACCAAAAGCCCATGAACTACTCTACCTTTCCACAAATCCCCTAAATTACCACAAGCCCTCACTACACTATCTAAAGTAAACTCATTCGGAATGGCCTCACAACTCTTTGTCATCATATTAAACAATTCTAACGCTTTCTCACACCCGTCCTCACTCTTCACATACCCCGAAATCAACGTAGTCCACTCCACCACACCACGCCTTGGCATTCTATCAAAAACACTCAAAGCTTCACTGTATAACTGACACTGAATGTAACCCACTAATAACAAACTCCACAGCAACTCATTTTCTTCGTGTAACTCATCGAACACCCTCCTCCCCTCTCCAATTTCATAACAATTAGCATACACATACAACAATGCACTTCCCACAAGCTTGAATCGTTCATGTCCAGATTTCAAAACCAACCCATGAATCTCCTTCCCATCAATAAACGACTGCGCCCTCCCGCAAACGCTCAGCGATATAGAAAATGTAGTATCGTTGAGCTTGACGTAGGAACGATGCATAAGCGAAATTAAGTCTAAAGCTTCAGGAAACATATCCCATTTGTAGTATCCAGTAATCATGGAGTTCCAAGAGACCACTGTTCGTTCAGGCATTTTGTCGAACAGGTGGCGACCAAGTTCGACTTCGCCGGCTTTGCAGTAGTATGAGATCGCTTTGTTTGCGGATACGACGTCGGAATCTGTTGATGGGGAAATGGGATTCTCTTTCCAGAGCAGGTGCTTCGAGGTTGCGGAAAACGATGACGACTGAGTCACAATCTTGAGTGATTTCTTGATTATTGAGTAGTAATCCAAACGCAGTTTTGACATGGAGTTGAACATCCTGTAACCGCAATATTTTTTGTTCGTTAGCAGCGATATGAACCATACTTTATGAACTGCTTAAAGCACAATTATTCCTTGGAGAAATTGGGTTTGTAGGCAGAGGTAGGAGAGCCGTGAATATTAGGAGAATACACATACATTGATACATGATTGATGATTTGGTCTGTGATAATTTGTTCGTTCAGCAGAGGATTTTAGTTTAGTAAAACTTGGGTTGGACAGTGGGTTCAAGATATGTATACATGGGGTTAATGACAATTTACCCCCTTTGATATTCATAATGTTCAATTTTTCTCATGAGCAATTTATCCTCTTTAAAAAATTTAAAGAAGCAATTTACCCTTTTTGGTTCAACAAAGAGCAATTTACCCCCTGTGAAAATGTTAAAAAAGCAATTTACCCCATTCAGCTGGAGAGTGTAACTCACTTGCCCAAATTTAAAGTGAGCATAAAAGTGTTTGTAACATAAGGGGATAAATTGTCATATTTATCATAACATAGAGAGGTAAATTGTTACATTTATTACAATACATGGGGATAAACTGTCACATTATCATAACATATAGAGGTAAAGTGCCACATATAAAAATATCAGGGAGACAATGTGAAACATTTATAAAATTACAGTTGGGTAAAATATATTTTTTTAAATTACATGAAGGTAAATTAAACATTGTGAATATCACAGGGGGTAAATTGCCATTAACTCTATATATGGGCTATTGGTTTAGTCTATTTTGGTGAGTATGGCATTTGGTTATGGCCGAGCATTCGGTTCGAATCGGACCGAACCGAACCGAAGTTCGATTCTAGGCTGGTTGGGTCCTGAAAAATCGAGGATCGTTTACCAGATCGAAATATTGGGTCCAGTTTGGTACAAAACCGATCGGTCCGGTTCGGTCCAAAATTTACCGAATGTTATGCTAAATCGGTTTTCCACCTAGAAATTTTGACGATTCGGTCCTATTCGTTAACCTTACTAAGTATTCCTCTTGGCAGCATACAAAATGAAACATTTTGTTCTATTAATATATGAAATCCATATGTTTCTTTGTTGGAAAATTTTCAAAACAAATTTTAAAATATTAACGGTTATTTTGAAAAAAAAAAAAAAAAAAAATCAACTTTGACCGTTGCACTATTCACCAAGAATTGTGACCTTTCCTTTTTGGCTTACAATAAATTCATTCTGCTCTATTGCCGAACAGATGTATCTCCTCCCATCAGTGGGAATTTATCTATATAAACCATGGACATTGAAGAAGAAAAATAGAGAATTTTCAAAAGGCATCAGAAGCTTTCTTCTATTCTGTTGATGTCAGTTTCGTAATTATTAGATAAGAAGGAAAAGTTTGAAAAACTAACACCAAGTCTTTTCTGCCAATTTTCAATCCTTTTCATTTATTTACACAGGCCCTTTATATACATTTGAGTGTTCGGGTTTGTTTTCGAAAGTGTAATTCGCAAACAAACAAACAGTTTATTACTGGGCTCCATTGTATCCTGGGACAAATTCGTTGTAAAACTCGTTTACACATTGGTGGGGGCGAATATTGTCTTAAGGAGAGCGTAGAATCTGCGCGACTTGGAGGAAGTCGTTTTTCTGGTTGTACTAAATTTTCATATCAGTTTGAGGTGCAATATCCAACCCCATTTTTGGTGCCATTTTTCCCAACATTCTTAAGACAATATTATGGCATCTCAAAGCTTGCAACAACTCACCACCGATTTCGTCAAATTGGAGAGGTTTGATGGTGGTAACTTTAGGCGATGGCAAAAGAAGATTCATTTTCTTTTGTTGTCACTTTCGGTGGAATACGTGTTGACAACGCCAAAGCCACAAGAACGTGAAAACGAAACATTGGCTGAATCTCGAATACGAACAAAGTGGGGGAAAGACGATGAAATTTGTAAGGGTCATATTTTGAATGCATTGACGGACAGTCTGTTTGACGTTTATCAAGATGTTGAAACGGCGAAGGAACTTTGGGATACTCTCAATGCACGGTACTTAATTGAAGACGCCACAAGTAAGAAATTTTTGGCTTCTCAAATTATGAATTACAAAATGATTGATGGAAAATCAGTGAGTGAGCAATTTAATGATATACAAAGCATGTTAGGGCATATGAAACAATTGAACATGAAAATGGATGAGTGCATTGTTGTGTCTTGCATAATAGATAAGCTTCCTCCTTCATGGAAAATATTTAAGAAAGGTCTAAAGCATAAAAAAGAAGATATTACTATTAAAGAATTAGGTTCTATCTTTCGCATTGAAGAGCAATCTAAAATGCAAGAAAATGAAGAACCACAAGTTAAAGAATCTTCTAAGGTACATATGGTGGAGGAAACTAAAGAGTTTAAACAACCTCAAAACTTTGGACAAAATAAAGAAAATCGAAAAAGAAAGGGTTAATATGCTAAGAACCAAAATAATGAAAACAAGAAGAAAAAAGGATGTTGTTGGCATTGTGGTAAACCAAGGCCATCTCAAGAAGGATTGTAGAGATCTTAAGAAGAAAAATGTTCAGCAAAACAACTACAATGAAAAATATATTGCTGTAGTCTCTGAAATTAATATGGTGCAAGATGATGGTTCTTGGTGGATTGACTCTGGAGCAACGAGGCACGTGTGCAAGGATAAAAGTTGCTTCACTACTTATGAACTTGTTCATGAAGGCAATGTCTTGTACATGGGAAATTCGTCGACAACTATAGTAAAAGGCAAAGGAACAGTGAACTTGGAATTCACTTCCGGAAAATTTTTAACTTTAAATGATGTTTATCATGTTCCTGAACTTAGAAAGAATCTAGTTTCTGGCAGCCTTTTGAACAAGCATGGTTTCAAGCTTGTATTTGAGTCTAATAAGTTTATTTTGTCCAAAAGTGGAACCTTTGTTGGCAAAGGATATTTGTATGAGGGAATGTTCAAACTTAATATCAATAAAATAATGAATGATTCTATTTATATCGTCGATTCCTTTTCTTTGTGGCATGATAGACTAGGACATGTAAATTCTAAACGCATGAATGATATGATTAAATTAAACTTGATACCTAAATATGTTGACGATGCTTTGGATAGATGTCAAATATGTGCTCACACAAAGATTACTAAGAAACCTTTTCCTTCTAATGTGGAAAGAAAAAGTGATTTACTGCATCTTATTCATAGTGATTTGTGTGATTTACATGCTACACCAACCAAAGGAGGAAAGGAATATTTTGCTACTTTCATTGATGATTATTCAAAGTATTGTTATGTATACTTATTGCATACTAAAGATGAAGTGTTAGATAAGTTCGAGATTTACAAGAATGAAGTAGAAAATTACTTGAATTGTAAGATTAAATGCTTAAGGTCTGATAGAGGAGGTGAATATCACTTTCCTTCTTTTTGTGAGTCTTTTGGCATAATTCATGAAACGACTACTTCATATACACCTCAACAAAATGGAGTAGCCGAACGAAAAAATAGAACCTTAAAAGAAATGGTAAATGCTATGTTATATAATTCTGGTTTGAACAAAAGTTTTTGGGGTGAAGCATTATTAACTGCATGTCATATTCTGAATAGAATCCCTCATAAGAAATCTCATGTTACTCCATATGAACTTTGGAAGAAAAGAAAACCAAACTTAGCTTATCTTAAAGTATGGGGTTGTAGAGCAATTGTTAGATTGCCAAAACCTAAGATAAAACGTTTAGGTCCTAAAGGCGTTGAATGTATTTTCTTAGGCTATGCTGAACACAGTAAATGCTATAGGTTTATGGTAATTGAACCTAATGATTGGATAAAAATGAATACTGTTATTGAGTCTAGGGATGCAATCTTTTATGAAAATAGATTTAATACCATTTCTAAAGTTCATGAAAAGAAAGTAGAAAATAACCGTGTAGTACCTATTTCTATAGAAGATGTAGAAAACAAGGTTGAACCTAGAAGGAGTAAGAGAACAAGGATTGAAAAATCTTTTGGTTCTGACTTTATAATATATCTAGTTGAAGGCACTAGGAATACTCATTGTACTCAAACTACTTTACCGTCTAGTATAGATCCAGACCCCCAGACATATGAACAAGCAATGAAATCTCGTGATGCTAGCTTTTGGAAAGAAGCTATCAAGGATGAAATGGAATCCATTTTGGGTAACGATACATGGGTACTTGTAGATTTACCACCTGGTTCAAAACCAATAGGGTGTAAATGGATATTTAAAAAGAAACTGAAGGTTGATGGAACTATAGACAAATTTAAAGCAAGACTAGTAGCAAAAGGTTTTACACAAAAAGGAGGTACAGACTACTTTGATACATATGCTCCTGTAGCTAGAATTTCTACAATTAGAGTATTAATCGCCTTAGCATCTATTCATAATTTTGTTATTCATCAAATGGATGTTAAAACTGCTTTTTTGAATGGAGAATTAGAGGAAGAAATTTATATGAACCAACCAGAAGGTTTTATTTTGCATGGACAAGAACATAAAGTGTGTAAATTAATAAAATCATTATATGGCTTGAAACAAGCTCCTAAGCAATGGCATGAAAAATTTGATAAAGTAATTGTATCTAATGGTTTTATGATTCATGAATCTGACAAATGTGTTTATAGTAAGTTTCATGGTAATAGGGGTGTTATTATATGCTTATATGTTGATGATATGTTAATCTTTGGCACTGACATAGAATCTGTTGAGCATGCTAAACATTTTTTATCTTCTAGCTTTGACATGAAAGATATGGGCATAGCTGATGTGATTCTTGGTATAAAGATCATTAGAAATAGTAAAGGTTTAACTTTGACTCAATCTCATTACATAGAAAAGGTGCTTAAGAAGTTTAATCATTATCATTGCATTCCTGTTAATACTCCTTTTGATTCTAGCATTAAGTTGTGTAAAAATGATGGAAGAGCTGTAAATCAGCTTGAATATGCTAGAGTAATAGGTTGTCTTATGTATGCTATGAGTAGTACTAGACCTGATATTGCCTTTGCTGTTGGTAAACTAAGTAGATACACTAGTAATCCTAGTCACGAACATTGGAATGCAATAAACAGAATTTTAAAGTATTTGAAGAAAACCATGAACTATGGGATTTGCTTCAAAGGGTACCCTTCGGTTTTAGAAGGATTTACTGATGCCAGTTGGATAACTGAGCGGGAAGATCATACATCCACAAGTGGATGGATATTCACTCTCGGTGGTGGAGCTATATCATGGAGCTCAAAAAAGCAAACTTGCATAACAGATTCAACCATGGCGTCTGAATTTGTAGCACTTGCTTCTAGTAGTAAAGAGGCGGAATGGTTAAGGAACTTGATGATCGAAATTCCGGTATGGCCAAAGCCTATGCCACCTATATCTATTCATTGTGACAGTGAGGCCACACTGTCAAGAGCCTATAGTAAGGTGTATAATGGTAAGTCTAGACATATTGGACTGAGACATAGCTATGTTAGACAATTACTCACTGATGGAGTAATTACAATTGATTTTGTACGGTCAAGTCAAAATCTGGCGGATCCTTTGACAAAAGGATTAACAAGAGATCTGATTAATCAAATTGCCAAAGGGATGGGTCTTAAGCCTATTTTCGAAGACCACCAATGATAGAAACTCAACTCTATTCTCGAATTCCAAGTCTAAGAGTTCAATGAGCAAAGTATATCATATGATGTGGTTGAAGTACTAACTACGTATCATCCCAAGATAAATAGTGCTTGTAACTGTAATGCTAAAGATAGGTTGAGAAAGATACTCTTAATAGACTTATTACACATGTGTGTTAAAGTGCTTATGTTACAGGGCACTTTTGATAAGTTTACCTATGTGAGTGTAGAGGGTGGTGCCGCCTTCTATGAGTTAAGGGCTTAACTCTAGAGCGCTCATGAAACATGATATAGACACAAGGCCAATCCACGTGTCGGCTTATTAGAATACTCAAGAACATTGGAATTTGTGCGCTTTGGTATCTCCGGTTAATCGTATAAGAAGTTGGTTCAAAGACAAGTCTACCATTCTTCTTGGTTAGCTTTGAAATGCTTTAACTAAGTAATGGTTCAAGTCGTGAGACACCATTATTGAAACACAAATTCCGGAGCCTAAAAGTTTTTAATTAATTTGATTAACTTTGAAATACTTTCTCTAAGTAATGGTTCAAGTTGTGAAACACCATTATTGAACATGCATTCCTAAACATTTATTTTGAAAATGGTGGAGGAATGTTGGAAAATTTTCAAAACAAATTTTAAAATATTAACAGTTATTTTGAAAAAAAAAAAAAAAAAAAATCAAATTTGACCGTTGCACTATTCACCAAGAATTGTGACCTTTCCTTTTTGGCTTACAATAAATTCATTCTGCTCTATTGCCGAACAGATGTATCTCCTCCCATCAGTGGGAATTTATCTATATAAACCATGGACATTGAAGAAGAAAAATAGAGAATTTTCAAAAGGCATCAGAAGCTTTCTTCTATTCTGTTGATGTCAGTTTCGTAATTATTAGATAAGAAGGAGAAGTTTGAAAAACTAACACCAAGTCTTTTCTGCCAATTTTCAATCCTTTTCATTTATTTACACAGGCCCTTTATATACATTTGAGTGTTCGGGTTTGTTTTCGAAAGTGTAATTCGCAAACAAACAAACAGTTTATTACTGGGCTCCATCCTGGGACAAATTCGTTGTAAAACTCGTTTACACATTGGTGGGGGCGAATATTGTCTTAAGGAGAGCGTAGAATCTGCGCGACTTGGAGGAAGTCGTTTTTCTGGTTGTACTAAATTTTCATATCAGTTTGAGGTGCAATATCCAACCCCATTTTTGGTGCCATTTTTCCCAACATTCTTTTAAATAAAAGGCACAATTCCTTAAATTTAATGAGCAAGTTCGGCCGATTGAAGAAACATTTATTTGAGAATTAATTAGTTGACAATAATTGATGACAATACTAATTAATTATGGAGAAATTGCTTTCATATAATTAACTATCCCCGAGGTTTTGTGAAATATCACTGATCATCTCCATGTTTGGGAAATTATTCGAACTAACCCTTAGATATTAATTTTATTACAGTTATCCCCTTTTAAGGGCCGCTTACGACATTAATTTCATCATAAAAAGATTAAATTCCCGAAATACCATTTTTCCAATCGTTTCACCATTGATTTCACTCATTTTTTTGAATTGCATCCGTTTGTACATCGATTTCACCTTTTTTTTAATCAATTGTTCACCGGTTTCACTCATTTTTCATCGATTAAACCTAATTTTACCATTTTCACCCGTTTTATTCAAATCAAAAGTTTCTTTGACGATGTCGGCATGTGCCGTAAAAAATTAACACCGTAAAGACATAATTATAAGGAATTTAATACATCAAAGATAGTATGTGTATTTTCTCAAACATGATGGGTGATCAATGTAAATACACTTAGGTTCAGGGGTAGTTTGAGTAGTTCTCTTGTGTTTCTTCAAAAGAGGTTTTGTAAATTATCTATTTATCATTCTAGTTTCTAAATATAATATATACAATCGTTATTTGTAGATATCTTAGATTTTAAAAACTGATTTTATGTAATTAATGCGTTGACTTTAAATTTGTTGAATATTTATGTCATAAATTAAGTGTATTATGTGAGATTATTTTCCTAGTTTTTATTTTAGAGGAACGACCATTACATTAATATCATTATATCAATATTACTGAATCAGAAAAATGTTGATTAACAATCAAATTGGAAAAAAAAAAAAAATCAATCACCAAACACTAATATAAACTAGAGGGAAAAACTCACATTAGTGGAAGTTTGAACCTATATAACATATTGGTTATGGGGCTTCAGCTATTCAGCCTTACCAACGGGTTATGAATTCATTCACATATTATTTTTCTAGTTTAGTAATGTGTAATAGAATTTAGATCGAGGTAACCAAATATAAGTTACACGTCCAAAAATTGAGATACAAGTTTGAATAGAACAAAACAAATTGAAATTTATGAACCGAGTTTGAGATTATCATACTAGATCGACAACTCTAAATATAGCTATTTCATTTGATTCTTTGGCTACCATCAAAATCCTACCAACTTCGCTCCTCTAAACGGAGAAACATATGCTTTTGCTTATTTTTCAATGAAACTGTGTTGAAAAATATACAGTTTGTGTTTGCAAAGTTTACAAAAAAACATTTAAAAGAAACATAAATGTGTTTGGAGTTTCTCAAAAGCAAATTTGGTATTGATTACATATTGTGATAAAAAAACACATTTGCCCTGATTTATTTACACATTTTTTATCGCAACTTAATGAAACATATTCTGGAAAATAAAATTTATTCACGGGTAAACAGCATTAATAGTCCTTCTTATCATTAATTTTTTACTGAGTGGTTCCTCTTATGTTTTTTTCCCACGTTAGTCCTCACTATAAATTATTTATTTTACTTTGATCATTTACAAGGGGTCTTTTACTTATAGTGTTACACTTTAGTCCCTCATAAAATTATTTTGTATCAATTTAGTCCCTCATAAAATAAATTATTTATTAATTTAGTCCTTCATAAAACTGTTTATTTATCAATTTAGTCCCTCATAAAACTATTTTGAAACTTTAATTCATCTTGGACCACCTGAAAATGACCAAAGTGAAACAAATAATTCATAGTGAGGATTAATGCGGGAAAAATAATACAAGAGAAACCCCTCTGTAAAAAATTAATGATAAGGAGGACCTATTTACTAAAGAAAAAGAAAATAAGGTTTCTTATAAAACATTAAAAACAATGTAAAATTTATGTTCCCCTTTCTAAAATTCTTGTCAAGGAACGCATCGTCACTCCTCGTTCACACTTCAATAATTTTGGTTTCCAACTGAAATTGGTCTAAAATTCTTGGGTTTTGACAAACTCTCCACACACACAATCCATGATTCCATTCATTTGAACTTCAACTGAAGTTGCACAAACAAAAAGCCCTAATTTATGTTCGTCAGCAAGATAACAATGGCATAAGGAGATTATGAACAGTGATAAATTGGCATTGAAGAGGAGACGGGAAGTAAAACGATTTTCAAAACGAATATGACATTCTATTTTGTCGAATGAATGATTCCTTTTGATTTTATTTCGTGTAATTTATCTTCCTTTTGATATCTTCCATTGTATGCTTTGACGTAGTCAAATTTTCAGTTATTAAAAAAAATAAATTCAAAAAAATCTTAACATGATTTTTTTATAACCACTAATTTAATGTTTTAAGTATCTTAGGGCATGTTTGTTTGGCGTTTGGGAAAGTAGTTTGGGAGAGTAGTGGAGGTTTGTAAAATAATCTCGATTTGCGTAATGTTGTTTGTTTGGATTTTGAAAGAGTGGTTTGAGAAATAAAGTAGGTGTATGTTTTTTTGGAAGAGTTGAGTTGTAGGTGTAAGATGTGTAAGACTTTATGTCAAATCATGTTTGTTATGTGAGATAAATTGTGTAAGAGATATGTTACTTTATGTCAAATCAAAGTAGACTTTGTATAAGTTTTGTTTAGAGATAAGAGAATTGTTGTTTGTTTGGCTTTTGAGAGAGTAGTTTGAGAAAATTAATGGATAAAAAATTTATTTCGGAAAATAGATAACATGTTTGTTTGACATTTCCCAAACACGAAAAAATTCTGGGCAACGTCAAACAAACAGGCCCTTAGTAATTACCGCATACCCAATTATTATAAATTATTTCTTTTAAAAAGTACTGTTAATGTGAAGTGTGAACACATTAAGGACTACACAATCATCTACACTTACCAAATGCTACACAATTACCATAATCAATTTTTTTAATTTTTTTTTTAAATTAAAGCCCTCGATGAAGTTGGGCTCTTTTATTAATTTTCTTGAATAGTCCTAATTCCATTCTAACTTCTCTAGGTTTTACACATAACTATACATATATAGACATGTAACATAATAAATTACATATTGTTTACATAATTCAGCTAGGGAGAAAAATATGCAGATAGAGAAGGAAGGATCAATGAAGATCGATGTTCAGCATGGAGGTCCATTTTTGCCTGACGATATTGTGCGGGAGATACTATCCAGACTGCCCGTGAAGAGTCTTTTCAGGTATACGTGCGTTTCCAAGAATTTGAAATCTCTAATATCCCATAAATCTTTCAAGAAACTACACCATCAAAGATCTCTCAACAACAATCCCCCGTCATTGCTAGTTTTACATTATTCTCGGCAAGACCTAAATGGAGTTGTTCTAACCACCTTGGACCTCCACGATGGAGAAATACTCCAACAATGGAACGTCCCTAATTCTTCATTAAATATACGGATGTTGCCAATTCCATCTCAATCTAAGTTGGTGTGCTTTGTCGATAGAAAGAGATTCTTATTGTGTCATCCCGGCACACGGGAACTCTTGTACTTGCCCGATCCTTATTCTAATCCCTTACTAGTGTTAGATTATTATGCATATGGTTTCGGCTATGTTCCATCCAAGAATGAATACATAATAGTGCACTTTTCTGTTAATCCCAACTCTCCTCTCTTAGATATCAATTGGAGTTGTGTGATCCGCACTTTTTCCATCTCCGATGATGACACCGAGTTGCAATACAATGGTTTGAGATCCCTTGAGGCCGCCTTGCCTACAATCCCCTTCATGTATTTACGCCCAGAGGGGGTTTTTGTTTGTGGGACTTTTTATTGGATGATGTGTGATAGATATTATCGTATAAGTCTCCTCTCCTTCCACACGGAGATTAAAATTTTTTCCACCGTTCGGTTGCCTATGCGCATATTCATGCATTTAGAACATGACTCATCTGGTTACGAGTCACTTTTGGAAATTAAGGATGAACTCTATTTCACGAGTACTGTATTATCCGAGCCCAAAACCTTACGAATGTGGAAGTTGTCTGATGTAATGAACCAATTATGGACTCAAACTTGCATCATTGATTTACAGAACTTTTTTTATAAATACATTCCTCTCCGACAGAAGAAGTTTGAAGAAGAAGTATTAATTTACTGGCGAACATACCTTCCGTATCACAAGGACCCAAACAACATATTAGGAGAAATGAGGAAACTTAGAATTCTAGATGCGGCAATATATGCACCTAAGTCTTGTGGATTAGAAGTTTCCTAAATTTTATGCAATAATTAATTTTTATCTATAGTTTTTCATTAATATGTGCCTTGAATGCTTTCGTAATCATTAGTATCCTTTATATTATATATACTTCGATTTCCTGCTATAACTTTAACTTAGTGTTCGTATCTTGCTGCACTTTTTTATGAATTCTTGTTTCTGACTTGTTTTGGGTATATACAGAAACATGGCTCAGTTGGCAAACGTTAAAATCGTGAAAAGGTCAGGTGAATGGATAGATCCTCACACATACTTGCTATTTGTATGCAGCATTCATTCGGTGATTATTTTTTGATAGGATAATGATTTCCTAACACGAGGAGTCGAGACATGTTGACCAGGTTCTTATAAATAACGCCGTGAATATTAGGAGAATACATTATGCATACATTGATACATGATTTGGTCTGGATAATTTGTTCGTTCAGCAGAGGATTTTAGTTTAAGGCCATCTGGGGAGGGAAGCCATCTCCAGCTGCTGGGGGCTCGGGGCGGGGTGGGAACCGGGGCGGGAACCGGGGCGGGAACGGGGTGGCGAGGGAGCTCGCGCGAGCCCTGGCCGCGGCCCGGGTCTCGCGTGGGCTGGAGGTTGAAGAAACGCGCCCCTCTTTGATTCAGGGGACGCCACTGATTGGTTCTTTTTTTAATTTATTAATTAAATTGATTTTTTAATGTTTTTAAATAAGTAAAATTAATTATATTAAAGAAATATATAATAAAAATAAATTTAACACCTAAATTAAATTAAATGTGTGGAATAAAAAAAAATGGAGATAATTTTTTTTGCATTTAATAAGTTCTAATTAATTGTTTTAATAAAAAAAAATGGAGATGCAAAAATTGGGCTTGTCCGAAAGCTAGAGAATTGGACTGCATTCGTGTCCGCAGGTCGCGGGATCGGACAAGTCTTGAAGGTCCGAAGTGAATTTCGATCCATGATTTGCACCCCCCCCGCGTGTGAGGGAAGAGACTTTTGGTAGCTAGATTGTTATACCACTACATTGTCAAATCATATATAAACCTCGAGATTTTTCCTTCCAATTCCAATGTGGGATAAAACCACTTCTATTTTTTTTCTTCCATTTCAAAGGGTGATCTTTGAGAATCAATTTCTCATTCACCCGAACTCCGTTTCGGACATACCATATACCGTTTTAATCTACTAACGGAGTAAAATATAATTCCGTAAAAACCCGAATGAATTTTATAATTATCAAATTTATTTTAATTATAAGTGAGAGTGGACAAGAGTTAGAAATTGAATTAAATCAATTTCAGAGCCCTACCATTGGAGACGACCAGGCAGGGCTCGGGGTGGGGGCAGGGACAGCCCCAGGACTCCGGAGCCCCGAGCACCCCCCCCCCCCCTCCACCCCACCCCCACCATTGGATATGCCCTAATGGCTCAATATTGTAATCGATTTGGCCGAATATATATTTCTGTTAAATTTAAGACTTTCATCCTTTAACCTAATTTATCATATTCTCTATTTTGTTTATATGAGTATATTTTTTTAATCATATGATTTTATTTTTCTTAACAAAACATGGTTGATTCACGAGCATAGGACAAGTTTCATTGCCCGTTTATTTCATTAATTAAGTCTTAAAATTTATAGTTTTGGTAGTATCATAGATAGTTCAAGAACTCAACCAATGACACTAGAGAAACTAAAAGTTAATTTTGTTGGGAGAGGTTCCCACTTAATGTGCCCGCACCACAAAAATGACTAAACCATTGGGGGGGAAAAAAGTTAATTTGGAAATAAATGACAAAATCAACTTATGAAGTATCATATAAAAATAGAGAGAATTGAATTTCCTCCTTGAACTTATAGTCAACTTGTATTTTCCCCCTTAACTTTAATTTTTTGCATTGTCCACTCTAAACTTACATTAGTGTTGCACTTTACCCTTGAACTCTTTTTCGATCACTTTTCCGGCCAAAGTGTTCAGGTTGAAAAGTCCAATTTTATGATTCAAAAATATTATTTTGCTTCTTTAATTAACAAGTTTACCTCTTTGTTATTCAAATGTCAATTACCAACTTGAACATCCACGATTTCAAATTACCAAACTATTTTTTTCGTTTACAAATTTTAAGAACTTGAAATCTCATTTGAAGAATGTAATGCAAAACTTGCAAGATGAACCTAAACATGAAAGCATAGTGTATACTCGATTTTATACCCATCTCTACTATGTAATGTCGAACTAATATATTTGTTAATTTTGTTCTAAAGTTATTGGTTTTTTTTTTTTTTTGGTATTATATATCTTACATTTATACAATTTTTTTTAAATTTCACGTTTTTTGCACTTTGAATAATAATTGGTTGCAAAGATTTGAGTTTTGCTCCCCTAAACTTACGTCAAAGTACACTTTATCCCCTAAATTTATAGCCTTGTTGCACTTTTCACCCTGAACTTATGTGTTGCACTTTTCTCCCTAACTCTATGGCTGGAGAAGTGCTTGGAAAAGATTTTAGAGGAAAAAATACAACATCAATTTAAGTTCAAGGTGAACATTGTAAAAAAATTAAGTTCAGGGGGAAAGTGCAACCTGATTATAAATTTAATAGGGAAATTGCAATTTTCTCATAAAAATATGGCCAAGTAAACATATGCTTAAATTGAATTTCGGTTTAATCTTCAATTGATTTAATCTAATTGATATATAAATAAAAAGTTTGATATTGATTGGACGATTATGGTAATAAATAAGTCGAGTTAAGTTAAACAACACGTTTTTTAATCTCAGTTTGTTCTCTTTAATGTAGTTGAGATTGCACTTGAACATTGTTTGATTTTCAAACGGTTTTTCATCGAATTGATTATGAATTTAGCTCGAGTATTTTAATATTTTTATGTGTAGTTTGTTAAAATTATCGAGTCGAATTCGATTTTAAAAAATAGCCCAAAAATAAATGTTGCTTTTAAAACGGATTAATTGGTCACCCATACATATTTCGAGTTTCAACATGTTTAACATGTGTTATTTTGCTTTGTGGAGTCAGGGAAGGTCAGAATGGGACGAAGATTCACACGGCTAAGGAAGTTAAGTTGTATGAGCCTGTGAAGTCTGAGGTTTTGGTAAAAAATTACCCTAAACGGATAACTTACATTTATAGTGTCATTAACTCATCCGTAAATCGTTAATTAGTAAAATTTGTTGATTTTGGTAAAAAAAAAAATACTCCAAACAGAGAACATATACTACTTACAGTATCATTAACCCCTCCGTAAATCGTTAATTAGTTAAATTTGTTGATTTTGGTAAAAAATTACTCCAAATGAACCTACACTTATAGTATCATTAATCCCTCCGTAAATCGTTAATTAAAGAAATTTATTGATTTTGGTCACAAATTACTCCTAACGGAGAACCTACATTTAAAGTATCATTAACCCCTCCGTAAATCGTTAATTAGTGAAATTTATTGATTTTGATTAAAAAAAAATACTCCAAATGGAGAAGCTACACTTATAGTATCATTAACCCCTCCGTAAATCGTTAATTAAGGAAATTTATTGATTTTGGTCACAAATTACCCCTAACGGAGAACCTACACTTATAGGATCATTAACCCCTCCTTAAATCGTTAATTTAGGAAATTTATTGATTTTGGTCACAAATTATCCCTAACGGAGAACCTACACTTATAGTATCATTAACCCTACAAGAAAACAACATTTTCCCCACGGATTTTTGACAAATTTCCATCGGAAAACGGATTTTCTAACGAATTTTGGCCGTCGGAAAATCCGTTGGAAAAAACTGCGTTGGAAAATTTTAACGGAAAAGTTCATACGGACTTCCGTTGGAAAATTTTCCAACGGACTTCTTCCAACGGATTTTCCAACGAAAGCATCCGTGGGAAAGTTAATATTTCAGAATTTTTTTTCTTTTCAAAATTTGTTTCCGACGGAATTAATCTGTTGGAAAGGTTCAATATTTTCCAACGGACTATTTCCAACAGATTTATCAACGGAAAAATCAGTTGAAAAAATAAAATTTATTCTTTTTTAAATAAATTTCCAACGGAGTTTATCCGTGGGAAATTAATTATTTTTTTTGCTATTTCCAACGGAAGTAAATCCGTTGGAAATAAAAAAAAATCCGTCAAAATTTTCTTTTAGAAAATTAAAAGAAATTAATTTTTTTGCTACTAAAAACCTGTATACAATATATAAAGACATTAACCAAAATACATAAATTAAACAATTCATAATCACAAAATGTTTAATTGTCATAAAATATTTTACAAAATTAAATCCAAATAGTACTTAATAAGTTAATATGTCAAAATGTTTAAAAATATAAATTCATCATCAATCATCATGAGGTTGAGACTGGTTCTGCATGGATCTAAACATACGTCCTTTCTGTTATTCGCTCATAGTTCTCTTGTGTTTGTTGCGATTGCTCCAACCGTTGTTCAAGAGTTTGGATTCTCGCCATAAGCTCCGGAACAACTGAACTAGTTTCGGCATTCTGCGATCTTGATGAACTAGGCCTTAACCGAGCTGCCTGACCAGCCAAACCACATGCGGTACCCTTCTTCGACACTCCACCTACGATATCTGCCCATGTCTTAAGAACAAATGAAAACAACAATAAGTACTCAAGTCACACAAATTCATTTACTCAATTCGAAAAAAATCATCTTCACATCTAAATTCATTCCAATTCATCAACATTGATCAAAAGTCATTAAGATTCATGATCAAATTTACCTATATACACAAGATTCATTTTCTCACCAAAATTCACTAGTCAAGTCATAAAAATTCATCTTCTCTTCAAAATTCATCAACTTATATGTCTTTGAACTATATTTAAATATATGAAAATGTTTGTTACAATACCTGCAACTCAATGGTGGTTGTGATTCACCAGTTACTGAACCTTGGTTAGATGCAACGAGTGCGATTTGATCCAAATACATTTTCTAAAAGACAAGAACATTATAAGTTGGTTAATCAAATATAACTCATTAATTAACTAAGTTATGGATTATTTAACTTACATGTGTTTCTCTTGAACGTACGTCGACCCAATCTTTCACTCCGTTATCATCAATGGTTTGATGGGTATGCTTAAACAATTCAACTCGGGTTGGTGGCACTCCTGTTTTCTTCATCTACAACAAAATTAAATATCGGTTATGTTATAACATTATAGATATATAAAACAAAAAATATAGAAATTTGACAAACTTACAATATTAAGACCGTGCTCCGTATGTGTAACACTCCCACCCGTGTGAATTGGGGCTCCCTGGCCACCACAGTCAGATGCCTTGTTAATCTTGTTTTGTTCACTTTTGGCTTTAAACTCAGGTGAGGCCCAATAGTCCTTTAAGGCATTCCAGTATGTCGGAAGTATCCACTTTGGTCTAATATTGAGTCTACGACACTCGTTCATTCTGTATCTAATGGAAGATGAGCAATGCTTTTTAAATATCGTTTTGATCTGACCTTCATGATTCGGATCCCAATGAAATTTACCCTACAATTGGTTAGAAGATGTTTAAAACAAATTAACAATAAACTAAGTAACATATGTAATTAAACAAGGAAATATATATACAAAAATAATTAAAAACAATACCTTAAACTGGTTAAACCACATTTCTTTTCTATCATTAGGGACTGCCGTAAAATTGGGCCACGGGCCATTCCAATTTTCAATGATAATTGTACCCACCACACGGACGACATGTGTGTGATCGGAAAACCTATTGAAACACAAAAAACATTAGCACAAGTGTATACTAAATAAATATTTATAATAAAACAGTTTGAAATAACTGAAATTAAGTACATACTCCAAATAGCGAGGAGTAATCAGAGGCCTCGTAAACTGGGAGCAACACTCGAACTAGGACCAACACTCGACCAACACTCGAACTAGGACCAACACTCAAACTAGCTCCAACAACACTTGAACCAGTATTGGGAATATGGCTAGGACCCGTAGAGAAAGTATCTAGGTCGGGACCACTGGTACGAGGGCTGGGGGTGGGACTAGGAGAGGGACTCGGAGTATGGTTGTGTTGAGGCAAGTAAGGTTGGTCATGTGAACCAGGGGTGGACCTGATGATCTCTTTAACCTCTTGGAACCTACCATCTGCAATAAAAATACAACACACATGTATAATACAAAAAATCTTAAATCTACAACAATTCATTAAACATTCCAACATGTATATAAATATTATTTGTGTGTCATGTTATCACATAATTATTTAACCTTAGATAAAAAAAAAAGTGAATTATATGTGAATACAACAACTAGTCGAACAAATAGAAAAAATCAACGGAATTATATCATTCTTCGTCTTGTTCTCATCATCATCTTCTTCTTCTTCACCATCATCATCATCATCTTCTTCTTCTTCTTCTTCTTCTTCAACTTCCTCATATCCTCCATGTACATCATTTAAATTCTCTGCTAATT
This sequence comes from Penstemon newberryi var. newberryi, assembly GCA_030819805.1. NCBI lineage: Eukaryota > Viridiplantae > Streptophyta > Magnoliopsida > Lamiales > Plantaginaceae > Penstemon > Penstemon newberryi. The sequence continues at coordinate 31,179,023 of JAUALY010000006.1, read as the reverse complement.
CGTTATCAACAACGAAATTTTGCATGGTAGGTGATTCTTGCAAAGCTTCATGTACATTATAGCTTTGATCTACTCTACTTCTTGGCCTCGTATTTATCACAACACGCCAATTAATTTTATCTTTTTTCTTCCCCGGATATGGAACAAAGTAGACTTGAGATGCATGCTGGGCAAGTATGAACGGGTCAAATTTATGATACTTTTGAGTTACATTGATCTCAACAATTCCGTATTGCGGGTGTATCCTAATTCCTCTATCAGAAACCGAGTCATACCAATCACATTCAAATAGTAAAACTTTGTTCTTAGGACCACCTGGATACTGTAATTCAATTACATTTTTAAGTATCCCATAGAATTGTGTTGACTCTTCACCTTTTAAACACACACCCGCGTTATAAGTTTTTCGATGCTTGGCCAAAGCATTTGTATGGAATGCATATCCATTAACAATACACTTTTCCCATTTTTTCGCAATTAAGGACGGACCCCATGATAAATTCTTTAGATGTTCATTTTGTATATTGTCCGAATCATGATGTACCTATACAATATCATTAACCACGAATTAAGTGAATTTATTGTTCGGTAAATATTAATAGTAATATATGAAAATTTAACTTTTTATACTCACATAATTGTGGAACCAATCTACGAAGTAGTCATCAATTGATTGTTCGACAACTGCCTCAGTCGAATTAGGCCGATCTCGTCGAATCAACGATGAAAAATGCCTAAAGAAATTGTAAGTTGTTATATGTTAAGTTAGTCACATATTTTTCTCAAATATTGCAAGAATAATTAGTGTAGAATTTTAAAACGTACTCCAAAAATGGTACCACTTCATCACAATTTCTGAGGACATGAAGGCGAGCAACTTTGAACTCTGCTTCGGTTAAAGTCTTTCGAGAACACATACCGATAGGACTTCCAATCGATTGATTAAAAATCGATAGAGTATACGGTGTTTCATCGTAACCTCCCTCGTCATAATTTCGTCTACTCCTCGTACTCCTTGTTTGAATGTGAGATTCAAAGTAAAACAAAGTAAAATACGATGCTTCTTGGGCTATGTATGCTTCGCAAATCGAGCCCTCAACTCTTGCTTTATTTTTAACCATTCCTTTCAGGTCGTGTAAAAACCTAATTGAAAGGAATCGAAATTCAAAACATAGAAGATAAGTATATTATACACACTACTATTAATTATTATAAATAATTACCGTGAACGGTTAATTACCTCTCAAAGGGATACATCAATCTATATTGAACAGGCCCACACATAAGAGCTTCATAAGGTACGTGGACTGGCAAATGCTCCATCGAATTAAAGAATCCACATGGAAATATTCATTTCTCTCCAATTCATTTAACTTCTCAATACGTAATTCAGTTGAGCACAAATCTCTAAAGAACATTCCTAGCTCTGTTAAGGGCTTCCACACATTATTTGGCAGCATACTGAATCCACTTGGCATCAAACGTTGCATAAACACATGACAATCATGGCTCTTCAATCCATGTAACCTCAAATTTGTGACATCAACGCATCTGGCCAAATTTGAAGCATAACCATCAGGCATTTTTAACTCCCCTACCCACTTGCAGAAATTTTGTTTCTCCGCCCTAGATAAAGTAAAACAAGCTTTCGGTTTGTAAATTTTTCCATCATCTCCCTCACGAAGATGTAACTCCGGTCTTCTACAATATTCCTCCAGATCCATTCTAGCTTTTTCATTGTCCTTTGTCTTTCCTTTGATGTAAAACAAGCTTTCATCGTTAAATTGCCACATTTATCATAACACATAGAGTAAACTGCCACATTATCATATATAACGCATGAGGTAAACTGCCACATATAAAAATGTCAGGGAGACGGTGTGAAACTTTTATAAAATTAATAGGTTAAAGTGCTATATTTCAAATCACAGGGAGGTAAATTGAAGCAAATTTCTCCATTTTATTTGATTCAAGGGTTAAGGGTTACGTTAGTTATGGTTTAGTGTTTGATTTTTGGTTCAATTTTTTTTCCAAATTTGAATATACTTAATTATTTTCCAACGGATTTAATGAGTGGGAAAATAATTGCTAACCATTTTCCAACGGATTTATAAATCTGTTGGAAATATCAATCAATTTTTTGCAAACTAATTTCCAACGGATGTAATTCCGTTGGAAAATATTAAATATTCCAACGGATTTACGTCCGTTGGAAAATAATTCTTCTTTTTTAAGTTTTTTTATTTGTTTTAATTACTTTCCAAAGGATTTGATCCGTTGGAAAATTTATTTATTTATGAACATTTAAATTTTATTGTTTTCCAACGGATTTACTCCGTTGAAAATTTTGTTTTTTATTTTTATATTAAATTTTAATGAATTTTCCAACGGATTTGGATATCTGTTGGAAATTCCGTTAGAACTTTCTCACATATTTTCTGGCGTTGAAAAATCCGTTGGAAATTCCCTCTTTTTTCCCACGGACTATAAATCCGTTGGAAACTGTGGTGGGAAAATTGCTGTTTTAATTTCTTGTCGGATCCGTAAATCATTAATTTATGAAATTTGATGATTTTTTTTTCACAAATAACCCCAAACAGAGAATCTACACTTATAGTATCATTAATCCATCTGTAAATCGTTAATTAGTAAAATTTGTGTAGCTGTTAAATTTTAATAAACCAACAAATTTGAATATGGTCGTGAAATTTGAATTCTCCGTTTAAAAAATTTATTATAATTTCATATAGTAATCAAAATACACCTCTTCCGTTATAGATACATTTTGGTCCAACCTGATTGAAATGTGATACTTTAAAAATATTTAAATATTTGAAATTCATTGAAATTACATTTAATTTTTCAAGCCAAATACAAGAACATTAAAAATAATTAAATCAAATTTTAATTTTTATGTGTATAAATATAAAATCAAATTGAACATGTTTAATTTAAAAAGACACATTTTTCTTATTTTTAAAAAATTTTAAAAAAATAAAAAATAAATTTAAAAAAGATTGTCGTCTTCTACGAAGCTTTACCGATGAAGCTCGTAAGCCGTTCTGGTCGCACCAGAACGACGGCTAAATGCCGCCTCTGTTGGTCGTGACCAGAATGCGGCGAAGATTCGCACCAGAACGGCGGCGAAATGCTGCCTCTGTTGGTCGTGACCGCCTTCTGGTCAAACGGCATTTCGTCGCCGTTTTGGTCCGACCACGTCTATGGAGAGAGGAGGGAGTGGGGCGGCGGTTGTTAGGGTTTGGGAAATGGGTTGGATTGGGTTGGGGTGGAGGATCGAGAGAGGTGAAATAGGAGGGGCAGTTTGGTAATTCCGAATATGTAAGGGTAAATTTGTAAAATGGCTATGTACATCCAATTTAAAGGGGTTTGTTTATTTTAGTGGGGTGTGTACACCCCATACACTTCATACACATCATCTCGACCGATCCAACGGCCGAGAATACTTCTGCTATTTGACTCACCAACTACTGGTGAATTAAAATAGACAACCCATAAGTTACTTTAATGTACTTATTACGTCATATAGTAACGCTCCCAAAAGAATAATACCAATTTTATAGTTGGAAGAGTACATTATTAAGGGATGATTTAGTTACAAATTTAAACTATTTTTCTTGGAACAAGTTTAGCAGTCCTCATTGGTCAACAATTAAATGTGACATTTTTTTGAAGGTGTCTAAATTTAAGTATAACGTGAACCAAGTAGAAAACCAGAATATAAAGAAACCTAAGCAAAACGAGGCTCAACCTAACTCTCCAGAGCCAGGTCAATTTCTCTCTCTTTCTTGCCCTAATTTCGATTGAAAATTCAATTAAATTCACGTGAACTTATGCTTCCATTATTTTTTGTTAAATTTCTGTCTTGCTTAATACTTATAACTGAATTCTTGGAATTGTTGTTTCAATCTTAACTGAAATGGGTTTGGATTGATTGCCGCGAAAGTTGTGATTTTTGTTAATTATGTCTTTTCTTTTGTCTTCAAATTTTGAAGTTGATGATTCTGCCAAGTTCGATCAAATTTTGTCTCTTTACCCTCTGACTATGAAATTTTGCTTAATCAAGATGAGGAACACTTCCGACAATAAAAAAATTGATGTTATTAATTGTAGTACGGAAGAATTTTGGCAATAGGTTAATTGAGCTGATCCCGTAAGTATTAATTATGCAGCAATCTATGTGGATCAAGTGGTGTCTTGGCTCATGAATTAAGAGGTGGAGCTTCACATTGACCGTAATTATGAAGACTTACAAGGCAAATTGCAATCACTTGGAGCAAATGTTAAAAGATCTTAATTTAATTATTACAACATATAGAAATGAATTCAAATTATTAACCTTAGTTAGATGTTTCTTCATTAATTTGTTCTTTATAAATAAGTCCGTGATTTATACATAAGTAATGATTGGAGCCTTTCTCCTAATTTAGATGGAGGATATTGTGAAGAATAAAGAAAGCATGATTAATGAATTAAAGAGAAGAATTTTAATGTTTGATGTGGATTTTCATATTCATATACCATATTGGGATTATTCTCCTTCATGAAGCAAACTTGTCATTTGTTTGATATTTAAAATTTCGAAAAGATAATTAATTTACTTTCAGTAATGTTTTGAATTTTCAATATTGATCTAGAGGCAATCAATCACGTAAATAAATTACCCGATTTTCAGATTCGTGAAGTTCAAATGATTCGGACTATTTACTAAGGTTTGCAAAAACTGATACGAACATTCTAGGTTTTAATTTTTAATTTTAATTTTTTACCATAACATAAAAGTCTTACACAATAAGTAAATTAAACACAAATCACTTTTGATGCAAATAATATACTAGCTTTTTCTTCCTCTTTTTTCTTTATTTCTTTATTCTCTATTATTATTTAGTAAACAAATACATTCCTCAAAAAAAAAAAAAAAATTACTACTTCAAATATTAGTTTTTTTATGTTGTTAAAGGGGAAAATTGCTTTTTTGGTACCATAGGATAGGCGAACTTGCAACTTAGGTACTACATGATAGGTTTTCCTTGCAACTTTGGTACCAAGCCCAATTTTTCTCCAAAGTAAATGGCAATTTACCCCCTATGAAATGCATAATGTTCAATTTACCCCCCTATAATTTGAAAAAAAAATCAATTTACACCCTGTAAAAAAATTAATGAAGCAATTTACCTCTTTCAGACAGAGAGTGTAACTCACTTGCCGAAATTGAGAGTAGGCATGAAAAATATTTTGTAACATGGGAGGATAAATTGTCACATTTATCATAACACGAATGGGCAAAATATCACAATATCATAATAAAAGGGGATAAAGTGCCGCCTATAAAAATATCAGGGAGGCGGTGTGGAACATTTATAAAATTACAAGGGGTAAAATGCTCTTTTTTAAATCACAATGGGGTACATTGGACATTATGCATTTCATAGGGGGACAATTATCACTAACTTTGGAGAAAAATTGGGTTTGGTACCAAAGTTGAAATGAAAACCTATCATGTGGTACCAAATTTGCATTTTCGTATCCAATGATACCAAAGTTGCAAGTTGACATATCCTATGGTACCAAAAAAACAAATTCCCTGTTGTTAAAGTGTTAAACCTCGTGATTTTTAAGAATAAATTTGATTTAGCGAAAAATCTTATATATTGTGGCTAGAGAATGCACCACGTCACTCGTTGTATTCGACATATTATATGAGAATCTCTTCTAACGAGAATTCGAACTTAGGCTCGTCAGTTTGTGGTGTCTATTTCATTCCACTTAACCAATCGTTGAGTTTTTAATCATGTAAAAAAAATCCTATTCCCACTGTCTCCTCCAATTCTAGTCTCTTTCATATCCATTCCATTCCAATTTCCACTATTAAAAAAATGAAAGTATGAAATTACTATTAGGAATATAGATATTAATGAAGGTTTTCTCCAAACCCTTCCTTCAGCCTCTTCGATTTCATGTTTATTTTTTTTGGTTTTTGAAGGGTTTAATCCCTTTCGAGGCACGTCGGAGTTGAACAGGAAACTCGACGGATACTCAATGAACCAGGTTTTGTTTCTACTATTGTGTGTATTATTGCATGTTGTAATTCTAATAATTTACCACTGCTATTGATTATCTATAGCTCCCTCATATTTCATAAATCAAGAATATCTTGAATTTTGTGGATCATTCTTTCATTGATTATTGCTAAGTGTTAGGCCATCTCCAACCCAAAGGGGGGTGGGTGGAGATGGCCCAAATACACAGCCCTGGGTGGTCTCCAACCCACCAGGGCTGTGCATTTACACAGCCCGCCTCAATCTGCCTCAAGGGACGCGCTAACAGCGCGTCCCGTCCAAACAGTGCACCAGGTGGTGCCAATTGGCGCCACCTGGTGCATTTACTTTATTTTTTTTTTATTTTTTTATTCCAGCATTTAATTGAGTTAATGGAGCATTTAATTCCACCATCTGCCCTTCTAAATTCCAGCATTTAATTAGCGAATAGTGCATTTAATTCAACCTGCTCTCGATAGAGCATTTAATTAATTTTGATTCTCCCTTTTTTTTCCCATCTCCCTTTTGATTATTAATAAAAAATATTAAAGATTGAAAAAATTAACTACGAATTTAACAATACCTTGTTTAATTTAATTAACTAGAAATGAAAGATACATTTAATTATAAAAGTTGTTGTTTTTGTATAATCGTTGTTATTTTTCTTGTCCCCGATGTAATATTATTATGCTTAATTTTATTATTATTGTCTCTACAATTATTATTATTATTATTATTATTATTATTATTATTATTAACCGTATTATTATTATTATTATAGATAATATAGGTGAGAGTGGGGAAGTTTTTTTTTTAATTAATTGAATGAGATAGCCCTGTGGGTTGGAGACGGTGCTCAGGGGGGTGCAGATTCACCCGGGTGGAGATTGACACCCCTAGGCTGTGAAAAGCCCTCCGGGTTGGAGATGGCCTTACGAAATACTTCGAAAATTTGGCATATAGATTTAGTTTTAAAAATTTACTATTACCGAGTTGTTATCTCAACCTACTTGTTTAATTGCTTGCTTAATATACAATAATCTATTCACATGTGCGAATAACTCTTTTGGCAGATTCAAATTTTTAATAAATCTAGTTTGATAGTTGCCAGCATGGTTCTTGAACCAAAGGAAGTGCAAGAAGTTGTTGAGCTTGCGCTAGCAATTGCAAGAAGCATCAAGGAAACTCATGACAGACAGCCTGCTGGAGGCATTACAATTGATCCATCCAAGCCTACACAAAAGATGCCTGCTCCACAAGTTCCAACAAACTCTTCAATGGAACTTGAATCGACAGTGTTCCAGAAGTTCTTCCTGCCAATGGCTTATGCCCAGTGAAAAGAGATGAGTTGAAGACCATTAAAGAAAATGAAGAAGCAATACTGCTGCTTACAGGGACAGATAAAAAAAAAGTCACAGATGAAGGAAACATTCAGACTACTGAAGTTGTAGCCAGTAAAGAACAAAGTAATGAGCATACGAGTTCTTCAGTGAACAAGTCTAGTGATGATGTGTTTAAGGCACCTGCTGCAACTACCTTGTTGAATGAGAATACCATACTTCACCTGAAAAAGGTTTGGTGTTTGCTACCGCACCTTTACAGAATCATAGTGCTGCTCCCACCAATTCAGAAGAAGTGAAGTTTAAGACTGCTGAGATGGATAAGATGAAGAAATTCATGGAGGATGTGTTGAAAACTATCCAAGAGAACAGCCAGCTCAGTGAAACTGCATTAAAGGAAATCACAGAATTGGATGAGAAAAGTAAAGCAAACTTGCAACGTTTTGAAGAACTAGCAGGACAGTTTGCTACCAGCACTACCAAACTAATCAACCTTACTGATGCTGACAGAACACTAATGCAGAATGAAGCTGAAAATGTCAGAACAAAGATCAGTGCATTAACTCTGCTGTCCAAAGCATTAGAGAATCAATAAGATTGACTATGCTACTAAAGGTTGGGAAAGGATTTTCAAGGAACTCCTTGAAGCGTTTGATATAGAAAAGGAAAAGACTTTGATGTTCAACACTGAGTACATGAAGGATTTATACAAGATTGCTAGTTTGTTGTCTGCGCTAAATGATCACAACAGTGGACTGCATATCAAGAGTTATCAAATCTGGGTTCAACTGAAAATCATCAAGGCTACCTTACTCCAACATGCTTCAAAGTTGAAAAAGGTTGGCGCAACGGATCTCAACATCAGAAAGATCTGCCAAGCCTTAGGCATAACTCATGAACCTAACCCTGCTGATGATAACAAAAAGGGGGAAGAGAAAGAGTTAATCAAAGAGCTTGAAGTTACTGAAAAAATTCACGATGATGATGTTGATGCATCAGCTGCCAAACCAAAAGATGTTGCAAAATAAGATAAGGTTATTTATGCTGCTGCTACGGTGGAAGCTAATAAGTCTTATGTTGTCAAAAATCAAAATGATCCATTTCAAAAACATAAGCAAAGTCAGTCAGAACTAGCTGCCAAGTTTAAGCACCTTGTTGAGCAAGAAGAAGAAACTGGAGATACAAAGCTTAAAGGCAAAAAATTGGTTTTTGAAGACACTACTAAAGGAGAAGAAGAAGAAGAAGAATATGAAGAAGAAGATTAGACTTATCTTTTCTTTGTAGCCTTTGAAATTTCCATTGCAACTTGCTATAATGTAATGATCAATTACTTGAAAAACAATTTACAGGTTTTCTTTCCATCATAATTTCTATCCCAGAAATTATGAGTGAAAACTGAACTGAAGATTAGGTTTACTTAGTTGGAGGTTAGTCATCATAAAAAAAGAGAAAATTGTTGGAAGAAAATATAGAAGAAGGTTTTGATGATAACAAAAAAAACTGTCATCAACTAAGTAATGGAAGCTTAGTAAACCTCTTAATGATTGAATACTAATTTGAAGAAGCTTATTTGAAGTTAGAAGTACTCAAGGATTGAAGGTTCAATCATCTACTTGATTGAATTAAAATATGGAATCTAAGTGACCAAAACAACTTAGTGGGAAGCTCAACAAAGTAAAGGTCAGGGAAGTCATTTCAGTGAAGCCAAGACAACTTAGTGAGTTTTTAATTCATCCGAGTGATTGATCAGTAGAGTGGTTTCCATCAGCTAAGTTGTAACGGCCCGAACCCGGCACCTGCCTGCTACGAATAAAATTATAATACAATAACCTTAATAAATTTCCAATAAATGTAGTTCAAAGCTCGAACTATCTATAACAACACACGGATTCTCCCAACTAACTTATTACATTAAAACTTATCATTACAAACTCAACCTTTACTTGACGGATTCTAGATACTCTATTGTAGACGCCCAACTGAAATTCCTTAGTCTGATGTGGTCCATTCTGCTCTTCGGTAAGATTCTGAAAGAGTAATTATTTGAAAGCGTAAGTTGTAAAAACAACTTAGTGAGGCCTGTGCAGGAGTGCAATTGAATTTTATGCAAGAAACGATTTAGAAATCCATGAACTGCCTATTTAATTGCAAAACCAATCTACAATAGTATAGCAAATACGTTAATAACGCAGATGATATCACATTCAATTACCTGTCAATACGGGCTAAACAACAACTCCACCTCAATAGGATATGGAACGATCGCAGAGGATCAATAGTTAGTACGCCGGTTAGATGAGGGAGAAGGTGCTACCTTTCCCTTTAAAGTGGCATAGACATGTCTTAGCCGAATGATGTGAGTCACTCCCCAAGGGGCTCTAATCCTTGGTTTTGTGAGTCCAATCAATGGCAGAGCTCTGGTAGTTCTGTAGCCCCAGCTCCCCAGAATTATCCAGAGAATACCATCAAGCGAGAGCAGATGAGCGCACAAATAATCATGCATATGCAATTAGTACATAGGTGATATAAAGTACTACACCTTGGTACCATCCATCAATATGAGGTGAGATAAAGTACTACACCCCATTATTCAACAATTATCATATAATGCGAGAAATGCAGACATTTATAAACATAGATATAACAATCATAGTCATTTCAAATGAAAAATGCATATATACGATATGATTTTCTTTTGAAGCTCTTTCAGTTTTAAAAATATTTTATTGAGGCGCTCACCGTTCTCAGGCTATTTACGCTTCTCAACAGTTGGCAGTGATCCTCATGACACGTTATCAAATTCACCTTCTGACATGGCTCAATAGAGGAATGTCCTCAAACCGAATCATTTCACGTCTTGACTCAATAGTCGGATAACCACATACCAATAAATCTCGAATCACCTACAAGGTGTTCCAATAATATCAATAACGGTTCCACGGTCGATTACTCTTAACATCCCAACTGTCATCTATCTATTTTAGTAGTATATTTTATTTATTTGAGCTTTTGAGTTGACCTAATACAACCAAATCATAAATAAAGATTAGTGCTAGTTAATTAACTTCTACTCTTAATTTGACCAACCCGTTTGATCAGTATAAGAAATTAATCAAATGATTTATTTACTGGCCGTAATTATACTTGAAGTCCTTGACAATTTAACTTGTACTCATATTGAATAAATTTTATTCTTTTTCAATTAACACTTATAAATTATAATCATTCTTTGGTCATAAATAAAACCGTGCCAAAAGCTATACAGTTAATTCAATTACGTTTGGTTCGTGTAATTAGTAAAACTTAACATAACACCTACATGATATAAATAAACAAGATTAGTTAACATGAAGTCAACCGGTACGTATTACTTTAGAGAAATCTATTGTACTTTGGATAATTGTAGGTTAATGCTTACATGCCAAATTGATAATTTCTTAACTAATTGATAATTTAACATTTCTGATTTCATTAGTACCAAGTCAGCTATAATAGGTTTTACTCAATGAACAAATTAGCTAGAACTTAATAGATTAATTACTTAACGGTTTAATTAAGGTCCATACCCAAGTATTAATGGTCCAAAAATCTTTAAAACTATATTTAATTAAGAGAGCATATCCTAAAATAAATACTCCAAACATAAACCCACCTTGATTTGTCACCCTCTAGTCATTCCGGCCAACCACCACATAATAACCATCAAGCCACCACTTCCTCTTGCTCCTAACTCTCTCTCGCTATAAGTGTGTGTATAAAGCACACACTAAGTGTACGGGTATGTGAAGATAAGCATAATTTGGTATTGTAGATATGAGTTGATTTGTATGGTTATTAATATGATTATAGAGATTGATATATGGTGTAAGGATTGTTAAGAGTCATCTTATTTTCTAGACTTTCTTCTTCCATGTTTCAGTATCTCTTTCCATTAAGTGTACGTGATGAAGCTTCTATCAATAGGACTATAAAGCTTATTGCTTCAAGTGTGTAAAGGGTAATTGATAGGAAAGTAGTAACTAGTAAAATTTGGATAGCTAAACACGTAGCTATGCTATGCCTAGCTTTGTAAAAACAAGGTGGTTAGTCACCTTTCCTTTTCTCCTAAGTTTCAACTTATTCTCTTTCATCACTTAACCCCAAAATTTTTAGTAACTTCCAATTAAATCCCATTGACTCTAAATTGAGTCCTTTAGTCCAATCAAGAGGTTCAGCTTAATTCGAAATACATTAAGTTATGCTTAATACTCCAGAGAATTAACGGATTTATTTAAAATATTGAGACTTTATACTTTATCATCAAATTCAAAAGATTTGATCTTTTAAATCCAGAAGGTGTTAAATTGAGTTTTAAAAAAAGTGTATTGTTGAAAAGCTTGTAAGGTAAAATGGGTTTGTATATAATCGGCCATGACAAGAATAAAATTGTTATAGGGGCTTATATGAAAGGATAATGTCAATATTTACACAATTCTCCCAAGATTAATTATATTATGTATCTATTAAAATGACACGTGCCTAATTAGAATAAAAGTCACCCTTTCTTCTCTTAAGTTGCCGAGTGTTTTACTTACTTTGGGATAAGTTTTATTTTATGTTCAATTTCTGTAACAAAATGATGAAGTAGTTTGTACCGTAGTATATAAACATCTAGATACATACTTGCATATAAGATAGATAAGCATACAACCAATATAAATGTCAAACTACTAATTTCATATTAGGTCCATAATTTTATTTTAATATTCATATTAACCTTACCTATTAATGATCTATTCAATTAATCCCAAATGAATTTAATGAATCCTACATTCTTTCAACGAAAACACTCAAGTCCTTATAAGTCTCATTCCAAACCTAGTAAATTAAGTTTCCTGTTTAAGTTAAAATTTAATTCAAAATTCATTTTACTCTAATTTAAAAATGCGGGGTATTACATAAGTGGAGTTGACAACAATCTCTCCAACAGTAATAAATGCATCTTAAGTAATTAGTACTTTTAAAGAGGGGTATTAAAGGCAAATGATTGCGAATTAAATTCAAATTTTCTCGTCTCAGCGAAGTGCATTTAATGCGACAACAGTGTACAATGAACAATATGCAACTAGCCATTTCAGAATTTGATCGTTACTAAGGATTAAAATGTAATTTTGCCAATCTTCAACAGGCAGTATTTCAAATCCAAGGGTATAAATAGATTGAGATTCAAGATTAAGATAAGCAACACATATACTTGCAAATTTCAAGTCTAACTCCCGAAGCAAGAACTATAAGCTAAGTCATCTGTTGGCAAAACAAAAGTTGAAGATCAAGATCAAACACTTTACTATCTGAGTGATATTCAACTGAGTGTTATAAGGAGTGTATATCAATTCTTTGTGAAGAGATATAACTTCATTTCTTTAGCTTAGTGCTTTAAAATAGGATTTTCTGAGTGATTTTCCTTATAACTGAGTGTTCTACTTGAACCTTATCATTTGTTGTAAAAGCTCAAGTGTTGTGCTAGGTTACTTAGTGTTTCTAGTATAACCTAAATCTTAGTGATTTAGAAAAGTGGACTAGGAGGTTTTCTGCCTGCCGAACCACTATAAAATTCCTTGTGTGTTTTACTTTCTTGCATTTCATATTGCATACTTCCAGTAGCTAATTAAAACATCTTAAAAAGAAAAATATTTTTAAACGAGGAAATTTAACTTCTGGTAAAACTCTCTTTACGTTTTGAAAAGCTTAAGTTGAGTCAAAACTTTGTTTGGAAAACATACTTGCTTAATATCAGCTGCATCATTGTTTTGAAACTCTGAAACCTTAAGTATAGATAAACTAAGTGGCTAAGTATTCTATCCACTGACAATTGAGTGCAAACAGCTAAGTAGCCTCATTCTGTTTATAGCACAATCTGCTTAAGAAAAAGAGAAAAAAATTTAAAATATTAGAGGTTTATTCACTCCCTACCCCCCCCCCCCTCTCTAGAACTCATTATAACTACTTGGGACCAACAAACATGTTGAATTTTGTGGATCAAATTTCGTTGATTATTGCTAAGTGTTAAGAAATACTTCAAAAATCTGGCATATAGATATAATTCTAAAAATTCACTATTATCTAGTTATTATCTCGAGTTGCTTGTTTAATTGTTTGTTTTAATATACAATAATCTATTCACATGTGAGACTAACTCTTTCAGCAGATTCAAAATTTTAATAGGTCATGTGATTTGTTCATATCACTTTCAGGGGAGGGACAAATTAGTAGTATAACATTATGTTTATTATGAGCCTAGTTGAATGCGACCAATTTGAGTTTGCAACAAACTTTTCGTATCAATATTATAATGTCAAATCATTAGTTGATTATAAGAAATGAGAAAACATTATTGTGTCATATAGGAACCTAAGATGCCCAGTGCAGCTTAAAATTATACTACGGGATAAGAGTAGAATAGAACGATTACAAAAAAAAAAAAAAGTTTGGCCTTTTATTTTCTAGTTGCCATTAATTACTTATGACCTCGTCCCCCTGTGAATTCAGTTTTGATCATTTTCAGCCTCTTTAGAACATCTTTCATATCAAGTCTCTCCTCAGGTACATCTGCAGTGCATTCGAGAGCTAGTCCCATAATAGACGTCAAACTCTTCTGATGTGTAAGACTCTTGGTTCTTTCGTTCTCTTTCAATAACTCAGCATCAATAATCTGCATTATAGAATTGGGAAATGATTCAGACACCCATCTTCTCATAGTTAACTCTCCAAAAAACATCTCATATGTTGGGCTTTTCTTGGTAAACATTTCCATCAACAATATCCCAAAACTATAAGCATCCACCATTGTCGTGACTAATCCTGCTGATCCATACTCTACAAAATTGGAAAGTGTGATCCATATAGAAGATACATTAATGGTTTTTTAAGGACTAATTTAATTTAGTGAAATTGAGAATATTACATGGCATTGTATTCGCAAAAACTATATTCAAAGAACTCCGTAAAATGTACATGTATAATTTGAAATTACTTGAGTGAGTTACTTACCTGGTGCCATATATCCGATGGTACCCAAAGTCCTGGTTTGTGGCGCCTCCTGGTCTTTCATCAATAGTTTGGAAATGCCAAAGTCGCCTACACGAGCAATCATATCTTTGTCTAAGAGGATGTTGCTTGGTTTTATGTCACAATGGACAATAGGGGATGAACAACCTTGATGTAGATACTCTAGTGCAGATGCTACATATATCATTATTCCCAATCTTTGACCAATATTTGAGTGAGAATTGGGAGAGTATAGCCATTTTTCAAGATTCCCATTAGGCATATATTCCATCACCAAAGCCTTGAAATCCAAGTTAGAGCAACTAGTGATAACCTTCACGAGATTTTTGTGACGAATACTACGCATTATCAGGCACTCGGTGTCAAAACTCTTGAACGCACTTTGCACGTCTAAATTGAAAACCTTAACAGCAGCAGTCATCTCATCAGAAAATATTCCCTTGTAAACCAAGGCAAGGCCACCTCTCCCTATCAAGTTTTCTTCATCAAAGTTTCTTGTGGCACGAACTATTTCATAATATGAGATCCTTTCATGCGCTAAGCGAAGAGGCGTATTCAACAATGGTGAAAATGACGATGCTCCCCTTCGATGCCTCGTAAACAAGATTACAATAGTGATTGCAATAACTACTATGGCTATTGATGGAAGCGTATATCTTAAAACTATGTTTTTTACTGATGGCCTGTGTTCATTCTTTTTACAAACCTCAACTTTGAATCGAGATGCTCCACACAACCCTTTGTTATTTATGAAAAATTCAGCTGTGAAGTTTCTGAATGGACCTCCATCAGGAATTTCTCCACTAAGCTCATTGAACGAAACATTGAAGTAATCGAGATATGCAAGGCTCTCAAATGAGGGGGGAATTGAACCAGAGATATTGTTACGGGATATGTCTAAATGTTCAAATTCCTTCAAGGAAGCAAAATATTGAGGTATTTGGTCATCTAACTTGTTATTTGATAAATCAAGATAAGTTAAAAACTGAAGTTGCTCGATAGAACTTGGAATGCCGCCAGAAAATTGGTTCCCAGATAAACTTATCTCAATCGCACTCTTCATATTACCGATTTCTGGAGGCATGGGACCGTCAAAGAAGTTGTTATCCAAATATATCTTTTGAATGAATTCATTGGACCAAAAGGTTGATGGGATGGAATTGAAAGCGTTTTCATTCAAATATATTTCTCGCAGTGAAATAAGGTCTCCTAAACAGCTTGGTAGCTTCCCATTCAACTTATTTCCCCATAAATTTAGATAATACAATTTTTTAAGATCACAAAAGCTATGGGGTATGGAGTCCTGTAAATTATTTCCATTTATCTCTAATCTCTGTAGGCTTCTTAACTTCCTCAAACTCTCTGGAATTACTCCGTTCAAGCCATTATATCCAAGGCCTAACCAAAACAAGTTGCTGCTCAGATTACCAATCTCATTAGGAATTGAGCCTCTAAGTTTGCATTGACCGAAATCAAAATAATGAAGAAATGACAGATTTCCCGAGCCTAATGATTTAGGGATCACTCCAGTTATAAGATTATCACTAGCATCTATGATAATTATGTACTTACACTTTGTCAGGGGAGTAAGAAAATCTTGTTCAGGTGTTGATAGATCATTTGTGAATTGATTTCCTCCCAATCTTAGAATTTGGAGTTCTTGTAAGTTCCCAAGAGTTATTGGTATGTGTCCACTTAACAAGTTGTGATTAATACTAAGTGTAATGAGTTTTGAGAGATTTGAGATGGATTCAGGAATCCTCCCCCTAAACCGATTGGTCCCAAGGTAGAGCCTCTGAATATTTGAAAGCCCTTTGTCAATGGAGAATGGAAGATTGCCAGAGAGTTCATTCATTGGAATTGAAAGTACTTCCAGTCTCGAGAGATTGAAAATGGATTGTGGTACGTCCCCATTTAACTTATTTTCGTCAAGGGTTATCCATGTTAAGTTGGATAGACGTCCCATCCCTGAAGGAATTTGCCCATGAAAACTATTCCAAGACAAGTCTAATGTCTCCAAATTTGACATATTGGTGACCGAGATAGGAATAGTACCTATAAAGAATATCATAGGTCAAATCTATCAATTAAAATAAGATAGTGTCAAATTTTATTTAAAATATCTTCCATGGACTTCATATTTCTTCTTATGACTTCATGATCTTAGTTTACACAATTTTAAAACAAAAGAATAGATGTAATGTGTCTATATAGTTAATGTTTATTATTACGATATCCTATATATGTATGAAAATAATTATAGATTTGGAGATTTTTGGAGATGTTCTAGATTGTCATATATATGAAAATATATTGTTTGTTAGATTTTAGAAATGAAATAAATAAAATATTTAATTTTTAGAAAATTGATAGGTTATTTTAGAGTTTGTCTAGAAGTTTTTATGTAAACTTCCTCTTTTATATTGATTAAAGAAAATTTTATAATAAATCATATTTGCAATTAAAAAATTACTATAAAAATTGCTATGCTTCAGGAAAATGTGGTATAACATTTCTAAAATGAATTAGTCGAGAAAAAAAAAAAGCAATTGAAGTTCATATATGTTGTTGCTAAGTACACCTTTTCAGAGAGCATTGAAATTAGCTTTCTACGATATTTTCTACAGAAAAGAACTTCCTCTTTTTGAAGCGATGATATATTGTTTTTTAATTCAATTTAAAATTTGTATACATATCTAATCATTCATTGATTAAAGATATTTGGGGTCATGAAATTTTACCTGTCATATTATTTCTTCCAAAAGTAAGATACTGGAGCTGCGACAAGTTCCCAATCTTCATTGGAATATTTCCAGTGAAATTGTTGTAAGACAAAGAAATTACATTGAGTCCTGCACATGTGGTTAAACTTGGTGGAATATTCCCACCTAACTGATTTTTCGAAAGGCTTAAAATTTTCAGTTTTGATAAATGATGGCAAATGCTTGGGGGAAGAGCACCAGAGATCTGGTTTATGGCAAGATCAATTCGTAGCAAAGAAGAAAGGTTGAATATGGTACAAGGAATAGTTCCAATCAGATTATTTCCTCGAAGATTAAATATTTCAAGACTGATTAACAATCCAAAACTCAAAGGTATTTGACCATTAAGCTGATTAAATGAAATTCTTAGTACACGAAGTCTTCTCAGGTGTCCGATTTCATAAGGAATTTGGCCGCGGAAGCTATTGTTACTGATGTTTAAGTATTTTAGAAAAGAGAGGTTGCCGATTTCATTTGCGATTGTGCCTTGTAAACCCATATTGACAAGATCCAAACCCGTGACTCTAGGGCGCCTTCGACTGCAGGTGACTCCAATCCAAGTACATAAAGAGCTTCCTTGTGACCAGTTCTTAGCCATAACGTTGTTTGGGTCGTCATAAGTTATTTGAGCTTTGAGGGCTAGAAGAGAGGATTCATCGGTGGACATGTTGGAAGAAGAAACGAGCCATATTTGCGTGATCATGAGGTAAAGTGCCCCCAAGTAAATCAAACTTGATGTAGCCACTTCTCCCATTTTCTATAAACTTTGAGAGATATTTAGAAGAGAAGAGAATTGAACTTGGTTTATTGAGAACTAGAAAAATGAATTGGGTTTATTAAGAGCTGAGAAAATGAACTGGGTTCAATCATATGTAGGGCCTGTTTGTTTGGTGTTTGGGAAGGTAGTTTGGGAGAGTAGTGGGGGTTTGTGAAATAATCTCGATTTGCGCAATGTTGTTTGTCTGGGTTTTGAGAGAGTGGTTTGAGAAATAAAGTAGGTGTAGGTTTTTTTGGAAGAGTTGGGTTGTATGTGTATTCATGTTTGTTATGTGAGATAAATTGTGTAAGAGATATGTTACTTTATGTCAAATCAAAGTAGAGTTTGTACATATTTTGTTTAGAGATAAGAAAATTGTTGTTTGTTTGGCTTTTGAGAAAGTAGTTTGAGAAAATTAATGGATGAAAAATTTATTTCGAAAAATAAAAAACATGTTTGTTTGACATTTTCCAAACACGAAAAAATTCTGAAAAACGCCAAACAAACAAGCCCGTAGTCTTTATGGCCTGAGTTTTGTGGCCCATATCTTCTAATATTAGAGACACACATCATAGAGGCGCGTCAATAATTCATGCCACTTGCAAACGACCCGTTTTCTTTAGAACCAATAGGCCTAAACTGCAATGAATGACTTCCAGTAAGACAATATTATTTAGAACCAAATAGGCCCATATCTTTGAATATTGGAGACTCCCATATCATAAAGGCACATGAATTCATGCCACTTGCAATAAGACTACAACCCTTTTTCTTCGGAACCGGTAAGTGTTCTATTTGGTTAAGTACATATTTCTAAAAACTCAGGTTTCAATATATATATCAAAACATAATAAATTCTAAACATATAAAATACGATGATTTGACGCATAAAATTTTTTTGCTATAAAAAACATACCATATATTTTTTCCTTCTAAATCTCAACATTCAAACACAATCCGAATAAGGTTTTAATTTTTTTTAAACATAAAATTCAACATTCAAACTCAATTCAAATAAGGTTTTACTGAAACAATCCAAATCAATTTTTTGAAACTAAAATCAAACGAAATCAATTCAAAACCTAACTAAATTGGACTACAATTC
The DNA here is from genome assembly GCA_030819805.1 of Penstemon newberryi var. newberryi. NCBI lineage: Eukaryota > Viridiplantae > Streptophyta > Magnoliopsida > Lamiales > Plantaginaceae > Penstemon > Penstemon newberryi. The sequence goes on along the minus strand of JAUALY010000006.1, from coordinate 31,159,956 downwards.
TCATGAGTTGTATATGTTGAAGATGTTAATATGCCAAAAAGAGAATGGAAAATGATTTGATGAAATATTGATATATTTTGATAAAAATGTAATAGAAAAGTGTTATAGTCTTTTTTTATATCTCAAATTTGTTTGCTTCTTCTTTTGTTTACTATAACCAAAAAAAAAAAATCTTAAAACTTCATTATGCCTATTAATATGTTTCTTAATATATAAATTTGAATTAACTTAGACACATTCAACTCATGCAAAAAAAAAAAAAAAAAAAAAAAAAAACACTTCCAGAATTTCAAATAGAAAATGAGGAAATTGCACTTTTATATCAAACTTTCACCTATTTTATATATTTGGTACCATAATTTTTAAAAAGACACATTTAATATCATAATTTCACCCCCTCAACACATTTCCTTTCTCCGTCAATTTTTGGACTGAAACAACCTTCAAGTCTAACTTGTACAAAGCCCAACATCGAGAACCCCATACCCATACCGAAGATTATTGGTATGCTTAAGATACTTGAAAACCATTTGAGCCAATTAATACTATTTTGGTCAATGAGAAGTTGCAGACCGATAAACTAGGCTTTTTGGGCTTGGATTGGGCCGCTTTCACTCAATTAGAATTATGTGTTCAAAATCAAATCAAGTGATCCGAGAAAATTCGTTTAAACTCCATATTAAATAGGGTAAATTAGCTGAGACAAGGCCTAATTACAAAAACACCCCTTATGAATATTATAAAAATTTTCCTCAAATTTGTCACATTCTTACAATTAACCCATTGTCCCTAAAATATTCCAATTTTGCACTTAGAGGTTATTTGTAATACTTATAATATCTTTTAAATTATAAAATAATTGGGTACTAATTATTATATCTTATAAATTATAAAAATGATAATCATATATTTACATTCAAAATAATTGATACTCCCTCTGTCCCATTATTTTTACTCCATTAGCTACAATACTCGGTCAAACTTTTCAATCTTTTAATTGATATATCATCTTAAATTATTCACATTTTTGACGTATTAAACTTTTTAATATTAATATAAATAGTATCATATGATATTATCAAATTATTAGTTAAATATATTAATTAAATTATTTATTATAATTTTTTGAAATTTAGTCAAGTTGACTGGTCAACGGTACCAAGGGATAAATATTGCAATTTATTTTACTTATTTATTAGCAATTTTTTTATAATAACAAATTAAATAAAAATTTAATAATAATAAATTTATAAATATAAAATTATATTTACATTAATTAAGAAAATAATATTTTGTTGCATTAATAACTATTGAATTTATAATACAATTTAAACTTTATTAAATTGAAATATTTGATTTATAATACACTATAAATTTTATTAAATTTACTAATATAGGAAATAAATTCATTTAACTAAATATGTAAACAATATGTTTATATTTATAAAATGTTATTATTAAAATTCTATTTAATTTATTTTTATACAATTTAAATTGTTATTAAATATGTAAATTAGTATTATTTTTTTTGCAATATTTATAGAAACTTATGAGCAATTATAAATTTTATCAATTATTTTGGTAGTAAATAACACTCATGGACAAAATTGGATATAACAATTAGTATCCAAGTTTTAACATTTATAAGATATTAAACATTACAAATAACACTCAAGGGCAAAATTGAAATATTTTAGGGACAATGGGTTAATTGTAAGAACGTGACAAACCTGAGGGAAATTTTTGTAATATCCAATACGTAAGAGGAATTTTTGTAATTAGATCTTACCTAAAGGGTATTCATAATTTACCCTATTAAATATGATCAATCAGGCTTTGATTAATAAAACTTACTATTTAGTTAAGTTTAACATCACACATAAGCTAAAAGTTGGTAAAATATCCTTAAAATATCAATCTACTTAATATTTGATTCAAGCTAATAAAAACCTATCTCCTACACGATAGGTTATCTTGACCATTAAAATTTATCAAGATTAAATATAAGCCACGTAATTTTGTCCAAGACAACAATGACCAATTGGACCTTTTTTTTATTGTTAGACATATTTAAAATTTGTAATTTACTTTTATACCCCTATATAAATATGTTTAAGGAAAATTTACACAGACACCCCCTGCATATAAGTCTAACTACATAAACTTACCAAACTTATAAAAAATTACAAGAACACCCCCTATGCCAAAACTATATTACATGAAAACCCCTTACGGCGTTAGTGTCGGCCATTAAGCAATGACGTCATCTAATTTTTTTAATATTTTTCCAATTTTACCCTTGGTCAACTTTGTAATATAAATTATGATAAGGGGGTGTATTTGTAAAGTTTATTTATTTTGAAAAAGAAATCTTTGAAATAAAAAATTAATAAAATAAAATTTTGATTGATAATTAATTTATTTTTATAAATGAAAAAGAAACACATTTTAAAAATTTACAAAAACACAATCCGGTAAATAAAGTTTTATAACATATATTTTCTTACAAAAATAATAAAAAAACCAATTAAAATTTAATAAATTTATTTACAATAGCACAATTCGATAATTAAAGTTTTAATAACTTATATTTTCTTACGAAAATAAAACAAACAAATTTAAAATTTAATAAATTTATTTACAATAACATAATTGGTCAATAAAGTTTTAATAACATATATTGTCCTACAAAAACAATAAACTAATTTAAAATTTAATAAATTTATTTACAATAACAATATATATTTTCTTACAAAAATAAAACAAACCAATTTAAAATTTAATAAATTTATTTACAATAACATAATCCTGTAAATAAAGTTTTAATAACATATATTTTCTTACAAAATTAAAACAAATCAATTTAAAATTTAACAAATTTATTTTAACATAACTTAATAAGTAAACAATTTATAATTAAATCTACTTTAAAAAAAAATAATAATACTACCAAAACTCATCCACCCCACCCCACTTCCCGTCACCCCTTTAAGACTAATTTTCGGCCGCAGATATGCTGCCAATTTCCGGCATGAGGGGTTTCTTTGTAATTTTTAAAAAGTATGGTAAGTTTATGTAATTAGACCTATAGGCAGGGGGTGTCTATGTTAATTTCCCTTATCCTTTTAAGTTGACTAAATGCCGTTAAGTCAAGGGGGTGTAAATATTATTTTTGATAAGGTTGATAAATTTCTGTAATTAGACCTATAGGCAGGGGGTGTCTATATAAATTTCTCTATCTTTAATAATCAATTAAAAAAATAATCCCTCATTTCTTTCTCTTCATTTTTCATCTTCATCTCTCTCCTCCTTCAAAACCCTATCACCACCGACCCACCACCACCACCTCCGCTACCATCTCCATTTTCCACAAAGTCCGGCCACGCTACGGGTTGCCAGAACTGGCCTTAGAGTGGCCGGAACCGGCCACTCAGAGGCTAGATCTTCTTGAATGCTAGATCTTCTTGAACCATAGCTGGATGATGGCTACAATGCAGGGATATGTAGAAGGGGCGTTTGAGGATGTGGGGCAGGCTGTGGTTCAAGAAGTTATTGTCGGATATGGTGATGGTGATAGCGGTGGCGTAGGTGACGGTAGCGGAGGCGGTGATAGGTATTGTTTTCAAATTTTTGTATGCAGATCTATTGTTGTGTCTGATTTTACCTTTTTTACTTTTGTTATTTCATTTTAGTATTACATAAGTTTAAAATTAAGCTTGAAAACATCAATATGTGTTGGAACATAAATGCATGAAGATAATTGTTGTATCAGTATATGCTAAGTTTGTAAACATAAGTTTAAAATTAAACATGGAAATTGAAAACATTAGTTCCGGCCACGCGAAGGTGGCGTCGCTCCGGCCATGCAGGCAGCGCCGCCGCCATCCAGAAAACATAATAATTTTTTTTTTTTAAATTGAGATGAAAATAAATAATGAAAGGGTAAAAATGTATTTCAGTAATTAATTTATTTTGGAGAGAATTGCATTTTTTGTACTGAGATATAGGTCAATTCCCACTTTTGGCAATAAGCTTTATGTGTCCAACACATTTGGTACATAGCTTTAACAAATTGTGACACATTTGGTACAACAGTTAAAAATTGCCGTTAAGGGGTGACTGTCAGTTAAGTCTAATTACAAAGTTAATGCCATTACTTAGGTTGACTGATAATATTACCCCATAACATTTCAGGTTACCAAAAAAGCCCCACATCTCCAAATTTAGTGACGATTTTAGTCCGCATTATTGACAAATTTCAAAATTGACTCGACAAGACCACGTGCGAACCAATGTGAAAATTTTAGTTATTTTATTTAAATAACTAATTTGATTTATAAACAATATTAATAAATTAAATAATAAAATTTTGGTTAATAAATATTTAAAATATTTTTTTCCTTTTTCTGACTCTATTCTTCCTTCTGAAAATAAAGAAAAATCCTTCCTATGTGGATTCCATTCAGATTCTCTAACAAATTTACTGATGAAAGTGAAGAAACCCTTTCTATTCTCTTTCTAGTATGCTTCCTCCATAACAAGACTGAAGGCCCAGCTTCGCAGAGCAGCTCTCTCCCCAGCCAACAGTGGAATAGAATAACCCGGTTGAAGCGTAATGATCATACGTCTGTATTGCATTGTATGTCCCATAATAGGTCCCATTCTTCTACCCTTTCCCGGAAGTCGATGACTATTCATAGCTATTACCTTGACACCAAAGAAGAGTTCGACCCAATGCTTTAGTTCTGTCCTAGTTGATCCTGATTCCAAAGACCCATACCCAAGTTCTATAGCTTTTGGTCCGCTATCCCGATCATGATTTTCCTACCCCCAGAGGGAAAGGTACTTCCCTTTTGGGCCGTAACATAAATATCACCAAAATTAAGAAAACATATTCTTTTTAAATATAAGATTTATATAATAGCATTAAACTATTTAATATTTATTAAAGTAATAAATTATATAATTAAAAAATATTTAATATTTATTAAAATAATAAATAATAAATAATTATAAATTTTTTTTAAAAAAAAATCCCAATCTACCCAACCCCTTTATCCCACCCCCACCCCAATTCCCAGGCCACCTGGGACCGAAGATCCCAGGCCGGCGGTGTGAATTGGGGTAGGGGAGGGGGGGTGGGTGGTGTTGGGATTTTTTTTTAAATTATAATTATTTATTATTTTAATAAATATTAAATATATTAATACTATTATATAAATTTTACATTTAAAAAGAATATTTTTTCTTAATTTTGGTGATATTTATGTTAAATTATTATTTAATTTATTAATATTGTTTATAAATCAAATTGGTTATTTAAATAAAATAAGTAAAATTTTCAAATTGGTCCGCACGTGGTCTTATTCGAGTCAATTTTGAAATTTGACAACAATGTGGACTGAAATCGTCACATTCATTTTGGAGATGTGGGGATTTTTTAGTAACCTGAAATGTTATGGGGTAAAATTATCAGTCAACATAAGTAATGGCATCAACTTTGCAATTAGACTTAACTGCCACGTCACCACTTAACGGTTGTACCCAATGTGTCACACTCAGTATCAAAAGTGAGAATTGACCTATAGCTCAATACCAAAAATGCAATTATCTCATTTATTTTATTTTTAAATTTTGAGGTATACTTGTAACTTAACGAGAGGGTATCTCAATTACCTTTGATCAATAGAATCCCCCAACTATTTGTTGTTGTACTAACTTTTCTTTCATTTATTTTAATTTATGTAAGTTCATTGATCAAAGAAAAAAAATCAAACTCAAACATAATTTCCAAAGTCATAAAATATTCAAATCAAGTTTTAATAACACCAAGCTCATTTACACCCTTAATCACACTCGATCCCTCGCAATGTTTATGATTTCCCTTATAAAACATTATATAGCTTCAGAAAAATATCATTAAGTTTTTGTGAGGTATCTTAAGAAAAATTTAACCCAAGAGCCAAAAACAATTCACATTTGTGCGGTCAAGGTGAGACTAATACGTAAATATTCCTACTTAACCCAATAGAGGACCCTAAAGTTAGCTCAATAATTGTAAGAAGTCATAGTAGTATGTCATCCCATAACTTAATCAAGCATCCACACTCAATTTATAATGAAAACTTACCTAACAGAGCAATCTAACCTATGAAAACAACAACTGAAGAAATATTCTGCATTAATTGATTTTTTAACATGATAATCCATGATCCGTGAAATCACTATAAATTTAGGCCTCGATATGTATACATTCCCAATTTCGACTATCAATGTCACCCACAAATGCATTCCTTTTGGTTCTGTGAACCCAAATGTATAAAATTAAAAGCATAATAGCCAATTTACTCAAACAAATGTACAAATGGCACTAAACAACCACCCAAACTAACCATTACACCACAAGATTCAATATCTTATAAGTAAGAAAATACACCACATATAAATACCGCACAAGCAGTCGCCAATACTAAAGTTCCACAAAGAGAATAGATACCATTAAAAGAAATCAGAATTCAGACATTGGAAACTCAATCAACCACTGCTCCATTTCTGATCAAAAGCAGGATCTCCATCAAAACCTAGTTTCTCTAAGCTTTCCTATGTGGAGACAGTAGGGTAGTTTGACTTAATTAGTTAATGATTTCCAAGAGTTCGTTGCCTAAATTTACCCCTAAAAAATACAAGTATTATTAAATAACCCCAATTACGAAGTTGAACTTCACTCATGTCTAAGTTCTAAAACTTTTTAGTGTATAATTATGTCCATAGTACTTAATAATTTATTTTTAAATAATGTAGCTTGTAAAGAAAAACTACAAAAATTAAACTAAGAACTCTTATTTTTATCTTCTTCTCTCTCTATTTTCTCTTCAAAAATGTGACTTAGTAAATTTATATTTTCTTACCGTTTTTTTTTATTTGATCAAAATTTAATACTTCCAAAATCATTTTAACGAATTAGAACTATATATATGGAATTAACTACGATGGTTGTCTGCCTTTTATTTGTCATATATGGAGGCAAGAATGTGAAGTTCTTTTTGGAAAAAGTTATGAAATAAGAAAAATATATGGAATTATATGGAAAAAGTTCTTTTTAGTGTATAATTATGTCCATAGTTCTTCTTCTCTCTCTATTTTCTCTTCACAAATGTAACTTAGTAAATTTATATTTTCTTACCATTTTTTTTTTATATTTGATCAATTTAATACTTCTAAAACCGTTTTAAAGGATGAAAACTATATATATATTATTTGCCATAATTGGTACATAGCAACTTGTTATAGACTTTCATTGACCAAGATTTCAAAATTGGCAAAAAATGAATTCATGCGTTGTTTTTCCTTTTTTTCCCCACCAGATAATTACAAATCAATTATAGGTCAAAACAGGTCAAAGTATACAAACGTAATGTAAAAAAATGCAAAATCAATTATGGTAAATAATTATATTACAATCTAGCCCTGTACATAGTTAATGTTGTAGCAAAGCAACAAACTATATGCACAAAATCTTGATTGGATTCATCAGTAATCCATGCAGATTGTTTCATTCACGCGTTTTTTCTCATTTTTTTGCCAGAGCACATACTAATTTAAGCTAATTTATTACACACTACAATACTGCAGTCCTCTTCCAAGTCACTATATAAGAAGAGATTTCATGTGTATGTGGATAGGAAGCCAAGTTGAGCATTTTTCATTCAAAATAAAAAATGTTGAGAATCTTGAGGGTTTTGTTCATCATCATCCTACAACAACTAGAGGTAACAAATAATTTGTTGTGTTCATTTCATAGTATATATTCAAATTGATATGCGGTACAACTGAAAAGTTATTTTTTTTTGCTAATTTTGCACATTTTTTGCTCTAAAGTTGATTTATTTATTCATTTTATGATATTTCCCAATCTTCATTCCCACACAACACCAATAATAAATTTTTATGATGTTAATTTAATTTAAGCATCCAATCAATTGATGTATACTACAAAAAATTGATATATTTCTTCTTCAATGTAGAATCGTAACATTTTTGTTTGCACATTCTTTGCACATTTTTTGCACTAAGTTGTTTTTCTTGCATTAAATGATAACAAATTGAACTCCTTTTTTGTTAATTATCATTTTCCTTACAATTTTACTAATTGAAATCTAAAGACCAATGAAACTTAACAATTCTTCATGGTGTTCATTTCATTGTATTCAAATTTATATAAATATTGAAAATCAATACTCTCTTTACCAGTATTTAAATGCTTGTTGAAAAGATTCAACAACAAATGCCTGTTGAAAAGATTCAACAACAAATGCCTATTGAAAAGATTCAAGTTCATGTTCCCCTGATATCCTACTTGCCATGGGGATGGTCTTCCGCCGACAAGAGAGTTAGGCCTGGAAAATCCAGCCTTCCCTTCCAGGCTCCGATCATCAACGAACATGACCGAATGTTACCTCCTCCAATCAAACAACCCATAGTAGTGAGAAAGCATCTAGATCTTCCACTAGAAAAAAGAAATCTACAATTGTTACATTTTCAAGATGATGATTCACACAACCATTATTCGCCTCCAAATAAGCTGATAATCATAAATGTGGATCAAAACGTCCAACAATCCAACAAAGGAAAGACTGTGTTGGTTGTGGGGGAAGGTAGTAATGAAGCTCACGAGAGGCCAGTCCAAGAAGCATCGAAGTCGCACGTTTGTTGCACACGCGGAAAAGGGTTTGATACCTACTTCGTGTTGGGGTGACATAGGTCCAACCACAAAAGGAAAGAGAACAAATTACGCCTGGTTAACCCGTTGTTAGCCCCGACTCAACATACAGAGAATAGAGATGTGGACAGAGCCAATACCAATGCCACCAAGGCGTGAAAATGGGGAGAACGAGTTCGAGAAGTGCGAGAGTAGGTTCACGAAGCCACAAGGATTGGCAGCGCATAGTAGGTTCTGTCGCAAGAGAGTGATTCAACAACGGTTTGTTCATGATTTCGATTTGAATCTACTTCCCGCAGAGGAATTTTTGCCTGAAGTAACCCCTTGAATTACATGAAATTGATTGAGAATTTCTAGAGGGATTAGAATTACATGAAATTAATTGAGAATTTCTAGAGGGATTATTATGAATGTAAATAATTTATTTTAGTATAATATCAATGTTTAGTGCAATTTATAAGTAATTAAAATTTAGAAAAAAAATAAAATTAAAATATAATTTTAAAATTAAAACTAATATGAAAAACATATTAGTATTAATTTATAGTACTTGACTATTAATGTGAAATGTGCTAACATCTTATTTTAGAACTAATATTACAAGATTCTTTTGACTAAAATCAATGAAAAACAAAATCATAACTACATATATTATATAGATTGTCCTCAATTACAAGATAAAAAAAATTAGAGTTAACTTGTATGTACTAAAATATATCTTCAATTGATCCACAAATATTCAAAAACAGTAATAAAATGGGAGATTTACATAGACACCCACTGGTTATTACCCTAATTACAAGAACTTATCATTTTGTTTCAAATATTACAAAGACACCCCCTCGAGGGGTGTATTTTTAAACATTTTAGGGGGTGTATTGGTAATGTATTTTATGTTACAGGGGGTTTCCTTGTAATTTTTAAAAGAGGGTAAAGACCACTAAATAAATAAAATTCACTAAAGATATTCCTTCGAGATATTTGAGAGTTATCCAACTTGAGTTATGAGTACGAATGGTTTTTTTCCTTTCATTTTTAGGTTAGGAAGGAAAAAAAAGACTAAAATCATAGACTAATTGACATTATATGCCTTTTTGTCATTTAGAGACATTTAATGTATTCGAATTGCTTACATAGATGAAACTTCGAATCAAATCATTTTTTCTCGAGCCGTACGAGGAGAAAACTTCCTATACGGTTCTAAGGGGTATTGTTCATCTACATCTATCCCAATGAGCCGTCTATCGAATAGTCGCAATTGATGTTCGATCCCGAAGAGAAGGAAAAGATCTTAGAAATGTAGGGTTTTATGATCCAGTTTTTGATCGAGGGGGTGTCTTTGTAATATTCGAAACAAGAGGGTAAGTTCTTGTAATTAGGATAATAGCCAGGGGTGTCTATGTAAATTACACTAATAAATTTAGAAAATACAAAAAATTAGATTGACATATAACGTTATCAACATAGCGTGTATTGTGCATTTTGTGTTCAACTTGAATTTGCATTGAGTGATCAATGAATATTGATTTTATAGGTGATACAAGCAATAACATAAAAATCTTGATGTCAATAACCAATTCATAAGATCTATAACTAATCGAGAGCTTTTCAATCATAAATTAATCTAGAGAACTTGCACTACAAAGAAAAATCAAAATTCTGATATCCACAAGCACGGATAAAACCTTGCGGCCCTTCTTTTTTGGTGCAACGACAGTCTTATCTACTCGACTGACTCGAGATTTTGTCCACCATGTATTCCTATTAGTGCAGATGAACTCCTTTTCAGAAAACATGTTTATATATCAACCAATAACTAAAAGTTGTGTGAGTTTAATGATTATGTACTAGTCCAATAGTCACAGTGAAACTCAACGCAATCTTTGTGCACATCGTGCACCAACAGGCTCTTGAAAAGTTGCGCGACTGACTTTAAAAATCCAATTTTAACATGAATGCTTCACATTTCATACCAATAGAATGCTTATATTAACATTATAAAATTAAAGGAGACATACTAAATGAAAAAGGAAATAAGCAATAAAGAGAAGAAAGTGTTCAAAATGGAGATATAGCATCTGACATTGACGCAAAATTGGTAGCAAAGTATAACCATTGTTGTTGAGTGCTATAAAAATGTTAGCATTTAATTTTTAGCCTCCTAAGTGAAAACGATAGTTGCGTAGTACTCCAACTTTATGCTCAAAGATGCTCTTGTTTCGTGACTTACATATTGTCCAAATCATAGCCACAAAGAGTTTCCCCCAAGTAATCTCTGGAAAAAAAATGTTGCCAAAATTCTGTTTGGTGAAGTTTTATTATATCCACTAGTTTTAGGCAAAATTCATAAAGTTGTAGAAATGGGTGGGAGAAATAAGGAATTTCGAGATTTGTTTTACCCATTTGTAATCCCAAAGGGCATGGGTAATGGTTTTCGGTTGATCATGGTATTGGCATCTCGAGCAATGGTCTGACTCGGATAGATGTCGATGTTTCCTTTTATAATATGTTGGAGTACTTCACATCAAAAGTTTTCATGGTCAATAAACCGGCAAAAGTTTTGCTTATGCACTCCATGACAATGATAATGAAATACTATTTAGTTCTTACAGAACTAGAACAATGAGGAAATCAAATATTATGTCTCGTGAAAATCAAAGGAGCAAGGAATATGGAATATAACACATATATATCATAATCAAATACCTTATGATGAATTCAATCCGCTCATAAATATCATTCCTTAATCAAATTCTCTAATACAAACATCACAAACAAATATGCACTTGATAATTAAACTTGCAAACAACAATTTCAAAACCCTTTACACGTCACTCACATAAATCAAGTACATATACACATACTAAGAATTGAAAGTCATCGATCACTATTTACGAGGCTAATATTTAAGGTGAAACTCCCCGCAATCTACATTGAAGTTTAGGTCAAATGATGTGTTTGTAAAATATGTCAAGTTCCACCATATAATTAATAGAGAATATAACAATTACTGCGCTATTCCCCCTGGCATATGCTGCAGGGGCCAGCACTAGGTAACGCTAGGCAAAAAGGCTCTGCCTAGTGTCCCAAGGCGCCTAAACTCGCCTAGCAGATGCTTTAAATAACTTCGATGGTTGTCTGCCTTTTATTTGTCATATATGGAGACAAGAATCTGAAGTTCTTTTTGTAAAAAGTAATGAAGTAAGAAAAATATATGGAATTATATGGAATAAGTTCTTTTTAGTGTATATGTCCATAGTACTTAATAATTTATTTTTAAATAATGTAGCTTGTAAAGAAAAACTACAAAAATTAAATTAGGAACTCTTATTTTTTTCTTCTTCTCTCTCTATTTTCTCTTCACAAATGTAACTTAGTAATTTTATATTTTCTTGCCCTTTTTTTTTATATTTGATCAATTTAATACTTCTAAAACCGTTTTAAGGAATTAAAACTTGTGATATATATATATTATTTGCCATAATTGGTACATAGCAACTTGTGATAGACTTTCATCGACCAAGATTTCAAAATTGGCAACAAATGAATTCATGTGTTGTTTTTCCTTTTTTCCCCACCAGATAATTACAAATCAATTATAAGTCAAAACAGGTCAGAGTATACAAACGTAATGTTCAAAAATGCAAAACCAATAATTGTAAATAATTATATTACAATCTAGCCCTGTACATAGTTAATGTTGTAGCAAAGCAACAAACTAAATGTACAAAATCTTGATTAGATTCTTCAGTAATCCATGCAGATTGTTTCATTCACGCGTGTTTTTAATTTTTTTTTTTGCCAGAGTACAATCTAATTTAAGCTAATTTATTACACAATACAATACTGTAGTCCTCTTCCAAGTCACTACTATATGACGAGAGATGTCAAGTGTATGTGGATAGGAAGCCAAGTTGAGCATTTTTCAATAAAAAGAAAAAATGTTGAGAATTTTGAGGGTTTTTTTTATCTTCATCCTACAACAACTAGATGTAACAAACAATTTATTGTGTTCATTTCATAGTATATATTCAAATTGATTTGCGGTACAACTGAAAAGTAATTCTTTTTCTTAATTTTGCACATTTTTTGCTCTAAAGGTGATTTATTTATTCATTTTATGATATTTTCAAATCTTCATTCCCACACAACACCAATAACAAATTTTATGATGTAAATTTAATTTATGCATCCAATATATACTACAGAAAATTGATATATTTCTTCTTCAATGTAGAATCATAACATTTTTGTTTGCACATTCTTTGCATATTTTTGGCGCTAAGTTGTTATTCTTGCATCAAATGATAACAAACCGAACTCTTTTTTTGTTAATCATCATTTTCCTTATCAATTTACTAATTGAAATCTAAAGACCAACGAAACCTAACAATTCTTTATGGTTTTCATTTCATTGTATTCAAATTTATATAAATATTGAAAATCAATACTCTCTTTACCAATTTCACATCTTACTAGTTATTTTATTTGTTTTGTGTTGTAGTTAACATGGATCAACAACAAATGCCTGTTGAAAAGATTCAACAACAAATGCCTATTGAAAAGACTCAAGTTCATGTTCCCCTGATATCCTACTTGCCAAGGGGATGGTCTTCCGCCAACAAGAGAGGGAGGCCTGGAAAATCCAGCTTTACCTTCCAGGCTCCGATCATCAACGAACCTGACCGAATGTTACTTCCTCTAATCGAACAAACCTAACAAGTCGCACGTTTGTTGCACAAGCCGAAAACGTCCAACAATCCAACAAAGGAAAGACTGTGTTGGTTGTGGGGGAAGGTAGTAATGAAGCTTACGAGAGGCCAATCCAAGAAGCATCGAAGTCGCACGTTTGTTGCACATGCGGAAAAGGGTTTGATACCTACTTCGCGTTGGGGTGACATAGGTCCAACCACAAAAGGAAAGAGAACAAATTACGCCTGGTTAGCCCCGACTCAACACAGACAAAGAACATAGATGTGGACAGAGCCAATACCAATGCCACCAAGGCGTGAAAATGTGGAGAACGAGTGCGAGAAGTGCGAGAGGAGGTTCACGAAGCCACAAGGATTGGCAGCGCAGAATAGGTTCTGTCGCAAGAGAGTGATTCAATGACGCTTTGTTCATGATTTCGATTTGAATCTACTTCCCGCAGAGGTATTTTTGCCGGAAGTAACCCCTTGAATTACATGAAATTAATTGAGAATTTCTAAAGGGATTAGAATTACATGAAATTAATTGAGAATTTCTAGAGGGATTATTATGAATGTAAATATTTTATTTTAGTATAATATCAATGTTTAGTGCAATTTATAAGTAATTAAAATTTAGAAAAAAAAATAAAATTAAAATATAATTTTAAAATTAAAACTAATATGAAAAACATATTAGTATTAATTTATAGTACTTGACTATTAATGTGAAATGTGCTAACATCTTATTTTAGAACTAATATTACAAGATTTTTTTGACTAAAATCAATGAAAAACAAAATCATAACTACATATATTATATAGATTGTCCTCAATTACTAGATAAAAAAAAATTAGAGTTAACTTGTATGTAAATAAATATATCTTCAATTGATCCACAAAAATTTCAAAAACAGTAATAAAATGGGAGATTTACATAGACACCCACTGGCTATTACCCTAATTACAAGAACTTACCCTTTTATTTCAAATATTACAAAGACACCCCCTCGAGGGGTGTATTTTTAAACATTTTAGGGGGTGTATTGGTAATGTATTTTATGTTACAGGGGGTGTCCTTGTAATTTTTAAAAGAGGGTAAAGACCACTAAATAAATAAAATTCACTAAAGATATTCCTTCGAGATATTTGAGAGTTATCCAACTTGAGTTATGAGTACGAATGGTTTTTTTCCTTTCACTTTTAGGTTAGGAAGAAAAAAAAAGACTAAAATCATAGACTAATTGACATTATATGCCTTTTTGTCATTTAGTGTCATTTAAAGTATTCGAATTGCTTACATAGACGAAACTTCGAATCAAATCATTTTTTCTCGAGCCGTACGAGGAGAAAACTTCCTATACGGTTCTAAGGGGTATTGTTCATCTACATCTATCCCAATGAGCCATCTATCCAATAGTCACAATTGATGTTCGATCCCGAAGAGAATGAAAAGATCTTAGAAATGTAGGGTTTTATGATCCAGTTTTTGATTGAGGGGGTGTCTTTGTAATATTTGAAACAAGAGGGTAAGTTCTTGTAATTAGGATAATAGCCAGGGGTGTCTATGTAAATTACACTAATAAAATTAGAAAATACAAAAATTAGATTGACATATAACGATATCAACATAGCGTGTATTGTGCATTTTGTGTTCAACTTGAATTTTCATGGAGTGATCAATGAATATTGATTTTATAGGTGATACATTAAAATTTAATTATTTATAATATATATAGGTATGTATATATATATATATATATATACATATATATATATATATCCCTTATAATAAAACAACAAGCAATAACATAAAAATCTTGATGCCAATAACCAATTCATAAGATCTATAACTAATCGAGATCTTTTCAATCATAAATTAATCTAGAGAACTTGCACTACAAAGAAAATCAAAATTATGATATCCACAAGCACGGGTAAAACCTTGCGCCTTTCTTTTTTGGTGCAATGACAGTCTAATCTAGTCGACTCGACTCGAGATTTTGTCCGCCATGTATTCCTATTAGTTCAGAGGAACTCCTTTTCAGAAAACATGTTTATATATAAACCAATAACTAAAAGTTGTGTGAGTTTAATGATTATGTACGAGTCCAATAGTCACAATGAAACTCAACGCAATCTTTGTGCACATCGTGCACCACCAGGCTCTTGAAAAGTTGCGCGACTGACTTTAAAAATCCAATTTTAGCATGAATGCTTCACATTTCATACCAAAAGAATGCTTATATTAACATTATAAAATTAAATGAGACATACTAAATGAAAAAGGAAATAGGCAATAAAGAGAACACAATGTTCAAAATGGAGATATAGCACCTGACATTGACGCAAAATTGGTAGCAAAGTATAACCATTGTTGTTGAGTACTATAAATATGTTAGCATTGAATTTTTAGCCTCCTAAGTGAAAACGATAGTTGCGTAGTACTCCAACTTTATGCTCAAAGATCCTCTTGTTTCGTGACTTCCATATTGTCCAAATCATAGATGCAAAGAGTTTCCCCCAAGTAATCTCCGGAAAAAAAATGTTGCCAAAATTTTGTTTGGTGAGGTTTTCTTTTATCAATTAGTTTTGGTCAAGATTCATAAAGTTGTAAAAATGGGTGGAAGAAACAAGGAGTTTCAAGATTTGTTTTACCCATTTGTAATCCCAAAGGGCATGGGTAATGGTTTCCGGTTAATCATGGTATTGGCATATCGGGCAATGGTCCGACTCGGATAGATGCCGATGTTTCCTTTTATAATATGTTGGAGTACTTCACATCAAAAGTTTTAATGGGCATTAAACCAGAAAAAGTTTTGCTTATGCACTCCATGACAATGATAATGAAATACTATTTAATTCTTACAGAACTAGAACAATGAGGAAATCAAATATTATGTCTCGTGAAAATCAAAGGAGCAAGGAATATGGAATATAACACATATATATCATCCTCAAATACCTTATGATGAATTCAATCCGCTCATAAATATCATTCCTTAATCAAATTCTCTAATACAAACATCACAAACAAATATGCACTTGATAATTAAACTTGTAAACAACAATTTCAAAACCCTTTACACGTGAATCACATAAATCAAGTACATATACACATACTAATAATTGAAAGTCATCGATCACTATTTACGAGGCTAATATTTAGGGTGACACCCCCCGCAATCGACATTGAAGTTTAGGTCAAAGGATGTGTTTGTAAAATATGTCAAGTTCCACCATATAATTAATAGAGAATATAACAATTACTGCGATATTACCCCTGGCATATGCTGCAGGGGCCAACACTAGGTAACGCGAGGCAAGTTTTCTCCAACTTTGTATAAGCAGAGTAAGTTTATCGTTCTTATGAGACTACTCAGCTGATTTAGCACTTAGCTTATTCTGCGTAAGTTGACCACTCGTCTGATTTACTTATCTTTTCAGACAACTTCAGAGTTTGAAAACTTGTATGCAACGGATATGAAGTTGAAGGTTTTTCAAACAAGTTTATCTTCAAAGGTTTTACCCCAGTTTTATAAATCCCTCTTTTAAAAGCTTTATCTTTTAAAAGGTTTGTTCACTTAAGAAAGTATGCAAGTTAAAAACAAGTAAGCAAACACAGAAATTTTTATAGTGGTTATACAGGCAAGGTGCCTCTTAGTCCACTTTTCTAAATCACGAAGATTTAGGTTCTACTAGAACACTTAGTAACTAGTACAACACTTGTGCTTTTTACAACAAATGATAAAGCCACAAGCTCGCAATAGGAAATCACAAAGAAAGCCTATTCTACGAAGTAATATCACTCACACATATGGATATTAACTTCTCACAACACTCAGTTTTACAGAAATCATTCAAATTTGTGTGTTTGAATTGTTTCTTCAACTCGGCTGATAGTGATTTGTTCTTGAGTTTTTGAAGGATAACCAACTTTATCCTCAAAGTTCCTCTTGTTTCGTGACTTCCATATTGTCCAAATCATAGCTGCAAGGAGTTTCCCCAAAGCAATCTTCGTAAAAAAATGTTCCCAAAATTCTCTTTGGTGAGGTTTTTTCTTATCCACGAGTTTTGGTCAAGATTCATAAAGCTATAGAAATGTTGGGAGAAATAAGGAGCTCCCAGATTTTTTTAACCCATTTGAAATCCAGAAGGGCATGGGTAATGGTTTCTTGTTGATCATGGCATCTCGGGCAAAGGTCCGTCTCGGATAGATGATGATGTTTCCTATTATAATATGTTGGAATACTTCACATCAAAAGTTTTCATGAGCAATAAACCGACAAATGTTTTGCTTATAAACCGGCAGTCTAAGGCTATAAATTTAGAAGCATGGATAACAATTTACAAACCAACCCAATCTTAATGAGCAATAAACCGGCAAAAGTATTGCTTATGCACTCCATGAAAATGATAATGAAATACTATTTAGTTCTTAAATAACTAGAACAATGAGGAAATCAAGTATTACGTCTCGTGAAAATCAAAGGTGCATGGAATATGGAATATAACACATATATATCACCTACAATCCACTCATAAATGTCATTCCTTAATCAAATTCTCTAATACAAACATCATAGACAAATATGCACTTGATAATTAAACTTGCAAACAACAATTTCAACACCATTTACACGTCACTCACAAAAACCAAATACAGATACACATACTGATAATTAAAAGTCGTCGATCACTATTTACGACGCTAATATTTTGAATGAAAATACGCACAATCTACGTTGAAATTTAGGTCAAATGATGTGTTTGTAAAATATGTCAAGTTCCACCATATCATTAATAGAGAATATAACAATCTTATGGGAGACAAAGATTGTCTCTAAAAATAAAGTTACACTGGTCTTGTTTACATAAATAAATTCTCAAAATTGCTTGAAAAAGAAGTAAGGGAGCAACAAAAGAGTGGGAACAAGTATCTTTGTATTGTGTCTATAAAAATGACAAATGCTTGATAAGTAAAAGGATAAGAAAATGAAGATTTGAAATCGAAAGCATTTGGCGAAAATAATATTGTCTGAATTTACTTCACTTACTATAACAGAACATAAGCAATTCAATTAATTTCATTCCATATGCGATCACCAAATCTGGAGAAAATGAGTATTTAATATAGGGTTATGTATTGAAATATATTGATAATAGAAGATCTACAACAAAGCCATATGATAAAAATTTGGAAGGAAGCTATCTAAAACCAAATTATGATATGAGAAATAATTAAGGATTATTTAGTGATAACTACATCAAAGTAAAAACACCAAGAGTGCATGCCCATCAACACAAAAGAGTATCAAAATTTGCAAGGTCGAGGTTGCAATTCAGGAAGATTTATTAGACCAAATAGATTGCTATCACATAAATTCTTATTAATAATAGGTAATAAATCAAAGTTTTGGGGGATAAGAAAAAGTTTATCTGGAAAGACCAACCAATTAATTATATTGGAAGTCACCTGTTTGACATACATCCTTTTACTTAAACCTTATTTTAAGGTTTCATTTAATGGGCCATTACTGCCTATTCACCCCAGCATATACTGCAAGGATCAAAACTAGGTAACGCGAGGCAAAAAGACTTTGCCTAGTGTCACAAGGCGCTTAAGCGCGCGTAGGGGATGATTTAAATAACTATGATGGTTGTCTGCCTTAAATCACATAATACCTTATATAATAGAAACTTTGAGTCCTACGCACATACGTCCAATGAAAAATATTGATGAGAAACAGAACGAAGATACTTGCAGAACTCTTTTCATGAAATATGATAGGGGCTATTTCGTATTTAGCCAGGTCGGATTCTTCGACCTGATCAAGTCCGATCTGGAATGCTTCAATCTCGATCAGTCCTCATCATTATCGATCAAGTATAGCGGAAGTATACCTCAACACTTCATATGATGCTTCATCTGGTCAGGACTCGCTACCAGATCATGGGCCGTAAAAAGACTCCTATGGGCTCTAGAATTCTATTTTATTAGGTCAACGCATATTAGCCTATAAATATGAGAATAATTAATGTAATAGGGGAACTTTTGACCTTTTGGTAAAAAGGCTAGGTTAGGTTCTCAAATTTCGGAGAGTAAAATGATGTAGAAAATAAAAATGAATGAAGAGTAGACTCAATATATGTCCTATCGTTTGATGCAGTGAAAACATTTCCTCAGCGTTTTACTCACTAAAACCCAAGAGCCAAACAACGCGAACATTTTCATTTCAATTCTAAACTTATTATACTGGCGCAAATGGAAAAGAAAGCCCAACTACTTAAATACAGGGTCACTTCAATTATGAATGGTAACATGGATTCGCCGAACAGAGACTGAGACATAACGAAATTGATAAAAAGAAGAAAACAAAAAGGCAACTTATTTCTCTCACATATTTCATATGACAAAAAACTTCATTCTCACAATTGACCAAAGACGTTAAAAAGGAGTTCACCAAATGGAATATATCCATCATGTGAATTAGTATGGTTCCACGTAACCATAGATTTCAAAATATTAATGCACAGAGGATTCAAGGCCATTCATTCTACTTGCATAATACTCGTAACTTCACTTTGTACACTAAAAGCATTCAAAACTTCCCCTCCATCTATTAAGTATTCTTTCACTTGTGCACTGTTGTTTATACCAAAATAATTCAAAACCCAAGAATCTAAAATCTAACGAAGGTCAAGTGATTCTTCAAATCAAATACAACTCACATGTAAAGATAACAAGTATGAATTATCAAAAGTTGTTGATGAGGAGGAAATTGTGTGTGCTCGTTTTAGCTTGTTGTTTAGATGTGCAGATATTTCCTAATTTTTACTAACACGGAGATATTGATACCTCCCTAGCTTCTTCTATTGAACTTGAGAATTTCAAGTTAAGGCACCGATTAATAGTAAAATTAATTCTCTAAAAGCTCTGACCCTACAAATATTAATATGAACAAAAGAAACTTGATAATTATGTACCAAGTATGTTGAGTTTTACACAAATAATTACGTCGGAAATATGCAACCGATTTGGAGAGAACAAAAACTTCAAATTATGGCAAAAACTTACTCCTGAACTCCATTTATTCGAGTAATTTAATTACATAAGTGAAGGTAAAAATTATACAAGCTACTCGGAAATTTCCTTCTTTTTATTGGATATAAAGAAATGAAATCTAATGAAGAAAAATGAATGGGCGATTAGTACTTCGACAAAAGGGGATGGGTCCACAATTTAAAAATAAAATCGACGACTTTGTGTTGAAAGAAGCATTTTTAATTTATTTTGCTAAAGTCGCATGCAAGTACGCCAATTATTATTTTACTATTTTTTCTTTTTGTTTACTAGAAAAGTGCACGTACATCATACGTAATAGTTAATTTTATTAATTAATTCTAGAAACTAGAGTAGAATAAACATTATTATGTCATTAAATAGCACATATATTTAAAATATTTATTTTATAAAAAATGATGGTTTTAAATTATTGTAATCAAATATAAAATGATGACTAATTTAGTCATGAGATCTTGTAAATTTGTTATATAATAAGATCATAAAATAAGTATTTAGTTCGTTCCTTAAGAGCTCTATTTATTTGTTTTAAGAGCTATACATCAATGAAAGTCTTTAAATTTATATTTAAACAATATAAAAATTTTAAATTAAGTATTAAAATATTTTTTATTACAACAAAATACAATAATTAATATCATTTATCTTCGTATTTATCAATTATGAGAAGTTTTTATCATCACGAATCTGTAATGTGAATGTTACACCAAATATGATACAATAAAAACAGTTATGCTGATAATTGGGACATTTACACCTTTTTTTTTCACTGATTTCATATGTTTTTCACCAATTCCATTCCATCTGGATTTTTATTGATTACACATGTTTTCAATGATTTCGCCCATTATTTTACCGTTCACCGATCCATTTTCATGATTTTCACCCAATTTTTTTTTTATCAATTTCACATGCATTTACCAATTTCACGAGCACTGTTTTTATCAGTTTCATCCATTTTTTCACGAACTATACCAGTGTTCACCAATCTCACCCGATTTTTTTATTGTTTCCACATACTTTCATTAGTTTCACCAATTTTCATAAATTTTCATCTGTCTTTTCACCAATTTCACCAATGTTCGATGGAAATATTCCTTGAAAATTTGAGGTTATGCATGCTTGATATTCTTTATAGTTTGTTTCTCTACCTAAATAAAAATTATGTACTTAGCTATGACATAAACATTTTTTGTTCGTAGTGGCTTGCGACCCCTGGAGGTGAAACTCAAGTTCGAATCCTAATGGAGACACCACACTGGGGAGAACATATACCCAATGCACTCTTCAGCCCCTATTTTAACTTCTTCTTTTTTTTTTTTTTTTTTTTTGTGTGTGTATAGGAGAATGATATTTAAGAGAATTTCATTTTAATTTTTTGTTTACAGATGAGTGTTTATGACTTATATTGTACTAAATCTTTGAATGATACAAATATTTTTTTCAACTTAAAAATATATTGATGTTAAATTATAATGATTTTACATATATATTTTAGGAGCTATCTAAAATAATAGTTTATTTTTATGTGTTATAGAAAAGAAGATTGAAATTATAAAAGTTTATGCAAGAGGTAATTTCTAAATGTTAAGAGTTAATGTAGGAGATAAATATAATAAAATTTTATGTCTAATTATACCTCTTCAAGTAATTTTACATGTTTATCATTAAATTATATATCATTTTGCAACTCACATAAGGATATGTTAGTCCACACAAAAAAATCAAGAATTCTTTTGTAATGAACTCGTACATTTATATGTATATAAATTTATTATTATTTTTATTTAAGTTTTAAGTTCAATTCATATATGCAACTAGGGGTGTGTACATGATTTTCTGAGAAAAAAAAAAGGAAGAGTGTGTATATGATTAAGTTAAAACAAGTGAAAATTTTCTTTTAATGATTTTTGAATGTTCGTTTAGGTTTTTGTCAAGCCATAACGAAATTGAGTTGAAACCAATGTTATTAAAAACGGAGTGGAGGCTTGTCCGGTCCAGACACACCCATAAAATCGGAGACTTCAAAAAACCAGTGTGAACCGTCCTGAACCGGCCCATAATCGGAGAACCGGCAAACCGGTGGACCGATTTGGCCTACGATTTTTAGTTTTTTTTATATATATTTTTATTTCCATTAATGTTAAACGTATTTTCATAAAATTTATAGAGGGAGGGATTTGAACACCTAACCTCTTTAATTAATTAAGGGATCATAGAAATAATAATTAGTCTGAATAAAGCAACAAAGATAGAAACTATGAACCTGCAATCCTATATCACCGCCTCAATCAAACTTGATAGACTTAAAGTCTTGCAAGATTGGAGGGAAGAAAAGAAAAACAGAACCATGTTTTATATACTTCTCAATTGTCTCTACAAAGTACAAAGCAGGGAGCCTTATAGAGGCAAAATAATACAACGGTACAAAAGAATAAAACAAGAAGGGGAAAAAATTACGGCAGACTATAAGCAACTACTAGAAAAAGAAAGAAACTAAATCAGTAACTTTAATATCCCCCCTCGAGATGGACCATATATGTCTTGGATGGCCATCTTGGACATGATGAGCTTGAAAGAGCTATAGGAGGGGCTTTTCGCCAATTGATTAGAAGATCTAATTGGCATTAGACGAATCTGGCCTTTGGAAACATGATCACGCACAAAGTGAAGATCAATCTCAATATGTTTTGTGCGTTCATGGAATGTAGGATTGTTAGCAATGTGTAATGCAGCATCATTGTCACAAAATATTAATGGTGAGGGACTGTTTTTGCTTTGGTTCACTTGGAGATCAGTCAAAAGTTGTTGTATCCAAAGTAACTCACAAGTAACTGATGCTAAAGCTCTATATTTAGCCTCCGCCGATCGTGATAGTGTTGGTTGTCTTTTAGCTTTCCAGGGCACAAGAGAATCACCAAAAAAAATGCAAAAACCAGTGGTAGATTTCCTTGTGTCAAGACAAGATCCCCAATCCGCATCTGAGAAGGCACTTAAGGAATTTGAGGAAGAGGCAGAGTAAAACAAGCCTTGGCTAGGTTTGCCTTTCAAGTACCTAAGTAAATGATGAGCAGCCTGCATATGTTGTATAGAAGGACTGGAAATAAATTGACTAAGTCAAATGTCAGGCCTAGTAATGGTTAAGTATAAAAGTCTCCCAATCTTCCATAAGAAGAAGGATCATCTAGTAGATTGTCATCAATGAGTTTTAAATTAGCTTTTGGGCCCATTGGCAGAGAGACTGGTTTAGATGCCAAATAACTATTGCCTTTGAGATAGATTAATTCCCTTGGGAGATTGTGCTACTTCAATACCTAAAAAATATTTCATTTTGCCAAGGTCCCTGAGCTTGAATTTCTGACTTAAAGTAATTTTTGTGTCAGTTATCATTTGAAGAGAGGGTCCAACTAAAATTATATCATCAACATAAATGAGAAGAGCAATAAAAGAAGTACCTGAACCTTTTGTGAATAAGGTGTAATCTGCTTTAGATTGATGGAATCCCATATGTAAAAGTGCCATTGTAAGTTTGGAATTCCATTGTCTAGAGGCCTGTTTAAGACCATAAATAGATTTATGTAATTTACAAACCAATTTACCTGATTTACCTGAAAATTGAGGTGAATCTGCAATGTAGCCTTTTGGAAGATCCATGTAAACTTCTTCTTTGAGATCTCCATTGAGAAATGCATTGTTTATGTCTAACTGATGCAAATGCTATTGTTTTGAATATGCAAGAGCTAAAATGAGCCTAACAGTGACCAACTTTGCCACCGGAGAAAAAGTAGCAATAAAATCAACACCCTATTGTTGTGTGAACCCCTTAGCAACTAGCCTAGCTTTGTATCTGTCTATAGTACCATCAGATTTTCTCTTAGCTTTAAAAACCCATTTACAACCTATAGAATCCTTACCAAGAGGAAGAGGGACTATAGACCAGGTAGCATTGTCCTCCATTGCTTTAAGTTCCTCTTTAATGGCTTTGGTCCATTCAGGACTTTTAATTGCTTGTGTATAAGTGTGAGGCTCATTGTGTAAAGAAACATTAACAGTAAAGGTTTTAAAATTTTGAGATAATGAATTGTAGTCCAAAACATTATTTAAAGGATATCGAATAGTATGTTCAACAGAAGTATTATTGCAATGGTAAGCCTCTAAATATGAAGTAAGTTTAGATGGCCTTGTGGATCTTCTTAGAACAGTGGGAGGATTGACAATAGTGTTATCCTCAATAGTAGAAGTGGCATAATCAATATCAAAGTTAGAGATATCATCAATGTAAGAAGTATTAGGAACACTAGGGATAACATTATTAGGAAACGGATCTTTCTTTTCTAGATTTTGAGTATTCCTATGAAAAGGAAAATTTTTCTCATGAAAGATAACATCTCTTGAGATAAAAAATTCTTTGGATTCAAGATCAAATAATTTATGCCCTTTGACACCGGGCGGGTAACCAATGAAGACACAAGGTCGGGCTCTAGGTTCAAATTTAGTCCTACGAGCTTTAAGGGTGCTAGCTAAAACTAAGCAACCAAAGACTTTTAGATGAGAATAATCAAAATATTTGTTAAACAATTTTGTGTAGGGAGAAATGTTGTCAGTGACAGGAGAAGGTAGTCTATTAAGAAGATACACAGCAGTAAGCACACACTCACTCCAAAAATCAGGTGGTACTTTAGATTGAAAAAATAATGATCTAGAAACATTTAATATATGCTGGTGTTTTCTTTCAACCACGGAATTTTGTTGTGGTGTTTCCACACAGGAAAATTGGTGTATTATGCCAAGTTTAGCAAATAAATTTGTAAACAAAAGCTCTTTGACGTTATCTGATCTAAAAACCTTAATAGATTTATTAAATTGAGTTTGAATCATTTTTATGAAATTAGGAATAATAAAACATGCATCAGACTTATGTTTAAGCAAGAAAATCCATGTAAATCTACTATAGCATCAACAAGAGTCATAAAGAATCTAAAACCATTATGAGAAGGAATATGGTAAGGCCTCCATAAGTCACAATGTATAAGATCAAAAGTAGAATTGGATATAGTGTGAGAAAAAGGAAAAGAAAGCCGTTTTTGTTCTGCCAATGGGCAAATATAACATGGATTTTTATTCAACAAAGTTACATTATCAAAATTCAAATTTCAAACTCAACAATTTATTTGTAGACGGATGACCTAGTCTATTGTGCCAAGTAATGGCAGAAACTTTATTGCATAAACTGTGGTTGGTTGTCTTGGCAGCCTCATCATCTAAAAGATATAATCCCCCATAGTATCTACCCTTGCCAATCACCTTCAAAGAACTGATTTCCTGAATTTGAAACGAATCATTTGTAAAAGCTAAACTTAAGTTTTTATGCTTAAAAAGAGCTCCAACAGAAAGTAAATTAAAACAGAATTGGGGAACAAACAAGACATCCGTTAGAATCAAACAAGAATTTATGTGAATATCTCCTATTTGATGCACAGAGATATGAGAATTATTGGGTAAAATAATAGTGGCATTGCTAATAGGTCTTATGCATGTGAAAAGTGTAATGTCTCTGCATATGTGTTGTGATGCACCAGAATCAATAATCCAAGATTGAGGTTGAACTAATTTATTAATTGACAATGCAGAATTACAAATAGTAAATGTGCAAATGCCTGATGTAGATGGCATAGAGGATGGTGCAGAAGCCTGATTATTTTGTGGAGCAGTAGTAGTGCACTGACTTGTGAAAAGATGCGCCAATTGTTGGCATTGGGAAGGAGTCAATGTCTGTAAAATGTTTTTGATATTGGAGTGGGGTTCAGATGGTTCGGGATGGGTCATAACTTGATTGATCCTGTTGTGTTGAGAAGAGTAATTCTATCTAGGCTTAGATCTATATCTAGGAGGAAATCCATGGATTTTGTAACAAACTTCTATTGTGTGACCAGCCATATTGCAGTGGGTACAGTAGGGTCTATCCCTTCTCTTAGAATTTTGAACATAAGGTTGAGTATAGGAAGGGCCCTGATTCCTTGAGTTCTGGTTGGAGGATTGAAAGTTTGGAACATTGGTAGTGGTATTGGAAAAGGTTTGATTGTTAATAGGGAAATTTTGATTGTAGTTTTTCTTTAAAACATCTCTCTTGGCAGCAAAGGCTAAGGAATTTGTGGAATCAAGATCTTTTTCATGAATACCCAAAGCTTTGTGTTTCTTTTCTTGGAAAACCAATGAAAAAACTTTGTTAATGGGGGGCAAAGGGTCCATAAGCAAGACTTGCCCCCTGACTTGTGAAAATGATTCTTGCAGTCCCATTAAAAAGAAAAGTACATGTTCCTCTTGAAAGTAGGTTTCTAATTTGTTAACCCC
Organism: Penstemon newberryi var. newberryi; assembly: GCA_030819805.1. NCBI lineage: Eukaryota > Viridiplantae > Streptophyta > Magnoliopsida > Lamiales > Plantaginaceae > Penstemon > Penstemon newberryi. The sequence goes on along the minus strand of JAUALY010000006.1, from coordinate 31,133,114 downwards.
GCCACACTCACATTTACCACATGTGCAACTTGGTCGGTAATTATGCAACTCATTCCAAAGAACTTTTAATTTTGTAAAATAAATACTTCCAGAGTTAGAATCTTGTGCAAGTTTCATCAAATCCCTTTTAAGTTGGAATATGCGAGGTCCGTTGCTTTGTTGAAATCTCTCTTTGAGATCATTCCATATGCCATGTGCAGATGTATTGTATATAATACTAGGGATTATCTCCTTGGAAACAGAATTAAAGAGCTATGAAATAACAATACTGTTATTACTCCCCGAAGAATTGATCAAATTTTGATCAGTGGTAGGTTTAGTGAGTGAACCGTCGATGGATCCGACTTTGTTTTTTACAGTAAGAGACAAAATCATAGATCTGCTCCATGAAACATAGTTATCCTCAGAAAGAAATTGAGACACCAATGTGAGAGAGGGGCCATCAGAAGGGTGTAGATAGTATACACTCGAAGGATCATCATAGGGGATTTTGATCGAACACTTTGAGTGCTTTCAGAAGTCATTTTATATTAGTTATTGTGAGAACTTGAGAGAAGAAAAAAAATCTCAGATTTCAATGAAACTGAATGGAAGGGAAAAAAAATCGGTTCTAATCAAGAAGGAAAAAGAATTGGAAGAGCACAGCGGAAAATTTAAAAAAATTTACTGATACCATGATAGACTCAAAGTCTTACAAGATTGGAGGGAAGAAAAGAAAAACAGAACCATGTTTTATATACTTCTCAATTGTCTCTACAAAGTACAAAGCAGGGAGCCTTATATAGGCAAAATAATACAACGGTACAAAAGAATAAAATAAGAAGGGGAAAAAATTACGGCAGACTATAAGCAACTACTAGAAAAAGAAAGAAACTAAATCAGTAATAAAACTCAAAAAAGTTCACGCAATTTCAAAAATTGTAATTAAAAAGTATATAAAACTCTTACCAATCATACACACATATATTTTATACTATTATGTATATAAATCATACATAATATAATCAAAGTCTTTTCGGTCCGAGATGTAAATACACAGTTTTTTAGTAGATAAAAAAATTTATATAAACCATATAAGAGCGTAAGTCTGAACACTGGCCAAGTTTTTCTTTATTCCCACCTAATACAAAACGGCGACATATCGTGCATAAAATGGCGTTGTTTCACTAATTTTTTTGAAATCTTGCAGAGACTATGAATTTGTTTTCCAATTTTTTGAAGCAACTCTAGTTTCGATTCATAAAATGTGAAATTTTTCATACTTCTAGCAAAAAAAAGTTCACATTATTATTTCAACAATTTACATGCTAGTATTTCACCGGTTATTATATTTTTATTCGTTATTATTCAATCAGTTATTATATTTTTACCTCAATTATTATTCGAATAACTATTATCTTTCTCTATTATTATTTAAAAAATCAGTAGGTCTTCGAATTATTTATCGACACGAGATTCAAATCGTCATTCTCACAAATACACGTCTAATTTTTTAGGTTTTTATTGTAACTGTTCGAAATCTGCACAAACTCGTCCATGTCATAAGAACATTACATTCAAATCGTCATTCTAACCATTACACGTCTAATTGAGATATTACTTCCATTCCAATTATCACAACCAAATTTATGAATAATTTTTTATCGCCATGTCATACGAACTGGTGCGGGTTTCGAACAGTTACATTAAAAATATGAAAAATTAACGTGTAATGGTTATAATGACGATGTGAATCTCATGTCGATCAGAAAATCAAATAACTACTAGAAATGTAAAATAATAATGAAGAAAAATTGCGATTGTTCAAATAATACTGGAAGTAAAACTATAATAATCGACTGAATAATGACAGATACAAATATAAGACCCGGTAATAACGGATATAACTATTGTTGGTCCCAAGTGGTCTAATGAGGTCTAGAGGGGGGGGGGGGGGGGGTGAGAGGTGGGGGTGAATAGACCTCTGAACTTTTAAAACTTTTTCTCTAACTTTTCAAATCAGCAGACTAAGCTGATCTTAATCGTGAGACTACTCTGCTGATTTTGCACTTAGCTGTTTCAATAAGATTGACCACTAGTCTGATTTAACTTATCTGTTTCAAATGAAATCAGAGTTTCAAAACTTGTATGCAGTGGATTTTATCAAGTATGTTTTTCAAACAAGTTTCTCTTCAAAGTTTTACCCCAGTTTTATAAATTCCTCTTTTAAAAGCTTTGTCTTTTAAACGTTTGTTTACTCATGAAAATATGCAAGTTAAAAATAAGTAATCAAACACAGGAATTTTTATAGTGGTTATATAGACACAAAGTCTTTTAGTCCACTCTTCTAAACCACACTGATTTAGGTTCCACTAGAAACACAAAGTAACTAGTACTTGAGCTTTTACAACAAATGACAAGTCTCAAGTAGAACACTCAGCTCTCAGGTAGATCACTTAGAAAACCCTATTCTAAAGCACTCAGCAACTAGAACACTTATGTTTTACAACAAATGATAAGCTATAAGTAAGAACTCTCTGTTCACTCTCGGAAAATTACACAGATTAACCTTGCTCACTCAGTACAGGAAATCACTCAGAAGACCTATACTATGAAGTTATATCACTCACAAAGATGGATATAAACTTCTCACACTTTACAGTTGAATGTCACTCAGACAGACAAAGGTTTGATCTTTGTTCTTCAACAATTCGCTCCGTCAACAGATGACTTCGCTTATGATCAGACGACTCAACTGATGGATCTTGCTCTAAGGATGCGATCTTGAATTGTGCAAGTCTCTTTTCAATCTTCAGTCCCTGGTCTATTTATACTCTCGGATTTGAAATTCTACCTGTTGAAGATAGGCGAAATTACATTTTAATCCTGAGCAACAGTTTTGTTCTTGACGGTGACATTTGCAGACTGTTCATTGTACACTCTGCTGTACGGATATCTACTTTATGTCAGTCGTATTTAATGCACTCAGCTTGTTACCGTTGATGAGCTTACTGACCGACTTCACTTCGCTGATGAGATTACTCTGCTGATGATCACTCTACTGATGATCACTCTGCTGATTCAAGAACGAACACATCTATCTTGACTCGACTGATGATAACCAATCTAATATCCCACTCTGCTGATTCGGTCACATAGCTTCCAGACCGTGAGATATGTTTCACTAAGCTTTTCGGTTCTTAGTTGATGGCTACTCTTTTGACCTTTTTAATCTTCAAAACCATTTTGGCCTTTTTGTCATCTTCAAAACCTTCTCCAATACCAACCAACAACTATATAATTATTGTTAAAATGATAGTGGGAACTTGTTTTGCATGAAGTATGAAAAAAAATCACCATGAAAAATATAATTGAATATAAAATATGAACTTAAAAAAAATCCGAAAATTAAAACTAACAACCGTTAGCATATATAGAGGGGAACGGAAATTTGAGTAGAATTAAAATTAACTTTGATCAATCAACGTTGAAAGGATAAGTGTCACAAATATTCCTTTAGGGGTAGTTGGTACATCCTCATACTTTAGGGGGCAAACTGTATCAAGTTATTCTCTAGATACTAAAGTAAAAGCTCACACATTATTGCTGGCTGTCAAATTAAAAATTAAATAATATATATATATTTTATTTTATTTTATTAAACACTTTCACTGATATATTGTTTTGACATATTAACACAAATCAATTGTGGTGATCTTTCTTAATTTTTTTCGTAAAGTTTATAATTTATTTCTGGACTTATGTCCATATTTCATTTTATCAAATTGTTTATGTTCTTAATTATATTGTGTATGGCCTGGATATATTTGTGATTTTAGAACAGAAAAGATTGCAAATGTCCTTCACCATGTATTAACACTTCATCTTTTATTTTATTTTTAATATTTTACTCTATTTTCAGTCTCTTTATTATTTTGAAACGGGATGGAAAATTGATAATAATAATGTGTTATTTTATGATGACTTCTTCTCTATTTTTTTTACTTGCATATTTATATACTAATATGTTGTTCAAAAGAGTGATTGTAAAAGTAAAGTAGAAGTTTAAGTACTTATCAACAAAACAAAACAAAAAAAATTAAGTACTGCATTTTAAGGAAGTTAGACTTGAGTTTTAAAAAGTTAAGACATCTTTAGATTGGAACGATCATAAATTGATACAAAACTTTCATTGACTATTCTGCAATATTATACTTAATAAAGAGGAAATTGCACTCCTTCTTTTCATTGATTCATTCAAATTCTGTTACAAACCCTTCCCATTCACATCCACATTCATTCTCTCTTATCAAGATTCACTTTCTTGATCCTTTCTTATTTTTCCGTTTCTGATTTTTTCATTCTTCTTCCTCCCTCACATCATGTCTGATACTTCAAACACTTCCACTTCTGATCCTCCCACATCCAGAAACAGACCACCAGTTGAGGATCCTTCAAGTCCATACTACCTTCACCCAGCTGATGGCCCAGGTTTAAACCTTGTGAACAAATCATTGACTGAAGACAATTTCCAATCCTGGAGTAGGGCTATGACAATGAGTCTCACAGTTAAAAACAAGCTTGGATTTGTTGATGGTTCTATTCCTAAACCTTCTACAGATCCAGTTTTAATAAATTACTGGGAAAGAAACAACACCATTGTGCTTTCTTGGATCATGAATGCTGTTTCATCAGACATAGAATCCAGCATCCGATATCACACTGTTGCTAGTGATCTCTGAATGAACTCAGAGAACGTTTCAAACAAGGGAATGGTCCCAGATTATATCAACTTAGGAGGGATTTACTCAAGTTAACACAAGAACACAACTCTGCTAATACTTACTACACAAAGTTCAAAGTTTTCTGGGATGAAATACTTAATTCCAGACCAGCATGTACATGTGGAAAACTAGAAGAATACTTTCAGAATGAGTACCTTTTCATATTTCTTATGGGACTTGATGACTCTCTGTCACACACAAGGAGTCAAATGCTTCATTAGTTTCATGGAAATCTAAAAGACAACATACCTTATCTCGGTCCTCTGCCGAAGCTGAGTACAGATCTCTGGCAGCTGCTACAAGTGAACTTTTGTGGTTGTCCCAATTGCTTCGTGATTTCAACATCAATCCACCTTCCGCTCCAGCTCTGTATTGCGATAACAATTCTGCCTTACATCTTGCTTCCAACCCAGTGTTCCATGAACGTACGAAGCATATCGAGATTGACTTTCATTTTGTTCGACAACACGTTGTACGCCGGAATCTTAAGCTTTTCCCAATTCGTTCCAGTCTTCAACTGGCGGACATTTTTACGAAAGCTCTCCCTCGACACCCATTTTCTTATATTCTTTCCAAGATGGGTGTACTAGATATATACACTCCATCTTGTGGGGGGCTATCAGATGAAAGAATTGAAGAAGACAATGATGAAAGAATTGAAGAAGACAATGCTGCAAATATACGTTTGCCGCACAAAGAAGAAGACACTTTGAAGATAAAATGAAATTTCCCAATTTCATTTCACAGATTCTGATTTAGGGATTTGATATGTTAAAATTGTATTTTAATATTAAAAGCGTGTTTTCATTGTTTTAACCACACGCTTCTTTTTGCCGCCTCTTAGTAGTAGTTATAAATAGTTAGTTCAGTTCTTCTTTTTTCTTCAGATTGTACATAATAGAGAAACAATTCAAGTTTTATTTCTAATACACAATTATTCTTTTCTTCTTCTCTCAGTCTCAAATACATCACTCAAGTATTCATATTTACAAATTCAAGCATGGTTTATGGAAATATTGTTTAATACTTACTGAAAAAACACATTTAATTCAAGGATTTTCACCTCCCCCCTCAACACATTTCGTTTCTCCTTCAATTTTTGGACATATTAATTAAATTATTTATTATAATTTTTATAAATTTAGTCAAATTAACTGATCAACTGTACTAAGGGAGCAAAATAAATGGGATGGAGGAAATAAATCTTTTCTTATTCAATCATTAAAATAACACAATTTTGTTAATAAAATAATATTTAGATTTGTGGCAAAATTGAAACTTCAAAAATAGTTGAAGGACAATAATGTCCAAAACAATTTCTAAATCCTTACTAAAATGTCAACTGACAACATATAGCTTAATTAGCTTATTTTATGACCCAAGGTGGGTGGGTAAAGTGGTAGTGACTTGTGATCCCTAAAGGCGAGACTCAAGTTCGAATTCTACTGGAGACATCACACTGGGGAGAATCTATACCATTTGCACTCTTCTGTTCGAGCTGTAAATACACAGTCTAATAAATTAAAAAAAAAAAGCTTAATTTATGAGATACGGGAACACAAGCGTAATGTGCGAAGACTAATTAACGGTATTCAAGACAAAAGAAAATTCACGACCACTTTAGAGTAGACTGTGTAAACACTATCTGAGTAGGTTCCCATAAGGGTGAGTAATTTTTAATTACTATATTTTCAATATTTCAGCTCTTAATACTCTATCCTAGGTCAAAGAATATAGGTTAAATTACGAATACCCTTAAGATAAAGCTTAATTATAAAAATTTCCCTCACGTATTGGGTATTATAAAAATCCCCCTCAAGTTTGTCATTTTCTTACAATTAACCCCTTGTCCCTAAAATGTTCTAATTTTGTCCTTGAAGGTTATTTGTAATGTTTATAATATCTTAGAAGTTTTAAAATCTGAATGTTAATTGTTATATCTTATAAATTATAAAAATAATAATCATATATTTACTATCAAAATAATTGATATAATTTATAATTGCCCTTAAATTTCAATAAATATTACAATTTATAATACAATATAAACTTTATTGAATTAAAATATCTTATTTATAATACAATATAATTTTATCAAATTTACTGATTTAGAAAATAAATTCATTTAACTAAATGTGTAAACAATTTGTTCATAATTATAAAATATTATAATTAAATTCTATTTAATTTATTATTATACAATTTAAATTGCTAATAAATATGTAAATACCTTTTTCTTTTTCTTTTTTATTTTTGCAATATTTATTAAAATTTATGGGCAATTATAAAATTTAGCAATTATTTTGGTAGTAAATATATAATTATCTCTTTTCTAATTTATAAGATATAACAATTAGCACCCAAGTTTTAACATTTATAAGATATTACAAACATTACAAATAACAACCAAGAGCAAAATTGGAACATTTTAGGGACAAGGGGTTAATTATAAGAAAGTGGCAAACCAAAGGGAAATTTTTGTATACCAAATATGTGAGGGAGATTTTTATAATTAGGTCTTACCTCTGGGGTATTCGTAATTTACCCAAGAATATAAAATATGGGACAGAGAGAAAAATGAAACTCCAGAGCTTTCCCACTCAAGCTTACTCCACCCAAGCTCAAGTAAAGCCCAAATTACTGCACCAATTAGGGGTCTAATTGGTACGGTATTGCGGTTTCATTAGTTAAATTTTTACCGTACCGTACCATACAAGTTGTTACGATTTTTAAATATTCAAAACCAGACCGAACTTCTGCATACCATATCAATGCAATAGGTACGGTTTTGTTGTTCAAGAAATATTTCTTGACGTTATACTATTTTTCTTTTTCAGACTGTTTGAAAAAAAAATTAAGTAGTTTACGTAATGGAATGAATTGGTGATTAAATTTTCTTTTCTTTTTATATTATACTTTGTAAATAAAAGAGTAACATAATTATATCTTACAAGTACGATTGAGCCTCAAATTTAGTAAGACTGTCAATCGGGTCTTGTGAGCCGAGTTTTAAATGGTTTAAACTTAAATACCGTCGGGCTTCATAGCTATAGGCTCAAGTCCGGCTCATAAATTTTCAAATTTTCTTGGCTCAAACTCGGCTTATGTGATTTTTCGAACTTCGGGTTCATATCGAACTTATATCGAATTTGTTAATACTATCAAATTTTCCTCCACAGTTTACACATTACTGAAATACACAAAAACTAATATTACTCATCGCCTGTAAAGGCAACAAAAGTAATAAACTAAGTATTTAGTATAATAATACCTCAAGTGATGCCATCTCCGGAAAACATTAGCTTTTGTGATGACATTAAAATTCTGAAATTATTTAAGATTTTTAAGTGAATAGAAAAGGTCCATTGATAAGTGTTAAAACTATATTAGATATAATATTACATTTGCCCACAATTTTTATTATACTTGCTCCATATGAATAGGTAGTAGAGTTTAAAAGTCTCAAGACTCCGATTTATTGATATTTTGTTAATTTTTTCCTTATATTTCCTTTGTGTTATATGTGGTATTGCACTATAATTATTTTTGTAAGGAGTTTTAATACAAATATTATTATTATTTTATTTTATATTCGGGTTGAACCTTATTTGGCTCAAGCTCGGGTCATGATTTGATTGGATTTAATATAATAGCTCAAACTTGGTCCGGCTCATAGATTTTAGTTGGATCGAGTCAATAGGCTTCGGGTAGGCCCGGCTCAATTGACAGTCCTAAAATGTAGTAGCTCTCTCACCATGAATCAAATAGAAGCAATATCACTAAAAAGAAAGAATGACGTTAATTTATTTGTTATTTGTTGTTTGTTGTTTGTTGTTTGTTGTTTGTTATTTTTTTAAAGATAGAATCACTTGTTAGTTAGCTTTTTGTGTTTCAGAATTTTACTTTTTAGATTTTTGTAAATGAATAATTTGATTTGAATACGGTCATATGTTCTACTTGAGTAGTTGAGTTTAATTTTGTGATTTATAATTCCTAATATTGGACTGTGTTATAATTATAGGTTTGAAGATACGAAATCTTAAATGTAAATGCATAAACTAATACATAAATAGTTTAATAATAATTTATTTCTAATCAAGTCATGATATGGTACGGTTTTTTTTGCGGTATTCAATATTTAAAATATGTACTATACTAAAAAATTATGTACGATTTTCATATACCGAAACCTACAATTTTAAGAAAAAAATCTAAACTTCGTAACGATTTAATATTGTATGGTCTACAAAATCATGTGCACCCTTAACACCAGTGGGCTCTTACAAACCTAATAAACCCATATTGTATGTTTGTTAATGTTCTTTGATGATAAAACTGAGCACTTGTTCAATTTTCTTTATAATTATTTAAAACAAAAAAATTCCCCTTTCTTTATGAAATCAACCAAAAGTGAAATAACCGATAAAATAAAATAAAAATTTGTGCTAATGGCGTCTATAAGTCCACACCACTTCCCTTCAACACAATCAATGTCAAAGGAAAGTAGTTCCGCCATTTTATGCAGCTCAAGGTAAAAATTTTCTGTAAAAGTACACGCATCCTAATTTCCTTGTCTATTGCCTAGAAATTATTTTTCTGATTTCTCTAATAAGTTTCCTTTAATTGATTCATAGAGTTTACAAGGAATTAATTGATTTTTTGTGTATATTTCTCATTGAGTTAGTGGCAATTGATATTCATAATATTCAATTTACCTCCTTTGTGATTTGTAAAAGAGCACTTTACCCACTGTAATTTTATAAAAATTCTACACCGCCTCCCTGATATTTTTATATGTGATACTTTCCCCCCTGTGTCATGAAAATGTAACCTCCTTGTGATTTGTAAATGAGTATTTACCCATTGTAATCTTATAAAAGTTCTACACCGCCTCCCTGGTATTTTTATATGTGACACTTTACCATCCTGTGTTATGATAATGTGGCAGTTTACCTCATGTGTTATGATAAAATATAAATGTGGCACTTTACTCATGTGCTACGAAAACACTTTCCATGCCCACTCAATTTCCGCAAGTAGGTAACACTCTTCTGCTGAAGGAGGTAAATTGTTTATTTAAATTTTCACGGGGAGGTAAAGTGCTCTTTTTCAAATCACAGTGAATAAACTGAACATTATGCATTTCACATGGGATAAATTGACATTTGCTCATTTCTCACATGCATGTAGTGCATGAACTCTTTTTTTTTTTGTTTGGGCTATGAATGCTTAGAAAATAGTTTGGATAGAGATTTAAAGGTTATATGTTCAGTGGAGAAATATTGCCTCAGATTCCTCTGAACATTGATCATTCACAAATTCAGATATATCTTATATTCTCTTATCTATTAAACTATTTAGGGTTAAATACAATTTGTCACCTAAAGTATGGGGTGTATCAATTACCCCTAAAGTATTACTTGTAACACTTACCCCTCCGAGGTTAAAACTAACAACCATCAACATAAATGAAGGGGAAGGGTAGTTTCGGCATAAAAAATGTAACATCAGCAAAATTAATATCGGAGGGGTAAGTGTTACAAGTAATACTTTAGGGGTAGTTGATACACCCCATACTTTAGAGGGGGCAAACTGTATTTAGGCCTACTATTTATGTATCAATGTTATATCAAACAATTCACACCTTTTTCTGCAAAATCCGAATCCTCCTCCCAAATTCATAATATTGATAGGTAAAGAAAACAAATTACACATACACAAACAATATCTATATATCTCTTGAAAAAAGAAGGAAAAACACTTTTGATACCAAACTTTATTCCAGAAAACACATTTGGTACCAAGCTTTTTCAAAAAATACATTTCATACCATGATTCACAAAATCTTGACACAGTTAGTTTTGCCGTCAATTTTCGGACGAAATTCAGCACGTGCCGCTCATGTGCCCATTAAATTGACAATGAGATGGAGAATACACACGGGTTTTAAAGACCCACACATGAACGACATGTGCTAAATTTCGTCTGAAAATTAACGGCAAAACTAAATGTGTCAAGATTGTGTGAATTATGGTATGTAATGTGTTTTTTGAAAAAACTTGGTATCAAATGTGTTTTTTAGACTAAAGTTTGGTATCAAAAGTGTTTTTCCCTCCTTGAAAAAAAACCAAATATTTGTTTCAACTTTGCTCCAAATATGTGCTAGACTGTGGGTGTACATTATTTAAAAATTAAATATGTAGAGGAAGCATTAGATTAGTACTTGCTCAATATCTATTATTGTATATTTAATGTTCTATTGCAAACACATTCTTAATTGTGTATGAAAATGTTTAGTTACAAGTACACATTATTTGCTGTAACAACTAAGACAACTAAGCTTAACAAAAGCTGGCTGGATATTCAACCATATGCTGGAAAACAAACTTAGTTCTTAGACTACTTAGACCAATACATGTAAGGAGGAGTATCATGTATGTAGTCTTTAATATTATAACTAGCTTAATCTTCCACCATTTTGGTTTCTTTTCCATATCCAAACTACATTTACATTAAGAATTGTTTGTCTTCTTCATTGGATGTATCCAATGCTTGAGCCTTTTGTGCCTTCACCACCCGAGTAAAGCTTGGGAGATTGATTGATCTGCAAGAAGTAGTTTATTAGAGTTAATGGCAATTTATCAACTGTGATATTCATAATGTTCAATTTACCTCGTGTGATCTTATAAAGGTTTCACACTATCTCCCTGACATTTTTAAACATAAATAAAAATTTGAATTGATAAAACTACCCTTGTTATTGACTCAATGTGACACTTTATCCCCTTGTGTTATGCTAAATATGGCACTTTACCCCCTTTGTTAAGATAATTGTAGCACTTGATTCCCCTATATTATGATAAATTTAGCACTTTACCCCCATGTGTTATGATAAATGTCACACTTTACCCCTTAAGAGTATTTCTGTCTTTTTATACAATACTTTTCGTGCACTCTCAATTTCGGCGAGTATGTTACACTCTCCATTAAATGGAGGTAAATTGCTCTATTAAAATTTTCACAAGGTGGTAAAATGCAGTTTTTCAAATCATAGGGGTAAATTATCATTAGTTCGTTTATATATGCAAATGGTAGTTTCTTCTTGATTGACATGGTTGAAAAGCTTGTATTGAATGGTTCAACTCACATGAGAATTCCTCGGACTATTAGTCATTGAAAAGTTTGGCATTGAATCTTCCGCGAGTGCACGCAACCTATTAAGCTCCGGTAACACCTCGTTTCCAAGATCCGGTCTATCTTTACGCCTCAACTCCGTGCACTTAAGTGCCATCTTGGCGAAAGACATGGCCTCTTCGACAGGCCAATCGGGAACCGCAGGGTCAAGCATGTCCGCAAAGGTACCCCTCTCAATAGACCTCTCAACATGATGAGTCAAACCCATTGGAGGCTTGGAAGTTATTATCTGAAGCAGCATTACTCCGAGCGAGTAAACATCAGACTTTATGCCAAGCATCCCGGTTTGCTGATATTCAGGATCTATGTAGCAAAAAGTGCCAGCTGTCGATGTCATGCGATATTGCGTAACCGTGTCAGCTATTGAAGGAGGGACAAGCCTAGCCAAGCCAACGTCGCTGATTTTACTCACAAAGTTGCGGTCGAGCAAAATGTTGCCGGGTTTTAGGTCTCTGTGTACCAGTGGTTCTGGCTTAGTCTGGTGGAGGAAAAGAAGGGCGGTGCCGATTTCGGCAGCTATTCGAAATCGGAGTTGCCAAGAAAGCACGGGAGTGTTTTCTCGTCGAAAGAGACGGTCGTCCAAGCTTCCGTTAGCCATGTACTCGTATACTAGGCAACCATACTCTGGGCATGCCCCAAGGAGGAGAACCATGTTGGGATGTCGAATGCAACTCAGAACTTCAACCTGCATCATGGTATTTAGGAATAATATATTTAGTTTGAAAGTAGTATATAATAAGTGTATGTACCAAACAAACAAAAAAGTAGTTTATAATGCTAAAATAAGGGAGCTAAAAACCCCCTGTATTATTTTTATTAGCGAAAAAAACCCCTTCGTTCTTTTTTTATTAGCATTATCCCATTTTAAATTTCTTCATAAATCAATATAGGGAGGTTATTGCCGATTATTTAAGTGAACACAATTTTCAAAGTTAACAAGAGAATTATTGACAATTATTTAAGTGAATAGGTGTATTTTTGCATCTTTTAGTCGGGGTATCATGGTCAATTTGGCTTGGGAGGGTATTTTTGCTAATAAAAGTTAGCACATAGGATATTTTTGGTAATAAAAATAACACACAGGAGATTTTTGATAATATATAGAATGTTTCCTTTTTCCACTGGTCAACACCTGCAATCCTAATGTTAGGTTGTATTCACAAGTTTTACTGGGTTCATTACAATATGAGATAAGGTCTTGTTAATCTATTTTTGTTTCCCTGTGTGTCTTGAAAAAGAATTTGATTTACACTAGGACCCCCCGAAGTTTAGTCGTCTTACAATAAAAGCCCCGATGTTTCGGAAATTACAAGAAGACTCCCCTATGGTTTAGAGTATGTATCAAAACACCCCTTACAACTTTTGAAAATATTTACAAACAACCCCCTGTAATTTTTGGAACCACAAGAAGGTTTATGTAATTACGGCACAACTAGCACATACCATTTTCTTGTCTTTCATACTATGTCCATTGACTGAAATGCAGATGATAGTTTTAAAGTTGGATCAGATAATATTTAAAATAATGGGTAATTTACGCTCAAAGCCCTTGAGGTTTATCGTAATTATAGAAAATCTCCTATAGTTTCAAAAATTACAAGGACACCCCTTACAGGGTGTTTTTTGTAAACATTTTTACAAGTTGTAGGAGATGTCCTTGTAAGACTTGTTGAACTACAAGCGGTATCTTTGTAATTTTTGAAACGTCAGGAGGTTCCTAGTAATATGACTAAACCTCATGGGGTCTGAGTGTAAATCACCCTAAAAAAATTGTACCTCTTGCTGAAACTGCGACCGTCCTTGGGCCGCGTCTGGACGAAGAACCTTTACCGCGACTGGTGTATGATCTAGGTAACACTTGTAAACTGGCCCATATCCACCTTCCCCGATTTTACGAGAATTTGCAAAGTACTCAGTAGCTGTTTCAATCTCCTCTATTGAGTATCTACGATATCGAACATCATTATGTGCCAACTTATGCATCACCTTCTTCTTCTCCTCTGCTTCATGGACTGCTTTAATTTCAGCATTCACTCTTTTCTGTGCTTCTAATTCAGCTATTCTCTGAGCTGCATCAGCTCTCTCAATAGCTGCTTTGCATCTTTCTTTCTCTCTCTCTGCTATTGCCAATGCTGTTTCCTCGGCTAGTCGCGCCTCTTCGAGCTTTTGTTGTTCTTCTACTTTCCAGCGGTGGAGCTCGAATGCCTAAAAGGACATTAATAGGACTTATGTTTATGTTCATCATATGATCCATATATGTGATAATTTATTGGAGCTAGTTAACAGGGGCATTATTTTCAATTTTTTAAGTGAGGGGTGTTTTTTGCTTCTTTTGATGGGGTATAACTGCCATATGGCTTATGAGGGATTTTCCACTAATAAAAATTGAGGGAATTGCATTTTTCATACCAAACCTTTACCTACTTTATACATTTCATACCAAACCTTTCAGAATGACACATTTCATACCAAAATCAATCAACCTTTTTCAATTTTCATACCACCGTTAAATTTTGGACGGAAATGGACACGTGCGCCGCACGTGTCCGTTAACTCTCAGAAAAAAAAAAAAAAAAAAAAAGGAAAAAAAAAAATTTTCCAGATTTATTCACGTAGAAGATGATGAATAGTAACCTAAATTTTAAAAATTGGGGATTTCTTCAATACTTGATGAAAATGGATGAGGTTGGTGGAAAAAGAACCGTTACACCAAGGGGAATGAACGGAACTAAGTATTAGACGGTGGGTCGACCTCCTCCGCCGGCGGCGGAGCAAAAACCGAAAATACTAAATTTCGTAGATTTGAAATACAAGCGACGGGATCGATATGAAACAACGAAATAGTGTATGATCTTTGTAGAGGAGGTCAAGACGAAGCCGTATCCACCAAGAAGAGGTTTAATGGTGGCCGGAGTCACCGGGAAATTGAAAATTACGTGGAGGTGGTGGAGTTGGTGGAAAATAATTGCAAAAATCCCCCCTGACCAATTGCAAATATCCCCCCCTAAGAATTCAAAATTGTGACTTAACGGACACGTGCGGCGCACGTGTCCATTTCCGTCCAATATTTAACGTCGGTATGAAAATTGAAAAAGGTTGATTGATTTTGGTATGAAATGTGTCATTCTGAAAGGTGTGGTATGAAATGTATAAAGTAGGTAAAAGTTTGGTATGAAAAATGCAATTCCCTCAATAAAAATTAGCACGGAGGGTTAATGGTAATAAAAATAACATTGGGGAGTTTTTGTTAATTAGACAAAGCATAGGGATATTTTTGCATCTCAATCTAAATTATTACTATAAATATATGGCATCTTTACTAGTTTTTGAGTATTTTAGAGCTAAATGGAAAAACACTCCTACTTTGTTTAACTATAAAAAAAACTCTTGATATTTTTATTAGCAAACACCCCCCTATGTTATTTTTTTATTAGCAAAAAAACCCATTTGAATTCCTTTGTCGAATTTTCAAATAAACAAGGGGATTATTGCTACAAAAAAAGATAAGTACTGGGATTTTGCTAATAAAAATAACACAAGGTTTTTTTTTTATACTTAGACAGAGCACAGGGGTGTTTTTGCATTTCACTCGTATTTTTACGAGAAAACACGTGTTCAGAAATTTAAATAATACCTTTTGTTTTGCTGTAAGTGCTTCTTTGCATGCTGAGCTATACATGTCCATTGTCTGTTTAAGCTCCTGCTTAAGCCTTCTCATTTCTGCTTCTACATCATCCTTCACATATGAGACAATACTTTTTCTAAGTAGAAATATTATATCGTGATATTAATATAAGGGGTAAATTGAACATTATAAAATTCACGATCCGAAACCATGCTCGGGTCTGTATGCATGCATACCAGTGATTGGGGTCCTGACCACGAATAGTTTCCACTTTCCATGGAGCTGGATGAGTACACTCCAAAGCTGTAATTTGAATCAGATGACCTGGCATTAGAGAACGGCGATCCAAAACTTAATCGACTCTCCGAGTCTGAGCTGTTTGACAGACGAGGAGCTAGAATCATATCCTGATCGAAATTGGACATGGGGCGGTCAGTGCTTGGCCTGCCCGAGCTAGTCGAGCTCACAAACGATATGTCGGAATCAGGCATTGAAAATTCTCCATACGATATATTTGAAGTTTTGCCTCTACTAAATGGTGACCTGTATAGACAACAGCAATCTGTTAGTTCCATCTTCTTCTTCTGCTTTTCATATCTTAAACTCTTAAACATGTTCTCTTTCTAATCCGTATTTGTTTTCATTGCAGAGCAATGTGTAAATTGTAGGGAGAATTACCAAATTACCCTTGAGGTTTGGTAAAATTACACTAACCATCTTCCATGTTTGGGAAATTCTCAACCTACCCCTGAGATATTGAATTGAATTCATTACAATTACCCCCTTACAGTGTTAATTTCTTAAAAAGAGAAATCGTGCTCCAGAAATTACACTGACCTTCGTCCATGTTTGGGTCGATGAAATTTTTTTGATGGAATCAATGAGAAACAGGTAAAATCGGTATGCACCCTTGAGCTTTTTGATTTTTAGATAGTACCCAGAGATATTTTAAGAACTTAATTTTCTTTTGATAAAAATAATTGTAATGAATCTAATACCTCATGAATAGTTTGAGTAATTTCGCAAACATGAAGGGTCATCAGTATAAATATACTAAACCTGAAGGGTAGTTTGGTAATTATCCCTAAATTGTACGAGGACAACTCACCTGATCGAATCTATTTCATCCATTGAGTTGGGCGCTGAAAAGGGCGACTTATCCACAAAAGCACCTGAAGATATTGCACAGTTCAGTTTTTCTGTTTTTGGATGTGAAAACTCAACAAAGAAATGTTAATTATAATAAGTAATTTACACTCAAAATCCCTGATGTTTATCTTAATTACAAAAAAACCCCTATGATTATAAAAATTACAAGGATATCCCTTAAAGGGTGTTTTGATAAATGGTCTAAATCATAGGGGGTCTCCTTGTAATTTCTAAAACGTAGTGGGTTCCTTATAAAATGACTAAACCTTAGGGGGTCCGATCGTAAATCACCCATTATATTAAGATAACAAAAATAACCTCGTGTTCCATTGCCTTGCATGAAACCCGACGGAGGGTTCACTGCATTCGATAGGGGACGAGGTACTTCTTTTGGAACCGGAATCGAGGCGGATCGTATCGATGATACTTTTCCTTTGGAGATGACATACACGTTGCAAAATTCCGGCGCCCCTTTGGAAACATTCCCTGGAATATCAACAGTCTTGAATCTTCTGCGTCCATAAATTTGAATTGAATTCTTTTATTATTTTTTATTGTTATGAAAAAATGCAAAAACATGAGGTTAAAGAGAGTTTATTATATACCTAACAAAACCATTCTTGACTGTGTAACCAACAACTAAATTCTCGATTAAATTGGTCCTCACATATTCACAAAGGGCTCTTGCCACGTCTGCATCTTCTAATACAACTTCATTTACTTGAATCTGTAGCAAAATTATATGCATGAATTCAATCTGTAGCAAGATTATGAGAAAGCGATGATGCAAAAAGAATTCTAACATCAACCATTTGTTTTTTGAGCTAAATGACAAAATACCCCTTGTGCTTTGCTTAATTGGCAGAAACCTCCCTGTGTTATTTTACTTAGCAATAAACCCCCTTTGTTATTTTCTTATTAGCAAAAAATTCCATTTGAAATTTCTTTATATGTATATATCGTATGCGGAAATACCCCTTGTGCTTTGCCCAATTGGCAAAACCTCCCTGGGTTATTTTAATTAGCAAAAACCGCCCTGTGTTCTTTTTTATTAACAAAAACCCCCCGTTTAAAATTCCTTGGTTATTGTCAAAATTAACAGGGGGTTATTGATCTAAAAAAATAGGTGAGGGGTGTTTTTGCATTTTTTGAGGGGTATAAATGTAATTTTTTCTGCAAATATATATTCTAGAGTTGAAGAGGTTTTTTGGTCAATAAAAAAATAAAACAGGGGTATTTTGCTAATTTGACAAAGCAAATGCTAATAGAAATAAGAGACCAGAATATATATATATATATCTTACAGCCTTTCGGGTGCAGAAGCAACGAAAAGGAAGGAAAAGTTCCTTGGCTTGGCTGTCCATAGGAACAACCTTGCTTGGTTTTGAAACGTCGTCGTTTTCTGAGAAACACAACATGAAAAAATTCCCACTTAGTATATGCAAACAAATAATTTAGAGAAGATGTTCATGAGATAATGTAAGAGGACATAGTTTTCATAGAAGTTGAGGAACACCAAACAATTTAGAATGTCAACAAATTGTGATTTAATTTATGTCCATTCATATTAATTACTCCCTCTGTCCCAAATTATCTGTCATTTTAGAGAAAAAAATTTGTTCCAATTATTTGTCACTTTAGGATTTCAATACAGTATTAATTACATATTTTAGGTATGTAAGAGAAAAAGTAAGAGAGTGTGTAAAACTTGAATAACGTGTAAATAGCTAATGGTGAGATAAATAAAGAATAAAGATATATTAGGTATATAATTTATTTATTCCCTAAAACTGAGGCTATTTAGTAGGTACCTTAATATGTGTGAAAACATGTAAAACGACAAATAATTTGGGAGAGAAAGAGTATTAATCAATGTAGAATGCATTTTGATCAAATGTTTGAATTGAAATGATAGATTGGAAATTCTAGTCCTATGTTGTTGGACATTCAACAATTTTAGTCCCGCGCTTCACATAATTGCAATTTTTATCATAATTTGTAAAATATTGTGCACTTTTATTCTCTTCACGTGACTTGTATAGTTGTATTCTACTTAGGACCAAAAGTGCAAAATAGAGGGTCCATCAGACAAAAAGTGTAGTCTCTGGGACCAAAGATGTAATACAATCTAAAGAACTGAAATCAAAAGTGTAATTTTGTAAATGTACAATATACCAAAATTAAATGGTATAATCCTAAATATCAGGTTAGAAATGCTAATTGGTCCAAACCATTAGGATTATAAAGAGTTTATGGCAATTTTGTCCCATGTGATATTTATATTAACATTCAATTTACATTCCTGTTATTTGAAAAAGAGCACTTTACCCTCTTGTAATTTTATAAAAGTTTCACATCGACTCCCTGACATTTTTATATATGGCATTTGAGCCCCCCTGTGTTATGATAATGTGACAGTTTACCCCATGTGTTATGATAAATGTGGCAATTTATCCCCCTATGTTACAAAACACTTTTCATGCCGACTCTCAATTTCGGCAAGTGAGTTACACTTTCCGGCTGAAGGGGGCAAATTGCTTCTTTAAAATTTTCACAGGGGGTAAAGTACTCAAATCAGAGGGAGGTAAATTGAACATTATGAATACTACAGGGGGCAAATTGCCATTAACTCGGATTATAAATGACATTAATTCTGCCATATTGAAAGTAGGTAAACTGTATATTGTCTTCTCCTCTGTGCAAAATGAATCTCCATTTTTGACAATAGAAAATCAGAAATATTGCAGATTATTCTTTTTTATACTTCAAACTATTTGCATCAAGAAAACATAAAGTGCTTTTTTTTTTTGGCATAAATATTTGTTAATTAATTGTACCAAACCACAGATAAAAAATTTCTTAATAGAAATCTTTCCAATAGAAAAACAACCAATTAATTAGATAGAACACAAAGCACAACAATGAATCTTTGCACAATATCTTGCTGAAAACCCACAAAACATTTTATCAAAATAATGCATATACCATCATGCATGAATTAAAAAAAAAAATCAAAATATGCATTTTATCCAAAAAAAAAAAAATCAAATTATATATGGAGAAAAATAAAGAGAAGTTTACGTGGGGCAGGATTAATTGAAGAGACCCTGAGTTTTACATGGAGAAGGATTACACTTTTGCCTTTGCCAAGAAGATTATCAACAGCCCATTTCAATGCAGCTTGGCTCCCTTTGTCTTTGTCTATGGCAACTACAACCATCTCTTTGTTTTTTTCTCCATTTCCTTTTTGACTCAACATATTTTTAATTTCAATTCTTGATTTTATTTTCCTATATCCAAATCAAACATAAGCAAATGGAATAATTTTCACAAGACAAAAAGATTTCAATATGTTTATCTCCCTATCGGCATTTATTCCGGGACCTCTTCAACACGAGGTCCCATATTCTTCTTTTCTCCCTTAAACTTTTATCTTTTTTTTGGTTTTTGTATTGGTTTTGGGATATTAATTTTGTTAGCAAAAATCCTTTCAAATGTGTTCTTGAGGAGTACCCTTATAGGAAATCCATTTTCCTACATTGATATTGTCACGATTTTTTATTTTCGTACTCCCCGAATAATGTGGGATTTTAGATAAACCATCCATTGATTTATTTCTCTCTTGAATGGTTAGGAGGATGTCATCAAAGAGTTATCCGCATTTGCAGGATTAACTTTTAAGTCATATTGACTGAGAACTAACCTTTCAAAGACTTCTCTTTACTGCGAAAAGAAAAAATTACTCCCTCCGTCCCATTTATTTTGCTTCATTTGCTACCGTATTCGGTCAAACTTTTCAATCTTTTTAGCGATTTTTCATATTAAATTATACACATTTCTAATGTATTCAACCTTTTAAATTAATATATACATATGCTGGCATATGATATTATCAACTTATTAATAAAATATATTAATTAAATTTTTTATTATAATTTTTCTAAATTTAATTAAGTTGACTAGTTGACCGTACCGAGGAAGCAAAATAAATGGAACATGGGGGGTATAATTTATCTAAGAGAAGTTTGGATCTCCATCTCTTTTATAATTTTATGGATAATTTGTTCAAGATAAGTTGAATGAAAAGATGTCAATCATATCTATGATTTTGTTCAAATTGCAATATAGTGCACTATATATTGTTAGTTGTGGGTTCTGGCTGGGTTTTGCGGGTCTCGATTTTAAAAAAATGGTTTGGGTGATTTAGGTGAAACTTTTGAAACCCTATTTGATTAGGTTTTGTGGTTCTGAAAAAGTTGAAACCCCATTTGAATTGGTTTTGGATGTTGGGGTTTGGGGAAAAAGTAGGTAATAAGTATCAAATCAATGTCTTTTTTATAGAGTTTTGGGAAAAAAATTATATGGTAAGTGTCATCTCAATGTTTTATAGGTTTCAAGAGTTTGGAGATAGATTTGTGTATAGATTTGTGATGAGTTTCATGGATTTGGCGAAAACTCATTTGGAAGGGTTTTGGCCCGATCTCGCGAGTTTCGAGAGACCGGGCCAAAATCCATCCACATATAGCCTTAGTTTATCCTTGGTTGATATTAGTTCTCAATATATATATTCATAACATTACATTGTATTTTTTTAGTTAAAGAAAATGTATGGGACTGTTTGTTTGGCGTTTGGGAAAGTAGTTTGGGAGAGTAGTGGAGGTTTGTGAAATAATCTCGATTTGCGTAATGTTATTTGTTTGGGTTTTGAGAGAGTGGTTTGAGAAATAAAGTAGGTGTAGATTTTTTTGGAAGAGTTGGGTTGTAGGTGTAAGATGTGTAAGACTTTATGTCACATCATGTTTGTTACGTGAGATAAATTGTGTAAGAGATATGTTACTTTATGTCAAATCAAAGTAGAGTTTGTATAGGTTTTGTTTAGAGATAAGAAAATTGTTGTTTGTTTGGCTTTTGAGAGAATAGTTTGAGAAAATTAATGGATGAAAAATTTATTTCGGAAAATAGAAAACATGTTTGTTTGGCATTTCCCAAACACAAAAAATTCTGGGAAACGCCAAACAAACAGGCCCATTTCCTGAATATTTAATAGTTTTTTAACGATTATAACAAAATCGTACATGGCACGGGTCACCAGTAATTGAACTTCCTATTACTTAAACTAAACCAATGACCTTTTCTAACAATGGTGAAGATCAACTTAATTGAGTGGAATAAAAAAAAACGTATTTTTCGTGTCTTGCCATAGTATGTTTAGGGTGTTTGAGAAGACATCTAGGTTGGAAAAAATCACATAATTTATCAGATTTGGCCATATCATTAATTTAAACAAAATTCAATCAGAATCAAATTCATGGCATATGGTTCCAATGAATTCATGAAATTTTGAGACAATTAATAGGATATTAATCGTATCAATAAATGCATATGTAGCGAAGGGGCGGTAAAATATTGTATTTCACACAAACACAAGATCAGAGCTAGACAATTTTCATTGGGGATAGATATAGATAGGGATTAATGCATTTTTTGTGCCACAACTATAGCCCACTGGCCTTTTTTTTCCCGTAACTTTTCGGATTGGCACATTTGGTGCCGCAACTTCAACATCAGTGGCAATTTTGGTGTCAATTGAGGCCCAATTTCAAAATTGGCCCGAAATTCCCCCATATGCGGGTCATGTGACAAGAAAAATGGGGATTTCGACCATTCAACGTCTTTTTTATTAAAAAAAAAATACCAAAATTCAAAATCCTAACTTTTCATATAAAATTCACCCAACATTCCCTTAATTAAATTGTTACCCACTTTCTTATTCTTCCCCAAATAAAAACATCCAAGTAGCCTAATACTTGGTGGGTGGAATTTTTTTTTTCATGAAAAATGTGTTGAATGGTCAAAATCCTCAATTTTCATGTCACATAGCCTGTACATGGGGAAACTTCGGGCCAATTTCAAAATTGGACCTCAATTGACACCAAAATTGCCATTGATGTTGAAGTTGTGGCACCAAATGTACCAGCCCAAAAAGTTACGGGGTAAAAATGCCAGTGAGCTATAGTTGTGGCACAAAAAATGCAATAATCCCGATATAGATATATATGGGGTAATGCACCAAATATTTTATCAGAGCTTTGATAAAATGACCAAAAAATAAGTCAATATCAAATATTCTATTATTATTTTTATTTTTTTGACAAACCTAGAAACATATATATATTTTAAAAAGACACTATCATTCTCTTAGCCATCAAAAATCCACTAGGGAGAAATTTTTGAAAGAAAACATCATTAGTGCCAAGTATATTCGATCAATAGTACCTCAAGAATCAAAGTAACATTTTTGCTTCAATAAAATTTTAAATACTACTATAAGACAGTCAATCAACCTTCATCCACTGCATCATTAAATACTACAATACTATTGACCTTCATCCATTGCATCATTATTGTGTGAAGTCTGAGGTTTTATATCGATGCTCCCTTGCCCCGACTCTTCAGATGTTTTCAAAACAGAATCTTCAAGTGCCTCGAGAAATGATGGAACCGTAAACCTATCTGCGAAAAGGAAAACAATAAAATCATCAGATTGTACTAATTTAGATTTGTAGGAGGCCAAATTCTTAGTGCAGCAGCATATACCAAAACGAGTACCAATAGAAGCACATTTGAGTGGTCAATTAAATGCAGATAAACGAGCCTTTTAAGACTACCGACATCTGTATTAGAGAAAGTTCAAAAGAAATGGTAATATTTCTCTCGGCTTACATTTTGTTGGATCGATTCCAAACTGAGTCAGATCCACCTGTCCAGTGCGCAACACCTGCAGAGTAAACATGAAATACTTAAATGTGGCAACATATCTAAACAAGATAAATTGCCTATGCACGGTGTTGCATGCCCAACGGTCGCGGTGATGCCACATCAGCACATTTGATCCACATGCTGACATGGCATCGGCGTAACCATTCTTTGAATAAACACCTGGTGTAGGCAAGATTTTCACATCTAAAGACTAGCTAAAGAAAAGGGAATAATGGTGGTGGAGCCTCACATAAGTAAATGAATCTAATTGTTGTCGGAATGGAGGGCTCTGTAGCAATTCCATTAACTCATGGGGAGTACATTGGCCCTGCAACCACAAAAGAATCTTAAACAGTGGTGACGATATAAAGAACTGGATAGCACAGAAAATCAAAGGTGTCTAACTTTTATACCTCGGGCAAGTAAGATGCCAATTGTTGATCTAAAGGAAGTTCTTGAATCAGAGGCCATATAAATTCTGGCTTCAAGATATCACCTAATTCCAAGCCTACCAAACCAATGAAATTAGAATACGTATTAGAGAAGAGCCATAAACATCATAGAACTGAAAGTAAAACTAGAGTCTATCAGTCTAACACTGCTAGTCCTCAACATAAGCCTCGTTTAGGGGTATTTGCGAAGAGTTGGATTGGTTGGGTATTTTGAAGATTCTCTTGAAACTTGTGCTAAAATCGAAACATGAGTTTAATGTAATCAGGTTAGAATCTTTTGATTGTAATATAATGTTGATTAGATTGTTAGTTGGGTTCCAAAATGTGGATTGTAGTTTGGATGTAATTTTGGTGTTGGAGATCTGGGGTGAATAGATAAGCGATAAGTGTCAAATCATGTTAATTGATATTATATTGATGATTGAGGTGATTGAAATATTATTATCTTAGGTTGGAACACTTGTTCCTGGGTTGGGTTGGACTCGTGAAAGCCGTTCCAAATGATGTTTGCCCAGTGAAAATTAAAAAGGCTTGACAAGAATGGATCAAAATGAGGCAATAAAGTTATGAATCGTGGCTCATCTAATTAAAACACTTCGGATCTTCACATAAGTAGAAATCTTCACAATCGCGAACAATTTAATACATAATATCTAATACAGGTTTATATTAAAATGCAAACAAAGCTGACAACTCCTACAGATGTCAAGGATAATAGACAGCAATTCTAGCAATAATGTCTCTAACAAGCAAATGCCAAGAAAACACAGTACATGTGACTGCAATGTGACAAACTACCAACTTTAGGCGATTCTGGGTGAACAACATAATACACACACCACAATGTGTATTTAAATCAAGAATAAAAATCATACCTGCATCTGGATCTTCTGCTTGACCTACATCAGAAATGAAAATATGAGTGTTCGACATTCAGGAAGCAATAGCACATACAAGTTTTGATTCACCTAAGAAACTTTTAACAATAAATACCTGCTGATCCTATATTACTCAATATTCTCTGAAGATCCGCCAGTTGTACTGGTCCTGCAGAGGTAACATCACTAGTTGCTTCTGCACCCATGCTTGGGCCAACCAAATTTCCAGCCCTGCCAAAGTTGAAATATGTAAGCTTCTGTATCAATATGGTATGAGATGATTTTTTCCTTTTCTCGAATAATATGACAAAAGCCATATAATGGGAAAGAATATTAGAATGTAAAGTGAAACATGTTTTAATCATTATATCCAACTGAGATTTCATCACTTTGAAGATCTTAACCTAGCATCTTAGCTTGCAAGATTTACCTAGATGAGATATCATCCTCAACTATATCATCCGTAGGAAATGAAGCATCAAAATCCTCTTCAGGTAACTCTGTTTAACATTAAACAAAACATCAAAATACTAGTAGATGGACAAGTCATACCCAAATAAACCAACATAAAATCCAAGAAAAATGGCTACATAATACTTGTAACCTATATTTTTTTGCGTGTATAAGTATCTAGTGGGAGTTTTCGACCGTACCTAGAGGTTGGTTCAGATAGATATTGACAGAGTTGCATAGCTGAGTATCATTGTCGGCTATGGGCTCCTAGATAAATGCAAGCAAAGAGTATTAAACTCAGTAAATTGAATATGAACTAAATAAAGTAAACTGAACTCTTGAGCTAACCTGCATCCAAAAGAAAAACTTCCTGTCATCAGTTTGAAACTTCAAGACGTAAACTCTTCCAGAAGATTGATTAACCTGAACAACAAAGATAAATCAAAACTTAGATGCAAATGTTGCAATATTGAGAAAGGAAGAATTTCTTCTTGGATAAACTATGGACAAGACCACATAGATGTACCTTTTCAAAGACTGCCTCGTCCGGAAAGACAATTTGGTCCTATGTTAATTAATTGTTAAGGAATATTTTCTAGCCACTAGAAGATCACGTAGTAGATGAAGATAAGAAAAAAGGTTATAAGCACAGGATACATCTTCGACGACATTTAGAGATCTATCAAGCCATTGAATATGAACCAGTCCTTCTTCTCCCTGTGAAATATATATAAAAAGGTTAAATTGAGAAGAAAGAGACACCAAGTATACAGCCTTAGTTTGACAAAACCCTGTATAGCACTCATACCCTTCCTATGCGAACAAGTCCCTTACGGGAATCAGGGATTACACGTTTTCCATCCATTAGCATTTTCCCTGCACGAAATTCCAGCAAAACTTCCTGGCCCATGGAATAGAAGAAGTGTAAAAAGTTGCATACCAAACTAGTATTTATGCCCAGCAATAAAATGACACCAACGTAAAGCAAATGCAATAAACAATCTCCCCCTTCGCCCAATAACTGACGAATTTAGATTACAAGTTTTTCGAGTCAAAGTAGGTGATCAAAGGAAAATATCAAGCATTAAAATAAAGTAGCATAGCACAACTGTACTCCAAAACAAGCAAAGCAACTCCTCTAAAAGTTAAAAACTCAAGAGCGCAAAGAAGCCATCAATGCCACACATACTGTGGTAAATAAAATGTAATTATACCCCATAAGTAATAATATGAACTGTGTTATTGCCACCAAAAGAAATGCAAAGCATCATACCATGAGAGCAAGTTACTATGGAAGGAGGTTGAACCAAAGGCACTTCCCTTCCCTCGTAGTAACCAGATAGTTTAGGTTTTAGGAAAATTCCCCACTAGCCTATTCCACAAAACTTATGCACAAGATTTAGTTCTCAACTTTGGGGGTTTCGGGTGTTTCAAGATAATTATTTTTGGGACTTCTTCTTAGCGAAGTTTTTATTTTGCTTTAAGTCATCATTGTATTCCATACCAAGCCTGCAAATTAGCGAGGTACTAAAGCAAGACACGTAGGGCTTAAGCCTCTTACATCTAAATTTTATTATCAACAGTTTCTCTATTCCAGTAATAGTAGTTAAGATCTTGTAAATCTAGTAACTGCGATCTGTTCTACTACTAAATCTAGTATCAAGTACCCAATAGAGATTGCAATTTACGCATTGTTTCTTTTACTGGGGTATATGGCATATCGTCTACAATTTAAAGATAGAAACATCTAAATTAAGGGACCAACCACGAGACTGGTAGCATTAAAAAACCCTCAATTATTCACCTTTCACCATAAAGTAATTAAGTAATAGAAGAAGCAAGCCAATTCGGGGCCTCAGGTCTTCACTTAATGAAACACCATTATAACAGAACAAGCTCTTAACAAGAGATTCTATTTATATCACCAGGATACCAGTCTGTTCCAAATTTATACGACGACTCATCTAATGCAAAAAAAGGAGAAATTTATCAAAGATTCCACGGTGTTTTCAATGAATTACATGATCCCACTTCTGTCAAAATACTTTAATATTCTTGAGAGTCATCTTGATGACACTTAACTAAGCACCCAAGTCACAATGATATTAAAGTTCCTCCAGATGCATAAGAGAAACAGCGTGTACAGAAGCATAACTTTTGTAAACCACAACAAGCAAATACATGAAAGTAATCCATGTACTTAAAGGGTAACCGCGGATTATTTAACTCAAACCGAGTCCACAAATATCTCAGCTTGATATTCACCTACTTGACGGTTCGATAGTTTTGTCTTAAAAGAAACTAATTAGATTTGCAGAATCGAGCAACAAAAGTAATTCATAGACATCATAGTAGAATGCTATGTCAATAATGTATCAAACTCCTTCAAAAAAAAAAGAAAAAAAATAGCACCACATTCACTTGTCTAACTAATTCATTAACAAAGTCATCACAGCCGATAAATTTAAAAACAAAATACGCAGCTTACTAATTAACACTTATGTAAGCAATAAATAGGTCTAATTAAAAAACAAAAAAACCTGAATTTGAGGAAAGCCATCATTTGCAGAAGAACTCATGGCGCAAACCCTTTGTTATCACTCTCGTATATCTCCTTTTATCTAAAATAACTCTCACCCAGAAGAAACAAGTTAAAGTGATTAAATTATGAAGGGTGATATTATAAAGAATCAATTTTAAAACAATACAACAGAAATCAAAATTTGATTACATATATACAGGGGCATATTATATATTAGAGAAAAAAAAATAGATACTACAATGGAATTTAAAAAGAAAAAAGAAAAAATACCTGTAGGGTGTACGTATATGTGGATGCGTATGTAATTCTAGAAAAAAGGGGATTTTTCAGTCAATTGGTATGAGAGAGAGAGAGAGATTTAACAGAGATTTTGAGCCGATGTTGACAATGTGAAAGTGCTTAAATTAAATTTAGTTACTGGGCTTCGTTTAGGCCCAGTTTTATTCAAATTGGGCATTGTGTAATCGACTATAATTAGGGCTGTCAATGGGGCGGATTTGAGTCCGAATCCGAATCCGATTCGATCCAAGTCCGACAAGATTTATTAGGATTTAAATCCGATTATAGATTCGATGAATTTGATCCGATTATGAAGATTCGAAAATCGAAATACGGGGACCGAATATGAATTTTTAGGTCGATCCGATCAGTGAAAATTTGAACATGTGAGCTAAATTAAATAAAACCGTAAAGTTATCAAACTTGTTTTAGGAAAAAATACTGATTTAAATTTTGAAAATAAAGATTTTATTGAATCCAAAAAATATCCGATATCTGACCGAATCCAACTAAGATCCGATGAACTTGAGAAATCTAAATTGGATCAAACCCGAATCCAACCCGACATAAACGAATCTGAATATGGGTTGAACTTGATCCGACCCGAATCCGACCAATTGACAATCCTAATATTTATAAGAACTGAATTGAGCCCGGTCGCACTTTAATTTTAATTTTTAAATTCAATTAACTCATTCCTTTTATTAATTGATATTAACATATACTCCAATATTAGAGTCACTTGGCATTAATGAATAGGGTTTATCCTTGTACAGTATGATCCAATTAGGATCGATATCAAAAAAATCAAATAATTTTCTCTTGCAAACAAATAACTGCGTTGTTTTATTTCTGAAGTTTAAATTTAAATTTAAATAAAAATTAACGTTGGTTACTGCACGAAATATCCCCAAGTCAATTGTGATTCATAAAATGCTGCACATTATTTATTATCAGTCAAAATTGGATATTACGGATTTTTATTTATTTTTAATATTTGAACCAATTTATTTTTCATATGAGACTCAAATTGAAAATTATTATGTTATATAAGTATACTGGAAAGGTACCCTTATTTGGATTCTATGATTTTTTTTTAACTTGGAAAATTAGTTAATTAAAAATCCAAGATAGTTTATATATGAATTTAATGGAAATATTCGGGCTTTTGGCACTTTGCACCCTGGAATTATAGAGTTTTGGCACTTTGCACCCTAACTTAAAAGTTTTGGCACTTTGCACCCTGGAAAAATAATTTAATTGGCACTTTGCACCCTAGTGTGTGTTTTGGAGAAAAAATTCATTGATTGGAGAGTATAATAGTTATTTTCGAATATTATTGATACTTTGCACCCTAAAAGTATAGATTTTGACACTTTACATTCTGAAATATAGAATATTGGCACTTTGCACCAAAAAAATATAATTTCTGGCAATTTTCAACCCAGACTTAATATGATAATCTAAATTATGTAAATGACATGCAATATAATAA
The DNA here is from genome assembly GCA_030819805.1 of Penstemon newberryi var. newberryi. Lineage (NCBI taxonomy): Eukaryota > Viridiplantae > Streptophyta > Magnoliopsida > Lamiales > Plantaginaceae > Penstemon > Penstemon newberryi. Next base: position 31,103,525 of record JAUALY010000006.1, on the reverse strand, counting down.
TATGTTAGATATGTAAACGTGTATTTTAGATATAAAGTAAATAATCTAGAGGATACTTGAAAATGAGGACAATGTCTTTTTTTTTTAATCTAAATTTTACTGAGAAAAAATGTTAAAATAAGTTATTATAAAGTAAAATAAATTTAGAATAACAAGTTTATGATTGTTGTGCATAGAAATGACCATTTTATCTCTACATCACCGACATTCATGAGTTTGTTTTTTTTAAGAAAAATACATTAGGGTACAAAATGTCATTCAAATTATATTTTTAGGGTGCAGAGTGCCAAAAAAATTAAATCGGGGTGAAAATGCTAATATTTTATAATTTAAGGGTGCAAAATGCCAACATTCTATATTTTAAGGGTGCAAAATCTATATTGCCAATGTGCAAAGTGAAAACAAAATTGAAAATAACTATTCTACCCTTCTACCAATGAATATTTTCATTGAAACACACACTAGGGTGCAAAGTGCCAAAACTTTTAAGTCAGGGTGCAAAGTGCAAAAACCCTATAATTCCAGGGTGCAAAATGCCAAAAATCCGAAATATTCTTATAAAACTTGATTTAAATTCATTTGTTGATGGAATGACACCGGAAATTGGATCTCTAAGTATCATTGTGTACAACAATTGCATATTCTAGTGAATCTTAGAAAAACCTTATTAGAGAAACGTGACAAGTTTTAAGTTAATTGACTATCAATATTAGAAAACGCTTAATGACTAATTTTAGAAGCGTACATTCAAGATTTCAAGCTCGATCATCAATGATCATTTGACAAAAGTCAATTGGAAGGAAGGTTTACACTATTCCAAAGAGGCAAAGTCTGTCAAAATTCTAATTGTGTCAATGAGATCGTAATCTAGTGGTAAGAGCGTATACATGAGACTTCAAGATCAAGAGGTCTTAGGTTCAATTCCCACTTCTCTAATTTAATACTAATAGTATAAGGATTGATGTAATAATCTTCATATATATATATATATATATATATATCCACTTATTTAAAGCTTTTAAGTTTCTACTTCATATAAGTTAGATCTTTAATGAGTCAGAATTAAGTTTATATTTCAATTATATTTAACGAAAACCACTTTAAATTTCTGTTGGGAGGGGTTCTCACTTAATGTGTTCGACGTGCCTAAAAAAAGATTAAACCCTTGAAAAACAAGAAAAAAATATTTAACGAAAATTTTCTACTTCATATAAGTTGGATCTGTAATGAGTCCTAATTAAATTTTATATTACATTTATATTTAACGAAAATTTTCTCTTGAACTTACTTTAAGCTAAAAAACTAATAACAATTTACCAATAATACAATATAATATTGGGAAATTTTTATCCAAATTGACTTTGGTCGAACTCAAATTAACTACATGCAAGTGTAATACTCTTGATATGTAATTGGATAAAACTTCTAGAAAAGTAATCAATCACAAAACAAGTATAAATTGTATAATACACTTGTTTGGTAGTTGGATGCGTTTGGCATAGGATGCACGAATACTTCAAAAAATTATAAAATGTAGTGTAGGATACTTCTTGGATATGATTTTTCTAATACTCGTCGAATACGTATCCGACACTCAACGTGGTGTGTCGATAAATCTAATTAAAAAGAAAAATTGGACACACGTGTCATATACTTCTTTAAACGTATCCAACACATTTCATATTATGAGTTTTGCTAAATCACCATAATTGCTAAGAATAATGTAAGACTCCGAACCACACTTTGTATTATATACAACTACAATTCAAAATAATTCATCTATAACGGGACATGTTATATAGTATATAAGTATAACATAATAAAACAATGAATATGATGTATAATTAATAGTATTTAATTACTAAACAATTTTATTTTCTAAAAGTTATATAATTGAATAATTTATTACTTATGAAACTTAACTTGATCTATTTTCAATATGTATAAATATATAAATAATTTTTAGATCCGTATCAATATCATATTTAACCTGTAAATTTTTAAGAATCCAAGTCATCGTATCCGTACAGTGTCGTATTCGTATCGCCGTGCCGTATCCGTGCAATACACCCAAACCGAACTTAGATAAGAATTTTCCTACAATATATTTACGTATATATTTCCTTTCTTTATTTTGTAACCCAAAAAAAAAATTATTTCTTTAATTAACTTTAGCACCCCACCCCACCCCACCACGACGACAGAATGGCGGCGATTATGGATGAACACACACCAATTTGGGAAGAAATTGATCTCGGCGAAAGGTAATTTCCCCCAAAAAAATCAATAATAATTCTTAAATTACTCCTTATTGGCGTATCTCAGTATCTGTGCGTGTGAATTGGCAGTTATCTGGTTTGTTGTATGTTCGATGAAGCGACGTCGTTAGCTTCCTCCATTCTCAAACAATTGCTTTCAAATAATAATCATGTCCAGAAGGACAGTGATAATGCTTCGCGGAATAATTGTGAAAATGAACGGGATGATATGCTGGAATCAGCAGCCATGGTTTTTGTACAGTCCTTGAAACAATTACAAAGGTGTTAGGTTATGAGTTACATATAACAATTTCCTTGAATTTCGTTCGGTTTATTCAATTTTTTTTTTGTTTTTTTGTTTTGGTAATTGGCAGGACGTCCGAGATACTGAAGGAGCTTAAATTGGTATTTGGTTCACTCACTGCAGTACCTGTTCAAGTGTTCATCACTGGGTACCTTTTTTTGTTTCTTTTTTTAAGTTTTTTACTTAGAGAATCCATTCCATTTCCTGAAGAGGTTACTGCCTTTTCAATTTTAAGATTATGACATTGTGCTTAAGTGATGCTCCGAACAGTATCTGGAACATATTAATCAAGCTAAAGCTCATGACTTATCCATATAATATACGCAATGCATCAGCATTTTCATTTATTGGTGCAGGCTTTTATGTGTTTTATGGTGTTAAAACTTAAAAGTAGAAAAATAGTACTAACACTCTATATAAAAAAAATCGATACTAGAGAAATCTTAATAGCTTTATAGACCCTTTTATGAACAAACAAGATACTAGAGAATTAATTTATATTATTTCCTTGTGGCAAAGTTCCTGAGCTTTGGGCTGGATTCGAAACTAGTTAGTCGTGCCTAGGCTATATAGAGAAGGCAAATGGGAATCTCGATGACTGCAGTTGGTGATCTATTATGTGTTTTTGCAGCTTCCACAATATTTATAAACACTATAACTGCTACCTACAAAACTCTGTACTTGGTTCTCCCCTGATTGAATCCTATCTCTACTTTAGCATAGTCATGCCTGGCTTCAACATTCCTTCACATTTCATGTTGACGATAAAGAATTGACCTCATTCTTTTTCCTTATAAAGGGTCAAGTGGGATTAATTCCATAAGTAGGAAATAATACTCGACTTTTTTTTTTTGGGAAATAGAGATGTAATGCCTCTACCAACCAAGGTTTTCTTTGTATAGTATGTATGATGATATTTTTTGGTGACCAAGTAAGACCTATTACAGATTCTTGGTACCAGCTGTTCTGATGGTTGTGAATCTTTCTGCTGTATTGATATGCAAAATCGATTGCCATGGTACTGATGGTTTAAATGTTATTTTGTCCTTCAGGGTGTGTTTTCAGATGTCAGAATGCCCCTCGACTAATATTCAAGAGTTTCTTGAGGAATATCTGAACAACTGGAGTTATGAGGATGAGCGATATTGTCCTCTCTCGGTTGCAGAAGCTAGCATACCTGACACAGAAGGATCTTGCTTTAGGTTTTCTGTCGGAGTTGACGAATATCTGGAAGTTGTTGAGCTCTATGTGATAACACTTCTTTCCACAACTTTAAAAGACACAGAGCGTGCTATCTTTTGGGTGGAGAAGGCGTTGCTACCCCTGGAGAAGCGTCAGGTAAAATAGTACATGTTTTGTCTTATTATTGATTTTATGTTAGTTTGAAGAGTTTTAGTGACACAACGCATTAGCTTTGTTTGCAATCATTTGAAAGCCCATGTACACTGAATTTCTTTGTATTGTTATATCATGCACATGTACAATCTGCTTCAGAAAGGAGGCATGAACACCCTTAAATAAGAATTTTTCTCCCCCTTTAGAATGGAAATTTGGTAATTGGAAACCAAGACTATAATTTTTAGCAATTGGTCTATGGGCTTGGTCCAGGCTCAGACTTTCAGGTGTAAAGAATGTACATTGCTGAACTTTATGATTGCTTACAGATAAATTGAGCAAGAATCCGTTGCAAAATTTCTTCTTTTTGATGGTTTTCACTTTTTCAGGAACTTTTGAGGCGCTTAGATTCGCTGAATTCTTCTGCTGCTACCAGTTCATCTCAAACTTCTTTGTCACCTCAGCTGCCAGATCAATATAGAACCAAATCTGATCTCTTACAAGACCAAAACCATCCAATAGTTCTTGAATCTGGACATGGTTCCCGCAGACAAAATACAACAAAAGAAGAAATTCTAAAATTGGCTCGACAAAAAGCTCCGTGCTTCTGGTGGTTTCCGACCTTCAATTTGAAGTTTGGCAATACTCGAATAGTGGTGCCAAGTAGGAACATTTTGCTGGCTTCTATGCTGTTGCTTGTGTATTATTTCACAAAGAAAAGGCACGCTGCACTGAAGACGTAAGATAACTTTTCTTGGTGGTACTCTCGAATTACTTGTTTATAAATAACTAATTACTTATAGATATAAAAAATTCTCGTTAATATCTAGCACATAATAGTTATTTGGCTAATATTTTCTGCTTTTGCTAATTTTCAGGGTTCTCCGTAATAAGGCTGTCGCAATGAAGAAGGCTGTAATGGACTTGTGGCAACTTGCATTTGCATACCAAGTGAACCCTCTTGCAGCTGTTCAACCCCTACCTACTGCGAGGCGGTGATGCATTTCTTTACTTGCATCTCAAGCTAGAGACATCATTGTATCTGGTTCCTTTTGTGTCCAGATTCAGGCAAGATGCATGAATTGTACTTGGAAATTGAGCTGTCATTAATGGTCTGAGGTTTTAAAACTACAATTATATGTTTGTTTTATGTAGAGATGCTGCATTCTTAATGCATAATAATTAAAGTACAAACTCTCAACTAATGCAATATAATCAAGCTTTTTTTAGGGAAAACCTTATTGCCTTTTTGTGAAATTTTTTTTTTGTTGTTCTGAAAAAACAGAGGCTTCAAAGTTTAACCACATAAAAGCATTTTATGTTAGTATAGATGGATCTTTTTAAAAACATAAAAAGTAGAAAATAGTTAAGGAAACATGACATACTGAAAAAAGGATAGTTTTGCTGAAAATTACTTTATGCTACAACATGGTACCATATGGTTTACTGATGTTAAGGCCATCTCCAGCCGAAGCAGGCAATAGTCCCCTCCTGCCTGCCTGCCTGCCTTGTCTAGTTTGTCATCTCCAACCGAACCAACAATCCAAAATATTTAATTCAATTTCAAACTTTTTCCACTCTCATTTAACAATAACAATAACAATAAAGTCATATTTTTATTTTCATACTATATTTTTTTAAACTAAGACATATATAAATTAAAAAAAGTGACAAAAAATTTAATTAATTTATGTTCGATTACTATATATTAATTTAAGTTATATTACTATATTAATTTATGTTCGATTAGTATACTTTTTTTAAATATTAATACTATTTTGATTAATTTATGTTCGATTCCTATATATTAATTTAAGTCATTGATTTATGTTCGATTACTATATTAATTTAAGTCATATTGCTTTATGTTTGAATAATATATTAATTTAAGTCATATTGATTTATGTTCGATTACTATATTTTTTTTAAACTAAGACATATATAAATTTAATTAATTTTTTTACACACATAAAAAAATTATTGCAACTTAATTTAAAAATATATATATATATATAAATTAGAATAAGTGATCAATTAATTTTTTTACTCACATAAGAAAAGAGTTCATGTTTTATACTACTTGAAGGTCACTCAAACACTACCTTCAAACCAATGTGGGATAAGGAGAGTTAAGTTTTTATCCCACAATGATTTGAAGATAGTGTTTGAGTGGTCTTCTATTAGTATAAATATGAAGGAGAAAATATTATATCTTTCAAAATTATTATGGTTACGTTTTTTTTTCAAAAAAGAAAAGAAAACATTAAATCATAATTAATAAGTATTTCAAAACGTTTATATATTTTTTTACACATTTAAATTAATAACTTTAACATTAAAACTAAAAAACAATAAAAAAAAAAAAAAAGTGGCTTGGACGCGCGCGTGCACTGCATGCGCGCCCGCAGGCAGGCAACTCCCCTCAGATGCCTGCCTGTCCTCCGGGGGGAGATCCGTCTCCAGCCGACGGGGGGGCTGTTGCTTGCCTCCCCGATTCGGCTGGAGATGGTCTAAGGTGGATGATATGTAGGAGATATGAAAATGGTCATTATAAAATAATATTCCCTCCATTTCAAAATACGTATCGTTTTAGTAAAAAGATTATATTTCAAAATACACGTCGTTTTAGAATTTCAAGAAAGACTTTAATTCTCTTTTTGACATTTTTACCCTTTTTCATTGATGACAATATGAGAAGTTATATAATTTTTATTTCTTTTTAAGAGTAGCTTTGCACTATAAGACTTTTATTCTTCTAAAATTTAATTAATTAATAGTTTATTTAATCCTTGTGCAGTTGTGCAACAACTTTAAACGGCATGTATTTTGAAATAGAGGGAGAATATCGTTATCATGGACAAACTTGTAATATCTTGGATTCTAGCTTGTTAAGAAACATACTCCTATTCTTTAGCGAAGATTCCACCAAATATTCTAACAAATCAGAACACAATATTTGAGACTAACAAAATGGTCAAACTCAAGAAAACCATTTTAAGCCATTAATTCTATTTGATTTTTTTTTTTTAAAGTAATTCTATTTGATTTAACTTCTGCTGATAATCAGTCATTTCATATTTCGAAATCCATCTATATTAAGGTTAGAATATTTACAGAGATACTGCACTCTATATATTTAAAACCAAGGAATTGTATAAGTATAACACATCAAATTTCACCTCACTCATTTAATCATAATTCTTTGAAATCTTATTACTAATTTTTATATTTTCATTCAAATTCGGTCAAACTATATATCTTTTCCAAAAAATTCATCGGCCTCCCGCATATATCTCATGCACAAATATTTCCACATCCCATTCACAAAACACAAAAAAACAAAGGACACAATCACATTGACCTTAACAACCTCTTACCCATTTTTCCAACCTCTATTGTACAAACAAACAAACAACACACACTATTATTGGTACTCCTCTCCTTTCATGCACACAACATTAGTTTCATTTCATATTCCCCCTTCATTCTCTCTTCTCCATCCTCAAAGCAAAAAAAGCCATTCTCATTTCCGTAACTCCTCCCTCGGGCGCGCACTCACAAGTGCGCGCACCACCACCACCACCAATCGCTATGGCCGCTCATCATAGTAACAACAATGTAGTAATAAGTACACTTCTAATCCTATTATTCTCAAATTTCATCGTACTTTCCACGTCTCAATCTCAATCCAATGCACAAATCCTTCAGCGATTCAAACAATCCCTTCAAAACGCCAATGCGTTGTCCACATGGGACAACGGTGGGCCCCCATGCAACGGAGATCAAGAGCTTTGGAATGGTGTTTTGTGTGAGAATGGTACCGTTTGGGGACTACAACTAGAGAACATGGGGTTAGGAGGCGTTATCGATGTTGAAACCCTTGCGGAACTTCGTAGTTTGAGAGCTATTAGTTTTATGAATAATAATTTCGAGGGATCTTTGCCTAATTTATCGAAATTAGGTGCTTTGAAAAGTATTTATTTGTCTAATAATAAGTTTTCGGGTGAAATTCCGGGGTATACTTTTAATGGGATGTTGTCGTTGAAGAAGATTTATTTGGCTAATAATAGGTTTTCAGGTTCGATTCCGGTCTCATTTACTGCATTGCCTAGGCTCATAGAGTTGAGGCTTGAGGACAATGATTTTGAAGGGAATATACCTGTTTTTGGACAAGAAAGATTGAATAATTTCAATGTTTCGAATAATGAATTGGTCGGACCTATCCCGAGTAGCCTCAGTCATATCAATCCTTCTGCATTCTCTGGTTAGTTTCTCTTTTATTTTCTTTCATTGTTATGTGTATGCTATGATGCGCGGATATGGACACATAAAGAATATATACTGCACGGACATGGCGATATAAATTTTTCAAGATTTGTTAATTATGTTTATATGTAATATTGTCACATCTTATAAAAGGCTAGTGTTTCAGATTACCAAATAAAACAAGTATTTTCAACAACTTAATCCCATTTCGAAATGAAGAACTTCGAATTTTCTCTCTTATGTGTCCAAATCAGATCTAGTTGAGCCATAGCTTCAACACCAGAAGCAAAGTCTTCGACCTTGAAAGATTTCATGAAGTTCAGTTGGATATGCGACATAATCTAGAAGTTATTTGTTGAAATGTCCGCTCTTAAGTATCCTAAACATGTAGGATGCGTCATCCGATTGCGGGAAAATTCTTACCTAGACCTGTTCTAGATTCTTTGACCTTGTGGCTAGGAATACTGCCACACCGTCCATTTGTGGGACCAAATAAATGATTCATTGTCATTCCTAGCCACAAGGTCTGGGTAAATTTTACGCATGTTCAAGTTGTATTGTATCAGATACTGCATCATGTTAAATTTTGAAGTATATATGCACGTAAACCATGAATTCGATGATTATATTTCCTTTTGTCGTAAAAATATAGGCAACAAAGATTTGTGTGGAGCACCATTACAATCATGCAAGAAGAGCAAACTCCCGATCGCAACAATAATAATCGTAGCTATAGTAGTAGCTGCAGCTTTAGCAGCACTAGTAGCTGTATTCATAATCCTACGCCGCCGAAAACAAACACCCCAACAACCCCAAACAACAAACCCCGCAGGCCCCGCCTCCTCCTCGGCCACGGCTGCAGATATAGACAGAATGGAACAAGGCCAAACGGGATCATCGTCCCCTGACCACGGTAATAAGAAAGCGGAGAGCGTGAAGCTCACTTTCTTAAAAGACGACAGGCAGAAATTCGACATGACGGATTTGCTCAAAGCATCAGCTGAGATTCTTGGTAGTGGCGTGTTTGGGTCGACGTATAAGGCTGCTTTGAATGATGGACAGGCTATGGCTGTGAAGAGATATAAACATATGAATAATGTTAGTAAAGAAGAGTTCCATGAACATATGAGAAGGTTGGGTAGAATGAACCATCAGAATGTACTTCCGATTGTGGCTTTCTATTATAGGAAAGAAGAGAAGCTTTTGGTTACCGACTTTGTCGAGAACGTCAGCCTCGCCGTTCATCTACATGGTATATATATTTTCTCATTCTTACCTCTACTTAGTCACACATTACATTTGCCATTCTTATTACCTTTATTGGTCTTGTTCGTTACAAATCATCTATAACACAAAACTAATGTTTCTTTTACGTGTACGATCTTTCAACGTAGGCAACAAATCTCGAGGCCTACCAGCACCCAACTGGCCAACAAGATTGAACATAGTGAAAGGAGTAGCAAAAGGTCTAAAATACCTCTACACCGAGCTCCCAAGCCTCACGGCCCCACACGGGCACTTGAAATCATCGAACGTGCTCCTCGACCGAACCTTCAATCCCCTTCTAACCGACTATGGACTAGTTCCCGTAGTCAATCAAGAACAAGCACAAGAACACATGATCGCCTACAAATCACCCGAGTACAAGCACAATAACCGAATCACTAAAAAAACCGATATATGGAGCTTCGGAATCTTGATTCTCGAAATCCTGACAGGCCGATTCCCGGCCAACTTCTTGCAACAAGGCAGGGGAAGTGACACGGATATTACGACATGGGTCGAGTCAGTCGTGCGCGATGAAAGTAACGTAGATGTGTTTGATGGAGATATGGAGGGGACTAAACATTGTGAAGGTGAAATGATGAAACTATTGAAAATAGGATTGAGTTGTTGCCAAGCTGATGTTGAGAAGAGGCCAGATATTAAAGAGGTTGTTGAGAAGATTGAGGAAATTAAGGAAAAGGATATTGATGATGAGTTCTATTCAACTGTAAGTGATGGTGATGTGCGTTCTTCAAGAGGATTATCTGATGATTTCAGCCATGTTACATTTAAATGATATATATTATAGTTTATTATAGTTAGTTGAAGAAGTACATTTTAGATTTTAGGATGTCTGTTTTTTTTTATTTTTTTATTTTTTTATATTTTCTTGAATTTTCATACAGTTTTATATTTTGTTATTGATTTTGTTTTCTTTATTTGATAATCAGAAAAGATTTTGACTCATAGATTATTAATGCCTTATCAATATTATGTATGACAAAAGATCATAGATATCAAGTGATGTATGTTGTGTTTTTGAGATATATAAACAACGTTTATTTCTTATGCACCAGTATTTTAGATTTCTTTAGTTTTGGGACGAGTTTGAGAATAGAGTTAATAAAGTAGTATATTTTATTATACTTTTATATTTGTGCCCTGAAAATGGTTGTTTAAAACTAACGGTGTCAAATTATGTGATTGAGTAGTTTTGGAAAAATAAATTTATTATAGGAAAAGAATATGAGCAAAATTTTGAAACCAATGGGGTACAATTAATTTTAGAAAGTATCTAAATCTTAAAAGTTATATTTGATTTAATCTCTTTCAAGACACTTGACGTACAAATTCTCAATGAAAAAATTCAATCATGGAATCATTACATTGTGGAACTAATCCTTCTATAAAACCAAAAGCTCGTTGGTAAAAGGAACAAACAAATAAAATCAAATAATTACGTAAATTTTTCTTCAGGTTTGGTATAATTATAAAGATCGTCTTTTATATTTGAGAAATTACACAAACTATTCCGTGGGCTGACATCTGTCAAAAAAATATATAACTGTTAAAAGTACCAAAATGTCCCTATTTTATTATGGAAATTATATGTAACCTCAGGGGTGTGGTATATGTAATTACAATATATCTCAAATATAGTTTGAATAGTTTTCTATATTATTGATATTAATTACATCTTATTAGAAATGAGAAATGACACACTAAAGGTTACAAAATTTCATATATCAAATACAAATAAAGTCCTATTTTATATTGGAGAGAAAAAAAAATAATATATTGTTAATTTTATGAAACAATTTAAACTATATAAAATGAGCCTGCATAAAGTGAGCTTGGAGTCTTTGTTATGTGAATAATTATCGTAATATTTTTATTCCTAACATGGATGATGTTTTTTTTTGCGGTCGGAAGGAGAGTTTTTGGATCGAAAGAAAATATTGATCTTATTCTAAAATTTGGAGGAAAAAAGATCTCTCTCCTTATATATTTGCTTTTAAGTTTGACATTAATTTGTCAATGGCATGTTGTAGTGATAGTGGTCTATTATGAAGTTTATTAAAATTCCACTGATTAATCAGTAAGCAACGAATGATAAAATATTTGATATTTTGATTATGCAAACTTAGAGCACATTCTATTTATAGTAAATCGACTTGAACAATTGTAAACATGGTTATAAGTCCATATAATCGAATCTTGAGTTTGAAGTAGTTTTATTCAAATTTAAGTTGTACTTGATATTTTTTATTTATTAGTTTATATAGTGACCCAAATAATTTATTTATTTGGGTTACTTCACTAGTTTTTTATTTTTTGGGCCAAACATCACTAGTTCATATTAGTTTGAACTTGATTTAATTGCTAAACAAGTTAAACAATTTAACTAATTAAATTTGATACAATTTTATGAGACCTAAAAATTCTGACTATTGTATATACATTCAAAAGTGCAAATATTTAAAAACTTTGACCAAAAATGCAATTTCATAAAAAATAGGATCAAAAGTATAACATATCTTAGAAAATAGGAATCAAAAGAGCAATTTTATATACACAGCCATGAACCTAATTCTTTTAAAATGTTCACCAAGTAAATAGGGCATGTCTAGGAGGAGTTGGGGTTGTGGAAAACTCCAAGAGTTCATGTCCTATAGCCAATCAAATATATTAAAAAATTCAACCATGACCTGCTATATAGGTAAAATTAACTGGTCACATTTTTTGTTGATTTTGGGTGTAATTACCGTAACACCTTTGTAACTTTTTTTTTAAGGAACAAAATTATAAGAAATAAGAGAAGCCAAACTTCACGCACCTAGACCTGAAACTCAGTCCCCCATGTCATCAACACCAATTTCATATGATATTGGTAAGGTATCGGGTGATGACAATAATGGTGATGCAAATTTTGTGTATCAAAATGTTTAGGAACAAAAAATTAATTATAAGAAAAAATAATCAGGATCCGGTTGAAGGTTATGATAATAGACTTCCAATTGAATCATCTACTTTCAAAATTGAAAATATTCTAGCAGTTTAACTTACCATAAATACTAATGATGATTAAATTTTTTGGTGCTCTTGACATCAACATTTTTAGGATTTTTCATCAATTCGAAAAACTTGATTAAATATGTGGGTGAAACCGAAAATTGAACATGAAATTATATTCAATATCGAATTTCCCACAAATTCAGTGTTTTAATCGGGTAAAATCAGCCAAAATAAAGAAAATTTGTCAAATTTTTTAATCGGGTCGTGCTGACCCGATTTACAGAGAACACAGTTCAGAAATGACCCGGTTGGAGGTGGGGAATGACCCAACCACGACCACGCGCGACCAGTGCCGCGTGCCGCGCGTGAGGCCCACTGAGGCAGTTGTTCTCCCGGCGCCGACTACCGCTACGTTCAGAAATAATTTCTGATTTTTTGGTGATTTTTATCATGTTAAATTATTTTTCGTGGATTTTTCTTTGTTCAGAAACTGAAAATTCAAAGAAAAATATATCTTGATTAAATTAAATTCTGATTTTTTTTAAAAAAATTACTAGAGATCTTGATAAAATTGTTAAGTTGCATCACTCTCCCAAGTTACCCTTGAATATCAAAATTACACATTGGTCCAGGTTTTAAAATGTTAATTTTGTTAAGCCTAACTTAAATATAAATTGGATGAAAAATTATAAAAACAATGTTAAAATAAAATATTAAATGAAAAAATGTTACAAATTCATCAACTCAAGATATAAAAACAATTATGTAAAGATATTTGAGTTACGTAATTTGGCACATGTACACTAATAAAGAAAACATTTAGAATTATATTTTCATTTGGTATAAGTATTAATATAAAATGTAGATAATAATTAAAAAATTACATTATACATGTATTTACTCGATTATAATTTAAAATACTATAATTCTTGATTTTTGTACTTATGTGCACATTATACTCATTTTCTCAATATTATAGTCCTATAAATAGTTAAAATATGAATTTATGAACTTATAAATTAACCTCAAAGTTCCCAAATATTTATTTAATTGAATTCAATTTATATTTAAGTTAGATCTAACAATACTAACAATTTTTTTTTTTTTGAAATCTCATATATAATTTGAAATATATAAATCATGAATTAATAAACTAAAATTTAATAAAATGACCCTATGACTTAATTGCAAAAGAACCCTCTTCTTCATCCCCTCACCCAACCCCAACCACCCTCCCCACCCCACCCGCCGCCTCCAGCCACCCTCCCCCACCCCACCCGCCGTCGGTCACGACCTTGTGAGAAGGCCGCGACATGAAAATCATTCACAAATAGTCTAAAACAAATCAGCAGATTTGATAAGAAATCACGAAGGACTAGATCTCTGAAATAACAAGCTATAAAGAACCATGAATGCTTGCATCGGTTAATTGATAAAACAATCAACTGTAGTATAATGAAAGGAATTGGCTCGATGATATTCCATTTCAAAAATCAAAGAAGAAATAAGTCTTGTTTACATCTCTAGTCATAAACTTGTATATCATACACCAATGAACACAACTAATTAATTGGAATCGCAGCCTTACCGGCGGCTTCCCACTGAACGCGGCTGGTGCAGCCGGCGGTTAGGGGTAGGGGTGTAAACGAGTCGAGTAGTATCGAACGACACGTTGTTCAAGCTTGGTTTGAATTTTATCGAGCTTGAAATTGTGTTTGAGCTTGGTTTGATTTATTAACGAACCGAGCTCAAACGAGCTTTTATTGAACGAGCTCGAGCCGAGTATCGAGTAACTTGGTATTTTACATGTGTTTTTTCAATTTTAAGCTTATCGAGTCGAGCTCGCCGAGCATCAAAAGTTATCGAACGAGAAATCTTGTTCAAGCTTGTTTGATTTGTTTGACGAATCGAGCTCAAACGAGCTTTTATCGAACGAGCTCGAGCCGAATATCGAATAGCTTGATTTGATTTTCAGCTCTAGTTAGGGGGGAAGGGGAAGAAATGATTTAGGAAATAAATTAGGATTTGTAGTTGAGAAATTTTGGGAGGAAACAAATGGGTACATTAAAATGAAGAAGGGAAAAAGGGGAAATTTGGATCTTATTTCACAACCTATGTAGCAGGTAGAAGGTAAAAAAAATCCACATGTCATCTTATGAATGGAAATTTTGGAAAACTACTGAAAGTTTTCCCAACGCTGAACTCCTAATAGCCAACTCGAAGTAAATAACTTATATTTGTCTTTTTCTACTATAAATTAACAGAATATAAGTTCACTAAAAATATTTCTTTCAATTTCTTTTTCTTTTTGTTCTAATATTGAAGGCTAGTTCCGTTCCATATTTAAGTGAGTTTCGTACAAAATCCAAGAAAGGTAAGAAAAGTGACAAATTACGATGAAAAAAATCTACTTTTCAAGTGTTATGTATAAATTGCGATAAGTAATTAAATATTGGGTTTAAAGAAGAAACACTTAGGACACCCCCATTCAAATATAAATAATTACTATTAGCTTTCCTTCCTTAATTTAACCTAGTTTCCTAAATAGCTCAACTAAAAAGATCATGAGCAATTAATAAATTAAGTGGGGTTTTCAATGTTTCCGGATATAAATCCTTATTTATGGAATCAAATAGATGTGCACAACCATACAATTTAATTAAGGAAAGTATACTGTAAGAAAGAATCTCAAGAACCAAGAAAATTAATTACATGGACACATGTTAATTTTATACATGGAAATTTCTTTAATAAACCTACACTTACATACCATATATATAGCGAATTATACATCGAAATTTCTTTAATAAACCCACACGCCACACTTAAACAAACATAAACCATATATATACGGCCTCTAGCCCAATATTTTCAGAATTGGACCGGACAATGAACCGGTGAGTCGACTGGCCACTAATTTTACTGGTCGAACCGATCGAACCGATCGAACCGAATAACGTCATAATGATATAATCAATATATTTAATTTTAAAATATATACAATATGCATAAAATTTAAACATTATCCTACAATTGATTAAAAATATACAAAACTTAGAATATATTTAAATCAACTCATATAATATTTATCTAACTTACATCATAATGGCAATATGATACTAATTAGTAAGCTCATATAAATATAATATGATTATATTTATTTAATTAAAAATATAAAAATGTAAGTTAAAAATACAACAAACTAAGAGATTAATAAATTTTAAGATATAATTATGTATACAAGTCTAATATTCAAAATCAAATTTGCATAATATATCAATTTGACTTTCAAACTTTGACACTCTTTATCCTAAAAATATATAGTTGGAAAGAAATATCTTATAAACAAACTTTTAATAAGAAATTATATCATAAAACTAAAATTAATTTTTATTTTATTGATAATGTGTAAAATATTTAGTTTGAGTTAATTATCATAATCTAATTTATAAATAAATCTGGTTACAAGTTTTCTAGGTTAGGTGATCAAATACCTCATTTTACAAAAAAATTCAATTTATTTTTAAAATTTAAAAAAAAAAATCAGGTTCGCGGGCGAACCGGTCGGACCGGCCGGTCCGGTCCGGTTTTATAACATTGCTCTAGCCTAACACAATAAAAAGCTAGTGTCAATAGCATATTTGATATTACTGTTCTTACAAGGAGAAATTACTCCTAGATAAAATCCATATACAAAACCCCAGGAGAGAATCATGAGTAACAATCAAAATCATCCTGAGATGAATAATCTTACTTCAATGCTGGCCAGGTTTTGGTTCAATCCCATCGATGAAGAATCAATCAGTTGCGGTTCTCGGACGCTAACGTTTCAGACGTTGAGCAAAGCAAGTATCAATAAATATCAAAATCATCGTTGAGCAAAGCAAGTATCAATGAATGATCTTGTGTTGTGTAAAATCAACATAAGCACGAGTTACAAAGTTCAGTTTCCTAGAGAAAATTATGGGATTTCTTCATTGAGTAATTCGGGTTCATCTAATTATAAGTACAACTGGGAATAATGAAGAGATTCAGATGATTGAGCATTACCCAGTCTGCGAAAACGAGGCACTGACGTCCTTGGGCCAAAAAAGACCTGCAGAGTGCAGAGGTAATAGTAGAGGAAGAAGAAGAATTACATCATTACAATAAGAAACAGAGAATGATGAATTATGATGACAGTAATTGTCATAATGACTTCGATTCGGATCAGAAAACATTTGAGTTGCTTGAAGCTTTGTGCCGTATCGACCCAGTATACCAAGGGCTGCAGGTAGAGGAGACACAACAACAGCCACTTACTGAATTAGCATCTAGCTACATTGATCAAATTGTGTACCCTTACTTAATGTGAGATGCCAGGAATAGTTTTATTTAAGTTTCTATGTATAACTATGTATATCACTTTAAAATGGTATTATAGTTCATGTAAACATATAGTGATTAGTGATTTATTAAAAAGACAAACTGGAAATCAATTTCTAATTAGTTTGCTAAATGAAGTATTAACTTGAACAACGCAATCTTAGTCGAAATTGAATACTCACACTTCCTTTATGGAATTTCATACTCATATTTCTTTTTTGGATGCTCCTCACGTTACTTTTAAGAACGCAATTTTTTAATATTAATTGAACTGCATGAGATTGGTATTTTGGATAATAATATTGAACAAAATCAGTACTACTTGAAGGTTTCAAGATTAGCACACTAAAATAACCGAAATAAACAAGTATGAGCAACTCTTTTAGCATCTACAAAGTCCATTTGAGGAAAAACCAAGTCTAGTTATACAGTTATTTGGTCACACGAATAGCAATATGTTACTTAAAACACAAGTCACAAGAAAAAAACTACAGACCAATATCAAATTAGAGATCAATTAGGGGATATAGATTCTAGGACATAGTTAACAGGTAAAAAAAACAACTCACCGCAACTGATTTATTGAGGATTTAAAACCCGGGACCGATATTCTCCAAGAGCCCATATCGGAAATATATTCCTGTATGCAGCATATGTGATCATACAATTCTTATTGAACACCCCCATGATCTCCTGAAAATCAATAAGATATTTAGCAACGATTGAAAATCTCCTCTAGAGAAAGATGATAGTTCTTTTCCTTTTTATGTTGATGCCTTGATGGAATGACAAATTTATCATTTCTTATGTTATAAAAAGCTATTGGTCTCTTTTCATTAGGTATTTAGCTGATAACAGTCAAAAAATTATATGGAGGGGGAGGAAAAACTAAAACAATGGTTACCTTAACCATGAGATATGCAATTTTTTTTTGTTTGTGGGGTAATGTAAGTAACTGCAGCAAGTTAACAGAATTACCTCTTGCGGAAAATCTCCATTTTCATCTTGAGCATTTATTAGGAGTTTTGCAGCACGGTGCAATGGTGTGGGATCTCTCTCAGTCTACGGTTGAGCAGTAACATAGGTAATAGGAGTATGTAGTTTTGCATCAGAAAAGAAAAAAGGAATAAAGAGTTTCAGTAAATGTTAACCCCTGGAAGCCTGCTGGTAGTCAATCTGAATAAAACTACACAAAATTGACCTTTTAATATGAGTTAATGACAATTTACCTCCTGTGATATGCATAATGTTCAATTTACCCCCTGTGATTTGAAAAAGAGCACTTTACCCCCCTACAATCTTATAAAAGTTTCACACTGCCTCCCTGACATTTTTAAACTTAAAAAAAAAAATTTGACAAAACTACCCCTCTTGTGTGTGGCACTTTACCCCCTTGTGCTATGATAAATGCAGCACTTTACCTCTCTGTGTTATGATAAATGTGGCATTTTACCCCCCTTGTGTTATGATAAATGTGGCACTTTACCCCCACTACGTTACAAAAACACTTTTCGTGTCCACTCTCAATTTCGGCGAGTGAGTTACACTCTCTGATTGAAGGAGGTAAATTGCTCCTTTAAATTTTTCACAGGGGGGTAAAGTACTCTTTTTCAAATCACAGGGGGGTAAATCGGCATTAACTCCTTTTAATGTATAAATAGCCTAGCCAATGTAAATGTGTTCTTACCTGTCCTGCATCAATTAGAGCCATCATAGCCCATCCTGTATTTACCACATGTGACCTGTTGCCTTCAAGATTTGAGTAGACCTGTACACAGACAGAACACTAAGATTTGTATGAAAGGTCTCTTAGAAACGTATGGTAATAATGGTGTCATATAAAATGTAAAGCATAAAAGGGAATTTAGCTACTCAACCAACTTTAATAAGTATGTTCTGTTTGTAAGCTCTTGCACAGTTCAACATTTCAGAGCAGGAGTTCCCAACTTTTCTTTTGCTTCCATGAATTCTATAGAAAATTATGCATATTCATTTATTTCATTTCTTCTTATTTATAACTAAGAGGAATAATGTTCAAAGCCAACAATAGTGCACAAATATCTGAGATCACCATAATTGTGGTATCAATCATTTCTTTTAATCTAACAGCTTCAGGTATTAATCTTGGTGCACGAATATAACAAAATCTATACTTTCAAATGTAAGAGAATTGGCAAGCATGACCAAATGATAAAAAGAACGAAAACAGATTTTGGAAAAGGTTTAACCTTGTCTTGACATGATAAATAGCTCTCTCCCCAACCACCAGATGGAAGCTGTTTAGACAACAAAAAGTCACAAGCCTTGCGGATGCCAGAGCAATTACTAAAGTTACGCCCAGTGGCCACCAAGCCTTTTACCCCAAACCATGTTCCGTAAGTGAAGCAAACTCCCCAGGAGCCGTACCTGGTTCAAAATATCAAATGAATGGTACTTTTCAATCATGTCTATAATTGATGATTGATGGCTGAATAATAGAAATCAATTGTAAACCACACGAAGAACTAAAATAGCAAGCAGAGCCATCTATAATATGCCAAAAGAAATCATGTTAACGAGCCTCTTTATCAAGTCTGATTCATCTCTTAGTATTGGCAACATATAAGCAACAAAAGAGGAGAAACTCACCAGGAACCATCAGATGTTTGAATCTTTTCAATGAACTTAGCAGCTTTCTCAATACAACGTTCCACTTCTTCTTTCCGGTGCCCAGGGTATAATTTCTTAAATGCTGTTAATGCTTGAATTGAAGCCGAGGTGCATTCAACGTAGCTACAAGAACATTGAAATAAAAATAATTAAAAGATTGCTTGATTGTAGGAAATACTCAAGAACTGGGGAGAAGAAATTTCCTGCCACAAGCAGCTCCGCTTATATGATTCTTTTTTTCAAATAAAACTCCATATATAATAGAAACTGGACGGGCTCAAGCTAGGATACTAAATCAACAAACATTGTAAATGGTCTTTTTTTTTCACTGAAATAGATTGTTCAAAACAAACAATAAATGCAGAAGCGCAAATAACTTACGGATAGTCAATGACTATGTCACCAAAAGTTTCAGCAGGGTTGATTAACTGAGAGAAAAAATAAATCAAAAGTTAATAATGGAACCCAACAGCATGTGACAGCAGTGAAATGTAAACATGTTTTTGTACAACAATGTGTCATGAATTAGTTTTTAAATATAGAATTAATGTCATTTCCAAAAACAAGAAGACAGGTAAAATATAAGAGCATATCAGAAATGAAAAAAAGAAAAGGTGAACATATATAACTATTAAGCACGTAAGCAAAAATAGTAGATAGCTTAGACAATTGCATCACTCGGGTTATAACAAACAGAACAAATTTAAATCCTGTAACCATGTTCAATTCAGGGAACACAGCCAAAATTGGGTGAAAAAGACAAGCACGTAAAACCACATTGTAGTATCTAACAGAGTTCAATGTAGAAAAATTATGTGACAGTATTGCTATTAAGTTATACACATGAAACAAAGTACCTCCAACCAACTATAGGACCTTGTGAGTTCATATGTTGCAAAGCCGCCATCATTATTCTGCAAAGTATGCCAGGAAATATATGCATTTAAAAATCTATACAAATTGATATATGAGGACTGCAAGGAGTGAAATAAATAAGAAAATAATTTAAACCTCATATATTCCAGAATAACTCATACCAAAATCAATATTTAATATTAAATTATTGTAGCTTCACTATAGATCATACTTTTTGTTCAGGATGGAAATTTCAAGACCTTTTGTGGTTTTCTTATTCAGAAAAACTCAATAACTATACAATGTTGGAAGAGTGTCCAAGTAGCGATGTAACAATTATGCTCCTACACATTTCGACTTTTATGATCAAGTACAACAACTTAGCATAGTATTTATCAAATGACTGGAGTTAATAATTCACAAATCTAGCGAGCACATTTCTAACAAGGCAGTGACCCCTAAATATATGCAAATCTGCTGAAACATTCAAATCTATCAGCTTGTATATGTAATCAAGCAGCGCCCCACTTGGTCTCCATCAGTTCTTAGAATCAGCCAGATTAGGCAACTGTTGAGTTCTCACCAGTGTAATATATAGTTCTTAGAATCAGCCAGATTAGGCAACTGTTGAGTTCTCACCAGTGTAATATATACTTAAGTCTCTTTCTTTCCTTGAAAAAACGTTTGGATTAAAGAACATAACTCGAGTGAAATCATCCAACCTCCATTAATACTAAATCATATAAAGTGCTCTTTAGGGTAATAGTCACCATCTTAATGGGCTGTAAACGGAATCCTACTTCAATGAATATATTTACCACATAGGTCAAGTGGTGATGCTAATTGGTTAGGATGACTGTGATTAAAATAAATTCTCTCAGGTAGTAATCTCTAAGCTCCCAAACCTAATTCTTTCATTCATAATCCACCAAAAAAAAAAGGAAAAACCTTACCACATAACACCTCAATTGTTATTGTTTACTAACATCCCTAGACTCATATTTGAGGCAGGATTTATGATGCATGTTACAAATAATATATTTCACTAAAAGTAGCTTCACTTCCAGTTCCAAATTCATGGCATTATCTTTCCCAAGGGCATCTCAAAATTCTAAAATATCATTTGATGTCATAAAGTAAAATAAAATTTTATTTGAAATGGAAAAAAGATTTAGTTATTGCTGCATCAATCACAAATTGTACCTGTAGTGAAATGATAACGTTTACGGCATCATATAATCTCTTTGCATCCAGTGGTTCACCAACAATGTCCGCTGGTAATTTGGATAATACTAGAACAGCCTAAAATAACAGGCACAAAGTTACAAGGAAATATTATACGCTATCAGAGGAATAAAGAAAGTATTACTTTCAGTCCCTCAGCTGTGCAATCTGAAATAGGCCAACCATGGTCTGCAGTTGAAAATGGCCAAGCACCCTTGGAAATGTGACGATACCAATCATCTAGATTGCCAGGACAATCATCTAACACCTTTAAACCAAAGAAGTGAAAATTATAAGATAATAATACAAAACATCAGAATAAAAATGATAAATAAACACACGCTGTTGACATTCACGAAACGCTTAAGATTGACCTGTGAATTCTTTATATATGTATGTGCTTTTCTTATAGTTGGACCAAATTCCTCACCAAGCTCTGCTGAAACTATGGCTTGAACAGCAAAGGCAGTGTCCCACAACTGACTTCCATTGTATCCCTGCAAGTTATTTTTCTAATATTATGTCTGTTATAGGTCATTTACAAAAAAAACCGAACTCAGTGGCTTAATTGTCTAACTGAAGTAGGAGTATGTTCAAAATCTTAACTGTACTGGCTGGGCAATATATCTGTAAGAGGGTAAACAGTTGCAGATTTTGTGACATCTACTCATCTTGGGCATCATGAAGTGGTATCAAACATGACTAGATTTATCGAGCGGAAGGAGATAAAAGGTTCTTCAGACATATCAAGTTATTCACTAATACACAATAGCAGAGTGGCACACAGTTAACAAGTCACAGAAAAGAGCTGTGTGGTCCACGTCATAGAGTTTGTTGTGTATATGAAATGATGCTAAATTCAAGAGGTCCTTTCAGCAAGGAGCCAAAAGGGATAAAATCGGACTTTACATTCTATAGCTGATCCTAAAAGATCTAGGGTTGAACATTATTTCTCATTTAGAAGCCAAATGCTTTTAAGATGAACACATGGACAAATTATAAAAAGCAAAACACTAACTGAAGACTAAACCATTAACATTGTTATGGAGTATAAGCATAGAAAAGATTGACCTGCATTTTCATGCCATCTTCTGCAAGCCACAGATAATCATCGATTCTAGGGAGATGTAACTTAAAAGCTTCTGAATTTGGATCTTCCACCCAACAGCAAAGCATATTTAATACCTGAAAAGTAAATTGAAAAGCCCCGCGAAAACGGGTGACATGTTTCAGTTCTCAAAGTATAATCAATGGAAAGGTCAACCAACGTATGTATGAAAGAACAATTTAATTGCAAAGGTCATATCCATAAAACTAGGAAAGTAAGGCTAAAAGAATCGGCAATGAAGTATGTTGAAATCAAAATCATAAATCATTGAAATAAGTATTATTTCTATTTGTAGATTGACCTTTGAGGAGCCATCCCATAAAATGTGCATATATATCACATGGAAATGAAAAATATTGGTCTTACATCATATCTTTATCTTTTCTCCAAAAGCAGTTGTTCGACAAAATAACCATCTTCATATAGATATAAGTTTCAACTCATCACTAATAAGAAACATTTCGAACAAACCTTGTTTACGGGGCCTATGCATATGTAACGAGTGTTTTCATCTTCATAATGTATATGATCCATAACAGTGCAAAGAGCCTTATCTCTCAACTTCTTCCCAGGCCAATGCATCAAAACAGGCTCAACAGCCGTATTAAGAGACGCCCAAAGGATATCCTGTAGAAGAGAGTGTGGGTAGTATAGATCTTCCTGCAGGGATACCACATGACGAGATAATTTAGATTAAGCACAAGGGAAACTGCCATTGAGATTAAAATATATAGTATTTTACAATCTTATAATGTTGGAACTTGGTAAAAACATATCCCCGTGACAAGCCGACCTCTTTTGGTACTACTGACGTTTTCAATAATCAACTACCATATTAGTTCTTTAAGCATTTCTGGGAATCAATATATGGCTCTTACTGACCTCCGCACACTCATTACGGGCTCTGTTCCAATCTATTTTCCGATATGGAACTGTATAAAGCTCTTTCCTCAAAGATAGAACAGTTGGAGTTATTGGTCCAACAAATCTTTTCCCGTACAAGTAGGACATTGGAAGATAAACCATTCGACAATGACACCACATCCTTCCTGCCAAATCAGTGAAAAAATCTTCCTTGAACATAACAGAAAAAAGTGTTCCCTGTAAAGTGACAAGGGACTAAAGGAAACTGAAAGGCATTCAAATAAAATGATTTTATTGGTCAGAAAAAGTGCTCTGTTGGAAAGATAATGACTATCAACAGAGCTGTTAGTAGAACTGAAGAATTTTGACTAGACGAATTGACTCATTTACAATTATTCTTTGTCCAGAAAGTAATTTTGCACGAAGAATTTTGTTTAGTAATCCCTTACTATATGCAGCTCGTCAAATGATACCAACATTTGGAATAGATACAATCATTTCTTGTCTAAGAGTCTCCGTGTCTTAGAATCTGAAGTCTACCAAATACTTCTAAAAGACAGTGTAACAATACATCTCCGTAAGAAGTTGTGAGAAGTACAGCTTTACTCCATGTGTAGATTCAACATACAGCCCCAGAAAGCAGGCATTTCTTGTCATGGAAGTAAATAATTATTAATTATAAATAAACGAAGGAACAAAAATAGGTAAGTTTTTCCAGCATTCCTAAAACAAACACAAAAAGACACTGGGAAATAGTTGCACACAAGCACAATTACCTGGGTGGAATGGAAGAATATATGGACAGAGCCATATCTCAGGTGGGAGAGGATTGTTTCCAGACCATTCAAAAGCTCCAAGAACCTACTAGCATTGAAAAAAGAAGAAAGAAAGAGAGGAATCATTACTTAGGTTTCATTCAAGAATGTTCCAAATTTTTGCATCATATAAATCAGCAAGGTGTATGATGAGTACTGAACTGAGAGCCACATTTTCCCCCATGATGTTATTGCAGTGGCACCACCATGTTCCAAAATCCAGTTTCGCCCTTTCTCCATTACTCCATCTCTATTATTCGCTCCTTCGCCAAGCAACCTCAAAGTAACATAGGTCAAAACAGAACCGAACATGGTGCTTGGACCTTCAATGTGCAAACCCCATCCACCATCTCTGTTCTGTTGCATAGGATATCAAGAAGTTTATATATGATGCTTTCTAACTAGATATGAGTACTGAAAGAGTAGACATCCTTGACAAAGTAAAAAGAAAACCAGACACTTTTACAAGAAAAACACAGTTGTCACCTGATGATTGTAAAGATAGCGACACATCTCACGCCTGTGCTCTTTTGATAATGTAGCGTTTAATGCCCCAGTAATAGATAATACTATAACCTGTACCATAAAAAGGTTCAAGTAAACATAATGGTAAAAAGCACAGATAGAAGTGCCAAATTTTCTATTCATCCAAGAGTGATTGTTTCCAAGATGACGACTGCCTGTCAGTTAGGGAGGCAAAAAAACTGATCTACACACGAAAAAACACTAAATCAAAGATTTAGATGAATAATGAATATTGAATTCCGAAGTAGAAAAATACTGATGAAACCTTTTGTACAACCTGGAGAATTCTGCAGCCATTATTATGAGAGCATCTTCTAGTTATTAATTTATTTTTCGTAATCCTCATGTCATTTCACTATGTTTGAACATGCTAATTCAGGTTTGAATCTTAAAGAGGAAAAAAAACACAAAAATAAGTTTTTAATCACCTCTTACTTTTTCATGTCCAAATAGAACACAAGAAAGCTTGAAGGGATAAATCAACACTCACCAAACCGGGCAGTAGAAACATTGGCCCCCCATAATCTCCTGGCCAATGACCATCGTGAGCCTGCAGATTTGAATGGAAACTAATGGCCCTCCTCAGCGTGTTGGCTACTACATCTTCTGTAATATCTTCTAGGTCTTTCACTTTAACTTGGGGCAAGTACATGGTGCTTGGGTTCTCCTTTAAAAACTACATTTTAAATGAATTAAAGTATTGAAGTTAATCATCCCCGTCATTAACTGCATAATACATGTCAAACAAACCATGTATTTGGCAATCCATATACAAATGCAAGTACAATCCATTTGTTGCTTCAGGGAGTTAAATAGCACACCAGCACTAAAAAGCTTAGGTAGTTCTTTTCTATTTCATATATATTTCCTAGTCTCCTAAACAACTATGAACCAACCTAAGGTCAAACAGAACCAAAGTGTCGAAGGAGAGTCAGAGTGCACGAAGTAAATTTTATGGAGCTACACAAATTTGTAGACTTCAAGAAAAAATATCATACTAAATTCAACAGGAAATCCTTTCTTATCGGCCAAGTTCAAATTTCATCCAAATCAAGTACAAAGTCCACTTGAGAATACACTAGACACGACAAGACATTACCATAATCAACATCATGTCGCAAAACAACTAATAAAAAATAAAAACACAAATAACATGGATGAAGCTAAAATATGTTCCTCACTGAACTTGAAATCTCATCAGAAGATCAGAGGAATGCTTCTTCTCAAACCGATTATTATGAAATTCCTGGCGAACCTTCTCGATCTCAGCCAGCTCTTCACTGGACCCCAGACTCGGATCAAACTCCCAAAATTGTCGGCCAACGTGTCCATTGACCGACCTCAACCAAGGGCTCGATCCCTCCGCAATTTTCAGCTTCCACATTTTACCTCTTCATATACAATATGAAATATCTCTCTCCCCTACACATGAAAATTAAACAGTCCTATAAAATTAACATAAATTATAACAATTAGTTCACTGAGAATACAATTTCAGATCATAAATCACGCAATTAGTTCACTGAGAATTCAATTTCAGATCATAAATCACGCAAACAATCATAAAATCAAAATACGAATAAAATTATACGTAAATTACTTCGCATAAAGACGAGAAACAATGCAGTTGAGTTTGTACATACAAGATGATTGATCGTACGAAATTGTGTGTGTGTGTGTGTGTGTGATTGTTAAAATGGTGTAGGTTTAAGAGTATGTACCTGCTGATCTCTACAGAGAGAAACTTGGAGACGGAAGGATTACTGGCAATGGAGGTAAGCTGCCAAATGAACAATTAGGTAATATTATTATTTAAAATAATGTTTTATATGCTGCTTAAGAAAATGATTTAGTATTTGACTATTTATTCTCTAGAGAAGAGAGCTTCCAGATGAACAATTTTAAAATTAGATCAAATATATTATTGCGTATCTATTCTTAGTTAATATAGTTATATATCATAATGCCTATGATTATTGGTTATATTTTATTAGCAATTGATAGTATGACGTAACAACTTTACCAATAAATAAAGAATAGATTAATTAGAATATTAATATTCAATAAGTTGATGTCAGAAATAAATTGTTCAGCATTAGTATTATCAATTATGTCAGAATTTTTATTTTACATGCCACTCGATCACTCTCACGCGATCATAACCCACCACGCTATCTTGTCAAATCAGTTTAAATTTGAGGGAAAATAACATTATGTTTTCGGCCTTTCTAATAATTATATTAAAATTGCGAGTAAAATAACTAAAATTCTGACAACTTGAATCGTAATTGATGTAAATTTTTCGCGTCCCTGCAAAGGTTTAAGTACTAAAATGATTTTTCCATGTTAGCCTATCATAGCCTCTACAGTGTTTTTTCTTTTCCTTTTAGTCTTTAGCCTATCATCAACCATAAGGCAAGTTTATTTTCACATGGCAATAACTTGTCATGTGAATGTTTTAAATTCGAACCTGAACTAGAATTACCTAAGGGTGGGCACGGGGCGGGTTTGGGGCGGGGTTGGGGTTAGAGATATGGGTATAATAAATTTCGGGTTTGACACATTTCATCTCAAACCCGCCCCGTAATAATTCGGGTACCCGGAAGCGGGTACCCGAAATATTACGGGACGGGACGGGACGGGATTACGGGTCCCATATTATTTTAAATCATTAATTATTCACGCACTTAACAACATTAAATTATAATATTTCGTATAAAATTTTGTATATATTAGACTAATAGTAGTAGTAATTTAATTTGTAGAGCAAACAAAAACCAAAAAAATAATTATTGTATGCCGTGGCATAGGTGGGAAGAAGAAGAAGAAGTGGTAGAGTCGTAGAGACTATATGAGTTTTTAGAACTGAGACAAACTTAATGAAAAAAGTATTAATAACTAGTGTACGATTAAAAAATGTATTAGGGTAAAGTAAATTTTTTTTATTAGATGATATTAATTAATTAATTAATTGATACATAAATATAGTGTATAATTATATAATAATAAAACTAAAAAAGATATAGGCGGGTTCGGGTATTCGGGGTTGGAGAGGCTATCCCAAACCCGTCCCGTATTTCCGTAAAAAAATACGGATTTTCAAGTTCGGGTACCCCAAACCCAAAAAATACTCGTCCAGTTCGGGTATTTTAAAAACGGGACGTCGGGTTTGGGTTACCCGAACCCAACGCCCACCCCTAGAATTACCCGAAAGTTAATCTTAATGGAATTTCAACTTAGTAAAATTTTGATGAAAGCCTTGGAAGGTCCTTACCCATAATTATGATGGAAATTAGTAGTGATTTAGTCATTTTTGGCTTTTTCAAGGGCCAACCAATCAAAATCATATGGCAAAACAACTAACCGAAAATGACATCTCTTTATTTTCAAAATAGTTTCTAATACTTAAAACAGTGTTAAATTTTTTTACACATTATTAATAGAATAGACACGTACAAAGTACCCATTTGGCTAGTTCCCCAAAAGGTGCAAATACAAACATGACAAATGATCTAATTAGTGCACTGCAAATAGATTGCAAATATAAATAAGGGTACATCCCTGTAGCACCCATGACCTCAAGGTTCTACTAAATATTGGCGATTAATTGGCACTTGACACCCCAAAAATACATCATTTTAACACTTTGCACCTGAAATTGAAATTTTGACACTTTACACCATCGAATTACATATTCTTTGACGAAATGCACCCTATTGGGGTGCAAATGCACATTGTTTTACCAACGAATATACAATTTGAGGGTGCAAAGTGCCAAAATAATGCATTTCTAGAGTGCAAAGTGCCAAAATAATGTATTTCTAGAGTGCAAAGTGCAAATTACTCAAATATTGACCCTCATAAACAAATAGAAAGAAAGGGAACAATTAAACAAAAATGGATTAAAATAGTGTACAATCACATGCTTTAACATCCAGTAGAGGGTGATCTCTCAAAATCAGGATAAGGATCATAAAGGGTCACACTCCTTTGAAGGCTCACTTTTGCTCCTTATGATGTCTTTTCTACTCTTTCCGGTCCCGACTTCTCTTTCGCGCTCATTCTTAAGTTGGTTCGTTTTCTTCTCCATTGGAGTGTCCGGCTGGCTTTTCGGAACTTCGTAAAGTGTCACACTACGACCTCCTCCATTTTGTAGTAGAATTTCCTCTTCTTGACCCACTTCTTGCCTTACAAGGGGTTCGAGTATCTCGATTACTTGACTCATAACAGGCCTCCCTTTCGGATTTTGACTAAGACATAGAAATGCTAGATTTGCCACCTTCATAAGAATTTTAATGGAGTATTGCCCTTCGATTCTTGGATCAAGTATTCTCAAAAGCTTCTTGCTTTGGTTTAGGAGTGGGCGTGCCCATTCGACAAGATTGTGCTCTCGACTAGGCCTGCTTTTATCCATTACTTTCCTTCCAATAAGCATTTCCAGTAAAACTACTCCAAAGCCATAAACATCACTTCTTGCAGTCAAATGACCTGAGAAATTGAAAAAATGGAGTTAATTCGATATTTGAGTATGTACCAGTGCAAAGTCGGTCGAAATAAGACTTACCAGTCATGACATATTCAGGAGCAGCATAACCATATGTACCCATAACTCGGGTTGACACATGTGTTTGATCTCCCGTGGGCCCAACCCTTGCCAGTCCAAAATCCGAAAGCTTTGCTTTGAAATCCTGCATAGTTACAGAACACATTAGCCATTGAAGAATTTATGCAAATTAAATCCAAATTTGCACGACCAACGGGGAACATTAAGGCAGGATCCTAAGCACTAACTTTATATTTTTTTTAAGACTGCAAAAATACTCACCATGTTTGCCTAATTAACAAAAAAACACCTGTGTTAATTTTTATTAGCAAAAACCCCAGTGTGAGAATTTTTAGTAGCACAAAAACCCCTCCCAAGCCGGGGTACATATTTTGCAGGAAAAATGACTACTATATCCCCATCATAAAATGCAAAAACACCCACCCCCTATTCACGCAAAAAATTGACAATATTCCCCCTGTTAACTTTGAAAATTGGCAATAACCCCCCTGCTCACTTAGAAAATTGACAATAACCTCCCTATTGACTTACAAAGGAATTTCAAATGGGTGCAGTAAGCTAATAAAATGTCGAAACAGGTTTTTTTTTTTGCTAATAATAAAGAACACAAGGTGGTATTTGCAAATAAAAATAACAGGGGTTTTGCAAATTAAGAAAGCACAAGGGGTATTTGTACATTTAGCTCCTTTCTTTTTATAATTCAATGAATATGCTAAATATACTTGTGGAATTTCCGATGAGAAAGAAGCTATACTAACCAAATCTAATAAAATGTTTGAGGTCTTAAAGTCCCTGTATATGATAGGTTTCTCCACACCATGTAGAAAAGCAAGCCCTCTTGCAGCATCCAAAGCAATCTTCAATCTTTTATTCCATGTTAAAGAAGCACGAACTCCTGTAATTAATTAAAAAAAAAGCATAATTTTCTTAACGAGATATGGAGTCAGAGAACTAATTTAGTTCAATCAAATGGATTATTTAATACTTACTTACGAAGAGGTGTTTCTCCAAACTCCCAGACGCCATATATTCATAGACCAACAACCTATGGTCACCCTCACAACAATAACCGATCAATTTCACCAGATTTGGGTGTCGAAGCTGCCCCAGATAATTGACTTCTGCCTGCAAATGAAAACTATATTGATAAGCAACTGACTACATGTGCTGCATTTAATGAAATGAAACTATTCAAGGAGTAGTGCATACACAATCTCGACAAACTTTTCAAATTGTAGGAAACAATATTGTATGCCAAACAATGAAAATTAATAGGCAACCGTCCCATCACTTTTTGGTAAAATATAAAAAATAGTCCTGTAACTTTGGATTTTTTTAATAATAGTCCAATAACTATATTGAACACACATTTAGTCCTTTAACTTTCACCCAATTCAATTTTAGTCCTATGCGTAACAAATTCATCCTCTAACTTTTAATAAGTTTTAAGTTTTCGTCCACAATTACATACCTTTTCTCTGGTATTGAAAATTGAAACTTATTGAAAGTTAGAGGACGAAATTTGTTATGCATAGGACTAAAATTGAAATTTGGTGAAAGTAAAAGGTTTAAATGTGTGTTTAGTATAGTTACTATGACTATCTTTGAAATGATTCAAACGTTACATGTTCATTTTTGAAATTTTGCCATTACTTTTTTATTGGTATACACAGTTTCAACCTTCAAGTGTTCAACCAAGTCTCTTCTTTTCCAGTTTTCCATTAAAATGTGCAGTTTAAACTTATCAGAGCACAAGCAAAAGTCATGGCTTTTTAAAGGAAATGAGAATCTACAAGCGCAATCTAGTACAAAATAACATCAACTGAGTAGTACGTAATCTCAATTGTAAGATCAAAAAATAAGAAAAACAATTGTTATAAGAATGCATATAAGCATAAGACTGTTTAATCAAGTTCATATTTCACGAATTACCAGCCATTCTCGGTCCCCTTGTAGACCTTCAGGGTCGAGCTCTTTAATAGCAACATGAGTTGTCTTGTAACCAGTCCTCACATTGTCATCTATAACTCCTTTATAGACGATACCAAATCCACCATCACCGAGAACCTGATCTGGTCGGAAGTGCTTAGTGGCCAACTTCATCTCCGCATATGTAAATATATCAAGATCACCATTTCCAGGGCTTTGACGTAAATCCTTCACATTTTTAGGAATTACAATAACGTTGTTTGAATTCACGGAACCGGATTTTGAAGGAGATGTGGAATCTCTACAAACACCTAAAAGTATACAAACCACATTAAGATCCAATTAGCATCACCATGTCATTTAAATACAAGCAAAATAATTGATCAGCCATCACTAAATATTTAGAAAAAGTTCCAAACCATAGTTTATTTTAAGCAATCTCAAATGATTAGCAGATCATAAATAAATGATCACACATTATTTCTAATAATTACTTGAAGTGAGACCAAGTAAAAAAAATATTTATTTTTTACATAAAGAGAAAGTAAGCTAACTTAATTAATAAAATAATGGCAATTAAAGATGTCAATTCATTAAATTAGTACCTGGGTTTTTTTGTAAATTTTTACCTGGTTTGATACTTGAAGATTTGCTCTTTCTTTGCGGTTGTACTTGTTCCTCAACACTCTGACACGAACCCATTTTATTGTCGACCCAGCCTCTCCAGATTCACAATTCAAAATTTCTTAATTTGAGCAAATATTAAGGGGTTTTCACTATTGAAAGAAAACCCAAATGGGTTCGGGGCAAACAGAGGTACTTCACCGGAATCTGATCTGGGTCGCCGGAATATTCCAAAAATGTACAAACAAAAAGTTAGTGAGTATAGACACTGGAGCTGAGGGCTATTTGGTGAGGGGGGAAAGGTGTCTTTTGATTGAAATGTTTCCTTTTTCTTTTTTAGTTTCTTGATGATGTTATAAACGGAAAGAATATGTGAATTTTGGATTTTAGTTTGGCCAAGTTAATTTTATTGGCTTGGGAGAAAATACCAAAACCAAATGATTTGTCCCGATGGCCTACCACCGCCAAACGTTTTCACTAAAATACCCTTGTTGATTTTTGTCATAAGTCGATATATTGCAAATCCAACCCCTTTTTTTTTATATTATATAAAAAATGATCAGTGAGTCTGTTTGTCTAGCATTTCTCAAAATTATTTTGTGTTTGAAAAAAACGAGGCCAACATGTTTTATGCTCTCTAAAAAATTAAAATAAATTTATAATCTCTCTCTCACAAACTACTAACTCTTCCAAAAGTAAAACAAACAAAAAAATTCTTATCTCTCACAAATTCTACTTTGATTTTATATAAAGTAAAATATCTCTTACGTAATTTATCTCACATAGAAACATGATTTGGTATAAAGTTGCAAAATTTCAAATATGGTCCTCTAATTTTGGATATTTAAAAAAAAAATAGTCCTATAACTATATTGAACACTCATTTAGTCCTTTAACTTTCACCTAATTTCAATTTTAGTCCTATGCATAACAAATTCCGTCTCTAACTTGCACCCAATATCAATTTTAGTTATATGCATGACAAATATCGTCATTTAACTTTCAATAGGTTTCAATTTCCGTCTTGCAATTACAAATTTTGTTCTTACAGTGGATAATATTTTTGTAATTGAAGAACAAAAATTGAAACTTGTTAATAGTTGGAGGACAAAATTTGTAACTACATGATGAAAATTGAAACTTATGAAAAGTTAGAGGACGAAATTTGTTATGCATAGGACTATAATTGAAATTGGGTGAAAGTTAGAGGACTAAACTTGTATTCGGTATGGCTACATGATTATTTTTGAAAGAATTCCAAAGTTACAGGACTATTTTTGAAATTTTACTGTATAAAGTTATACATATACTCCGACAACATCATACACATACCCTATGTAACGGCATGAGCCCCCGGGTCAGGTCCTACGTGAGCCTGGCTCGGGGCTCGAGCGGTATTAGAGCTTTAGGTTTTCAAAATTGAGTCATGGTTCTTCGAAAGCCGTATGTTGAGTTGTGCTCTACGTCTTTTGGGTCATCATGCTTAACTTATTACATGTGCATGTCTTGTTTCTTATCGTGAGAGTGTGATAGGATGTCAAACCAAAGTATACACTTTATTTTTCAAGACATTCATGTAGACTGTTATTTGATTATAGAGCATCTCTTTCATTCGTAGCACCATATTATAGTTCCAATATATTAAGGTAGAAAATTTACCCTGTGAGTTGGAGACTCATACTTCGTCGGGAACCTCGTTTATAACAAGTTTGGTTCTCAAGAAACGCAAAGTTTAGATCGGGGAAATGGTTTGAAAACTATCTTTAAATATTAAATTCTGAAAATAAAATAGACTAAATTCTAGAAAAAAAAATAAATTTAAAAATAATTCTAAAAATAAATTAAAAATATGAAAAATAATTTTAATAATTATTTTTCATTAAATCTGAAAAAGAAAAATAATAAATAATTATTTTCTGAAATATGAATAATAAACCCCTTTTCCCGAAAATAAAATATTATTTAAATTAAATAAGAAATATTTTTTTCCAAAAATAAATATATTACTTAAATAATTTTGAAAAAAAGAGGGCTAATTAAAATAAAGATTTTTCTGAAAAAGGAATCTAATTAAATTTTAATATAAAATAAACTGGTAAATAATAATAAGTTATTTTCC
This sequence comes from Penstemon newberryi var. newberryi, assembly GCA_030819805.1. Taxonomy (NCBI): domain Eukaryota; kingdom Viridiplantae; phylum Streptophyta; class Magnoliopsida; order Lamiales; family Plantaginaceae; genus Penstemon; species Penstemon newberryi. Next base: position 31,069,440 of record JAUALY010000006.1, on the reverse strand, counting down.
GAATAAAATCATGATTTAATTTTCGAAAAGAAAATAATTTCAAGTGAACTTTTATTCCTACTAAAAAGAAGAAAATATTTTGAATAATAATTTTTCGCAAAATAAATAATTTTAAAATAAAGGAAAATAATTTCGAGTAATTATTTTTTCTGAATTTAAATAATTCGAAAATAAAATTAGTAAATAAATAAAGTTTTCAAAAAGAAAAATAAATAATTCTAAAATAAACTTTGATTTATTGAAATTAAATGAATACCTATTTAAAAATAGTTAAAGAACCTAAAGTTGTTTGAAAATTTTAATATGAAGTCTAAACTCAAAGAAAATGACACTTGAACTAAACTTTATTTTTTGAAATTAACTAAGTACTTATTTAATTATTAAAGAACTTTTGTGGGTTTTTATAAATTCTTATTTGTGGCTTTCCATACCACGTAAATCTAGGAACCCCTAAGCCGGACTAATTAGTCCAAGTTGGATCATGGCCTCGCTTCGTCCATGACACAACTATAAGTGCGACTAAAATGTTCCTTTAGTCAATCGTAAGTTCCTGTTCGTATTTAGATTCTGAAACGCTATGTAAATATGTACAAGATTCGGAATCGCCATTCTATTGAGCGTTGTGTTCATTTGTGTGTTAGTCCAATATGTTAGTATTAGTACGTGGAGTCTAGGCATGTACTTATTTTATAAATAATCCGAACATGTATTATGCTAGTTACCTCATGTTTGATGCTACTATGTTGACTTGTATGAATCATTTAACATATAAACCTGATTATCCTAATACATGCTATATCCGAATCTAGATCTACTTAGTTGCAAATATGTTCACTTAGCTATCATGATATCTAATCATTTGGTGAATTGTTAAGTGTTGATAATAAGTTATATCAACTTGATTTGTTAAGTTTATGTTTGTTAACGATTTTATGTGGGCCCTATTTGTTTGGTATACTGACCCAATGCCAACCTGGACGACAATGGCCGGAAGGATTGTCACGGTTACCCGTAGGCCTGGCCTTACAATCCAAATAGGGAGGAACACTTGTGGAGTAAGGACGAACTTTGACAAAGACATGTCGATGCACTTCAGATAGTAAGGTCGCTCCTTACTTGGTGAGTTTGAACGGACATCAGAATAAAGATGGAGGGTAAGGGGAGGACGGCATCAACAACTCTTGGTTATTTGAACTATATGCTTTGATTTTATATTTGTGCTATATGCTTTTTCGCTTATATGCTCACGATATATATTATGTTGCATCCATGCGTCATATGTATAATGCACTACAACTTTACTAAGTTGGACGATCAACTTATGCGTTCATTTTATCATTCTTTTCAGATGCACAAGTCCCATGTTATGAGGGTTGAGTCGTTATGTCAGTTTCCAGGATCCAGTCGGCCATTGAGGGATTTTCCTCCTTCTATCTTATTTGCTTTCGCAGTTTTGCTAATTTGTTGTCGCCTTGTTTCAAAGCTGATTGATGTATTTTGAATACCCTTGATGTGCTTACAGGCTTGCGGGGTTATCCGTATGATTATAGACTTGCCATTTCCCCGTATATAACGGAGCTAGTGGGCCTTTTGAATTTTTAAATTTGAATCTATTGCATGCTTTATTTATGTCGTCACGTTTAAAAAAAAGAAAAAAAAATTAGCAACTCTGATGGGTTATCCCGCGATGGGCGATCCCGAACTCGGGGTTGGGCCACATAAGACTAGACCCGGGAAGCAGGACGCAACACCTTATTTCTCAAATCACTCTCCCAAAACTCAAACATATAGCACTAGACAAATCAAAATTATTTCACAAACCTCTACTACTTTCCCAAACCAATCTTCCAAATACCAAATAAACAAGCCCATTGGCCTTTCCAATTTTGTTATGTTTGTATCTCATCACAAAGGAAAAACATGATTTGTAAAATCCAGGTTTTAAATAATTGTACAAATAAATTTTATTGAAATCAATCTTGTATAATTGATAACTCTGTGAAAACAGTGTTATCAAGTCTATTTTCCTTTATTTGTTCATTTACTTTTATTCGAGTTTTGGTAGAATCTTAGGCAATTTTAATTAGTTTTGTGTTTTGTTCGCTCGAGTCATTGGGTTGATTGTTTTGTGCATGAATTGAGATATTTTCTTATATATTGTGTTCATATTGTAGGCCTAAGCTAATGTGGACCTTAGGACGTGATTGAAAGTGAAGAATGATGAAAAAATGGTCTAACGAAGTCAAATAGTGCAAATATAAACAACGAAGAAGGAAAAAGCTGTCAGAAATATTGTTATGCACTCCGAGGATCATAACTATTTCAAGGAAGTTTCAATTGATCTGAAATTCGAATATTGTAGAGGAAAGAGTTAGCTACAATACAGACTTTACGGATCTTGATTTGGAGTTCGGAGCTGAAAGTTATGCCACTTGCAAAACTGTTGCGCAAAGCTGACTCGATTTTCAGCGGGATTTTAAGAGAAAACTTGGGCCCAAAGTCTCCTACTAGGCTTCAACTTGGTAGATCTATTTAAGGACTTCTAGGTCACGAAATTACACATCTTTGATCAGCTTTCAACATACTTTTCTCATAGAATACACATAGAACATCAAAGATCTACTTGGAGAAAGATTGAAGGAGAAAATAGAGAAGTCTTGAAGATCACCGAAGCAAGAAGAACACAATATTGAAGATCTTTATCTCGAATTCATCATTTTGTCTATAAAATCACATGAACTCAAAATTTGTTTTTCTTTATTATTTTTCTTCATATTTTTATCATGAACTAATTCTTTAGGATCTAGGGTTTTTTATGAAACTATGTTACTTTGATTATTTTTATTGGATTATTCGTAGTTAGGGACAATTCTTGTGTTTGATTGATTTCGTTCTCTATGCTTGCAACTTGATTGACCACCAAGTTGTTAGATTCAATATTCTTTTTGAACTTAGAAAAGAGAGATTAGAATTAGATAGAAATTAAATAGTAAGCGACCCGTAGGATATAATATGCTTAAGGCGTTTATACCCGTTACATGAGGTTTGTGTTTAATGCTTTCTTTTATTTACGAATCACCTAGAAATAGAGTCGATTTGGATAATACATTAGTTCTTACGTGATTCGGAAGATACGTAGGAAAATACTTGAATCCTCGGATATCACTCCTGTCACCAAAATAATTACGAAAATCTCAATTAAGCAATCGTTAGATAACATAGTGGATTATAACCCTAGGTTTCTCTTCTCACTATTAGAACTCAATTCAAGTACTTAGATTAGTTAATTCATTTAGTTAATCTAGTTAATTTAAACCAGAAACAACTGCTGAATTTGAAATTAATTAAAAATAAATTAGAAATTCAAATTGGTAGATATTTAGTCAAGTCCCGGTGGATACGATACTCTTATACTTACTCTTTATTCCTTGTTCGAGACGTGCACTTGCTTTTATTTGCGTGTGTAAATTCCGCAATAAGTTTTTGGCGCCGTTGTCGGGGACTTACGGTTGTATTAGTTTTTCTTTTTATTTGTTTAATTACTATTTTTGTTTAGTTTATCTTATTTTGTTCAGTTTGACTTTCGTTTTCTTCAAATTCTTTTCAGGTGCTTTGGACAGTTTGTGCGCAGAACTGAGAAGGGTAGTCTGATTCCCTTAATCCAAAGTTAGAAAAGATATCAGAAAGTGAAAAGTCCAAAATAGAAATGGTTTACCCGATCCACCTTTCAAAAGAAAAATGTGAGGCTATATCCTTGAGATTCGGGCCAGGATGATGACCTCTTCAAGAGGATGAGGTTGAAAGAGTCCAGTTGCTAGAACAAATAGGAACAAGATATGAGGAGAGAAAAGAGATGAGGAGTGCTATAAATGAATTGTTTATGCAACATAAGAAAGAATATGACGAAGTTTTGCAACAAATGCATACATCAATCCAAAGAATGGAGACTAAAATAGACCAAATAGTTCATGCTCTAAACAGTAGGATGTTGGGTATAATGCCGAAAGACACGAGTAACCAAAAAAAAGACAATATCGAACACTTTCAAGCTACCAACACTAAACAAGAAGAGACTTCCAACCCAAATTGGACGTCATATTTTGAAGGGAGTTCTAGTGATTCTGAATATGATATAGACCTGCTATATTTCAAAAACTCGAAAGAGGAATGGGAACGGGCATTTAGAGAAAATAATGAGTATCTTGAGTGGAATAAAGAGAAAGACATGGGCTGGTATGAGAGAGACATGAACTAGGACATTGAAGGATTATTTAAGGAAGAAGAGGACAAGCGAGAGAACTGAGACTCGATCTCTTTGCCAGAGTTAATTGCGTAAACTGATGTTGTTCAGGAATCAAAAAACGAGGGTAGCAAATCTTTTGTCAAAACTTCAGAACCCACAATTAACTCCGTAGATGTTAAGTCCAAAACACCAACACTAGCTTCTGACAAGAACAAAGGCTTCGAAGTTGGGCAAAGTGTACTAAAGTACAATGGAAAACGTGGAAGGAATTCCAATGAAAAGATGACTGGCCCATTTGTTATAACAAAAGCACTATCTAAAGGATTATTCGAAGTATTTGATCCAAAATTTGGAACGAGATTCAAAATCAAAAGGGAGAAGCTGGTGAAAGTTGCAAACGACAAGTCCGCAAGATCTGAGCCTTCGAGAGATTCAAGTTGATCACCACTGTAGTCGAGCTAATGACTATAAACAACAACGCTTCTTGGGAGGCAACCCAAGTTTTCAATTTTCTTTTTCGTTTTGTTTGTGTTTTGTGTCTTGTTGCGTGTTTAGTTTTTTGGTGTTTGTTCTGACAAAGAGAATGACACATCAAGGTGGAGGGTAACATGAATGGAAAATTTCCAGCAGCTTCAGGCCATGGCACAAATGGATTCAAGCCGCGGCCTAATTTGTTGAGCAGAAAAATTGTGAAATTCCAGTAGCCTCAGGCCATGGTGCAAATGGATTCAAGCCGCGGCCTGATTTCTTGAACAAAACCGTGGAGAATTTCCAGCAGCTTCAGGCCATGGCTCAAATGGTTTCAAGCCATGGCCTCGTTTAAAGAAAAAAAAAACTGAAAAACCTAAAATCATCAACCCACGTCTCCTCTTTCCCTCTCCATCAGCCATTCAACCACCAACCCCTCATCAATCACAGCCTACAACCTCCGTCGCCTTCACTCTTATATCACACGAACACCACCATCTCCTTCAAGCACCACCACTCTTCACCTTCGTGCAGCCTACAACCCTCTCCTCACCAAGCATCGCCATCTCATTCACGCCACTATCTTCATCCGCCGCCACCATACCTCGAGTCACCACCAAAATCTCCATGGCTGCCGCCAATCTTCTCCGCCACTCGTTGCATCGAAACCCGCAATCAAACCGAGAACCACAGACGAAACACAAATCCATCTTTGTTTCCTCCACCTACCTCAACTCCAATCTTTTCCAATTTCAGCACCACATCCATCCATGCCCACCACGTCACCTCTGTCAGTCACCGACACCTACTCCATTAGAATCAGCTAACTCTCATCATCCCAACCACATCCAGTCCAGGTGTTGGAGGTTTGATGGTTGGCTCGAATTTCACTTTGTCTGGTCCGGAACTCCACAACAAGGAAGAGCTACGAGTAATGGGCGCTCAATATTGTCAAGTGATAGAATAGTGTCCTGCAAGCCAACTGTTTTGGCTGCATTCCAATTAAAAGGACCATTCAAATGGATTAATAAATGCATTTTTATATGGTCAATTTTATCTTATGTAATAATTATCTACGCATAAGAATAGAAGTCCTTAGATCACAGGGCTATGGGACAACCCGTGGACTGATCTCCAAGGTCGTGATCTAAAACTAATTCAAGGGTCGTAGAATCCATTTGAGATGGGACATCAATGGATTCGGTTAGACCCTCACGAGTGTGTATACTCCGATGAACTGGAGGATGCTGGGGTCCACGAGCATGACTGGGATAGTCGATACACACGAGTGGGTGGCTTGCTGGGATGGCAAGCGCACTGAATACCCCAAATAGGAAATAACTCACCATGGAAGCGGTAGTCGCATATCGGAGTTGAAGTTATTCCAATTTACAATAGTATACGAAGAATGATCCCTAATACTTGAGGTGATAGGGTTTATCTGGTGCGAGAACGTCTATACTTAGATGTGAGTTCCGACCGACTGGAGATTACCAGAAAGTCTCTGTGGATTCACGTTGGGTATAGAGGGACTCGTATGCAGGTTCATATCATCAACAAAGGATCCATTGACCCGACTTGATAGGTTGGGAAATTCTCCTATGGATTTCTGTGAGAAATTAATTCTGGTAAAATCCTTGACCAAGGTATCTGACGGCTTTATGAAAGTAGCTCATAAAGATTAAGTCAAAGAGAATTATTTCAAGATCAGAATGCATAAGGTCAAAACGAATTAAAAGGGAACCGATGAAAAATCCATGCCCTTAAGTTTTGACTGGGAGATCGATCGATGGAGAGATTATAGCGTATATGAAAATTGTAAATGATTAAAAGGTTCACTGAATTAATTCACCAGTGATTGGGCTCCATGGGCTTGTGGCCAGACATCGACCGTGGAGTGTGGGAGAATTCCCAAATTGGCAGGGGTGCTAATTTTGGAATGATCAGTCGACAGAGTGTTAGATTGATTTAGAGTATTTAATCCTCGAGTTATTAAATAAATATTTAATTATAACCCACAGCCAATTATGTGGTGAACCTACGGGGGCATACACAATACACATGAAGCGAAAGCGAGGAAATGGAGAACAACTGAGTCGACTGGATCGACTGGGTCGATTGGGTTGACTGGGTCAACTGGGTCGACCCAATTGGAGCGAAGGTGATCCGATTGGAATTGGATCAAGACTGTAAATTAAATTGGAATTTAATTTATGAATTAATTAATTAAATTGGATTTAATTAATTAGGGGAATATTTGATTAAATATACTTAGAGTCTAATTTAATTAAATGAGAGAGAAATAAATTAATTGGGCTATTTAATTGAGAAATTAAATAAAGACCCAATTAATTAAATCAAGTATGGGCCATGAATTAATTAAAAGACTTGGTCTTCCAATTAAAAGGGCCATGGCCCATGTAGGAGAATTAGAAGACTTAGAGTCCTAGTCCTAAGAGGATTAGGATGATGAGATACTTATATATAGGAGACTATATGTCATATCTCATAGACACAACTCAAGAGCCAAAAATCTAAGTCAAGAAAAATTCTCTCTCCCTCTCTCCCTCTTTCTTCTTTGGAAGAGTTTTCGTTTTTCGATTCTTGCTCCCAAATTGTTCTCTATTTTTAGATTTTAATATATCTTATGTTCTAGCCGATTAGGATATATTAATTTTCGTGATATTGTGGTGTATCAACCCGTAGAGGCGCAACACGTGGGGCGCTACTAGGAGCTTGGGATCGAGCCAGTCGAGGGAGAAACACAACTACTTTGCTAACAGCAGGGATTTGCAAGGAGACAGGTATAATTTAGATCTGAATTATTCCAGTCGTTTTATTATTCATATATATACAACCAGTTTAGTATCCTGGCAAGATTCCGTAAGAGGTCCTAAAATTTTAATTTCCGCTGCGTTAAGGGTTGTTTATCTTACCGAATCCCAACATCAAGGACGTATTCTTTCTCTTGCTCTCCTTTACATTGATGTATTATGTTTTTGTGTGTTTGTTTTGTTTCTTGTCTTAGTTTTTTTTGGTTGTGCTTGTTTGTCTGTGTCGACCTTCTTTTTCTCTTTAGGTCGCAGTGGGGACACTGCTAGGTTTGAGTTGGGGGAGGAGGTCGCATTTACTTCGTGCATGCTAGGTCGTCTTTAGACAAATTTTTTGCGATTTATTTGTTATTGACGGTTTTTCCCTACACATATTGAGCACATTGGCATAGTTATGAAAACTGTTTCAATAATTTTTTGAACATAGGAGCGAGTAGAGCTTAAGTAGATTTATTGCATATTTAGAAATTTAGATATTAGAGTTAGGGAACTGAAACTTAAGCGATGGAATCACCTAAGTTTGGGGGGGGGGGGGGGGTGAACCCGACTAGAGTCAATCCTACTAAGAGTGTAACTATCTACCTTAGAGAAAGAGCGAAAGTAGGATATCCAAAAGAAAAACAAATGATTGGAAATATGCGTAAAATTGGCACAAACCAAATATCAATTGAAAGTTGAAGCTTGTTTGTAAAGTTCAAAAAGAGATACATTAATGGATATCTCAAAATCCGAAGAAATATACCCAAAGTAGAAAGTGAGCTGTGTGAAAGGATGCCAAAAGTGCACAACAAAAGATGCTAAAGTGCACAACTAAATGTGACCAAAGGATGCCAAAAGTGCACAAAAGTGGTAAAAAAAAAAAAAAGAAGACTTAAGTGAGAAAAAGAGAAAATAGAAGAATTTCGAGGCTAGGAGGCAATTCGGAGTCGTGGGAATCAATTAAATATCCTAAACTCATGCGCCTAAATCAATTAAGCGTAAGTATGCTAACTCGAAGTAAATAAATACTTTACTTGCAATAATTAAACTCAGTGCAATTAGGCTTAATGATCTTTAACCAATGTGAATCATATTATTGAGGAAAATGATTATGTTTTCTGAACACACTCACACACGAGTAGGGGATATGATACCTAAGAGGGGGGTGAATTAGGTATATAACTTTTTCAATGTGTCTCGTTCCAGAGGACAATTAGTTGAATGTTCCGATAATTTTAAGTTTATAGTTCCGATATGATTAAATTCAAAATTCTAGAAAAGTAAAGTGCAGAAAGTAAATAGAATAAGAATGCAAACACCGTTTATAGAGGTTCGCGCCAAAAATGGCCTACTTCCTCTCTTCCAGCACCCCTGGGTAATTAACTAGATACGTGGCTTGCAGGACGAACCTCCGCCACACGAGATTACAAGATTTTTGTTCTTACTCTCGATACGAGCTTGCTAGGCCTAACCTATCGCTCAACAAAAACCGTGCTTGCTAGATTCCTATCTATCGCACAAAAAACGTGCTTGCTAGAACACTTCCTATCGCACTACGAGCTTGCAAGTACAAAAACTTTCGCTCAAAAACCGATTGTAAAATTTTGATTACAAATAAATGCTCCAAAGTGAGCTGATTTTTGCTAGACTAAACACTCTTCTTTTTCCTTCTATAACTTAGAGTATATTCAAGATTTCAAGAGCAAGAAGAAAAGATGTTTTTAAAAGCTTTTTGAGAAAAAAGATTTTTGCAAAATTAAGAGCACTCAAAGACTTTAAGCTTGGAGAAAATGATTTAGCAAAGTGAAATTTTCAGAATGAATTGGTGTGTTCTGGCCGTGAGAATGATTCAATATTTATAGTTGAGTGGAGTTGGTTCATTAGGGAAAGATTTTTATATTCAAGAAATATTTTGCCACTTTTAAAATGATTTTGTAAGATTAAAACATGTGACAAAGTCTTCAATGAATGTAGACAAGGTTTAATAAATGGATGAAGACAAAATCTTTCCTTAAGTTATTGATTTGGAAAATATATTCAAAAGATCAAATGAACAAGGTAAGATTTTAGCTAGACAAATTTACTTGTTAGCTAAGTTAATTGATCTTGAAAAAATCTTTCCTTTAAAACTTGGCTTGAAAGATAATTCAAATTTTAATAGGCAAAGTTAAATTAAATTTTCAGAAGTAATTAAGCTTAATTAAAAAAATAATACTCGGCCATATTTATTCAACAAAGTTTACGGCACATTTTGGAAAGTGAAGAAAGTGGACTTAATTTGAAAGATTATTTTAAAAAGGGCCAAAGAGACTTGGGCCAAAATATTTTAAAAAATAGTTTTGGGCTAAGAATTTTCTTGCTCTTTTAATCAATTGAATTTACTTACTAAGTTGACCACAATTTTCTTGAATCGAAAATTGGGCCCTTCAGGGGTGCTAGGGGCTTCGATCTTGATCTTCATTCATAACGAGCCATTAGCTAAAATTGGGCTTCTCATGATCTTCCTTCATAATTTGCATAAGCCTTTTTATATCAAACTTGGTCCTTCTTCATTGTTTGGACCATCTCAAAATTCAAAATGGGTTGCTCTTTTATAAATAAATACCTGTTCAAATCATGAAACTAAAGAGCACCAATATGTTAAAAAGTTCGTTTGTTAATCATCAACTATTCGGCTAACAGGATATATGATATGATGAGTAAATTGCTTAAGATTTGTCTATCTTCGATTTTGGTTGCATGCATGTAAATGTTTGTTGTTTGTTTGTTGTCATTACTCAAGGACGAGTAATAGTTTAAGTTTGGGGGTGTGATAACTCTACAATAGTAGTGTTATTTAGCCTATTGTCTAGACTTAAACCTTTCCTTAGAGTTTTGGCAAGTTTTCAGCGTGTTTTGCTAGTTTTGCATCTCATTGGTAGAATTGGTAGTTAGTATTGTTTTGAGAAAGAATCAAGGTATTTTCTTATATATTTTGTTCATTTTATAGGGGTTAAGGTATGGAGGAGCCAAGAGCAAGCTTTGAAGCAAAGAAAAGTCAAGAAAAGATTCAATGAAATTAAGTAGTGCAAGAACAATGAAGAAGAAATATTACAGAAATATTACTGCTCATTTCAAGGACCATAAATTTATGAAGGAAACTCCAATGAAGCTGAATTTTGGATATCTTATAGAGGAGGGAGTTAGCTACGCTACGGACTTTACGGATCTGGATTTGGAGTTTGGAGCACAAAGATATGCCTCTTGCATATATATCGCGCAGAACAAATTTTACTAGCCGCGGAAAACGCGATTTTCGGCCCAAAAGTGCGATTTTGGTCCAAAACCCGAATTTTGTCCTAATCTCATTAGGAAAATTGCTCAAGTCCTTCCCATACTAGGCTTCGACCTCCCACACATCTCCTACTCAATTCCTACCTTCTAAACATTCTCCTACTTGAATTCGATCTCCTAAACACCTACATAAAGAACCGTAGGTCATAGAATTATATCTTTGAACACTATTTTCATTAGCCACACTTTATACATCAAAGATCATCTTTGAATACTCTTCCGATTCCATATCTTACACATCAAAGATTAATATCTAAGACCTTTGGCATATCAATATTGTAGATCATCAAGGAGAAATTCATCTTCAAGATTGCAAGAGACGAAGATTCATCACGCGCTGAAAGGGGGTTTTATTGCTTTTGTATTATAGACTAATAATCTAAATAGTTTAAGTGATTTAGCTTCTATTGATTAGCATGATTCTTTATTCCATGTATATTTTGACTATGAACTAGATCGATGCTTCTTAGTAGTTTTATTTATTATGATTTAGTTTATTTATGTATGCATGAAGTCTAATTGTTAATTAAATTGATAGTTACTTCATTATTCCTTTATAATAACAGTCTATCCCTTAAGACGGGCTCTAGGTCATAATTAACTCTAGGTATTGATAACACTTAGGGAGAACGTGAGAATAATTGTGTGAATAGTATTAATAGGTACTGATAACACTTAGGACTTTTCATATCTATTAGGTTAGAGCAGATGTCGACATATCTTGCGATATAATAATCGATAATGGATACAGTCGAACAAAGTGGATTTGATCACCGATAAAGTAATATTAGAATCCTAGGATAGTAACAAAAGCTTAATTAATTAATCAATTCAGAAGAAGTACAAGATCCATAATAATCCAATCAATTAAGTAAAACGCTAGTTGATCTTCTCATATAATCTCTATCTTCTTGTGTGCAATTATTTATTTGGGATTAGTTCTTTATTATTGATTAGTTATTATTTCTTCATTATAAAATAAATCAATTTATCCTTCGTGAACATAAGTGGTAGTTAGATAATAATTAGATTAATTAATCCTCCTAGTCTATGTGGGTTCGACATCCTATTTTTAGATCACTATATTACTTTTGCGATACGTGCACTTGCGCTATTTACGTGTGTAAAATCCGCAACAATAGTTAATTTAAAAAACTTTAAAAATTATTCTTGGTCAAAGTCTTCCACACTTTTGATGAACAAAAGTCGCGCCAATTCAATTTGTATTTAAATACAACCCACTAGGTGATTAGTTATGTATAAAATACCTCCAATCAAACATGGAAATCTACCACTGTCGGGGATACACATTCGAAGTGTAATTATAACTTGCAGACAATTTAGTCTTCCAAAACCTTATAGAAGTATTTTTAATTGCTTTTAATAATTATTTTTTTCTGACAATTTTAATTTTATTATAATCCGATATTCGTAATTTTCAGCATATTGCGTTACGTGCGGATAGCATGCCTCCTCAATTTGAGAACTTTTGATTGAAATTGCAAGAAGCAAAACGTGAAGGGAGCTATTAAATGCAGAAGCACCTCTTGTATTATTTTTAATCGGCAATAAATTCTTTTTATTATTTTTATTAGCAAAAAATATTATTAGCTTACACCCATTTGAGTTGGCCCCATAGGATTATTGCCATTTTTTTTTTTCAGTTTACTCTATAAGGGGTTCTATTGCCATTTTTTATGCTTATGGGGTTATAGTCAATTTTGTTAAGTGAACATTACAAAAGACAAAATAATAAATAAGGGTATTTATGTCTCTTTCTTGTAAATCATGAAGAATTCTCGTACTTAGAGCAAGTAAAATACATTACGACCTCAAAGGAGGTAATTGCCTTTAACTTGTTAATACATGGACTTCTGTGTTAATAACAATAATACAAGGTGGTTTTCTGCCAATTAAAAACAATACATGGAGTATTTTGCATTTCCCTTTATTATAAATAGTCAAGCACTTTAGGAATAATGGCTTTGCAATATCGAATCTTTTACATCATCACAGAGGACGAGAATGGGAAACGAAGCAAACACAAGTGTAAGCACAATAGTTTATCTTCCTCTAAATTAATTTAACAAATTATTTTTTTAACAGGTTTAATATTGTAATTTTAGGCATTTTTTGAAATCCAAGGTAGCATGATCGAGAAGAAAAAATTAAAGTTGGTCAATAATTTAGACTCATACAATAATTTAGAATTCATATATAGGAGCTAATGTCAATTTACCCCTGTTATATGCATAATGTTCAATTTAACTCATGTGATTTGAAAAATAATACTTTACCTCTGTGAAAATTTTAAAGAAGCAATTTACCTCCTTCAGTTGGAGAGTATAACTCACTTGCCAAAATTGAGAGTGAGCATTACAAGTGTTATTATAACATAGGGGATAAAATGTCATATTTATCATAACACAAATGGTAAATTGTCATATTTATCATAAAACAGGGGCGTAAACTGTCACATTATCATAACAAGGGAGTAAAGTGCCACATATAAAAATGTCAGGGAGACGATGAGAAACTTTTATAAAATTACAAGTACTCTTTTTTAAATCACAAGGCATGTAAATTGAACATTATGAATATCACAAGGGGTGAATTGCTATTAACTCTCATAAATAAAATCTTATTGTTTGGGATATTTTGAAATTATAGGTTCATAATCAGCTGAGAAGTAAAGAAGGGGAAAAGAAGAGGGTTTACTTAATATTGGAAAAGGAAAGAAGAGGGTTTACTTAATATTGGAAAAGGATACAAATACTTCCAAATCCATTGGTAGAACCGTAGAACGTGAGTGAGTCCCTTTTATGTTCATTTTGATTAATTATTGTATTTAAGTGTAATATAAATGAGTGAATTGCATTTTTGGTCCTCTTTATGGACTAAATTTTGCAGTTTTGTCCCTCTTAAATTTTTTGTAGCAGATTCGTCCCTCTAATCAACGTAGTGTAACACATTCGTCCCTCTTAATTTTTTTGTACCAGACTCGTCCCTCTTATCAATGTAGTGTAACACATTCGTCCCTCTTAAATCCAAAATACATCAATTTTCGTCCACTTTAGGATATATTTTTTATTTAAGTGATGTATTTTGGATTTAAGAGGGATATATCCTGAAGTAGACGAAAATTGATATATTTTGAATTTAAGAGGGACGAATGTGTTACACTACATTGATAAGAGGGACGAATCTGCTACGAAAAATTTAAGAAGGACGAATTTGTTACACTACATTGATAAGAGGGACGAATCTGCTACAAAAAATACAAGAGGGATGAAAGTGCAAAAATTAATCCATAGAGAGGACCAAAAATGCGATTTATTCAATATAAATCTGCATATATGTCACAGTGAAAGACAAAAACACCCCCTATGCTTTGTCTAACTCTTAAAAAAAACTCTGTGTTATTTTAACTCCCAAAAACCCCCCTGTGATTTCAAGAAAACACCCCCTATGTTTCAATCGCCAAAATTGCAAGTATTTGTTCACATTTTGCTTTTGATATGACAATTTTACCCCTGACATCGAAAGACAAAAACACCCCCTATGCTTTGTCTAACTCCCAAAAAACCCCTCATGTGTCATTTTAAATACCCAAAACCCCCCCTATATTTGGTTTTAAATATCACACTCAACCCAAGTAGTATATACTTAATTTTTCAAAAAGAATAAATAAATTTAAAAAAAAAAAACACACATAGAGGTAATCTTGTCATTCCACCAAAAAATCAAAAGTAAAATTATATTTGGGTTGAGTGTGATATTTAAAACCAAACACATGAGAATTTTTGGGAGTTAGACAAAGCATATGAGGTGTTTTTGTCTTTTGCTCTATATGTCAATGTAAGTGATATAAGTATCTTAAATTAGGCTTGTCAATGGGTGGATTTTTATCCAACCCAACCCAATACCCACCCAATACCATAGCCAAACCCGGACACGACCTGACCCGGTCTGGACCTGCAAAATCAAGCGGGTAAAAGACCCCACCCATTTTTAAAAAAAAAAAAAAAATTTAAAAACTATTTCTCTCTCTCTTTTGTTAGAGTAAATGCTTTATCTAAAATATTTAATTTAACATTACAAAAAATCATTAATGTTCGAAACTTCGAATCAATAAAAATGCACCTGTACATGTGGATAACAATTAAAATATGAAAATTACAACAATCAAACTCAGTTAAAACATAAATAGATCCATTAATCGAATATCGTCTTTCCTTATCACAATTCATACGCATGATACAATACGTTAATAAACAAAAAGTCTATTATCAAGTAATAATATAAATATGTAATTTGTACTCCACTTGAGCTCCAAAAAATTCCACACCACTTTGCACCTGCATGACAAAAGTTAAGAAAGAAGTTACGTAAACTAAATTTAAAGAAAATGAAACTAAACAACGGAGGAATAAGTAAACCTGCTAGTTCAGTCAATCAGATCACCAACGACTATCAAAGCCTCTACTACGTCCGGAAGCAGACAAACACGTGACTCATCTTGTACTCTGCCCCCAACACTGAATGTTGCCTCATATGCAACTGTAGTAGCTGGCACAACCAAAATATCACGGGCTATATTTCCCAAAATGGGTAGTCTCGGACTAGTAACTTTCCACCATTCTAGTATATTGAATGAATCTACACTAGAATATCTTTCCTCGTATTAACAAGCCTGGATTTCGGACAAACCTTTTCTATATGTTTCAACAGAGAAGAAGTCCCAATATTGTTATCCCAAGCCATTTTTTTAAGACAGTGATAGCATATAGCATATGCTTTACTATTAGGGTCTTCCGTGTCTTTCTCTAATTTAGTAAAATGGTTCCAAGCAATCGAAGGTTTCCTTTTCGTACTTTTAGGTTGATCCGGCACCTCTACATTATCTTCTTCTTCTTCTTCATAACCATCGTAAGAATCATGAATTTCATAATATTCATTGTTAAATGCCCGACATTGCCAATCTGGATTAAATACAGTAACAAAAAACTTTAAAAGAGAGAAAAAGAAAAAGGAGGATTATCTCTATATGGTAGAAAAAGGAGGAACACCAACTATGCGTGGTAGTTTCTTTAATTTCATTGAAAACAAACTATAATTGATAAATTAAATTCACACTTATGACTTAGAAAAACCCATCAAGAAATCACAGTCATTCTCTTTAATATACATAAATAACTTTGGCCCATTTCTTAATTACTATACAATTGTTCATTAAAAAGTATTTTGGTAATTAAAACTTTAAATGGGAGGTTTTTGCATTTCACTCTCATACCATGTGCCGATGTGCAATAAAATCCTACAGCTTAACTGCAATTTCAAAAACCAACAAACTATGTTTTTCACTCTCATACTTAAAAGAATTAATTTTTCTGATAAATTATCAAGTCAAAAATCTCCACTGACGCTAATATGAATCTATGAGAAAAATGCAAGTACAATAATGTGTAATTATAAATTAATCATCAGCATATATACATAACATCTGTATACAAAATGAGACACTTGAAGAGTTAGGCTGCTCCTCCGTAGAAGCGGTGGCGGCGACGCGAAACCGGCTAGTTGAAGCGGCGGCTGAGTCGAGACGGACGGCACGACGGCGGATCGAACCGCCGCGGAGGAAGATTAAATTTGTACGAGGAGTCGCCGGAGCAGGAGGAGAAAACGGCGTAGCCGCTTTGGAGAGACTAGAGAGAGACGTTGTTTTGATGAGATAAGGGTTTTTTTCCATTAATTAATCGGGAACACATTTGTTTTTTAAAAGAAATAAATAAATAAAAATCCGGGTCTGGGTCTGGACCCGGACCCAATGTATATAAATATTATCCGAATCCGGTTCCGGGTCCGGTCCAGACCCGTTCGTCTGCCAATGGGTCCAGATCCATTGGGTAAGAAATGGGTCTGAGTTGGGAAAAAACCCACCCATTGACATGCCTATATGTAATAATAAGATATGATTTGAGCATGTTTGTTTTGGAGCCCAAATCAAATTTGATGGAGGAATTAGAACAAAAACTTAAAGATGTTGAAACTGTTATTGCCTCTTTATGGGTGTGCTTGCACCCTTTAATTTTTTTTCTTTCTAAATTTTGTTGTCGGAGTTTAGTTCGTAGATTAGCAGATTTTGTAGAGTCATGAGAATGTGCAATGAATGATTTTAGAGTATTTTTGCTTGGAGATTTTGAGTGGGGATGAGAAAGATTTATTGTTAGTAGCAGGGGCAGACCTAGACCATTTTGAATGGGGGGCCAAGATTTTCTTGATGTCAAACTCGATATTATGATAAAAAAAAAAGTTAAATTAAGATAAACTAATAGTGTAATTGTATCTAACAAAAGGTGAAAATATACTAGCTTAAGATTACGAAATCTTAAACACTTGTAAAAATGTTCAAGATGCAATATAGTTGGACATAAAGCAAATAAGGACCTGTTTGTTTGGTGTTTGGGAATGTAGTTTGAGAGAGTAGTAGGGGTTTGTGAAAAAATCTCGATTTGCGTAATGTTGTTTGTTTGAGTTTTGAGAAAATAATTTGAGAAATAAAGTAGATGTAAGTTTTTTTGGAAGAGTTAGGTTATTGGTGTAAGATGTGTAAGACTTTTATGTCAAATCATGTTTATTATGTGAGATAAATAGTGTAAGAGATATGTTACTTTATGTCAAATCAAAGTAGAGTTTGTATAGGTTTTGTTTAGAGATAAGAAACTTGTTGTTTGTTTAGCTTTTGAGAGAGTATTTTAAGAAAATTGAGAGGTGAAAAAATTATTTCAAAAAATAAAAACATGTTTGTATGACATTTTCCAAACACGAAATAATTTTGGGAAATGCCAAACAAACAGACCCTAAATGTTCCTTAGGAATGACATGCAATTTATGCAAATGCTAGATGTGCCATTGTAAATTAAAAGCTATGTTGCACGGATACGGATACGGCGATACGAATACGACATGATACGGATACGGCGACACGGATTTTTAAAAATTTACTGGATACGATACGACATGATACGAATCTAAAGGATATATATTTATATATTTATGCATACTGAAATAAGTAAAATAATATATTTATATATTCATACATATTGAAATAGATCAAGTTAAGTTTCATAAGTACTAAATTGCATATGTTTAATAATTTAATACTATTAATTGTACATCATGTTCATTGTTTTATTATGCTATATAAAACATGTCCCGTTATGGACATTTCATCTTGTATTACAGTTGTATATAATACAAATAGTGGTTTGATGTCCTACATTGTTATTACCAATTGTGGTGACTTTAGCAAAATTCAGAATATGAAATGTGTTGGATACGTCTATATAAGTATCCGATACGAGTGTCCAATTTTTTTTTTTAATTATATTTACCGACACGCCACGTGGAGTGTCGAATACGTATTCCACGAGTATCCGAGGAGTATCGTATCCGAGAAGTATTCGACTCGACATTTTATAATTTTTTGAAGTATCCGTGCATCATTGATTAAAAGTAAAATTACATTTCATATTTCTCTAATTATCGTTTAACTATGATCCCATAATTCTTCACAAATTTAATCTACTATAGGTTAAATAACTTGAAGTTTGCGTAAACAAAAAATAGTACGACTAATTTTTGATGTATCATCATACCTTTAAACTAGTGTACACCACAAAAAGGATGCTACTATTACAAATATTGATATCGAATTCATTATTAAATAACTAATACTATGTTAATAATTATGCAGTTAGTTCGCTCAAATCAGGGCCGGCCCTTCCACTAGGCAACTCAGGCGGTTGCCTAGGGCCCCGAGGGTAGAAGGTTCCCCAATTTTTTTGGTACATGATGTATATATATATATTTTTTTTTTGTAATTTAATAATTGAAATGTGATTTATTTTTCATACATGCTTATATGATATATAAGGACTTAGGAATTTAGTGAACAAAATAGATTCGCACAATGTATTATTCAAAATGCATGGTTAATTTTATTTTCAAGTTTGAGATTGTATTTAATTAAAAAAGACGAGCTCAAAAGAGCTTTAATCGAGTCTAACAAAACTCAAGCCTGAGTAACTTTACATATATTTATATTTAGTTTATCGAATTGATCTCGAATAAAGTTTCTAAGACTATTAAAGTTCAAGTTTGATATGTATAATAAATGTAGTCCAAACCACCTTTTATTGACCAAACTTAAATCAAATATAAAGTGATTTGATTTAATTTTATTAGATTTTTAATTGTTTATCTATTTTGACGTTGCTTATGTCAGCCACATTTTGTAGTAATGTTACACGAGTATAAAAAAATTATTCTGATACATTTTAACTATATTTTATTGATTTTTGACAAGAAAAATTCATTTTCTATTAATGTGCATTTGTTATACTCCTATAATTATATTTATCACATTTATGATATTTGTTTGCTGAAAGAAGATTTTAAAAATTAAGAATTAATGAAAACATATTTATGACTAACTATAACAAAAAATTAAGAGTATTTGTTATTTTATCTATATAGAAAGGATAGTTGGTAAAAATTAAAATGTATATTAATCAATACTTTCGCATTTTAAGAAAATATAAGAAAAAAATATTTACTACACAATTTACTTATAATATAGGGCCCAAAATTTAACTTTCGCCTAGGGCCCCAAAATGTCTAGGGCCGGCCCTGGCTCAAATCATGGGTTTAACTATATATTATCTAAAAAATAAATCTATAAAAATTATAAAAGAAAATTACTAACATATATTAGGAATTGGACTTAGAACTTCATACATCTCTAAGAAGAATTCCAACACTAGGCCATACATTCTTAAATGTGGATAAATAGATATAAAATAATATAAAAATCAGAACCATTTGGCCTAGTGTTTAGATACATGGCTATTGAAGAAGATCTCCCAAGTTTGACCCTTCAGTTGTTCTAACTTACCTACCCTTTTTATAGACAAAAAAGATATATTACAAGTAGATTTTTGTTATCGAACCCGGACCCCAAATTCCCCAAAGGAATCCGCCCCTGATTAGTAGTAGTTTAAGGGGCCATTTGGTAGGGTGTATGAGATTAGGGTGGATTAGATCAGAGTCAGATTGAAAGTCATATTAAAAATACGTTTGGTACATTTGATTGAGTCATATTACATTAAAGCAATCAACTGTAATATGTTTGGGGGAATTATGAGTTTAAGTATATATTAATATATTTTCAGAGATTTAAGAAGAATTTATGATATTTAATGATATGTTATAATAGGTAATATGTAAATTTGAGGTTATAAGTGACATATCATCGAATCCATATTCACCCGGATTAACTAATCCATCCATGTCTGGGTGGATTATAATCTAGTCTTAATACCGGGTCATAAGGATTTAATCCATTTGACCCGGTATTAGAGCAATGCCACCAAACGTTGTATTATCCCATATTGACGCATATAATATGATCTAATACCCCCTATTAGGTCCTACCATACGGCCCCTAAGTATATTGCTAAAACTTGTTTTTAATCTCGAGGAGGCATATTGTTATCGGGAGGAATTTTGATATAGTTTCAACTAGGGATAAAAGTGTCCATGAAGTTTGCACTAATGTTGACCTATTACCTTCAAGATTGGTGTACACCCATCAACAAGAATTTAAGATATGAGTAATATTTAGGGCTGTAATAGAGCCGAGTAGTATCGAACGACACACTGTTCAAGCTTGGTTTGATTTTTATTGAGCTTGAAATTTTGTGTTTGAGCTTGGTTTGATTTTCAATCGAGCCGAGCTCAAACGAGCTTTTATCGAACGAACTCGAGCCGAGTATCGAGTAGCTTGATATTTTACATGTATTTTTTCAATTTTTAGCTTATCGAGTCGAGCTCGAGCCGAGCTTTAAAAGTTATCGAACGAAAAAAAATGTTCAAGCTTGTTTGATTAGTGTGACGAACTGAGCTCAAACAAGCTTTTATCGAACGAGCCTGAGTCGAGTATCGAGTAGCTTGGTTTGATTTTCAGCCCTAGTAATATTCACCACAATAGGTTATAGTTTTCGGAAGATCCTACCGAGAGTGCGGATACAATGCCATTACTAACTCAATAAATCTTCAAACTATAAAAATGTATCGAATTTCTCTTCCTTTCTTAATTTACTGCAAAATCTTTTAGTTTTTTTTAAACTAATCATTCTTGGTCTCAATTTTCAACTCTGCTCTTAAATCTTTATATGTTTATAATGATATGATTCATTTGTGTCACATACTACTACACATTTGTTATAAAGCCTATAACGCATCTTACATAATTATGCTGTATAGTAAAAATAATTTAATTATGATATGGACATGCTTATCCATTTTCATCAATTTTGCCTAGTATTCGATAGCAAATTTATAAAAGTGAGTTTCGCGAATCAATCGCGAATTTTCAGAATACGCTCCAATTCATGAATTGAGAGCGCAAATTTAGTTACCTAGTATTCGATATATAGCAATAAGCAAAGTATAATTTGAGTTGAGCAGCACTAGTCTTACAGTCTATTAATTAGGCTGTATCGCCCAACCTAAATTATAGGAAGTAGTGGGTTTACTAGTTCACGGCAATTATTTCTTATTAATAAGATTGACACTATAATATTCATAATTAATTAAAAAAAAACTCATACATATCTACTTGACGTAATAATTTTTTTAAAACACAAGTTCTTTGTAATATAGAAATATAATAACATCATCTTCGAGTAATTGAGCAATATATTTCAAGTTTAAAATTTTTTTTTATTGAATTTGAGATTGTGATTGGATTTACCATAAATCTTGAATGAGTCAAAATTAAATGAGTTGTAATCGTGTGGAACACGAGTTGAAAATCAAATTTATTAGTAAAGATTTTTAATATATGTTTACATTTTAGTTTATATTCGAGGTCGAAATGTCAATAGAACTTCTAAAACTATGTGACAATGAATATGGTAAAAGTCACTTTCAATTGTAAGAACTTTTAACATTTACAAAAGATTAAAAAAAACAAATCGTGTGGGTGAAATTTGCAGTAGACACATACTAACAGATGAAACAAGTTGTCCAAACTATTTCCACAAAGTAAAATATTTTCAGTCAATTATGAGTTTACTCAAATTTATTATTTAAGATTTCTATGAGGTGAAAATTGCAATAAAAACTTTAAAATATATTACATAAGTTGCCCACACTATTTACCAAATAAACTTTCTCCAACCAATTAAATTGGGCTGAATATTGACATTTTCGTTTGAGTTCATCAGCACGAATGGCTTTCAAATTTCACCAGCTGGGTTCCCACCATTTTCAATAAAATTGCCGACAAGAAATTTTGATTTTTCTCGTCCTACCAGATGCCAAAAAAATGGTTAAATAGAGTAGCAATTCCCAATTTTATTTTAAATTCACCATTATATTCCTTCAAATTTTTTTGCTTCACTACAAGATACATTTTCTGTCTCATTTTTCTTTATTTCTTATTACAGTTGATCAGTCAATTTGTTTAAATTTATCGAAATTATAATAAATAATTTGATTAATATATTTTTCTAATAAGTTGATAATATCATAAAACACCATATATATTAATATTTAAAAAAATTTAATACACCACAAATGTGAAAATTTAACATGAAAAGTCACTTAAAAAATTGAAAATTTTGACCGAGTACTGTAGCTAATGGAATAAAAATAATGGGACGGAGGATTATTTTATAAGAAAAAAAAAACATTTCAAATTAAATTATCGTAGCAAATTTTAAAAGATGATTTACCATTCCAGATGTTTGATAAAAGAGGCTTTAATCTGACCAAGAGAAGAAACATTTACTTAATTTTGATGGTGTTGATGAAGCGAATGATAAGAAGATTTTGGTGGCTTTATGTTTTTCAGAGGAGATTTTCATTCCATATTTAAGTTACTTTTAATAAATGTGAAGGGTAAATCTATCAAAATGAAAAATTGCTCAACAAACAACAATGTGATATCTGTAGGTTTTTTCAAATAATCTAGATACAAACAAATTTTTTAACTTTACTTGGAGAAAGCTGCATGTCATTTGCCTGCAATTAATTGACAGATATCTAACATTTAACGTGTGGGTCCCCGACTTGACTGAGATGACAAATATGATAATGTTCAAAAAAATATTTAATCAATATAATTTTCTTATATTCAAATTTATTACTTCTCCTTTGCTTACACTATTTTTACTCCATTATATATATAACATGAATAACTAGATTCATATGAGGAATGGTGTCCACTTAATATATTCAACCCGTCTCCCTTGAAAAAAAATGAATAACTAGAGTTAAAAAATGAATATTGACAAAAAATATTTTTATTAAGTGAAAATAGTGGTTTGATAATTAAGTAATTCATTTCATTACCATGTGCAATATAAGACTAATTTTTTTTTTATCTACTAGACTGTCTTCGGTTCGAGCTGTATATACATAGTCTAGTAAATAAAATAAAAAAATAAGACTAAACTGAAAAAGTATTAGGGCCGGTTTGTTTGGCTTTTCCTGAAAAAAAATTAAATTTGGAAAAAACAAAACAAACACATTTTCTACTTTCTTAAATAAATTTATCCTCTCTAACTACTCTCCCAAAAACCAAACAAACAACAATTTTCTTATCTTTAAAAAAATTCTACATCAACTCTATTTTTATTTGACATAAAGTAACCTATATTTTAGGGAAAATTGCTTTTTTGGTGCCATAGGATAGGCTAACTTGCACTTTTGGTACCATTGGATACGAAAATGCAAATTTGGTACCATAGGATAGGTTTTCATTGCAATTTTGGTACCAAACCCAAATTTTCTACAAAGTTAATGGCAATTTACCCCCTATGAAATGCATAAAACACAATTTACCCCTCTATAATTTGAAAAAAAATCAATTTACCCCCCGTAAATTTTTTAATGAAGCAATTTACCCCCTTCAGCCGGAGAGTGTAACTCACTTGTCGAAATTGAGATTAGGCATGCAAACAATTTTATAACATAGAGGGATAAATTGCCACATTTATCATAACACATGGGGTAAAATGCCATATTATTATAATAAAAGTGGATAAAGTGCCGTCTATAAAAATATCAGGGAGGCGATGTGAAACTTTTAAAAAATTTCAGGGGGTAAAATGCTCTTTTTTAAACTACGAGGGGGTAAATTGAACATTATGCATTTCATAGGGGTTAAATTATCATTAAATTTAGGAAAAATTTGGGTTTGGTACCAAAGTTGCAATGAAAACCTATCTTATGGTACCAAATTTGTATTTTCGTATCTAATGATACCAAAATTGCAAGCAGGTATATCCTATGGTACCAAAAAAGTAATTTTCCCTATATTTTATACAATAACACAACTTATCTCACACAACAAACATGATTTGACATAAAGGCTTACATATCTACACCTACAACGTAAAATCTTCCAAAAACGCTTCACTTTCTAAAAATCCAAACAAATATCATTACTTAAATTGAGATTGTTTCACAAACTTCCATCACTTTCCCAAGCTACTCTCCCAAATGCCAAACAAACATGCCCTAAGTATTTATCATATTAAATGAATAAAATCTTTTCTAAAGATATCCAAATTATAAGTATAAAATTTAGGTATATACCGAAATGTTCAATACTTGTACAATTTTTTTAATTATATATAAATTACTATTAATGACCTTAATTTTGAAGTGCCAAAAATTTTAAAAATATGGCTAAAATTATTAAAAAGTTACGCTCTGATGACATTTTCAAAGTCAATGTTTTCAAAATTCGACGCATTGCGCTCCCTCTCACGCTCGGCGAATAAGTTACCTAGCGCAAATTAAATTAGTTCAACATAACACTTACTTGACTAGAAAATGAAAACACGTCAACCATAAACGGATTTAGGAAATAAATGAGTGAGACTGAGGCTGCTAATGCAATCTCCTTAAGACAATAATTATGGGTTACCTACGGTGCACACAGTCGATCCCCAGTAGTCTCTCAAGATACAACAGTCTGATACACCTTGTTTGCACGAACAAAGAATCAACGACGAACTTGAACAAACAGAACTTTGGCTTATATTTAAAGAGAAGAATGGAAGAGAGAGGAGAGAGTATTTCTGCTTATATGCTAGAAACTTCGGAGTAAAGAATTGACAATATTCTTCTCCTATTTATAGCAATTGAAAGGATTTATCTAGAGGGTTGTGTATGTTCAAATATAACAAAGAAGCATTGCGTGGATCTCATATGACGAATCGGGTCGGGTCGTTCGCGGATCCTATTAGGATCTTTTGGGTTTGAATTTTTAGTTAATTGGACTTTAGTATTTGGGTCAAAATTATTAATTATTTTTTCTCCAAAGCCCGAGCCCATAAACTGTTATCGTGCCAGTAGGCGGCACGCATGGAGAACCTTTGATCACCTAGGTCCTCACCCCTCTAAAAACTTAGTACCTCCAAGGAGCCCAACCTTTATAACAAATTTTAGCTATATAAATAGCTAAGTTCTTACTCTCCAACTCAATGTGGGATAAAGTTCTCTTCCCTCAATTTCATTCACATTAAGTTTTATGGGCTCAATCCAAATGGGCTCAAACCAATTGGGTTTTACATGAAAACTCCAACATAAACAACATAAATCAATAAGAGATCGTTGAAACTCCAACATCTTAAAGTCGCTATTTGCACTAAAAGATGTCGACCTCGAATGCTGAGTTTGAAGTCGAAAAATTTAATGGAATATATATGACATGTTCTTTTGACATCTCACTCTCAGAAAATGCATTTTCAGAATAAATCTCTAAAAATATGTTATTTATTACAAACATCTCAAGAGGTGTTTTTAAGAAAAAATCTGAATTTTTTTATGCTGGGAAGTAAACTCTTAATTACCTTCTTTATTTAAGGTTAAACCTTACTCAATTTTCTCCTTCCATTGGTAAATCACATTCATCCATCTCAAATTATTTTATTTCTTCTAAATCTAGGACCCAATCGATAAATTCATATAAATATTTTTTCGTCAAGTAATGAGGTATAATCCAACACCCTACTTATTAGGTTTTAACATAAAATTGTTCTTCAAAACGTAATAGGGTTGTGTGATGGTTAGAGCAGACACTACTTCATATATAAAAGAATAATAATCCTTGCATATTGAAGGAACAAAGTGTGGAAAGGATTTTATTAATCCTATCAAAGAACATAACCTCATAAAATTTAACTTTCATATCCCATAAAATGAAAATTAAGAACATTGAAAGAATTCAATTTTACGGAAAACCTTACAAAAATTGATCTTGGAAAAATGAGATGCCAAAAAAATTGGCCCATAGAGTGAATGAATTGGGGTTTGTCCTGGTTTCGATATCTAGTGATTATAAATAAAGTTTGGGCATAAGTTTATTTTAA
Organism: Penstemon newberryi var. newberryi; assembly: GCA_030819805.1. Classification (NCBI taxonomy): domain Eukaryota; kingdom Viridiplantae; phylum Streptophyta; class Magnoliopsida; order Lamiales; family Plantaginaceae; genus Penstemon; species Penstemon newberryi. The sequence goes on along the minus strand of JAUALY010000006.1, from coordinate 31,043,137 downwards.
TTATAAATCTTAACATAGACCTCACACTTAAAAAAAAACATTGATTTTACATCTCGCACATACTTTTTCTCTATGAAAATATTAACGTCTACCATCTACTATGTTAGAAAATTTGGTAGGAAACAAGTAACGGACTGGAATAATGGATTCAAGGCGTATTGCAATGCCACTTTCTTTAAGACTTATTTCGCCCCCACCACACGGTATACAATAGGGATTTGCGATTAACCTTTAGGATACAATGAAACCCAATGTTCAATTCTATTTTGTATTCACAGAAGTAAACCACATGGCACACACGGATTTGGCAAAATTATTTAACTTATAGAATATTTTTCTGCAGTAAAATATAGTATAAGTAATTTGGAGAAGAGAAGAAGAAGATGATATTAATTTCAGAATTTTACTGTCCTTTATAGACATATTTGTGTCTATTCTGGATAGACAAAAATATTTGTATTTGGACACAACTTTTAAAATTAACTATCATAATTTTAATAGTCAGGTAGTTATTTGGTAGTTATTTTGAAATTTATTTTCAAAACAACTCGAACAATCCCCCACCATTTTCAAAATCTTCAAATTTTGATAATTTTGTAGAATATATGCATAAATGCATGTATCGGTTCAATTTGAACATTGACTTAGTGAAATGTATTGCTGCCAATCAGAAATGTATGGTAGACTACCTTTGAACCAAATACTCCTCTTTGATTGGTTAGGTACATTATCACACATAAATTCCAAGTTCCAATGTGTGCCACTTTTAGTCGACATGTAAATAGCCTTGTGCAGTATCCTTTCATGAGTGTTGTTAGAGTCTAAGTCTTTTAACTCCTAGAAGTGGCTACACTTCTCACTCAATAGGTCGACCTTTAATTAGTACTCCCGTATTTATAGTACTTTATATTGAGTCTATTAAAAACCATATGTCCACACTAACTTTAACTTACGGGTACTAAGCACTTTACTTTGAGATGATAAATTTTAGTGCTTCCAACCATTATATGACGTAATATGTCTCATTGAACTCAAGACTTGAAGTGGCAACTAGTGTTGAGTTGAGCTTACATCACTAATGATTTTAGTTTATAGACTTTATAGTCCCATGCCCTTTGATGTCTTAAAAACTAGACCCATAGTGAGACCTTTTGTTAAGGGATTGACCAGATTTTGACTTGATCGTACAAATTCAATTGTGATTACTCCATCAGTGATGAGTTGTCTCACATAACTATGTCTAACCCCAATGTGTATAGACTTGTCATTATATACATGACTATATGCCATTGACAAAGTAGCTTGACTATCACAGTGAATAGATATTGGTGACATTGGTTTTGACCACAAATGAATGTTATAGAGCAAGTCTCTTAACTATTCTATTTCTTTACTTGCTGAGGCTAATGCAATAAATTCAGCAGCCATAGTAGAATCAGTTATACATGTTTGTTTCTTGGAACCCCAAGAAATAACACCACCACCGAGCATAAAGATCCATCCACTTGTAGAGGCATGATCTACTCTATCTATAATCCAACTTGCATCAGAATATCCTTCCAAAACTGAAGGATAACCTGCATAACAAAATACCAAAGTTCATTATTTTCTTTAAGTATTTTAATACTCTATGAACTGCATTCCAATGCAATTTACCCGGATTACTTGTATATCTATTTAGCTTTCCAACATCAAAAGCAATGTCTGGTCTTGTACTTGTCATAGCATACATTAAGCACCCAATAACTCTTGCATATTCAAGTTGTGATACTGGTTTTTTTGTATTAGGTACTAATTTTACACTTAGATCAAAAGGTGTAGATACCCGTATACATTCGGATTTACCGAACTTTTTGAGTATATTTTCTACATAATGAGATTGGGTTAAAGTTATATTATTACCATCTCTTATTATTCTTATTTCAAGAATAACATCAGCCACACCCATATCTTTCATGTCAAAATTATTTGACAAGAATTGCTTAGTGTTTTCTACTTGTTCCAAGTCAGTACCAAATATTAGCATGTCATCTACGTATAAACATATGATGACATTTTTACCATTTATAAATTTACTATAAACACATTTGTCTGATTCATTTATTTTAAAACCATTTAATAACACAACCTCATCAAATTTTTGGTGTCACTGTTTTGGTGCTTGTTTTAAATCATATAATGATCTAACAAGTTTACACACCTTCTTTTCTTGTCCAGGAACTATAAAACCTTCAGGTTGTTCCATATAGACTTCTTCATCTAAAATACCATTTAAGAATGTTGTTTTGGCATCCATTTGATTAATTACTAGACTATGAATTGATGCAAGTGCAATTAATAATCTAATAGTAGCAATTCTTGCCACAGGGGCATATGTATCAAAATAAACGATACCTTCCTTTTGTTTAAAGCCCTTTGCTACTAACCTTGATTTAAACTTATCTATGGTTCCATCTACTTTTATTTTCCTATTGAGAATTCATTTACAACCTATTGGCTTGGAACCAAGTGGGAGATCTACTAATTTCCAAGCTTTGTTACCCATAATAGAGTTCATTTCATATTGTATTGCTTCTTTCCAAAAATTAGAGTCTTGTGATTTTACTGCTTCTGTATATGTTAGAGGATCACCTTCTAAATTGAAGCAATAAGGTAAATGTGTATTTACATCTTCTCTTGTTCCTTCTACTAAGAAAATAAAGAAGTAAGGACCATAAGTCCTTTCTTTTCTAACTCTTTTGTTTTTTCTTTGTTCAATGACTTCTTCTTTGTCATTCATTACATTGTCAAGTTCTGGAATATTGTCATTTTCTGGAGTTTCTCATTTTTACTCTGTTAATACTCTCATTTTATGTTCTGGAATATTATCATTTTTTGAAGAAGTCATATACTCTGGATTGGAATATTCAGTTAATACTCTGTTTTTACGTTCTGGTATACCATTTTTTTGTGGTGTATATGGTGCAGTAACTTGGTGTATTATACCAGTAGACTCAAAATACTTAGGATCATAATATTCACCTCCTCTATCACTTCTTAAACATTTAATAGATGATTCACATTGCAATTCTACTTCAGTTTTATAAATTTCAAATTTATCCATAACTTGATCTTTTGAATGCAGTAAGTAAACATAACAAAATCTTGAATAATCATCAACAAAAATAGCATAATATTTCTTCCCACCTAAAGTTGGAGTATTATGTAAATCACATAATTCACTATGAATTAAGTCAAGTAACTTAGAACATCTATCAACTTTTGGAAAATGAATTCTAGTAATTTTTTTAACCATACAAGGTTTGCATTTATCATGATTATTATCAATTTCAGGAATTAATTCTAATTTAACCATATCATGCAATCTTCTATAATTAACATGTCCTAAACGACTATGACATAAACAAGAAGTAGACTCAACGATATAAGTAAAAATAGCTTTGTTAATATTCTTAATAATGTTGAGCTTAAACATGACCTCATACATATAGTCTTTTTTCTACAAATGGACCACCCTTAGAGAGTACAAAGTTATCAGCCTCAAAAATTAGTTTGAAACCATACTTATTGAGCAATCCACCATATACAAGATTTTTCCTAACTTCAGGAACATAACAAACATCTTTAAGTTCAAGCACTTTTCCAGAGGTAAATTCAAGATGAACAGTCCATTTGCCCTTTACTTCAACAGTAGCCGAGTTTCCCATGAACATAACACTTCCATCATTGACAGGTTCAATGATTTTGGAAAGGCTCTTGTCCTTGCAAACATGTTTGGTTGCACCAGAATCTATCCACCATGCTCCATCATTTTGTACTAAATTCACTTCAGAAATCATAACCTCAAAGTTGTTGTTAGGGGATGGAGCATTTTGATTCTTTTTCAGATGACGAAATTCAGCCTTAATGTGGCCAAGTTTTCCACAATGGAAGCAAGGACCCTTCCTTTTCTTTTTCTTGAAATTCTGGCCATTTGGTTTCATAAATTGTTGTTGCTTGTCTGTCTTCTTAAAGTTGTTTGGTGGTTTGCTTGATTCTCCACCTTCAACCACATGAATTTTGGAAACTTTATAATTCTTTTCAGAATTCTCAAAGGACTTAGAAGTCTCTTATTGATTGCAAAAATCTTCCTCAACACGAAGATGGTTTCCAAGATCCTCAAGAGTCATCTCCTCTTTCTTATGTTTAAGAGTTTTCTTAACATCTTTCCATGATGGAGGGAGTTTGTCAATTATAGAGGACACAACAATGGTACCATCCATCTTCAATTTATATTGTTCATAACTTGATAAAATTTGATTAATTTCATGCCACTGATCCATAACAAAACAACCATCAACCATTTTGTAGTTATTAAAACGGCTAACCAGCAATTTTCTGCTACTTGCATCTTCGGACATGTATCTTGCCTCCAATTTGTCCCAGAGTTCCTTTGCAGTAGGCACGTTTTGATAAGCATCAAACAAGGCATCATACATCCCGTTCAAAATATGGCCTCTACAAATATAGTCATCATTTTCCTACTTCTGCCTTGCATGAGTTTCAGCAACAGTTTCATCATCGGTTTCTATAGGCTTCTGTTGAGTGAGCACATAGACAACTTTCAAAGTTGCAAGTAGGAAATGGATCTTCTTTTGCCAGCGGGTGAATTTTCCTCCTTCAAAACGTTCCAGTTTCACAATGTTGGTAGACATCTCTTTGATTGATGCCATTAATGCAGTAACAAATAATAAGTCTTAAGATTGTTAGAAAATTTGGTAGGAAATAAGTAACGGACTGCAATAATGAATTCAAGGCGTGTTGTAATGCCACTTTCTTTAAGACTTATTTCGCCCTCACCACACGATATACAATAGAGATTTGCGATTAGTCTTTATGATACAATGAAACCCAATGTTTAATTATGTTTTGTATTCACATAATTAAACCACAAGGCACACATGGATGTGGTAAAATTATCTAACTTACAAAATCTTTTTCTGCTGTAAAATATAGTATAAGTCATTTGGAGAAGAGAAGAAGAAGATGATATTAATTTCAGAATTTTACTGTCTTTTATAGACATATTTGTGTATATTCTGGATAGACAGAATTATATGAATTTGGACACAACTTTTAAAATTAACTGTCATAATTTTAATAGCCACAACTTTTCAATTTTTAAAATCAAATTCAAAATTAAATAATGATAGTTATTTGATAGTTATTTTGAAAATAACTCCAACATACTAATCCCCTTGAACTCCAATATCCAATATTCAAATTATATATCAATTTTTTTATATATCACAAGCGCAACATTAATGTTCAATCTAAATGATGTTTCAAATATTTCATTAAAAATCATTCAAATCATTTTTCTGAAACCGAGCAGATAATCAATCCATATTGACCATATTTTTGGCATGTAACCATGCGAGATGATGGAGGTTCGGGTTCAACAATGCTTGGACATAACATTGGGGTAAAATCAGAATCTATGTATGAAGATTTGTTGAAAATTAATAGATGACATGTGGGTCTAGTGGTCTCTACCTTGCCAAAAAGAAGAATGGACTATTATAAATAGTCAAACACTTCTAGGAATGGCTTTGCAATTTCGAATCATTTACATAATCATAGAGGATGAGAATGGGAGACGAAGCAAACACAAGTGTAAGCACTATAGTTCATCCTTCCTCTGTTCCTCATATCAATTTAATAAATTATGTGGTTAAAGGATTTAATATTATAATTTTAGGCATTTTTCGAAATCCAAGGACGCATGCTCAAAACAAACGGAAAATTGAAGCATGTACTGATTTAAGCTCATACGCTGATTCAGGATTGAAAAAGAAAATCTTATTGTTTGGATTATATATTGATATTATAATAGGTTCACAATCAGTTGCGAAGTAAAGAAGGGGGCTTACTTAACATTGGAAGAGCTCAAGCAATTATCATATGATAAAAATACGTACAAATCCATTGGTAGAACGTGAGTGAGTCCGTGTAATTTTCATTTTGATCATTGTATTTGTGTAATATAAATCTGCATATATGTCACTGTAAGTGATATAAGTTTCTGAAATAATATGAGATGATTTGAGCAAGTTTGTTTTGGAGCCCAAATCAGATTTGATGGAGGAACTAGAGTAAAAGCTTAAAGATGTTGAAACTGCTATTGCCTATTTTCAGGTTTGGTTGCACCCTTTAATTTCTTTTTCTTTTCTAGTATTTTGTCCGAGTTTAGTTCGTAGATTAACAGATTTTGTAGTGTCAGGAGAAATTCAGCTTGGAGATTTTATGTGGGGATGATAAAGGTTTATTGTTAGTAGTAGTTTAAGTATATTGCTATAACTTGTTTTTAATCTCGAGGAGGCATATTGTTATCAAAAGGTATTTGGATATAGTTTTGGTAAACAATGAGAATCATGAATACGTCTATACATGCGACACCCTATTATTATTAAATCAAATTACTTCTTAAAGTAACTTCTTCCACTTGTTTTGCCTTGATTAAATATAACTTATTGCTCAATGGTTGTCGAGTGGATTTGCTTCAGAATAACCAATTTATTTAGTAACAGTTGAGCATGAGGGGGAGTAGAGAGTATTGTAAAACTAGAAATGGGAATAATTCTTATACTATGAAATACTGGTAATAAATGTTATACTATAAAATACAAGGGTTGATGACTGCAAAAGGTGTGACAATGAATCGATGATAAATTTTGGTAGATTTTTGGCTTGAACATGCATTATATACATTTGGTTGTATGTATGTATATGAGGCATGAAGTAAGATTAATTTGTGCTGAGTTAGGATGTTGCTCATTTGTATTAAAGAATTTGTTCTTCTTAGATCTCATTACTCGCCGCATTTTCTCAACCTAATATGTGATAGTAAAATTCTTATTCGTGATTACTAACTTTTGTGAAGAGCTGATATGTGTAGTTGCCATTGGACAGACCTTGAAGGAATACTTAGAAAAGCAGATGGTTGAGATTGAGAACAACCTAAGAGAGCTTTTGCAGCAAGATCCTAGTATTGCTCGTAAGATAATGTCCATGTCTGTATGAGTTTCTAAGCGTCAAATCTTGTTTTACTGATTTTCTTATTTAAAGAAATGAAGACATCATTCGTTGTTCTGTTTCCTTGTTTTGCAGTTAAGTCATTACCCAATGTAAGTAAGTAGTTATTGGGATTGCAGTTGTCTTCTCGCGGCTGGACTTCAAACATCTTCCTAAGTACAGGTCACAAAATTTATACTTAGTCTGATCTTGAATTTGAGCAAGTATGTTGTTGTTCTTGTCAACATCATTTCTTTGTTGTAGTTATGGAGATAATGGAAAGAGCTATGTTTGTCACTATCTACGATGTAAAATATTCGTCTAGGCAGGCCTCGCTTGGCCTGGACACTGCTAGACTATAGGTTTGGCTGCTCTTTATATCTGAATATGCTCGATTCTAAGTCTGGTTTCACTTTAGATTAAATATGTAGATGGATGTCTGCCCCTAAATTGACGGAAAATTTACTTTTGTAACCTTTTCAAATTAGTCTTTTCTATTAATTTTTAGATGAGAAAGATATATGTGTATGTGTGTGTATATATATATATATATATAGGTAATAGGGGTGGAAAATACCATTAGATTCAATGTGTTCTCTTTCTCGAGGAAGTGCATAGTACATTTGAGGAACTTATTAGTTATTAAAGCAACATCGACTTATTTATATCATAATACAATACAATCAACAAAAGGGTGAAATCACAAATTTAAATTATGACTTATAATACTTGATCTCAATGTGATGTTTTTATTTGTCCATCATGCTTGTCTTGAGTTGAAGAACATGCCTGCGATATTCACCCAATGCCCATATTGGGAAGATATTTCTATAGTTCGAATAGTGTAGAGCACAATTCTTCATGAATACTCCTGTTACCTCCTGCTCATAAGATAATAATTATTATTTTCATGTTTCAACAATTTGTTTTTGGAAATTTAAATCTCCAAATTTATACTATTGTAATACTATAAGATCAAATACCTGTTGAGGAAAGTCGCCATCTTCCATTTGTGAATTTATTAGAAGTTTCATTCCACGAAGAACCGGCACTGGATCTATTTCAACCTAATTAGCAGGAAATATGAAGCATTAATGTTATTTCATATTCTCATATGGTCCTTGATTAACTAACATTTTATTTACTAACCTGTCCAGCAGCAATTAGGGATAAAAGTGCCCATGAAGTTTGGACTAATGTTGACCTATTACCTTCAAGATTGGTGTATACCTATCAACAAGAATTGAGAATATGAGTAATATTCACTACCATTGGTTAATTGTTTTTTGCAAGGTCCTACCAAAATTATGAATACATTGCCATTAATAATTAATAGAAATCCATAATAAAGGTTTTTCAAATTTATTAATTTTCCTCGAAATTATCTTCTTTTCTTAATATTAGTGCAAAATCTTTTAGTCTTTTGAAAATAACCGTTCTTTGTCTCAATTTTCAACTCTGGTCTTAAATCTTTTATGTTTATAATGAAATGATTCATTTGTTTCACATACCACTGCACATTGTTATAACGCCTATAAGAATCCATGTAATTTTAAATCTCCACATCTATTTATAATTTTTATGTCTATATTTTATTGTAAACTAATCTTACTTAATGATATTTTATACTAAAAGTAACTCAATTTATGATATGGACATGCTTATCCAATTTCACCAATGTACTTTTTGGTTTTGCATGTTTGTTTAATTTATAACTTTTCCATGTTGTATTCAACCTTTTTCCCAGAAAGTTTCTAATATCTGTTAGTCCTGAATGTACGGTAGAAATGACCTTTAATCCATGTCCATCACATTAACTAATATTTCTTCCACTAACAAAAAACAAAAAGGAAAAATCTCTTACCTTGTTTGAGCTTGACAAATAACTCTCACCCCAACCACCATCAGGTAATTGCTTTGATAGTAAAAATTGGCAGGCCTTACGTAGTGCCGAAGAATTACGGTAATTGTTTCCACAAGCCACCAAGCCCTCCACTGCTAACCATGTCCCATAGGTATAACATATTCCCCAACAACCATACCTACATAGAACATAAAAAGTTAATCATTATTGCTAGTACATTTGTTTGATTATGGAATTTTACATACCATGAGCCATCAGGATCTTGAGTTTTTTCTATGTATTGTTTTGCTCTTGAGATGCAACTTTCTATTTCTTGTGGTCTATGTTGTGGATGCAGCTTCCTGAAAAGTGCTAGGCCTTGGATTGCTGATGAAGTGCATTCTACATAACTAATTGAAACAACAGACAACAATAGTGATGATAACAAATTGTAGAACTATGGGAGATCATTGGTAAGAAAAAAAAATTAACTTACTCTCGCTCAATCAGAAGATCTTCAAATAATTCCGTAGGATTGAACTTCTGAAAATGTAAATGTAATGTTTCTTTTATTACAATTACATTCAACACAAATTTATTTGAACCATTAGATTGCAAGTATCTTAGTGTTATTGACATGCGTTTACCTCCACCCAACGTTGTGCTCGTTGAGGTTCCCATGCTGGAAATCCGCCATTGGCGCTCTATGTCAATATTTCAGAATAACAAGGGTATAAAGTTTGATTTATTTAGATAGATAACAATGACTAATAAACCAAGATCATGGTAATAGGACTCGTTTCACTTAAATGACTTAGTCGGATAAGAATATATATGGTCTGTAAGTACCTGATAAGACAAGATGACATTTACAGCATCATACAGGTGTCCTATTTCAATTTCTGCTCCTACAACTTCTGAGGGCATTTGGGAGAGTAATAGTGCAGCCTATAATGAGGAAAACTTATATTATAGAGAATATTACAATATAAAATATGATTAGAGTAGTAAAATTACTTTTAGTCCTTCAGCCGTGCAGTCTGAGACTGGCCAACTATGATCTGGCACTGAAAATGTCCAAGAACCTTTAGATATGTGGCGATACATCTTACTAAAATCTCCAGAAGGGTTATCCCTAACCTAGAGATAAAACTGTCAGACTTGTACACACCAATACTAGTGATATTTGTGAGCTGATATTCTCAGTGTGATCAAATTGTTGTACCTGCGAGGCTTTCATAAAGTCGTGAGCTTTCCTCAAGGTTGGCCCATACTCTTTAGAAAGATTACCTGACAAAATTGCTTGAATTGAAAAGGCTGCATCCCACGATTGAGACCCCAGACCCTATGTCGAAAAGAATTAGCCTCCAGAGAGATATGATTGAAAAAAGGCATAAAAACATAAGAAAACCTGCAGTTTCATGCCATCTTCGGCTACCCAAAAGTAATCTGGTATACGAGCAAGGTGGCGTTTATATGATTCTGAATGAGGATCTTCCACCCAACAAACAATGAGGCACAACACCTAAAAAAAAGAAGATAGAATAGCTAACTAGTGATCTATGCACTATATTGTTTATTAAACAACTCTTTTAACATTTATACTTGCTATAGTAATAGAATGTTAGATTCGAACTTGAAGACTACCTTTTCTACACATCCGATGCATAGATATCTACTGTTCTCGTTCTCATAATGAACATGTTCAAGCGTGACTTTTAAAGCCTTATCTCTCAATTTTGAAAATGGCCATCGTTTTAGAATTGGCTCAGTGAAATGATAAAGGAATCCCCACAGTACATCTTGTATGAAAGGATGAGGATAGTAAAGATCTTCCTGAAAGTTTAACAAAATACACTGTAAACTTTTTAAAAATTTCAAAGTACAAGTTCTTTTTGTTTTTATTTTTTTACTAACTTTCAGACGTGGTTTGCATTGCACCTAAAACTTGTTATGTAAAGTAAGAAATTACGAATAACCAAAAATCAATCAATTACCTTTGCAAATGTGTTTCTTGTTTTGTCCCAATTTATTTCATGATAGGGCTCAATATATATCTCTTGTCTTAAAGATTGAACCAGTACAGTTATAGGTCCAACAAACCTCTTTCCATACAAGTACGACATTAGCATATATAGCAAGCGACTATAACACATCATCTTTCCTGCATTCTTAGAAAGAAAATTATACATGTACTTCCTAAACTAAAAGCTTTTCACTTGTACATGTCCTTGTAAATTTTTTCAAGTGTTGAGAATAATACAATGAAGAATTAACCTGGATGAATTGGGGAGAAGTTGGGAAGTAACCAAATCTCTGGAGGCATCGGATTGCAGCCATCCCACTCATATACTCCCAATACCTAAGACAAATGAGAAAAACCACACTTCACATGACATCATATTACATGTATTGAATTTATAAAAGCCATTCAGCAACCTAACAAATAAAACATCTTGAGCTATTATATATAGAGAGTTAATGGCAATTTGCCCCCTTCAGCCTGAAAGTGTAACTCATTTACCGAAACTAGGGGGAGGCACATATAAAAATGTCAGGGAGGCGGTGTAAAACTTTTATAAAATTATAGGGGGTAAAGTGCTATTTTTCCCCAGGATGTAAGTATAAAATTATAGGGGGTAAAATTATAGGCACATATATATATGCTCTTGTTCTCACTGTGAGCCAAAATTTTCCCCAGGATGGTATGCCTACAGCACCACCATGATCGAGTATCCATTTCCGGCCTCTTTCCACTGCCCTGTCTTCGCCATCTTCAGGGCCTTCTCCCAACAGTCTCAGTGTAATGTAGTTGAGAATAGAACCAAACATGGTGCTATGTCCCTCTATATGTATCCCCCAACCTCCATCTTCATTCTTCATCGCAAATTAAATTAAGCACGAAAATTTAATTAGTAGACGATCGACATAATGTCATAATGTAACTTAAGTGAAGTGCTAGAATTAATAAATCAAGATCAAGATGAAGGATTTAATATAAAATTAAACCTGATGATTGTATATGTATCTGATAATCTCCTTCTGATGTTGTTGTGATAGAATGTCATTTATTGCTCTAGTGACATACAAGGCTATCACCTGCACTTTGCATCAGTTTGCGGAATCAATCGATTTATAATAAAATATTTGACAGTTTTCCCCAATTGTCAAGAATGAATTATATCAATATCATTGAATTAGATAACTTATTTGATTACAATTAAATTACAAATAAAATCAATTATCAAACACTTGAATTACCAAAAGAGGAGTAAAAAACAATGGGCCGGCAAATTCAGCTGGCCAGTGGCCATCATGTGCTTGAATGGTTGAGTAATAACTTATGGCCCGTTGTAAAGTAGTTGTGATTGCTTCCTCTGTTATTTCATTTGTTTCATTGATCTTGATTGATTTTCGAACCCTAGCACATGGATAATTCTCCTTTCTCAACTGCAAAATTCCATATTTCTTTGGGTAATTAATGTGTAAAACTATGGGAGACTTTCATAATATTTATGTCAATCATATCTTCTTTGGGCCATAATCAGTAGGTACTGACTCTGGAAATGGAACGTTTGGCCCGAAATAATAACAACAACAACAACAACAACAACAACGTGATCAGGCTGACTCGACATCAGGTGCTAGTTGTGGATGGATTAGATTCATCTTGACGTGGATCCGACTTCATTATACTGCACCAAATTCTAATTGGATTCGGACATTTTTCAGATTGAATTTTTTGAGTCCAATAGATTTTGATCGTGTTCGATCGGATTTCAAATCGGATAAAATCCCCACTTCGAAATTGTCACAAATATTTCTTAAAACAATAAATTTGTTTAACGTTACATTTTCATTCAACTTAGTTTAAACTTTCTTCTTGGTTTCAACATAGAAAATATCTATTTTGAACACAAATAATTACTTAATCCAAATGATTTAACAAATGACCTTGGCAAACAATGGTATTAATAAATTCAATGCGACACCTGGTGTTAATATTCAATGCCATCTCTTTGACAAGTTTTATTAAAATCCAAAGTAAATATGAAATTCCAAAAAAGCTTACCGTTGAATCAATTCGAAGTCATAAAACTAGTTCAAATTATTTCTCAACAGTGCAAATAAGTGAAAATAATAGTTTCATTTTCCTTGAAACCGACCAATCATAATCCTTTTCCTATATTATATTCAATGTCAAAAATGAAGAAGAAGAAGATGCAACCTAGAAAAGAGAGTTGTCTCGACTGTCGGAAAAGGGCTTGTGGCGGCCCAAATGGCAGCGACCACTGTGGTTGATTTGGGTTGGGTCGATCGATTGGGTCGGTATAGCATTTTCGTTGAACACCCTACTTATTATATGCATAAATGAGAATTTTAACTCCATGTGATATTGCATAATGGGCATAGTACCCCCTTGTAAAAATAAAAAAATCAATAAGGAGGTAGTGTGCTTCTTTTGTAAAAATAATTTATTACAGGGAGTTAAACTACCTATTTATAATAACACATAGAGTTAATTTGATATTCACTCTTTTATTAAACCATTGTTTGATCATTTTAAATACTCCCTCCATTCCAAAATAATAGTCACTTTAGAGATTTTTTCATGTTCCAAATTAATTGTCGTTTTAGGATTCCAATATATCATTAATAACATATCTTCCAATTTTATATTTATTTACTCCTTATTTTTCTCTCTCTCTCTTCTACTCTAATCAATTGTTCTCTCTTTTCTAACCAAATAAATAAAGGTACTTTAGGTATGATTTTAATTTTTTCTTAAATTCAAGACTAATTATTATTTCATTAATATATATACAAATCTGTAAAGCGAAAATTATTTAATAACGAAGTTAGTAATTAAATTTGTCCGAAATTTTTGGTAAGCCTTATAAGATAGAGTGTTAATTACGGTATCATTGTCGTACCTGCATGCGCATTAAGAGATCAGAACTTTGTCTGAATTGGAACCTGTTTCTCTTGAACTTCTCGCGCATTCTTTCCACGTCAGCTCGTTCTTCTGGAGTTCCCGCCTCAGCGTCAAACTCCCAGTGCTGCCGGCCCACGTGCTCATTGATGGTCGTCAGCCACTTGTCACCGCCTTCAGCAATCTTCAACTTCCACATTTAATTAATTTCTGCATATTCAATATACAGTAATAAATCTTACCACAAAGATTAAAATCACTAAATAGGTCTATGAGGAAATGGCACTTTTCATATCAAATTTTCATCTATTTTATATATATAATATCATATTTTCTAAAAAAAATACATATTTAATAACATGATCTCACCATGCTCAACATAGTTTCTTTTTCCATTAATTTTTGGACAAAAACATCCGTTAAGTCATCAAAATGACACGTTTATGTGCTCTATATCATACCTGAAGATTATTGTTGCATGATTTTTTGAAAATTATGAGAAATGATTTAATTTTGATTGATTTCCCGAAACTTTGTTAATTTTCTGCGGAATTTTTATTTCATTTCATGAACTCAAACTTGTATTGTTAGAAATATATCGTCAAGAATTTTCCAATCATATAAAGAACACGAATTTTGACCTTGTAACGAAGGAGTTATGGCAATTTTTGTCCTAAAATTGACGGAGAGAGGAATTGAGCTTGGGGGGTTGGGTTGGGTTGGGGGGGGGGGGGGGGTGAACATGGTTATTAAATATATTTTTTCAGAAGTATGCTACCAAAAGTATAGATTAAGTGAAAGTTTGGTACCAAAGTGCAATTCTCTTGTAAACCTCTTATAATATTTTTCGCTCAGTTCTAAACATTGCTTTAAGTTAATGAAAATATTAAAAAAAAAGGTTAAATTATTACACTTGTCTTGTCATCTATTAATAATACTTCGAAAGAAGATCTTTCATCTACATATACACATGAAAATATTAAAAAAAAAAAAGGTTAAATTATTACACTTGTCTTGTCATCTATGAATAATACTTCCAAAGAAGATCTTTCATCTACATATACACATAATGTTTTATTAAGATAAGTAACTTTAATAAGTTTTACCTATCATTTTAAGAAAACATTAGTTAATATATTCATTCATGAAATAAGTTAATGTTTGATAATGTTGGTATATTTGTTTTCCAAAGTATTCTAGAAATTTTTCGATCATTAATTTTTTGTATGCTGAAGTTCAGTGAATTAAGAAGAAATTTTGACATGTTAGCTAAATTAACTTAAATCATAACGTTAATAAACTTATTTTAGAATATTTGTGTGAATTTTAAAAACGGAGATTGTAACTATTAGATTAAGAAAATATCTGATATCTGATTAAATCCAGATAAAACTTAATGACCTTGAAAATTTTGAATCCAAGCAAGACTGAAATCCGATTCAAATCTGCTCCAACATGAATGGAGTTGGATTTGGCTCAGGCTTGAACCGAACTGAATCCAACCTGCCGACAGTTCTATGTTGCAGCCAAATCTAATCTAAACTACCGTAATATTACTAAGAAATATTGACTGATGATTTGAGAACAAAATATTATGAGGACAGAGAAAAGAAAAAATACCTCCAATAAGGTACCAGCAGGAATGAATTAATCAGTATACTGGTTTAACTGCAAAAGAACCTATATATTTCCTCCAACTAGCAAGAAATTAAGTTTAATAGAAATGTTTAGTATGTGTATAACCACGCCAAAGCGACCTTTTTATAGATAGATACAGCACATACAATAAGGGCCTGTTTGTTTGGTGTTTCTCAGATTTTTTTTGTGTTTGGGAAATGCCAAACAAACATGTTTTTTATTTTTCGAAATAAATTTTTCATTCATTAATTTTCTAAAACTATTCTCCCAAAAGCCAAACAAACAACAATTTTCTTATCTCTAAACAAAACTATACAAACTCTACTTTGATTTGACATAAAGTAACCTATCTCTTACACAATTTATCTCACATAACAAACATGATTTGACATAAAGTCCTACACATCTTACACATACAACCCAACTCTTCCAAAAAAACCTACACCTACTTTATTTCTCAAACCACTCTCTCAAAACTCAAACAAACAACATTACGCAAATCGAGATTATTTAACAAACCTCCACTACTCTCCCAAACTACTTTTTCAAACGCCAAACAAGCAGGCCCTAAGCAACTTGATGCTGGCGTGACCTGATTATATGTGCAGGTTGTTGGACTAATGCTAATTTAGCCCATGTGATATGTATAATGTTCAGTTTACCTATTTGTGATTTGAAAAAGAGTATTCTACCCTTATAATTTTATAAAGTTTCAAATTGCCTCCTTAATATTTTTAAACTTATAAAAAATACGAATTGACAAAACTATCCTTAAGTTATGCGGCACTTTACCCCATGTCCATGTATTATGATAAATGTGGTACTTTACCCTCTTCTTGTGTTACAAAAATATTTTTCATGCTCACTCTCAATTTCAGCGATTGAGTTACACTTTCTTATTGAAGGAGGTAAATTGCTCCTTAAAAATTTTCACAGATTTCAAATAACAGAGGGATAGATTGAACATTATGCATATTACATAGAATAAATTTACATTAGCTCGTAAGTTGTTAGTTTTGGACTGATATTTTGTTCCAATAATGTATTGGATCCAACACCAGTGTCTTCAAGTTTCTTTCTTCACAAAACATACATTAAATAAATGAGAAAATTGCACTTTCCCCTTGAACTTCAACTCTTTGCCCTGTTCACCCTGAACTTACATTAATATCGCACTTCCCCCCTGAACTCTTTCCCGACCACTTTTTTGGTGAAAGAGTTCAGGGAGAAAGTGCAACATAAAAGTTCAGGGTAGAAAATGCAACATGGGTGTAATTTCAAGGAGGGAAGTGCAACTCGCCTACATGTTTAGAGGAGAAAATGCAATTTTCTGATTGGAAGTATTATTTTGCTTCTTTAATTAATAAGTTTACATCTTTATTCTTCAAATGATAATTATCAACTATAAATCCACAATTTTAGATTGTCAAACTATTTTTTATAAATTTTTAACAACTTAAAACCTCATTTAATTAATGTACTCCCCAATATGAGATAGGTTGCAGCTATAGTCAGAATTCTGGGACAATCTAGTTTAAACGCAAAAACTTTTAAGATGAACCTGGACATGAAAGTATAATGTATGCTCAATTTTGAACCCATCTCCCACTGTGTAATGTCTTAATAGTATATTTGTTAATTTTGTACTAAAGGTTTTTTTTTTTTTGGTATTATATATCTTATTATAATTATACATAATTTTTAAAATTTCTATATTTTTTGCACTTTGAATTATAATTCGTTGCAAAACTGAGTTAGCCTCCTAAATATACATTATCGTTGCACTTTCCGCCTTAAACTTACGCCCTTGTTGCATTTTTCAACCTGAAATTTTATGTCGCACTTTCTCCACTGAACTTTTTGAACTGGAAAGTGATCGGAAAAGATTTCAAGGGGAAAAGTACAACATTAATGTAAGTTGAGGAAAATGCATTCTATAAATGCATTCTTCTAATAATGTGTGTCATATTTATTAACTACAAGTAAAAAGGTAAATTTAAAATAATTTCAAAATAAAATATATTCAGATTCATATTATTCAAAAGAATACATTGGACGCTGTATAACATTTAATTAATTAAGTTCATTCACTGCACATGAATATTTTGATTCCACCAACTATTTAGCTAGTGTTACTCTCAACTTTTGACAATTAACTTTAGTTAATAGAGAAATGATTGGGAAACGTGGCTTTTTTTATTATTAATCAAGGCGAATGAGGCAATTAAACTTTTTATTTAGATTTCATGCCGACAATCTTTTCCAAGGTCCAATTAAAGCGACTGTCAGATTGGATGTTAGTGAATCATTTAGCCCCACGATCTTAGGCCTCAATTTGACAAGTGCAATTCTTAACTACAAATCAACATCAGAAATTCCAAAAAAATAGAATAAAAGAAATCCTAATTCTATAAATAAGGTAACTCAATTATAGAGTTCTATTGTTCAATTATTTTATTAGTTCACCAAATTTAAAATTTAAAAAATAAACTATAAGTGCATACCGACGCAGTAGCCATCTGTAACCCTGCCTCGTCGTTGTCTAATCATCTCGTCCTCAACTGAAAACTTAAAATGATAAACATTGGGCGGGTAATTATTCCCATCATTGGATTTTATCGAACATAAATCATTGAGAATTTGAGATCCTCAACTGAAAACTTAAAACGATAAACAATGGTCGGATAATTATTCCCATCATCGGGTTATATCGAACATAAAACATTGACCTAGAAACTGTAATTAATTATATCGAACATAAAAACATTGACATAGGAACTGTAATTAATAAACTTTCCGACAAGGTGCACCTCGATTATTGTTACAAATATGGCATGTGGTTGCACCGTATAGGTTGAATTCTGCTTGCTCTAGATTTTTTTGAAGCACCAAGTTCTTTGCCATAAAAGTTTTGATCCTATCCACTCATTATTTTCATTTTGTTTCCAGTAATGAGTCTTGTACTTCTTTCAACGGATTACCAGATTTTTGTCACACCAAGTAATTAAGCATGGGCATTTTCTTTCTACTTCAGGTAGCATCTTGTTTGTAATTATCAAATGAACACTCAAATTACAAAAGACACCATCATCTTTGAGAAATTACCATAACCCTCCTGTATTTAGCAAACTAATAAAAACCCGAAGGAACGGACAAATGTCGTATTTGCACTATAATTATTGAAGTCTATACTATTGTTTAATAAGTAGCATTTAGCATAAACTCAATGTATTAATATATAAAATTCGTTATTAAGTTGAATAACAACTCTATACACATTATGCGACGGATTAGTAACCAAATACCAACATAATTTCAATTAAAAAATCTACCTTCAATAATAGCGACAAATTACCGACGGAATGTCGAAAAAAATATTTTTTGTAGGAATTCGGTTGTTAAGATGTAGAGAAAAGTTATCCATAGTGACGAAATCATTCCAATGAAAAATTATCCGTCGCTATTTAGATTTTAGTAACTGAACAGTGACGGAACCATCAACAAAAATATGTTCCGCCAATAATAACGACAAATTACCAACAAAAAATTGGGAAAACATATTTTTCGTAGGAATTCCGTGGCCTTTATGATGGCATTTTCCGTTCTTATGATTGCGAAGGGTTTCAAACCTACTTTTTGCAATTTTTACCATTTCTTTCGATTTTCCATTTTGTCCTAGTCCAACAAAGGTTTCTATTACTTTAGCCAGAGACCTGGCTTTGCGGTCCTGGAGAATGCTATTTCAAGCAATAGTTCTGAGTGGAAAGAGAATTATTTCTTCGTTAGTCCTCCAACTCTCCGTGTGCTCGAAAATGGAATTTCTGAGCCCTATGCTTATGAATGGGGTTACAATTCTTCTTGGGAATTCGGTGGTCGAAAGATTAATGGAGCGTCAGCTTCAGATAATCTATTTTCTCCTAGCATGATCGAGGAGATGAGATCTGATAAATATCATTTGACCCACCTGATCGGAGAAGTTTTCCTCCGCAAGGCAGGATTAAGTCCTTGCACCTTTCAGATTCCAGTAGACAATCGTCCTTTGGGTAAGTTTTCAATTTTAGTTATCGTGATTTAGCCTCTTAAATGTTTATTCCTAATATCAGTTCTAAATTGACCTCTACGCTTCAATTGCAGCCACTATGGTTGAGAGATGCCGCTTTTCTATAGTCGGAAAAACTGTTATGTCGACCTCTAAGAAATCCTCGAACAAAATGCCCATAGAACAAAGAGGGTCGAGGAAAAGGAGAAGAGATCAAAACCAGGACCTTGAAGAAATGGAAGAGGATTTCATCGAAAACGCTTATCCCATTAGTAGCTTCAACCGTGTTCCGATCATATTCCCGACGAACCCTCCTCATCTAATATCAATCCTGGTCTAGGTTACCCTCCTATGGCAACCAGGACCCAATTTGGGATCCTAGGTTGTAAAACTTGGGTTGAACGTAACATCACTGGTCCGCCAACAAAACGGAGAAAGCATTTCTTCGATAAGAAAGGCGACTATTTCACTCACATCAGGGGGATGGGTCGTAAGGCTTCTCTTGTTGATATGATCGAAAATCACTTGGAGGGAAAACGAGCTGCAGGTTATTCAGCAGAAGATAGCCTAATTACAGATGATAAAGAGAGTGTTTTAGATAAATCCATGAAGCTGCTTCTGTCAACGGTGTTTACTAGAGACATTCAACGCACTCTTGAAAAGGGAACTCTGGAACAGTTAGCCAGAGCGGCTCGTGCTCACGAAGCGGTAGGACGTTCACCATTTTGCTCTCATTCAAAACTTAAATTATAGTTTTAAAGTTGATATTTTGTTGATTTCTGCAGACTGGAAGTGCGCTGGTGACAGCTTTGTACAATTCCTCCCTTCATGCGGAACAATGGAAGGTCCTTCTGGCCAGAAATGAGGAGCTCGAGAATAAACTTGGCTCTCTTGAAGGTTCTCGAGCACAGAAAGATCGAGCTGGTCCCAGCAATAACCCGAACTAAACCGACAATTCTCATATCGTCAATACTATGATGGATGCTAGTCGATATCAGGCTCAGGTCGATCAACTAACTCGAGAATTGGAAGAGCAACGGTTCTCATTTGCAACCTCACTCAGTGCTTTGGAGTCCAAAAACTGATCTTTTCAGTCATAATTGCAATCCAAGGCCGACGATACTGCAATGGATGAGGTCATGCGAGAAGTTCAGGTCGAAAAAGTTGAGCCTATAGCTCGGGATTTTCTCAATTCTCCAGTACATACTGCGATAGTGTACCAGAAAATTGGGGGGTTGCTGATGAGTTCGTTCTGAAAGGGAATCGATCAGCTGAGCGAATTTGGAATGATCCCGAACAGGCCGCGTGAATATCAAGATGCTATGGATATTAGTAAGGATCGACAATTCCGAGAATACCCTCTTGAAGCCATAGCCCCAATCAATTATAGTGATCATCCATTAGCTCACTTGGTGGAGGAATTTGGGACCCCTTTACCTGTGTCTGATCCCGACCAGGACCCTAAAATTGAGGTCGATGAAGATCAGAACGAGGAGGAACGAGCTTCCTCTGAAGGGAAAGGAGATACCGTCGAGAAAGGAGAAGGAAGATGAGATGATCCTCTCGTAAACTTATTTTAGTTAGCATAACTTTGTTTCTCTGTAATTGATATGTAAAATTTGTATTTACTCTTATGATCTTTGCAAAGATACTTTTGTAGATGCTGTTTTTGCATTATTTGCTTGATTTATGCTTTCTATTTTATTGTCGTATCCCTCTTGGACATAAGTCTTTAAGTTGATCTGCTAATTTCTCGTTTAGTTACGCAATGATTGTTAGACAATAGTCTTTAAACCTGCGCAAATTTTCGAAAAATTAAGTAACTGTTCGCGCTCTTTTATAAGGGCTTTTTTTGTCAATTCCATCACTATATATAGCTGTAAAACCTTCCAGAAATTACAGCGCTTCCCCACTTGTAATACTAAAAAGTTCTTTCTGATAAATCGGAGTTTCAGATCTACATTCCTATTTTTTCCATATTCTTTCGAAGATGAGTGCCAACATGTTTTCTGGTGCTTCTAAGCGATCTTGAAAAGCGTCTTGCAGGAGCAATGTTCCTAAGAAAAAGGCTCGAGTAGAAAGCTCCAGCCAATCAGTTCCCGAGACCGGAGAAGCTGCTCGTAAATCCACACCTTCTTCAGATCGATCTTCGATCTGTTCTGAGGATAATTCTGATCCCGAAACAAGGACTCCCATATCTTCACAATCCCGTCCTATAATTGATTCTTCAAAAAGATCGGATATACCGGTCGAACCTTCCGTTTCTGAACCATTGGTCGAGAAGGACATTCTTGACGCCTATAAGGATGCAGATTCCACAGTCAGTCCTCCCGGTCCTCGCAACCAGGTTGAATCCAAACCCAAGGTTCCTCGCTCGGATACTGCTACAATCAACGCTTCCATCGAACATAACGATTGGCAAATGGGGTCTATTCCTATCGATTATGTTCTTGACTCTGAGGTCGAGAAGATTACTTTAGAAGGAAATCCATAACCAATTTTCGTAGTATAAACCATCCGATACTTTTATCGTTTCTTCTGTAACGCTAGACACTCAAACTCTCCCTGCTCCGTCTCCGAGTAATCAATAGATAATCAGCCCAGAATCCGGACCATCAAACCCGAGGAACACAATCAATCCTTTTGATGATCTTTTCTTGTTGGACGATCGGTCTCTCAGCACCCAGATCGAGGATATTAGGGACTTGGGCATCGAACTATTTGAAGGAGTGTCTCTTGATGCAACTATTACTGAGTCCAATGAGTCCGACGGAGTATCTTAGAACTTATGGGTTGGTTCGATCCTTCTTGCCGAACTAGATAAATTAAAGGATCTTTCTTCTTTAAGCCTAGTTCAGTCTATGTTGGATGAAGATGAAGAAGTGAAGGGAGGTTTTGATGATTTCCAAAAGTCATCAGCTAAGTAATGGAAGCCTAGCAAGCCTCTGAAAATTCAATATGGGAAGACAAGTAAAATCAGAAGGGTTGACTTTTGGTCCAGAAGACTACTGATCTGATGCTGAGTACGGATTCAGACTGGTGGATTTCAGCAGAGTCAAATCAGATAAGTTCGATTTGAATCAGCAGAGTGGATTTGATCAGCAAAGTGGAAGTGATCATGAAGTTATTACAACGATAATAAATGCGCTTGGCGTAATAAATGCTATAGGAGAAGGGTATTAAAGACAAATGATTGAAGAGAAACCTCGAATCAGTAAGGTGCATTAAATGCGACTTGGCAGAAAGTACAACAAACTGTATAGTGAACAGTTGCGGAAGCCGTTCTGAAACAAGGACCAGTACTCGAGGAAGACCTGAAAATCTGTCATTTCTCAATGGGCAGAAATTCAAATCCTCAAGTATAAATAGTTCTGGATTCAAGAGTTAGAGAGACACAACAACTGATAGTAATTCACGATCAAATTTTCCAAGTCTCAAATACTCTAAGGTAGAACACTAAAATATCGAAGTCATCTGTTGACAAGCTGAAGTCGAGAAAAACAAGCTTACATTCAAATCTTAGTGATTTTCTGTAAAAGAGAAAGTTGTGAGAAGTAGTTTTCCATCTAAGAGTGTGAAAATACTTCAGAGTATAGGTTTACTTTGTGATCTCCTATAGCGAACTTGTGGCTTCATCATTTGTTGTAAAAGCGCAAGTAGAGTGTACTATTTACTTTGTGTTCATAGTATAACCCAAAATCTTCGTGATTTGGAAGAGTGGACTAAAAGACATTATTGTCTATATAACCACTATCAAAATTCCTTGTGTTTGATTTCTTGCATTTTTACTTGCATATTTTAAAAGCATACAAACACTTGAGCAAACTAAAAGATTTTAAAAGGAGTTTAAAAATTGGGGATAAAATCTTTTAAGTAAGAAAATAACTTGTTTGAAAAACACTTGATAAATCCGCTACATACAAGTTTCAAACTCTGATTTGAATTGAATAAGATAAGTAAATCAGACTAGTGGTCAATTCGCTGTTTAAGCTAAGTGCGCAATCAGCTAAGTAGTCTCACCAGTTCGATCAACTTACTCTGCTGATAAGAAAAGTTAGAGAAATTTTCAAAGGTTTAGAGGTCTATTAACTCCCCCCCCCCTCCCCCTCTAGACCTCAACTGACCACTTGGGACCAATAAGTGGTATCAGAGCAGGTGGTTCAACTGAATCATCTGACTGATCAACGAGCTTGATCCAAGAGTGTGTTTTTCAAAAGTTTTCGAAAGAGCATATTTTTTTGAAAAATAAAACCTTTTGAAAATGGATTTTATTAGCCATGTACCCCACATTGGCGGAATGACTTTTGAGGACTGGAAAATCCACATGGAAATTTTCCTTGCTGATTACAATGACAATATGTATAGATACATAACCAAAGGTTCAATCAGAATTACCAAAACAATCAAAGTTAATAACCAGGAGGTGGTTGTTGACAAAGAATCTGAAGAGATGACAGCTGAAGAAATAAAGCTGAGCAATCTTGACAAGGTTGGATATTCATAATGACAAGAGCCCTCGATAATGACAGGTTTGACAAAGTCAAACACTGCAAAACATCAAAAGAGATGTGGGATAAAGTTCGTGATATGAGCGAAGGGAATGATGCCATTAAAGAGCACAACTTAAGCATAGCCCTTGAGAAGTTGGAAAACTTCAAAATGAAGTCCGTAGAAATCTTTGACCAGATGGATTCAAGGTTTACAAGGACGTTGAATGACGTGTTAAAATTGGGAAAAACCTTTACTGATAAGGAGATCACAGTTAAAGTTTTAAATGCGCTACCTCCCAAGTTCAACATGAAGATCACAGCCATGGAAGAATCAAGGGATATGGGGAAGATCTCTCTGACTGAGCTGTTTTCTGTACTCAAGGCATACGAGTATAAACTGCCTAGGATGGGAATAGAAGAGACATCAACTTCCAATCCCACTGCTGCCCTAGTTGCTGCAGAAAAATCTAGAAGATCAGCAGGAAAAACAAAGGAAATAGACTCATCTGATGAGACCACACTGCTCAACAAAAATGAGTACACTGCTGGCGACGTTGCGTTGTTGCTGAATGGGTTCAAGAAGTTCTACATAAGAAAAATGAAGAACAAATACAACAATGCTTCTACTTCTAACCCTACCTCTTATTCTCATGAAAGTAAGGATAATTATAAATCCAAACTAATGTGCTACAATTGCAGGAAATTGGGACACTTCATCAAGGACTGCCCATACCCTAAAGCTGAGAAATATACAGAGGAAGAAAAGAAAGTTAGGAAAGAGAGGAGACATCAAAAGAGAAAAGTACTGATGGCTGAAGCTGAAAATATAGCAGCCATCTACTCGTCTTATTCAGATTCGGAGACATCAGAAGATGACTCTGCTAAACAAGAGACACCTGCACTGCTCTGTCTCATGGCCAAAGAATCAGAGGATTCTGACAATGAGGTAACTCTTTCTGAAAATGAAAATGAGCTATTTAGTTCATTTGAACAAATGATGAAAAACAACACAAATGTTGTTGATGCATTTGCAAAGCTTAAGGAAGAGATGACTGTGCTGAAAAAGCAAAATTCTCTACTGAAACTTAACGTTGAAAAACCGCAAGAATCAGCTGAGTATAAAAAGCTTGCGCATGAGAATGAGTCTCTGAAAGCAGAATGTGAAGTTTACAAAGGAAAAATCATGGAACTTGAAAAGATAATATTCACTCATCATAAGTCGTCTGTTGCATCAGTGAACACAACTAGTAAACAGAAACTACCTTTAGTAAAAGAAAGTTTAGAACTGAACCGTACTGAAAAATTCATATCTGCTGATAACATCAATGTTATCTTATATGTTCAGACAACTAAACCCACTTCACTAGAAAAGGAGAAGAAATCTCCAAAGGCTAAAAAGGGTAAAGAGCCTAAAATTGAAAAACAGACTAGTAAAGCTAAACAGCAGAGTAGTCTTAAGAAGTCTGCTGATAAAAGCAAAAACAACCAGACTAGTAACAAGTCTAAGTCGTCTGTTAATGAGCAAGTAAGAACTAAACCTAAGAATCAAAGAAATCATAGAAATGATAATGCTTGGTATGGAAATGAGTCTTATCATGTGCAACCTGCTTATTCATCATATTATGCTGCACCTCATTATCCACCTTAATATGTTGCATATCCTGCTCATCATCCGATGCATGCTTACTCTGCTTATCATGCAACGTACCCTGCTTATGAGCATTACTCTCATCATAATAATTATAATGAACACATGCATACTGAAACTTATGATGATTCAAGAGTAAAAAAATCACCACCAAACTCTACTGAACCTAAGAAGCCTAAGGTTTCCAAATCTTGGGTTGTCAAATGTGATACTAATCCGCCAGGACCCTCTTAATAAAGGGTAACTAAAACAATTTTATTTTGTTTTGTAGGTTAGGATTAGGAGTAGGAGTAAGGCAGAGAAGAAATGGTAATTGGACAGTGGTTGTTCGAGGCACATGTGTGGTGACATACATGAACTGACTGATGCGGCTGTCGTAGATGGTCCAAATGTTACTTTTGAGACAGCAAAGAAGGCAAGATTGTTGCATATGGAAAGCTTATCAAAGGAAACATTGAGATATCTGACGTCTCATATGTTAAAGGCTTAAAGTACAATCTGCTGAGCATAAGTCAATTTTGTGACAAAGGATTTTCAGTTATTTTCTCATCAGATAAGTGCTACGTGGAGCAAATAGGAACAAAGAACGTTATCTTATCTAGAAGACGACAAGGAAATATCTACATAGTTGACTGGAATTCTGTAGATAAGAATTCTAATGTTTGTTTGGTGGCCTCTACACCAAGTGAAGTTAGTTGGCTATGGCACAAAAGAATGGATCATTTGAATTTCAAGACCATCAACAAATTAATCAAGAATGATTTGGTAGAAGGAATTCCAAAGACAGTCATGAGCAAAGACAAGCTATGTGACGCATGTCAGAAGGGTAAACAAGTCAAATCGACATTCAAAAGCAAGAAGCACTAATCTTCAACCAGAATTTTGGAGTTACTACATATGGACTTGTTTGGACCTATTGATCCTATCAGCAATGGTGGAAAGAAATACTGCCTAGATGTTGTGGATGACTATTCAAGATTTACTTGGATTATATTCATGAAAAAGAAGAGTGAAACCAAGGAACATCTTACCAATCTGATGGAGCTGATGCAGAATGAAAAGAGCTTAAAAATATTAAAGATCAGCTCATACAGGGGCACTGAGTTTACAAAATCTACTGTTTAAGAGTATTGTAATTCCAGAGGAATCAACCATGAGTACTCTGCTGCCAGAACCCCTCAACAAAATGGAGTTGTTAAAAGGAGAAATAGAACTCTGAAAGAAGCTACCAGAACAATGATAGCTGAAGAAAAACTGCCTCAAAGATTTTGGGCAGAAGCCACAAATACAGCATGCTATACCCAGAACAGATGAATGAACAAGAATCAAAATAAAACACCTTATGAACTGTGCAATAACAGGAAGCCTAATATTCATTATCTTAGAATATTTGGTTGTAAATGTTTTGTTTTGAATAATGGGAAAAATCACCTTACTGCATTTGCAGAAAAGGCTAATGAAGTTGTTTTTGTAGGTTACTCTACTGTTAGTAAAGCCTACAGAGTATTTAACAAAAGGACTTTACTTGTAGAAGAATCAATTCATGTAGTATTTGATTAACCTAATCAATCTTCTGAAAAGAATCAAATTGCTAATCCTGATTTACCTATAGATCTTCAGAAATTGACCGTGGAAAGAAAAGAAGAATACGTACCCATCATACTACCTGATCTCAACCAAGTTGATAACTCAAGTGCTGTTCAAAATCAGTCTACTGATTGTCTAACAGATGAGTTGCAAACAGCTGACAGACCAGAGACTGTTCAACAGACTAATACTGAGACTCCAACAGTAGTGTTGCAAGATCTATCAAGAGGACAATATCCATATTTGCAACATGATCTTAGATGGCTATGAGATCACCCACCAGATCTTGTGATTGGTGATCCACTGGATAGAGTGAGAACGAGAAGGTCAACTGCAAATGAATCAATGTTTGTATGTTTTCTTTCACAAATTGAGCCTAAACAGATTGATGAAGCTCTTAGTGATTCTCACTGGATTGAAGCAATGCAAGAGAAGTTAAATCAATTTGAAAGAAATGAGGTTTGGTACTTGGTACCTAGACCTACTTATCAAAGAGTCAGTGGCACTAAGGTTTTCAGAAATAAAATGAATGAAGATGGTATTGTTACCAGAAATAAAGCAAGATTAGTTGCCAAAGGTTACTGCCAAGAAGAAGGCATTGATTTTGATGAAACATTTGCACCAGTTGCTAGGCTTGAAGCAATCAGATTATTCCTAGCCTATGCTGCTCACAAGAACTTCACTGTCTATCAGATGGATGTGAAGTCTGCTTTTCTCAATGGAGAATTGCAAGAAGAAGTGTATGTTGAACAACCTCCAGGCTTTGAAGTATATCAATAAGGAGACAAAGTGTATCATCTGAAGAAAGCCCTCTATGGAATAAAACAAGCACCAAGATCATGGTATGATACCTTATCTGATTTTCTTTTAATTAAAGGATTTCGCAAAGGTAAAGTAGACAAGACCTTGTTTACTATTGAATGGGATAATCATATATTGTTACTTCAAATATATGTGGACGATATTATTTTTGGTTCAACTAACAAACAGATGTGTGAGAAGTTCTTTAAGCTGATGCAGAATAAGTTTGAAATGAGCATGATGGGAGAACTTAATCACTGTTGTACCTCATTGCCAGCAGACCAGATATTATGTACTCTGTTGGCGTTTGTGCGAGATTTCAATCAAATCCAAAGGAATCTCATCTCTTAGCTGCTAAAAGGATATTAAGGTATCTCAAAGGCACTCAAGAATTGGGATTGTGGTATCCAAGGGAATAAGGATTTGAACTTATTGGATATTCAGATACTACAGGTACTTGTCAATTTTTAGACAGTCGTCTGATCTCATGGATGAGTAAGAAACGGACTTCAGTATCTATATCTACTGCTGAAGCTGAATATATTGCTGCTGGAGCATGTTGTGCACATATACTTTGGTTGAAACATCAACTAGAAGATTACAATATCAAAATCAGTGGTATCCCTATCTACTGTGACAATACAAGTGTTATCTCACTTACTCGGAATACTACAAGTCATTCTAGGACTAAGCATATTGAGATCAAACATCACTTCATCAAAGACCATGTTGAGAAAGGAAATGTCATTATTGAATATGCTCATACAGATAATCAGATCGCTGACATTTTCACCAAACCATTAAGTGATACAAGATTTTCTTCTCTAAGAGTGGAATTAGGCTTGTTAAATTTGGATTCATAAGTTGAGGGGAACCTATCAGAAGACTAAGGTTCATCAGCTGACTAATCTGATAACAACAAGTGTATTCTTCAAGAAGACTGACTCTCAACATACTAGTTGACTGATAGATTCTTGAACTCAGAGAGAATGTGTAAGACGAGCAGTACTCCTGATTAAAAGATGAAATCTTCAATGACAGTTAGTTGAAGTTATATTATTGGAATATTTGTTCTTATTTCTTGAAGTTATTTATCTTGCTGGATTGACAAATAGCAAAGGAAGATTACTAGCTATTGGCTTTCACTAGTGATATATTGTATCAGATTAGTCATCTGTCAGATAAGCATAATTCTACTCATCTGATTATTTATAAAAGTACTGTGTTAAAAACGCTGATTTAGCCTAATTTCGTCTTAGGGTTAATCTCAGTAAATTATTTAAAAGAACAATTTAATATTTTTGGGTTTGGTTAAAGTACTCAGGATGGTGCAATTCAAGAATAATATAAAGTAATATAATCACGTAAGAACAAGTATATTTGAGGAGAACATCTGTAATAATATTGATAGGTTAATTCTGGACCCCTAATACAATGCAGAACATAGTATTTATAATAATTGACTAATCCTATCTCGACTAGGAGTCCTATTAGACCTAGGAATCCTGCTTGGCTTAGGAGTACCGCATGGCCCATTAAATCTTCGGGATCGGTCTTCAGGTCGATCAGATATACTTGGGCGGGTCGGGTCGATCTTGTGGTCTTCACAGGTCGGATCGATCTTGATCATCCTTGGAATGCTGTACTTTATTATAGGTGTAAAATAGCTCCCATCAGTACTCCCTCAATTCTCGAGCGTAATTGTAGCTGAAGCTCGTAGAAGTAAATATAGTTGTTACTTTGGTCCTTTCACCGTTCATGAAATATGCCTCATTAAAAACCTGGTTCGGAAAAACCCTTCAAGGGATAAAAACCGAACAAGGGAAAAATAGTGCATTTCCATCTGAACCATCCAGGTAGGGACACGTATTTTGGTAATGTGTGTCAGACAATCATAAAGTCTTTTCATAATTTGGCGGGAAGCTGAAGAGACGCGAAGGGGTTGATCCGTCTTTTCACCGCCCATATATATAGTGAAAATTAGCAGAATCTTTTACTTTTTACCCCAGATATTTAGATTTTCTTGTAGTAAAAGTTTAAATCGATAATCTTGCCATTTTCTTACTTCATCGAGCACGTTACTCCAAAGACAAATGGCTTCGACTTCTCAGAACCCCCATTCCTCAACCCAAAATGAAGGAGAACAAACACCACCTAACACCTCTAATCCTGAGATCCTTTCTTCTGAAAAGGAAGTAGCAGACGATGTTCAAGCTGAAGAAATCAGAGATTACGAAGAAAAAGAGGTTGATGGTTTGGTGGTGGAGATCGTTCCAAAGGAGGAGATGATAGCCAGGGCGTCCAAAAAATCCAAAACTGCTCAACCTCAAATTTCCGCTCCTGTCGAGTTCTTTCCTTCTCGATGGAAAGAAGAAGATCTACCAACTTTGAAAAGAGAATATGGTCGTTATTTTCCTTCGGATTTTGAAATCGTTATTCCTTCCCCCGAAGAGAGAGTTAATACCCCTCCCACAAACTGTCGAGCTTTCTATACGTCTCATTTTGAACATGGGCTACGTTTTCCCGTTTCTCCGATCCTTCGCCAATTTCTAGAGACTTTCTTTGTCTCATTAACACAACTCGTACCAAATGCCATAGCCTTCATGATGGCATTTTCTGATCTGATGGTTGCACGAGGTCTGCAGCCCTCATTTCATAATTTTCTTCATTTTTTCCGACTTTCCATATCGACCTCCTCTAATAGAGGCTATTATTATGTTAGTCAAAGACCAGGGTTTGCCGTTCTTGAAAATGCCATTTCAAGCAACAGTACTGAGTGGAAGTCGAACTTCTTTTTTGTTAAAGCTCCGACTGTGCGTATCCTTGAGAATGGAGAAACTGAAGAGTTCGCTTATGATTGGGGATATAACCAATCTTGGGTGTACGGTGGTCGTAAGGTGACCGGTGAGATGGCCCCAGACGACCAATTTTCGTCTGACTTGATCGAGGAGATGAGATCAAATAAGTATCAATCAGCTTATTTGATCGGAGAAATCTTCCTTCGGAAGGCTGGATTGAGTTCTCTGGATTTTCCTATCCCATCGGACGATCGATCCCTAGGTAAGGTTTTTCTATTAGTTATCTTATCCTTAGAAAAGGATCTATAAGTTTGTTGTGCACTAATGTTTATCGATCTTATATCGCAGCTTCCATGGTCGAGAACTGTCGTTTCTCCGTGGTTGGAAAAACTGTCCTCTCAAATTCGAAAAAGTCGTCAGGCAAAGTCCCCATAGAGCAGAAGCAATCCAGAAAGAGGAGAAGAAATCAAATCCAGGATCTGGAGGACATTGAGGAGGACTCGTTCGAGAATGCAGATCCTATCCGAGTTGCTCCTCCCTCATCTGGTCAAACTTCATCGGATATTCCGTCTACAAGCTCTCGCCCAGGCCGCGGTTATCCACCCAAGTTCCTTAGGGAAAAATTTGGTATTCTGGGCTATCAAACCTGGCCGGAGCGTAATCCTACTGGCCCTGATGCTAAAAGAAGAACTCAGTTCTTTGACAAAGAAGGAGAGTATTTCACTTACTTCGGAGATACAAGCCATAAAGCTTCTTTGATAGATATGATCGAGAGTCATCTTCAAGGAACACGGGCGGCTGGATATTCCGAGAAGGATTCACTGTTGTCCGATGATAAGGAGAATGTCGTCGATAAATCAATTCGACTTCTCCTATCTTCGACCTTTGTCCGAGATGTAGAGAGGACTGTCACGAAAAAGCCTCTCGAACAGTTGGCAAGGGCAGCACATGCCCACGAAGTGGTAATATTTTTCAACTCCGTTCGTTCTTTCAATAATTCTCAACATTCTACTTTATTTTTATTTAGACAACTCTTCCTTGCCACAGACTGGTAATGCTTTGGTGTCCGCACTATACGATATGGCATTGCATAGAGAACAATGCAAGTTCGTTGAAGAAAGCAACAAAATTTTAACTGCCAGAGTCAAGGAGCTTGAAGATCAACTTGCTCGGGCCGATAATTCTCGTGCTTCTGCTGAGACTCAATCTGCTCCAATTGCCAATCAGAACCTGGAGACCGACAATCCTCATATTATCAGTATGATGACGGATACTAGTCGATACCAGGCGCAGGTCGACCAGATGAATCGAGAAATGGATGAGCAACGAGTTGCACACGCCACTGTGGTTAGCAAACTGGAGTCGGAGATTGTTACACTTCGATCTCAACTTGCGACCAAGGAGGACGACTCCCCTGATTTAGATAAGGTCATAGATGAGCATCACTCTCTCGACGTTGAACCCATTGTTCGAGAGTTTCTTGATTCTCCAGTGCACACTGCCATAATTCATCAGAAAATTGGAGGTCTGCTCTTGAGCTCATTCTATAAGGGGGTCGATCAATTGATCGAGTCGGGTCAAATTCCTGACAGGCGCAAAGAATACCGCGAGGTAATGGCTATCCAAAAGGATCGAAAACTCCGAGAATATCCTCCTGATTGCTTGCCTTCCGTTGAGTATAGTGATCATCCTTTAGCTCATTTAGTGGCTGAGTATGGGAGTCCATTTCCCGTGCCCGCACCCGATTTGGAGTTAATAGAGGAAGTCGCTGACGATCGAGCAGGAGAGGAAGAAGACGAGGATTACGAAGTGGACATTGAAGGAGATCAGGCCGATGAAAAAGAGAAAGAAGATGAGGAGAGATTGTCCTCAAAGGAAGTCAACTCCCCACCTTAGGTTGTTTTCAAGATGTTAGGATCTCTTTTTGTTTTCTTCTTTGATCCTTGCAATTTTTGTTCACTTTATTTAGTAGATCTTGCAAAATCTGTATTTATAGTTGATGTAAAATTCCTTCGTTGATATATATGATTTTCAATGAAATATTCTTCGTCGTTTTGATGATCGTAGTACGCAATTGATAATCTATTCTGTCATTTATTTGAATTTTTACTGCGCGCGCCAAGGATTGAGGACATAATTGTCATTTCCTTTACTATATATAAAGGTAAAATCTTTGAAGTTTTACCGCGCGTCCCCACTTGCAATATAAAATTTCCTTGTTGTTAATCGGAGCTCATAGTTCGATAATTCGTAAAATTTTCTGGTTTTCTGATCATGAGTTCCAATCTTTTTTCTGGAGCTACAAAACGATCTCTACGGGGTCTATCCCGACGAGATACTCCGAAGAAGAAAACCCGAACGGAAAGTTCACATCAATCATCTTCCCAGGGAGGAGCTTCTTCTCGGGAAGCCATGCCTCAATCCGACCCGGTGTCGTCTTCTTCAGGAGGAATTCCAAAAATACCAACGAATATTCCCTCTCTGGTGAAGGAAACAACAGATTCTTCAATGGGACCTTCACGGGCTCCGATCCGTAGTCCACTGGTGGATCCCAATAATCTGGAGGTTTACCAGAACGAGGAGTCTCGAACTACTTCTCCTCCTCTTGTCGACCAAACAACAAACGAGGAGTCTCAAGATGCTTCTCCTCCTCTTGTCGACCAAACAATGGACGAGCGTCCCCCTTCCGATCGAGATACAACAAATCAAACCTCAGGTCAAGAAGATTCTCAGCAGGTTGTAATTATTCCTCCTAACTCTGAGGTTGAGCCAGGGGGCCGGTGGAAGATATTCCTGAGTCTCTCTTTGCCCCTTTACGTTCTGATGTTGTTGTTTCAACTTCTCAACATACCCAAGTCATCTCTCCTGTCACTATTTCTCAAGATGTATCTAAAACTGGGTCTGGTCCCAGTCACTCTGGTTTCGAAAATACCATGGACGATCCGTCTCTTTTAGACGAGCGTCCCTTTAAGGAGCAGGTCGAAGAGATAACTGACTTCGGGATGAGTCGATCTGGTGGGGTTTCCATAGATGCATGCATTCCAACATCCCTCGAGCCTGATGGGGTTTCTTGGAATCTGGGAATGGGTACAATTCTGCCCAAGGAGCTTGATAAACTGAAGAACCACTCTTCTTTGCGTCTTGTTCAGTCCATTTTCAAGCGTTTGGAGATGGTAAGTGGACTTTTGTTATTGTCGTAACAAAGATCTTTTTATCTTCTAGCTTTTGAAGTTCCTTATTCTTATTTTTCCATAACAGGCTAAGCATGAAGCTCTTCAGCTTGGGATACAAAATGATGAGTTTTACTTTTCTCGAGAAGAGTCTCTTGAACGGATGAATACAATCGTTGTTGCTCATCGATCGCTGATTACTGAGGTCGAGAATCTCCGAGCCGCTACTGAAAGACTTTCTAAAAAGAAAGAAGAACTTGCTCGAGCAAATAGCAGCTTGGTATCCGATAAGGAGCAGCTCACTAAGGAAAAAGAAGACCTTCTTGAATTGAAAAAGCAAGAGTTCGACAGGGGTTTTTCTCTTGGATATAAGCAACGCACAAAAGAAATGATGAACTATCTTGCTCATCAGACGAGTCCCGATCACGCTCTCGAACAGTAGACAAGGGTCTTTCGTCTTTTTTTTTTTTTTTTATGGAAGGAAAAATGTAATATAACATACTCTTTTTTTGTCGTGAATAGAGCAGTTTGTTATCTCAATCGTTTAAATGTAGAATAATTCATCGTTTTGATCTGATTGCCGAAAGTAACTGTTAACTATCATCTTGGGAGAGGCAAAATCATCTTTGGAAGTTGTGCCGTAACCGTAGGTGTAGGACGTTTCATATGCCTGTCCATTAACTGATATCTTCGCCATATTATAAATAACTTATTTGGAAAGTAGGAAACATAAAAGGAGGCAATAACATGTCTCCGTTAAATATTTCAATTTGGCATGTATGGCATGTCGACTATGGTGGAGATATCAACTCAATTTTTTCATGAGAGACGAGAGCTGGTTAGTTCATTAAAATGATGGTATCCCCTGTGTCAGGTATGCTCTTCGACCAAGGAGGCTACTTTGTATGAGTTGGATGAGCTATCCTTCGATTCAGGCGGATACTTTGCAATCTTCCATCAGGACATCCTCCGACCAAGGAGGATATGTCGTTAAGGTCTGGTGAAGTATATTTGCCAATCTTCACCAATGCAGCGATAAGGGTCCAAGAATAAGGAGTGCGTCGGATTGGAGGAGCAGACCATTCCGAGGAGCATCGTAGTAGGCTAGTATTTGTAATACTGTAGTTTAGACTTTCAAGAATGAATGTACTTTTTCCTTTTGATCGATTGTATTTCTTAAATGTAATGATCCTTAAAAATCTCATCAAGATCAATTACTTTTGACTTGTTCATCTGTGGTCTTGCACTTTTTGATTCTATAATAACAATCGAACGTATATCCGACGCTGTGAGTTAACTTGTTAACGTATATAATCTGGACCGTTGATAGGATCTCAATGCAACACCATTTGATCCTTTACCTCCTGCCTATAAAAAGGTCATTCCATGCTTCTCCATCTCTCAAAAATGAAGTTGTTCAAGAAGAATTTTTATTGGTATAAGCATTGTCGACCACCAAAACGTGTTACCTTATCGAATGATGAATTCTTGACTTGGTATGGGAGGAATTGGAAAAATGAGATCTCCATCTTACATGGTGATGGTCGGACGAATTTCATAACTGGGGATTAGTCAACCAGAAATTACGCCATATGGTAGAGGTCGAGATCAGTGGAAAGCTGGATTCTTGGTTTATCGAAATCAACTTGTTTCTAACAGGTCGACGATGCCATGCATGAGATCCTTCTGAGCCCTATTTTACTTTGTAAAGAAGAAGCATCAGCTTTTTCGAGGTGGTCGAGTTGTGAAAGCACGTATTCTTCCCTCGATGATCGACAGATGTCGACCTTAAGAAGAATGCCTGAACATTAGCTTCTCGTCACTGTTCTCAAAGTAGAAGAAAAGATGATCGTTCCGAGGAAGCTCTGAAGTGTTTGAAGATAAATTCCTTCTTTGATATTTTGTAGGTATAACTGCTAGTGTATCGATCGATGTTTTCTGTTCAGATAGGAATATTTGATATGTAATATCAGTTTCGCTATGATAGTTTTTGTACCGTCTCCATCGATCTAATATATGACTTTTATTGACCAACTCAATAGTGCATTTAATTCAAGTCCTGTATTTAAGGCTTGTAGTTATGACTACGTAACGTAATTCCCGATATCACGTCATTGCCGTTGATTGGATGTGAGTTTCACCGTTGGATTTTTACCCTCCTGTCTGTAAAATGAATCTTTTATCTTCCATTCAGTTACCATCAGAAGTAAAAATATCAAACAATGTACTTCCTCTTTTTTCAAAATGGTGGTCGTCCACCTAACTCGAAAATCCAACAAATCATTTATCACGTCGACTTGGTATGGGCGGCATCGGAAAATGGAGGCTTCTCAAAGACTATGAAGTCTCCGACCCCTAATAAGGGGAATGGATCGGAATGCCAACCATGAATCGACCAACCTATTTAAATAGGTAAAGGTCGGTGTTGTGGGGTTCCGATCTATTAGTTACGTGGTCGGTGGAAAGCTGGTCAGTTCATTAAAACTAGAAGGTATGATCGAGAATGCTGACCACCATCGACCGACGTAACATTATGATCTCACAAAGCTCTCTCTGATTCCAAAGCTTTGTGGTCGTAATCACGAAACTTAAAGGCGGTTGTCTTCGTCGACCGGTTTTAGCTGGTAGCAAGAATGCTGAGAAAAGCATGGAGATAGACAAAACTGAAGCCCCCTTGTTAGCTCCTTTCTTTATCATGTAATAGAATTTGCTGTCGATTAGTTAGGGAAATTTTTGTATCTTTCCCATGTATATTTTTATTGGTAATAAAAAATAAAAATTTTGCATCATATCAGCTGACATTTCAGTCGTAGGGTGTATGTTACTTGTATATCGGTTTTGTTCTAAGATTTTGTTTTATGTTTTTTTTCACCAACTGTTTGGCCTATGTAGATCATTTGGTAGGAGATCGATAAGTTTATACCGACCCAATCGGTTTTACTCGAAGATTCATTGTACTTAGGTTTTTTACCAACTTTGGTTTTAACCCTTCGTAGATCATTCGTCAGGAGATCGATGAGTTTATACTGACCCAATCGGTTTTACTCAAAGATTTATTGTTCTTAGGTTTTTTACCAACTTTGGTTTTATCCCTTCGTAGATCATTCGTCAGGAGATCGATGAGTTTATACCGACCCAATCGGTTTTACTCAAAGATTTATTGTTCTTAGGGTTTTTACCAACTTTGGTTTTAACCCTTCATAGATCATTTGTTAGGAGATCGATGAGTTTATACCGACCCAATCGGTTTTACTCAAAGATTTATTTGTACTTAGGTTTTTTACCAACTTTGGTTTTAACCCTTCGTAGATCATTTGTTAGGAGATCGATGAGTTTATACCGACCCAATCGGTTTTACTCAAGGTTTTTTACCAATTTTGGTTTTTAACCTTTGTAGATCGAATTTTGACAATAGTCTTTTGAGTGCGACGTATGGAAAAAATAAGCAAACGCTTTTATTATAATCGTAGATAAATTTGATACTCGAAAGGAAAATAACAAAACAAACTAAAATTGAAAAACTAATTTCTTGTAAAATCCTATCTAATTTCCAAGATTTCCTGTTTCGACATTAACGACCATAATATCTTCTGAGATTTACTGCATTCCATGTTCGAGGAAGCAGAGTTCCATCCGTATGGGCTATCTTATATGATCCCTTTTTTCCGACCGCAGTTACCATGTATGGACCTTCCCAATTCTGCTGTAATTTACCCACATGTTTTGATACCTCAACTTTTTTAAGTACCAAATCACCTTCCTTGAACGACCGTATCCTGACCCTTTGAATGTAGGCTTTTTCCATGCTGGATTTAGCTGCTTCTAAACGAAGACTGGCTTTTTCCCTCAAGGTCTCACTTAAATCGACGTCGTCCTTTCTTAGTTGATCATTTGACTCTTCATCGTACAACTCAATTCTAGGGCTGGGGACTAGCGCCTCAACTGGAATAACTGCCTCCGACCCATAGACTAAGCTAAACGGTGTTTCACCGGTAGAGGCTTTTACTGTAGTTCTGTTAGCCCAAATGACACCTGGAAGCTTGTCTAACCATTTTCCTTTGGCGTCGTCTAGTCTTTTCTCGAGGGATTTGATAATTTCTCGATTTGCTACTTCAGTCTGCCCATTCGCTCGAGGATGTCCAACGGACGTAAAGTTTTGTTGTATCCCAAACTTCGAGCACCATTCTTGAACTTGTTTTCCAGCAAATTGAGTTCCATTGTCGGAAATCAAAATCCTCGGAATACCGAAACGACATACTATATTTTTCCAAAGAAAATTTATAATCTGAAACTGTGTTATCCTAGCTAGGGCTATACATTCAATCCATTTGCTGAAATATTCGACGGCGACCAGGACATAACTCTTTTTCGATCTGGCCATTGGGAATGGTCCCACTATATCAATTCCCCACTGATCAAAAGGCCAATAGATCGGGATCGAGTGCATTGTCTCTGCTGGTTGATGTATTATATTCGAATGCACTTGGCAATAATGACAATGTTTGACGTAATCCTGCGCATCTGCGTACATTGTTGGCCAATAGTACCCAGTTCTCAAACACTTGAGTGTGAGTGCTCGAGCTCCACTATGATTTCCAGCTTCTCCTTCATGGATACTGTAGAGGATGCTTTGGATCTGGTGCTCGGGAATGCATTTTAATAGAATTCCAGAAACAGATCGTCTATAGAGTTTTTCCTCTACCATGGCATACCTTGGTGCTCGATATCTTATTCTTCTGGCTTCATTTTTACAGCCAGGGAGTGTCCCATCTTTCAAATAGGTGATTAACGGGGTCATCCAGCTATCTGCTGCTAAGTCGATGTCCATTACTTCGGTTACAGGAATTGTATCGAGATCGATGGATGGTGTCTTGGAGATTAACCAGGTGATTACTCTTTTAGACTTACCATCCCTTGTTCCTGTGAATCTAGAAAGTTGATCAGCCCATCGATTCTCTTCACGTGGGATATTTTGAATATCGAACTTATCAAATTTTCCAGTCAACTCTTTTACTTTCGCCAAATACTTCATCATGTTGTATTCTTTGGCCTCATACACTCCGTTGATCTGTCTCTGAATCAGCTCGGAATCCGTCAAGACATTTAAAACTTTTATGTTGGCTTGTATAGCCATTTCCAATCCTGCAATCAGAGCTTCGTACTCTGCTTCATTGTTAGTTATCATGAAGTCCAAAGTGATGGCATAATTCATATCCTCATCGTTTGGTCCTTGGAAATTAATTCCTGCACCTCCACCATCTCTGCTTGATGCACCATCGACGTGCATAAGCCATGGTAAATCATTGATTATCATAATGTTGTTATCACTTGCCGATGTCACTTCAGAGCTTGTCCCCCGACAGACTTGGAGTTTCTAGGAGGAAGTCAGCAAGTACTTGAGCTTTAATTGCCGTTCGTGGTCGATATTCGATCTCATATTGTCCCAGCTCTACAACCCATTTGATTAATCTTCCCGAGGCCTCAGGTTTTGACAAAATTTGCCTCAAGGGTTGGTTAGTAAGCACGATAATTTTGTATGTCTGGAAATATGGTCGTAATCTTCGTGCTGATGTTACTAAAGCCAAAGCGAATTTTTCAATCACCAGATAATTCTTTTCAGCTCCTTGCAGTAATTTACTCAAATAATAGACTGGCTTGTGTTCCGAGCCGTCAATTTTTACATAACCGAACTTACTGCTGCTTCGGAAATAGCGATGTATATGTAAAGAGGCTGTCCTTCTGTAGGTTTGGCGAGTAGTGGTGGTGAGGTCAAGTATTCTTTCAGCTGATCGAAGGCGTGATCACAAGCCTCGGTCCATTCGAAGGTCTTAGCTTTTCTCAACGTTTGAAAAAATGGTAGACTTTTATCTGCCGATCTTGATATAAATATGTTGAGAGCAACAATTTTCCCTACCAAGCTCTGCACT
The DNA here is from genome assembly GCA_030819805.1 of Penstemon newberryi var. newberryi. NCBI lineage: Eukaryota > Viridiplantae > Streptophyta > Magnoliopsida > Lamiales > Plantaginaceae > Penstemon > Penstemon newberryi. The sequence goes on along the minus strand of JAUALY010000006.1, from coordinate 31,003,210 downwards.
TGAGTAATATTTCTGGGAGACTTCATTTCAGTGATAGCACGTATCTTTTCCGGATTTGCTTCGATGCCTCTTTCATGAACCAGGTAACCTAAGAATTTCCCAGACCTTACCCCAAAGGTGCACTTTAGGGGGTAGAGTTTCATTCGATACTTCCTTAAGATTTTAAAACAACGATCAAGGTGCTGAATGTGGTCTTCTTCGCTCATGCTTTTGACCAACATATCATCGACATACACCTCCATTATTTCTCCGATCAACTCTTTAAACATCAAATTCACCAACCGTTGATAGGTTGCTCCGGCATTTCTTAGTCCGAACGGCATCACTACAAAACAATACACTCCCTGTTCAGTAATGAAGGCAGTTTTTTCTTGATCTTTTTCGTCCATGAAAATTTGGTAGAAACCTTGGAAAGCATCATCATACTGAAGATCGCAAAACCAGCTGTTGAATCGACTAACAGATCGATCCTTGGGAGGGGGTAAGGATCTCTTGGAAACAATTTATTTAAGTCCGTAAAATCGTTACACATTCTCCATTTGTTATCCTTCTTGTCACCCTTTGAGACAAGTACGACATTGCACAGCCATTCAGTAATGTGTATTTCTCTTATCTGTTTAGACATTAAAAGCCTCTCGACCTCTGCTTTTATTATTTTGTCTTTTACTGGGCCGTGATTCCTCTTCTTCTGCCTGACCGGTTTTGCGTTCGGATCAATTTTCAAAGAGTGGGTTATTATTCTTGGACCAATCCCCACTATGTCCTCCGAGCTCCAAGCAAACACGTCTATATTTTTTCTTAAGAAGTTGATCAACATGATTTCTCCATGCGGAGATAATTCCGTTCCAATCCTGGTGATTTTGGTTGGATCATTTTCTATAAGTTTGACTTCTTTATGCTCAGGCGCTCGTAAAGTCAAATCTATAGGCTCTTTTCCCTTTTTATCGATCCTTTCCGTACTAGGCAATTCTGGCTCTTGGGATCTTTCCACTGAAGATCCTACCGTTTTCCTTTTTGATGGTGTTAACGGATCGACGTTCCTTTTTAAAGATATTGCCGTATTATAACAATCCCATGCCATACAGTGGTCGTTAACTATTTCGCCGACTCCAGATATTGTAGGGAACTTTATCTTCTGGTGATAGGTTGAAACGACTGCTCGGAATTGGTTTAATGCCGGTCTTCCTAAGATGGCGTTGTAGGCGAATGGTGTCTCCACCACCAAGAACTTTATCATTTTTACCACTAGATGAGGTTTGATCCCAAGGGTTACACTTAAATTTATAGTTCCGGCCGGGACTATTTTTGATCCTCCAAATCCTATTAGTGGCGTAGCTACTCTTTGGAGAGTTATCTTTCCCATGTTCATTTGTTTCAAAGCCTCGATGGCTATTATGTTAGCCGAACTCCCGTTGTCGATCAGAATTCTTTTGACGTTAAAGTCGAAAATCCTCAGTGAGACAACAATTGGAAAATCAGGGTGGTCTTCGTTAGTGTCCCAATTCAAATTTCTCGGGATTTCACTCTCATCAAAGCTGATTGTTTGTTTGTCAGAGCTCTTATTCTCAAGTGCCCATACCTCCTTAGGAACAACAATCCCTTTTTCTAGGGATCGAGCGGTCTTCCGCCTTGCATTTCGACTGTCACCCCCAGCAGGGCCACGAGAGATTACATGTATTGTACCATTGACATGATCGTTATCGAGGTCATTTCTACGCGGTACACGGTTGTTAGGAGATCTTTCGAGAGGGCCTCTATTTCCTTCCCTCCTTCTTGGACTCCGCGTCCTTTCTCTTCTCCGATCTGATCTGTCCACAAATTCGTTCAACTTGCCCTGTTGAATTAATTTTTCTATTTCCTGTTTTAAGTGATAGTAGTCCTCGGTCCTGTGACCGTGAGCTCGATGATACCTACAATATAAATCGTAGTTCTTTGCCCCAGGTTTCGCTTGCGTGATCCTTTTTGCTGGGGGAATCAAATTACTTCTTTCCAGTATCGCCAAAATATCCTCTCTTGGAGTGTTTAGCTTGGTATATTCCACATAGCTCACTCGATCTCTAACATTCCTCTCTGGAGATCGAGGCCTAAGGTAGACATTAGGTCTTTTCTCAGGGTTACTCCCGCTATATTCTAACCGTTGGAATACGTTTCCCCTTCGGGAAAATCGATCGTAATCCGTGACTCTTTGCATCGGGGGTTTTTCAGGTTTCCTAGATCCTGAAGTGGATGCTTTATTCTTATTTTTATCTTTGAACGAGTTCATCTCTTCTTGAGTCATATACTTGGAGGCCAACGTCATGATTTCTGCGAAGGTCCTTGGCTGTTTCCGACTTAAGGCATTGCCGAACTGCCTATTTTTTGTCAGGTCGAATAGAATAGATATAATATAATCAATATTAGGGGAGTCGATTTTCAATAGTTCGACATTGAATCTTGCTAACCAAGTTCTTAGAGATTCCCCCTCTTGTTGGACAATGGTTCCTAGATAGCTCATGGGGAGCTTTTGTCTTTTCTGACTGGCAAATTGTTGTTCTAGTTTGTTGCCTAACTCTCTAAAACTAAATATTGAGTTAGGTAGTTGTTTTCCGAACCAGTCTAGTGCCAACCCCTCGAAGGTTGTGATCATCAATTTCGCCGTGTATTCTGCCGAATGAGCGTATAAGTTCATTATGTTTGTGAAACTAAAAATATAGTCGGTCGGATCACCAGTTCCATCATATCTGGGGAGTCGAGCAGGTAAAGGCCCCGAAGCCTGTGCTTCCCTAATTTCTAGGCAGAAAGAGGAATAGGCAGCTATACTATCCTGGATTTCTCGGGAACGAGGCCAAGGTTGTCTCAAAGTCAAAAGCCTTTGTTCCACTCGCTCCTCCACCATCCTCTCAATGTCTCTCTCGGAGAATCTTCTAGTCGCTCGTCGATCGATGATTTGGGGCTCCTCTTCATCGTCGATCGGAACAACTGTTTTTTCTCTGGAAATGTAAGGCTCAGGACGAGCATTGGCTCTTGCCTGGTTACCTTTTCGACCAGGGTATCTTTTAGCTGCGTTTGGTGGGGACATATGAGATCGTTGATCCCCATCAGGGCTTTCTGCTTCGGCCGAAACTTGATCGTTATCCCCTCGGGCTCGCCTGATGTTGTTTACTAACCTGGTCGGCGGAATTGGGGCCATATCAGGACCAATGTTTTCTGGTCCTGAAGTAGGTAAGATTCCAGCACATAATGAATTCACGAGTTGAGTGATTTGCCTTAATTTCTCTTGATCGGCCGGTAACGGGGGGGAGGGATGGATCGAACGGGTGAGTTCGGAGCCCTACTTCTGCTAAGAGTTTGACGTTCCTGATTATTTTGGTTATTGTTTGCGTTCGAAGTAACATGCCCCTCTGCTCGACCTAAATCTTGATGTTCCGTGGGAGGCGGCATATTATTATCGCTGATTCTTTGGTAATTTTTGGGTAGACCTTCTACAGCACGTGGATGTTGAGAAGTTGTGCTCCTTCCTGCGTTACGTGTGCTTTTTCTTGGATTGGCCATATTCGATCGAGTAATTAACCTAGCCCCACGGTGGGCGCCAACTGATTTAGCCTAATTTCGTCTTAGGGTTAATCTCAGTAAATTATTTAAAAGAACAATTTAATATTTTTGGGTTTGGTTAAAGTACTCAGGATGGTGCAATTCAAGAATAATATAAAGCAATATAATCACGTAAGAACAAGTATATTTGAGGAGAACAACTGTAATAATATTGATAGGTTAATTCTGGACCCCTAATACAATGCAGAACATAGTATTTATAATAATTGACTAATCCTATCTCGACTAGGAGTCCTATTAGACCTAGGAATCCTGCTTGGCTTAGGAGTACCGCATGGCCCATTAAATCTTCGGGATCGGTCTTCAGGTCGATCAGATATACTTGGGCGGGTCGGGTCGATCTTGTGGTCTTCACAGGTCGGATCGATCTTGATCATCCTTGGAATGCTGTACTTTATTATAGGTGTAAAATAGCTCCCATCAAACGCTTTATCCAAAAACACGCTTTTATAAGTAAAGGACTAGGGACGTTTTGTTTTCCCGCCTAGTTTGACAAAATTTATAATATTTGAATTCCGTATCTAATGCACACACGATCAGAACGATCTAACGGTTAGCAAAAATCACGGTAACCGATGATTTCACTTAACCTATAAATCCAGATCTGATCAACTGAGTTCACTTACGCACCTCAAATACTCGTACTCTCAAGAAGTTACTAACTATTTATTCTCTTGATAGTATTTTCTGCAAATCCTTCTTACTTCTCAATCTTAGCTAACAATGGCTGGACCTGAAGGAAGATACTTGAACTACGAAGTGTACCACACCATTGGTACAAAGATTATGGAATAATTGATGAAAAAACGTAAGGCTTATTCGCTGGTCAACGTACTGGGAGCACATGAATCAATGGTATTCCTAGAAGACGTAGCATAATTTTACAAGAATGTAAAGTCAGATCTTGACAGCTTGACCATTGTGTCAACTGTTGCTAAAAAGAAGATCTATGTCTCTCTTGCTGTGTTGAGTGAACTATATGGTTTGGCGAACGAAGGAGGTGACATATCTACTTTGGGGAAACTCAAAGAAGAAGAATTTTGGCTGTTGGCTGCCAGAAGTGGTGAAAAGCTAACTGGGTCTATTAAGAAGACTCAACTCAAGGATGAGTATCAAAGGTTAGCTGATATCATCGCAAAAATACTGGAATGTTCAACTAGTGCTTTAGATGGACTGCTAAAGAGACGCTATCATACAATGATATGCATTTACTTTGGTTTGAAGGTGAACTGGGTTGTTCACATTTTTAAGATTTTGGCTATGAAGAAGATTGGGCACGTAATTCTGCTTAGTCACCTACTAATGGCACTTGGATGTACCCTTGGAGCTGGAAAAGCGGTACACAAGTTGAAGGAACTCAAGGTATATGAGCACGTGAAAGTTGAAGTCATATTGGATTTACCTGAGAAAAAGCAGCAGAAAAGAAAAGCTGCTGAAACAACAGTAACTGCTAAGCCTGCTGATAAGGCTAAGAAGAGCAAAGTGGAGTTCAAGACTGCTGAGCCCACTGGTCAAACAACAATCCCTGCTGTTAAAGCTAGACCAGTTGACAGTCTAAATTCTGATGAAATAATCTCTGAAATTGCTAAGGAGATTGATGAGATGCCTCTTGATGCATCTCATGAACGCACTGAATCTGAGGAGTTACCATTAGCAAAAATGACAAGAAATTCAAAAATGATTCATGCTGCTGCACCTGTTGTTGTTCATACAAAGACAACTGCAAGAAAGAAACTGTTATTGAGTGGACAAACTGTTGGAATTGCTAAAACTGTAAGAGAAGTCACTCAATCTGCTGAACGATCAGCGGAATCATATAAGGAGTCTGATCCTGCAAATCAGACGACAGCTGAGGTATCAAAGCCTCAAGCTGATCAGATTACTGTTCCAACAGACAAGTCTGCTGAAACGCCAGCCGCCAGAAGGAAAATAACTAGTAAGGCAAAAGTGACTGCATACCACAAGATAAAGAGAGAGGAGGTTGAGCAAAGAAAGAGGGATGAAGCTTGATTATGCTTTTTTTCGTACGAGGTTAAATTAGGAAAGTCGAGCAAAACAATAATTAAGATCGAGTGTATAAACGATATGTATTAATATTCCGATCTAGTTACAAGTTACAAAGTAGGTCTATTCGAGCGTTACCGGATGTCGTACACTAGTTACACAAATACAAAGAGCAAGCTAGTCCTATTCCGATCTTTACGTCCGAGCTGGGGTGCACCTGGGGAAATGTGTCGTTGTTGATGTCATAAATGCGCCAGGTACTTATAGGAACATTGATGAGCTAGGTAGACCCTCAGCAGGAGAATATGTCTCGGCCAGCTGTCCAGGCCCATGGGTCGGCCCAACAGTGAAATCGAGAAGAGGAGTAGATCGGAAAAAGGGCTTTCTACTACTCATCTTTGTCATCTCACATGAGCTTCACCTACAAAACAGATGACTGTTTTTGGTACCCCATATTTACTGGGTCCAGCAGGGTTAGTATAAACATGTGATGATCTAGTGACTTATGTTTTATCATGATAATACCACTTGTGATGATACCACTTGTTGGTTTTTCCACACTTGTTTGTTATAATGGTCATGATTAAAACATAGCTCATAAGCAAGGTAAGATGCATGAAATATGTGATAAGCATGCATATTGAAATGAGGATGGCAGTCAGTACAGTGAATATGATCAGCATGATAATATGAATGAGTATGAAGCATGTTATAATAACAGTTACCATAGTGTGATTCAAATTCTTTGCCAGATAGTTCATTTTAGCCTCAATTTCTTACCTGAGTTATTTACTAACTCTCCTTAGATTCAACAGACTTGATATCACTTTAAATTTACTCCAATCAGCAGCCTATTTCGGCTTACTCGGCTGATGGGTTTTAGTAGTCTGATTAGTCTTAGGTAGCTTACTAGGTTTTCTAACCTATTGAGCATCAGTAGACTTGTTCTCTTAAGTCTCTGATTTCTTTTTAGAGAATGATGCAATTACTTCTTTTAAGTTCATTTATACATTCAAAACACATTGCATACTCAGCTTTTAGAGTTTCATTCTCATGCTCAAGCTTTTTAGTAGTCAGCTGATTCTTGAGATTTTTCAATCTGAAGTTTCAGTGATCTGATTTGCTCTTTTCAGCAGAGTCATCTCTTCATTAAGCTTGGCAAATGTACAAACGATATTTGAATTTGAAATTTAGCATTTATTCAATCGATTCAAATAGTACATTACATTAATCAGTAGAAGTTACCCCAATTTTCAGAATCATCAAATTCTACGGCAGTTAAGCATATTGTCTCAGGTACTTCTTCAAATTCTTTATCAGACGACTGATGGTCTGAATAAGATGTGCAGGAGTTTATTAGCTTTGCTGCATCAGCTAACTTTGATTTGCTCTTACTAAGCTTACGCTCATCTTTAGCACTCTTCTCCTTTGTAGCAAACTTCTCAGATGATGAGGTTGGATGGTCTTTGATCAAGAGTCCAAACTCCTCTTCGTCGCTGTCTTTAAGTTTTGCTTTGGAGGAGCCCCTGTTTTCTTGAAAAAGATCAGAAGAAGATGAAGTAGCATTTTTATATTTTGATTTCATTTTCTTCTTGTAGAACTTCTCAAAATCTTTCAGCAGCAGGGCAACGTCGTCAGCAGTATATTTTTCTGAACTCAGCACAGTCTTCTGTTTTGACTTGTCTGCTGATTTTCTTGACTTGTCTGACGCCATTAGAGCAGCAGTAGGGTCTGAACTGGTTGACACTTCTAATCCCAATCTTGGCATATGATACTCATAAGCTTTGAGAGATGAGAACAGTTCGGAAAGAGAAATCTTCTCTAAATCCCTTGATTCTTCCATGGCTGTCACCTTCATGTTGAATTTAGGTGGCAAGGCCTTCAGAACCTTTGTTGTGATTTCCTTGTTCGAAAATTCTTTACCAAACCTTAGAACTTCATTCAGAGCTTTGGTAAACCTGGTATCCATCTGATCAATCGTTTCACCAGATTTCATTTTGAAATTTTCAAACTCCTCAAGAGCCACACTGAGCTTATGTTCTTTGATAGCGTCGTTTCCTTCGCTTAGCTTGCAGACTTTATCCCACATCTCTTTGGCAGTTTTGAGATGCTTGATCTTCTGGAATCTTTCTTCGTCTACAGCTCTGAACATGATGAACTTCGCCTTTTTATCAAGATTTACCAACTTGTTTTCTTTAGGTGTCAGCTCATCCAGCTCTTTGTCAACTATCTGATCTGGTTGGCCAGCAACCTTCACAGTCTTCTGGAATCTGAATGGTCCTTTTGTAATACACGTGTGCATATCTTCATTATAAGCAGCAAGGAAGATTTCCATTCTGATTTTCCAATTTTCAAAGTCCATATGGCCAATGTGAGGAACATGGCTTATGGCATCCATTTTTCAAAAGGTTTTGATTTTCAAAATATGCTCTCTTTTTGAAAAATTTGAAAAACACACTGAGGATCAAGTTCGTTTGATCAGGCAGAAGATCAGATGAACCAATCTGCTCTGATACCACTTGTTGGTCCCAAAAGTGGTCAATGAGGTCTAGAGGGGGGGGGGGGGGGGTGAATAGACCTCATTGACCACTTTTGGGACCAACATGCAGGTCGGAAAATATCCTTCCTGGTCGGAATCGAGGTCGATCTCGAGCAGGGTATTTCCTTAAATAGAACATGCGAAATATCCCTCATCCCCCACTTCTCGAGCGTAAGTGGAGCTGAAGCTCGGAGAAGTACAGCATCATGGCAAAACTTTCAATATGCCTTGTTGAAAACCTTACTCGGAAAAAACCCAGTGGGACAAAATCCGAGCTAGGGAAAAAGAGCACACATTTTCTCCGGAGGAGCCCTGGATAGGTGAGATGCTTCACGTATGAGGACGGAGTTCTCGATCTGAGAATTTCACTTCGATGACTTATCATGGCATTACGATAAATGAAGCTCGGAGAAATTAATAACAGAGATCAGGTGTTTAACGATCTTGTGTCAGATACGCCTCATTAAAAACCTTACTCGGAAAAACCCAGAAGGATAAAAACCGAGCGAGGGAAAAAGAGTGCATATCCTCGGGAGACGATGACGTTAATCTGCAATTTACCGAGCTAAAAGATCACCTTTCAAAACTTTGAGGACCGGAAATGCCATTAATGGAAGGATAACTTTTGAATTTACTGAGTGGAAGCTTAATCGTCGCAGTTACTCGGGGTTTGATTTGCAATTTACCCTTTTAACCTTTATAAATATGCGTTGACCAGCCAAGACGAGCACTGCTTCATAGATTATTACATATCGGAGTACTCACATCGATAAAAAACTTTCCTTATTCACCGACCAGCACAAAAATCCTCTTCGGAATGTCTAACGCAGAAAACATAGCGAACTAGATGACGACTATTCAGAGATCGGAATCTGATCTGGGGTCTACAAGCCATTTCATAAATACCTACGAACCCACAGGAGATTCTACGGATGAAGTAAACATAGCCGTCGACAAGGCTATAAAGTTCTTGGAGTCGGATAAGGGCGGTGAAACTTTCGGGGGACAAAATACTGAGCCCGAGGGGGACATAGAACAGAACGTAGAGCCCAATATCAAGCCCGAGGGAGAGGGGGAACATAATGCGAACTCTGGTAGTGAAGAAGGTTTGGCCGAAGTCCTGGGAGAGCACGAGATAATGAAATACCCGATCGGAAATAACGTCTTTGTGAGAATCCTCGATCTGGGCGCTATCTCGAAGAAGTCTAACACCACGGAGCGACTTCAGAAAACTGAGAAACGGGTCGACGAGATTGTCTGTGCTTACGATCCGGTCGAGAGCAGGGCAGAACTTGAGGCAGAAATAGGGAAATTTCTCCTAGAAGGTTACTCGTTGGTTATCCCGACCTCCTCTCAACGGGTCAATGATCCCCCAGAAGGATGTCAAGCCTTCTACACTAAACAATTCTCTTATGGACTGAGGATTCCTTTCGCCCCACTGCTCGAGGATGTTTTGGATGTATTCTCCCCAGCTCCCGCACAGATCCTTCCCAACTCCATCGGATACTTCATAGCTTTTAGTGTTTTGATGAAAACTAAAGGCAAACTTGCCAATTTCCAGAAATTTTGGCAGTTCTTCAAAATCAGCAACTCCCCGGCTTCCAACGCAGGGTTCGTGTATTTTTCCCAACGCCCGAACCACTCGGTTTTATCCACGATCGTCTCCAGCAACTCCCTGGATTGGAAGAAACGATTATTCTTCGTTAAGGGACCGGACGAGCCGGTTTCCGAAGGGAGCTCGGAAATGATCCCGCACCGATGGAAAGGTGTGCGTGATTGGGTATACGGCAAACGTGAGCTCATGGGCCAGGTTAAGCAGGGTATCCGTGACTATATTGTTGCCTCGATGCATTCCGACCTCTATCAGTCGGCTTTTCTCATCTTAGAGCCCGTTCTTCGGAAAGCGGAGCTTAGCAAGGCTACGTTTGCTCTCGCGGACCCTGACGATCCCCGATCCTTGAGTAAGACATTTTTCTATCTTTAAACATGTTATTTCCAAAACTTTGTTCCCTAATGTCATTTTTCCTTTTTTCAGGTGATATGGTAGAGAGTTACCGAGCATCCATAGTCGGTAGAATTGTTGCCTCTACCTCGAAAAAGACGTCGGGCCAACCGAGGAGACAAGTTAGACCTCATCAGGCACAGACTACCCAAACTACAGTTCCTCCGTGGGGCAACCCTTCTCAAGCTGCCCGATCTGAAGCAGATGAAGAGCCTGAAGATGCTGAGCCGCTGCAAATGGTTCCTCCCTTGGATCAAGCCGGCCCCTCCACATCCTCGGGATTAGGGTATAGTTTGTTTACTATGAGGAAGATGAGGGGGGCGAGATCCGTCAGAGGTGAACCAGGGAAAGTTATGACGGGGCCCCCGAAGCGAAGATGAAGAAAGAGTTGTGGGGACAAAACAATAGACCTCTCACCCGTCGCGCAGGTCGAGACAAGCCTGATATGGTGGAATTTATCGAGGATCAGCTTAAGGGTCACAGAGCGGCAGGTTATCCCGAGGGATGATCTATTTTGAGCGACCGCGGCCCGAACGGGGAGAATGTCCATGACAAATCAATCAAAGTCTTTATGGCGGGGCGCTTCGCCGAGGATCAGGAGGAGCTTTTGGCTCATGACGACCTCGATATCCTAGGCCGGTTCGCTCGAGCACACCAGGCGGTACATCACATTTCACTGTAATAATAACTCTTAGTCTTTTTATACAGCATACTTACTGTTTCCTGCTATCCCTTTACAGGTCGGAGATTGCTTCCTCACTGAGCTGAATCGTACCTCACTCTTGGAGGATGAGTCTGATCGAGTTTATCAGGCCTACCAAAATTCTCTCTTCGAAGAATCCAGACTTCGAAATCAACTTGCCGCGGTCCAGAAAGAATTAGATGATTCTAAAGCTAAGTATACTCCGGCGGTCGAGGAGAGCTTGGTGAAAGTAGTTGCGGAGAAGAGCCTGCTCGAGGATAAGGTCAAGAGGCTCGAAGAGGAACTCGCACAGACCAAGGCTGATTCTGAATTGTCTTATCAGCGTGGTAAGGAGGAATCACGTCTGAGCTCGATAAGGGAGTTTCTGGAATCTCCCGCATTGGATGCCATTGCTCGGAAAAAGGGTCGGTGAGATTCTTCAAACCATTTTCTACAAAGGGGTTCAACAGTTGATCGCTGCAGATGTTATCCCTGACAAGATGGATGAGTACGTGAAACACATGGACATTCTGAAGAACAGGGATGGAGAAGAGTATCGAGCTTCCTCCTCGAGTTCCAAAGACTGGGAGACACACAAGTTTGCCCCTTTTGTGGAAGAGTTCGGGGTTCCCATGCAAAATCCTGATCTACTGGAATTGGAAGTATCCAGTTTGAGCTCGAGTTCAGACGAAGACGACCAAGATAGTTCTGGAAAGGAGGGTGAACAAGAGACTTCAGGAGATGAGGATGATCAAGAGGCTTCTGGAGATGAGAACGTCGATGTCGAGGACAACTCCGAGGGCGAGGACGACGAGGAGGGACCAAACCCTTAGAATGATTTTTGTAATAGACAGTAGGGTTTTCCTTTTGCTGTAATGTAATCCTCGTGATCGTTTATAAACCCTCTTTTCTACCTGTGATATGTGCCAAATCCCGACGTTTAAACTCTTGTCGGATTTCATCGTACAACTCAACTAGACAATAGTCTTTGTAAGTTGCACGCGGTTCGAAAAGAACATCGATAACAAACTATGCAACGTAGGTTAAAGCAAACTTTCTTAGTAGATAAAATATACCAATAATCGATCTTCATAATATAGCTCGGAAAAACTTGAAATTCGCGACTGTTGGGTCCCCAAAAGGCAACATTTCTCTTTCTTATAAATATATGAGAAACCAATAAAGTTTGTATCATTGAAATCCTAATATTTCACATCGGAGCTCATAAATCGATAAAATAATCCGAGCCATTTCTTCACTAAACACTCAATTATGGAAGGACTAGTAAGTTCCAAGCTTGACCCAACCCAACTCTACAAGGCCAAGAAAGATAAAGCTCCCAAATCCAAGTCCAAGGATTCTAAGGCTTCTACAGAGGTCCCAAAGATCTCGAAAGCTGATCGTGGTAAAAACAAGATCGATCCTTCGTCGAACTTAGGACCTAATCGATCCGAGACTCCCAAAGTTGACCGCGACAAAGCCAAGGTCGATCTTTCATCGTACTCCGCGCCTAATCGTTCCGAGAGGGAGCCGGTCATACAGATTGCGGACTCCCCTTCTAGAGCGAAAACCAGTTCCGAAGGGAAAGCGCAGGTCGCTAAGAGTCCTAGCAAGCAAGTCAAATCTGGTGATTTCGTGCTTGCCTCGAACAAGAGGTCTCGTATAGATGATCTGATTCCGACCCAGACCTTAATCTAAATGGCGGGGGAGAAGAAATCGTCGGGCGAAAACATTCTGGCTTCGGAGGCTGCCAAGAACGTCGTTATCGAACCTCCAAATAAAAAGGTCAAAATAAATGACCCTTCTGTTGATGGGAAAATGCCTTCTCTGTCGGATAAGAATCCCGAGGCTTCCAGCTCCGTCTCCGACGTCACTCGCACACTGAGTGCAATCTTTGAGGAGATGAAAAATAAGGCCGTGGTTGGGGGCGTAACTCCGAACTGTTGGGATATTACCTTGAGTAGTATTCAGGTGGCCGAGCAGGAACGGTTGAGAGGGAAGAGTTCTCGGGAAATTGTGCAATCGAGCTCTGATCTGCTTACTCAAGTGAGTCTTATACTCATATATATTTTCTAAGATATATATATATATATATATATATATATATATATATATATTATTATTATTATTATTATTTTTTTTAACAATCTGTCTTATGTGATCCCACGTAGGTCTGACAGCATCTTTTCAACCTCGGATTGCAAGTATAGCTTGAAGCCGAGCAGCGTGCTGCTGTAGTCCTCGACTTGGAGAAACAAAAGATCGCCCTGGAAAGGTCTCTCGACGAAGCTAGAGCTATCGAGCTGAAGCTGGCCTCCGAGAAAGAGAAGGCTGTCAAGCAGAGAGAGAGCCAAGTCCATGAGGAACTGAGCAAGGAGTTGGACAAGCTGAAGTCCATTGTCTAGCAAGAGAAGAAAGATTCCGAGCTGCGGGAGTAGGAGGCCTATAAAAAAGGCTATGATGAAGGGTATGAGGCCCGCATCGTCGAGCTCCGTAAGATCTTATCTGAGAATAAACTGATCTAGAGATTCAGCCTTTTGTTTGTAATCTTACTCTTCCTGCTCGTTCAAATGTTGTAACTTTATCTTTTTCCTTTCTGTAATGTTATTTTCTGCGGATGAATAAATTCTCTCTTTCTTTTAAATAATGCTGTGTTCTGCTCGGAAATTTATACTTGCCTTAAACTTTTGTAAACTCAAGTTGTTCGATGACTTTGCATGCACGCATATATCTCGTCGTGGAAAATAAGGAAGATCGAAACTTTTTACTCAAGTTGTATTTTACAGATTCTCCCGACCTGAAAGAAAAGGCGGAAAATTTTCTGCATTAGGCTTCTGACCGAGTCATAGTATTCCCACATTTTCAGCAAAGTTCCAAAGATGTTCTGACCAAACAGTACCTAACCCTCGGGAAACGGAACAGTCACCCGTAATAAATGCCTTAATCTGGGCCATTAAATCCTGTTGAATAATGACCGTCGATCTCCCCTTCCCCTTAGTATAAAAGGGGCACTTTACTCAGTTAAAAATTTCCACTTTACACTATGAAAATGTGTTATCCTAGGACCAAGCTCAATCCCTCCCTCCTTTCTGTTCAAGTCTTTGAAATTTGGCTTCGAACTTTCTTCCGACCTCACAAACAACTTTCTTCTTTCATTGGTATGGGTGGAATCGGAAAAAAGGGGCCCCTCGAAGACCGGGGGGTCTCCGATCCCTGAAAATGGGATCTCCCTTCGAAATAACAATATGCGACTGACCTTTGCTCGGGTATTTTGGGCAGGGTTAGCATTGCGGATTTCGAAGGGTCTCCCCGAGGGTGAAAAGCTGGTCAGTCGATTAAAAGAAAGATCAACCTCGAGCACTAGCTTCTTTAAGATTTTCTTGAAGAATGGTGACTTTAGGTTGAGCTTTCGGATCATAAAATGACGACTGGCCGCTCTAGGTTAAAATTTCAGATCTTAAAATGAGAAATTTCAGCTTTACCTGCTACCTCGGGGAAGTGATCGGGCCCAGCTGGTGGCAAGAATGCTGGGGACTGTATGGAGATAAGCAGAAAAAGTGGTCTGCAATTCATATTGTCTAACTTCAAACCCAGATATCATTAGACGATAAACGTAGCCGGCTCGATCACTTTTTACAAGTCTACTGGACAACCGATCTGTCACACAAACTGTGGTGCACTCATCGGATGCTCGCCTCCACTCGCGGTCGACGACACTAAAGGATGCTCGAAGACCATAGAATAGGGCATAGTAGTTGTAATAGGATTTTACTTGTAAATGTAGTCAAGAATTTTGTAATCCGTTCGAGAAATATCAATGAAATTGTAGTTCCTCGTATGTCATTGAGCCTTTGTATCTTGTTCGGAATTTATAAATAAAACCTTTATGTTTTACTTTAAACATTTTGCAATTTATCTCTCTTCCAATTGTCTTGTAATTGTTCTTGCTCATAATTTCTCGCTCGATAAACACCATCATAGTCTGAAAAATTCTCTAAAATTCAAACCTGAAATCAATCCGCAACTGGAAAATTCGAACCTGAAATCGATCGGATAAATCACCTCGGAAAACCCTTCTCGATAAGTGAGACATTCACATGAATAATAGCTTAAGTATGAGAAATTTACTTCGACCAGAACATAATCTTGAAAATAATAAATCAACTTGGTAAGGAATTTCAAGGAACATGAATGCTTCAAAACCTCCATATCTCGAGCAGGGCTACTTCCGAATTTTATGTCGAGCAGCACTTGATTTTGGAAATAATAAATCATTTGACAATCTTTATCATTCAAGTCCTTTTTTCCAAGCTAAATAGTCATGTTCTTTTTATGCAAGTCTTTTTTCCGAGCTGAGGGGTGTAGCAACAACTTTCACCCTCAGTCGGGACATTCTGCTTTTTATGCAAGCCTTTTCCGAGCTGAGGGGCATAGCAACAGCTTTCACCCTCAGTCGAGACATTCTGCTTTTTTGTGCAAGTCTTTTTCCGAGCTGAGGGGCATAGCAACAACTTTCACCCTCAGTCGAGACATTTTTCTTTTTTATGCAAGTCTTTTTCCGAGCTGAGGGGCATAGCAACAACTTTCACCCTCAGTCAAGACATTTTGTTTTTTTATGCAAGTCTTTTTCCGAGCTGAGGAGCATAGCAACAGCTTTCACCCTCAGTCGAGACATTTTGCTTTTTTATGCAAGTCTTTTTCCGAGCTGAGGGGCATAGCAACAACTTTCACCCTCAGTCGAGACATTTTGCTTTTTTATGCAAGTCTTTTTCCGAGCTGAGGGGCATAGCAACAGCTTTCACCCTCAGTCGAGACATTTTGCTCTCTCTTCAGCAGGGTATTTGGAACACAGTTGGAACAGGAAAGAAAACTTCATTGATTGTGCTTACACTTGGAATAAAATAGGATTGCATAAACAAAAATTACAAGAAATAGAAAAAGAAGTACAACTATTTCCATAGTATTTTCTTAGGTTGACCGCATTCCAGCTTCTCGGCAATGTTTCACCATTAAGGTGATCAATTTTATAGGACCCCTTCTTTCCGACCACCTGCATGACGTAAGGGCCATCCCAGTTCGGTTGAAGTTTTCCCACATGCTTTGATACCTCCACTTTTTTGAGGACCAAGTCCCCTACTGTTGGTCCCAAGTGGTCAGATGAGGTCTAGAGGGGGGGGGGGGGGGGGGGGGGTGAATAGACCTCTTCAAAATTTATCTTTTTCAAAATTCTCTAACTTTTCTGTCAGCAGACTAAGCTGATCTCGCACAAAGCATTGAACAGCAGAGTTGACCACTCTTCTGATTTCACTCAGCTGATTTTATCAAAATCAGAGTTTTAAAATAACTAACTTGCAGCGGATTTATCAAATGTTTTTCACAAGTAGTTTTCTTTAACTTAGAAAAAGTTTTATCCCCATTTTTAAACAAACTCCTTTTAAAAACTTTTCCAACAGTTAACCTTTTCGTGTTTTAAATATGCTCTTTCTAATATGAAGAAAATTATGCAAGTAAAAACACAAAGGATTTTTATAGTGGTTATATGGATAGAAATCCTTTAGTCCACTCTTCCAAGTCACTTAGATCTTGGGTTATACTAAATCACACAGATTACAGTATACAATGCTTGCGCCAATCAACAAATGAAATGGCCACAAGTGCGTAATAGGAAATCACAAAGAAACTCCTATTCTCTGAAGTAATATCACTCACTTAGATGGATATCTACTTCTCACAACACGGTTCTAACAAAATCACTCAGATTTATAAGTATTTTCTGTTTTCTCTCTATTCTGCTTCGTCAACAAATGACTCGGCTGATGAGTGTTCTGTTCTTGAGTTTGAGACTTAGAAGAATTCTGCTTCAGATTTTTGCTCTCAAATGTGTTGTCTCTGTGTTGTATATTTCTTCAACTCACGAACTGAACTATTTATACTAGGGATTTGAAAATTTGCCCGTTGAGAGATCGACAGTTGTCAAATCCTCGAGT
This sequence comes from Penstemon newberryi var. newberryi, assembly GCA_030819805.1. NCBI lineage: Eukaryota > Viridiplantae > Streptophyta > Magnoliopsida > Lamiales > Plantaginaceae > Penstemon > Penstemon newberryi. The sequence goes on along the minus strand of JAUALY010000006.1, from coordinate 30,986,405 downwards.
ACTGGTCCTTTTCTGCAGAAACGGCTGCTGCGACTGAGCACTGTACACTCTGCTGTACTTTTTGTCGCATCGCATTAAATGCACCAAGCTGATACGAGGTTTCTCTTCAATCATTTGTCATAAATACCCTTCCTCTTCAGCATTTATTACACCAAGTGCATTTATTACCGTTGCACTAACTTCTGATCCACTTCCACTCTGCTGATCGAAGTCACTCGTCTGATGTATACTCGGCTGATCCCAAACTTGAACTAATCTGATTTAAGTCGGCTGATAGTCCACCAGTCTGATTCCTTCTTCAGTAACAGATCAGTAGTCTTCTGGACCATATTTGACTATTCTGAAATACTTCTTCCTTGGTCAAATATCTTCTAAGGTTTGTACTAAGCTTCCACTTAGCTGATGACTTTGGAAATCATCAAAACCTCCCTTCACTTCAAAGTCTTCATCTTCATCCAACAATTTCCCCCTTTTTGATGATGACAAAACTTCAGCTAAGTACCTGTACCTAAAACTAAAGTTGAGTCCTCAAAAATTTCTGAGATAGAAATAATGTATTGGAAGCTTGAACTTTTATATATGATTTTGAGAAATTACAGTACAAGTTACAAGCAAAAGTAGACTTAAGTGAACAATTACAAGTAAAGAAAGCTGATTACAAGTTTTCAACAGATAACCTAGTCTAGAAAACCTAGTCTAGTCATCAGCTTCTTCATCTTCCTCTTCTTCTCCTTCAACTTCATCACTACTTTCGTCTTCACCACTTGAGAAAGCATCAGCAAGGCCTTTTAATTTTTCTCTTCTTTCATCAGCCTCAAATCTTGCTTTGATGTCCTCAATTCTCTTATACTTAACGTATGGATTAAGCTGTTCTTCAGCAGAGTACTTAGAGGCAGCTAACTCTTTGTCAGTCTTAGCTACATCTTTGGGCTCTACTTTATCATCAGCTTCATCTTCAGCTTCTTCCTCTTCAAGTACTTCATCTTCTTTTGGCTTTCCAGCAGCAGCCCGTTGGTCTCGTACTTGAACAGTTGCAGCAACAACAGTCTCCTTAGCTGGTTCCTCTTCCCCCTTTTTGTCATCAGCAGCAGGGTTGAGTTGATCAGGAGTTATGTTGACAGCAGCACAAAGCTTCTTGATGTTTTTATCCATAACTTGCTGTTCAGCGCAGTGATGATTCAGAGTAGTCTCCATGCGAAGTTGATTTGATTTTAACTCACCAGATTGGTCATTTAGACAATCACCATTCAGTTGAAGTGTTGATATTTCACTTTGAGCTTTATTAGCAACAGCAGTGAACTCTTGCATTAAGGCAACATTCTTCTCAATCTCTGCCTCGCCAACTTGTTTCATGACCCTTACAATCCCAGCAATATCAGACTCATGTCTTTGAAGAGCAGAGTGCAGATGACCCACATCAGCCTTCACGTCTTCAATATTTCTGCTCATATTTAGTATGCTCTGAGTCAGCATCAGGGAGTTGTCTGGTGGTAGAGGAAAGTCTTCAGTGGCATCCTTAACCATTTTTGCAGTCTCTTCCTGCATTTGCTTAATCATCAACTGATTTCTCATCTCCATCTCCTTCATAGAATTTTCAAACAGCAGCTGCATGGATTCCATCAGCGAGGAATGCAAGTCAGCAGTAGGAGCAGGGTTTGATGATTCAGCAGGTTCCTCTTCCTGTTGAACAGGGGCTTCATGAAGAACAGGACTTTCTTCAGCTTTCCACTCCAAAGCTAAAGGGATCAAGTCCTTGATCTCAGCAGGCAGCTTAAAGGATGTATCCAAGTTGATCTCCTCAGCTTGCTGGTCTTTCTTTGGTTTTTCATCTTCTGGCTCATCAGATATGTGGATTATCTCAATACCATCAGTAGATACAACAGTCTTTTGATGAATCAAGTCAGCTGGTACGAAAGGTGAAGTAGTCTGTTTGATACTCAGCTTTTCTTGATATGTACTGATATCCGAGCCATAGGCAATTTGCTGTAAACTGGGCAGACTGGGCATTGAACTGGATGTTCCTGGTTCAAACTTTGATCTCTTAGCCCATTTCTCCAGTGTTGTATACACAACAATTTTAACTGCTCTATCAATGTGGTCATCAGCAGGACCAAGTTTATTTGGAATTGAATTCTTGATAGCAGTTGCCTCTTCCAGTACAATGACTTTAGCATAGTCATGTAATCTGTCCTTTACAAAATCTGAGTCCAACGCCTTGGCAACAGAGGTTGTATGCAGCCAACTTAGAACCCAACGGCCTTCAGCAGCAAACTCCTTCCATGCTTGGATCTCTTCCTCAGATTTGTTCAACCTATACTCCCTCCAACGATTGTACCTTATCTTTTCTGGGAGAAAGGTGGTCCTAGATTTAAGCAGCTGATTCATTCTCTCTAGCTCAGCTTCAAATCTTTTGAAGGCAGTAGAGTCACTTTGGACTATCTGAAGTGCTCTTCTTACTTCAGACTTCTTCTTTTTGATTGGTTCAGCCCTTGGTAAGATGTATTGTCCTTCCTTGGGTCTTTCTCCAATCACGATGCCTTCAGACCTCCTTGGTCCATATGCATCCTTTTTACTGTCTTCAAGAGCTTTTGCCAAGTCTTCTGCTTCCTTGGCAGCTAACTCTGCTTCAGTCATCTTTTTGACATCAGCATCCTGTTTACTTGCTTCCAAAGCTCTCTTCAGCTCAGCTTCATCACGTTTTCTTTGCTCAGCTTCCTCGCGCTTCTTCCTGTGATAAGCTGGTACTTTTGCCTTGCCAGTTCTTTTCTTTCTGGCAGCTTTTGATTCAAAAACCGGTGCCTCAGCTGTTGATTCTGGTGGTGCAATTGCTACTGGTGCAGCAGCAATCGGTTCGAGGATCTGCACTTCAGGATCCCCTTGAGGTTGAGCAACCTCAGCTGTTGGTGTAGAAGTCTGTTTCACTTGATCAGCTGACTTCACTTCAGCAGACTTCTTCACTGCTTCAACAGGCCTCTCAGCAGATGGAGGACTTTCTCTAACCAGCTCAAAAAGTTCAGTATCTTCGTCTATGAACGTCATCCTCTTTCTGACAGTCTTCTTTGTATAAGGAACAGCAGCAGTAGCAGAAGTGGCAGTGTCCTTCATGGCACTCCTTGTTCTTTTTGCCACATTCTCAGCTGGTAGTTCAGCTGATACTGTTCTCTCAGGAGATGATTCAACGTCCATCTCATTTATCTCTTTGACTGTTTCATCGATGATTGAATCCACAGCATCCTTCTTTTTAGACGAACCTGTTCTGGCTTGAACAGCGGGCTTAGCTGTTTGAACAGTTGTCTTACTTTTCTTGCCTTTATCAGTAGGCTCTTTAGGCTCAGCAGCCTTTCTTTTCTGTTGCTTCTTCTCTGGCACAGCAGCAGGCTCTTTTGATTTTCCAGTTTTCACTGGGTCATAAATCTTTAACTCCTTCGCCTTATGAACATCCTTGCCATTAGTCACATCACATCCCAAATTTACCAACAGATGACTAAGGAATATCCTGTGCAGAGTCAGACCACGCGCCTTGTGATCAGCAAGTATGTACCAGATGAGATATGCCCAATTCACCTTCAAGCCATAGAAAATAGCTATCATTATGTGAAATTACACTGTCCAACGAGAATGTGCAATTCTCAAGGACCTTGGCAACCAAATCTGCCATTCGCTGAAATTTATCCTTCAGCTAATTCTTTTTAATACTTCTTGACCAAACTTGATCTTTCTTTGAAGCCAAATTCCAAAAATCTGCTTCAAACGGTTCAGCTAGGGTTGCAATTTCAGTAGACCTTTCAAGAGAGAGTCCGTACTTCTCATTCAACAGTTTGGGGGTTATACAGATAACTTTGTCCCCAACTTTCGCAGTAATCTCCATCTTCTCAAAGTTAGGCTTCTCTTTAGAACCATAAAATTCCATCACCTGATCTTTGAAAATCATATCTTCATGGGCCTCCATGAAGGTAACCAGTGTGGCTGTCTTGAATTTTTCCAGAATTTCCTTCATCAATGGTGTGCCAGTCGTATGGTAGGTCAGGTAGTTCAAGAACATACCTTCAGCAGCAGCTTCTTTGGCAGACATTCTGAAAAAGATTAAGGAAAACGGAGAGAAATTTGCAGTAGAAAATTGCAGAATTGCTCTGTATGCTTTTGAAATTTTTTGGGTGCGTAAAAGCTTAGTAAGCTGATCAGATCTGGATTTATAGACGTAGGTTTAATGTTGGTTTCCGTGAAAAGCGTCAACCGTTAGATCAGTTATTGAAAAAGTAGATCGTGTGAGCGTGATACGCGGATTTCAAAATAGCATTAAATATGTCAGACGGGCGGGAATTTGAAACGCCACTTGTCTGTTACTTATAAAAGCGTGCTTTTGATAAAAACGTTTTTGTACAACAATTAAATATAAGATGACATAAATAACAACAGATGAGTAAAATAATACTTATCTGATAGACGACTTGTCTGATACAATATATCACTAGTGAAAGCCAATATCTAGTGATCTTCCTTTGTTGTTTGTCAATCCAGCAAGATAATTAATCTTCAGATCTTCAAGAATTAAGAACAAATCTTCTGATTAAAACAACTTCAACTACTGTCATTGAAGATTTCATCTTTAAAACAAGGGTACCGCTAGTCTTACACGTTCCCCCTGAATTCAAGAATTCATCAGTCAACTAGTCTGTTGAGAGTCAGTCTTCTTGAAGTGTAACACTTGTTGATATCAGATTAGTCAGCTGTTGAACCCTGTCTTCTGATAGGTTCCCCCTCAGCTTATGAATCCAATTTTAACAAGCCCAATTCCGCTCTTAGAGTGGAAAATCTTACTTCACTCAATGGTTTGGTGAAAATGTCAGCAATCTGATTGTCTGTATTGACAAATCCATATGTAACAGCTCCAAAATTCTGGTTGAAGATTGGTGCTTCTTGCTTTTGAAGGTAGATTTCACTTGTTTACCCTTCTGACATGCGTCACAAAGCTTGTCTTTGCTCATGACTGTCTTTGGAATTCCTTCTACCAGATCATTCTTTATCAATCTGTTTATGGTCTTGAAATTCAAATGATTCATTCTTTTGTGCCAAAGCCAACTAATTTCACTTGGTGTAGAAGCCACCAAACAAACATTAGAATTCTTGTCCACAAAATTCCAGTCGACTACATAGATATATCCTTGTCTTCTTCCAGATAAAATAACCTTCTTTGTATAGCACTTATCTGATGAAAACACTACAGAAAATCCCTTGTCACAAAATTGACTTATGCTCAGCAGATTGTACTTCAGGCCATTAACATATGAGACGTCAGATATCTCTATGTTTCCTTTGATAAGCTTTCCAACAGCTACAACCTTGCCTTCTTTGCTGTCTCCAAAAGTAACTCTTGGACCATTCACAGCAACAGCATCTGCCAGTTCATGTATGTCTCCACACATGTGCCTTGAACATCCACTGTCCAAGTACCATTTCTTCACTACTTTACTCCTACTCCTAATCCTAACCTACAAAACAAAATAAAAATGTTTTAGGTACCCTTTATTGAGAGGGTCCTGGTGGATTAGTGTCACCTTTGACAACCCAAGATGTTGAAGTCTTAGGCTTCTTAGGCTTTAGAGTTTTAGCAGGAGCATGAGCAACTTCATTTTCATCATAATCAGTAGGCATGTTATGTTGATAATCATTATAATGAGGATAAGTCTCATAAGCAGGATAAGATGCATGATAAGCAGGGTAAGCATGCATTGGTTGATGGGCAGGATACGCAGCATAATAAGGTGGATAATGAGGTGCAGCATAATAAGGTGAGTAAGCAGGTTGCACATAGTAAGACTCATTTCCATACCAAGCATTTTTGTTATAATTTCTTTGCTTCTTAGGTTTGCTCTTTACTTGCTCTTTAACAGACGACTTAGCTTTACTAGTCTGATTGGTTTTACTCTTATCAGCAGACTTCTTAGGACTACTCTGCTGTTTGGTTTTATCAGTCTGTTTTTCATTTTCAGGCTTTTTACCCTTTTTAGCCTTAGGAGGACTCTTCTCCTTTTTCTCAATTTCCAGTGAAGTAGTTTTAGCAGTCTGAACATACAGGATAACGTTGCTGTTATCAGCAGATATAAATTTCTCAGCTTTGTTCAGTTCTAAACTTTCTTTTACTAAGGGTGTACTCTGTTCAGTTGATTTATCTATTGACACAACAGACGACTTAGAAACAGACGACTTATTATGTAAAGATATTCTTGCTTCAAGTTCCTTGATTTGTCCCTTGTAAACTTCACATTCAGCTCTCAGAGATTCACATTCATGCGAAAGCTTTTTATACATGGCTGTTTCTTCAGGTTTTTCAACACTGCGTTTCAGCTTAGCATTTTGCTTTTTCAGTAGAATCATCTCGTCCTTAAGCTTAGCAAATTCATTAACAACATCGGCTTTATTGTTCATCATTTGCTCAAATGAACTAAATAGCTCAAGTTCACTTTCAGAGAGTATTACCTCATTGTCAGAATCATCAGATTCCTTGGCCATGAGACAGAGCAGTGCAGGTGTCTCGTCAAAAACAGAGTCATCACTTGACGTGCCTGATTCTGAATTAGATGAGTAGATGGCTGCCATCTTTTCAGCTTCAGCCAACAACACTTTGCTCTTTTGGTATCTCTTCTCTCTTTCCTTTGTTTCTTTTCCTCCTCTGTATATTTCTCCGCTTTAGGATATGGGCAGTCCTTGATGAAATGTCCCAATTTCCTGCAATTATAGCACATCATTTTGGATTTATAATCATTCTTAATATCATGAGAATTAGAGGCAGGTTTAGAAGTAGAAGCATTGTTATATTTGTTCTTCATTTTTCTTTTGTAGAACTTTTTGAACCCGTTTAATAACAAAGCTACATCGCCAGCAGTGTACTCCTTTTTACTCAGTACTGTGGCCTAATCAGATGAGTCCTCTTCTTTGATTTTTCCGGCGGATCTTCTTGTTCTTTCTGCAGCGACCAGTGCAGCAGTGGGGCCAGAAGTTGAGGTCTCTTCTATTCCCATCCTTGGCATTTTATACTCGTACGCCTTGAGTGCAGAAAACAGCTCCGTCAGTGAGATCTTCCCCAGATCCCTTGATTCTTCCATTGCTGTAATCTTCATGTTGAAGTTTGGTGGTAGCGCCTTTAGAACTTTGACAGTGATCTCCTTATCAGTGAACGTCTTACCCAACTTCAGAACATTGTTCAACACCTTTGTAAACCTTGAATCCATCTGGTCAATGGTTTCTCCAGGTTTCATTTTGAAGTTCTCAAACTTCTCCATGGCAACACTTAAATTGTGTTCTTTGATGGCATCATTTCCTTCACTCATATCACGGACTTTATCCCACATCTCTTTTGATGTTTTACAGTGTTTGACCTTGTCAAACCTTTCATTGTCCAGGGCTTTAGTCATGATGAAGATTCCAACTTTGTCTAGATTTTTCAGCTTGATTTCATCAGCTGTCATCTCGTCTTCATCTTTATCAACGACCGTATCTTGGCCATCAACCTTGATTGTTTTGGTGACTCTTATCGGACCTTTTGTTATGCACCTGTACATATTATCATTGTAAGCAGCAAGGAAAATTTCCATGCCTGTTTTCCAGTCCTCAAAGCTCATACCGCCTATGTGGGGAACTAGGCTGATACAATCCATTTTTCAAAAAGTTTTTATTTTTCAAAAAGATGCTCTTTTGAAAACTTTTGAAAACCTTTGAAAAACACTTAAGGATCAAGCTCGTTGATCAGGCAAATGATTCAGATGAACCACCTGCTCTGATACCACTTGTTGGTCCCAAGTGGTCAGATGAGGTCTAGAGGGGGGGGGTGAATAGACCTCTTCAAAATTTATCTTTTTCAAAATTCTCTAACTTTTCTGTCAGCAGACTAAGCTGATCAAGAATCGTAAGCAGACTAAGCTGATCTTGCACAAAGCTTTGAACAGCAGAGTTGACCACTCTTCTGATTTCACTCAGCTGATTTTATCAAAATCAGAGTTTTAAAATAACTAACTTGCAGCAGATTTATCAAGTGTTTTTCACAAGTAGTTTTCTTTAACTTAGAAAAAGTTTTATCCCCAGTTTTAAACAAACTCCTTTTAAAAACTTTTCCAACAGTTAACCTTTTCGTGTTTTAAATATGCTCTTTCAAATATGAAGAAAATTATGCAAGTAAAAACACAAAGGATTTTTATAGTGGTTATATAGATAGAAATCCTTTAGTCCACTCTTCCAAGTCACTTAGATCTTGGGTTATACTAAATCAGACAGATTACAGTATACAATGCTTGCGCCAATCAACAAATGAAATGGCCACAAGTGCGTAATAGGAAATCACAAAGAAACTCCTATTCTCTGAAGTAATATCACTCATTTAGATGGATATCTACTTCTCACAACACGGTTCTAACAAAATCACTCAGATTTATAAGTATTTTCTGTTTTCTCTCTATTCTGCTTCGTCAACAAATGACTCGGCTGATGAGTGTTCTGTTCTTGAGTTTGAGACTTAGAAGAATTCTGCTTCAGATTTTTGCTCTCAAATGTGTTGTCTCTGTGTTGTATATTTCTTCAACTCACGAACTGAACTATTTATACTAGGGATTTGAAAATCTGCCCGTTGAGAGATCGACAGTTGTCAAATCCTCGAGTACTGGTCCTTTTCTGCAGAAACGGCTGCTGCAACTGAGCACTGTACACTCTGTTGTGCTTTCTGTCGCATCGCATTAAATGCACCAAGCTGATACGAGGTTTCTCTTCAATCATTTGTCATAAATACCCTTCCTCTTCAGCATTTATTACACCAAGTGCATTTATTACCGTTGCACTAACTTCTGATCCACTTCCACTCTGCTGATCGAAGTCACTCGTCTGACGTATACTCGGCTGATCCCAAACTTGAACTAATCTGATTTGAGTCGGCTGATAGTCCACCAGTCTGATTCCTTCTTCAGCAACAGATCAGTAGTCTTCTGGACCATATTTGACTAGTCTGAAATACTTCTTCCTTGGTCAAATATCTTCTAAGGTTTGTACTAAGCTTCCACTTAGCTGATGACTTTGGAAATCATCAAAACCTCCCTTCACTTCAAAGTCTTCATCTTCATCCAACACCTACCTTAAAAGTCCTTATTCTGACCTTCTTATCATAAGCTTTTTCCATGCTAGACTTAATCGCTTGGATTTTCAAACTAGCTCGATCCCGCTTACCATCCGCATGGTCGACATCCATTTCCCTCAGTGACTGATTTAGGTGGGGATCAAAACATATAACTCTTGGTGATGGCACCAAGGTCTCGATCGGGATAACGGCCTCCGAACCGTAAACCAAGGAGAAAGGAGTCTCTCCCGTAGCAGATTTTACTAAAGTTATATTCGCCTAAATGACCCCGGGAAGCTCGTCTAACCATTTTCCCTTTGCCTCAGTCAAGCGCTTTTCCAGTGATCGGACGATTTCCCTGTTGGTGACCTCGGTCTGCCCGTTCGGTTGGGGATGGCCGACAGAGGTGAAATTTTGCTGAATTCCAAATTTCTCACACCACTCCAGAATTTGCTTACCCGTGAACTGAGTTCCGTTGTCGGAAATCAATACTCTTGGTATCCCGAACCTGCAAACAATATACTTCCAGAGAAAATTTATAACCTGAAACTGAGTAATATTGGTTAGTGCAATGCATTCCACCCATTTGCTAAAGTATTCAACAGCAACCAAGACATAGTTCTTTCTCGATCTAGCAGTTGGGAATGGTCCCACGATATCGATTCCCCATTTATCAAATGGCCAGCAGATCGGAATCGAGTGTAACTGTTCGGCAGGTTGATGAATCAAGTTTGAATAAATCTGGCAGTGATGGCATTTCTTGACGTAGTCGATAGAATCTGAAATCAAAGTAAGCCAATAATAGCCAGTCCTGGAGCACTTTAAGGCCAATGCCCTCTCGCCGCAATGGCTGCCAGCCTCGCCTTCATGCATTTCTTTCCAGATAAGATTAAATTGGCTTTCATGGATACACTTCAACAAGATTCCCGAGCTGGACCTCTTGTAGAGCTGGTCCTCGATCAAAACATACATTTCGGTACTTAATCCGCCGGACCTCATTCAGTTCTTCGGGTAAGACGCCATTCTTGAGATAAGCTTTTAAAGGCTCCATCCAAGAAGGCCCTTGAGTATCTATCTCCATGATTTCAGAGCTCGGAGACACGTTCAAGTCTATTGCTGGAGTGTTAGACATCAACCAAGTTATTACCCTCTCTTTTCGTCCGTCCATCGATCCCGTAAACTTAGATAGCAAATCTGCCCAAGAGTTTTCTTCCCGAGGGATAGCTTGAATCTCGAACCTATCCAGTTTCGAAACTAGATCCTTCACTCTCTTTAAATATTTAACCATGTTGAACTCTTTTGCTTCATAGACCACCTTCACCTGCCTATGTATCAGCTTGGAGTCGGTCAACACGGTAAGAGACCTAATGCTTGCCTTTATCGCCATTTCTAGTCCCGCGATCAGAGCCTCGTACTGCGCTTCGTTATTTGTTACCACGAAATCCAAAGTAATTGCGTAACTAAGGTCCTCCCCATCAGGGCCTTGAAAGTGAACTCCGGCCCCTCCTCCTTCTCTAGTCGATGAACCATCGACGTGCATTAACCAGATCTTCTCCTGATGCCTCGACATATTCTCCTGAACTTCTGCCACCAAGTTAACTTCGGGAACTGACTGCTCGAGTGACTCCGTTCCCACAGATTCTAAAATAAAATCAGCCAGGACCTGGGCCTTGATTGCCGTTCGGGGTTGGTACTCTATCTCGAACTGTCCGAGTTCCACTGCCCATTTAATCAATCGCCTTGATGCCTCGGGTTTTGACAGAAGCTGCCTTAAAGGCTGGTTTGTCAAAACGATAATCTTATAAGTCTGAAAGTAAGGCCTTAGCTTCCGAGTTGCAATTACCAGAGCTAGTGCGAATTTCTCGATCTCCAAATAATTCTTCTCCGCACCTTGGAGCAACTTGCTTAGGTAATACACCAGCTTGTGATCGGAATTCTCAACTCTCACCAAAACTGAACTTATGGCCTCTTCTGAAACTGCTATATATAAATACAAAGGCTCCCCCTCGACTGGTTTTGCTAGCATTGGGGGGGGGAGACTAAGTATTTTTTAAGCTCCTCAAAAGCTTTATCGCACTCCTCATTCCACTCGAAGTTTTTTGATTTCCTCAACAATTTAAAGAATGGAAAGCTCTTATCCGCAGAACGGGATATGAATCTGTTCAAAGATATAATTCTTCCGATTAAACTCTGCACTTCGGAAAGTTTCCTTGGTGGTCTGAGCTCAGCAATAGCTCTAATTTTCTCAAGGTTCGCCTAGATACCACGCTCGTGGACCAAGTAGCCCAGAAATTTTCCCGACCTCACACCAAAGGTGCACTTTGCTGGATTTAGCTTCATTCCATACTTTCTCAAGATCCCGAAACACCTACTGAGGTGCTTGATGTGGTCTTCCTCGGTCATGCTCTTGACGAGCATATCATCTACATACACTTCCATGATCTCCCCGATTAAATCTTTGAACATCATGTTCACAAGTCTTTGATACGTTGCTCCTGCATTTCGCAATCCAAAAAGGCATCACTATGAAACAATACACTCCGCGCTCGGTAATGAAGGCGGTTTTGTCTTGATCCCTTTCATTCATAAAGATTTGATAGAAGCCTTGGAAGGCATCCATCATGCTGAAAAAGATGAAAACAGCGGTCGAATCGACCAGCATATCGATCCGCGGTAAGGGATAAGGATCTCTCGGACACAGCTTGTTCAAGTCTGTAAAATCATTACACATTCTCCACTTGTTGTCTGCCTTTTTCCTCTTACATACTAACACAACATTGCAAAGCCATTCAGTAAATGTTATCTCCTTAATTTGTCCAGCGGCTAACAGCCTATCCACCTCGGCGTTAATGATCTTATCTTTTTCCCGACCATGATTCCTTTTCTTTTGCCTAACCGGTTTTGCCTTAGGGTCGATATTTAGTGAATGAGTGATTACCCATGGGTCAATCCCCACAATGTCGTCGGAGCTCCAAGCAAAAACATCGGCATTATTTTTCAAGAACTCGATCAGCATAATTTCCATCCCCTGACTCAACTCGGTCCCTATCCTGGTAAACTTCTCGGGGGAGCCCGGAACTAAGGTTACCTGCTTATGATTCGGAGGCTGCACACTCATATCGACCTCTTTTCCCTTCTTTCCCTGTAACTTTTCGCAATCTGGTAAAGGGAGATCGGATACAGAAAAAACCTTTTCATCGAGCAACTTCCGTTTTGCAGGTAGCACATGCTCGATTTGCTTCTTCATGGTTAGGGACGTGTTGTAACACTCCCATGCCATGCACTGATCGTTTCTCATTTCTCCGACCCCCGCCCAAAGTGGGAAACTTGAACTTCTGATGGTAAGTTGACAAGACCGCTTTGAAAATGTTTAGTGCCGGTCTTCCCAAAATAGCATTATAGGCAAACGAGGTACTCACAACCAGGAACTTTACCATCTTTGTCACATCCTTTGGTTTTCTGCCCAAGGTGGTGCTCCAAAGGATGGTTCCGAGAGGGACAGTTTTCGAGCCACCAAAACCAATAAGCGGAGTAGACACCCGATCCAGACGTGGATGCTGCAAATTCATTCGATCAAGGGCTTAGAGGAGATTATGTTTACTGAGCTGCCATTGTCAATCAGTACTCTCTTGACCTCGAAGTTAGCGATTTTTAGGGTCAATACCATTGAGAAATCAGGGTCATCCTCTTTAGTGTCCCAAGTTACCTCACTCGGCCTATCAGCCTCAGTAAAACTAATGACTTGATTTATCGATGGGTTTGGCTCTAAGGACATAATTTCAATTCCGGTCGAGACACCCGTCTTTATCGACCTCGTTGTCCTTTTTCTCGCATTCCTGCTATCCCCTCCCGCAGGTCCGCCAGCTATTACATTTATCACTCCGTTCGTTTGCTCCTCGACCTGATGCTGATCGTTATGGTTTTGTTCAGAAAACTTCCGCGGACTTCTCGATTTGAACCGGTTATTGGGGTTACCCCTTCTAACATACTCTTTTAACTTTCCTTGAGAGATCAACTTCTCAATTTCCTGTTTCAATTGGAAACAATCCTCGGTGCTGTGCCCCCGAGCTCTATCGTACCTGCAGTACTTGTCATGATTCATCGTCCCCGGCCTGGCTTGAGTGATACGCCGAGCCTCTGGGACCAAGTTCCTTTCTTCGAGCACGGTGAGTATTTCGTCCCTCGAGGTATTCAGCTTGGTGAAGCTACTTTTTTCAGATTCCCTCCTCTGTGCCATTTCTGGAGAAGCAGGTCAACCGTAGACATTAGATCTGTGGGTCGGAGCCTGAGGTTTATAGACGTTAAGTCTCTGCCAAACCGAGCATCTTCGCTGCGCGTTTGACCCTCCGTAATCACTTGGTTTAGGGATAGGGGCCCTGTCAGGTTTCTTTCCGACCTGGGGCCTCGGATTCTGAGCATTTTTCAACTTGTTCATTTCATCCTGGATCATGTATTTTTCAGCTATTTCCATGATCCGTTCGAAAGATTTTGGTTGCTTTCGACAGAGAGCGTTCCCGAACTGGGTATTTCTGGTTAGCTCGAACATCAGTGATAATAAAAATTCAATCCGAGGGGTATCGACCTTCAGAAGCTCAATACTAAACTTGGCCAGCCATTGCCTCAGCGTTTTCCCTTCCAACTGCTTTATTGTTCCCAAGTGGTTGGCTGGTAACCTTTGTTTCCTCTGACTCGCAAATTGGTGCTTCAACTTATCGCATAACTCATCGAAAGAGAAGATAGAATTCGGAGGCAATTTTCCGAACCAATCCAAGGCAATTCCTTCGAAGGTGGTGACCATAATTTTGCAACAAAAGTCTTCTGAGTGCCCATACAAATTCAACACATTTATAAAACTATTAATGTGCTCTCCTGGATCAGTAGTTCCACTATACCTCGGTAACCTCGTAGGAACAGTTTCAGTACCTCGAGCATCGCATGATATTCGTACTTAACTCCTTATCTCGACCATCCTCGAGAATCACAGCCCCATCCTCCTTAGCTTCAGTTCGCCGAGCCCTCACATCCGCAGGTCGGGTTTCTTTAATCAACATCTCCTTCTTCAACTCATTTACAACTCTCTCCTGCACGATCTTCTCTAAATCAGCCTCGGTCACTTTACGGTAAACCGGCCTCTTTAACTTCTCCGCAGCTTCGGGCTGGCTTTCCCCGACTACAGAATCTTCCAGGTCTCGAACGGTTCTAGACGGTTACCCTGAGCGGACAACAATTCTAGCTCGGGTTGCTCGGGGAGGGTTATCGGAGGGAGCACCCATAGCAGATCGGTGAATGCTCCTTTCCTTTTGCTGGGTAGAAACGGGAGCTCGAGCTGTAGGTTGGTCAACCGAGGGCTATTGGCCAGGTAAGGTTTCACGGTTGCTCGCTCCGTGTTCAAGAACTCAATACACATAGTGCCGATAATAGATCGCAGATCAGCCACTGTCGTATGTATAGGCAAATCATTTCGCGGGTCGACCGGCGGCAGTTCCGATTGGTGAGCCGCTCGTGATTGATCGCTAGATTCATTGTTTACGGAGCGTTGGGCTCCTACAGCATGTGATGGCTCGCCACGATTGTATGTGTATTTCCTAGTAGTAGGCATTTTTTCGATCTAACACTCGGATAGGCCCCTCGGTGGGCGCCAATTGATTATGCTCTTTTTCGTACGAGGTTAAATTAGGAAAGTCGAGCAAAAAAATAATTAAGATCGAGTGTATAAACGATATGTATTAATATTCCGATCCATTTACAAGTTACAAAGTAGGTCTATTCGAGCGTTACAGGATGCCGAACACTAGTTACACAAATACAAAGAGCAAGCTAGTCCTATTCCGATCTTTACGTCCGAGCTGGGGTGCACCTGAGGAAATGTGCCGTTGTTGATGTCATAAATGCGCCAGGTATTTATAGGAACAGTGATGAGCTATGTAGACCCTCAGCAGGAGAATATGTCTCGGCCAGCTGTCCAGGCCCATGGGTCGGCCCAACAGTGAAACCGAGGAGAGGAGTAGATCGAAAAAGAGGCCTTCTACTACCAGACTGGCTTGATCGGAAACTGAGTTCTGTAGGTCGGAAAATAGTCTTCCTGGTCGGAATCGAGGTCGATCTCGAGCGGGGTATTTCCTTTAATAGAACATGCGAAATATCCCTCATCAAAGCTGAGCTTCAAAGAGTCCTTGAAGCTAGTAAAGCAGAAGCTCAAACAAAACGGATGACCGAGGCTGAACTGGCTGCTAAGGAACAAGAGGACTTAGCTAAAGCTCTTGAAGAGAGCAGGAAAGATGCTCATGGCCCAAGACAAAGTGGTGGTATTGTCATTGGTAAATCAATGTAAGGAAAGTTTGTTCTATATAAAGCTCAGCCTATCAAAAAGAAGAAAAATGAAGTAAAAAGGGCACTGGAGATTGTAAAGAGTGACCCTATTATTTTTGCCAAGTTTGAGGCTGAATTGAGAAGTACAACAAACTGCTGTAAGCCAAGCTACCTTTCTAGCTGAAAAGATCAGATACAATTGTTGGAGGGAGTACAGGCTGACAAAATCAGAAGCAGAAATCCAGGCTTGGAAAGAGTTTGCTGATGAAGGCAAATGGGTTCTAAATTGGTTGCAAACTAATTCCATCAGACAAGCACTGGACACTGATTTCTTCCATGACAGAGTACATGAGTATGCAAAGCTCATTGTACAAGAAGAATCCACGACTCTAAAGAACACAATACCAAATAAGCCAAGTGCAAATGATGACTTATTTGAGCGAGCTGTGAAGGTTGCAATCTATGTCACCTTGGACAAATGGGTGGAAAGATCAAGATACAGAAAAGGAACATCAAGTGATCTACCCAGTCTTCCAAGTTTGCGACATATTGCGTTTGGATCAGAGATCAGTAAATATCAAGAGCCACTCAAAATACCTCGGACGACTTCACCATTCTTACCTGCTGATTTTATCTATCATAGAACAGTCGTGTCTACTGACGGTATTGAAATTGTTCATATTACAGATGAGGCTACTGATCCAAAATAGACAACATAGGACAACTCATCATGGGAGCCCATTACTGCAAATGCTCCAGTTCAACTGAGTGAAGTACTTATTGAATAGGAGCCTTTAGCTATCACCTGGACAGCTGAAGCCACTCCTGAAAAACAGAAGGGTGCTGAACCTGCCACCTCCGCAGAAAATGTTAAATCATCAATCATGGATTCCATGAAGTCATTGATTGATAATGCTATGAAGGATGTTGGATGAAGATGAAGACTTAGAAGTGAAGGGAGGTTTTGATGATTTCCAAAAGTCATCAGCTAAGTATTGGAAGCTTAGTTCAAACCTTAAAGTTATTTGACCAAGGAAGAAGATACTTCAGACGAGTCAAATATATGGTCTAGAAGACTACTGATCTTTTGCTGAAGAAAGGAATCAGACTGGTGGATTTTCAGCTGACTCAAATCAGATGAGTTCAGTTTGGGATCATCCGAGTGTTCATCAGACGAGTGGATTCGATCAGCAGAGTGGAAGTGATCAGAAGTTATTGCAACGGTAATAAATGCACTTGAAGTAATAAATGCTGAAGAGGAAGGGTATTTATGGCAAATGATTGAAGAAAACCTCGTATCAGCTTGGTCCATTAAATGCGAACTGACAGAAAGTACAACAGAGTGTACAGTGTTCAGTCGCAGGTAGCCGTTTCTGAAACAAGGACCAGTACTCAAGGATTTGGACACCTGTCAATCTCTCAAAGGGCAGATTTTCCAACCTCAAGTATAAATAGTTCAGTTCAAGAGTTAGAGAAGAAGAGACAACACAACTGAGAGCATATTTTCGAAGCAGAAATCTTCAAAGTCTCAAACTCAAGAACAGAACACTCAACAGCTTAGTCATTAGTTGACGAAAGCAGAAAAGAGAGATAAAAGAATATACATATAAATCTGAGTGATTTTGTTAGAAACGTGTTGTGAGAAGCTGTTATCCATCTTTGTGAGTGATAAAGCTTTGTAGTATAGGACTTCTAAGTGATTTCCTATAACGAACTTGTGGCCAGTTCATTTGTTGTTTGGCGCAAGCAGAGTGTATTGTAATTTGTGTGATTATAGTATAACCCAAGATCTAAGTGACTTGGAAGAGTGGACTAAAGGATTTTTATCCATATAACCACTATAAAAATTTTGTGTGTTTATACTTGCATTATTTTCTTGCATATTTTCAAAAGCATACTAA
Organism: Penstemon newberryi var. newberryi; assembly: GCA_030819805.1. Taxonomy (NCBI): domain Eukaryota; kingdom Viridiplantae; phylum Streptophyta; class Magnoliopsida; order Lamiales; family Plantaginaceae; genus Penstemon; species Penstemon newberryi. Next base: position 30,969,098 of record JAUALY010000006.1, on the reverse strand, counting down.
ACACTTAAGTTAACTGTTGAAAATATTTTAAAAGGAGTTTGCAAAAACTGGGGATAAAACATTTTCTAAGTTAAGAAAACTACTTGTGCAAAATACTTGACAAATCCGCTGCAAGTAACTTAATTTAAAACTCTGATTTTCTTAAAATCAGCTAAGTAAAATCAGTGAGTGGTCAACTCTGCTGTTCAAAGCTTTGTGCGAGATCAGCTTAGTCTACTTACGAATCTTGATCAGCTTAGTCTGCTGGCAGAAAAAGTTAGAGAATTTTAAAGGTAAAATTTGAATCATCTCATCTGACCACTTGGGACCAACAAGTGGTATCAGAGCAGGTGGTTCATTTGAATCATTTGCCTGATCAACGAGCTTGATCCTAGAGTGTTTTTCAAAGGTTTTCAAAAGTTTTCAAATGAGCATCTTTTTGAAAAGAAAAACTTTTTGAAAAATGGACTGTATTAGCCATGCTCCCCACATTGGCGGTATGAGCTTTGAGGACTGGAAAATACGCATGGAAATTTTCCTTGCTGCTTATAATGATAATATGTACAGGTGCATAACTCAAGGTCCTATAAGAATCACCAAAACAGTCAAAGTTGATGGCCAAGATGAGGTTGTTGACAAAGAACCTGAAGATATGACAGTTGAGGAGATAAAACTGAAAAATCTTGATAAGGTTGGAATATTCATCATGACCAAAGCCCTCGACAACGATAGATTTGACAAGGTCAAACACTGTAAGACATCTAAGGAGATGTGGGATAAGGTCCGTGATATGAGTGAAGGGAATGACTCCATCAAAGAACACAATCTGAGCATAGCCCTGGAGAAGTTAGAAAACTTCAAGATGAAATCTGGAGAAACCATTGACCAGATGGATTCAAGGTTCACAAAGGTGTTGAACAATGTGTTAAAGTTGGGAAAGACGTTCACTGATAAAGAGATCACTGTTAAAGTCTTAAAGGCGCTACCACTCAAGTTCAACATGAAGATCACAACAATGGAAGAATCAAGGGATCTGGGGAAGATAAGAGAAGTGTACTCAAGGCGTATGAGTATAAAATATCAAGAATGGGAATAAAAGAAACATCAACTTCTAGTCCCACTGCTGCCCTGGTTGCTGCAGAAAGATCAAGGAGATCAGCCGGGAAGATAAGAGAAGTGGACTCATCTGATGAGACCACACTGCTCAACAGAAAGGAGTACACTGCTGGTGATGTTGCTTTGTTATTAAATGGGTTCAAAAAGTTCTACAAAAGAAAAATGAAGAACAAATATAACAATGCTTCTACTTCTAAACCTACCTCTTATTCTCATGATAGTAAGGATGATTTTAAATCCAAACTAATGTGCAAGAAATTGGGACATTTCATTAAGGATTGTCCATATCCTAAAGCTGAGAAGTATACTGAGGAGGAAAAGAAAGCGAGGAAAGAGAGGAGACATCATAAGAGCAAAGTATTGTTGGCTGAAGCTGAAAAGATAGCAGCCATCTAATCGTCTAACTCAGAATCAGGGACATCAAGTGATGACTCTACTGAAGAAGAGACACCCGCACTGCTCTGTCTCATGGCCAAAGAATCAGAGGATTCTAACAATAAGGTAACTCTCACTGAGAATGAAGATGAGCTATTTAGTTCATTTGAGCAAATGATGAAAAAACAACACAAATGTTGTGAATGAGTTTGCAAAGCTTAAGGAAGAGATGATTGTGCTGAAAAAGCAAAATACTGAACTGAAATTTAATGTTGAAAAACAACAAGAATCAGCTAAGTATAAAAAGCTTTCGCATAAGTATGAATCTCTGAAAGCAGAATGTGAAGTTTACATAGGAAAAATCATGGAGCTTGAAAAGATAATATCTAGTCATGATAAGTCGTCTGTTGCATCAGTAGACACATCTAATGAACAGAGAACACCTTTAGTAAAAGAGAATTTAGAACTGAACAAGATTGAAAAGTTTATATCTGCTGATAACCTTAATGTTATTTTATATGTTCAGACTGCTAAATCTACTTCACTTGAGATAGAGAAAAAGGAGAAGAAATCTCCTAAGGCTAAAAAGGGTAAAAAGCCTGAAAATGAAAAACAGACTGGTAAAACCAAACAGCAGAGTAGTCCTAAGAAGTCTGCTGATAAGAGTAAAACCAATCAGACTAGTAAAACTAAGTCGTCGGTTAAAGAGCAAGTAAAACGCAAACCTAAGAAGCAAAGAAATTAGAATATGATGCTTGGTATGGAAATGAGTCTTATTATGTGCAACCTGCTTACTCATCTTATGCTGCACCTCATTATCCACCTTATTAAGCTACATATCCTGCTCATCCAATGCATGCATAAGCTGCTTATCATGTACCCTACCCTGCTTATGAGCATTATTCACATCATAATGATTATCAACATAATATGTCTGCTGATTATGGTGAAGAAAAAGTAGGTCATGCTCCTGCTAAAACTCAAAAGCCTAAGAAGCCTAAGACTTCAACATCTTGGGTTGTCAAAGATGATACTAATCCACCAGGACCCTCTCAACAAAGGGTACCTAAAATAATTTTTTGTTTTGTTTTGTAGGTTAGGATTAGGAGTAGGAGTATAGTAGAGAAGAAATGGTACTTGGACAGTGGATGTTCAAGGCACATGTGTGGAGACATACATGAACTGACTGATGATGCTGCCGTAAATGGTCCAAGAGTCACTTTTGGAGACATCAAAGAAGGCAAGATTGTTGCGGTTGGAAAGCTAATCAAAGGAAACATTGAGATATCTGACGTCTCTTATGTTAATGGCCTGAAGTACAATCTGCTAAGCATAAGTCAATTTTGTGACAAGGGATTTTCTGTTATCTTCTCATAAGATAGGTGCTACGTTGAACAAATTGGAACAAAGAAGGTTATCTTATCTGGAAGAAGACAGGGGAATATCTATGTAGTCGACTGGAATTCTGTGGACATGAATTCTATTGTTTGTTTGGTGGTTTCTACACCAAGTGAAATCAGTTGGCTGTGGCACAAAAGAATGAATCATTTGAATTTCAAGACCATAAACAGATTAATAAAGAATGATTTGGTAGAAGAAATTCCAAAGACAGTCATGAGCAAAGATAAGCTATGTGACGCCTGTCAGAAGGGTAAACAAGTGAAGTCCACTTTCAAGAGCAAGAAGCACCAATCTTCAACCAGAATTTTGGAGCTACTACATATGGATCTGTTTGGCCCTATTGATCCTATCAGCAATGGTGGAAAGAAATACTGCCTAGCTGTTGTGGATGATTATTCAAGATTTACTTGGGTGATTTTCATGAAGAGGAAAAGTGAAACCAAGGAACATCTTACCAATCTGATGGAACTAATCCAGAATGAAAATAGTCCAAGAATATTGAAAATCAGATCAGATAGAGGGACTGAATTTACAAACTCTATCGTTGAAGAGTATTGTAACTCCAGATGAATCAACCATGAGTACTCTGCTGCCAGAACCCCTCAACAAAAGAACTTTACTTGTAGAAGAATATATTCATGTAGTATTTGATGAACCAAAAAAAATCTTCTGAAAAGAATCAAAGTGCTAATCCAGATATATTTGCTAATTCTCAGAAATTGAGTGTGGAAAGAAAAGAAGAGTATGTACCCATCTTACTACCGGATCTAAACCAAGCTGGTAACTCAAGTGCTGTTCAAAATCAGCCCGCTGATTGTCTAACGGAGGAGTTGCAAACAACTGACAGGCCAGAGCCTGTTCAACAGACTACTACTGAGACTCCAACAATGGAGTTGCAAGATCAATCAAGAGGACAACATCCAGATTTGCAACCTGATCTTAGATGGCTCAGAGATCACCTACCTGATCTAGTAATTGGTGATCCATTGGATAAAGTAAGAACAAGAAGGTCAACTACAAGTGAAATAATATTTGTAAGTTTTCTTTCACAAATTGAGCCAAAGTTAATTGATGAAGCTCTTAGTGATTCTCACTGGATTGAAGCAATGCAAGAAGAGTTAAATCAATTTGAAAGGAATGAAGTTTGGTACTTAGTTCCCAGACCTACTCATCAAAGGGTAATTGGCACTAAGTGGGTATTCAGGAATAAAATGAAAGAAGATGGTATTGTTACCAGAAATAAAGCAAGACTAGTTGCCAAAGGTTACTGCCAGGAAGAAGGCATTGATTTTGATGAGACATCCGCACCAGTTGCAAGGCTTGAAGCAATCAGATTATTCTTAGCCTATGCTGCTCACAAAAACTTCACTGTCTATCAGATGGATGTGAAGTCTGTTTTTCTCAATGGAGAATTGCAAGAAGAAGTTTATGTTGAACAACCTCCTGGATTCGAAGCTTATCAACAAGGAGACAAAGTATATCGTCTGAAGAAAGCTCTTTATCGACTGAAACAGGCTCCAAGAGCATGGTATGATACTTTATCTGACTTTCTTTTAATTAAAGGATTTCGCAAAGGTAAAGTAGATAAGACTTTGTTCACTATTGAATGGGATGATCATATATTGTTAGTTCAAATATATGTGGACGATATTATTTTTGGTTCAACTAACCAACAGATGTGTGAAATGATGCAGAACAAGTTTGAAATGAGCATGATGAGAGAACTAAATTACTTTCTTGGATTACAAGTCAAACAGCTACCTGATGGTATTTTTATTAATCAAGCAAAGTACACAAAATATCAGTTTAAGAAATTTGGTATGGAAACTAGCTCATCTGTTAGTGTTCCTATGTCTACTGGACTTCGTCTGGATAAAGATGAAGATGGCAAATCAGTTGACATCACCAAATACAGAGGCATAATAGGGTCAATGTTATACTTAACAGCTAGCAGACCTGATATTATGTATTATGTTGGGGTTTGTGCGAGATTTCAATCAAATCCTAAGGAATCTCATCTCTTAGTTGCTAAAAGGATATTAAAGTATCTCAAAGGCACTCAAGAATTGGGATTGTGGTATCCAAGGGAATCAGGATTTGAACTTACTGGATATTCAGATTATGACCTTGCTGGTTGCAAGATTGATAGGAAGAGTACTACAGGTACTTGTCAATTTCTAGGCAGTCGTCTGATCTCATGGATGAGTAAGAAACAAACTTTAGTGTCCATATCTACTGTTGAAGTTGAATACATTGTTGCTGGAGCATGTTGTGCACAGATACTTTGGTTGAAGCATCAACTAGAAGATTACAATCTCAAGATCAGTGGAATCCCTATCTATTGTGACAATACAAGTGCAATTTCACTTACTCAAAATACTACTAGTCATTCCAGGACTAAGCATATTGAGATCAAACATGACTTCATCAGAGACCATGTTGAAAAAGGAAATGTTATTATTGAGTATGTTCATATAGATAACCAGATCGCTGACATTTTCACCAAACCATTGAGTGACGCAAGATTTTCTACTCTAAGAGTGAAACTAGGCTTGTTAAAATTGGATTCATAAACTGAGGGGGAACCTATCAGAAGACTGGGTTCATCAGCTGACTAATCTGATAGCAACAAGTGTTATCTTTCAAGAAGACTGACTCTCAACAGACTAGTTGACTGATGAATTCTTGAATTCAGGGGAAACGTGTAAGACTAGCGGTACTCCTGTTTTAAAGATGAAATCTTCAATGACAGTTAGTTGAAGTTGTTTTAATCAGAAGATTTGTTCTTAATTCTTGAAGATTTGAAGATTATTTATCTTGCTGGATTAACAAACAGGAAAGTAAGATCACTAGATATTGGCTTTCACTAGTGATATATTGTATCACAACATCAGATTGCTATGCAATGCAGTTAACATTACTCCTGTTCAAGCTAAAGGACTCGACCCTGCTGATGATGACAAAAAGGGGGAAGAGGAATCTGCCAACAAGAAGAATGTTATCGTTGAAGCTATTGAAGTAGTTCAAAGTTCTGAAGGGTAACATATAAGTCTGCTGAAGATACTAAGGCTACTGATGAAGCTGAACAGACTGCTGAAAATAAGGAAGATGTTGATGATAAAGCTGAAGAAGAAGAACCCAAGGACGCGGCAAAGGAAGACAAGAGGATTGATGCTTCTAAGGATTCTGCTGAAGAACAGCTAGATCTATTCAGAAAGACAAACAGAATAGAGGAAATAAGAGCTAGAATTGAGGTTGCTGACAAAGCCAAGAAACTAGTTCTAACTTTCTCTAGTGGTGAAAGTGAAGATGATGAAGAAGAAGAAGAATCAGAAGACTAATTACTTCTCTTTATCACTTTGTAAATTTATTTTGTAACTTTTTCAATTCTTGTAATCTGATGTAACAAGTTCAATATTAATAAAAGATTACAAATTCCAGCTCAATTTCTATCTCAGAAATTTTGTGTGAAGACTTAACTTTAGTTTAGTTACAGGTACTTAGCTGAAGTTTCGTCATAATCAAAAAGGGGGAAATTGTTGGATGAAGATGAAAAAGTGAAGGGAGGCTTTGATGATTTCCAAAAGTCATCAGCTAAGTAATGGAAGCTTAGCAAGCCTCTGAAAATTCAATCTGAGAAGACAAGTAAAATCAGAAGGGTTGAATTTTGGTCCAGAAGACTACTGATCTGATGCTGAGTACGGAATCAGACTGGTGGATTAATAAGTTCGATTTGAATCAGCAGAGTGGATTCGATCAGCAGAGTGGAAGTGATCAGGAAGTTATTACAACAGTAATAAATGCACGTGGCGTAATAAATGCTGTAAGAGAAGGGTATTAAAGACAAATGATTGAAGAGAAACCTCGGATCAGCAAGGTGCATTAAATGCGACTTGACATAAAGTAAATCAGAACTGTACAGTGAACAGTTGCAGAAGCCATTCTAAAACAAGGATCAGTACTCGAGGAAGATCTGAAAATCTAACATTTCTCAACGGGCAGAAATTCAAATCCTCAAGTATAAATAGTTCTGGATTCAAGAGTTAGACAACTGAGAGGAATTCACGATCAAATTTTCCAAGTCTCAAATACTCTAAGGCAGAATACTAAAACAACGAAGTCATCTGTTGACAAGCTGAAGTCGAGAAAAACAAGCTTACATTCAAATCTTAGTGATTTTCTGTAAAAGAGAAAGTTGTGAGAAGTAGTTTTCCATCTAAGTGAGTGAAAATACTTCAGAGTATAGGTTTTCTTTGTGATCTCCTATAGTGAACTTGTGTCTTCATCCTTTGTTGTAAAAGCGCAAGTAGAGTGTACTATTTACTATGTGTTCATAGTATAACCCAAAATCTTCGTGATTTGGAAGAGTGGACTAAAAGACATTCTTGTCTATATAACCACTATAAAAATTCCTTGTGTTTGATTACTTGCATATTTTAAAAGCATACAAACACTTGAGCAAACTAAAACATTTTAAAAGGAGTTTAAAAACTGGGAATAAAATCTTTTAAGTAAAAAAAGAACTTGTTTGAAAAACACTTGATAAATCCGCTGCATACAAGTTTCAAACTCTGATTTGAATTGAATCAGATAAGTAAATCAGACTAGTGGTCAATTTCGCTGTTTAAGCTATGTGCGCAATCAGCTAAGTAGTCTCACCAGTTCGATCAGCTTACTCTGCTGATAAGAAAAGTTAGAGAAATTTTCAAAGGTTCAGAGGTCTATTCACCCCCCCCCCCCCCCATAGACCTCAACTGACCACTTGGGACCACCAGTCTAGTATAAAACACTTGAAACTTGTAATTTTATTCTTCCAAATATAGCTTTGTTACTTTTTTCCAGCATATACTGACTTTTTTCCTGCTTGCTCTTAGGTGAAGCATTAATGTTGTTGCTGCTAACTGGATAATATTGTTGCTGCTCATTGAGCATTAATGATCGAGGTGGAGCGTCTCCGAGCAGAAAATGAGAAGCTTGCGAAGGAGAAGGAGGATTTGATTAAGTTGAATAAGATCCTTGAGGAGGTTACTCAAGCTCAGATAGAGAAGGGAAATAAGGAGTTCGATGCAGGCTTCGCCCTTGGATACAAACAACGTACCAATGAATTGATAACTTTCCTTGAGCATCGCAATAGTCCTGACCACATTCTCGAGCAGTAGACTTTCTTTGTAGAGGAGTAGCTTTCCTTTGTAGGTTCTTATTTTGTTTTCCTTGTACGAATTTTGAAGCAGAGATAATGAAAGTTGTAAATTTTCTAGTTTCTAATTTCTTTTGTTATAAATGAATTTTGTGAATGTCGCAAGTATTTGATCTAGCCTTTCTATAGCAGCATATACCGCTTTTGATCTAACTTGTAGAGCTAGTTGTATCACACGTTTTTTTTTTAAACATATTTGTGCTTGATCACTCGTCAATGGTTTCTCTGAACGCCCCTGCATTTCATTTGATTGTATCCTGAAAGTGGAGAATTTTACCCGCATTTATTTCGGGTAGTTGAAACGTTTCCGAGAATCAGTCTTCACCGTTGAGTTAATCCATTTTTAGCCGTTAGATCTTTACCATTCCATCTATAAAAAGGCTTTTTACTTCCTTTCCTTTTTACACCCAGTGAAATTTATCTTGATGGAACATTTCTTTGTTCAAAACGGTGGTCGACCACCTAACTTAAATACTTTTATAATCCCACGAACTTTCGACTTGGTATGGGTGGAATTGGAAATTTGGGACTTCTTAGATATGATGAAGTCTCCGATCCCTGCAAAATGGGATCTAAACGGAAAATCAATGAGTGGCCGACCACCACTTGCAATTGGATAAAGGTCGATACCGTGGTATTCCGAACAACTAGTTCTGAGGTCAGTGGAAAGCTGGTCAGTTCATTAAAAGAAAGAATTAACCATGGAAATGTTGACCACCATCGACCCAAGAAGAATTTCGATCTTATGAAGTTCTGGTGAAGTACGAGCATCAGCTTCTTCAAGGGATCAAAATTTTGGAACTTAAAATGGTGGATGTCCTCGTTGCTTGAAGCCTCGGAAATTGCTCCTGGTTTAGTTCGTTCACTTATACTGCTCGGAAGTCAGACGATAAACATAGACAATTTTTTTTTGACCGAGCCTGCAAGCCAGATTGCTTTTTACAAGTCTACTAGAAGCTCGGGAGCTATAGTATAGGACCTTTAGATGTTATAATAGGACTTTTGTGATCGAAAGATGTAACCGAATTCCTGTGCTCGTTATCTTGTTCGGTTATAATGAATCTCTGCTTTTGTAATAGCTCGAATTTTATGAAATTGAAATCCTTGTAATCTTCTTGTCTTGGAGTTTATCAATAAAATCCAAGGTCGAACTTCTGTCGTACTTTATTCTTCAATTTTTCCAACTCCTTGCCTCAATTGATCAAGCTAATAATTTTTTACCTCGGGAGTTCTTGTTGAGTAGATAATCTCGAATAAATAATTTTATTCCAACTTTATTTGAAGTCTTATATTTTATGCTCGATTTTGGCTGTTATCTTTGTAGATCGATATTTAGGAGATCGAATGAGTTTTTTACCGACTCAATCGGTTTTTACTCAAATTTATTTTAACACTTAGGTTGTATGCCAATTATTGGCTTTGACCTTTGTAGATCGATGTTATGAGATCAATGAGTTTCTATCGACCCAATCGGTTTTACTCAAATTTATTTTATCACTTAGGTTGTATGTCAATTATTGGCTTTAACCTTTGTAGATCGATGTTAGGAGTTCGATGAGTTTATACCGACCCAATCGGTTTTTACTCAAATTTATTTTAACACTTAGGTTGTATGCCAATTATTGGCTTTACCCTTTGTAGATCGATGTTAGTGGTAATATCAATATTATAATGAATTGATCAATAATGTTATGCAATATCGAATAACAATCAAGAATAAGGGCCTGGTCAAAGTACTCAGGATGATGCAACTCAAAATATATGCGAATTGGTTGAAGTAAACAATCTGATCTTGGATATTAAAAGTGGTCGTATTTAATTATCAATAGAGTAATTATCCTTTGTACAGTAATCAAGGTTCCAACCTCTATTACAATGATGAATCTCTTATTTATAGCTTTGCATCTCTAGCCCTAATAGACTCCTTAGACATATAGGAGACATTGCACGACCCATGAAGTGCCCAGAGGCTTCGCCAGGTCGATGAGATACAAATATTCAGATCGGAACGATCACTTAGCCCGAGCTGAATTCGTTCGAGAAGTCCGACCCTGCTTAGAAATAAATTAGCCTCCATCATAACCTTTATGAGCTACTTTCATAAAGCCGCCAGATACCTTGGCCAAGAATATAGCGGAATACGTTTCTCACAGAGATTCATAGGAGAAGTTCTCAACCTATCAAGTCGGGTCAACAGATCCTTTGTTGATGATATGAACATGCATACATGTTCCTCTATACCCAACGTGAATCCACAGACACCTTCTGATAGGCTCCAGTCAGTCGGGACTCACATCAAAGCATAGACGTTCGCGCACCAGATAAACCCTATCATCTCAAGTGATAAGGACCATTCCTCGTACACTATTGTAAATAAGAACAACTTCAACCCTCATATGCGGCTACCGCTTCCATGGCGAGTTGTTTCCTTGTTGGGGTATTCGGTACACTTGTTATCCCAGCAAGCCACCCACTCATGTGCATCGACTATCCCAGTCACGCTTCTGGACCCTAGCTTCCTCCAGTTAATTGGAGTATACACATTCGTGAGAATCTAACCGAATCCACTGATGTCCCATCTCAAATGAATTCTATGACTCCTGAATCAGTTTTAGATCACAACCTTGGAGACCAGTCCACATATTGTCCCATAGCCCTGTGATCTAGGGACTTTCATCCTTATGTATGATAATTATTTCATAAGATGAAGATGGCCATTTATGAATAAGTGCGTTTATTAATCAAAATGAATAGTTATTTAACTATTACAACTAATTCCAGCCACTAAAGTTGGCTTGTAGGACACTATTTCTATCAATCTCCCACTTGTACTAAGGCCAATTTTTACGTTTCTGATTCCCATCTTAGACAGATATTTCTAGAATGCCTTTCGAAGTAATGTCTTAGTTAGCGGGTCCACCGTATTATCCTTTGTCAGCATGTTCCATCTTTACGTCTCCTCTACCAATGATATCTCTTATCAAATGGTATCGTCTTAGTACGTGCTTAAATTTCTGATGAGATCTCGGCTCATTCGCTTGCGAGATTGCCCCATTATTATCACAGAAGATAGTAATGGGCTCGACAATGCTAGGTATGACATCAAATTCCTTGATGAAGTTTTTATCCAAACACCTTCTTTGACAACTTCACACGCTGCAATATATTATGCTTCTATGGTTGAATTTGAGGTAGTATCCTGCTTGGAACTCTTCCAGCTTAAGGCACCACCATTGAAGCAAAAATCATAATTAGAGGTTGACTTGAAGTCATCTACATCACATTGAAAGCTTGAATAAGTAAAGCCTTCCAATTTCAGTTCTCCCATGCCGTATAACAAGAACAATTCCTTAGTCCTTCTCAAGTACTTCAGAATTGTCTTTATGGCTACCCAGTGCTGCTTTCCTGGGTCAAACTGATAGCGGCTAGCTTATGCTCAGTGCATACGCTACGTCTGGTCTAGTACACAACATACCATACATTATGCTTCCTATCGTGGAGGCATACGATATATGAGACATCTTGCTTCTCTTCTCAGAGGTCTTTGGAGCCATAGACTTGGAGTGCAATACCATGTCTCATTGGAAGCAACCCTCTCTTGGATTCTTCCATACTAAATCTCTTCAGTATTTTATCTATGTATTGTGATTGAGAGAGACCCATCAGTCCTTTCGATCTATCCCTGTAGATCCTTATACCTAGTACAAATGATGTTTCTCCCCCATCCTTCATTGAGAATTGTGTAGATAGCAAGTACCAAATGTGTCGAGCCCTGTTAACTTTTGGTACCAAATGTGTTGACTTTGTAACTTATGATACAATAACCTTAAAGTAATGTCACTTATGGTACCAAAAGTGGTATTCTCTCCTAAATAAGTTTATTTACAATTTATACAAGCAAACCACACTTTACATACAACGTTGCACTAAACAAGAATCTTTCTGAAAGGAAAAATGATATCAAGGTACATACGTGAATAATTGCAAGAGAAATGATATCAAGTTGTGTTCTTGCGAGATGCATATTGTGTAATGATTGTAGTAGAACATGGGGCGGAGCTAGATCAATTTATTTGGGGGAGGAAATTTTTTTGGGCAGCGAACTCGATATTTTCGATATTGTTTTGATGAAATGACAATTACTAAATCAAGATAAAATAATACTATAATTTTTTCCAACAAAAAATTAAAAAGATATACTACTTTTTCAAGAGTACAACTTCTTATAAACTCAATACCAAAAAATTTAAGACTCGATATGATTGGTATATATAAAGTAAATAGTGCTGCTTAGGTAAGACATAATATGTGACATCGGTCAAAGAACTTAAAGCTTGAAAACTCAAAAATTGTGTATGACCCAGAGATTATACTACAATTATATAAAATACATATAAGATTTATAGTTAGATAATTAATACTACGTTAATAATAAATCAAATTTGTCAATAGTTAAAGTCCATCCACTTAAAATCATGTTCTGACTTATATAATACCTAACATTTGAATTCCACAAAGAACGATAAGAAAACAAAAGGAATTACTAGAGCATTTTAGGACTTGAGCCTCGTACACAATAAGGAAGACCAAAAATGATAATAAAATGAATGACAACACTAGGACTCGAACTCCCAACATCAGTGTACTAAAAAAACATCACCACATACTCTTTGTTATTGGATTCATATACATATAAAATAAACGATTTTTTTGTTGGTTAGGGGGGGCATGGCCCCGCCCTCATAGGGCTTCGCCATTGAGTAACCCGTTTGCGATATTCTGCTAGAGCCCATAATTGATCTATATTTCAGTATAATGGGGAGGGAATTGCATTTTTCATACCAAACCTTTACCTACTTTATACATTTCATACCACACCTTTCAGAATGACACACTTCATACCAAAATTAATCAACCTTTTTCAATTTTCATACCGTCGTTAAATTTTGGACGGAAATGGACACGTGCGCCGCACGTGTCCGTTAACTCTCAGAAAAAAAAAAAAAAAAAAAAAAAAAAGGAAAAAAAAAATTTCCAGATTTCTTCACGTAGAAGACGATGAATAGTAACCTAAATTTTAAAAATTGGGGATTTCTTCAATACTTGATGAAAATGGATGAGGTTGGTGGCAAAATAACCGTTACACCAAGGGGAATGAACGGAACTAAGTATTAGACGGTGGGTCGACCTCCTCCGCCTGCGGCGGAGCAAAAACCGAAAATACTAAAATTCGTAGATTTGAAATACAAGCGACGGGATCGATATGAAACAACGAAATAGTGTATGATCTTTGTAGAGGAGGTCAAGACGAAGCCGTAGCCACCAAGAAGAGGTTTAATGGTGGCCGGAGTCACCGGGAAATTGAAAATTACGTGGAGGTGGTGGAGGTGGTGGAGATGGTGGAAAATAATTGCAAAAATCCCCCCTGACCAATTGCAAATATCCCCCCGTAAGAATTCAGAATTGTGACTTAACGGACACGTGCGGCGCACGTGTCCATTTCCGTCCAAAAGGCGGTATGAAAATTGAAAAAGGTTGATTGATTTTGGTATGAAATGTGTCATTCTGAAAGGTGTGGTATGAAATGTATAAAGTAGGTAAAGGTTTGGTATGAAAAATGCAATTCCCTCGTATAATGGGTAATGAAACATGCAGTTCCTATAGGAAAACCCCGGTAATTTCCTACAAATGAATTAAAATGGTGACTATATCATGATTTTGTAGAAACATAGTCCAAATTATGCACAACTTGTTATTTGTCATGGCAATTTATAAACTATATCCGATAGTGAAATAAGGGAAAATTGTATTTTTAGTTTCAGGATTGGACCCTCAGCACTTTTGATCTCAAACTTTGTAAAATTGCACTTTTAGTCTCAATTGTTTAAGGTATTTTAAACTTTTGGTATCATAGTCTTCTTTGGGACCACGACTACAAAACCGAGACAATCAATGAGAACAAAAAATCCGCCCCTGATCTGTTAACCGAATGACATATGATTGCCAAACAATTATCGTAATGTTTTCTAATTATCGTAATGTTTTCTTGAGGATGATCTTAGCAGGCGAAATATTTAATATATCAAGAACAAGGCTCAATTGCAATAAATCAAGCATCAAAGATTCATCAAGTCGAAGAGGACAAGACGGAGAGTTTAATTGAAGGCCTAGCACCCTTGAAGAGCCCAACTTTCGATCCAAGAAACTTGCGGTTATAGGTACGGATTTTTTCAATCTAATAAGAGCAAAGGTTTTCAATTAAAATTATTTTGGCCCAATATTTTCAAACTAAGCCTTCAAATCATTTTTCAAAATTGGCCCAAATTATTTTGAACTAAAATCGGCCCTTCAAATTATTTTGTGAAAAATTTGAATTCTTCCCTTATTATCTAAGTAGCTGATTTTACTTGTGGGAGAATTAATTAAATGCTTTGGAAATCTTTATATAAGGCAAAAATTGCACTATTATCATAACTAAATCATGGGAAAAAATATCATTTTTATCTTACCTTCTTGTACCATATTCTCGGCCAAAGAAGAAATCCTTTTATTTTGGAAAGCTTTTTTCAAATAACTTTGCCGTATCATTTGTTAAAGAAAAGGAAAATTCAATTGTTCTTAATTGTGGCCTTATTCAATGAACTTGGTCCAAAACAAATTTTGTCACTTTCATAAAAGAAAATCGGATATGGCATATATATACTACACTTTGAAATTTAAAAATATGTCATAATATTTTATTTGAAATCTTTCCTTAGTATTTAAATGGAATCTTTTAAAGGGAAATATATTTTATTTTGTCTCCTACATTCTTTGTTAAATAAATCTTATTTTGAGATAAAATATTTGAGGAAATCATAAAATATATTTGGAGAATCATTTTACACATAGAAAGATATTAAAAAGGATTCTTCCTTCTCAAAAAGAGCTGATTTTTACAAGTATAAATAGGCCTATGTTGGCTGAATTTTAAACACACCACATTTGAGAGAAATTAAGCTTTTCACTTGCAATATTCATACAAAAAATTTCGATCCTTATTTTGCAAGAGTTCTCTTAAAATATCAAAACCCATCTAACTCTTGCTCTTGTAAACATTGAGAAAATCCGAGTGTTAGAGGGAATTTTGTAGTGAGCTTAAAATGTAATCATGTATTGTTGGTCCCAAGTGGTCAGTTGAGGTCTAGAGGGGGGGGGGGGGGGGGGGGGGTGAATAGACCTCTTTACCTTTTAAAATTTCTCCAACTTTTCTTATCAGCAGAGTAAGCTGATCGAACTGGTGAGACTACTTTGCTGATTGCGCACTTAGCTTAAACATCGAAATTGACCACTAGTCTGATTTACTTATATGATTCAATTCAAATCAGAGTTTGAAACTTGTATGCAGCGGATTTGTCAAGTGTTTTTCAAACAAGTTCTTTTCTTACTTAAAAAATTTTATCCCCAGTTTTTAAACTCCTTTTAAAATCTTTTAGTTTGCTCAAGTGTTTGTATGCTTTTAAAATATGCAAGTAAAAATGCAAGTAATCAAACACAATGAATTTTTATAATGGTTACATAGACAAGAATGTCTTTTCATCCACTCTTCCAAATCACGAAGATTTTGGGTTATACTATGAACACAAAGTAAATAGTACACTCTACTTGCGCTTTTACAACAAATGATGAAGCCACAAGTTCGCTATAGGAGATCACAAAGAAAACCTATACTCTGAAATATTTTCACTCACTTAGATGGAAAACTATTTCTCACAACTTTCTCTTTTACATAAAATCACTAAGATTTGGATGTAAGCTTGTTTTTCTCGACTTCAGCTTGTCAACAGATGACTTCGATGTTTTAGTGTTCTGCCTTAGAGTATTTGAGACTTGGAAAATTTGATCGTTAATTGCTCTCAGTTGTTGTGTCTCTGTCTCTAACTCTTGAATCCAGAACTATTTATACTTGCGGATTTGAATTTCTGCCCATTGAGAAATGACAGATTTTCAGATCTTCCTCGAGTACTGGTCCTTGTTTCAGGACGGCTTCTGCAACTGTTCACTGTACAGTTCTGCTGTACTTTCTGTCAAGTCGCATTTTATGCACCTTGTTGATCCGAGGTTTCTCTTCAATAATTTGTTTTTAATACCCTCTTCTTATAGCATTTATTACGCCAAGTGCATTTATTACCGTTGTAATAACTTCCTGATCACTTCCACTCAGCTGATCAAATCCGCTCTGCTGATTCAAATCGAACTCATCTGATTTGACTCTGAAATCCACCAGTCTGATTCCGTACTCAGCATCAAATCAGTAGTCTTTTTGGACCAAGATTCAACCCTTCTGATTGTCTTCTCATATTGAATTTTCAGAGGCTTGCTAAGCTTCCATTACTTAGCTGATGACTTTTGGAAATCATCAAAACCTCCCTTCACTGATAGGATAGTGCCCAGCAAGCCAATTCTCTTTAGCTTGTAATAGGTCTATTCTGTAATAAACAATCTTTGATTCTTATGAATAATACGCACGTTCATTTATAACTGTATAGAATAAACAATGGCCAAATTCATCTCTCCGGAATACATTTAAGCGATTGGATGAAATCCTTAGATCACATTCGACTATGGGACGATTCACTTCGGTATTGAGTGCAATCATGAAACAGTCTCTAAGTTCGTGATCTTAAAACACGTTCCAAGTCATAGATTCCGAACGAGACGGAGTATTGAAGGAATCGCTAAGACTTGTACGAATATGCATGATTCACATGGAGTGAATTTGTAGAGTTTCATGAACAAGACATTTGATGTCAGTGCATATGACTAGGTGGTTCGATAGGGGATCGAACGCATCGAACGACCCGAACAGAGAAACCCATTGTGGAAGCGCATGACGCATATCGGTGATGGGACGTTTCTCAAGACTTATAATAGTGTACGATTTAGTCCTTAGACTTGAGGTGCTAGGGCGAATTCGGTGCATAGGTATATGTACTTAGATTTAGGTACTGGTCACGTAGCCTGACCATAATGTGCCTAAGTTGGGTGCCTATAGTTGTGTACGCGAGTGGTTAGTACCAAGATGGAATCTACCGACTCATCGTAATGGATGAGAGAATTTCCTATACGATTCTTAGATAATAGATCCGAGAAACCCGTGGCCACGGTCGGTGACGGATTTGGAAAGGGGTTTCCAAATTTAGCAGTCACACTGGATTATTATCCCGAATTAGAAAGTATAGTTATTGAGATAATTAGAGGTCCCGGCCAATTCACACACCCTAGGTCTCGATCGGGAAATTAAGTCGATAGAAGGACCGTATGTACATGGCAGTTATAAGAGGTGAGGTTCACAAATATCAATTCACCTGAAGTTGGGCCTCATGGGCTTGTGGCTAGACATCGACCATGAGGTGTGAGTATTCCTGAATTAATAATGGAGATTAATTCTGGAGTGGTCAATTAAAAGGGTTTAATTGATCGGAGCAATCAATTGCTCATAAATTAAATCACGAAGGGTTCGTGGGCCTGCTGCCAATTGATGGTGAACCTAGAGGGTCACACACAAATACAGTTGGACAGTGACAGTCAAGAAAATTAAATATTTGATTTAAGGGAGTTAAATCAATAAAAGAATTAAAGTGTTAATTCAATTGGAAGAATAATTAATTAGATAGTCTAATTAATTAAATATTAATTAAAGTGTTAATTAATTGAGAGATAATAATTAATTGGATTAATTGGGCTGATTTAATTAATGGTTAATTAAATTAAGTTGCAAGACATGGGCCTTTTAATTAAAAGCCCAGAAGAAGTCTTGCAAGACTAGGAAGGGGCGATTTTGATAGGGATAAGAAGAGGAGAGTTTGTTTTCTTGTGTGACAAGGAAGATCTAGAAGATATACAAGTATATCTTGTTTCCTAATAAGATAAGGAAAAGGTCTTTGAAGAGATATCTACTAAGAGAAGGATTCTTCTCTTATAAATAGATATCTCCTCACAACTCTCCATAAGCTTTTCACTCTTGCACAACATTACCCTAGCCGCCCCATAACCCTGGCCGCCACCTTCACTGCGCCGCCCCCTCTCTCTCTGTTCTTCCATATCTGGATCTAGATCTGTTTCTTCCTCCATTGACAGCCTTCAATATCTAGTTCGTAGCCTGTGACTTGAAGGTGTTACTCCAATCCAACTGGTGTGGATACACTCTGGAGGTGAGACAATTGGATCACTAGTTGTGAATCAGCAATAAAGCCGGAGGTTGCCACCACCTTGCCTGTGGTGAGGTAATATCGCATATCTCCACTTTTTATTTATTGTAGATTGTTTGATTCAACCTTTTCGCATACATAAGATGGAAAATATATCTTGGGACTGATGGGTGCCTCGAAAAAATTTTAAATTCCGCAGTCTCGTTGTTTTGACAACCGGGGTATTCCCAACAGTGGTATCAGAGCCAATTCCATCACTATTATGCGAAAAAGCCTGAACCTAATTAAATATATGGATATTTGCGTTTATTATGTTCTGTGTGATGATTCTTGCTTGTTATGATATGATCTATGATTGGGTAAAATCGCATATTAAGATTTGGGGCAAATTTATAGTTTTTGAAACTTCAGGACTTTTTATGCAAATCGCTATTTTGTGAAATAAGGGGCGGAAATTTATTTTCTGTTTTCTGGAAATTTTTGAAAAATCTGGACTGTTATTGCAATTCTGGTCTGTACGTGTTTTTGGGTCATTTTTGCAATTTTCGAAAATTAAAGGACTGTTTTGTAATTTCCGAAAGTTCAGGGGTCTGTTTGCGAAACTGAAAATTTTCTGGATTCAAAATTTTAATTTTCTGGTTCTCTGGCCGATTTGTAAATTGGGGCTGTTTTGTAATTTTCAAATCTTTAGGGTTAAAAATGCAATTTCCGTAAGTAGAGGGGCCGAACTGCAATTTTCAAAAGTTGAAAAATCCGAATCTGATTTTATGCGGAAAAATTGTTTTGTTTACCCGAAAATTGATTTTGTCATAATTAGTAGTGACTAAAGTAAGAATCATAGGTTGTTATTTTTAAAAGGAGTTTTAAAAGTAAGAAATAAATACGTAAAAAGTTGTTTGCTTGTTTCTTGCTCTACGTGAACTGTTTACGTGGTTTTCGATCGTGCCGAGCCTTGACCCTAGGGTAGATGTGATTGGTTTAATTTATTGTTTGGTTTTTATTGGGCCTGCGAGCCTTAAGTTTTTGGGCCACTTTGAGCCTTTGTAATAGATTAGGGCTTTACTGTTTTAAATAGTTTAGGATGGAGGCCCGTTACAAGCAAGGTGGGAGCCCAAGAAGAGTTGAAGGCCATGTATGCATGGTTATTTTTGTAATAGCCTAGGTCCGTTAAGAACCCTTTAGATTGACCAATTGGGCCAACATCATGGCTCGATGATGGCCCACATAGGAGGCTCCCGATCGAAAACAAATGTGGTAGTATGCATGCTAGGCTTGTATGTTTTAATTTATATATCGATTTATTTATTTAAGCTTGTATGTGATGCGCGCTAGAATCTAGATCATAAATAAAAGATAAAGCATAACTTATGCGGTGAGATCTCGAGGAGAGTTAGTTTGAACTTACCCGAAAACCCCCTCTCGAATTAAATATTAAGTCAAATTGGGTACATTTAAAATGAAGTTTTAAAGATCCAAGCCTTCCATCAATAGGAACTAGCGTGAGTTGTCTATTTATTGATAGAGGTGATCCAGAGTCTGGCACCCGAGTCGAAGAAAGGGACAATACGCAAAATTCCTTGACTCTTGTTTTTAATTAAACTCGACAAGGGTGAGGACTGGTCGGGATGTGAATATCGACCGATAACCAGTTACGGGGATTTCACGACCTGGCCTGTTGCTCATCATGATTGATGGGATAGACTTCACGATTAGTAACACTTATAATGTAGCAATGCTAGATAAGTGAGAAAACCGAGGCAAAATAGCTTGAAGGTTGTGTAGTGACACAATTGGTAAAAGTATACCTACCTGGAGAATTAATTGTATGGCCACGAGTCGTGGGTGCAATTAATGTCTGCTGGGACGTCAAGACCTACTAGGAAATAAGATTTCCCGAGCAATCAAATGGGTGATTGTTTCGACAAAATAGTGGGAGAACTTTTTCGAAACCAAGACCAAAATTCATTAATTATAAGTATTAGGCATAGATTAGTCAGCTAAATGTTGTTTTCTTTCCATTTGTAGATATTTTTGAACAATGTCTAAGAATCCATTATCTGTCATCCTCGACACTAATAAACTGAATGGGTCAAACTTTGTCGACTGGCTTAGAAACTTGAGGATAGTCCTCGACTCTGAACGTCGGAGCTATGTACTCGACACACCTATGCCTGCTGCACCCGCAGCACGAGCTACTGAGGAACAACGAACCGCCCATGCTAAAAGGATTGATGATGATCTTCAGGTTCGCTGCCTCATGCTAGCTTCAATGTCGAATGAGCTGCAGAAACAGCATGCTGGTATACAGCTTGCTAGAGATATACTTCTCCACCTCCAACAGATGTTCGGAGAAAGGTCTCGTACCGAAAGGTTTGCAGCCACTAAGGAGTTGTTTAATCACAAGATGGCTGAGGGAAGCAGTGTTAAGGATCACTGTCTGCGTTTCATCAACTTGGTTGAAAAACTAGGGCTATTAAACGTGGAATTGCACGCTGATCTTAGCACTGACCTCCTTCTCCATACTCTGCCTCGCTCGTTCGACCAGTTCGTGTTGAACTTCAACATGGAAGACAGAAACCTTGCTCTTCACGAACTGACCAATCTGTTGGTTACGGCAGAAGCCACTCTCAAGAAAGAGAAACATGTGATGATTGCTCACCAATCGAAGGCTGCAAAGCCCAAGAAAGGTAAAAAGAAGAAGAAGGTGTTCTCTTCTAAAGCAGTCACCAAGGTTGTCGAGGAAAAGCGCAAAAGCCCAGAAGACGAATGCTTCCACTGCAAGAAAGCAGGGGCACTGGAAAAGGAACTGCCCAGACTACTTGAAAATGGTAGCCAAAGATATTTTTTTGGTTGAAGTTAATATTTCTATTAACTGTGCATCTTGGGTGTTAGACACCGCAGCGGGTTCTCATATCTGCAATGATTTGCAGGTGATGGGAGCAGTAAGAACACTTAAGCCCGGGGATAGGATCCTGCGTTTTGGAAACGGAGCAAGAGTTGCTGCAGAGGCTACATGAGACGTGGAGTTAGTGATAGGGAATTTTACTTTACTTTTAAAAGACTGTTTGTACGTACCAACAATTATTAAGAACATTATTTCTATTCCGCTATTAGATAATGATGGTTTTAATTTTTCCATTATGAATGGATCTTTGAGCATAATTAAAAATGGTTTAACTTATGCTAGTGGTACTTTGATGGATGGTCTATATTCCCTTGAACCTACAAACTCCAACGTCTTGCACATACAATCAAGAAAAAGAAAATATGATAATCACACTCCACAACTTTGGCACGCTAGACGTGGACATGTCTCCAAGAGTAGGATCCAAAAGTTGGTTTCCTCTAAG
This sequence comes from Penstemon newberryi var. newberryi, assembly GCA_030819805.1. Lineage (NCBI taxonomy): Eukaryota > Viridiplantae > Streptophyta > Magnoliopsida > Lamiales > Plantaginaceae > Penstemon > Penstemon newberryi. The sequence continues at coordinate 30,947,490 of JAUALY010000006.1, read as the reverse complement.
GCTCTTGAAATACAGAACTTAGATGAACTTCCGACTTGCGAATCTCGTCTCAAAGGAAAGATGAACAAATCACCCTTCACCGGGAATCCCGAGCAAACCAAACAAACATTGGATTTGAACCATACTGATGTTTGTGGACCACTGAGTGTCAGTGCAAGAGGAGGATTCTCCTATTTCTTAACATTCACTGACGACTTCAGTCGTTATGGATACGTATACTTAATGAAGTACAAATCCGAAACTTTTGAAAAGTTCAAGGAGTTTCGAATGGAAGTAGAGAACCAACTTGGACATAGTATTAAAGCGCTTCGATCTGATCGAGGAGGGGAATACTTAAGTCAAGAATTCCTCGATTATCTAAAAGAGAACGGAATTCTCGCGCAGCGAACTCCCCCTAGGACGCCCCAACTCAATTGAGTGTCTGAAAGGAGGAATCGAACTTTGTTGGACATGGTTCGTTCCATGATGAGCTTCGCTGAACTTCCCTTTTCATTTTGGGGCTTAGCCCTATTAACTGCTTCGAAGATACTGAACATAGTACCTTCAAAGTCAGTGCCAACAACACCACACCAAGAATGGTATGGTAAATCACCCGTATATTCGTATCTACGAGTATGGGGATCTCCCGCCTATGCTAAGAACAAGAAAGGAGATAAGCTGGATAGTAGATCTAGTTTGTGCAAATTTGTGGGATATCCAAAGGAATCCATTGGATACTTGTTCTACGATCCTAAAGAACGTAATACGTTCGTGTCTAGGAATGCCCACTTCTTAGAGGATGATTTCCTCACCAACAGAAATGGGACAATCGTAGAACTCGATGAAGTCCAAGAATCGGACCCATCCTCACAAACAGTGGGAGTTGATCCTGAATTTACTGAACCTACTAGTTCACCTATACTTCGAAGGTCTGATCGAGTTCGTAAGGAACCAGAGAGATTTGGCATAGAATCGGGTGCGTGGCTCGAAGCCATGCAATCCGAAATGGATTCCATGCATTCCAACAAGGTTTGGACTTAAGCCCGGGGATAGGATCCTGCGTTTTGGAAACGAAGCAAGAGTTGCTGCAGAGGCTATAGGAGACGTGGAGTTAGTGATAGGGAATTTTACTTTACTTTTAAAAGACTGTTTGTACGTACCAACAATTATTAAAAACATTATTTCTATTCTGCTATTAGATAATGATGGTTTTAATTTTTCCATTATGAATGGATCTATGAGCATAATTAAAAATGGTTTAATCTATGCTAGTGGTACTTAGATGGATGGTCTATATTCCCTTGAACCTACAAACTCCAACGTTTTGCGCATACAATCAAGAAAAAGAAAATACGATAATCACACACCACAACTTTGGCACGCTAGACTTGGACATATCTCCAAGATTAGGATCCAAAAGTTGGTTTCCTCTAAGGCTCTTGAAATACAGAACTTAGATGAACTTCCGACTTGCGAATCTTGTCTCAAAGGAAAGATGACCAAATCACCCTTCACCGGGAATCCCGAGCGAACCAAACAAACATTGGATTTAATCCATACTGACGTTTGTGGACCACTGAGTGTCAGTGCAAGAGGAGGATACTCCTACTTCGTAACATTCACTGACGACTTCAGTCGTTATGGATATGTGTACATGATGAAGTACAAATCCGAAACTTTTGAAAAGTTCAAGGAGTTTCGAATGGAAGTAGAGAATCAACTTGGACATAGTATTAAAGCACTTCGATCTGATCGAGGAGGAGAATACTTGAGTCAAGAATTCCTCGATTATCTAAATGAGAATGGAATTCTCGCTCAGCGAACTCCCCCTAGGACGCCTCATCTCAATGGAGTGTCTGAAAGGAGGAATCGAACTTTGTTGGACATGGTTCATTCCATGATGAGCTTCGCTGAACTTCCCTTTTCATTTTGGGGCTTAGCCCTATTGACTGCTTCGAAGATATTGAACATAGTACCTTCAAAGTCAGTGCCAACAACACCACATCAAGAATGGTATTGTAAAGCACCCGTATATTCGTATCTACGAGTATGGGGATCTCCCGCCTATGTTAAGAACAAGAAAGGAGATAAACTGGATAGTAGATCTAGTTTCTACAAATTTGTGGGGTATCCAAAGGAATCAATTGGATACTTGTTCTACGATCCTAAAGAACGTAATACGTTCGTGTCTAGGAATGCCCACTTCTTAGAGGATGACTTCCTCACCAACAGAAATGGGACAATCGTAGAACTCGATGAAGTCCAAGAATCGGACCCATCCTCACAAACAGTGGGAGCTGACCCTGAATTTACTGAACCTACTAGTACACCTATACTTCGAAGGTCTGATCGAATTCGTAAAGAACCAGAGAGATTTGGTTTCATTCATGAAAACGATAAGTTGGATACTGATCCAAGGACTTATGAAGAAGCTATGTCTGACATAGAATCGGGTGCGTTGCTCGAAGCCATGCAATCCGAAATGGATTCCATGCATTCCAACAAGGTTTGGACCTTGGTCGATCCACCTGAGGGAACTGTCACTATAGGATGCAAATGGATCTTCAAGCGTAAGCTTGGAATGAATGGAGAGGTTATAACCCATAAGGCTCGCCTAGTGGCGAAAGGTTATTCTCAAAGGCCTGGAATAGACTATGAGGAAACCTTTTCTCCAGTAGCAATGTCGAAATCCATTCGGATACTTTTAGCCATAGCCGCGTGGTACGACTACGAAATATGGCAAATGGACGTAAAGACCGCCTTTCTCAATGGAGACATTGACAAGGAGATCTTTATGCAACAGCCTGAAGGCTTTGCGTCCAAAGGAAGCGAGCACAAGGTGTGCAAACTTCGAAGGTCGATTTATGGCCTCAAACAGGCGTCCCGAACCTGGAACATACGATTTGATGAGACAGTCAAAGCTTTTGGCTTCATCAAAAACGTATTTGAGCCTTTTGTGTACAATACAGTTGATGGTGAACCTAGAGGGTCACACACAATACAGTTGGACAGTGACAGTCAAGAAAATGAAATATTTGATTTAAGGGAGTTAAATCAGTAAAAGAATTAAAGTGTTAATTCAATTGGAAGAATAATTAATTAGATAGTCTAATTAATTAAATATTAATTAAAGTGTTAATTAATTGAGAGATAATAATTAATTGGATTAATTGGGCTGATTTAATTAATGGTTAATTAAATTAAGTTGCAAGACATGGGCCTTTTAATTAAAAGCCCAGAAGAAGTATTGCAAGACTAGGAAGGGGCGATTTTGATAAGGATAAGAAGAGGAGAGTTTGTTTTCTTGTGTGACAAGGAAGATCTAGAAGATATACAAGTATATCTTGTTTCCTAATAAGATAAGAAAAAGGTCTTTGAAGAGATATCTACTAAGAGAAGGATTCTTCTCTTATAAATAGATATCTCCTCACAACTCTCCATAAGCTTTTCACTCTTGCACAGCATTACCCTAGCCGCTCCATAACCCTGGCAGCCCCCTTCACTGCGCCGCCCCCTCTCTCTCTGTTCTTCCATATCTGGATCTAGATCTGTTTCTTCTTCCATTGACAGCCTTCAATATCTAGTTCGTAGCCTGTGACTTGAAGGTATTAATACAATCCAACTGGTGTGGATACACTCTGGAGGTGAGACAATTGGATCACTAGTTGTGAATCAGCAATAAAGCCGGAGGTTGCCACCACCTTGCCTGTGGTGAGGTAAAATCGCATATCTCCACTTTTTATCTATTGTAGATTGTTTGATTCAACCTTTTCGCATACATAAGATGGAAAATATATCTTGGGACTGATGGGTGCCTCGGAAAAATTTTAAATTCCGCACTCTCGTTGTTTTGACAACCGGGGCATTCCCAACATTCACTTCTTCATCTTCATCCAACAATTTCCCCCTTTTTGATGATGACAAAACTTCAGCTAAGTACCTGTAACTAACTAAAGTTAAGTCTTCACACAAAATTTCTGAGATAGAAATTGAGCTGGAATTTGTAATCTTTTATTGATTTAGAACTTATTACAATTACATCAGATTGAAAAGTTACAAAAAAAATTTACAAAGAGATAAAGAGAAGTAATTAGTCTTTTGATTCTTCTTCTTCATCATCTTCACTTTCACCACTAGAGAAAGTTAGAACTAGTTTCTTGGCTTTGTCAGCAGCCTCAATTCTAGCTCTTATTTCCTCTATTCTATTTGTCTTTCTGAATGGATTTAGCTGTTCTTCAACAGAATCCTTAGAAGCAGCAATCCTCTTGTCTTCCTTTGCCGCATCCTTGGGTTCTTCTTCTTCAGCTTTATCATCAACATCTTCATCATTTTCAGCAGTCTATTCAGCTTCATCAGCAGCCTTAGTATCTTCAACAGGCTTATTTGTTGCCCCTTCAGAACTTTGAACTACTTCAGTAGCTTCAACGGTAACATTCTTCTTGTTGGCAGATTCCTCTTCCCCCTTTTTGTCATCATCAGCAGGGTCGAGTCCTTCAGCTTGAACAGGAGTAATATTAATTGCATTGCATAGCAATCTGATGTTGTGATCCATTGCAGACAATTGTAGTGCTTGTTGTTTTTGATTAACCATCAGTACCGAAGCTTGATCATTCAGATAGTCCATGTTGTGATGGAGAGTTGAAACCTCTGCACCTATTTGATTGGTACTTTCACAGAAGCCTTGAATTAGATTGGTTGTCTTTTCTTCACTAGACTCTGTAGCATTCACAAATGCTTGGTTAACCTTCATTCAGTCAGCCTCATTCTTCTTAATTGTTTCACTGATCTGTTGAATATCAGCCTTCATACCACTAACTTGATTAGTCAAGGTATCTAAGCCTTCTTTCAACATTACAGAACTATCAGTAGGCTGGGAGATGCTTTGAATGGTGCTCTGAACAAGTCTGGAAGCAGCTTCTTCAAATCTTTGCAGCAGCTCCTTGTTCTTTTCCTCCATCTCCTTCATTGCATTTTCAATCAATGACTTCATGGAATCCATGATTGTTGATTGAAAATTTTCTGTGGAGGTGGCAGGTTCAACACTCTTCTGTTTCTCAGGAGTGGCTTCAGCTGTCTAGGGCTAAAGGCTCATTTTCAATAAGGACTTCATTCAGTTGAACTGGAGCATTTGCAGTGATTAGCTCCACTGATGAGTTGTCCTCTGTTGTCTGTTTTGGATCAGTAGCCTCATCTTTAATATGAACAATTTCAGTACCGTCAGTAGACACGACTGCTCTATGATAGATAAAATCAGCAGGTAAAAATGGTGAAGTCGTCTGAGGTATTTCGAGTGGCTCTTGATATTTACTGATCTCTGATCCAAGCGCAATATATTGCAAACTTGGAAGACTGGGCAGATCAATTGATGTTCCTTTGATGTATCTTGATCTTTCCACCCGTTTGTCCAATGTGACTTAGATTGCAACCTTCACACCTCTCTCAAATAAGTGATCATTTGCACTTGGCTTATTTGGTATTGTGTCCTTCAGAGCCGTGGATTCTTGTTGTACAATGAGCTTTGCATACTCATGTACTCTGTCATGGAAGAAATCAGTGTCCAGTGCTTGTCTGATGGAATTGGTTTGCAACCAATTTAGAACCTATTGGCTTTCATCAGCAAACTCTTTCCAAGCCTGGATTTCTGCTTCTGATTTTGTTAGTCTGTACTCCCTCCAGCGATTCTATCTGATCTTTTTAGCTAGAAAGGTAGTCTTGGCTTGCAGCAGTTTGTTGTACTTCTCTAGTTCAGCCTCAAACTTAGCAAAAACAGTAGAGTCACTCTTTACAATCTCCAGTGCCCTTTTAACTTCATTTTTCTTCCTTTTGATAGGCAGAGCTTTACGTAGAACAAACTTTCCTTCCATTGATTTACCGATGACGATAACATCAGTACTTTTGGGGCCATGAGCATCTTTCTTGCTCTCTTCAAGAGCTTTTGCTAAGTCCTCTTGCTCCTTAGCAGCTAGTTCAGCCTCAGTCATCTGTTTTGTCTGAGCTTCTGATTTACTAGCTTCAAGGACTCTTTGAAGCTCAGCTTCATCCCTTTTTTCTTTGCTCAGCCTCCTCTCTCTTTTTCATGTGGTATGCAATCACTTTTGCCTTACCAGTTCTTTTTCTTCTGATGGCTTGTGTTTCATCAGACTTGTCAGTAGACTTGTCTGTTGGAACAGTAATCTGATCAGCTTGAGATGCTGATACCTCAGCTTTAGTCTGATTTGCAGGATCAGACTCTTTTACAGATTTTGTTGGTCTTTCTGCTGATGGTGGATTTTCTCTCACAATTTCAGAAAGAATTACCGAGGGTTCAGATAGAACTATCTTCTTCCTGACAGTTGCTTGTATGAACAATAGCAGTTGCAGCAGCATGACTCATTTTTGAACTTCTTGTCCTCTTTGCTAATGGTAACTCCTCAGATTCAGTGCGTTCTGGAGATGCATCAAGAGGCATCTCATCAATCTCCTTGGCAATTTCAGAGATTATTTTATCAGTAGTGTCAGCTGTTCTGGCTTCAACAGCAGGGTTATCTACTGTTTGAACAGCAGGCTCAGCAGCCTTGGATTCTACTTTGATCTTCTTAGCCTTATCAGCAGGCTTAGCAGTTATTGTTGCTTCAACAGTTTTTCTCTTCTTCTGCTTTTTCTTAGGTATATCCAACTTGACTTCAACTTTCACGGGCTCATATACCGTGAAGTCTTTCAACTTTTGTACCACTTTTCCAGCTCCAAGGGTACATCCAAGTGCCATTAGTAGGTGACTAAGCATAATAACATTCCCAGTCTTCTTCGCAACCAAAGTCTTAAAAATGTGAACAGCCCAGTTCACCTTCAAACCATAGTAAATGCATATAATTGTATGATAGCGTCTCTTTGGCAGTCCATCTAAAGCACTAGTTGAACATTCTAGTATTTTTGCGATGAACCTCTGATACTCATCCTTCCAGTTAGCTTTTCACCACTTTTGACAGCCAACAACCAAAATTCTTCTTCTTTGAGTTTCCAAAGTAGAAACTTCATCTCCTTCGTTCGTCAAACCATTAGTTCACTCAACACAGCAAGAGAGACAGATCTTCTTTTTAGCAACAGTTGACACCATGGTCATGCTGTTAAGATCTGACTTTACATTCTTGTAGAATTCTGCTACATCTTCTGTATATACCATTGTTTCATGTGCCTCCAACACATTAACCAACGAAGTAGCCTTAAGTTTTTCCATCAGTTCTTTCATAATCTTTGTACTAGTGGCGTGATACACTTCGTAGTTCAAGTATCTTCCTTCAGGTCCAACCATTGTTAGCTAAGATTGAGAAGTAAGAAGGATTTGCTGAAAATACTATCAAGAGAATAAACAGTCAGTAACTTCTTGAGAGTATGAATATTTGAGGTGCATAAGTGAACTCTGCTGATCAGAACTGGATATTTATAGAGTTGGGGAATTTTCGGTTTCCGTGTTATCCGCCAACCGTTAGATCTGTATCAATCAATTTTGATCGTGTGTGAGTCATTTACGGATTTCAAATTTCATAAATTATGTCAAATAATCTATCAGTCTTTTACTTATAAAAGCGTGTTTTTAGATAAAGTGTTTTTAACACAAAACTCTTACAAATAATCAGATGAGTAGAATTATACTTATCTGACAGATGACTTGTCTGATACAATATATCACTAGTGAAAGCCAATAGCTAGTGATCTTCCTTTGCTGTTTGTCAATCAAACAAAATAAATAATCTTCAGGTCTTCAAGAATTAAGAACAAATCTTCTAATAATATAACTTCAACTAACTGTCATTGAAGATTTCATCTTTTAATCAGGAGTACCGCTAGTCTTACACGTTCCCCCTGAGTTCAAGAATCTATCAGTCAACTAGTATGTTGAGAGTAAGTCTTCTTGAATAATACACTTGTTATTATCAGATTTGTTAGCTGATGAACCTTAGTCTTCTGATAGGTTCCCCCTCAGCTTATGAATCCAAATTTAATAAGCCTAATTCCACTCTTAGAGTAGAAAATCTTGCATCACTTAATGGTTTGGTGAAAATGTCAGCGATCTGATTATCTGTATGAACATATTCAATAATGACATTTCCTTTCTCAACATGGTCTCTTATGAAGTGATGTTTGATCTCAATATGCTTAGTCCTGGAATGACTTGTAGTGTTGTCTACTTTACTTATGAAGTGATGTTTGATCTCAATATATTTGAACTAACAATATATGATTATCCCATTCAATAGTGAACAAGGTCTTGTCTACTTTACCTTTGCGAAATCCTTTAATTAAAAGAAAATCAGATAAGGTGTCATCACATGCTCTTGGTCCTTGTTTTAGTCCATACAGGGCTTTCTTCAGACGATACACTTTGTCTCCTTGTTGATATACATCAAAGCCTGGAGGTTGTTCAACATAAACTTCTTCTTGCAATTCTCCATTGAGAAAAGCAGACTTCACATCCATATGATAGACAGTGAAGTTCTTGTGAGTAGCATAGGCTAGGAATAATCTGATTGCTTCAAGCCTAGCAACTGGTGCAAATGTCTCATCAAAATCAAGACCTTCTTCTTGGCAGTAACCTTTGGCAACGTCTAGCTTTATTTCTGGTAACAATACCATCTTCATTCATTTTATTTCTGAAAACACACTTAGTGCCAATGACTCTTTGATGAGTAGGTCTAGGTACCAAGTACCAAACCTCATTTCTTTCAAATTGATTTAACTCCTCTTGCATTGCTTCAATCCAATGAGAATCACTAAGAGCTTCATCAATTAATTTAGGCTCAATTTGTGAAAGAAAACTTACAAACATTGATTCATTTGCAGTTGACCTTCTTGTTCTTACTCTGTCCAGTGGATTACCAATCACAAGATCAGGTGGATGATCTCTGAGCCGTCTAAGATCAGGTTGCAAATCTGGATGTTGTCCTCTTGATTGATCTTGCAACACTACTGCTGGAGTCTAAATAGTAGTCTGTTGAACAGTCTTTGGTCTGTCAGCTGTTTGCAACTCCTCTGTTAGACAATCAGTAGACTGATTTTGAACAGCACTTGAGTTATCAGTTTGGTTATGATCAGGTAGTATGATGGGTACATATTCTTCTTTTCTTTCCACATTCAATTTATGAAAATCAGTAGACATATCTGAATTAGTACTTTGATTCTTTTCAGAAGATTGATTAGGCTCATCAAATACTACATGAATTGATTCTTCTACAAGTAAAGACCTTTTGTTAAATACTATGTAGGTTTTACTAACAGTAGAGTAACCTACAAAAACAGCTTCATCAGCCTTTTCTGCAAATGCAGTAATGTGTTTTTTCCCATTATTCAAAACAAAACATTTACAAACAAATATTCTAAGATAATGAATATTAAGCTTCCTGTTATTCCACAGTTCATAAGGTGTCTTGTTCTGACTCTTGTTGATCATGCATCTGTTTTGGGTGTAGCATGCTATATTTGTGGCTTCTGCCCAAAATCTTTGAGGCAATTTTGCTTCAGCTATCATGGTTCTGGTAGCTTCTTTTAGAGTTTTGTTTCTCCTTTCAGCAACTCCATTTTGTTGAGGTGTTCTGGCAGCAGAGTACTCATGATTGATTCCTCTGGTGTTACAATACTCTTCAACAGTAGAGTTTGTAAATTCAGTTCATCTATCTGATCTGATCTTTAAGATCTTCAAGCTTTTCTCATTCTGGATCAGTTCCATCAGATTGGTAAGATGCTCCTTGGTTTCACTTTTCTTCTTCATGAAAATCACCCATGTGTATCCTGAATAATCATCCACAACAGCTAGGCAGTACTTATTTCCACCATTGCTGATTGGATCAATAGGACCAAATAAATCCATATGTAGTAGCTCCAAAATTCTGATTGAATATTGGTGCTTCTTGCTTTTGAAAGTAGACTTCACTTGTTTACCCTTCTGACAGGCGTCACAGAGCTTATCTTTGCTCATGACTGTCTTTGGAATTCCTTCTACGAAATTGTTCTTTATTAATCTGTTTATGGTCTTGAAATTCAGATGATTCATTCTTTTGTGCCAAAGCCAACTGATTTCACTTGGTGAGGAAGCCACCAAACAAACATTAGAATTCCTGTCCACAGAATTCCAGTCGACTACATAGATATTCCCTTGTCTTCTTCCAGATAGTATCACTTTCTTTGTTCCAACTTGCTCTACATAGCACTTATCTGAATAGAAGATAATAGAAAATCCCTTGTCACAAAATTGACTTATGCTTAGCAGATTGTACTTGAGGCCTTTAACATAAGAAACGTCAGATATTTCAATGTTGCCTTTGATTAGCTTTCCACACGCCACAATCTTGCCTTCTTTGTTGTCTCCAAATGTAACTTTTGGACCGTCTATGGCAGCAACATCAGTCAGTTCATGTATGTCTCCACACATGTGCCTTGAACATCCACTGTCCAAGTACCATTTCTTCTCTACTTTACTCCTACTCCTAATCCTAACCTACAAAACAAAATAAAATTGTTTTAGGTACCCTTTATCGAGAGGGTCCTGGTGGATTAGTATCACCTTTGACAACCCAAGATTTTGAAGTCTTAGGCTTCTTAGGCTTTGGAGTATTTGCAGGAGCATGAGGTACTATGGTATCATCCTAATTTTCAGCAGGCATGTTATTGTGATAATCATTATGATGTGAGTATGGCTCATAAGTAAGATATGATGCATGATAAGCAGGGTAAGCATGCATTGGATGATGAGCAGGGTATGCAGCATAATAAGATGGAAATTGAGGTGCATGATATAATGGTGGATATGCAGGTTGCACATAATATGATGACTCATTTCCATACCAAGCATTTTCATATTCATAATTCTTATGCTTCTTTGGTTTGCTCTTAGCTTGCTCATTAACAGACGACTTAGTTTTACTAGTCTGATTGGTTTTACTTTTATCAGCAGATTTCTTAGGACTCTGCTGTTTAGTTTTACCAGTCTGTTTTTCAGTTTTAGACTCTTTGCCTTTTTTAGCCTTAGGAGTTTTATTCTCCTTTTTCCTGTGGAGCAGGTTTAGTAGTCTGAACATACAAGATAACATTACTATTATCAGCAGATATAAACTTTTCAGTCTTGTTAAGTTCTAAACTTTCAGTTACTAAAGGTGTTCTCTGTTCATTAGATGTGTTCATTGATGCAACAGACGACTTATCATGATTAGATATTTTCTTCTCTAATTCCATGATTTTCCCTTTGTAAACTTCACACTCAGCTTTCAGAGATTCATTCTCTTGCTCAAGCTTTTTATACTCAGCTGATTCTTGTGGATTTTCAACCTGAAGTTTCAGTGAAGTATTTTGCTCTTTTAGCATAGTCATCTCTTCCTTAAGCTTTTCAAATGCAGTGACAATACTAGAGTTATTTAACATCATTTGCTCAAATGAATTAAATAGCTCTTTTTCAGTAGGAATTACCTCATCAGCAGATGATTCTGAATCTTTGGCCATTAGACAAAGTAGTGCAGGATGTTCATCTTCAGTAGAGTTGTCATCAGACGTCTCTGAATCTGAATCAGACGAGTAGACAGCAACCATCTTTTCAGCTTCTGCCATTAGCACTTTACTTTTGTTGTATCTTTTCTCCTATTTGAGTTTCTTTTCTTCCTCAGTGTACTTCAGCTTTAGGATATGGGCAATCCTTGATGAAATGTCCCAATTTCCTGCAATTATAGCACATTAGTTTAGATTTATAACTATCCTTACTATCATGAGAATGTGAGGTAGGGTTAGAAGTAGAAGCATTGTTGTATTTGTTCTTCATTTTTCTTTAGTAGAACTTCTTGAATACATTCAACAACAGTGCGACGTCACCAGCAGTGTACTCCTTTTTATTGAGCAGCATGGTCTCATCAGATGAGTCCATTTCTTTACTTTTGTTTGCTAATCTTCTTGAATTTTCAGCAGCAACCAGGGCAGCTGTGGGATTAGAAGTTGAGGTCTCTTCTATACCCATCCTTGGCAGTTTATACTCATACACCTTGAGTACAGAAAACAGCTCGGTGAGAGAGATCTTCCCCAGATCCCTTGATTCTTCCATGGCTGTAATCTTCATGTTGAATTTGGGAGGTAGCGTCTTCAAAACTTTGACAGTGATCTCTTTATCTGAGAAGGTGTTTCCCAGCTTCAATACTTCATTTAGAGTCCTTGTAAACCTTGTATCCATCTGATCAATGATTTCTCCAGACTTCATTTTGATGTTCTCCAACTTTTCAAGAGTTATGCTCAAGTTGTGCTCTTTGATGGCATCATTTCCTTCGCTCATGTCACGAACCTTGTCCCACATTTCTTTTGCAGTTTTGCAATGCTTGACCTTATCAAATCTGTCATTGTCTAGGGCTCTGGTCAGGATGAAACGGCCAACTTTATCTAAATTGAACAGCTTGACTTCCTCAGCTGTCATCTCATCAAGTTCTTTATTCACCACCATTTCTTCTTCATTTACTTTGATGGTATTGGTGATTTTGAAAGGACCTTTGGTTATGCACGTGTATATATTATCATTGTAAGCAGCATGGAAGATTTCCATGCGGATCTTCCAGTCCTCAAAACTCATACCGCCGATGTGGGGAACATGGCTGATACAATCTATTTTTCAAAAAGTTTATATTTTTCAAAATATGCTCTTTTGAAACCTTTTTCAAACCTTTGAAAAACACACTAGGATCAAGCTCGTTGATCAGGCAAATGATTCAAATGAACCACCTGCTCTGATACCACTTATTGGTCCCAAGTGGTCAGATGAGCTCTAGAGGGGGGGGGGGGGGGGGGTGAATAGACCTCTAAAATTTTTATCTTTAAAGTTCTCTAACTTTTTCTGTCAGCAGACTAAGCTGATCAAGATTCGTAAGTAGACTAAGCTGATCGCGCACAAAGCTTTGAACAGCAGAGTTGACCACTCTTCTGATTTTACTTAGCTGATTTTGAGAAAATCAGAGTTTTAAATAACTTACTTGGCAGCGGATTTATCAAGTGTTTTTCACAAGTACGTTTCTTCTAATTGAAAAGATTTTATCCCCAGTTTTTGCAAACTACTTTTTAAAATCTTTAACAGTTAACTTAAGTGTATGAAGGCTTTTGAAAATATGCAAGTAAAATGCAAACTTAAACACAGTCAATTTTTATAGTGGTTATATGGATGTAAATCCTTTAGTCCACTCTTCCAAGTCACTTAGATCTTGGGTTATATTATAAACACACAGTTTACAATACAATGCTTGCGCCAAACAACAAATGAAATGGCCACAAGTGCGCAATAGGAAATCACAAAGAAAAGCTATCCTCTAAAGTAATATCACTCACTAAGATGGTGATAACACTGTTTTCACAGAGTTATCAGCGCTTCAGCTGGTGGTGGTGGTGGTGGCTCGGCTAGAGTTTCGGTGGATGGTTGTGTTTGGGTAATAGGAAAATAGAAAAAAGTGTTTGGAGAGGAGAGGTGTGTGGTATTTTATGAACTTAGGGTTTGAGACTGTTGCTGGGGCGGAGTAATTTTGTGCTGGGGCGAAGTGAGTTCTGAAAATTAGCTATAATTCCAGAGGTAACCTTGCGGGGGCGGAGTATTTTTGCACTGGGGCGAAGTGAGTTCTGAAAATTAGCTCCATATTCAGGCCAATCAATTTTTCGCTGGGGCGAAAAATTCTTTCCGCGGGGGCGGATCATGCTCTGTCCATCAAAATTTTTTTTTTTTTTTTTTTTTTTGAAAATGAGGCCATGGCTTGAATCCATTTGAGCCATGGCTTGAAGCTGCTGGAAATTCCAATTTTTTTGTTACCCTCCACCTTGATGTGCCATTCTCTTCGTCAGATTTTTAATATTCTCCAGAACATCGATGTATCTGCACACAAAACAGACACCAAAAAACTAAACACGCAACGAGGCACAAAACACAAACAAAACAAAAAAGAAAATTGAAAACTTGGGTTGCCTCCCAAGAAGCGCTTAGTTTTAAGTCATTAGCTCGACTTTGATACTTCCCTTTTAAGGTGGCCAATAATCGAATCCCGTCCGGATCAAGTATGAGTCCGGGCCTTTTTGCTTTCTTTGTTGTCCCGAAATTTGGTCTTTTCCTTGTAAGCTCAATTGGGACAGATTTGAACCTCGTATAGAATCGACAAGCTCTATCCCCAGGTTCAAATCTCTTGTAATCTTTACCAACTCTTATCCAAGTCACGCTTTGAGGATGGGTATGCATATTGTAGTTCGTTTTATCATCAACCCTTCCTTTTTGCGTATCTCTCATTAATATCTCATTCACACCAAAATAAGATCCAACCTCTTTTGAATCATAAATTGGAGGTATGACAAACTCAATTGTATCCTCCTCTGTCTCCATTACCTCGATCAAGTCTATCAAAGTCAATGAATTGTCGAGTTCGATGTCTCCCTTGATTTCTTCGTCCTCCAGAATGGTTAAGTTGTTTTCTTCCGCATCCGAGATCTCCTCGTTATGACGAACATCGAAACTTGTCAATTTATTGCTCTGTGGCTTCTCTATGTCACTCTCAACAAAAAGAGAATTTGTCTCGCTCGGCTTAGTATCTGATAATATCGAATTATCCTCTTCATTCGAGAGTGAGTCTTGAGGTGGATTACCTATTCTTAAATCGTTGCGTGCTGCTTCTAGAAACGAAGATATCTTCTCAAGTTTTGCTGCGATCTCCTCCATGTAATCAGTGAATGCCTCCGTAAATGCAGGACTTGGTTCTGTTGGTTGTTGGTCCCAAACGTGGTCAACGAGGTCTAGAGGGGGGGGGGGGGGGGTGAATAGACCTCTGAATAAGCTGTTCAGTTCTTAGTTGATGACTTCCAGATTAGTCTTCTTGACTATTTCACCCTTTTTGTCATCTTCAAAACCTTCTCCAATATCAACCAACAATTTCCCCCTTTTTGATGATGACAAAACCTTCAACTAAGAACCAATCTAAGTCTTCAGATTTAGTCTTCATACCTTGAGATGGAAATTTATTGATCTGATACAACTTTGAAAAAAAATACCACTTGCATGTGATGGTTCTTTTTCCCTTTCTGATCTTCTGTTAAAGAGTTCTTAGTTGCATCTATCTTCCCCCTTTTTGTCATCAACACCAAAATTTTAGTTCCATCTTTTCTTCTCCTTTTTATCCTTCCCCCTTTTTAGGATTTGGGATAACTTATTTTCTATAAGATTGCAAACTAGTATGCTGAAGACAGGTAGGTAAGTACTTGGCTGATTGAGGTAGTCTTCGTTGCTGTTTATCACTCCAGCTAGAAAATTCCCCCTAACTTCAAGAATTTTTACTACTTGATACCATTTGTGGTCTAATTCCACTTGTAGTCTGATACTACTTGGTGTAGTACATTCTTGAATGTCACTTGGCTGTTGAGTTCCAGTCGGCTGATAAGAAGCAGTCTTCTGATATCTTCATTTTGACTTATTGAAAACTTCATCTTTATTTAGGAGTACCGCTAGTCGTACACGTTCCCCCTAAGTTCAAGAATCCGTGGTCAAGTAGTCTGATGAGAGTTTCTCTTCAGAGACACTCAGCCGTTGAATTCCAGTAAGCTGTTCTGGGTTAGTCTTCTGATAAGTTCCCCCTCAACTTATGAATCCAAAATCAAC
The DNA here is from genome assembly GCA_030819805.1 of Penstemon newberryi var. newberryi. Lineage (NCBI taxonomy): Eukaryota > Viridiplantae > Streptophyta > Magnoliopsida > Lamiales > Plantaginaceae > Penstemon > Penstemon newberryi. The sequence goes on along the minus strand of JAUALY010000006.1, from coordinate 30,931,895 downwards.
AAACCAATTTCTTTATCACATGGTTGACTGATACCACTTGAATAGTTGGTGATACCACTTGTTGTAATCAGTTGTTGGTCTCTAACACCACTTGGTCTCTGAAACCACTTGTTAATCTTCAACCTTTCAACAACTTGCGTTCCTTGAAATCTCCAGATGTAGAGTCTACCACTTGAATTATACCAATTTGTTGATACCACTGATTTGATAACACTTGTTGGTACATGCATGCTGGTAAGACCACTTGTTGAACTTGATGAAATTTGCAAGGCAGTCAACTCATCTTTGTCATCTCACATGAGCTTCACCTACAAAACAGATGACTGTTTTTGGTACCCCTTATTTACTGGGTCCAGCAAGGTTAGTACAAACATGTGATGATCTAGTGACATATGTTTTATCATGATAATACCACTTGTCTGATACCACTTGTTGGTTTTTTTTCAACACTTGTTTGTCATAATGGTCATGATTAAAACATAGCTCATAAGCAAGGTAAGATGCATGAAATATGTGATACGCATGCATATTGAAATGAGGATGGCAATCAGTACAGTGAATATGATCAGCATGATAATATGAATGAGTATGAAGCATGTTATAATAACAGTTATCATAGTGTGATTCAAATTCTTTGCCAGATAGTTCATTTTAGCCTCAATTTCTTACCTGAGTTATTTACTAACTCTCCTTAGATTCAACAGACTTGATACCACTTTAAATTTACTCCAATCAGCAGCCTATTTCAGCTTACTCGGCTGATGGGTTTTAGTAGTCTGATTAGTCTTAGGTAGCTTACTAGGTTTTCTAACCTATTGAGCATCAGTAGACTTGTTCTCTTAAGTCTCTGATTTCTTTTTAGAGAATGATGCAATTACTTCTTTTAAGTTCATTTATACATTCAAAACACATTGCATACTCAGCTTTTAGAGTTTCATTCTCATGCTCAAGCTTTTTGGTAGTCAGCTGATTCTTGAGATTTTTCAACCTGAAGTTTCAGTGATCTGAGTTGCTCTTTTCAGCAGAGTCATCTCTTCATTAAGCTTGGCAGATGTACAAACAATATTTGAATTTGAAATTTAGCATTTATTCAATCGATTCAAATAGTACTTTACATTAATCAGTAGAAGTTACCCCAATTTTCAGAATCATCAAATTCTACGGCAGTTAAGCATATTGTCTCAGGTACTTCTTCAAATTCTTTATCAGACGACTGATGGTCTGAATAAGATGTGCAGGAGTTTATTAGCTTTGCCGCATCAGCTAACTTTGATTTGCTCTTACTAAGCTTACGCTCCTTTTTAGCACTCTTCTCCTTTGTAGCCAACTTCTCAGATGATGAGGTTGGATGGTCTTTGATCAAGAGTCCAAACTCCTCTTCGTCGCTGTCTTTAAGTTTTGCTTTGGAGGAACCCTTTTTTCCTGAAAAAGATCAGAAGAAGATGAGGAAGCATTTTTATATTTTGATTTCATTTTCTTCTTGTAGAACTTCTCAAAATCTTTCAGCAGCAGGGCAACGTCGTCAGCAGTTTATTTTTCTGAACTCAGCACAGTCTTCTGTTTTAACATGTCTGCTGATTTTCTTGACTTGTCTGACGCCATTAGAGCAGCAGTAGGGTCTGAACTGGTTGACACTTCTAATCTCAATCTTGGCATATGATACTCATACGCTTTGAGAGATGAGAACAGTTCGGAAAGAGAAATCTTCTCCAAATCCCTTGATTCTTCCATGGCTGTCACCTTCATGTTGAATTTAGGTGGCAAGGCCTTGAGAACCTTTGTTGTGATCTCCTTGTTCGAAAATTCTTTACCAAACCTTAGAACTTCATTCAGAGCTTTGGTAAACCTGGTATCCATCTGATCAATCGTTTCACCAGACTTCATTTTGAAATTTTCAAACTCTTCAAGGGCCACACTGAGCTTGTGTTCTTTGATAGCGTTGTTTCCTTCGCTTAGCTCGCAGACTTTATCCCACATCTCTTTGGCAGTTTTGAAATGTTTGATCTTCTGGAATCTTTCTTCGTCTACAGCTCTGAACATGATGAACTTCGCCTTTTTATCAAGATTTACCAACTTGTTTTCTTTAGGTGTCAGCTCATCCAGCTCTTTGTCAACTATTTGATCGGGTTGGCTAGCAACCTTCACAGTCTTTTGGAATCTGAATGGTCCTTTTGTAATACACGTGTGCATATCTTCATTATAAGCAGCAAGGAAGATTTCCATTCTGATTTTCCAATTTTCAAAGTCCATATGGCCAATGTGAGGAACATGGCTTATGGCATCCATTTTTCAAAAAGTTTTGATTTTTCAAAATATGCTCTCTTTTTGAAAAATTTGAAAAACACACTGAGGATCAAGTTCGTTTGATCAGGCAGAGGATCAGATGAACCAATCTGCTCTGATACCACTTGTTGGTCCCAAACGTGGTCAATGAGGTCTAGAGGGGGGGGGGGGGTGAATAGACCTCTGAAAACTTTAAAGCTTTTTCTCTAACTTTTCAAATCAGCAGACTAAGCTGATCGAGATTTGTAAGATTACTAAGCTGATCGCGCACAAAGCTTTGAACAGCAGAGTTGACCACTAATCTGATTTTCACTCAGCTGATTTCAGATGTTAAGTCAGAGTTTTTAGAAACTAGTTGGCAGCGGATATTCAAAGTGTTTTTCACCAAGCTGTTCTTCTTTAAGTTATCTCACTCAAAAGATTTGTTCCCCAGTTTTTACAACTCCTTTTAAAATCTTTTGGTTTAAATCGTATGTTTGAGTTCTTTGATGAATATGCAAAGTATAGCAAACAGTAAATCAAACACACAGGATTTTTATAGTGGTTATATGGATAAAAATCCTTTAGTCCACTCTTCCAAGTCACGAAGATCTTGGGTTATACTAGAAAACACAAAGTAATCAAGTATACAATGCTTGCGCTGATCAACAAATGAAAAGCCACAAGTGCGCTGTAAGAAATCACACAGAAATCCTACACTCCGAAGCTAGATCACTCACTTAGACGGATCTACACTCCTCACGCTATTTTCAGTACAAGTAATCACTCAGAAAACCTATACTAAGAAGCTATATCACTCACAAAGATGTATATACACTCCTTCTATTTTACAGTTGAAAGTCACTCAGACAGACAACTAAGTTCTCTGTTCTTCAACGAAAAGCTTTGTCAACAAATGACTTCGGCTCGTGATCAGACGACTCAACTGATGGATCTTGCTCTTATGATATAATCTTGAGTTGTGCAAGCTCTCTTTAGATCTTCAGTTATGTCTTCTATTTATACTCCCAGATTTTGAATTTCTGCCCGTTGAAGGTTGGCAGAAATCTACACTCTGCTGTACGGATGTTTGCTTTATGTCAGTCGCATTTAATGCACTCAGCTCTTAGCCGTTGACAAGCTTACTAACCGTCTTCACTCTGCTGGTGGATATACTCTGTTGATGATTACTCTGCTGATCACTCGGCTGATGGCTTCTCGGCTGATTCAAGAATGAACACATCTGTCTTGACTCGGCTGATACTACCCATCTGATATCCCACTCGGCTGATTCGGTCACTTAGCTTCCAGACCATGAGATAGGTTCCACTAAGCTGTTCAGTTCTTAGTTGATGACTTCCAGATTAGTCTTCTTGACTATTTCACCCTTTTTGTCATCTTCAAAACCTTCTCCAATATCAACCAACATTGGTGGTGGCTGAGAATACTCTTGATAGCTTAGAGGTATGAACGAGTTGGTCATCATGAAGTTTGTGTATTGATCACTACCCAGATCATCGCTCCATGGAACATTTGGGTTAGTCCCCCACCCTGAATTGTAGTTGTTGGGGTGAAGATTTTGACCATACTGACTACCCTGCTGGGGTGAACATTTGGGTAGATAATTGTAGTTTTTCAACACACTACCCAAAAACTTGTTGCGGAATTTACACACGCAAATAAACGCAAGTGCACGTATCGAACAAGTAATAAAGAGTAAGTATAAGAGTATCGTCTCCACAGGGACTTGACTAAATATCTACCAATTTCAATTCCTAATTTACTTTTAATTTGGTTCCTAATCCAAATATATTTTTGGGGTTTTCAACTAGATTAACTAAATTAGCTAACTATCTAAAGTACTTGGATTGAGTTCGAATAATGAGAAGAGAAACCTAGGGTTATAATCCACTATGTTATCTATCGATTGGCCAATTGAGATTTCCGTAGTTATTGTGGTGACAAGAGTGCTCCCGAGGATTCAAGTATTTTCCTACGTATCTTCCGAATTACGTAAGAACTAATGTATTATCCAAATCGACTCTATTCCTAGGTGATTCGTAAATAAAACAAAGCATTAAACACAAACCTCATGTAACGGGTATAAACGCCTTAAGTATATTCCTATCCTAAGGGTCGTTTACTATTCAATTTCTATCTAATCCTAATCTCCCTTTTCCAAGTTCAAAAAGAATATTAAATCTAACAACTAGGTGATCAATCAAGTTGCAAGCATAAAGAACGAAATTGAATCAAACACAAGAATTGCCCCTAACTACGAATAATCTAATAAAAATAATCAAAGTAACATAGTTTCATAAAATACCCTAGATCCACCAACAGGTGATTGGTCTAGTGGAAGGAACTAGTCACTACAAAGTAGCGGACTCAGGTTCGAATCCCTGTTGGGAGAGGTTCCCACTTTATGTGTCCGACGCGCCTCGAAAGGGATTAAACCCTTGGGAAACCAAAAAAAATAAAATACCCTAGATCCTAAAGAATTAGTTCATGATAAATATATGAAGAAAAATAATAAAGAAAAACAAATCTGAGTTCATGTGGTTTTATAGACAAAACGATGAATCCAAGATAAAGATCTTCAATATTGTGTTCTTCTTGCTTGGGTGATCTTCAGGACTTGTCTCTTTTCATCTTCAATCTTTCTCCAAGTAGATCTTTGATGTTCTAGGTGTATTCTATGAGAAAAGTGTGTTGATAGCTGATCAAAGATGTCTAATTTCGTGACCTAGGAGTCCTTAAATAGATCTACCAAGTTGAGGCCTAGTAGGAGACTTTGGGCCCAAGTTTTCTCTTAAAATCCCGCTGAAAATCGCGTCAGCTTTGCGCAATAGTTTTGCAAGTGGCATAACTTTCAGCTCCGAACTCCAAATCAAGATCCGTAAAGTGTTTGTCGTAGCTAACTCTTTCCTCTATAATATAGTCGAATTTCAGATCAATTGGAACTTTCTTGAAAGAGTTATGGTCCTCGGAGTGCACAATAACATTTCTGGCAGCTTTTTCCTTTTTCGTTGTTGCACTACTTGACTTCGTTGGATCTTTAATTCGTTGTTCTTCACTTCCAATCATGTCCTTAGATCCAAATTAGCTTAGGCCTACAAATTGAACACAATATATAAGAAAATATCTCAATTCATGCACAAAACAATCAAACCAATGACTCGAGCAAACAAAACACAAAACTAACAAAAATTGCCTAAGATTCGACCAAAACCCGAATAAAAGTAAACCAACAAGTAAAGGAAATAGACTTGATAACATTGTTTACACAGAGTTATCACACCCCCAAACTTAAACTCTTGCTCGTCCTCGAGTAATGACAAAAACTCAGACAACGACACGAGCATTTACAATCATGCATCCCAAGTCAAACTACTAACCATCAATTTCAAAATGTTATGCATTCTATCATGTAGTTCCTGCGTGTGTGTGTGTATGCATAAAACGAGAATGTCGGAATCACCTAGATCACTATAGTTTTGAAATCACTGAGCCTAATTGCATGTATTCCTAAATTGCCAAACAAATTCTCTATTTTCTTAGATTATCACACTAATTACTAAGTTCTAGCAACACTTTCAGTCGAAGTTATGGACTCCTTTAAGTTCGAACTTTCACTTAGCACTTTGTTTCTTTGTTTAGCACAACTTATGTATGTTTAGCACCACTCACACTCATAACTCGTTCTAAAGAGGCGGTCAACATAGAGGAATGTAGAATAGTTAAGTCGATGCATCCATATATCGTTCAACTTATCGCAGTCAAGTTAGAGGAATGCAAGTATAAGTCTCAAGCGATGAGGTCTTTTAGGTCTCATACAAGTGAAGTTATTTTCTTTGAATTTCACTTATAGTTTTTCAATTATTTGTTTCATTGTTTCTTGTTAAAGTTATCCTTCCCCCCAAACTTAGGCAAAACTATCACTTAGAACCTTAGCATTTTAACCCTCGAATCTAGAGATCATGTAGGCAAGAAAGGATTTCTTAAGCTCTATTCTAAACTATAATTCTCTAACGTCATCCTAATCCTCGATTATGCATTCGTGCTTAGAATGTTGCAGGAAAAACAATCAAACATACATAAAATTTCAAAAAATATTAGTCAAAGTCGACCTAGCATGCATGAAGTAAATGCGACCTCACCCCCAAACTTAAACTAAGCAGTGTCCCCACTGCGACACAAAGAGGTAAAAAGAGGTCGACAGGACAAACAAACAAAAACAGAATACATCAATGTAAAGGAGAATTGGAGAAAGAAAACGCCCCTGACTTAAGTGAGTTCCCATTACTTGTAGCTCTTCTCTGTGACGGGGTTCGACTCCGACATATTGAAATTCAGTCAAAATCCCCGATTTTTGCAAATATTACTTTCGAGCCATAGTATCAGAACCAACCAAACCAACATTAATAGAGGTGAAATTGGAGATATAATGTTGAGGAAGATGGCAATTTGGTGGCGCTTCAGCTGGTGGTGGTGGTGGTGGCTCGGCCAGAGTTTCGGTGGATGGTTGTGTTTGGGTAATAGGAAAATAGAAGAAAGTGTTTGGAGAGGAAAGGTGTGTGGTATTTTATGAACTTAGGGTTTGAGACTGTTGCTGGGGCGGAGTAATTTTGTGCTGGGGCGAAGTGAGTTCTGAAAATTAGCTATAATTCCAGAGGTAAACTTGCTGGGGCGGAGTATTTTTGCGCTGGGGCGAAGTGAGTTCTGAAAATTAGCTCCATATTCAGGCCAATCAATTTTTTGCTGGGGCGAAAAATTCTTTCCGCGGGGGCGGATCATGCTCTGTCCATCAAATTTTTTTTTTTTTTTTTTGAAAATGAGGCCATGGCTTGAAGCTGCTGGAAATTCCCATTTTTTTGTTACCCTCCACCTTGATGTGCCATTCTCTTCGTCAGATTTTTAATATTCTCCAGAACATCGATGTATCTGCACACAAAACAGACACCAAAAAACTAAACACGCAACGAGACACAAAACACAAACAAAACAAAAAAGAAAATTGAAAACTTGGGTTGCCTCCCAAGAAGCGCTTAGTTTTAAGTCATTAGCTCGACTTTGATACTTCCCTTTTAAGGTGGCCAATAATCGAATAGGACCCCGTCCGGATCAAGTATGAGTCCGGGCCTTTTTGCTTTCTTTGTTGTCCCGAAATTTGGTCTTTTCCTTGTAAGCTCAATTGGGACAGATTTGAACCTCGTATCGAATCGACAAGCTCTATCCCCAGGTTCAAATCTCTTGTAATCTTTACCAACTCTTATCCAAGTCACGCTTTGAGGATGGGTATGCATATTGTAGTTCGTTTTATCATCAACCCTTCATTTTTGCGTATCTCTCATTACTATCTCATTCACACCAAAATAAGATCCAACCTCTTTTGAATCATAAATTGGAGGTATGACAAACTCAATTGTATCCTCCTCTATCTCCATTACCTCGATCAAGTCTATCAAAGTCAATGAATTGTCGAGTTCGATGTCTCCCTCGATTTCTTCGTCCTCCAGAATGGTTAAGATGTTTTCTTCCGCATCCGAGATCTCCTCGTTATGACGAACATCGAAACTTGTCAATTTATTGCTCTGTGGCTGCTCTATGTCACTCTCAACAAGAAGAGAATTAGTCTCGCTCGGCTTAGTATCTGATAATATCGAATTATCCTCTTCATTCGAGAGTGAGACTTGAGGTGGATTACCTATTCTTAAATCTTTGCGTGCTGCTTCTAGAAACGAAGATATCTTCTCAAGTTTTGCTGCGATCTCCTCCATGTAATCAGTGAATGCCTCCATAAATGCAGGACTTGGTTCTGTTGGTGGTGGCTGAGAATACTCTTGATAGCTTGGAGGTATGAACGAGTTGGTCATCATGAAGTTTTTGTATTGATCACTACCCAGATCATCGCTCCATGGAACATTTGGGTTAGTCCCCCACCCTGAATTGTAGTTGTTGGGGTGAAGATTCTGACCATACTGACTACCCTGAAATTGATCCACGTATAACCATGAATTGGGATTCAGTGGGCACAAATCATATGAGTGTCCACCTGCACAATACACACAAGTCGTTCCTTCATTAAGCCGATGATAACTGATATGATTCATACCAAATGAAGAGAACGAGAAAAAGATAATGTAACAAGGAACCAAAAAGAAAAATCAAAAATAAAAATTGGCAAATATATGTTGCAAGTACCCGGCAACGGCGCCAAAAACTTGTTGCGGAATTTACACACGCAAATAAACGCAAGTGCACGTATCGAACAAGTAATAAAGAGTAAGTATAAGAGTATCGTCTCCACAGGGACTTGACTAATTATCTACCAAATTTCAATTCCTAATTTACTTTTAATATGGTTCCAAATTCATATATGTTTGTGGGTTTAAATTAACTAGATTAACTAAATGAATTAACTAATCTAAGTACTTGGATTTAGTTCAAATAATGAGAAGAGAAACCTAGGGTTATAATCCACTATGTTATCTATCGATTGGTCAATTGAGATTTCGTAGTTATTGTGGTGACAAGAGTGCTACCCGAGGATTCAAGTATTTTCCTACGTATATTCCGAATTACGTAAGAATCTAATGTATTATCCAAATCGACTCTATTCCTAGGTGATTCGTAAATAAAACAAAGCATTAAACACAAACCTCATGTAACGGGTATAAACGCCTTAAGTATATTCCTATCCTAAGGGTCGTTTACTATTAAATTTCTATCTAATCCCAATTTCCCTTTTCCAAGTTCAAAAAGAATATTAAATCTAACAACTAGGTGATCAATCAAGTTGCAAGCATAGAGAACGAAATTGAATCAAACACAAGAATTGCCCCTAACTACAAATAATCCAATAAAAATAATCAAAGTACCATAGTTTCATAAAATACCCTAGATCCTAAAGAATTAGTTCATGATAAATATATGAAGAAAAATAATAAAGAAAAACAAATCTGAGTCCATGTGGTTTTATAGACAAAACGATGAATCCAAGATAAAGATCTTCAATATCGCGTTCTTCTTGCTTGGGTGATCTTCAGGACTTCTCTATTTTCTTCTTCAATCTTTCTCCAAGTAGATCTTTGATGTTCTAGGTGTATTCTATGAGAAAAGTGTGCTGAAAGCTGATCAAAGATGTGTAATTTCGTGACCTAGAAGTCCTTAAATAGATCTACCAAGTTGAGGCCTAGTAGGAGACTTTGGGCCCAAGTTTTCTCTTAAAATCCCGCTGAAAATCGCGTCAGCTTTGCGCAACAGTTTTGCAAATGGCATAACTTTCATCTCCAAACTCCAAATCAAGATCCGTAAAGTCTGTGTTGTAGCTAACTCTTTCCTCTATAATATAGTAGAATTTCAGATCAATTGGAACTTTCTTGAAAGAGGTATGGTCCTCGGAGTTCACAATAACATTTCTGGCAGCTTTTTCCTTTTTCGTTGTTGCACTACTTGACTTCGTTGGATATTTAATTCGTTGTTCTTCACTTTCAATCATGTCCTTAGGTCCACATTAGCTTAGGACTACAAATTGAACACAATATAGAATAAAATATCTCAATTCATGCACAAAACAATCAAACCAATGACTCGAGCAAACAAAACACAAAACTAACTAAAATTGTCTAAGATTCGACCAAAACTTGAATAAAAGTAAACCAACAGATGGATATCTACTTCTCACGACACTTCTCTTACAAAATCACTCAGATTTATATGTATATCTTTTATCTCTCGCTTCTGCTTTCGTCAACAGATGACTAAGCTGATGAGTGTTATGTTCTTGAGTTTTGAGACTTGGAAAAATTATGCTTCGAAATTTTGCTTTCAGTTGTGTTGCTTGTCTCTAACTCTTCAATCTCGAACTATTTATACTTAAGGTTTGAAAATCTGCCCGTTGAGAGGTGGACAGGTGTTCAAATTCCTCGAGTACTGGTCCCTGTTTTCAGAACGGCTTCTGCAATTGTGCACTGTACAGTTCTGCTGTACTTTCTGTCACTTTGCATTAAATGCACCTTGCTGATCCGAGGTTTCTCTTCAATCATTTGTCTTTAATACCCTTCTCTTACAGCATTTATTACATCGAGTGCATTTATTACCGTTGCAATAACTTCTGATCACTTCAACTCTGCTAATCGAATCCACTCGTCTGATGAACACTTTGTTCATCCAAATCAAACTCATCTGATTTGAGTCTGCTGAAAAATCCACCAGTCTGATTCCGAATGCAGCAACAGATCAGTAGTCTTCTGGACCATAAATTTGACCCTTCTGATTTGTCTTCTTCCTTGGTCAAATAATTCTAAGGTTTGAACTAAGCTTCCAATACTTAGCTGATGACTTTTGGAAATCATCAAAACCTCCCTTCACTTCTAAGTCTTCATCTTCATCCAACATTAAATCAGACGAGTGGTCAACTCTATTGATTAAGCTAAGTGCGCAATCAGTGAAGTAGTCTCACGAGTTCTTGATCAGCTTACTTTGCTGATAAGAAATGTTTGAGAAATTTTTGAAAAGTTTTTAGAGCCCCCCCCCCCCCCCCCCTAGACCTCATCTGACCACTTGGGACCAACAAGTGGTATCAGAGCAAGTGGTTCATTTGAATAATTTGACTGATCAACGAGCTTGATCCTAGTGTGTTTTTCAAAAGTTTTCAAAAGAGCATATTTTTGAAAAATAAAACCTTTTGCAAAATGGATTGTATCAGCCATGTACCCAACATTGGCGGAATGAGTTTTGAGGATTGGAAAATTCGCATGGAAATTTTCCTTGCTGCTGATAATGACAATATGTACAGATGCATAACCAAAGGTCCAATCAAAATCACCAAGACAATCAAAGTCAATGACCAAGACGTGGTTGTTGAGAAAGACATTGAAGAGATGAAAGCTGAAGAAATTAAGCTGAATAATCTTGACAAAGTCGGAATATTCATCATGACTAAAGCCCTCGATAATGACAGATATGACAAAGTCAAACACTGCAAAACATCAAAAGAGATGTTGGACAAGGTTCGTGATATGAGTGAAGGGAATGATGCCATCAAAGAACACGACCTGAGAATAGCCCTTGAGAAGTTGGAAAACTTCAAAATGAAGTCCGGAGAAACCATTGACCAAATGGAAACAAGTTTTACAAGGACGTTGAATGAAGTGTTAAAGTTGGGAAAGACCTTTTCTGATAAAGAGATCACTGTGAAAGTTTTAAAGGCGCTACCTCCCAAGTTCAACATAAAGATCACAGCAATGGAATAATCAAGGGATCTGGGGAAGATCTCTCTTACAAAGCTGTTTTCTGTACTCAATGCGTACAAGTATAAACTGCCAAGAATGGGAATAGAAGAAATATCAACTTCGAACCCCACTGCTGCCCTAGTTGCTGTAGAAAGACCAAGAAGATCAGCAGGAAAAACAAGAGAAATGGACTCATCTGATGAGACCATGCTGTTCAATAAAAAGGAGTATACTGGCGATGTTGCGTTGTTACTAAATGGGTTCAAAAAGTTCTACACAAGAAAAATGAAGAACAAAAACAATGCTTCTACTTCTAACCCTACCTCTACTTCTTATAATAGTAAGGATGATTATAAATCCAAACTAATGTGCTATAACTGCAGGAAATTGGGACAACTTAATTAAGGACTGCCCATATCCTAAAGCTGAGAAGTATACGGAGGAAGAAAAGAAAGCTAGAAAAGAGAGGAGACACCAAAAAAGCAAAGTATTGTTGGCTGAAGCTGAAAAGATAGCAGCAATCTACTCGTCTAATTCAGATTAGGGGACATCAGAAGATGACTCTGCTGAAGAAGAGACACCTGCACTGCTCTGTCTCATGGCCAAAGAATCAAAGGATTCTGACAATGAGGTAACTCTCACTGAAAATGAAAATGAGCTATTTCATTTGAGCAAATGATGAAAAACAACACAAACGTTGTTAATGAATTTGCAAAGCTTAAAGAAGAGATGACTGTGCTGAAAAAGTAAAATTCTCTTCTGAAACTTAACGGTGAAAAAACTCAAGAATCAGCTGAGTATAAAAAGCTTGCGCATGAGAATGAGTCTCTGAAAGCAGAACGTGAATTTTACAAAAGAAAAATCATGGAACTTGAAAAGATCATATCTACTCATGATAAGTCATCTGTTGCATCAGTGAACACATCGAGTGAACAGAGAACACAATTAGTAAAAGAGAGTTTAGAACTGAACCTAACTGAAAAATTCATATCTGCTGATAACAACAATGTTATCTTATATGTTCAGACAACTAAACCTACTTCACCAGAACAAGAGAAAAAGGAGAAGAAATCTCCAAAGGCTAAAAAGGGTAAAGAGCCTAAAGTTGAAAAATAGACTAGTAAAGCTAAACAGCAGAGTAGTCCTAAGAAGTCTGCTGATAAGAGCAAAAATAATCAGACTAGTAAGTCTAAGTCGTCTGTTAAAGAGCAAGTAAGAACTAAACCTAAGAAGCAAAGAAATTATAGAAATGATGATGCTTGGTATGGAAATGTGTCTTATTATGTGCTACCTGCTTATTCATCATATTATGCTGCACCTTATTATCCACCTTACTATGCTGCATATCCTACTCATCATCCGATGCATGCTTACCCTGCTTATCATGCACCGTACCCTACTTATGAGCATTACTCTCATCCTAATAATTATCATGAACACATGCATAATGACAATTATGATGATTCAAGAATAAATAAATCACCACCAAACTCAACTGAACCTAAGAAGCCTACGGTTTCCAAATCTTGGGTTGTCAAAGGTGACACTAATCCGCCAGGACCCTCTCCATAAAGGGTACCTAAAACAATTTTATTTTGTTTTGTAGGTTAGGATTAGGAGTAGGAGTAAAGTAGAGAAGAAATGGTACTTGGACAGTGGATGTTCGAGTCACATGTGTGGTGACATACATGAACTGACTGATGTTCCTGCCGTAGATGGTCCAAATGTTACTTTTGGAGACAGCTAAGAAGGCAGGATTGTTGCGTGTGGAAAGCTTATCAAAGGAAACATTGAGATATCTGACGTCTCATATGTTAAAGGCCTAAAGTACAATATGCTGAGCATAAGTCAATTTTGTGACAAAGGATTTCCTATTATCTTCTCATCAGATAAGTGCTATGTAGAGCAAGTTGGAACCAAGAAGGTGATATTATCTGGAAGAAGACAAGGAAACATCTATATAGTTGACTGGAATTCTGTGGATAAGAATTCTAAAGTTTGTTTGGTGGCCTCTACACCAAGTGAAGTTAGTTGGCTATGGCACAAAAGGATGAATCATTTGAACTTCAAGACCATCAACAGATTAATCAAGAATGATTTCATAGAAGGAATTCCAAAGACAGTCATGAGCAAAGACAAGCTACGTGATGCATGTCAGAAGAGTAAACAAGTTAAATCAACATTCAAAAGCAAGAAGCACCAATCTTCAACCAGGATTTTGGAGCTACTACATATGGACTTGTTTGGACCTATTGATCTTATCAGCAAATGATCAACTCAGAAAGAACGACATCGATCTAAGCGAGACCTTTAGGGAAAAAGCCAGTCTTCGGCTAGAAGCAGCAAAGTCCAGCATGGAAAAGGCCTATAATCAAAGGGTGAGAATACGGTCATTCAAAGAAGGTGATTTGGTACTTAAAAAAGTTGAAGTATCCAAACATGTGGGAAAATTTTCAGCAAAATTGGGAAGGCCCCTATGTGGTAATTGCAGTCGGAAAGAAGGGATCATATAAGATAGCTCATATGGATGGAACTCCGCTTCTGCGGACGTGGAATGCTGTAAATCTCAGAAGATATTACGGTCGATAAATTCGAAGATAAGAAGATTCAGAAATTAGACAGGATTTCCAAGAAATTAGTTTTTTCAGTTTTTTCAGTATGTTTTGTTATTTTCTTTTCACCATTAATTTGTCTTCAATTATAATAAAAGCTTTTGCTTACTTCTCCACCGGACGCGCTCAAAAATGACTTTTTTCAGAATAAATGATCTACAAAGGTTAAAACCAATAATTGGTATACAACCTCAAATTTTGAGTAAAAACCGATTGGGTCGGTATACACTCATCGATCTCCTAATGAACGACCTATGAAGGTTAAAACCAATAATTGGTATACAACCTAAAATTTTGAGTAAAACCGATTGGGTCGGTATACACTCATCGATCTCCTAATGAACGACCTACGAAGGTTAAAACCAATAATTGGTATACAACCTAAAATTTTGAGTAAAACCGATTGGGTCGGTATACACTCATCGATCTCCTAATGAACGACCTACGAAGGTTAAAACCAATAATTGGTATACAACCTAAAATTTTGAGTAAAACCGATTGGGTCGGTATACACTCATCGATCTCCTAATGACCGACCTACGAAGGTTAAAACCAGTAGTTGGTATACAACCTAAAATTTTGAGTAAAACCGATTAGGTCGGTATACACTCATCGATCTCCTAATGAACGACCTACGAAGGTTAAAACCAATAATTGGTATACAACCTAAAATTTTGAGTAAAACCGATTGGGTCGGTATACACTCATCGATCTCCTAATGAACGACCTATGAAGGTTAAAACCAATAATTGGTATACAACCTAAAATTTTGAGTAAAACCGATTAGGTCGGTATACACTCATCGATCTCCTAATGAACGACCTACACAGGTTAAAGTCACAATTGGTATAAAACCTAAGTATAACAAAAGCTTTGAGTAAAAACCGATTGGGTCGGTATACACTCATCGATCTCTTACACAAACGATCTACAAAGGTTGAAATCCAAAGATTGGCACAGCACCTAAAGTAAAACTCATAGATAAGAAAAATATACATTCATCAAACGGTATAAGTGGACAGCTGATATAAAGTGAAATTTTGTTATCACTGATAAGCATGTACATCGGAAAAATACCTAAGACTACCCTAGCTAATCGACACCAAATTCTATTACATAATAAAAGAAGGAGCTAATAAAGGAACTTCAGCTTGTTTGGTCTCCGTATTCCTCTCAGAATTCTTGCCACCAGCTAGGACCAGTCGGGATTCTGGCTACAAAGCTTTGGAATCAGAGAGAGCTTTGAGAGATCATAATGTTACGACGGTCGATGGTGATCAGCATTTTTCGATCATATATTCCCGTTTTAATGAACTGACCAGCTTTCCACCGACCACGTAACTAATAGATCGGAAACCCACAACATCGACCTTTACCCATTAACATAGGTTGGTCGATTAGTGGTAGGCATTCCAATCAATTCCCCTTACTAGGGGTCGGAGATTTCATGGTTTTTGAGAAATCTCCATTTTCCGATTCCGCCCATACCGAGTCGACATGATAGGAGTTCTGTTGGATTTCCGAATTAGGCGGACGACCGCCATTGTGAACAAGGAGGAAGGACATTTGTTTGAAATTATTTACTGATAATGGTAACTAAAGGGAAGATAAAAGATTCCTTTTATAGACAGGCTGAGTTAAAATCCAACGGTGAAAATCGCATCCAGTCAACGGCAATAACGCCACATCGGGAATTGCGTTACAGAATTACAACTACAAGCCTTAAATACAGGAAAGAAAATAAATGCATTTTTGATTCGGTCAAAATAGAAGTATCATATTAAATGATCATCTTTTCTTCTACTTTGAGAACAGTGACGAGAAACTAATGTTCAGGCATTCTTCGCTGGATCGACAGCTAACGATCGTCGGGAAAAGGATACATATCTTCTCAACTCGACCACCTCGAAACAGCTGATGCTTATTCCTTATATAGTAGATTAGGGATCAGAAGGGTCTCATGCATAACATCGTCAACCTGTTAGAAACAAGTTGATTTCGATAAGCATAGAATCCTGCTTTCCTCTAATCTCGACCTCTTTCATACGATGTGGTTTATGGTCGACTAATCCCCAGTTACGAGATTCCACCGACCATCACCATATTTCATGGACCTCCCATACCAACTCTCGAACTCCTAGGTAGAAAAACTGACAAATTTGGGGCTCGATGATACCTATAACGATAAATATTCATCTTGAATGACTTCATCTTTTCAAAAGAGAGGAATGGAGTGATCTTTTTATAGGCAGGGGATAAAGGATCCAATGGTGTTACATTGAGATCCTATCAACGGTCCAGATTTAAAGCGTTATATGGATGATTTGCAGTATCGGAAAAATGATCAATCATTGTTATCGAACTGAACATACAAAGAATAATTGATTTTATTCAAGACATCTGGGAGGATCATTACTTTTCACAAAATACAGCCATATCATCACGAAAAACTACATTTACATTCAAAGATCTAATTACAATTAGTTCAAACACTAGTCCTACTTTGCTACTCCTCGGGATGATCTGCTCCTTCAATTCGACCTTCTCTACTACCAATGCATAGAAACTAGGAACATGCAGAAGTGCGTATATTTGCTGATGCTGGTGAATTACCGACCTCTAAATAGGCCACATGGTAACCAGGAGGCGTGTTGCATCTAGAGTCGATCACAGTATCAAGCTAAAGCACACTGAGAAGGGAAGAACTTTGCTGTCATACAATTGAGACAGGTTCGTTCTCCATGCCTTGGGGGCAAGTTTTCGAGCATGCATGGACAAAACACCATTTTAATGAACTAACCAGCTCTCGCCTATCCAAAAACCTATCTGGTTTGATATCTCCACCATAGTCAACAGGCCATAAAAACCAAATTAAACTGTTCAGAGGCGGCATATTATTTCAGTCTTCCTTCTTTTCCTACTTCTCCAAAAAGTTATTTATACTATGGGGAATTAATCAATCAACGGACAGAGCATACGAACCGTTCCTACAGTCACGGCACACCTACCAAATTGACTTCTCGTTTTCCAATAATATTGCAAGAAGTTATTTATTGACAGGCAGATCGAAAAGACGCAGAAAGCGAACAAAAAGCATGTTCTTCCATTTATCAGGCAAAATGTTTATTTACATCCAAAAAAAAAAAAAAAAAAATGAAAGACGGTTGTCTACTTCTCGAGAGCATGATCAGGATTTGTTTGATGAGCAAGGAAGTTCATCATTTCTTGGGCTCGCTGCTTATATCCAAAGGAAAAACCCCTGTCAAACTCTTGATATTTCGATTCAAGAAGGTCTGCTTTTTCCTTAACGAGATGTTCCTTATCAGAGACGAGCTGTTCCTTCTCAGACACCAAATTGTTGTTAGTTTGAACAAGCTCTTCTTTCTCCTTCGAAAGTCTTTCGGCTGCAGCTCCTCAGTCATCAGAGCTCGATGAGCTACGGCGATTCTGTTCATCCGTTCAAGAGAATCTTCTTGGAGAAAGTAAGACTCATCATTTTGAATTCCGAGCTGGAGAGCTTCATGCTTGGCCTATGAGAAATAAATGAGAATAAGGAATTCATCAAAGATAAAAATTCCTAATATCGCAATAACAAAAATACACTTACCATCTCCAAACGCTTAAAGATAGACTGAACAAGACGCAGAGAGGAATGGCTTTTCAATTTATCGAGCTCCTTGGGTAAAATCGTGCCCATTCCAAGATTCCAAGAAACACCATCAGGATCGAGATTTGAGGGGATGCAAGCTTCAATAGAAACTCCACCAGATCGACTATATCCAAATTCAGTTATTTCTTCTACCTGCTCCTTAAATGGACGATCATCTAAAAGAGATGGATCATCTGCAGTATTTTCGAGACCAGAACGACTCGGCCCAGATCCTGTTTTCGGTACGTTTTGAGAAATAGGCACAGGGGAGATGGCGCGAGTATCTTGAGAGATCGATACAACGACCTGAGGATGCATAGGGGAAAAGAAAGACTCAGGAATGTCTTCCATCGAATCCCTTAGTTGTAGAGTTGGCTCCATCTCAGAATTTGGAGCAGTAGTCACGACCTGCGCACCCCCCTCTTGACTGGAGTTTTGATTGGTCACTTCTCGATTGGAAGGAGGACGTTCGTTTAAAGAACGATCGACAGGAGGAGTACAAGCAGATTGAGACTCCTCATTCGATTGATCAACTGGAGGAGGAGTAGAACCTCTACACTCCTCGTTCATAACTTCTTCCACAAGTGGGGAAAAAGTAGTTCTAGACTCTTCATTTGTCGTTTGATCTACAGGAGGAGGAGAAATAGATCGGGAACCTTCGGTCTGGCAAGCTTCCAGAATTTTCGGGTCAACCAAGGGACTACGGATCGGAACCCTTGAGAATTCCATCGAAGACTTTGTAATTTCCCTTGCCGGAGAAGAGATATTCTTCACTGTATTCGGATTTCCACTTGATAGAGCAGAAACCGGATCAGATCGAGGAATGGAATCCCGAGATAAAGCTCCACCCTGGGTAGACGATTGGTGGGAACCTTCAGTTCGGACTCTCTTCCTCGGAGTATCTCTACGGGATGGAGCCCGTTGAGATCGTTTTGTAGCTCCAGAAAAGAGGTTGCTACTCATGATCAAAAAATCAAGAACTCATAAGAATAGTCGAACTGTGAGCTCCGATCGACAACAGAAAAATTTTATATTCCAAGTGGGGACGCGCGGTAAAATTTTGAAGGATTTACCCTTATATATAGTAATGGAAATGACATTTATGTCCTTAATCCAAGCGCGCGCAGTAAGTTTTCAAATAAATAACAGAGTGGATCAACGAATATGATATGTGATCATCGAAACGACGATGAATATTTCATTCCAAAAGTCTTGTATTGATCAAAAAATGATTTTTTACATATCCTACAAGGGTTACTACACAAAATAAAAGAAGAAAATAAAGGGAATAATCTTAAAAACATCCTAAGCTTGGAAGTTGGTTTCTTTCGGGGACAATCTTTCTTCCTCTTCTTCATTCCTCTCGTCAACTTGGTCTCCTTCGATATCCTCCGCCTCGTCATCATCTCCATCTTCATTTGCTCGATCCTCCAAAATGTTCTTTATTAGCTCATAATCCGGGGCTGGCACGGAAAATGGGGTTCCATACTCATCAACTAAATGAGCCAGAGGATGATTACTGTACACAGTTGAAGGTAAGCAATCAGGAGGATATTCTTGAAGTCTTCGATCTTTCTCAATAGCCATAATCCGACGATATTCCTCACGCTTATCAGGAATCTGTCCTGACTCAATTAATTGGTCGACCCCCTTAAAGAATGAGCTCAAGAGTAAATCCCCAATTTTTTGATGGATTATGGCCATATGTACTGGAGAATCTAGAAACTCTCGAACGATGGGCTCGACCTCGGAAGCTCGATGCTCGTCTATGATCTTTTCCAAATCAGTAGAATCGTCTTCCTTTGCCGCGAGTTGAGATCGAAGTGAGGCAATATCCGACTCCAATTTGCTAACTACAGTAGTATGCGAAACTCGCTGCTCGTCCAGTTCGCGAGTTAACTGGTCGACCTGGGCCTGATATCGACTAGCATCCGTCATCATACCAATGATATGCGGATTATCAGTTTCCAAATTCTCATTGGCAAGAGCAGCAGAAGCTCGAGAATTACCAACCTGAGCAAGTTGCTCTTCAAGTTCTTTGACCCTAGCATTCAAGATTTTGTTGCTTTCTTCGACAAAATCACATTGATCCCTATGCAATGCCATATCGTATAAAGCGGACACCAAGGCATTACCCGCCTGTGATAAGGAAAATTTCTGAATAACCTTCAAATAGAATATTATAAATTATTAGAAGATCAGAAGAAATTGAGGAATATTACCACTTCGTGAGCATGTGCTGCCCTTGCAAACTGTTCGAGGGGTTTTTTCTTGATCGTCCTATTTACATCTTGAGTAAAGGTCGAAGAAAGGAGAATTCGAATGGATTTATCGACAACGTTCTCCTTATCATCAGACGCCAATGTATCCTTCTCAGAGTATCCAGCCGCCCGTTTCCCTTGAAGATGACTCTCGATCATATCTACCAGGGAAGCTTTATGACCTATATCTCCGACGTGAGTAAAATATTCCCCTCCTATGTCGAAGAACTGTTTTCTCCTTTTAGCTTCAGGGCCGGTAGGATTGCGCTCCGAC
This sequence comes from Penstemon newberryi var. newberryi, assembly GCA_030819805.1. Classification (NCBI taxonomy): domain Eukaryota; kingdom Viridiplantae; phylum Streptophyta; class Magnoliopsida; order Lamiales; family Plantaginaceae; genus Penstemon; species Penstemon newberryi. Next base: position 30,911,601 of record JAUALY010000006.1, on the reverse strand, counting down.
CAAGATTGACAGCCTAGAATACCATGTTCATCCCTAAGAAATTTGGGCGGATAACCGCGGCCTGGGCGAGAGCTCGAAGATGGTATATCCGATGAGGTCTGACCAGAAGAGGGAGGAGCTACTCGGATAGGATCAGCGTTCTCGAACGACTCCTCCTCGATATCCTCCAGATCCATAAATTGATCTCTTCTTCTTTTTCTGGATTCCCTCTGCTCTATGGGAGCTTTACCCCAAGATTTTTTCGAGTTTGAAAGAACTGTTTTCCCAACCACAGAGAAGCGACAGTTATCGACCATAGAAGCTACAACACAAAACAATAACGTTAAGAAATGGCGATGTCGTGTAATAAAGTTACTACTAATAAAAGAATCTGACCTAGAGATCGATCATCCACGTGGATAGGAAAATCCAGAGAACTCAATCCGGCCTTCCTAAGAAAGATTTCTCCAATCAAGTAGGCCGATTGGTATTTATTCGATCTCATCTGCTCGATCAAAGCAGATGGAAATTGATCATCTGGGGTCATCTGACCGGTCACCTTCCGACCTCCATATATCCAAGAATCATTGTATCCCCAGTCATGAGGAAATTCCTCTGTTTCCCCATTCACAAGAATAGACACAGTCGGAGCTTTGACGAAAAAGAAGTTTGATTTCCACTCCGTACTGTTGCTCGAAATGGCATTTTCCAGAACAGCATACCCAGGTCTCTGACTAACATAATAGTAACCTCTATTGGAGGAAGTCGATACGGAAAATCGGAAAAAGTGAAGAAAATTACGAAACGAGGGCTGCAGACCTCGTGCAACCATCAAAACAGAGAATGCCATAATAAAGGCTATGGCGTTCGGAACAAGTTGGGTCAATGAAACTAGGAATGTCTCCAAAAATTGGCGAAGAATTGAAGATAGGGGAAAGCGAAGCCCGTGCTCGAAGTGGGACGTATAAAAAGCTCGACAGTTGGGAGGAGGAGTATTTACTCTCTCTTCGGAAGAAGGAATAATAATCTCAAATTCCGACGGGAAGTAGCGACCATATTCTTTCTTCAGGAAAGGTAGATCTTCTTCTTTCCATCGAGAAGGAAAAAGTTCCACGGGGGCAGAAATTTGAGGTTGGGCCGCTTTAGATTTCTTGGATGCCCTCGAAATCATCTCTTCCTCTGGAATAATTTCCACGACCAAGCTATCAACTTCATCCTCGGCATAGTCTATAACTTCTTCTGCTTGGGAATTGTCTACTGCTTCATTATCAGAAGAAAGGATATCAGGATTGGGAATATTAGGTGGGACTTCTTCTCCTACATTTTGAGTGGGGGAAGGAGGATTCTGTGAAGTCGAAGCCATTTTCTGTATTTGGAAGTAAGGTGCTCGAGAAAATAAGTAAATGGGTGAACTATCGATGTAAACTTTTACTGCTAGAGAATCTAAATATCTGTGGTAAAAAGTGAAATATCCCGCTATTTTCGACTATATATATGGGCAGTGAAAAGACAGATTTAACCCTTCGCGCCTCTTCATATTCCCGCCAATTAAAGTCAAGAAAAGACGCTGCCATGGTCTGACACACGCTAACCTAAAGACGTGTCTGTACGTAGAAGGTTCAAAGGGGTATGCACTATTTTTTCCTCGTTCGGTTTTTATCCCGAAAAGGGTTTTTCCGAACAAGGTTTTTAATGAGGCATATCTCACGAATGATGGAAGGTTTAAACCAATTACTACTTCTACTTCTACGAGCTCCAGCTTCGATTACGCTCGAGAAGTGAGGGAGTACTGATGAGGGCTATTTTGCACATACTATCGAGATCGATCCGACCTACATAAACAGCGAGATCGGCTCGACCCGCCTAAACATATCTGATCGACCTATTGTCCGAACTAGGGGACTTAATGGGCCATGCTGTACTCCTAAGCCATGCAGGATTCCTAGGCTAAATAGGACTCCTAGTTTAGTTAGGACGGGAGGAATATTATAAATAGTGACTCTTACATTGTATCAAGGATCCAGAATTTAACCTACGAAATATATTACTATTGTTCGCCCTTCATATTATTATTGTTTTCTGCACGATTATATTATTTTGCTTGTTCTTGAATTGCACCATCCTGAGTACTTTAACCAAACCCTTAATACATATAAAATTGTTCTTAATAAATTTACTGAGAATAAACCTAAGACGAAATTCGGTTAAATCAATTTTATTTTCAAGTATCCTCTAGATTATGTACTTTATATCTAAAATACAAGTTTACAAATCTAACAGGTTCTTATACTGCATGTTATTTACATTATTTAGATTATCATATTAAGTCGAGGTTGAAAATACCAAAAGTTATATTTTTTGGGTGCAAAGTGTCAATATTCTATATTTTCAGGGTACAAAGTGTCAAAATTTATACTTTTAGGGTGCAAAGTGCCAATAATATTCGAAAATAACTATTCTACCCTTGCATCAATGAATTTTTTCTTCAAAACACACACTAGGGTGCAAAATGCCAATTGAATTGTATTTCCAGGGTGCAAATTACCAAAACTTTTAAGTTAGGGTGTAAAGTGCCAAAATCCTATAATTTCAGGGTGCAAAGTGCCAAAAGCCTGAAAAGTAAAGTATCTATATTTTTTTTAAAAAGAAGCCATGTTACAAAGTTCTTGTATAAAACTGTCGAAATATTGATGCCATAGATTTGTAAAATTTATGCAGTCTAATTTTATATCCAATTAGCAAAGTGAACAGAAGTACAACGTTGCCCTTTATTCAAAGTTCAAAATAATGGAGTACTATTATTTTATTGCTAGCGATATTGCCAGAGAAGCAATTGTTGCTCCAAGAGCAAAATTTATCATTTACCTAATATGCCCTTATAACTTAACTAAAATTTTTTCATTATCCTTCATTGCATTCTCTTACCTTATTTATTATTTATTTCTCTCTCCCCATTAATGCAATGTTCACTATTTTTTTTTTTTTTTTGATAACCCAGGTGTCGAAGCTTACACTAGACTAATTCTGGACCCTCAGAACCTTTGTCCTAGAACCCTGAAGGATGTAAATCGCGGGATGTGCCTCCACCAAGCCTCGGGATCCCACCATATTGCAATGTTCACTATTTTATTCATATTAATCTCTCATCTAGTTATTCTTCATCCACCATCTTCCTCTATCCCGTCGTATCAGAGCTTTTTAAAGAAGAAATATGACATTTCATCAAATAAACAGAAATTGAAACTCTTTTAGAATACATAACTCTCTAGATAAAGATAAGGACTGATTTTATCAACCCAATAAATATAAAATGGTGATATTATAATTCAATTGTCCAATAGGGCTCTAAGTTTTTTCCCCCACAAGATATATTGAAATAGATCATTCTTCTTTCTAGGTAAAATTCATTACCATTAAACCCATATCATTTTAATTTTTCACATTTGGGATACCAATCTTTAAATTTCTTTTATTTCATTACACCATGGATATGCTTCTTCACGAAGCTTTTCCATATAAAATAATTATGTGCAGAATTCATTATCAAGTCAGGAACGAAACTTTAAAACCAAAATAGAAAAGAAAAATAAATTGTCACGACCCAGGCTGATTTGGCTGATTTGCAGACAATTGAGATGGACGAGGAAGAAAAGGAGAAGCTGAGGTTGTCTGGAAGAGATGAGTTGATTAATGGGTTGTCTCTAGATGAGCTGTTGACAACTGGGCTATTGCAGGATGGGCTAATTCATGGAGGACCAGTTTTAAGTGAACCATTGAGTAATGGGTTGATGGAGGCAGGCCCATTAGCTGGATCAGGAGACTTAAACCAGCCCATTCCTAATTAATGATCAGATGGCCCGATTACATTGGAGTTGCTATAATTAGTTATGCATTTATTTTATTTGTAATTAAGGGAATATTCCCACATGTCATTTTCAGTTAGTTGTGATGAGTATGTAAACATGTTTTTGGAATGAGGAGCACATCTTTTTGGCAGTAAACAAATTCTTTTCTCATCTAATTCTCTCTACATTCTCATCTCCTTCTATCTTTCTTTGCAAGTATTATAATTTTACATATAAAATTACATAAAAAATACAAAAATACTGTTGGAATATTACATTTGGTAGCCAGAGCAAGGTTTTTGTTCACTGGGCTTCACGGATTCAATGGCAGAGGGCACGAGATTGAAGGATGTTCAGGAAGCAAATAGAATTTTGAAGCTGAAGTTGTTAGGTGAAATGGACAGGAGAGAAGCAGTGGAATTGAACCTGCAAGATCTGATCAATTCAATTGCAATGAAACTGGATGAAAAACATGATAAAATCAACAATAACATGGAAACACTACAACTACAACTCTCTAAGATAGCTGAACGTATAGATTCATATCATAGAGACAAATCAATCATGGGAAATGCTACTGAATCTGGTAACCATTCTCAACCCTTAATTGCTACTCCTGATACCAATAGTAGAACTGTTCCTAAGTATAGGCAACAGAAATCTGGGGAAGATACATATCAAACTAGTAATTCCTCTTTGGGTTTTAATCCTAGTCCCAAAGTTGATTTTCCAAAGTTGGATGGAACTAATGCTAGGGCCTGGTTATTGAAATGCTATGGGTATTTTCAATTAGTCCCTAACATTCCTGATGCAAATAAAGTTACATTTGCATCCTTACACTTGGAAGGCAAGGCTGCCTTGTTGTATGGTCAAGTGATACAGAAGAAGAGGGAACTAAGCTGGGAACAATTTGTTGGGTTGATTTCAGCTAGGTTTGAAGAGTTGAGGGAGGGGAAGGTGTTGGCTGAATTCAACAAATTAAAAGTTACTGGGACTTTGGATGACTATATTGATAAATTTGAGGAACTAAAGTCATATATGCTATTATTCAATAGTAGGGAATATGATGAAGATTATTTCATAGCCAGTTTTGTTAGTGGACTGCCTGAAGAAAGTCAATCCTTCTTTTCACTGTTTGAACCAAAAGACCTTCAGCAGGCTATTGAACTGGCCAGGAAACAAGAAGCAACAATGGATGCTATTTCCAAAAGAACTAAAGGGACCACTAAACAGGTGATGAGTAACAACAATGGATTCAGAAGATCAGCATACACACAACATGTTCCTAGTTTACCCAAAAGCAATAATTACACTCCTCCAGCATTGCTACCCCCTAGGAAATTCCTTACTAGTGCTGAAATGAATGCTAGAAAGGAAAAAGGAAAAAGCAATAATTACACTCCTCCAGCATTGCTCCTCTAGCAAATATCATCTGGTATATACTTGCTGATCACAAGAAGCGTGGTCTGACTCTGCACAGGATATTCATTAGTCATATGCTGGTAAATCTGAGATGTGATGTGACTAATGGCAAGGATGTTCATAAGGCAAAGGAGCTAAAAGTTTATGAAGCAGTAAAAACTGGTAAATCAAAAGAGCCTGCTGCTGTGCCAGAGAAGAAGCAACAGAAGAGAAAGGCTACTGTTGAAGCCAAAACAGTTGTGCCTAAAAGAAAGGATGCTGCTGACTTGATTGTTGATGAAACAGTCAAGGAAATTGATGAGATGTCCGTTGGGTCATCTACTGACAAAACAGTTTCAGCTGAGCTACCAGCTGAGAATGTGGCTAAAAGAACAAGGAGTGCATTAAAAGATACTGCCACATCTACTGTTTCTATTCATCATACAAAGAAAACCATCAGAAAGAGAATGACGTTCGTTGATGAAGATACTGAGCTTTCTGACTTGGTTAGAAAAAGTCCTCTATCTGCTGAAAGGCCTGTTGAATCAGTGAAGGAGTCTGCTGAGAAGAAGTCAGCTGATCAAGTGAAACAGATTCCTACAACAACAGCTGAGGTTGCCAAACCTCAAGAGGATCCTGAAGTGCAGATCCTCGAGCCAATTGCTGCTGCACCTGTAGCAATAGCTTTACCAGAGACAACAGCTGCGGCACCAGTTGTTGAATCAAGAAATGCCAGAAAGAAGAGAACTGGCAAAGCAAAAGTATCAGCTTATCACAAGAAGAAGCGTGAGGAGGCTGAACAACGAAAACGTGATGATGCTGAGCTAAAGAAAGCTCTTGAAGCAAGTAAAAAGGACGCTGATGTCAAGAAAATGACAGAAGCTGAGTTAGCTGCCAAGGAAGAAGCAGACTTGGCAAAAGCACTGGAAGAAAGCAAAAAGGATACACATGGACCAAGAAGGTCTGGAGGCATCGTGATTGGAGAAAAGCCTAAGGAAGGAGACTTTGTGCTACCAAGGGTTGAACCAATTAAAAAGAAAAAGAAGGAGGTCAGACGAGCAATTGAGATTGTTCAAAATGACTCTGTTGCCTTCAAGAGATTTGAAGCTGAGCTGGAAAGGCTGAACCAGCTGTTTCAATCAAGGACTACTTTTCTCCCAGAGAAGATCAGATACAATCAATGGAGAGAGTACAGATTGAACAAGTCTGAGGAAGAAATCCAAGCCTGGAAGGAGTTCGCTACAGAAGGACGTTGGGTTTTGAACTGGTTGCAAACATCCTCTGTTGTCAAGGCTTTAGACTCAGATTTTGTAAGGGATAGACTGCATGACTATGCTAGAGTTATTGTCAGTCAGGAGGCGACTGCTATCAAAAATTCAATTCCAAAGAAGCCAAGCCCTACTGATGATAGAATTGATAGAGCAGTCAAGATTGCTGTTTACACTACTCTGGAGAAATGGGTTGAAAGATCAAGGTTTGAACCAGGAACATCAAGTTCAACGCCCAGTCTGCCAAGTTTACAGCAAATCTGTTATGGCTCTGATATCAGTACTTATCAAGAGAAGCTGAAGATTAAACAGACTACATCACCCTTCGTACCAGCTGACTTGATTCGTCAGAAGACAGTTGTGTCTACTGATGGTGTTGAAATCATACACATCGCTGATGAGCCAGACGATGAAGAACAAAAGAAAGACCAGAAGGCTGAAGAGATCAACTTGGATACATCAAAGAAACTGCCTACTATGGTTAAGGACTTAGTTCCCTTAGCTTTGGAATGGAAAACTGAAGACAGTCCTGTTCTTCATGAAGCAATTGTTCAACAGGAAGAAGACCCTGTTGAACTTCCACAAGAAGAGGATCCTGCTGAATCATCACACCCTGCTCCTACTGCTGATTTGCTTTCCTCGCTGATGGAATCCATCCAGCTGTTGATTGAAACCACTATGAAGGAGATGGAGTCAAGGAATAAACTGATGATTAAGCAAATGCAGGAAGAGAATGCAAAAATGGTCAAGGATGCCATTGAAGATTTTCCTCTACCACCAGATAACTCCTTAATGCTGACCCAGAGCATATTGAACATGAGCAGAGGCATTGAAGAAGTGAAGGCTGATGTAAATCATCTTCACACTGCTCTTCAAAGGAATGAAGCTGATATTGCAAGGGTCGTGAGGGTCATAACACAAGTTGGTGAAGCAGAATCTGAAAAGAACTTTGCTCTTGTGCAAGAGCTTACAACTGTTGCCAACAAAGTTCAAGCTGAACTGTCAACACTTCAACTGAATGTTGACTGCCAGAATGACCAATCTGGTGACTTAAAAACAAATCAACTTCGCATGGAAGCTGCTCAACTTCGCATGGATACTACTCTAACTCATCACTGTGCTGAACAACGAGTCATGGATTCAAACATCAAGAAGCTTTGTGCTGCTGTCAACATAACACCTGATCAACTCAACCCTGCTGATGCTGACAAAAAGGGGGAAGAGGAGTCAGCTAAGTTAAATGTTGATACTGCTGCAACTATTCAAGTACGAGACCAACGGGCTGCTGCTGGAAAGCCAAAAGAAGATGAAGTACTTGAAGAAGAAGCTGAAGATGGAGCTGATGATAAAGTAGAGCCCAGGGATGTAGCTAAAACTGACAAGGAATTGGCTGCCTCTAAGTACTCTGCTGAAGAACAGCTTAATCCAGACGTTAAGTATAAAAGGATTGAAGACATCAAGGCAAGATTCGAGGCTGATGAAAGAAGGGAAAAATTAAAAGGCCTTGCTGATGTTTTCTCATCTGGTGAAGATGAAGAAAGTAGTGAAGAAGTTGAAGGAGAGGAAGATGAAGAAGAAGACGAAGAAGCTGAGGACTAGACTAGATTACTAGACTAGGGCACTTATTGAAAATTTGTAATCAGCATTCTTTACTTGTAATTTTTCACTTAAGTCAAATTTTGCTTGTAACTTGCACTGTAATCTCTCAAATCTATCTATAAAAGTTCAAGCTTCCAACATATTATTTCTATCTCAGAAATTTTTGAGGACTTAACTTTAGTTTAGGTACAGGTACTTAGCTGAAGTTTTGTCATCATCAAAAAGGGGGAAATTGTTGGATGAAGATGAAGACTTTGAAGTGAAGGGAGGTTTTGATGATTTCCAAAGTCATCAGCTAAGTGGAAGCTTAGTACATACCTTAGAAGATATTTGACCAAGTATGAAGTTATTCAGACAAGTCAAATATGGTCCAGAAGACTACTGATCTGTTGCTGAAGAAGTTATCAGACTGGTGGACTATCAGCCGACTCAAATCAGATTAGTTCAAGTTTGGGATCAGCCGAGTACACATCAGACGAGGGACTTCGATCAGCTGAGTGGAAGTGGATCAGAAGTTAGTGCAACGGTAATAAATGCACTTGGTGTAATAAATGCTGAAGAGGGAGGGTATTTATGACAAATGATTGAAGAGAAACCTCGTATCAGCTTGGTGCATTTAATGCGCATTTAATGCGATGCGACAGAAAGTACAGCAGAATTTTACAGTGCTCAGTCGCAGCTGCCGTTCTGCAGAAAAGGTACAGTACTCGAGGATTTGACAACTGGCGAACTCTCAACGGGCAGATTTTCAAATCCTTAGTATAAATAGTTCAGTTCGTGAGATTGAAGTAGACAACAACACAATTTGAGAGCAAAAATCTGAAGCAGAATTCTTCTAAGTCTCAAACTCAAGAACAGAACACTCATCAGCCGAGTCATTTGTTGACGAAGCAAAATCGAGAGAAAACAGAAAATACTTGTAAAATCTGAGTGATTTTGTATGTTTGTGTTGTGAGGAGTAGATATCAATCTTAGTGAGCGATATTACTTCAGAGGATAGGAGTTTCTTTGTGATTTCCTATTGTGAACTTACGGCCATTTCATTTGTTGTTTGGCGTAAGCATTGTATACTGTAATCTGCGTGATTTAGTATAACCCAAGATCTAAGTGACTTGGAAGAGTGGACTAAAGGATTTATATCCATATAACCACTATAAAAATCCTTTGTGTTTTTAACTTGCATTAATTTCTGCATATCTTAAAGAACAGTTTTTAAAACACTTAAAAAGGTTAACCGTTGGAAAAGTTTTAAAAGGAGTTTGTTAAAACTGGGGATAAAACTATTTCAAAGTTAAGAAAACTACTTGTGAAAAACACTTGATAAATCCGCTGCAAGTTAGTTTATTTTGAAACTCTGATTTTGATAAAATCAGCTGAGTGAAATCAGAAGAGTGGTCAACTCTGCTGTTCAAAGCTTTGTGCTAGATCAGCTTAGTCTGCTTACTGTTCTCGATCAGCTTAGTCTGCTGAACAGAAAAGTTAGAGAATTTTCAAAAGGAAATTTTGAAGAGGTCTATTCACCCCCCCCCCCCCCCCCCCCCCTCTAGACCTCATCTGACCACTTGGGACCAACAACATTGATCCCTATGCAATGCCATATCGTATAAAGCGGACACCAAGGCATTACCCGCCTGTGACAAGGAAAATTTCTGAATAACCTTCAAATAGAATATTATAAATTATTAGAAGATCAGAAGAAATTGAGGAATATTACCACTTCGTGAGCATGTGCTGCCCTTGCAAACTGTTCGAGGGGTTTTTTCTTGATCGTCCTATTTACATCTTGAGTAAAGGTCGAAGAAAGGAGAATTCGAATAGATTTATCGACGACGTTCTCCTTATCATCAGACGCCAATGTATCCTTCTCAGAGTATCCAGCCGCCCGTTTCCCTTGAAGATGACTCTCGATCATATCTACCAGGGAAGCTTTATGACCTATATCTCCGACGTGAGTAAAATATTCCCCTCCTTTGTCGAAGAACTGTTTTCTCCTTTTAGCTTCAAGGCCGGTAGGATTGCGCTCCGACCAAGATTGACAGCCTAGAATACCATGTTCATCCCTAAGAAATTTGGGCGGATAACCGCGGCCTGGGCGAGAGCTCGAAGATGGTATATCCGATGAGGTCTGACCAGAAGAGGGAGGAGCTACTCGGATAGGATCAGCGTTCTCGAACGACTCCTCCTCGATATCCTCCAGATCCATAAATTGATCTCTTCTTCTTTTTCTGGATTCCCTCTGCTCTATGGGAGCTTTACCCCAAGATTTTTTCGAGTTTGAAAGAACTGTTTTCCCAACCACAGAGAAGCGACAGTTATCGACCATAGAAGCTACAACACAAAACAATAACGTTAAGAAATGGCGATGTCGTGTAATAAAGTTACTACTAATAAAAGAATCTGACCTAGAGATCGATCATCCACGGGGATAGGAAAATCCAGAGAACTCAATCCGGCCTTCCTAAGAAAGATTTCTCCAATCAAGTAGGCCGATTGGTATTTATTCGATCTCATCTGCTCGATCAAAGCAGATGGAAATTGATCATCTGGGGTCATCTGACCGGTCACCTTCCGACCTCCATATATCCAAGAATCATTGTATCCCCAGTCATGAGGAAATTCCTCTGTTTCCCCATTCACAAGAATAGACACAGTCGGAGCTTTGACGAAAAAGAAGTTTGATTTCCACTCCGTACTGTTGCTCGAAATGGCATTTTCCAGAACAGCATACCCAGGTCTCTGACTAACATAATAGTAACCTCTATTGGAGGAAGTCGATACGAAAAATCGGAAAAAGTGAAGAAAATTACGAAACGAGGGCTGCAGACCTCGTGCAACCATCAAAACAGAGAATGCCATAATAAAGGCTATGGCGTTCGGAACAAGTTGGGTCAATGAAACTAGGAATGTCTCCAAAAATTGGCGAAGAATTGAAGATAGGGGAAAGCGAAGCCCGTGCTCGAAGTGGGACGTATAAAAAGCTCGACAGTTGGGAGGAGGAGTATTTACTCTCTCTTCGGAAGAAGGAATAATAATCTCAAATTCCGACGGGAAGTAGCGACCATATTCTTTCTTCAGGAAAGGTAGATCTTCTTCTTTCCATCGAGAAGGAAAAAGTTCCACGGGGGCAGAAATTTGAGGTTGGGCCGCTTTAGATTTCTTGGATGCCCTCGAAATCATCTCTTCCTCTGGAATAATTTCCACGACCAAGCTATCAACTTCATCCTCGGCATAGTCTCTAACTTCTTCTGCTTGGGAATTGTCTACTGCTTCATTATCAGAAGAAAGGATATCAGGATTGGGAATATTAGGTGGGACTTCTTCTCCTACATTTTGAGTGGGGGAAGGAGGATTCTGTGAAGTCGAAGCCATTTTCTGTATTTGGAAGTAAGGTGCTCGAGAAAATAAGTAAATGGGTGAACTATCGATGTAAACTTTTACTGCTAGAGAATCTAAATATCTGTGGTAAAAAGTGAAATATCCCGCTATTTTCGACTATATATATGGGCAGTGAAAAGACAGATTTAACCCTTCGCGCCTCTTCATATTCCCGCCAATTAAAGTCAAGAAAAGACGCTGCCATGGTCTGACACACGCTAACCTAAAGACGTGTCTGTACGTAGAAGGTTCAAAGGGGTATGCACTATTTTTTCCTCGTTCGGTTTTTATCCCGAAAAGGGTTTTTCCGAACAAGGTTTTTAATGAGGCATATCTCACGAATGATGGAAGGTTTAAACCAATTACTACTTCTACTTCTACGAGCTCCAGCTTCGATTACGCTCGAGAAGTGAGGGAGTACTGATGAGGGCTATTTTGCACATACTATCGAGATCGATCCGACCTACATAAACAGCGAGATCGGCTCGACCCGCCTAAACATATCTGATCGACCTATTGTCCGAACTAGGGGACTTAATGGGCCATGCTGTACTCCTAAGCCATGCAGGATTCCTAGGCTAAATAGGACTCCTAGTTTAGTTAGGACGGGAGGAATATTATAAATAGTGACTCTTACATTGTATCAAGGATCCAGAATTTAACCTACGAAATATATTACTATTGTTCGCCCTTCATATTATTATTGTTTTCTGCACGATTATATTATTTTGCTTGTTCTTGAATTGCACCATCCTGAGTACTTTAACCAAACCCTTAATACATATAAAATTGTTCTTAATAAATTTACTGAGAATAAACCTAAGACGAAATTCGGTTAAATCAATTTTATTTTCAAGTATCCTCTAGATTATTTACTTTATATCTAAAATACAAGTTTACAAATCTAACAGGTTCTTATACTGCATGTTATTTACATTATTTAGATTATCATATTAAGTCGAGGTTGAAAATACCAAAAGTTATATTTTTTGGGTGCAAAGTGTCAATATTCTATATTTTCAGGGTACAAAGTGTCAAAATTTATACTTTTAGGGTGCAAAGTGCCAATAATATTCGAAAATAACTATTCTACCCTTGCATCAATGAATTTTTTCTTCAAAACACACACTAGGGTGCAAAATGCCAATTGAATTGTATTTCCAGGGTGCAAATTACCAAAACTTTTAAGTTAGGGTGTAAAGTGCCAAAATCCTATAATTTCAGGGTGCAAAGTGCCAAAAGCCTGAAAAGTAAAGTATCTATATTTTTTTTAAAAAGAAGCCATGTTACAAAGTTCTTGTATAAAACTGTCGAAATATTGATGCCATAGATTTGTAAAATTTATGCAGTCTAATTTTATATCCAATTAGCAAAGTGAACAGACGTACAACGTTGCCCTTTATTCAAAGTTCAAAATAATGGAGTACTATTATTTTATTGCTAGCGATATTGCCAGAGAAGCAATTGTTGCTCCAAGAGCAAAATTTATCATTTACCTAATATGCCCTTATAACTTAACTAAAATTTTTTCATTATCCTTCATTGCATTCTCTTACCTTATTTATTATTTATTTCTCTCTCCCCATTAATGCAATGTTCACTATTTTTTTTTTTTTTGATAACCCAGGTGTCGAAGCTTACACTAGACTAATTCTGGACCCTCAGAACCTTTGTCCTAGAACCCTGAAGGATGTAAATCGCGGGATGTGCCTCCACCAAGCCTCGGGATCCCACCATATTGCAATGTTCACTATTTTATTCATATTAATCTCTCATCTAGTTATTCTTCATCCACCATCTTCCTCTATCCCGTCGTATCAGAGCTCTTTAAAGAAGAAATATGACATTTCATCAAATAAACAGAAATTGAAACTCTTTTAGAATACATAACTCTCTAGATAAAGATAAGGACTGATTTTATCAACCCAATAAATATAAAATGGTGATATTATAATTCAATTGTCCAATAGGGCTCTAAGTTTTTTCCCCCACAAGATATATTGAAATAGATCATTCTTCTTTCTAGGTAAAATTCATTACCATTAAACCCATATCATTTTAATTTTTCACATTTGGGATACCAATCTTTAAATTTCTTTTATTTCATTACACCATGGATATGCTTCTTCACGAAGCTTTTCCATATAAAATAATTATGTGCAGAATTCATTATCAAGTCAGGAACGAAACTTTAAAACCAAAATAGAAAAGAAAAATAAATTGTCACGACCCAGGCTGATTTGGCTGATTTGCAGACAATTGAGATGGACGAGGAAGAAAAGGAGAAGCTGAGGTTGTCTGGAAGAGATGAGTTGATTAATGGGTTGTCTCTAGATGAGCTGTTGACAACTGGGCTATTGCAGGATGGGCTAATTCATGGAGGACCAGTTTTAAGTGAACCATTGAGTAATGGGTTGATGGAGGCAGGCCCATTAGCTGGATCAGGAGACTTAAACCAGCCCATTCCTAATTAATGATCAGATGGCCCGATTACATTGGAGTTGCTATAATTAGTTATGCATTTATTTTATTTGTAATTAAGGGAATATTCCCACATGTCATTTTCAGTTAGTTGTGATGAGTATGTAAACATGTTTTTGGAATGAGGAGCACATCTTTTTGGCAGTAAACAAATTCTTTTCTCATCTAATTCTCTCTACATTCTCATCTCCTTCTATCTTTCTTTGCAAGTATTATAATTTTACATATAAAATTACATAAAAAATACAAAAATACTGTTGGAATATTACATTTGGTAGCCAGAGCAAGGTTTTTGTTCACTGGGCTTCACGGATTCAATGGCAGAGGGCACGAGATTGAAGGATGTTCAGGAAGCAAATAGAATTTTGAAGCTGAAGTTGTTAGGTGAAATGGACAGGAGAGAAGCAGTGGAATTGAACCTGCAAGATCTGATCAATTCAATTGCAATGAAACTGGATGAAAAACATGATAAAATCAACAATAACATGGAAACACTACAACTACAACTCTCTAAGATAGCGAACGTATAGATTCATATCATAGAGACAAATCAATCATGGGAAATGCTACTGAATCTGGTAACCATTCTCAACCCTTAATTGCTACTCCTGATACCAATAGTAGAACTGTTCCTAAGTATAGGCAACAGAAATCTGGGGAAGATACATATCAAACTAGTAATTCCTCTTTGGGTTTTAATCCTAGTCCCAAAGTTGATTTTCCAAAGTTGGATGGAACTAATGCTAGGGCCTGGTTATTGAAATGCTATGGGTATTTTCAATTAGTCCCTAACATTCCTGATGCAAATAAAGTTACATTTGCATCCTTACACTTGGAAGGCAAGGCTGCCTTGTTGTATGGTCAAGTGATACAGAAGAAGAGGGAACTAAGCTGGGAACAATTTGTTGGGTTGATTTCAGCTAGGTTTGAAGAGTTGAGGGAGGGGAAGGTGTTGGCTGAATTCAACAAATTAAAAGTTACTGGGACTTTGGATGACTATATTGATAAATTTGAGGAACTAAAGTCATATATGCTATTATTCAATAGTAGGGAATATGATGAAGATTATTTCATAGCCAGTTTTGTTAGTGGACTGCCTGAAGAAAGTCAATCCTTCTTTTCACTGTTTGAACCAAAAGACCTTCAGCAGGCTATTGAACTGGCCAGGAAACAAGAAGCAACAATGGATGCTATTTCCAAAAGAACTAAAGGGACCACTAAACAGGTGATGAGTAACAACAATGGATTCAGAAGATCAGCATACACACAACATGTTCCTAGTTTACCCAAAAGCAATAATTACACTCCTCCAGCATTGCTACCCCCTAGGAAATTCCTTACTAGTGCTGAAATGAATGCTAGAAAGGAAAAAGGAAAAAGCAATAATTACACTCCTCCAGCATTGCTCCTCTAGCAAATATCATCTGGTATATACTTGCTGATCACAAGAAGCGTGGTCTGACTCTGCACAGGATATTCATTAGTCATATGCTGGTAAATCTGAGATGTGATGTGACTAATGGCAAGGATGTTCATAAGGCAAAGGAGCTAAAAGTTTATGAAGCAGTAAAAACTGGTAAATCAAAAGAGCCTGCTGCTGTGCCAGAGAAGAAGCAACAGAAGAGAAAGGCTACTGTTGAAGCCAAAACAGTTGTGCCTAAAAGAAAGGATGCTGCTGACTTGATTGTTGATGAAACAGTCAAGGAAATTGATGAGATGTCCGTTGGGTCATCTACTGACAAAACAGTTTCAGCTGAGCTACCAGCTGAGAATGTGGCTAAAAGAACAAGGAGTGCATTAAAAGATACTGCCACATCTACTGTTTCTATTCATCATACAAAGAAAACCATCAGAAAGAGAATGACGTTCGTTGATGAAGATACTGAGCTTTCTGATTTGGTTAGAAAAAGTCCTCTATCTGCTGAAAGGCCTGTTGAATCAGTGAAGGAGTCTGCTGAGAAGAAGTCAGCTGATCAAGTGAAACAGATTCCTACACCAACAGCTGAGGTTGCCAAACCTCAAGAGGATCCTGAAGTGCAGATCCTCGAGCCAATTGCTGCTGCACCTGTAGCAATAGCTTTACCAGAGACAACAGCTGCGGCACCAGTTGTTGAATCAAGAAATGCCAGAAAGAAGAGAACTGGCAAAGCAAAAGTATCAGCTTATCACAAGAAGAAGCGTGAGGAGGCTGAACAACGAAAACGTGATGATGCTGAGCTAAAGAAAGCTCTTGAAGCAAGTAAAAAGGACGCTGATGTCAAGAAAATGACAGAAGCTGAGTTAGCTGCCAAGGAAGAAGCAGACTTGGCAAAAGCACTGGAAGAAAGCAAAAAGGATACACATGGACCAAGAAGGTCTGGAGGCATCGTGATTGGAGAAAAGCCTAAGGAAGGAGACTTTGTGCTACCAAGGGTTGAACCAATTAAAAAGAAAAAGAAGGAGGTCAGACGAGCAATTGAGATTGTTCAAAATGACTCTGTTGCCTTCAAGAGATTTGAAGCTGAGCTGGAAAGGCTGAACCAGCTGTTTCAATCAAGGACTACATTTCTCCCAGAGAAGATCAGATACAATCAATGGAGAGAGTACAGATTGAACAAGTCTGAGGAAGAAATCCAAGCCTGGAAGGAGTTCGCTACAGAAGGACGTTGGGTTTTGAACTGGTTGCAAACATCCTCTGTTCTCAAGGCTTTAGACTCAGATTTTGTAAGGGATAGACTGCATGACTATGCTAGAGTTATTGTCAGTCAGGAGGCGACTGCTATCAAAAATTCAATTCCAAAGAAGCCAAGCCCTACTGATGATAGAATTGATAGAGCAGTCAAGATTGCTGTTTACACTACTCTGGAGAAATGGGTTGAAAGATCAAGGTTTGAACCAGGAACATCAAGTTCAACGCCCAGTCTGCCAAGTTTACAGCAAATCTGTTATGGCTCTGATATCAGTACTTATCAAGAGAAGCTGAAGATTAAACAGACTACATCACCCTTCGTACCAGCTGACTTGATTCGTCAGAAGACAGTTGTGTCTACTGATGGTGTTGAAATCATACACATCGCTGATGAGCCAGACGATGAAGAACAAAAGAAAGACCAGAAGGCTGAAGAGATCAACTTGGATACATCAAAGAAACTGCCTACTATGGTTAAGGACTTAGTTCCCTTAGCTTTGGAATGGAAAACTGAAGACAGTCCTGTTCTTCATGAAGCAATTGTTCAACAGGAAGAAGACCCTGTTGAACTTCCACAAGAAGAGGATCCTGCTGAATCATCACACCCTGCTCCTACTGCTGATTTGCTTTCCTCGCTGATGGAATCCATCCAGCTGTTGATTGAAACCACTATGAAGGAGATGGAGTCAAGGAATAAACTGATGATTAAGCAAATGCAGGAAGAGAATGCAAAAATGGTCAAGGATGCCATTGAAGATTTTCCTCTACCACCAGATAACTCCTTAATGCTGACCCAGAGCATATTGAACATGAGCAGAGGCATTGAAGAAGTGAAGGCTGATGTAAATCATCTTCACACTGCTTTTCAAAGGAATGAAGCTGATATTGCAAGGGTCGTGAGGGTCATAACACAAGTTGGTGAAGCAGAATCTGAAAAGAACTTTGCTCTTGTGCAAGAGCTTACAACTGTTGCCAACAAAGTTCAAGCTGAACTGTCAACACTTCAACTGAATGTTGACTGCCTGAATGACCAATCTGGTGACTTAAAAACAAATCAACTTCGCATGGAAGCTGCTCAACTTCGCATGGATACTACTCTAACTCATCACTGTGCTGAACAACGAGTCATGGATTCAAACATCAAGAAGCTTTGTGCTGCTGTGAACATAACTCCTGATCAACTCAACCCTGCTGATGCTGACAAAAAGGGGGAAGAGGAGTCAGCTAAGTTAAATGTTGATACTGCTGCAACTATTCAAGTACGAGACCAACGGGCTGCTGCTGGAAAGCCAAAAGAAGATGAAGTACTTGAAGAAGAAGCTGAAGATGGAGCTGATGATAAAGTAGAGCCCAGGGATGTAGCTAAAACTGACAAGGAATTGGCTGCCTCTAAGTACTCTGCTGAAGAACAGCTTAATCCAGACGTTAAGTATAAAAGGATTGAAGACATCAAGGCAAGATTCGAGGCTGATGAAAGAAGGGAAAAATTAAAAGGCCTTGTTGATGTTTTCTCATCTGGTGAAGATGAAGAAAGTAGTGAAGAAGTTGAAGGAGAGGAAGATGAAGAAGAAGATGAAGAAGCTGAGGACTAGACTAGATTACTAGACTAGGGCACTTATTGAAAATTTGTAATCAGCATTCTTTACTTGTAATTTTTCACTTAAGTCAAATTTTGCTTGTAACTTGCACTGTAATCTCTCAAATCTATCTATAAAAGTTCAAGCTTCCAACATATTATTTCTATCTCAGAAATTTTTGAGGACTTAACTTTAGTTTAGGTACAGGTACTTAGCTGAAGTTTTGTCATCATCAAAAAGGGGGAAATTGTTGGATGAAGATGAAGACTTTGAAGTGAAGGGAGGTTTTGATGATTTCCAAAGTCATCAGCTAAGTGGAAGCTTAGTACATACCTTAGAAGATATTTGACCAAGTATGAAGTTATTCAGACAAGTCAAATATGGTCCAGAAGACTACTGATCTGTTGCTGAAGAAGTTATCAGACTGGTGGACTATCAGCCGACTCAAATCAGATTAGTTCAAGTTTGGGATCAGCCGAGTACACATCAGACGAGGGACTTCGATCAGCTGAGTGGAAGTGGATCAGAAGTTAGTGCAACGGTAATAAATGCACTTGGTGTAATAAATGCTGAAGAGGGAGGGTATTTATGACAAATGATTGAAGAGAAACCTCGTATCAGCTTGGTGCATTTAATGCGCATTTAATGCGATGCGACAGAAAGTACAGCAGAAGTGTACAGTTAGGCTTATTAAGCTGGGTGGTTGTCACATGGTACTGGGATGTGATTGGATGACTGCTGTAGGGCTGGATTTTGATTTCAAAAGCATGAGCATGGGAATACAAGTGGATGGCCAGAGAGTGGAATTGAAACCCATGAGTGAGGTTGGAAATTGTAAACTGATCTCAGCTCAGTCTTTATACAAAATGATCCAAATGGGGGATCAAGGGGATGTAGGTTGCCTGTTCTCTATACAGGGAACAGAAATGAATCCAAGAAGCAATTCTGAAGTAGAGGACCTACTGGAAAGGTACTTTGATGTGTTTGAAGAACCTCAGGGTCTTCCACCAAATAGGGGGGTGGAACACCATATTATTTTGAAGTAGGATGTTGTTACTAAACAATTATTTCCTTATAGGTACTCTCATGCCTACAAGAATGAAATTGAACAGATAGTTAAGGAGTTACTATCTAATGGTACAATTAGACACAGTCAAAGCCATTTTGCTTCACCAGTATTGTTAGTAAGGAAGAAGGACTCAACTTGGAGAATGTGTGTTGACTACAGGTATCTCAATACCTTAACAGTCAAACATGATTATCCCATCCCTGTTATTGATGAACTCCTAGATGAACTTCATGGAGCTAGGTGGTTTACAAAGATGGATTTAAAGTCAGGGTATTTTCAGATAAGGATGAAAGAGGAGGATATTTATAAGACAGCATTCAAGACCCATCATGGGCACTTTGAATTCATGGTTATGCCTTTTGGGCTGTGTAATGCACCAACAACTTTCCAGTCACTAATGAATCAGGTCTTTTCTCCTTATCTCAGAAAATTTATTTTGGTGTTTTTTGATGATATTTTGGTCTACAGTAAAACTTTTGAAGAGCATTTACAACACCTAGACACTACTCTAGCTATCTTGAGGAGGCACAAGCTGTTTGCTAAGAGGTCTAAGTGTCAATTTGGCCAAAATAAGGTGGAATATTTGGGGCATATCATTAGTGAACTGGGTGTATCTACTGATCCAGAGAAGGTCAAATGCATGATGGAATGGCCCAAGCCTTCTAATGTGAAAAGCTTGAGGGGGTTTCTTAGTCTTACAGGGTACTACAGGAAGTTCATTCAAGGTTATGGGTTGATCAGCAAACCTCTAACTGACATGCTTAAGAAGGATGGTTTCCACTGGTCTCCAGCTTCAGATGAAGCTTTTACTCAGCTGAAACAAGCAATGGTAACTTCACCTGTTTTAACATTGCCTGATTTCACAAAAAAGTTCTTTGTGGATACTGATGCTAGTTCTAAGGGTCTTGGAGCAGTACTTATGCAGGAGGGCAGGCCAATAGCTTTTCTTAGCAAAGCTCTTAGTCCAAAAAATTAGGTTCTATCTATCTATGAAAGGGAATTTATGGTTGTTCTCATGGCTATCCAGAAGTGGAAACATTACTTACAAGGGAACCATTTTATCATTAGGACTGATCAGCAGAGCATAAAGTACATTATGGAGCAGAAATTCACCACTGCCCTTCAACAGAGGTGGATCTCCAAATTGGTTGGTTTGGACTATGAGGTCCAGTACAAAAAGGGGTCTGAGAACAAGGTTGCTGATGCCCTGTCCAGAAGGGAGGAAGTTCATGGGGAGGTTTTTGCCTTGACTACTGTTCAACCTAAATGGATGCTGGATATTCTAGCCAGTTATCAGGGGGATGTTGAATTACAAAAGATTTTAGCAGCCAAATTAATTGATGGTCAGTCTTTTGCTGATTACACTATTACTCAAGGGGTTCTGAGATTCAAAGGGAGAGTTTGTGTGGGTACTGGTTCTGACTTAAGGCAGCAGCTGTTACAGAGCTTACATGATTCTTCTATTGGGGGACATTCTGGTATGACTTCTACATACCAGAGGGCAAAATCTATTTTCTTTTGGAAAGGGATGAAGACTGATGTCTTAAAGTATGTCCAGAGTTGTGACACATGTAAAATGGCCAAACATGAAAACAATCCCTATCCAGGTCTTTTAGAACCTCTGGAGATACCTAACGAGGCTTGGTCCCATATAAGTATGGATTTTGTGGAAGGACTTCCAAAATCAGATGGGAAAAATGTCATTCTAGTGGTGGTGGACAGGTTTACTAAGTTTGCACATTTCCTAGCTCTTTCTCATCCTTACACAGCTGTTTCTGTGGCTAAACTCTTTCTGGACAACATTTTTAAGTTACATGGGCAGCGTGTCAGCAGAGTTACTGACAGAGATAGAGTGTTCACTAGCACTTTTTGGTCTGAACTTTTTAAATCTATGGGTACAAGGCTTGATATGAGCATTGCTTACCATCCCCAAAGTGATGGGCAAACAGAGAGGCTCAACCAATGCCTTGAGAACTATTTGAGGTGTTTTACTAGTCAACAACCTCATAGGTGGAGCAAGTGGCTGTCACTTGCTGAATATTGGTACAACACTAGCTACCATTCCAGCCTAAAGATGACACCTTTCCTAGCTCTGTATGGGTATAATCCTCCTCACTTGTCTATGGGCCCCTATCTTGATTGTACTACTACAGATGCTAAGGATATTATGCAGGATAGAGCTAAACTTATTGATATCATGAGGGAAAATTTGCACTTAGCTCAACACATAATGAAATTTTATGCTTATAAAAACAGGGTAGAGAGGACTTTTGAGGTAGGTGATGAAGTTTACCTCAAGCTGCAACCTTTCCGGCAGCACTCTGTAGCTTTGAGGCGCAACATGAAGCTCTCTAACAGATACTTTGGTCCCTACAAAATCATAGCACGAGTGGGTAAGGTAGCTTATAAGTTGCTTCTGCCCCCAGGTTCCAAAGTCCATGATGTTTTTCATGTTTCATTATTGAAGAAAAAAATCAGTTCTAAACACTTACCTAGTCCAGAATTGCCTTTTACTGATGCTGAGGGGAGGTTCAAATCGTTTCCTCTTCGTGTTCTGGACAAACGGTTGGTTAAGAGAAACAATATGCCTGTTTCTCAGATTTTGGTTGAGTGGGAGAATTTGGGACCGGCGCAGGCTACTTGGGAGGACTATTACCAGATCGTGGCTCAATTTCCTCAATTTGATCCTTGGGGACAAGGATCGTCTTCAGCGGGGGGTAATGTCACGACCCAGGCTGATTTGGCTGATTTGCAGACAATTGAGATGGACGAGGAAGAAAAGGAGAAGCTGAGGTTGTCTGGAAGAGATGAGTTGATTAATGGGTTGTCTCTAGATGGGCTGTTGACAACTGGGCTATTGCAGGATGGGCTAATTCATGGAGGACCAGTTTTAAGTGAACCATTGAGTAATGGGTTGATGGAGGCAGGCCCATTAGCTGGATCAGGAGACTTAAACCAGCCCATTCCTAATTAATGATCAGATGGCCCGATTACATTGGAGTTGCTATAATTAGTTATGCATTTATTTTATTTGTAATTAAGGGAATATTCCCACATGTCATTTTCAGTTAGTTGTGATGAGTATGTAAACATGTTTTTGGAATGAGGAGCACATCTTTTTGGCAGTAAACAAATTCTTTTCTCATCTAATTCTCTCTACATTCTCATCTCCTTCTATCTTTCTTTGCAAGTATTATAATTTTACATATAAAATTACATAAAAAATACAAAAATACTGTTGGAATATTACATAAATCTATACTGTTTGTTCTTTGGTGGGTGACGGAAGGATCGGGGATGACATGAGTGGATGGAGGGTGGATTATTCATTTTTTCTTTTTTATTAAATTGATAGTTTGTTGTTGAATTGTAATGTTGATGATATTTGGGAGCAGAGAGTGATAGAAATGAAGAAAAATAGTACATGGAAGGTTTTAATTAGAGATGAAATGAAACTAATTTGCGCATTAATTGATGGTAAAATTGCAGAAAACGTCCCAAACTAATCAGTGATTTTGAGTTTTCATCCCAAACTATATCACCTCACGAAATTTCGTCCCGTAATTTAACCTTTCTTTGCAATATCGTCCCACCGTTAATTATGGACGGAAATTACGCATGTGTCCGTTAAATTGTTACATGGTTGCTTACGTATCATGACGGGATAAATTTTAGCATGAACAATTATAAAATATTGCAAAATTAGTCCCAAACTAATTACAAGATTGAACCGTCATTTCCATTAAATTAGAAATTTAATATTGGGACTAAATTAATGCAAAATGGTAAATTACGGGACGAAATTCGGCGAGTTGATATAGATTGGGACGAAAAACCAAAATTAGTAATTAGTTTGGGACAATATTCACAGGACGAAATTCGGTGAGGTGATATAGTTCGGGACGAAAATACAAAATCACTAATTAGTTTGGGACGTTTTATGTATTTTGCCTTAATTGATACCGGAAAAGTAGACAAAGTATTTCAACATAATTGAAGACAAGGGCATTTCTGGTAATATCATAATTTTTCAAGTGCTGAGGCCTGAGAATAATACAATAAATAACCTGGATGAATTGGGGAGAAGTTGGAAAGCAACCAAAACTCCGGGGGCATTGGATTGCAGCCATCACACTCGTATACTCCCAAAACCTAAGACAGGGGAGAAGAAACACAATCCATATTATATGTGTATGTGTGTATATATATATATATATATACAATGGGGAAATATATGTTGTCTCACTATAAGCCAAAATTTGAACCTTACTGTTGGAAAGAGTTGTGATTGCTTCCTCTGTTATTTCATTTGTTTCATTGATCTTGATTGATTTTGAAGCCTACTATTGGAAAGAGTGATTAACTCAAGAACAATTAAGTGGTCTTATCAGTTGAGTTCAAGAATTAAGGAAATTAAGGAGAAGGTTTTGAAGATGACAAAAAGAGTAAAAGGTTAAAAAGGCTAAAAAGGAAGTCATCAGCTAAGAACTAAAAAGCTTAGTGAAACATCTCTCACGGTCTGTAAGCTTAATGAAACCTCTAAGTGACTAAATCAGCTAAGTGGGATATCATATCATGGAAGATCAGATTGATTATCATTAGCCGAGTCAAGATAGATGTGTTCATTCTTGAATTAATTAGCAGAGTATCAATTAAGGGAAAATGTAAAACTTGTCCTATAACTTATGGCCTCTTGCAAATTTGCTTCAACCTCCACATTTTTCTGCATAAAATTAATTAACACCACCTTACGATTTTGACTAAAATATTTGAAGTATCTTGTCGCAACAATTAAATGTACATATGTTTTTTTTTTTCTCTAAGGTCTAGACGTTGATTAACATTTCTAAAGATCCATCACAAGGTATGTTAATTAATTATTGAATAAGTGCAACTAAATTAAATAAAAACTCTAATTTTTCTGATAAATATTGACTTCTTTTTTTTTTCTTTGATGAACAAATATGGACTGATGATTTGTATCATGAGAAAGAAGGACCAGGCCGGGGAATAGAAAATACTGGATTCAAATTCTTGCATAAGTAAAAAGGAACCAAACTTTGAGAAATTAATGTGGTGTGTGTTTAATCACACCAAAGAGACCCTTTACAAATATAAAAAAATGTCACACATCATGTACATAGTTATCGATAGTCATAAAAAAACTAATGGAACAAGAAACAGATAAGTAAAATATTTTTTATGACATTTTTAATTGACATTTTACCCTTCAGTTATAAACAAAAGGCATTTATAGCTTGAATTTTGAAAATATTGATTTTAAGAGCGCCTATAAAGCACAAATTTTTAATATTTTAATATTATTTTTTATATCAATCTTTATATTCTATATTTTTATGTAAATTGAATTAAGATTATTTTAACTTCCTAAACTTAATAAAGTACTACTCCATTTGTTGAAGTTAACAGGATGTGTTAGTTTTATGAACAAATCATTTTCATTATTCTTATATATTAGTACTGTAACATTGGACAATCTAATGTACTGGATTATAAAATATTTTAAAATATAAAAAGCTTAGTAAATACTACTTCAATTTAGTTATGCACGTATATAATTTTAAATTAAAGTTAAAAAAGTCAAATTAGTAAATATATGTACTTGAACCTTCAAAAAATATTGATAAATAGTATCAAATCATTATGTGAGAAGTAGTTTTGGAGATATATTATCTACAATAAATATTTTCATTCGGAGACATAAGAAAAATAAAGTATATATATACTCCATTCGTCCCATTATTTTTACTCCATTAGCTACAGTACTATATCAAAATTTTCAATCTTTTAAGTGACTTGTTATGTTAAATTTTCTTATTTGTGGTGTATTAAACTTTTTTTAATCATTAATATATATGATGTCATATGATATTATCAACTTATTGGTGAAATATATTCATCAAATTATTATTATAATTTTTATTAATTTAGCCAAGTTGTCAACTGTACCAAGGGATAAAGAAAAATGGGACGGATGAAGTATTTTTTTAAAAGAAGCCATGTTAGAAAGTTCTTGTCTAAAACTTTTTGTGAAGAATTAAAATGTGTTGTTGCCATTGGACAGACCTCGAAGGAGTACTTAGAAAAACATATGGTTGAGATTGAGAATAACCTGAGAGAGCTTTTAAGAAGTACTTAGAAAAACAAATGGTTGAGATTGAGAACAACCTGAGAGAGCTTTTGCAGCAAGATCCTGGTCTTGCTCGTCGGATAACGTCCATGTATGTATGAGTTTTAAGCATCAAACTTTGTTTTACTTCTTTTCTTATTATTAAAAGAAATGAAGACATCATTCGTTTTGTTTTCCTTATTTTGCAGTTAAGTCATGTAAGTCCATGTCCATGTAAGTAGTTATTGGGATTGCAATTGTCTCCAGACTTCAAAATCTTCTAAAGTACAGGTCACATAATTTATCATTTGTCTGATCTTGAATTTGAGCAAGAAAAAGGTTGAAGAATGACCACTAGTAATACTATTATTGTTGTTCTTGTCGACATCGTTTCTATGTTGTTGTGAAAGAGCTATGTTTGTCACTATCTGAAATGTAATATATTCATCTAAGTAGAACTAGCTGGGCCTGGACAATGCTAGACTATAGGTTTAACTGCTCTTTGTATATGAATATGCTCAATTCCGATTTTGGTTGCACATTAGATTGAATAAGCAGTTGGACGTTTCCACGCTCTCCACTTAAATTGACATAAAATTTACCCTAGCAACCTTTTCAAACAACACAATCTTGAGAAAATGCATATGGTGTTAATAGGGGTGGAAAAATTCATTAGATTTAATGTGTTCTCATTCTTGAGCAAATGCCTATGACATTCGAAGAACTTATTAATAATTAAAGCAACATCGACTTATTTATATCATAATACAATACAATCAACAAAAGGATGAAATCACAAATTTAAGTTATGACTTATAATACTTGATCTCAATGTGATGTTTTTATTTGTCCATCATGCTTGTCTTGAGTTCAAGAACATGCCTGCGATATTCACCCAATGCCCATATTGGGAAGATATTTCTATAGTTCGAATAGTGTAGAGCACAATTCTTCATGAATACTCCTGTTACCTCCTGCTCATAAGATAATAAATTATTATTTTCATTTTTCAACAAATTTTTTTTGGAAATTTAAATCTCCAAATTTATACTATTGTAATACTATAAGATCAAATACCTGTTGAGGAAAGTCTCCATCTTCCATTTGTGAATTTATTAGAAGTTTCATTCCACGAAGAACAGGTACTGGATCTATCTCAACCTGATTAGCAGGAAATATGAAGCATTTAATGTTATTTGATATTCTCATTTGAACCTTGATTAACTAACATTTTCATTACCAACCTGTCCAGCAGCAATGAGGGATAAAAGTGCCCATGAAGTTTGCACTAATGTTGACCTATTACCTTCAAGATTGGTGTACACCTATGAACAAGAATTGAGGATATAATTAATATTCGGGAAATTTATTTTTTTGGTACCACATGATAGACTATCTTGCAACTATGATATAATTGGACATGAAAATGAAAATTTGATACCACAGTATAACTTCGGATGTAACTTTCATACCATGCCCAATTTTTCTTCGGAGTTATTGGCAATTTACGCCCTATAAAATACATAATGTTTAATTTACCCCATGTAATTTGAAAAAGAGCAAAATTTAATGAAGCAATTATCTCTTTCAGCTGGAGAATGTAACTTACTTGCCGAAATTGCGAATGGACATAAAAAGGGTTTTGTAACATAGGGAGTAAATTGCCCCATTTATCATAACACAGAAGAATAAATTGCCACATTATCATAACACATGAAAGTAAAGAACCACATAAATTATAAATCTATATTTATAATAAACTTAAAGATATTTTATACTAAATAACTTACTTTATGATATGAACATGCTGATCTATTTTCATCAATGTACTTTGCACACAATTCTTTAATTTATAACTTTTCCATGGTGTATTCAATTTTTTTCCCTAAAAGCTTCTAATATCAGTTAGTCATGAATGTTGTAGGATCTCGGGCTACTAGAAATTAATTGGTGTTAGGAAAAACGCATACGCTTCCCTTAGAGTGTATCCAGACAAGTGTCCGCGATATTCGATTGTAACTACACAAGCACACTTAGTTTGGGTGCCACGAGATAATTGTTGTCACCCGCTCACTCAGTTAGTGTGCCCAACAAATGAACCGTATTAAAATGAACTTTAATCCATGTCCATTATATAAACTAATATTTCTTCAAAAAAAAATAATAATATTCTCATACCTTGTTAGAGCTTGATAGATAACTCTCACCCCAACCACCATCAGGCAATTGCTTTGACAGTAAAAATTTACAGGCCTTACGCAATGCTTGAGAATTATGGTAATTTTTCCCACAGGCCACCAAACCCTCCACTGCAAACCATGTCCCATAGGTATAACATATTCCCCAATTACCATACCTAGATATAAACATAAAAAAAAGGTTCAATATTATTTTCAGAACATGAGTTAGATTATGAGATTATACATACCATGAGCCATCAGGATGTTGAGTTTTTTCTATGTATTGTTTTGCTCTTGAGATGCAACTTTCTATATCTTGTTGCCTATGTTGTGGATGCAGCTTCCTGAAAAGTGCTAGGCCTTGGACTGCTGATGAAGTGCACTCCACGTGACTATTCGAAACAACAGACACATTCTTGGTCACAACAACAGGTATATAGTAGAAAAATGGTAAGATCTTTGGCAAAAAGAACTAATTAACGTACTCTTGCTCAATGAGAACGTCTTCGAAAAATTCTGTAGGATTAAATTTCTGGAAACATAAAATAAATACAATCACGACCAACACAAATTTTGTTGAATTGTCTAAGAGTTAATGTTGGAAATCCATTACTAGCGCTCATTTACCTCCATCCAACTGTGTGCTCGTCGAGGTTCCCAGGCTGAAAATCCACCACTAGCGCTCTATGTCGATATTTCAGAATACAAGGGGAATACAATTCAATTTATTAAGATAGATGACAATGATTAGTGAACCAAGATTTCATGGTAATAGGACTCATTTCACTTATATAATATAGTAGGATAAGAATATATATAGTCTGTGAGTACCTGAAAAGACAAGATGATATTTACAGCATCATATAAGTGTTCTATTTCAGTTTCTGCTCCCACAAGTTCTAAGGGCATTTGGGAGAGTAATAGTGCAACCTATACAGAGGAAAACTTCCATTATAGAGAATATTACAATATAAAAGAGAATTTTTTTTTTTGGTACCACATGATAGGTCATCTTGCAACTTTGATACCATTGGACACGAAAATACAAATTTGATACCACAGTTTAAGTTTTCGTTGCAACTTTCATATCAAGCTCAAATTTTCTCCAAAGTTAATCACAATTTACCCCCTGTGATTTGAGAGTGTGCATGAAAAGTTTTTTGCAATATAGGGGGTAAATTGTCACATTTATCATAACACGGGGTTTTTTTTTGGGTGGGGGGGGGGGGGGGGGGGGTAAGTGCCACATATAAAAATATCAAGGAGGCGGAGTGAAACTTTTAGAAAATAACGGGGGAGGGGGTAAGGGGAGTAAAGTGCTCTTTTTCAAATCAAATGGAGGTAAATTGAAAATTATGAATATCATAGGGGTTAAACTGTCATTTACTCCAGAGAAAAATTAAGCTTGGTACAAAAGTTGCAATGAAAATTTAAACTGTGTTATTAAATTTGCATTTTCATGTCCAATGATACCAAAATTACAAAGTGATATAATGTGGTACCAAAAAATCAAATTTCCCCAATATAAAATATTATTAAATTAGTGAAATTACTTTGAGTCCTTCAGCTGTGCAGTCCGAGACTTGCCAACTATGATCTTGCGTTGAAAATGTCCAAGAACCTTTAGATATGTGTCGGTACATTTTACTAAAATCTCCAGAAGGGTTGTCCCTAACCTGGATATAAAACTGTCAGACGTGTAAAACTATTAATTTTGTGAGTTAATATTCAGAGTGATCAATTTTTTTTAATGTTATGAAAATTGATCTAATGTTATGGGCCTAAACATTGATTAAAAAAGTAATTTGATCTAATGTTATGGGCCTAAATATTCATGAAAGGATTAATTTTTTTTAATCATATAGAGCTCAAGAAAATAAATATAGTACTAATTATCTCATATCACGGATTGTGCACACGCATGCCTCTGGGTTCCACGTAATACTCCCTCCGTTTCTTATTATTTATCGTTTTGACAAAAGAATTCTTATTTCATATTATTTGTCGTTTTAAAAGTTCAATGCAAAATTAATCTTTTTTTTCAGATTTACCCTTCTTATTAATTATTGTACTAGATTAGTGGGGAATTCCAAGAGTCATTGGAGAGAGATAGAGAGAGAAATAATTAATTTAATGAGAAACTAATAATTGAATAGAGGAGAGAAAATAATTACTAATACTCCATCAAAGGCATTTTAAGATTTTTCTTTTCAAATGGTGGTTATTTAAGAGATTACTAATGTTACGTGTAAAACTAAAAAAACTTTCATGAATATTTAGGCCCATAATAAGAAACTAATTTTGTGAGTTAATATTCAGAGTGATCAAATTGAACCTGTGATGCTTTTATAAAGTTGTGAGCTTTCCTCAAGGTTGGCCCATACTCTTCAGAAAGATTAGTTGACAAAATTGCTTGGATGGAAAAAGTTGCATCCCACAACTGAGACCCAATACCCTATGCAAAAACAGAATTAGCCTGCAGACAGATGTAACTGAAAATAGGTATATACTGTGAATAGCAAATGAACTCTCTGTTTTATTCTAAATAGACAGTACAGCTCCATGTGATAAATAAAAGGGCAAAAATATCTCCCCGTGTTTTTTCATAAAATAAGAACTCTGCCTCCCTTTTGATTTTTATATTTTTACAAGGGGGTAAAATGCTCATTATGCAATATCTTGAGAAGTTAAAGTACTCATTTATGCATATCAAAGGGGAATAAAGTGAGGTTGACATGTTGTCAAAGGTAAGGTTAAATTGATCATTTTTACATGAAAATGAAGTCTCAGTAGCATTATAGAGTGTGTGCAACACCTCCACTAGCAAGGAGGTAAATTGCTTATTATTTCATTTCACATAGACGTAAATTGCCTATATTCATATCACCGAGAGGTAAATTGCCCATTAACTTGCCAAAAACCCTATGCATATATATATATATAAAAAACATATAGAAAACCTGCAGTTTCATGCCATCTTCGGCTACCCAAAAGTAATCAGGTATACGAGCAATGTGGCATTTGTATGATTCCGAATCAGGATCTTCCACCCAGTAAACAATGAGGCACAACACCTAAGAAAGAAGACATAATAGGTAAGAGCCTAGTAATGTCATATGTTGTTTCTTAAAGAGTAAGTCGATTTTTGCAATTTCGTCCCTTTTATATTTTTTATAGCAGATTCGCCCCTCTTATCAATGTAGTATAACACATTCGTCCCTCTTATGAAACATTCGTCCTTCTTAAATTTTTCGTAGCAGATTCGTACCTCTTATCAATGTAGTGTAACACATTCGTTCTCTTAAAGCCAAAATACATCACTTAAATCCAAAATATATCCTAAAATGGTCGAAAATTGATGTATTTTGGATTTAAGAGGGGGGAATGTGTTACAATACATTGATAAGAGGGACAAATCCGCTACAAAAAATTTAAGAGGGACGAATGTGTTACACTACGTTGATAAGAGGGACGAATCTCTACAAAAAATTTAAGAGAAACGAAAGCGCAAAACTTGACCCATAAGGAGAACCAAAAATACTATTCACTCTTTCTTAAACAACTCTCTTAACATATATACTTGCTATTGTAATAGAATGTAATAGAATGAATGTTAGATGTGAACTTGAAGACTACCTTCACTATACATCCCATGCTTACATATCTACAGTTCTCGTCCTCATACTGAATATGTTCAAGTGTGACTTTTAAAGCCTTAACTCTCAATTTAGAAAATGGCCATTTTTTAAGCAATGGCTCAGTGAAATGGTGCAGGAACCCCCATAACAGATCTTGTATGAATGGATGGGGATAGTAAAGATCTTCCTGAAAGTTCAAGCAAAAATGCTGTAAATTTTCAATAGGTTTCCAAAGGTACGTTTTAAAACATGTTTTCCACGGCAAAAATACATTTAGATCATTTAACTTTCTTAGGGATGCGGGATCAGAACACTTAGTTTTCTAGCGAGCAAAATACATCCTCTATCTTTTTTTTAGCAGCAAATTCAGTCCACTTTTCTACAATTTTGGTCCACTATCCTGCAATTTCAGTCCCTATTTCGCCGAAAATCACATTGATGTTCATAAATTGCTATCAAACAATTTGTACTGATGAATGTTATTGGATATTTTTTGTAGGGGCAAACAATTTTGCAATGTTGACAATTTCTTAACATTGCTATGAATTTCGGCGAAATAGGGACTGAAATTCAGGTCAAGTGAAACGAAATAGCGGGTACGAAAAAGATATGGGATATAATTTGCTCGTCAAGAAAGAAAATGTCCTAATCCCGCGGACATGTAAAAGTTAAAGGACCTAAAATGCTTTTTTGTCTGTTTTCCACCTATTCATTTCTAAAACATGTATGAAGAGCAAGAAAACCAAATATCAACAAATTAATTACCTTTGCAAATGTATTTCTTGCTTTGCCCCAATTGATTTCATGATAGGGCACATTGAAAATCTCTTTTCTGAAAGATTGGATCAATCCCGTTATAGGTCCAACAAACTTCTTTCCATACAAGTATGACATTGGCATGTATACCAAGCGAGCATAAGACAACATCTTTCCTGCACTCCAATTGAACAAAAACCTTAATACATTTGTTCTTAAACTAAAGACTAAAGTTTCATATGGAAAAGTCTTTGCAGCTTTATAAATGGGTTGTAAAAAGAACAACAAAGAACCTGGATGAATGGGGAAAAGGTCGGGAAGCAACCAAAGCTCCGGAGGCATCGGATTGCATCCATCCCACTCGTATACTCCCAAAACCTAAGACAAGTTAGAGAAAGCAAAACACAATTCATATTATATTTTAGGCTTCAAATGATCACATATTATATGTATATACGTAAAATAAGAATGAAATATTTATATTATGTTGATGTCTCACTGAGAGCCAAAATTTTCCCCATGATAGTATGCCTACAGCACCACCATGGTCGAGTATCCATTTCCGGCCTCTTTCCACTGCCTTGTCTTCGCCATCGTTAGGGCCTTCTCCTAACAATCTCAGTGTAATGTAGTTGAGAACAGAACCAAACATGGTGCTATGTCCCTCTATATGTAACCCCCAACCTCCATCTTCATTCTGCATCACATATTATTTAGTACGTACAACGAAATAATGGTTAACATTTTAAACAAATAAATAAAATAAAAATTGTGAACAGTGAAACAGAATCGACATATTATTAGTATATTACGCCCTTCGTTTTTTTTTTATTTGTCGTTTTGGAGGATTGCACACATATTAAGAAATTGAATAAATAACCAATTTTTTTGAGAATAAATCCTAAAACACGCTTTTAACCAAATAATCACAACTTTAATTAGCATTAATTATAACCATTATCAAGAAGGTTAAAATTGGTACATAAGAATTAATTTTACATTAAACTCCTAAAATAACAAATAAAAGTAAACAAATTTTATTCTCCAAAGCGACGGATAAAAAAAAACGAAGGGAGTATAGTATCACCTGATGATTGTATATGTATCTGATAATTTCCTTTTGATGTTCTCGTGATAAAATTTCATTTATTGCTCCAATGACATACAAGGATATCACCTGCAATTTGAATCAATTTGCTGGATCAATCAATGATAATAAAATAGTTTTCTCCAATAAAAAAAAAAAAATGAATTACCAAAGGAGGAAGGAAAAACAATGGGCCGGCAAATTCACCGGGCCAGTGGCCATCATGTGCTTGAATTGTTGAGTAATAGCCGATGGCCCGTTGTAATGTAGTTGTGATTGCTTCCTCTGTTATTTCATTTGTTTCATTGATCTTGATTTTTTTTGGAACCCTACCACATGCAAGATTCTCCTTTCTCAACTGCAATAATATTTGCTTTCTCAACTGCAATAATATTTTATATCGGTCCAGTTCATTTTTTACCCGTTAAACTCATTTTTTATTAAAATAATTATTGTAGGAACGATTTAATTTGTTTTTTTTATAGGTTTAGTGGATCCAATTTGGATTAAATCTGAACATAATGCAGATTAGACCAGACCCACAATGGAGGGGTTGAAGTTGGATCGGATTAGGTTCACTTTTTGTCGTTTTAATCAATATCTTTATATTGGTGGAACCTTTCTTTTCTATTCATCCCACTATTTTTACAATTTTAATGAGAATTTAAAACTGGTCATATAACTTATGGCTTCTTGCAAGTTTGCCTCATAAGCATTCAAGTTGACAATTTTATCCTATAAATCCCTAAGTTAAAGCAATTTTGAGACTTTAAAAAAAAAAATTAATATGGGTCATGTATGCGGCACATGATCCATGCAAAATCTTATTTTGGTTGTTAGGAGGCTCTTAATTGCAATGTTGAGACAATTTTTTTTCTGTTGCACTTCTTCATTGCGGTTTTGGGATAAAAAACAATTTTTTTTGTGTGATTTTGGAACAATTTTTTTCTTCTTTTATCTCGATTTTGGAACAAAATTAAAAAACAATAATTTTTTCTCCCAAAATCTAATTGCAATATTGGAACAAAACCATTTTTAAAATGAAAAATTATGCTCTTCCTAATCGCTATTCTGGTACAATTTTTTTCCTGCTCTTCCTAATCGCGATTAGAATAGAAATTTTTTTTTTTTTACTTTTTGAAAAGATCTTTGTTCCAAAATCACAATT
This sequence comes from Penstemon newberryi var. newberryi, assembly GCA_030819805.1. NCBI lineage: Eukaryota > Viridiplantae > Streptophyta > Magnoliopsida > Lamiales > Plantaginaceae > Penstemon > Penstemon newberryi. The sequence continues at coordinate 30,877,380 of JAUALY010000006.1, read as the reverse complement.
TTGATTTTTGGACAAATGTTCAAAAATCACGATTTTGAAGAGAAAAAAATGTCACAAAATCGCGATTAGGAAGAAAATAAGTTTTTTTTTTTTTTTTTTTCCCCAAATCGCTATTAGGAGATTGGGAGAAAATAATTATTCTTAATTTTTGTTTCAAAATCGCAATCAGGAAGAGCATTAACAAATGTCTCAAAATTGCAATTAGGAAGAACAATTTTTTTTTAATAGTGACTAGGATTCCTCCAAAAAGCCAAAATTCGATTATGCTTGGGTTATGTGCTGCTCACATGATCCTTATTATTATTATTTTTTTAATTTTAAATCATGATACAAAAAATTCAATTAAAATTCATCAAAGTCGCAAAGTTATTGACTTATGGATAAAATTGCATATACTTATGGGGCAAACTTGAGCGGTCATAAGTTATGAAACAAATTTTACCTAATTCTTCCGTTTCAACAATCTATTACCAATTTCACCCATGCTGTCTTTCTTAATCAATTCCAACCTTTTTGTTACGGGAACTTTACGTAGACCTTTTTGAGGTGATTATAAAATATAAGACAAATTAAAATTAAGTTAAAATAAAATAAAATTATTGCAGTGGTATTAGTATCCTACCTGCATTCGCATTAAGAGGTCGGAACTTTGTTTGAACCGAAACTTGTTTCTCTTAAACTCCTCCCGCATTCTATCCACCCGAGCTCGTTCTTCTAGAGTTCCCGCCTCCACGTCAAATTCCCAGTGTTGCCGCCCTACGTGCTCGTTGGTGGTCGTCAGCCACTTGTCGCCACCTTCCGCAATCTTCAACTTCCACATTTTTCTGCATAAAATTAGTTAAACTACCTTATGATTCTCACTAAAAAATTTGGAGTATCTTGTCACAACAATTAAATGACTATGTCCATATGTTTTTTTCTCTCTAAATCCTAGATGTTGATTAACATTTTTAATGATCGAATAAGTGCAACTAAATTAAATAAAAACTCTAATTTTTCTGATAAATATTGACTTATTTTTTTTCCTTTGATTAACAAATATGGACTGATGATTTGTATCATGAGAAAGAAGGACCAGGGGAATACAAAATACTGGTTCCAAATTCTTGCTAAGTAGAAAGGAACCAAACTTTGATGGAAATGTGGTATGTGTTCAATCACACCAAAAATACCCTTTTATAAATATAAAAAAATGTCACACATCATGTACATAGTTATCGATTGTTAGATGTTGATTGGTATTTTGATTTAATTATGTAAAAACTAATGGAACAAGAAACAGATAAGTAAAATATCTTTTATGACATTCTTAATTGACATCTTACCCTTCAGTTATAAACAACAGGCAGTTATAGCTCTGAACATTGAACAATGAAGAGTTGTGCAAGTTCTTAATTGCAATATGTAGATCAATTTTTCAGTACATATATATGGTGATATTTTTTGGATCCACTCCAATTAAGGAAAACAGCATTGCTTCGAAACTTCGCAAAGTTGACGTCATCACATATATATACGCAAACATACATAAATATTATTAATAGAGCTGAAAATTAAATCAAGCAACTCATTATTTAACTCGAACTCGTTCGATAAAGTTTCGTTTCAACTTGGTTCGTCACACAAATCAAACAAACTCGAACATCATTTTTTCGTTCTGTAATTTTTAAAACTCGGATCATTCTCGACTCGATAAGTTAAACATTAATGAAATACATGTAAAATATTAAGCTACTCGATACTCAGCTCGAATTTAACAATCAAACCAAAATGAAGCACAAAATTTCAAGCTTGATAAAATTCAAACCAAACTTGAACAGTGTACTGTTCAAAACTACTTGACTCGATTACACCCATATCGATTATGTAATCAGATTTATCAAAATATAAAAAGAAATATTTTTTTTTTTTAGAGAAAAGGTCATTACATTAATATCACCGAATAAGAAATCCATATAATTAGAATTAAATTACAAAGAATACCAAACACCAAATACCTAGAGAATTTGTGTCGGAAAAAGTGCATGTGTCTATTTTTTAATTTTGATTTTTACCATTTGTACTCACCATCGTGTTTGGCTTGCGTCCTTTTCGAATTTTTTCCCATTTGTATGCACCATCGTCATTTGAATAGTTTCATATTGCTTATGCATACAACTTAATTTTTTGTCACTTAAGCTCAATTTTCTTGTATAGGTTATCACTAAAAGGGTGTCGCTAATTATCAATAGTGACAACTTAAGTCACCATATATTTGTCATTAATAGCTATTAGTGACAACTTAAAAACATATATTGTCACTATTGCACTTGTCACCATTATTATTATGACAAAATTAATATTTTTATCACTAAACGCATACAAAGAGTGACAATTTTCACATTATCACTTAATTTTTTGTCACTTAAGCTCAATTTTCTTGTAGTGAGAAATATACTCGTTATGTTATCAAAACTCTAAAAAAATATAATACAAGTAGTTTTAACTTTAAAATTTGGGGGTCATCTAGAGACGGGGCCCTAGGCATTTGGCCTAGTTAGTCTTATGCTTAATTGCCCTGAATTTGTGTCAAATTAATATCCGTAATAGAGTTTGGGCGAAAAAAGTAAATTGTATGTGTCAAATCGTGTTTTAAATAGTTTCAAGAGTTTGATAATAGATTTGGGTTGAGTTTCATGAATTTTGTCAAACTTCATTTGGAAGAGTTCTGACTCGATTTCACGAAATTCCTGATATTGGGTCAGAACTCTCCCAAACTAACGCATAGTTATGCAACTCGGCCAAATTAAGTACCCGTATTGAATTGATTGTTAGATGTTGATTGGTATTTTGATTCAATTATGCATTTTATCGTAAAATAAGTAAAACTAATGGAACAAGAAGTAGATAAGCAAAAATATTTATTATATGTTTAATTGACATTTTACTCTCCAGTTATAAATTGCAATATAGATCAACTTTTCAGTACATATTGATGAGATTAATTTTTGGGTCCACTCCAATTAAGGAAAAGAGTATTGCTTCTAAAACCTTGCAAAGTTGATGTCGTGATATATATACGACAATTGCATGCAGAAAACCACTTTGCACGCAAACATACTATTTATGCAATCAGAGACCCGTGTGCGTAAAGACGTTAGTAAATTTTGCAATCCCATATTTCAAAGCCGGGAGGAAAAATTTACCTGGAGAATTTGTGACCGGAAAAGGTGCATGTGTCTTTTTCTGATTTTGATTTTTCCCACTTCAAGAAAAGGTGCATGTGTCTTTTTCTGATTTTGATTTGTTACCGGAAAAGGTGCATGTGACCGGAAAAGGTGCATTGTGTCAAATCAAGGAGTCAGATTAAAGGTAATTAAGGGTACGACTTCAAGAAGCCATATTAAGGATAAGGCTAAAATTATTGAAGAAAATTTTATGGTAAATTACACTCCAGAATGAAAAGATACAATCGGGCAATCGCATTTATAAACTTCAGAAAAGAACGAGCGGAAATGAAAAGATTAGACATGAACTTAGGGTAGTTTTAGAATTCAAAATGAAGTTACTCGCTATCAATAATAATTCATAGTTGAATGCAAGGAACGAGTAATAGAAGAGTTAGAACTCAAGACTGATGTCAATGAAATTTGAATGATATTTTGTCTATTGAAAGAAAGATTACATACATAACAATTTGATTCACCAAAATGATGAAGAAAAGACATCTAGGGATCACAAGCTCAAAAATGAATAAGTACCAACATTAGAATGAGGGTGAAACAATTAATTATAGCGAAAAGAGGCTCAAGAGAGCTTACTGAAGTCGAGAGATCAATTTGGAGATGGATACGTTTAAAATCAGAAGTATGAGTTCTTAATAAGGTAAACTCGATAATGGAATTTAAAAGGATTTCGGCTATTTTAGTCATTCTACATGTACTTCCAGAAAGGTCACTTGATTCAAATATTTTAATTTACGTAAAATTCACGGAGTGCACACATATACAATCATAACCATACAATAAGATCAACAATAAAGTTCAAATAACGTTATGGTATTCAGGATACCACCAACAAAATAATAAATCAAGAAAACACAGAATCAAGCAAAAATAACCCTTAAACTCAAGGACACGTACTACACATATGGTTTCGGTTGCGGTCTTGTCCTAACAGTGAACTACCCAATGTGGGTAGACACCCTAAAGTCACGACGGTGAGTCCCACCTTACTAGCACCTCAGTACAAATCCGAGGATCCTATCCTGACCTTGAGCCGAAGCTCTGATACCATCTGTGACGGCCCGACTCCGCGGGTCCGTCGAATAACAGTCAAAAAATTATTATTATTTTGAAAAAGAGTTAAAATATCGAAACTTTTTTTTTTTAAAACAGAAACGATAAATCAAAAGTTTTAAAGCGGAAGCGGTTTAAAATAAAATAAGAACAGTTTAAATTACTAAGTTTTTTGACGAAAATAAAATCAACTTCCATAGTAGAGGTTTAAAGCGAAAACATTTAATCATAACATATCAAAAGATTTGAACAAAATAAACCGAGAGAGATAAATAAGTAATTTATGAAAATCTTGTATCTTTTACGAAAATATAAATCAACTTTAACGATTCAAATATTCTAAGCAAAGTTTTAAACAAAAACGAGAAAGAACCTAAATCGACAACAAAATATAACTACTCTCCCAAATACTAGGGTCGGACCGCAACCGTGATGACTTAACCACAACTCGACTATTATTTTCCAGAACACCTGAAACTGAAAAGAATGAAACATAGAACGCATAAGTTGATCGTCCAACTTAGTGAGGCTGTGGTGCGAATTTGCATGGTAATGCGTGTATGCAACATATTATATAACGTGAACAAGTTATCAAGCAAATTAAGCATATAATCAAGACGGAAGAAACACAGAATTCACATAACCAAGAATTGTTGATGCCGTCCTCCACTTACCCTCCATCCTCAGTCTGATGTCCATCCAAACACACCAAGTAAGGAGCGACCTTACTATCTAATATGCATCGACATGTCTTTGCCTAAGTTTGTCCTTACTCCCCAAGTGTTCCTCCCCACTTAGATTGTAAGGCCAGGCCTATGGGTAACCGTGACAATCCCGCCGGCCCTTGCCGTCCAGGTTGGCATCGGTTCCATATACCAATCAAAAGGGCCTACACAAATCTGGAACAAACGGAAACATAACATATCAAACAGATTTAACATATTATCAACATTTAACAATTTATCGAACGCCATTTTGGTATCATGATAATTTAGTAAAATATATTTACAACTAGTAGATTCGGATGTAGCATGTATTGGGATAATCATGTTGAAATGCTAAGTGATTTCATGCGAGTAATGTCGACCTAGCAAGTATTGGGATAATCATGTTGAAATGCTAAGTGATTTCATGCGAGTAATGTCGACCTAGCAAGTCTAATATATTCGTGACAACATGCAAGAAAAATTGGAATATAACACATGCTTTGATTATTAAGAGCATAAGTAAGTGTTTGACTCGATCTACAAGCACATCGGACCGACTACAAATTCAACACACAACGCTCACCTTTGTCGCTTAGTATAGCGACTAAACTCCACAAATGAAGTGTATCCGAAACCTGAGCAAGTACGTATACGACTTAGAATTTATCTAACAACCTTACTTAAACATAACTAATGAAAATCCTACACAAGGATTTCCCAAACTAACACATCGCACACAAGAACATAGAACTTACGACTTAAACTCCAATTAAAGAAATAATTTTTAAGCTTTAAGATTTTTCAAAACTCGAAATACTAATTACATAAAACAGCGCCAAAACAGCAAATTTTTCCCTTCATTTTTCATATTTACAAAACAGCCCCTAAACTTTTAAAAACATCCATTTTTGCGAAAATTTGGAACAAACTTTAAATCAAAGGATTTTTAACTAAACCCATATCGAAAATCAAATAAAAACAGAATATTAAGTATCTTGTTACTTCAAAAATTCCACAAGTTTAAAACTTTTCAAAAATACCCTCATAGTTTTCAAAAACTTAATAAAATCAACTTTCTTGAATTATAATTCAAGATCCAAGCATCTAAGAAATATTTAAAAATAATCAAGCATATTTTCAATATAAAACTGAGACTAAAAATAAGTTTTAATAACTTTTCACAAACTAACTATGAGAAACAAAAAGTTCTTTAAATATAAATTTTCTTTGGAAAAATTTACAAATTTTCAATCTTAAAACACAAGCAAACAAAGCACTACTCCAAATCAATTAATCAAAAGTTTATAAAAGTAACTATATAAAAACAGTGACAAAACAGCGCCTTTGCCCTCATATTTTTAGATTTATAAAAATAACCCCAAAAGTTTCAAAAACTCACTTTTTGCAATCAAACTCGGAGCAACTTTAAAACTAATAATTTTTAAGTAAACTCAAGCCAAATATCAAATAAAACAGAGATTTTCAGTCCACTTTTACTCCCAAAAAAAAATCGCAGCCCTAACCCTTAAACTTTTAAAACCTTTCAAAAATACCCCCTTAAAGTTCGAAAATTAAAAACATTAACTTTCTTACAAAAATAAATCAAGATCCAAACATATAAGCAATATCTAAACAAAACCAAATCAAAGTCATTAAATATCTAATATTAAATATAAACTCAACAACTTATCACAAAAGCTACAAGGATAAATTAAACTTCTTCAATATATACTTTGAAGAAAGGGTTAATTACAGGGACCTCCCCCGAGGTTTGGTGTATTTCGCGTCCAATCCCCTCGAAAAATCATAATTACAGAGACCTCCCCTGAGGTTTGCAAAACCTTACAATACCCTAACGGAGACTAACGGAGGTGGATGGAATGCGTGAAATTACCCTCTTGTCCTCATCAATTTTAATTACTTCGACCTCCCCTGAGATTTACAAAATCTTACAAAAATTTATATTTGCATATTAGTCCCTAAACTTTAATAAAATTAAATTTACACATAAAAAAGAAAAGAAAAACTAACCCACCCCGATGTATATTACATAAAAAAGAAAAAAATAGTTTATTAATTATGCAAAATAAGAACAAATTTTATAAAGTGTTATATATCATTCTCATATAATTTATTAATAGTAAAAAATAATTTAATAAATATTTAAATAAGATTTTATTTTTGTATTTTATAATAAAATATTATTTAATTGTATTGTATTTAAGTAGGACATAAATTTATGATTTTATTGTTGAAAATATTAAACTCTTATATATATTTAAGTCTAAAACTGAAATAATTGCTTATCTTTTTTTTTTTAGAAAAACCCATAAATTTAATTAATTACAAATACCTCATAGATAATTATTTTATAAAAGGGTATTTGAATGAGTATTTTTAAATTTTGTGAAAAAAATATTTATTATTTTTTTAGTTAAATTTTTATAAAATGCATATTTCAATACTATATAATTTATCAATAGCGTAAAAAATAATTTATTAAATATGTAAACAAGGTTTATTTTAGTATTTTATAGTAAATATTATTTAATAATATTGGGTTTAAGTAAGAAATAAATAAATTAATAATTCTTATTTTATTAAATGGGTATTTGAATGAGAATAATTTAATTTTGTTAAAAAAATAATTGATTTTCTTAATTATTAATATTTTAGCATTTTTATAATGCTTTTTCTGTCCAAATTTTTCCTTGTTAATCGTAATTTTTATTTATTATCCTTGTAGTTAAATTTTAATAGAATTATTAAAACAAATTGAAATTATTGAAATTACGGTTTGGATATGAATAATTCTTAATATTTTTGCATTTTCATAATGATCTTTTTATTTTTCTTTAATTTTTCTTATGATTAACAATAATTTATTCACTTTTCTTTGTACTTCAATTTTAAAAACATTATGAAAAAATATTGAAATTAATATCTACATATTAATAAAATAATTTTAAGTTTTACATTTTCACTAATATTTATAACATTTACACCCAAAACAAACCACATCATTTCATTGAAACCCTTCACATGCAACAAACATAACAAGGGTATACTTGTCCATGAAAATAGCTACAGTAACCTTAAGGGTAAAATGGGATTTTCAATAAAATTCGGGTGATGACGTCAGCAAAAACTAACGGTGGACCGACGGATGTAAGGTTTTGCAAACGTTAGGGGAGGTATTTGTAATTATGATTCTCCGAGGGGATTGAACGCGAAATACACCAAACCACAGGGGAGGTCCCTGTAATTAAGAAAGTAAAATCACAAATATTAAAGAACACATGCATAGACGGATTTTTTACCCAAAGCAACGAAAGGGATGAAGCTCTCTTCATCTTCAGACCTCCGACGGTGGTGGTGGCAGCTCCGGTGGCAATGGCGGCGGCTCCGGTGGTGGTTCATAACAAAAGCCCTCAAATCCTTACTTTTCACCAACTTCTAATGACTGCCAATTCACTCCGGGAGATCCAAACGACTATCTGAACGGTCAATATGTAGCCCCATGTGTGTAGGACCTTCACGAAAAATTTGGGCATGATCCAACGGTGGACGAATATTTAATGAGCGAAAAACCGAGGCTGTGCTGTGTATATCCGAAAATTCTTTTTCTAAATTTGTTGTCTCTTTCCCTCTCTTCTTAACTATATCTAAGTATTTTTAAGTTGTAAAGAAGATAATGTGGGGTTGAGGAGGGTATTTATTATACTGTAAAATCAGATTTTTAATGTATATACACATATATATACAATATTGTTATAAAATGTGGTATATTAGTGGATGTCCATTGGAGTTCTTTAACCATTTGAAAGGTCATGCAACTCCTATCCTAAATATCATCTTGAAGACACCATATGAAGAGACTTGTAACTATTAACTATTGACTCTTGAAGTTCTTATCTAGACTTATAAATAGAGGCCATTGTAATGTATTCTTGAGACATGAATAAGAATGAATAAAATTCTCTCCCTACTTCACTTTCTTCTCAACACTTATATTTTAGTTCTTGCTTGTTATTCTCTTAATTTCATAACACGTTATCAGCACGATTTATTCTATCTTTTGATTTAAAGCTACCTAATCGAATTCGTTAGAAATTTCATATTTCTCACTTCAAAAGGTAAGATCGAATCGACGAATGGGTGAGATGGTGAGTTATTTATTTTCTTATATATTATATATTTTATATCATATGTTTTACGCTTATACGAACATTAGTATTTATATTAACAAAAAGAATCAGATTAAATCTATGTTGTTGCCTCTTTAGTAAAGTTTGTAACCGAGAAAGTTGGAATTATAAGATTAATCATCTTACTAACCACGTTTCCATAAGAGCTTTGTCAATTAAAGTGAGGTTTGATATTTAAAATGTCACCAAATTAGAATAAAGATTAAGTCATATTTTCCTGTGTTTTATATCAATTTTCAGTACTATAACTTTTCAAGGAATCAAATAATTGATGGCACTTCAACTTTAAGATTTGATTAAATTTCGGAGTAGTTGAAGAATTTGTTATTATATCAAGAACTTGAAGTTCTTAAAATCAAATATTATGCTAGGCCCGAAGCCTAAATGATAAAATTGAGAATCTAAACGTTTTGGTTCGTTTATGTTAGGCTTGAAGCCTAGGTTATAAACTCAAACCCGAAGATTTGAGTGCATTTTTAAGATTTTATATGACATGGATTTACATTGGAATCCATTGGAATGCAAAGAGCCTCAAATTACAATCATAAAATGAAAATGGGGCAATTGATAAGGGATAAAGTGAGGGCAATGTTTTTCCTAAGTAATTTCCTCCTCAAAGGATTGAAATTCCAATATATTTGAGTAGAGGACCCATTTGTCCTAAACTATTTGAAGGAATTATTTACACACTAAAAGTGTGATTGTTTTCAATTGAGTAAACTATGTTCACTTTTGGCATGAATTGATAATATGTTCTCAAGGCATGCATTTTATATGGATGAATATATGGATAAAAATATGTGTTGCAGTTTAGAATTCTTTTAAGAATATCTTGTTTAATATTTTGTCATATTTTTGGACTAATATTCAGAACCCTCGAAGGTCGAAATTTCTTGTATAGGAAATTTGAATATTGACAATTACTGGACTAATATGGACTTGAATAAAGAGAGTTCAACTATCTCAAAGACATTTTCCTTAAAAGCTTGCTATGAAAGTTTGCACCCGAAGTTGCGACATTTTAAATTGAGAAATGAGATCCACGACTAAAAATTAATTATCAATTTGGAGATATAGTTTTACAACTTTTGGAATCCTAAATTCTTATTAAGTAGCAATAATGTGGAGAGATTTTAAGAAATACTACCAAATTGATTATGGTAGTTGAACAAATGAAACATTGATGAAAAATCATAACTCCTATTATGATTTATAAGCATTCCCCGAAATGGATGCAAATGTGAATATAAATAATTTATTCCCAAAAGCGAGCGTACATGATTCATTCTCATGGAATGTACGATAGACATTGACATTCTTTAGACATGGTCAAATTGTTTTATGCATTTCATATATTGATTGCATCATACCATCCGAAACGAAACGAAATAGTGGTAAAACTTGAAAGAAAAAAAAGGGTATGCAAATTGATTCTACAAGGGGGTCAAAATGAGACTTTTGAAAAAAAAAAAACATTCATCAAGTGAAAATGAATTACTATGATGTCAGTGACATTTCTTGATGATAAAAATTGAATCACTTAACATAAGTAATTTGGGTGTTAATAATTTCTATTAAGAAAAGTAGAGTTAATAGTGATAATAAAAATAATAATGATTAATATGAAATTAAGTTTATGGCATAACATTTTGTGATTAAATATCTGAATTTCTAATATGATTTATTGTATTTCAATTTTGTATTTAGGTATGATTTGAATGAATGGTAAAAATTATATGTGATAAAAGTCAATATATGGAAATTCATATTTAAAATTAAGATTATATATTATCATGCTTGAAATGTAAATATGATCTTCTCATGTTATCTCAATTATGATTATAAAAAAAAAAAAAGGAAACGGAGAAATATATATGAAATTCTTTATGCCTTCATTTGTATCAATTTATCTTATCTCATGTCGTGATTAAAGTAAAATGAAAACTGGTTTCATTTTGATTAAATTTTTCACCAACTCATGAACTATATGAGGTTACTATGTGAGATTCTTGAGCTTATGAATCCTTCATAATAAGTAAAAACTTATTATTTTGATTAACCTCATTTATTTAAAACTTCAAATATGGGGATTTTATAGAAAGAAATGTGTTTGTACAATTGAAACACATATTACAGTAAACCAGAAGTTTACTGATCAAAATAAATTTGGCATGACCGGTTAGACCATCCCGGGTAAACTATGATGCGGAATTTTTTTTATTGAGAGTTCATATGGATATTCACTGAAGAACCAAAAAATTCTTCAATTCAAAGAATCCTTTTGTGCTGCTTGTTCTCAAGGTCAATTGATTACTAAATCATTTCAATTAAGAATGGGTTAGAATCTCCAGCATTTTGAAACACATTCAATGTGATATATGTGGGCCCACTCATCCTCTATGTGGATTTTAATAGATGCATCTACTACAAAGGTAACATGTCTGTTTATTGTCAACCTGCAACCTTGATGTTTGCGGGATTATTTGGGCAAATAATTAAATCAAGAGGACAATTTTCAGATTATTAAATGAAGACGCCTTAATAATGCTGGTGAATTCATATATCTGACTTTCAATGACTATTGAGAGTCATGTTGACCATATTCATACACAAAATGATTTATTAGAATTATTCATCAAACGCCTCCAGTTAACTTCTAGAAAATTATTAATGAGAACAAAACTTCTTGTTACATGTAGCAGCACTTGTGTGCATCATGCCAACAAATTATGATAAATTCTCCCTGATGAAACTAACGTTTGGTCAGGAGCCAAACATTCCCCATCTTAGAATTTAAGGATGTGCGGCATATATTCCAATTGCTCCACCACAACGCACATAGATGGATCCTCAAAAGAGGTTGGGAATATATGTTGGATATGAATCCCCATCCATAATAAGTATCTTGAACAAATGACTGAAAATTTATTTACGGCATGGTTTGCCGATTGTCATTTTGATTATATAATATTCCTAACATCAGGGGGAGGTAATAAAGAGCTGGTAAAAGAAATTGCATGAAAAACATCAACATTATCTTCTCTAGATCCTCGAAAAAAAACTGTGTACACTAGAAGTCCAGAAGATAATTTATTTGCAAAATATTGCAAATCAACTGCCAGATAAATTTACTAATATAAAAAGAGTTATTAAATCTCATATACCAGCTAAAAATGCTCCAATTCAAATGAAGATAAGCTAAGCTTAAAATGGTAAATCAATCGGTTCCAATGATAAAAATCCTCATAAAAAAAAAGAAAAAAGAAAAAAGAAAAAAGGAGCTAACACTGAAGATGGTCATATTATGGAGGCGAGCACTCATGAAGAGTCGCAAGACATAACTAATAGATAAATACCCCAGAAGAGGTTCAGGTACCTGAAAATAATAAAATAAAGAGATCTCTATAAGTTATGTCACTACGAGAAAAAGATGGAACCAAATTAAAACAGTTGTCGACAACACTTTTGCATATAATTATAAAATAAAATGAGGATCTTGAAATTAAATTTGTTATAAAAATGTAAACATATAGATGATTGGCCAAAATAGAAAGACGCAATTCAAGCAGAATTAAGTTCACTTTTGAAGTAGTTCAAACACCTAAAGGTGTAAAAGCCCGTTGGATATATATGGGTATTTGCGCGAAATCCAAATGAGAAAACTGAAGTCGTTATATATAAAGCACGACTAGTGGCACAAGGATTTTCGTAGAGACCCGATATTGATTATGTGGAGACGTAATCTCTTGTGGTGGATGCAATAACTTTTACATACCTTATTAGTCTGGCAGTAAGTGAAAAACTTGATTTGCGTCTAGTGAATGTTGATACAACTTATTTATATGGCTCACTCGATACTAAAATTTATATGATAATCCCTGAAGGGTTTAAAATTTCAGATGTATTTGGAAACTCCGGAGAAAACTATTCAATACGATTGCATAAATCTTTGTATGGATTAAAATAATTTGGACGTACGTAGTACAATTGAATTAGTGAATACTTGTTAAAATAAAGTTATAAAAACAATCCAATTAACCCATGTGTTGTTATGGAAAGATTGGGATCAGGATTATTGTTGTATATATTGATGATCTAAATATTATTGAAACTTTCGAAGAGTTTTAAAGGAAGAATTTGAGACGAAAGACTTTGAAATATAAAATTTTATCTCGACCGGCAGATCGAGCATCTAATAGATAAAATATTTGTCCATAAATCAATATATACAAAGTCAATTATGAAAAGATTTTATATAGATAAGAAGCTTAATCATTGAGGGCAATTTCATGGTCGTTTCAATCTTTGGATGTAATAAAAGATCATTTTCGTCCTCAAAAGGAATGGACAATGAAAAAGTTTTGGGACCTGAAATACCTTTATTTAAGTAAAAAGGGAACTTTAATGTATCTTGCTAATTCTACAAGCATGATATAGCATTTTCGTTTAATTTACTAGAAAGATATAACTATGTACCAACACGAAGGCATTGGGATGACGTTAAATATGTATTACGCCATCTTCGTGAAAGAGTTGACATAGACTTGGTTTTAGTCTAGAGGTTTCGATCTACTAAGTGGTGGTTATGCAGATATTGGTTACCTTTCTAATCAGCATAAATGTAGATCTTAAAATGGATATGTATTTTTGTTATATCAAGATATTGCCTTTAAAAAGATGGTCCAATATTGGAATGTGTCAACTTGTGGACATTATGTTGGCATCAGGGGGAGCGTGTCATTAATAATAATATGCACACTGTACTCTTTTTCCTTCGTCCAAGTTTTTGTCCCAATGGGTTTTTCTTGACAAGGTTTTAACGAGGCAGTGTTACACGCTTATTAGCTCCATATGGATATGTACTCTTTTTTCCTTGTCTAGGTTTTTCTCACCGGGTTTTTCTAACAAGGTTTTTAACGAGGCATATTCCATAAGCAATGTACATCCAAGGGGGAGTGTTATAAAATGTGGTATATTAGTGGATGTCCATTGGAGTTCTTTAACCATTTGAAAGGTCATGCAACTCCTATCCTAAATATCATCTTGAAGACACCATATGAAGAGACTTGTAACTATTAACTATTGACTCTTGAAGTTCTTATCTAGACTTATAAATAGAGGCCATTGTAATGTATTCTTGAGACATGAATAAGAATGAATAAAATTCTCTCCCTACTTCACTTTCTTCTCAACACTTATATTTTAGTTCTTGCTTGTTATTCTCTTAATTTCATAACAAATATGAGAATATAGGAGTATTATTACTCCACATTTTCCACCAATGCATGTCAACCTTGGGTGGTTGGGTTTATCTACCCAAGGGCATGCTTGACAGCCCTAGGAGTGTGCAAGGAGAGAAAATGATTACTCTCCTGCATAAAATCTGCAACTTGGGGCAAATTTGTACTTTGCCCCCCGAAGTTTTGAAAACTTATATTTTACCCCTTAAAATAAAATTTTTGTGCATCCAAACCCGAAAAAATTTCAAAAAGGTATTAATCTAATTTTAAAGTAACTTTTATATTTTGGATTATTTCAAAGTTCAAAAGATCACAAGATAAATTGTATATTTTAGTTCAAATTAATGCTTAACTTTGAAATAACAAATAGCACATAAATTTGGATTAAAAATCCAATCAAAATGGTTCGAAATTTTTGGGGCGTTACAAGAATCACTTTTCACTAATATATATTTTCTTATTCTCAAATTCTTCATGTCTTAAGCTAATGGGAAGGTTGGTATTTATACGCCAGCATGCATTGGTTCAATTAATGTAGGAGATACGTGCATGACGATGAAATGTTATATTCACATTTTATATAATGATTGCATTATTCATGCATTTTATCTGAAAATTACCAAGTTAAATGATCAAAGGTTACTTCGTAGATGAAACCCTTTAATTTAATAGTTCGTCCAAATTCGTTGGAAGACATTTTTACTACGCGATAACTCGTCCTAGATGTTTCATTAGTTTCTTTGTCAACTCGGTTAAGTCGAAAAAAATTCGCCCTCAAGTAATTGCCACATGTACATGTAACAATTATAATAATTGCCACATGTACATGTGGCAATTATTTATTAGTGGTACACAAGTATGGTACACTAATAGTGGTATAGAGAATCCTCACCGTTTGTGAAGTGGTTTCATGTTGCATAACCAAGTAACATCTTTCGCACAAGCTTCATTCACCGCACTAGGAATCTATAATGTTTCGCCATTATGGTAAAATATAAATGCATCATCTTCTTCCTATTCATCATATATGGGATCGAAAATGCAAGATACTTCCCTGTGTTATGTTAAACCTGCAATAAATTATCTTGTGAAATTTTTATTGCACCAAATTTTCTTGTATTTTTAAAAACCCTGCAAAAAACACTCAATTTGTAAAAAATAGGTCGTTTTAGATCGACATATTTCAAGAAATAATTTTAAAAATATATCACGTGAAGTTATAGGGACCAACTTGAAGTATTTTAAAAATGGTTTCTTGAAATATGTCGATCCAAAACGACCTATTTTTTATAAATTGAGTGTTTTTTGCAGGGTTTTTGAAAATACAAGAAAGTTTGACGCAATAAAAATTCCACATGATAATTTCTTGTAGGTTTAACATAACACAAGGGAGTGTTTTGCATTTACCCCTCATATATAGGAACAATATATAGGTATACTCCCGTAAATCATTTACTCAAAGATGAGGCATCTGGTAATTCATACTCTAATTCACGACGGGATTCATCACGAAACAGAAGCTTGAAGCGTTCTAGAAGATATTGGAATTATTCACTTGCCTTTTTATTTCAACCAATTCGATATCATAAAACTCTCGCTCATAGTATTCACGATTATTAAGAGGTCATGATTTTGACCAGATTCACAATTCAAAAGTCCTAATTTATTTATACAAAAGGCTTGCAAGGTGTATAGAAAACCCAAATGGATACTTCACTGGAATATGATCTCGGTCGCCGGAATATTCCAAAAAATTGATTTAATTACATAGAATTTTTCTACAAACAAAAAGTTAGTCAATACAGACATTGACGCTAAGGACGGACGGGAAAATGGGCTTTTTTTTTTATGGAAAATGCACGATATTATCCTGCGTTATGCAAAATTTGCACAAAACTTCCGTGTAAATTTTATTTTGCACAAAATTTCTTTATACCTTAAAAAACTCTACATAAAACACCTAATCTCCGTTAATTACTAACACTGTTAGTTTTAAATTTAATTGCCTAAATTACCCCTAGATATATTAAAAGTACAAGGAGGTTTTACGAAAACGTCTCAAAGCACAAAGGGAGTATTGGGCAAACAATCAAAAGTAAAAATTATGCAAAATACAACAAAAATTGCACATTGTTTGTGTCGAACACACGCACATTTAAAAATGACGGAATGAGATGGATCGGGCGTTTTATGCAGAATTTTCGAAAGTACATGGGAGTTTGATGCAAAGATTTGGTGCATGTTTCGCATAGCACATGGTTCTATCGTGCATTTTCCCGGATATTTTGATTGAAACGTTTCCTTTTTCCTTTTTCATTTATTTATATCCCCGTTAGTTACTAACACCATTAATTTTTAATCGAATTGTCTAAATTACCCCTAGATATATTAAAAGTACAAGGGGGTTTTATCAAACAATCAAAAGTATAAGGGAGTTTTGGCTGATATAAATTATGCAAAATACAATAAAAATCGCACATTGTTCGCGTGGAACACACACATTTAAAAATGGACGGAGTGGGTGTTTATGCATATGTTTTGAAAGTACAGGAAAGTTTGATGAAAAAAATTTCATAGGTTAATTTGGTGCATATTTTGCATAGTACAAGATACTGTCGTGCATTTTTCGGGTATTTTGATTGAGACGTTTCCTTTTTCTTTTTTCATTTCTTTATTTTAGTTATAAACGGAAAAAAAATTGAGTATGTTTTGGATTTGTTTTGCCAAGTTAATTTTATTTGTGAAAACCAAAACCCAAGAAATATGATTTGTCCCCATAGCGTACTACCGCCAAACGCTAAACTAAGATGATTTGTTATACTTTTTGCGATGGGACCGCTTGTAAACTTGATGTCTTTCGCTTAATTTGTATTCATATGCGTTATCAAAAACACGAAAGTACAGAAAATCCAACTTCTTCCCCGGCAACGAAACTTACAATTTTTAATTAATTATCTAAAAAAAAGAAAATCCAACTTCTTGCTTAAGTTTTAAACTTATAAATTAATTTGGATGGATCTATAAACAATTATTTTTGGCCTTTCTACTTTGCTATGTTTATATCTCATCACAAAAGGGATCAGCAAAAACCATGTATTAAAATAATTATAATTGTATAAACAATTTTAGTTGAAATCAATGCCCGTATAATTATTTTCGGAAAAGTTATAAAACAAGTCATATAATTATAATTTGTAGATAATTTAGTCCTCTAAAGTACTAGATTTTCAATTATCTTTAATTTTGTTATGATTATTTTTTAGTTTTTGGATAAAAACTAGTGATTTAGCTTATGATATTAGAGCTAATGCCAATTTATTCCTCTGTGATGTGTATGATGTTCAATTTATTCTTCTGTAATTTAAAAAAGAATACTTTAACTTTATATGAAAATTTTAAAGGAGCAATTACCTCATTCAACAAGAGTGTGTAACCCACTCGTCAAAATTGCGACTGAGCATGAAAGTATTTTTGTAACATAGGGGGGTAAATGTCACATTTAACATAATACAGGAGGGACAAAGTGTCACATATAAGAGAGGTAGTTTTGTCAATTCATATTTTTTAAAATTTAAAAATGTTAGGAAGACGGTGTAATTTTTTTTAAATCATAGAGGGGTAAATTGAACATTATACATATCACAGAGGGTAAATTGCCATTAATTCTATGATATTAAGTGCGAGATACATTATCTCTCATTTTAAATATTTTGAACTAAAATTGTTTTTTTTTTTGAGGAAACAAAAATTGTTTTTTTTTTTTGAGGAAACTAAAATTGTTTTTTATTTTATTGAAAAAGAGAGAGAGAGAGAGAGAGAATTAAAACTGTAGGAATAGGGCGTAAAAAAAAGTGTGAAAAAAAATAAGAAAACCTAAGGTGAGGAACGAGTAATAGGAGTATAAATAGTCCAACACTTCTAGGAATAAGGGCTTCATGTTGTAAAACTTAAAGATAAAAGGATCACTACTAGAAAAAATTCAAATTCCCACCGAAATTTACATCGATTTTGAGAAAAATCGGTCAGAAAAACTTGATTTCGATCAATTTTCGACTGCAGAAATTGGGTGGAAAAAATCCGGTCGAAATCGGATTCCGACCGATTTATAATAGGTTCGTTCTTTAAAAAAAAATGTAATTCAATCCTAATTTCCCCACTAAAAGCCCTAAATTATAATACAACCCCACATTTATACCCTAATTCAATTTTCAAGCACATTCAGCAATTTCAAACACACTATAATTAATAACAAAATCTAACAAATTCAAATACACTATATTTACAAAATCAAACAATTTCTACTAACAACATCTACTACAACCAAAATTTAACAATTTATACTAATTTCAAACACACTATAATTAACAAAATCTTGTTGGGGTTTTTATATGTGAATGAAATAAATAAAAGTAAGAGATGTGTCTATTCGGTCCGAAGAGGTACCCTTTGGACCGAAACATTGTGTCCCTTTCCAAGAGGCACTTTTTGTGTCTATAAATATGAGACAGAATCTGACCAATTCTGAATTAATTTGATAGTAACTAAAAAAGGAAAATTAATACTCTCTCTTTCTCTTACTTTCATCAAAATTTAGTCCGAAATTTCTGTTTGTTCAAGTTCGCCGTGGGTTCATTATTTGTGCAAATAATGAACAACAGACTGTTGTATCTTGGGAGACTACCGGGAATCAAACTGTATGCACCGTGGCAGCCCCGGAAATATTGTCTTATGGAAATTTATTTCGGCAAGCCTCAGTCTAATTTCCTAGTTTTTCAAGTATTGATTGAAGTGTTCTTTGATTCCAATACAAGTGAGTATTTCTTACTAGTTTTTATGTTAAATTATCAGCATTTATTTTGTGCTGAGATTTATGTTAAAAATATTTAAAAAAATATTTAAGCACACGGATTGTTAGACACCAACAATCTTAAGACAATATCTCTTGTTTAACTAATTTGTGAATATACGTAAATCTTTACACAAATCATGATTTTCTGTATTCAAAATGATGAAAAAGATAATCATGATTTTCTTTATAAGAGTAACATTTGACAGACTTATAAGTCACAACGTATGGCGTGTGTCTTTTAATGTCTGTGACAAAATATTCATGGAATTAATATATGAAAGGATATATTCTGTGTCACTGATTATCAAAATCGATACAATGTGAAGCGGTGTGTATTGCAGTGTTTTGTGTAAAATGTTTTTTTTTTTCTTTAAACTACGGCTATTCCTATTGCTAAACAATTAGGATTTGGCAACTTTCTACACCCTTTGTGATGTAGAACTGTAGAAGTGGAAAACATTATTCCTTAAATTAAAAAGAAAATCCGATTGATCAAATTGAGTTCTTTCGGTTGAAGTAGAAAACTAATTAAGATGAATAGATGTGTCTCTACATCCCCTTGACAACTGCAATGAGCAATCCAATTCTGAGAGTCAATACTTTATGTAAATACTATTGGATTGGTGCGTAAAGTGAATCGGTGAATCAAATAGATACTTTTGGGTTGGTCATTAATAGGAATTTTTATTCCTAAAATGACAAAATTGTTTCGAAATTATACTGTGAAACAAATGTTTTCGGTAGACGAAAATTGAAACATGAAGAGGTGTGTTCATTAATGGACATTCTGTATTTTGAATTGGTGGTTCAAAACAAGCGATTACTTGGGTACTTATAGCCTGAAGCATTTCAAAATTATTATGAAGGAAAAATATTTGTATTCATAATTGAGAGGAATCTGATGTGTCTATTATTGAAATGTGACTTCACTTTATAATTAATTTAAAAAAAAAAAAAGGATTACTTGTTAAAGTATTTTAGTGGTGCACTAATTTATTGGTAAAAGTAATTCATATGTCATTACACAAGGTAATGAATAAAATATAATTAAATGTCATGTGCAATGAATTAATAAACTCATACATGCCATGTCATAATTCTTTGAATGAACATTTTTTTTATAAGTGTGACTTATATTCATGATATTTGTGTAATTACTAAAAACCTTTTATATGGAGATAAAGGAATAACTACTGTTTACAATCAAATCAATATTTTATTTGAGAAAATATTGATAATTTATTTGTAAACATAATTATAATTTATTTGCGAAATAATTATAATTTATATCAATATTTTATTGAGAAAATATTGAAAATTTATTTGCAAAGTAAATATAATCATTTGTGAAATAATTATAATTTGCTATGATATCAATATTTTATAGAGAGAATATTGGTAATATTTATAATTTATTCACAAAATAAATATCAATATTTTATTGAGGAAATATTGGTAATATTTATAATTTATTTGTTTGTGAAACAAATGTGTAAGAGTTCAAAGCTTTTGAAATAATTTAAATTAACTGTGTGATTTTGAAATCATTACTAACTCTAGGAGTTTGAGAATGTATTTAATCACAGAGTATTATTGTGCTATTTATTGAGTTATAAATACGAGGCAATAAGTGTATTTGCGAAATACGAAGAGATGCATTTGTGAAATACAAATTCGGATAATGGAAGAAGAAAATTTAAACTCTTATATCCAAATTGTGGGGGTAAATACGAATATATTCATTTACACAAGAGTGTGTTAAATTAGGAATAATTCGTCAAATAATTTACCTAGCTCAACTCAATTGAATTTGGTAGTTAAAATAACAGAATTTTAAGATGCGGTTAAACGTCAATCTTTAAATTCAGGGTAATTACTTGACAACTTGTGGGGGAAAGCTCATTAGATGTCTACATACATACTAAGTTGAGTTTCACACAAGAAAGATAAATATCATTCCATATGAGTTATGGAAGGGAAGAAAAACCAAATACCTTAAAATGTAGGGGGTACTTGAGTCAGATTTTGGTTTCACCACCGAAAAAGAAAATAACTTAAAAATATTAATTACTACTAGCTTATGCGATAAATAGTAGCAGTCATATTTTTTATATTTAAATCTAAAATAAATGTAATCATGTGAACTGAGTCACATGATGTAACATTCATTAAGAATGTAAGAAGGATTTGAGAATCATTTCTTATAAATTGATCTTTCTTTTGGTTCAGATTTATTTCAGTAAGTGTGATTTACTGATATTAAAATATGATAAAGTAATATTATTTATTATATTACTTACATACAGTTTATCATTCGAGTTAATTATAAATTGTTTATTCTGCGAGAATAAACACTATAGTCTAACCCATTTTAGACTAGAATATTTTTTAATTTCATAGAATATTTCGTGAAAATATTTAATTGATTTTGATCAAGAGGGTCAACTTTGTAAAGTTTATAATTATATTTAATTATAAACTACTATATTCTGCGAGAATATAAATATGAATCGATATCTAAAGAGGTCAATCTCTTACTTCAACATGAGTTTGTTGACGATTTGAATAGGCAAATGAGCTAAAAGCTCGAAGTTCTTCGATCCAAATATTCTAACTTATATGTTAAAGGATTAACCTCAAACATATAAATAAATTATGTCACGTTCCAATATTGTGAATTGGAAAGAGGCGATTGACAGTGATTTACATTCATAAAATTGGTAGACCTCGAGGAGTGAACCAATTAAATATAGTCGGAATTTTAAGTTCAAGAGTTTAAAAACTTTGATAAGTCAATCTATAAAAACTAGGCTAGACGAGTAGCCAATGGGCCTATTAAAAGAAACACTTTTACTTCTTTGACTTATATTCACTAGCGATTAGGATGACATCCATTTGAATGTTAATAGCTCTAATAGCTATATACATAACGAGGTTCTATCAAGTGGACGCTAAAATTGTCTTCCTTAATGGTGAATTAAATGAGAATATTTATGAGGAGTGACTAGATGGTCTCATTGTTAAAGGAAAAGAAAACTTAGTTGTTGACCTTTAATAAGCTCCTAAACAATGACACAAAAAAGGTGATAGTGTCATCAACAAATTTTGACTTTCATATTAATAAATATGACAAGTGTGTCCATATAAACAAATTGATAATTGAGTATCATGGTTTGTTTATACGTAAATAATATGTTAATATTTGAGACTAATATTTAAAATATTAAATCCTTGAGGAAATATTAACTTATGATATGAAAAATTTCGGTTTAATAAATTATGATTTGGAGGTCATGTTATGACATTAAATTATCTCAAGCACATTACGTGGATGAGTGATAGATAGTTTAATACTTACGAAATTAAGGTATTTCATAATTCTATTTAATTCATATCTTGTGTGCTACACGAGAACAAATGTGATAGAGTATCACAATTTGAGTATGCTCATAAAATTAGATGTCACGCATATATCATAAAATGCAAGAGGCCAGACATCGTCTCTTTAGTTAATAAACTAAGGAGATACATGAGCAATCTTAGCAAGATTCGTTGGGATGCATTAATGAGAATGCTTGAATCTTGAAAGAATACATATGTATGTGCATTATATTTTGAAAAAATATCCTAAGACCCAGGAGGGATATAGTAATGCAAATGAAACTTCTGATTTAGAGAAATCAAAGTTTATAAGCGGATATGTATTCAATTTAGGAGACACCGCTATTTCTTGAGAATCTTCCAAACAAATGAATATAGCTCAATCCACTATGAAATTAGAATGCATAGCATTGGATAAAGCTAATAAAAAATTTGAGTGGCTTCACAAAATTAATGGAAGATATTCTAATATGACTGAAAATTGTGTCAGCCATACGTAAAATGTGATAATCAAGCGGTGATACACAGAGCTCAACAAACTCTATGTGTAATGGTAAAGTCACGGCATATTCGTTGTTGTTGATACAATACAGAGAGACATCTACTTTCAAATGGGAGGACTTTATGAAGTCAAGAGATAATCCTAATTCCGGATATTAAAGGTTTATCTAGAGAGTAGTATGTGCATCGAGGGGAATGGGCTTAAAGCCTAAATTTGACTAAGTTACCTCGTACGGAAACCTAACCTGGCGACTGGAGATCCCACGGACCAGGTTCAATAGGACAACCAGTCTTGGCTAACTTAAAAAGATAGCACTTAAGAGTATAACTCTATCCCATTCTTATGATGCAATACGTGCAAGCCTACCGCGTTATTTTATAGGTTAAGCAAAGGCTTTTAATGACGTCTATATCTTGTCAAAACAAGTGGAGTATGGTAGGATACTCTTGATAGATGCGGTCACCTATGTTAGTGTGAGCTGGGTCGGCTCGTTGAGAATTTTTTTATAGGCTGGAGTTCTCCAGAGCACTCGCATAACCAAGAATGTTCAGGGCCAAAACGAACACAATCGAGAACTTGAAACAAATCGGTTTAGTACTGTGTTAAGTTTATTGTCTTGGTTTACACAAACAGCCAACGGTTCAAGATGAAATATTTCATCGATTGGCTAAGTAAATCCGATAAGCTTTAACTAGGGAAAGTTCAAGATGAAATATTTCACCTATCCCGATGCGGTATTATTCCTAATGAAATTTCGACATGATATGTCTCATGAGAAGGAACTCGAAGAACAATTTCATTCATGTGGGGGATTGTTGGGGTTTTTATATGTGAATGAAATAAATAAAAGTAAGAGATGTGTCTATTCGGTCCGAAGAGGTACCCTTTGGACCGAAACATTGTGTCCCTTTCCAAGAGGCACTTTTTGTGTCTATAAATATGAGACAGAATCTGGCCAATTCTGAATTAATTTGATAGTAACTAAAACAGGAAAATTAATACTCTCTCTTTCTCTTACTTTCATCAAAATTTAGTCCGAAATTTCTGTTTGTTCAAGTTCGCCGTGGGTTCATTATTTGTGCAAATAATGAACAACAGACTGTTGTATCTTGGGAGACTACCGGGAATCAAACTGTATGCACCGTGGCAGCCCCGGAAATATTGTCTTATGGAAATTTATTTCGGCAAGCCTCAGTCTAATTTCCTAGTTTTTCAAGTATTGATTGAAGTGTTCTTTGATTTCAATACAAGTGAGTATTTCTTACTAGTTTTTATGTTAAATTATCAGCATTTATTTTGTGCTGAGATTTATGTTAAAAATATTTAAAAAAATATTTAAGCACACGGATTGTTAGACACCAACAATCTTAAGACAATATCTCTTGTTTAACTAATTTGTGAATATACGTAAATCTTTACACAAATCATGATTTTCTGTATTCAAAATGATGAAAAAGATAATCATGATTTTCTTTATAAGAGTAACATTTGACAGACTTATAAGTCACAACGTATGGCGTGTGTCTTTTAATGTCTGTGACAAAATAATCATGGAATTAATATATGAAAGGATATATTCTGTGTCACTGATTATCAAAATCGGTACAATGTGAAGCGGTGTGTATTGCAGTGTTTTGTGTAAAATGTTTTTTTTTTCTTTAAACTACGGCTATTCCTATTGCTAAACAATTAGGATTTGGCAACTTTCTACACCCTTTGTGATGTAGAACTGTAGAAGTGGAAAACATTATTCCTTAAATTAAAAAGAAAATCCGATTGATCAAATTGAGTTCTTTCGGTTGAAGTAGAAAACTAATTAAGATGAATAGATGTGTCTCTACATCCCCTTGACAACTGCAATGAGCAATCCAATTCTGAGAGTCAATACTTTATGTAAATACTATTGGATTGGTGCGTAAAGTGAATCGGTGAATCAAATAGATACTTTTGGGTTGGTCATTAATAGGAATTTTTATTCCTAAAATGACAAAATTGTTTCGAAATTATACTGTGAAACAAATGTTTTCGGTAGACGAAAATTGAAACATGAAGAGGTGTGTTCATTAATGGACATTCTGTATTTTGAATTGGTGGTTCAAAACAAGCGATTACTTGGGTACTTATAGCCTGAAGCATTTCAAAATTATTATGAAGGAAAAATATTTGTATTCATAATTGAGAGGAATCTGATGTGTCTATTATTGAAATGTGACTTCACTTTATAATTAATTTAAAAAAAAAAAAGGATTACTTGTTAAAGTATTTTAGTGGTGCACTAATTTATTGGTAAAAGTAATTCATATGTCATTACACAAGGTAATGAATAAAATATAATTAAATGTCATGTGCAATGAATTAATAAACTCATACATGCCATGTCATAATTCTTTGAATGAACATTTTTTTTATAAGTGTGACTTATATTCATGATATTTGTGTAATTACTAAAAACCTTTTATATGGAGATAAAGGAATAACTACTGTTTACAATCAAATCAATATTTTATTTGAGAAAATATTGATAATTTATTTGTAAACATAATTATAATTTATTTGCGAAATAATTATAATTTATATCAATATTTTATTGAGAAAATATTGAAAATTTATTTGCAAAGTAAATATAATCATTTGTGAAATAATTATAATTTGCTATGATATCAATATTTTATAGAGAGAATATTGGTAATATTTATAATTTATTCACAAAATAAATATCAATATTTTATTGAGGAAATATTGGTAATATTTATAATTTATTTGTTTGTGAAACAAATGTGTAAGAGTTGAAGCTTTTGAAATAATTTAAATTAACTGTGTGATTTTGAAATCATTACTAACTCTAGGAGTTTGAGAATGTATTTAATCACAGAGTATTATTGTGCTATTTATTGAGTTATAAATACGAGGCAATAAGTGTATTTGCGAAATACGAAGAGATGCATTTGTGAAATACAAATTCGGATAATGGAAGAAGAAAATTTAAACTCTTATATCCAAATTGTGGGGGTAAATACGAATATATTCATTTACACAAGAGTGTGTTAAATTAGGAATAATTCGTCAAATAATTTACCTAGCTCAACTCAATTGAATTTGGTAGTTAAAATAACAGAATTTTAAGATGCGGTTAAACGTCAATCTTTAAATTCAGGGTAATTACTTGACAACTTGTGGGGGAAAGCTCATTAGATGTCTACATACATACTAAGTTGAGTTTCACACAAGAAAGATAAATATCATTCCATATGAGTTATGGAAGGGAAGAAAAACCAAATACCTTAAAATGTAGGGGGTACTTGAGTCAGATTTTGGTTTCACCACCGAAAAAGAAAATAACTTAAAAATATTAATTACTACTAGCTTATGCGATAAATAGTAGCAGTCATATTTTTTATATTTAAATCTAAAATAAATGTAATCATGTGAACTGAGTCACATGATGTAACATTCATTAAGAATGTAAGAAGGATTTGAGAATCATTTCTTATAAATTGATCTTTCTTTTGGTTCAGATTTATTTCAGTAAGTGTGATTTACTGATATTAAAATATGATAAAGTAATATTATTTATTATATTACTTACATACAGTTTATCATTCGAGTTAATTATAAATTGTTTATTCTGCGAGAATAAACACTATAGTCTAACCCATTTTAGACTAGAATATTTTTTAATTTCATAGAATATTTCGTGAAAATATTTAATTGATTTTGATCAAGAGGGTCAACTTTGTAAAGTTTATAATTATATTTAATTATAAACTACTATATTCTGCGAGAATATAAATATGAATCGATATCTAAAGAGGTCAATCTCTTACTTCAACATGAGTTTGTTGACGATTTGAATAGGCAAATGAGCTAAAAGCTCGAAGTTCTTCGATCCAAATATTCTAACTTATATGTTAAAGGATTAACCTCAAACATATAAATAAATTATGTCACGTTCCAATATTGTGAATTGGAAAGAGGCGATTGACAGTGATTTACATTCATAAAATTGGTAGACCTCGAGGAGTGAACCAATTAAATATAGTCGGAATTTTAAGTTCAAGAGTTTAAAAACTTTGATAAGTCAATCTATAAAAACTAGGCTAGACGAGTAGCCAATGGGCCTATTAAAAGAAACACTTTTACTTCTTTGACTTATATTCACTAGCGATTAGGATGACATCCATTTGAATGTTAATAGCTCTAATAGCTATATACATAACGAGGTTCTATCAAGTGGACGCTAAAATTGTCTTCCTTAATGGTGAATTAAATGAGAATATTTATGAGGAGTGACTAGATGGTCTCATTGTTAAAGGAAAAGAAAACTTAGTTGTTGACCTTTAATAAGCTCCTAAACAATGACACAAAAAAGGTGATAGTGTCATCAACAAATTTTGACTTTCATATTAATAAATATGACAAGTGTGTCCATATAAACAAATTGATAATTGAGTATCATGGTTTGTTTATACGTAAATAATATGTTAATATTTGAGACTAATATTTAAAATATTAAATCCTTGAGGAAATATTAACTTATGATATGAAAAATTTCGGTTTAATAAATTATGATTTGGAGGTCATGTTATGACATTAAATTATCTCAAGCACATTACGTGGATGAGTGATAGATAGTTTAATACTTACGAAATTAAGGTATTTCATAATTCTATTTAATTCATATCTTGTGTGCTACACGAGAACAAATGTGATAGAGTATCACAATTTGAGTATGCTCATAAAATTAGATGTCACGCATATATCATAAAATGCAAGAGGCCAGACATCGTCTCTTTAGTTAATAAACTAAGGAGATACATGAGCAATCTTAGCAAGATTCGTTGGGATGCATTAATGAGAATGCTTGAATCTTGAAAGAATACATATGTATGTGCATTATATTTTGAAAAAATATCCTAAGACCCAGGAGGGATATAGTAATGCAAATGAAACTTCTGATTTAGAGAAATCAAAGTTTATAAGCGGATATGTATTCAATTTAGGAGACACCGCTATTTCTTGAGAATCTTCCAAACAAATGAATATAGCTCAATCCACTATGAAATTAGAATGCATAGCATTGGATAAAGCTAATAAAAAATTTGAGTGGCTTCACAAAATTAATGGAAGATATTCTAATATGACTGAAAATTGTGTCAGCCATACGTAAAATGTGATAATCAAGCGGTGATACACAGAGCTCAACAAACTCTATGTGTAATGGTAAAGTCACGGCATATTCGTTGTTGTTGATACAATACAGAGAGACATCTACTTTCAAATGGGAGGACTTTATGAAGTCAAGAGATAATCCTAATTCCGGATATTAAAGGTTTATCTAGAGAGTAGTATGTGCATCGAGGGGAATGGGCTTAAAGCCTAAATTTGACTAAGTTACCTCGTACGGAAACCTAACCTGGCGACTGGAGATCCCACGGACCAGGTTCAATAGGACAACCAGTCTTGGCTAACTTAAAAAGATAGCACTTAAGAGTATAACTCTATCCCATTCTTATGATGCAATACGTGCAAGCCTACCGCGTTATTTTATAGGTTAAGCAAAGGCTTTTAATGACGTCTATATCTTGTCAAAACAAGTGGAGTATGGTAGGATACTCTTGATAGATGCGGTCACCTATGTTAGTGTGAGCTGGGTCGGCTCGTTGAGAATTTTTTTATAGGCTGGAGTTCTCCAGAGCACTCGCATAACCAAGAATGTTCAGGGCCAAAACGAACACAATCGAGAACTTGAAACAAATCGGTTTAGTACTGTGTTAAGTTTATTGTCTTGGTTTACACAAACAGCCAACGGTTCAAGATGAAATATTTCATCGATTGGCTAAGTAAATCCGATAAGCTTTAACTAGGGAAAGTTCAAGATGAAATATTTCACCTATCCCGATGCGGTATTATTCCTAATGAAATTTCGACATGATATGTCTCATGAGAAGGAACTCGAAGAACAATTTCATTCATGTGGGGGATTGTTGGGGTTTTTATATGTGAATGAAATAAATAAAAGTAAGAGATGTGTCTATTCGGTCCGAAGAGGTACCCTTTGGACCGAAACATTGTGTCCCTTTCCAAGAGGCACTTTTTGTGTCTATAAATATGAGACAGAATCTGGCCAATTCTGAATTAATTTGATAGTAACTAAAACAGGAAAATTAATACTCTCTCTTTCTCTTACTTTCATCAAAATTTAGTCCGAAATTTCTGTTTGTTCAAGTTCGCCGTGGGTTCATTATTTGTGCAAATAATGAACAACAGACTGTTGTATCTTGGGAGACTACCGGGAATCAAACTGTATGCACCGTGGCAGCCCCGGAAATATTGTCTTATGGAAATTTATTTCGGCAAGCCTCAGTCTAATTTCCTAGTTTTTCAAGTATTGATTGAAGTGTTCTTTGATTTCAATACAAGTGAGTATTTCTTACTAGTTTTTATGTTAAATTATCAGCATTTATTTTGTGCTGAGATTTATGTTAAAAATATTTAAAAAAATATTTAAGCACACGGATTGTTAGACACCAACAATCTTAAGACAATATCTCTTGTTTAACTAATTTGTGAATATACGTAAATCTTTACACAAATCATGATTTTCTGTATTCAAAATGATGAAAAAGATAATCATGATTTTCTTTATAAGAGTAACATTTGACAGACTTATAAGTCACAACGTATGGCGTGTGTCTTTTAATGTCTGTGACAAAATAATCATGGAATTAATATATGAAAGGATATATTCTGTGTCACTGATTATCAAAATCGGTACAATGTGAAGCGGTGTGTATTGCAGTGTTTTGTGTAAAATGTTTTTTTTTTCTTTAAACTACGGCTATTCCTATTGCTAAACAATTAGGATTTGGCAACTTTCTACACCCTTTGTGATGTAGAACTGTAGAAGTGGAAAACATTATTCCTTAAATTAAAAAGAAAATCCGATTGATCAAATTGAGTTCTTTCGGTTGAAGTAGAAAACTAATTAAGATGAATAGATGTGTCTCTACATCCCCTTGACAACTGCAATGAGCAATCCAATTCTGAGAGTCAATACTTTATGTAAATACTATTGGATTGGTGCGTAAAGTGAATCGGTGAATCAAATAGATACTTTTGGGTTGGTCATTAATAGGAATTTTTATTCCTAAAATGACAAAATTGTTTCGAAATTATACTGTGAAACAAATGTTTTCGGTAGACGAAAATTGAAACATGAAGAGGTGTGTTCATTAATGGACATTCTGTATTTTGAATTGGTGGTTCAAAACAAGCGATTACTTGGGTACTTATAGCCTGAAGCATTTCAAAATTATTATGAAGGAAAAATATTTGTATTCATAATTGAGAGGAATCTGATGTGTCTATTAAGGAAATGTGACTTCACTTTATAATTAATTTAAAAAAAAAAAAAAGGATTACTTGTTAAAGTATTTTAGTGGTGCACTAATTTATTGGTAAAAGTAATTCATATGTCATTAAACAAGGTAATGAATAAAATATAATTAAATGTCATGTGCAATGAATTAATAAACTCATACATGCCATGTCATAATTCTTTGAATGAACATTTTTCTTATAAGTGTGACTTATATTCATGATATTTGTGTAATTACTAAAAACCTTTATATGGAGATAACTACTGTTTACAATCAAATCAATATTTTATTTGAGAAAATATTGATAATTTATTTGTAAACATAATTATAATTTATTTGCGAAATAATTATAATTTATATCAATATTTTATTGAGAAAATATTGAAAATTTATTTGCAAAGTAAATATAATCATTTGTGAAATAATTATAATTTGCTATGATATCAATATTTTATAGAGAGAATATTGGTAATATTTATAATTTATTCACAAAATAAATATCAATATTTTATTGAGGAAATATTGGTAATATTTATAATTTATTTGTTTGTGAAACAAATGTGTAAGAGTTCAAAGCTTTTGAAATAATTTAAATTAACTGTGTGATTTTGAAATCATTACTAACTCTAGGAGTTTGAGAATGTATTTAATCACAGAGTATTATTGCGCTATTTATTGAGTTATAAATACGAGGCAATTAGTGTATTTGCGAAATACGAAGAGATGCATTTGTGAAATACAAATTCGGATAATGGAAGAAGAAAATTTAAACTCTTATATCCAAATTGTGGGGGTAAATACGAATATATTCATTTACACAAGAGTGTGTTAAATTAGGAATAATTCGTCAAATAATTTACCTAGCTCAACTCAATTGAATTTGGTAGTTAAAATAACAGAATTTTAAGATGCGGTTAAACGTCAATCTTTAAATTCAGGGTAATTACTTGACAACTTGTGGGGGAAAGCTCATTAGATGTCTACATACATACTAAGTTGAGTTTCACACAAGAAAGATAAATATCATTCCATATGAGTTATGGAAGGGAAGAAAAACCAAATACCTTAAAATGTAGGGGGTACTTGAGTCAGATTTTGGTTTCACCACCGAAAAAGAAAATAACTTAAAAATATTAATTACTACTAGCTTATGCGATAAATAGTAGCATTCATATTTTTTATATTTAAATCTAAAATAAATGTAATCATGTGAACTGAGTCACATGATGTAACATTCATTAAGAATGTAAGAAGGATTTGAGAATCATTTCTTATAAATTGATCTTTCTTTTGGTTCAGATTTATTTCAGTAAGTGTGATTTACTGATATTAAAATATGATAAAGTAATATTATTTATTATATTACTTACATACAGTTTATAATTCGAGTTAATTATAAATTGTTTATTCTGCGAGAATAAACACTATAGTCTAACCCATTTTAGACTAGAATATTTTTTAAATTTCATAGAATATTTTGTGAAAATATTTAATTGATTTTGATCAAGAGGGTCAACTTTGTAAAGTTTATAATTATATTTAATTATAAACTACTATATTCTGCGAGAATATAAATATGAATCGATATCTAAAGAGGTCAATCTCTTACTTCAACATGAGTTTGTTGACGAGTTGAATAGGCAAATGAGCTAAAAGCTCGAAGTTCTTCGATCCAAATATTCTAACTTATATGTTAAAGGATTAACCTCAAACATATAAATAAATTATGTCACGTTCCAATATTGTGAATTGGAAAGAGGCGATTGACAGTGATTTACATTCATAAAATTGGTAGACCTCGAGGAGTGAACCAATTAAATATAGTCGGAATTTTAAGTTCAAGAGTTTAAAAACTTTGATAAGTCAATCTATAAAAACTAGGCTAGACGAGTAGCCAATGCGCCTTATTAAAAGAAACATTTTTACTTCTTTGACTTATATTCACTAGCGATTAGGATGACATCCATTTGAATGTTAATAGCTCTAATAGCTATATACATAACGAGGTTCTATCAAATGGACGCTAAAATTGTCTTCCTTAATGGTGAATTAAATGAGAATATTTATGAGGAGTGACTAGATGGTCTCATTGTTAAAGGAAAAGAAAACTTAGTTGTTGACCTTTAATAAGCTCCTAAACAATGACACAAAAAAAGTGATAGTGTCATCAACAAATTTTGACTTTCATATTAATAAATATGACAAGTGTGTCCATATAAACAAATTGATAATCGAGTATCATGGTTTGTTTATACGTAAATAATATGTTAATATTTGAGACTAATATTGAAAATATTAAATCCTTGAGGAAATATTAACTTATGATATGAAAAATTTTGGTTTAATCAATTATGATTTGGAGGTCATGTTATGACATTAAATTATCTCAAGCACATTACGTGGATGAGTGATAGATAGTTTAATACTTACGAAATTAAGGTATTTCATAATTCTATTTAATTCATATCTTGTGTGCTACACGAGAACAAATGTGATAGAGTATCACAATTTGAGTATGCTCATAAAATTAGATGTCACGCATATATCATAAAATGCAAGAGGCCGGACATCGTCTCCTTAGTTAATAAACTAAGGAGATACATGAGCAATCTTAGCAAGATTCGTTGGGATGCATTAATGAGAATGCTTGAATCTTGAAAGAATACATATGTATGTGCATTATATTTTGAAAAAATATCCTAAGACCCAGGAGGGATATAGTAATGCAAATGAAACTTCTGATTTAGAGAAATCAAAGTTTATAAGCGGATATGTATTCAATTTAGGAGGCACCGCTATTTCTTGAGAATCTTCTAAACAAATGAATATAGCTCAATCCACTATGAAATTAGAGTGCATAGCATTGGATAAAGCTAATGAAAAATTTGAGTGGCTTCACAAAATTAATGGAAGATATTCTAATATGACTGAAAATTGTGTCAGCCATACGTAAAATGTGATAATCAAGCGGTGATACACAGAGCTCAACAAACTCTATGTGTAATGGTAAAGTCACGGCATATTCGTTGTTGTTGATACAATACCGAGAGACATCTACTTTCAAATGGGAGGACTTTATGAAGTCAAGAGATAATCCTAATTCCGGATATTAAAGGTTTATCTAGAGAGTAGTATGTGCATCGAGGGGAATGGGCTTAAAGCCTAAATTTGACTAAGTTACCTCGTACGGAAACCTAACCTGGCGACTGGAGATCCCACGGACCAGGTTCAATAGGACAACCAGTCTTGGCTAACTTAAAAGATAGCACTTAAGAGTATAACTCTATCCCATTCTTATGATGCAATAAGTGCAAGCCTACCGCGTTATTTTATAGGTTAAGCAAAGGCTTTTAATGACGTCTATATCTTGTCAAAACAAGTGGAGTATGGTAGGATACTCTTGATAGATGCGGTCACCTATGTTAGTGTGAGCTGGGTCGGCTCGTTGAGAATTTTTTTATAGGCTGGAGTTCTCTAGAGCACTCGCATAACCAAGAATGTTCAGGGCCAAAACGAACACAACCGAGAACTTGAAACAAATCGGTTTAGTACTGTGTTAAGTTTATTGTCTTGGTTTACACAAACAGCCAACGGTTCAAGATGAAATATTTCATCGATTGGCTAAGTAAATCCGATAAGCTTTAACTAGGGAAGGTTCAAGATGAAATATTTCACCTATCCCGATGCGGTATTATTCCTAATGAAATTTCGACATGATATGTCTCATGAGAAGGAACTCGAAGAACAATTTCATTCATGTGGGGGATTGTTGGGGTTTTTATATGTGAATGAAATAAATAAAAGTAAGAGATGTGTCTATTCGGTCCGAAGAGGTACCCTTTGGACCGAAACATTGTGTCCCTTTCCAAGAGGCACTTTTTGTGTCTATAAATATGAGACAGAATCTGGCCAATTCTGAATTAATTTGATAGTAACTAAAAAAGGAAAATTAATACTCTCTCTTTCTTTTACTTTCATCAAAATTTAGTCCGAAATTTCTGTTTGTTCAAGTTCGCCGTGGGTTCATTATTTGTGCAAATAATGAACAACAGACTGTTGTATCTTGGGAGACTACCGGGAATCAAACTGTATGCACCGTGGCAGCCCCGGAAATATTGTCTTAAGGAAATTTGTTTCGGCAAGCCTCAGTCTAATTTCCTAGTTTTTCAAGTATTGATTGAAGTGTTCTTTGATTTCAATACAAGTAAGTATTTCTTACTAGTTTTTATGTTAAATTATCAACATTTATTTTGTGTTGAGATTTATGTTAAATATATTTAAAAAAATATTTAAGTACACGGATTGTTAGACACCAACAAATCTTTCACTAAAAGCCCTAAATTATAATTTAATCCCAAAATTAGGCCCTAATTGAATTTTTAATTTAATAAAAAAATAAATCCCTAGTTCAAACCCTATATAAATAAAGCTCAAATTCAAGTCTGGTGTAGAATTTATCTAATTCTATAACACAATCTAACAAGTTCTACTAATTTTGAAGAACAAAAACATGGTTTTGATTTATAATATGAATAAATTAAAATAGTATATATATATATATATATATATATATATATATATATATATATATATATATACACACATGTAGAAGGGAGAGGTATACCTCTAGATAGAGTTGAAAAAGAAGAGAGAGGTGGCGCGACAGTGGTGCTACGGCGATGGTGGTGTTTGGCCGGAAGTGAGGTGGTGGTGGCCGTGCACGGGAAGAGGAGAAGAGATGTTTTTTTTTCTCTAACATAGTGAATAGGAAGAGAAAGGGCTCTGCCAGGTCTATATATTTCAAAACATTCCGACCGATTTTTAAATCGGTCAGAATATTTAACAAAAATCGGTCGGAATTGTTTTCATTTTTTAGAACATATTATATATTAAAAAAATAATATATATTCAGATCGAATTTTAAATCGGTCGGAATAATTAATAAAGTTCCAACCGATTAAAAAATCGGTCAGAATTGTTTTTCTTTTTTTTCCAAATCATAGTATATTCCGACCGATCTTTGAATCGGTCGGAATAATTAATAAAATTACGAAAGATATAAAAATATGTCAAAATTATTTTCGTTTTTTTAGAAACATATTATTTTTTCAAAAAATATTAATATATATTTAGACAATTTTTTAAATCGGCCGGAATAATTAATGAAATTTCTACCAATTTTAAAATCGACGAAAATTAATTTCGACCGTATTGTTTTTGGTCGTAATTGAGGGAAATTTCAACCAATTTTTGTACGGTCGAAATTCTTCATATTTCTAGTAGAGGATGAACAAATTGTAGTAGACAAAGTATTGGTAAGTAGTAGTATATATTCTTTCTTGTAGTACTGTTGTTGATATATTGTTCTTACACAATGATGGATGAACCTTTTATTTATATAAGACCAAGGCTACTACATTAGCCACATGTCATACCAAAAAAAATGTAGTCGGTGGCTTCCATGCAATTGTGATACATAGCTACTCAACATGTTGAAACACTTGTATATGTCTATAAGCTTCTACAAGTTCTTGTTTTACCACACTTGTTATTGCTTTGATACATGTAGAGATATGTATTAACTCCTTACATAAACCAGTACAATGATATTGTGTTGCCACTTTATAACTTGAAGTGTAAATTGCATTGACATCCAAAAATTATACATATTCATAACATCACCCCTTGGAGGTCTATTGCTTCTGGAATATGCCTAGTTAAAATCTTACCAAGAAAAATCAATTGGGAGAAAAATTTGGACGAAGGACAAATAGTACATATCCAAAAGGGTCTTATAAGTGTGTAATACTACCTCGTTAAACCTTGCCAAAAAAACCACCGGGACAAAAACATGGACGAAGGAAAAATAGTAAAGTGAAAAAATCATTAATTACACGCTCCCTTGATGACGACATAAGATCCACAAGTCACCGCATTCCAATGTTGTGGACCATCTTTATGAATAATGTAGTTGGTAGAGATTTAGTGAATAAATCAGCGAAGTTGTTATATGACTGAATTTGATAATCTATGTCACCCTTTCTCATAAGCTCATGGATAAATAAAAACTTTGGTGATATGTGCTTCATTCTATCTCGTTTGACATGACCATTTTTTATTTGGGCAATACATGCGGCTTTGTCTTCATATAGTAGTGTTGGTGCACTCTTTGTCGAAGGCAATCCACAACCTTTTTGAATGAATTGAACCATTGATCAGCCATAAACATTCACGACTTGTTCGTGCAATGCCAAAATTTCAGCATGATTGGAAGAAGTGGCTGCAAGATTTTGTTTCACAAATCACCATGATATTGCAACACCACCACAAATAAATACATATCCACTTTGAGATCTACCTTTGTGCGTATCAGAAATATAAAATGCATTTGTATAACCCACTACATGTGGTTCGATATTAAACCCAATTGACATGCAATAATCATTAAATGCCTGAGAGGTAAACTCACCGGCATTATCAAGACGAACTATCCTTATCGGATAATCAGGGAATTGTACCCTTAATTTAATAATGTGATCAAGAAGCTTGGCAAAAGTCATTTTACGCATTGATAGTAGGCATACATGAGACCATCTCGAAGATGCGTCTATTAGGACCATAAAATAAATAAAATGTCCACAAGGTGGATCTATAGACCCACATATATCTCCATGAATTCGTTTTAAAAATATTGGGATTCAACACCAATCTTCACAGTAGATGGCATGTCAATTAATTTCCCTTGTGAACAAGCAACACACATTATCAAGGTGCAAATTAATCTTATGGTTCTTTAAATGATGCCCGTAATCATTCAACGCATCGTATTTACCTCTGGATGACTAAATTAATCATGCCAATGCGTAAAAACTTTTGAATCCTTGAACTTCTGGTTCAATACAACATTTGATTGAAAAATGCTTCATAATATAAATCGGTCGAGAAACTGAGAGTTTTTCATTTACATGATTATGGCATGAAATATGCTTCAGGCATAAAATGTGCTTCCGGCACGAAATATACTTTTGGCATGACATGTGTTTTCGGCACGAAATATGCTTCAATCATGACATGTGCTTCCGGCACGAAATATGATTCTGGCATGAAATCATGGATGTGATACAAATATATTCCATATTCCCTTTTTTTTAAGTTTCCTTATGAAACCTATCAAGATGTTCAACAAGACATTCTAATTTTTAATGGATTATAAAGGGCACAAAGCATCTTTTCACAAATTTGCTCATCCAGGCAATATGATATTGGCTCTTCAGGAGTCCTCAATTAATTATGTTGTACCAGAAATTGTACTAACATTAGCCTTTGCTAATTTCAAATTTGAGAAATATTTCTTATCTCGAAGAACCGTGTGTGTGGTCCCACTATGAAACAAATAAATTTTTCACTTCATATTTATAATGCTCACATAATTGTTCATGCATCTTTAAGATGCTCACATTAGCATTTATTTTTATTTCAAAATAAATTCAACATAAACTTGGCATCAAGTCATTCATTCATGACTTTTTCAATGCCGTCATTAGCTCTGCTGGGCTCAACGAAGAAATTGGCAACATCCAAATAAGTGATGTTAAATGGTTTCATTTTATCAACCGTTAGTCTCTTTCCATTTTTTTATGGATACTTTACAAAGATCCACAAGAGACTTTAGCATACGACATGTATGGGACAAATGTCCTTTAACTCCACACATATAGCATGTCATGTCTCGGTACTTAGTACTATTCTGTAGACCCTTGCCTTTTTCATATCTACCACCATTATTGTTCCCCTTTAAGTGGTATGGTGAAATCCTCTTATTAAACCACCTCAGTTTCTACCAGAGCCACCATTATAACCGTGACCTCATCAGCGATTACTTCCATTATTGCTTTCATTCACTTCCGGGAAAGAAGCATTTGCATTCACTTCGGGAAATGCTTGTGAACCGGTGGAAGGGGAGTTATGATTTTTTATCAATAATTTATTATTTTGTTCGACCACAAAAAGGCATGAAATCAATTGAGAGTTTCTTAAAATCTCTCTACAATATTGCTACTTTAGGAGTTTACATTTTAGTATCATAAAAGTTGTGATACTTTTATTTCCACATAATCTCCATTGAGATACAATTTCATAATCGTGGAGTATAACCATTTATCAATTTAATT
Source organism: Penstemon newberryi var. newberryi (assembly GCA_030819805.1). Classification (NCBI taxonomy): domain Eukaryota; kingdom Viridiplantae; phylum Streptophyta; class Magnoliopsida; order Lamiales; family Plantaginaceae; genus Penstemon; species Penstemon newberryi. The sequence goes on along the minus strand of JAUALY010000006.1, from coordinate 30,838,666 downwards.
GTTGCAACTTCATGTGCAACCGTTCGGAATGAGCAATTGTGAGTATCACACGTCTTTTGTGATCATAGTGCTCAATTAAAATTTTATGTGATTTAACTTTAGGTGCAATCATTCATAGTGAGCCTCTGGGAGTATCACACTCTGATTAAATCACTTCAAAAATTCTAACACAATCGATCCTCCACTTCAAGATTTCAATCCTTCAAAGTGGAATTGGTTATGCAAAGTATTGTCCTAACTTTGTAGTCTTTTGTTTTGCCCAAATATTCATTTCACACAAAATTTTCGAGGTTCAATTCATTCAAATGGATTTCAACATCAAGAATCCATGTCTTATAATTTCGAAAATATGAAGGGTATCGAATCCAAGCATGGGGATATTGTCATATCTCTAAGGCAAAAAAATAATAGTAGACGTTCTTTCAAGCTAAAACACAAAAATATTAGTAGACTTTCTTTCAAGCAAAAAAGTATTCAAATCTTCGAGTTTGAATTTATCACCTAGCAAAGGCACAAAAGTAGTAGGCTTTCTTTCAAGCCGAAAATATACTCAAATCTTCGGGCTTGAGTTTTTCACCTAAACTCTCTTTCAAGCCTAAAACTTCCTATACTTGCTCTCTTTCAAGCTTAAAAACTTTTGAAGCTTTCATTCAAGCTTAAGACATTTGAGGCTTTCTTTCAAGTCGAAAATAATTTGTTCATTTTCAAATTTCAAGTTATTTATACTACAATAAGGTAGGTATATTTCATATTGGATATATAAAATAGATAACTCAACACCTTACTTGTTCATTAATTTGATCCTACCGGATAGAGCCTAAGGTCCTTCAATTTTTTTGTCAACTTCTGTTGGCTTCCGTTTCACCTACAGACTCTGTAATGATGATCCGAACAGTCAAAATGAAGAACCTGGTGTGCGAAACCTTTGGTTAAATTTTGAAGATGATCCAACGGTGTATATTACAGGAATAATAGAAAAATCGAAACTGATGTATGCAGATCCGAGAATATGCCTCTCAAAGTGTTTGCCTCTTTTCTCTTATTGAGACTAAATGTCCCACATTGGTTGAAAACAATAGTTAAGTCCACCTTATAAGGTTTTGGGCAACCCTCACCTTACAAGTTAGCTTTTGAGGTTGAGTTAGGCCCAAGCCATGTAAGTGGACTTAGCCCAATCCATGTGGTGAATTCTAATATGGAATCAGAGCCCCATGTTGAAGTGGGTCACCTCCTTCGGTGATGGGCTCTTCCTTGCGCGCATGGTGTGATTTATTCTTCACCCACAAGATCTAAAAAATCCGCGTGTTGGGAATCCACACGGTTTGGGCAAACCGTGTGTTGGACTCTTGCCCACATGTCAATAATTCGCAAATGTTGGGCTCTACTATGTCACGTGTTGGGCTTGTTTCATCCACATATTCAGCCCGCCCAAACGTGAAGGGGGAGTATTGAGACTAAATTTCCCACATTGGTTTAAAACAATAGTTAAGTCCACCTTATAAGGTCAAGGCAACCCTCACCTTACAAGCTAGCTTTTGAGGTTGAGTTAGGCCCAAACCATGTAAGTGGACTTAGCCCAATCCATGTGGTGAATTCTACTATCTCACTTGTTTGTGGGATATATTATGATAACTTGAAATCGAGTTATGGAGCAAACTCTTGCTGATAAGGTGTTGAAAACTTTAGGATAAAAGGATGACCAAATTGTAGTAGACAAAGTATTGTGTAAGTAGTATTATGTATTCATTCTTGTAGTATTGTTGTTGATATATTGTTCTTACATAATGAGATGAACCCATCTATTTATACAAGACCAAGGCTACTACATTAGCCACATGTCATACAAAAAAATGTAATGGGTGACTTCTATGCAATTGTGATACATGGCTACTCAACATGTTGTAACACTTGTATATGTCTATAAGCTTCCACAAATTCTTGCTTGCCACACTTGTTCTTTCTTTGATACATGTAGAGATATGTGTTAACTCCTTACACAACCAAGTGCATTGATATTGTGTTCCCACCTTATAACTTGAAGTATAAATTGCAATGACATCCACAAACTATCTATATTTCATAACACTTTGCAATTTCTAATTGTTTATATCATCAAAGACTGGAAAAAATCATTTTAGGGTCCTGTATCTTTGCCACTTATCAATTTTTAGTCCTCCAGGTACCATTTCACCAGATTTCATCCTGTAAATAATCACATTTAGTCCTCCTATATCTCCAGAGCCAAATTTTTACCCGAAAATAGAGGGTTGATCACATTTTTCACCCTTTAATCATGCCAAATTTGAACTTTGCGCCCAAAAATATTATTTTGTCATTATGCAATTTGGAAACAAGTTAATTACTCCATTCCCCACAACGTCCACTTTCACGTAATTAAACTCATAGGAGAAGCCATTTTCAACTGGCCAATGATAAGACTAATAGCTCCCATTATAAACAAAAGTTGTAAATCTAATTTTGTTATTCTTAAAATCCTTTACTTTTATATAGTAATCCAATAGTAATTATTTCATCTTATGATTGTCGTTATAGCCATGATGTAAGATTCATTTGTGTTGAGTTCAGATTGCTCATTTGTATTAAATAATAAGTGCTTCTTAGTTCTCATTACTAGCCACATTTCCTCAGTCTAATCTGTGACATAAAATTATTATTCGTGATTGAGAACAATCTGAGAGAGCTTTTGCAACAAGATTTTGGTCTTGCTCGTCACATAATGTCCATGTCTATATGAGTTTTTAAGTGCCAAATCTTATTTAAAGAAAAGAAGACATCATTCGTTGTTCTGTTTTTCTTATTTTGCAGTTAAGTCATCACCAAATGTAATTATGTAGTTATTGCGATTGCAATTTCTCCTAGCTGCTGGACTTCAAAATCTTCTTAAGTACAGGTCACACAATTTATACTTAGTCTGATATTGAATTTGAGCAAGAAAAAGGTTGAAAAATGACCATTAGTAATACTATTATTGTTGTTCTTGTCGACATTGTTTTGTTGTTGTTATTATGGAGATATTGCTAAGAGCTATGTTTGTCACCATCTACTGTAATTTAATTTTGTCCAGGCAGGCCTCGCTGGGCCTGGATACTGCTATATGCTTCTGATTATGCTCAATTCCAGTTTTTGTTCGACGTCTCCACCTAAATTGATGGGAAATGTACTCTAGTAACCTTTTCAAATTAGTCTTTTCTATTAATTTTTAAAACTAAAAGATATAAATAGTGTTAATAGGGGTGGAAAAATTCATCAGATTTAATGCATTTTCATTCTTGTTGGGTTTGTGATGGTTGAATCAATTTTAAAATTGAGATCAACTTGATGATTTATTAGTTAACTATTTTGTAGTTAGTTGGAGGAGAATAATTTTTGGAGAGAATTTTTTTCATTCAATTAACTACAAAATAGTTAACTAATAAATCATCAAGTTGATATCAATTTTACAATTGATTCAACCATCACAAACCAAACAAGTGGTATCTAGAGCTCATTGATCTTAAGGGATTAAGTTCAAAAAATGGGTTCATCAAATATAACGCTTCCTACACCACCGATTTTCAACGGTGAAGACTACGACTATTGGGCGGTAAGAATGAAGGCTTTTCTCGTAGCAAATGAGTTATGGGAAATTATTGAAAACGGTTATGAAGAACCGAAAGATGATGGTGCTCTTACCGTAACTCAACTAAAGAAGAACAAAGAAGAGTATACAAAGAACATGAAGGCTCTTGCATTCCTCCATGCCACTGTAACTCAAGAAATCTTCATCCGAATAGTCGCTGCGACTACGGCTAAAGAAGCATGGGAGATTCTACAGGAAGAATATCAAGGTACGGAGAGAATCAAAGCAATCAAGTTGCTAACTTTACGAATGGAGTTCGAAAACCTACGAATGAAGGAAGGTGAGTCCATCAAAGACTACTCCTCTAGAGTTAAAGAAATAGTTAGCAAAATAAAATTACAAGGAGAAAAAATGGAAGACAAGAGGGTAGTAGAGAAAATACTTATAACCCTTCCTGTTAAATTCGAATCAGTTGTTGCTGCCATTCAAGAGTCTAAAGACCTCACTAAACTCTCTGTTAATGAGCTAGTGGGTTCTCTTCAAGCACACGAACAAAGAATCAACAAGAAGGTGGAAAGTTCAACCGAAGAGGCCTTTCAATCAAGGCACAAAAACAAAACATCCGCTGCAAAAGATGAAAATAAATTTGTCAACAAATTGCCTATGAACAGTCAAGGAGGAGACAAAAGAAACAAGTTTCCATCGTGTGGTGTGTGCAAGAAGACAAATCATCTTGAAAAAGATTGCTGGAAGAAAAAGACTTGTGAATCCTGTGGCAAGGTTGGACGCATTGCAAAATTTTGCAGGCTCAGACAAGGAAACGATAGTCGTCAAACACGCAAACATCATGCTAATTTCAGCGAAGACAAGGATGAGTCAGAAGGAGAACATCTTTTCATGGCTTGTCAACCTTCATCAACTAGCGACAAACAAATTTGGTACATTGACAGTGGTTGTACGAGTCATATGGCCAAACACGTGGAAATGTTTGAACAAATGGACACTTCTGTCAAAGTTCCAGTTAAAATGGGAAACGGAGCCGTCCTCGAGTCCGAAGGAAAAGGAACCGTCGCCATCCAAACAAAGTCAGGTACTAAACTCATCCCAAATGTTCTTTTAGTACCAAAACTTGATCAGAATTTATTGAGTGTGGCACAAATGATGAAAAATGGGTATTCTATCATTTTCAAAATGATTCATGCTTTATAATTGACAAAAAAGGAAGAGAAATTGTTAAAATAGTTATGAAGAACAATAGCTTCCCGTTAATGATGCATGAATCACCTATAAAAGCACTAAGAGCTAAAGTTGATGACACTATTTTATGGCATAAAAGATATGGTCACTACAACATTAATGCACTTAAACACATGCATCAACAAAACTTAGTGCGTGATTTGCCACCATTACATGATTTTGAAAGTATGTGCGAAGCATGCCAACTAGGAAAGCAACATAGAAAACCTTTTCCTGCCACGAGTTCTTGGAGAGCCAAAGAAAAACTCGAGTTGATTCATACCGATGTTTGTGGCCCTATGAGGACTCCTTCACTCAATGGCAACAAATACTTTATCTTGTTCATTGATGATTTGACAAGAATGACGTGGGTATACTTCTTAAGACAAAAATCGGAAGTATTTGGTGTCTTCAAGAAGTTCAAAACCTTTGTGGAAAGTCGAAGTGGCTGCAAAATCAAGATGATCAGATCAGATAATGGGAAGGAGTATACATCAACCGAGTTTGACAAGTTTTGTGAAGAAAATGGCGTGGAACACCAGTTAACAACACCTTACACACCTCAACAGAATGGGGTGTCAGAGAGGAAGAACAGAACCGTGATGGAAATGGCTAGATGCATGCTCACGGAGAAAAAATTGCCCAAAAAGTTCTGGGGAGAAGCTGTTTACACAGCTGTCTACTTGTTGAACAGATTGTCAACTAGAGCAGTTGACAACATGACCCCAATAGAAGCTTGGAAAGGTACAAAGCGTACTGTCAAGCATTTAAAAGTGTTTGGTTCAGTTTGCTATGTACATATTCCACGAGAAAAGAGGCATAAACTACAAGAAAAGGCTGAAAGAGGCATCTTACTTGGCTATAGCTCAAAAACAAAGGGCTATAGAGTCTATAATCTCAAGACTGGAAAAATTATGACAAGTAGAGATGTGGAAGTCGATGAGGAGGCAATCTGGAATTGGGAAACCTCCAAGATAGAGAGGAAATCCGAGAATATTCCTCAAGAAAATCGGAAAAATGACAAAGAAGTGGAGATAGCAGAAAATGATACAGACTCCTCCAGTAGCACATCATCTGAATCTCCTAGAAAATTAAGATCACTTACGGATATTTATGCAAACTGTCGAATGGCATTTACGGAGCCTTGCAACTATGAAGAAGCTTCCAAGTACGAGGAATAGAACACTGCAATGAAAGAGGAGATAAAGATGATCAACAAAAATCAAACATGGGAGCTGGTGGAAAGGCCAAATGACAAGAAAGTGATTGGTGTAAAATGGATTTACAAAACTAAAGTAAATCCGGACGGCACTGTCAACAAGTACAAGGCTAGATTGGTTGCAAAAGGATATACACAAGAAGCAGGAATTGACTACAACGAGACATTTGCACCTGTGGCACGTCATGATACAATAAGGCTTCTCATTGCTTTAGCGGCTCGTAAAAGATGGCAAGTACACCTGCCAGATGTGAAATCAGCATTCCTAAATGGCTACCTTGAAGAAGAGGTGTATGTTGATCAACCTGAAGGATTTACAGTTGAGAGCAGACCTGACCACGTTTATAAGCTAAGGAAGGCACTCTACGGCCTAAAGCAAGCACCACGGGCCTGGTACAGCAGAATAGATGCCTACTTCACTCAGCAAGGTTTCAAGAAAAGTGACAGTGAGGCAACCTTATATGTAAGATCAACAAACTCAGATATTCTCATTGTTTCTCTTTATGTTGATGACTTGTTGGTGACAGGAAACAACTTGAAGTTGATCCAAACATTCAAGAAGGAGATGGAGAAACATTTTGAGATGTCAGACTTAGGTCTGATGACGTATTTCCTCGGAATGGAAATTCATCAAAGAAATGACGGTATCTTTATTTGTCAGTCCAAATATGCAGAGGATATCTTGAAAAGGTTCAAGATGGAAAATTGCAAACCAGTCACGACTCCGCTGGTTGTTAACCAAAAATTATCAAAAGAAGATGGACTGGAAAAAGTTGATGCACAGCAATATAGAAGCCTCGTTGGGAGCTTGTTGTACCTAACAGCAACAATTCTCGAGGAAGTGCATATTACATTTGAAGAACTTATTAGTTATTACAGCAAAATCAATTTATTTATATCATAATAATACAATACAATCAACAAAAAAGTGAAATCACAAATCTAAATAATGAGTTATAATACTAGATCTCATTGTGATGTTTTTATTTGTCCATCATGCTTGTCTTGAGTTGAAGAACATGCCTGTGATATTCACCCAATGCCCATATTGGGAAGATATTTCTATAGATCGAATAGTTTAGAGCACAATTCGTCATGAATACTCATGTTATTTTCTACTCATAAGATAATAAATTATTATTTTCAACAATTGAAATTTAAATAATTTATACTATTATAATACTATATGATCAAATACCTGTTGAGGAATGTCGCCATCTTTCATCTTTGAATTTATTAGAAGTTTCATTCCACGAAGAACATGCACTGGATCTTTCTCAACCTGATTAGGGGGCATTAATGTCATTTGATATTTTGATATGGTCCTTGATTAACTAACATCATCTTTACTAACTTGTCCACCAGCAATAAGGGATAAAAGTGTCCATGAAGTTTGCACTAATGTTGACCTATTACCTTCAAGATTGGTGTATACCTATCAACAAGAATTGAGTTGGTTAAATTTTTTTTGCAAGGTCCAACAAAAATTACGAATACGTTGCCATTACTAATTAATAGAAATCCATTATAATAATTTTTCAGATTTATTACTTTTCCTCGAAATTATCTGCTTTTCTTAATATTAGTGCAGAATATTTTAGTCTTTGAATTAACTGTTCTTTGTCTCGATTTTCAACTCTGCTCTATTTTATTTTTATAATGAAATGATTCATTTGTTTCACATACTACTGCACATTGTTATAACACCTATAAGAATCCATGTAACTTTAAATCTCCACATCTATTTATAATTTTTATGTCTATATTTATTGTAAACTCATCTTACTTAATGATATTTTATACTAAAAGTAACTCAATTTATGATATGGACATGCTTATCTAATTTCACTAATGTACTTTTTAGGTTTGCATGTTTGTTCAATTTATAACTTTTTCATGTTGTCTTCGAGTTTTTCCCAGAAAGTTTATAATATCCATTAGTCCTAAATATACCGTAGAAATGAACTTTAATCTATGTCCATGTTTCTAATATCCGTTAGTCATGAATGTACCGTAGGAATGACCTTTAATCCATGTCAATCACATTAACTAATATTTCTTCCATTAACATAAAACAAAAAGGAAAAATCTCTTACTTGTTTGAGCTTGACAAATAACTCTCACTCCAACCACCATCAGACAATTGCTTTGATAGTAAAAATTGACAGGTCTTATGTAGTGCCGAAGAATTATGGTAATTGTTCCCACAAGCCACCAAGCTCTCCACTGCAAATCATGTCCCATAGGTATAACATATTCCCCAACAACCACACCTACGTATTACATAAAAAAGTTAATCATTACTATTAGTACATTTGGTAGATTATGGAATTATACATACCATGAGTCACCAGGATGTTGAGTTTTTTCAATGTATTGTTTTGCTCTTGAGATGCAACTTTCTATTTCTTGTGGTCTATGTTGTGGATGCAGCTTCCTGAAAAGTGATAGGCCTTGGATTGTTGATGAAGTGCATTCTATATAACAATAATGAGAATAACAGATGGTAGAACTATGGAGATATCTTTGGCAAGAAAACAAATTCACTTACTCTCGCTCAATTAGAGCATCTCAAATAATTCTGTAGGATTGAACTTTTGAAAACGTAAAGGTAATGTTTATTTTATTACAATTGCATTCAACACAAATTTATGTGAACCATTAGATTGCAAGTATCTTAGCATTATTTACATGCATTTACCTCCACCCATCGTTGTGCTCGTTGAGGTTCCCATGCTGGAAATCCGCCACTGGCGCTCTATGTCAATATTTAAGAATTACAATGTAAGAAAATGTGATTAATCAAGGTAATAGATAATGATTCATACATAACGATCATGGTAAAGAAATTTGAATTTTAGCTGGTTTGAGTATACCTATAAGGACAAAATGACATTTACAACATCATATAATCGTTCTTTTTCAATTTCTGCTCCCACAAGTTCTAAGGGCATTTGGGAGAGTAGTAATGCAACTAATAAACAGAGTAACACTTATAATACAGAAGAAATTGCAATACTATGTCTCACAAATAAGTATAGTTAATGTAGTGAAATTACTTTAAGTCCTTCAGGTGTGCAGTCTGAGACTTGCCAACCATGATCTTGCACTGAAAATGTCCAAGCACCTTTAGATGTGTGGCGGTACATTTTACGATAATCTCCCAAGGGATCATCTAGAACCTTAAGATAGCCCAACAAGCAATGAGGCACAAAACCTAAGAAGGATAAGATAGCTAAGAGCCTAGTAATGTCATATGTTGTTTCTAAAACAACTTTCTTAACATACTTCTAATGTAATAGAACATTGTATATGAACTTGAAGACTACCTTCTCTACACATACAATGCATAGGTATATGATATTCTCGTCCTCATAATGAACATCCTCAATCGCGATTTTTATAGCCTTGTCTCTCAACTTAAAAAATGGTCATAGTTTTAGCATTGACTCAGCAAAATAATGTAGTAATCCTCAAAGCATATCTTGTATGAAAGGATGGGGTTAATAAAGGTCTTCCTGAAAATTTTAAAATACTAATTAAAATGTTTTTACTTTCAGTATAGAACTTATATAAAATGTAAGAAAAACCAAATATCGATCGCCAACTTTTGCACATGTGTTTCTTGTTTTGTTCCCATTTATTTCACAATAGGGCTCATTATAGATCGCTTGTCTTAAAAATCAAACCAATAGCATTATAGGTCCAACACATTTCTTTCCATATAAGTATGACATTGGCATATACACCAAGCGATAATAACACATCATTCCTACACTCAGATATAACAAGAATCTTATTACTTATCATCTTAAATTTTCGACTTAGATTTTTTTAAGTGCTGAGAATAATACAATAAAGAACCTGGATGAACTGGGGAGAAGTTGGAAAGCAACCAAAACTCCGGGGACACTGGATTGCAGCCATCCCACTCGTATACTCCCAAAACCTAAGTTAGGAGGGAAGAAACACAATTCATATTATATGTGTGTTTGTGTGTGATTTTACCGAATTTCGTTAGGCTATGTAAAATCAATAAAGTAAATAAACTTGTCATCCCAAATGATGCCGAGATCGAACAGAAAACTGGAAGTGCAGAATAGAGGCTTGGCAGCTAAAATTTCGATCAATTTTTAGAAGATCTCCGAGACTAGTTAACCTTATAGTTGTAATAGCGTAGATCTGTATAGGATTTACAAATCCCAATCGATCTTTAGAGATTGAGCAAGAATGATTGCCTCTTAGTAATATTTGTACGCTATCTCATTCTTAATAAAGAGTTTGCTTTTGAATACTCCGTTGTCGTCATTTTCTTTCAATGAACTAGGTAGTTGTTGACTATTCATTTAAAAACTTTACTCGTCCAAAGCATCCGTTCTATCAGTTCGTAGTATCGAAGGTCGATTGACTATTGTCAATTTCATACAAATTATCTTGTTTATCTTAGAATCCATACCAATTTAATGGTCTTAGCTTTAGTTTTGTAGTCCTTGTAGATCGCTGAGTGTATACCGAACTAATAGTTTTACTCAAATTAATAATTTGGATTGTATACCAATTATTGGTTTTAACCCTTTGGAGATCATTGATCGGAGTTCGAAGATCGGAGATCAAAGATCAGGGATCAAAAATCGTAGATCAAGCTTTACCGATCGACGGTTTATACTCAATATTTTGATCAAAGAGTTTATACCAAATTAATGGTTTTACTCCTTATTTTTTGATCAAGAGTTTATACAAAATTAATGGTTTTACTCGAAGTTTTCGATCAAGGAGTTTATACCAAATTAATGGTTTTACTCGAAATTTTCGATCAAGAGTTTATACCAAATTAATGGTTTTACTCAATATTTTCAATCCTCAGGACGAACAAAAGTCCTTGCCTGATTTCGATCACAGGGTTATATCAACAGATTTTACTCTTGTTAATTCCGAGCATAGAGTTATATCAATAGATTTTACTCTTGTTAATTCCGGATTGTATACCAACTAATGGTTTTAATCCTTGTAGATCGATAACTGAGTGTTTACCAAACAAACGGTTTTACTCATACTCTTCTGGAATGTATACCAAGTTAATGGTATTATTCCCTGCAGTAATGAGATTGGAGTTCGAAAATGAGCAAAAATGGAGATCTTAACGATTTAAATGTAAAGCGAAATTTAAAAACATAAGAGTTTTTCATGAGTAGCTAAGAAGAAACGAAGTCTAAAATCAAAAACTAAAAGTACTACATAAAAAATAAAGTCTTATTTTCTATAAATAACGGTGTAAATTCACACAGTAATTTTTATTCCCTTTTTTGTGCTTGATTCGGCGAAGGAGGTCTAACATAGACATTAGATCTTATATTAGACTTCGGATCTCCATATTTTAGTTTCTGAAAGACATGGCTCTTTCGATGCCAGCGGTCATAATCTGCAAGCTTCGGGATTGGGGACCTATCGAACTTCTTTGGCCCCAAACCATTCATCTTATTTTGATCCGTGATCAAATTCATCTCTTCTTGAGTCATATACTTCGAGGCCAGCGTCATAATTTCCGCAAAAATCCGCGGTTGTTTCCGACTTAGAGCATTGCCAAACTGTCTATTCTTTGTGAGGACAAACAAGATCGAGATGATGTAGTCTATGTTGGGGAAGTTGATTTTCAATAGTTCTACATTGAATCTTCCCAACCAATTCCTCAACGATTCGCCCTCGCGCTGGCAAATTGTTGCTGCAGTTTATTGCACGGCTCCCTGAAACTGAATATCGAGTTTGGAGGCTGCTTTTCGAACCAATCCATTGCCAGACCTTCGAACGTAGTTACCATCAATTTTGCAGTATACTCCGACGAGTGAGCATATAGGTTCATTAAGTTCGTGAAACTGAACACATAATCATGTGGGTCTTCTGTCCCATCATACCTCGGTAAATGACCTAGTAAAGTTCCCGAGGCTATTGCTTCCCTGATTTCTTGACAGAATGGCGAGCAAGTGCTACGCTATCATGCACTTCTCGAGATCGAGGCTAGGGTTATCTTTTCACAGCTAAACGCTATCGTACTCGCTCCTCGACCATCCCCTCGATATCTCTTTTCGAAAATCGTCTAGTGGCTCTGTTATCGTTGATTGGAGGTATGATACTATCATTGATCAGAATAATAGTACGCTCTTTAGACTAGCATTGTTCGGGATGAGCAAAGGCTCTTGCCCGAGCATCTCTCTGTTCTGGTCGAACATTAGTTTTTGCTTGCCTTGCTTGGCCGATTCGCTCAGAATTGTGAGTTTTTTTTATCGGCAGCAGGGCTTTCACCCTGATCGGAGTTTTGATCGGGTTCGTGTTGAGATCTCCTATAGACATTAGGTCTTTGAGGAGGTTGAGCGGGGTTCACTTCTGGCCCGATCGGATCTTGCGTAGGTTTTTGCTGTATTTGATTGCAAAACGCTCTCACTTGTTGAGCTAACTGTTTTGGTTGTTCGTCGTGTGAGGCTAGAGGCGGTGGGATGGTTTGAGTTGGAGGATTCAGTGGGATATTTTGGTCGGGGACCCGATGACTTAAGGAAGCCTTCTTGTTTGTCTCGGCACGATGAGCTGCCGCTTGACTTGATTCTTCTGGCCTTTCCAGATCCGTGCGATGGTTGCTACTGTTTCTGACAGAATCTTCAGGTTGATTCCCGATGACAGAGAGAACTTGTGATGACTGGTTTCTTCCCGTGGTTCGAGTACTTTTTCTAGGTGGATTCCTTGGATTGACCATATTTCGTTAGAGTAATTGACCTGGCCCCACGGTGGGCGCCAACTGATTTTACCGAATTTCGTTAAGCTATGTAAAACTAATAAAGTAAATAAATTGATCCACAAAGATAGATAAAATGAGCTTATTGAATATTATTGATCTGAATATACGGTCTGGCCAAACTACTCAGGATGGCACAATACAAGAATTAGCTAACTAGGCGTTTTATTAAGCTAAAGTGCCGATCTCGTATAATATTAATACGCGTGGAAGACCAAAAGTCTGAAGCCCCCTTCTTACATTAATTATTCTTATATTTATAGGCTAACATGCGTTGCTCTAATAAAATAGAATTCTAGAGCCCATAGGAGTCTTTGTACGGCCCATGATCTGCTTGTAGCGAGTCAGGACCAGCAGGGGGTGTCATGCTAGACTCGATCAATAATAATGAGGACTGATCGAGATTGAAGCGTTCCAGATCGAACTCGATCAGGTCGAAGAATCCATCCTGGCTAAATACGAAATAGCCCCCAGCAGTGTGTGTGCGCGTATATATATACAATGGGGAAATATATGTTGTCTCATAGTAAGCCAAAATTTTCCCCATGATGGTATGCCAACAACACCACCATGTTCGAATATCCATTTCCGGCCTCTGACCATTGCCATGTCTTCACCATATTCAGGGCCTTCTCCGAGCAATCTTAGTGTAATGTAGCTGAGAATAGAACGAAAGATGGTGTTATGTCCCTCTATATGTATCCCCCAACCTCCATATTTGTTGGAATTGAGTAGAAGGTTTTGAAGATGAAAAAAAATTCAAAAAGAGTAAAGGATTAAACATGAAGTCATCAACTAAAAACTGAAAAGCTTAGTGAAACCTCTCTCACGGTCTGGAAGTTAAGTGACCAAATCAGCAAAGTGGGATATCAGATCAGTAAGATCAAAATGGTTATCATCAGCCGAGTCAAGCATATATGTTCATTCTTGAATCAGCAGAGTAGCCATCATCAGAGTGATCATTCAGCAGAGTGATCATCAGCAGAGTAATCCCATCAGCGAAGTGAAGTCGGTCAGTAAGCTCATCAACTGTAACGAGCTGAGTGCATTAAATGCGACTTGAATGATCATTAAATGAATGTTTATTTATTGACTTTGATGCTAAGATATTTTATTTTTATATAAACTATATAAATTTTTTTTTTAAAATATACGTGTCCAAGACGTGTCGTATCTTTAAGATTTTTTAGAAAACGAGTCACCGAATCCGAATCGTGTCGAGTCCGAGTTGCCGAGTCCGTGTTTGTGCAACGTAGGTAGAGATTTTTGCTAACTAGGCAAAACAAATAGGGGATAATTTTGCATTTCACTCTACTTGCGATTATATTTGAAATTTATGAGGAATCATTTATACATCTTCGATTTATTAAAAAAAATGAAATTCACACCTCTAAATGGCGAATGAGGTGTAGTCTAGTATCAATCACTGACAAAGTTGATGCTCAAGGACCAAGAGATCATGTGTTTAATTCTCACTAATGTAAATCTTCCACCAATTTAATATTGTTTGATAGTGATTTATTATTTGCAATTCTTTGTACTTGTACATTTATTGAAATGATTTATAATAAATGTATTAAAAACAAAATTCTATGAATTGCGGTTACCATGGAATTTTATATGTGTCAGTAATTCAAAATCCGTATACCAATAACATATGATATATTATATGTCATGGAACATGTGATCAGCTACAATAATGCTATCCTACAACTAATAGACTAATTACATTAATTAATAACAACTTGCAAAATTAAATAATGTCAAAGAAATATCGTACTGCCAAATATTGACTGATTATCGAATCTTATAACGTTATTAAAACTAAATTTTATTTTCTTTCATAACCCATTAACAAAAAGAAATAAAAAAAATTCTTACAATTATTCGTAGTGCTCATTAGACGCAATTTCGAACTAAAAAAAAAAGAAATCAAACACAATAATATAATTAAACTATATATTATTTGAGACTCGAATTGTTTAAACTTAAAACACACAAAATGAGAGTATTAAAGTGCTCATTAGACGCAATTTCGAACTAAAAAAAAAAGAAATCAAACACAATAATATAATTAACTATATATTATTTGAGACTCGAATTGTTTAAACTAAAAGAATGCAACACACAAAATGAGAGTATTAAATAGTAATTCCTTCATCCAATTTATTTTGCTTCATTTGCAATAGTATCCGGTCTAACTTTTCAATCTTTTAAGTGATTTATTATGTTAAATTATTCACATTTTTTGTGTATTAAACCTTTTAAATATTAATATATATTGTGTCATATGATATTATCAATTTATTAGTGAAATATGTTAATTAAATTATTTATTGTAATTTTTATAGATTTAGTCAAGTTGACTGGTCAACTGTACTAATGGAACAAAATAAATGGGACGGAGGAAATTTTAAAGTTTGTAGACTTTTTTTTCCAAGGATTATCCTTTTTTTATATACAAATAAGAATTATCCCTTTCAATATGCGTCAAATACATTATATAGATCTCTCGATAAAAATTGGCATATGAGGGTGTATATGGATGGGTTTTGGCCTGGTCTCGCGTGTTTTGCGAGACCGAGCCAAAACCCTTTCAAATGAGTTTTCGTCAAATCCACAAAACTATCAAAAACCTACTCAGAAATTCACATTCAAACTCATCAAACCTATAAAGTATTTATTTGACACCTAGCACCTACTTTTTCCCTCAGATTTGACAACTACTACCTATTTCTTATTTTTTCCCCTAAACCTCAACATTCAAACTCAATTCAAGTGAAGTTTCAACTTATTCAAACCACAAAACCCAACAACCAAAACTCATCAAAAATAAAGTCTTAAAGGTTTCATCACCTAAATTTTTCTTTTTTAAATCGAGATCCGTAAAATCGAGCCAAAACTCAACCAAGTAGACCATGGTATTCTGAATTATTTATATTATGACTTCTGAGGATTATTAATTGATAGCCAAAACCTAACTTTTACCAGTACGCGTGGATTATTAATTGATAGCCTACCCAATAGGTTAAAAGCCCCGACAACTTCTGATTTTTTCCGCAATTAGTATATGGCGCCAATTAAATAACGTCAGAAACCATGTGATATCCAATTACCAAGTGTGATATTACCATATATAGTCTAACGGCATGTTTGTTTTGATATTTTCGAAAATTATTTTGTGTTTGAGAAAAACGAAACAAATATATTTTCTATTTTTTGAAATAAATTTATCAATTTTCTCAAATTACTCACACAAAAGTCAAGCAAAGAATTCTAATCTCTAAAAATACCTATACAAACTCTAATTTAATGTGACATAAAGTAACCACCTCTTTAAGAACTTATCTCAAATAATAAACATGATTTGACATAAAATCTTACACATTTTACATCTACAATCTAATTCGTCCAAATAACTATACGTACTTTATTTTTCAAACCACACTCTTAAAACCGAAACAAATAATCACACAAATCGAGTTATTTCACAAAACACCAAACAAAGAGACCCCAAGTATCGAATCTTATTATAATATTGAAAATACTTCATTTAGTCCATATGCATACTACTTTGGTACGCGTCTATAGATCGATCTGTCATAGCCCATTTACAAGAAGAAATATTGGGCATGTTTGTTTGGTATTTTCGAAAATTATTTTGTGTTTGGAAAAAGCAAAACAAACATGTTTTCTGCTTTCTGAAATAAATTTATCATCTCTCAGTTTTCTCCAACTACTCTACCAAAATCCAAACAAACGATAATTTTCTTATTTCTAAAAAGGGTGAAATACAGTTTCCTCCCTTAAAGTTCGGGCTGGTATGAGTTACCCCCTAAAGTATCACTTGTAACACTTATCTCCATTTGTTATATTTTTGGAGTTTTTATTTCAAAACTACCCTCGCCCCTTTTATAAATAAAAAAATTATTTATTAATTTATCAAAAAAGATTGTCTTTTTATAAATTATGAATTCATCCATCCACCAAACAACATCATGTTTCAATTTCTTCATGTCTTTAATTCCTTCGGTTTTCTCGTCTCAATTTTTTCTTCCCTTTCTCCTTTATTTCCGTTTCAATTTGTCTTCTTTATTTTTGTTTCAATATTTTGCTTTATTTATATCTCGTTTTTTGTTTACAATTTTTCTCAAATTTTATTTGGTGATAATTATCTAATTTATTTTTGTACGAATTACTGTTCAAAATGTTGAGTAATTCTCCTTCAAATTATTTATCGTATAATTCAAGTTTGGCTCAGGCTTGTTTCCTCAATACATCAATCTATAATTAAGCTATCTTATTTATACATCTATTTCCAATCAGAAGTAAATGAGATGAAAATAAAGAAAAAATTGAGATCAAAAAACCGAAAGAAACAAAAGACGTCTGGTCAGCACATTTGTTTAGGTTCGAATCCTTTCACCTTGGTGTGGCGAAAAAGATTGATTCAACGAGATATGCCTTATTCTAGATTAGATTCAAACTTTAAAGACTAAGAGATAGCAAGGAGGAATTTGATCCCTGGTGGTATCGTATAATTGAATAGGATTTCTCGCTAGCTATCGCATATCATCAGGAGAAGCGTCTTCTCATCGTTATGAATTGGATCATGTCTGTTGTAAACAACTGGACTAAAAGCTGTCGGACAGAACGAAACAACTATGACGCTCTTTCTGTAGCTAATTGAGGAGAAGTTATCTCTTTCCTAGATATGCATTCCCGAATAAAGTGATACTTAGTATCAATATGCTTGCTTCTTTCATGAAACACCGCATTTTTCACCAATGCAAGTGCGGACTTATTATCAATAATTATCTTCGTTGGATCTTCTTGTGGTTGGTGAAGCTCCTTCATTAAACTTCTAAGCCAAATTGCATGACAAACACAAGAAGTAGCTGCCACATACTCCACTTCACAAGTAGAAAGAGTCACAATAGGCTATTTTTTAGTATTCCAAGTAAAAGCTGAATTTCCCATAGAGTAAATAAACCCGGTAGTACTTTTTCGATCATCAATATCACCAGCCCAATCACTATCAGAATAACCAACAAGCTTGAAGTCTTGACAAGATGAATATAAGATTCCAAAGTCAAGTGTACCTTTAATATATGAAGTATTCTTTTGGCCGCCTTTAAATAAGAAGTTGTAGGAGCCTCCATATAACGACTTACAAATCCGACACCAAAAAAAATATCCGGTCTTGTACAAGTTAAATACCCCAAGCTTCCAACGAGACTTTTGAAAAATGTAGGATTGATCTTCTCACCATCTCCTTGCGTGGACAATTTTACTCCACATTCAACGAGGGTGACAACTAGTTTGCTATTCTCCATCTTGAACTTCTTTAAAATTTCTTTGGCGTATCCTTCTTGGGTATAACAAATCCATCATCTATTTGTTTCACCTCATTGCCAAGATAGTAGTATATTAGACCAATGTCCGTCATCTCAAATTCTCTAGCCATAGCTTTCTTGAAATCTTCAAACATTTTTGGATATTTCCTGTCAAAATCAAGTCATCCACATACAAACAAACAAGTAATATATCACCATTCTTATGCATTTTTACATAAAGTGCATGTTCATTTGGACAATTTGAAAAACCATTTTCTTGAAAATACTTGTCAATTCTATTATTCCAAGCACGCGGGGCTTGCTTCAAGCCATAGAGAGTTTTGTTCAATTTCAACATTTTATCTTCATGTCCTTTAACTTCATAACCCAAAGGCTGATCAACATAGACTTCTTCCCCCAAAACTCTATTAAAAAATGCGGATTTTACACCCATTTGATGAATTTTTCAATTGTTTTGGGCTGCCATAGAAATAATCAAACGGATAGTTTCTAAACGAGCAAATAGAGCAAATACCTCACCATAGTCGATAGCGGTTTTTTGTTTGTATCCTTTTGCGACCAGTCTCGCTTTATATCTCTCCACCTCGCCTTTTGGATTCTTTTTTGTCTTGAATACCCATTTAACTCCAATGGTGCTTTTATCTTTAGGTAATGTCACCAACTCCCATGTGTCATTCTTCTTAATTGCCTTGATTTCCTCATCCATGGCCTCTCTCCATTTTTTATCACGGGCAGCTTCTTCATAACCTAGAGGCTCATAATCCGCAAAAAGACATAATTGAGACATATCACTTAAATTTTGTGTTACCTCGTCGGTTGTATCATAAAGCTCTTTTAGACTTCTAGTTTTTCGAGGTCCTTAACTAGAACTTGCTTCACCAATTTGTGGACTTTGTGTTGGTGGTGGTGTATTAGGTTGCATCGTGCCATCATCTCCTTCATCATCAATGAGTGGACTGAAACTATACTTTTCCTTTGAAATGCCCCATTCCCAAGAATTATCTTCATCAAACTCAACATCTCTACTTATTACAATTTTTCGATTGCTTGGGTAACAATTTGTAACCTTTGGAATTTTGATCATAACCAATAAATACCTTTCACTTTTATCATCAAGTTTAGTCCTCTTTTGATCCGGCACATGTGCATAGACTATGCTTCCAAAAGCCTGCAAGTGCGAAACACCTATCTTAAAACCACTACATGCTTCTTAAGGGTTCCTTTCATGAACACTTTTAGTGGTTGGACAGGTAAACTGCACATGCAACTGCTTCAGCCCAAAGTTCCTTTGGCATGTTCTTACTTTTCAACATACTCCTTGCTATGTTGAGAATCGTCCGGTTCTTTCTCTCAGCTACATCATTGTGCTGCGGTGATCTTGGAACCGTCATAGGACAATGAATGCCATATAACTCACAAAATTTCTTGAATTCATTTGAAGTGAATTCTCCACCTTTATCGGACTGAAGTGCTTTGATTTGATAACCGCTTTGTTTTTCCACCAAAATCTTGAACCTTTTGAAAGTTTCAAACACCTCCGACTTTGCCTTCAAGAAATAAACTCAAGATTTCCGAGAATAATCATCAATAAATAGAATAAAATAATTATTCTTACCAAGCGATGATGGCTTGATAGGTCCACAAACATCCGAGTGAATTAGCTCTAAAGGATATTGAACTCTTGTCAAAGACTCCTTCGGAAAACTCTTTCTTGCTTGTTTGCCGAAAATACATCCTTCACAAAGTTGACTTGGTAGGTCAATAGTTGGCAAACCCTTTACCATCCTTTCCTTGCTCATCATTTGGAGGCCGTTAAAGTTTAAATGCCCAAGTCTCATATGCCAAAGCCAAGAAGAATCTTGAACACAAGATTTCAAGCATATTGGGACATCAATTTGGATATTCAGTAAAAACATTTTGTTTTTCATCATCGGCACCTTTGCTAGCAACCTTCCTTTTTCATCTTTCATTATCAAACTTTTATCTTCCAAATGTATATCATAATTTTTCTCCAAAAGTTGTCCCAAACTCAAAATATTACTTTTCATTCCCGGCACATAAAATACATTAGAAATGAATTGATGGCTTCCATCTTTCAACCTAATTAAAATAGTACATTTTCCTTTTATTTTAACTTTTGAACAGTCTCCAAATGTGATATTGCCGTAAACGGATTCATCAAGTTTTGAAAATAACTTTTTCTTTTCACAAATGTGACTACTTGCCCCGGAATCACGATACCACTGATTGTACTTGTTATTTCCATCAATTTTGCAAGCGAGAAGCAAACTGGGGTCCTCGTCTTCATAATTACTCTCATTTTTCTCCTTCACATTATTTCTGCATTCAGAAGAGTAGTGACCATATGTATGACAAATATAACATTCAATATTTGACTTGTCGTACCTTCCTTGATTTGACCTCGAAGTTATTCATCTACCTCGTCCACGGCCACGACCTCTTCCTTGGTTGAAACTTTGGTCGTTTCCTCATTATACGAAGGTTAGTTGCCACCTCTTCCATGACCACGACCTCGACCTCGGCCTCTTTGAGACGTGACATTCCTTTCCTATTTTTCATTCATTGAAAATTTTGCTTGCAAAGCTTGCTCCACCGATTCTTGCTTCGGCTTCAATCTTTTTTCATGAGCTTGCAAAGATCCGACAAGCTCTTCAATGGTCATGGTGTCCAAGTCCTTGAACTCTTCAATGGCGATGACCACGTGGTTGAACTTCAAATCTAATGATCGTAGTATTTTTCCAACAATCCGATCATCCTTCAATTCTTCTCCATTTCTCTTCATTTCATTGACAACAGTCATAACTCTTAAAATATAATTCGAAACCGATTCGTATTCCTTCATATGTAGTGATTTGAACTCTCCTCTTAATGTTTGGAGACGTACTTTCTTCACTTTATCAATCCCTTTAAAATAAGTTTGAAGAATATCTCATGATTGCTTGGAAGTAGGTGCGCTAGCAACTTTCCCAAACATCTTCTCATCCAAACTTTGATAGATGAGGGTGAGAGCTTTTTGATCTTTCTTAACGGAGGCCACATCATCAGTCTTTACACTGTTCTCCACAGTATCCCAAGCTTCATAACATCCAAGCAAGGACTTCATTTGGAGGCACCAATTACCAAAATGTTCTTTGGTAATTTGTGGAACTAAAAATGGAGTTCCGTTCGACATATCTTTCTTCAAACTCATATGTCTCTCAAACAAAGTGGCTCTAGATACAAATTTATAAGAAATCGGAGAGCATAAACACTAAAATACTCACTCAAACTCACTCAAGAGAATATTGGAGAAAAATATGAGAGTTCATTGATTTCTCAAGTTGACTTGTTCCAATTGAGAAGAATACATGGGTATTTATATAAAAATTCTAGCACTCATCTAGTCTAGTACATGTACCAATATTTAATTTCATTCTTCCCATTTTCTAAATACATGCACAAAGTAAATACATGAACTAAAGTTATACATGCATTGTTCTAATTCATGAATGGAAGATTCCAAGATTTATCTAGACACTTTAAAATGCATGTACTAACTTATCTATACATATAGTTTATTTCTTCAACAAGTTTAGGGTGAACAGGGCAAATAATTGAAGTGCATGGGGGAAAGTGCAATTTTCTCATTAATTTAATGTAAGTTTTGTTAAGAATGAATGAAAGAAACTTGAAGACACTGGTATTGGATCCAATACATTATTGAAACAAAATATCAGTCCAGAACTTACAACTTACGAGCTAATGTAAATTTATTTTGTGTGATATGCATCATGTTCAATTTATTTCTTTTTCACTTGAAAAAAAGCATTATATTCTTCCGTGAAAATTTTAAGGAGCAATTTACCTCCTTCAATAGGAACGTGTAACTCAATCGCCGAAATTGAGAGTATTGAGCATGAAAATTATTTTTGTAACACAAAAAGAGGGTAAAGTACCACATTTTATCATAACACATGGACATGGGATAAGATGCCACATAACTTAAGAATAGTTTTTTCAATTCGTATTTTTTAAAGTAAAACTTTATAAATTTATAAGAATTATAATACTCTTTTTCAAATCACAAATAGGTAAATTGAACAATACACATATCACAGTTGCTTATTGTATGTGCTATATAATTTATTGTGCGACATCTATCTATAAAAAGGTCGCTTTGGCGTGGTTATACACATACTAAACATTTCTATATTAGACTTTAAGTTCTTTCTAGTTGCAGGAAATACATAGGTTCTCTTGCATCCTGCTGGTACCTTATTGAAGGTATTTTTTCTTTTCTTCTTGTCCTCATAATAATTTGTTCTCAAATCATCAGTCAATATTTCATAGTAATATTACGGTAGTTTAGATTAGATTTGGCTGCAATTAGAACTGTCAGTGGGTTGGATTTGGTTCGGTTCAAACCTGAGCAAAAAATAACTCCATTCATGTTGGAGCAGATTTGAATCGAACTTGTGTTCCAGAACGTGTAAAATTCAAAAACTATAGTATGAGAGCGTCTCTAGAGCGTCTTTAAAATAATAAAAAAATAACTATGCTATACCTAAGAATAAATAATTGGCTGAATGACAATACTAAACTATCGTTGTTTAGTTATATTATAACAATATAAATGTTATCAATATCACGAAGTTCATAAACATATTAGTGATAAGATTTATATTTAAGTTGTTATTATAAATAATTGGTAATATATATAAAGTGACAAAAACACTTTCATTAAATTATTATGAAAATATTTATCGTCATTAAACTATCACTGTACATGTGACACTAATTTTTAATTGTGACAATTTAAATTATTATGAACTTATGAAAAATAATTTTGACATTGCTGCATTTGTCAAAATTAATGTGACAAAACAAAACATTTATTATCGAATTAATACATATGAAGAGTTTAATGTTCATACTATCATGTAATTTATTTACAGTGTAATGTAACTTTGTCAATATATAATTTTTTTTAATTACTATTACTGTAAGTAAATATATATTATAACTTATAAGTTTGGATGGCAGTTTGAACAGTGGCACTTAATTTTTTTTCCCTTTATTTTCTCCTCTTTTAATAGTTAAACGGTGGGGTTTTGGTATTTATTGCCTTCATTTGTGCCTATCACTAATTTTGTTTTGATTTTTGTTTTGCTCCTAAATTGGTGGTCAGCCCATCCTCCTGGGGCCCAATTCATATTTTATTTCTTTCACCAGTCTTCTTTAAAATGACATCATCTTACTTTCCCTCAAACTGCAATAAAACGACAAACTGCAATAAAACGACGTCGTATTGCTTATAGATATAAAGATTAAAATCAGATTTCCTCCACCTGCTTTTTAATTTTTTTTTTCGGCTGCTTTTATGGTGGTGGGCTCCCGCCATACTTCTTCACCGTCCTCTGTCCCCTTCTATCTCTTGGGGTATTTTTTTCTTCGTTAATTCTGCAATCTCCACGAAGCCCATGGCAGTATTCCCAATGTTTGTAATCATGATTCCTTTTTTATTTTCGGGATTTTGCTGGTTTTTTAAAGTTTATATTTCTGTCTTATTTTAGTTGGAATTGGGATTTTCATCTATTATTATAGTGTAGCTTTGGGTTTAATTTTGGGTTCAATCAATTGTTGTAGTGTAGATTTGGTGTTTTTATATGTATTCATTATAGAAGTTTTATAATAAGTAGATTTCCTAATTATATTTTTCAATTAAATAAATATGTGCGGAAAATCTGCTTTCTCACCGCCTTCTACTTTAGTTTATATTTTTCTTTACTTCATTTCGAGGTCTTCTTTCTTTCTCTATACAAAAAAAAAGTGCCTGCTTGCTTGCTCTTCTTCGTGTCTCTATTTCTCTTGGAGGAAATTCTTATTTGCAGGTTGTTTTTTACTTCTAATGTTGTGTTTAGGTATATTTTTATGTTGGGTGCTTATTGTGTTATTCTATGTTCTGGATTCAGTGGTGGCCTGCTATTTGTTTTGTTCTGTAGTAATTTAAATTAGTTTCTATGGTGAGTTTTATTGTTTTGTGTGAAGTTACAATACTCCGGAATAAACCATATTCATGTTATGGTTATAATGGTTTGTTTGTGAATGTCTGAAAAGAGTTTTTTGGTTCAATGATGTATTTTTCAGATATTTCACTAAGAATTTTTTCAGATATTTCACTAAGAATTATTTCCCAACTTTAAAAGATCTAATGTGGTATAGTTTTTTTTTTGTTGCTTTTCTTTGCAATCTTCCATTTTCTTTTGTTTCATTCTTTTCAGTTATTAGTAAAGGGGATGGACACGAGGGAGACAAACTTGATTACCTATTTGCCTTCTTTTAGAAAAAAAAAAATTTGTGCTAATTTAGGTGTAATTTGGGTTTCGATTAAGTATCATGGTTTAGGTTTGGGTAGAATTTGGGTTTTAATTAATTGTTGTAGTTTATGTTTGGGTTTTTATATTATTTGTGTTCATTGTACTATTTTCTTAATAACTAGATTTTTTAATTATATTTGTCAATTAAAAAAATACCTGCTTACTTGCTTTTCCTGGTTCCTGTATTTTTCTTGGAGGAAATTCTCATTTGCAGGATGTTTTTACTTCTAAGTGCTATTCTTTTTCTATTTGGGTATTGGGTTGATTGCTCATTTTGTGTTCTTCTATGTTTCGGATTCAGAGGTGCTTTGCTGTTTGCTCTATTCTCTTGTATTCTAGATTATTTATTATAATATTTATGTATTATTTGTCTGTAGTGGATGGTGTGTATTGGTCATTTTTAGTTGTTGATTTTTTTGATAATACTATCTTTCTCTGTTGTTTGTATTTGGTTTAGTTGTTTAGGATTTGTATTTTTTTGCTCACGTGGTCAGTATTTGGAGGCAATTGGTTTTTTTAAATGGATATTTGTGCCAGTTCTGGGGTGAAGGGTATGGGGAAGGGACTGGGTAGGCTTGCCTCTGAAAGGGTTCGTGGGGAGGATGGCTTGGTTTGTAAGCGTTTGCGAGGTGATCTGGTTACGGAATCTAGTGATGGAGAAGCTTCTTTATTTCATTCTTCTGGATTGATTTTGGAAAGTGATCGTCCTTCTAGTGCCTCTGTCTTTCCTGCCAATTTGAACTCTACTCCACTCGGTGATGGTTGTGGCTTTGCTGTTGACAATGCATCGTCGTCTTCTTTGCCTGCTTTAAATATCTTTTCTCGTTCTGAGGCTGTGTCGGTTTTGTCTTCTACACCTGCACCATTGCTTCCGCCATGTGAGTTATAGTTTATGTTATTGTTTACTTACTTCTGTAAGTTTTTTTTTTCTTCAGTTCAGGTTTTATTGTTTCTTAGTTTATTTGCGATTTATATTTTAGGTGGTGAGGATGATGCGAGGTTGGAGCGAAATCGCAAGGCGCGTGAGCGATACGCTTCTATGGATTCTCAGGACAAGGAAGTGTTGTTGAATAGACGTCGTAATCAGCGTATTAACCGGGGGCACCTAGGTTCTTCTCTTTCTAATATGAGTATATCTACCACTGTATCTGAGCCTCTCTCATCCAGCGGCCTCACTGTTGGTTCTTCTCAGTGTTCCATTTCCTGCGGTATGTTCCTATTTTGTAAGGTCTACTTGCTGCGTTTTATTTGGGAATTTTTTTTTTTTTAATTTTTTTGCTTTTCTTTTTGGGTGCTTATGTTCTTAGGTAAGACTCCTGCTCAGATTTTGCATGTTGCTGCGTCTCGCAGAGTCACTGGACGTTTTGATAGGCTTAGAGATATTCTTCCTAGACCGTGGGAATTGCCTACTCAAGAATCTTGTACTTTTTGTGGTGCACACCGCTTTTATCGTGAGCCGCCTGGTTTTTGTTGCGCTGGAGGTCAGATTGTTTTGGCTCCTGTGGTGGTTAACCCCATATTAATGTTCCTTTTTACTGATCCCACTTCAGAAGTTGCCAAGGAGTTCAGGCGGAAAAGTCGTTCATACAATCATGGGTTTGCTTTCACCTCCATTGGAATAAAAGTGCATGCTGATTCTTGGTGGGCCAAGCATGGCGTATATTCTCTGAAGGTTCATGGAAAAGTATCTCATTTCATGAATCCAATTGATGGATCTGCTAACACAAAGGAATTATTGCAGTTGTTTTTCTTGGATACTGCGGAAGATTTAGATGTGTCGATTTTGGGAGCTAGAGATTTGCGTCGAGATGTGATGGATCTTTTAGTTCAGGCTTTGGCTGGAAATCCCTATACTAAATTTTTCAAACGTTTATCTTCATGGAATGATTTACGGGATGCTAGGATAGTTATAAGAACAAGTCCTGCTCTGGATCAACGAAATTGTAATATTCCAACTGTTGATGAGGTTGCGGGTGTTTGGAAAGATGGAGATGAGAGTTGTGCATCCTCGGAGCGTGACATTCGTGTGTATACTGAGCCAGGCAGGAGTCACAAAGTGAATTACTATTACAGTTGTTATAATCCGTTGCAGTATCCTTTGTTATTCCCGAATGGTGAGCCGGGATGGCATCCAGGTATCCCGAAGAATACGGAGATGAGCGCAGTTTCTCTTCGAAAGCGTAAGTCCTCTCTTATGTCCTCATTGTCTGGTCATCCAGCGGATGTTGGTTCTGTGGAAGAGTTACTTGCAGCGGAGGAAGAAGGTAGTTACTCATTCATTGAATTTAAATTGATTATTCTAATGTTTATTCATATCATTTTTTTGTCTTTCTTTTATTGAGCCGTATTTTTTTTGCTGGTATTTGTAGGGTTGCAGCGCAAAAAAAGAAACCGAGGAAATGTTTCGTGTCGTGAATACTCTTGTTATCAGGCTCAGATTCGTGATGGGGACAACTCCTACTTTTTGCATGCTGGTAGATTGGGTCAAGAGTTTATTATTGATATGTATATCAAACTGGAGACTTCCCGGCTTGATTATTATAAATGCGATCAGCTTCAAAGGCAGATTCGCATGGAGTCACTTCAGGGTATAATCGATAGTCTCTTGGTTGATAGACAAGTGGATCCTAATAACATTGGCCAGAGAGTTATTTTACCATCTTCTTTTATTGGAGGCCCACGCGATATGAGGAAGAGATATATAAATGCCATGGCCTTGGTCCAGAGGTATGGCAAGCCTGATGTGTTCTTAACCATGACTTGCAATCCTTCGTGGAAAGAAATTGCAGATAATTTGCTGCCTTGTCAAAAACCAGATGATAGGCCTGATTTGATTGCTCGTGTATTTAAAGCTAAACTTGAAGAGATGAAGGACGAAATCGTGAGGAAGAAACTTTTTGGGGAAGTTGCAGCTTATATGTACACTGTGGAGTACCAGAAACGAGGTCTGCCGCATGCGCACTGGGTCGTCATCTTGGTGTCTAAGCATAAAATTACTTCTCCTGCCGTGTACGATGAAATTATCTGTGCCGAATTACCGGATAGTTCACATCCATTTCTTCGTGCTTTTGTCGTGAAGCACATGATGCACGGGCCCTGTGGTGATTCAAATAAGAGCAATGTTTGTATGCGTGATGGCAAGTGTAAGAATTATTATCCAAAGGAATTCTCAAACAATACTGCTAATGGACAGAATTCTTACCCTATTTACCGTAGACGTGATGATGGCAAATCTGTTGTTTATCGAAATGTAAGGCTAGATAATAGATCCGTTATCCCGTATTCTCCTTATTTACTGGTGAAGTTGGATTGTCATATTAATGTGGAAATCTGTGCCGATATTAAATTAGTTAAATATTTATACAAGTATATCTACAAAGGTCACGACAAATTGGCTTATCATGTTGTGTCTGATGGCCCTGCGGGTCAACGTGATGAGATTCAGGAGTATCAAGATGGTAGATATATTTGTTCTCCGGAAGCTTTTTGGAGGATATTTGGATTCCCAATGAGTGAGATGTATCCTCCTGTAATTGTTTTGCCTGTTCACTTGCCCAATCATCAACCGCTCCGTTTTGGTAGGGACCAGTCTTTGGAACACATAGTTAGTAATCCATTGTCTGCAAAAACAATGCTCACTGAATTTTTTGCAATGAATTGCTCTAGCTCTGAGGCAGGTCGTTTGAATTTACTGTATAAAGATTTCCCAGAACATTTTGTATGGGAGCCAATCAATCATAAATGGAAGTTGCGTCAAAAACAAGTTGTTGTGGGACGTTTATGTACTGTAAATCCATTGGAGGGGGAAAGATATTTCGAGAGGTTACTCTTGGGGTTTGTTAGATGTCCAAAGTCTTTTGATAATTTGATGACGGTGGGACACACTAAGTACGGGACTTTTCGTGAGGCTGCGGTTAAAAAGGGTTTACTACAATCTGATGACTACGTGGATAATTGTCTTGCCGAGGCTGTGCTGTATCAAATGCCTTATTCTTTGAGGGTACTTTTTGCGATGCTACTTGTTTATAGTATAATTGGTGACCCACAATCTTTGTGGGATAGGTATTATGTGTATCTATCAGAGGATTTTACTAGGAATAAATATCTTACAGATGCCGAAGTTTTGCGTAAGACTATTGCAGCTATAGATACTGTTCTAAATTCAATGGAGAAATGTATTCATGATTTTCCTATTCGCTTCCCGGTAGATTATTCGATGCATAGGGACCGGCATAGTAAGGATTACGAGAATGAATTATCTATGAATATTTCAAAAGAGGATATGGTTTTAGTTCATAAGTTGAATGTGGGCCAGCGAACTGTGTATGATGTTGTGGTCTCTCGAATCGATTCCAATGAAGGTGGTGTATTTTTCCTGGATGGTCCTGCTGGGACAGGTAAAACTTTCTTGTATCGGGCGTTGTTAGCGTACGTTCGATCACGTGGTCAAATTGCTCTACCTGTGGCGAGTTCAGGAGTTGCTGCGTCTCTTCTGCCTGGTGGACGCACTGCGTATTCTCGTTTTAAACTTCATTTTGACGTGGAGGAAAAATCTACTGGTAAGATAAGTAAACAAAGCAGCCTTGCTAAGATGATTATTGAGGCAAAGCTCATTATATGGGACGAGGCTTCCATGGCTAATCGATTTTCTATCGAATCATTAGATGCGCTGTTGGTTGATTTTTGTGAAGAAGAAAAAGTATTTGGCGGAAAAATAGTTTTGTTTGGTGGTGATTTTCGACAGACTCTTCCGATCGTTGTACGTGGATCTAGAGAATCTATGATAGGAGCTAGCTTTGTTAGTTCACCGTTGTGGCGTAAGGTGACGAAGTTTAAGTTGCACGAGAATATGAGGGCAAAAGAAGATCCCGCATTCACTTCATTTATTTTAAAGGTTGGAAATGGCGAGGTTCCATATATATCCGATGAGAATATTTGTATACCTTCCCATATGTTAATTCCTTTTACTGATACAGACACTTCTCTTGATCAATTGATTAACACCGTTTATCCCTCTTTTGATGAATTTATGGTGAATCCACTTTCTATGGTTGATAGAGCGATCTTAACCCCAAAAAATGATTGTGTGGCTGAGATAAATGATCTGCTCATGGAGCGGTTTCCTGGCCAGGTTAAAGAATATGTCAGCTTCAACAGGGCCAATGATAGCTTGCAACAGGCAGAATATGAAGATTTCTTGAACAGTATTAACGATAGCGGATTACCTCCTCATGTGTTGAGGTTAAAAAAAAACTGCCCCATTATGTTATTAAGAAATTTAAATCCTATACAAGGTCTGTGCAATGGAACGCGTTTGATATGTAAGGAACTTGGTGATAATTTCATTGGAGCAGAAATTGCAACTGGAGATTTTAGAGGAACGTACGTTTTTATTCCACGAATACCTATCGAATCATCTGACAAGCTTAAATGTCCAGTACCCTTTAAGAGAATGCAATTTCCAGTGCGTACATGCTTCGCCATGACAATAAATAAAGCTCAAGGACAGACACTAGACTTTGTTGGAATATATCTCAGGGAACCTGTGTTTTCTCATGGGCAATTATATGTGGCGCTGTCCCGTGCTAAATCTGCTGCTTCGGTTAGAGTACTTATTCATCCAGATTCAGAATGTGATGGGCATATAAATTACACAAGAAACATGGTGTTTGGAGAAGTTTTCTTATTGGCTGAAGGTGTATTGTCTATAAAAATTTATTACCCATGCGATGAGATTCATGTGCACATAATTCATATTTTATTTATATATGTTACTTTTCATATGCTATTTTTTATGAGGGTGTTGATTTTAGAACTGTATATATGTTTTAGTTGATTTTTGCACGTTTTCTTGTTCTTGTTTCATTTTTTTTTCCGTTTGGACTTGTAGTAAGATGAGTACCAGTACTTTACATATCAAGGATGTTAATAACAATACTCAGTCATGGGCTGTAAGGATTATGGTTGAGGCAAAAACTGAACCACGCCGTTCTGCAAGTGGCTCAAAGCGGTACCAACGCCTTCAGTTGGTAGATGAAACGGTATATATTTATTTTTCCAAGTGATTTTTCGATGCTTATGTTTTGCATTATTTTTTTGCATATTTTAACCTTTTTGATTTGTTTTACACGAATTAGGGGCAGAAGATTTCTGCAACTATATTTGACCCTGATATCAACAAATTCAAAGATATGTTTTGCCTTTATAAAACATACACTGTCTCTAATGCTAATGTTTCCAAGATCGAGGCCAAATACGATAAGTTTGGATATCCTTATCAGTGGATAATCAATGCTAAAACGGCATGCAATGCAGATCCTGAACATGGTATTATGCGATCTCTCGTGAAAAATGAGTATGCATCCTTCATGGATCTCAAAAGTTTGGTCGGCCAAAATGTATTAGTGGGTATATTACTGTAGCCTTGTAGTTTTTTCTATCTGATTTTTTGCTTCAATTTTATGGTGGTAATGTACATTTCAAATATTTTCGTATGTATTGGTTCAACAGATGTGTTGGGTATCGTGATTCAAAAAAGAGGTCCAAAACCATTTATAAAAGATGGAAAGGATTATATACTTCGTGAGTTCGCTATAATAAATCAAGAGTAAGCCTATTTGGATTTTATTTAAAGCTTTCTTAAGAATATAAGAAATGCTCTATTTTTATTTTTGTGACTTTATATTATTTGTAAATAAAAACCAAGGAAAAAGGTGATTATTCTGACTCTGTGGAATGCTATTGCTCTGGCTGAGGGGGATCTCATTGACAAGTCTTCTGATGGATTTCCAATCATAAGAGCTACACGCCTCTCCATTTCTCCTTATTATGGTACAAGGCTTTATTTGTACTGTGATGTTGTTATGTTAGCATTTATAGCTTATTTGTAACTATATTCTACTGAGGCATAATTTTTTATATCTTAAACAATATGATTGCATGTTGCTTTGTTTCCTTTTCAGATGGTTCTCTTGGTTCAACACCGTCTACTGTTATAGAACTTGATCCATGTAGTCCTGAGGCTCACGCCCTTAAAACCTGGTGCAAATTTTATTAAATCTTATTTTAAATATGTCAAAGTATTTCATTCATTTATTACTTTTACTTATGCATTTCTTTATAGGAGATCAAATAATCTTAAATTTATTGTCGAAACCATTGCTGCTAAGGACCACTTTCAACGAATTGAATCTTCAAGTGTATTTTCAACCGAAGATATTCTACTGATTGCTGATGTTGTCGCTGAAGAAAAGGTAAGAAACTAATTTTTACAAATTTTGATTGTATTTCTATAATCACAGTGTTTCCATTTGTCATTTCAGGTTAATATGTTTGCAGTGGAGGTTCGTGCAAAAGTGACAAACAATGAGCAAAAATTCTATTACATAGCGTGTCAAAAATGTTTCTCAGCAGTGAATGCTGCCCTTGATTACCGTTACACATGTGCAGTTTGTGGAGAACTAACTCAGGCAAAACCCAGGTTGTTGTCATGCACATATAATTGTTTTTATGACTAGACTGTTTCTATTTTTTAGGGTTATTTTTACATGACTTCGGGTGTTAAAATTTATAGGGAAAGAATTTTTCTGAACATTTACGACGACTCTGGTTCGCTTGATGTTACTGCTTTTGGTGGTCCCGCCACTAAGATAATGCAGGTGGATTCTGAGATGTACCTGCAACTTTCAAATGCGGTAATTCTAAAAGCCATAATTAGTTATATGTTGTATAATTTTGTAGGAATATATCTACATTGCGAGAGTTGTGCATCAATTTGTTCACTAAAGACTCTTGTGATTATAATTTATTGTCTTATGTATTTAAACATATTTTTAAAACATATGATATGTTATGTACAGGGAAAACCAGTCACTGCTGAATGGATAAATAAAAAAATATCAGACAAGACTTATTTCATGAATATAAAAAGAAGAGAAACCCAGAGAGCTGGAACAATGCAACAACAATATACAGTGGTAAGTTTGAGATTAAAAGAATCAGATACTGATACAACCATTATTGAATCCCAGCCATCAGATGCAGTGAATACAAGTCAAGAAGTACCACAATTTAAGCATTCAGTTGCTAAAGAGCTTTTTCCAGATTGTATGTGTACTTTTCTATATTATTCCTTCTTGTTTTTTAATATTATTATCAACATATCGTTCTCATATGATATCTTATCGTGTAATCTTGTAGGTGGAGAAAGTAGTTCTGAAAAGCATGATCATCCTGGAACTTTTGATTCATCTGCTTGAGAAAGCTATCTGATTTCAGCTCCAGTGATTAGTAAATATAGAAGTGCTGAAATTTCACATGAACACTTCCTATCTTTTGGTTGTATAATAGTGCAGTGTTGGATGTAAATATAGTTGCCCGGAATATCAACTTTTGCTATCTTTTGACTGTTCATTAGAATGCCAAGAAATGTTATTGTGGCAATCTGTAAACTAAACACCTGTTATCTTTGCACTTTTTGAAACTGTGGACATACTTATGCAATTGTCAAGGGTATTTTTGTGTTGAATACCTGGTTATCATTACTATGCTATTTTCATATCTTAAATTGTGCACGTACTTGTGGTATAGATTCCATTTTTAAAAGTATTGCTTTAATAAATTTATATGAATATTAGAGCATGAACAGCAATATATTTATATCTTTTATGATATTTCATGTAAATGCTTATAAATATATAC
This sequence comes from Penstemon newberryi var. newberryi, assembly GCA_030819805.1. Taxonomy (NCBI): domain Eukaryota; kingdom Viridiplantae; phylum Streptophyta; class Magnoliopsida; order Lamiales; family Plantaginaceae; genus Penstemon; species Penstemon newberryi. Next base: position 30,805,416 of record JAUALY010000006.1, on the reverse strand, counting down.
CTGATTTTAAATATCCAAGTATTTGTCTATATATTTATATCTCTTATGAGCTTTTATGTAAATGCACTATTATGTTTTAAAAATACATACATGGGTTTTAAACATGTATTTGTCTATTGTTATATGGGTGCTGAATTTGTACATAAGACGTTTAACTTTTAACAGATTCAGATGCTCCATCTATATTTTTAAAAATTATGTGGCCTGGTTATTGTTTCAAGCTCATCAAATAATTAACAGCAATTACATGAAATAGAAAGCAACTAGCAAAACAGCTTCCGCAAACATCTCAGAAGAATAACACCAACACGGGGCACCAATCACCGCGCCTTGCGCGGTGGAGCAAGCCTAGTATATATATATATATCAACAAACTACACGTGTCTATTTTTTATACACAATTAATAATATTTTTTAAAGTAAGTATACATGTATATGAGACTATGAGTATATGCATATAGCAATAATTTTTTTTTAATTACTATTACTGTAAGTAAATATATATATATATATATATATATATATATATATATATCAACAAACTACACGTTTCTATTTTTTATACATAATTAATAATATTTTTTAATGTAAGTATACATGTATATGAGTATATGCATATAGCAAAAAAATAAAAAATAAAGAAGTGTGAATGCAGTAAACCCAAAAGAAAATACTATAAATGATGTGATTTGACAAGATGACTAGCTTGCAAATGAGTGAAAATTGGAGAGGATGTTTCACGGCCTGATCTGTTTCCTTTCAATTGCAGCAAATGTCATTTGTCTCATTGTAATTGGCTATAATTCTTGAGGAATTACTAGTGTGTGCCTTCTGTCAAAGAGATAGCGAATTTATGTAAACAAATTTGCGCACTTAACGCGAATTTTCAAAATACGATCCATTGTGCGATCTGAGAGTGTGCGGCAGTCCTTGATTGGCGAATTTAGTTGCCTAGGTCTTGCTTGAATTCAAAATTTTCCAGGTCATTAAGTTTTATCTGGATTCAATCGAATATCGAATCTTTTTTTAGTCTAATAGTTAGAATCTCCGCTTTTAAAATTCACACGAAACATTCCAGATTACTTTGGAAACCAATGATTCCGACATGAATATATTCAAAATCAATTCTTGTTAGATGATCAAACATAAATCATGAATGAATTTACTGATTTATGTCTTTCTAAAATAATGGTAAAACTTACTCAAATTACTTATTTTAATAAAACATTATCTATATATACATAGATGAGAGATCTTTTTAGAAGTATTATTAATAGATGACAAGACAAATGTACTAATTTAACTTTTTTTTTTAATCAATGTTTAGAACTGAGCAAAAAATATTATAGGAGGCTTATTTATTGGATATTTTAATCTTTGTATATTAATTGAATATGCAGAAATTAATTAAATGTGGAAGTTGAAGATTGCTGAAGGCGGTGACAAGTGGCTGACGACCATCAATGACCACGTGGGCCGGCAGCACTGGGTGTTTGACGCTGAGGCGGGAACTCCAGAAGAACGAGCTGACGTCGAAAGAATGCGCGAGAAGTTCAAGAGAAACAGGTTCCAGTTCAGACAAAGTTCTGATCTCTTAATGCGCATGCAGGTACAACAATGATACCGTAATTAATACTCTATCGTACAAGTCTTAACAAAAAATTTACCGACAAAATTGAGGGTATGTTTGTTTTAACAAATACAAAAACACTCCATATGCTTTCTCGAATTTCAAAAAAATCTCATTTGTTATTTTATTTTCTAAAAATCCTCTTGTGATCTTAAGTAAGTGTCAAGTACACCCTCGAAAAAAAGAGTGTGATTCAAACGCAAAAAAATTGCAAGTATTTATTCACATTATGCTTTTAGTATGACAATTTTACTCCTGATATCTAAAGACAAAAATACTCCCTATGCTTTGACTAACTCCCAAAAAAATCCCCTATGTTATTTTAAATCCCAAAAAAACCCTGTTTTTGGTTTTAAATACCACACTTGACCCAAGTAGTATATACTTATGTTTTCAAAAAGAATAAATAAATTTAAAAAAAAAAAAACAGAGGAGTAATTTTGTCATTCTGTCAAAAGTCAAAAGTAAAATTCTACTTGGATTGAGTGTGGTAATTAAAATCAAACACAGGGGGATTTTTGGGAGTTAAAATAACACAGGGATTTTTTTTTAGAGTTAGATAAAGCACATGGGTGTTTTTGTCTTTAGCTCTTTATTTGACATTTAGGCAGTGTTTTAAAAACTGGACCGGACCGATCGGTTCGATCAATTTAACCGGTAACCAGTTGCTAATCCGGCCTGGTTAACCCTCCAAAATCAGTTATCTTCCTGTCCAGTTCGAACCCGAAAAAACCGATCAAAAACCGATAAAACCAGTGAACCGATTGAACCACTGATTCACTTATAACAAAAAAAAAACAAAAAAAAAAAAAAAAAAAAAAAAAAAACTAGGGAACTTTTTTAATTTCTTCTTTCCCAATTTCAAGTATTTGCATGTTTTTTCATAAAATAATTTAGGTAACAAAATTCATCCAATATTTTCTCTTTTCTATAGGTGATTAGTGATAAAATTATTGTTTTGATATGCTGTAGATATCATAGTTTTTATTATTGTTTTGATATTATGTTATCATAGTTGTAATTTTGGATATTTGGTGCTTATTTTGATTTAGGTCTATGTTTTGGATATATGGTTGAATATTGATGTGATAATTCTTGTTTGAACATGTTATGTTGGATTCTAAATTGCATAATTACTTGTGTTTGTTTTGTTTTTAGTTACTTTGATGATTTGTTGTCTACTAGTTGTGATTTGTGAGATAGTATTTACATTATGAAAATAACTTGAATTTTTTGGATGAGAAACGATTTTTTAAATGGTTAATTACATAAATTAAAACTTAAATTAAATTATTATTTCGCAATGACGTCACACCAGTTGAACCAGTGGTTAAAACGGTTAAACCGATCCAACCAGTAACCAATAAGGCTATCGGTTCGATATTCGGTCCGGTTTTTAAAACATTGCATTTAGGAAAGTAGTTTGTGAAAGGCTAGTGATATTGTAACAATTGTTGCTACCAGAATAAATCTTTATAATTGCCCAATATGCCTATCAAAGTGAGAACATTTATTGTTACTCTTTTTTTTCCAACGAAGCTCTTCACTCTCAACCGTTCATTTCCCTTATTAATTTCTGCAACAAAGATTCTTATTAATTTCTACTGCTAGGATTCTGTTTACGACGTTCTTATGTATTTAACCTCCCCATTGTTCAAAAATTTGTTGTTGAAACATATTTTTTTCCTTCAACATTTTGTCATTGTTCATTCTGAACAGAATACAATGCTTTTGTCCAATTTTCATCTTCACCTCTAACAATATTTCTGATCTATATACTTTTTGTGTTTGAATTTCATTAATTGGTATGATATATTTTTGCAGATTAGTAATATTGTACATGAACCCATATAGATTCTTTAATACTCCGCACAAATTAATAGCAAAAATTATAATAGTACAAATACATTTTGAATATAAATAGATCAAAACATAATGGACCAATTACACACCAGAGGATGGTGCATTTGGTCGGAAGAAACATGTTTATATATAGGGTAAATTTATTTAACTAATGTGTAAACAATTTGTTCATATTTATAAAATATTATTATTGAAATTCTATTTAATTTAATATTATACAATTTAAATTGCAAATAAATATATAAATACCTTTTCTTCATTGCAATATTAAATAAAACTTAAGGGCAATTATAAATTTTATCAATTATTTTGATAGTAAATATATAATTATCTCTTTTTTTATTTATAAGAGATATTAATTAGCATTCAATTTTAACATTTATAAGATAATACAAACATTACAAATAACACCCAAGGGCAAAATTGGAATATTTTAGGGGCAAGGGGTTAATTGTAAGAAGGTGACAAACTTGAGGGGGGGTTTCATAATACTCAATATGCGAGGGGGATTTTTGTAATTAGACCTTAACTGAGGGGATATTTGTAATTTACCCTAAATTTAATTGTTCAAAAATGATCAAACAATGACTTAATAAAACCCCTTATCTAATTAAAAGAAAAGATTCATAATTTCAAATTTAATTCAATCTATCTAAAATGGGCAAGGATTAGGTTAAGATCATTATTGCTGGGTACAAATCATGAATTTCCTCAATATGATTAGATCAAGAATGAAATATGAGATTTCAATCTCAGCCTTAAAAAATGGATGAACTTTTGGTTTAACAAGGAGAGAATTACACTTCTGGTATTAAATTATATGCCGATTTTCATTTGTGGAACCATAAAAATTGAGGCCGATACATTTGATACCACAATTTAAGAAAACGAATCACTTATTATACTACCGTTAAAATTGGACGTTAACTGATGATGTGACAGTTAAATGTTATTGCAAAATTAATACAATACTTATGTTGACTGGCAATTCTACCATATAACATTTCAGGTTATTAAAATTACTCCACCTCTTCAAATTTACGGACAATTTTAATCCATAATGTTGTCCAATTTTAAAATTGGCTCGAATAAGACACGTACGGACCAATTTGAAGATTTTACTTATTATATTTACATTTTTATTTACTAATTTAGTTTTATAAATAATATTAACATATCAAATAATACTTTAATATAAATTCGACAAAATATTAAAAATAAAACATATTTTCGTAAATCTGAAATTTATATAATAATATTAATATATTATAAAGATAAAGTTATACGAGTATATTATCAACAAAATAATTATAAATTTTTTTTTTAAAAAAAAAAAAAACCGTACCCCCTTCCCCAACACAATTTCCAGGTCGTCGCCGGCTTAGATATTCCGACTCAGGCCGCCGGTGGCCTGGGATCGCGAAATTTAACATGATACACATTGATACTCACGATACGTATATGTCTTCTCCGCCCAAATGCCATTTATAATCCTTCATATCCCCTGATTTTCCTCTCCTCCATTAAATTTCCTATTCCATTTTTCTCTTTCCCTTTTCCCCTGATTTTTTCTTCAATTCTCTTCTTCTTCATATATGGCTCCATCTGTTGAGGATTCTAACAACAACACCGCCGCCGCCGCCGTCATTGGAGGAGGAGTGGAGAATGTAACGCCGCCACCAGAAAAGTCGAGAGTCACGGTCGTCGGAAGCAGCAACTGGGGGAGCGTCGCAGCCATGCTCATTGCTTCAAATACTCTCAAGCTCAATTCATTTCACGGTCTGACTTGATTAGTTTCTGCATTTCTTAATTACTCTGTTCCTTTAAAATAAAATGTAAAGTATAGTAATTAGTAGTGGTGTGAAATAGCTCAACATGCTAACTAAATGTCTGTGTTATTTTCGGATTTTTTATTTTTATTTTTTGGAGTAGATGAAGTGAGGATGTGGGTGTTTGAGGAGACATTGACGACCGGGGAAAAGCTATCTGAAACAGATCCCACGCCCGTGGCGGCCAGGAATTTGGGTTGGGGGAGGAGGGGTTAGGCCATCTCCAACGGAGATGGCCGGGGTCGGGGCGGGCTCAGGGGTTGGAGGGGAAGCCGTCTCCGGTGGGTAGGGGTGCGGGGTGGGCGCAGGGCTCGGCGGAGCCTTGCCTGCAGTCCTGGGGCCGCGTTGATTACGCGAGGAGCACGCGCCCCTCTATAAGTCAGGTGGCGCCAAACTGATTGGTTATGCTATTTTTTTATTTCTTTTATTTTTTTGTTTTTTAATGTTTTTATATATATAAAATTAATTATTTAAAGATATTTTTAATAAGATTAAAATTTTCTCCTAAATTAAATTGAATTTGTTATAGCCAAAAAATTTAAATTTCCTTTTAATTGAAATATACATAGCCACCAATATGTAAAAATTGGGTTTGTCCGGAAGCTAGAGAATTGGACTGCATTCGTGTCCGCAGGTCGCGGGCTCGCACAAGTCTTGAAGGTCGAAAGTGAGTTTCGATCCATGATTTGCACCCCCCACCACCCCTTGCGCGCGAGGGAAGAGAATTTTGGTAGCTAGATTGTTATGCTACTACATTATCAAATCATATATAAACCTCAAGATTTTTCCTTCCCATTCCAATGTGGGATAAAACCATTTCTATTTTTTTTCTTCCATTTCAAAGGTTGATCTTTGAGAATCAATTTCTCATTCACCCGAACTCTGATTTGGACATACCATATACCGTTTTAATCTACTAACGGAGTAGAATATAACTCCGCAAAGACCCGAATATAATTCCGCAACTTATAAAATATCGAATTAGTTGAAATAATAATTAAACACTTAGACAAACAATTTAATTTCTTGCTTGTATTTGTATATGCCTTTTATTTAATGTTGTAACTCGTGTTTTGAATGAATTTTAATTTTATTATTATCAACTCTCTTGATTTTAATATTTAAATATTAATATTATAGTTACTATTATTATTTATATTATTATTATTATTAATATTAATATTAAAAACAAAATTAAAACTATTATTATAATAGTGAGAGTGAGGAAAAAAAAAGTGGAATTAAATGGGGGCTCGGAGCCCTGCCATTGGAGACGACCAGGCAGGGCTCGCGGTGGCGGCAGGGGAAGCCCCAGGGCTCCTTGGGGGTGGGGGGTTTAGTTTTTTTAAATTATAATTATGTTGTTAATAATATATAATTTTATGTTTTTAATAAATATTAAATATATTAATATTATTATATAAATTTTAGATTTAAAAAAAATATGTTTTATTTTAATATTTTGTCGAATTTATATTAAAATATTATTTGGTCTGTTAATATTATTTATAAAATTAAATTAGTTAAATATAATATATAAAATCTCCAAATTGATCTGCACGTGTCTTATTCGAGCCAATTTTAAAATTGGGGAACAATTTGGCTAAAATTGTCAGTAAATTTGAAGCTGTGGGGTTATTTTGATAACCTGAAATGTTATGGGGTAGAATTGTCAATCAACATAAGTAATTGTATCAATTTTACAATAACACTTAATTGCCATGTCATCAGTTAACATCCATTTTTAACGGTGGTACCAAAAGTGATTCAATTTTTATATTATAGTACCAAATGTCGGCCTTGATTTTTATGATATTACAAATGAGAATCGACATATAGTTTGGTATCACAAGTGCAATTCTCTCGTTTAACAAGTAATTGATTGAGCACTGTGAGCATATATATTTTTTAACTTTTTTAATTGTACATTTACCCTTTCATTTTCCTTTCCAACCCAAATTTCCCAACTACACCACCCCCCAACCCATCGCCCACCACCGCCTCATTGGGTAGTCGCTGCCATTGGGGGCCGCCACAAGTCCCTTTTTCCAACAGACTGCTGGGTTTATAGCATTGAATTCATTTATTAAAAAATGAAACTATTATTTTCACTTATTTGCACTGAGAAATAATTTGAACTTCCACTGTAAAGAATCCCTTGGGGAGAGCTTTCCGTAAACAGCGACCCGGCTCGGAGTGGTAGCTCAATAGCTACCATTTGATGTAACCCAAAAAAAAAAAAAAAAAAATTTGTACTAGTTTTATGACTTCGAATTGATTCAATGGTAAAGTTGTTTAGCTTAATGTTAATTTCATATTTACTTTTGATATTAATAACTTGTCAAAGAGATGGCATTGAATATTAACGTTAGGTTTTGCATTGAATATATTAATACCATTATTGTTTTTCAAGGTCATTTGTTAAATCATTTGGATTGAGTGATTATTTGTGTACAAAGTTGTAATTATGGCCCAAAGAAGATATAATTGACATAACTATTATGAAAATCTCCAATAATTTTATTCATTAATTACCCAAAGAAATCTGGAATTTTGCAGTTGAGAAAGGAGAATCATCCATGGGGTAGGGTTCCAAAATCAATCAAGATCAATGAAACAAATGAAATAACAGAGGAAGCAATCACAACTACATTACAACGGGCCATAAGTTATTACTCAACCATTCAAGCACATGATGGCCATTGGCCAGCTGAACTTGCCGGCCCATTGTTTTTCTCTGCTATTTTGGTAATTCAAGTGTATGGTAGTTGATTTTATTCATAATGTAATTATAATAAAATAAATTTTCTAATTCAATGATATCAATATAATGATATAATTCATTCCCTGACAATTGGGGAAAACTGTTAAAATATTTTATTATAAATCGATTGATTCCACAAATTGATGCAAAGTGCAGGTGATAGCCTTGTATGTCACTAGAGCAATAAATGATATTCTATCACGACAACATCAGAAGGAGATTATCAGATACATATACAATCATCAGGTTTAATTTTATACTAAATCCTTCATCTTGATCTTGATTTATTAATTCTATCACTTCACTTGTGTTACATTATGTCGATTGTCTACTAATTAAATATTCATGCTTAATTTAATTTGCGATGAAGAATGAAGATGGAGGTTGGGGGTTACATATAGAGGGACATAGCACCATGTTTGGTTCTGTTCTCAACTACATTACACTGAGATTGTTAGGAGAAGGCCCTGAAGATGGCGAAGACAGGGCAGTCGAAAGAGGCCGGAAATGGATACTCGACCATGGTGGTGCTGTAGGCATACCATCATGGGGAAAATTTTGGCTCTCAGTGAGACATCAACATAAATATTTCATTCTTATTTTACGTATATACATATCATATATATGTGATCATTTGAAGCCTAAAATATAATATGAAGTGTGCATTGCTTTCTCTAACTTGTCTTAGGTTTTGGGAGTATACGAGTGGGATGGATGCAATCCGATGCCTCCGGAGATTTGGTTGCTTCCCGACCTTTTCCCCATTCATCCAGGTTCTTTGTTGTTCTTTCTACAACCCATTTATAAATCTGCAGAGACTTTTCCATATGAAACTTTAGTCTTTAGTTTAAGAACAAATGCAATAAGGTTCTTGTTAAATTGGGGTGCAGGAAAGATGTTGTGTTATGTTCGCTTGGTATATATGCCATTGTCATACTTGTATGGAAAGAGGTTTGTTGGACCTATAACGGGATTGATCCAATCTTTCAGAAAAGAGATTTTCAATGAGCCCTATCATGAAATAAATTGGGGCAAAGCAAGAAATACATTTGCAAAGGTAATTAATTTGTTGATATTTGGTTTTCTTGCTCCTCATACATGTTTTAGAAATGAATAGGTGGAAGATTGACAAAAAAGCATTTTAGGTCCTTTAACTTTTACATGTCCGCGGGATTAGGACATTTTCTTTCCTGACGAGCAAATTATATCCCATATCTTTTTTGTACCCGTGATTTCATTTCACTTGACCGCAATTTCAGACCCTATTTCGCCGAAATTCATAACAATGTCAAGAAATTGTCAACATTGCAAAATTGTTTGCCCCTACAAAAAATATCCAATAACATTCATTTGTACAAATTGTTTGCACAATTGACAATTTATGAACGTCAGTGTGATTTTCGACGAAATAGGGACTGAAATTGCAGGATAGTGAACTAAAACTGTAGAAAAGTTGACTGAATTTTACTGCTAAAAAAAGATAGAGGATGTATTTTGCTCGCTAGAAAACTAAGTGTTCTGATCCCGCATCCCTAAGAAAGTTAAAGGACCTAAATGTTTTTTTGCCGTGGAAAACATGTTTTAAAACGTACCTTTGGAAACCTATTGAAAATTTACAGCATTTTTGCTTGAACTTTCAGGAAGATCTTTACTATCCCCATCCATTCATACAAGACCTGTTATGGGGGTTCCTGCACCATTTCGCTGAGCCAATGCTTAAAAAATGGCCATTTTCTAAATTGAGAGATAAGGCTTTAAAAGTCACACTTGAACATATTCAGTATGAGGACGAGAACAGTAGATATGTAAGCATGGGATGTATAGTGAAGGTAGTCTTCAAGTTCACATCTAACATTCATTCTATTACAATAGCAAGTATATATGTTAAGAGAGTTGTTTAAGAAAGAGTGAATAGTATTTTTGGTTCTCCTTATGGGTCAAGTTTTGTGCTTTCGTTCCTTTTAAATTTTTTTGTAGAGATTCGTCCCTCTTATCAACATAGTGTAACACATTCGTCCCTCCTAAATTTTTTGTAGCAGATTTGTCCCTCTTATCAATGTAGTGTAACACATTCGTCCCTCTTAAATCCAAAATACATCAATTTTCGACCATTTTAGGATATATTTTGGATTTAAGTGATGTATTTTGGCTTTAAGAGAACGAATGTGTTACACTATATTGATAAGAGGTACGAATCTGCTACGAAAAATTTAAAAAGGACGAATGTTTCATAAGAGGGACGAATGTGTTATACTACATTGATAAGAGGGGCGAATCTGCTATAAAAAATATAAAAGGGACGAAATTGCAAAAATTAATCCATACAGAAGACCAAAAATGCGACTTACTCTTTAAGAAACAACATATGACATTACTAGGCTCTTACCTATTATGTCTTCTTTCTTAGGTGTTGTGCCTCATTGTTTACTGGGTGGAAGATCCTGATTCGGAATCATACAAACGCCACATTGCTCGTATACCTGATTACTTTTGGGTAGCCGAAGATGGCATGAAACTGCAGGTTTTCTATATGTTTTTTTATATATATATGCATAGGGTTTTTGGCAAGTTAATGTGCAGTATACCTCTCGGTGATATGAATATAGGCAATTTACGTCTATGTGAAATGAAATAATAAGCAATTTACCTCCTTGCTAGTGGAGGTGTTGCACACACTCTATAATGCTACTGAGACTTTCAATACTTAGTTTTAGAATTTGGGCATAGATTGGTCGGTTCATAATCTTAGGCTTGTTTTAGAATTTGGACTTGTCAATTTGTCCAATCCTCCAGGCCTTGATAAATAGTAGTCCAATAAAAAAAGTACTTGGGCCTAAATACTTGTGATTGGACCTTGATAATTTGTAGTCTAACAAAAGTAAACATTAGAAATATTTATTTGGGTTTTAAAATTTCATTAACCGAGTTAGGACTTAAGTGGACTTAGAAATTAACATTGCGCTATAATTGTAATTGACCGGTATTGTGGAACCGGACCTTCATAGCAATATATTATAAATAATTTAAAACTATACATAATTGATAATTATGACTGTCAGATATTTTTTTTTAGTTATTAGCCTTTTTCTTTTACTTTTCTTAACTTAAAAAAAAAAAGCATATTACATCAATATATCTAAATGTTGATTCAATACACCAATAAGTTATAATTAATAAATAACTAATAAATAATAGTAAGATCAACCCTTTTAGTGAGATCGAACCTGTCCTTGAGACCCTATCAATTAGTTATTACACTTAATAAATCAATTATAGATGTTATAATCTAAACATTCATATGAAAGATGAATGATGAATTGAAACAAACAATTTCTCTATTCTTAGAGAGAAGAGAAAGGGAAAAACTTTGTAAAAATATTATATCAGAAAATTATGAAAATTGTGTTACAACTAGGATTTGAACCTATATACATTCAAACTAAAGAGCCAATAGCAACTAACTTAATATACAATAGCAACTTTTATAAAAAGTATGATTATTCCTATAAACAAAAAGAGGGAAAACAAATTACAAATTCCTAACTTCAATTCTTCTTTAATCAACTAACCGTGATCAAGATCAATTCATCTAATACACCCCCCTCAAGGTGGACCGTATATGTCAATGAGGGATATCTTGGAAATAAGCAGCTGAAACTGAGGTAAAAGCAAAGCTTTAGTTAGAATGTCAGCTATTTGTTCTTCTGTGTGAATTGGCATAAGCATGATGAGAACTTTAGTTACTTGCTCCCGTGTGAAATGACAATCAATTTCTATATGCTTAGTCCGTTCATTTTGGATTGCTTGCTATATGTTTTGCTGATTGATTGTTGAGTATTTGATGTAGCCAAAAATTGTTGAGTATTTGATGTAGCCAAACAATTTCACTAGAAACTGCTGCCAATGATCTATATTCTGCTTCGGTAGAGGATTTGGACACAGTAACTTGCTTCTTGGATTTCCAAGACACCAATGAATTCCCCAAAAAAATGAAAAAGCATGTAATTGACCTCCTTGTGTCCATACAAGTGGCCCAGTCAGCATCTGCATAAGCCTTAAGATCAAGACATGAACTGGTTGAGAGAGTCCTTAACCAGGGCAGGACTTGATGTATCTCAAGATGTGGTGAGCAGCCTGTAAATGTGAAGTTCTAGGTTGAGAGACAAACTGACTAAGTCTATGAACTGCATAGCTTAAGTCAGGTCTTTTAATTGTGAGATACAGAAGTCTTCCAATTGTTCTTCTGTAGGAAGGTGTGTCTGAGAGAAGCTCCCCATCTTGAGAGTTAAGTTTGACTTTAGGATTCATAGGTAAGGAGAGTGGTTTGGCCCCTAGATAACCTGTTTCATCAAGAATTTGTAAGGCATATTATCTCTGAGAAAGAACAATCCCTTTAGAAGATCTGGCTATTTCTAAACCAAGAAAATACTTAAGATTCCCCAAGTCTTTCAATTTAAATTTGATGTGTAAAAAAGTTTTTAAATCAGAGATAACAGTTGAAGATGGACTTGAGATAACAATATCATCAACATAAAATAAAAGTACTAGAAAGGTATCACATGAGCACTTAGTGAACAGGGAATAACCTAATTTTGATTATAAAAAGCCATAGGCAAGGAGACATTCCTTAAACTTATCATTCCATTGTCTAGATGCTTGTTAAACCCTTTAGAGGAATTTATTCAGTTTAAAACTAACTTAGGAGATGAGTGAGACCTTGGATGGCCTAATGGTAGGTCCATGTAAACTTCTTTATGAAGATCCTCTTTTAAGAAAGCATTGTCAACATCCATGTGACATAATTCCACCCTTAGAGGCAGCCAGAGCCAATAAAACTTTTACCGTAACCATTTTTGCAATTGGAGAAAAATTTTCATTGTAATCAATCCCAGCCTGTTGAGTGTATTCTTTAGCTACAAGCCTAGCTTTGTATCTGTCCACAGATCCATCAGTGTGTCTTTTGATTTTGTAAAGCCACTTGCATCCAATGGGTAGTTTTTTTTTTTTGGGGGGGGGGGGGGGGGGGGGGGGTTAGGAAACCTCAGTCCAAGTGTTAATATCCTCAAGTGCTTTGAATTTAGTTTCCATTGTGCCTCTCCATTTCTGATGGCCACCTGCTTGGAGGTAAATGAGGTTCATTCTCAGTAGAACATTCATCACAAAGCTCTTAAAAGAAGAAGAGAATCTATCATAGTGCAAAACATTAGAAATAGGATATCTAGCTGTAAAATAACTGTGACATTTCAAATAATTGCAATGATAATCAGTAAGATAACTTGATTTCTTGGAGTCTTGTAGATCTTCTTACAGTAGGCATTGAAGATGTACGCATGGAATTATTTGGAGGAACATAATCAGAATCTGAAACATAACTATCAGAATTAAAATTATCAGAGAAAAAAATCAAAATTTGAGGAATCAGTAGAAGGAAATACTTTGTAATGTTGAAAATATGTATGTGAAGATTCATTACACAAAGTATGAAAAGGCTTCATGAAAAATAAATTTGACATCATTAGTTTTCAACCACTATTTTTAAAAACATAAATGTAAGTATATCCTGAAATTCTACTTCATTTGATCTTAACTAAAAGTTCATACCAAAAATTAAGGGTGCGAAAAATAAAGGATGGAGAGAGTAATAAATAATTCTAATTATTAATATGTTAAATTAATACTCCTTCCGTACCATTATGTTTACTCCAGTAGATACAATACTCGGTTAAAATTTTCAATCTTTTAAGTGACTTATCATGTTAAATTATTCACATTTGTGGTGTATTAAACTTTTTAAATATTAATATATATGGTACTATATGATATTATCAGCTTATTAGTGAAATATATTAATTAAATTATTTATTATTTTTTTATAAACTTAATCAAGTTGATTGATCAACTGTACCAAGAGATAAAAATAAATGGGACGGAGAAAGTAATAAATAATTTTTAATTATTAATATATAAAATTCATTATTAAGTTGAATAACAACTCTATACACACACGTATGCATGTGGAACCTTTCTAACTATAATATAGTGATTGGCTTTTTTTGTCCTTTTTTTTTTCTCAATTTCTTGCATCAAGACGCCAACTATAAATTAATCAAGAATTTTAGAGGAATCAATTCATAACTATTCAATTAAAGTAAACAACTCTGACAAACAAGTGAAACAAAAATAAGAATCATGTCATGAAACTGCATTTAGCTTAATTAATTACACAATAAGCAGTGCATGATATATACTAGTATATGTTTAAATACTTTATTTTGGACCTTAGTGTAGGCATCAGACTATCTAGAGAATGATGACCTCGATTATTTCGATAAAATTTTTATTTTTATTTATTTATTTATTTATTTTTTAGTAGAACCCAGTATTGAATCCGTAACATGAAAAAGAGGATGCTATGTAAATACTTACGCATATAGGTAAACAAACTTGTTTACGGTGAAGAATATATTTCATTTGTCTCAAATATCTTACTCCTATTTCTTTTTCTATGTCCAAATTAATGGAAATTCGTATGTAGACCTGGGGTTTAGTAAAAAATTATAGACATGTGGTTGAAAATGTAACGCATCATGATCACATCATTTATGTTTGGATTAAATGAATGATGTAGTGCAATTTTAACAAGGACTAGGATTTTTCCTAGACCAGAGTCTACATAAGAATTTTCCCGAATTAATATTATATTTTCTACAATAATTTTTTTCTTTGTCAAAACTACACTTGAATTTAAAGTAATGATTTGCACCATTAGTTCTCTAGAAAAAATTTGAGAGCATAAATGTAAAATTACAAAAAAATTCCACATATTTAATTGACACGTTTATCAATGGTATGATCAAACTAAGTATGGTTTATTTAATTTGTGACACCAAATTAAATAAATAGTTATTCGGGCCAACTAATTTTTTTGACATAATCTTACTAGAAAAAAAAAAATTCTCACACATCATTGATGACATCGTCGTTAAGTCGGTTTAATTATTGTAAAATTAGTGTTATAACTTATACTAACTTGGTTGATTTGTCTCCTAACTTGTACCAATTAATTGAATTGAATCTCCTTATTAATTTCCCTATTGTTTTTGTCAAATTTTAAATTGTTTCTGCTTTATGTTTTGCTATCTCTCATATCTTTTATCACGTTTAAGGTGTGATAATTAGTGCATTTTATTTATTGTCTAGCAGTATAGTATTTAATAAAATTAAAATTGATAATACATCTTGGGTACCTAGACTTCTTGATCTGTCCTTGACTGCAAGAGCTAGTCTAATTTAGTATTGGATTCATTATAATTAAGATCGATCCTTTTTTTTTTTAATCTACTAGACTATGTTTTGACAACTCGAACCAAAAAGTATAAAGGGTATAGATCATTTCAGTATTATACGTACATGATAATAGAGAAATAAATAGTTACTGATATATTAATAGAATAGTGATGTCCATATTAAAGAAAAGCACAACTTGGTACTCCTATAATCATATTAATTTGCTTATGGTCCATATTGTAACGCGTTCTGGTTTCAAATCTGTCTTAATCAAATCTTAATATTTAAGCATTTTACTTGCATGAATTTCAAAAGGAGAGAATAGTATTTTAGCACGAACTTTATGTCAATTTTTACTTTTGGTTCAAAACAAATGCAGGTCAAAATATTTGGTACCATGATTTAACAAATTGTTCCACATTTGGTCCCGTCGTTAACTAAATTTAAAAATCACCGTTAAATTGGTGATGTGGCTGTTAAGTCAGTTTCAATTATTGAAAAATTAGTGTCATAACTTATACTAGCTGACAATTCAACCGAAATGCTATTTTGTCAACCCAAATTGTTATAAGGTAGAATTGCCAGTTAGTATAAGTTATAACACTAATTTTACAATAATTAAACCGACTTAACGACGATGTCATCAATTTGACAGTGATTTTCAAATTTAGTTAACGGTGATACCAAATGTAGAACGATTTATTAAACTATGGTACCAAATGTATTGACCTGCATTTGCTTGATACCAAAAATAAAAATTAACATAAAGCTCGATACCAAAAATTCAATTCTCTCATTTCAAAAGTGATTAGATATACTTCCACACATGCGCAATTTCTTGACCACTTCCAAATAAAACTACTTAGAAATTAGAATGTTTTCGTGCTTAATGTGAACGTGTTAGAAATGTTGAAAACGTTGCAATTAGTGTATTTTGTTATTTGCCCACCGGAAACTAATTTCTTATACTAAGTGCTAATTTACCTTATAATTCTGCTTTACATGAGCTAGCCTAAATTGACTAATTTCAGCTACCCTAAATCCAACCAAACCGACTCGTCTAAAGTCATTGAATAAAATCCCAATATTCCAAGTTTTGACATTATTATTGGAATATTATTTTTTATTGTAAGTTTGGACATTGTGATTGGATTACCCAATGATTCACAACGTTTATGTGCCCCTATAAAATAGCCCAACTTATTTACCAAACTTGCATACCCACAAAACATTTGATCTAGTACTCATGGAGTTTTTCTATGTCTCTCTCCTAACCTTCTTTGTTCTCTTAGTTTCTCTCTCCCTCCACTTCCTCTTCTACAAGAACAAGTCCACGGGGGCCGGCGCCCCCCTTCCTCCCGGAAGCACCGGATGGCCGGTTGTAGGCGAGAGCCTCGAGTTTCTCTCGACCGGGTGGAAAGGCCATCCTGAAAGGTTCATATTCGACCGCATAGCCAAGTACTCGTCCCACGTCTTTAGAACACATCTATTAGGCGAACCCGCCGCGGTTTTCTGCGGCGCAAATGGGAACAAGTTCCTTTTCTCGAACGAAAACAAACTCGTTCGAGCATGGTGGCCTAGTTCCGTGGACAAAATATTCCCATCTTCATCTCAATCGTCTTCTCAAGAAGAGGCCATTAAAATGAGAAAAATGCTTCCCAATTTTCTCAAACCGGAAGCCCTTCAACGTTACGTAGGTAATGTTGGAATTTTATTTATCCCGCGATATGCAGCCACGTCACATTCTTCTTTGATTTATATATATTTTGTTTTATTAACTTAGAAATTCTCTAGAAATGTATCTTATAATTACTTTCTTGAAAATACACGATGTTATTTAATTCTAAATTCATGTATCATAAATATTTCAATTATATTCGACAGGTATAATGGACCATATAGCTCAAAGACACTTCGCAGATGGATGGGAAAACAAACAAGAAATCGTAACGTTCCCACTTACAAAAAACTACACGTTCTGGATCGCGTGCCGTCTTTTCCTTAGCATTGAGGATCCACAACATGTTGACAAATTCGCGGAACCATTCAATCTTTTGGCATCGGGTTTGATCTCGATCCCAATTGATTTACCCGGAACGCCGTTCAATAAGGCGATAAAGGCATCGAATTTCATTAGGAAAGAACTTGTTTCAATAATAAAACAGAGGAAAATAGATTTGGCTGAAGGGAAAGCATCACCAACTCAAGATATTTTGTCACATATGCTTTTAACAAGTGATGAAAATGGGAAATTTATGCCTGAATTAGAAATTGCTGACAAGATTTTGGGATTGCTTATTGGTGGTCATGATACTGCTAGCTCTGCCTGCGCTTTCATTGTTAAATATCTTGCTGAATTGCCTGAAATATATGAAGGTGTCTACAAGGGTAAGTGCACAAATATATATATATATAAATAAAATTATTTTTGTCAAAATAGTCTCACATATATTGATTTGACACCACTAATTTGAAGGGGTATATAAAAATTTTATTTTTTTTAATCTTTACATTACAAACCAAAACTAAAAAGACAAAAGAAAGCGATGGAGGAAGTATATTTTTAGGGAAAGTTGCATTTTTTGTACCACAAGATTTGACCATCAATACTTTTGATCCCATGTTTTTCACAATTCTACTTTTGGTCCAAGAGTTTCCAAATATTTTGTGTTTCTGTCCCATAGCCTCATTTGGGACCAAAGTAAAAAATCGAAACAATTTTATAAGACCAAAAGTACATAATATTTTAAAAATTTAGGACAAAAAGGGAATATACTTTTGAAAATCGGAAACGCAAGTACAATTTTGTAGGGTCCGGAACCACCAAATATTTTCGGACTAAAAATGGATTTTGCCTACTCTTTATCTATTCATGGTAAGTGAATCTAATTTGCAAAATATTATTATTATAGAACAAATGGAGATTGCAAATTCAAAGGCACCAGGGGAACTATTGAAATGGGACGACATTCAAAAGATGAAATACTCATGGAATGTAGCTTGTGAAGTTCTAAGGCTTGCACCACCCCTCCAGGGTGCTTTTAGAGAAGCCCTTACTGATTTTATGTACAATGGATTCTCAATTCCAAAGGGTTGGAAGGTAATAATAAATCGAAATTCTTCCACAACAAAAAAATTGATTAAATATATACTTATGGCACGAGATTTATGCTAGTTATAACTTTTAATGCAGATATACTGGAGCGCGAATTCAACACATATAAACCCGGATTGCTTTCCGGAGCCTAAAAAGTTTGATCCATCGAGATATGAAGGATCCGGACCCGCTCCATACACATATGTTCCATTTGGTGGAGGTCCAAGAATGTGCCCCGGAAAAGAGTATGCAAGATTGGAAATACTTATTTTTATGCATCATCTTGTGAAAAGATTCAAGTTTGAGAAAATTATTCCCGATGAGAAAATTGTGGTGAATCCAATGCCAATTCCAGCTAAGGGGTTACCTGTTAGACTTTTCCCCCATAAGAATTAATTAATTTATATGTAATTATTTTGAACTATGTATTAATTATTTAATTTTGTATAAGATCAAGAAGGTAGCAGAGAAAAGGCCTTGCTTTCCCTGTGATTTTTGAATTTTTTTTATATGTTCTTTCTTTTGTTATTGTTCGTTTGGTTTTTCCTTTGTACTATAAGCGAATGTATTAGAAATATAAAAGAGACCAGTCCGATGAAATTAATGTGTTTTTACCTAACTTTAATACGTATTATGTTGTCTTATTCATCCCTTAATTAAATTTGCAATGGAGTATTCAATTTGTGCTTTTGTTTCTGTGTGTACACGGGGTGGAGGCGGGGGATTCATTCCTAATTTATGCTTTTGTTTGTGCGTGTACACAATTTTTTTTATATTCCTAATTTACTCTTGAACATTTAAAGTTATATCTAGTTTTGTAGTTTTTTAACTCCTCAACTTCTCCTATTATATTTATTAATAAAAAAAGAAAATTATTTTTTCTTGGGATCAATCACAAAAAAGAATCCTTATTTTTTGTGCTTGAAAAAGATTATGCACGCAAGAACGTGCCTTAGGATAACTAGTATATTTGAAATAAATCATTACTAAGTTTTAATGAAATTAATAAATATAAGACAAATATAAATAAATAGATCTTTTGCCCCATAATTGTGAACCACATTTGTGTCACACTCGTAACCAGCTGTCACATGTCAATTCTAGTTAATATGTATAGCATAAGATTATTTTCTCTAACCCTAACCCTATCCAGTAACCATATCTCTAAGGGCTTGTTCTTTTGTCCCCTCACTTCCTGAAAATATTTTTTTAGAGTTAAATCTCTGAAAATATGTTCTTATGACGAACATATCTGAAAAAATCTTTAAAAAAAATGAGAGAATTTACCATGTTCTGAAAATACCTCAATAGATGTTTTCAGAGAAAAGTTGAAAATTTGAAGAGAAAAACAAAAAAATGGAAAGTAACTATACCTTTTTTATTTGTGAAAATAATTAAAGATCTTTCTTATTTTTTTTTTCTTTCATTGACAAATCATATCCTACCGTCTTATGTTTTTTTCCGAATTCAAGACTTTATCAAAAAATCCACCGACAAGTTTTTTTTCGTCAAGCGGCGAGGTATAATTGAACACCCATTTTACTTTGTTTTCACTTTTCACATAAATTGTTCTTTGAAACACTGAAAAATGGTAAAAATATGGTTAGAGCATAAAACATTTTATAAAAGAATTTTAAAAAAATCATTATTCTTACATATTGAAGGGACAATGTGTGGGATGCATTTTATTAGGATAATTAATATCAAATTTATTATTTTTTAGAATATCAATTTTACTGCTTTAAGATTATAAATTTTTAGAACATCAATTTTATTTTTCTTGCTTTAGTAGATGCAAAATTATTGATTAAAAATTTTAGCTTTTCTAACATATTTTTTCTATAGATAAAATAGTCAATATACTTAATTTCTTCTGTGATTTGAGAATTTTCATTCAACAAATCAATTGTTACATGTATAATAAATATTATTCTCTAGCAAATACACGTATATGGATAAGAATCAAACGCTTTAATATGATTAAGAATATCAATTGGCTTATATATATATATATATCGGTAGTAGTTATAACTTTCGATAAAGTTTTTAGTTCATTATTTAAATCGGAACCATCTATTTTTTCTATTAAGTTATGTTTCAAAGAATTATCAAGATTGATACAATATTCTTTCAAAGTTTTATCATTTAAAGACTTTAGAGTTGAAACATCCAATAAAAAATTAAAAATATTTACATTATTCAAATGTAAATTTAATAAAAGAAATATCTTGATCTAAAATATATAAATACTCAACATAGAATAACTCGATATAACATATATGAAAAATACCCAACTTTGATTTAAGTTTATGCTACTTTTTTTCAATATAAAAGTTATTATTGGGGCCTAGGCCTTGGCCTAATTTGTCAAGTGCCAAAGCCGGCCCTGATTATTTGCAATATCAACTTGTATTTATATTAACTTGTATTAGTTTATTAGTGTGAAGTGATCGAATATCAACTTGTATTTATATTATCTTTTCTACGCCTTTTTCTTCCGTATTTTTGTTGTCTCGTGGTCAAGTCCACCTTTCCATTTAAATAATTCATTGATTTAATTGGCAGAATGCAAGAAAAAATGTGCTACTTGACCAACCTTGTGCATTTACACCCACCAACTTTCTAAATTAGTCATTATTATCAATTACTATGTAACTAAAATGTCTTGCGCGACCAAGACTATTTACTTTATTACTAATCAAACACATTAATTTGTTAAAAGGTATTCCATGTTGTTTGCTATAAATTTGACACCGAATGCCTCGATGTGCAAGTGGCTCGATATGATGTGTAATGAGTGCGGGCGTGCCAATGTTTGTGCGTGCAAACATAACGATATAAAATTGGACATGTCGATATCAATGTAAACTATAATGTAATGTCCTGATAAGGACATATTGATATCAATGTAAAATGCCCTGATAAGGCTGACTTCTAATCAATTGATTGCGGCAGAGTAGGCAAACACTACCCCTAGTTCTTTTCCATGCCTGCCTGGCCGCAGGACTTAAATAATTTATGATAACCTTTCTGATGTGCCAAAGTTTCACAGCCAATCGATGGCCTACTCAATACATCAATGCATTTACAAATCAGCAATTGAGTTGATAATCAATCAGTTTAATTTATATCAGCTTGACTAACATATTGATCATGCCTCAATGAAAATCACTCGACGTAAAACATGCTTTAATAAAATCAAGAGATATGGGCCAAATACTTCTATTAATTGAACTGTAAAAGAAACATATGAGTCTTAGCCTACAATGAGTTCCCTGATTTACAAACATTACAAAGCATGCAAAACGATAAATTAGTCTCCTGTGTCGGCATATGTTTGCCAAATGAGTTGATGACTACAATAAGTTCTGAAAAAATACTCCTTGATTGGCAGGTAGACCCACCAAATGAGCTGATGATATGTGATAGTGCAGCTTGTTGACAGAAAGTAACACTGACAGTGAGTAACCACCATCAGCGGATCGCCCAACCTTGGCAGATGGCTACCAATCGGGCTCCTGACCAACGGGTGGCCGCTGGAAAGGGCATCAATTGAGCAGATGGCTACTCAACCGATTGCTATCAAGCAGATGGCTACTTGACAGCGGACTCATCAAGCAGATGGCTACTTGACGAGGTTGCCATGTAATTACGTGGGCACTTACATGACGTTGCAGCGTGCTATTTTGCTTGATATCGAATGGTTTCGCTCGAGACAGCTTTGCTGACGGCGGAAGCAGCTTTGCGGCTTACTTTGAGCGGCGGTGCTAAACTTCAGGCGGCCATGTCCTGCTGGTTGCTGAGGATTGACGATTGATGTCAAGGAATTGGCAGTGCTGACTGACTGACAGAAGCAGCGGATGCTGGACTTCCGGAGAGGCGTTGAGCCGATTCAGTGAAGACTGAGTTGATTGATTGATTGAGTTGTGTGTGTGTGTCTATGGCTGTCTTTCTGTATTTATAGCTGATGCCGAAAACTGATCGGCTGATCCCACTATCCCCACTACTTTTATTGCTTCCACTACTCCCACTTTCTCCACTACTTTGGAGGTTGCTTCTTCCTTCTTCTTCCTTGTTCAATTTTCGTGTATATGGCGGTTATGAAAGAAAACGTGTGCTGCCAATTTGATTTGAATTACACTCCTTAGTCCCATAACCAATTTTGAGATAAATGAGGAAGTGGTTGAGTTCTAGTTTATCTCTTTTGGTTAGAGAGATTTATGTGGCCACTACTTAATTAATTGGCCTTATCTTTTTAATTAGCCATTTAATTAAATGGCTATCATCTAATTAAATTTCGCATGGGCCATTCAGATTACTGGGCCGATTTCATCGGCTGGGCCATGGGTCGTTCTGGATCGGTTGGGAGTGATTGGGCCTATGCGATAATTGTAATTAATTATTTAACTAACTACTTAATGGCCTTATTAATTGTATGGGCCGATTGCTTATGCTTGGCCCAATTAACTAATTAACTAATTAACTTAGCTAATTAATCTATAATAGCCAAAATCATCTATTGGGCTCATTGGGCTTGTCCGTTTTTAACCATAACTTGGTTTTATTAATTAATTGACTCTGGCCCATAAATTAATTAATTTGTTCATTAATTAATTTACACCTAGCCAAAATTGATTAATTATAAACTTGGGCCGTATCTCTAATTAGGCTTGTGACCCGTTTAATTTCGGTCGGATTGACTTCCGGATCAGAGTGGGTCTGATCCTGATCCAATTCTCTTGGCTCCACGTATTGGGTTCGGCCCATCATCACGTTATTACTCCTCGATTTATCGAGGGTGATTTTTTGGGTACAAACAATGCCCCCCGTAAGTCGTATCTGTTAAATTTTAGCTGATGCTAAAATTTTATCAGATAAGACTTATTTTTTAAATTTCCCTCCTTTTATGGCTCGATTGGCATTAATTGAGCATGCCTTTGTATTTAAAGTTAGCCATAATTGGCTAACTCTTCAAGACATTGGCTTTATTGGGAATCTCAAGAGTTTCCCTATCCATTAATTTCTATGCCAAGTGTCAACTCCCTCTTTTTCTCTCTCCAAATTCTCGGCCAACACAAAACTTCCAAGCCTATCAATTGGTTAGTCCCCAATCTCTCAAGAGTCCCATCAAACCCACTCTTCCCCAAAAACCCACTTTATCTCTTTTCAACAACTACAAAACTCCCCACAAAACCCTTCACTATTCATCTTCCTCTCCATAGCCGATTTCTCTCTCTCAAAAACCTCCATAGCCAATTTTTCTTCTTCACAATACTCCATAACCCACTACAAATCGAGCTTTTTCTTTCAATCAAACATGGCCGGTGCACAAGTCAATCTACGGGATGTACATATCTCGACTCAAGTCCTTCAAGAAACTCCTTTCGGCACCACCATCGGCCCGTTCCACTCGGCTGCCGATGTACCTCCGGCCGCGGAGCATCCTCTCCTTTACCCTCAAGAGGCTTTGCCTTTCTCCGAAAGCCCCACTACTTTTCAATCTACCACCCGTGGGTGGCCGTGGGCTAGCTCCATTGTTCACGCGGACTGGCTGATCTGGTGTCGGAGGGTGGAGAAAACATTTGCCCCTGTTTGGCGTCTCTGTGGGATTTACGATGCCATTCAATTTTGCAAAGTGGGTTTATCTTTGAACCTTCCCCTTATTCGAGCGGCGGTGCAGTTTTGGTGCAAAGCCGACAACACTTTTCACTTTGCTTATGGTCCGATGACTCCGACCCTTCTGGATATTTTGGCCATCAGTGGCCTCGGGCCCACTGGGTGTTATGTCGACCCCCAACCATCGGCCGGAGATGATGCATTTCACTTCCCAGCGGCTGTCGATGAAAAGGGCGCTACCTTATTGAGTTATGGCCCCATTATCGGTCGATACAAAAATCTGGCTGACACCGTCGAGGTATCCCATATTGAACATGTCCACTTTCTTACGTTATGGCTGTCGAGATATATTTTCTGTACTTCTGCATTATCTGTGACCAAAGAGTACAATGCCATGGCTATTAGTCTTGCTAGGGGCGAGAAAGTGGCCTTAGGCCCTGTTGTTTTTTCCAGTTTTTGTGCGGGTATTGAGGGCTTTTTGGCATCGAGATGTGTTTTCTTGCAGGGGCCTATCTGGTTGCTTCAGGCATGGTTATTTGCCTATTTTCCAGATTTCTGTGCATTCACCACTGCCCCCGTTGATAATGAAATATATGCCAGTTTTGTGGCTCGGCAAACACTACAACCCCTCAACTTTTATTACTTCTTCTCCCGATTTTACAACAAGGTCAAGGGCCCCGAGCCTAATTTTCTGGTTTTTTGCTCTCCTATGTTATCGGTCTACTCCCCATCGATGTCAGCAGACGCTCAAAGGGATTATCAGAAGATGTGGGCCAGTTTCTTGACGTCAAGGGATATCCCTGCTGGTTTAAAGGTTACTGGAACCAAAGAAGCCACGGAGCGGAAGCCTCTTAAGTATACCGTTCGTTTTTATCCTGCTCACTACGTGGCTCGACAATTTGGCCTTGTGCAGATGATCCCTCGATTTGGCATGTCCCTTGCTGACAGAAATGTCAATTTTGTTGAGCTGCAGGATATGGATAGTTTTGATGAGTTGCGGAGGTGTTGGCGCACAGCTCGAGATGCTTTCGTCTTCAGGATGTACAATCCCAGTTCTGCCAGCTCCCCCGATTTCATCAAGTGGTGGGATAGCTACCTTGTTCTCACTCGCCCAGACACTTTTCATGTTGCTGCAGCCAAGTTCACTGTGCCTAATCACCCTGAAATCATTTCCTGTGACGGCCCGTTCCTTGAGCCATCTGCTGCTGCCCTTGTCAAGGCGTCCAAGAAAGGTAAATTGGCTATCATTTCTCGATTTGAAAAATTTTACAATGTGACTTGGGACCCTGATAATAGAGACAGAGTGTTTGAGGAAGCCGCCGTTAATTTTGAGCTGTTGAAAAACGATAGAATAGGTAGGGCCAGGTTGGCTCATTCTAAGTTAGCCAAAAAACGAGGGGGTCCTGGTGAAGTTCCTCCTTGGTATACATTTTACAAACCCCTCGGCCTTTCTCTCCCATTGCTCCCTGATTTTATCGAGCCATTTGGGTTTGTGGCTCCGGCTTCCATCTCTATTACGGGTGCTAGTCGTAGTCATCAGCCTATTTCCCAGGTTTCCTTTACGGGATACCATGCTGATGACCCCCACACTATGTCCAAGATTTATATTTTGTGTGAATACAAGGATGGGGGTACCATTGCCCTTGATCAACCAGGTAGATTCTTTTGTTTTTGTTTATTGATCACTGTTGTATAATAACATGCTCGTTTCTTTGCAGGAAAGAAACCGTCAGCCTCTCAGGCTGGAAAAAAGAAGGCTGTCAAGGAGCCTGTTATACCCTTTGCTGTTCCCCTTCAGATAGTCAGTCCACAGGCCTCTTCCCCCACTGTCTCTCAGTCGATTCAGGAGTCTGAGGCTCACTCCTCTGCTGACAAGGTAACTGATCCCCTTGTCCTGTATGTCCGACGTTCTCGTCGGCTCTTTCATCAACGAGGTGGCACTAGTGCCATAAT
The DNA here is from genome assembly GCA_030819805.1 of Penstemon newberryi var. newberryi. NCBI lineage: Eukaryota > Viridiplantae > Streptophyta > Magnoliopsida > Lamiales > Plantaginaceae > Penstemon > Penstemon newberryi. Next base: position 30,779,377 of record JAUALY010000006.1, on the reverse strand, counting down.
CGTGAGCAGTTCTGACGAGGAGGTAGTCCCCATTAACTTACTTTGTTTTCTTTTTGAACTTACCTTGATATTCTTCCTTTTCTGTCAGGAGGTGAGTTCGAAAGGCAAGCGTCGAGCCATCAAAGTTGATCCTCCGCCCCGCAAGAAGGTTAGGACATTGGCTGTCAGCTCATCTGACAGTGAAGATGATGGGGAGAGATTTCAGCGAGTGGAGGTTCCAACCCCTCGATCTCCCAGGATTATTCCAGAAAATCCTCCCGTTGACACCAATGTTGGTGGAGGATCAGGGGAGACGGCCTTCCAACAGCCTAAGCCTGTGGTCCCTTCTCAGACTGTTCCCGTCAAGGATACTCCTATTTCTGCTCCCCCTCCTTTGAATGTGGTTAGTCTTATCATTGCCTTGTTTTTTACCTCCTTGTTCCATTTGCATGGCACTTATCTTGTTTTGTTTTAATTTTCAGACTCCTCCATCTGGTCAGGCAATGGATAGCTCCCACAGGCTAGCTCAAGCATTGGCTCGATTTGCCAACACTCGTGCCTTAGAGCATCTCCCATGGTACACCAAATCCTATTTTTTTCACCTAATTTAGATGTTTTTAGCCTCCCACCCTAAATCACTAAATCACCATAACACCAAAAAATATAGGAATTTTTTTTAGCCTCCCATGGTGGTCAACCACCATTTCACCATTTCACCAAATCCTATTTATACACCAAATTTTTTGGTGAAGGAATTTACATCTCCCACCATTCCACCATTTCACCATTTTTTACACCAAATCCTATATTTATCACCAAATATAGGAAAAGAAATAGGATTTGGTGTAATTGTCCCTATTTGATTAATTAGCATCTAATTGCATGATTAGCAACGTATGGACATGTTTATTATGATTTATATGTATTTAACTATATTTTAAATATTTCATTGGCTTTTATTAAATATATACATTAATTATTATTAATAAAAAATTATTGTTAGTAAAAATAAATATTCTTTACATTATTGTTAATTAATTCTATATTTTTAGGTATAATAATCAATTAATTTATTGGTTTTTATCCAATAAATACACTAATTATCATTAATAATTAAAATTCAATAAACGGCAACAAATCCTTTAATGAAATACATTGTTAATAAAACGAAAATAAGCTACATTTATATTATTAAATCTAAATAATACATGAAAATAAAATACATGACGACAAACTCCTTAATGAAACACACATTTAATTAAACAACATAATGAGTTACGATGAACTAAGAAGACTGGCCGGCATCGGAATTTGATAAATCAAGGAGAGCACAATGAACTAAGAAGAAGACTGGTTGCACACTTGTGGGATAAACGTAGCCAAATAGGTGATGATGACGATGATTAGTGAGATGTTTTGTAATGAGTTACAATTATTTTGTTTTGCAATGTTGTTTTTTCTTTATCAGTTTGTAATGTTGTTTAATTATGCAATTATTTATGAAAATGTTGTTTATGTTATGATTTTATTATATGTATAACATTTTGAGTTAATTGTGTTACATGTTTTAATGATTTTTCATAACTTATATAGCATAAAATTTAATTAACATAGTTATAAAAATTTAATACTTTTAAAAATGATTTGTAATTGTAAATAGCACTTTAAAATTGATAATACTGTGTTGAAAATTTAATGAAATAAAACTATGATAGACATCAAATTTATTATTTGGTGACACATTTAGTGAAATACCATGGGAGATCAAACCAAATCATATTCTCTAAAAATGGTGAAATGGTGAAATATTATTATTTTATAATTTGGTGTAAATTTTGATGAAAACCATGGGAGGCCAAAAACACTATTCTTTCACCAAAAATGATGAAATGGTGAAATGGTGTGCTAACCATGGGAGATCAACTCATCTCCATTACACCAAATATAGGATTTGGTGAAAAAAATAGAGATAACCATGGGAGATGCTCTTATCTCTGCAGAGTTCATCCTCTCAATCCCAATCGACCGCTTCAGAGCCATCGAGCCATGCTCTGTTCTCTCCTGCTGAAATTGCTCATCTCAAAGGGCTACTGTCAAATTATCAAAGTCAGCCTCTAGATGTCCTGATGATCAACATGGGACCATCTCTTGATGACTTGATGAGCAAGCTGTCCCCTGCCAAACTCCCACGAGACAAGGTGGCCTTTTACTCCGACTTTGCGCAGCAGTTTAGCCAAATGAGGAGTGAATTCAAAGACAACGATCGGGCCATCAAGGCAAGAGCTTCTTATGAGTCTCCTCTTGGGACCCTTCTCTCCAAGTTTGAAGAGCTCTACGCCCAAGGATCCAGCCTCAGTGATTCACTTACTAATCTGAAAGGCTCGGAAGCTGATTTGGTTGCTGCCATCGAGGAGCTTCAAAGGCAGTTGGATGTTGTTCGAGGTCAGATCACGACGGCTTCCGCAGAGGCCGAATCCATTACTGATCAGTTGGCCAACACAGATGCCCTGATCACCGAAGCCAAAACTGCTGAAGATCAGGTGGTTGCTCAAGCAGCGGCCGCTGCAGCTGATCAAGCTAGGATAGAGACGGCCCTCAAGGGGTTCCTTGGCCGACTCACACAGGACTTCCTGCAGTAAACATTGACTTTCTGGCCTATGAGCCACTGATTTTGGCGAGTGTGCCAAGTAGTTTAGGATTTTGCTTTTGTTATGGCTTGACGACCAAGGACTTCTCTTATCTCCTGTTTTCGTAGATGTAATGGCCTGACGGCCACAGACTATTTTTCTTTCCTTAGTAGATTTTATTTTGGCTTGGTTTATCGTGTGTTTTTCTTTAAAACTGAAACCAAATCCAACTAAGTACCAAAGATTTGCAGCCCAAAAACTAATTTTGCAAGTATAAACAAAACTTCCTTGTCGACAAGACCTAGTTAAAATCAAATCAACCCAATTGACAGTAAAAAATGCATTTCTGCAGTAAGTTGATATCAGGGAAAACAAAGACTTAATTAAAAACGAAGTATTTAGCCAATTTTTAGAAATAAATGCAACAGCTAATACTATTTTGAAATTTACTTAGTCTAACAAACAGAAAGGGAAATAAAAACGAGACTAAAAATAAACCTAACTTAATATTTACAAAGGTATCGGCGCACTAAAGTGCTCTTGGCGCCGTTCAATTTCCAACTCCAAAGCTTGCTGATGCTCCAGACACATTGTTTCCCAGAGGGTTGGTCTGAACTTTTTCAAGTATCTTCCATTGATGGGATCTCTGCAAAGATCCCCGTTTGGCTTTTTCAATATATAACCCCCTCCTCGAGTTACTGAGAAGACTTCATATGGCCCCTTGCCATGTTGCACTCCATTTGCCATACTTTTTCTCACGCTGATGAAGTGGCAAAACTGTTCTCCAGACCAAGTCCCCGACGTCGAAGTGTTTCCTGCGTATCTTTTTATCATAGCATCGGGCAACCAATTTTTTCTGTGCCTCGATCCTATCTAACGCGGCAACTCTGACTTCATCCAACTCATCAAGCTCTCGGAGCATACTTTCAGTGTATTCTTCGGGTGTCAGCTCATTTTGTTGCATCACCCGAAGCGATCGGACATTTATTTCCATCGGTAGTACGGCATCCTGTCCATAAGTCAATTTATATGGAGTAGTGCCTGTACTTGTTCTTTTGCTGGTCCGATAAGCCCATAGTGCCTCTGACAGCATCAGGTGCCATGCTCTTGGGTTTTCCTCGATCATCTTTGAAATGATGTCCTTAAGGACTCGATTTGAGGCTTCAGCTTGGCCGTTCCCTTGCGCATAATAAGGTGTTGAATGGACCAACTCAAAACCCATTGATCTGGCAAACTCCTTGATTTCCTGACCAACAAACATTAGTCCCCTGTCAGTGACAATGGTTTGTGGCAGGCCAAACCGATGTATGATTAAGTCCTTGATGAACTTCATCACTTCGGCCTGATTGGCCTGTTTGAGTGGTTTGGCCTCTACCCACTTGGTGAAATAATCTGTAGCCACAATGATGTACCGATGGTGTTTGGATGACGATGGATGTATCTCCCCGATTATATCGATGGCCCAACATCTGAAAGGCCATGGCTTGATTACCATGTTCATCTCCTCGATAGGGATTCTCTGGACGACTCCAAATCGTTGGCATTTTTCACATTCCTTTGCCAATTGAACACAATCTCCCACCATCTTTGGCCAGTAATAAACATATCGACGTAATAGCCATGCGAGCTTATGTCCATTTTGATGGGCGCCACAAATTCCTTCATGTGCTTCCATCATAATTCTCATGGCTTCCTGCTGATCGACGCATAACAGTAACACCCCGTCATGGCCTTTTCTGAACAATTGATCTCCCATCAGGACATAATTGACGGCCCTGAGCCTTGTCTGTCGAGATGATTTATCAGACGGATTAGCCAGATATTTTCTGATCGGCTCTCTCCAGTCATCAGGATCCTGAAACACATTTAGGACAGTTAGAATATTATCCCGATACATAAACGATGGACAGTGCCGTCTCTTGACGACGTAATGAGATTCATCGATGTCATCAGGAAGATCAACACCAGTCGCCAATTGGGCCAAACTGTTGGCCTCACTATTATGTCCCCTCGTTATGTGATAACAAGTGACATCAGCAAATTCTGAAAGTAAAGACATTGCCGTCAAGTAATATTTGTCAAGAGTAGGATTTCGGCATTTATATGTACCTTGAATTTGCCTGATAACTAACTGTGAGTCTCCAACGATGGTAACAGATTTGACATGTAGCTCCCTTAGCATTTCTAGTCCAATAATTAAGGCTTCGTATTCGGCCTGATTATTGGTACATTCAAAATCAAATTGTATAGATAACTTAGTTTTAACATCAGATGGCGAAATCAAGACAATACCTGCCCCACACAGTCTATCGGTTCTTGACCCATCGAAAGCCAGTGTCCACGGCTTGATCTCCACTGTCATCAAGTCCAGTTCCTTTAGAACGGTCTGATCTATGTCGATGCATGGATGGTCAACCAAGAAATCAGCCAATACTTGGCCTTTGACTGCTTTTTGCGGTACATACTGCAATTGATACTCCATCAGTTGGATAGCCCATCGGCCGATCCTTCCTCTCATTACAGGTTTAGCTATCATATACTTAATAACATCAATACTAGAAATTACCAATACTTTGACAGGCAGCATATAATGACGTAACTTCTTACAAGAGAAAAACAGTGCAAGACATACCTTTTCTATCGGGGTATACCTCTGTTCCGTTTCTGACAGATGCCTGCTCAAGTAGTATATAGCTCGTTCAAATCCATTCTTATCGTCTTGTGCTAGAAATCCACCGACAGTGTCCTCTGTGGCAGATATATACAATTTCAAGGGTTTCCCCTTGACTGGCGGCATCATTACAGGCGGCGTGGTCAGTTTGTCTTTTATCTCTTGAAACGCCTGCTCATGCTCCGTTTGCCAGCAAAATTCCTCTTTGTCCTTCAGTTTTAACAAAGGTGAGAAGACCTTTGTTTTTCCAGCCAAGTTTGATATGAACCTCCTTAGAAAGTTGACCTTGCCAAGGAATTGTTGTAGTTCCTTCTTCGTTGATGGAGGTTTGGCTGTCAGGATAGCCTTGGATTTGTTCTTGTCGATCTCAATCCCCTTGCGATGCACTAAGAAGCCAAGAAAATTGGCTGATGCGACTGCAAAAACACATTTCAAGGGGTTAAGTTTCAGTTTATGTTTTCTCATTTTGGCAAATGACTTTGCCAAATGTGCCAAATGTTCTTCATAACTGGCTGATTTGATCACAATATCATCGATGTAAATTTTTACAAAGTCATCGATGTACTCACTGAAAATGCAGTTCATGGCCCTTTGATAAGTGGCTCCAGCGTTTTTCAGCCCGAATGGCATCACTTTCCATTGGAAGGTGCCTATTCCTCCTGGGCATTGAAAAGCCAACTTCGGTACGTCGTCTATGGCCACAAATATTTGATTATAGCCTGCACTTCCGTCGACGGCAGTCAAAAACATATTGCCAGCGGCAGCATCGATCAACATGTCTGCCATTGGCATTGGGTATTCATCCTTAGGAGATGCAAGATTTAGGTCTCTGAAATCGATGCATATCCTGATCTTGCCGTTCTTCTTCATTACGGGCACCACGTTGGCAACCCACTCTGGATATCGGGCCACTTCGATGAAACTGGCTTTCAACAGCTTCTCGATTTCCTCCCTGATCAGCTGACAGACTTCCACTGACATCCGTCTCAGAGGCTGTTTTCGAGGTAGGTACCCTTCAAGTATTGGAATTCGATGCTCAACTAATTCCCTGCTTAGTCCTGGCATCTCGTCGTAATTCCAGGCAAAGCAATCCTTGTATTCTTTCAATACTTGACTCAATCGTTCCCTCTGGCCATCATCCAGCAATGCGCTGATGTATGTTGGCCTGTGATCCTCTTCGGTACCCAACTCAATCTCGATGACAGGATCTTGAACCTGGATCTTTATGTCATCAAGCTTGGCTGGCGTCGTTCCTAATTCTTCTAACTGAATTTCGTCGCCATCTGATATTGGCGTTTCTTCCTCGAAGATGAGATCGCCTGTGTAACATTCGGCCACGTAGGCCCGAAATTTTTGGATCAGATCGGCACATGCTTTCTGCTCTGGGCCGATGATAACGATCTCATCAATTTCCAATTGTTCTGCCTTGTCAGCCGATGGTTCCTTATCATCAACAGTATAATTCATAAGGACTGATTGTTTTGTTCTTGCGGCCCCTCTTCCTTGACATTGCAGGGCCGACTTAACTCCTTAGCGAGACAGGTCATTTCGAGCTGAGTTAGTTTTTTGCTCGATGTGACCTCCATAGGTCCTCCATATTTGTCCTGTCCGACGAATCGATAAGGTCCCACATCCTCTCGATAATATGCCGCCTCGACGGCATTGATTTTTGCAGTAAATGGCCTGTTGTCGGCCATTATGATCTCTGGTTCAACGGCGTCCCCCCAGATCAGTAAACATTGATGAAGAGAAGACGGCACACATAAAGCGGAGTGAATCCAGTCTCTTCCCAACAACGCATTGTAAGATGTGGCAGCATCTACCACGAAGAAAGCAATCTTCAGACTAGTCTTTCCAATCTTTACCTCGACAGGTAAGATTCCTAATGTATCAGCCTTTCCCCCAGTAAAGTTGCTAACTATCACCTTCGTTTCCATCAGGTCTTCACTGACCCTGCCTAACTTGTACATAGTTGACGCTGGCATTACATTGACGGCTGCCCCGTTATCGACCAGCATTCTGTCGATGGGCTTCCCGTCGATATGTCCTGATATATACAATGGCCTGATGTGTCTAGCCATAAATGAAGGTGGTTTCTGGAAAATATTTTCTACCTTCTTGTCCCAATCGGCCTCCTTCCTGTCATCGACCGATATCATTTCCAAGTCCTCTGCCATTTGAACCACTGGCATTCCTTCGTCCCAGACTCCATCAGTGAAGTATTCCAACTCTTCATCGATGACATCGACGAGTTCAGAACTTACTGCGTTACATTGCATTACTGCCGAACCGGCTGACGGCTGGCTGGTTCCACTTTCTTCGTCCTCTTTTGCTTTCTCGTCGACTGCTTTTTCCTCGATTGCTTGGCCAGATTCGGCCTCACCTTGCTTACCATCGTTCCGGGCAAAGATTTTGTCAAATTTCACCCTAAGCTCATTTTCATCTTCTTCTAATTCCTTCTCTAAATCAATTGTGCCATATTTGGCTTTCCCTGGTGACCGCCATGGGGAAACAGCTCCCTGTTCGGCCTCCTCGGCCTCTTTGGCCTCTTGTCCATGCTTCATTTCTATATCACGTGGCTTTGCCGTTCGCTGTTTCATCGGGGCTTTCCCTTTGGCTATCTCGATTTCTTTCCTCTGGCGCAAGTAACGCCGATACTGTGTTCTGGTCATCTGATCAACCCTTTGATTCCCAGGGAATTTCGGATGCCTCACGGGTACCCATCTCCCTACTCGAGTATTTGCGGGGGTATGGACAGTTCGCGGCCTATATTGATCAGGCGATGCTGTTTTGGTTGACGGCCCATAGGTCCTGTCTCTGTGATAAATGGTCGATCTGACCTGCCTAACTGGTGATCTGTCAGGTGATCTTTCCCTGATCCTGTTGCTACGACTCGTACCCTCCTGCGGCTGTCGAGGCATTTTAGGTATGGCCTGATCTCTACGTGGTTCCACTGTCGGTGGAGCTGCCTGTACTGGCAAAGGTGTTGATGCTGGAGATGGTACCATTACTTGATACTGTGGCATCACCTGATGTTGTGGCTGTGGCATCACCTGATAAGGATATGCTCCTGGTGCAGTGTTCGGCCAAGGCATGTACTGGCCATATATGTTTGGATTCACAAACAATGGTACTGTTGCCAAGTCAGCATGGCATCTAGCACATAATCCCATTTGCATATTCGTCGAAGAGGGTAAGTGATGTGGGTCCCCCTCTGCATATTGCTCTCCTGTCCCATTTGTCACCCCTACCATGTTTATCCCTACCTCGTTCTGTTGGAAAGGATTAGTGTCAACCGTCATCGGTTTAGTAATTTTCCAATCTGGGGCGAATCTTAAAATGCCCTTATCAAGGTGATCTTGTACCATCCACCTGAAAACGAGACATTCATTCGTAGAGTGAGTCCATACGTCGTGATACTTGCAATAAGTCTTACCTGCAATTTTCATTGGAGATGGTATCACATGATCCCCTTTCAGCCTGAGGATCTTGTCGGCCAACAGTTGATCAAAAATGGCCTCGGTCTTGGAGACATCAAACGAGTAGCGTCTCTCGCGGTCTGTTTTGTATTCAGCATCTCTTCTTACCAAGTTATTTGGCACCCTGATGGCTGGTTGAGGCTCTTTTGGTTTCGCAAGTGCTTGACAGACAGTGTTCTTTGGACAGACCACTTCAGCTAACCCGATTTTGATACTTGTCTGCTCCATCGACCTATTCAATGGCTCCTCGCTAGAGTCAGCCATTCCTATTTGGTGGTAGTTTCCTCTGGGTTGTCGCCTGTTTTCATCCCTTAGGACCCTTTCATATCGGACCGCATGATCGGTCAGTTCAAACAAGTCTTCATGATATTGGGCCATCATAATTTTCCTCAATTCAAAATGCATGCCATGGATGGCAATTTTGATACACTCTTTTTCTGGCAGAGGTATGGCACAGAAGCCTCTGGCCCTGATGAATGCTTTCATGTATTCCTCTACTGTCTGCCCTGTCAGCTGCTTCATGCTGGATAGCTTGATGACAGAGACTTCAAGCGGGGCTTGATAGTGGTTCATCACAAATGTCTTTTCCATGGATGGCCAGTCGGGGACCGATCCTGGTTTCAAGTTGGCGTACCAGTGGAACGCCATGCCGGTGAGTGAGTTAGGAAACAATTTTAACTTCAGCTCGTTGCTTAAGTTGCCACATTCCAGAGAAAATCGAGCCAGATGCTCGGCTGCCGACTGAGACCCTTCTCCTGAAAACAGAGTGAAGTTGGGTGCCCTGTAGTTCATCGGAAACGGCACCTGATCAATGTATTCTGGATGAGGTTTATTATACCTTGATGCCCTATTCCCTTGTCTCCTTACGAACATTTCCTGAGCCTGATTCATCGTTAACAGGTCGTCCTGACCTTCCATGGCTCGATTTGTTCTATCATAGGCCGATGAGATGGCCTGATGACCCTCTGGGCCATATCCCATGGCCTCTGATCGTTCCTCTTCCGACCTGCCCCCCGAGTCTGGGCGCTGATATCTGGCCTTAGAGGTACTTCCTTTCTTGTCAAGGACATTAGTTTGTCCGTTGCCCTGTTTGTAGGGCGTTTCATCCCTTGATCCACTTCCCCCGATATGTATCGCTGGTCCCTTGCCTTTGTCAACAGAGTTTTTGGGCGGCCCTGTCCAGGCCTGCGATTGTATCCCGTTGGCAAGGGTGTTGATGCTTTCAGCAAGCATAGACATCTTTGATTCCAGATGCATCAAGGAAGTGTTTACAATATTGCTGGCTTCTGTATTGGCCTGACTGGCTGCAGTGGCCGAGCCTAGCATGTTTTCGAACTTGCTGACAACATTTGACCACTCTACCTGTTTGGCCTCAAGGTCCCTAGTGAAGTTGCGGACCTCCATTGTCAGTTCCTCTATCTTGTCAGTCCCTTCCATAGTTAGCGGGACAGTGGATAGATTATCCAGAGAGTGCGTTAGATCAGAGCGTGTCCTTGTCAAGCTAGATCGAGACTTTCGCGTTATCTGTGGTATCATCTGACAACAGCAAAAGATTAATCGTTAAGCATCAACTGATTGATTTTCCGGCAAAAGATTATCAAGTCCCACTGGGCGTGCCAAAATATTGTTTGCTATAAATTTGACACCGAATGCCTCGATGTGCAAGTGGCTCGATATGATGTGTAATGAGTGCGGGCGTGCCAATGTTTGTGCGTGCAAACATAACGATATAAAATTAGACATGTCGATATCAATGTAAACTATAATGTAATGTCCTGATAAGGACATATTGATATCAATGTAAAATGCCCTGATAAGGCTGACTTCTAATCAATTGATTGCGGCAGAGTAGGCAAACACTACCCCTAGTTCTTTTCCATGCCTGCCTGGCCGCAGGACTTAAATAATTTATGATAACCTTTCTGATGTGCCAAAGTTTCACAGCCAATCGATGGCCTACTCAATACATCAATGCATTTACAAATCAGCAATTGAGTTGATAATCAATCAGTTTAATTTATATCAGCTTGACTAACATATTGATCATGCCTCAATGAAAATCACTCGACGTAAAACATGCTTTAATAAAATCAAGAGATATGGGCCAAATACTTCTATTAATTGAACTGTAAAAGAAACATATGAGTCTTAGCCTACAATGAGTTCCCTGATTTACAAACATTACAAAGCATGCAAAACGATAAATTAGTCTCCTGTGTCGGCATATGTTTGCCAAATGAGTTGATGACTACAATAAGTTCTGAAAAAATACTCCTTGATTGGCAGGTAGACCCACCAAATGAGCTGATGATATGTGATAGTGCAGCTTGTTGACAGAAAGTAACACTGACAGTGAGTAACCACCATCAGCGGATCGCCCAACCTTGGCAGATGGCTACCAATCGGGCTCCTGACCAACGGGTGGCCGCTGGAAAGGGCATCAATTGAGCAGATGGCTACTCAACCGATTGCTATCAAGCAGATGGCTACTTGACAGCGGACTCATCAAGCAGATGGCTACTTGACGAGGTTGCCATGTAATTACGTGGGCACTTACATGACGTTGCAGCGTGCTATTTTGCTTGATATCGAATGGTTTCGCTCGAGACAGCTTTGCTGACGGCGGAAGCAGCTTTGCGGCTTACTTTGAGCGGCGGTGCTAAACTTCAGGCGGCCATGTCCTGCTGGTTGCTGAGGATTGACGATTGATGTCAAGGAATTGGCAGTGCTGACTGACTGACAGAAGCAGCGGATGCTGGACTTCCGGAGAGGCGTTGAGCCGATTCAGTGAAGACTGAGTTGATTGATTGATTGAGTTGTGTGTGTGTGTCTATGGCTGTCTTTCTGTATTTATAGCTGATGCCGAAAACTGATCGGCTGATCCCACTATCCCCACTACTTTTATTGCTTCCACTACTCCCACTTTCTCCACTACTTTGGAGGTTGCTTCTTCCTTCTTCTTCCTTGTTCAATTTTCGTGTATATGGCGGTTATGAAAGAAAACGTGTGCTGCCAATTTGATTTGAATTACACTCCTTAGTCCCATAACCAATTTTGAGATAAATGAGGAAGTGGTTGAGTTCTAGTTTATCTCTTTTGGTTAGAGAGATTTATGTGGCCACTACTTAATTAATTGGCCTTATCTTTTTAATTAGCCATTTAATTAAATGGCTATCATCTAATTAAATTTCGCATGGGCCATTCAGATTACTGGGCCGATTTCATCGGCTGGGCCATGGGTCGTTCTGGATCGGTTGGGAGTGATTGGGCCTATGCGATAATTGTAATTAATTATTTAACTAACTACTTAATGGCCTTATTAATTGTATGGGCCGATTGCTTATGCTTGGCCCAATTAACTAATTAACTAATTAACTTAGCTAATTAATCTATAATAGCCAAAATCATCTATTGGGCTCATTGGGCTTGTCCGTTTTTAACCATAACTTGGTTTTATTAATTAATTGACTCTGGCCCATAAATTAATTAATTTGTTCATTAATTAATTTACACCTAGCCAAAATTGATTAATTATAAACTTGGGCCGTATCTCTAATTAGGCTTGTGACCCGTTTAATTTCGGTCGGATTGACTTCCGGATCAGAGTGGGTCTGATCCTGATCCAATTCTCTTGGCTCCACGTATTGGGTTCGGCCCATCATCACGTTATTACTCCTCGATTTATCGAGGGTGATTTTTTGGGTACAAACACATGTGTACTCACAAATTGATCATGAAATCATTTGGTAGGATTATATCAATTTACTCATCTTATTAGTTGAGAATTAAAAAAGTATATTACATATCTTGTTATACTTACGATAAAACAATACGAGTGTTACTAATAGAATTAATGACAATTTATCCCATGTGATATTCATATATTTAATTTACCTCCTCACGATTTGAAAAATGACACTTTACATACTATGTAATCTTATAAAAGCTTCACACCGCGTTCCTGATATTTTTATTTTTGACACTTATCCTCTGTGTTATTATAATATAGCAGTTTAGCCCCCCGTGTTATGATAAATGTGGCAATTTAGTCCACTCCCCCACCCCTTCATGTTACAAAACGCTTTTCATGCCCATTATCAGTTTTGATAATTGAGTTACACTATCCGGCTGAAGGAGGGAAATTGCTTCTTTAAAATTTTCACAGGGGAGTAAAATGCTCTATTTCAAATCACAAAAGGGGTAAACTAAACATTATGTATTTTATAGAGAGTAAATTGACATTAACTCGTTACTAATATAAAGTTAATATTATGTATATATACATTTATTTGTTTGTTTATTATAAGATTCAGATCTATCTTAAGCAGATTAATCGTTTCGTATATGTTTTTTAGATCATAAATATTCATAATAAGTCATATCCGTCGTAGCAATAATCGATCTGTAATCAAATTCGAAAAAAAATCCACTGCACTGACAGACAACCCTATGTAATTGACTGTGAAGAAAAGATAAGATAAGATTAATTAGTTATGTTTTTGGGACCCAGAATCATCAATTATTTTGGTGACAGACTTACAAAACTATTAGGGCCTGTTTGTTTGGCTTTTTCCAAAATTATTTCTTATTTGGGAAATGCCAAACAAATATGTTTTCTATTTTTTGAAATAAATTTTGCACCTTTCAATTTTTTCAAATTACTCTCTCAAAAACCAAATAAACAATAATTTTTTTATCTCTAAACAAAACATATACAAACTCTACTCCTATTTGACATAAAATAACATATCTCTTACACAATTTATCTCACATAACAAACATGATTTGATATAAAGTTTTACACATCTTACACCTACAACCCAACTCTTCCAAAAAAACCTACACCTACTTTATTTATCAAACCATTCTGTCAAAACTCAAACAAATAATATTACGCAAATCGAGATTATTTCATAAACCTTCCCTACTCTATCAAACTACTTTTTCAAACACCAAACAAACAGGCCTTTAGACGCTAGTACACAAAATATATGACACTCAAAATTTGAAAGATCATAAATTCCAGCCGTGAGCATGGACTTTATGTCTATAATATAAGTAATGTCATGGGTCATTCATATTTACTTCTTTTTATAATTTTAAATTTCTGAGATAAGTCAGACTTAGATAATGTAGCCTTCATTTAGTTGTTACTTTGAGAAAAAAAAAGAAAAAGAAAAAAAAAAAAAAAAGGGATAGGACAAGATCTGCAATACATCAAAATCAAGTAGAGCTAAAGACAAAAATAACCCCCATATTTTGTCTAACTTTACAAAAAACTCCTGTATTATTTTAACTATCTCAAAAAATTTCATGTGTTTGGTTTTAATTACCACACTCAATCCAAATAAAATTTTACTTTTGACTTATCACAGAATGACAAGATTACCCCTACTTGTTTGTTTCTTTTGAAATTTATTTATTGTTTTTGAAAACCTAAATATATATACTTGGATCAAGTGTAGTATTTAAAACCAAACACATGGGGATTTTGGGGATTTAAAATGACACATGGAGGGTTTTTTGGGAGTAAGACAAAGTATAGGGGTATTTTTATCTTTCGATTTCACGAGTAAAATTATCATATTAAAAGTAAAATATGAACAAATACTTGTAATTTTGACATTTGAATCATACTCTCTTTTATGGGAGTGTATTTGGTACTTAATTAAAATCACGGGGAATTTTTTAGAGTTAAAATAACACAGATTTTTGTTTAGAGTTAGATAAAATATGGAGGAAGTAACATGTCGCCTTTGACCCCACCATAGATGGACAGCCAAAACAGAAGTAAATGAAGTGTTAATAATCAAAGATACCTTTTGACTTCTCCAATTGTGTGCTAAAATCGACCTAAAATTAGTCAAAGTTCATATCAGTGTTTATCACCCGTTGTATTTAAGTTTTTAAAAGAGACCATTAGACGAGCTGGATTAGATCTGTACTGTTCACTGTTCAACATCCACTAGAGAACAAATGCACCTTAATTTTTAAATAATTCATGTCATTATTAAGTGTATTTAGCTTACTATTTATTAGAACTCAAATAAAATGGCAAACCTGACTTTGTGATCATCAACCAAATTTTCATTTGCGGCTTGTATCAGAATTTTCCAAATTTCCAAAATATTCCTTTTTCAAATTTCTATTTTACCGTTGAAACTGCCTAAATCTCTTACGAGTATAATCATAAGGTTTATAATTCAGATGGGCTTCAATGTAGTATCCGGTCACAAAAAAAAAAAAAAAAAAAAAAATTGATTTGATTTAGTTAAAATTAAAATGATGTATGAAATAATGGCCGGCCCTGAGTATAAGCCGCACATGCGGTCGCTTAAGGCCATAGATGTGCGAGGGCCTCCAAAAAAAAATTAATAGTAGGTAGAAAATTTTGGCCTTCTAATAGTAATATTTCTTTTTATCGATTTTGAAAAATAATGTTCATTTAGCTTAATGGTTGTGTTAGTGCGTTTCCCTTTCTGAGGTTGCAGGTTCGAAACCCAGTGTTGAATGATCTACTTTCCTTTTGCATATTTTTACATAATACTGCAATTCTTTTTCAATTATCATCAAAATGTTATATGATTAACACCTAAATATTAATATTAATATAGTCATATGAATTAACATATTAAAAATTACTATTAAATTTGGTACTTTTTATCATTATTTTCTTTACAAATGTTGTAAAATGTTCATGAGTTTCTTATTATGCTTCAATCTTTTGAATCATTTGTTCAATAGACTCTCAAAAAAGTTGCTCGTATATCTTTTCACATTTTATTAGATAAAATTATAGTGTAATTATATTCTAAGTTAGTTTTTGTCATTTTATTTGAACATCGGAAATATATCAAGTTTGCTATAATTTTTTTTTTCTTCAATTGAATTGCATTTTAAACATCCGTATTGAGTGTTAAGAATTTGTACTTTTGGAAAAACTTGTATATATTTTTTGTTTTTTGATGGATAAAAGCTTAGTATCACTTTACCTTAAATTAGTTTTTGTTATTTTATCATAACATCGAAAAAATACCGACTTCATTACCAAAAAAACTTTGCCCCCCAACAAAATAACGCCTAGCTCGGCCCCTGATTATGCAAGTGTAATTAGTGAGTTTGCTCCAAAAAAGGCTTGGAGAGTTATATTTAAGTAATATTAGTTTAGGTGTTTATTTTTCATTCACGAATGTAATCATTTTCTTACTAAATAAAACTATATCTCATATTAATTGATGTTTTTTACTAAGCGAAATTATATTTTATTAATTATTTGAATTGTTTCTTATTTTCGAATTAATAATTTTGTTTATGTTGCTTTAAAAAAAATATGTATTAGTTATTAACATATATAATTTTATTGTACATGAAAATTTGAGACCAACAATTTTAAATTTGACTTAGGACCACCGAAAACTCCGGTTGACCCGTAATGAAATGATCAATTTCGAACAGATTTGACATACAAAATTCATTTCACTTTGATAGATTGTTATAACATAATAAAAAATACATTTACTTTTCATACGAATTGGAAAGGAAACGCCACTTTCAGTTTAATGAATTATTTTAATATTATTATAAAGTCCTTTTTATACGGAATGAGGAAGTAATATTTTCACTTCGTGGATTAGTATAATGAAATTTTGAGTACTATATCTTGTTTTTGTTATAAAACTAATCTAAAATGATCAATTAAAGTAAACAAAATAAGAACTAAGAACAATAGAAATAGGGAGAGTATATCATTTTATTCCATTCTTGTCGTGTGTACAAAATATAAAAAAAATATTCTCTATTTTGTCTAAGAAATACAACCAAAGGTTAATAATACATGCACCACTAATAACCTATTCATTGAGTTCAATGTACAATAAAAAGGACTTTGATATAATGTGTTTAAGAGGGACTTAATGTAGCTAATGACATTTCAATGACATCCACGAATTAAAAGAATTCATAACACATTTTAATTTTTTAAAGTCTTTCTATTTTACATTACATTAGATTTTATGAGGTAGATGAGCCAATATTTTAAAAACTGGACTGAACATCGAACCGACAGCCTTACTGATTATTGGTTAGATCAATCGATTTAATCATTTTAACCACTGGTTCAACCGGTGTGATGTCAGTACAAAGTAATAATTTAATCTAAGTTTTAATATATGTAATCAACTATTTTAAAAAAAATCTTAATCCATTTTTCAAGTTTATTTTCATAAACTAAATGTTATCTTATGACCAATTATTTTTCCTACAAATCTTGAGTTGAGAATAAATGATACAACAATTATAAGTATGATAACATGATATCAAGACAATAATTCAAATTATAATAAAAAACATATCAAAAATAATAAGTTTATTGTTAATCACCCATGGAAAAGAGAAAATACTGATGAATTTTCTCACCTAAACCGTTATATAAAAAAATGAAATACTTGAAATTGGGGAAAAATGACTTTTCTAATGAAATTTATGCTCAAATATATTTCTATAAGTTATTATATAAAAGATTTTTTGTTTCTTGTTGATTTTGTTTGATTCAAAGTGAAAATAGAAGAAGAGATGTGGGAATATTTTTTGAAGTTTAAAGGCCGCGGAAAAGAAGTAAACATCCATTTCGTAAACTTTTTCTTTATATAAGTGGACCAATAGTTCAATCGGTTCACTGGTTTATTGATTTTACCGATTTTTGACCGATATTTTTCGGTTCGAACTGGTCAGGAACAAAACTATTTTTGAAAGATTAACCGGACCGAATTGACAGCCGATTACAGGTTAAACCGATCAAACCAGCCGATCCAATCTGATTTGTAAAACACTGAGATGAGCATGAAACTCTTCATCTTACTCTAAATATAGCCTTGGGTAGAATAGTCTAGTCACATTGAAAATATTTATGTAGTGCACCCACCAATGCACTTGTGACATGTAGAGTGATATTTCACATAAACCCCATGTTTTAGCAATGTAAACACATTTTTAAAAATCCTATTTTTTGGAACATGGCCCAGGACATGGGGTGATAGGATTATCCCTCAAGTCACAAATATAGTGGTGGGCTCATCACGTGTACTTGATAACGTGATGCAATGGTTACACTAAATAATCTCTAGATTATTCAAAATATTCAGTAATTATTGTTTATACCTAAAATATTCATTTTGATTTTATGATTAATTTGGCTTGGGTTAATTAAATTTAATTAATCTAACCATGTAATCTGAAAATTAAAGACTTGTAGCCGAATAAGAATTCTATTTGATATGGCTTATCTTATTATTTTGGGATATGGATAGTCCTAATTTTATGATAAGGTGGTTAAAGAGATAACAATTAGAAGGTGATATTGATTAGAAGCCTATCAATTAGTGAGCAAATAAGAGAGAATGAAAAGTTTTCCCATGAATTATGGAATTACTGATAGAGACAAACTCTCTCCACCAATGAGAAAGAAGACTAATTCCCAAAGTTCTAATCAACAACAAATTTAATTGATATCTATCCAAGAAGAAGAAGATTCTCACATTAGGGCTCCAACTCTATATAAAGGAAAAATATACGAAAAACTACACACACAACAACAATTCAATAACACATACTGCATCCAGACTTCTTTTTCAAAGCCGGCTGTTAGCGGCAATTTCCAAAACTAGTTGTAAGCTACATACTCTTCATGTAAGTGCCCACATATCTTTCATGAAAACCCTTGCCAAATATCTATTTGTTTGATGAGTAATGCATTAGATAGCCATCATTAGACAACGGCAATTTCCAACACCAGTTGTATGCTGCAAACTCTTCATGTAAGTGCCCACATATCTTTCATGAAAACCCTTGCCAAATAGCTATATGTTTGGTGAGTAATGCATTAGATAGTCATCTGTCTAATGAACGTCCTAATGGTAGCCATATGTTTGGTGAGTAATGAATTAGATAGCCATCTGTCTAATGAACGTCCTGATGGTAGCCATTTGTCTGATGGATTTCCTGAGAGTAGCCATCTGCTCGATGGATGCCCATATAAGTAGTCATCTGCTGATATGTGTTGGGTTTTATTGGGGTACGATTGTCATATAACAGTGCGAAATTTAAAATTTTTCGTACAAACCCAATGCCCAAGGATATTCATCTAACTCATACGAATAGGTTGAATCAAATACAACAATTGCATAAGAAAAACAAGGGGTAATCGAAAATTACCTCACCACAGGCAAGGTGGTGGTTTTTCTACGGTTTTCTCTTTGTTCACTAGAGCATCCCAAGTGCTGTGCCTCTAGAGTAGTCCACACCACGAGGATGATAGCAACACCTTCAAACCAGAGGCTAAGAACTAGGAGAGAAGGTTTGTCAATGGAGGAACTGGATCTAGATCCAGATCTAGATGGAGAAGAGAACAAGAGAGAGAGAGGGGGCGTCTAGGGCTAGAGGGGGCGGCTAGGGTTAGCTTTCTTGCTTAGGGTTTTGAGTCTCCTCTAGACTCCTTTTTATAAGCCCTCTTCAAGCCCCTTATGTGCAAGACTTCTTTATGGGCCATTAATTAAAGTGGTCCATGTCTTACTTTAATTTAATTAACTCCTTAATTAAATTGGCCCAATTAATCCAATTAATTTTCTCTCTTTATTAAATATTAAATTTTTAATTAATATTTATTTAATTAGACCATCTAATTAATTATTTCTCTTATTGAATTAACTCTTTAATTCATTCCTTGATTTAACTTCTTTAAATCAAACATTTCCTTCGCAGACCGTCATTGTCCAACTGTATTGTGTGTGACCCTCTAGGTTCACCATCAATTGGCCGTAGGCCCACGACTTTCGTGATTTAATTAATGAACAATTAATATTCAATTAATTGCTCCGATCAATTAAACCCTTTTAATTAACCAATCCAGAATTAATCTCCCATTAATTCAGGAGTACCCACACCTCATTGTCGATGTCTAGCCACAAGCCCATGAGGCCCAACTTCAGGTGAATTGATATTAGTGAACCTCACCTCTTATAAGTGCCATGTACATACGGTCCCTCTAACGACCAATTTCCCGATCGAGACCTAGGGTGTGTGAATTGATCGGCACCTCTAATTATCTCGATTATATACTTTCTAATCCAGGATAATAATTCCAGTGTGACTGCTAAATTTGGAAACCCCTTTCCAAATTCGTCACTGACCATGGTCATGGGTTTCTTGGAATTTATTATCTAAGAACGTACAGGAAATTCCCTCATCCATTACAATGAGTCGGTAGATCCCATATTGATGCTAACCATTCGCGCATACGACTATACGTACCCAAAGTAGGCGCACAATGGTCATGCTACGTGACCGACTCCTAAATCAAAGTACGCACACCCGTATACCGAATTCACCCTAGCACCTCAAGTCTGAGGACTAAATCGTACACTATTATAAGTCTTGAGAAACATCCCATCATCGATATTTATGTATTTCCACAATGGGTTTCTCTGTTCGGGTCGTTCGATGCGTTCGATCCCTATCGAACCACCTAGTCATATGCACTGACATCAAATGTCTTGTTCATGAAACCCTCCAAATTCACTCCATGTGAATCATGCATAATCGTACAAGTCTTGTAGATCCCTTCGATACCCCGTCTCGATAGGACCATTTTAAGATCACGACCTTAGATACTGTTTCATGATTGCACTCAAACTGAAGTGAATCGTCCCATAGTCATGAGTGATCTTAGGGTTTCAACCAATCGCTTAAATGTATTCGCGAAAGATGAAGATGGTCATTAGTTTATCTTATACACGAAATAAATAAACTTTGCGTATTAATTATAAAATCAATGATTTGTCCAACATAGAATAGTCCTATTATAAGCTAACGTGTTGGCTTGCTGGGCACTATCCTATCAATGTCCCACTTGCCCTAAAGCCAATCACAAACATTTCTAAGACCCATCTTCCCAAGATGTTCTTCGAACACCTTTTGCGATAGTGGCTTTGTTAGTGGATCAGCTACGTTATCCTATGAGTCGACACGTTCCATTCGTATGTCTCCTCTACCAATGATTTCCCTAATCACATGGTATTTCCTCATTACGTGTTTGGACTGATGGTGTGATTTCGGCTCCTTTGCTTGAGCTATTGCCCCATTGTTGTCACAAAAGACTACTATGGGTTCTGCAATGCTAGGTACTACATCCAACTCTTGGATGAAGTTTCTTATCCAAACACTTTCCTTTGCTGCATCCGATGCGGCAATATATTCTGCTTCAGTGGTTGAGTCTGCAGTGGTGGACTGCTTGGAACTCTTCTAACTCACCGCTGCCCCGTTGAGGCAAAATATATATCCAAAATTGGATTTATAATCATCCACGTCAGACTGGAAACTCGAATCCGTGAATCCTTTGAGTTTCAATTCTCCACTACCGCCGTAGACCAATAACATATCCTTAGTCCTTCTCAGGTACTTGAGGATTGCTTTAACGGCGGTCCAATGCTCCTCCCCTGGATTTGACTGATAGCGGCTCGTTATACTTAGAACGTGTGCTACGTCAGGTCTTGTACATAACATTGCATACATTATGCTGCCTATGGAAGATGCATAAGGTATGAGAGACATTCTCTTTTTTTCTTCATCACTCGTAGGGCACATTGATTTAGAAAGAGAGATTCCATGTCTCATTGGAAGCAATCCTTTCTTGGATTCTTCCATACTGAACCGTTTCAGTATTGTCTTAATGTACAGAGATTGGGAGAGTCCTAACATCTTCTTCGATCTATCTCTATAGATACCTATCCCCAATATGTAAGATACGTCTCCCAAATCTTTCATGGAGAACTGCGTGGATAACCACGCTTTCGTCTGCGTTAACGTTCTGATATCGTCCCCGATCAACAGAATGTCATCGACATACAACACAAAAAATTGTACCGAACTCCCACTAAATTTCTTGTACACGCAAGACTCATATACATTTTTGATGAAGCCAAATCCTTTGACTGTCTCATCAAATCGTTTGTTCCAGGTTCGGGATGCCTTTTTTAGGCCATAAATCGACCTTTGAAGTTTGCAGACCTCATGCTCACTTCCTTTGGATGCAAAGCCCTTAGGCTATTGCATAAAAATTTCCTTGTCAATGTCTCCATTGAGAAAGGCGGTCTTTACATCCATTTGCCATATCTCGTAGTCGTACCACGCGGCTATGGCTAATATTATCCGAATGGATTTTGACATCGCCACTGGAGAGAAGGTTTCCTCATAGTCTATTCCAGGCCTTTGTGAATAACCTTTCCCGGGAAAATTTTAGAGTAAACTCAAAACACCCCCTTGTACTTTGTCTAACTATCAAAACCTCCCATTTGTGATTTTTTTTACCAAAACCCCCTCTTTGTGCTTATTTATTATTACCAAAAAAATACTCTCTCAAGTCATAATAGCAATTATACCCCACATAATATCGCAAAATCACCTATTTTAGACGCAAACAACCCAAATAAAATGTAATTCTTATCTTGAAACTACAAAACTACAAATAACAAAAGAAAATATCAACTAAATTTTACATAAATCCCAACCAAATAAAAACACCGGTTATAATAACTAATCAAGATACGTTGCGACTTGATTGTGTGCCACTATTATCCTCTTCCGTTGCTCCAACATGCGACTTGCCACCGTCACCTACATTTTTCCTTTTTTATTGTCACATGTAGTGGCTTTATGGCCAGGCTCCCTGGGATCACATAATAATTATCAACAAATATTTTTTGTTTACAAATCAATAAACAATATCCATACAGATATACTATATATTAATTAATTAACAAACATTCATACTGACAAATACGACATCACTGCATAACTGATTTATGGGCTCCTCTAGATTTGATCTTTGAAGGATCACTGACATATTGTCCTGAAACAATTTTCGATGGGTCCCCAATACCATAACAGCTTTGGTGTATATGAAAGAAGGAATCGAACTTTGTTGGACATGGTTCGTTCCATGATGAGTTTCGCTGATCTTTCTTTTTCGTTTTGGGGTCTAGCCCTCTTAACGGCTTCGAAGATACTTAATATAGTACCTTCAAAGTCGGTGCCGACGACGCCACACCAAGAGTGGTATGGTAAAGCACCCGTATATTCGTACTTACGAGTATGGGGATCTCCTGCCTATATTAGGAACAAGAAAGGAGATAAACTAGATATCAGATCTAGTTTGTGCAAATTTGTGGGGTATCCAAAGGAATCCATTGGATACCTGTTCTACGATCCTAAAGAACGAAAGACGTTCGTTTCTAGGAACGCCCACTTCTTAGAGGATGACTTCCTCACTAATAGAAATGGGACATTCGTGGAACTTGATGAAGTCCAAGAAGTGGACCCATTCCCGCAAACAGTGGGAGATGATCCTGAACCTACTGAATCATCTAGTACACCAGTACTTCGAAAGTCCGATCGAATTCGTAAAGAGCCCGAAAGGTTCGGCTTTATTCACGAGAATGATCAGTTGGATGGTGATCCAAGGACATACGAAGAAGCTATGTCAGACATAGACTCGGGTGCATGGCAGGAGGCCATGCAATCCAAAATGGATTCCATGCATTTCAACAAGGTATGGACCTTGGTTGATCCACCTGATTTTGATGAACTTATGTTGTTGGGTTCTTAAAAAACCCAACAGACAAGTTTGTAAGTGTTGGCTATGTAAGCAAACTATTTATCTTTAATTCCTGGTTGGTGTGATTTGAATTCTTACATCATTGTGCTCTTGTTAAGCACTTAAGCTTTGGAATAAAATTTTGATAAATAATTAACTATGGTCTCTCAATTCATAACTGTATTAATAATCTTTTTTCATAAGACGAAGTGTTTAATTAATTAGTTTAATTCATTTTTCACCGATTTAACCTGTTTTTTAACCGATTTTATTCATTTTTACCAGTTTAGTTTTTTTAAACCTTTTACCCATTTTTATCAATTATAACTTATTTTCATTGTTTTTACAATTTGGTCCTCTTGTTTTATCCATTTTAAACTAAGTTTGTACCGGTTTTACCTTATTTTGTCTGTTAAACTTTTTTTTTATTGATTCAAACGTTTTTATCATATTACTCGTTTTCACCTATTTCACACATTTTTTTGACTGATTATGAAAAATGTGGTCATTTACCCACTGTGTTATGATACATGTGGCAAATTACCACCGTACTAAACAAACCCATTTTAATGCCACTTCGACTTTCGATAAGTGATTTACACTCTCCGGCTCAAGGGGGTCATAAGTATTAATATTGATAAGATTCTTTTATCGATAATTAACTTTCTCTAATCAACAACTTTGTCATGTATTATTAAACTTGTGTATTTAAATTGAAATTTGTGGTTATTTGGGAGATTTCAAAATTTGGCTTTTAGTGAAATTTCTTACAAAGTCACAAACTTAAAATCAGTTTGTGGAAGGTGATTTGTGGACAAACTAAAAAAATTACACAAGATTGTGTCTATGGATTTGTTGGACGAAATGAAGGATGAGATTTTGAAGTTAAAGGAAGAAATGGATTTTTATTAGATGTAATTAAAATTTCGAATTTCTTGTACCCTCCCCTTACTCCTGTGGGGTAATTGCACTGTTTTTTTTTTTTTTTTTTTTTATGTTGTATTAATGTTGCTGTTGCAATTAAACTTTATTCACTGGTCTTTTTTTTATGGACGAAATGTTGAAACTATACCGGTGTTATGTCAAATCAACTTTAAAGTTCGAAAATATTGTCTCCCACCCACGTGCTTGAAGCATTTTTCCAAATTATCATGACAAACAATGAACACTGTGGAATTAGTCCATCCCTGAAGACATATTCTTTGATCGACACTTGGCAAGTGGGAGACAAGTTGTTCCTGCCAATTTATGCTAAGTGATTAAAATGAATACATATATGGTTATTCAAACATTAATAGTATATTTTTTCCTAAGCATGTTTTAGATATATTATCCATGAATTTATTACTTAAAAGTTATAACTACACGTTTAGTAGTTTTAAATAATTTAAAAATGGAGAGTTTTTTATAACAAAAACCATCAACCAATCAAAAATATAAAATTAAAATAATTCAAAATTCTAAGAATTCAGAATTTGAGTCAAATTTGTAGAACTAGTTAAAAAGCACCCTTCAAATATGTACTAGCCTAAAACCATAGATCAATTTCAATCATTTTCGTCGAAAACATCGAAAAATTTCTATGTATCAATCAATCGACAATAAGGTTTGTTTTCGAAATACTACATTTGTCGTCGAACGTTCTCTTCTTAATTTAGCAACTTTTTCCTAATTATTCCGAAACTTTCGAACGTTCTCTTCTTAATTTAGCAACTTTTTCCTAATTATTCCGAAACTTTTGAAAAAGTTTCCTAATTTTAAAATAGTGCTTATCGAATTTGTTTATGGAGAATCTTTTTATTTGGGGGGTAAGTTGAAATTAATTATTTAAGTTCACCCCAAATCTATATATATTAATCATGTGAATAAGTGCTAATCATGTAATAATAAAAATAATTATAAATTCACTAAATATACTCTGTAAAGGCCCAGCTACCAAGGGCCCATACATAAAATAATCTTTCAGCCCATTCTTCATTGGCCCATCTAATAAGAACCCAATTTACATTTTCTCATCATCATCAATCCCTTCAATCTAATATAAAATTAGACTCCACATTTATACAGCAAAGGTTCCCGTACCCGCACAAGTAATTCCTCCATTAAGGTTGCTGAACAGGTCGTGACATCTCTTGCATTTCACTAGAATTCCCATTTTCTCCACAAGACCATGAAACGACTCGTAAGTATTTTCGTAAATTAGATTTTTTTTTTCTGAAGGAATTTATACTGTAAATTAGGGTTCTTATATTTTGTTGGTTTAGTATTGGAGATTTTTTTTCTATTTGTGCTTTTGGTACTTAAAGTGCAAAATGTGCTTTTATTATCCATCCAAATATGGCTTTGTTATTACAGATAAGTTATTCTGAAGACGACACATCGGATGGTGGATATGATATTACAAATTCAGTAATGCTTGATTTCTTCTCAAAACCCATGTTTAAACACAACATCATCTCGTTATTGTACATCTACTATGCCAAGAATGAGACATAATCTTTATTCAAAGTCTTACAGTTGATAGGAGATTGGAATAATAGAATAAACTGACATTTTTCTTTTGGCAGTACATTCCCACAGAGATATGGAGGACACTGGGCCTAGATAAAAAGAAGGTTGGAATACTTACTTGTCCAGGATATGGTAACGGATATGGAAAGTCGAGGTCCGTTTATACAAAGACACTGCCGTAAAAAGACAACATGTTGCATTAGTTGGAGCCTGGGGAAGCTTTGCAACTGCCATTGGTTTAGAACTAGGCGATAAGGTTTATTTTGAAATTCAACAACCCAATGACAATCCAAATGAAGTGATCATCTTAGTTTACGTTGTGTCGTAGGTTTATATTGTCCAAAGGGTTGCGCCCTTTGAATTAATATTAGGTTTTGACTTCGTATGGGATGATGTAATTAATTTGGATAACATTTATGTTTTGGAGTTATAATTTGCAGTCCTCTCGGATAATATTTATGTTTTGAATATTTGGATTTTATGGGTACTATATTTTGGATATTTGTGATTAGGCATTAATTTATTGTTCGGATGCATTTTGTGTTGTGTATATCCAATACTATGATGTTTTTCTTTACTGTATGAGTTATGGAATGGAAACCTGCAATATTTGTTGAATTGTTGAAATAATGGCTACTAGAACCAGAGTGCAAAATATGGAGTATAACTTAAGGGTCGTTAATTTTGGAGATTTATTCTATTTGTGCTTTTATTATCCATCCAAATTAGGCTTTGTTATTACAATGGTATTGTTGAATTCAGTTTGCAATTAGCCTATAAAGTGCAAAATAAGTGGCCAAGTTTTACACAATTTAGGTGTTTTTTTATAAGTTCCAATGATTTATAGGTAATAGTTGATTTTTTATATTTATGAATGTTATTTAAATTATTATTCTATAGTTATATTTTATCATTTCACCACCACTATTTCACAAGGCTATTTGATCTCACTAAAATAAATATTCCTACAGTTTTACATACATAATTTGTAATATGTTAATTGGGAATTGATTGGCAATCAATTTCGGGTTAAAACGTAAAATTTTTACGGTGCAGAGATATATAGGACAAGGCATCTGAAGCTCGATTACAGTTTTGTAATATTGATTTTTATTGATGCTACAAAATCCATATGTTTTGAAAAGTTAGTTTATCTTAAAGTTTCAAGGTCAATAAAGATGAAGAGTCTTGTCTATTCTTGATTTTCAAGGTGAATAAAGATGAAGAGTCTTGTCCGTCTTAAAGTCTAAAAACAGTCTACTACTAACTAGCTAAACCTCTTTCCAAAGAAAATCCAGTATATCTAATTTATTGCGAGTCATTGATTTATTGGAATTAGTTCAAAAAATGTAAAACTTTATGATAGAGTCGCAAATTTATGACAAAATAAATAAAACAAAAAAACTGCCAACTCATAAGGAATAAAAAACCAAACAAAGATTCATTAATACCTCAAAACATTTATTCAACAGTGCAACCTACTATTCAAATGTATCCTTAATCACGAGGATTTCTTCTTTGATTTCCTCCAACCAACTCATGTTTTCGTTCTCTTCAAATATGGCCATAGTCATATACTGGACTTGCGCTAGCCCTTCCACAAACAAATGTACTAATTTGTTTTTTTATCTCATCTCTAAAATGAAAAATACGACACTTTTCTCCATTCGTATTCAAGTACTTCAAGTATGGAGATAACCTTCAAAATTGTATTGAGTATTGCATGTTAATATCATTAAAGTAAACGTTATTATATAATTACTTTAGATCTTTATCTCGGTTTCACCGGAGTTGAAACATATGGTCTTAATTTATACTCCGCACTACGTTCATTGTTGTTATAAGAAAAAAATATTGATAACGTTGTTAGAAATGGTATTTTCAACATAATAATAATATGAATTTATCGTATGTATTATATATATTAAAACTTACGGATTTTTAGGAGGGATGTTTGCCTTATGTGATGCTTCAAAAAATTGCATAGCAATTTCAAATTTTTCGAACACACAAACATGAAGAGATTTAAAATACATAAAAAATTCTCCATAGGAGTACCTTTCCACCAAGAGTTGAAGAAAATTATCAAATTGGTTTTTTAGGCTTGTGATATATTGTCAACGTTCACAAGGGAATATTCGATTGCCGCCGTCTTCCTCGACATGAGATTCCAAACAACAACCATAAATTTGACAATTTTTTTTTTAAATCGAAATGCCAATTTTATCGGCCATAATAATACCGAACTGTGGATTATTTGCTACGTGAAATGAACAACAAATGTTGATGTATGGTAAGGCTACATCATGATATTGGTCAATATATATAGGGTCCCTGATTTGTCTTTCTGTTTTTTTTTTTAACTAATGTTTAGAAATTGCTACATTTAATTAAAGTGCTATCATTTTTGTCCACATAAAGCCTGTAATTTTTTTTTTAATTGCATGTATGCCACAAAATATTAACAATTCCTAAACCTCCTACAATGACCTCAAAGTGTGGTGTGAGAAGAATTTTTTTGGGGATATCATCACAAATCACGTGAAGGCTGTATCCCGTGAACCAATCCTTAGCCACTAGTCTGTGTTCATCTGTCAAACCAAAAAAAAAAAACAAATGGAAATAATTTTGTGGTAACAGTACTCGTGAACATTTACTTGGTCATAGCCACAATTATTTATAATTGTACTTTTTTACTACTTTTTCCCCTCTTCAAATTATGATGTAAACTGGGCCATTTTATTTGGACCAATTAAGTAATTGTCCATTACAACTCCCCATAGCAGCCCGAGCCCCCACATACCATAATCTTCACTATTTTGGGCCTAAACAAAGACCATTTCAAGAGACATGCCAATGCAACCTAATTTGAGAACGAAAAACAGTAGAAACATTACAATAAAATTTCAACCCATTGGTTAACACAATTACAAATTTGGAAAATACTCATACTACGACCAAATGTAATAAAGTGCAACAAACATGAAATTACAAAGTAAATCAACCAATTCAGTATTCTTCCTTCAATTCATTTGCATTGCTTTTATGTTGTCCAGGCAACTTCTCCTTGGTCTTGCCTATAATTCGTTTCTTTTGGTGTGATAGATTTGACATCCTACTTGCATCAGGACCCATCGGCTGGGGGTACAATGGCAGCCAACCTGGGATTAGTAGCAGATTCAACAAAACAAGGCAGGCTTCGTTGAATATTAAAGATTTCCTGTGGGTAGGTTGTTTCAAGAGCAATTAACGTCATTGTAAAACAAGTTATTGAGCTAAAAACTACTATAACGTCTATAAACATGTCTCTTCAACCCATCAAACCATGTAACATGAATCTGCAGCCGAGCCTCACAATAAATTCGTAAGTCTGAAACAATACATATATTTGAACAGACGAACATAGTAAATCTTAAAACTACGCTTGATTTAACACTATGCTTAGCAGAAAATGTAACATCACTCACTCAACAAGAAAGTGCAAGTCTATTGATTCAAAAATCAACATGAAACAGGGTATTATAGGAACCAACACTTACATGCTTCTATGTATGCTACCAATATCGATAATGCATCCAAGAATAAACCATATATTGCGTTGATTGTATAATTCACCTTAACAAACCAGATTAAATGAAATTCAATTATTGTAAGGTAGATTATATCATTCTAGAAGGTAAACATAAGAATTTCTAGAAAATCATTCCTCACATATATACTGATTTTCAAGTTAGATTTTCCTTCAAGAATACACCCAAACTGCAATAATCTCCCAAACTTAGATACAAAAGGAGATGTCAAACTAACAATGACTAATTTGTCCCTACATAAAGTCCCAACTGGTTAGAAGATCAAATTATGAACATTCACATATACCTATTCAAATTACCAAGGATCCTTAGTATAGTGACTAATAAGATTACAAAAAAAAAATAGTCAAATGTTAGAATACACATTACATGTTTACAATAACCCCCTGTTCACATTAACAAATTGACAATAAACCCGAAGACCCATCTCCAATTGGAGCAGTTCAAGAACAACGGAACAACAAAACTCAATTTATGGATCAAGTTTAACAGGCAAGGAAATACATTATTTTGATTTGAAGCTTCACAAAGATACTAACCTCGATTATCAACCAGACCCCATAAACAATTCAAAATTCCATCATATATCTAACAGGAGGTGGAGAGGGTCCCAACACAGTGCAAAATAATCCCATAAACCGTCAACAATTTTAGGCAAAAATGAGAATTTTGGGGGAGAGAAGAAAGATGGGGAATTTTGGGGGAGAGAAGAAAGATGGGGATGGGGATGGAGATAAAGATTTTTTCGTTTTAACCTAAGGATGAAAAATCAATCAATTTCATCGAGAAGAACAATGGTTGGGCGTACGAAAAAATTTGGGGAGACCAAGATTGGGGGATTATGCGTAGGAAAATTTCAGGGGAAAGGAAGAGCATCAAATATTTGGGGAACTAATTATTCTTCTGTGGGTTAATTTGAAGAGGAAGAAAGAACTGTGGATTAATTGGAGAAGAAGAAGGATTAAATACTTATTATTTTTGGGAATTAAATATTTTAATTTATTCAGGACTGTTTAGTAATTTCATTTAAAAATCCAATGTAACAACACTACACAACCGAGTACAATGACCGGTTGTGTAGGTCAATACTAAAATATGATGTTTATAATAAAAAAATCAATCCAGAGTGCTTTTATTGCTGACCTTTGAAGAGGTTTCAAGTCCCCAACCTTGTGGGAGACAATCCCATTATCAGACAGGTTTCAGAACGAAAACATATACAAAAAAGTATTTCTTATGTCTAAATATGAAAACAAAATCCCATATACAAAAAAAAAGAGTTACACATTTAACACGCACATTTACGTAGTGCATTAAAATTATTCATACACTAGATGATATGTTAAGTTGATTCACCTGCAAAAAAATTGAAGTGACATTACACTGATAATATATACTAGTACTATTTTAAATTGTAGTCAAATTTATGTGCAAGCAATAAAGTGAATAACCCCGTGAATAAAATCTTTAATAATTTCTACGAATATCTCCATACCTGCAAAAGAAAAGATGTGTAGTGCATTTACCTGCAAAGAATTGAAGTGACATTACACTGATACTATTTAATAGTACTATTTTAATTGTAGGCAAATTCAATAAAGTGAAGAATCCCGTGAACAAAATCTTTAATAATGTCTACGAATATCTCCATACCTGCAAAAGAAAAGATGTGTAATGCATTTACCTGCAAAAGAATTGAAGTGACATTACAATGATACTATTTACTAGTACTATTTTAATTATAGGCAAATCTATCTAGTTGCAATAAAGCGAAGAATCCCGTGAACAAACATTGATACTATTTACTAGTACTATTTTATATTGTAGACAAATTTCATCAGTCATAAAAAAATTTATATTTAGGATAAGGTGAACCATTTGCATAAATCACCATCTCGATCTAACTCTCTATAAATCACTCTTTGTACATCACTCTCTCTAAATCACTTATCTCTTTATACAATGAATTCGGGAGAAGGTTCGAGTAATTACTACACAAATTTTGAACAAGATTCGAGTAACTCCTACCCGAATTTTGAACAAGGTTCGAGTAACTTTTGAACAAGGTTCAGGTAGTTACCCGAATTTTGAACAACCTCCGAGTAACCAGTACTCAAATTCGGGAAAAGGTTCAAGCGGTAACCCAAATTTTCAACAAGGCTCGGGTTCCTACTACCCAACTTATGACGACGGTTCCACTGAGCACTTCTTAAATAATTTCGATGATTATGCATTGTTTAACCTTAATGAAGGAGAAAATGGTCCATCAAAAGTTCCTCAAACAAATTGAAGAGTATCGGCAATTCACTCTTCAGCCTGTAGATGTGGCCCTGTCCATGGTGGATCTAAACCTGGGCAAAAAGAAAAATCGAGAAACCGTGAAAAGAAGCACAAAAAACTCATGCGCAATTATTTCGTCGAAGTCCTGTATATAGCGACAAGGAATTCAGAAGACGTTTTCAGAAGAAAAAAATCATTTTTCCTCAGTTTGGTTGAAGATTGCGAGCATGATATATTTTAAACAAAAACGTAGCAAAGCCGGACGTTTAGGGTTCACACCCCTAATGAATCTGATCATCGCTTTGCGTATGCTACACAAGCCCCGCTTATGCTCTGGACGAACCCTACCATATAGGAGAGTTAACTGCATGTGAAATATTGCGCCAATTTTGCAAAACCATTTTGAAAAAATACAAAACGACATATCTTCGTGAACCGAATGTCGTTGATATTAAAAGGCTTCTTGATAGACCAGAATCCCGTGGGTTCCCAGGGATAATCGGATCATTAAACTGTATGCATTGGAATGGAAGAATTGTCCAACTGGATGGCAAGAGGCCTTTTCGGGAAGACTAAAAAAACCTACTATTATTTTTGAAGCAGTGGCTGATGCCGACACTTGGATATGACATGCATTCTTTGGTGTACCCAGATCTCAAAATGACATCACTGTCATTGGCCGAAGCCCTTTGTATGATAGCATCATAAGAGGAACATTCTCACATGTTAAGTATGAGGTAAATAACAAGAATTACTTCATGACATATTATCTCGCGGATGTCATATATTCAAAGTGGGCAACGTTGATACAAACAATTAGAAATCTGATTTACCCTAAAGATCAATTATTCATCCAAATGCAAGATTCATATCGAAAAGACGTGGAACGAGCATTTGGAATTCTGCAGGCTCGTTTCTCGATAATTAAGAAGCCTGGAAGGGGTTGGAACATAAAGGACTTGAGCGACATAATGTTGACTTGTATCGTCCTTCATAACATGATTGTGGAGGACAAACGTGATGAATACGTCGATGAAGACTCTAGTGATGATGAGACCGATCCTCATAGATCTCGTAGGGCTCGTGCAATAATTTATCATCAATCGAAAAAGAGAACAACTACAACTGTAGAATTAACCACAAGATCAGGAGACATCGACTTGGAATCATATATGATCTGTCATGACAACATTCGAAATAAAGAAGTCAATAGCCAATTGTAAAAAGTCGTGATGGACCCTTTCTCCTTCATTAAGGTTAAACAATGCATAATCATCGAAATTATTTAAGAAGTGTTCAGTGGAACCGTCGCCATAAGCTGGGTAGTAGGAACCCGAACCTTGATGAAAATTTGGGTTACCGCCTAAACCTTCTCCTGGATTTGAGTATTGGTTACTCGAAGGTTGTTCAAAATTAGAGTAACTACCTGAACCTTGTTCAAAATTCGGGTAACTACCTGTACCTTGTTAGAAATTCGGGTAATAGTTACTTGAACCTTGTCCAAAACTCGGGTAGGAGTTACTCGAATCTTGTTCGAAATTCAGGAAGGAGTTACTCGAATCTTGTTCAAAATTTGTGTAGTAATTACTCGAACCTTCTCCCGAATTCATTGTATGGAGAGTTAGTGATTTAAAGAGAGTGGTGTACAAAGAGTGATCTATAGAGAGTTAGATCGAGATGGTGATTTATGCAAAGAGTTCACCTTCTCCTAAATAGAAATTTTTTTATGACTGATGAAATTTGTATACAATGTAAAATAGTACTAGTAAATACTATCAGTGTTTGTTCGCGGGATTCTTCACTTTATTGCAACTAGATAAATTTACCTACAATTCAAATAGAACTAGTAAATAGTATATTCTTTTGCTGGTAAATGCACTAAACATCTTTTCTTTTGTAGGTGTGGAGATATTCGTAGACATTATAAAATATTTTGTTTACGGGATTCTTTACTTTATTTCTTGCACATGAAATTGCCTTACTAGTAAATAGTATCAATGTAATGTCACTTCAATTCTTTTGCAGGAGAATCAACTTAACATATCATCTAGGGTATGAATAATTGTAATGCACTACGTAAATGTACTAGTGTATGAATAATTGCATTTTTCCACCTACCAAAAATTCCACATTTATGTATTTAAGTGAAGTTGAACCATCAACATAATTCACTCATTTCTACACTCAGAGCATAAATCACTCATAATCAATCTCTCGATTAATCACTCTTCCCTCTTTGAAAGAATGCCTCCCAAATCAATTTGGACCTGAAATGAAGATGAAACCCTAGCCAAGGCTTACAATCAAGTCGGGGGGGGGGGGGGGATCCAATTCACGGATCTTCCCAACGACATGTAACAATTTGGGAAACAATTTCACTTGCTATATGTGCATTTCTCATGTCCGAGGGAATATCCCTCCCGAGGAGAGGTGCCGAAGCCTATTCAAGTAGATGGAAGAAAGAAATAGCACGATATATAAACAAATGGCACTAATCATTGCTCGAGGCTAACCGTCGATATGTCAGTGGCACCAACTTGGTTGACGAGGTAAATGTTAATAGTTGTTATTTTTACTTAATAATCTTTTTAACATTATCGTCTCATGAAACATTGCTCATAATATAATTTTTTAATGGTAGAAACATATGGCTATAAAATTCTACCAGCATGAAATTGGTTTGGGGTTTCATTTGATGCACGTTTGAAAAATTTGCAAAGACTGGCCCGTCTATAGAGTTATCTCTTCAGGAAATTCATAATCAAGAGTGGATCCCCTCCATACGCAACCATCTCAGGCGAATGAAGGAATGGATTCCGCACATTTTTATCATCCAACCTTTGACACAGCGTAACCGGGAGCTCTGCAATATCAATAGGATATTTCATGTTAAAGAAATACTTCTGAGAATTCGCAATTCCCTAGCGCTCCTCCTGAACTAGGCGGGACTTACAAGCTAATCTCTCTGCAATATCAATAATATAAATATATCATACTGATATACAGAGACCGTAGTAACAATCTATGGATTTTTTCCATTATTTTATCAAATTTCTGATATACAGGATCCTCTAGGAGAAGCAAGTACAGAGCATACTTAATGATAAGTTTAGAGTATCAGATTCATAATCTTAAGAGTGGTTTCAGAAGAACTAGAAATAGAAGATTTAAGCTGCCATAAAAATATTAGTAATAAACGTTTTTATTTTTCCAAACTTGTCTGAGTTACAATGAGGGACTGAGATCCTTATATAGAGGGCGGATCTCAAAACTTATACACAATATTGTAAACTCATTTGATATCCGAGACTAAGACGCAAGCACATACGTCACATACCACACAGACAAAAGCAGACAACAAAAGCAAATGACAGATCTCTTTAAAGGAGAATCTGTATTATTACAACACGACAATAGCAGTAAAACTTAATAATTTACTTCATTAATGACTCGTGGGTTATGCCAGCTTTCCAATATAGTATCACCATAGTCCCATGGGTCCTGTGAATCTTGAGCAAAATTATATGGCATGGGGATGACCTATTCTTGATCGTCTGAAGTGTCTGTAATCCTCAATCTAGGTTCAGTAAAATGTTCAAGTTGTATTTCTGGTAAACCAATAGTTGAGGTACACAGTATTTCAACTCCAGGAGTATGAACTGGAACATAATTTTTGACACATAAATATTCAAATACCCCTTTTGCGATATTAGGCCAATACTTTATACCACCATCAGTAGTGGAATGAACATAACTGTAAGCATTTGGAATAAGCTGCTGTCGTGTTCCCAGAAAATAAGGCTTGTGTAAGATTAGTACAGAAAAAGGGTTTTCCATATGCTCACTTTCTTTGATGATGCTTTTAAGAGTTTTAACCCAAACTTTCTTTGTCCAATAACCATACAAGAACCCTGTAAGGTTAAGATCAAGGGCATTCATGCGGATGGAATTAAGTAAGATTTGAGTGTTAACTTCAAGAGCAAACCATTGTGTCATACCAAGGCACCAGAAATACCAGAACCCTTCTGCTGAAAGTGTAATACGGTCTTTGAGAGTAAAGATAGGAAGGAAAAGATAATCTGGGAAAAAGTTAGCCTTTTCAAGTGCTATATTCATGGTTAGTAAAAACTTGGCCTGGTAATAGAACAAATTGTTTCTGGCAAAGTTTTTGAGTTGCTTGGTAGTAGTGAAAGGAGTTGTTGTAGGAGGGAACTCAGGAAGAACTGGTTCAAAAATATAGGAAGGTCCAGGGGGAGTTGAGGATGAAGCCATTAAAATCATAGGTATATTTTTGACTGAAGAAAGAAGATGAATCTGTTTAGGCCGAGATAGGAGATCAGGAATGAGGTTATGGTCTCCTTTTATATGCTGGACTGTAAACTGGTATTTAGAAAACCAATCATTTAGCCTTTTCTTCCTGAGTTCCCTAACCATGAATATAGCACTTGTCAGAATATAGCACTTGAAAAGGAGCCACTCCTTGGGGAATTGAACAGACCACAACTGTTAAGAACCATGAATATAGCACTTGAAAAGGCTAACTTTTTCCCAGATTATCTTTTCCTTCCTATCTTTACTCTCAAAGATCGTATTATACTTCCAGCAGAAGGATTTTGGCATTTCTGGTGCCTTAGTATGACACAATGGTTTGCTCTTGAAGTTAACACTCAAATCTTACTTAATTCCATCCGCATGAATGCCCTTGATCTTAACCTTACAAGGTTCTTGTATGGTTATTGGACAAAGAAAGTTTGGGTTAAAACTCTTAAAAGCATCATCAAAAAAAGTGAGCATATGGAAAACCCTTTTTCTGTTCTAATCTTACACATGCCTTATTTTCCGGGAACACGACATCAGCTTATTCCAAATGCTTACAGTTATGTTCATTCCACTACTGAAGGTGGTATAAAGTATTGGCCTAATATCGCAAAAGGGGTATTTGAATATTTATGTGTCAAAAATCATGTTCCAGTTCATATTCCTGGAGTTGAAATACAGTGTACCTCAACTATTGGTTTACCATAAATACAACTTGAACATTTTACTGAACCTAGATTGAGGATTACAGACACTTCAGACGATCAAGAACAGGACCCATGGGACTATGGTGATACGGTATTGGAAAGCTGGCATGACCCACGAGTCATTAATGAGGTAAATTATTAAGGTTTACTGTTATTGTCGTGTTGTAATAATACAGATTCTCCTTTAAAGAGATATGTCGTTTGCTTTTGTGGTCTGCTTTTGTTTGTGTGATATATGACGTATGTGCTTGTGTCTTAGTCTCGGATGTCAAATGAGTTTATAATATTGTGTATAAGTTTTGAGATCCGCCCTCTATATAAGGATTTCAGTCCCTCATTGTAACTCAGACAAGTTTGGATAAATAAAAACCTTTATTACTAATATTTCTATGACAGCTTAAATCTTCTATTTCTAGTTTTTCTGAAACCACTCTTAAGATTATGAATCTGATACTCTAAACTTATCATTAAGTATGCACTGTACTTGCCTCTCCTAGAGGATCATGTACATCAATAATTTGATAAAATAATGGAAAAGATCCATAGATTGTTACTATGGTCTCTGTACATCAGTATGATATATTTATGTTATTGTTATTGCAGAGAGATTAGCTTTTAAGTCCCGCCTAGTTCAGAAGGAAAGCTAGGGCCTTTGCGAATTCTCAGAAGTATTTCTTTAACATGAAATATTCTATTGATATTGCAGAGCTCGCGGTTACGCTGTCGTGTCAGAACAACTTAATGCAAGGCCAATTGGAACAAATGAGGCAAAAAAATGAAGGCAAAAGGAAAGGTTACGACAAGTCATTCTGAAGATAGAGAGCGTTCGAAAGTGAATCTTATATAATACTGAGCCGCTAAAATCCACGAGGATGCACAAGACCGTAGATATGCTGCAATAATGACCATCAAACAGGAGGAGATTGAAATGAAGGTATACATCTAATATGACTCCTCTATCAAAATAATTTTGGAAGATGAAGGAGGACATCATCCACAAGATAAAAAAAAATGTAAATTTCGGAGGTTCGGTTGAAGGGGGAAGCAACCTATGCGATTTCGATTTTAGCCGTGATTTATCTCCATAGACCCATGATCCAACTTGTTGTAGTGTTTGTAGTGTTGCTTTAATTGTGTTTAATCATTGGTGTTTCCCTTGAAAATTATGTTTTGTCTTTGGTGTGTAATATCTGTTGTTTTTCATTTGGATCCCACTGAGTTTCTGCCGGCGTTGAAATCATGACCTAGTCTTTACAAATCTCTCAGTAGTGTTGCAACCCAAAATATTTTCCAGTTTGGTTCTTATGTAAGTCAAATGACATGGTATACTACAAATACAAATTAAATGTAGTTCAAATATGTCATATAATGAGGATGCTAACAACATTATTGAATATGAAATACTATTATCCTAAAATTTAACTCGTCTAGAAGGTTCAAGCAACTACGGTATTGCCTTTGTGTTGCAGCTAAGCCGAGCACCATTTTTTCAAGTTTGTTAGAATTATTTTTTCCACCGGCTCATGATTGCTTGATTAGATCTCCTCACATTCGGGACACCCGCCTCATCGAGCAAAGCATACATTGAATCCTTGGTCTTGTTCAATAATCCAACTTCTTGTTGGTTGTTGTCGTAAATATTATCTTCTCTGGAATTAATATATGCTTTGCAAAGAGCTATATCTTCAGCTTGGGACCAAGTTTCCTTCGGAGCCATTTTCAGAAAGAATAATATAAATTTTGAAAATGTGTAGAGAAGTGTAGAGATGGATGATAATTTAATCAGTTCTTGTTCCTTAAATAGAGAAGTATTGATAGGATGAAAATCTTGAAATTTATGGATAGGGCATATGTGTCGCAATGTAAAATGTTGATTGGATTTCTTACTGCAGATAAGATAATTGTGAAGTGGTATGGTTATGTCACATTCCAGATAAATAAACTTTCACGTGAATGTAATTGTGACTAAAATAAATTGATATGACAAAAGTCTAATAGAAAAATATGCACTAGATATTGCATGCCAAATATATTACTAAATGACAAAAGTGAATTATTCATCCATCAGACAAGTTCACGTGAAAGCCATTATCATGCATTTATTTTTGTTTTATTTTTTGATAATTTCATGCATATATGTATTTAATTTATATACATATATAAACACACAACTAATTGCATTAAGCCATGTATGCCATATCCATATATCTCCAGATTTTCGTCATATCCACAATTCTCTATTTAATTCACAATAACTTATTCGAGAATATCATTCATCTCCACACATCTTGAAAAATTCAACATTTCCTTCATTTCTTTCATTTCATCACTCAACATTTTCTTCATCATTTTCACCTACTTAATCTCATATAATGAGTTTCGGATATGATTCGGGTTATAATTGCCCTTCTGGCTCAAGTTCCAGCCAAAAGGATTTTTATGCTAGGTTTAATCAATATGTTGAAAAACAAAATGAGGCAGATGAAGCATTTAATAATGTTGTTGGAATGACTCATAATTACGCTATTTCACGAGTAATTAAAAAATAATGCAGATGCAATGCCTGTACACGGTGGCTCTAAACCTGGACGAGAATATAGAAATCAGCCACGCGAAAAGAAGTACGAAGAACTCATGGCAGACTACTTTGTCGACATGCCTCTTTATTCAAATGAAGGCTTTAGACGCCGATTTCGGATGAAACGTCCCCTATTCCTTCGGTTGCTTACGAATTGCTAGCGAGTAAACCCTTACTTTAAAACAAAAAACTTGATGATACAAGAAAATTTCATCCCTCCAGAAGGTGACGGCTGATATGCGTATGTTGGCATATGCATTCACGGATGATTTGATTGACGACAATTTAAGATGGGAGAAGCGACCGCAAATGAGAACATGCGCGAGTTTTGCAGACCATTTTGCATCTTTACAAAATAGAGTACCTTCGTGCCCCGAACCAGGAGGACCTACGGAGGCTTCTTGACAAAGCGGAACGACGTGGATTCCCCGGAATGATCGATTCTTTAGACTGCATGCATTGGACATGGAAAATTTGTCGAACCACATGGCAATAGAGCTTTTCTAGCAAAAGCGAAAAACCTATAATTGTTCTTGAAGCAGTGGCTTCATCAGACACTTGGATATTGCCTTTTTGGCATATTTGATGCACCAAACGACCTCATTGTCCTTAGTCTTTCACCCTTGTTCGACGACCTCACTCATGGAAAAGTCTCACACGTGAGCTATAAGGTGAATGGTAAAGTCCACACAATGTCGTAGTATCTTGCCCATTATCTATCCAAAATGGGGGATATTAATTCAATCCGTCAGGCATCCACGTCCCCCTCCAGAACATCTATTCTCAAAACTGCAAGAATCTTATCGCAAGGATGTTGAAAAGGTTTTCGAAATTCTGCAAGCTCGTTTCGCCATAGTCAACCAGCCTAAAAGAGGATGGCAACATTATGTTTACTTGTGTAGTACTTCACAATATGATTGTGGAGGACGAACACCAGGAATACGATGATGCCGAGTATGAAGACGATTATACAAACCTTTCCCCATCTCGTAAGGTTTGTGCTAAAATTTATCCAAGACCAGAGCGAGATTCTAATCCAAGATTAGGTGAATTATCCATGGAGAATTATATGATGCGTCATCAAGTAATACGATCGGTAGTAGCCAATCGTAAACTCCGGGACGACTTGATTACCCACTTGTGGGAAGACACGGTCGATGATTTAATAACGACGTTTTTAGTTTGTATTTATTTGCTTAAGTATTTTTAGTATAAATTCTATGATTTTTAATATATAATTTTGTTAAATTAAAACGTATTTGTATGAAAACATTTTCTTTTAAAAAAATCGTATTAAATATATATCAAATTATACTCGAGTTCGAATCGTATTAAAGCTCGTTTATTAGATTAAAAATAATTTAAAATTCAATTAATTTTTACATTTTCTAGAAAAATTTAAAATATCAAAATTAAAACTAATATTCTTAAAGATTTAATTTAAAATATAAATTTATTAGATCATACACAAAATTTAAAAATAAACTTTTCAAATTTAAGTTAGATTTTAAAAGAAAAATCGATTTTAATATTAATAACTTAAATAAAAAAAGTAAAGAAATGGGAGGAGCATGTGGCGCAATCTACTTGCCTGCACGAAAAATGGCTTTCACATGAACTTGTCTAATGGATTGAATAATTCACTTTGTCCTTTAGTAATATATTTGGCATGCCATATCTAGTGCAGATTATTCCATGAAGCTTTTGTCATCAGTGAATTTAATTCATGTGAAAGCCATCAGAATTTTGTCATATCAATTTATTTTAGTCACAATTACATTCATGTGAAAGTAATATTTATCTGCAATGTGACAGAACCAGTATTATTTATATGCAATGTGACAAAACTATACCAGTTTACTATTATCCTAATTGCAATAATAAATCCAACCAATCATTTACATTGCGACACGTATGCCCTATCCATAAATTTTAAGATTTTCATCATATCAACACTTTTCTATTTAAGGAACAAGAACTGATTAGATTTTCATCCATCTCTACACTTTTCTACACATCTTCAAGATTTACATTACTCTTTCCAAAAATGGCTCTAAAGGAAACTTGGTCCCAAGTTGAAGATATAGCTCTTTGATACATTAATGTCAGTGAAGATAATATTTACGGCAACAACCAACAAGAAGGTGGATTATGGAACAAGATCGAGGATTCAATGTATGCTTTGCTCGATGAGGCCGAAACCGTATGTGAGGAGATCTAATCAAGCAATCATGAGCCGGTGGAAAAAAATATTCTATAAAACTTGAACAAATGGTGTTCGGCATTAGCTACAACACAAAGGCAATATCGCAGTGGCTCGAACCTTGTAGACGAGTTAAATTTTAGGAAAATAGTATTTCATACTCAATAAAGTTGTTAGCATCCTCATTATATGACATATTTTAACTTCATTAATTTATATTTGTAGTATACCATGGCATTGGCTCTATATAAGAACCAAACTGGAAAATATTTTGGGTTACAACACTGATGGGAGATTTGTAAAGGTTGGGTCATGTTTTCAACGCCAGTAGAAACTCAGTCGGCTGCAAATGAAACGCAATCAATGTTTGGAATCTCTGAACCGATGAACTCCCCACCAGGTTTTACTTCAACACCTTCACTTGTTGATCTTTAGTCGGAAACACCCTCATCTATGAAGACTCCCACTGAAGGCCAACATAGAGGAAGACCTATGGGAACAAAGAAAGCCAAAAAAGGCAAAGGAAAGGCCTCTACTAGTTCTGAATTTGAGCTTCAATTTGCTTAAAGGTTATGACAAATGTTGGAAACTCAACATATTTTAGAAGTTGAGCGTGGCATACTGAAATGCTCGAACGTCAAGCAAGAGAATCCGCAAGGGTTGAAGAACTTCGAATCATGGCAATGGATTGCTCTTGTTTTGTTTTCTTTGCTCGGGGACGAGCAAGTGTTTAAAGAATAATTTGAAATGTCAAGTTTTGACGTCTTGAGCTTATGCATGCGCGTTCTGTTCTTGTTTTGTTTTCTTTGCTCGGGGACGAGCAAGTGTTTAAGTTTGGGGGTGTTGATAACGCCGTGAAAACGTCGTTATTACCTATCTCCTTAAGCCCAAAACATCTTGTTTTGATCCGAGTTTCTGTGTGTCTTTGCTTGTTTTCGTCTTTCGTGTTTTGTTCGTGTTTTGATTGTGATTATCTGTGGTTTGCAGGAATCGACGCCTTGAAGCAATTTCGGGAGCATTAAATGTGTAGAGTGCAAGTCTCTTTCAACCACGGGGGCCTAACAGAAAAGAAAGAACAAAAATTGAAGAAAATAGCCCCCTGCCTCACCTCGCCGCCGCGAGCTTCAACCTCGCCGCGGTGAAACCCCCTGCCTCAACCTCGCCACCGCGAGCTTCGATCTCGCCGCAGCGAGGTCCTGAACATTTGAAGGCTCGCTGCGGTGAGATTCAAACTCGCCGCGGCGAGACCTGCTCTGTTCCTTCCGCGGATTGAAGGTGTTTTTTGTACATTTCCCCTATACCCTTCAATGCAATTTTAAACTTCTTGGGGGACATTTTGGCCTTTGTTACTATAGTTTTTGGGGTAATTTAGGAAATTTTGTGTGGTGGTTACCTTGCTATTAGGGCAAGAAGAAAGAATACACACAACTTACACTTGAACTTTCATTCACATTTTTACTACTACTTGGAGCTTGGAAGACCATTGGAGGCAAGAAGAGAAGTGTTCATCTACTAAGTTTTCCTTGTCTTTAATCTCTTCTCCTAACATTTGTAGTATGAAAATGTTTATTGTTGATGTAATGAACATCTCTATTTCTAATATGAGTAGCTAAACTTTTAATTCCTAGGTTCTTGTGAAGCCATGGTTGATCCATGGTTGAATGTTTAATTAATGGTTGATGCTATACTTGGATGTGTTTGTTAATCTAGTTTGTGCTTTTGTCATCTTGTTGTTAGGCCAACTTTGAGATGAAATGTATTGATTCTTGATTGCTAGACATAGTGGATTGAGGATTAGATTGTGAAACTAGATTGTGATTTGAATTTAGGATAGACATATACCTAGTTCTTTTCATGTTCTTCCAAGGTTTGAGGTTAATGCATCAATTAGGTTTAGTCATTTTGGACATAAATTGGATTAGTCTAACTTGATAGGTTCGTACGCAAGTCGAAAGATACGTATGAACACTCTTTAATCCTTGAACAACAAGCATAAGTGTAGTTGTGAATTGTTAATGCATTTGGCTTGGATTGACCCAGGTGACATAGAAACCTAGGAGCTTTTATCATTAGAATCAAACTAGTATTGTTTAAGTGTTTTATCCACCATTACTTCACTTTAGTTGATTATCAAACCCCTATCTTACCAACTATAACTCACATGAATCCAAGTAGAAGTAACAAGATAGTATTAGGTAATTAATCGAACAATTCCTCGTGGGTTCGATACCCCTTATCACTTTACTACTTGTAACGACTGTATACTTGCGCGGTTTGCGTACTAGTATTTGGGACGTAACAAGTTTTTGACACCATTGCCGGGGAGTTGTAACGATTAGTTGCCATTTTATAATCTTGTATACCTTAGCTTGGATTTGTTTCTTACTTTGTGTTTTTGTTTTCATAGGTACCTTTCTCTTAGTGTATGACAAGAGCTTCGAAACTACCTCTTGCTCTTGTTGATCCGGAGATCGAGAGGACCTTTAGAAAGCGAAGAAAAGTGAAGAAGAAAAAGGATAAGGGTAAAACTTTACCTATGGAGAATCAATGAGTCAATCCGGGTATGGGGAACCCATTACAAATTGCTCCCCAACCGCCAAATAATAGGAATCGTCCTATTAATGAATATGGAACACCTAAGTTGGATGAGCTCGGTTCTAGTATCGTCATGTCTACCATTACGGCACCTAACTTTGAACTAAAGCCGGTAATGTTCAACATGCTAAACGCCGCAGGTCAATTTGGAGATCATCCTAGTGAAGACCCTCATGCTCACTTGAAGAAATTTATGATGATCAGCGATTCATTCATCATTGCGGGCGTTACGAAAGAAGCTTTAAGGTTGATGTTATTTCCATACTCATTGAGAGACGTCGGAAAGGATTGGTTGGATTCTCTACATCCTAACTCCATAATTTCTTGGGATGATCTAACTGAAAAATTCTTGAGGAAGTTCTTCCCTCCCCCGAAGACTACTAAGTTGAGGAATGATATTCTAGCATTTCGACAATTCGATCAAGAGTCATTGTATGAGGCTTGGGAGAGATTCAAAGAGCTATTGAAGAAATGTCAACACCATGTTATAGCCGAATGGATTCTAATGCAAACTTTCTACACTGGGTTGCATGGATCCACTAGAGCTTTAGTAGATGCAACCGCGGGTGGTGCGATATTAGCCAAGTCTTATGATGAAGCTTCTGTAATTCTTGATACCATGGCCTATAACAATCACTCGTGGACATCCGAGAGATCAACCTTTGCTAAACCTACTCCCGGAAAACTTGAATTGGATGCAATTACGGCATTGAGTGCTCAAATGGCGACTTTGAGCAATAAAGTGGATAAACTTGGCCAAAAGCAGG
This sequence comes from Penstemon newberryi var. newberryi, assembly GCA_030819805.1. Taxonomy (NCBI): domain Eukaryota; kingdom Viridiplantae; phylum Streptophyta; class Magnoliopsida; order Lamiales; family Plantaginaceae; genus Penstemon; species Penstemon newberryi. The sequence goes on along the minus strand of JAUALY010000006.1, from coordinate 30,734,429 downwards.
AGGTAGTCCAACAAGTACAAACCATGCCACCTAGTTGTGTAACATGTGGAGGAGCTCATGCTTATGAGATGTGTCCCAAAAATCCCGAGGCGGTGAATTACCTTGGGAATAACTACCGAAACAATCAAGGACACCATTCCTACCAAAACAACTATGTCCCTCATTGGCAAAAACATCCAAACTTCTCTTGGAGCAATCCAAATAATAGCCAACAACAACCATATCAAGGAAACCATCAATCCTCCGCACCTCCCGGGTTTCAAGAAAGACAAAAGCAACCCGTTGAATCAAAACCCGCATGGGAGGATGCATTTGGTGAATTCATGAAACATACCACCAAATATATGGTTAACAATGACTCGAAGTTGCAAGAAGTCTTCAAACACCAACAAGAACACTCAGTTGCATTGAGAAACCTTCAAACTCAAATGGGGCAAGTCTCACAAGCCTTAAGTGTGATACCTCAAGGGGCTTTGCCAAGTACAACCGAGTCACCTCATCAAGGATCGAATGAACATATCAAGGCTATTTCCTTGAGGAATGGAAAATGGTATGAAGGTCCGGCTATGCCTAATGAAAATTCAATGGAAGCCGAGGATACTCAACAAGGAAATATAGAGCCATTGGCTAATGAGGTGGAGTCGGAAAAAGAGGTACCTAAAGAACCAATTATTTCGACACCAATTCCGACAAGCAAGCCAACTACTCCGTTCCCTCAAAGGTTTCAAAAGAAGAAGGACGAGAAACAATTTGAAAAGTTCTTGACTATTTTGAAACAATTGCACATCAACATTCCTTTAGTGGAGACATTTGAGCAAATGCCTAAGTATGTCAAGTTTACGAAGGATGTGCTTTCAAAGAAAAGAAGATTGAGAGAATTTAAAACGGTTGCACTAACCGAGGAATGTAGTGCTATTTTACAAAATAAATTACCCCAAAAGATCAAAGATCCGGGGAGTTTCACTATCCCATGTACTATTGGTGATCAATATTTTGGAAAAGCTCTTTGTGATTTGGGAGCTAGTATCAATCTAATGCCTAAATCTATTTTTCAGAAACTTGGAATCGGAGAAGCACGACCTGCTACGGTCTCTTTGCAACTCGCCGACCATTCTATCACTTACCTGGAAGGTAAAATCGACGATGTCTTGGTAAGAGTTGATAAATTCATATTTCCCGTTGATTTTATTGTTCTTGATTATGAGGCGGATGTCAATGTACCTATCATTCTTGGAAGACCATTTTTAGCAACAAGTAGGGCTTTGATTGATGTACAGAAAGGAGAACTTACCAGGAGAGTGCATGACGAAGAAGTGAAATTCAATGTTTCTAATGCCATGAGATACCCAGACGATGAGGAACAATGTTCTTCCATTTGTATGATTGACTAATTGGTGGCCAATACATTTGAGGGGAATAACTATGAGGATTTGATTGAAGGGGCTATATTGAACAAACTTGATGAAGGGATTGAGGAAATGGCTCAAATCATATCACAATTGGAGGCCAACTCGGTTGGGGAGAACTTTAGAAAGAGATTCGAAACTCTTGATCTACCGCTGTCAAGTCCCACACCACTGAATCGTCCATTGAGGAGCCACCAATCTTGGAATTGAAACCACTTCCACCTCATTTGAATTACGCTTACTTGGGTGATTCTTCCACTTTGCCGGTTATTATTGCGGCGGACTTGACGGAGACTCAAAGAGAGAAATTATTGAGAGTTCTCAAGAGTTACAAGAAAGCCATTGTGTGGACTATTGCCGACATCAAAGGAATTAGTCCTGCGTTTTGCATGCACAAAATCAATTTGGAGGATAATTTCAAAGGGTCTGTTGAACATCAAAGAAGATTGAATCCTATCATGAAGGAGGTTGTCAAGAAAGAGATAATCAAATGGTTAGATTCCGGAATCATTTTTCCCATCTCCGATAGTAAATGGGTGAGCCCAGTGCAATGTGTTCCAAAGAAGAGTGGAATGACGGTGATAACCAACGAAAAGAATGAATTGATACCTTCTAGAACGGTCACCGGGTGGAGAGTATGCATGGATTACAGGAAATTGAACCAATATACGAAGAAAGATCACTTTCCATTGCCTTTCATCGATCAAATGTTGGATAGATTGTCGGGAAGAGCTTTCTATTGCTTTTTGGATGGATACTCGGGATTAAACCAAATTGTCATCGCTCCCGCCGATCCAGAGAAAACAACTTTCACCTGCCCATACGGGACCTTTGCTTTTAGAAGAATGCCTTTCGGCTTATGCAACGCTCCAGCTACTTTTCAAAGGTGTATGATGGCTATTTTCACCGATATGATCAAGAAATTTGTTGAAGTCTTTATGAACGACTTTTCTATCTTTTGGGACTCGTTTGATGAATGTTTGGGTAATTTAGAAAGAGTGCTTCAAAGGTGTGAAGAAACAAACTTGGTTTTGAATTGGGAGAAATGCCATTTCACGGTGAACGAAGGCATTGTTTTGGGTCACAAAATTTCGAGCAAAGGGATCGAGGTTGATAGAGCTAAAATCGAAACGATCGAGAAACTACCTCCACCCACGTCCGTTAAAGGAATTCGGAGTTTTCTGGGGCATGCGGGATTTTATAGGAGATTTATCAAAGACGTCTCACAGATATCTAAGCCTTTATGCAATCTATTGGAGAAAGACATTCCGTTTGTCTTCACTGATCAATGCATGCAAGCTTTCGTGACTTTGAAGCAAATGTTGATCTCGGCACCAATTGTAATAGCACCGGATTGGAGTTTACCTTTTGAAGTAATATGTGATGCAAGTGACATAGCGGTTGGAGCTATTTTGGAACAAAGGAAAAGCAAGATTTTTCATTCCATCTACTATGCTAGCAAGACGTTGAATGACGCCCAAATGAATTACACAGTTACTGAAAATGAGCTTTTGGCGGTTGTATTTGCTTTCGATAAATTTCGAGCTTATTTGGTTGGCACTAAAGTGATAGTCTACACGGACCATTCGGCCATTAGATACTTGATGGTGAAGAAAGATGCTAAACCCCGACTAATCCGTTGGATCTTATTGCTTCAAGCATTTGATTTGGAGATCAAGGATAGGAAGGGATCCGAAAATCAAGTCGCCGATCACTTATCAAGGCTTGAAAATGCAAAAGCTAAGGAGGATCCCGAGCTTATCAATGAAGCTTTCTCGGATGAACAACTATTTTCCATCGCACCATCTCCGACTCCATGGTATGCCAATTATGTCAATTATCTGGTATGTGGTTTACTACCCCCTGAATTTACTTATCAACAAAAGAAAAGGTTTTTACATTATGTTAAGAGTTTTATATGGGATGAGCCGTTTCTTTTTAAGATTTGTGCAGACAGGATCATTAGGAGGTGCATTCCCGAGGAGGAAACACATGACATCCTAAAAGAGTGCCACGCCGCACCATACGGAGGACATTTCAAAGGAGATCGTACGGCCACAAAAGTGTTGCAACGGGGTTCTATTGGCCGAGCATATTCAAGGATGCTCACATTTTCGTGTCTCAATGTGATCGATGTCAAAGAGTCGGGAACATTACCCAATGGAATGAAATGCCATTAACCACCATGCTTGAAGTGGAATTGTTTGATGTTTGGGGGATAGACTTCATGGGACCATTGGTGACTTCAAACGGGAATCAATACATTTTGGTAGCAGTGGATTATGTGTCCAAATGGGTCGAAGCAAGTGCTTTTTCGACGGATGATTCGAAGGTAGTCATGAATTTCATTAAGAAGAACATCTTCAATCGGTTTGGTACCCCAAGAGCGATCATCAGTGATGGCGGTTCTCATTTTTGTAACCGATGGCTTAATGCTCTTCTGACAAAGTACGGGGTGAAGCAAAAATTGACAATCGCCTATCACCCACAAGCAAATGGGCAAGCAGAGATATCAAATCGTGAGATTAAAAGTATCTTGGAGAAAACGGTATCTCCTACTCGAAAAAATTGGTCACAGAGACTTGACGACGCTCTATGGGCTTATCGTACCGTTTATAAGACGCCAATCGAAATGTCTCCTTATAGGCTTGTGTTTGGAAAATCTTGTCATCTACCGTTAGAAATGGAGCACAAAGCTTATTGGGCTATCAAGAAGCTGAATTTGGATGCAAGTTTAGCCGGTGAGAAACGGTTGTTTCAATTAAATGAACTTGATGAATTCCGGTTTGATGCTTATGAAAATGCCAAGCTCTATAAGGAAAGAATGAAAAAGTGGCACGATCGGCGCTTAGTGGAAAAGAAATTCGAACCCGGTCAACAAGTGTTACTCTTCAATTCGAGGCTTCGATTATATCCCGGGAAACTTAAGTCTCGTTGGTCGGGACCTTTTCAAGTTGTCGAAGCATTACCCTACGGAGCCGTGGAAATTTCCAATCCTAAAACCGGAGACAAGTTCAAGGTGAATGGACAACGTCTTAAACACCATTGGGGCGGAGAAATTGAACAAGACCTCCGTTGTCTTGCAATGAAGTCATTATGAACGTATCCAAGTCGAGCTTACGACTATAAACAAGCGCTTCTTGGGAGGCAACCCAAGCCTATTGCTTTACTTTTCGTTGTTTGGTTCTTGTGTTTTGTGTTTTGTGTTGTTTTTGTTTGTTTTCGCGTGTTGTGTTGTAGGTGAATGAGTGCGCAAGAAAGATCGAGGATTAACAAGCACAATCGAGTGAGATCGGGCGAGAAAGATATGGACCATAAATGAACAAGGTGAGAATTTGAATAAATTTCATAAAAATGAGGAGCAAAACTTCCGCCCAACTCTCGCTGCGGCGAGCTGTTGGCAGAGAGTTTAGCAAAACTCTCTGCCCAAACCTCGCCGCGGCGAGCTTCAAGCTCACCGCGGCGAGGAGTTGGCAGAGAGTTTGCAAAACTCTCTGCCTCAATCTCACCGCGGCGAGAAGTTGGCAGAGAGTTTGCTAACTCTCTGCCTCAATCTCCCCGCGGCGAGGACCAACCTCACCGCGGCGAGATGTAACGTGCAGAAATCAGGGCACACGTCGCGGCGAGCTCTGCTACATAAGTTCAATTTGTTCAAATTTTGAAATCACTCTCACCCCTCACTCCCTCACTTCCGAAAATACTCTCCCCACCCCAAATCAAATTTCTCCAAACCATTCCAAGATCACAAGTTTGCATTGCTCATCACTTTATCATAATCCACACATCAAATTCCACCCCAAATCTCTACAATTCAACCCAAAACCAAAGAATTACCAAATTTCACAAAAGTTTCAAAAAGTCTAAATCCTTTGAGGCTTTGAGCATTGATGGACCTTGTTGAAATTTTAGGTAAAATAGCTTAACTCTACTAATTGGTGTTGTTTGTTGTTGATTGGATTGGCTTGATACGGATTATTGTTCAAAAGAGGTCATTTTCAATCACGCGCGCAAAGTGTTTGATAAATTGTCTGTGAGAAAATGTTGCTCTCTTTTCTAGTTATAATTCGTGGTGTTGTTTTGGTATTTGATTGTTGAAGAGGTGGTGTGGTTGTGACTTAAGTTTGGGGGAAAATTCGTGCACGTTTGAAAAAAAAAAAAAAAAAAAAAAAAAAGGAGCTAGTTCGAATATGGGAAAATCGAAAGGAGCTAGCTCGAATATGGGAAAATCGAAAGGTGCTAGTTTTTGCGATCCTCCTAGGAAGAAAAGAGACGCAAAGGGGAAGAAGAAGGTGGTCGAGGAGGAGTACGACACCTATAGATTTTTATCTAAGTCAGCCTCGGATGCGTACACGGCGGATAAGGGTTGGTCATTTGTTACCGAAAGATTTGTGACCTACGAGAGGGAAGCATTTCCGTACATGTATGAGCAAATTGAAGCGAGAGGTTGGACCGAATTCTTGAAACGGCCATCTCGTGAGACTTTCGCCGGCGAAATTGTTAGGGAATTTTATGCTAACGCCGGTTGGAATAGAGAAGACGACACCACTACTGTGAGGGGCAAGGAAATCAAGTTCGACCTGGAAACTATCAATGCCTACTACGGGATCGAATGGCCCGCAAATCAAAGTGATGAACTCTACGATTTATTCGACAACCAAAGAAGAACTATGGACCAGATGAGAGAGTTCATCACTGTACCGGGAACTATTGTCCGGGGCATTCCGAAAGTTGCTCACAACCGCTTGACCCCGGAAGCTAAGGCGTGGTCTATTATTTTGCTAGCTCACTTCCATCCGGCCAATACAATACGACTTATGGTGAGGATCGCATTCCTCTGCTTTATGCACTCACACGGGGGCTTACACACAATGTGGGTCGGATTATAAATGAGGTGCTTGCGGAAACCATTTCGAGAAAGAAATCTAATATCAGAAGTTTCGTGTTTTCGCACCTCATTGACGGCTTATGTAGAAATGTCGGGGTCGATTTTGGGGAGATTAGTGAATAAACTAAGCTGACCGGCTCGATTAATACCCTGACTATCTGCAAGACTTTGAAGCTAGACTACAGGAGTGGTTACACCGGTAAAGTCTACACGTTCGCTGGGGTTGATCAAGAAGGTCAAGAGGGTCAAGACGGTCACGAGGAGGAGCAAGTTGAAGTGCAACCAAGATTGTCAAGAAGAAGGGAACAGACAGATATCCGGGATGAAGTGCATGATTTGGCTCGATTTGTTTATGCAATTAGTGACCGCCAAGACATGGTTTACCGTGCGCTACTCGGGGATGATAGGTTCAATGCCCTTCAACTACCCGCACTTCCTAGACGGATAAATCTACCCCCACAACCACAAGAAGATCAAGCGGATGAGATGCACATCGATGAAGAGGAGAAGCGTGCCCGCGATGCACGACACCAATAAAGACGGAAGCCGCCACGGGATGCTTGAGCTATATGATCCATATAAAAGGGACGTTACCTTTATATTTATGTAGTCCCGTCGGTTTATTTTGAGCTAAAATATTTTATTTTTATTTCCGTCTTGTATTGGTATTGTTTTTAACTTTTGGAGATTTTGTCAATGATATTGGCTTGTAAATTTCAATTTTGTGCATGTTGGATTATTAAAGCCGTGCTCGCTCATTTATCGTTTTATTTTGTGTTGTTTTGCTTTCGTTTTTGTTGTGTTCTTGTTTTTGTCGTGTCGACCCATTATCCGTCAATCTCAATTCACACAATGGGGACATTGTGCGTTTTAAGTTTGGGGGGAGTAAGGTCGCTTGTGTGCATGCTAAGTCGACCTGCCGAAATTTTTCAAATTCATGTTATTTTCATCATGCTCTTCAAAGTTTGAACACATTGGCTATAGCTAAGATTTATTTAAAGTGGATAATGAATTTTAGTGATAATAGGATCTAAGACTCCTTTGTCGTAACCTAGAGTCTCTCCAATCCTTAGAACGAAAATCTAAATGTGAAAAGAGCAAAAATGGCCTAAGTTTGGGGGAGTGAACCCTTTTCAAGAATGAAACAGCTTTGAATACCTAGCTCTTAAAAGAAACGAGTAGAGAAATTGCTAAAATGTATGCACTTCTATGTGAGAAAAGAAAGGCTAAGCCTTCAACTGATGAAATTCATGGCTCGTTTCTGTAATTACTCTATTTCGTTGTAATAGTGCAAGCTTTGTAATAGAAAATATTTGTATGCACAAAAGAAGAAAAAGGAATGGTATTAGTAGCCCACAAGAAAAAAAAATGTATAGAAGCACAAGCAATGATCACCATTAGTGTTAGTATCGTATTGTAATATCATTGTAAAGCACAAAGTCCTATGTTATCATTGTAAATCAAAAGAAAAGCAAGTATGGTGAGAAAAGATTTAGGAGCTAAAATTGTCAATTAATTCAAGAATAGGGACAATACTCTTAAAATGCCTACAACTTAGTTTCATGATGTGATTTGAGCATTAAGTTGGAAATCTACGGTTATGAGAGATTCTTTGTCAACCCTCAGAAATCCAAGCAAATAGAACCGATGATTTTGATCTACTGGGATGTATTCACTAAAGATAAAATCTACGGTTATGAACACTCTTGAATCCTTGAACAACAAGCATAAGTGTAGTTCGTACGCAAATCGAAAGGATTCAAGAGTGTTCATACGTATCTTTCGACTTGCGTATCTTTCGACTTGCGTACGAACTACACTTGCTTTTGATTTACAATGATAACATAGGACTTTGTGCTTTACAATGATATTACAATACGATACTAACACTAATGGTGATCATTGATTGTGCTTCTATACATTTTTTTTTCTTGTGGGCTACTAGCACCATTCATTTTTCTTCTTTTGTGCATACAAAGATTTTCTATTACAAAGCTTGCACTATTACAACGAAATAGAGTAATTACAGAAACGAGCCATGAATTTCATCAGTTGAAGACTTAGCCTTTCTTTTCTCACATAGAAGTGCATACATTTTAGCAACTTCTCTACTCGTTTCTTTTAAGAGCTAGGTATTCAAAGGTGTTTCATTCTTGAAAAGGGTTCACTCCCCCAAACTTAGGCCATTTTTGCTCTTTTCACATTTAGATTTTCGTTCTAAGGATTGGAGAGACTCTAAGTTACGACAAAGGAGTCTTAGATCCTATTATCACTAAAGTTCATTATCCACTTTAAATAAATCTTAGCTATAGTCAATGTGTTCAAACTTTGAAGAGCATGATGAAAGAATAACATGAATTTGAAAAAATTTGTCGGGTCGACTTAGCATGCACACAAGCGACCTTACTCCCCCTAAACTAAAAACGCACAATGTCCCCATTGTGTGAATTGAGATTGACGGATAATGGGTCGACACGACAAAAACAAAAACACAACAAAAACGAAAGCAAAACAACACAAAATAAAGCGATAAATGAGCGAGCACGGCTCTAATAATCCAACATGCACAAAATAGAAATTTACAAGCCAATATCATTGACAAAATCTCCAAAAGCTTAAAAACAATACCAATACAAGACGGAAATAAAAATAAAATATTTTAGCTCAAAATAAACTGACGGGACTACATAAATATAAAGGTGACGTCACTTTTATATGGATCATATGGCGGCTTCCGTCTTTACTGGTGTCGTGCATCGCGGGCACGCTCCTCCTCTTCATCGATGTGCATCTCATCCGCTTGATCTTCTTGTGGTTGTGGGGGTAGATTTATCCGTCTAGAAAGTGCGGGTAGTTGAAGGGCATTGAACCTATCATCCCCGAGTAGCGCACGGTAAACCATGTCTTGACGGTCACTAATTGCATAAACAAATCGAGCCAAATCATGCACTTCATCCCGGATATCTGTCTGTTCCCTTCTTCTTGGCAATCTTGGTTGCGCTTCAACTTGCTCCTCCTCGTGACCGTCTTGACCCTCTTGACCTTCTTGATCAACCCCAGCGAACGTGTAGACTTTACCGGTGTAACCACTCCTGTAGTCTAGCTTCAAAGTCTTGCAGATAGTCAGGGTATTAATCGAGCAGGTCAGCTTAGTTTCTTCACTAATCTCCCCAAAATCGACCCCGGCATTTCTACATAAGTCGTCAATGAGGTGCGAAAACACGAAACTTCTGATATTAGATTTCTTTCTCGAAATGGTTTCCGCAAGCACCTCATTTATAATCCGACCCACATTGAGTGTAAGCCCCCCGGTGAGTGCATAAAGCAGAGGAATGCGATCCTCACCATAAGTCGTATTGTATTTGGCCGGACGGAAGTGAGCTAGGAAAACCATAGACCACGCCTTAGCTTTCGGGGTCAAGCGGTTGTGAGCAACTTTCGGAACGCCCCGGACAATAGTTCCCGGTATAGTGATGAACTCTCTCATCTGGTCCATAGTTCTCCTTTGGTTGTCGAATAAATCATAGAGTTCATCACTTTGATTTGCGGGCCATTCGAACCCGTATTAGGCATTGATAGTTTCCGGGTCGAACTTGATTTCCTTGCCCCTCACAGTAGTGGTGTCGTCTTCGCTATTCCAACCGACGTTAGCATAAAATTCCCTAACAATTTCGCCGGCGAAAGTCTCACGAGATGGCCGTTTCAAGAATTTGGTCCAACCTCTTGCTTCAATTTGCTCATACATGTACGGAAAGGCTTCCCTCTCGTAGGTCACAAATCTTTCGGTAACAAATGACCAACCCTTATCCGCCGTGTACGCATCCGAGGCTGACTTAGATAAAAATCTATAGATGTCGTACTCCTCCTCGACCACCTTCTTCTTCCCCTTTGCGTCTCTTTTCTTCCTAGGAGGATCGCAAGAACTAGCACCTTTCGATTTTCCCATATTCGAACTAGCTCCTTTCGATTTTCCCATATTCGAACTAGCTCCCTTTTTTCTTTTTTTTTTTCAAACGTGCACGAATTTCCCCCCAAACTTAAGTCACAACCACACCACCTCTTCGACAATCAAATAACAAAACAACACCACGAATTATAACTAGAAAAGAGAGCAACGTTTTCTCACAGACAATTTATCGAACACTTTGCGCGCGTGATTGAAAATAACCTCTTTTGAACAATACTCTGTATCAAGCCAATCCAATCAACAACAATCAACAACAAACAAAACCAATTAGTAGAGTTAAGCTATTTTACCTCAAATTTCAACAAGTTCCATCAATGCTCAAAGCCTCAAGGATTTAGACTTTTTGGAACTTTTGTGAAATTTGGTAATTCTTTGGTTTTGGGTTGAATTGTAGAGATTTGGGGTGGAATTTGATGTGTGGATGATGATAAAGTGATGAGCAATGCAAACTTGTGATCTTGAAATGGTTTGGAGAAATTTGATTTGGGGTGGGGAGAGTATTTTCGGAAGTGAGGGGTGAGAGTGATTTTCAAAATTTGAACAAATTGAACTTATGTAGCAGAACTCGCCGCGGCGAGACGTGTGCCCTAATTTCTGCTCGTTACATCTCGCCGCGGTGAGGTTGGTCCTCGCCGCGAGGAGATTGAGGCAAAGAGTTTTGCAAACTCTCTGCCAACTCCTCGCCGCGGTGAGCTTGAAGCTCGCCGCGACGAGGTTTGGGCAGAGAGTTTCCAACAGCTCGCCGCAGCGAGAGTTGGGCGGAAGTTTTGCTCCTCATTTTTATGAAATTTATTCAAATTCTCACCTTGTTCATTTGCAGTCCATATCTTTCTCGCCCGATCTCACTCGATTGTGCTTGTTAATCCTCGATCTTTCTTGCGCACTCATTCACCTACAACACAACACGCGAAAACAAACAAAAACAACACAAAACACAAAACACAAGCACCAAACAACGAAAAGTAAATCAATAGGCTTGGGTTGCCTCCCAAGAAACGCTTGTTTATAGTCGTAAGCTCGACTTGGATACGTTCATAATGACTTCATTGCAAGACAACGGAGGTCTTGTTTCTTTCAATTTATCCGCCCCAATAGTGTTTAAGACGTTGTCCATTCACCTTGAACTTGTCTCCGGTTGTAGGATCGGAAATTTCCACGGCTCCGTAGGGTAATGCTTCGACAACTTGAAAAGGTCCCGACCAACGAGACTTGAGTTTCCCGGGAAATAATCGAAGCCTCGAATTGAAGAGTAACACTTGTTGACCGGGTTCGAATTTCTTTTCCACTAAACGTCGATCGTGCCACTTTTTCATTCTTTCCTTATAGAGCTTGGCATTTTCATAAGCATCAAAGCGGTGTTCATCAAGTTCATTTAATTGAAACAACCGTTTTTCACCGGCTAAACTTGCATCCAAATTCAGCTTCTTGATAACCCAATAAGCTTTGTGCTCCATTTCTAACAGTAGATGACAAGATTTTCCAAACACAAGCCTATAAGAAGACATTTCGATTGGCGTCTTATAAGAGGTACGATACACCCATAGAGCGTCGTCAAGTCTCTGTGACCAATCTTTTCGAGTAGGAGATACCGTTTTCTCCAAGATACTTTTAATCTCACGATTTGATATCTCTGCTTGCCCATTTGCTTGTGGGTGATAGGCGGTTGTCACTTTGTGCTTCACCCCGTACTTTGTCAGAAGAGCATTAAGCCATCGGTTACAAAAATGAGAACCGCCATCACTGATGATCGCTCTTGGAGTACCAAGCTGATTGAAGATGTTCTTCTTAATGAAATTCATGACTACCTTTGAATCATCCGTCGAAAAAGCACTTGCTTCGACCCATTTGGACACATAATCCACTGCTACCAAAATGTATTGATTCCCGTTTGAAGGCACGAATGGTCCCATGAAGTCTATCCCCCAAACATCAAACAATTCCACTTCAAGCATGGTGGTTAATGGCATTTCATTCCATTGGGTAATGTTCCCGACTCTTTGACATCGATCACATTGAGACACGAAAATGTGAGCATCCTTGAATATGCTCGGCCAATAGAACCCCGTTGCAACACTTTTGCGGCCGTACGATCTCCTTTGAAATGTCCTCCGTATGGTGCGGCGTGGCACTCTTTTAGGATGTCATGTGTTTCCTCCTCGGGAATGCACCTCCTAATGATCCTGTCTGCACAAATCTTAAAAAGAAACGGCTCATCCCATATAAAACTCTTAACATAATGTAAAAATATTTTCTTTTGTTGATAAGTAAAATCAGGGGGATAGTAAACCACATACCAGATAATTGACATAATCGGCATACCATGGAGTCGGAGATGGTGCGATGGAAAAGAGTTGTTCATCCGAGAAAGCTTCATTGATAAGCTCGGGATCCTCCTTAGCTTTTGCATTTTCAAGCCTTGATAAGTGATCGGCGACTTGATTTTCGGATCTCTTCCTATCCTTGATCTCCAAATCAAATTCTTGAAGCAATAAGATCCAACGGATTAGTCGGGGTTTAGCATCTTTCTTCACCATCAAGTATCTAATTGCCGAATGGTCCGTGTAGACTATCACTTTAGTGCCAACCAAATAAGCTCGAAATTTATCGAAAGCAAATACAACCGCCAAAAGCTCATTTTCAGTAACTGTGTAATTCATTTGGGCGTCATTCAACGTCTTGCTAGCATAGTAGATGGAATGAAAAATCTTGCTTTTCCTTTGTTCCAAAACAGCTCCAACCACTATGTCACTCGCATCACACATTACTTCAAATGGTAAACTCCAATCCGGTGCTATAACAATTGGTGCCGAGGTCAACATTTGCTTCAAAGTCACGAAAGCTTGCATGCATTGATCAGTGAAGACAAACGGAATGTCTTTCTCCAATAGATTGTATAAAGGCTTAGATATCTGTGAGAAGTCTTTGATAAATCTCCTATAAAATCCCGCATGCCCCAGAAAACTCCGAATTCCTTTAACGGACGTGGGTGGAGGTAGTTTCTCGATCGTTTCGATTTTAGCTCTATCAACCTCGATCCCTTTGCTCGAAATTTTGTGACCCAAAACAATGCCTTCGTTCACCATGAAATGGCATTTCTCCCAATTCAAAACCAAGTTTGTTTCTTCACACCTTTGAAGCACTCTTTCTAAATTACCCAAACATTCATCAAACGAGTCCCCAAAGATAGAAAAGTCGTCCATAAAGACTTCAACAAATTTCTCGATCATATCGATGAAAATAGCCATCATACACCTTTGAAAAGTAGATGGAGCGTTGCATAAGCCGAAAGGCATTCTTCTAAAAGCAAAGGTCCCGTATGGGCAGGTGAAAGTTGTTTTCTCTTGATCGGCGGGAGCGATGACAATTTGGTTGAATCCCGAGTATCCATCCAAAAAGCAATAGAAAGCTCTTCCCGACAATCTATCCAACATTTAATCGATGAAAGGCAATGGAAAGTGATCTTTCTTCGTATATTGGTTCAATTTCCGGTAATCCATGCATACTCTCCACCCGGTGACCGTTCTAGAAGGTATCAATTCATTCTTTTCGTTGGTTATCACCGTCATTCCACTCTTCTTTGGAACACATTGCACCGGGCTCACCCATTTGCTATCGGAGATGGGAAAAATGATTCCGGAATCTAACCATTTGATTATCTCTTTCTTGACAACCTCCTTCATGATAGGATTCAATCTTCTTTGATGTTCAATGGACCCTTTGAAATTATCCTCCAAATTGATTTTGTGCATACAAAACGCGGGACTAATTCCTTTGATGTCGGCAATAGTCCACCCAATGGCTTTCTTGTAACTCTTGAGAACTCTCAATAATTTCTCTCTTTGAGTTTCCGTCAAGTCCGCCGCAATAATAATCGGCAAAGTGGAAGAATCACCCAAGTAAGCGTAAATCAAATGAGGTGGAAGTGGTTTCAATTCCAAGATTGGTGGCTCCTCAATGGACGATTTCAGTGGTGTGGGACTTGACAGCGGTAGATCAAGAGTTTCGAATCTCTTTCTAAAGTTCTCCCCAACCGAGTTGGCCTCCAATTGTGATATGATTTGGGCCATTTCCTCAATCTCTTCATCAAGTTTGTTCAATATAGCCCCTTCAATCAAATTCTCATAGTTATTCCCCTCAAATGTATTGGCCACCAATGAGTCAATCATACAAATGGAAGAACATTCTTCCTCATCATCCGGGTATCTCATGGCATTAGAAACATTGAATTTCACTTCTTCGTCCTGCACTCTCATTGTAAGTTCTCCTTTCTGTACATCAATCAAAGCCCTACCTGTTGCTAAAAATGGTCTTCCAAGAATTATAGGTACATTGACATCCGCCTCATAATCAAGAACAATAAAATCAACGGAAAATATGAACTTATCAACTCTTACCAAGACATCGTCGATTTTACCTTCTGGGTAAGTGATAGAACGGTCGGCGAGTTGCAAAGAGACCGTAGTAGGTCGTGCTTCACCGATTCCAAGTTTCTTAAAAATAGATTTAGGCATTAAATTGATACTAGCTCCCAAATCACAAAGAGCTTTTTCAAAATATTGATCACCAATAGTACACGGGATAGTGAAACTCCCCGGATCTTTGAGCTTTGGGGGTAATTTATTTTGTAAAATAGCACTACATTCCTCATTTAGTGCAACCGTTTCAAATTCTCTCAATCTTCTTTTCTTTGAAAGCACAACCTTCATAAACTTGACATACTTAGGCATTTGCTCAAAGGTCTCCACTAAAGGAAGGTTGATGTGCAATTGTTTCAAAGTAGTCAAGAACTTGTCACGTATGAGCACGTATTAGAGTCGTGCTCGCTCATTTATCGCTTTATTTTGTATTGTTTTGCTTTCGTTTTTGTTGTGTTCTTGTTTTTGTCGTGTCGACCCATTATCCGTCAATCTCAATTCACACAATGGGGACATTGTACGATTTAAGTTTGGGGGGAGTAAGGTCGCTTGTGTGCATGCTAAGTCAACCCGCCGAAATTTTTCAAATTCATGTTATTCTTTCATAATGCTCTTCAAAGTTTGAACACATTGGCTATAGCTAAGATTTATTTAAAGTGGATAATGAACTTTAGTGATAATAGGATCTAAGATTCCTTTGTCGTAACTTAGAGTCTCTCCAATCCTTAGAACGAAAATCTAAATGTGAAAAGAGCAAAAATGGCCTAAGTTTGGGGGAGTGAACCCTTTTCAAGAATGAAACACCTTTGAATACCTAGCTCTTAAAAGAAACGAGTAGAGAAGTTGCTAAAATGTATGCACTTCTATGTGAGAAAAGAAAGGCTGAGCCTTCAACTGATGAAATTCATGGCTCGTTTCTGTAATTACTCTATTTCGTTGTAATAGTGCAAGCTTTGTAATAGAAAATCTTTGTATGCACAAAAGAAGAAAAATGAATGGTGCTAGTAGCCCACAAGAAAAAAGAATGTATAGAAGCACAAGCAATGATCACCATAGTGCTAGTATCGTATTGTAATATCATTGTAAAGCACAAAGTGCTATGTTATCATTGTAAATCAAAAGAAAAGCAAGTATGGTGAGAAAAGAGTTGGGAGCTAAAATTGTCAATTAATTCAAGAATAGGGACAATACTCTTAAAATGTCTACAACTTAGTTTCATGATGTGATTTGAGCATTGAGTTTGAAATCTACGGTTAGGAGAGATTCTTTGTCAACCCTCAGGAATCCAAGCAAATAGAACCGATGATTTTGATGTACTGGGACGTATTCACTTAAGATAATATCTAGCCGAAGCCACACACACACGTGGAGCTTGTTTAAAGAAAAATTTGAAAGTGTCAAGTTTTGACGTCTTGAGCTTATGCATGTGCGTTCTATTCTTGTTCTGTTTTCTTTGCTCGGGGACGAGCAAGTGTTTAAATTTGGGGGTGTTGATAACGCCGTGAAAACGTCGTTATTACCTATCTCCTTAAGCCCAAAACATCTTGTTTTGATCCGAGTTTCTGTGTGTCTTTGCTTGTTTTCGTGTCTTTTGTGCCTTTAGTCCCTTTGTTTGGCCTTTGTTCGTCTTTCGTGTTTTGTTCGTGTTTTGATTGTGATTATATGTGGTTTGCAGGAATCGACGCATTGAAGCAATTTCGGGAGCATTAATTGTGTAGAATGCAAGTCGCTTTCAACCACAGGGGCCTAACGGAAAAGAAAGAACAAAAATTGAAGAAAATAGCCCCCTGCCTCACCTCGCCACCGCGAGCTTCAACCTCGCCGCGGTGAAACCCTCTGCCTCAACCTCGCCGTCACGAGCTTCGATCTCGCCGCGGCGAGGGCCTGAACATTTTAAGGCTCGCCGCGGTGAGATTCAACCTCGCCGCGGCGAGACCTGCTCTGTTCCTTCCGCGGATTGAAGGTGTTTTTTGTACATTTCCCCTATACCGTTCAATGTAATTTTAAACTTCTTGGGGGACATTTTGGCCTTTGTTACTATAGTTTTTGGGTTATATTAGGCAATTTTGTGTGATGGTTACCTTGCTATTAGGGCAAGAAGAAAGAATACACACAACTTACACTTGAACTTTCATTCACATTTTTACTACTACTTGGAGCTTGGAAGACCATTGGAGGCAAGAAGAGAAGTGTTCATCTACTAAGTTTTCCTTGTCTTTAATCTCTTCTCCTAACATTTGTAGTATGGAAATGTTTATTGTTGATGTAATGAACATCTCTATTTCTTATATGAGTAGGTAAACTTTTAATTCCTAGGTTCTTGTGAAGCCATGGTTGATCCATGGTTGAATGTTTAATTAATGGTTGATGCTATACTTGGATGTGTTTGTTAATCTATTTTGTGCTTTTGTCATCTTGTTGTTAGGCCAACTTTGAGATGAAATGGATTGATTCTTGATTGCTAGACATAGTGGATTGAGGATTAGATTGTGAAACTAGATTGTGATTTGAATTTAGGATAGACATATACCTAGTTCTTTTCATGTTCTTCCAAGGTTTGAGGTTAATGCATCAATTAAGTTTAGTCCTTTTAGACATAAATTGGATTAGTCTAACTTGATAAGTTCGTACGCAAGTCGAAAGATACGTATGAACACTCTTGAATCCTTGAACAACAAACATAAGTGTAGTTGTCAATTGTTAATGCATTTGGCTTGGATTGACCTAGGTGACATAGAAACCTAGGAGCTTTTATCATTAGAATCAAACTAGTATTGTTTAAGTGTTTTATCCACCATTACTTCACTTTAGTTGATTATCAAACCCCTATCTTACCAACTATAACTCACATGAATCCAAGTAGAAGTAACAAGATAGTATTAGGTAATTAATCGAACAATTCATCGTGGGTTTGACACCCCTTATCACTTTACTACTTGTAACGACTGTATACTTGCGCGGTTTACGTACTAGTATTTGGAACGTAACACATAAGCATGCTCCTACGGAGGGGGGGGGGGGGGGTATTTCACCCCCTACGATTGAAAATGGCCAAATTAGTACCATTAAGTCATTTCTTGTTTTAAGAACGGAGTATTCTTGCTTCCAAGGTCATGTGACATTTGAAACTCGAATAAGAACCTTAACGTAGTATAAGAAATTGAAGTTCAAGTCTTTTCAGATAGAACATAATATTACAACAATAACTTACCAAAGTTATATTTCATAGCTTTGGTACTCAATCTGTTGAGCAATTTGATTACAGATCATGATAACTACACAAAAGATGCATTAAGAACCAATATCACAACTACATTTAAAAGAAATCATATGTTTTGCATGAAACAAATTACCTGATCTTCACGAAGAAGTATAAGGTGAATAAGGATTTCAAGGGGCTTTGTGTCAGCTGCAATCACAACGAATTCAGAGATATGTTCAATGTCTTAGTTTCTGGTATAAATTAATATAAAAACTGTTGGATGAAGCTGAGGAAGATGAAGGAAGATTTTGATGATTTTCAAAAGTCATCAGCTAAGTAATGGAAGCTTAGCATGAAAAGTTCAATCGAGAAGACAATTATAATCAGAAGATTGATTTTCGATCAGGAAGACAAGTGATCTCAAGTTGAGTACGGAATTAGACTAGTGGATTTCAGCAGAGTCAAATCAGATGAGTTCGATTTGAATCAGCAGAGTTCATCAGTAGGGTGGATTCGATCAGCAGAGTGAATAGATATCAGAATTCATTCAAACGGTAATAAATGCACTTGATGTAATAAATGTTGTCCGAGAAGAGTATTTATGGCTAATGATTGGAGGAGTTAATTCAAAAACTTCGTATCAACATGGTGCATTTAATGCGACTGACAGATCCGTACAACAGAATGTACAGTGAATAGTTGTAGGGAGCCATTTAAGGTTATGATCAGAACTCTAGGAAGATCTGAATATTTGTCTCACTTCAACGGACATAATTCGAATTGCCGAGTATAAATAGATTTACATTCAAGAGTTAGAGAAACACAACAACTGAGAGAATTCATCGAGCCAATTTTCTAAATCTCAAACTCAAGAACATATAATCAGCTAAGTCATCTGTTGACGAAGCGAAGTTGAACAAAAAGTTCAAACACATACAAATCTGAGTGATTTTGTTCAACTGAATGTTGTGAGAAGTAGATATACATCTTTGTGAGCGATATTACTTCATATAATAGGTTTTTTTTATGATTTCCTATTGTGAACTTGTTGCTTGGTCATTTGTTGTACAAGCACAAGTAGAGTTGTACTAGTAGAACCTAAATTTTCATGATTTAGAAGAGTGGACTAAGGGATATTCTACCTGCCGAACCACTAGAAAAATTCATGTGTTACTTACCTTACTTGCATTGCATATCTTTCATAAGATAAGTACAAAATTTTAAAAGGCATATGTCTTAAAGATGAATTTATGATATCTTTCATAAGATAAGTAAAAAATATTAGAAGGCATATCTCTTAAAGATGAATTTATGAAACCGGTAATAAAATTTCAAGTAAAACTTATTTGAAAAACTTTCACCTACATATCCGCTACATACAAGTTTGAAACTCTGAAGTTGTCTGAAAAGATAAGCAAATCAGACGCGTGGTCTAACTTACGCTGAATAAGTTGAGTGCTAAATCAGTTAAGTAGTCTCATACGTAAGATCTTACTCTGCTGAAACAAAATCATAGGAAAAATTTTAAAGGTACAAAGGTTTATTCACCCCCCCATGTAGACCTCATCTGACCACTTAGGACCAACAAAAACACACAGTTGAAGCCACGCATTTATTACAAAAGAATAAGTAAAGATTATATTTCTTTAGCTGTTTGTAATTGACAATTTGTTGAACCAAGTCAAGAAAAGTAATTGTCGGCTGGTCATATGGCAATGGGTATTCTTTGGGGTTCATAGCTTGTCTATGCATATACATATACAAATACCTAATATTCCAAAAATGAACAAGAATGATAAATATCATTAAAATCAAAAGTTGCCATATTTTACATGAGAAAGAGAGAGACCGAAGGAATGCTATCTTATTTTTACCAAAGGACACTTGAAGCAAATGACTGAGCCTCCTTCATTATTCTCATCTGCCCAAATTTCCCGCTTTTCTTTCTCATATTTATAACTTTGTAAAACCAAAGAGAACACATATATACCCTCTTGATCAAAATATCCACTTAGAGATGTTAAATTGCTCATATATATAAGGTCTGCCAATCACAAAGACAAATACTGAGATACCAAGAAAGTTGGCAAAGAACCCAAGAAATGATAACCAATCATCACTTATAATAGACAAAAAAAAAAAAAGAGTTTACCATGTAATTAACTATATCTGAACAAAATATTTGAAACAAACAATGCATGTACATGGAATTGTATTTGTTCCCTACCAACAGGAGGTAGAGAATGAAAGTGTACATACCATGGTTCCAATATTTTTTATTGAAGAACAATTCTTCTGCATCATTCCCCCCTGAGGCAATGGAAAAGGTTATTCTTTTATTTGTTCAAAAGGTTGAAGACTTGGACTCAATTAATACTAATTTGTTAACATAGGAAGTCCTGGATTAATGGACGAAACTATAAACAAAACACATTTTGATCAAAATTTTAAAGAGCTTTATCAGATTTCTCTTATCCAGTATACTCTCTACCGCTACAGACAAGAGAGTTTGTTATACAATATAAATTGAATTCTAACAATTCTTAAGAAATAATGAAAATCTCAAGAAATAAAAAAAATTCATCAAAATCAATATTAATTGAGAGATATCCAATTTCAGAATTTCAATAATTCTACTTACCTCGAATTCAGCTCGAAAATGGCGTATGGCGGAGATAAGCTACGAGTTAGAGAAATGGAAATGAAATTGGCGGAGAAATTGAAATGAAAATGGTTCTAGGGCTTAAAATGGCGGAGAAACGAGAGGAATGGCGGAAATTTGCCCTTCCCGTGAATTTCATCTCAGTGTAATTTGAGTGGAAGAGTAAAATGGGTATAAAAATTAATTAATTTTGGGGTGGTCATATTTTATTTAACAAAAAAAGTCAAAATTGAAATGATTAACTCTTTCATTTTTTTTAGCTGCTATTTGAGAGTTAAAAAAATTTTAAAGAGCTCTAAAATTGAAATGATTTTATAGGGTTTTTTTGCGAGCAAAAGACAAAAACACCCCTTATACTTTGTTTAACTCCCAAAAAATCTCATGTATTATTTTAACACTAAAAAAATTCCATGTGTTTGATTTTAAATACCACACTTGACTCAATTAGTATATACTTATAATTTTATTTTTGAATTTTGGTGGAATGACAAAATTACCCTTATGTGATTGTTTTTTTTAAAATTTATTTATTCTTTTTGAAAAATTAAGTATATACTACTTGGGTCGAGTGTGGTATATAAAATCAAGCACAGGGGGGTTTTGGGGATTTAAAATGACACATGGGGGATTTTTTGGGAGTTAGTCAAAGGATAGGGGGTGTTTTTGTCTTTCGATGTCATGGGTAAAATTATCATATCAAAAGCAAAATGTGAACAAATACTTGCAATTTTGGCGTTTGAAACACACTCTTTTTTTGGGGTGTATTTGGTACTTATTTGAAATCACAGGGGGAGAGTTTTCTTTTAATACTCAAATTATGCTTATGTAAAACAGCTCACTTGGTTGTTCTTCAAACATATGAGTAATTCACTCGGCTATTGGCAGTGAGCTGACAACTTAGTAAAATACTTAGTTGTTCTTGGTTCAGCTGAGTAAGACCACTTATAAAGTCAGAGTTCTTTTGAGATGTTTGGTAGTGGAATAAACATGAGTTTTATCAAACTGATGAAAAGATGACTAGTCTGTTCTTTGTGAATGCAGAAAGTAAGTGTGGAATTTAAATAACACATAATTTTTATTATGGTTAAGGAAATTCTTTTAGTTCCACTCTTCTTCGCAACCTTGTTGGAAAGTAATGTACTAATCTCTTAGACTAATATTGCACTTGATATTTACAACTTATACATCCAAGTAGAACTTTTACATACAATGTAAATCATAAAGATCACACAGAAATTTCCTCTCACAGTAAACATCTATTACAGTTCTTCAACCTTGTTGATCTACCTTCTATTTAAATCTCTTAGACCTAAACAGAAAATTACAACATTGTTATAATACACTCTGTTTTTCAACACAAGTAACTTTTCTCTTAGAACAACTTAATAGTTTTTGCTATCAGAAGTGCTTGATTTGAATGGGCAAAAGTTGTTAACTTCAAATCTGAGAGTATTTATAAGGGTTCTTGGAATTATGGTTTTTGAAAGATCCCACGATTCCCGGAATGCCCTTATGTTTTCTACCTACTTCAAATGGCTCTATTTGCAGCTTTCGGCTCTGTCACTGTTCAAACAATGTACAAGTACGGATCTGTCAGTCGTATTTAATGAACCATGATGTCCGAAGTTGCAATCTTCTGTTTGTCGTCATAGACAACTTAGCTCATGTTCCAGACATCTGATGCAAACACTTAGCTGATCAAACACTCTGCTGATAAATCACTTAGTTGTTTGATAATCAATTGTTGACATAGCTGATTTTACTAAGCTTATCTGACGAAATCTGGACTCTGCTTTCTTCATCTTTACTTAAATGGTAGCTTCTTTACTTAGTTGATCAGTCAAACCACGTTGATCAACAACTTCAAACTCTTAGTCTGATACTTGCTTTCTTAATACTCGTCTGTTGAGCACTATACTTTGCTTTCTCAAGCACTCGTCTGTTTGAGTATATAAACACTAAGCTTCCATTACTTAGCTGTTTATATAACTTGGTTGATGACTTGTTCTCTGTTGTCTTCTGACATAGCTGTTTTGTTATCATCAAAACCAATCATCAAACCAATCATTATTAACTCATTGAGTCAACTGATATGGCACTCAACTGTTGTTGTTGAGTTAATAAATTCATCCAACAACACTTTTCATCGATTCTGACTTGTGGTACCATAAAAATTCAGACTGACACATTTGATATCATAATTTAATAAATTCACTCACATTTGGTACTACCGCAGAAAATCACTATTAAGTGGGTGACGTGCCAGTTAAGTCAATTTGGATTATTGCAAAATTGATTCCATTACTTATGTTGACTGAGAATTCTACCCCATAATATTTTGGGCTAACAAAATAACCTCACATGTTCAAATTTGCTGATGATTTTAGTCCACATTATTGTTCAATTTCAAAATTGGCTCGAATAAGACCACATGGGCATCAATATGGAAATTTTAATTATTATATTTACATATCTATTTAAATAATTTGATTTTATAAATAATATTAATATATTAAATAATATTTAATAAAAATATGAAAAAAATTTAAAAAAACTTATTTTTTTTAAAATCTAAAATTTATATAATATTTACTAAATAATAAAGTTATATATTATTAATAAATTATTATAATTTTAAAAAAAAAAAAAAAACTAAACTAAACCCACCCACCCCAAATCTCAGGCTGATGGCGGTAAGGGATTTGGCGGATGCGGGTTTGGGGGGGAGGGCAACTTATGGGGTGGGGTTTAGTTTTTTTTTTTTAAGAAATTATAATTATTTATTAATGATATACTCCCTCCGTCCATTATTTTTACTCCATTAGCTATAGTACCCGTTCAAACTTTTTAATTTTTAAAGTGGCTTATCATGTTAAATTATTCTCATGTGTGGTGTATTAAACTTTCTAAATATTAATATATATGGTGTCATTTGATATTATCAACTTATTAGTGAAATATTTTAAGTAAATTATTTATTATAATTTTTATAAATTTAGTCAAGTTGACTGGTCAACTATACCAAGGGATAAAGAAAAATGGGACGGAGGAATTACAACTTTGTTATTTTAATAAATATTAAATAGATTAATAATACATAAATTTTAGATTTTAAAAAATAGGTTTTTTAATTTTTATAAGATTTATATTAAAGTATTATTTAATTTAATAATATTTTTTTATAAAATCAAATTAGATAAATAAATATGTAAACATAATAATTAAAACCTTCAAATTGGTCCGCACGTGGTCTTATTCGAGCCAATTTTGAAATTGGACAACAATGTGTAGTAAAATTGTCTACATATTTGAAGATGTGGAGTTATTTTGTCAGCCTGAAATGTTATGAGGTAGAATTGCCAAAATTACAATTCTCTCATTTGCTTTATTTACCCAAAAGAAAAAGAACTCTTGTAAAATGTATGAAAGAGACCAATCCGATGAAATTAATGTGTTTTTGCCAACTTTAATATGTACTCTTATTCCTATTTTTTTATATATTATATAATATAATAAATACGTACTCTTATTCATCTCTTAATTAAATTTCCAATACTATTAAATAATTTAAATTCATGCTTTTGTTTTTTTGTGTACGTGGTGGGAGGCGTGTTGTAAATATGTAGGAAAACAATATACTCCTAATATAAACAATTGGATAACAGAAACTGTACATAGAATTAAGCTAAATACATAATAACAAAACTTGAATCAAGGCTTCTAGGCTAAAACACAGTGTCCTTAGAACATATTCACTCCCTCATCCGTCAGAGATTTATGCTCGAGGTTCTCTTGAACGTATGTCTCCAGGATACAAAACAATGGCTTCAACAATGAAGATGTGAACCATTTTTTTGCTGAACGAATCTTTGAACTCGAAATTGAAGAGAAGATGTATATTTTTGGTGTGAAAAACAGAATGAAAGGAGCTGCTATTTATAGGAATGGAGAAGGGCAAAATCGAAGCAAGAAAACTAATGGAGATTTCAGTTTCGGGAGTTACACCACCTTTAATTCGGAGGTTACACCATTTTTCAGTTACAGAAATTTAAAGAGGGCCTCCAGTTACAGAAGTTGAAAGGTCTTCTTTTTTTTCCTTCTTTTTAATGGGCCGAAAAGAAATAGCAAAAATTGGGCATGTTCGGTAGCCTCCTAATTGGGTTGCATTCGTGTCTGCAGGTTGCACAAGTCTTGAAAGTCCGATTACTATTTTGATCCATGATTTGCCCTCCCCCCCCCCCCCCCCCCTCCCCCTCTCCTGCGCACAAGGGAAGAGACTTTTGGTAGCTAAGTATTTATACCACTACATTGACAATTCATATATAAACCTCAAGATTTTTTTTACTCCACTTCCAATGTGGGATAAAACCAATTCCATTTATTTTGGCAAAAATTCAATTTTGGTACCATAGAATAGGCCCAAGTCCATTTTTCATACCAAAATATCAAAAATCATACTGCCGTTAGTTTTTTAACTGAAGTTTAGCCTCCTTCGTTAAGTCAAAAAAGAGGTGAGAAATGCAATTATAAAAAATTAGGCAGGGTTTTTTTGCAATTATCGTCTTCTTCTTCCTCCTCCCATACGACCGCCGGCTCCGGTGGCTTTTGGTCAAAATTGGTTGAGGGTTTTTGTTCCCCTTGTCGTGGAGAACTCGTACATATAAAGATCTTTTCAATCCGTTGAGTAATCTATTCGAATTTTGAGTTCTAATTTTCGAATTGTAGGTCAAAATTTTCGAAATTTCAAATCGTGATTTCTTCTTCGATTCTTAACCAAACTTCGTGATTCTTGTTGCAATAGTTTCCCCTGACCGTGGGCATCATTTCCATAGGTTTATTGTAGCTTCCGTAGACGGTTGAGCTCCGCCCAAGTGGCGGCGCGTTTTCGGCCTAAACCCTAATTTTCGCGAAAAAACACTCCTCCCCTGCTCCACCGTCGACGGCCGCTGCAATTACCCCATGGAAAATGTTGTCCATGACAAGAGGAACAAAAACCCTCAACCAATTTCGACAAACGGCCACCGGAAGCCTGCGATCGTCCATAGGAGGAAGAAGGCAATAATTGCAAAAACACCCTGCTCAATTTTAGACAATTGCATTTCCCTCCTATTTTGTTTCAAAAGGTGACACGTGGCAGTTCCGTTAAGTAAACTAACGGAAGTATGATTTTTGAAACGTCTATTTATTCTACGGTATGATTTTCAATCGATTGGTATGAAAAATGGACTTGGGCCTATTTTATGGTATGAAAATTGAATTTTTGCCCATTTATTTTCTTCCGTTTCAAAGGGTGATCTTTGAGTGTCAATTTTCATTCACCTTCACCTGAACTTCGATTTTGACATACAATATACCGTTTTAATCTACTCACCGAGTAAAATATAATTCCACAAAGATTCGACACTTTTCTCAAAGTGGGTCCCACTTAAATTATGTCCAAAAGTACTCAATTAAATTACTATTTTTCCAACAATCCTCCACATGAAAGAAAATTGAACGAGTTCCTAACATGATGTTCTAAGAGAAAAGAGTTCAGCGGTAGAAACTTGCATAGGATAGGTAGGTGTTACCCTTTGAATCTTTCATTGAGAAAGTATGTTTACCTTACTAGCTAATCAGTAGACACGATGTCATTGAATTGTTCTGTTGTTTGTGTAAATGATGACACACTCCTAAGACACATCTTACCTGATTCAGTTCTTACGGATATGTCCGTTTTGGCCATGGTCATTGTTGGGATTCGGTAAGATAAACAGCCCTTAACGCAGCGGAAATTAAAATTTTTAGGACCTCTTACGGAATCTTGCCAGGATACTAAACTGGTTGTATATATATGAATAATAAAACGACTGGAATAATTCAGATCTAAATTATACCTGTCTCCTTGCAAATCCCTGCTGTTAGCAAAGTCGTTGTATTTCTCCCTTCGGTTGGCTCGATCCGAAGCTCCTAGTAGCGCCCCACGTGTTGCGCCTCTACGGGTTGATACACCACAATATCACGAAAATTAATATATCCTAATCGGCTAGAACATAAGATATATTAATATCTAAAACTAGAGAACAATATGGAGCAAGAATCGAAAAACGAAAATCTCTTCCAAGAGGAAAGAGAGTTCGGCCGATTTGGGGAGAGAGTTTTTCTTGACTTAGATTTTGGCTCTTAAAATTGTGTGTGTGAGATATGACATCAAGTCTCCTATTTATAGGTATCTCAGGAGGATTAGGACTCCTAAGTCTTCTAACTCTCCTACATGGGCCATGGCCCTTTTAATTGGAAGACCAAGTCTTCTAATTAAATCATGGCCCATACTTGATTTAATTAATTCGGTCTTTATTTAATTTCTTAATTAAATAGCCCAATTAATTTATTTCTCTCTTATTTAATTAAATTAGACTCTAAGTCTATTTAATTAAATATTCCCATAATTAATTAAATCCAATTTAATTAATTAACTCACAAATTAAATTCCAATTTAATTTACAGTCTTGATCCAATTCCAATTGGATCACATTCGCTCCAATGGGTCGACCCAGTTGACTCAGTCGACCCAGTCGACCCAGTCAACCCAATCGACCCAGTCGATCCAGTTGACTCAGTTGTTCTCCATTTCCTTGCTTTCGCTTCATGTGTATTGTGTATGCCCCCGTAGGTTCACCACATAATTGGCCGTGGGTTATAATTAAATATTTATTTAATTACTCGAGTATTAAATACTCTAAATCAATCGAACACTCTGTCGACTGATCATTCCAAAATTAGCACCCCTGCCAATTTGGGAATTCTCCCACACTCCACGGTCGATATCTGGCCACAAGCCCATGGAGCCCAATCACTGGTGAATTAATTCAGTGAACCTTTTAATCATTTACAATTTCCATATACGCTATAATCTCTCCATCGATCAATCTCCCAGTCAAAACTTAAGGGCATGGATTTTTCATCGGTTCCCTTTTAATTTGTTTTGACTTTATGCATTCTGATCTTGAAATAATTCTCTTTGACTTAATCTTTATGAGCTACTTTCATAAAGCCGTCAGATACCTTGGCCAAGGATACCAGAATTAATTTCTCACAAAAATCCATAGGAGAATTTCCCAACCTATCAAGTCGGGTCAATGAATCCTTTGTTGATGATATGAACCTGCATACGAGTCCCTCTATACCCAACGTGAATCCACAGAGACTTTCTGGTAATCTCCAGTCGGTCGGAACTCACATCTAAGTATAGACGTTTTCGCACCAGATAAACCCTATCACCTCAAGTATTTAGGGATCATTCCTCGTATACTATTGTAAATTGGAATAACTTCAACTTCGATATGCGACTACCGCTTCCATGGTGAGTTATTTCCTAATTAGGGTATTCAGTGCGCTTTCCATCCCAGCAAGCCACCCACTCGTGTGTATCGACTATCCCAGTCATGCTCGTGGACCCCGGCATCCTCCAGTTCATCGGAGTATACACACTCGTGAGGGTCTAACCGAATCCATTGATGTCCCATCTCAAATGGATTCTACGATCCTTGAATTAGTTTTAGATCACGGCCTTGGAGATCAGTCCACGGGTTGTCCCATAGCCCTGTGATCTAAGGACTTGCATCCTTATGTTATATAATTATTCATAAGATGAAGGTGACCATATAAATAAATGCATTTATTAATCCATTTGAATGGTCCTTTTAATTTAAATACAGCCAAAACAGTTGGCTTGCAGGACACTATTCTATCAATCTCCCACTTGTACTAAAGCCAACTCTCCATACTTCTGATTCTCATCTTAGACAGATGTTTCTTGAATGCCTTTGAGGCAATGGCTTAGTTAGAGGGTCCGCCGTATTATTCTTTGAGGTGACATGTTCCATCTTTATGTCTCCTCTACCAATGATATAACATATCAAATGATATCGTCTTATTTCGTGCTCGGATTTCTGATGAGATCTCGACTCCTTCGCTTGCGAGATAGATCCATTATTATCACAGAAGATAGTAATGGCTCGGCAATGCTAGGTACGACGTCCAATCCTTGGACGAAGTTTTTCATCCAAATCACATTCCTTTGCAGCTTCACATGCTACAATATTTTATGCCTCGATGGTTGAATTTTCGGTAGTATCCAACTCACCGCACCACCTTTGAGGCAGATATATCCAGATGTTGACTTGAAATCATCTACAGCACATTGGAAGCTAGAATCAGTATAGCCTTCCAATTTCAATTCTCCCACGCCGTATACTAAGAACAATTCTTTAGTCCTTTTCAGGTACTTCATAATAGACTTTACGGCTACCCAGTGCTGCTCTCCTGGGTCAGACAAATAGCGGTTAGTTACGCTCAGGGCGTACGCTATGTCTGGTCTTGTACATAACATACCATATTATGCTTCCTATCGCGGAGGCATGTGGTATCTTAGACATCATGCTTCTCTCCTCAGAGGTCTTTGGGGCCATAGACTCAGAGAGAGCAATACCATGTCTCATCGGAAGCAATCCTCTCTTGGATTCTTCCATACTGAATGTCTTCAGTATTTTATCTATGTACTTTGATTGGGAGAGGCCCAGCAGTCCTTTCGATCTATCCATGTAGATCCTTGTACCCAGTACAAATGATGCTTCTCCCAAATCCTTCATTGAGAATTGTGTAGAAAACCATGCTTTCGTTTCGGATAACACTTTTGCATCATATCCAATGAGCATAATGTTATCAACATAAAGCATAAAAATTCAACTGTACTCCCACTAACTTTCTTGTACACACTTTGCTTGAACACGTTTTTGACGAATCTAAAGGTTTGGATTATATCATCAAAACGTATGTTCCGGCTTTGGGAAGCTTGCTTAAGTCCATATATGGACCTTCGGAGTTTACACACTTTGTGCTCATCTCTCTTGGATGTATATCCCTTTTGGTTGCTTCATGTAGATCTCCTTATCAATGTCTCCATTGAAAAAGACGATCTTTACATCCATCTACCATATCTCGTAGTTAATACTATGCTGATATGTCCAACAATATCTGAATGGATTTGGGCATCGCTGCATGCAAAAATTCATCAAAGTCAACGCTCGACATTTGAATGTATCATTTTGCGACTAGTCGTGCCTTTTAGGTAATAACATCTCCATTCACTCCAAGCTTCCGCTTATAGATCCACTTGCAACCCAAGGGAGCTACTCCCACTGGTGGATCTACCAAGGCACAAACCTTGTTAGAGTGCATGGAGTCTATTTCAGATTCCATGGTTTTTTGCCACCTTCCCAAATCTATGTCTTGCATAGAATCTTCGTAGGTCCTTGGATTAGTCTCAGACTGTCCAATTTCATGCAGCAGACTGTAGTACCTCTCGGGTTCCCTACGTTGTCTTTCAGACGTTCGAAGTTCATGTGTACTAGTTGGTTCATTTTCATGCTCAGGTTCTCCCACTGCCTGTGGTGATGGGTCGATTTTATGAACCTCATCTAGTTCTATGTTGTTTTCTTTCTTGTCCAACAAGAAATCCTTCTCCAAGAAGTTAGTTTTCCTAGAGACAAAGGTTGTTTGTCTTAGAGGAACATAGAACTTGTATCCTATTGAGATTTTGGATACTCCACGAAATGCATAAGATGGATTTTATTTCCAGCTTATCTCCCACTAGCTTATTCACATAAGCGGGAGACCTCATATGCGCATGAATGCATATGAAGGTACAATACCAAAACCCATATCACTTGATATGTCTTGGAACTGGCTTCATAGATACTTAGCTCAGTATCTTCGATTTTCTCGATCAAGTTATAATTGATTGAATAAGAAATTTCATGTAAGATTTCCTAATGGACATTTTCATGTCCAGAATGCTCGACAACTGACGATGTTTAGAGCGGGTCTTACATTTTGAGAATCTAATTCTATATTAAATAATCAATGGCGTATTTGCCAATGCATGTTCATATTTGAATCGATCCAAATCTCTTACATGCTTTCATTGATTAGGCTCTCTTCTTTATTCCAAAAATAATTTGGATTTGTACTTCACAACGTACTTTTACCCATGAGGGTACAAGAGACGCCTTATCTCCCACTAATGCTTTAGTGTTTTCACACACTTTTAAATGGATTAAATCCATTACAATTGTTTATTCATCTTGGTTGCCTAGCAACCAACTACTAAATTTGATTTCCGTTTAAGTAAGATTCGAAAGTCGGTTACTATTTCTAGCGTCCCTGTCAAGCTTGACCTAGTCGAGCTCAATCTTTTGAATCTTTAATTCGGAAATTTATTTTAGTGCTCGTGTATCGCCTTTCGGTTACACAACGACTCAAGTGTGTGGAATCTTGATTATTTATATTTTATTGACTATGCATATTATATTTAGTCGTTATATGAGTATTCATACCCATTTGCTTATGCATACCTTTTGCGTATAGGTCTTATAGCGCAACCAGTTCCAACCATTATGGAACCATCACATCCCTTAATACAAGGGATGGTCTAAGCAAATTCTAACGATCTAAATAATTCATTGCTTTAGATGCATTCAATGCATCAATGAGTACTTCATCGGGTGTCCAACATCCTTATGCATTACTTGACCATAAGGTTAAGTTCAATAAAATTTAATCATCCCTTACGGGATGAGTATGTTCAATTACTTCTTTCCCTTGATCTTAATCCATGGAAGAACCATTTTGATTGACTTTTCAACTTATCATCCTTACAGAAAAACCTCTAAGGTTATTTCCCTTCAGAGAGGATCCATTCCTCTTCTTCCATCTCTCGAGACTTTTCAACGAGATGTTACTTCCCATTTAAGGGAGACTTCATGTTTGCCTTCAAGAAAATTTGGGCTTGAGAACCATCCTCAACCCATTGGTGAAACTTATCACCTTTCTTATTTGAAGAGTAACTTCGAAAAAAGGCAGCTTGGTGAAACCTATCACCATTCCAGTCGAAGCGTAACTTCGAAAGGATAACCAATGAAATCTTTGTAAGGAGATGAGTCCTTGCTTGGACTCGAGAATAATTTCTCAAGTTTTGAAGTCATTCAAAATTCATTTGGGTTCAGTCAATTTATTTGATTCAAGTATGATGGTAAATATTCTAGGATATATCACTTATGAAAAACTATCATAAACATGACGATAAAAGAAATAAATACGCGGCAGATTAATATCAATGCATAATTTACAAACATGGTTTTTATTTGTAAATTACTCCCACTATTTTTATCGAATACTTATGCCCCCACATAAGGTTCGGGAAATAAAAATTTCCTAATGGGCTCAAGGCCCAAATGCAATCGCTCAGTACCCACGACTCGTTGGCCATACCAATTGATCCACTTGGTGGGCGATCACGTCGCCGGTTAACCATCGCAGCTAACCCTTGAGTTCATTTAGCCTCGTTTTTCCTTATGGACCCACGACTCGTGAGACATCCATACTTACTCGCGTTAAATCATGTCCAATACTCGTGAAGAGAAATAGTTAAATCCTAGACGCCCCACGACTCGTGAGACAGCGCCTAGAACCTTGCTATCCTCTCCCTTAGCACTAAACTGTGCATCGAGGCAATAGACATACCATCTTCCTATAACTCGACCCACGACTCGTGAGACATCGAGATATATTCATACGATATGCCTAAGACCTAGTAATTGGACAGGCTCGGACCATAAACACCATTCTATGCGCCCGTTTTACGATTTAATATTATAATTGAATTTTAGGTTCAATTGGAGGTTTTATGAAACTTTCAAGTGCGAGGTCTCATCAGATTATCAATTATCTTGTTTACGTTTTTCTATCCTAAGCATGCATCTCATACATCAAAGAATAAATACGAAAAAGTAAACATTCATCACCTAGCATTGCACATACGATTGATCGATTGCCCATCCTATGTGATCCATCACGAGCCACGTGATGGACCAATTGGTCAGTCTAGGGTGAAAATAAATGGCCTAATCTATTACAAAATAATTCCCATGCATACATGGGCCTTCACTTGTAATGTCCACAATCTTTCAGAATTGGGCCTCCATGTCCTCCAAGGTAATGGGCCTCCATGTTGATCTCCAAAGTCTCCATGAGGTCTATCGGGCTCCAAGCCTAATCTAAGTCTAACTTAAGACCCTATTCTATTACATTTGAATTCAACAAAGAAGGGGCACCAATCAGACCCATTTAATTACAACCCATAATGAAAAACCAATAATAAACTACACAGGACTTAAGGGTAATTCGATCAATCCACATATTCAAGCAAGAACATGCAAAAATTCACATAAGGGCAATAATGTAAATTTACCGGCTTCTTTAAATTTTAATTCGAAATATTATTCATATAATTAATTTTGAATTGTCCAATATTAAAAGGACTATTATGCTCTTGCTTGAGCGTCAAGGAATCTAATCTTGCAATTTAATTAAAGATAGAAATAAAATCCAATTTAATTATCTATCCTTATGTTGAAACTCTAAGTTTTCTTGTTTAATAAGATCTCTAAGATCTATAATCATGGTAACTTACTAGAAGACATTAATTTTAATTAAATGTCTTATCACAAATGAAACTCTAAGTTTCCTTGTTTAATTAGATCTCTAAGATCTATAATCATGGTAACTTACTAGAAGACATTAATTTTAATTAAATGTCTTATCACAAATGAAACTCTAAGTTTCCTTGTTTAATAAGATCTCTAAGATTTATAATCATGGTAACTTACTAGAAGACATTAATTTTAATTAAATATCTTATCACAAATGAAACTCTAAGTTTCCTTGTTTAATAAGATCTCTAAGATCTTTAATCTTGGTAATTAACTAGAAGACATTAATTTTAATTAAATGTCTTATCTTAAATGAAACTCTAAATTTCCTAGTTAATTAGATCTTTAAGATCAATCCAAGATTCACCAAGATTCCATAACAACCAAATCTCCAAGATTTTGTTCAAGATTATCCAAAAATGAAAATTCCCGAAACCCTAATTTTCCACTATCGCGCGAGTGCAGTTTACGTGCAACTGTCGTGCAACCGCCGTGCGTCTGCCGTGCAACTGCCGTGCAGTCGCTGTGCGTCTACCGTGCAATTGCCGTGCAACTGCCGTGCAATAGCCGTGCAGTCGTCGTGCAACTTTTCAGATTTCGGTTCCCAATACGTTTTTATATAACAATTTCTTGATTCCTTAATTAATTAAAATCAACAGTTTTAATTAATTTAATCCAAAATTAAAAACATAATAACAATAACGAATCTAAAATTACAGTTTTAACAATCCAGTTAAAAACTACAGATCTATCCAACAGATCTAATCTACAGATCTAACATGCATGTTAATCTAATCAACAGCTAAAATCAAACATATGATTTTAATCCACATAATTTGCAAATTCATATATATACAAAGCCAGAGTTGGCTCTGATACCACTGTTGGGATTCGGTAAGATAAACAACCCTTAACGCAGCGGAAATTAAAATTTTTAGGACCTCTTACGGAATCTTGCCAGGATACTAAACTGGTTGTATATATATGAATAATAAAACGACTGGAATAATTCAGATCTAAATTATACCTGTCTCCTTGCAAATCCCTGCTGTTAGCAAAGTCGTTGTATTTCTCCCTTCGGTTGGCTCGATCCCAAGCTCCTAGTAGCGCCCCACGTGTTGCGCCTCTACGGGTTGATACACCACAATATCACGAAAATTAATATATCCTAATCGGCTAGAACATAAGATATATTAATATCTAAAACTAGAGAACAATATGGAGCAAGAATCGAAAAACGAAAATCTCTTCCAAGAGGAAAGAGAGTTCGGCCGATTTGGGGAGAGAGTTTTTCTTGACTTAGATTTTGGCTCTTAAAATTGTGTGTGTGAGATATGACATCAAGTCTCCTATTTATAGGTATCTCATTCTCCTAATCCTCCTAGGATCAGGACTCCTAAGTCTTCTAACTCTCCTACATGGGCCATGGCCCTTTTAATTGGAAGACCAAGTCTTCTAATTAATTCATGGCCCATACTTGATTTAATTAATTCGGTCTTTATTTAATTTCTTAATTAAATAGCCCAATTAATTTATTTCTCTCTTATTTAATTAAATTAGACTCTAAGTCTATTTAATTAAATATTCCCATAATTAATTAAATCCAATTTAATTAATTAACTCACAAATTAAATTCCAATTTAATTTACAGTCTTGATCCAATTCCAATTGGATCACATTCGCTCCAATTGGGTCGACCCAGTTGACTCAGTCGACCCAGTCGACCCAGTCAACCCAATCGACCCAGTCGATCCAGTTGACTCAGTTGTTCTCCATTTCCTTGCTTTCGCTTCATGTGTATTGTGTATGCCTCCGTAGGTTCACCACATAATTGGCCGTGGGTTATAATTAAATATTTATTTAATTACTCGAGTATTAAATACTCTAAATCAATCGAACACTCTGTCGACTGATCATTCCAAAATTAGCACCCCTGCCAATTTGGGAATTCTCCCACACTCCACGGTCGATGTCTGGCCACAAGCCCATGGAGCCCAATCACTGGTGAATTAATTCAGTGAACCTTTTAATCATTTACAATTTCCATATACGCTATAATCTCTCCATCGATCGATCTCCCAGTCAAAACTTAAGGGCATGGATTTTTCATCGGTTCCCTTTTAATTTGTTTTGACTTTATGCATTCTGATCTTGAAATAATTCTCTTTGACTTAATCTTTATGAGCTACTTTCATAAAGCCGTCAGATACCTTGGCCAAGGATTTTACCAAAATTAATTTCTCACAGAAATCCATAGGAGAATTTCCCAACCTATCAAGTCGGGTCAATGAATCATTTGTTGATGATATGAACCTGCATACGAGTCCCTCTATACCCAACGTGAATCCACAGAGACTTTCTGGTAATCTCCAGTCGGTCGGAACTCACATCTAAGTATAGACATTTTCGCACCAGATAAACCCTATCACCTCAAGTATTTAGGGATCATTCCTCGTATACTATTGTAAATTGGAATAACTTCAACTCCGATATGCGACTACCGCTTCCATGGTGAGTTATTTCCTAATTGGGGTATTCAGTGCGCTTGCCATCCCAGCAAGCCACCCACTCGTGTGTATCGACTATCCCAGTCATGCTCGTGGACCCCGGCATCCTCCAGTTCATCGGAGTATACACACTCGTGAGGGTCTAACCGAATCCATTGATGTCCCATCTCAAATGGATTCTACGACCCTTGAATTAGTTTTAGATCACGGCCTTGGAGATCAGTCCACGGGTTGTCCCATAGCCCTGTGATCTAAGGACTTGCATCCTTATGTTATATAATTATTCATAAGATGAAGGTGACCATATAAATAAATGCATTTATTAATCCATTTGAATGGTCCTTTTAATTTAAATGCAGCCAAAACAGTTGGCTTGCAGGACACTATTCTATCAGACATCTTCCTGGTTGTGTGCCCCATACAATTCCCTTTGAAGCGACCCTTCTTCTCTCTCACATAGGTGATTCCTTTCTTTAGATTAACTCGAGTTACTCTCCTTACAATAATTAATAAAAGCTTAGCTTAACCTTATTAGATGGTCATCACTATTTTCATCATACGAATAGACCGGAGGGTAAACCCCCACATTGATCTAACTAAACTTATGCAGTTAGGTTGTCCCTTTGACCTAGATCTTGGGATCTCCAATCTACTAGGTTGGATTTTCCTTCGTGTTGGTCCCAAAAGTGGTCAGATGAGGTCTAGAGGGGAGGGGGGGTGAATAGACCTCTAAACTTTAAAAACTTTTCTCCAACTTTTCAAATCAGCAGACTAAGCTGATCTTACTCGTGAGACTACTCTGCTGATTTTGCACTTAGCTGTTTCAGCAAGGTTGACCACTAGTCTGATTTAACTTATTTGTTTCAAATGAAATCAGAGTTTCAAAACTTGTATGCAGTGGATTTTATCAAGTATGTTTTTCAAACAAGTTTACCTTCAAATTTTTACCCCAGTCTTATAAATTCCTCTTTTAAAAGCTTTGTCTTTTAAACATTTGTTTACTTATGAAAATATGCAAGTTAAGAACAAGTAATCAAACACAGGAATTTTTATAGTGGTTATATAGACATAAAGTCTTTTAGTCCACTCTTCTAAATCACACAGATTTAGGTTCCACTAGAAACACAAAGTAACTAGCACACTACTTGCGCTATTACAACAAATGATAAAGCAACAAGCTCACACTTAGCTCTCAGGTAGATCACTTAGAAAAACCTATTCTAAAGCACTCAGCAGTTAGAACACTCAAGTTTTACAACAAATGATAAACATTAAGTAAGAGTACTAAGCTCACAATATAGGAAATCACTCAGAAGACCTATACTACGAGTTACATCACTCACAAAGATGGATATACACTTCTCTCTTTTTACAGTTGAATGTCACTCAGACAGACAAAGGTTTGATCTTTATTCTTCAAAAAAAAGCTTCGTCAACAGATGACTTCGCTTGTGAGCAGACGACTCAACTGATGGATCTTGCTCTAAGGATGTGATCTTGAATTGTGCAAGTCTCTCTTCAATCTTCAGTCCCTAATCTATTTATACTCTCAGATTTGAAATTTTGCCCATTAAAGATAGGCGAAATTACATTTTAATCCTGAGCAACGGTCTTGTTTCTGACGGCAGCTTTTGCAGACTTTTCACTGTACATTCTGCTGTACGGATTTCTACTTTATGTCAAGTCGCATTTAATGCACTCAGCTTATTACCGTTGATGAGCTTACTGACCGACTTCACTCTGCTGATGGCTACTCTGCTGATTCAAGAATGAACATATCTATCTTGACTCAGCTGATGATAACCAATCTGATATTCACTGATCTGATATCCCACTCTGCTGATTCGGTCACATAGCTTCCAGACCCTGAGAGAGGTTTCACTAAGCTTTTCAGTTCTTAGTTGATGATTTCTTTTTAACCTTTTTAATCTTCAAAACCATTTTGGCCTTTTTGTCATCTTCAAAAACCTTCTCAAATACCAACCAACACTTCCCAAAGTTTTTTATTTTATGGGCTTAAGTCCCATTCCTCCTTATGACTTAGCAACAGTTCTCTGGTTAACCCTTTGGTTAGCGGATCCGCTAGATTATCCTTTGACTTTACATAGTCATTGGTAATCACTCTAGTTGAGAGTAGTTGACAGATGGTATTATGTCTTTGGAGTATATGCCTAGAGTTACCATTGTACATTTTACTATGTGCTCTTCCAATCGCTGATTGGCTATCACAATGAATGCATATTGCTGGCACAGATTTAGACCATTGTGGAATACCCTCTAAGAATTGGTGCAACCACTCAACCTCTTCACCACATTTGTTTAATACTATAAATTCAGGCTCCATTGTGGATCTGGCTATCATAGTTTGTTTAGAGGATTTTCATGATACAGCTGCACCACCTAAGGTGAATACAAATCCACTAGTGGATTTTGAAGCTTTCATATCATATATCGAATTTGCATCACCGTATCCTTCTACAACAACTAGATATCTCATATAGTGCATCCCATAATACGAGTAAATCTTAAATATCTTAGCAGCCTTACTATGGCTTTCCAATGGTCAGTACTAGGATTACTCGTGTATCTGCTTAATTTACCAACAATATATGCTATGTTCGACTTTGTACAACACATCAGGTACATTAGACTTTCAATAATCCTTGAGTACTCCACTTAAGAGACACTCTCACCTTTATTCTTTGACAAATGTTGACTTGGATCTATAGGAGTTCTGACCTCATTAGTATAATTGGACTGGCTCAGGATGAGGCCATTAGAGTTTCTAGTGATTTCAACTCTCAGTATCACATCGGCTAGACCCATATCTTTCAGTCCAAACCTAGCACTCAACATATCCTTAGTGGATTTAATCATATTATCATTATTTTCAACGATAAGCATGTCGTCGACATAAAGACACAAAATGGCATAGCCATCTTTTGTTTCTTTCACATAAATACATTTGTCGCATTCATTGGTTTTGAATCATTTCCCAAGCATGACATCATCAAAAAATTTATGCCACTGCTTCGATGCCTGTTTTAAGCCATACAATGACTTAACCACTTTACAAACTTTCTTCTCTTGCCCTGGGGTAGAGAAACCCTTAAGTTGTTCCATGTAGATTTCTTCTTCTAAATCTCCATTTAAAAAAAGTGTTTTACATCCATTTGATGTACTTGTAGGTTTCGCAATGTTGTGATAACAAGTATCATCCTAATGGAAGTTATTCTCGTCACTGGAAAATACGTGCCAAAGTAATCAAGGTCTTCTCTTTGCTGGTAGACTTTTATTACCAGTATGGCCTTATACTTATCAATTGTTTCATCTGGTTTCATTTTCCTTTTAAAGATCCACTTATATCCTAGTGTTTTGCATCCTTGAGAAAGATCTACTAGCTCCCAGGTGTGATTTTGCAAGATGGAATCAATTTAACTACTAATTGCTTATTTCCACGTAAGTCCTTCAAAAGAAGTTACCGCCTCTTTGAAGGTTTGAGGTTCAGTTTCTAGCATATAAGTTAGAAAATCTGGGTCAAAAGATTTTTCAGTCCTCGCTCTTTTGCTTCTTCTTGGCTCATCCTCAATTACTTGTTCAGATTCATGGTCCTGACTATGGATTCCTTTGGATGAGCTCACTTATTTTCTAGTTTTCGCTGGAAATATATTTTCAAAGAAAGATGCATTTCTAGATTCCATTATCATATTTTTGTGTATCTAAGGATTTTTTTGAATCATGCACAAGAAACCGATAAGCATTATTATTTTGAGCATATCCGATGAATATGCAGTCAACAGTATTCGGTCCTATCCTTTCTTCCTTTGGTATAGGTACCACCACTTTGGCAAGACACTCCCACATTCGCAAATATTTGTAGGAAGGTGTTCTACCTTTTCACAATTCATACGGAGTTTTCTCCTTATTCGTTCGGGGTATTTTATTTAAAAGATAATTGCTAGATAGGATAGCTTCCCCCCAAATGTTATGCGGTAACCCAGAACTTATCAGCATTGAATTCATCATTTCATTGTTCAATTTTTCTTTTCCGCAACTCCGTTTGATTACGATGAATAAGGTGTTTTTACCTTATGTATGATTTTGTGTACATACCATAATTCACTAAATGGTGACACTTTTATCACTTCGGAGTACTTTGATCTTTTTATCAAGTTGGTTCTCAACTTCTTTCGTGAATAGAATAAAGTTATCTATCGTTTCACTTTTTGCTTTTAACAAGTATACATAGCAGTATTCAGTGCAATAATCAATGAAGGTAATAAAATAATTATGACCACCCCTAGATTGCACACATTTAAGATCATTTATGTCGCTATGTATTAACTTGAGTGGTTTGATATTCCTTTCAACCTTTTGAAAAGACGATCTTGTTAATTTAGCTTCAATACAAGTTTCACACATTAGCTTTTGATCAATTTGAAATTTAGGGATATGTTTCAAATTAATTAATCTACGCAGGGAATCGTAGTTAATGTGTCCTAGTCTACCATGCCCTAAATTAGAATACTCAAGTAAGCAGAAGCATCAATTAATTTTATTAATAATTTTTTGTCTAATAGCCATTACATTCAGTTTGAACATTCCACCACATTCATATCCCTTTCCAACAAACATACCACTCTTAGTTAAAAAAAATTGTCCGATTAAAAAATAAGGTGGAAACCATGCTTGTTCAGCATCGTTCCAAACACCATATTCTTTCGGATATCTGGCATATACAGGACATCCTTCAGAGTCAGCTCTTTCCCAGATGTTATTTTGAGAATTACATTCCCTTAGCCTTCTATAGCTGACGTTGCCAAGTTTCCCATGAACAGGTTTTCTCCATTCTGAACTGACTCAAAAGTTAGTTAATACCTCTCTGTCAGAGCACACATTCTTCGTATCCCTTGTATTCATCCACTACTCTTTCGGATTAGAATCAACCAAGTTCACCTCTGAAACAACAGCATAAATGTCCACATCACCAATGTTTTCAATTACATTTGTTTCATTTGGTTTCTTCTTTTTCAGTAGCCTGCAATCTGTAGATTTGTGACCCATTTTGTCACAATTAAAGCATTTTCCTTGAAACTTCTTCTTGAAAATACCACACTTCGGCCCCATTTTGGAGCCTTTGTTATTCTTCTTATTCTTTGAACTTTGACCATGCTCCACCACATTAGCCTTAGCTTCAGTAGAAGTGAACCCTCTTTTTTTAGATTTCATGTTCTTCTTCAATTCGGAGCCTAACAACAAGATCCTCCATGCTCATCTCCTTTCGCTTGGGCTTAAGGCAATTCTTGAAGTCCTTCCATGCATGGGGTAACTTTTCAATGACACAAGCAACCTAGAAGGTTTCACCGAGCTCCATCTTTTCAGTCTGAATCTCATGAAGAATCGGTTGAAATTCTTGCACCTGGACCGTAAGTGGTTTGGAGTCCACCATCTTGTAGTCCAAAAACCGACCCACAACAAATTTATTGTTACCGGCATCTTCAGTTATGTATTTCCAGTCTAATGCTTCCCACAGTCCTTTAGTAGTCTTTTTATCCGTATACACGTCATAGAGTGAATCACTTAAGCAATTCATGACATAGTGACGACAAAGGTAGTCGGACTGATTTCATTCATCAAGAGCCATTAGGTAAGCAAAGTCTTGCTCACCATCTTTCTTGGGTGGATCCTCGGTTAAGTTCCTTGCCAGGAGCTAGGTGGTCAGATAGAACATCTTCTTTTGTTACCACCATTTGAAATTCAGCCCATTGAACTTCTCCGGTTTTTCAGCTTTGCTCAGAGGTGCCACAACTCCAGCTCGGCTCAGAGGTGCCACAACTTAGTTTGGTACTAGCTCCAGATGAGTTTTAACCACAACATCAGTGTTTGATTCGGTTGTCATTTCTGAAACCAAAAGCAAACGATAAAATTCCTCGAAGGAAATTCAAAAATATTTGAGCGAGTATCTTAACAAGATTACACCACAAATTTTTTTATCCCAAAAAATTAGTTTCGTAAACAATTTCTAAAAATAAAGTTTTATAATCGCGTTCTCCTTTTACAGGTATGTCTTAAGATTGTTGTAAATTTGTAGGAAAACATTATAATATAAGGGCAACCCCAATGGTGAATGCAAAATGGGTATGCAAACACCTAACTGCCAATTTGCATCCATTTTTTGTATTTTTTCACTCTCCAATGGAGGTATGGAAAGGAGAATGCATTTTGCATTTTCAGATTTGGGACTGCATATTTGGATTCTCTGGAGGAGAGAGAAAACGAGAATGGAAAATGGGAGGAAAAGGACAAGTTACCGTTGGAGATCGGAGATATAGCCGTTGGTTCAATTTTTTGCCATTAAATACCAATTCTTCTTCAAGTCAAAATACACAAAAATCTTCTGATTTTAAGTAACAAAATCGAAAATTGGTAAAGGGACGTGAAGAATCAGAGAGGAATAGAGAGATTATGGCGGTTAGATCTGCTGAAGAAGACGACCTAGGCTCCTGCTCTATCTCTGTTGAAGAAGACGACCCTGCTGCTCTGTTGAAGAAGACGATAAGAAGTTTGAGTCAGGTATATTTTTTCTTTTTTGTTTAATATAGGTTAATTTTGGGCTTAATGTTGGGCTTAAGTGTCTTGATTTTTTAATAATCATTTTATCATAAATTTAGACTTACTTTTGGGCTTTAAGTGTGGAATAAGTGATATAATTTAGGGCTTAATATTTGGCTGAATGAGAGGCCATTTCCTAGTCTAAGAGACCTCAAATTTTATAAATTGAGATTTTTATTATTTGGCTTAATAAATTAAACGTAATTTAATTTTCCATATTATATATACTCAATATGCCATGTTCTCAATAACATATATATGGTACATATTATTTGCAAATGTTGATGCTTATAATTTTGTTTATGTATAGATATGTCTTATTTTACTTCTTTAATGGGGGACGATCTACCAATCGATGAAAATATCATCAATTTAGCCAATCAATTTTCAAATGAAGTAGAAGATTTAACCACTCAATTACCAAATGAAGTAGAAGATGTCACTCAAGTTCCAAATAAGTTGCTCGTTCTACTAAAAATAGTAGCCGGAGGGGTGCTAACTTTTCAATACTAGATGACAAACTTATTTGTGCGGGGTGGCTCAATACTAGCAAATATTCAACTCAAGGAACCGATCAAAGTTCTAATGATTTGGAAGGTAAACCATTTCCGAACATTGTTGGCCTCTACTGAAGGACGAGCCTAAGTGGCGCGAAAGTCTTTCGAACAAAAAACACAAAAGTGAAAATGTCAATGAAACTATCAATTTAGGGGATAATGATGAACCATCAATTAACACATAGAGACTAATAGGGACCAAGGCAGCTAAAAAGCTAGCTACAAGTAGTTCGAGTAGTTCAATATCTGATGCGATTTTGCAAGAGAGGTTAAAAATTGAAAAAGATAAGTATGAGCAACGGAATCGAGCTTTACTTGAACAAGAAAAAGACCGAGAGCTCAAACAAAAGGAGATTGAGCTTAAACAAAAGGAGATGGAGAGAAGATGGGCGGTTGAAGAAAGAAATTGGGAGGTTGAAGTAATGACTAAAGACTTCCAAGGCATGTCACCAATTAAAGTTCAGTATTGGCAAAATGAACGAAAGGCAATAATGGCGAAGAAGGGTTTCAACTTTTAGATATTCACTCAACTAATATTTAATTTTATTTACGCTTCATATGTAATATCCTTTGAACTATTTCCTCTTATGAATGTAATTTATGTTTTATATGTAATATTCTTTAGCTATTTTTTTTTATCAATGTCATTCATAATATTAGTCTTTGTGTAATGTCCTTCATACTGTTTTATTTTATTTTCAATTAAGATTGAAGAAAATATTATAATAAAACACATAATCAAACTGAATAATAGAAAATATATTATATTAAAGGACACTTCAAATTACATATTACA
Source organism: Penstemon newberryi var. newberryi (assembly GCA_030819805.1). NCBI lineage: Eukaryota > Viridiplantae > Streptophyta > Magnoliopsida > Lamiales > Plantaginaceae > Penstemon > Penstemon newberryi. The sequence goes on along the minus strand of JAUALY010000006.1, from coordinate 30,690,890 downwards.
TTAAAGCACGCATTAATTAAAACATAAAAACTTACATATTATATTAAAGCACACATTAATTAAAGCATCATAACTTAAATATACTAAAACAAACATCAACTAGAGCAAATAACATAAAAGCATGAAGAACTTCTTAGGCGGATAAGCCATGGTGAGCCCATAGATGCTCCACAAGATCATCTTGTAACTGGGAATGAGTAGAGGCATCTCTGATATGACGATGACATCGAATGAAATCTCTGTATTGGGTCGTATCGGAATGTGACATTGTCGGAGGGTCAGTGTAATCTAAATCAAGATTTTCAACATCCTGATTTTCTTCCACTATCATATTGTGAAGTATGATGCACGCGGTCATAATATTTGCAAGTGTATCAACATCCCATACTCGTGCTGGTCCGCGAGTGATAGCAAAAGGAGCTTGAAGCACCCCAAAAGCACGTTCCACATCCTTTCGTGCAGATTCTTGCATTTTAGCAAATAATTTACCCTTCTGGTCTTGTGGGCATGGAATTGTTTTTACGAAAGTAGACCAACGTGGATATATTCCATCAACAAGATAATATCCCATGTTATAGTTATGATTATTAATAGTATAATTAGCTGCAGGAGCACGCCCGATAGCAAGAGCGTCAAAGATAGGTGACCTATGATGCTACAGCTTCCAAAATAATAGTTGGTGTATGACAATGACCAGTGTACATACCTTTCCAAGCCGTTGGACAGTTCTTCCATTCCCAGTGCATGCAATCAATACTTCCAAGCATTCCTGGAAATCCACGTTGCTCATTTTGTTGCAACAATCGAGTTACATCGTCTTGATTTGGCGCCCTTAAGTACCTCTCACCAAATACAGCTATAACTGCTTTCACGAAGTCTCGTAAGCTCTCCATTGATGTGCTTTCACCAATTTTTATGTATTCATCCAAAGAATCGGTTGAATATCCGTATGCTAGGATCCTCATTGCCGCAATTATCTTCTGAATTGAAGAGAGCCCGGGATTTCGACTACTACACCATCCACAACATGGAGGAACAGATTCCGGCTCATTCGAAACCTTCTTCTTAAACGACTTTCGGGGTAAAGAGGATTGGGACTGAAATAGTAATTCCAAAGATTGTTATGGGCTTCAGCATGATTTCGACCATAAAATTTGCGACCAACAACAGAACCACGATAGCGGCGTTGTCTTCCCCGATTTTGTTCATCTTCTGCCTCTCTCATGGCAAATAACTCATCAAGCTCTTCATCTGAATCAGAGTTGAAACGTAAGAAATCTTTTAAAATTTCAGAGCTAGATCCTGAAAAATCCATTGTGCAGGATTTGGAGGAGAATTGAATTTGAAGTTTTGATGAATTTTTTTAAAGCTAATTAAATTTGGATGAGAGAAATGTGATGAGAATAATGAAGAAACTCATCATATTTACAGATGAAATTTTAGTCTTCATTTTCCCGCTTATGTGAAGTTTCAAAATTTGAAATTTGAAATATCCCGCATATTGGAAATTTGAAATTTTGAAATTTCCAGCTTATTAGAAATTTCAAAATTCAAAATTCAAAATTCCCCTCTTATTATAAATTTCAAAAGTTTTCACATTTTAAAGATTGATTTCTAGAGTTTTCAAAATTTGAATATCCCGCGTAATTTATATTTTCAAAATTTGAATTTTTCAACTTCAATTTTTCTTTTCTATTTATTAATAAATTTAAAAATTTGATGGAAAAAAAATGAATAAATGAGTTTATAAAACTAATAAATTATTTTAAAAAAATGGATATTCACTTTGTATACCCATGCATTGGAGTGAAATGGTTTTACAAAGTAAGCAAAATACTATTTAGGTATGCAAAATACAATATCCATACTCAATTTTGCATACTACCATTGGGAGTTGCTCTAAACAATTGAATAATGGAAACTGTACATAAAATTAAGATAAATACATAATAACAAAACTTGAATCAAACTGAGGCTTTTGTGAAAACACAGTGTCCTTAAGACAGATTCGCTCATTCGCCCATCGAAGGTTTGTACCCGAGGTTCTCTTGAACGTCTGTCTCCCAGGATACAACGGTTTCAACAATGACGTTGTGCACCAAACTTTTGATGAACGAACTTAAACTTCTTTGAACTCGAAATTGAAGAGAAGATGTATGTTTTTGGTGTGAAAAACAGAATGAAATGAGCTGTTATTTATAGGAACAGAGGATGAATCAGAACAAGAAAATTAATGGAGATTTCAGTTTCGGAAGTTACACCAACTTTAATTCGGAGGTTACACCAAATTTCAGTTACAGAAATTTAAAGAGGGTCTTCAGTTACAGGAGTTGAAAATGTCTCCCTTTTTTCCTTATTTTTAATGGGCCGAAAAGAAATGGCAAAAATTGGGCTTGTTCGGTAGCCTCCAAATTGGGCTGCATTCGTGTCCGCGGGTCGAGGGCTCGCACAAGTCTTGAAGGTCTGATTAGTATTTTGATCTATGATTTGCAGGAGCACGCCCGATAGCAAGAGCGTCAAAGATAGGTGACCTATGATGCTACAGCTTCCAAAATAATAGTTGGTGTATGACAATGACCAGTGTACATACCTTTCCAAGCCGTTGGACAGTTCTTCCATTCCCAGTGCATGCAATCAATACTTCCAAGCATTCCTGGAAATCCACGTTGCTCATTTTGTTGCAACAATCGAGTTACAACGTCTTGATTTGGCGCCCTTAAGTACCTCTCACCAAATACAGCTATAACTGCTTTCACGAAGTCTCGTAAGCTCTCCATTGATGTGCTTTCACCAATTTTTATGTATTCATCCAAAGAATCGGCTGAATATCCGTATGCTAGGATCCTCATTGCCGCAATTATCTTCTGAATTGAAGAGAGCTCGGGATTTCGGCTACTACACCATCCACAACATGGAGGAACAGATTCCGGCTCATTCGAAACCTTCTTCTTAAACGACTTTCGGGGTAAAGAGGATTGGGATTGAAATAGTCATTCCAAAGATTGTTATGGGCTTCAGCATGATTTCGACCATAAAATTTGCGACCAACAACAGAACCACGATAGCGGCGTTGTCTTCCCTGATTTTGTTCATCTTCTGCCTCTCTCATGGCAAATAACTCATCAAGCTCTTCATCTGAATCAGAGTTGAAACGTATGAAATCTTTTAAAATTTCAGAGCTAGATCCTGAAAAATCCATTGTGCAGGATTTGGAGGAGAATTGAATTTGAAGTGTTGATGAATTTTTTTAAAGCTAATTAAATTTGGATGAGAGAAATGTGATGAGAATAATGAAGAAACTCATCATATTTACAGATGAAATTTTAGTCTTCATTTTCCCGCTTATGTGAAGTTTCAAAATTTGAAATTTGAAATATCCCGCATATTGGAAATTTGAAATTTTGAAATTTCCAGCTTATTAGAAATTTCAAAATTCAAAATTCCCCTCTTATTATAAATTTCAAAAGTTTTCACATTTTAAAGATTGATTTCTAGAGTTTTCAAAATTTGAATATCCCGCGTAATTTATATTTTCAAAATTTGAATTTTTCAACTTCAATTTTTCTTTTCTATTTATTAATAAATTTAAAAATTTGATGGAAAAAAAATGAATAAATGAGTTTATAAAACTAATAAATTATTTAAAAAAAATGGATATTCACTTTGTATACCCATGCATTGGAGTGAAATGGTTTTACAAAGTAAGCAAAATACTATTTAGGTATGCAAAATACAATATCCATATTCAATTTTGCATACTACCATTGGGGTTGCTCTAAACAATTGAATAATGGAAACTGTACATAAAATTAAGATAAATACATAATAACAAAACTTGAATCAAACTGAGGCTTTTGTGAAAACACAGTGTCCTTAAGACAGATTCGCTCATTCGCCCATCGAAGGTTTGTACCCGAGGTTCTCTTGAACGTCTGTCTCCCAGGATACAACGGTTTCAACAATGACGTTGTGCACCAAACTTTTGATGAACGAACTTAAACTTCTTTGAACTCGAAATTGAAGAGAAGATGTATGTTTTTGGTGTGAAAAACAGAATGAAATGAGCTGTTATTTATAGGAACAGAGGATGAATCAGAACAAGAAAATTAATGGAGATTTCAGTTTCGGAAGTTACACCAACTTTAATTCGGAGGTTACACCAAATTTCAGTTACAGAAATTTAAAGAGGGTCTTCAGTTACAGGAGTTGAAAATGTCTCCCTTTTTTCCTTATTTTTAATGGGCCGAAAAGAAATGGCAAAAATTGGGCTTGTTCGGTAGCCTCCAAATTGGGCTGCATTCGTGTCCGCGGGTCGAGGGCTCGCACAAGTCTTGAAGGTCTGATTAGTATTTTGATCTATGATTTGCAGGAGCACGCCCGATAGCAAGAGCGTCAAAGATAGGTGACCTATGATGCTACAGCTTCCAAAATAATAGTTGGTGTATGACAATGACCAGTGTACATACCTTTCCAAGCCGTTGGACAGTTCTTCCATTCCCAGTGCATGCAATCAATACTTCCAAGCATTCCTGGAAATCCACGTTGCTCATTTTGTTGCAACAATCGAGTTACAACGTCTTGATTTGGCGCCCTTAAGTACCTCTCACCAAATACAGCTATAACTGCTTTCACGAAGTCTCGTAAGCTCTCCATTGATGTGCTTTCACCAATTTTTATGTATTCATCCAAAGAATCGGCTGAATATCCGTATGCTAGGATCCTCATTGCCGCAATTATCTTCTGAATTGAAGAGAGCTCGGGATTTCGGCTACTACACCATCCACAACATGGAGGAACAGATTCCGGCTCATTCGAAACCTTCTTCTTAAACGACTTTCGGGGTAAAGAGGATTGGGATTGAAATAGTCATTCCAAAGATTGTTATGGGCTTCAGCATGATTTCGACCATAAAATTTGCGACCAACAACAGAACCACGATAGCGGCGTTGTCTTCCCTGATTTTGTTCATCTTCTGCCTCTCTCATGGCAAATAACTCATCAAGCTCTTCATCTGAATCAGAGTTGAAACGTATGAAATCTTTTAAAATTTCAGAGCTAGATCCTGAAAAATCCATTGTGCAGGATTTGGAGGAGAATTGAATTTGAAGTGTTGATGAATTTTTTTAAAGCTAATTAAATTTGGATGAGAGAAATGTGATGAGAATAATGAAGAAACTCATCATATTTACAGATGAAATTTTAGTCTTCATTTTCCCGCTTATGTGAAGTTTCAAAATTTGAAATTTGAAATATCCCGCATATTGGAAATTTGAAATTTTGAAATTTCCAGCTTATTAGAAATTTCAAAATTCAAAATTCCCCTCTTATTATAAATTTCAAAAGTTTTCACATTTTAAAGATTGATTTCTAGAGTTTTCAAAATTTGAATATCCCGCGTAATTTATATTTTCAAAATTTGAATTTTTCAACTTCAATATTTCTTTTCTATTTATTAATAAATTTAAAAATTTGATGGAAAAAAAATGAATAAATGAGTTTATAAAACTAATAAATTATTTAAAAAAAATGGATATTCACTTTGCATACCCATGCATTGGAGTGAAATGGTTTTACAAAGTAAGCAAAATACTATTTAGGTATGCAAAATACAATATCCATATTCAATTTTGCATACTACCATTGGGGTTGCTCTAAACAATTGAATAATGGAAACTGTACATAAAATTAAGATAAATACATAATAACAAAATTTGAATCAAACTGAGGCTTTTGTGAAAACACAGTGTCCTTAAGACAGATTCGCTCATTCGCCCATCGAAGGTTTGTACCCGAGGTTCTCTTGAACGTCTGTCTCCCAGGATACAACGGTTTCAACAATGACGTTGTGCACCAAACTTTTGATGAACGAACTTAAACTTCTTTGAACTCGAAATTGAAGAGAAGATGTATGTTTTTGGTGTGAAAAACAGAATGAAATGAGCTGTTATTTATAGGAACAGAGGATGAATCAGAACAAGAAAATTAATGGAGATTTCAGTTTCGGAAGTTACACCAACTTTAATTCGGAGGTTACACCAAATTTCAGTTACAGAAATTTAAAGAGGGTCTTCAGTTACAGGAGTTGAAAATGTCTCCCTTTTTTCCTTATTTTTAATGGGCCGAAAAGAAATGGCAAAAATTGGGCTTGTTCGGTAGCCTCCAAATTGGGCTGCATTCGTGTCCGCGGGTCGAGGGCTCGCACAAGTCTTGAAGGTCTGATTAGTATTTTGATCTATGATTTGCAGCCCCTTCCCCGCACCCACCCCCACCCCCCCCCCCCCCCCCCCCTCCCGCGAGGGAAAAGTACTTTTGGTAGCTAAGTAGTTATACACCTACATTGACAACTCATGTAAAAACATCAAGATTTTTTTACTCCACTTTCAATGTGGGATAAAACCAATTCCATTTCTTTTATTTTATTTCAAAGGGTGATCTTTGAGTGTCATTTCTCATTCACCCGAACTCCGATTTGAACATACAATATATACTCACCGAGTATAATATAATCCACAAAGACCCGACACTTTTTTCAAATAAATTATGTCCAAAGTATTCCATTAACTTTTCCAACAAGGAGGAGGATTCATCCCTAATTTATGTTGGATATATATATATATGTATATTTCAAATAAATCATTACTAGGTTTTAATGAAATTAATTAATAAACACAAATAGAAATAAACCAGCGAGGATCTTCAGTATCACAATATTGTGTCACACTCACAATTTATTGACATGTGAACTGCGGCTAAAGATCTTTTGTCCCATAATTGTGTACCACATTTGTGGCACACTTGTAACTAACTACCACATGTCAATTCTAGTTAATATGCATTGGATAGGATTATTTTCTCTAACCCTAACCATATCTCTAAAGGCTTGTTCTTTTGGCCCCTTACTCCCTGAAAATATGTTTTCAGAGTTAAAATCTCTGGAAATATGTTTTACGACGAACATCTATGAAAAAATCTCATAGAAAAATGATTAAATTTATTCATTTTCTGGAAATATCTCAAGGGTGTTTAATTTTAAGAGAGAAGTTGAAAATTTTAAGAGAAAAACAAAAAAATGATAAGTAACTATACCTTTTTTAATTAATTATAAAAAGAAAATATACCTTTTTTAATTCTGAAATGTCTCAACTTTTCACATAGATTGTTCTTCGAAATATTGAAAAATGGTGAAAATATGGTTAAATTAGTACATGTACATTTTATTAATAAAAATCATTATTCTTACATATTGAAGGGATAATGTGTGGGATGTATTTTATTAGGATAATTGATATCAATATTATTTTGTTAGAACATCAATTTTACTACTTTAAGATTACAATTTTTGGGTTTATATATATATATGACCAAAATTGAATCAAATTACTCAAATTAGAATGAATTTATTAACTAATATCAACTATTGTTAAATAATTTTCAGAAATAAGTCAAACTAGTGAATATTTATATAGTCATATTTAAATTTCACATCTCAGAAAATAAAATTTAAAAAGAACATAATCTCAAAAGTCATCCCAAATCAATAAGAATTCAATATTATAGAGTCTTATATTATTTGATGGAAAGCCAATGAAAACACTAAAATTAACATTTCAGAGATTTGAATTGATCTAATTCAATTAAAGGTACTTAGTCAACACTCAAAGAAGATCGATTGGGTTCATCGGGTTATCCTGCACCATAATGTACTTAATGATTGGTCCAGAACAGTCAAGTCAGTTATTCCTTCTCTCTGATCATATGGTCAGCCACTTAAAAAGAAGAGAAATTATTTGCACCATACCATTCCTTTTTTTTGGTCATCTAAAGAATTCATTCATTTAATTGGCAAATTGCAAGAAAATGTGTTATTTGACCAACCATGTGCATTTACACCCACCAACTTTCCAATTCTACCAAATTAGTCTTAGTATCAAATAGTATGTAATTAGAATGTCTTGCGCGACCAAGACCATTTACGTTATTACTAATCCAACGCATTAATTTGTTAAAAGGTGTTCCATGTGTACTCACGAATTGATCATGAAATCATTTGGTAGGATTACATCAAACTTTATTCATCTTATTAGTTAAGAATTAAGATATGACTATATGAGCATGAGATCATAACTAAGACTTACAATAAAACAATAAACAATGTGACTTTAGATCCATCAAATCACTAATCGATCGCGAATCAAATTCGAATTAAAATCTACTGCATTTGACACTCTTATGTATTGTAAAAAAAGAGTAAGACTAGTTCTGTTTTCGGACCCAAATTTCATTAATATGTGATATTCATAATGTTCAGTTTATCTCCCTATAATTCGAAAAAGAGCATTTTATCCCCCTGTGATTTTATAAAAGTTTCACACCACCTCCCTGATATTTTTATATGTGACACTTTATCCCTCCTGTGTTATGATAATGTGGCACTTTATGCCCCTGTATTATGATGAATGTGACAATTTATCCCCCTTTGTTATATATGAAAAGTGTGACAATTTACCCCCTATGTTACAAAACACTTTTTATGCCCACTCTCAATTTCGGCAAGTGAGTTACACTCTCACTACAAAAAAAGGGTCTTCAGCAACGCCATGATTCCAACGGAAATAAAAACTGTTACTATTAGTAACGAACTTATAACAAAATACAAACACAAACAATTTTCCATCAATAGTAGCGACAAATTACCAACAAAATATCTAAAAAAATATTTTTCGTAGTTATTCTGTTGTTAAGTTGTAGGAAAAATTGATCCATAGCGACGGAATCATTCCATTGGAATATAATTCGTCACTATTTTTTTAGTCACTTACAGATTTGTAACTAAACAACAACGGAAACGATGTTCCATCAATAATAGCGACAAATTACCAACTAAATATCTAAACAAAATATTTTTCGTAGGTATTCCGTTAACTATTCGTCACTATTTTTTTAGTCACTTACAGATAGCGACAAATTACCAACTAAATATCTAAACAAAATATTTTTCGTGGTTATTCCGATCCATAGCGACGAAATCATTCCAATGGAAAATAATCCGTGGTTATTTTTAAGTCAGTTACAGATTTGCAACTGAACAACGGCGCAAATAAAAGAAAATTATGTTCTTCCAAAAATAACGACAAATAACCAAAGCATATAAAATGAAAAGAATATGTCTAGAAATTATGTTGTTAAACTGTCACAACTGTAAACTTACAGCGATGTCATAACTCTAACAGAAAAAATTGTCACTCTTAGTAAAAAATTTATAATGAATACTAACAGAATTAAATATAAAATGTCTTCATTTGGTAGCGACAAATTACTAACGGAACATCATGATATTTTTTTTTGTTGTTGTAGGAATTTGGTTATTAAGTTGTAAGAAAAAATGTTCCATACGACAAAATCTTTATTAGTAACGAATTTATAACTGAATAATAATGAAATTACAAATAAAAATAATAGCGACAAATCACCGATGGAATATCATAAAAAAGTTTCATAGAAATTCTATTAAAGTATTAAATTTCCTCACTATTTTGGTGTTCGTGACAAACATTCCACTAAACGACGATAAAACAAATTATCGTCGTAAATAATAACGACAAATTACCAACGAATATAAGCAAATATATTGTGCATAGCAATTCTGTTGTTGACCTTTAACTAAAAAGAACCGTCATCAACAACATAATTCCTATAAAACTAATGTGGTTTATTAAAATTCACAATTATCTGCAAACGGAACTAATTAATTTTCAGATTATTAAAAATAAATTTATTTTAAAACTCTTTTGAGAAAAAGTATAAGTATTTAACAATATTCAATTTAATCTTTATTTGTACATTTAATTAAATTTTAAAACTAAAAATAATAATTTTTTTATATATACCTGACCCTCCCTCTTCCCGTGTTAAAACAATATATATTACGATTAATCAGTATCAGACTCGCTATTTGCTCAACTAGTACTACAATGATCGCGCTTAGATGTTGAGTTATTTATTCTATCAAATAATTGTTAGATTTTAACTATAGTTATATGTAAAAGTTATGATTAGTTCAACTACTTAACCCATTAAATTTGAGTTTGACTACTCTTAGGGTATTATGGTCTTTTAATATTTTATTTTTATAAAATATAATTTAAAACATGGAGAAAATACAAAATTATTATAATTTATATAAAATATAATTTTAAAGAAGAACTAAGGATAAAATTCTTTTTTTCTTTATGAATCTTTTAAACAACAATTAACATATGAGATGTCTTGGTAATTATTGAAACCTCAAGGATATATATATATATATATATATATATATATATATATATATATATTGTCAATTAAAAATCAATAAAGTTGTCCAGCTCAACTGGTTGCAACATCTTATCTATACAAGCAAAGCATGAGGTCAAGGGTTCAAATCCCACCTCCTACAATCTAATTAAAACATACCGCCTAGGCGCTCAGGCGATGGTCAACTGCCTAGGCGTAGCCCAGGCGATAATTGCTCGCCTAGGCCTTGCCTAAGCGCCCGGGCGATAACCACAGCGCTACCAACTTATTTATGCCGACATAATATTTCCAACGGATTTGCTAGGCGTTGCCTAGGAGCCCAGGCCATGCCTACCGCCTCATCGCCTAGGCACAGCCCAGGTGCCCGGGTGATGGTGAACCGCCTAGGCGTACGAGCGGCGGGGGTTAACTGCTCGCCTAGGCGTTGCCTAAGCGCCCGGGCGATGGTTAACCGCCTAGGAGTAGCTCAGGCGCACGAGCGGGGGTTAATTGCTCGCCTAGGCATTGCCTAAGCACCCGGGCGATAACCACACCGCTACCAACATATTTATGACGACATAATATTTCCAATGGATTTGCCGACATAAATATAATTCTGATACAAAATCCGTTGCAATGTTTCCAACCATTTGGCTACATGATAACAACAAATTTAAGGCGACGGAATTATGTTAGTAATATACCAGCAGAATTAGCAACAAAAAAATTGTACAACATTTTCCAACAGAGTTACCAACAAAAAATTTATTGTCGCTATATTTACTAACGGAAATTTATTCCGTCACTCCATTTACCTATGGGGCCTTCACACACGGAATATCCAACGGAAAAAATCCGTTGCTACACTTGAATACCAACGGAAATCGAGGCTTCACCAACGAAAATTTTCGTTACTGAAAACCCCTTTTCTTGTAGTGTCTCCGGCTGAAGAGGATAAATTACTTCTTTAAAATTTTCACAGGAAAGTAAATTATTATTTTTTAAATCATAGGGGGTTAAATTAAATATTATGAATATCGGGATAAATTACCATTAACTCATTATTTAAGTGACAGACTTACAAAACTATTCGACGTTAATTAGTATACAGTTAAGTATTACACTTAAAACTTGAAGGTTAATAAAAAAGAAAAAGAAAATAGTACAGCTGGGAGCATGGACTATAATATACTTATATATGTCATAGGTCATTCATATTCAATTATTTTTAAAATTTTAAATTTTGAGATAAGTTTGGGGCAAAATTTCATTTTTTGTCCTCTAAAGTGGCTGCGTTTTAAAATTGGTCATTTATTGTGGTACCTCAACAATATAAGTCTTTTATTATGTCACCGTTATCAATTTCAATCCTTATTGCCGGAAATCATAATTTATGTTTTATTGACCCACATGTTTATATTTTTGCCGAAAATCATCAATTTTTATGTCGTATTTAATTTTTGCGAAAAATATCATGTGTCTGACACTTAAAAATTAGAGATTTCATGTTCTGACTCCAAAATTTGCAAGTCCAAGTCACGTGATAGATCTATAATTTCAATCTTAATGAAAGAACGATTAAAGTTCCCAATGAAATCGAAGATACCTATTTTTATTTATTAAAAAATAAATAGGTTAAATTCACAATCATATTTTCTCTATACATCCAAAAATGAAATCTTCTTCTATGAAATATATTATACTACATGGCCAATTAAAATTCCACCATGTAATGATATTTTAACTAATATTTATTTTGTAAATTTAACCTATATATTTCTTTACAAATAAAAATAGGTAACATCGATTTTTGGGGCACATTAACTGTTTTTCTTCAAAAAATTAAATTATAAACTCATCGCGTGACTTGGACTTGCAAAGTTTTGAGTCAGAATTTGAAATCTTCAACTTTTAAGTGTCGCTCGACACATAATATTTTTGACGAAAATTAAATTTTACGGTCAGATAAGACATAAATCGATGTTTTTCAGCAAAAAAATAAATTTTTAAATCAAATAAGACATAAATTAATAATTTTAGACGATAAATAATTTTTTCCGACAATAAGAATTGAAAATGATGACGGTAACACAACAAAAAAAAACTTATATTTTCGAGATATCCATGCTGCCAAAATGAGTTTAGTTTTACTTTGAGAAAATAAATGACGACAAGATCTGCAATTATCAAAATCCCCACCATATATGGCATCTCCATTAGAAAATACAAATTACCTAATACAATAATTCACTTGGACAGCCAAAACCGAAGTAATAAAAGAAGTGTTAATAATCGAAGATGGATTTTTCTAGGGTGCGGGCATGTGAGTTACGCCCTCACATGCGGAAAGCCTCATCAGCCGTTCATTTGGCTCAGATTGATCTGGGTCGTTGATTAGGTAACTTGATCAAAATGAATTTGTAACTATTGACTTTAATTAAATTACAATATACCTAAATTACCCTTTCACTTATTTTCTTCTTAAAAAATAAAAAAAAATTTGCTATGATATAAAAAGACCACTTTACCCCCGATTTTGATAATTGACTTTGACAATTTTGCAAATTGACACCTATGTTCCGCGATTTTACGAATTGAATTATTTTGCTTCTAAAAATAAAATAAAAACCGGCTATGATATAAAAAGACCGCTTTAACCCCAATTTAGATAATAATTGACTTTTACAATTTTGCAAATTGACCCCTATGTTTTGCGATTTTATGAATTGAATTATTTTGCTTCTAAAAAAATATAAAAAAACCGCATGTCATATAAAAAGACCGCTTTACCCCCAATTTTGATAATAATTGACTTTGACAATTTTGCAAATTGACCCCTATATTTTGCGATTTTACGAATTGAATATTTTGCTTCTAAAAAAATATAAAAGAACCGCCTGTCATATAAGAAGACGGCTTTACCCCCAATTTTGATAATAATTGACTTTGACAATTTTGCAAATTGACCCCTATATTTTGCGATTTTACGAATTGAATTATTTTGCTTCTAAAAAATATAAAAAAACCGTCTGTCATATAAAAAGACCGCTTTACCCCTAATTTTGATAATAATTGACTTTGACAATTTTGCAAATTGACCCCTATATTTTACGATTTTACGAATTGAATTATTTTGTTTCTAAAAAAATATAAAAAAAACCGTATGTCATATAAAAAGACCGCTTTGCCCCCAATTTTGATAATAATTGACTTTGACAATTTTGCAAATTGACCCCTATATTTTGCGCTTTTACGAATTGAATTATTTTGCTTCTAAAAAAATAAAAATAAAAACGCCTGTCATATAAAAAGACCGCTTTACCCCCAATTTTGATAATAATTGACTTTGACAATTTTGCAAATTGACCCCTATATTTTCCGATTTTACGTATTGAATTATTTTGCTTCTAAAAAAATATAAAAAAACCGCCTGTCATATAAAAAGACCGCTTTACCCCCAATTTTGATAATAATTGACTTTGACAATTTTGCAAATTGACCCCTATATTTTGCGATTTTATGAATTGAATTATTTTGCTTCTAAAAAAATATAAAAAAACCGCCTGTCATATAAAAAGACCGTTTTACCCCCAATTTTGATAATAATTGACTTTGACAATTTTGCAAATTGACCCCTATATTTTGCGATTTTACGAATTGAATTATTTTGCTTCTAAAAAAATATAAAAAAAACCGCCTGTCATATAAAAAGACCGCTTTACCCCCAATTTTGATAATAATTGACTTTGACAATTTTGATAATTCAATTCGTAAAATCGCAAAATATAGGGGTCAATTTGCAAAATTGTCAAAGTCAATTATTATCAAAATTGGGGGTAAAGCGATCTTTTTATATGACAGGTGGTTTTTTTATATTTTTTTAGAAGCAAAATAATTCAATTCGTAAAATCGAAAAACATAGGGGTCAATTTGCAAAATTGTCAAAGTCAAATATTATCAAAATTGGGGGTAAAGCGGTCTTTTTATATGACAGGCGGTTTTTTTTATATTTTTTTAGAAGCAAAATAATTCAATTCGTAAAATCGGAAAACATAGGGGTCAATTTGCAAAATTGTCAAAGTCAATTTTGACAGGCGTTTTTTTATATTTTTTTAGAAGCAAAATAATTCAATTCGTAAAATCGGAAAATATAGGGGTCAATTTGCAAAATTGTCAAAGTCAATTATTATCAAAATTGGGGATAAAGCGGTCTTTTTATATGACAGGCGGTTTTTTTATATTTTTTTAGAAGCAAAATAATTCAATTCGTAAAATCGCAAAATATAGTGGTCAATTTGCAAAATTATCACAGTCAATTATTATCAAAATCGGGGGTAAGGCGGTCTTTTTTTATATTTTTTTAGAAGCAAAATAATTCAATTCGTAAAATTGCAAAATATAAGGGTCAATTTGCAAAATTATCGAAGTCAATTATTATCAAAATTGGGGATAAAGCTGTCTTTTTATATGATGGGCGGTTTTTTTATATTTTTTTAGAAGCAAAATAATTCAATTCGTAAAATAGCAAAATATAGGGGTCAATTTGTAAAATTTGGGGTAAAGTGTTCTTTTATTAATTGAAGATTTAAAGGTTATAAATGTCTTTTATTAATTGAAGATTATCTCAACTTTTATTTAAAATTAAAAAAAAAGGGTAAAATGGTCTATTTACAGACCGAGTCAACTCGCCGAGTTACATATTAGTTACGCGCGCCACATGGCATGATTTCAGGGCCGTCCCGCATATGAGGGCGAGTTACCTTGCCCGCACCCTAGAAGCCCCGATCAAAGATACCAGTAATGATTGGGACTGTTGCGAGGAAAAAAACAAGTTGCATGCGATGAGGCCTGCACAGGGTATTATAGACACTCCACCTCAAACACAACCATGACAAAATAAATAAATAAATAAATATTAAATTTGGACATGGTTCAGAAAGACTATTAACAGGTACAAATTAATCTCTTTCTCTTAAAAATTGGGTTGTATTTAGCTTTTTATCATTTACTGATTGGAAAAAATTTGTCCAATTCTGGCTTTTTCAAACCCATCCAACCACCAAGCAAGTGTATTGCACTTGCTTTGTGATTGGTCACTTTCCTGGAAGTTACATCCAATCACAAAGCAAGTGTATTGCACTTGCCTTGTAGTTACTTTGGGTTCGGCCAAATCCGGTGTGGGTAAGAATTTCCCCAACCAATTTTTCATTTTTGTATCAGAATTTTCCAAATTTCCAAAATATTCCTTCTTAAATTTCTATTTTACCGTTGAAACTGCCTAAATCTCCTACGAGTATAATCATAAGATTTATAATTCTTTTTTTTTTTTATCTACTAAATTGTTTATTGACGGCTTGGATCATAGAGTGGATTGGGTATTAGTCCACCCCAGTATAGTGACTCCAGTAGGTTTATAACTTAGAAGGAGTTAAATTATAAATGAATATCCTTGAAAAACAATTGGTTTTTTGCATATATCTCTTAAAACTTTGTTTTAGGTCTAATCTTTCATGAATTATTAATATTTCATATAACTTAACAAGAGATAAGTATAATTATTAAAATTTACTTAAAACAAACATTAAATATTTTCATTAGAGTAGACTATTTTATTCGTACTGTTTTTCTAGCTTGGTTCATAAAGGAGAAAATAGTTTATTCATTTCTACAAGTTTCAACATTATATTAAGAAGAGTTCATCTTTTTTATACTTCTATTGATTAGAGTTTATTTCCATTAAGGAGTTTACTGTTTAAGTCTTTTACATAAGAATAATCATTTTTATTTTTTTTTCAATTTATGAAAACTATTTTATTCTTTCTTACTTAGAATAAGGCACCGTAGCAAACCAAAATAACCCCATTAAATTTTTTAATGTCCAAAATAACTACTTTTTTTTTGAAATATCATCTATGACCAATGATATGAGTTATGACATTGTAGGGCCGCGTATTTTGCCTAATAAAATATTTTAGTAAAAACAAAAATTGTATTATGTCTTTTGGTCTAGTTATATATTATGTAGTTCGCAAAAAAAAAGTTAAGAAACTATTCAATTTTATAATAGTAGAGATAGAGAAGAGCTAGAGATACATTATTTTAACATTTTTATAAGATACTTTTTTAACAAAATGAGGAAGTAATATTTTCACTTCAATAGATAATAGGAGTATAATACCATGTCGTCTATTTTCACTTATTAAATCGACCTAAGACTTTAACGTCTTTTCCTTTCTCTTTCTATTTTACGTTAGATTTTGTAAGGTAGATGAGCATAAAACTCTTCATCTTACTCTAAATATAGCCTTGGGTGGAATATTCCAATCACATCTAAAATATTTAGATAATTGCTAAGATTTTAAGTAATTACCCAAAAAAGAAAAAAAATATTGAAGAAAATTCGGACTACAAAAGACCCTCGGGCAAATACGAGCATTTTTTCAGTTCCTTAGGTTATTAACTGGAAAATAACATCAAACAATTTGCATTCACCTCCAATATTGGCCTTTGTAGGGGCGGTAGATGCAAACAGTTCAAAATTCGAAGAAGATGAATTTAATTCACCCGGTTATTAACAGTTAGCTAAATACAAGAGCGTCATAATAATTTCTCTAACAAGTTGGTGTCTTTTGTAATTCAAATGTTCATTTCATTACAAACAAGATGCTACCTGAAGTGGAAAGAAAATATTCAAGCATTAAGTACTCAATGTAACAAAAAATTTGAAAGTTGAAAAAATTACAGGAAACAAAATGAAAACAATGAGTGGATCAAAATTGTTATTGCCAAGAAGCATCTAGAGCAAGCTGCAGAGACGGAACCCAACCAATACGGTGCAACCACGTATCATATTCGTAACAGATAATCGAAGGCACATCTCGGCTGAAATTAAATAAGATTATAGCAGAAGTACCTCTCCGAGAATTGCATGTGGTGCTCCAGTACCGAAACTTCGCTCCATGTGCTTCCAACAATATCTAACACCAGTGATAATTTTGTGCATCTTTCAAAGGTGCTTTGAATTCGTGGAAAGGCAAAGGCATCAAGTTTTACTGACATATAGCACAGGAACCAGCCCAGCCATCTTCCCATCCCTACCAGGTCGTTTCTTCTTGACCTGCAACGGATAACACTTTAGCTAACCATATGCGGGTAATCCTAATAGTGGAACACTCGTATTTGAAGCACAAACGAGCTTCAATGCCAAGCTTTATTTGCATGCTTGAGCCTACTTTTTTTTTTTTTTGGCCAAGCTCAAAATATTTCATACTTCATGAATTGATCAGGTGGAAGAATTTACCGGCCTTATAACTTAGAGCACTAAATTTTAATCTAAACATCAAGGCCACAACCCTGATAAAGCTAAATAAATACTAGCTATTTTATTTATTAAATTTTAGGGAAATGGAAGAAATGATGGTAGAGCATAGAATCTTAGAAGCCAAACAGCAAGACCTTTCAGGAACTTATAGTATAGAGAGGACAAAAAAAGAAAAAATTCTTCTAACCTATCAAAATGAATCATACTTACATAGAACCAGCCATCTACTTCATATTCAATCTCAAGTTCTTCCCCAGCCGTTAGATTAAGCTGCATAAAAAGCAAAGCTGATTATTATCCACACACAAAAACCAGAAAGGGTCTATTGTGGAGAAGGAAAAAAAGGATTTCAGCTCTACCTAGTTAAAGAGATTGTCTCATTGTCCATGAGACTATCATATATGAGCATAAGTTGAAACCTAGATATAGCTATACTGAACTCACCTCATCATCGCCACCAGCGCTGAAGTCATAAAGTGCTTCCCCAGATTGTGGATTGCCTGAAGTAGCTCGTCCTTCATCAAGACTGTGAGAATTAGGGCCAGCTAATGGATTCACAAATGACTCCTGTCTTTGATGAACCGGTGAAGAATATGGAGGGGGTTCATCTCTTATCTGTAACAAATCAGAGGTTAGACTTTCGTCTCACTTTACAAGTGGATTGTGATACATATATACTGAAAAAAAAAAAAAAAAAAAAAAAAAGGTGGTGCAGAGTGCCCACCGGGGAACTAGGATCCTCATATGCACTGTATCTGCTTCCACCGGGCCCTTCCTGCATATGAAACTCAAAGGTGTCATATCTTGGACAGCAGACAGGATCCCAATACTTCTTGGGCATTGAATACAGCCAAGAGTAGCCTTTCAGGCATTGCTTTTTAGAAGGAAATGCAAATCAATTCGTGAACAGGAACAAGTATCCATTTTGAGGAAGAAGATCGAGTACAGATAATAAAGCTGACATATAGAAAAAAGTCTCCTGGATACCTCTTTCAATGATGCAGAAACTAAAAAGTTCTTGGAAGTTACGTTTAAAGAAGCCAAAAAATTGTGCAGTTTCCATTCCTGAGTCCTTAACAATCTTCATTATTTATATAAAATTCTGTTTGCTTAAAGAACTCTTAGACCAAAATATTTAGTTTATTTAGATTTCCACTAAATGGATTCCTAAGTGATCCAACACTGGTCTCCAAAGTACGGTAATTCCTTTTTGAATTTCTTCCTTGTAGTAAGAGAAACTCTTTTCATTATATGAAAGCATAAACAGAATATGTTTATTACAATAAGTATGGTATACTATTAACTGGATAAAATACCCATTTTCAGATAATCTGATGTAATACAAGTTATATGGTACAGCAGCAGAGGGGACAAAATGCCAATTTCCTGATAATCTGGTATATTACAAATGTCTAAAGTAAATACAAACCTATTTCTGAGGGTTTTTTATGTGTATCCAAATCTTGCAACTCATTAATCCCCAAAAAAAAAATGATGCATACAATTCAATTCAATTCAAATAAGTAACAAGTTGAATAACTAGATTCTTTAATTTCCATTGCCTAATAATTCAAATCCTGGCATCAAATAATATATGCAATATCGAAGTGTTCTCACGAGCAATATAAATATATTGGCCAAGGCAGAACACCTAATGCATGACATGAGCATATGCCAACAAACAAATTTACACCGCCAAACCAAAAAAACCTATCAAACTGCATACCACCAGGTTCAGAAGAACCTAAAATTGTTCCCCAATTTCTCTTCATTTGGTCCTTTCTTGGTGTGGGGTGGGGGATGGGGACAAAATACAAGTGAATTATTGACCCCAATAAGCAGCATCAGTTTTAATAATTACTGATAATTTTGGTTAAAAAAAGAGAGCATAATGTTTGATGAAAATTCTTTGATATAAAACTTTTTTTTTCTTTTTCTTTTTCGAGATCAGATTCTGGTAAAAACTAAATTCACTTTAAACCATGATCTGCATGCATCAGTTTTATGTAAGATGACAAACATGACAATCATTAACCTCTCGAAACAGATCTCAAAAGTCAATACAACCATTTCCATTCGCATACCGTGGACTGTGAAGATGGTTTTGAACCGAATAATGATGGATAGCTCATTCCTCCAAAGTGGGAGGATGTCTCAACAGATCCCACTGAGTCAGGGGATGAAGATCCATATGATCTTGCATCATCTTCCTGTAATCATAGACAGGTACTCAAATAAATTTCTCTGACCAGATCAGATTTAAGTGAGCAAGGCAGGCAACAGATCAGGACTCCTAACCTCCATTTCTGTCGTTTCTAAAAGAGTCTTTGCCCACATATCATCATAACTCATAGAAGGTCTAGAAATAATGTTCTCGTCCTCAACATCAGGGGCATCAGTGCCGGCACCAGCTAAAAATTCATTAACCTAATGAGACACAATGATATAAGGAATCGAGTCAGATATGACTAAACAAGAAATTATCAAATATGTAAAACAAATGGCGAGGAAACATGTTAATCTTCATTGAAAGAATCTTATAACTCAATTGAACTTTAATCATTGAGTACGAATTAAACAGGCGAGCTGCTGAACAACTAGGTGTACAAATCATACGTTTATCTCAAATTGATCGTGATATTCTTCTACACATCATTTTTTGCGCCATATTTCGATAATCATTACTAAAATTCTTAATCAAGTTCCTAAACAATGGTCGTTGTGAGCCACTGATATTTAATAGAACAGGTAGTGACTTATTATTAAAAAACTAATTATAACTAACAATCAATAGATTTAGCACAGATCAATTGACTCTTACCCTGTTCATGGCAGGTGCATCACCAAGGTTTGCAGCCCAAAAATTAACAAGATCATCATCAAGTGAATCTGGTTCAGCTGGCTTTGATTTGGTATTTTCGTAGGTAAGATCAGGAATCCCTGTTTTGCTAGTTTCATATATAAGGTCGGAAATCCCTGTGGCAACTGCAGGATCACTGAGACCTGTTGATGCACTTATATTATGCCGAGTGCGGTAGATGTCAATAAGTTTTGCACTGTCACATGAATCAAACAAAGAAACAGTGAAATTGATTTCTTCTCCAAACCGAGCTTTACATTCAATAAAAAAAACTACAAACAGAAAACCCACTGATTTCATCTCCAATAGCAAGAAAAATTACAACTGCAAATAGGAATGTAACTTGTTGGAGATAACTGAAAATGTTTCATACAATGAAGAATCAACATTCTCTACAAACAGGTCGTTTAAAGAAGGAATTGTATCATGAATTAGTTCAAATAGAATAAGTTTGTTAATCAAAAGCAAATGATGCACAGGAGGTGGAAAAAAGCTATTTCCTTCATAACATTATCATCAATCTAATAGCTCTTATAATAAATCACAAAAAGTGGGTGTAACCGTGCAAGAGCAGTAGTCGGAGCACAGTTGTGGCATATTGAAATGATTTGGAGTGGGGCATCTACAAAAAAAGTTTTATAAAACAAAAATAAAATATTCCATTATATTATTCTTGTTGTAAATTATTTATTATAGCTCTTAGGTTTAGTGATTGATTAACAATATAATAACTGTATAATAGAGAGATATGAGAATACAGAGAAAAGATATGTAGAGTAAATTGGGAGATATTATTTGGGGAGAGGAGAAATCTTATTAATAACAAAGTCAGTTACATGGTGAGGTTACAAATCCCGCATAATCTGGGATGTGGGATAAGGGATAGTGGATAACTATTACAAAATAAGTCCTTGAACTATATAAGTACTCAATAGGAATACACAGTAATATATACGGAGTAATATTTACAACAATTCTCATTTTATAAATATATATTTACTACCTGTGGCCCATTTTTCCAAATTTACAAGAGTCCAAGTAGTCTGTTTTAAAATCATAATTGAACCTTTAGAGGTTATGCAATACCAAAGGATTTACAGTTCCAGCATCACCCTCCCTCCCTATAACGATCCCCTTGTCTTCAATCTGACTAACCAATAAAGACTATCTTAACAATGTCCGTCTACTTATAAGCAATGTAGTTCCCCTCCCACTTCTGATAGGACTGCATTCACTTATGCAGATTCTACAATCAATAATATGCAAAAGCTAATTCTATTGTTACCTCCGGCCATTTTTGGCATTCCACCTGCCAATGCACTTATTGTGATCCCTTATTTAGAATATGAATTTTAATATCTATAAAGCATTGACACACATATCACATGTAAATCCCCCATGCATTCACTTTTTACCTAACAACAACAGTAGTTTAATGTTCTGAACTTAATCACAACCACTGCACCATTCACAGTAAGGAGACCAAACACCACATAATGCAGCTAGAAAAAGATAAATTGAATAAACATACAAATTTCTTTACTTGATCCTAGTCCACAAAAAAAAAATCCCTCTCAACATAAATGGTACCCTGTACTTATCTTTCAAGTGGATTTTAAGTTCAAGCTCATTAGGTATAAGGCAAGGCAGAAGGAAAAAGTAAGTACCTTGTTGGCCCTAGAGGAAGGTATTTTGCTCTTGGAACATAACAAAAGAGTGAGACAAGATCTAACAATCTCTCATGAGTTTCATAGAGCTTCTTAAGTTCCTCATCTGTCCACTCTTTATTGGCATTGTCATGGTTACGCATATCCCTGAATATTCAAGTGCAGAAATTTCATTAAAGTTCTGTATAGTATCAAGATATTTATAGCTCAATGATGTAACACAATCTTCATGGCTTACTTTATGAGTTCGTCTTGTGCACTATACATTTCATCTAGGACTTTCAACATAGGAGTTATTAAAGATCCAAGACCTGTACCGCTTGCTCCTTGATCCTCACCATTGCTAGTATGCATATCTGAAAATTGAGACTGTACACCACCTTGAGCTAAAGTATGCAAAAATTCATAGATCTGTAGCCTATAAGGCTCGCCAGATCTAATTGCCATAGTTGTCAGAGCTTGAGCAGCGATGATGCGAACCTGGAATAGACAAAGCAGCAAAAGTCAAATAGCTTTCAAGGTTGAACTTCCTTTCGACAAATCACTTGCAGCATTCTATGGTTTGTATCAATTATTTGGTTAATATATTATATGCATACAGTGAATTCAAGTACCTATTAACATTTGTAAAACAGGACCGTTGAGTAAACGATCTTGCCTGCTGAGTCAGTCTGACCAGTCAGTTGACCAATCAAACTGGCAAGGTTTATTATTTCTATCACTAAAAGATGTCCATTTTGTGAATCAAATGGCAAGCTCATTGGAGTTACCTGATATAGCACTTGATTTCGCTGTCAAAAAATTAGACGCACCGCACTCAAGCTACTCCCTCCCTCCCTCCCATAAGCCTAGATGGTCAACCCTTTACATAGTTTACAATATATAGTCATGCTTCCCTATATTAATATTTGGAGTCCAAATTTTGATATGATGACTCTAGAGATTGGTTGGTGGAAATTGAAGTGCATGGTAGCTGGGGAAAGGGAGGGAAAGAGAGTATCTTGGTTAAGTTTGTATTATTCCACTTAAATTTTCAGATAGAAATAAACCCAAAACAATCTCTTCTAGGTTACTGGATAACTGACTCACTTTTATTTTCCAGTTTGGACCAGCTTCAGAAAGATTTAAACTTTAACTTTTAAGTGACAAGAGGGTTGGTATGGTACTTCTCTCTTCATAGCCATCTCAAGCTGCGGAGGTTATTCCCATTTTAGGGATAGTTATATTGGATATGTTTCTAATTCCTACCTTAACCCAGTTTGACCAGCCTAGAATTACTAGTTACCAAGAGAGAGATACACACATAGCACAAGAAAATCAAATTCACTAAGAAGTTGATTTCATGAAGTCTTCCGGAAGAGTAAATTTGGATTTGATTAAATTCAGAATCCAATAAAATCATAGAAACAACCTCCAAGAACCGTTAACCCAATCATTCTATGTAGTAAATGCTTCAGAAACCATCACTGATGATCTTGCAGAAAAATAGATTAAAACTTTAGGGAGAAAAAAAATCAAGTTGCATGATGAGAAGACATGGAACAAGTACAAAACTTATACCTCCCAGCTACCACTGAAAGCACACCGTTGGAGTCGAGTCAGAGCACCAGCCAGTGTAGGATTACGAGAGCTGGCAGCAGCTACCATTTTGTCTGCATCCAACATCATTAACGCAGTACCAGGAGGGGTCGCCGATTCCCAAGCATATTCAGAAGCAGCATAGTTTGCATTTTCTCCAAGGAACCAAACCTGAGCGACGTCGGAAATCAGAAATGCATTATCAATTGGGAAAAAAAACCAATCCATTCATTTGACGGAATATGAAGTTACCACTAGTAAGTAAATATACAAGATCATATTAACTGAAGAAATTACTTACTGCTGCTTGAACTAATCTCTGCAATGCTAAAGCTGACTTTGGATCGGATGCAGACACCCTATCGAGTGAGGTAAGTCCCAAGGTTGGGTCTGGTCGAGGAGGTGGTAAATCAAGAACAATTGTGACAGCTTCCAGAGCTGTGTGTTTTCCATCAGGTCCAGCTCCAACCAAACAAGTCTAAGTAATATACAGATATTAGAAAAAAATAGTTAAATGAAGATCGCATTAAAAAGCTAAAAGCTATCTGACTACATGATCCAACTTACTTTCCACAGAAGTTGAAGTACATCAGCATCTATCTTTCCTGGAACTTTAGTTGCAAATATCCTAGCAATTTCAAGTAGTGTAACTGCCATATCTGGAGTAGCCTAAGAGGCCAACAGCAAAAAAATAGATCTAAGAACCCAACATATGCTTATGCATGAGCAAGCAACCCTAATCAATAAAGAATATCACAATTCACAACATCCGTAATAATGCATATAAAACTTTTTCCGAACAATGAGGTCTACAAGTATGATTCATGGTTATAAACTATCCAAGTCTTCAAAACAAAGAAATGAAATAAATAAACTAGAAAAACTTAGCAAAGCAGGGAAATTTTTATGAATCGCAATTCTTTACTGATTCTCTTGTCATGTAACAAATTAAATTAAACAAGGAAAATCATCTAGTTCAAGACCAAGGCACTAGACATTCTCACACACGTACAAAAGTGGGAGAAGCTGAACACCTAGCTTGTCCAAGAGAACACGACAAAATGGAGTGATGGAAAAGGAACATGTCCTTAAAAACAATATCAACATGAAAATAATTACAAGGTTGAACTCTAGCTGATCCAAGAGAACGCGACTAAAAGGCAGAAGGAACTTTTCCTTAAATCAACATGAGAAGGAAAGGTCAGGAAAGAAAAGCATACATGCCTGCATTCATGCATACAAACATACATATATATGTGTTATATGCTCGATAGGTGCAAGTGCAAGAGTCAATTTCTTGCCTGCCCCAAAACAAAACTCGGAATGCATGTTAATGTCGTCCTACTAAGTATCTAGGTCAAGAGTCATCCCGTATCTACATTACAAACATAAGCATTCACGGTGATGTGTGTCTCGATATTTTCCAATTAAGTTTCTCCATATTTCCGAGAAAAAGCGCCGTTAACTATTTAGTTAACAAGGAAAATCATCTAGTTCAAGAAAAAAGCACTAGACATTCTCACACACGTACAAAAGTGGGAGAAGCTGAACACCTGCTTGTCCAAGAGAACACGACAAAAAGGAGTGATGGAAAAGGAACATGTCCTTAAAAACAATATCAACATGAAAAATAATTACAAGGTTGAACTCTAGCTGATCCAAGAGCACGCGACTAAAAGGCAGAAGGAACTTCTCCTTAAATCAACATGAGAAAAAGTATACATCCTGACAGGAAAGGTCAGGAAAGAAAAGCATGCATGCCTGCATTCATGCATACAAACATACATATATATGTGTTATATGCTCAATACGTGCAAGTGTGAGAGTCAATTTATTGCTTGCCCCATAACAAAACTCGGAATGCATGTTAATGTCGTCCTACTAAGTATCTAGGTCAAGAGCCATCCCGTATCCATGTGCGGATGCGCATAGGGGCTAGGAGGGTCTATAGACCCCCTTCAACTTTTTTTTTTTTTTTTTTTTTTTTTTTAATATAGTTGTAATATTTATCTCGGTTTCAAAATACAAGCTTAAATATGATAATTTAATTCAAAATTCTTGCCCATCCCAGTCCAGATAAAATAACTGGCCCAATTTTCAATTAAACCCAAAAATTTGATCCATCATAAGTCCATAATCATCCCAAGAACCCTTGCCCAATGACTATCGAATTTGATTGATTGCATCAATCGATTGCATTCAGTTTCTTCTTAAACAAGTATTTGCATTTCATGTACTTGATGAATTGGAATTTTCAAGCAACTAAGGAAACTTCCTTGAGCTTTAAGTTTTCTAGCGGATCAAAATGAGGTTGCTAGAGCCGTTATTTTACAGAATGTCCCGGAAAATCTTAAATTGACGGCTCCATCAATTCAAAAAGACATTGTCAATGCTTCCCCAATTGAAACTATCAATGCTATTATTAGAGAGCTCGGTGATGGGTTATTTGTTATTCTTGTCGATGAATGTCTTGTAAAAAAAATCGTTGCACGCCAAAAAAAAAGTCCCTTGCAAAAAGAATAAAATTGTGACAAAATTTGTTTTCCTCGCATAAACTGAATTTTCTCACAAAAGGCAGTCAAATGTGACGAATATTTTTTCACATTACCCTTTTTTTCGTAACATATAACAAATTCGTAAGGGGGTATCATATGTAATTAAAATAACTTATGGGGTCATTTATGTCAAACTTCACCTCGTTTTTTAATCTCGTCATATATTTTCTCGTGAATAAAATATAAGTTTAAGTGTTTGATTGGATTTTTTTTTGTATCTACTTTAGCCCCCCTAGATAAAATTCCTGGATCCGCCCCTGCCCGTATCTACATTACAAACACAAGCATTCACAGTGATGTGTGTCTCGAAATTTTCCAATCAAGTTTCTCCATATGTCAGAGAAAAAGCACCGTTAACTATTTAGTTATCGGTCCTTGCCATTCATTCACATCCTCACCCGATGTTGATCGCAGTGTTTTAGTTTCTTCCAGACTCACAAATTTATAAGCCATAATATTAGATGATTAGATAATACTCTATCATGAATTAAAAAATAAGATGCATACCTCATCGAAAGTTTTCCATCACTGTTTTAGGAGAGCCAATACGAGCATCATACTACAAACTATATCAATTTTAATTGTTACTGTGAGCACTTCACATGATATAAAAGAAAGAAGCTTTTTATGCAATACAAATAGATATTGTCACGAAATGCATCATAACTTCATAAGCCAAAAAATTGTAATGCAAAACAGAAAGCTTCAATGTAGGCATGCATGGTATCTGATGTTTCTATCACTTCAAATTACCATATACTAATCACGATGAGAAAGGTAATAAAATTGCAGGTAACTAAACTCCAATTTATCAAGAGCAATGTAATTCCATCCTAGACCAGCAAGTCAGTATGAATCTGTAAGGGGCAATCTTTTCCTTCCCAAACTCACCTAAAATATAGAGTACCCAATCTTGAAAGATAAACAATGTGAAGGAAAGAAATTATGTAGCACAGAGATTTTGCCTTACATGTTCAACTCACAGCACCAAAAGGTTATTAACACTATCAAAAAGGGATTATTTGTACTATTCCACTTCCAACGTACCTTGAAACGAGCATGCAATGTGAGCAATACATCATTCAGCAAAGTAGCTGGCCAAGATGGATCTGAAAGCTCAGATGCAATGATGGACTGAAGTTCATCAAAAGATTCATATGGACTTTTCATCCATATCAGCGATTTTATCACCATTGCACGCACATAAACACATTCACAAGCGACAGTTGTTCGCACAACCTCCATTAATGAAGCCAACAAACTAGCAATAGTGTCCTTCGCACCCATTCCATTAGATACTGAGGAAACTCTACGCATACCTAGCAGCAACAGAAAAAGAACAGGAAATATAGAATCTATGAAGAGGAAGTAAAAAATTCAAATAACAGATAATTCAGCCATGCCTCAAGAGCATAAAGTCAAGGCTACTGATAATACCAGAGAATCTTCACACTGACAAGAGGCAATTTAAACTTTTCCAGTTATGCCCTTTGTTGGCAATACAATCCAGAGTAAGCACAACTAAATTTAAACATAGTACAATTTGTGAGAGAGAAATTTAAACTACAACAGTGGTCACAGTACTCTGTACTCGTGAATTTGAATTATGAACCTTAAATAAATTTAACAAATGCTTAGGCGTAAAAGCAGCTAATAATAATGGGTTGGACACAATATTGAATCACAGATAAAACATCAAGGTTAACTAGCTACTAGCTACGAGCAACGGAAGCATTTCATCTAGATAATCAAGGATTGGACACTTTTGAGAGTTGTGTACCAGGATAGTTTCAAGAAATCAGTAAAGTACCTTCTGATGGTGCTGTTGGATTTATATCTGCCTCGTACGAATCATTGTTTTCAGAAAAGGTATTAACATAAGCTCCTTCATCGATATCTTGTAAACCCAATGCAAAAGCAGCAGCACGACTTTTTCCCATCTCCTGCACAACCCTCGCGGATGCATGCAATACAGGTCGCGAGAAACTACGGAAAGAACTTTCCAACCTGCAAATAAACAGCAACAAAGTATTGTGCTAATGAACAAATACATATATACATGTTAGATTTTGTCTATATTTCTGCATTCAAGCATAGAGAAGTAAAATTTTCCTGACCTTCGCATGACAAGTTTGATCAGTGGTTGTGGACGTCTAGTCTTTGAAGATTTATCTTTACTGGACTTTGGTGGAACTGCATCTTTGGCATCAGTACTTGGGTCCCTCATTGTATGTGCATCTGGAAGCTTCAGAATTTCTCTACTTAAACGATACCACCCAGCAGCTCTTTCCTCGGTCCTAGATTGAGCAAAAGAAAACACAGAAAATTAAGAGATACAAAACGAAAAAGTAAGCAGTAAGAGCTGTACATACTACAAATCGGGTGAAAAAAAGTCAAAAAGCGCCACATATATTTCATGTTTACCTCTCTGAATTATCGAATTTACCCAGGACACAAAGGATAGCCTCAAAACAAACTCTTTCGCTGGGATCCAAGAGGAGTTGACAGAGAAGAGAATTAAACTGAGACTTCACATCTGGACGTTCTGTAATTGCAACAATTCAAGCCTCATTAACATCTCAATTAAAACCACCCTCATGGCCTCATAAATCTCCGAAAAACTCTTCTTATCTATGTTGAAGATTCAAGTTTATAATTTATTTAAAATAAATACCGTCTAATGCTCGAGCTCTGGACACGATATGGCACAACTTAGCAAGTGCAACTCTAGCAAGGACATCATGCAAATGAAGAACATCCTGCAAAGCCCCTGATTTACAGAAACTCTGATAAAGGTAATTGTAGAAGAAATTCAAATCCAGTTTATACAAACAGAAAAGATAGAGGCCAGTGAATATAGATCATACCACCAGGTTGCACGTGCTTTCCTGCAGAAAACAGAAACTATAATGGTGAAAAAATAGTCTAAAATCTATAATTTGAACCCAAGACAATAAGTCTCATGAATAAAATGTTATAGGAGCAGTTTTGGAAGTAGTTATGTAGCTTGTTGATGCGACAGGAAGAAACAGTGACTAAGGGTTTTTACAAGGCCAAATAGGAGCATTTCTTTAAAGAGTTTTGAAAATATTTTTTCTCAAGCCAATATTGGTTGCATAATACCCTTTTTTAGAAAAATTGAACGTCTTTTATTTGACGAAAGACAGTAGACATGCCCAGGCTAGCGCAAGTTCGTGGAAACTTGTGGGGTGGTCCGCTTTCTACTTGCCAAAACACCACGCTGCTCAAAGAGGCCCCCAAGCTAGAGGCTCCGACTTTCAAAAAACACTAAATTGAATTGGAAAAAATCAACTGGGAATGCACAGTCTATTTCTACAAATAAAGAAAAATAATGTGTAAAACTCATAAGAGGAACTTGATTAGCTGGTACATTCATATTGAGTTTAGAACTTAAGACCCCATAGATAAGCTTCTCTCTATAATACCTTACAAATTCAATACCTATAACTACACAATGAATATCTGGAGCAAAACGTGACTGCTCTGTTTGACTCATTCATTTTGACTTGGTTAACTTTTCTCTCTCAAATGTCTTTAACAGTGTCTCTTAAAGGCTTGAGTGATGAAGAATTAAAGTTCCCAAAAACAACATTCTTCTTCAGAATCTACAGATAAACATGACAGTGAATAGCCTAAAAATGTAGGATTTTCACATGTCACTGTACCAGTGACAAGAAAAAAACCACTTGCAATAAAGAAAAAAAAAAAAAATAATTGAACAATATGCAGTCAGAATTAAAATGGTGATATTACCTAATGCCATTGCAACTGCATATGGATCTTTTGTGGCTAAATCAGCTAGGATTTCGAGTGAATGTCTCACTGCTACTGAGTCAGAGAAAGAAACACTGCAACGGTATATAAATTGGCTTGAGAATTGGCGTCCAAAGATAAAATGAAATGAACATAAAGTGGGTTAAAGAGTTGCTAAAATATGATGAGTCTGACTAGTCATAATAATGACAAATTAAAATCTAGTTTACATTCTACTCTACTTCAAGTGGCCTAAATGAAATAGTTATGAATTTCCCTGAAATTCAAATATACTTTTGTAAAGTATAAAACAGAATAACAAATCTACTCTAGGTTCCTTGTTCACATTGTTTCAAATGCCTGCACGACTGAATTTTGTCCATGTACGGACAAGTCCAACTAATTATAGCAAAATGATGGAAACTAACAATTGAAGTCCTTTCTTTGAGCAACATAAAAGATAGATCACCGTCTTCTAATTAATCAAGTCGGGGTCAATTGCCATTGCAACTTAGAGTCTTACATTCTAGAAATCCATTTTGTGTGCAGTATTCAATTGAACGGCGTTAACTTGTTCAAATTTCAAACAGTAGTAAAGAGTATTACAGAAACTTCATCTCAAAAATATCTTGAGTAAACGCATAACAGGAGTCCCCAGGGAGAGATGCCAAACCATCCAACCAGCAATGACTTTTTTAAACAAGCATACTAAAGCAAGAAGACCACTTGCAACTTCAAAATTGGCAATGTATAACATATCGGAGAGAGTAACCAAAAACATTATTCAGTCAACATAAAGAGAAACGAGAATAGAGTAGAAAATAAGAAAAAACTTTGCAGGCTGATAAGAAGATAAATGAACAATCTACATCAATTATACCACCTTCTCGTTCTATGAGGAGTCTGCATCTATGACGTTTGGCATTAACTTTCTGGTCCCTTCATTAGGAGCAACGAATTTTTGG
Organism: Penstemon newberryi var. newberryi; assembly: GCA_030819805.1. NCBI lineage: Eukaryota > Viridiplantae > Streptophyta > Magnoliopsida > Lamiales > Plantaginaceae > Penstemon > Penstemon newberryi. Next base: position 30,659,898 of record JAUALY010000006.1, on the reverse strand, counting down.
ATATGAGAAACTTAAATATCGTTTTCATGCTTTTCTTTTTAAGTAATAAAACCATACAAGCTCCCTAGAACGTCAATTCCTACTTTTCTGTCCTTGTAACATTCCAATATTCCTTCCTTTCCACAGTCAAAAGTTATAATTTCAAAGAAGTTGAACCATATAATTTGGAAAATTATAAGTAATCAAAAGAAGGTACGATATGTATGAAAAGTACGTGTTACATAGAATAAATGAAGACTGGCAGAGTAACTGTTGAAGATAGCAACAAGATTCATCAATCTGGTTGGGATTTGGATGATTAAATGCCAGCAGACGATTTATGAAAATTAGTAACCTAAAGCAAAAGATAATGAGCTAACCCTTGTACAGCACGCTGAAGAAATGCTGGATTTCCAGGATCCAGTGGTAGTCTTCTCAAAGCACTTATGGCTGCATATTGCAGATTGCTCCGAATGATAGACTGGTAAATTATCATCCACAAAAAAACAAAATCGAGAAATCAATTACATAAATAATTACCGAATGTTTCTGATAAAAATTCAAACATCAGGAACAACAAAACATAAGTAATGCAGAACTATTCAGATGGTTTTAAGAACGTCAAAGACTATGATAATGTACTTTAAATAAGTATAAATTATAAAATTTTAGAAGGGATGAAATGAGAAAAAGGATAAATTCTACCCCAAAAAAAGGGGGGGAAAAAAGAGATCCTTCGGGTACATTACTTTTTTACAATGTTGCAGTTAATTTGGCATGAAAATAATTTAGTATGTGCCCAATCATGTGATATATTATTCATATAAGTCACAACACTAAATTTTGAGAGAGCAACATTTTTCTCATGTATCCTTGGCCCTATCTTGTGCAGGGACTTCAATTCCCCACCCCCTTGAAAAAGAAATTAGTAAGATGGTTAAACCATGATGAGCTAGAGTGACCACTGGTCTGTTATGTGACTTTCACAGTGCTTACAAAGATACAAGATTCTGCATTGAACAAGTGACAGTAAGCAATTGAGATGGGTTTCTGAAACAGCTCTGTCTGGTGGCAGCCGCACCACCTGCCATTGCCTCTCTGTTTCTCTGAGATAGTGAATATGAAGGGTTTAAGCATAAAAGTGTAAAGCTACAATTAAGCTTTCTTCTTTGAGGAGAATATCCAAATCTTACATACCAAAGGCATGTAATCCTTGCCAGATTAATCAGTCTGCCCAAAAATGACAGATTAAAATAGCAAAATAAATGCAGGCCGCCAAAATTTAATATGGCTGGACCAATCTCCCTTAGTAGCCCCTAGCAAACAGCCCTTAAGTGTTTCTTTTGGGGATTTTAGTTATTAGTTAGACATGGAAACGGAAAACTAATACGCTACGGAATTTTCAATTCTTTCCATGCCTTGTTTATACAAATGAACATATGAGCCTTCCCAGAGCTCTTATGGGTAGTAAGGCAAGGGCTTATCAAAGAGTTTGATCGTAGGAAAACTAAAACAACTTACATTCGAGGTTAAATACTCAATAGAGCAGTCAGAGACTACTTTATTAGTGAGATTTAAAAACCGAATATGGCCAGTATGATGCATTTCACGAAATGTGGTAATCTGATGTCGGTTTTGAGAACATACTCCTTAAAAAGCAAATCTAATTGACTGGATACTTCACTGATAAAGCACTTATCATAATTGCAGTTCGTGGTGCTACTCTGAAAGATTTCATTGGACGGAAACAAGAAAGTTGTCCTAAATTAGAATTTGTATAAGTATGATGGTGTCAAAGGAATTAGTCAAATTCTGATTAGCAGATTTTATGCTTTAATTAACGGTTACATATTTGATTAGCAGATTTTACGCTTTACAAATTTGATTAGATATTAAATCTTTTATTCTTTCATGTAATTAGGATATATTAGCGGTAGGATAATTTTGTACATAGCTTTTTTAGAGGCTGAATATCAGCATGTATTTTATGTATAAATAGTGGTTATTCTCTTCCAAGAGAGGACAGATATCTGAATAAAATCTCTCTAAATTGACATGGTATAAGAGCCAAGGTTCTATGCCCTCACGTTTCTCTCGTTTCTAAGTTCTAGTGGAGTCCCTATTGAGTCTCTTGTTGTGTATTCTTGATCAATTTTTCTCGGCATCATGTCTACAGAAAGGTATGATTCCATCTTGATTCGTTTTAATGGAAAAAACTACTCGGCTTGGGCATTCCACTTCAAAATATTTGTCAAAGGCAAGGATTTATAGGGCCATGTTGATGGCAGCAAACCTGCTCCCAACAAAGACAAAGAGAAGGATGAGCACGCCAAGTGGGAGGTCAAGGATGCTGAAATCATGGCATGGATTCTCGGATCTGTTGAATCGAGCATCAATTTAAACCTTCAACCCTTCAAAACTGCAGCTGAAATGTGGAATTATCTGAAGAAACTCTACAGCCAACAAAACACTGCTCGTAGATTTCAACTTGAACATGAATTAGCCACTCTCCAACATGGAAGTCTCTCTATTTCTGATTTTTATTCTAGTTTCATGAATCTTTGGGCTGAATATTCTGATATAGTCTATGCTAGCTTACCTCCTGAAGGTCTTGCTTATGTTCAAGTTGTACATGAAATTACTAAAAGGGATCAATTTCTTATGAAACTTATATCTGAATTTGAAGCCACCAGGTCTAATCTCATGAATCGAGAACTTGTCCCTTCCTTGGATACATGCCTATATGCTTTGTTTCGTGAGGAGCAACGCCTTCTCACTCAAGCCACCATGGAGCAGCAAAAATCTACCTACGTTCCTGTAGCTTATGCAGCTCAAGGTAAGTCAAAAGGTAGGGATATGACCACTATTCAGTGCTTTTGCTGCAAGGGATTTGGGCATTGTGCTTCAAACTGTCCAAAAAAATTCTGCAACTACTAGGATGGCCACATCATCAAGGAATGTCCTACCCGACCCCCTAAGAAATCTGAAACAGCATATACTGCCTCAGTTGGTTCTTCTAGTGCTCCCGCTGCTACTATTGTTCAACCTGTAACCCCTGAAATGATTCAACAAATGATCATTTCGGCATTCTTTGCTTTAGGAATTTCAGTTAAACCACTTTCTACATCATCTCCTTGGTACTTTGATTCCGGAGCTTCCCATCATATGACAAACAATGTTGATCTTCTTACTAATGTAAAATATTATTCTTGAAATCTTAAGATTTATATAGCTGATGCGAACCCATTACCTGTCACGGCGACGGGTGATATTTCTCCTTCTCTAACAAATGCTTTGTCTCCCCTGGCCTTGCCACAAATCTTGTTTCTATCGGTCAGTTGGTTGATAAAGATGGTAAATTGAATTTTCTAAATCTGGTTGTATTGTGCAGGATCAACAATCAAGGAAGATGATTACAAGGGGGGGCTATAAAGTAGGACGTCTCTTCCACTCCAAATTATTTTGTCTTCGTGTTTTTCTTTGTCATTTATCACTTGTAATTCTGCTCATGTTGGGAGAGGTTCCCATTTAATGTGTCTGACGCGCCTCGAAAGGGATTAAACCCTTGGAAAATTTAAAAAAAAAATCTACTCATGTTGATTGCCGAACATCTCATAAAAAACTCGGACATCCAAACTCTAATGTATTACATGCTTTGTTAAATTATGTTTTACTTGGGAATAAAGAATCACCATCTCTTAGTGTTGTTCAATTTGATTTCAATTCTTGTAGGCTTGGCAAAAGCAAAACTCTACCATTTCCTATTCATACACCAAATGTAGTCCAACCTTTTGATATAATACATAGTGATGTGTGGGGTATGCCACCTGTTACCTCTCATGCTAATTACAAGTATTTTGTAACTTTTATAGATGACTATAGTCGTTTCACATGGATTTATTTCTTGCATTCTAAAGTTGAAGTATTTTTTGTGTTTAAGTTTTTCCATGCACATATTCAGACCCAATTTTTTGCAAATATCAAGATCCTTTGCTCTGACAATAGGGGTGAGTACATGTCTAAATTCTTTCAGGAGTTCCTACAAACTAATGGGATAGATTCTCAATGGACTTGTCCTTCAACCCTACAACAAAATGGTGTGGCTGAGAGAAAGAATCGTCATCCCCTTGATGTTGTCGCACCCTTCTTCTAGAGTCATTTGTACCCTCTCGGTTTTGGTGTGAAGCTCTGTCTGCTGTTGTCCACCTCATCAACAGATTGTCGTCTCCCTCATTGAACCATGTCTCTCCTTTCACTCGATTATTTGGTCATAATCCAAATTATTCTAACCTACGTACCTTTGGTTGTGTCTGTTTTGTACACCTTCCTGCATACGAACGCAAAAAACTAACAGCTCAATCAGTTCAATGTGCATTTCTAGGATATTTTGTACATCAAAAAGGTTTTCTTTGTTATGATCCCAATTTGCGTCATATTCGGGTTTCTGGAAATGTGATTTTTCTTTAAAACCAATATTTTTTGCCAAACACCATGATCCTATTTCTCCATCATATTTTGTTTTGCCATTGTTTACTAACTCTTCTGCAGATCATGTATCTTCTAAACCTCTCTTGGTGTATCAGCGATGCACGTCCAAAAAGACTTCCGCACCTCCCGAGCCCCCTCCAACTCATTCCTTGATTGCTGATCCTGATCATGTTCCAATAGCCGAACCTGCTCCCCTTAGACACAGTAATCGGGCTCATAAACCACCAGATAAATACGGTTTCACCCCCCCCCCCCCCCCTCTTTATCTTTGACAGCCATTTTATCCTCCATTCCTATTCCCTCATCATATAAACACGCAATGGAGAATGAGTGTTGGCGGCAAGTTATTGAAACAGAATTTCTTGCACTAGAAGAAAATCAAACATGGGATGTTGTTCCATGTCCCCCATCTGTGTTTTTCGTTAAACTTCGTTCAGACGGGTCTATAGATCGTTACAAAGCTCGATTGGTGGTTCTTGGCAACAACTAGGAGTATGGCCTAGACTATGATGAGACCTTTGCACCTGTAATCAAAATGACAACCGTATGAATCATACTCGCCCTTGCTGCATCTCAGTCATGGTCTTTACATCAAATGAATGTTAAGAACGCGTTCTTACATGGTGACCTCAAGGAGGACATTTACATGAAACTTCCCCATGGTATGCCTACTTCCTCAACTAATGCAGTTTGTAAACTAAAATGTTCTCTATATGGCTTGAAACAGGCACCGCGAGTATGGCTCGAAAAGTTTCGATCTACTCTCCTTCGTTTTTCATTCACTCAAAGTCAGTATGACTCATCCCTGTTTCTTCAAAGAACATCTAGGGGCTTAGTTTTACTACTTGTTTATGTAGACGACATCGTTATCACTGGTTTTGATGTGGAGGTCATCTCTAAAATTCAAAACTTGCTGGATTCTACTTTCCACATGAAAAATCTTGGGCAACTCACCTACTTCTTGGGCTTAGAGGTGCATCATCGGCCTCAAGGTATTTTTTTAAATCAACAAAAATACATTCAGGATTTGGTTCAATTAGTTGGCCTAACGGACAATACATCTGTTGACACTTCTATGGAAATTAATGTGAAATATAGACGTGATGAAAGGGAACTTCTTGAGGATCCTACTTTATATAGAAAGTTGGTTGGTAGTCTCATACATCTAACAATCACATGACCAGACATCTCATATGTTGTCCACACAGTCAGCAAGTTCATGCAAGCTCCTCGACATCTCCATCTTTCCGCCGTACGACGCATCATTAGATACATCCTAGGCACACCCACTCGTGGCTTATTCTTCCCTAATGGTTCTTCGCTCCAGCTACAAGCATATAGTGATGCTGATTGGGCAAGTTGACCAGACACTAGGTGATAACTCTACAATAGTATTGTTATCTAGCCTATTTTCTAGACTTAAACGACGACCTTTCCTTAGAGTTTTGGCAAGCTTTCGGCGTGTTTTGCTAGTTTTGCATCTCATTGGCAGGATTGGTAGTTAGTATTGTTTTGAGGAAGAATCAAGGTATTTTCTTATATATTTTGTTCATTTTATAGGGGTAAGGTATTGAGGAGCCAAGAGCACGCTTTGAAGCAAAGAAAAGTCAATGAAAGATTCAAGGAAGTCAAGTAGTGCAAGGACAATGAAGAAGAAATCTGCTAAAAATGGTTCTGCTCATTCCAAGGACCATAACTCTCTGAAGGAAGCTTCAATGAATCTGAATTTTGGATATGTTATAGAGGAAGGAGTTAGCTACGCTACGGACTTTACGGATCTGGATTTGGAGTTTGGAGCACAAAGATATGCCTCTTGCAAATATGTCGCGCAGAACAGATTTTACTAGCCACGGAAAACGCAATTTTCGGCCCAAAAGTGGGATTTTGGCCCAGAACCCGATTTTTGTCCTAATGTTATTAGGAAACTTGTCCAAGTCCTTCCCATACTAGGACTCGACCTCCCAAACATCTTCCTACTCGATTCCTACATTCTAAACATTCTCCTACTTGATCTAGATCTCCTAAACACCTATATAAAGAACCCATGTCATAGAACTACATATCTTTGAACACTATTTTCATTAGCCACACTTTATACATCAAAGATCATCTTTGAATACTCTTCCAATTCCATATCTTACATATCAAAGATTAATATCTAAGACCTTTGGCACATCAAGATTGTAGATCATCAAGGAGAAATTCATCTTCAAGATTGCAAGAGACGAAGATTAATTCATCACGCGCTGAAAGGGGGTTTTGTTGCTTTTGTATTATAAATAGTTTAAGTAATTTAGCTTCTATAGATTAGCATGATTCTTTATTCCATGTATATTTTGACTATGAACTAGATGCTTCTTAGTAGTTTTATTTATTATGATTGAGTTTATTTATGTATGCATGAAGTCTAATTGTTAATTAAATTGATAGTTACTTCATTATTCATGTATAATAAAAGTCTATCCCTTAAGACGGGCTCTAGGTAATAATTAACTCTAGGTATTGATAACACTTAGGGAGAACGTGAGAATAATTGTGTGAATAGTATTAATAGGTACTGAAAACACTTAGGACTATTCATATCTATTAGGTTAGAGCAGATGTCGACATATCTCGCGATATAATTATCGATAATGGATACAGTCGAACTGAGTGGATTTGATCACCCATAAAGTAATATTAGAATCCTAGGATAGTAACAAAAGCTCAATTAATTAATCAATTCAGAAGAAGTACAAGATCCATAATAATCCAATCAATTAAGTAAAACGTTAATTGATCTTCTCATATAATCTTTATCTTTTTGTGTGCAATTGTCTATTTAGGATTAGTTCTTTATTATTGATTATTTATTATTTCTTCATTATAAAACAAATCAATTTATCCTTCCTGAACATAAGTGGTAGTTAGATAATAATTAGATTAATTAATCCTCCTAGTCTCTGTAGGTTCGACATCCGATTTTTAGATCACTATATTACTTTTGCGATATGTGCACTTGCGTTATTTTCGTGTGTAAAATCCGCAACTAGGAAATCTACTACGGGATGGTGTATGTTTCTTGGAGAAGCTCTTATCTCTTGGAAATGCAAGAAACAAGACTCCATCTCTAAGTCATCCACTGAGGCAGAATACCGGGCAATGTCTATGCTCCGAGATAATTTGGTTACGTGGTCTTCTTACAGAGATTGGTATCTCTGAAGTTCAGTCTACTCCACTATATGCTGACAACACTAGTGCGATTCAAATTGTTGTCAACCCTGTCTACCACGAACGCACGAAGCACATTGAGGTTGATTGTCATTTCATTAAAGATGCCTATGATCACCAGATTATCACTCTCCCACATATATCTACCACTCTACAAATTGCAGATATCTTCACCAAATCCATGACACGTCAGTGCCATAATTTCCTAGTCAGCAAATTGATGCTTGTAGATTTACCAGCATCAATTTGAGGGTGATGTCAAAGGAATTAGTCAGATTTTGATTAGCAAGTTTTATGCTTTAATTAACAGTTACATATTTGATTAGCAGATTTTACACTTTACAGATTTGATTAGATATTAAATATTTTATTCTTTCATTTAATAAGGATATATTAGTTGTATGATAATTTTGTACATAGCTTTTTTATAGGGTGAATATCAGCATGTATTATATGTATAAATAGTGGTTATTCTCCTCCAAGAGAGGACAGATTTCTGAATAAAATCTCTCTAAATTGACAGATGGCGAAACAGTATGCCTAACTCAAGTCAGAGATCAATACAAAAAAAAATGAAGTGTGAGTAAAAGCATACTGAAAGTGCACTAAGTAAGCAAATTCCAGAAATTAAAACTAAACTGAATGCTAAATCTGATATTCAATATACATACCTCCTTATCACCTCCCTTTGTTCCAAATATGCCTTTCTTTCGTTTCTGCGGATCAGCAACCTGGCAGTCAAAAGTCAAAATGTTGACATTACTCTGTCAGAACTCAAGGTTTTGCTGTTAGTTTCCATGGTAAAGTGTAAGATAACAGGATACTAGTTTCATCTGCCAACAATGCATTATCAAACAGAAAAGCAGCAGCAAGAATGATTATGAGAACCAGCATAATAACAGTGGTGGCAGTATTGATAATAATGACAATACACAACAATAGTTACAACATCATTATTGATTTAACCCCCTATGAGATTTATGTGAGAGTGTGCATGAATATATAGATAACTTAAAGCCCAATCTCTTCTAGAGTTCATGCCTAGGAGGTGAGTAACTAGTAAGGAAGCAATCTCTCAAAGTCATCCATGCACCCCTTCCAGGGCTCATTTCACTGCCTAGTAGAAGATGATCTTAACACACTCTAGCATAATTCACTCAAAGTATAATAACAACAGTAAAAGCTTTTGAAATTAAGGACAACAGAATCAAAAATAGTCTTACATTTTTTTTTGTACCAAAAAAAAAAAAACAATCTAAACGGATACAGAAACAATTTGTAGTTGAACGAACCTTATCCAGAATGCTGAACACGATTTCGTATAACCTGGATAGAATTTCTGAGTTGCTAGAAGGAGCATAAGTAAGAGCCTTTAACGCTTGCAGTCTCCGTGGATGAACTTCAAGGACGATAAAGAAAAGTAATTACCAATTTTCGCCTGTAGCTAGCTAGAAGGCTTACATGAAACATTGAAAATTTCAATCTAAGTAAGCTATATATCTAAATACACATTATTAAATCTCGTTACCCCTTTAGTTTTGAATATTTTGGATTCTAAAAGAAAAAATGCGGACACACAGCTTCTCTATTGTTACGACACAAATGAAGTTATCAGTGGATTCTCATACAACGTACCAGATTCACCAGACAACCGCATAGACCTCCTACAGACGTCTTGCCTTCTAAACACAACCTACAAAGCAAATATTGTCTATGTAGATATAATGCCTCGCTTCCAATTTTGAATTGTTTCAATATAATGCCAGCACCCAGTACACCAGTATTACAGCAGTTCCTCACTAAATCAACAATTCATTCACTAAAGAAATTATATATTCTGGCAATCCTGGGAACCTTCTCCATCTTTTGCTCTCTCACCTCCATGTGAACCCACCAAAAGACACCCAATTCCGAACACCGTATCCAAACGTCCAACCAAGATAATGGTCTTGCAACATAAGAAACTATTATAGTTATGAAATGAAACAGTGTAATCTTAAGGTGAAGATGAGTTGATCATGTCAAGATCTATGTAGAACTTAGCTCAAATAATATCCATTTTACTGTTGAAAAGCATATCATTGAATGTAAAAAGAATCATATATAGAACAAAAGGTAGTGCTACAAAAAAAGGAACGGATGATAATGATTTGTTAAATAGGTGAGGGTAATTTATCACTCACATTCAACTTCTTCATTTAAAGCCTCCGAAGTTAATTGCTCGACTATTCTAGGGACAACATCAGCTCTTGTTACCCCTCCACCTGAATCTATGTCGGCCAAAGCATCCCAATTTGGAGTAGGTATTCCACCACCTGGGCTTACACCTAGAGAACCAGAATCTGACAGAATTCTGGCCAAGTAATAATAGACATACCGCAGCACAGTCCTATCTTCGCACTGCTGGTCAAGCTAGAATAAAAAAGATACTTAAAAAAAAAATCATATTTTATTTTCAAGAAAAAGTATTTAATCAGAATAAGGAAGAAGCAACTTGGAATATAGGAACATGAACAGTGCAACAAATTATTTCATCAAATCAAAAGGGGTTGTCATCAAGAATAAAAATAATATTGGAATGTTGATATAAAATCTAAAAACGCAACAAACTTAAGAATTTCTGCAAACAGTCTTCCAGCTAAAATACACAGCTGAGAATTGGGGGAAATTTGTACTACAGTAGTCTAGAATCCATTCATCTTTTCTTTCTCTTAATAAAGAAACGATACATTCATGTAAATTTAATTTAAATTTTAACATATGTATTTGGCTCCCTAAGAAATCCTCTGATATAACTTGCGAATACTAAATAAATTTACTCAAGTAAAAAGCCCAAAGTTTGCGAAGATAATTTCTATCCCATAAATTAGTCAGGAACTTGATTGACATTTATATATTATGTTTTTCTTATGAAATCTACCTCAGCATATAACACCATCGTGGTTTATCTGTTTGTGAAACATACTAGCAGCAGACCACAAACGCCAATCTCGAGTGACGAGTATATAGCACAAATGTAACAACTTCCATTGTGCAAACACTCGGTCAGAAAACAAATCATACCCCTGCTCCAGATTTCAACTGAACAGACTAATATCAAATTCCCACCAGCTGGAAGCACTTCTATCACAAATCTAAAAACATTAAAGAATACCCTCAATGCGATTCATAGTGATTGATATATTACTAAAGCCAAGTATGTTAACCTTATCCAAAATAAAAAAAGGAAATGTTAAAGATCAAAGACGATTTACTACGGAAAAATCCATACCATTAAAAGTGACGGAGCCAAAGATGGGTCGACAGAGTTGTACACAGCCAGCTTTGGAAATACATTATGTATCAACTGCCTCTGTGAATTTTTCTACATATATTTCCCCAAAAAGGATAAATCACTAAGAAATCAACTCATCTGAAAGCAAGAGAGACGTGCATTAATCAAATCAAACGGAAAAACTGGAAATATATACATACTTGATCAGATGTTGCTGCTAGCTCGTGAATACTCCTTGCAAGTTGAGCATACGACACGGGCTGTTCATTACAAATGAACCATACTATGCATCAGTACATGTCAGTGTAATTCCAGAACCAGCATACTGTAATGGATCGCACTCAAGCAAATGAAATACAATCATAATCAGATTCACAATCACATAACAGACGAAATGATAAATAGTAAACATGTTAGCTCTCTGAAATTCAGAAATCACTGAGTGTTGTACATATTAAAATAAACATGCGACAAAATTATACCTAAATTCGGAAAATATTGAGTAAAAGAGACCAAATTAAAACGCAATTGGAGGATACTACCTTTCTCTTTTGCCTTTGAGTCATAATGTTGGTGCGACCGGGATTGAAAGCCGCCTTAGCAACAGATATAGTATCACTCTGGATCTGCATCAGAGTCCCCCTCTTCGACTTCCGCTCCACGGCCATTGGCACAGGTGCCCCCACCGCCACCGCGGACGAGTCAATTGGTGGTGGCGCCGTAGCTGACGACGCTGGAGGAGGCTTCGTCGACGAACCGTCCGACGTTATCAGATCCATTAGCGTCTTACCCGAAGAATCCTAAAAACAGAAACAAATCACACATTCAATTCCAATCGAAATTATAGTATTTGATTTATTAGAGAAACGTCTCGTGAAATTACCGCCATTAGATGAATTGAATCTTCTTGCTCCTCTCCTCTTCTTCACAATTAAAAGAGTGTGGAAATTGCTTTTTCATTCGTTTATTTCAGTTGGTTTTGATTTCATAATAGTGTTCTGGTTGTGAAAGAAGTAGAATTTCCCATACTTATTTATAGGTGATGGTAGTACGTACTGGTATTTTGTAAGAAAAACGCAATAATAGTCCTTTAACTTTGACAGGGACGCGGAAATAGGATAATTGTAGTTTCGGTAAAAAATTTACATCCTTTATATTGGGTAAACTATAAATATCCCCCTGAGGTAAGGCCTAATTACAAAAATCCCCCTCACATATTGGGTATTACAAAAATCCCCCTCAGGTTTGTCACCTTCTTACAACTAACCCCTTGCCCCTAAAATGTTCCAATTTTGCCCTTGGTTGTTATTTGTAATGTTTGTAATGTCTTATAAATGTTAAAACTTGGGTGCTAATTATTATATCTTATAAATTATAAAAGAGATAATTATATATTTACTACCAGAATAATTGATAAGATTTATAATTGCCTATAAGTTTTAATAAATATTGCAAAAAAGAAAAGGTATTTATATATTTATTAGCAATTTAAATCGTATAATATTAAAATTAAATAGAATTTTAATAATAATATTTTATAAATATGAATAAATTGTTTACACATTAGTTAAATGAATTTATTTTCTAAATTAGTAAATTTAATAAAATTATATAGTATTGTATTATAAATAAGATATTTTAATTTAATAAAGTTTATATTGTATTATAAATTACAATATTTATTGAAATTTATGGGCAATTATAAATTATATCAATTATTTTGTTAGTGAATATTTGATTATTATTTATATAATTGACAAGATATATCAATTAACACCCAAGTTTTAAAATTTATAAGATATTATAAACATTACAAATAACCTCTAAGAGCAAAATTGGAACATTTTAGGGACAATGGGCTAATTGTAAGAAAGTTACAAACCTGAGGGGGATTTTCGTAATACCCAATACGTGAGGGGGATTTTTGTAATTAGGAATTACCTCAGGGGGGTATTCCTAATTTACCCCTTTATATTTTAAATTGTTGTAATTTTAGTTTTCTTATTCGCAATTTTAATCATAAGTTCGTCATAATTAAAATTAGTGTCCACACATTTCTTCATAAGCAAACAAATTGAAGATTATAACATCTTTGCCCTAATAATTAGTAGGTAGGGGAAGAAATGAAGGAAAATAAGGTGTTATTTTTCCTCCAGTTTAAGCTAATTTGACAAGATGACGTGGTGGATTATCACAGCGTAGTAGTCAAAAGGACAAAAACCCTTAAATTATTTGCTTGCGTAGCAATTTAAGAACACTAATTGGATTCCGACGAATTTAGGACTCAAGTTGCGGGTAATAGGAATAAAATTGCGACAACTTCAAACATAAATGATATATATTATTTGCCAAAACTACATGTGTCCTATTTTTTAGTCTCTACAAAAGTTAAAGGACTAAAATTGCATTTTTGGGTACAACAGATTTTTCATTAATAAATTATTCTTTCGACGTCTTTCTTAATTCAATTATAAATGGGATGTTTTCGTAAATATACTACTACTACTATAATTATGTTTATTTTCTGTACAACAGATTTTTCATTTCGTTAATAAAATGTTTTTCACTTCTTTATTGATTCAATTATAAATGGCATGCTTCCATAAATTATGTTATATTACTAACAAATTAATAATAATTGATAAACATGCATTATACATTCTCAACATAATATAAAGTGTAGATCATTATGGATAATAGGTTCAATATTGATATTAAAAAAAATGTTAATTAAAATGGATAGTTTGAATTTGGATAACCCAAGATGGATCGGATCTTTTAAGGAAATTTGTTGCCAGGTCCATTACGGGTTAGATCAACTTGATGGCTGATGCCTTGTGGTGTTTTTCTATTTGTCATAAGAAGATTAAATTTAATCAACACTAGTTTTAATTAATACAAACTACTCATCATTAGTCTATAATTAATAATACTAGTACATTCTCAGTTTGTCCCTGTTGTAAATTAAAGTAATATATAGGAGTATATAATATTACAAATCATTCAAGAATCTGCACTCAATTAAGAAATAGAATAATCCAAAATTGACTTCTTATATAAGTAATTTAATATTAACAAACAACAATATTATTTTATAGGATAAACATCATTTTTTGTCCCCCTTATCATTATTTTTTTATGGTGGTTCCTATTATATTTTTTTCTCACTTTAGTCAATACTATGAATTATTTGTTTCACTTTAGTCCTTTTCAGGTGGTCCAAGGTGGTTCCGATAACATGTAATATGCATTTAAGGGCAGTTTCTTCATTTCAAATAAACTAATAAGTATAGTTTCGTCTTTCTGAAATTTAAAAAAAAAAAAAAAATCTAATCTCTTCCAAACTAGGGTTTCATTCACATCCAACTTCATCATACATTCCGTTCCAAACTAAGGGGTCGTTTGGCCTCACGATTGAAATGCCAATTTCCACGATTCAAGGCTAATCGCAAAAAATGGGATGCTTGGCCGCATTAATCACGATAGCTTTTGCCTGCTCTCAACGTTGAAAACCCACGGCCTGCAAAATCATCTATTTTGCTGCTTCTCTTCAACGTGGGACTACCATAATTAAGAATAGTCTATTTTGCCCACATTCAATTTATATATATATATATATATATATATATATATATATATATATATATATTCAAAACCCTCAAACTCCCATAAACAATTATACTTAATTATTGACCTTTTCTTATTTATAACATTTTATATTTTGGATTTTTTGATTCATTTTAGTAGTTTCATTCATCTTTTTATTATAGTCTCTATATGAAAGTAAAAAAAATAGTTTTTTTTTTTACTATTTTATTATTTTTATGAATCTTATTTTACACGTATGTAAAAAAAATCATTTAGCTAACGTTGGTTTTTTTTATTAATAATCTTGTATTTTGTGATAGTTAAAGAATATTATTGAATAGTATTATTCAATATACATACAACTATACAAGGATAGTTTTGTAAATTAGATAAAAGTCTGTATTTTTATAATCAATTTTTAAAAATTGAAGCCAAACGCCAAATCAATTATACTTAAAGCAATTATCTCAAAAATAATTATGCTATAATCAATTATTGTAAAGCAATTATGCAATTGCTGGGCCAAACTCACCCTAAGTTTTCTCCCAAAATCTTCTTCAAACACCAAAATTGCTCACGAATTAAACAATATCTCACATAGCCTCAATAGTGAATGGACAAAAATGCCCTAAAAATATTCATGTGCATGTCACGTGTTATCGACACCACCAGATGAGAACTAAAGTGAAATATATAATTCATAGTAGGGATTAAAGTGAAACAAATAATTCATAGTAGGAATTAAAGCGGGAAAATAAGCATAACAAGAACCACTCTGTAAAAAATTAATGATAAGAGAGATTAGAAGTGATATTTACCCTATTTTATAACTACTCAAGAAGATTCAGTCAAAAGAAACCACTTTCAGAGCAAATAATGCACTAACATCATTACCGATCTTCATACAACGATTCTATCGTTAATATACTAACAATTTAAATACACGAAACATACATATTTAATAATTTATTAACCGGAATTTGGGAATAGGCTATCCTTTTTCACTTGAAAGTTACACACAGAATAAATAACTGTCTCTAAATTGTAGGTCCACGTGCAAAAAATATAGAGTTAATGGCAACTTACCGATAATATTCATAATGTTCAATTATTTTTTTATGATTTAAAAAAATAAGGATAATTACAGGACCTCCCATGAGGTTTGGGGAATTTTGTGTCCAATCCCCTCCAAGAATCATAATTACAACGACCTCCCCTGAGGTTTCAAAAACCTTACAAAACCCTAACGGAGTTGGACGGAATTGGTGAAATGACGCAATTGCCCTCATCAATTTAACAAAAAAAAGTCGTGTAAAATATCAGAACCCGGGATTGACCAATGTGCCCCGCCTTTTCATATTCCCGCTCTCAATCCAACCCCTCTCATAATCAAACCCTATTTTTTTTTCTTCTCAAACCCTTCTTCTTCCTCTCCATCTTCAACCTTCATTGTTGCTCCAACATCAAAATTTTGCAAACCCACCTTACAACATTCACAATACCCGTACCACCAACAAGCCCCAACACCCATTGACGTACGATTTCTGCGAAGCAAGACCACAAAAAGCAAAGGTAAAATCAAAGTTTTCTTTCAATTTTTTTTTAAGATTTTGTTCTTTTTTTTTTGTTTGTAGCAACACCCATTCGTTTTTTTTTTCATATGCTTTGCTAAACATACAAGTGAGTAGTTGATAAATAAATTAGATTTAGAAATAAATCATATTTTTGTTAATGGTAGTTGATTGCAGCAATCGTGAGTTTGAAGTGATGTAAAAAAGCATGAAATTTACACTAACATATGCATTATATATGAAAAAAGGATTTCGTTTGTTACTGATTTGTTGGTTACATGGGGTGATATTCGTATATTGTTGTTACTAATTTTGGTCTCATATTCTTACTTTATTGTTAATGATTTTGTGTTATTACTGATTTTGTTGTTACTTTGAATGTTTAGATCATGTCTCATGACATTGTATTCCACTACTTGGGTGAGCTATTTATCCTCAAGAACATTCAATCCAGGACTTATAGGTACCTTGACCTACTGCACGATGTTTGTGAAGTTGCTTTGAGGAATGTTGGGGCAAGACATGATGCTTTTATTGTGATGAGTTACATGGACAAGTTTAAGAAATTTAAGTTGTGGTGTGATGAGGATCTCCACACTATGTTTAAGAAGAATATGATGAAGAGAACTATTGACTTGTTTGTGAAAGTAGGGGATGAAAACCAAGCAGGGGTTTCAAGTGATGAAGGTGATGAAGTTGATGAAGGTGAATTCTATGAAGGTAATTTTTCTGAATCTACTGATGAAGGTGATGAAACTGATGAAACTGATGATACTGATGAGGGTGAGTTGGAAGATCCTAATAATGTTACAAGGGAGGAAAATATAGGAACTGAAAGAGCTGATGGGGATGAAAGTAATGTAGAAAGTGGTATTGGGGAGGAAGGAAATGACCAGGGTGGCAATAAAGGAAAAAAACTTGCAAATTATGATAATGCACTGAGTGATTATGAGTCTGATGATCACTGTGAAACCAAAAATAGTTCAGATGAGGAGTTTCAAGATGACCCTATGGCTGGAGCATGTTGAACCTCAAGTTGTGCTCCCCCCACCTCTGAAAAGGCAGCCAGGTAAGCCAAAAAAGCATAAGAGAAGGGAGCAAGGAGAGACATCAAGGGTAATCCCATCAAATAGGTCATCTACTTTAAAGTGTAGTAAGTGTGGCCAACTTGGACATAACAAAAGAATTTGTGAGGGTGGGCAAGCCAAAAAGAAAAGAACCAAGAGAGGAACCAACATAGAATAGCCACATGTCATTATAAGTTTGTATAGTTTGCTTAACTTTGTATTTTCAATCATTAATGTTTTGGATTAATTCATTCATCCATTGTATTTGTAGGTTGCTGGACATGGAGATGCTGGAACATCTAATGCTGCTGGATCATCTAATGTTGTTGGAGCTGGAGGTGTGGATTTTGATGTTGATATTCCACTCAACCAAGTCGTGGGTCTGATAAAAAAATCAAGAGCTGAAAGTATGGTGTTGAACAGCCAAAAAGGTCCCCCAGTCTCCCAATCCTCACAAGTTGCCTCGGATGATTGAATTTGATGGTGTTTATGAATTTTAATTCCTGAATTAGTGTTAAGGTTTATATTTGCTGCTGTTTTTGGACAAAGTATGTTGTGTTGGTTTTTGATGTGTTTATGGACAAAGTTTGGATGGTAGTTTAACTTTTCTAGAATGTAAGGGAGGATATTATAATATTTTGGGTACCTAGAGGATAGTTTTTGCCAAGTATTTGGATGAAGGTGTTATGTTTTGAAACATCGGGGGGTGTATATGTAATGAACGACTGATAGGTTTTATGGTTGGTTATTTATGAATTATTATTATTTTAGCATTAATTTTGTTTATTCAATTTACTTTTCAATTTTATTTTCCATAAAATATGAAAAAAATAATTAAGTGTTAATTATAAAGGGATATCAATTATAAAATATTTTAGAAATTTATGTAATAGTAATTTATGCATTTTTATAAGGATTTCATTTTACTAAAGAAATTGGTAAAAATAATTATGTGTTATTAAATTTTGTAAAAGTAATATAAGTTCAATGTCACTTTATAACATTTAGGCCATTCATAAACATAAACATTACAATGAACACCCTCTCATGCACAAAATATAACCAAGGGCATAATTGTCCACAAAAATTGCTACAGTACACTAAAGGGTAAAATGGGGTTTTCAATAAAATTAGAGTGTTGACGTCAGCAAAAACTGACGGTGGACCAAAGGATATAATGTTTTTGAAACCTCAGGGGAGGTCGTTGTAATTATGATTCTTGGAGGGGATTGGACGCAAATTCCCCAAACATCAAGAGAGGTCCCTGTAATTATCCCAAAAAAATAGCATTTACTTCCTGTAATCTTATAAAAGTTTAACACCGTCTCCCTGACATTTTTATATGTGGCACTTTACCCCCTATGTTAGGATAATGTGACAGTTTACCCCATTCATTATCATAAATATGACAATTTATCCACGTGTTATGAAAAATGTAACAATTTACCTCCTATGTAACAAACAAAAAAAAAATTCATATCCTCCCTCAATTTCGACAAGTGAGCTACACTTTTCGACTGAAGAGGATAAATTGTTTCTTTAAAATTTCACTGGGAAGGTAAAATGCTCTTTTCCAAATCACAGGAGAGTAAATTGAACATTATGCATTTCACGAGGAGATAAATTGGTATTAGCTCAAAAAATATATACGGTACTACATATTTTATGCAGGTGATGTAGAGTATTACTTGGACTTGGACATTGATGCACCACATGTATATGACGACATGGTACAACGAAAATACATGAAATAATTCTTCCAAAGATCTAATGGGGGAAACTTTAGGTATAACAAAAAAAGATGCATAAATACATATCAAATCTCCTCTATTACCACTAATTCAGCATATTAAGTCCAGAGAGTTAAAAAGAAGCAAAAAAACAGAAAACAAACAGTTCTTTATCATAAACTTTCTCCCCTTTTTCTATCTGAAAGAAAGAAATTAAGCCTGATACATACACAGCTGACACAAAATGATCGTTCTCCTTTCCAATTCTTTACTCTTTTTCTTACCACTTCTAATTCCTTCTCTGAATCAATCTGTAGTCATAGGATGACTCATGCAGCACCTGAAACGAGCTTTTCTGACCGTAGTCATGATCTCAGTCTCTGCAGCCTCGAGCATTTTGACAACATCACTGAACGAGGGCCTGACATCTGGATTACCGTCCCAGCAAAGAGTCATGATCTGACTGAGAACGGGTAAGCAGTCATTTGGGATCGTTGGACGGACCCCTTTGTTGACAACGGCAAATGCAGCTTGAACAGCAGTCATGTTCTGGAACGGGAGCATGCCTGTGATGAGCTCCCAAAGTACAATCCCAAAACTATATACATCAACTTTTTGGGTGTATGGCCTATGCTGGATCATTTCCCTGGATTCTCAGAACATAAAGAATTATCCAATTTAGATACCGTAAAACAAACACAAGAGCACTAGAGAAATACCAACTGCGGCGGAAAACGAGGGCAATTTTCATAGACAACTATTAATGATCATTATTTTAAAAACATCAGAACTTTTAATTGCTATAGTGACATTATTGTTAGCGATTATGAACTACGATTCAGGGCGTCCAACACATTAGTATCCTAACTTTTATGCAGGTATTGTGGGACCATATGGATACCAAAACTATGTGAACACTTGAGAAGTGTGTACGGAATCATATTGTGCAATTACGTTTCAGTTTTAACAGATACGTGAACATACCACTTTGGTGAAATGTAGCAACAAAAGGTAAATCGACATTTTACTAACAATGATCGTGTGAACATGTGCAATGCTTGTGATGCATTAATGTAGATCATCAGAAGCTCTAATAATCATTATCAGAATAGAATACGATGTTGACAAGGGTTAACAGGGTAAGAGAAGCTTTCAAGAGAATTTTATTATCACACAATTCCTATGTTTCTACTAGACAGTTCTAGATATAGTTCTATAATTGAACTTCTACGCAGTGCAATGAATATGAGGAGCGTTTAATATAACAAGTGCATATGTTATCGTGCAAATCATCAAAAAAGGATTTCATCTTAATTAATGACGAGGAAAATTTATTATTATTTTAGCCTGCTTTCATCTCCATATTTATTATGTATTTGACTTGCTTCCTCTTGTCCATCAGTATCGAGCAGCAAAATCTCTCTACTAAATTGGCGGATAGAAGTCCAAACTGACAGATTAATCCCGCTCATTTTCCTTCTTAGTAGACAATAAGATGGGACAACGGTCAATTTAAGGCCAATAAATCCACACATTCCTCGGGTATAAAATTAAATATATGGATTTTTCAGAATTAATCAAGCATACCTTTTGAATGATTATGATGATATTTCAGGAAACTAACAAAGATTTTGTGAAAAGCATGCAAAAGTATGATATAAGGAAAAAGGAAGATGCATCTAGTAGCGTACTCTAACGACTAAAGATACATTCCATCTAAGAACATAAAAACAATAGACTTTAAAACAAATATATTAAGAGGTTACCTAGTTTTAGAATAAACCAACATTAAACCAAGAATAGAATCTAAATGGCATACCTATGATTTAAATTACACACTAAATCACAACGAAGAATTACATGTGTTAGCAAGGCTAGGCTACCTCAAACCCTCGCACTCATCTAATTACCAAATAAGTTTGAAGCTAGAATCACAGTGCCAAGTTATTGCCAGTAAACTACGGTAATAGACATAAAAAAAATTACACTGGCAAATGACAAACATATAAATGAGTCGAAACACAAGTACTTGGATACAAAGAATATGGTCAAGTGTTCTTCCTACATTACCTCTATTTTGGAATAATAAGAACCACAAATACGATTTTTTTTTTTTTTTTTTTTTTTTTGCAAAACTTAAAATTCAGGATCCGTGTCTGGATCCATTGCAACTAAACTGGAATCACTAACATGGTGTTGCATTAACTAGTATTTAGTTCAAGTTAGTCATGTTTATCTTTGTCCCCATTCATACAAGATTCATGGGGTAGATCAAGTTTGTTAGAGATCTATGGACCCTTCATCTCGAAAATTTATGCGGGTCCCATAGACTCCATCATTTAACAATCACAGATATTATAACGTAGAACACAGATATGTGATAAAGAATGTTGCAGCAGAATAAAAATTAATATTGTTATAAATGTTCGTCCTAGGTTTTACAATAATTCAACTAGTTACGATATTCCAAACACTTTTTGGTGATGATAACAACAGGCAGCAAAACTTCAGCTTATCCAAATGGGGATGCTTACTTGACAGATTACCAACTCTATGACTATTTCAGGACCCAATTTGATTTAGAATATTTGTTATGAGTTACCAACATTTCTTTCGAATTTTCCAATAATGGAATATTATCCTATAACAGTGCTCAAGATACTAGCATGATTAGGTTGCTATAAATTCTTCTCCAATAATAAAGAACTACTCGATTATCCAGAACATATTATGCTAATAACTAAAGAAAAGTCTCAGTTTCAATCTTAATATCTAGTTTCAGATCAGTTCCATGTCATGGCCTTTAAGTCTCTATACAGATCTTTCCAAGATGACCTTCACCTTCTCATGGGCATCAAAGAAGTAGCAATATATTTTAATTGAATCGGTCCATTAGCACTATGAATATGAGGTCGTCAATTTACTGTGCAAAGAATTTATTTGTGCAATTCAAGTCAGGATGAGGAAAAAAAAGTATATGATCCACATAACTGACATGGATAAGAACTACTTGTGGAGAGTTTCTGAGCTCCCAATAAAATATTCTACAGGTATCTTCTAAATCCAAAAGAAAAGAATGAAAGCTATTAGATTAAATTTATTCATTTTGGTAGTTGACGGTATCCTTGAATATTCGAGAAAAATATGTCAATAATTTGGTTACTTAACAGTATATGTTCAAGTGCTTGATGCTCAAAGAGAAACAATATGAAAGATATGAGTTTAGCCCATCTTAATGAGAAGCTTACAACTGAGGCATCCTTGAAACAGTGTATACACGTGGAAACAAAAGCATCAAGGAAAAGCCTTAAAAATACATATGGAAAATGCTACTTGTCCAGAAGAATACGATTTGGTGTCCCTCATCCACCAAAGCATTTGATTCCTTCGCAGATCGAAGAAAAGCCAATAATTTTGAAGTAGCAAAATAATTCACCCCAATTAATTCAACGATTTACACAGCTAAAGACTAGAGGGAGGAGTTTCCTCAATCAGAAGATGTGAATCCAAATTATTAGGCTAAGCAGAACACCACCAGTAGTGTAAGGTCTTCATCTTTCACAACATAACAATTACCTGCGACTCTTTAAAAATGCAAATACATGTTCCCAAATATGCACGTTGTCATTATGTGGCATGATTTATAGAAGAGCGTTAAAGAAAAAGAAAAGGGAAAAAGAACTTACAAGGGCAAGAAATATGCTGAAGGGAACTGTTTAAGTTAAAGCTACTAGATCTAAATAAAATATATCAATGCTTGCCAAATTGTCAGTACTGCACTGCATATGAAGTCTTATAACCTCTCTTTAGTCGAAAATACAATGTGAGGGAATAAGAAAACCACACAGAAAATAATTACTTGTTCCTCAAATTTTGGACCTTTGCATGAAGGAGAAACATATACAAAGCAACTGCATGACGGTGTTAATGAATTTAGATCAAATTGTGTGGCTTGTTGGCCTAATACAAGCAATAGTAGAACCTATGCATGAAAAAATCATATTAAAACACTTAATGGTTATTTAACTCCTTCCCTTGTTTTCTTAATTTTTTGGGGTGGGTGGAGGAAATATAGTGATTAATAACAAATAAAAGTACCATAATAAATATATGCAACTCCCTATGGGTGTATGTGGATGGGTTTTGGCCCGGACTCGCGGGTTTCGCGAGACCGAGCCAAAACCCTTTCAAATGAGTTTTCGCCAAACCCATAAAACCATAAAAAATCTATTCAAAAACTTACACTCAAACTCTTCAAAACTATAAAACATTGATTTGACACCTACCACCTACTTTTTCCCCCAAATCTCACTAAAAACGACATTGATTTGACACTTACCACCTACTTTTTCCCCTAAACCCCAACATCCAAACTCAATCCAAGTGGGGTTTCAACTTATTCAAACCACAAAACCCAACAGCCAAAACCCATCCAAATAAGGTCTCAAAGGTTTCATCAAAACCACTCAAACCATTTTTTTTAAACCGAGACCCGCGAAACCGAGCCAAAACCCATCCAAATAGACCTATATCCTCCAGCAATGGAATAGAAGAATGTGTATCACATGAATATATAAGTCAAGGATAGTCAAAAAAAAATTGGCCTAAAAACATTTGAAAGGGAAAAAATTGTAACATGCTAATTCGACATGATGAAGCTGAGAATAATTATTTAACACTCCTTAAAAACAGCTGAGTATTACTAATGACAAGGGAATAATAAGTAGGAAATAAAGAACTATTCAAAGAGCATAAAGATCCTAAGACCAAATATCTATATGAACTTCAGGAAGCACAGCATAAGAGAACATGAAGAAGAGTAAAGAAACTTACGGTGCCATCCAACGGTATGTGCCCGTCTCTGGAGTCATTCCTTCAGTCTGCACCTCAATACGAGCTACCCCAAAATCCGCAATCTTAATGGACTTGTCCGCGGAAATTAAAAGATTGTCCGACTTCAAGTCTCTGTGAATCAAATTCAAGCCATGCACATATTCCATACCTCTGGCCACATCCAATGCCTGTTTTACAGCCAATTTCAATGGCACCGATCGATTCTGCCTCTTTGTCAAGAATTGACGCACAGATCCCCCCTTGGCATATTCAGTTACAATACACCAAACCATAGGTTTACGGCATGCACCAATAAAGCGAACAATATTTGGATGCTTCAGCCTTGCCAACATCATTACCTCCTGTTGAAACTGCTGCTCCATCAAGAGTGCTCTCTCTGCATCATTTTCCGGCCTCTCCAGAAGCTTAATTGCAACATCTTCACCATTATACGTGCCTTTGTAGAGCTTTCCAAAAGCCCCTTGAGCAAAAGCAGGGCCCATGTTGAGCTTCCTTAAGTCAATCGTCCACTCATCATAATTTCCAAGTCCCTCAGTAGGATATCGAGGGTCCATCAAAGCTTGAGCCAGGGCGTCATTACTCAGCCCGTGAGACACTCTCCCGTGATTGACACTGGCAGCGACAGAATAGTTGTTGACGTGCTTGAGGCCCTGGTGGCCCAATATACGAGTGTGGGAATCATTAGATCCAACACTGCTGTTGTCCATTGACATGGCGACTGAGCCTCCTCCGTTGCTCAACTGCAAGCTCCCAAAACTATCAATTGACATATTTGACCCTTCGTTGAGCTTGCGATAGAAATTTTGGGAGAAATCATAGTTGTCATGGTTATTGTTTAGGCCTATAATTCCAGTAAATTTCGGAGCCTCCAACATTTTCTTGTTTTTCTATCAACTACTAATGGCGACGAGAACCTTCAGAGTCTTCTTATATCTTCTGCATCAGCACTTCCAAGCAGAACCTCACTCACCAAAACCCTATCAAAAGTATCACAAAAAAATAAATCAAAAGTAAACTTTAAAGCTGAAAAGCACAAACAAAATCAGTAAAAAAAGTTCATGATGTTCTACCAAAAAGTTGAGGAGCTTTTTCAAATTGAAGTTCATCAAAGAATCTTCTAAACATCAAGAAACTGCATAAAAGTCTACCAAAATATCCACCAAAGTTTTGCTCTTGTAATCTTTTATTATACTGGTTGGGCTTAACACGCAAAATTAACATAAAATTCGTGCATAGAAACGATAAGCCCTATTTACTCATTTATCTCTCATTTCTTTTTCGTTCTCTTTGTGTAATTACAGTCAACACAACTCTTCACCATCAAATTTTCACTTCCCAAAAAAATAATTCAAACTTTAGCTCAAAAATCACATAATCTAACATTTCCAGAAGCACAATAAAAAATTAAAAAATTAAGAAAAATCCTTCTAATTTTTCTCCCAAATGAAGCCCCATACAATCTCACATACAGGATACAGAAACCATCACAAACCCTCCGAATTCATGTATATTAAAGTGATCCGAGGGCAAAATTGAGAAACAAGAAGCATAACACACCTCGATCGAGAGTACTTGACTTTACTTTTTCGACGGCTTTCAGACAAATATACAAACAAACCCGATAAAAGCTCTGGTGGAGTTAAGTGAATTTACCACTCTGCCCCTCCTCCACAGAAGCTTTATGCTAAGCAAAAACGACGACGTCTTGATGGAGACAGTTTTAGAGAGAGAAAGTAGAAGCGGGGAGATGGAATGAATGGAAGTGTTTAACAGAGCTCTAGTCTTCGTCTCCTTTTCTCTTTCATTACTTTTTTTCTTTTCTAGATTTTTTTGCTACTAATAACCAGAGGGATGATATCCAGTGTACCCGCTTACATGCGGAGCTTCTCTGTGGGACCCACTCTATATGCCATCGGAGCCGTCCAGGTGGCGATGGGATTGTGGGCCCATACTCGAACTCCTCTGCAGTTTTTTCCCACGCGCCTGGTCAAATTAAGTAATCCACGAGCGGATCTATTTTATGAGAGATCATTTTTTATTTTCTTAATTTAATAAGAGATCAAGTGAATGAAGAAGCATAAACTGCACATCTAGTCAAAAATATATTTGGGAAATTAATAAGTAGGGGAGTAAACGAGGAGAGTAGGTATCGAACAATACACTGTTCAAGTTTGGTTTGAATTATATCGATCTTTTAAGTTTGTGTTTGAGCTTGGTTTGATTATTTAACAAACCGAACTCAAACGAGCTTTTATCAAATGAGCTCGAGCTGAATATCGAGTAATTGATATTTCACATGTATTTTGAATTTTTAGCTTATCGAGTCGAGGTGGAGCCGAACTTTAAAATTTATCAGATGTTAAAACTTGTTTGATTTGTGTGATGAACCGAACTCGAGTCAAGTATCGAGTAGTTTAGTTTGATTTTCAGTCCTATAATAAGTTATTAACTATTCATTAAATTACGTACATAGATGGTCAATTGTTGCTATAATAGTTCAGTAAATTTCTCCTAAATACATTATTCATATATCTCAAATTATTCCTAATTTTTGCTAGCTTCAAATTTTCAACCATCCATGATACTCATCAAATTAATTTTACAAGAATTATTAAGGAGAAAGAGGTATATTACGGGTGTCTTACGGTTTGAAGATATACAAAAAAGAGTTTATTAAAAGCTCCTACTTTGATATTTATGATTTATGGTTTTACTTGATCATTGTTTTGAGGTTTTTGGCCTTTTATATCACTTTTCGTCACAGAACAAAATTTCGTTTCAAGTGTATGTTTCGGTCAGTTAAATATTAGAAACTTTTTGAGAATTTTTTGAAAACTTTTCGGAATAATAGAAAAAATTGTAAAAACAGTTACTAAATTAATTAAGAAGAATAACAGAGTTTTAGGCAAATAAATTATTTCAAAATTACACCTTATTTTCGTATCCGTTGATTGAAAAACGAAAATTTTCAATGTTTTCGACTGAAAAGATGAAAATTTTGATCATGTTTTTCGTATATCAAAAGATTCCTTGAATTCTCATTATCTTACAAAACTATGAAGGAGGGGCCGTGGAGACTTTTAACTATCAAAAGGTCATACTATTGGACATCAAATGGTTAAAGAAAAATTGTCCATCGGCAATGGCGAAGAAGAAGATGAAAATGCAAAGTTCAAAAAAACACTAAGCAAGAATTAATTACTCTTTGATAAATTGGCTTAATCCTAAATTTTAATTATGATCTTATAACTTCTTTTTAATTGTGAGCCAAATTATCAAAATCTTGGGGCCTGTTTGTTTGGCATTTCCCAAATTTTTTTCGTGTTTGGGAAATGTTAAACAAACAAGGTTTCTACTTTCTGAAATCAATTTTTTATCCATTAATTTTCTTAAACTACTTTCTCAAAGCCAAACAAACAACAATTTTCTTATCTTTAAACAAAACATATACAAACTCTACTTTGATTTGACATAAAGTAACATATCTCTTACACAATTTATCTCACATAATAAGCATGATTTGACATAAATTCTTACACATTTACACCTACAATCTAACTCTTTAAAAAAAACATATACCTACTTTATTTCTCAAACCATTCTCTCAAAGTCCAAACAAACAACACTACGCAAATCGATATTATTTCACAAACTTCTACTACTCTCCCAAACTACTTTCCCAAACGCCAAACAAACATGCCCTTGGACTTTTTGAGAGAGGACTTGGGATTCATAGACTAAAAAAACAGGAAAATAAAAAAGTCAAAAATTGTATTAGGTCTTCGAATAATAATACTCCAAATGACATTGAATTTCTTTTGACAATGTCAGTAGGGATTGTCTCCCACTAGTTCAACTGTGAAAACCTTTCACAAGGTAGGTCATTTTGACCATATGAATAAAATAAAAAATATTCCTAGCCACTCATTTTTTTAGCAAATGACTTGAACAACCGGTCATTGTCCCCGGTCACAACAACTAGGAAGCTGAGAGTTAATATATTACCATTACATTTAATTACTAATAAAAACAAAAAAACACTTTATTTTACCAAAATGCCCCTCTCATTTCATCTTCCTCACCACCACAATCCAAACCCCTTTCTGACTTTAACCCATACCACCACTCCTCCGTCCTTCTTTGTCGCCTGCCGCGACCAACCGCAAACATCAACTATTCTTTCTTCTTCTTGTTTTTGGTTATGGATCTAATGTTTCTACCACTTCGCTTGCAATTCTCTCGTTATTTTTCTGCAGATCTTGGAATTTTGGATGTGAAATTTTTGTATTTGAATTTGAAATGTTGTTTTTGGTTCTTGTTTGAGTTTGAGGTTTTCTACATTTTCTTGTATATGGCACTTGCCCCTGTTCCGGAAGCGACCATAACAGTCGTTCTGGTTGGTTGAAGCTTCGGTGAAGGAAGCTGCGAAGAAGACGACCCAAACTTTTTATTTTATTTTTGAGAAATTCTTTTTTTTTTTAATATTTAATTATATAATACATATTTAAATTAAATTACATATACTTAATGATGAGCAAATTTCTAAAAAAAATATTAAATTATTAGGAGAATTAACTTTGTAAATTAATTTGTTTTAATATTTAATTATATAAACTTGGTTTTATTATTTTTACTGATCTTGTATTTGCCTTGATTTAAAATTGAAATAAACATTGATAAATTTAATTTTCTCTAAGTAGATGTATACTAAAATAAAATAAAATTGTGGATATGATTTTAAAAAAAGGAAAATGAATTTATTGTGGATATGATTTTAAAAAAGGAAAATGAATTTTTCATTAACTTTTTTAAGATAGGGTAATATAGTCATAAAATAATTTTTCCCTAACTTGCTAAACCATTCTCCGGTCAAAATTGGGACACATGGCAGCATTAGGAGCTGACCTAATGAAAGGTTGGACAATATTGAACTAGTGGGAGACAATCCCATGTCAGTAAGGACTGAATAAAAAATTTCACTTTCTAAAAGAAAATTATTCACTTTCATACTTAGAAAAGTACTCTATGTCATATATACATTGAAAAATTTGTATTTTTGGTGTCATAGAATACGACACTTTGAACATGCATTTGTATCATTATATACATAAAGAAACATTTAGTACCACAATTTAAATATTGATTGAAATGTTCATATCCCCGTCAAATAATTGTACAAAAATTAATGAAATTGGCCACATGCATCGCACGTGAATGTTATCTCGTCTTTTGGAATGTAAATAATCACATTTTCTTCACTTTTAGAGATAAAATTATCACGTTATCTCGTCTTTTCTAGGAAAAATGATAATATTTTCCTCACTTTATCACGTGATAATTTTTTCTCCAAAAGTCGAGATAAATATCACTGCGTTGCACAATGGTCGATTCCGTCCATTTATTTGATGTTGATATGAATATTGCAACCAAAATCTAAATTGTAGCATTAAATGTACATTTACATTTTAGTGATGACAATATTGCAAAAAATATATGGTACCAAATACATAAATTTCCATATATATACATATGAAATCATCAAACGCGTGCCAGATTCTATTTAGTCTAAGAGCTATGGACATACGACGTGCGAACATGGTAGCTTTAGAAACATAGTTCAAGTTTTCAAGAGGGGAAACATGAATACGAACAATCCATGCACACATTTTCTGACAAAAGTGTGTAAAGCTACATGCCTACTAAGAGTTCAGATTATTACACGAGATAATCACAAAGAAATGTGATTGTCTTGATGTAATTTTGGAGAATTTCTTACTCAAACCGGTTTGATCGAATTCAAAGTAACTGTATGACAAGGACAATACACTTGCATTAAGAGTAGATAAAATATATAAGAGAGTGATCAATCACAAAGTAAATGTATAAATGCATTACATTTGCTATATGATTTGATGAATTTAGCCAAGTCAAGTGTGGATAAGACCGTAAGAATTTTCTGTAACTTTGGCGATAAATGTGAGAGGATCTTTCGTAATTCTCAACTATTAACTTCATTGGTTAAAAAAAGAATCATTTTAATTTTATTCTTATCCAAACTTGACAAAAAGAAACGAAAATTGTTGAAGGGAAATGACACGAGAGAATTGCACTTTTCATACCAATTTTTTTGTCTATTTTATACATTTCATACCAAACTTTTCATAAAGACACATTTCATTCCAAAATTGAACAACTTTTTTCACATTCATTCGGCCGTTAATTTTGGATGGAAAATGTCACGTGCCAAGCACGTGTCCGTTAAGTTAAAAAAAAAAAAAAAAAGGGTGAAAATGCAATTATCTAAAAATTGGGGGGGATTCGCAATTATCTTCAACCCAAATCCCATTCTCCTCGCCGGACCACTCTTTCATCACCGGCCGCCACCACCTGAACCGACCCTTAACCACCATCTCCATTAATCCCAATTCCCAATTTTCTCCCATGAACCATAGATCTCCTTTATGGGATTCAATCTTCTTCCTCGCAAGTCGCAATCTTTTCTTCAAACCCAGAAAGTCCATAGCAAAATGCTATATTTAGATCCGCCTCCATTAAAGCTTCAATATTTCCGGTCAAAGACGTAAACACCTATGAAGTCTATGAATTAAACATTTAAAGTAGGCAAACTTTTGATATGAAAAGTGCAATTCCGTCCAAACGCCGTGCCATTGGAAATTAAGAAGGGGCATAGGGCCAGACAATTAATGCAAAAAACTATTGTTGGAACATATTTAATTGGAAAAATTGCATTCTTACTTTTATAAGTTTTATTTAAATCAATTTTGTCTCGATCGTTTTCAAGCCACTCAATTACGGCCCACAATTCCTATTTTACCCATAGTAACAAGTACCAATCGCGATGAAATTTTCATCGGAATTTAGAATAGACATGAGATACAAATAAGAATGAAATTTCTATATTTGGGGAATGAAATAAAATGGTAGAAGAATTGGGCAAGAAAAAAGGGAGAAGCATTATAGTGTAGTCGTATAAACAAACTAAAGATGGATAATTTTGTTGGAGTTGAAGATAAATGAACAAGACATGTACTCAAGAAAGATTATTAGGTTCGTTGTTAATTTTAACTAAAATCTTGTAATATTTAAGTCATATCAATTCGAGCATGGCAATGCAACACCTCAGAGATAGTATAGTATAAATGAATGAGTACTTTTTTTCTATTAGTCGTTATTTATTTTGTTCAACCCATATATATAACACAAGAGTTTTGGAGCGTTTGGTAGTTTTTAAGTATAAGTGAGGCCTATTCTTCCATGCTCGATAGGGCCAACTTTGATCGAGTCACGTTAGCCTTGACACTGTTGCTCCTCCTAGTCGATGAGGTGTTTCAATTTTTTTAGTTTATCAGTTGACATATCATTTTGACATAGATGAATATCACATCAAGGGTTATGAGAATACTTCATCTGTCCCAAAATTTTTGCTGATTAGCTACCGTGTGAAGTCTCAATTTTCAGTCATTTAAGTGACTTATCAAATTGAATCTTTATGATACTTTGATGGGATTGTCTCCCACTAGTTCAAGGTGAAAAAACCTAGTGGGAGGTAGCAAATTTTGTCCACATATTTTTTTTCCAAAAAATATAGACCACATATTTTTAGGGGAAGTGACCTACACAACCGGTCATTGTTAGCCGGTTGTGTAGTGTTGTGATTCTTGGGAATGTATTTAATTACCTTGTGTAATTGTACACCTTAATTATGAAATTACTATAACACCCCCTATGTTTAAAAAGTTAAAAATCCATTTTACTTTTATGAAAAAAAAACTTAATTATCCTACTCACTTTAGACCAAAATTTGAAAATTTCATTAATTAACGATTTACGAAGGGGTTAGTGATACCATAAGTGTGTGTTCTCCGTTTGTAGTAAATTGTGACCAAAATTTGAAAATTTCACTAATGAACGATTTACGGAGGGATTAGTGATACTAGAAGTGTAGATTCTTCGTTTGGAGTAAATTGTAACCAAAATACCAAAAATTCACTAATTAACGATTTACGAAAAGGTTAACGATACTATAAGTGTAGGTTCTCCGTTTGGAGTAATTTGTGACCAAAATTTAAAATTTTCATTAATTAACGATTTACGGAGGGGATAACGATACTATGAGTGTAGGTTCTCCGTTTGGAATAATTTGTGACCAACATTTGAAAATTCCACTCTTTAACGATTTACGGAGGGGTTAATGATACAATAAGTATAGGTTCTCCGTTTGGTGTAATTTGTGACCAACATTTGAAAATTTCACTAATTAACGATTTACGGAAGGGTATATAGGTTCTCCGTTTGGAGTAATTTGTGACATGTGGATTTGTCGATTTGGATTGCGATTAAGCTAGTTATACAATGCCATAAGGTCGATAATGTTAACTTTGGTCAATTAATCGAACCATTTCTCGATTTGGATTACGATTAACCTAGTTATACATTACCCTAATGTTGACAATGTTGACTTTTGTCAATTAATCGGGACAACTATGGATTTGAGTTACAATTAACCTAATTATACATTACCTAATTTTAATTATAACATTATTTTAGGTAATTATTCATATATATTGTTTTACTATTTATTTTTTTGAAATTTGTTGAAATTGTATTCGATTTTATATTAAAAAAATACAAGATCAATAAAATTAATAAAATAAAATTATAATTATTTTTCATAGATGTAAAATTAAATTTAACAAACTAAATATGTTTAATTGACAAAGATACATTTTCATTATAATTTAAATATTTTTATACTTTTCCCAAAAAAAATATTTTTATACAAGATTTGCACATCATTAAGTATTTAATATTTTAATTAAAATAATTATTATATAATTATATATTAAAAAAAGAATTTCTCAAAAAAAAAAAAAAAAAGAAAGAAAGAAAAGGTTGTCGTCTTCAACCTTCCTTCACCGGTGAAGGAAGCTTCACCCGCGACCGGAGGGAATTTTAAAATTGCCCCTATCGAAAACTTAAATTAGACAAATGCCATTAAATATTTCAAAATTGTAAAACTGCCATCGGATTAATTAAGCCACATAATTAACTTAATTAAATCTCCTTAATTAAACAACAATTTAAACAAACTATTATCTATACCCCAACATTTCTAAAAATTAAAATCACAACCCATTCTACCATTTTTCATTCCCGCTCTACAAACCCTAACAAAATTCTCCCACAAAATTCTAAATTTTGACACACATTCACTCAAATCAAAGAGGAAAAGGAAGAACAACAACATATAAGGTTAGTATTTGCAAGTTATTTTAATTTTTAAGTGAATTTTTGGTGATTTACGGGCAAATCGCGAAAAAAAAAAATTTCGCAGTATGAATATCACCGCGGTGAGATATACACTCACCGCGGTGAGTTTATACACTCACCGCGGTGAGTTTATACACTCACCGCGGTGAGTTTATATACTCACCACGGTGAGTATATAAACTCACCGCGGTGAGATATATACTCACCGCACTGAGTATATATCTCACCGCGGTGAGATTATAAACTCACCGCGGTGAGACATTTTGCCTTCCGTCTCCGGAGACTGGAGACTGGAGACCAAACTCCAGTCTCCAGTCTCCAATTGGAGTCTCCGGAATTGGAGACTGGAGACTGGAGTTTGGTCCAGTCTCCAAGTTATCAATTCACATTCTCCAATGTCTGTCTCCATTCACATTGGAGACTCCAGTCTCCAATGTCTCCTTTCATACTGGAGACTGGAGTTTGGTATGACAAACGCCAAAAATCAAAATAACATATTTTTTTTAATTTTAAATGCTTTTTTTATTAAGATAGTTTGTGAGTTAATTTTGGTTGTTTACTTGTAGGAATGGACAAAATTATACTTTATATTTGGTATGGCGGTGAATTTAAACGCGATACGCATGGAAAATTGGAATATATTGATCATAGTAAATCTGGTCATAGTAATTCTGTGGAGACATTCTTGGTGGATAGGACAATTTCGTTTAGTGAACTAGCTGACAAAATATGCAGAAAGTTTGATTTAGATCGGCATATGAATAATGTTGAGATATATCGTCAATGTGGTGCGGCAGGTGGGTACAAGGTAGTGATTATATCAGATGAATCACACTGGGAGATAACAAAGTACTATGTCCGAAATTTGGATGAATATAGTTTGTACGTGATGTGGGATCCGAGGATAGAAGAAACTCCAAGGATAGAAGAAACTCCGAGGAGAGAAGAAACTTCGAGGAGAGAGGAGACTGTGAGGAAACTTGTAGTTCGGGCTAAAAGAAGAAATATATATGACCGAGCTAGTTTCAATCATAACTTTGATGGATGTGTGATCGAAGGATCAAGTCCATGTGATGATGCTAATTATGCAATTGAAACGATCATTGGCTCCAATCCAACATTATCTTCAGTTCAGGAAGATGAACATAGCCCTTGGACGCACGATCCTAATCGTCGCACTCCTGAACTTATACATTGTGCTCCGGAATACAATGACAATGAAGGTGGTGATGGAGGTTATGATATAGGTGGTGATGAATGTGGTGATATAGGTCCTGATGTAGGTGGTGATGAATGTGGTGATATAGGTCCTGATGTAGGTGTTGATGTAGATGGTCATCAACATCCAAATCATGACGAGCCATCTAGTGTTCATGGTCAAGCGCCAGAATTTTACGAACCACCTAGTCATGGAGGATTTGACGATGTTGATGATGTTCTAAGAATTTGTTCGGGATCAAATTCCAATGAGGGGAGGAATGATGGATCGGGTTGGACAATTGGCCAGCAGTTTAAGAACAAAGAAGAGTTTGATGCAAAAATTGACAAACTTGCTATAGATAACCATTTTATTTTTGGGGTGGAAAAGTCTGACACTTCAAGGAAGATAGTCCGGTGTTTGACGAAGAATTGTCCATGGCGACTATATGTAAAGAAGGAAAAGTATGGTGCTGAATTTGTTATTAAGTCATATTATAACATTCACACTTGTGGACTGATGGATAGAGGTGCCGATCATAGACAAGCATCGTCTAGATACATTGGTAACCGGACCAAGGGACTATTTTTGAATTCCACGAATCCTCCAAAACCTGAAGCACTGAGGAACTTCATGCGTACTGAAGAACATGTTTCCATTAGCTACGAGAAAGCTTGGAGGGGGAAACAAGTTGCTCAAGATCTTGTTAGGGGTACTTTCGAAGAAAATTTTGCCAAGCTCCCCTCCTATGCTTACATGATTGAGCAAATGAATCCTGGCACGTACACTCGCATCCATACAGACTCAGAAAACAAATTTAAATATTTCTTCATGGCTTTAGGAGCGATGATTAGAGGATTTCGTTACCTAAGAGATATTATTGTAATTGATGCAACATTTATGGCCAATAAATATCAAGGAACCGTTCTAATTGCAAGTGCGGCGGACGGTGACCGTCGTTGTTATCCGATTGCATGGGGGGTAGCTGATGCCGAGGACAAGGCGAGTTGGACTTGGTTCCTTGAGCGGTTGAGAGATCTCATACCAGACAAAGAAGATCTGTCTATTGTTTCGGACAGGGGCACAGCGATTATACCCGCGGTTGAGAATGTTTACCCTTTAGCAGACCATGGATTTTGTTATTGGCACCTCAAGGAAAACCTGGAAAAAAAATTCAGTAATGCGGGTGTAACCGGGTATTTTTATAAAGCTGCTACCGCTTACAATGAGTTTGAGTTCCAAAAATATTTTGGTTACTTGAAAGCCAAGAAGCCAGAAATTGCAGATTGGCTAGAGAACAAGGTGAAGTTTCATAAATGGGCAAGGGTCTACTATCGGGTCAACAGATATGAGGTCATAACATCTAACAACATCGAGGTCCTTAATAGTGTAATCAAAGAGCCGAAAAGTTATCTTATATGTTCTCTGCTCAAATTTATTATTGATATGATGGGAAGGTGGTTTCAAGTGCGCCGTGAGGAGGCTTTCGACTGTGAATCTGTATTTATCCATTCGAAGGAGGAGGAGCTACGCAAGCGATATGATATAGCAGGCAGGTGGTGTAAATATCCATTGGGGTATTCAGTTTGGAAAGTGGAATCTACTGAATGGTCTGGAACTGTGGATTTTGATCAATTTTATAAGATTTGGACAATTTATGAACCGAAAGGAGAAGTAACACTTACGTTAACATTATATCTTACGTAAATCACAACCTCGTACATATTGATCAATTTTATAAGATTTCGACAATTTATGAACCGAAAGGAGAAGTAACACTTACGGTAACATTATATCTTACGTAAATCACAACTTCGTACATATTGATTAATTTTATTAGATTTCGACAATGGATCAAACTCCAGTCTCCAGACTCACGTTGGAGACTTGGAGACTGGCATTTGTAATCCAGTCTCCAGTCTCCAGTCTACACTAACCCTAAACTAACCCTAAACTAACCCTAAACTAACCCTAACTAACCCTAAACTAACCCTAACTTTTAAATTTTGTTAGATTTTATCAATTTAACACTTACGGCAACATTATATCTTACGTAAATCACAACTTCGTACATATAGATTAATTTTATAAGATTTCGACAATTTTTTGTTAGATTTGTCAATTTATTGAAATTGCAATTTGACCCCATATTTTCAAAAAATAGTTAAATTGACCCAATATTTCTAGAAATTGCAATTTAAACCCACAAATATGTTCACCGAGGCAGAGATTTCGACAATTTTTTGTTAGATTTGTCAATTTATTGAAATTGCAATTTGACCCCATATTTTCAAAAAAAAGTTAAATTGACCCAATATTTCTAGAAATTGCAATTTAAACCCACAATATTTTGACTGAGGCAGAGAGTTCAATTGAACTCTCTGCCTAAAACTCACCGCGGTGAGGTTAAACCTCACCGCGGTGAAGTATTATCCTCACCGCGGTGAGGGGTAACCTCACCGCGGTGAAGTATTATTCTCACCGCGGTGAGGGGTAACCTCACCGCGGTGAGTTTTAGGCAGAGAGTTCAATTGAACTCTCTGCCTAAAACTCACCGCGGTGAGGTTACCCCTCACCGCGGTGAGTGCTGCCCATCTATTTATAGATGGGCAGCACACTCCAAACACTTCACGCACACATTTTCCTCTCAAAAATCCTCTCAATCTCCTCTCAAAAATCCGTCAATTCTTCTATCAATTTCCCCAAATTCTTGTCTCAATTTCCATTCCTAACTCACTAAACTCCTCACCTACACAACCACCCAAATTTCCAAGGCAAAATTTACACACAATTCTTCTCTCAAACTTTGCACACAAGGTGTTTGTCAAATTGCTTGTGAGAAGATTTCTTCTTTATTTTTTGCAATTGATTGTGGTTATCCAATTATATTCAAAAATATGCCGAGAACTAGGGGTGCTGCAGTTTCGGGTAGCTCGAGTGGAACACAAAAAAAGTCGAGGAAAGATAAAGGGAAAAACATCGCGGTCGAGGAGGAGTTTGATAGCTCTAGATTTTTATCATTACCGGCCCAGGATGCTTACATTGCCGACAAGGGATGGAAATTCATTTCCGAGCGATTTGTCACGTACGAAAGGGCCGCGTACCCGACATTGTATGATCAAATCGAGGAAAGAGGTTGGACTCATTTTCTTAGAAGGCCAACCCGTGAGGTGTTTGCCGGCGAGATTGTACGCGAATTCTACGTCAATGCCGGTTGGAAAAAGGACGATAGTGTCGCTTGGGTTAGGGGAGTCGAGGTTAACTTTGACCCGGAGACAATCAATGCATACTACCAAATTCAATGGCCCGCAAATCAATCCGAAGATTTTGTGTATGATCGATTAGAAGAAATGAAGAATTACCTTACTATCGACGACACAAGTCTAGTGGGTAAAATTCCTCACAACCGATTGACAAAAGAGGCCAAAGCTTGGTCATTGATTATGTGTTCTCACATCGCTCCGACCTCGTACAATACTATGTACGGTGATGACCGTATCCCTCTGCTTTATAAACTAACCAGTGGTCTAAAATTTAACGTAGGGAAAGTTATTCACAAATGGCTTATGAAGACCATTCTCCGATCATCACCGAACTTGAAGAGCTTCATCTTCCCTTACCTCATTAACGGGTTGTGCGGTGAGGATGGTAACCTCACCGCGGTGAAGTATTATTCTCACCGCGGTGAGGTTACCCCTCACCGCGGTGAGTGCTGCCCATCTATTTATAGATGGGCAGCACACTCCAAACACTTCACGCACACATTTTCCTCTCAAAAATCCTCTCAATCTCCTCTCAAAAATCCGTCAATTCTTCTATCAATTTCCCCAAATTCTTGTCTCAATTTCCATTCCTAACTCACTAAACTCCTCACCTACACAACCACCCAAATTTCCAAGGCAAAATTTACACACAATTCTTCTCTCAAACTTTGCACACAAGGTGTTTGTCAAATTGCTTGTGAGAAGATTTCTTCTTTATTTTTTGCAATTGATTGTGGTTATCCAATTATATTCAAAAATATGCCGAGAACTAGGGGTGCTGCAGTTTCAGGTAGCTCGAGTGGAACACAAAAAAAGTCGAGGAAAGATAAAGGGAAAAACATCGCGGTCGAGGAGGAGTTTGATAGCTCTAGATTTTTATCATTACCGGCCCAGGATGCTTACATTGCCGACAAGGGATGGAAATTCATTTCCGAGCGATTTGTCACGTACGAAAGGGCCGCGTACCCGACATTGTATGATCAAATCGAGGAAAGAGGTTGGACTCATTTTCTTAGAAGGCCAACCCGTGAGGTGTTTGCCGGCGAGATTGTACGCGAATTCTACGCCAATGCCGGTTGGAAAAAGGACGATAGTGTCGCTTGGGTTAGGGGAGTCGAGGTTAACTTTGACCCGGAGACAATCAATGCATACTACCAAATTCAATGGCCCGCAAATCAATCCGAAGATTTTGTGTATGATCGATTAGAAGAAATGAAGAATTACCTTACTATCGACGACACAAGTCTAGTGGGTAAAATTCCTCACAACCGGTTGACAAAAGAGGCCAAAGCTTGGTCATTGATTATGTGTTCTCACATCGCTCCGACCTCGTACAATACTATGTACGGTGATGACCGTATCCCTCTGCTTTATAAACTAACCAGTGGTCTAAAATTTAACGTAGGGAAAGTTATTCACAAATGGCTTATGAAGACCATTCTCCGATCATCACCGAACTTGAAGAGCTTCATCTTCCCTTACCTCATTAACGGGTTGTGTTTGATGGCCGGAGTCGAAATCACGGATGTTCGGGAGGAAATCAAGTTGGCCAACTCGATCAACACTCTTTCAATCTGCCGGACTTTGAATTTGACTTATGAGAGTGAACGCAACGGCCGTACTTACAATTATCCGGAGAACCCTCAAGCCGAGCAAGTTCAAGTCCCACAACGGGGAAGGGTTCCCCGTGGACAAGAGTTAATATTCGAAGAGGTGGCAGCCCTTCAAAAAACCATGAACGACAACTTCAATACCTTGGCTACGTACATGTCAAACGCATTGGGTACCCTCGCTGACCGGCAGGACTACTACTTTCGGAATGTTGGCACAAATCCTCCCACCCTTCCTCCGCATCCCATCTTTCACCAGCCCACGCGCAATGTAGATGAAATGCATATTGATGAGGAGGAGGATGAGGATCGGGACCAGTAAATGTTATTTTTACATTTTTGCATTGGACAATGTTATTTTCTTTTTGGAATCAAAAATTGTGTGATGATGTTGGCTTTTGATGAATTGTGTTGATGAATTGTTTAGTTGAATTGTGTTAATGAATTGTTTTGATGAATTGTGTTGATGAATTGTGTTGATGACTTGTTTAGATGAATTGTGTTGATGAATTGTTTTGATGAATTGTGCGATGATATTGCATTTTGACCCCGTATTATCAAAAAATACACACTAATAACAAGAAACCATACAATAATCAAATATTATATGAATACATTAAATATTACAAAAATTATTTCGAAGGCCTCTTCTTCCTATCATCAGGGGCAAATGGAGACTTTATATGTTTACTAGGCCGGATAGTCCTTTTTTCCCTTTCCGTCGCATCCACATCATGAAATTTTTTCGACCTTCTCCTTACACTCGGGCCCACTTGATCATGCGTTTGAACATCATCATCGACTTCAAGATCATCATGATCGAAATTCTCTTCCGCAGTATTAGCCTGAAAAACGCGTACATTAAGAATTCATATCAAACATCACATATTAACATATTCAATCATTTATCTAAAAAAAATCAAAACAATCCAACACACATTTCCAAAAATAATCCCAAGACAATCCAAAAAGCATTAAAAACCATAAATAAAAAATAATTTAATCGTCCACCTCAATAACGGGTTCTTCGTTTTCCTCTTCCTCTTCCTCTTCCTCTTCCTCTTCCACTTCCTCACTTTCCCCTTGCTCATTCCCCTCCTCGTTCTCCTCCATATCAATCCCTTGCCCATTACCCTCCTCGTTCTCCTCCATATCAATCCCTCTGTTTTGGAGGTCCTTCAACATCAAACTTTCAAGGTGAGCCATGGTTACACTAAGTTGTTGATGCGTCTCCGAGATTCCTGTAATCTGTCCAAGGAACCTTCGCTCCATCTGGACTTGATCATGTCGAAGCCTCTGCTCCATCTGAACTTGATCATGTCGAAGCCTCTGCTCCATCTGGTGTAACTCTGTCAACCAGTCTCCAGGTATTTCTTG
Source organism: Penstemon newberryi var. newberryi (assembly GCA_030819805.1). Lineage (NCBI taxonomy): Eukaryota > Viridiplantae > Streptophyta > Magnoliopsida > Lamiales > Plantaginaceae > Penstemon > Penstemon newberryi. Next base: position 30,619,398 of record JAUALY010000006.1, on the reverse strand, counting down.
ATTACTTGGACGCGGTTGAGATTGGGAAGTGGAGGCATCATGGTCTCTTCTTGGTAGACGTTGGCGTTTCGAGCCGACAACTTGGCGTACATGTGCGTCCTCATGGTGGGGTGGCCGGTTAACGCCGTCGGGATGTCCCTCTTCATCCCGAATAATACAATAATTATCGCCAAAAAAGCGTGTCAGGCGACGATATGTTGAAAATCGACTATCGGGACTAATATCATCGACCCACAGTTTTGTAACCGTATAATAATCAGCCCGAGACTCCACTTCATCTGGCATTAGTCGCGGGATCACAATCTAAAATAATTAACAAAACACAGATTATTTATTTAAAATATATACAAATTCATGACATTATAAAAAAAATGAGTAATAATAACTATTAACGTATCTTAACTTTACCAAGGTATTCGTCAACATTATCACAATTTGGAAAATTGGCGCTCCCAACCGTCCAACGTAACATTCTCGGATACGAAAGAATATTTTGAGACGTTATTGATGAACAATTGGCCACTTCAGACAAGCCTTCAATGCTCTCCAACATCCAAAACTGCACAAAAATGGCCTAAATTTAAGAAAAAAATAAAATAAATAAAAACATATTCAAATCGAAAATTGAGTGGACAAAATACCAGTATAAGAAAAGGGCATCCATCCGCATGCCATCTACGAGAGGTCTCTTGTCTCATCTGAGGAGCAGAGCCAATTTTCTCCAATATATCACCTACCGTAGCTTTCCAGATTTCATTAGCCCATCCATACCTTTCGCATACGTCCAGGTCATCACATACCTGTAATATATTCAAAATTTATATGGATAATTAGTTGTCGAAGCAAAATCAATATAAAAAATTACATTTGAATTTACTTACCCTAAAAATTAAATCATCAACAACTTTATCACGTGTAGGCATCAACACCGCTGATATAACCCATACAAATAACAATTTCATAATATCATCATCGCGGTCATTCACAATCAATAATCTCCTTATTTCATTTACAACTGCCTCGACAGTTACCCTATCCGTCCCCCATCTTTCAAACCTTCTGTCTTTCAGGGTTGCACCTTCCGCAATATGTTGCGCATCGTCATAATTCTGTTCACAAAAACGCAACCCCGACACAAGGCTAAACTCCTCCGCCCCAAACCTTAGTGGCTTTCCATTGATCAAAAACCAATACTCGTATTCACTTCTTTCTGATTTTGCTTTTCGTTTACAAATTCTAATCATCAAGTTGTGTAACACGGCCCCCTTAAATCTGCCTTCCCCACTAAGCAACAAAAAATTCCCAATTTGGGGGTAGTTTTCCAACATCTGGATATGATGAGGTCGCATCAATTTTTGCATCGAATTAATTTCCGACCACATAGTATGTTGTGTGATTTTTCCTTGTACTACCACTTGATTATAGTGGAATGGAGGTAATTGGGGAAGGGTGTGCGTCGGTATTATGCCATATCCCTATAAAACAAATATGTCATTAAAACATAAATTTTGGATCAATTTCGAGTTTAAATTCAGTCTCCACATGTTAATGAATTCTGGAGACTGGAGACCAGACTTCAGTCTCCAGATCTCCAGATGTTCATGAATTCTGGAGACTGGAGACTTGAGAACGGTCTCCAAATCAGCTTGGCTCACCGCGGTGAGTTTTAATTCTCACCGCGGTGAGCATTAATGCTCACCGCGGTGAGCATTAAAACTCACCGCGGTGTGCTCTAGAGACTGGGTCAGTCTCTGACAGTATGAACAAAACGCAATTTATGCAATTTATGGTGGAATTGAAAAAAAATTAAACTTACGGTGTATGGGTGTGGTGCTTGAACTTCTAGGTTCATTTCCTCGCCATCAATGTCGTTGTTATGTGCCATTTTTTAGAGAGAATTTATGAAGAAATTGAAGTTTTGGTCGGTTTGTTCTTGAGGTGAGGTTGAGGTGAGGTCGCGCAGATCTGTGAGAGAAGAGTGTTTTTTTCCTTTTTCTCTTTTTTTTTAACATTCAAGTAGTGTAAAAAAAAAAAATTAAAGAATAGGAGGTGTATTTTGCAATTTCTACAAGTTTTAAACGCCTTCTTTATTTAAATTAGGAATTAAAAAAAAAAAAAAAAAAAAGGAAAATTGCCGATGGCATTTTCCTAATTAAAGTTTTTGGTAGTGGCATTCAGCCAAATTCCCCCCCCCCCCCCCCCCCCCCCCCCCGCGACCAGAACGGGGCTGCAAAACAGCCACCAGATTCGCCTCCTCCAAAACCACCACCACCACAAACTAGCCACAAAACCCGCCACCAACTCCGTCGCACCAAACACCAACGTAACCACCATCTCCTCCCACGGTCACCGTTGTCCGGCGGCTGTTAGCCGAAATAAACTTAGAGGTTTTGTTCGTCTCGTCGTCGCGAACACATACATATAATCAATTTACCATTTTCCCCAAGTTCAAAAAAAAAATCATTTGTCAAAAGTCAAAACGCATCTTCAGTATTTGTTCTTCCCCATATTCTTGCACTCAAGTGGTAAGAAGAATAAAGGAAAAAAATGAGCAATGCAATTCCAGTTATGAGTTAGATATTTGTACAGGGAAAGCCATAGACAAGCTTATGGTGCTATGAGCAATGCAATTCCAGTTTATTATTGCCGAGTCAGATGGCCAAATCAGTAACCAAGAGCTAAAACCATAAAATCGAATACAATTTCAACAAATTTCAGTAACCAACGAGTTAAACATCCGAGTTAAGACAAGGGGAGAGAAAATCGTGCTAAAGTTAGGGATGAACCTATTGAAACCGATTCTTAAAAGTCGATGAATTTGGGAAAGAAGAAACATGTACAGGGGAAGAAAGAAAGAAAGACTACAGCTGGTAGATTATATATAAATTATTATAATTTAATGTGGAAGAAGGGTATTTTGGAGATTGTCAAAAGAAAATTCAATATTCATTAGCAAGTTGCCGGTTATTTTGAGGACAAATGGCAGCTGTGGAGTGAAACCTTTTGTAAGGTTGAACATTTTGAACCTATTAGGAGAGTCTCCCTACTTTGAACCTTTATATGCATTGTTATATATTCTTATTAGATTATTATTGAAATAAATTAATCAAATTATTTAATATAAGTTTTAAATATTTATTTAATTTGGAACCAAAAGATAAAAAATAAATGGAATGGGATATCACAATTCCAAATTAAACAAAAATGATATTCAAATAGTGAAGCATTGGTTCAAAATTCTATTTTATTTTATTTGGAAAGAAAAAAAACGCTCTCAAAAAATCGAGGATTCATTAGGCCAAACCCAATGGGGGGGAAGGGTTGGGCTGGAGGGAGTGGGGGGGCAAGGAGCTCCCTAGCTACCCCGGCAGGTGCGTCTATGCGCCTGCCACGCCAAGTGGTGTCCCCTGATGTGAAAGATGTCTTAAGTGGCCCTCTGGTACAATTTATTTAAGTAAATACTTTTTTTTGCCTTCATCATATAAAATTTGAAGTAGAGATTGCTTTCAGCTTAGAATTTTCTGTTTATATTTTTTTATATATATTTTTTCACTTTATCAAGGATTATTGAAGTGGCAAATGTAGATGGAAGAGGCTCTGAAACCATTTATGCGTATTTTGGTTTACAGTTTCAAATATAGGAAACTCATAACAAAAATGAATGTGTATGATTTTAGGGGAACTCAAGGACCCAATTTATGCTTTGAGGGATCCAAAATAAAATTGTGTATGGCTTTGTTATGTAAATATGACAACTTGAATTTTAGAATTTTAAAATGTAAAAATATGCTTTTAGAATATTAGAATTTTAGAATTTGAATTTTAGAATCTATTTCCAAACACACGTGACTATATGTTTTCCTTTTTCTGAAAAAGTATAATACTCCCTATGTCCCATTATTTTTACTCTATTAGCTACAGTATCCGGTCAAACTTTTCAATCTTTTAAGTGACTTATCATGATAAAAGATTCACATTTTTGGGGTATTAACCTTTTACATATTAATATACATAATGTCATATGATATTATCAAATTATTAGTTAAATATATTTCGACTGGAGAAAGTACTACTAAAAATCAAATAGTAAGTTGTTTTACTGTCGTATCGGCTAAAATGTGGATGCTTGTTTAAGCAAAATATACGGTTAATAGAATATTACTTAAAGATTTATTCATATCCCCCAAAAAGAAACCTACAGAAAATGGGAAAAAGGCCAAATCAATATAATAATCTAGCTTTAAAATGTGAAATATACTTTTCTTCCTTTCTACTCATACATTTTCTTACTTTAACCAGCACAAAATTCTTCCCATAAAAAAATTTAAATTTAATCCAGTCTCAATTTATGTTACCTCCCTTTCTTTTTAACTTTCTAAAACTAATTTCTTGAACAAAACCATTTTTTAAATCGAAATATCATTCCACACAGAATTTCCTAGGGCTAAATGCAAAAACACCCCTTCTACTTTGACTAATTAACAAAAAACTCCATGTGTTATTTTTCTATTAATAAAAAAATTCATTTGAAATTCCTTTATAAATCATAGGGATGTTTTTGTTAATTGTTTAAATGAACAGGGGTGTTATTGTTAATTTTGAAAGTTAATAAATGAGTTATTGATAGTTTTTGTATCATTTAGTGGGGTATAAATGTCATTTCGACCTGGGAGGTTTTATTTAGCTAATAAAAAAGTACACATGGATTTTGTTAGTTAAAATAATATAGAGAGTTTTTGTTAGTTAGACAAATTATAAGGGGTGGTTTTGCATTTCATTCGAATTCTTTCCAGAAAAAAATCTAAAATTCTGCTAGAAAATAAATTGAGACGGATGAATATTTTATTTTCAAAAAAAAGAAAACTGAATTATTGGAATATCCTTCGGTATAATAATGCTAATAATTTCATCGTTCCCGAATCCCGAAGCATAAACTCATTTTTCTCCGTGAATAAAGGATATTTAACATTAGGGGTGAACGCGGTCGGGTTTGGGCGGATTTGCATGAAAAAATCAACCCGACCCAACACGTGCAGGTTGCCAATTTTTTAAACCGCACCCGCGTTGTTATTTTCATAAACCGTCCGGTTCGGGTGAAATGGGTGCGGGCGGGTGGCGGTCGGGTTGGCGGGTTGAATGGAAACAATGTCATAAAATCTTGACATCCAAATATAAACAATTAAGCATATAATCTTAAGTTATTCAAACAACAAATAAAATGTGTCAAATGTGTTCACTGTTAATTTTAAAATTAAATCCAAAAAGCAAAAAATACAAAACTAAAATATAATCAACGATTTCTTACTAATTAAATCAATAGTCTCCACAAAAAAAAATATTACAAATCCCCACAAAAAAATTCATTACAAATCATCACTCACACATTACAAACAATAACAAATTAGTGAAGTTTCTTCTCAATTTTTCAACAACAAACTCTTTAGGAAATAATGTGCTAACATATTTGTACCATTAACATTAATATAAACAAGAAACTTTAAGAACGTTTGTTTATTTGTTCTTATTCATTTGTTAATAAATGTAATTTATTTCACACTTTTATTAAACAATGAATAAAAAGTACATCAAGGATGATTAAGTGCGGGTTGCGGGTGGGTCGGTTTTTTAACCATCAAACCCGTCACCCGACCCATAACGTGCGGGTTTACAAAGTACCAACCCGTACTTTATTATTTTAAAAACAAAACCGGCGAATTGCGGGCGGGTTGGAGCGGGTGGGTCGGGTGGGACGGGTTTATGAACACCCCTATTTAACATTACGTCTCTTATTCCCTGTGTTGATATAAATATTATTATCAGCAAAAAAATGTGAGTTTCATTTCAATATTTTGGAGTTTTATCATAAATACCAAACATGCTCTTCTTGGCAGCTGTAACATATTTTTCCGATAACATTAAGGTGGTTGAAGACATTGAGGTGCAAAGTGAAGACATTAAGGTAATTTGAGGGTATAAAGTGGGATAATTATTTTTTAAGGGTGCAAATTACAAAAGTGACATAATTCGTGGGTAGAAAGTTGAATTACGCTAAATCAAGAAGCCGAAGTATTTTTATAGCGGGTGCCAACGGTCGGCGAACTTGAGGAGGACTAGACGAAGCATAAGTATTAAAGGAAAGAAAGCTGTATATATAACCATGATTAAAGCCGAAATATAAATGGAAACAAAATCACAATTAATAAGTCCCTACATAAACCCTACGCCCCTACTTCTTCTTACGTGATGGAAACAAGAGCAATGAACTCAACTGCATCGTCGACCAAGACCAAATCGCGAAACGTATGTTATTGTTTTGCCCTAATTTATAGATGTTTGTTTATTATTTGTTTTTTTTATTTTTTATTTTCAATTGTGTGTGGGTGTGGCTATTAAAAGATATCAGTTAGTTTTATTGTTTTGTTGATTTTCAAATGATCGATAATGATGTTTTGCAGTTGGGAATTTTTTTATTAATTAATTTTAGGCTCAATGATCTGATATGGTTGTTCCTGCCTGGTTTGTCTCAGTTGGATCGGTTCATACCAAATAGATCAGCAATGGATATGGACTATGCAAAAACCACGAATTCATTCTCAGTCCCCCATTTGCAGAAAAAAATCAATAGTTATTGTATTTACAATATCAAGAAAAGGGCCAATTCAATTAGCCATGAATTGCATCATAGTTACTATTGTTTGAGCTCACTGTCGAGCAATTTGAAGACTGATTCCGTTGAGGTAAATTTCACAAATTAGTGTACGCACTTATGTTATTAGCATTAATGTTTTACCTAATTGTTTGATGTGCCATAATTGTAAATTGAGTAATTAGTAGTGTTGTTGATACTCAAATGAGGATACTGTGTTATGAGAAACTTGCATAGAACTATCCCGTGAAATGTTTATTGTATAGAATCCCTGTACTATTAAATATTCAGCACAAAACCCCGAATCGAGACAAATTGTGATGTCCTATTTTGTACAGATGGGGTTTTTGATGATGGATATTTAGTAGTACATAGGAGTTATGTGCAATAAATATTTCACAGGGTATTTCCGTTTTGTGCAGGTTTGGCGTAATACATGGGAGTGTCTTGCGTATCCCCCTGGAATTGTACTAAATTTGTTAAGTAATCCTCAACTGAAAATGTGTTATTTTGGTGGTTTGAAATGATTGAGATGAATTGGCAACAATAGGAGAGTAAGCATTAATTTGGATAATTATGTTGACAGAGTGATGGTGAACAAAAGAAAAAGTTATGAATATGAAAGGTCATTTTTTATTTTTCTTTTTTCATTGCGTTCCATGTCCAAACTAAAGTACACTGACTGCATTGACTGTTCTTGTTTGGTTGTTCTCTCATTGCTTGTAGTATCAATTCTTACAGCTGGACACTCGAATAGAAAAAGGTTCAAGAATAAATTCGGAATATGATAAGGTTATCTGGCCTTCTCCAAGTGATGAGATTCCATTCTGGAAGAGAGAGTTTCCTTCTTGGGATATTAGCTCAGAAGATCCTGTCGACATCCAGAAGGATTCGGATCTTATGCACATTGTTCACATAACAGCTGAAATGGCACCCATAGCAAAGGTCGGAGGTCTTGGTGACGTTGTGACTGGGCTGGCCCGTTCATGTCTAACACGTGGCCATAAAGTGGATGTATTCATACCTTTCTATGAGTGTATCAACAAGAAGCTTATCAAAGACTTAGTGTTAATAAGCACATACAACTCATATCATGATGGGAACTGGATCCCGACAAATGTATATCAAGGAGTAGTTTCCGGCATCCCTGCAGTATTTATTGAACCATCCAACCACTTCTTCAAGGGACACAGTGTTTATGGAGGTTCTTACAATGAGCTGGAGGCATATTTGTTTTTCAGCCGCGCCTGCCTTGAATGGTTGCAGGTTTGTGGATTGATAATTGAACGTGGTTTTCATCACTAGTTGTAGTTTCTTTAAGACCAAACATTTGGAGAGGCTTTCGCTTTGATCCTTTACCTTTAGTAGCAAATATTTTAAGACTGCCTCACTCACTGTGATATAGTATCTTCATTTTAGACAAGATTATATATAATCTTGACAGAGTTACTATTATTGCAGGTCTCTGGAACGCAACCTAATATAATTCATGTCCATGAATGGCAAACTTGCGGGTTGCCCTTGCTGTTCTGGGATATGTATCATTACCTCTCCCTTAAGGTCAAATATTGCTTTTATTGTTTATGTGTTGTACAAAGTTTCTTATGTTAGGCATGGTTTATAACTTGATTATTGTTAAGAGTTATAGTAGTATAGAGTTATAGTAGTATTAGGATTCTATTTAGAGTATTATTGTCATTGTATTTTCCTAGTATAAATATAAGCAGTTAGTCATTTACGTGACTAACACACATTCTCTTAAACCTTATGTTCTTAACATTCTATCAATTCTATTAACATGGTATCAAGAGCCTAAACTTTTTTTTCAAAAAAAAAAAAAAAAAAAAAAAATTATATACCCGCCACCTCCAATTGCGAAACCCTAATTTGCGCCGCCACCTCCAACTGCGAAACCCTAATTTACGCCGCCACCTTCAACTCCGAAACCCTAACCCTAACCCGCGCCGCCACCAGGCCTTATCTTGAAACCCTACTTCGCGCCGCCGTCTTCTGTGCGTTGTCGTCAGCCCAGCAACGGCTATTCTGCCGCCACCAGCCTCTGACCCTCTGTTAAGTTTCCAGTTGTTCCTTTTTTTTTTTCTTGGGTCAATTTATAGATATGGTAATTTGTGGTGTTTGAGAAGTTTATTTTGCTGATTTAATTTGTTAATTTGTTCCGTGGAGTTTCATCTTATACATGTGAGGATTGATTTGATAGTAGATATAGATTCCAAAAATTTCTCTTCCGGTCCCGTTCAAATTACGAATCGTAGATTGAATGATAGCAACTATATTCAGTGGGCTAAGGCAGTTAGTGTATTTCTTGAAGGTGTGGGGAAGGAACACTTCCTTACTAATGATCCTCCTGATGAAAAATCTGATGCTAAGAAAATTGCTACTTGGCGACAAGAAGATCGTCAAGTTATGTCAGCTTTATGGAACTCCATGGAACCTCGCATTTCTGATATGTGTATGCATTTTAATAGTAGTAAGGAGCTTTGGGACCATCTTCGTGTCATGTATACTAGTAATGTGACACGTATGTATGATTTGACAGTCGAGTATCAACGCATTCGAATGGATGGAAAAACTTTCACCGAGCATTATGGGAACTTTAACCGTATTTGTGAGGAGTTGAACAATATTTTCCCTATCTCCTCGGATGTTACTTCTATGCAGAAGCAACGAGAAAAGCTTAATGTTCTTCTTTTTTTGGCTAGTTTACCACCTGAATATGATTCTTTACGTGCCCAAGTACTTGTTGGATCTGAAATTCCCAGTCTTCGAGAAGTCTATTCACGTGGCCTTCGCCTTTCTAGTTATTATACATCTTCCGATACTAGCCAACTCATTGACAAATCCGCATTGACATCACAGAGTTTTCATCAGGATCATGGCAATCAACCTATTGGAGATTTCATATCTCAAAATTCCTCTTTCGGGCGTGGTAATCAGCCTAATAGTAGTAGAGGATTTTATAGTGGTGGACGTGGTGGTCGTGGTGGAGGGGGTCGAGGCCGTGGTGAGCCCCCATCTTGTGATTACTGTGGTCGAAAATATCATACCCGTGCTACTTGTTATGCTTTACATGGTCGACCACCTCGATCCACTCCTCAGTATGCTCATGCTGCATCTTCTGAGTTGGTTGGAATTAGTACCACACCTAGTGCCCCCTTCAACATCCAATACTGTGACAATTTCGAATGATGAGTATTCCAAGTTTCTTCAGTACCAGGCTGCACAACAAGCATCACTTCCCACGGCATCTCTTGCTCAACTAGGTAATCCAACTGCTTGTTTTTCATATAGCTCTCAATCCAATCCCTGGGTTATAGACTCTGGGGCGTCTGATCACATGACAGGTAATTCTGACATATTTTCTCAACTTAACCTCTCCGATTCTTTACCCCATGTCACCTTGGCCGATGGATCTCAAACTTCTGTTAAGGGCATTGGTCATGTACAACCTACCGGTTCTCTTTCATTATCCTCTGTTCTATACATTCCTCAATTTCCATTAAATTTGTTGTCTGTCAGCAAACTCACTAAACAATGGAATTGTTCCGTAACATTTTTTCCCCACTCTGTTGTGATTCAGGATTTGGAAACGCAGAGGACGATTGGAAAAGGGATTGAGTCACGAGGAATCTACCACTTTAAACCAAGCTCATCACCAGTTGCATGTCAGGCATCCCTTACCCCACTTCAAATACATTGTCGCCTTGGTCACCCGTCATTGGATAACCTGAAACTATTCATGCCAAGCTTGGGTCGTCTAAAGTCATTAGAGTGTGAGTCATGCCAATTAGGAAAGCATCATCGTGCTTCCTACAAATCTAGAGTCGATAAGTGTAGTTCTAGTCCTTTTTTATTAGTGCATTCGGATGTTCGGGGTCCTAGTCGTGTCTCGTCTAAGTTGGGATTTCGTTATTTTGTCACATTTGTAGACGATTTTTCTAGAAATACTTGGTTATATTTAATGAAGGATCGTTCGGAGTTATATTCTATTTTTGTTACGTTTTGTGCTGAGATTAAAACTCAATTTGGGGTACCTGTTCGTATACTTCGTAGTGATAATGCCTTGGAATATTTTTCTAACTCTTTTCGCACATTTATGGCCAACTCAGGCATGCTTCACCAGTATTCTTGTTCCTATACTCCTCAACACAATGGGGTGGCAGAGAGAAAAAAATAGACATTTGTTAGATGTTGCCCGCACAATATTATTTCATGCACGTGTACCTAAACTTTTTTGGGGTGATGCTGTTTTAACGGCATGTTACTTGATCAATCGCATGCCATTTTCCGTATTAGGGGGTAAAACACCTTATTCAGTTCTTTTCCCACGTGAACAATTGTTTCACCTACCTCCTCGTATTTTTGGTTCAACATGTTTTGTTCATCAATTAGCCCGTGATATCGATAAGCTAAGTCCCAGAGCTGTAAAGTGTGTCTTCTTAGGTTATTCTCGCACTCAAAAAGGCTATAGATGTTATGATCCGGTAACTCATAAGTTTTACACTAGTTCAGACGTCACCTTCTTTGAGTCTACACCATACTTCTCTAATTCATATCCTTATACGGACATCCAAGACACACTCCCAGTTACCATTCCCTTTTCATCACCAAATACTACCTCCAATACACAGGTTGATCGTTTGTCTCGCCCTGACTTGCAAGTATATGTTCGTCGTACTACGCCAACGGTTCCTCGTGTCTCGCAGCCTCTTTCCACTAGTTCTCCGTCTACAGATCCTGACTTAACTACATCGGACGTAGATATTCCTGTTGCACTACGAAAAGGTAAACGGACATGCACTTTACACCCGATTTCTAACTTTGTGTCATATGATCATTTATCACCTTCCTACTTTTCCTTTATTTCATCTCTTGAGTCCGTTTCAATTCTTAAGTCTGTTCCTGAAGCCATATCTCATCCTGGTTGGAAAGCTGCCATGGATGAAGAGATGCATGCTCTGCTGCAAAATGGTACTTGGAAACTTGTTTCTCTTCCTCCGGGAAAGTCTTGTGTTGGTTGTAAATGGGTCTATACGGTAAAGGTCAACCCAGATGGTTTTGTTGAACGTTTGAAAGCTCGATTGGTTGCTAAAGGTTATACACAAGTTTATGGTTTGGACTACTCTGATACTTTTTCTCCTGTTGCTAAAATGGCATCTGTACGATTGTTACTATCTTTGGCTGCATCGTTTTCTTGGTCTTTGCACCAGTTGGATATCAAGAATGCTTTTCTACATGGTGACTTGACTGAAGAAGTATACATGGAGCAACCTCTTGGTTATGTTGCTCAGGGGGAGTCTAAGTTGGTTTGTCGTCTTCAAAAATCACTGTATGGATTGAAACAATCTCCGCGGGCATGGTTTAGTCGTTTTACTAATGTTATTACCAACTTTGGTATGAAGCAATGCCAACTTGATCACTCAGTTTTCTATCGACACACCCGTATTGGTAAAATATTTCTTATAGTTTATGTTGATGACATAGTGATAACAGGAGATGACAATGAAGGAATTAAGAAGTTAAAATTGTTTTTACAGTCACAGTTTCAGACCAAGGATCTAGGAAATTTGAGGTACTTTCTTGGTATTGAAGTAGCACGATCACATAAAGGCATTACAATTTGCTAAAGAAAGTACACTCTTGATTTATTGTCTGAAACAGGGTTGTTGGGGGCAAAACCTGTAGAGTCACCCATGGATGTTAATGTGAAGTTGGTAGCAGATCAAGGTGATTTATTGGATAATCCTGAACAATATAGACGGTTGGTTGGTAAGTTAAATTATTTAACTGTTACTCGACCAGACATCTCATTTGCAGTTAGTGTTGTTAGTCAGTTCCTTAACTCACCTCGTACTGCACATTGGGATGCTGTAATTCGAATTTTGAAGTATTTGAAGAGTTCTCCTGGTATGGGGTTGCTATACATAAACCATAAAAATCTTAGAGTTGTGGGTTATACTGATGCTGATTATGCTGGATCTAGATCAGATGGAAGGTCTACTACAGGATATTGTGTTTTTGTTGGAGGTAATTTAGTCTCATGGAAGAGCAAGAAACAAAATGTTGTTTCCAGATCAAGTGCAGAGTCTGAGTATAGAGCCATGGCGTATACATCATGTGAGTTGATATGGGTGAAGAATTTGTTACAAGAACTTGGATTTGGGCATACTCTTCCCATGGATTTGATATGTGATAATGAGGCAGCAATTCACATTGCTAATAATCCTGTTTTTCATGAACGAACAAAGCATATTGAGGTGGATTGCCACTTTGTACGGGAGAAAATCATAGATCGTACCATTAGTACCTCACATGTTAAATCCAATGATCAATTGGCAGATATGTTTACAAAAGCGTTGAGTGGACCAAGGGTCAAATATATTTGTAACAAGCTTGGAGCGTATGATATATACTCTCCAGCTTGAGGGGGAGTGTTAAGAGTTATAGTAGTATTAGGATTCTATTTAGAGTATTATTGTCATTGTATTTTCCTAGTATAAATATAAGCAGTTAGTCATTTACGTGACTAACACACATTCTCTTAAACCTTATGTTCTTAACATTCTATCAATTCTATTAACAATTATAAAGCAGACGTCTTATTCCCTGTAGAAACCAAGAATCGTATTGACAATCCACAATATGGAGCATTACGGAGAGTGCAGGTATAAACTACCAAATTATTGCAATTCCCTTGGAGAATTTATTGATTGATATATGTTTTTTGCACTACCATCTTGTATTCTCTTTGTATTTGGGTCGAATTATGCTCATGTCTTAAGCAAGGGAATTCATTGGGTATAGATGATGAAAATATTGAAAATTACATTACTACTTTGTGAAGCTAAATGGATGGATTTGGTTTTCAATCTAATTCACAACACTTAGTTACTCTATCTTAAGTTCGTATATTTGTCCTCAGACACAAAAAGAAAATTTGTACATCTCTGAATGAAACTTTTACTGTATATTTTCGTCTTAATGTTGCTCCAGTTTCTTTTCACCTTCTACAAAATTGTGAATTATACTGGCAAATGACTTTTATATCAACTTATAACATATCTGATGTCTTTCTTATCAGCCAAGAGCAGATTAGCAAGTGTGGTCTTGATGGATCAGCATATGCAACTGACAAGAAGGTGTGCTTCTTATACAATTTGTGAAAACACAAAGTGAGAAATTTATAAACTATAATGTTCAAGGAGATAGTTGCTGCTGCTAATTATGATATAATTTCTCAAGGGAAAGAATTGTAACCACAATCTTTTTTATCCACATTATAGTGTGCATGCTAAGTAGTAATAAGGCAAAGATTAGTGTGATTCTAATGCTTTAGTCTTGTTTTGTCAACTTCTAATTGACTAATTATACATGTGATCTATCCTCTCTTTTGTTTATAATTGTCAGGCTGTGGATGATCGAACTGTTGGGCATAACCCTGAGAGGTTGAGTTTGTTGAAAGGAGGCATAGTGTACAGCAATGCAGTAGTGTAAGTTGGTGTACGATAATTTTTTCATATTGTACTTTCTTACTGGAGAATAAACTTATAATTGGACAAATGAGACCCTTGGTATATAAATTAATCGACTACACGAAAGAACCATGATTACCTTTCTTCTGACTCATATTTAGGAAAATATAAGTTCATAACACAATTTTACTCCAGAAATATTCTCATTTAGTAGATGATACGTCTGTGGCAAACTGAAATTACATGTTACCCATGCATTTATGCATGCTCAAGGGTTACAAAATCATGGCCTTTCTAATTTTCCTTATAAACTCCAGTACAGTTTCTCCTACATATCTCAAGGAAACACTTTGCTCGGGATGGCTTGCTGGCACATTGATAAGACACCGTGATAAGTAAGAAGCTCTAAATTATACTATTTAATATCACTTGTTTTTTTTTTGGGAATGAAACTTCTTCATTCTCCCATCATGTTTTGACTTTTGGGCAACCTCAGTTAATTCAATTAACTTGATGATGGCTGTGTAAAGTTATACAGCAGTTCATTGAGCTTGAATCTCTATGTTATTACCTAATCTTTAAAGACGAAGTCTCACTTGATCATAGGCCTCATCAAGAAGAAAAAATGTGTAGTATCATTGATGTAAGTGTTTAGAAAGAAATCTGCTGAAAATAATTAAGATTTTTTTTACTTAAATAGAAAAAGGAAGAGTTATGTTCTTGTAGTGTATTTGTTCCAGGTCCTAGACTATATATTTTCTTAAGAGAATAGGTTATACGTTTCTTATGATTGTACTGACGTGAAAAGCCCGACTCATAATCTTTTGTTCATAGAGCTATTTAGAATCCAGTTGTACTGCTACCCAGAAATTTTGACTATGAGTCAAGCTTTTTGCAGTGAAAAATTAGGACATAATTTCTGAGTGTGAAAGCTGTGGGATGCTGTTTAGATGGCATTGTTTCTACATCCTTTATCACAAACAATCATTGAAGCAGGAGGAAACTTAGTTTACAAAGGGTGATAAACTACATTATCTATTTTTGTAGGTACTTTGGTATTTTGAATGGGATAGATGCTGCAATGTGGAACCCCGCAACAGATACTTTCTTGCCAGCGAAATTTGATGGTAATCATTATTCCATTCATATGGTTGTTAACACATCTCATTTTGTTTCATCATATATCTCAGCATGTTTATTTTGATATTAAATATAGACACATCACATTGTTACATCTATACATGGTGAAGCTAATGACACATTGCTGATATCATAAGAATGGACAATGCTTCTCTAATTTTCAATATTGTTGTGCAAACTGATGAGAGACAAAAAAAATGAAAAGTGGACGAAAAGACGTCAAGATTTCCTTCTACAAGTGCAAATTTATATTCTGCTGTGAAGTTATTCTTTAGAAAAGAATTCTCTCAATTCACTAGCAGTTGATTTATGTTGCCTTCTATGTTTTGGCAGCTGCCAAAGTCGATGGAAAGAAGATATGCAAACTTTTTGTTCAAAGAGGACTTGGTTTGGCTCCAGAAGGACCACAACCGGGTCCTTATGAGGTGCCCCTGGTTGTATGCATTACCAGATTAGTTGCTCAGAAAGGTCTTCATTTGATTACTCATGCAATCAAACATGTAAAAGAACTTGTAAGAAGCTTTCTCTCTCTATCAACTCCTCCCCCCACCCCCCACCCCCCACCCCCTCTATGTGTGGTGAAGTCTGCAAGTAAGACATATTTGAGCCATGCGTTTGTTTTCTATTATGTTTTGTTAGCTTGCTGTCATTTGACCTATCAAGAAAAAAAAATTATCATGACCTGGACTAACGAAAACCTAAGAAACGCTGCTCAGTATGCAATCTTGTGACTTCCTTTTCCTTTTCCTTTTCATGGAAAGAAGCATATCATGTCTTTTTCTCAGCCCAAGAGCACTTATAAGTACACTCAATATACTGTCTCCTTGCCGTATGCATGTTATGCATGTTAGCCAACAAAGAGTTGCTTTCACTTGTTCCTTACTACTTGATATACCATATTTTGGACTTACCACATGGACTTCTGATCGGTGATCCACATGGCGGTAGAAGTAAGTTGATCGGCTCGACCCTGGTACCTCGGCTTGACTAGGCCTGTTGGGTATTACGGGAGGCACCAAGATCGCCATGATCAGACCATGATCGGCTCGGTACCTCGGCTCGAATAGGTGATTTTCCTTGCTATGTTTGTCCTCATCGTGTACGGCGGTGGTCCCAAAAGCTGTCAGAGAAGTGTACGGGCCAACATGTGAGCTGGTACTGTGACCAGTACGGATCGGCACGTGATTCTGTACTAGGAGCCATCCTATAAATAGGGGTATCATTTATTGAAGAGGGAGAGAATTGGAAGACTCTTCCAATCGGAGCTTTGAGGTCGACTAGTACCAAGATCGTCTGATCGGTTCCCCCCTAGACTAAGATCTTAGCTTGTAATAGGTTATAATTTCCTGATTTGGCTCATCTATATCCCATTTGTACTCGACACGTGTTATAACCAAGTTTACACTAAATCACTACTCAAAGATTGAAAGTTTTCTACTTAAATTTCCTTGAAGCATGAACCACATTTCCTCTGTAACAATCTGCAATTCTATTTTTGGTCTTCCAGCCTGCAGCACCTTATCTTTATGACTATTTGATAGGATAATATAGTGAAACTCTCTAATTAATTATGTAATGTGAAGATTCCTTGTCTGAGACGTTATATCTTTCATCTTTTCTTGACGTTGATACATTGATTATAAATATTGTTTTGGTTTCGTTATGCCCTTGGTAACTGACATCTTAGACGAAGTCTTATTAATTCATTTGTCCTGTCTTGACTCTTGTGTCCTGAACTCTTGCCGTAAAAATAGGACTTTATCTTTGTGTAATAGTCCACATTTTGCTATGTACATTTTATTAATATTTCCTGGCATTTGAACTTGGAGCTTTGTGTAATAGTCCACATTTTGCTATGTACATTTTATTAATACTTCCTGGCATTTGAACTTGGAGCTACTGAGATGCCTACTCAAATTCAATCCCAAGCATCTCAGTAAGCAGAATATGGCCATTATTCTTTTAATCACATAAAACAAATTACAAATTTACAAGGTGTGTGATTGGATTTTTCTTTCTTTGTTTACTTCTAACACTTATACATTAGTAATATGACCTCTTCTTTTGTTTTATAGTTTTCTATGTTATTCTTATTCTGGAAATCATGAGCATTATTATTGTCCACCAACTACGTTTTGGTGGTTGTATTTTTTAGGGTGGACAAATAATCATTTTGGGGAAAGCTCCAGATGCTCGGGTTGAAAGAGAATTCAAAGATCTTGCTGAGTTGGTAATGCATATTTTCACTCTATTTTCTGTTTCTAATATATAATCTTCCTCTATGATGCAAAATGTGATGGGATTATTTGTTCTCCCATGAAAATATCCAACATTACTTTTGTTTTGGATCCAAGGTTTCAACCTAACATGTTGGAATACTACTTCACTCCACAGTAGAATCTTGCCAGATGTGTAATGGGATAGTTAAAGAATTCTTTTACCTTAAGTATGGTCACATCTGTCTGTCTTCACTAATCCCGACTGTTATCTTTTTAATCCTCAACCAGATTTGTTGCATGTAAAAGTTCACTTTATTGGGGTTACCATTCAGTGTTAACCAACTTGTGATACAGAAGATTTATCTGAACCTATCAAATAGAATAAAGAAGATTTGATGATTATTGTAAAAGTGACAGTTACTATGATTAAGATTTGTTAATGCAAGCATATATACAAGGAAATAGTGAAGGAGAAAAGACTATTGAGAACTTTTTGAAGTTTAATATATCACACTATTAGAATTATTAATTTTCCAAAGTAGGGATTCTTTATACATCGTCCAGAGTAGACAGAATTGTTTACTCCACTACTTTGGAACAATTTCTGTATATCTTGTCAGAATCTTTGACATCAGAGTTTTAATTTTGTATTAACTGGTTAACTCTTTCAATATTTCACATGCACAATAAATTGCAGTCACCAGTGTCTAGATTCTTGATGTATTGTTCATATGTATCCTTGCTTTACAATTTTAACTAACATGTTCGCTTCCTAGTTGCATTTCCTGTAATGTTCACATATATTCTTTTTATGGAAAAAGAAAACCCTGTTCAATTCCTTTATATTGTCTCAACTTTGTGCGATCAGCTTACCAGGCTGACTTCCCTTCTTCATGTAGCATAACAAAGATTCCAGCATCCGGATCCTTTTGATGTACAGGTAAATGTACATTTTTCTAATTATCAAATGTTTGTGGCATGAGTCTTTTGATCAGATCAATGCCCAATAAATCTGCAAACATGACAGCCCAAATGTCGTGATTTGAATAATGCAGTGAAGAGTTGTCCCACATGCTTTATGCAGCTGCCGACATGGTATTGGTTCCTTCAATGTATGAGCCATGTGGACTCGCTCAGATGATTGGGATGCGCTATGGAGCAGTATGTGCATTTGCTAGTACAGAGCTATCTGTTGATTGTACTCTTTTTTTTTATAATAATAAGAATAGATAAATACTATCAAAACATAATCACGGGTTTCTGCATTGATATTAGGTCCCTGTGGTCAGAAAGACTGGCGGTCTTGCAGATACGGTTTTCGACATGGATGATCAGTCAAGATCTGAAATGGCGAACGGGTGATGATCCATTTTATAAATTTTGTATATGTCAAGATGAACTGAATTTCCTCTTCTATATATGCCTCATTTATTGAATTCATTGAACTTACACCATATTCCTGGATGTAGTTTCTGTATATACCAAATATAAAATTAAATCACTTTGAGGCATTTATAGCTTGCTTTAAGCAGATTGTGATCTCTTTTTAGAGTTTACATGATTTACTTGAGCTGTATTTTTGTGTTCTTGAGGCACTTGTAGACCATTAAGATAACATCTATATTCTTTTTTATTGCAGGTTTGTCTTTAAAGGAATTGATGAAGGCTCTTTAAAACATGCTGTAGACCGTGCATTTTCATATTACCGAGAAAGTAAGCCTGGGCTAATTTTTGTCATGTTTACTTACTCAATCCTTAACTCGTAAAAAGACATCTTTGCTGTAAAGACCCAAGTAAATTTTGTGATTTTCCCATTTGTTTTTTCTTGCATACCCGAATGCCCCTTCTTTAATCGTATGTTTTCTTCTTTGATCTTTTAAGAGGCGATTTTTCTAATCTCATGGAAGATCCTTAAATGCAAGTCTTCGGTTAGAATTATAATTAATTTTGATTATGTGCAACTTTCATTGTTATGGTGCAGAACCAGATGAGTGGAATGCCACAGTAAAGAAGGTTATGCAGATGGATAATAGCTGGAATAACACTGCCGGAAAGTACA
This sequence comes from Penstemon newberryi var. newberryi, assembly GCA_030819805.1. Classification (NCBI taxonomy): domain Eukaryota; kingdom Viridiplantae; phylum Streptophyta; class Magnoliopsida; order Lamiales; family Plantaginaceae; genus Penstemon; species Penstemon newberryi. The sequence continues at coordinate 30,599,844 of JAUALY010000006.1, read as the reverse complement.
TTGATGTATACAATGCCGTAAGAGTCCGAGAGTAATAATCGATAGATCTGCGTTTCGCAGTAATAAGTGGAGTTGGTTAAGAGGAAATTTCACCTGTGTCTATAATATCAGTGAAATTATTTAGAAATGCACTCTGAAACTTGGTTTTGTTTCTTTTGAATATTTAAAAAAAAATTAGGGTTCTTCGGGTACAAAAGAAATATTCATCAGTTATTTTCTTTTTTCAAAAAATATATTTTAAAAATAAACATCATTGTTCATTTTCAAACTTTACGAGGGTCTTGGTTTTTGCGAGTAAAACGCAAAATATATCCTATATGTTATTATTTTTAATTGATAGAAAATTATACTTCCTCCGTTAATTTTTGCTCTTATTCTCCTTTTGGGACGTTCCAAAACAACATTACATTTCCTTAAATGTAATTATTTTTCTCAAAATTATCCTTTCATTTAAAGTAATAATTTAACATCATTAACTCTCCATCGCTACTTCAAAGGATATTAAGATAAAAAATACTTAAAATTTTTACTTTTTTAACTTTTACCTAAAACTTTGTCAAAATCCAAGGGAGCAAACAAGTAAGGACATAAGGAAAGGAAGGAATATATGTTATTCTTACTAACAAAAAGTTCTTATATTAATATTTTATTAACAAAAAATCCCCTATATTATCATTTTATTAATTTATTGCATTCATTTGAAAAGTAAAAATACAAAGGAATTATTGCTTTTATTTTAATATGGGATTATTGCGAATTTCTTAAGCTAACAGAATGATTATTGTTAATGTTTTTAAGTGAACTAATTGTCATTTTTTCAGCAAACTATGAAAAGCACTTGCACCTATGAAAAGTACTTGCCCTAGGTCAAGCAAAACATTGCTACCTCAAAAAAAAGTACTATAAAAATAATACTCCCACCGGTTTATATTAATTGACACATTGTTACTTTTCACACAGATTAAGGGGTGTTTGCAAATGCTTTTGGAAGCTAAAAAACGGTTGCTTAAAGTAAAAGTACAAAATAAGTACTTTTATTCAAAAGCAGGAGGTGTTTGCAAATATTTAAAAAAAACAAGTTTAATTATTACAAAAATGCCACCTAGAAGAAGCAATGGAAGAAACACCTCCTTAGTTGCTTCTTGCCAACCTGCTTTTACCTGCTTTTCAGTTGAAGAAGCAATAGCGGAAGCACCTACTTGCAAACACTACCAAAGTGCTTTAAGCACAAAAAAAGCAAAAAATTACTTTTTAAAAGCCCTTGCAAACACCCTCTAAGAAACTTCATGATTAATCACTTTTACATGATAAAATGTCAAAAATACCCTTCTGTGACTCTTGAGCTTTCCACTCTAGAAGTGGGCAAAATTAAAAAAAATTGCATTGAAAATCCAAATATGTCAATTAATATGAAACATAAAAATTTGACAAATGTGCCAACTAATATGAACAGGAGGGAGTACGTTTTAATTTCCAATTAAGAATTACCCTTTTACTCTTAATTTGACATCTAACTTCAAAAAACACTATCTACTAAAACACTTCCACAACACAAACCAAACACATTAATTCTAAGAAACATCATTACCTGATATGCTTATACAGTCAAAAAATTTCAAAAGCTAATTCAAACACAATCCTCCCCAAGAATGTGTTCCTTGGTTTTTGTCAATATTGTCAACTTGTAGGCGCTGATTCGTACAATTGTCTGTTTTTCTAAAAACATTGCTAAAGCCATGTAGAAGATACGGCATGACATCCAACACACCTCAAATACAACTAAATGAACAGAAAAACGGAGAGATTTAGCGTGCAATAATCCATGATAGATATAGCACGAACCCGGGCGTTCAAAAAGCACAGTTGAGTCTTGTGACATAAATAACATCTCTTAAAAGAGCATGCATGATCTATATATTCCATACTATCTATTTTATTTTTATATATATGGAATATAATGAAGAGCATCTTATGCGACTGATAAAAGAAAAAAATAAACAGAAACGACGGTAAATTTAACCAATTCAATGTAAAGAACTCATATTCTTGCTCTATTCTCTAACATCACAATCTCCTGACCAAGAGATAATACAGAAAACATTAAAGACAAGTAAACCATAATGCAAAATGTTGTCTAAAATCAAACATCTTGTTAAAAGGTACAACTATTCATTTGATTTCTGTAATCAAAGTAGCTGCATACCTTCAATTAACTACCACCTATTTTGGGGCTTATACGAAATAGCAGCTTATAAATAATTGCCCTGCACTAAAATCAAGAACAGCTAAAGTACAACCAGTAAGCATCGGGCATTTGAGATCCACAATCCTCATTAGCCTAAAACCATCTATCTTAATAAGAAACCATTATATAAATAAAAAGAAGGACCAAATCGAAAAGAAAAAACGGCAGAGAAAAAAAGAAGTATATCCGTCTCAGTTTTAAGCCTGCTTTCATACCTAAGAATTAGAAAAAGAAGAGCAAGGGAGAGCGAGACAGAGATTGCAAGCAAGGTGAACTGATATATCACCTCAATGATCACAGTCGATGACTTCCAATCATAACTCCCAATTCCTACAAGCAGTTGCAGTTTGCTATTATCAACTAAAGACGAAGTGCTACTCCAAATCTGATTTCGGAAGGCCTTTAGCACCATCCAAACGGAGAGCATCAGCCAGGTTATCCGACAATTGATTTACTGATTCAGGAGCAAGAGTAGAATCTGTATTTGCAGTTGAACTAGTTCGCTGTTTGGCTTTCCTCTCCAGCAAGGATTTCTCTCGCTCGTCATAAAAGTTGAAATCGTCAAGGAGGGATGTCTCAGCATCATGGCTCTTAAAAATTTTCAACATTTCAATGCCCTGTTCCTTTTTCACCTGAATAGAGGAAGAATAGTTGACAATAAATGCATAACCATTGTTTTAATTGACTGAGCATGTCAACAAGTAGAATAAACAGTAGGAATAAACAAGACAATGTCTAATTTGGAACTATGGGGCCTGCAGAAGATGACAATATTATACTCATCCTACAGGAAAATGAGATGAAACAAAGTGCAAGTTTAACCACCAATGTTTAGTGCCATGATCAGTGAATACTGGAATGAAGAAGTTGACCTACTCGCATGGCATAAATCATGCCACTATATCATCTTCAGTCCCAAGTTAGTATTAATTGAAACGAAATTAGAACTTGAAATATGAAAATTTCTTAAAAGCATAATTCATGTCCTTGAAACAAATGTTTAGTCAAATATCATTTCAGCTATAACAGATTTGAATGGCTCACTATATCATGATAAATTTTCAAATTTATACACCAATACCCGATAACATAAGCGAACGTCTAGAGTAGGAAAAAAAATATAGTAACTCAGAAGAATGCAATACCTCTTGTGAATCTCGGCTGTGAGTAACAGGCTTGTTTTCATTATTTTCAAGAAGTATGTGGCGAAAGCGACTATTGGGTACATCTTTGATTAGATGCCATTTGACAGGAAACTGACCACTCCATCTATCCTGCTGCCAATAATCAGCATTGTTTTCAAAGTCCACGGGCCCAATCATCTCAGCTAACCCACAGAATTGTCCACTAGCATTGACCTGCAGATTATTACAACCCCCCAATTTCAAAAGAATGAATAAGCAAATTAACAATAGCCAAAAGAATTGCGTTCATTAATTTAAAACATTTACTCCAGCAAGTTTAAATAATTTTCAGAAAACATCACTTCTTCATGTTGTGTGAACAAGTTCAGTCAATGTAGAACTTGTTCAAATATTTCTTCCGATGATAATACAGCTGATCATTGAGACCAGTCTATTTGCTATTATCATCTAAAGACGAAGTTGATCTCACTTCTATTCTTACCATTGGAAGATTAGATAATACAGTATCTTTTATTATGTTTCTCTGTTCTCCTAAAGATTTGTATTCAGAAACTCATCCAAGTTCATCACCCCAAATAACAAAACCAGAAAAAATAAATACAAGACTTCTTTATTCCACTGAAGAACTTCTCTCTGGCACCAAAAAAGAACGTGCAATTATTGTAAGTTCAGAAGGTCGAGAAACTTACTGAGAAAAAGAGGAAGACAGGACAATTGCCATCTGTTTCCTTTGCTTCATGATAGGCAGCATCCAGCTTTCTGTTTCCAAGTGGAGTACTGGCCCAAACATTGTATTTTATACTTTTATGAATATTGTCTTCGCTGAAAGACTTAATAACAAAAAATTTTGCATGTTCGTAATCGGTCACGAAATCTGGAGAGTTAAAAAGATCGACGTGATTCTCCGAAGCAGATTTAACATCCTTAATGTCAGAAGAAGAGCCCTCATCAGGGGAATTCTTGCTTTTTGGTTTCGAAGCCCTTGGCCCTCGGTTCCGATCACTTGAGATACCAAGTGTATCAGGGGAAATACTGACAACGTCTCGATCCCTCTCACGTCTTGCTCCTTTGTCGGTAGAAAATCGACTCCGGTAAGAACTAGACCCTAAGTTTTGGTAAGAACCACCACGGGTAAAATGCCTGGCCGAAGAGTTTGACGTCAAGCCAAAACCCTGATATTGTGCCTGCAATTATAATAGTAGCAACCAAGATTGATTTCAGGGCTTAAACAGAGCAAGCCTACAAGTCATTCAAAACAACAATAAAGTTCCATTAACCAACACCAACTTCTGCATAAGCAATACACGAACTACATATTCAAAGAAATAAGAAAAAGGGAAAGATGAATTGGAGACACCCCCCCCCCCCCGGCGGGAAGTAACAAACTGCAACAAAGTACAAAAATAAAGTATAAACCAGGTCAAAATTTGACAGGTGTCGCAACGAACCCAGGAGAAGCAAGGGAGACTTTTGTTTCTCTTTTTGCGTAAGTCGCTAAAAGGCAAAACAAGGGGACTAGGCCAACACCTCAAGTACAAGGATAAAACAAAGAAAAGTAAAAGACAAAAAGACTATTCTCATCTCTTATTCTTGCGTGCCAAGACATAACTAGCATTAAAGTTATAATAAATAGCATGGTCGAAATGAAGAGATTAATCAATCCTTCCCTCTCCTCAGTGGGTTTGGGTGGATGTGCAAGAATTTTGAAGAAACATTTAACAAACCTGTGCAACATTTTGCTCATACGATCCAAGTATACCAAATGGTTGATGGTATACAGTTCCAGAATTTAATGGAGACATGAACCTGCTTGTGTCCAAGGAACTTGAACGAGTTGGCATTGGTTCACTAGATCCAATCTCACCGGGGAATTTGTAAACTCCAAGGCCACTACTATTTCCAGAGAGATCCCCTCCACCAAATGATCCAAAAGGAAGATAATAACCTGATCCTGGCCCAAAATATGCATTCTCGTAGAGATTCTCTTGGCTGCTACTCCGTGATGGCATCAATTCAGTTTGCGAAGATGGAAATGCTGAAGTAACATGTAGTGGGCCAGGTGAAAGTGGAGGTGGATAGTAAGGTTGAGCTGCAGGCATTTGGTGTGAAGAGAACATCTGACCATCAATCATTACTGGCGGGCTAGCAAGCGGGGAAAATTGTCCATAAGCCATCTGGGAGTCAAAGCCATAGCTCGGCGGAAAGAAGTGGGTCGAGTTGTCATTGTACATTGCCTTAAAACAAGATTAATCAAAACATTTAAATCTGTGTGCTTCTACTGAATAAAAATCAGGATTGTTCAACAGAATTATATATACTTACCGGCGGTATGACATGCAAGTTGTTTGCATTAACATAGTTTGAGTGCTCATTCCAATTACCACTACCATTGTCAAAACCTGGAACAGGGAAAAGTTAAGATTAATAACCCAAACAAAAGAATGCAGAAGCACATACAATATAAGCACTAGTCAATATAATCATCTTTCAAATATAGCAATTAGTTCCCCAGCATATGCGGCTCTATTTTGACGCCTTTCATTCTCTGATTCTCATATATGATGTTGACGTCAACTGAAAAAATAGTACCCTAGGTCCTCATTACATTAAAACACTAGACATTTTCTGGTTAGCTAAGTAAATTCTATTACTGAAAAGTATGGGGCCTGTTTGGTTGGCAATTATAAAGGTGAATTTTAGAGAATGAATGTTGGGATGAGATCAGGTTTCAAAAGTTCCATGCATTTTATAAAAAAATGATGTTTTTTTTTTTTTTTGTGTTTAAGATGGAAAATGAAGAGTAAGTTCTGGTTTTAGGAAATGAAAAGAGTTGCTTGAGAGATTATAACAAAAAAAAAAAAAAAAGATGTAGGGTAATTGGTAAAAGGGATATTTGGCTCACTGGCCTTATCAAATGTTCCATTTGCAAAACTAGCCTTTCCTTTTTTCTTTTTCTTTTTTCTTGATTTTAATAACAATTAAATCTAATTAAACTCAATTAAGTCTAATTAATCAATTAACCTAATAATAATAATACAAAACATTCATAAAAATTCATTTTCACTCTCAATTCAAAATTCTCTCACTACAAAAAACTCTCCAAAAATTCCATCCCGACCCGGCAACAACAATGCCGTCGGGTCACTTGGGCGCCCAAGCGACCCGGCGGCATTTTCGGTTTTTTTTTAGTAATTTTTCATTTAATTTAAAGTTAATTAATAACTTAATCTAAGTAAGGCTAGTTTTGCAAATAAAAATTTGAAAAAGCTAGTTTTACAAATTAAACTTTCCATAAGGCCATATATGCAAATGACTCAAGTAATAATTATGTTTGTTGTAGATTATAAGATTTTAAGAATGTTATTGAGAAAGAAATAATGTTTGAGATAATGTAGAGATCGAATTTAGAGGGAGAAATCTTGGAAAACAGGAAAAGAAATCTAAAACACCTGGCCATTAAAGCGCAAAAACGCCAACCAAACAAGGCCATGTTATCATAGTTCCTCTATACATCTATTCAAGACACTAAAAGTTACAATTCAGATGAATACAATTACAAACAATTATATTTTCAAGATCATACACACACAAAAAGAAAAAAAAAACTACGAGGACCACAAGAGATTCAAAGCTTCAAAAGCACAACTATTTAGCTTGTTAACAATGATGATGCTTTACATTATTAACATAAACATATTCTTTATAACTGAAACAATGATAGACAGCTCCCATTTCAAGTATTCTTGATCAAGAAACTTAATTCGGCTAGAAAGCTGTTTGGATCATACCTCAGTATGATTTTAAGCATCAGAATTAATAAAAATGAGAAGAAATTTGTTAGCTTCTCATTGCGTGATAATTTTTGTGCATGGATACTGTACTAATACCAATATTAACCAACTGATTAAAGCATATCAAGGGCTAACCTCCATAATAATAACCTTGTTCTTGAGGTGTATATGAACTGTACTGATACATTGTGGTGAGAGCTGCACTAGTTCCTGAAGTTGCAGGAAGATCTTGGGCGTTTCTTGAAGACCCTGACATGGCTGCATCCGGAGAAGGATTTGCAGTAACAATCCTTTCATCTTTTGGCGAAAGTGGCTGATAATAGATTAAAAGAGAAGCACTAATGGAGCATATCACCTAAGCTAATTAAAAATACACTAAAGGAACAAAGATCGGGCATAAGGATGCAATGTAGATAAAATACCTGTTCAGTCAAGTTATGCAGTTCAACAGCTCTGTCACCTGCATTGCCAGGTAAATCTGTATTGTCAACAAAAGACATGATATTTACTTGCAATATCAACAGTTTCAAGTTCCCACTGAAATCAAACTGAACATCAACACCCAAACCATGACTAATGATAGCGCAAATGACTGGGTTGTCTAACAAGACACCAACCATTCATATGATAATGCGGGTGAAAAGATTGAATAAAAAATAGGAAAGAATGGTAACTCAATAAAAAGTCAATCATAATAACTTTGATTAACATAAATTCACTAATTTAAGTTTTGGTATGGGTGATAAATGTGCTTAGAGTAAGCACACACAAATCAGCAAGGAAATCAGATGGTCAAACACCCGTATGGTTAAACCAACTAGGACAGATTCATAGGGCATTAATATGGCATGAATCATTACAGAGCCAATAACAAAGTAAGAGCTTGCAATATTAATTTGTATTAAGGAGCGAGATTGAACTCATTTTTCTTAATTTAATAAGTTCACCAAATAGTGCAGATTAACTAATGCACACAATAATAACACCAAGCCAAGTTGTAGTAGCATTGTTTCTTGATATACAACAAAAAAAAAATCAGTAAAGTCTTGAATCAAGTTTCTTCCAAAAGCCCATTATTCTCCAGCCGAACCAAATACAGAACAAAGCAAGCATAGGAAAACTCCACGAGAATGCCTAAAGTAAAAACCCTAAAAAGTAAATATCTAGGACCTGCAAATCATGATTCGTAATGAAAATTTGTTAAACATTAACCCTAATTTTCAAAGAAACTATACTTCATGAGCAATTACATTCGCTCGAATACAAATAAAAAGCCCAAATTTAGAAGAAAGATCGATATTCCTAATTCTCAGCACCAAAAGCTGTCAATCAAGTGCCAGATTCATATTCAATTACAAAACAGAATAACAAGCACAAGACAACTCAAAATTGTGATTTAAAGCAACGCACCGGGAGATGAGATGGGGGCGAATCGATCGAGGTTTTGCTGATTCACGTCTTCCATGGAGCCTAATTAATTGAACAAAATTTGGATCCAATCAAACAAAAAAGGGGAAATAGGATTCAGATCTAAACGAGATGAATCCCCAATTGACAATTGAAACGAACAAATAAATAAGTTTTTTTTGTGAAAAGCCCTATTATTCAATAAAAATTGGAACTTTTCGAAGTTGAGAGGGAATCTAGAAAGGCGAATAATACTTCGCGGGAGGGTTTGAAAAACAAACAGACACGAAAGGGTTTTAGAAAGCCATACGCACACGCATATACATACATATATACATGGTTGAGTATACTGAACTGACGTTATTGTTGTTTAAAAGGAGTAGAAGTTTATTTTTCTTTTTCTTTTTCTTTTTTTCGAGGAGTTCTTTTTCTTTTGGGTGATTTACACTCCTCTATGTAGTTTCAAAAATTACAAGAATACCCTTTAAGGGGGTTCTCGTATATATTTTCGAGGGGTTGTTGTAAGGATTGTTGAAGCTGTAAGTGGTACATAGTCTAAATTAAAGGGGTCTACTTATAATTTTTGAAACCACATAGGATTTTCTGTATAAAATTTAAACCATAAAAACAAAACAAAAAATCTCAGACACATTTTCAAGGTATTTAACAGATCTTGTTAAAAAATATTAATATTAATATATCGAAACTAATTATGTTGTTGGGTAAAAAATATGCATAAACATAAAATCATGAATGAAATATTGACTGTAAGATCTTTAAGGATTTAGATCGATTTAAATTCACATTCGCCTATTATAATTTGCAATAAAAATATTTTTAACTGGATTTGGTCCATCAAATCAGGTAAGCCTTAAATCGGGTCAAATCCGAACTTAATTGAGATTAAAGTTCAGTAAATTAGAACTAGGGTTGTCAATGGACCGGATAAGGGCAGATCCGAATCCGAGTCCGATTTCCATTTCTTCTATCCGGATCCGGATCCAGATCCGCGCGGGTGTTGAAAAGTAGCAATCGGATCCGAATCCGGTGGATATCCCGGAATCCGGGTCCGTTTAGCATATTTAACAATAATTTTTTTCTTTCATTTTCCTTCAAATCACTTGTAGATTCCACCACCATGATTAAAAATGTAATATTTTACTTATTTCATTAAAACTATTGTTAGAACATTATAAAAGATAGAATATGATGTACAAATATAAACGATAAAAATTAGAACAAAGTAATAAACAAAAATATGAATAAAAAAATATAAAAATTGGGAAAAAAAAGAAGAAAACCCAATAATGGAAGAGAAGAAAAAAATTGGACGAAAAAGCAGAGGGAAGATGGCGGCTATTACATAGATAAATAGTTATGGTTTTGATTTTTCTTATTAAATAGCATAAATTAATATGATTTATGCCCAATTAGTTACCAGGTCAGTCCAACATCACATCTCATGCGTTTTTTTTAATATTATTTTTAATATAGTAAAAGATTTTAATGGAACATAAATAATTTTATTTTTATTTTGGTTTAAATACATATTATATAAACAACATATAATAATATATATCGGATACAAATCTTTAACAGACCGGATCAGTCTAGATCTATATTCACTCCATATAATTCAGATTACGGATCTTCTTAACCGGATCAGGTCCATCGGATCACTTATCGGACAATTATCCTAATAAATCGGACCGGATTGAAATCCGCCCCATTAACATCCCTAATTAGAACCCGTTTTGGATTCCAAATTCTAATCCACTCAGGCCCATACTGTTAAGAAGACCAGCAACTTTTGTATTGCCGCTAAATGGGCTTTATTCACATTCAGGGAATCCATTTAGCTCGGTCCAATTTCCGCAGAGTAACTCTTACCGAATCATCGCCCGACCCGAATTATTTCCCAAATGACCCGAATTATCCTGCCCTTAATTTCAACTCTTGACCGTTTCGGATCTCAAAATTTGTTCTAGCATATTCTCAATTTCTCATCGCTCTCTCGCTCTTTTTCTGTTTGCTCCGGATTTACATTCTCAATCAGGCAAGTAATTCTCACTTCCAATTTTTATTCTTCTCATATTTAGGGTTTGTAATTGATGATTAAAATTTTCGGCTAGGTCGCTATATATGATTATAGCTGCGTTATTGTATTGGATATGCCCATCTAGGTTACGATTTTATTTAAATATGTATTTTTAATTGATTCGTTTTATATGTATTACTTACAATAATTATTGAATTTCTTATTGATTTCTGTGAGCGTAGTTGTTGTATCTATATGCATTAATGGTCTGTGGTGCTAATATTTTCATATGATTGTAAGGGCAAAGTAACATTAATTAACTGCTTGGTAACTTATGTTTCTTATGGATAGTGGAATTATGATTTTTGAGTAGGAAATTCGGCTGTAGTTTGTTAGGAAGTTGTGGTACCGACACCCAATTACAACTAAAGTAGAAATGAGAAAATTTGTGGAAATGATATAAAACAACTGGAGTCGAGCAAACCGTAGAAGGATTTTATTATAGCAAAAAGATTTCAACACTTTGTATAACAAAGGAGAGACACAAAATATTAGGAGAAACCTCACTTTTATTTTTACTCTAAAATGGGATTCTATTTAATTATTCCTCACCACTATTCTTAACACATATGTATACAATGCATACATATATATAGGTGATTGAGGAGGCGAACAAAGCTTCCACAATCTTCTAGCAAATGACTTGAGGTTGTGACTTGGTTGCTTCAATGTGAAGTAGCCAATTTCAAGTTTTCTTCTTCTTTTGATTTCTTAGCTAAGAAGAAAAATTGAAGTAGTCAATTTCAATTTTTCTTCTTCCTTTAATTTTCTTAACTAAGAAGTAATCTTCTTAGCAATGATGAGAACTGCAGGGATGGCCAAATCATTTTGGGCAGAAGCAGTCAAGACCGTCTGTTATGTGATCAATTGGTCACCATCAACCGCAATTGATCTGAAAACGCCAATGGAGATGTGGACTGGTAAGGCAGCTGATTATTCTCATTTACATAAATTTGGAAGTCCTGTGTACGTTATGTACAATGCCCAAGAAGATCAAAGCTGGATCCAAAATCCAGGAAATGTATTTACTTGGGGTATGCTGATGGAGTTAAGGGGTACCGCCTGTGGGATTCCACCGCCCACAAGGTGATAATCAGCAGGGATGTGATATTCACAGACGATAAAATACAAGAAAAGAAAGATGATAGAACGTCAAAGGAAAAATCAGATACTACAACGATTGAAGTTGAAGATAGACAAGAACAAGAAATTCTAGATTCTTCTGAAGCAGCACCGGAACATGAAGAACAAGAGCAAGTTGAGTTTACAACTCCACAAATTCGACGGTCAACTCGGGAGAGAAGAGAACCAGCTTGGCACTCGGATTATATTATGGAGGGAAATGTTGCATATTGCCTACTAACAGAGGAAGGAGAGCCGTCAACTTTCTATGAGACTACAAAAAGTCAGGAAGCTTTTTTGTGGATGACAGCAATGCAAGAAGAAATTGAAGTTTTCAATAAAAACAAAACATAGGATCTTGTTCCACTACCACAAGGAAGAATAGCCATTGGAAACAAATGAGTCTACAAGATCAAACGAGATGGCAATGACTAAGTGGAGCGATATCGTACTAGATTGGTGGTGAAAGGATTTGCTCAGAAAGAAGGTATTGACTTCAATGAGATATTTTCTCCTGTTGTTCGACTAACAACGGTCAGAGTAGTTTTGGCGATGTGTGCTACATTCGACTTGTATTTAGAACAGTTAGATGTGAAAACTGCATTTCTTCATGGAAATCTTGAAGAAAAAATATATATGCTCCAACTAGAAGGTTTTGAAGAAAAAGGAAAAAAGAACTTAGTTTGTAGGTTGAACAAATCTCTATACGGTTTAAAACAGGCGCCGAGGTATTGGTATAAGAGATTTGATTCTTTCATCATGAGCCTTGGATACAACAGACTTAGTTCAGATCCTTGTTCTTACTACAAGAGATTTGGTGATGGTGATTTCATTATTTTGTTGTTTTATGTTGACGATATGTTGGTAGCAGGCCCCAACAAAGATCGTATTAAAGAATTAAAGTCACAACTGGCTAGGAAATATGAAATGAAGGACTTGGGACCAACAAACAAGATTCTAGGGATGCAAATTTACCGAGACAGAAATAATAGGAAGATTTGGCTCTCTCAGCAAAATTATCTGAAGAAAATCTTGCGGCGCTTCAACATGCAATATTGTAAGCCAATCTCTACCCCTCTTCCTATTAATTTCAAGTTATCCTCAAGTATGAGTCCTAGCAACGAAGCAGAGAGAATAGAAATGTCTCGAGTACCGTATGCATCAGCAGTGGGTAGCTTAATGTTCGCTATGGTTTGTACTAGACCAGACATTGCACAAACAGTGGGAGCGGTTAGTTAGTACATGGCGAATCCTGGTAAAGAGCATTGGAGTGCTATGAAGAGGATTATGAGGTACATCAAGGGTACCTCAAATGCTGCATTATGTTATAGAGGATCAGACTTTACTATCAGAGGCTATGTTGATTCAGATTTTGCAGGTGATCTTGATAAATCAAGTCCACCACAAGTTATGTGTTTACTCTTGCTGGAGAAACTATATGCTGGGTTTCGAAACTGCAGTCTATCGTGGCTACTTCTACAACAAAAGCAGAATACTTAGCAGCTACACAAGCTAGCAAAGAGGCAATATGGTTGCAAATGTTACTGGAAGAGCTCGGACACAAACAAGAGAAGATTGCTCTATTTCGTGATAGTCAGAGCGCTTTGCACTTGACAAAGAATCCAGCATTTCACTCAAAGACATAACATATACGAGTTCAGTACCACTTTGTACGAGAGAAGGTGGAAGAAGGAAGTGTGGATTTTCAGAAAATCCATACAGAGGACAACCTAGCAGATGTTTTAACAAAGCCGTTAAATAGAGACAAGTTCATTTGGTGTAGATCCTCTATTGGCCTAGCAGAAATGTAAGCAACATGGGAATAACAAAGTAGAAAGGATGAAGAGCTACAACAAATGTGACTTTAAGTGGGAGATTGTTAGTGATAAAGCCGCATGTTTAGTTGAGGTTGGTTGATGATTTTTTAGCTAAGAAGATTACTTCTTAGTTAAGGAAATTAAAGGAAGAAGAAAAATTGAAATTGACTACTTCAATTTTTCTTCTTAGCTAAGAAATCAAAAGAAGAAGAAAACTTGAAATTGGCTACTTCACATTGAAGCAACTAAGTCACCACCTCTAGTCATTTGCTAGAAGATTGTGGAAGCTTTGTTCGCCTCCTCAATCACATATATATATATGTATGCATTGTATACATATGTGTTAAGAGTAGTGGTTAGGAATAATTAAATAGAATTCCATTTGGGAGTAAAAATAGGGATTGACTCCCACTTGAAAGAAACACATCGAGAGAGTGAGAGAAAATATAGAGAGAATAAAAGTGAGGTTTCTCCTAATATTTTGTCTCTCCTTTGTTATACAAAGTGTTGTAATCCTTTTGCTATAATAAAATCCTTTTACGGTTTGCTCGACTCCAATTGTTTTATATGATTTCCACAAGTTTTCTCATTTCTACTTTAGTTGTAAATGGGTGTCGGTACCACAACTTCCTAACATAGTTCAAGTAACTGTTGGCCTAATCGTTCCATTTATCTTCGGTACATCCAAACTTATGTTTCTCTTTGTTAACTCTACATGCTGTTATAGAGCTTTGTGCGTTTTAATTGCACGTCTCTCGATTTAGAGTGTTTTCCCACTGGAATAACCCAAAAACGAAATTAATAATGACCTAAACAAGTTGGTTGAAATAAGAAGTTGGAATGCGTGATTTTAGCATTTTTTTAAATGATTGTAGTTACTTTTCACTGTGATTGCTATGCACTATTGTTGATTGAGGAAACTAGCGGACCTGTTTGTTTGGTGTTTGGGAAAGTAGTTTGAGTGAGTAGTGGAGGTTTGTGAAATAATCTCGATTTGCGTAATGTTGCTTGTTTGGGTTTTGAGAGAGTGGTTCGAGAAATAAATTAGGTGTAAGTTTTTAAGAATTAGGTTGTAGGTGTAAGATGTGCAAGACTTTATGTCAAATCATGTTTGTTATGTGAGATAATTGTGTAAGAGATATGTTATCAAATTAGAGTAGAGCTTGTATAAGTTTTGTTTAAAGATAAGAAAATTGTTATTTGTTTGGCTTTTGAGAGAGTAGTTTGAGAAAATTGAGATATAAAAAATTTATTTCAGAAAGTAGAAAACATATTTGTTTGGCATTTTCCAAACACAAATTTTTTTTGGGAAACGCCAAACAAATAGGCCCAGCGTGTTTTTGTGTGACTTTTTGGAGTTTGTGTATGGGGAAACTGGGTTAATACCATCTTTCCTATCTATAAATTTGTGTTACTATGAGTCTCATGACATATCTGTTTGAGGGTTTCTTAAATGCCACAGTAATTGCATGCATTAGAGATGGTGGACCTATATGTTTTATTGTTAAGCCCCAAGGTTGTAATTGTCTGATATTATTTGTGCTTGTTGAACATGTTATAAAAGACAAATGTTGGTTTTCAAATGTAGTTACCCGTAAGGCTAATTGTCTAAGATGTTTGCAAGCACTTAAGGTTGCATAAGTTGTTTGTGTATAATAAGATATGCATAAAATTCATGTAATATATTTTGTAATCTTAAAATTATTTGAAGATTTACTTTTGCCTTTTCTCTAGCACCTCGATTTGTGATCTTACATTAGAATGGGCTTAGGAGCGTCCTTGTAAAATATTTTTGTTACAAACCCAACAAACATGATTTTAACACCTACCAACCTACTTTTAACCCTACAACCCCAACATCCTCATTATATCCAACGACTATTTCAACTTATTCGAAAAACCATTTTTTTATATACAATCTGATTATATTTTTCAAACTAAATCCGGACCAGATTCCAATGTTTCTCGCAAAAGTTAAGGAAGTTCTGAAAACATCTAACCGACCACTGAAATATGTCGAAAATTCATTTAGATGGACCCTGATAGTTTTGGAGCTCGAAATAAAAATATGGAAACTCTGAACCAAACGGAACAAACTAACACAATGCTTCATATATGAGGAACTGCATCACAGCATATGTATAGAGCAGTTGTTTTATGCTTTTTTCCAATTCATTGATTATGTCAGGCAATAGGGAATGTTGAATATCTTTTGCAAGTGTAACGTTAAAAACTTAAAGTCTATAGTCACGCTGACTTGAATTAATGAGAGCTTGATATCTTCTATTCTTCTTTATATATCAATATTTTACAGTATTGAAGTACTCCCGTTGAAACTAATTACGAATATTTCTTTTATATAGATGTTTTATGTCATGTCATTGCCTTGTCATACATCCAAACAAGGAGTTGTGACTTGAAATCTTTTTCGCTGCTGCATTTTCAGCAAATTTTTGGATTTTCTTTTCTATATATTTGTAATTACCTAAATCAATTTATGGTTTCATATGGTCAAATAATAATACTGAAACTCTATCTAATAATATCCTGTATGTGAGCAACCGTATGGAAAATTACCTCATTGCTGATGATTCTTTTTTGGAGAACAACTGTGTCGGAAAGTTTATCACGAAGTCTTTTGCCATCGAGGGGTAGTTTGTATGCCTAATTACTTGCAGTGAAACTAATTTCTGATAACTTCCACCAAAACAATTTAGAGAGACCCAAAACAGATGTCTTCATAGTTGAAATGTGATTGTACACTATCTTGCATGTTATTATCCGATATATCATTGTTGGATGGGAAAGTTAGCAAATTTGTTAACATAGGTTGCTTAAAGTGTTTTGTAATGATGCAGGATGTCTGAAACACCGTTTAGGCCAAGAGAGAAGCTTATCGAGAAGCAGAAGTTATACCAGAGCATTCATAAACACACACATTTAAAAGGACCCATGGATAAGATCACATCAGTTGCCATTCCTCTGGCCTTGGCTGGTTCCTGTATATTTATGATTGTAAGTTTTTGATTGCTTTGTCTGTTCACATCCATATGTAAATCCTATGTTAATTGTTGCTGCCAAATGTTGTGTAGGGGAGAGGGATCTATAACATGTCGAACGGGATTGGAAAGAAGGAATGAGATGTCCTCGTCCATATGGAAGCTCGTCTTTTGAAGCAAGTGATTATGAAACCAGTCTTTGTTCTTGAAGGATCTGCATTTTGTTGCTAATAATATCTGAATTGCAGACATACTATTTAGTAGTTGATGCATCTTTTGTTGTCATTAATGACATGATTGTGTTTCTTTCTGTTTTGTTTCTCTTCTGATTAAAGTGTTTAAACTTGAGAAGATACCTTCACTGTTTGATTTCTCTTTGAAACTAAATAAGAATGATTGACTGGATAATGGCCTATAGGTTGGTTGACTATGTTTATGGTAATGTGGTCGACACTCCTCGAAAAGGATTAAATCTCTTTCTGTTCTGAGGCTGCTTCCTCTTTGAAGAGCTTCCGACGCTCCTGTCACGATTGAAGTCTGTACCGTACCTGTATTACTTATTACTAATCTCTGTGATACTTAGTCCGGTTTTCCTAAAAGTCGAGACCAACAAAAAAATTTATATTAATATATGATAATATATAGATTATTATATAATAAAAATATCATTATGTACAAATAGATTAATATCATTTGTATTTTTTTTTCCAAGGGTTCTTATCCCTTTCGAGGCGTGTCAGACACATTAAGTTGGAACCTCTGTCATTAGAGATTCGAATCTGAGTTTGTTACTTTGCAGTGACTAGTTTCTTTCAATAGACCAATCATCTGATGATTATCTTGTATTTTTTTTTTTTTTTTTTTTTGATAATGCATTTGTATTTATAAACATAAAATGTGGTGTTTTTCTTGCAAGCTGTCTCACATGAATGAACCAACACAAAAAAATGAAAACCCTTTTTATTCCAACTTTTATCCAAAATGTAGCCAAACATAAAAGGAAATCACTTTCTTTGTACCTATCAAACGTGCTGTAAGATAAGGGTAGATATGAACAGTTACATCACTCATTATCAAAGAGTTACTTTTGCTTATTTTTTCACCTGTTGTCAGTACACCCCTCTCTATTTCTGGAAGAATATTGCAAAGTAGCAAGAATTGTGATTATTCCATATTTGGTTATAAGAATAGGGAATGACCGTTAATTTATCCTAGGAATAATAATCTTATTAATAATAGTAAAAAGTAAAAGTAATTCCTTGTGCAACATAGGGATATATATTTTTTATTCTGGACTTGAAGGTACGGCAAGAAAGCAATTTTAGTCCTTTAATTTTTGCAGAGGCGCGAAAATGGGATACATGTAGTTTTGACAAATAATTCACGTTCTTTATATTTTAAGTCGTTGCAATTTTAGTCCTCTTACCCGCAATTTTCGTCCTAAATTCATCGGAATTTAAATTAGTGTCTTTAAATTGATACGAAACAAATCAATTGAGTGTTTTTGTCCTGTAACAGCCACGTAGTGGTACTTCACTATGTCACCTTGTCAAATTAACTTAATTTGGAGGAAAATTAAAACTTTATTTTCCTTCGTTTCTTTTCCTACCTACTATTATTAGGGCAACAATGTTATAATGCCTCAAATTGTTTGCTTATGTGGAAATTTATGATCACTAATTTTAGTTACGTCGAATTTAGGAGTAAAATTGCTGGTAAAATGACTAAAATTACAGCAACTTAAAATATAAATGATCTAAATTGCTTGTCGAAAAACTACAAGTGTCTCATTTCTGCGTCTCTGTCAAAGTTAAAGGACTATTATTGCTTTTTTTCCGTTAAGGTACAGATTTTTTGACAGAATGACATTCTCTACAAGGAAATAATAAAGTAACAGAAACCATCAGAATTGACACCTTAAGATCAAACTTTTCATTTCTAGAGAAAAGAGTTGGATTGGATTGGATTGGATTGGATTGAATTCAATCATAAATTCCTTTGATTAGAATAGAAGCATCCGGACTCATAAGGAGCCTTGAACAGCTGAAATTCTTGCAAATGAGAGGGGCAGGCATTTTGAAAATTAACTGAATGTACCGGAGAAACCGTGCCTCCTTCTTCTGCCGGAACATTATCCGACTGAAAACGTGGCCACATTGGATTATAATTCCCATGCACAAGGCCCTCCATTGATGTAGTAGATTCAGCCTCACTCAAGCTCCATGAGTTAGATGACAGAAGAGAGTGAGCACTTTGAATATTTGTTGGACCCATCGTAGAATTAGCCGTGTGCACATGTAAACCTGTAAAAACATTGTCATATCGATAGGTAATAAGATCGTAGCACCGACCCTTTTTCGGTTTTAAAGTGGACTTACATTGATCAAGAACCCGAGGGCTTGAGTTCATAGGTAGACTAGAAATGGAATTAGGAATCTCATTACTAGAAAAACACATCGTCCTTCCGAGTCCCGTGGAATTCATAGGCCTAATAACTGAATCTCTTGTTTGTCTTAGTATAGAAGAAGTGCCTGCATTTTCCCATGTTGAATTGGAAACTGCGATTGGCATCCCATTCAATAGTACATTTGGAGGTCTCCTATCTGTTTAAAATCGAGCGAATTTATAAGAAATCAAAGGAGGATCATTTTTGAAGTAAGGTTTAGGTTTAAAAGAACACCATATAATGCAGAGGAGAGTCCAGCTCCAGCTGAACTGAGCTGAATCGACTCCGGCTGCAACCTACGTCGTCTAGCATTGTGATCAGAGAGTCGCTTTCTACAGCTTCTCTTCTTATCATCAAACTCCGATAAATCATGGAACCTTCTCCAAACCATAAAACGAAAAATCTAGAGCTCGGAAAACAAAATCAAGAATCGAATTCTGTTCAGTTACTACAGGGGAAATTCTTACCCAGACCGGGTTTGGCCGAACTCAAAGTAACTACATGACAAGTGCAAAACACTTGCTTTAAGATCGGATATATAACTTCCAGGAGAGTGATCAATCATAAAACAAGTCCAATACACTTACTTTTTGGTTGGATGGGTTTGGCCGAACCAGGTCTGGACAAAAATTTTCCTTACTAGAGATACTTACCTGCTGCATTGTTGGCAAAACCGGCGTTCCATCCCAGCTACAACGACCTTCGGACTTTTAGAATGGCTTTCACAGATTCTATGCCTCCTGTGATAATCTTTTGCTGTCGACAAGTCAAGATTGCACCCCTCGACTTGGCAGCAAGGGTTCTGCATATTATGCGACGCCCTCGACCTCTTCGTCACAATAGAAGATACCGGAACCGAAGAGTTTTCTCCGTATTCTTTCTGTCTTCCAAGGCGTAAACCGATAGTTGGCTCAGTCGAGGGGGCAGAAGCCCCCGAAGAGTTTATAGTTCCATACGTGCTTCTATATGCATCGTTAGGATTCTCGGAAGAGGATCCGAAACCATTATTGCTAGATGAATACATAGAAAAGCCTACATGTTGCTGAATTTCATTAGGCTTATTCCCACCATACAAAGCTAAGTTTTGCCATTCCAACCCCTTAGAACTTTCTGTATTCCTCCTCTCCATTCAAGAATCCATTCGAACTAATACACGGGGGAGAACGATATACGGGTTTTTTCTTTTTCTTTTTCTTTTTTGGTTATCAAGTGAATTTTGTGGTATAAGTGAATGAATGAATAGAGGGTAGGTGGCAAAGTTGTTTGGTGTTCCCTTATAGGAAAGCAGAGTAGATAGGTTGCTCCCGGGGCCTAGGAAGTCGAAAATAAACGAAGCTAAACAACGATAATAGAAGGAAGAAGAGTTTCATTACAATAAAAGGTCTTTCACTTTCGGCCCTTAAGTTCTTTAGTAGTTTAATGTGTGTTTTCACTTAGAAACAGAGACATGGTTCAACTTGTCAGAAGACACCCATGTGGATTCTTCAGCTTCCTCTTTTGGACAAGACAAATTACACTCACCACATGTTATATGATGGGCCTCAAGCCTTCACTATACTACTTGTATGACTCAAATCTCAGGAAATTTTTTTTTTTTTTTTTTATATCTACAGCCTGGATTCTTGTTTTTTGAATGTTATGTTACTTACATGATCATATGGTTAAATAATTTACCATATTTGAGTTACCGCGAGTTTGGGATTTTGGAATGAATAATTTTGTGTGGCTTGTGCCAGTTGTTGTTTATTTCTGTGTCACAAATTATAAGTGATTGAACAAGGTTGTTGAAGAAGCATTAAAGAGAGGGGAACTTTTTTGTGTAGTGGCTTTTTTATTTCTGCAATTGAACAATCAAGCCATTTCTCTGTCAACAGCTACTAAGACCAATCAGAACTAAGTTCTTTAAAGTTGACAGATCTATGAATCTAATGCAATGTAGGGTATGGTTGTTATGTGAATTCACTGTCAATTTTTTTTCCATCTTTTAATTACAAAAAACAAACAACTTTTCAAGAATGCATCCCTCTATATTCTTTTTTTTTTTTTATCTACTAGACTGTATTTACAGCTCGGACCGAAGAGTGCAAAGGGTATAGGTCCTCCCCAGTGTGATGTCTCCAGTAGGATTCGAACTTGAGTCTCGCCTCTAGGGGTCGCAAGTCACTACCACTTGGCCCAACCAGCTTGGGTATCCCTCTATATTCAATTAGCTTAGCTTAATAGACTTTATTTTCTCTTGCTTTTCTTCAATTATTGTTCTTGCCTTCAAGTCGTTTTCCCTTTCTTTCTAGTATTGGTGGATAGAATTTTTATTACAAGCAACAAAAGTTAAATACAACTAGAGAATTCAATACCATGCATTGTAGAATTCCTATATATTCTCCCATTATTTGAAATAATTTTAGTTTATATAAAAGATACAATTTTAAAGTTAATGAAATAATAAATATAAGGGCAACTGCAATGGAGCCATCAAATGAGTCATCAAAGGACATAATTACCATTTTGATGGCTGTATGTAAAAAAAATTGAGTGACATCATTTTGATGTCAACAACCCATTGCCATAAAATATAGCGGTAATATATAGAGTTGACATCTAAATTTGGCAGAAAAGATTTCAGCTTTCAACCGCTAGTTCAACAATCAATCTTCTTGCGAAAAAATATTCGTTGCTGGTTTTGTATAAATTGGGCTGGTGTATTCAACAAAAAAATCATAATTACAAGAAATTTGATTTGAATTAAAGAACAACACAAAATTAAAAAAAGAAAAGAAAAAAGTTACATGAACCATTTGTGAATTGATAGATGGACACAATTGAGTTAGAGAACGTAAGCTTTTCTTTTAAATTTTGTAATTACTTAATTTAGTTTAGTTTTACATTTTATTGCTTTTTAAAATGAGTTTAGTTTTGTTTTAGTTTCAAGTTGATTTAATTTATATTTATTTTAGATTTGGTTTTAAAATTGATGTTCCAATTTAATGGCTATACATTGAAATAAAAAAAATCTTTTTAGGGGTCTCAGAATATTGTAGCAACCATCAAATAGGTATTTGATATCCGACTCTGATGGTTGTGCATTGGAGATGCCTAAGCAATAAGTATATTACTTGGCAAAATTCCATTTTTGGCCCTTTAATGTGGTCTATTCGTCATTTAATGTTGCAATCCATCATTTATGTTTATATTATATTGTCAATTTTAGTCAGTTTTGGTCGGAATACTTTTAATTTCGCCGCAAAATATCACCTGACTATTAAAATTGAGAAATTTTCAGATTTTGGAGGCAAAATTGAGATGTAAAATGCATGTGACCGAGACCGATGGTCATTTTCTGGGGAAAAAAATATAATAAAAACTAATTTCCCTTCTAACATGTCATCTATTAACGTTTATTTTTGTGCAAATGCTTGATTATTTTGATTAAATTTTATTTTGCAAATTCACATCCTGAAATTTTCTAATTATTAAAATAAATAAGTAGATGTGAGACATTTAACTGTTATGGTTGTATTTGTATAGTGCCATTGTGATGGTATCGGCTTACAAGTAATCATGTTAATCGTGTTTAAGATATTATAATCGTGTTTTGTGAATTAAACCACAATTGTTCATTTTTTCAATGGTTTCTAAAGGATAAAAGCATAATTTTAGAGGTTTAGTGCAACAATTGATTTTTTTGGGGGGTTTTAATTACAATTAATAGAAAATTTGGGATATGAAATGACATGTGAATTTGTAAAAAAACTGGGGATTTTATTGCAATAAATAAAAAAAAATCAGGATTTGAAATGAAATGTGAATTTGTAAATTTTTTGGGGGTTTTATTGCAATAATTAAAAAATTTCAAGATTTGAATTTGCAAAATAAAATAAAAATAATCTAACATGGCAACACAATAAAAATGAACGTTTTTAGATGATAGGTTATGGAGGAAAATTAGTTTTCGGTAAAATTTCTATGTTTTCTACCAAAAATTGACCATCAGTCTTAGTTACATGTATTTCACATGTCAATTTTCCCTTCTGAATTTGAAAATTCCAAATTGTAAGTGTCACGTGATGGGCATGTGATATCTTCCGGTGAAATTAAAGAATTCCAACCAAAATGAACTAAAACTGACAATGGAGTAAACATAAAGAATATAAAATGACAGGATGCCACAATAGATGACGAATTTCAAAATGAGGCCACATTAAATGACCAAAAATAAAATTTTGCGAATATTACTTCATTTCACAATTTTGTAAGGAGAAGAAATTAGATAAAATTAGACTTCATGTAGTAGAACATATTTCCTCTGTTCCTTTTTTTCAACTCTTTTACTTTTTGCATGGAGTTTTAGGTAAGAGTTGGAAAAGTAAAATTTTGAGTATTTTTACTCTTATACTCATAAAAATAGTGATTGAGAATTAGTGATGTGAGAGAATGTTTTTGAGAAAAATAATTTTATTCATAGAAAGAGAATATTATTTTGAGACATCTAAAAAAAATAGTGGTGAAAATTTAAAGGATAAAAAAAGTTTAATATAATTATCAATTGTTTTATTTTTCTTCATGAAAGGCAATGATTGCATGAGATGTTGTACGAACATATTACTCTTAACACATGTATGGTCACTCTGACAACCAAAAAGTTTCAAATATACAAATATTTGAATTTGAATCTAGCACTCATTACAAAATTAAAATGGTTATTTTTTACATTTGCAGAACAAAACTATCAAAAAAAAATATACAAATGGATAACGATATTGGCAGAGTAAGGATTATTGCTGCCAAAACAATATTTTGTAATCTTCTTATTTGCCCTTTTTAGTCAAAATGATGTAAAACCTTTCTCAATCCACATACCCATTATTTAATTGGTAGCTCAACATTTTCTCTTATTAAAACTCCAAACATTATTTACTTATTTCCTTTTTTTTATGAATCTTTAAATATGGAAATAATCTAATATTTGTAAATATGAATTATATAATACTCCTAGTAATATAAATATGAAATTACTTTTTAATAAAAGAACTTCAGCACAACTAAAATGAAATATATAGCTTTTATGGCATTTGACTATAAGGGACAAATGAGGAAATTACAAAAAATTACTCTGGCAGCAACAATCTTTGCTATGGCAATATAGCTAGCCTATACAAATACTTTTCCTTCATTAAAATCAGACTGCACTTTCTTAGATTTGCAGGCAACTTAATTAGCATTTATTTCTTGCAAGTTGCAACTAAACCCGTGCACAAATTCATGAAGGTAAAAAGTTTCAACTCTCCAATAATTCACTGAAAAATTAGTGTAAAAGTTTCTTTTACAGGTCATGCAGCAAAAGGTTCTTTTTATTTTTTAGAAATTATTTACCCTTATGGAAGATACTAATTAATGAGAGTTATTCAAAAGTGTGAACTTCCATTTAAGCAACACTTATGCTGGAACCGACCATATCAGTTTCAATAATGCCAAATACTTAGTGACAAATTGACAATTTAAGTTGACATAGGAAATGAAGTACTATAATATTCTTTTGGGAGCTTATGTTAATTTATCCCATTGGTGATATGTATTATATTCAATTCTTGTGATTTGAAAAAGTACATTTTACCCTCATGTGAAAATTTTAAATGAGTAATTTACCTCTTTTAATTGGAGAGTGTGACTCACTCGTCGAAATTGAGAGTGAGCATGCAAAATA
The DNA here is from genome assembly GCA_030819805.1 of Penstemon newberryi var. newberryi. Lineage (NCBI taxonomy): Eukaryota > Viridiplantae > Streptophyta > Magnoliopsida > Lamiales > Plantaginaceae > Penstemon > Penstemon newberryi. Next base: position 30,575,073 of record JAUALY010000006.1, on the reverse strand, counting down.
TATTTGTAATACAAGGGCAGGGGTGAAGTGTATAAACTGCCACATTTATCATAAAAATACAAGCGGGTAAAATGTCAAATATAAGAGGAGTAGTTTTGTCACTTCGTATTTTTTTAAGTTTAAAAATATCAGGAAGACAGTGTGAAACTTTTATAAGATTATACGGGAGTAAAATGCTCTTTTTCAAATTACAGGAAGATAAATTAAACATTATACAAATCACATTTGGTAAATTACAATTAGCTCATTATTTTGGAGGATAAATATAATTATTTTGTGGAGCCACGTCACGTGGTGCTAACCGATTCAATTTTTTCGACTATGTGGAGACTGGATCATGTAATTTAAGAAATACTATCATATCTCGTATGTTGGAGTATTTATATGTGACGTGGGAACGACTGCACAAAATTGATTTTTTTCTTTGGAAGAAAAAGATTAGGCCAGAGTCCTTAATATTAGGCCTTAAGTTCATAAATTTGGTCAATAAAAGACAACTAATTATAGAATTTGAAAAATTCAACATAAGAAAGCGTAACCCAAGAACATAGTCGGTTCATATTTGGGCAAGATCGTGTATGATTGAACCTGATGATGTGTACTAATAATCAATTTTTATTTTGGCCATCTCTAACCCACCAGGGGTGGGTGGAGATGCCCTCCCCCTCAGCTCTGGACGGTCCCTGGTGGGTTGGAGATCGTCCTCCTCCTCAGCTCGATCTCCGGTGGGTTGGAGATGACCCTCCCCCTTAGGTCTGGACAGTCTCCGATCGTTCAGGGATGTGCATATACACATCCCTGCTCATGGGATGCGCTAACAGTGCGTCCCTCACAAACAGAAACCACGTGGTGCCTTTATATTTTTTTTATAAATTAAAAATATTTATTAATAAAAAAAATTAAAGATTGAAAAAATTAACTACGAATTTAACACCACCTTGTTTTATTTAATTAACTAAAAATGGAAGATATATTTAATTATAAAAATTGTGTAAGGTTTAATAACAATTTATTTTAAAATAAAGATGCAACATTCTTAATTTTAATTTCGAATTTATAAATTTGTCTACGAAAGTAAAATTTAACAACATTATAGTATAATAAAACCTTATCCATTATTATTTTTGAATTTATATATTTGTCTACAAAAGTAAAATTTATTTAAGCACATTTAAAATTTGATTTAAATTATTTAAATTTTATTTAATCTATAATATATTATAAATGTTAAATGTACAATTGGGACAAAATGTAAAAATATGATATTTGCATTAAATTACGCCAAATATTGCATTTTCTTTGTTGTTTCCATTGTTGTATTGTTGCATTTTCTATGTTGTTTCGATCATTGCAATTTCGTTGTTGTTTTCGTGTAATCATTGTTATTTTCTTGTCCCCGATGTAATATTATTATGCTTAATTTTATTATTATTGTCTCTACAGTTATTATTATTATTATTAATATTAATTTTCAAAATTAATAATATTATTACTATTAATTTTCAAAATTATTATTATTATTATTATTATAGAAAATATAGGTGAGAGTGGGGAAGTTTTTTTTTTTTTTTTTTTAATTAATTGGTGTTGTTAGCCTGAAGGTTGGAGACGGTGCCCGGGGGGTGCAGATTCATCCGGGGTGGAGATTGACAGCCTTGGGTTGTGAAAACCCAGTGGGTTGGAGATGGCCTAATGAGTGTTTTATCATCAAGTTTGGATTAAATCATTTAATTCCACTGCCATACACTGGAATTTCTGACGAAACAAAAAAAAAGTATCAAAAAAATTTAAAAGTTATGTATTTCACAAAATCACAATATGTATCTCGTGTCTATATTGACCACCATGATATATAGATCGGCAGTAAATTTCTAATGTAAGGTCTCATGTGTTAATGATACAAGTCTTCTAATTCCATCCGCCCTAATTCTCAATTGGTGATGATACTAGAGCTATAATAAGTGTATGATTAGGGATGACAAACGGGTGGGTCGGGTCCGGCCAAATCGGGTCGATGATGGGTCGGGCCGGTGTATGATAAGTTTGATTTGCTATTAGTTTTTAAAAATCGAACAATTAGATTAGGTTTCAAACTTAATCTCATTTGCCTATTTAAATTATTTGATTGCACTATATCGTGAATGATTAAGTGTCTTTAAAGGTAACTCCCAGAATCATCTCAACCATAAGTATGAATCAATTTGGACTTTCCAAAAGTGAAAACTTTTCAAATTAGTTAAGTGTCTCGTTAAATTTCTTGGAACAATTTGCTATTAGTTTTTAAAAATCGAACAATTAGAATAGGTTTCAAACCTAATCTCGTATGCCTATTTATATTATCTGATTGCAATATATCGTGAATGAGTAACTGTCTTTAAATTTAACTCCTAGAATCATCTCAACCATATGATATTCAATAAGGTTGAGGGTGCCTACCCCAAAACCCCGAGTCCTAAAATAAAGCAAGAAATCGAAGTATGAATCGATTTTTTTTTTTTAAAAGTGAAAACTTTTTACATTAGTTAAATGTCTCGTTAAATTTCTTGGAACAAATATTTTGCTGTGGCACAATGGGCAAAATAAGTTGGTAAATTATTTTCATCACCAAGTAAAAGTAGGAGATGAGAATTATCTAATTTGGGTCCCCACAAAAATTAGTCTCTTTACTGTGGTTGTCAGCCTTAACTATTTTCCCTCACAACAACCATGGACTAAGAGCCAAGCCAACCTGCAAAATTTAAGGAAATGTTGGTCTCTTCATAAATTTTATAGCCACAGCAAAACTGCAAAATTAAATATATGTATTTTGTTCATAGCCTTGGAATCTTGGATCTTTCAAGCCATTCATGAGTATAATTGAGATTACTTTTGCTCTAAAAATTTAACCTTTTTGTCCTCTTGTGTGCAATGTTTGAACAACCGGATCGATCATTGAACCGATAGCTTTATTGATTACTGGTTGGATCGTTTTAATCATTTTAATCACTGATTCAACCGGTGTGACGTATTTACGAAATAATAATTTAATTTAGAATTTTATGTATGTAATCAATCATTTAAAATAATCAATTCTTATACAAACTTTTTCAAGTTATTTTCATAAACTAAATACTATTTCACAAATCACTATTAGAAGACAACAAATTATCAAAGTAACTAAAAATAAAACATACACAAATAATTATGCAATTCTAAATCCAACATAACATGTTCAAATAAGAATTATTACATCAATATTCAACAAGATGAAAACAAACTCCTAAATAAATCACCATATATCCAAAGGATAAACCTACATCAAAATAAACATTAAATATTCAAAATTACAACTATGATAACATAATATCAAAACAATAATACAAACTATGATATACACCATATCAAAATAATAATTTTATAATAAATCACCTATGGAAAAGAGAAAATATTAGATGAATTTTGTCACCTAATTTATTTTATAAATAAAACATGCAAATACCTGAAATAAATAAGGGAAGAAATGAGTAAAAAATCCCTAGTTTATTTTTATTTTTTAAGTGAACCAATGGTTCAATTGATTCACTACTTTACCGGTTTTTGATCGGTTTTTTTGGGTTGGAACTGGGCATAAAAATTACTGGTTTTGAAGGATTGACTAGACTGAATTAACAGCCGATTACCGATTAAACTGGTCGAACCGACCGATCCGATTTTTAAAACACTGCTTTGTGTGAGTTTGCGGGAGAAAGACGTCTACAATTGGTAAACTAGACATCAAGTGGTTTGACTATGAAATTGAGTTGACTTGCCACCAATTACGATTGAAGTAGAGAAGTTGAAGAAAATGCATATTATACCGTTTGGATAATTTAGATTGAATTATATAAATTAAGTTATCGATATATGATGGCATATTGGGAGGCAAAAAGTTGTCTTTTTATTTTTTGTTTTTTGATCTACTAGAGTTCTAGACTGTGTATTTACAACTTGGACCGAAGAGTGCAAAGGGTATAGGTCCTCCCCAGTGTGATGTCTGTGTGTCTCTGACATTAAATGATTCGTCTACTTATAGATGTAATATTCTTGCAGGTTGATCGGTTAAAAACACATTTCATACCAAACCTTTATCACCTCGACATTTTTCATACCAAACTTTTTCAAAAAACACATTTCATATCACAATTTCAGAAATTTGGACACTTTTGTATTTTCCGTTAAAAAGTGAATGGAACAACGCGCCCGTTAACTTCTGAAATGAGGGAAAACACTTTTTATACCAAACCTTTATCAACTCGATACTTTTCATACCAAGCTTTTTCAAAAACATATTTTATACCACAATTTCAGAACTTTGGACACTCTTGCATTTTCCGTTAAAAATTAGACGGAATAATGAGCGCCCGTTAACTTCATAAAAAGAGGGAGAAAATCACGTGTTGAGCACGTGTGAATTTCGGGCAGGGGGTAATTGAATTAGGGCGGGGAAGACATAATTTTTCCCTCCTTCTTATACATCATTTTCCTCATTTTTTTCTCCTTACACGCCATTCCTCCATTAATTTCCTCTCTCTTTCTTTCTACCAAACCTCCACTAATTTCATTTCTCTTTCCTTCTACCAAACCATACAACATATTGAGACTAAATCTCCAACAATGGTTGAAAATCGTAGTTAAGTCCACTTTGTAAGGTCTTGGGCAACCCTCACCTTACAAGCTAGCTTTTGAAGTTGAGTTTTACCCAAGCCATGTGAGTGGACTTAGCCCAAACCATTTGGTGAATTCTAATATGGTATCAGAGCCCCAAGTTGAAGTGTGCCATCTCCTTCAGTGATGGGCTTCTCCTTGTTCGCATGATGGAATTATTCTTCACCCACACACTTCGCCCATATAACAAAGGCTTAGGTTATCATTCTTCGTCCAGTTAACAAAAGGCCTGAACGGTCATTATTTGTGTGTTGAGGCCCACATATTATAATTCGCAAGGTTGGACTTTAATATGTCACGTGTGGACTTGTTTTACCCACACTTTCAACCCGTCCACACGTGAAGGGGGAGTATTGAGACTAAATGTCTCACATTGGTTGAAAATCATAGTTAAGTCCACTTTATAAGGTCTTGGGCAACCCTCACCTTACAAGCTAGCTTTTGAGGTTGAGTTAGGCCCAAACCATATGAATGGACTTATCCCAAACCATAAGGTGAATTTTAATACAACAACAAAAATTCCTCCATTAATTTCCTTCTACAAGCATACAACAAAAATCAAAGAAAGGCTTCAACTTCACTTCACTTCATCTCATCTTCAAGCTCCAATTCCAGGCGTTCGTACAATACTCCAAAAAGGGAATTGAAATGTTTATGTGGCCTACCCACTACCCTCACGACAGGCTGGTCCATTAACAACCCAGGAAGACGGTTTTATGCTTGTGTGAACTACCGCAGGGAAGATGGATGCCGTTTCTTTGAATGGGAAGATGAACCCATTTGTGCAAGGTCAAATGAAATAATACATGGGTTATTGCGCAAAATTAATAAGTTGGAAGCTGAAATCATGACGAAGGACGAAAGAGTTGGCAAAAGGGATGGAGAACCAAAGGAAATAATATTTGGCTTAAACGACAATTAGGTCTCCTGCCCAAATGCAATTACCCCTGCCCGAAATTCACACGTGCTCATCACGTGGTTTTCTCCCTCTGTTTATGAAGTTAAAGGGCGCATGTTGCACACGTGCGTTATTCCGTCCAATTTTTAATGGAAAATTCAAAAGTGTCCAAAGTTTTAATATTATGGTATGAAATGTATTTTTTGAAAAAACTTTGTATGAAAAGTGTCGAGTTGATAAATGTTTGGTATGAAAAGAGGTTTTTCCTCGTTTTTGAAGTTAACGGGCACGTGTGCGCGTATTGAACATTTTGCGTTATTCCGTCTAATGTTTAAAGAAAAATACAAAAGTGTCCAATGTTCTGAAATTGTGGTAAAAAATATATTTTTTGAAAAATCTTGATATGAAAAGTATCGAGTTGATAAATGTTTGATATGAAAAGTGTTTTTCCCTCCATTGATAATAATCAGTATGTCAAACTCAACTGTTGGAATCTAAGTCTCCTCAATCTAGATATTCGATCGAGTTCCCTGTTTCAAACGATTGATAAGTCGATCGAGAATCAAAGTATCCGACCTTCAACCGTGCGATGTGATCTCTTTCAGCCGATCAAGGTTGATTGTTCGTTCCTGATAACAGACGATGGAAGCAATTATGTACACACTGACCTAGTCAAGGCAAGTTGACTTTTCATGTCCACGTCAGTGCCAGGAGGATATGAAATATGGTACACCACCGTGGGCCTATTTTGTTAGATTTTGGCTCAATTTCGCTTGATATTGGTTCTGAAAAATTGGTTTGGGTGATCTTTGTGAAACATATGAAACCCCATTTGGATTGATTTTGAATGTTAGAGTTTGGAAAAAAAAATAGATGATAAGTATCAAATTAATGTCTTTAAAGAAAACAATAGGTTATATGTATTAATCATTGTCGCTTCTAAGTTTGAAGTTCATTATGTTAGGATATATAACTTAAAATCTGGACACAAACTTCGTTTGGTATGATTTTGACTCAATTTTGCGCTGGACCGTGCCAAAACGTGCCAAAACCTATCCAAATCGACTACATAAGTTATCAGAAAATAGAGTTCACAAAATTTGACCGAATTTTCAGACAAACATACCCTTATTTATGGAGATCAATCAAAGTAATTGATAAACCAGAACCTCATGAAAGTCTTGAACAAAAAACATACACCAATCTTCTGTGTGCATATGACGACAAGTAGAGATAACAATGACCACAATCTAGTTTCCTTTCCAACCACAAAAAACCTTATATTAACATTAACAATTGTGTCAGAATCAGAGATAATGCACAAAAGGGTACATATTTATAACTGAGGGGACCTAGATAGTTGAAGTCTTGAAGAGCTTTTTCCACATGAAGTATACAAATCAAATCAAATGTAAATTATGCCAAAAGGATGAACAAACTCATACCAACTTTCCAAAGTGTGTGGGATTTTTATGGATGTGCATCAGAGTAAATAACCTAGGCAAGAAAACCTTCAATAAAACTATAGGAGATAAGAAGTGTGCAGTATGCAAAGGTCCTCAAACCATGTGTGTCCACTGTATGTATCAGCAACTTTAATTCTTTAAGGTCTCGAGTAGGCCTGTCAATCGGGCCCTGTGAGCCGAACCTTTAATTGTTCAAACTCAAATACCGTCGGGCTTCACATCTATGAGCTCAAACTCGGCTCATGTAATTTTTTGGGCTTCGGGTTTATATCGGGCTCATATCGGGTTTGCTCACTCTAGCAAATTTTACTTAACAAATAAAAAACTATGCATTCTTGAAATGCAATATATAGACAATTTTATTTAATTCATAAGAATATACAAATTTTATACTCGTAATCAATAACCTATAACATTAAATATAATTGTAAAGTGCCAAGACTCCCATTTTTTCATCATTTATTTTTATTTTTCAGTTTTTTCTTTTTGTTTATTACGTTCCCTTTGACTTGCGAAAACTTTAGTTATAATTGATATATGTGGTGGATTATTTGTAGTAATTAGTATACTTATAACAATAGTACCAATAATTTATAGTATTAATATTTAAGATAATAATATATTCGGGCCTTATTCGGGTTGAGCCTTGTAAGGCTCAAGCTCGGCTCATAAATTAATCGGTTTTAGTATAATGGCTCAAACTCAGTCCGGCTCACAATTATTCGGGTTCGGGTCAAATTAAATCGGGCCGAGTCATCGGGCTTCAGGTAGGCCCGGCTCAATTGACAGTCCTAGTCTCGAGTAAACCAGCCCGAACAGAATCAGTATATGACGCGTACCAAAATTGTTTCTAGGTTTAGTGTACAAATACATTGTAGTTACTGGGGAAATTCAAAGCATTATGCAAGAGGGACCGAGAGGAAGAGAAGATACGGAGCATAGAAGAGAGAATGGAAACTCAGTTACATACTTATATCACATACTCATAGTCCGGTCTATTTTGGATTCAATCGCCGACCGATTAAGATGGATTCAAATCGATCCGATCAGTTAAAGATCTGAATCTGACAGTAAATAAATTATATATACATAAAGCTTTATTTCTATAAGTAACATTAATATTTAGAGACATGAGTTAACACTTCATTCATGATATCTTTTTATGCATATTTTTACACAACATGAATTAACTTTCCACTATTTTCAACCATGATCTACTACATCATTCGAAATAAGTGGTTAAATGTGTCAAAAGTTGATCTTTTCTATATTAGAGCATAGTGGATTATGAAGAAATACTAGCGGAGTTGAACGAAAATGTAAGATTCACTAACTTGTTTCATGAAAAAAAATTGGTGTAGAAGTAGGGATTTTGTTGGGATTAAAAAATTCCAAACCTGACCCTCATGACAAGATTCAATGGATCCGGCTAAATCTACATTCGATCAGATATAAATGGAACCGGATCCGGGTGAGGCCTGATCGGACCCAAATTCCAACCCATTCTCAGTCTTCAAACTAAATGTCAAGTTCCTATACATGTTTATTAAACACAACCACCCAACATTTTTAATATATTTAGTTGCAAGCCAGATTCAGTAGAAGTTTCAACCTGATATGAGATGAATTCCAGAAAATTTTAATCAAATTTGCACAAATATATGCTCAAAAAAATTGGAAAGTTTCCAATGATACAATATCCATTTAAAAACTGAAAACTCCTACATTACTACAACAGAAGATGTGTTTGGCTGGTAACTGATAAATAATAAGTCATTCAGCCAAACACAAACAAGGTTCAGCATATTTAAGACATTTTAGAACAAATAAAGTGGAGAAAGAACCCTATATGAGGAAAAAAATCGAAAAATAAAGAATCTTCGAGGCATTGGAAAGAATGGAAGTACCAGCAATACCCTCGTAAAATAACATACATATCTCCTTAATGTCTTTGCATTTCTTTGAAAATGTTCGCCACCTTCGGGGATAATCTTGGCAGAAATTTGAATAGCTGCATTAGCACATTGTGTTAGGTTCACTTGATTAGGGCGCATTTGGATGAAAACGACATGACATAATAAAGATAGAATGACATACCCAAAGCTTCACACATGCATCGATTATAACTGGAACTAAGCAGATAAATAGCGTTAAGACAGCTTGATCCACTTCAAGACCGTAATGCTCGACTACAATCTCTAACAATGTTTGCCAACCGGATGCAGAATGGTATCTGCAAGTTTTAATATCAGCTTAAACGAGAAAGTCGACTAAATAAGAAGGTGAATTTTACATGGACATTGACTTATGAGAAGGCCAGGGAATGTGATAAGAGTTATTGGCAATTTATCCCCCTTTGATTTGCATAATGTTCAATTTACCTCCATGTGATTTTAAAAACAACACTTTACCCCCCTGTAATCTTATAAAAGTTTCACACCGCCTACCAGACATTTTTAAACTTAAAAAAAAATATGAATCGACAAAATTACCCCTCTTTATGTGGCACTTTACCCCCTGTGTTATGATAAATGTTGCACTTTACACCCCTGTGTTACAAAAATGCTTTTCATGCCACTCTCAGTTTCAGCGAGTGAGTTACACTCTCTGGCTGAAGGAAGTAAATTGCTCTTTTAAAAATTTGGCAGGGGGTAAAGTGCTCTTTTTAAAATCACAGGGGGGTAAATTGAACATTAAGCATTTCACAGGGGAGTAAATTGCCATTAGCTCAATGTGATATATGCGTGGAGGAAAGGAGAGAATATTACCCTAAAAATATATCAGTGAGAAGTATTATGAGAAATGCCTTTCCGGTGTCTGACATATTATTCACTATCTTATAGCCTGTAAATTTCAGTAAGGCTACCTGCACAAGTACGAAAGTAGAGACATTGTCAAAAAGTAAGTGAAATGCAAAAATACCTCCTATGCTTTGTCTAATTAGCAAAAATAAATTGTGTTATTTTTATTACCAAAAACCTCCCTTGTGCTAATTTATTAGCAACCACCCCCCCATCCCCCACCAAGAGATGCAAATACACCCCTATTCACTTGAAAAATTGACAATAATCCCCTGTCAACTTTGAAAAAATTGGCAATAACCCACCTGTTCACTTAAAAAGATTGCCAATTAGACGAAGCACAGAGGATATTTTGGCCTTTAGCGCAATTAAACACTAACATCGTACTTCAGTATTTTAAAAGGAATAATAAAGTATTGCAATGGAGGTGAGAATAGATGAGGATTATAAAACTCACTTGGCTTTGGCTGAAATATAGAATAATGAATGATGAGACTCCGAACACCATATCTGACCAGATGTTAGCAAATGCTTTACGGTTCTCTAACCTCCATTCATCCCGCAGCTCTAGCCTGTCCATGAATGAACGAATCTATAACATAAGATGGTATATAAGTCAAACAATGTCGGAAAGGATGTATGTGCCTTCATTCTTATTTACCTTTCATCTTGTTAATTTCCAGTGAGGCTAACTTTCTTCTTAAATCAACTATTTAATATAATGGAAAAACATATAACTTACGCTTTATTTCGTAACTCCAAGTAAAGCTCCTCATCAGAAAGAGGTGGAGATTTACCAATCTCTACTTCAAGTCGATAGCGTGATTTCTCAAGATTAAGAGCTTTGACCATTTCATGCTTTTGATTCTTTCTTACGTCAAGCATCTGTGCAGCAAATGGTACGGTCTTGACATATCTGTTCAAGATAACACAATATATAAGAAAAGAAGTACATAATAAGTGAGCATATAAGCATATGTGGCCCTATTAAGATAAAGATGGGAACTTATTATGCACAGGATGGTAATTTGTACCTGTCCAGGAAAGGCATAATAACATAATCATGAACTAAGAAATCCAAAGCCCATGGAACAACTATCAGCACCGCCAAAAATTTAGCCTGAAACAATAAAGGTCATATGGCTTGACTGAAAAGGTGTAAATCAAATAGATGACCTAAAATGCCTCAAAATCAACCATCAAGAAAAGTTCATTTGATGATTAGGATTCTATAAAAAACTTTGAACCCCCAACGTCACAAAAGTGGAACTTTATACCCAAAGATTACAACAGTCTACTCATAAACAACCGCAATGAGGCAAGGTGTAGAAAGATGATCATTGGGTACTTGACACTTTGTTGCAAAGAAGATATAAGCACGAAAAAGTAAGTGTATTTGATGCCTAATAGGTCAATTTGAACATTTTCAATAAGGTATAGGGACTGATATTCTAGCATTTTGTTCGTTTTTCAAAGAGATTTTTTTCTAAACATTATAATAGGCCATTTGACATCTTAGAACAGATATATCAAAGGTAAAATTTAGAACACACATATTTTGACATTTACTCACATGTTAGATAACATTGAACAACTTCTTATCCTTGATATAGATAATAGGCAAAGGAAAGCTATGACCGAAATTTCAAGGCATTCAACTCAAAAAACTTAAAGCCAAATCACTTCGAGTTAATGGCCTAATGCAATAACATAATCATTCACCTTTCTCTAGAAAACTTAAAAGATCCACTCACGTGTAATGAAAGAGACATGTAGAATCAACAGGACGTTTTTATACTTCAAAGCAAGTCCTCTCCACTAGATTTTGTCTTAATTAAAGCAATCTGACAAGTACATATACAGCATATGATTTCCTATATTTCTTAAGGCATGGAGTCAATGCACAAGACAATATTATAAGCCCGAGTTTTAAAATACTTGTGGCCTCAATTCCCAAAACTTCATTGTATTAAATTAAAAATGTTTATCATCATATAAACTGTATGTTTCCTATGTTTTTAGGCATGCAAACAATGCACACAAAATAAGATCACTGTTAGTGCTTTACCTAAATTTGATTTTAGTCCTAGAACCAATTCTTTCCTATAGTTCCTACGTTATTGTTCAATTCAAAATATTACCCAATCATGAGAGCATTAGTATGTGAGCTAGCAAATGAAATATAACATAGGAAAAATCCTTTAGAAATGCGCAACAAAATCGTCAAATCTTTCTTGTTGACAGAATACTCACTGAATTGAATGAGGCAAAACGAAAAACGCGATCTTCATACAAAATATCATCATCTTCTCTACCTAGAACCAAATCCCTTACAGACTTCACCAAACCTCTCCCTGAAAATAAATCAAAAAAATCTTCCTCTTCTTTATTTTCTGGTCTTCCAATGTAGCCATTCGTGTTTCCAGCCCATGATTCGCCATTACCAACACCATCATTAGTTCCATCCATAAGCCAATCTTCCCACCTTCTACTCTCCTCATTCTTCACATCCTCCTGTGCTTCTCTCAATTCTACAATCGCCTCAGCTCGCCTTTTCCACGCCTCAAATTTCTCGTTTTCAGACAAATTATCATCACTAGAGCCCTCCTCTATTGTCAGCTCATCAAACATATCTTCATCCTTGAAACCAAACCAATTTCCATCCTCATCAAAGAAGAAACTCTGCCACCAACTTTTCCTCTTTTGATGTTTTTTCTTGGCATTCGGAACAAGCCCACGAGATTTTCTCCCCCTATAGCTCAATTGAACCACAGAAAACGATGTGCTATAGGATGAAAAAGGACTCCTGGAGCTAATGTTATTTGATAAGACTAGATTTTGACATAAGTCAATTGAAGTGCTCATGAAGAACATGTAAAGAAATCCACATTTTTCAGTGTCATAAAGCAATAAAGATGCAATCTTGCCCAAAGAAACTCAAGAATTTAGCATAAGAAAACATTGAATCAAACAATCATGCAAACCCGAAAAGTGTATCATCGTATCTCAATAGAGCTTCATTATTGCACAAAATACCCAAAAAATAAAAGGAAGACACAAAATGTACAGTAAAATTCAAACCGTGATGCTGGAAGTAAGAGCAATTAGCTAAGTACAAAGGGGTTTGAAATAAAACAAAAATGTGTTCTGGGTTTATCTATAGAGATGGAAGGAGCCAAGCGAAATAGGATAATGGTTTTTGTTTTATTTTCTTCAGATAAACTTACGGGTTTTTGGCTATTTGTACCTCCAAAACATGGGAAATAAGCAGTTCGCACCCCCAAAGCATAATATTTCACTTTACACCCTCGAAATAGCAACAATTAAGCACTTAGCACCCCTTCCATGTTCTGACAGAGTTGATTACCGGAGTCAAAAAATCTAGGGACAAAATAGGCGTTTCATTCTTGGATGTTTGGCACATTGCACCCCCAAAACATAATTATCACTTAGCACCATCGAATTAAGAACAACTCAACAACTTGCACCCCGAAATACGAAAATGGATGCTTTGCACTCCCGGATCATATAATTAGCACTTAACACCCTCAAATTAAGAAAAACTCAGCAACTAGCCCCCCTCCCCCCATCCATTTTTTCCTGCAGAGTTGACCGCCGGGTAAAACAAATCTAGGGGCAAAATAGGTAATTTATTTCCTTTCTTCCTTATAATTTTAGAATACGTTTATGAATATAAGAATACACATTCCTCTCTCCATCTTTCTTTTCATCAATATATATATCCATGTCGTAGACTTGGATTAAATTTTTATTTTTGTGATATGATTCGATCAATTTTTTGTACTGAAACTTTCTAGATATAGTTATGAATTACATATTTTGCCTCAACGTTTTTTACCCCGATGGTAAACTCTGCTGGAAAAAACGGGGTGGTGCCAGTTGCTGAGTTTTTCTTAATTTAAGAGTGCTAAGTGCTAATTTTGTATTTCGGGTGTGCTAAGTACTAATTTTGTGTTTCGGGGGTGCAAAGCACCGATTTCTCGTGTTTTAGGGGTGCAAGTTGCTGAGTTGTTCTTAATTCAAGGGTGCTAAGTGCTAATTCTATTTTGAAGGTGCAAAATGCCAATTTTTCATGTTTCAGGGTGCAATGTGCCAAAGATTCAAAAATAAATTATCTATTTTATCCCTAGGTATTTTGACTCTGGTGGTCAACTCTGCCCAAAATGGAAAGGGGTGCTAAGTGCTTAATTATTTATGTTTTGGGGGTGTAAAATGTTAATTATGTGTTTTGAGAGTGCAAAGTGAAAAAACCCAAAACTTACTTCCGTTGTTTGTCATTTCTACCTCTCTAATGCGGTTTTGTGGGTATGGTGCTAACTGCAAATAAATAAATTGGAAATCCTGGGTTCTACATTTGGAATTCGACTGTTCTAGAATATTTAATTTCTATAGTTACTATATATATTATGTGAGTAGTGTTTAATCAAGCCGGGTAAGGTCGAATGGCATAGTGTTTGGTTTGATTGTTAAACGAGTCGAACTCAAACGAATTTTTATCGAACGAGCTTGAGCCGATGATGGAGTAGCTTAATATTTTATATGTATTTATCAATTTTAAGCTTATCATGCTTCGAGCTGGAGCCGAGCTTTAAAAGTTATCGAACAAAAAATGATGTTCAAGCTTGTTTGATTTGTGTGACGAACCGAATTTAAATAAGCTTTTATCGAACGAGCTCGAGATAAGTATCGAATAGTTTGGTTTAATTTTCAGCCCTAAATGTGAAACAACTTATTTTAGTATTGATTAGTTTGGTTTAATTTTCAATTTTTTTGCCGGTGCATGAAAAATGTTTTGTAATTTAGGGGTAAATTGTCACATTTATCATAATATCATAACATAAGGGGGTAAATTGCTATATTTAACATAACACAGAGGGGTAAAGTGCCACTTATTTAAATGTGAGGGAAGCGGTGAAACTTTTATAATATTAAGAGTGGTAACGTTCTTTTTCAAATTACATGAAAGTAAATTGAACATTGTGAATATTATAGGGGAGTAAATTACCATTAGCTCTATTAATTTGCTTAGTTTTGATTCTTAGTCACATTAACGGACTTATTGTCAGTGAAAATGTGAAGACGTGTTTTTCTTCTCATAGGGGAACATGTATAAAAATAGCATAGAAAAATAGAGTTCTACAAATACATCATATTCACTTCGGATCAACTTAAGTTTAAGTTTCACTAGGGGCGTTTGCAATAGTTTTTGTTATGGTGGTGTTTACAATTACTTATTAAAAGTGATTTTCTACTTTTTTTCTTTAAAAAAGCTGATTGTGAGTGTTTTATGAAACTCAACAGCTTAAAATTCTCTTAAAAAAAATTAGTCACCGTACAAAAGTGAGAAGCTGGTGGTTTGCTGCTTCTAGCTTATAATGACACTTTTGTAAATTATTCAAAGTTTTTATCTTTATCAATTAATTGTTAACCCATTTTTACCCCTCAATTCTATCTACTATGATATACCAAATATTCAATCAATGACATGGCAAGTTACACGTCAGAATAAAGTCAAACTAAGACTGAAATCTGCTCTTATTCGACATAGACCAAAATATGCCCTTATTCGACATACACCAGTATGCTCCGTTATGATCAAATCTTATGTTATTCGACCACGATGATCTTATGTTGTTCGACCAAAATGATCTTATGTTATTTGACCAAGATGATCTTATGTTGTTCAACCAAAATGATCTTATGTTATTCGACACCAATGACCTTATGTTGTTCGACCAAGATGATCTTATGTTGTTCGACCAAAATGATCTTATGTTATTCGACACCAATGACCTTATGTTGTTCGACCAAAATGATCTTATGTTATTCGACCACAATGATTTATGTTGTTCGACCAAAATGATCTTATGTTATTCGATCAGTCCATTCGAACATAGTCATTCGATCATGTATATGTCAATCGGATCGAACGAATAAAGATCCGACCGACCCGAAAAGATCCGTTTTCCCCTCCTATAAATACTCCGCATGTATTTCTTTTAAAGGTATATTTTTTCTGCTCGACTTAACTACTACTTTTCTGATATATTTTGCTGTGCTTTGAATTGATCTGACTTAGGCATCGGAGGGTCAGCGCCGGGTCAACCACCGGCACAACCTGACGAGTTTATTTGAGCACAGGGTTAGGAACCTTGAAGTGGAGTCCAACTCGATCTGACCGGCTTAGGATTCCATACTGTGGAGCGGAAAACATCATTACGAGGCACATTGGATGTGGACCAGACACTTAGACGAAAATTTCCTTCATCAGTTGGCGCCGTCTGTGGGAACCTCTAACCAATGCTCGAACAAGAACGATGACCAGATCAAGGATATCAGCATCATCGCTAGAACATGAGCAGCTTAGAAACAACATAAAAGTTGATCGAATAAGCATATGCGATGAGGAACAATCAAATATAAGACCTTCAGTACCAGAACGAGACTTTATCAAGTTACTCGAGCAGAGTTGAATGAACTCATCGATAACACCCATAGATAATGGATGAGCAAGCAAAATACTCCTGGAGTCGAAATCGATATCCCAAGGCCCTGATCGAACACATCGATGTAGAGCTCGATGATGAAGCAAACATAAAAGATCATCAGCTTCCATGAAGGTCTTGATCGACCACGTCGATGGATGAGCTCGATGATGAAGCAAACACAATGTCATCAACATAAAAAGATTTCTTGTTCGACATGCATTGTTCGACGTCATCGATGATCAAATCAATGACAAGCTTGATGATGAAAAAAGAACAACTTGCTTGTTTGACGTAAAAGAAGAGAGCAAGTTGTTTGTTTGACGTAAAAGAAGAGAGCAAGTTGCTTGTTCGACGAAAAAGAAGAGAGCAAGTTGCTTGTTCGACGTAAAAGAAGAACGAGTTGCTTGTTCGACATAAAAGAAGAGAGCAAGTTGCTTTGTTCGACGTGACGTAAAAGAAAAAAGAACAAGTTTCTTGTTCGACGTAAAAGTAAAAAACACAAATTTGCTTCTTCGACGTAAAAGAAAAGCACAAGTTGTTTGTTCGACGTAAAAAAAGAACAACTTACTTGTTCGACGTAAAAGAGGAGAGTAAAAGACCTTGTTCAAACATCATCGATGGTCAAATTCATCAGATATAATGGAATCATTCTTCGACATAATCGAAGGAAGTGCTGTTCGACATCATCGATCAACCACATCAATGAAATGTTTGATGATGAGGAAGCAAAATGCTTTGTTCGACGTAAGAGGCCTTGTTCGAGATCATCGATGAACAACTCAATGAAATGCTTGATGATGAGGAAGTAAAATGCTTTGTTCGACGTAAAAGGCCTTGATCGACCACATCAATGAAATGCTTGATGATTAGGAAGCAAAATGATTTGTTCGACGCAAAATGCCTTGTTCAACGTAAAATGCCTTGATCGACCACATCAATGAAATGTTTGATGATGAGGAAGCAAAATGCTTTGTTCGACGTAAGAGGCCTTGTTCGAGATCATTGATGAACAACTCAATGAAGTGCTTGATGATGAGGATAGCAAAGGCCTTGTTCGACATGATCAAAGGCATTGTTTGACGTAAAAGCCCTGTTCGATATCATCGATGATCAAATTGATAAAACGGATAACAAAAGGCTTTGTTCGACATGATAGATGGCATTGTTCGACATAAAAGCTTTGTTCGACATGATCGATGATCGAAGCAATGAAGAAGAAAGCAAAAGATCATCAGCTGCCTCAAAGCCTTGAAAGACCTACTTAAAATATAAGCTCGACGATAATCTTCGACGAGATAGCAAAAAGTGATCGACAACTGTGAAAGATTCGATCAACCACATCACATGAACGAGCTCTCGATGAAATGCAACTACAAGTTAATTGTTTGACGGACTTTCTGCAAATACTGATTATATACTCAACAATCGAAAAGGAGAATCAATCTTTCATCAACAAACACGAAGAAACTGGTCGACAACATTCGAACCGTCGACTAGAAATTAGATCGAAAACGGTCTCAAAGCTTCAATTCGTTGCACTATAAAAGTGACAAGCGAACGGTCGAACGGCTTCAAAGCTTCAATCTCAACGGCTTCAAAGCTTCGATCTCAACTGCTTCAGAGCCTCAATTCCTTACACTGAAAAGTGATAAGTTGATCGTTGATTGCTCTAAAAGCATCAACCTCTTCGATAGCTTCAGAGCCTCGAAAAAATCCTTACACTACGAAGTGTTAAGTTGATCGATTGATTGCTTCAAAAGCATCAACCTCTTCGATAGCTTCAGAGCCTCGAAAAAATCCTTGCACTACGAAGTGTTAAGTTGATCGATTGATTGCTTCAAAAGCATCAACCTCTTCCATAGCTTCAGAGCCTCGAAAAAATCCTTACACTACGAAGTGTTAAGTTGATCGATTGATTGTTTCAAAAGCGTCAACCTCTTCGATAGCTTCAGAGCCTCGAAAAAATCCTTACACTACGAAGTGTTAAGTTGATCGATTGATTGCTTCAAAAGCCTCAACCACTTCGATAGCTTCAGAGCCTCGAAAAAATCCTTACACTACGAAGTGTTAAGTTGATCGATTGATTGCTTCAAAAGCGTCAACCTATTCGATAGCTTCAGAGCCTTGAAAAAATCCTTACACTACGAAGTGTTAAGTTGATCGATTGATTGCTTCAAAGCGTCAACCTCTTCGATAGCTTCAAAGCATCGAAATCCTTACACTGAAAAGTGATAAGTTGATCGATTGATTGCTTCAGAGCATCAACCTCTTCGATAGCTTCAAAAGCATCGAATCCTTACACTATAAAAGCGATAAGTCGACAAATCAAAAGCTTTGAAAGCATCGACCAAAAAGATTTAGGTCGAATAGCTTTAATAGCATCGACCAAAAACACTACAAGAGTGTTAATGAAGAATCTTGTCGACATCAAAGCATCAACCAAAAAGATTTAGGTCGAATAGATTTAAAATCATCGACCATAAATATTTAGGTCGAATAGCTTTAAAAGCATCGACCAGAAAGATTTAGGTCGAATAGCTTTAAAAGCATCAACCAAAAATACAATAAAAGCATTAAAAGCATCGACCAAAATGAGGTTGATATCATTCAATAAATCGACCGGAGTAGATCGACATCAAATATCGACAAAGAATAGGTCAAACATCGACCAAAAATGCGATCGACAGCTTCAAAACTTCGATCGACCTAAAAGGTCACCAAGTACTATAAATGCCTCGAGCTTCTCAACCAATGAGAGCCTCAATAACATGTTCGATTAAGAAAGTAAAATTGAACACCCATTGAATTGACAATTACATCATAAAGTTCAAAATTATAACTTCCAGACTTCGACCTACTATCGAACTCTAGAACTTGGGGGACTATTGATATACCAAATATTCAATCAATGACATGGCAAGTTACACGTCAGAATAAAGTCAAACTAAGACTGAAATCTGCTCTTATTCGACATAGACCAAAATATGCTCTTATTTGACATACACCAGTATGCTCCGTTATGATCAAATCTTATGTTATTCGACCACGATGATATTATTTTGTTCGACCAAAATGATCTTATGTTATTCGACCAAGATGATCTTATGTTGTTCGACCAAAATGATCTTATGTTATTCGACACCAATGACCTTATGTTGTTCGACCAAGATGATCTTATGTTGTTCGACCAAAATGATCTTATGTTATTCGACCACAATGATCTTATGTTGTTTGACCAAAATGATCTTATGTTATTCGATCAGTCCATTCGAACATAGTCATTCGATCATGTATATGTCAATCGGATCGAACGAATAAAGATCCGAACGACCCGAAAAGATCCGTTTTCCCCTCCTATAAATACTCCGCATGTGTTTCTTTTAAAGGTACATTTTTCTGCTCGACTTAACTACTATTTTTCTGATATATTTTGCTATGCTTTGAATTGACCATCGGAGGGTCAGCGCCGGGTCAACCACCGGCACAACCTGACGAGTTTCTTTGAGAACAGGGTTAGGAACCTTGAAGTGGAGTCCAACTCGATCTGACCGGCTTAGGATTCCATACTGTGGAGCGGAAAACATCATTACGAGGCACATTGGATGTGGACCAGACACTTAGACGAAAATTTCCTTCATCATACTATATTTCATAAGTATTTTTTATTTTTTATTCTTTCTCCTTCCCGTTTCAGCGCACACCATAGCTCCTCCACAACAAGTGAGTGAAGAATCAATCCTCATGATATTTTCATTTTTCTATTGGCTTATTACCTTACTTTGTTGGTTTTTTAACTTTATCTGTAGTTTAAAGTTTGCTAAAATAGATTTAGGGCAAGGTAAATATTCTTGGATTAGCTTTAATTTGGGCAAGGTAAATAAATTGTTGAATATTTCATCTCCTTGCAAATATGTGTATGTGCATTCATCATTTTATTTGTGTGAAGAACTATTTTTTTTTTGATATAATTAAAATATAAATAATATTTTTTATTTTTCTATTATTTTTTCCTAAAAAGTGTAGTATGTTAATTGTCAGATATATTTCAATTTGCAAAATAAACATGTTTTGGTTAAGGGCATTTTAGTCTTTAAACTAGATATTGAAGAAGTTGAAATACATTTTGCAAACACCCCAATGTCAATTTTCAACACTAAAATCTCTACAATTGCAAACACTTAAACTTTTAATTAAGCTGATTTTGAACTTTTCTAAAATTCTCTAAAAAAAGTCACCTTAAAGTAATTAAAAAGTGATTTTAGAAAAAAACATGGGGTGTTTGCAAAATAAGGTAAAATACAACTTTAATCAATTATGTGGGTTTTTGCAATTTCTGAAAAGCAGAGTATAGTAAGTCTTTTGTTTTATATGAGTTTTATTATAAGCCCTATTTTACCCTTAACTTTGCATGTTTATACATTAATTTTATTTTATATGAATTTTATCACAAGCACTATTTACCCTTAACTTGGCATGTTCATACATTAATTTTGTTTAATTTTTGAAAACGTCTTTTTATCAGACACACGTCTTTTAGCAACTAAGATCAAAACAAACAAGGTTATTAATATATATATAAACCATTGGCTAAACTTTGTCAAATAAAAATGAAGAAATCAAGGTTATTTAAATAATTAACTAAGTATATATCAAATCAGAATAAATACTTTGGTAATTAAAACAGAAACAATCAAACTAACAATAAGATATTAGTGAAATCAAAACAAACAAACAATAAAAAATAAACAAAAAAGTTGAGCATAAAAGGCTAACTAATTACAAGTTACCATTGTAAAAAAGCTTATAATTAGCGAACAAACAAAAATAATAAAACCCTAAATAAAACTACAAATGGCTACAACAATGCACAAAGCTAAACTAGAAACTAAAAAAATAACATATGAACAACATATTCTGAATTGAAGATGACACACAAACAAAAATAAATTTTTTCGTTGTAAAAAATGAATATCACATTTTTTTATAGTCATTAACTGCAAGAGAATAAATAAAATTGTGAAAAGTAAAAATAAACAGTCTCAGTTACATAAAATAGAGAATGAGGGTATTGTTGGAATTAAGAGAAATATGAAGGATATAAATGTCCCAAAACTACTTCTATTTTATTACAAAAATGCCATCTGCCCCAAAAGCAGGTCATGACATGCTTTTTCAAAAGCAGCTTATAACTGTTTTTTTGTTGAGAAGCAAAAACAAAAGCAAAGTTTGCAAACACTGGAAAATCGTTTTTCGAGGAAAAAAAGCTGAAAAGCAATTCCTAGAAGCATTTGCAAACACCCCCTTAGTTTAAGCCCGCCTATCCTTTATTCTCTCTCTTTTATGAGAAGTTGTCTTTCTCTTCTTGAGAATCTTATAACATTATTTTGATTGATCTGAATAGCACTGTTTTGATTGATCCGATTAACGGACTGATATGATGGAGAAAGTACTTGAGGAATTGGGGTCTAGACTGAACCTACCAACGGAGGAGGAAGAGGAAAGCCTTCTCCCTTAGGTGTCCTGGAGTGGATCGACTTCTAATACAAATCTAATTCTTGTTGGTAGGGTTTTAGCAAAGAGAAAAATTAGCGTTGGAGCGGACGATGTCAATGGTTTGGAGCCCTGTGAAGGTATAATAGGCTAGGAGAATTGGGGATTGGCGCATATTATTCACGTTCCGGCATGAGTATGACAGACGGAAAACAATTGAGAAGGGACCTTGGTCGTTTGACAAAAATCTTATTGTGCTTAATAATGTAGGGGAAACAAAAAACCCAAGACTAGTCAATCTGGAATGGGTTGATTTTCACGTTCAAATCACCGGCATCATCCCGGGGAAAATGAATAACACTATGGCTGCTCACATTGGGGAACGTTTGGGTGCAATTACGGCATAAAGAAAATGGAGAATATTTCACCAGTTTAGGGGATATTATCCGTATCCGGGCAGCAATTAACATTACATGTTCGATTCGTGGGCTTATGAAGTTAAGAACTGGCAATGGTGAAGGGTTGGTTGTCACTTTCCAGTTCGAGAGATTGTCTAATTTTTGTTATTTTGCGGTATGATCAATGTTTTCAGAATCGGACCGGATAATGAACCGATGAGCTGACTGGCCACTGGTTCTACTGGTCGAACCGGTTGGACCACTGGTCTGACCGAATGACATCATAATAATATAATAAATATGTTTAATTTTAAACTAAGAGATTAATAACTTTTAAAAATATGATTATGTATACAAGTCTCATATTCAAAATAAAATTTGCATAATATATCGATTTGACTTTCAAACTTTGACATTCTTTATCCTAAAATTATATAGTTGGAAAGAAATATCTTATGAATTTTTTTTTAATAAGAAATTATGTCATAAAATTAAAATTAGTTTTAATTTTCATTGATAATGTGTAAAATATTAATTTGAGTTAATTATCATAATCTGATCTATAAATAAATTTGGTTACAATTTTTTTATAATTTATAAATTTCTATACCAAAAGTTCAACAAAAATGATGTAGCTCAAATGGTAAGGATGTTATGTTTTATTCAAGAGGTTAGGTGTTCAAATCCCTCATTCTACAAAATTTTTCAATTTATTTTTAATATTTTTAAAAAATTAAAATATCGAAAAAAAAAAGGAAAATCATAACTGGATTGAACCGGACCGGACAGGACATGCCTTCGGTTCGCGGTCGAACCGGTTGGACCGGCCGATCCGGTCTGGTTTTAATAACATTGGGTATGATGGATCACGAAAAATTATTTAGTGCAACCGCTTCACCACGTCATCAAGTACACGTGGTGCAGCCGACCAATACACTTGGGACATGTGGAGTGATAATCCACATCACCCATGTTCTGGCCATGTTCCAAAAAAATAGGATTTCAAAAAATTGCGTTCACATTGCCAGAACATGGGTGATGTGGATTATCACTCCACATGTCCCAAGTGTATTAGTGGGCTGCACCACGTGTACTTGATGACGTGGTGCAGCGGTTGCACTAAATAATTTTTCGTGATCCATCATACCGAATGTTATTAAAACCAGACAGGATCGGCCGATCCAACCGGTTCGACCGCGAACCGAAAGCATGTCCTGTCCGGTCCGGTTCAATCCAGTTATGATTTTCCTTTTTTTTCTTTTTTTTTCCAATATTTTAATTTTTTAAAAATATTAAAAATAAATTGAAAACTTTTGTAGAAGGAGGATTTGAACACCTAACCTCTTGAATAAAACATAACATCCTTACCATTTGAGCTACATCATTTTTGTTGAACTTTTGGTATAGAAATTTATAAATTATAAAAAAATTGTAACCAAATTTATTTATAGATCAGATTATGATAATTAACTCAAATTAATATTTTACACATTATCAATGAAAATTAAAACTAATTTTAATTTTATGACATAATTTCTTATTAAAAAAAAAATTCATAAGATATTTCTTTCCAACTATATAATTTTAGGATAAAGACGTGGTGCAGCGGTTGCACTAAATAATCTCTCGATGGATCACATATCTGGTGCTTGCGAAAAACAGTATGATTTTTCGCCGGAAGAACGAGAAGGGAAGCTCCTTTATAGAACACGGTTGCGGGTCGATATCAATAGAAGAGTTCGGAGCAAAATTAACTGGGAGTGAATAGGAAACTCACTGGTCGTGAGTTGTTTGGCATGCGCAGGGAGACGGAGGCGGAATCAAGTTCGACGACGGGGTCTAAGGATGGTGGTTCCTTGATTTTCGGAAGCGGTTATGGAAAATATATCTCTTCTCATAATAATAAGGCAGTTGGAGGGAAAGTTGTTACGGAAGTTGTGTCATACTAGGGTTCTTCTCATGCGATTCAAATCTCTTATGTTGGGCAATATTCTGGTAGTAAAAGGGTTGGTAATATGATTTCATCGAACGGGTCGAATTTGGGTGATTTCTCTTTCTCGAGAATAATTTTGGGTAAGGTCTGCAACCGGGTCAGAATTTGGGTTCGGGTGGCTCTAGTGGACCTATTAATTCGAATCATAATTTTGGGCAACACAAATTTCGGGCCTAGTTGAGCAAGTCTCTTCTATCCACTCTTTTAAACAGGGCCAATTCTCAAGTGGACCTTTGTTTTGTCTAAACAAATTGTGGAGGAGTGGACAACACTTAATAGAAATGCACCAAGCCCTCTTTTGCTTTTGGATGGTAATATAGAAACCAAAAGTACCACGATCAAGGGAAGAGGCAGGGGAAAAAAGTTACTTGTGCATGGAAGCCCATAATAGGGGGAAATTACTGATTCGAAGAAGAAACAAAAAGAATTAGATGGGGCTATGGTACCAAAAACATCAGGGAGTAGAGGTAGAAATAAGAAGAACTCAAATTTTACTGACCCTCCATGTGAGGACGAAAGAAAAAAGAAGCAACTGGTGATTCGGGAGTCGGATGCAATGAATATTGATGAAGTAATGGCGGAGGCTGCCGAACAACCCGCCAAACGCCATGAGTTTCCTCGCTTGGTGATAGCATAGTGCCCTGCAAGCCAATTCTTTTAGCTTGTTATAGGACTATTCTGTAATAAACGATCTTTTGAATTAATGATTAATACGCACGTTTATTTATGATTGTATAGAATGAACAATGGCCAACTTCATCTCTCGCAAATACATTTAAGCGATTGGATGAAATCCTAAGATCACATTCGACTATGGGACGATTCACTTCAGTCTGATTGCAATCATGAAACAGTCTCTAAGGTCGGGATCTCAAAACAAGTTCCAAGTCATAGATTCCGAACGAGACGGGGTATCGAAGGAATCGCTAAGACTTGTAAGATTATGCATGATTCACATGGAGTGAATTTGTAGCGTTTCATGAACAAGACATTTGATGTCAGTGCATATGAGTAGGTGGTTCGATAGGGGATCGAACGCATCGAACGATCCGAATAGAGAAGCCCATTGTGGAAGCGCATGTCGCATATTGGTGATGGGATGTTTCTCAAGACTTAGGCCATCTCCAACCCAAAGGGGGGTGGGTGGAGATGGCCCAAATGCACAGCCCTCATGAAGGGACGCGTTGTTAGCGCGTCCCTTCCAAACAGTGCACCAGGTGGTGCCACTTGGCACCACCTGGTGCATTTACATTTTTTAAATTTTTTTTTATTAAATTAAAAAAAATTATTAATAAAAAAAATTAATGATTGAAAAAATTAACTACAAATTTAACAATACCTTGTTTAATTTAATTAACTAGAAATGGAAGATACATTTAATTATAAAAATTGTGTAAGGTTTAATAACAATTTATTTTAAATTAAAGATGTAACATTATTAGTTTTAATTTTGAATATATAAATTTGCCTATAAAAGTAAAATTTAACAACATTATAGTATAATAAAACCCTTATCCATTATTATTATTATTATTATTATTAACCGTATTATTATTATTATTATTATTATTATTAACCGTATAATTATTATTATAGATAATATAGGTGAGAGTGGGGAAGTTTTTTTTTTAATTAATTGGAGGAGATAGCCTTGTGGGTTAGAGACGTTGCTCAAGGGGGTGCAGATTCACCCGGGTGGAGATTGACACCCCTGGGCTGTGAAAAGCCCTCCGGGTTGGAGATGGCCTTATAATAGTGTACGATTTAGCCCTTAGACTTGAGATGCTAGGGTGAATTCGGTGCACGGGTGTACGTACTTTGACTTAGGTGCCGATCACGTAGCCTGATCATTGTGTGCCTACTTTGGGTGCGTATAGTCGTGTACGCGAGTGGTTAGTATCAATATGGGATCTACCGACTCATCGTAATGCATGAGAGAATTTCTTGTACGTTCTTAGATAATAGATTCCAAGAAACTTGTGGCCATGGTCAGTGACGAATTTGGAAAGGGGTTTCCAAATTTAACAGTCACACTGGAATTATTACCCAGAATTAGAAATTACAGTATCAAGATAATTAGAGGTGCCGATCAATTCACACACCCTAGGTTTCGATCGAAAAATTAAGTCGATGATAGGATAGTGCCCTGCAAGCCAATATATTTAGCTTGTATTAGGACTATCGTAATCTTTCTCTAGTATAAATGAATTATTACGCTCGTTTGTTTATAGTATGTAAATCAAACATTGGCCAACTTCATCTCTCGCGAATCACTTAAGCGATTGGATGAAATCCTTTGATCACAATAGACTATGGGACGATTCACTTCAGTATGAGTGCAATCATGAAACAGTCTCTAAGGTCGTGATCTTAAAACACGTTCCAAGTCATAGATTCCGAACGAGACGGGATATCGAAGGAATCGCAAAGACCTGTATAAATATGCATGATTCACATGGAGTGAATTTGTAGCGTTTCATGAGCAAGGCATTTGATGCTAGTGCATATGAGTAGGTGGTTCGATAGGGGATCGAACGCATCGAACGACCCGAACAGAGAAACCCATTGTGGAAGCGCATGACGCACATCGGCGATGGGATGTTTCTCAAACTTATAATAGTGTACGATTTAGTCCTTAGACTTGAGGTGCTAGGGCGAATTCGGTGCATGGGTGTGCGTACTTAGATTTAGGTACCGATAAGGTAGCCTGATCATTGTGTCCCTAAGTTGGGTGCGTATAGTCGTGTACGCGAATGGTTAGCATCAATATGGGATCTACCGACTCAACGTAGTATGTTGAGGGAATTTCCTACGTTCTTAGATAATAGATTCCGAGAAACCTGTGGCCACAGTTGGTGACGGATTTGGAAAGGGGTTTCCAAATTTAGCAGTCACACTGGAATCAATATCCGGAATTAGAAAGTATAGTTATCGAGATAATTAGAGGTGCCGATCAATTCACACACCCTAGGTCTCGATCGGGAAATTAAGTCGATAGAAGGACCGTATGTACATGGTACTTATAAGAGGTGAGGTTCACTGAGATCAATTCACCTGAAGTTGGGCCTCATGGGCTTGTGGCTAGACATCGACCATGAGGTGTGGATACTCATGAATTAATAAGGAGATTAAATCTTGAGTGGTTAATTGAAGGGGTTCAATTAATCGGAGCAATTAATAAGCTCATAAATTAAATCACGAAAGTCGTGGGCCCGCGGCCAATTGATGGTGAACCTAGAGGGTCACACACAATACAATTGGACTGCAACAAATCATATAAGAAAAGTTTGATCTAAAGAGTTAAATCAAAACTGGAGAATTAAAGTGTTAATTCTTAAGGGAGAAAAATATTAATTAGAAGTAGTCTAATTAATTAATGGAGAAGGATTAATTAATTAATTGGATTAATTAATTAAATGGGCTGAATTAATTAAAGGAGTTTAATTAATTAAATATAATTAAGGAATCCAATTAAGTAAAGAAATTTACTTAATTAAAGATGTCCAAGTTCAATAGGAAACTAATTAAGTTATATTATTCTTGTTTCCTAACCGAACTAGATAAGGATTCTTTATATATGTTTATATATGATAAGGATTCTATATATGATCAAGTATAATATTAGAACTAATAAGGATCGATAGAGTTTTGAACAGTAGCCTTGATTTTGTTTTCATTTTAAATTTTGCCCATTTAATGCTTTTACGACGTCGTTTTGCTTATTTTCTAGCTGAAATACACTTGTCTGAATATTAGTTTCTCTTTAATTTTGGCCGTTTCTATTTTACTCGTACGGTTGCTGTGGGCCCCAAATTTCATTTTTTCCTTTGCAATTCTCATTGTGAACAGTTACGGGGTGAGCTGCTCAAATCGTCCCAGCTATTGTTTCTGCTATGGCCATGATCCCCAATTAATATTTTTCATCATTGCAATTGTTGATTTTATTTGAATCGAATTAAATAATTAACTCTCTTTCTAAATTTCGGCAGCTCTGGAGATGTCAGGTTGGGGCTCCTAATTTTAATTCAGCAGCTACGGAGGGATTTGTGGTTTGTTTACTCTTAAAGAATTCTCTCTTCTTCAATAATATACACCAACCCCAATGAAAAGTCTGTACACACCGACTGTAACCTATTCTTATCTTCTTACCCAAAAAAATATCTCTCCTGCACTCATGAATTCTTCACCGAGAAGAATCCTTTCTTTTGGTTTTTCTTCCATCATCAGAAATTATAAAACTCTCCCACTCTAGGAGATAAGTAAGAGGTGGCCTGAGATTGCGAGAATTGACTAATCCGTCGTGGTGGTGTGTCACCGCCGGCGCGATGTGGGTGCTGCCGCGGTAAGGCTGCCACTGTCTTCTCCATCAACTTTTTCTGTACACAGGGGTTTTACTTTTTCCCTTACTTTGTGAAGCGATTCTCTCTTTTTTCCACAAGCAGGTCTTTTAATTTGGTGTGTGGATTACTTTTGGACCCATTGAAATTTTTTGAGGTTAAGCAGTATGCAATTTACTCTCCTTCTCATTTATTTCTATAGTTTGAGTTATTTAGCTTATTTGTTAGTTGTGCTTCTTAAACACGAATTTAATGTTGCAATCTTCATTTGGAATAACCTAGGGTTTTTGAAACTCGTACGCAATGGGGAAAGGAACCGGAGTTTTGGTAAGAGGAGAAACAAGACACACACTCTGTGTGTGAGGTGCGGCCTTCGCAGTTTTCATCTCTAGAAGAGCCGCTGCTCCGCTTATGCTTACCCTGCTGCCCGCAAGAGTATGATATCATTTTTTCGCTGAAGTTTCTCTCTTCATATGACTTTATTTGAACACTTTAAATCTGAATTTTAGCTGATTATAATGTAAAATTTTAACTGTTTACAACATATATAGTATGATTCTTTCTGGTTATTATTTTTACTACCAAATTAATTAAATGTGAAGCTCTAAGTAGAATTATTTCAGTTTATATACACGTTCCTATTGTATGATTCTTTTTGGTAAAGGATAAAGAGGCTAAGTATTTAATTTTTCTGTGAAAATTGCTTCATGGACAACTGGAGTGTGAAGGCGATTCGTAGGAAGACTACTAGAACTGGGCACATGAGGTATTTGCTCAACATGCCCAAAAGATTAAAGACAAACTTCAGAGAAGGTAATTTTTCTTCTTTTAAATGTTTATTGTTATTGATGAATTATGTTTCTTATTTTTCACTCAAATCATATTGTTTTTGTGTATTGATGTAAACTTTTTGATGTTAGATCAGGTACTCAAGTTGCACCAAGGAAGAATGTAGCAGCTGCTTCTTCTTAAGAGCCTAATTTGGAGGGTACTCATAATTGTACTTTCCATTGCTATTCTTAAAGTCTAAATGAGCAATTGAATTTTGAGTTTGTTATTTGAGGGCATCATTTTCATGGATATTTAGTAGTTTGGTGTTTAATTTGTTGATGTACTTCAATTGACAGGTTTGATACGGATGGATGGTAGACCATATCAGCCTTATATTTGGTTTCAAAAAAAAAAAAAAGATACTCACATACCCCAGTTTCATCTACTCCCTATCAAAAGTCTGAAAACAGTCTTTACTACCTCTTCCATCATTTAATTTATGAAAAATAAAAATAAAAACTCTTCATTTAATTTCAACTGTTCGATCTCTTCTCTTTCTTTACCTTTTCCACAAAACCAATGTTCTATTTCTCAAAAAAAGTAAAATCTTAACTGGGTTTTGAAATTTGATGGAAGTAGTGAGTTTTGGAAGCAACTTGACGGTTGGTGAATAGGCCTTGCTCAAAAAAGGTGTGTGAGGAAGTATTTTTTGTCTATTTCATCTTTTTTTTCCCCCTATTTTATATGCTTTTATGAACATTAAACTATTTTTTATTCTCTTATATATGAACACTAAATTTTGTTATGCTTTTATTTGCAGTGGCTCTTTTGTTTTTAATTTCTTGGATGTTTGTTTTTTGTGTTCTTTTGCAGCTCGAGAAAAGAAGCCGAATCATGTATGAATCGTGTAGCTTTTAGCTTTCTCAAATCTAGAGCCTGTTATTAATGTAACTTTATCACAATCTTAAAATCTTAAAACTAAATAAATTAGAGGGTTGATTTTGATTTATGTTATACTTTTTTTTGTTTCAGGAATCAAAAGGAGAGAAAATTTCGAATCATAGACAAGAAAAGGTCCAGCAATTTGATTTAGGTTGGTACTGTTCTGTTCTTTTCCATATTAGGAACTAACAGCTTCGATAGATTAAAAGAATATTATTTTTCTAGTTTTTTTTAATTGATCTTTTGGTATAGAAAAGAATATGTCCTTCAACATGCAAGAGAGGTGAATTCTTCATTTTACAGAACATGATGAAGAATGTAAGATTCAGGTAACTGTTAAGTGCCAAAGCAGAAGGTAAGACATATTGTTTCTTGCTCAAAAAAGGTGAGCTTACTTCTTCCTATGGCTTTGTTGTGAGTTCGTGCTTATCTCTTGGAGAATTTGTTATTTCTCTTATTTTCTCTTTGTCTATTTATGAGATACATTTGGGCCAACTTTCCCGGAGAAATTGTTTTCTATTATCACTCTATTTGGGTTTATTTGAGTGATCAGTTATTTTTTCTTGGTGCGTTCTGTAGCTTTAGTGTTGTAGGTGTCCGCTGCGTTCCGCAGCTTCTTTCACCGCTTTAGTGTGTTGTTCTCTCAGTTTCACTTTCAGTCACTTGCTTTATAAGACTTGCACTGCTTCTTGTTCTTTTTACCTTGTTTGTCATTTTCTGATGCGAAAACTGTCACTTATTCTTGTTCCTCGCAGTAAGGTACTCTTTCACTTTTTTTAACATTCAGTTTCTCCCTGTGCTTTCCTTTTTTAGGTTTCTTGCTTTATACTTTTTGGTCACTGCAGCTACTTGCATCTGGTGGTGCTTTGTGATAAGCTATTGTTTCTTCTTCCTTGTAAGTAGTTTTCTGATAATCCTGTCCTGGCTTCTTATGTTAACAATCTAAATTTTTTTGTCTACGAGCGTTGGTCCTTCTTCTTCTAACTGCAATGAGTAATTTGTGTAGCTGGTGTTCCGATTGACTCTTCTTGTAGCTGTAATGATTGATTTATGTAGATGGTGTTCTTATTTAGGTACTTTTGTTTGACCGAATAAAAATTTATTCAGTTATTTACATAAATATATTGTTGCTTCTCGTCTGACTTTTGCTGACACGGTATGCAGTGCTGGATTTCACGTCTTCCTATGCACTGCCCCAACCAGCATCATCGTCCCATGGTGTCCTCTGCCTTTCTTATAAAAGAAGATGGATTGTTTTATTTTGGTCTCACATTTCTTTCGTTGCTCCCGCGGACAAGGTTCTCTCTTCTTGTTTAATTTCTCTTTGCTTTAATTCACCTAATTTTATATAGGAGTTTTATTTAATTGAATTGTTTTTGCAGGTACAATTGTTTCTTGTGTCAAAGGAAGTTGGTTCCTCTGACTTTGTTGCTCTCTTTCTCTAATTTTTCTTCATGTCTTCTTTGCAGGTAACATTAGTTGTCTAGCATTCTATTCCAAGGCAATTTCTTATGCTAGATAAATGTAGATATATTTTAGTCGAATTTTTTTTTTGCACATTTTTAATGGGGTTAAAACTTGGACATTGTTTTCTTCACATATTGAACTTTTTCTCTCCCTTTGACCTTAGCAAGTTACTTCAAAATCCTCTTGTTTGACGTTTCATATTACTTACTGAAGGTTAGACTTGTTGTTGTCACTCGAGCTGATGGAAGATTAGGGGCACTTTGTGAGTAGGTGACTGCAAAACTTTTAACTTATTTAACCATTTCATATTTTACTATTACACAATGCTGAGTTACAAGTGAAGTGCAGATTTATGTACTGAACTCTCAAGGATATTAGGTTATTTTGGTGACATCAGGTGTTGTTGGTGTTGGCCACAGTCGGCTAAGATATCTTTCATGTGAGTCAACCAGGACATATTTCAATAATCTTTTCCTCGGGTAGAATAAAGCATATTCAGAAATTGCTCGTCATATGTTTGTTTGTTAATCGCTTTGCTCAATTTTAAGTTACCTAAATCTATGACAGAATGATTTTGTAGGAGCACAATAGTTTTGTTTCTTAAATTTATGGTGGATCTTCAAATTTAGTTTCAATCTAAAGTGAATCCCAGTAAAGGCAATATTAAGAAAGTACTTAGATTTTTTAACCTCCACTAAATAATGTTCAAATCTTCTTCCACTTTATCGTCATTAATTTTCAGTGACTTGGTTATTTTGCAGCTTTGTTGACCTCCAAAAACCACAGGTTGAAGTTGATAGGGAAAACTACTATTTGACAAAATGCCTTATGGCTCTCTATCATACATTGTTTAGCCAGGTGAATTAACAAGTTCAGTGCCTCCTTGTAATTTTATTATGTCTTCTATTTTTCTTTTAAACTTGAGTAGTGCTCTTTTATTGGATGTGTGGTAGCTTAGGAAAATCTTGTATAAAGGGATGCATGCAAATTTTATTCACATAATATCCTAAAGGATACAATCATCGGTCCACTAGCCATACAAAAACTCAAAAACTACAAGTTTGATCTTCTCGAAGAGATGAAAGACAAAATACAGGCTTCTCTGAACGCAATAGGGTAGATCTAAACTTTTCTGCATTTATGTGTTAAAAACTATGTTTAGTTTGTACGAATAAACTATCATCGCACTTGTATTTATGTCATTTTCAACTTTTACAATTTACAATATAAATATACTTATACTACGGGAATCATAAGAGCAACAAATGCAGAAGCAAAAACACATGAGCAACGGGCACCAAACACCGCGCCTTGCGCGGTGCAGCACACCTAGTATAGATATATATGGAGTAGTAGACTCCATATCTCGTATGAGTATTAAATTAATAATCATACAAGTCTTGCAAAAGGGTTAGCCGCCTACTTCTCTAAAAACAAATACACTTCGGCCGAACCCTGTGAAATTGCACAGGGTTCATGCGAATTGTTTTCTCCCTTCTTTCTTCTTTGCTTGATAACTTTTGGATCCTAGTTCTGAGCCTGAGGATTCAAGAGAGTTGCTTCAATCCAGTTGGTGTGGATACCGCTAGAGGCACAAAGCTTGGGGTGCTTCTCTCAAACCAAATTCATCAGATCTGAAAGAAGACCGGAGAAAAATCACCACCGTTCCCGTGGTAAGGTAAAATCGCTAAACACCCTATGGATGTTTCGATTTATGTAAAATCCTTTTCGTATGACTAGATGAATAAAGATTGCTGGTTTGGGTTATTTAAAATTTTTAAATTCCGCTGCTTTTAACGTTATGACGTTACCAATAACCCAACAGTCGATAGAAAGACCTTATGTACATGGCAGTTATAAGAGGTGAGGTTCACAAGATCAATTCACCTGAAGTTGGGGCTCATGGGCTTGTGGCTAGACATCGACCATGAGGTGTGGGTACTCCTGAATTAATGGGAGATTAATTCTGGAGTGGTCAATTAAAAGTGTTTAATTGATAGGAGCAATTAATTGTTCATAATTAAGTCACGAAGGGTTCGTGGGCTTGCTGCCAATTGATGGTGAAACTAGAGGGTCACACACAATACAGTTGGACAGTGACAGTCATAAGGATATAAATGATTTAGGGGAGTTAAATCAATAATTGAATTAAAGTGTTATTTCGATTGGAAGAATAATTAATTAGAAGGTCTAATTAATTAAATATTAATTAAAGTGTTAATTAATAAATTGGAAGAGTTAATTATTTAATTAATTTCGGATTAATTAAAAAGGCTAAAGGGGGCAATTTTCTTGAGTAATTAAAAGAGTTTAATTGCAAGAATTAGTTTCATGTTGGATGAGGAAATGGAAAAGATATGGTGCATATCTTGTTTCCTTATGTGATAAGGAAAGAATAAAGATAAACATGAAATGAGATATCTATTAGAAGAAAGATTATTCTAATATAGATATCTCATCATATCTCACAACAAACCAATGTTCAAATTTCACTTTGCTGAAAATTGACCTAGCCGCCCCCTTCTCTTGCTCTTCTTCCTCATCTGGATCTAGATCTAGATCTAGATCTGTATTCCTCCATTGACAAACCTTCAAGCTCTAGTTCTAAGCCGGTGACTTGGAAGTGTTGCTACAATCTGACTGGTGCGGATACACTCTAGAGGCGATACAGTTGGATCGCTTCTGTGAATCAAAAGGAAGACCGGAGGTTACCACCACCGAACCAGTGGTGAGGTAAATTGCGATTTCACCCCCTCTTGTTTTTGTTATTGTTTTAATTAACCTCTTCGCATATGCAATGTGGAAATCAATTCATGGGCTGATGGGTACCTCAGAAATTTTTTTAAATTCCGCACTTTCTTTGTTCTGACAACCGAGCCAACACTCAAAGCTTCCAAGGGTCGGGGGGCTTTTGGACAGTTCGTTCACTCGGAGATCTTATCCGAGCTCACCACCCCGTACTCATCTTTCTTTCGAAAAACGAGATTATCTGCTAGAAAGTTTGAGTTACTTATGCTAGAGGTTTGTCAGGAGGGTTGGCGCTCCTTTGGCAAAAAGATACTAATGTAGTCGTTCAAAGTTTTTCTAAAAGTCATATTGATGCTCATGTTTATATAGATAATAACAATACCAGTTGACGTTTCACTGGTTTTTATGGGGATGTTGAATCTAATAGATATAAATCTTTGAAATTATTAAGTCATCTTGCTTCCTTATCAAATAAACCTTGGATTTGTGCAGAGGATTTTAATGCAATGCTCTCAGTGTCTGAGAAAAGTGGTGGGAATTTAGCTTCATTCAGAAACATTTCTAATTTTAGTGATTGTCTGTGGGTTTCAGAATTATGATACTTGGGCTTCACAGGCTACCCTTTTACTTGGACTAACAAGTGGCCGCACCCCTACACCGTAAGGAAACGTTTGGATCGAGCATGTGTGAATGCTTCTTGGATTAATATGTTTCTACACCACCATGTTGTACATCTAGAGTTTTTAAACTCGGATCATCAATCGATGCTTATTGGACTTGCTAAGAAAAAAATGGCTCGAGGAATTCGTTGAAATTGGGGTTTCAAACTTGAAGCGATGTGGCTAAAATCGGAAGATTGTGCAAGAGTGATAGAGGAAAATTGGCAGCCAAATGGTACAGACACAAATACTTGGGATAATTTGGAATCTTGTAAAATTGGACTTATGACTTGGAGCAACGATTCATGCAGTGAAGTAACAAAAAATGTGGCTAACCTTAAATAAGAGGTGCTGAAATAAAAAAATTAAAAAAAAGGCTAATTACAGAGGATACGAAAAATATTATCAAGGAGAAATCGATCGAATTGGAGGATCTTCTAGATAGAGAAGAGACGTTGGGGAGACAACGTGCTAAGGCTCATTGGATGAGAGAAGACGACAAAAATACTAAAATTTTCCATGCAAAAGCTAGCAGCCGGCAGTGGATTAACATGATCCATGGGCTCCGTAATTTGGAGGAGATTTGGTGTGGAAAAGACGCGGAGTTGGAGATGATTGTGGTTGATTATTTCAAAGATATCTTTACATTGTCTAGGCCTTCCATGTCTGCCATGGAAGAAGTTTTAGGGGATGTGGAACCGAGAGTTACTAATGATATTAACTGGGTTTTGCTTCGTATTTTTACATGGGTTGAAGTAAAAAAAAATTTATATTCTATCCACCCACTTAAGTCCCCAAGCCCAGATGGCTTTCCGGTGGTGTTTTACCAATGATTTTGGCATATAGTGGGTTCATATGTTACGAAATGGTGATGTGTTTGCTGAACGAGAGGATACTTTCTTTGGTATGTAACTTCGCATATATTTTACATATTCCGAAGTGCTCCGATCCGACGATGGCTCATTTTCGCCCTATTAGTTTGAGCAATGTTATCTACAAGATTGCTTCCAAAGCTATAGTGAACCACCTGAAGCCCCATATGAATTATATTATCTCTGATTCTCAATCTGCCTTTGTACCAGGTAGATTAATATCCGATAATATTTTTATTTTAAATACGAACATATGGTGATAAAACTTGATATGAGTAAGGCTTATGACCGTATTGAATGGGAGTTTTTCCAACAAGTTATGATACGGCTTGGTTTAGACGGTAACTTCGTGGATTTAATTATGTTATGTGTTACTACGACGACTTACTTTTTTGTTTTGAATGGAGGATCTTTCGGGTTCCGTACACCAAAACGTGGGTTAAGACAAAGGGAACCATTATTACTTTATTTATTTCTCTTTTGTCTCGAGGTGTTGACTGCACTTATTAGACGTGAAGAGTTATAATGAGGCCCCAAAAGTCTCTCATCTACTTTTTGCGGACTACAGTATGATTTTTTGCAACGCGAATGTACACTAGCTTCCAGTGTTAGCAAAGTTCTTAAAATTTATGAAGAGGCATATGGGCAAGAAGTTAATTTCCAAAAGTCGAGCATCGCATTCAGCACAACGACGTGTCCAGCCACTATTGAAATTGTTATAAGAGAAAAGGTATAGGGATAAAGTGTAAAGTTGTTATTAATAATAAATCCAAGAAGGGGTACTTATACAAAGAGATAAGACTCCATAAATACCAAAATACCAACCTAAACCTAATACTCCCAATACTCTATAACCCTGACTCATGCTATAACTCTAACTCTAACACTCCCCCTGAAGCTTAGAGTTAGCTAGAGCAAGTAGCTCTAAGCTTGTTACAAATACGATAATCACTCGATAACAATTAAACATAAAACACAATAAATAAGAATAACTAAGTGAAGGTTGTAGCAATAGTTGACAATTGATGATGAACTTGATTACAAATTGCATTGAATTGGAGAACTCTTGGTAACCAATTTTAACGTCTAAACGAACACCTGCGAACACCGCGGTGACATTGATTGGCAAACCACAAATCAAAACATAACAAATGGATCACTTGATCCACACAACCGACAATCTTGGGGATCAATGCCAACGCCGGGGATAACATCCACCACCAACAACAATATCACCAACCAAAACCCAACAAACCAAACAACGAAAAGTACCTTGAAAGCAAAAAATAACTAGTACTCACTACTCACCTTGGCTAAGGTTGAAACAATATGAAACCGTATCACCATAAACAATTGCAAGAGAAATATGACAAAGATAAACTAGCAGATCTATCGAGCAGATTCTGCAGCAGCCGTTGTGGCTTCCATAAACAGAGGGTGGACGTGGTTGTGACTTGAACTAAGGCTTGAGACGCCCCTTTCTTCTCTTTAAATCTGATGTGGGTGGTTAGGTAAAAAAATGGATTTGTCGAAGAAGATAGTAGATTTTTTTCTTTTAATGGTGGTGGGACAATAACAAAAAGGCAACGACTCTTAAACTTTGAATAGCCAGCCGCGGCGGCGATGAGTTAGATGGTCACCGCGGCAACTAGGGTTTTACTCTATCTTGTGTACTCCTTTTTTTTTTCTTTTTCAAAACTTTAGGTTAAAAAACCTGAGCTCTTGATACCATGTTATAAGATAATAGATATAGGGATAAAGTATAAAGTTTTTATTAATAATGAACCCAGGAAGGGATATTTATACAAAGAGGTAAGACTCCATAAATACCAAAATACCCAACCTAAACCTAATATTCCTAACACGCTATAACTCTAACTCTAACAGAAGCCACACGGGCACACCTCCCAATGGAAGTCGTAGATAAGCATGATAAATACTTGGGTTTACCATCGATGATTGGAAAATCAAAGAAAGAGGCGTTTGCTAATATTCGAGGTAAAGTTTGTAAGAGGCTCAAAGGGTTGAAGGAACAACGATTATCTAAAGTGTTAAAGAAATTTTGATCAACTCGGTTATTCAAGCGATCGATCCCTACATACCCGATGAGTTGTTTTAAGTTCCCAAACTATTTTACAACAGAATTCGAAAGGATGATGGCTAAATTTTGGTGGGAGGGGATGAATGGGAAAGGGATTCATTGGGTACGTTGTCGGGGTCTTTGCCAAAGTAAACAATACGGTGTCCTTGGCTTTAGAGACTTGGAAGCGTTTAACTTGGCGCTTCTTGCAAAATAGCTTTGGCGTTTGTTAGAGAAACCCAATAGCCTGATCGCGAGAATTTTCAAATCCCGATATTTTCCATCTTCAGACGCGCTCGGATCTAAGTTAGGATCAAATCCATCCTATACTTGGCGTAGATTGTGGGGAGCAAAAGGCATTCTTGAATCAGGTATTCGGTGGAGGATCGAAAATGGAACTTCGGTTAATGTTTGGGATGATAGATGGCTGCCAAGAGAATCAACTTTTTAGCTTAATACTCCTAGAAACGACCATCCACCAGATTTGAAAGTAAGTGACTTAATTGGTGCCCATACATGGCTCTTGGGGTTCAAACTTAGTACGTTCGATCTTTCTTGATGTTGATAGTGGTTGTATATTGTCCATACCTTTGGGCAACAATCTAAATGCTGACAAGCTCATATGGCATTACAATTGAAATGGACTTTATTCCGTGAGAAGTGCCTATCATTTTGCTGTTAAGATGGACACCGACAAACAATCTTCGGTGAGTAGTAGTTCAGCTATGGAGATCTCAAACATCTGGAATTGGTTATGGAATTTGAATCTACCGAGCAAAATTCCTTTGGAGAGCTTGCAAGAACTTTCTTCCTACGCGATTTAATTTGGCGAAACGTAAGGTGATAACTTCTCAAAGCTGTGTTATTTGCGAAGAGGGCACACATGTTGTATTCCATTGTTTGTATTCTTGTCCGTTGGCCAGACAAGTTTGGGGCAGTAAGTACTATCCCTTGGTCTGTATACAGTTTTTCTAGTTTTGAGGTATGGGATTGGTGTTTGAGTATGAAGCAAAATTTAGGTACTCCTACTTTTGAGAAGTGTATATTGCTATATTTGTCTCTGTGGCATAATAGAAACAAAAAGTTCTTTGAAGGTTCCAAACCCGAAGCGCTGGAAATTGCGATATTAGAACGAAAGTATCTAGAAGAGCTCCGATAAGCTGAAGCCGAAGTTCTAACTATTCGTGCAGTGAGTGGCAGATGTGAGGTTCGATGGAGACCGTCGAATGAGGATATTGTAAAAAAAAAAAATTCGACGCAGCCATAAACAGGGCGGCGGGTCGTTGTGGTTTGGGGGCAATTGCTCAATCATCTCGGGGTGAATGTATTGGATGGAAGTTGAAGTGCATTAAACAACCTCTTGATCCATTGATTGCGGAAGCGAAAGCTGCATTATTGGCAATAGAATTAGCATCTAAATATCAATGGAGAAAAGTAATAGTGGAAGGAGATTCACAAGTAATTATCACAGCAATTGGAAGGGAATGCAGATTATGGAACTATTATTGAAGACATTAAGGGTGAGTTTGGCCTAGCGATTCGAAATCAATTATAGGAGAATTAATTTTACTAAAATAGATTTTGGCAATAATTGATTATGATAAAATTCAATTATAAAATAATTGCTTTTGGATAATAGCATTTGCAAAAGTAACACTTTAGTAGCTTCTGAAATAAGTTGATTTTTAGCTTCTGGAGATCTCAAAAGCGATTATGATATTAGGGGCCAAACACCATTAAAATCACGATTGATTAAAAGCAATTTCTATAATTGGGGCCAAACACTTCAAAAATCACAATGGAGGTCTAAAAGTGCTTTTAAGAGCTCCCACCGCTGGGCCAAACTCACCCTAAGTTAACAATAGGCTCCTTTGATTTTTTTGAGGCTCGACATATTTGGCATGAAAGAAATAGTGTGGCGCATGAAGTAGCTAATTATTTAGCATAGAAACATGTTCTTTGACTGTTCTTCCTGCTTTAATTCAATAATTCAAGATCGTTTTTTCACAAAGAGAAAAAAAAAGGTTTAAGCCCGCAAATGCTTTGATTTGGTCGGATTTTGAATAGAAATTTGAATCTATTATATTCTCCACTACTATCATTTAATATTAAAAAAAAAGTTTTTAATGTAATGTATTGAGTCTTAAGATAAGGAAAAAATTAATTAATGTTCTATTTAAGTATTTAACCATCTTTCTTGAAGTTTATCAGACCTCGTCAAGAAACAAATGTAATGATAATATATAAGAATGATTCATGTTGTTAATTGGCAATGAAATTATTTAATATATCGTCTAAATTTCTTTTTTTATTAATATATGTTTTTAAGTTCGAGCCCATAAGTTCATGCCGGCCCTTGGCCAGAAGGCCCAAATGTTAGAACCATACGACGTCGTTTGCAAAACGAGGGTTTTAGCTTGGGTTTGGGTTTGAAGATTTGATTTTGAGGAGAAAGAAAAGAAAAAACAGAATCATCTGAATCGTCGTACAACGATGAAGCCGGTGGTGGGGATGGTGGTTTCAAACAAAATGCAGAAGTCGGTGGTGGTGGCGGTGGATCGTCTCTTCCACAACAAGCTCTACAACCGCTACGTCAAGCGCACCTCCAAATTCATGGCTCACGACGAACAAAATCAGTGCAACATCGGCGACCGAGTCCGTAATTTCTTCCATTTTCTTTCATTAATGACGTAAATCAGACGCGTGTTGATTAATTATTTCTAATTGTTGCGATTTTCAGGTGAGGTTGGATCCCTCGAGGCCGCTGAGCAAGCGGAAGAATTGGGTCGTGGCGGAGATTCTTAAGAAGGCCAGGATATATGTGCCGCCTGCTCTCCGTAAGGACGTTTCGACCCCTGATGATTCCAAGACTACTGCCACTTGAGGTGATTATAGAAATTTGTTTTATTATTATGAATAGTATTTTTACTTCCTGTTTCATGTATAGGGATGCTGTTTTGAATAGGTTGTTTAAAACATAGAAGATGAATTATGTAGCTTTTATACAGTATAGTTTACTCAATGTTAAGGTTGATAATCAAACCAAGCTAATCGATACTCGAGTCGAGCTCGTTCGATAAAAGTTCGTTTGAGCCCGGTTCGTCACACTAATCAAACAAGCTTGAACATTATTTTCCGTTAGATAACCTTTAAAGCTCTGTTCGAACTCGACTCGATAAGCTAAAACTTGATAAAATACATGTAAAATATCAAGCTATTCGATACTAGGCTCGAGCTCGTTCGATAAAAGCTCGTTTAACAATCAAACCAAGCTCAAACACAAAATTTCAAGCTCGATAAAATTCAAACCAAACTTGAACAGTGTAGCGTTCGACACTACTCGGCTCAATTAAATCCCTACATATAAGTTGTAAATGTCATGCTCATTGTGGCTTTTCTGCTTGCTTTCAGCTAATTTGTACCCTGATTCTCAGATATATTGCTAGTCAAATTTGTTGTATGTGATGAAGTACTATATATAGTGAAGATATCTGGGCTTTTGTTGTATTGGATGAATGGTCTCAATCTATCTCCTATTCCTTCTCGCCTCTCGGGTCTTTGTGTCATCATGCCATTTATCAAGAGTCATTGAAAAGACGATTTTGTGTTAATTGAGTGCATCCAAGATTTTGAAGGAACTCTGCATTATTCCTTCTGAACGTGATATTGCTGATACTATATGTTTTTCTTAATGTTCTATAAACTTCTGTAGTTGGTTCTCTGGATTCCTTGTTGATTTTGGAGTGAAGAGATTCACGGTGAAGACCTCATAATGCTTTGCTTTGCATGTTATAATCGTGTAAATGATTTGCATCCGTAAAAGTTTCTTTTTGGGATCAGACCATTTTGCTGAACTTTTTCATAGTAAATGATTTGTTCATCAATGTTGGATTAGTCGTATGATTAGATATAACTTTTATGAGCTAATAGAATTGATTTACGTTCCACAGGTAAAGTTGACCGTGTGATTCTGCTCAAGCTAAGCCATGCTCATGGAACATACGCTAGATCCAGAAGGACAATGATGATTATTTTGGTCTTTCTTCTGTATTGTGTTGTCAGTCACTTAGGTATTTGTCCCGTGTACTACGACATTTCATAAGGTATTTGAAAAGGCAGTTTCAGTTTCCAAATGTAGGCTTTCTAATCTGCAAGGATCATTTACTGCACTGTGGAAGCTTGTTCTTGGATATTAGTTTATGATTGGTAAATGTCATAATCTGTGTTGGTGAGTCTATTCTTTGTTAAGATGATTTGGTAAAGCTATGATTTTTCTTGATTCTTAATTTATCAATCCAATCACCTCTTTAATCATTTCTACCCAGCACAAGAACAAGTTTGAACTAGGTACAATCTCTCATTATATAGCTAAATTTTGCTAAAACTACGAATCTTCGTTAATCTTCTCTCCATCATGTATCTCCTCAACTCTTCCACATCAAGCCACTTACCAGATTCAGCATATATCATGCTCAACAAAGCATAATTAGCAGCATTTTCCGGTTCGATTCTAACTAGCCTCTGTGACATTGATTCCGCAATATCCATTCTTCCATGAAGTTTACCAGCATGAACCAAAGAACTCCAAATCTTGGGACATGGTCTAAATGGCATTGTACTCACAACATCACATGCATCTTCAAGCTTCCCTGCCCTTCCAAGAAGGTCAATAAAGCAAGTATAATGTTCCAATGTCAATGAAACATTCACATCTTCTAACGCTTGATAAAAAATTATTTGTGCTTCATCCACGAGCCCCGCATGATTACATGCTGTTAAAACCGCAAGATATATTATTGCATCCGTCTTTATTTCACTCTCTCGCATCTCGTAAAAGAGTTTCAAAGCTTCATTTGCATACCCGTAAAGTCCATAAGCGCTAATAATCGCGCTCCAAGAAATACAATCCTTATTCGACATTTCATTGAATACTTGAATAGAATCGTGAAGACCACCGCACTTTGAGTACATATTTATAAGGGAGTTTTGAATGAATAGCTCAGAACCCAATCCCAACTTCAAAGAGTAGCTATGGATTGCACTACCACCTCTCAAAGATAATAGATTAGTACAAGCAGATAACACAGCTAACAAAGTAACACTATTGGGTAGAATCCCCTCCATTTGCATTTCGCGGAATAACCAAATAGCTTCTTTAGCACTATCTTTAGTCCGCGAATAGCCTGTAATTATCGAACTCCACATAACGACTTCTTTCTTCACTGACCTGTCAAATATAAGCTTGGCAGGCTTTAGTGCTCCAAATTCACAATACATGTGTACAAGTGCCGAAGAGAACCTAATATCCGAGTCATAACCGCGCCTAATAGCATAAGAATGAATCTCTTTCCCATGTATTATTGAGCCTATCTCAATACAAGCTGGTAGAATACTAATCAGTGTGACTCTGTTTGGCTTAACATCTTCAAACTGCATAGAACGCAAGCAAGAAAACGCTCGATTATAATCACGGCCTTCAATGCATCCTGAGATCATAGCCGTCCATGAAACCTCATTTTTCTCCTCCATCGAATAAAATACACGAAGTGCTGTGTCTATATCAGCATATCTAGAGTAAAAATCCAGTAATGCAGTGGATATAAAGACCGTTTTTTCTATTCTTTCGTCGAGGAAAACAAGACCATGCATTGCTCTTCCTAATTTCCAATTCTCAGTCTTAACACATGTGGAAAGACAACTAGCAAGCAACTCAGGTTTCGGCACGAAACCATGCACATACATTTCCCTCAACATGTTCAGTGCTTCCAACAAGAACCCATTTTGAGTGTAACAATTTATCATGGAATTCCAAGAAATGGTGTCTCTTTCAGGCATTTCATCAAACACCTTTCGTGCACTACTTGTATCTGAGAATTTCGCATACATGGACATGATAGAATTCGATACAGTAGATTCTGAATCCAACCCATTTTTAAGAACGTTGCATTGAATCTGAAGACCGAAAATTTGGTGAGTTTGAGAATGAACACAGGCTTTGGTGATTGATGGAATAATGAAGGCTGTATTTGTGTCTGATTGAAAAGGGTGGACATGTCGTTTGTAGAATGTAAGAGCTTCTTCGTATAATCCTTCTGAAACTAAACGTTTTACTTCAACTTCGGGCAATGCTATGGCGCCTGAAGAAGATGATATACAACGTTTTATAAAAAGACTATTCATTGATATACAACAACTTCCGGCAATGCTATATCATCTTGTTGTACACAAAGATATACAAAGCTGATTAGAAAGACTAGTTCTCATTTTACAATCTTTATTTCATATTTGGGACATGGTGTTTTTATTTAATCTTATAGTTTAGGAGCTAATGCCAATTTACCCCATATGAAATGTATAATGTTTAATTTCCACCCCTGTGATTTAAAAAAGAGCACTTTACCCCTCTGTAAAAAAAATTAAAGAAACAATTTACTTCCTTCAGCCGGAGAATGTAACTCACTTGCCGAAATTGAGAGTGAGCATGAAAATTGTTTTTTGATATAGGGGGTCAATTGCCATATTTATCATAACATAGGGGGTAAACTGCCAAATTTTTATAACAGAGATGGGTAAATTATCATATATAGAAATATCAGAGAGGCGGTGTGAAACTTTTATAAAATTATAAGGGGTAAAGTGCTCTTTTTCAAATCACAGGGAGGTAAATTGAACACTGTGAATATAACATGGGGATAAATTGCCATTAACTCTATAATTCAGTATCAACAAATATATTTGGTAAAATTGCAAAAAACGTTCCAAACTAAATAGTGATTTTAGATTTTCGTCCAAAGCTATATCGTGTAGCCAAATTCGTCCCGTAATTTTATATTCT
The DNA here is from genome assembly GCA_030819805.1 of Penstemon newberryi var. newberryi. Taxonomy (NCBI): domain Eukaryota; kingdom Viridiplantae; phylum Streptophyta; class Magnoliopsida; order Lamiales; family Plantaginaceae; genus Penstemon; species Penstemon newberryi. The sequence continues at coordinate 30,530,124 of JAUALY010000006.1, read as the reverse complement.
TTTGGAATATCGTCTCACTTGCCACATGGATGATTACGTGTCATGACGTTGCAAATTTTAGCATAAACAATTATATAAGATTGCAAAATTCGTTCTAAACTAATTACAAATTTTGATTTTTTGTTCCAAACTATATCAACACGACGCCTTTCGTCCCGTAATTGAAATGACATGGGAAAAAAGAATTCGTTCCAAACTAATTATAAATATTTATTATTTATTAATACAAAAAAAAAATGCACAAAATTTTCCTAATGAATTGAGATAGGATCCATACTATTTTTCTCTTAAAAAAAAGTTAATGGAAATTTACTTCCATATGATATTCATAATGTTCAATTTACCTCCCTGTGTTATGATAATGTGGCAGTTTACCCCCCTTTGTTGTGATAAATGTGGTAATTTACATTCTGTATTATAATAAATTTAGCAATTTATCCCCTATGTTATAAAATACTTTGCATGCCCACTCTCAATTTATGCAATTGAGTTACACTCTCCGGTTCAAGGGGATAAAATACTTTTTTTAAAATTTTGCAGGGGGTAAATTGCTCATTTTTAAATTACAGGGGGTAAATTGAATATATGAATATCACAGGGGATAAATTGCCATTAGTCCCTTAAGAAAGTAAAAGACGAATCGTCATTTCCATTAAATTAGAGATTTAATAATGGATTAAATTCATGCAAAATGACAAATTGTGAGACGAAATTCGGAGAATTAATATAGTTTAGGCGAAAAACCTAAATTTGTAATTAGTGTGGGACGAATTCTGCAATTTTGTATAATTGTTCATGTTAAAATTTATCACGTCTTGATACGTAAGCAGCCATGTGGCAGGTGGGACGATATTCCAAAATAATATAAAATTACGGAACGAATTTGGCTAAGTAATATAACTTGGGACGAAAATCCAAAATCACTGATTAGTTTGTGACGTTTTCTTCAATTTTGCCAATATATTCCGATCAATTTATAGTTGTCTCGCGCGAAATTCTCTTAAGAATAACATGACTGTTTATTATGATTTTTTTTTCACAATTTCATTACCATATTAAGTATTACTCCATACCAATAGGTGCTACGTACGGTTTGCTTTGACTATTAGTTCTCACCAACTCAAAATTGAATGTTTGCTGGAAGAAGTGTCCACGTAATGTGCTCGACCGGCAAAATCAAATTTGAATGTCTGTCGGAAGAAGTGTCACGTAATGTGCTCGATAGCATTTCGAAATAGATAAGTAATATCTAAGAACCTATATGTTACTCCATTTACGAGTTCTTTTACCTATTATCAATGCATTTTAACAATATTTGGTCGATTAATTAAGACGCACATAATATTTGAGGCCTACAAATCCGCTGTTCACAAGGGCTTCATGCAACAAAGCCCTTGTCAATTAGTTATAGACAATATATACAATAACTAAAGACATCACATCTTAATTGGGGTTTTCTTGACTTGAGGACCTCTTCTAGTTCCCTTCACATTCATTATATACCAAATTACGACATAACATTTCATCATTTTCCCTAAGTTTTAGAACTTATCTAGGCTATCATGGCAAGAAGAAAAGAGAACCTTTCACCCGAAATCGTGAACCGAGGCGTCGAAAACTCCGGTCCTTACGCCGGTTCTGCGACTTTTTTCGTTCGGGTCCGTCGTGGTTTACCGGACTTCCTTAGCTCCGTCAACTTGAAATATGTGAAACTCGGCTATGGGTATCTCATCAATCACGGCTTTTACATCGCGGGTTTGCCGATACTCCTCGTAATATTCGGCACACAAATTTGGAAGCTAACAAGGGATGATTTTCCCTTGAAATATGACCTTATGAACATTATTTTCTTCTTTGTATTCTTGTTCTTGTTTGTGTATATCTATCTTGATTTAACTCCTCGTTCTACTTATCTTCTTGATTTTGCTTGCTACCTCCCACCAAATGAACTCAAGGTATGCTTAATTACCCTTCTCAACTCTAAGGTCACGTTTGGTTCTTGGATTTTAGTGTGTCAAATTCTAATGAAACTGATTTCCTTGAATTTTTATAACTATATTGTATTACTCACATAAATCCAAGAACCATAACATTGCCCTTCAAATTCTTTAACATATTTGCTCAATCTTTTGGTCTATTGTACAACTAGATCACAAATGAGGAGTACATAGAGCTAGCCAAAAAATCAGGCCAATTCAACAACAAAGCAATCGAGTTCCAACAAAGGGTCCTTAAGAACTCCAGCATAGGCAACGAAACCTACCTTCCTCGAGTCATATTCCGCCCTAATTTCAAAAAGGACTTAAGAGACGGTAGAGAAGAGGCCGCCTCATTAATGTTTGGGGCGGTAGACGAGCTTTTCGCCACCACACGAGTCCGCCCCAAAGACATAAGAATCCTCATAGTCAACTGCGGAGTCCTAAACACGACCCCTTCCTTATCGGCAATGCTAATCAACCACTACAAGCTTAGCCATAGAATAGAAAGCTTTAATCTCGGTGGCATGGGGTGTGCTGCCGGAATCACGGCTATCGATCTAGCTAACGATCTTTTGAATGCTTACCCAAGCTCGTATGCATTGGTTGTGAGCACGGAAATTATAAGCTTCACTTGGTATGGTGGGAATGAGTTGGAATTGTTGCTTCCAAATTGCTTTCTTAGAATGGGGGCTGCAGCTGTTTTGCTATCTAATGGTCTCTTGGATAGATGGAGGGCTAAATATCAACTTAAACAGGTCCTAATTTACTCTGCATATACACACAAATACACACACACATATATGCTTGATTACAATCTATGTTGTTAAGTAATTTTGACATATATATGTATATATGGTGCTTTGAGAAATTGATATAATTTCCTTACCAAAATTGTCATAAACATGCACAAATTCAATTACATAAACCTTTTCATGTTTCCATCAAGATTTTCATAGATCAAATCATTAAATTCTAGAATATGAAACTATCTCAAGTGAAATGCAAAAACACACCCAATGTTTTTGCCTAATTAGAAAAACCCTCAAGTTTATTTTTACTACCAAAAACCCATATGTGCTAATTTTTATTAGCAAAAAAAAAACCCTTTCAAGTCGAAGTATGTATTTTGCAGGAAAAATGACAATTATACCTCCCCATAAAAAATGCGAAAACACCCCTATTTTTCCGAAAAAATTAAATAATAATCACCCTTTAACTTTGAAAATTAGCAATAACCCTCTCTTCACTTAAAAAGTTGGCAATAACGTCCATATGATTCATGAAAGAATTTCAAATGAAGTTTTTTGCTGATAAGGAAAGAATACAAGAGAGTTTGCTAATAAAAATAACACATGATTTTTTTCCCAATTAGGCCAAACAGGGGGGTATTTTTGCATTTATCATTACATATTTAATTAAGAACCATGCTAGCATCACATCCAAGCATCATAACACGTAATATAAAATAAAATTGCAAAAAAAGCCCATAATTAATCATCATGTAAAAATAAACCCTATTTATAAAATAATCAACACTAATTCATCAATTTCAAACTATATCTACGACTCCTGTCAAGAAAAAACTGAAAATATTATTTTAATATAAATAAAAAAAATTAATTATATGACCCATAAATAATTATCAAGAAAATATAGGTCATGTTTGTAAAGGATAAACCCTAAACCCTAAAACCCTAAACTCTAATCAAACCCTAAATTAAACATTATGTAATAAACCCCAAATTATAGGCATAGCAAATACTTTTAAATTATGAATTTATTATTTATTGTAATTTTCGAGATATTTTATATTCAAATATTGATGAATGATAAATTATCATTTGGAAAGTAATGATTTATTTTTAATATGAGTAATATCGTAAAATTTAGGTGCTCTTTGAAAGTTGAGGTTGTTAATAGATTAAAAAGATTATTTGTAGAAAAAACATGTTAAACAAGTAGTAGGTAACACATTTAACTTCAAAAGCATAAAAAATGGGTTGTACAAAGAGCTGTGAAGTTTGGGGCTGTGATATAATCATTTTCCTTTAATTAACATATGTGTGCTCAAATAAATTGGATTTATCCATCTATATATGCAGTTGGTTCGGACACACAAAGCAACGGATGACAGGAGTTTCCGAAGCATTCAACTCAAAGAAGACATTGAAGGAAAACTAGGCCTATCGGTAAGCAAAGATGTGATCGAAATAGGCGGCCACGCCCTAAAGGCCAACATCACAACACTAAGCCCTCTGGTCCTACCGGTTTCCGAGCAATTCCATTTCTTCAAATCACTACTCCTCATGAATCGAAAAGGCAACTCATCCAAGCCTTACATTCCCAACTACAATCTAGCTTTCGAGCACGTTTGCATCCTAGCCACGAGCAAGAAAGTGTTGGACGAGATACAAAAGAACTTGGATTTGAGTGATGAGTACATGGAAGCATCTAGAATGACGTTGGAGCGATTTGGTAACACGTCGAGTAGTAGCATTTGGTATGAATTGGCCTATTTGGAAGCTAAAGGGAGGATCAAGAATGGGGATAGGGTGTGGCAACTTGCTTTTGGTTCTGGATTTAAGTTTAATAGTGTTGTGTGGAAGGCTGTTAGGAATGTGAGGCAATTGAGAAGAAATCCATGGTCATGGATTAATTGAAAAAAAAAAATCATTCATTATATGTGAATCATCATGGGAAATAAGAACTCTAAAGCATATGAAATAATTAATAATTTATTATTAATGATTTGATGTAAAATATTTTCTTTGGACTTGCGTCATGTCATGTATATGTAGCAATTTTTATGATGTTATTTCATTATAGAATTGATCATGCTTTTGGAATGCAAATATTAGAAAGATATATATGATTGTGTCTTTCTTTAATGTATGGTATAAAATAAAATGGTTTTATATTATTCTTTTGAGTCAACTGCAAAAGCATTCTCTGTGTTTTGTTTAATTGACTAAAATATTTTATTGGCAAAAAAAATTCAGATGTTCATAAGTTATTCGCAGAGGAGTTATTGCTATATTCTTAAGAAAATATGAGGGTTTTCGTCAATTTTTATGTTCATAAGGGGTTATTGCTAATTTTTTAAGTGAACAATTGTGTTTCATATTTTATTCCAATAAAATATATCTAGGGGTATAACTGTCATGTCTTCTGCAAATCATAATGAATACTCGTATGTAAGTGAACCGCATTGCGGCATTAAGTAATTCCGATCGAGCTAAGTATCGATTTGATTTCGAATAACCTCAATGTACATATAACCCTAAGGTCAACAAAATTGACTTTGTCAATTAAAGTTACAAATCAAGAATCAATCGATCTGATTGCAAATAACATCAATGTCCATAATTATATAGTCACTAATAATTTGATAATATCAGTTTAACATGATAAGTTATTTAAAAAATTGAAAATTTGACCGGGTACTGTAGATAATGAATTAAAAATAATGGGACGAATGAAGTATTTTTTAATTTCATCAATTTTAGGCAATAATTTGATTAGCTAATTTTAAAAAGTTAAAAATGATTAATGATTTAAGATAAAGAAAATAAATACGAAATAAAAAAAATTGAAACTAACTAAGACACAAAGAAAAGCCCTAATTTCATTATCTTCTTCACTCTACTCCCAATTCCCCAACTGCCGCCTTCTCACTCTCTACTCCCACCCACCACCGCCTTCCTCTATATCTCTCCCACCACCGCCGTGAGTTTCCCTGCTCACACCACCGCTGTCTGAACCCGCTTCCCAGACCTGCGTGACCACCCCTACTCACGCCGCCGCTGCCCAGACCGACGACCTCTGCTCACGCCGCCGCTGCCTGAACCCGCTGCCCAGATCCGCGTGAGTTTCCCTGCTCACGCTGCCGCTGCCCAGACCAGCGTGAGTTCACCTGCTCACGCCGCCGCTGCCCGAAACAGCTGCCTAGACCCTCGCTGTCCCGACCATCGTGACGACCCTTGTTCACTCCTCCCAGCCCAGCCCAGCCCGAAATACAATCCTACATTGTATAGGTAATTCCCTTTGTGCATTTATTTTTTCCTTTCTCTGATTTAGATTCTTGTTGATACGATTGTTGCAGGAAGAATATGTATGGACAGTGTGTGAAATAACAATCTTACTGGTATAAAAAGAAAATTCGAGATAATAATTATTGTTATTATTAATATTATGATAATATGGAGGAGAAAGTTGACTTGGTTTTTTGCAATAACTTTGATCTTCTTAAATGTTATAGATAACAATCTTACTGCATAAAGTTGAAAGGTTGTATGTTGTAGATATTGGCCTTTTGCAAATATAAGGTTGTGTTCACTATTAGTTTATGTTGTATGTTGTAAATGGTGATTAGATTTGTTGTGTTCAATTTTGGTGGCCTTGTAAGGTGCATTTGATTGAAATTAGCCTTGTAAGTTGAAACGTGTTCATCATAACTTTGTTTATGTTGTATGTTGTAAATGGTGATTAGATTTGTTGTGTTCATTTTTGGTGGCCTTGTAAGGTATGCATTTGATTGAAATTAGCCTTGTAAGTTGAAATGTGTTCATCATATGTTGAAGACGAAGAGAATATGGAGGTAGAGGCCGAGGAGGAGGGGAAGGAGGAGGAGGAAGACGAAGAAGAAGAAGAAGAAGAAGAAGAAGAAGAAGAAGAAGACGACGACGAAGAATGATATTTTTTTTTACAATGTAGAACTTGTTGTAAGATTATTTATTGTATTCACATATAATTATAAATGTTAAATTTTTTGATAATTTTATCTAAGTTATGAATTTGTTGTATTATATTGTATTGCAATTTTTTTTGTGTTGCAATTTCATTATTTTTGAGAATTTTTAATTTCATTTATTTTTCATTTTTTCCGACGGAAAAATTCCGTGGGAAAATAAAAGAATTTTTTTTTTTATAATTTCCGACGGAATAATTCCGTCGGAAATAAAAATAACATTATTTAAAAGTTATTCCCGACGGAATAATTCCGTCGGAAAATGTCCGTCGGAAAGTTTCCGATAGATTTTTCCCGTCAGAAAATCTGTCGGAAATTTTCCGAGGCCACTTTTTCCGACGGGCAAAATCCGTCGGAAAACCCATTTTCCGACGGATTTTGCTTGAAATCCGTCGGAAAATCCTGCTTTTCTTGTAGTGTTGATTTTTTAACATAGAAGGTTTTTTGCGAATAAAAATAACATAATAGGTTTTCTGTCAATTAAAAAAGTACTGGGGTTACTTTTGCATTTCACTCCATTTTTTATGTATACAGAAGGGGGATTTTTTTTCGGAAATAGCCTTCATGGCAAAGAAATTTCCCAAAATGTCTATGTTGGCAAAGTAATTCCCTGAATATACCTTTTGCTTAAACTCACAGTTGCCAACTATGATTCTACAAAAGAACCGCAGTTGGCAATTGCGAGTTTACTTAAAATTAAAAAAATAAAATAAACTCGCAGTTGGCAACTGCGAGTTTTCACTAAGTATAGATTAATTAATTAGCGCGTAGCTAATTAATTACAACAGTCAAACCCGCAATTGCCATCTGCGGGTCTTCAGAACCCGCAGTTGCCAACTGCGAGTAGTTAATTTCCTTTAACCTATCAGCAGCCGCTTTCAAATTTCATTTTCTTCCCCCTCTGCCAAAAAAAAAGCACTCCGGCGAAACCTTAACCCAAAAACTCCGGCGAATTCTTACCCTAACCCAAAAACTCCGGCAAAAGAGCATCACTCTCTCTCTCTCTCGATCAGGTATTCATACTTCCCTACTTTTCTCTCTTTATATTCTCTCTTGACATACTACTAATTTTAGTATTTTGAGGAGTTATGCTGCAATTTTGGTAAAAAACATTCTAAAGAGGTTCAATATGTAGGTTTTTAGGTTTGTGTATTGTTTTGTACAGATTAAGGAGAGGATTTTTTTTATTAGTTTTGACATAATATATAAAGTATAGAAGTAGAACTATAGTGACATATATTGGTGAAACATAAAATTGCTATGTTTGATATTGGTGACATATAAAGCTATGTTTGGTATTTGGATAATTTACACTCAGATCCCCTCAGGTTTGGGCATATTACACGAAACCCCTCGTTGTTTAAAAAATTACAGGGACACCCCCTTGACCTAACGGACGTTAGTCAACCTTAACGGAAGTGATAAAAAGTCTAATATACCCCTGGCAAAATAAAATTGGGAAAATATATGCGTCGCTGAAAACACTAAAATACCCTTTTGGTGTTTTGGCGCCCAAATAAACCCTAAGTTGAGATTTTACGTCTCAGTTCTCTTCTCTCTCTAATTCGTCTCTCTCTCTTTCTCAACTTCCCCCACCAAATCTTCACATTCAAAGCAAGAATTCTGCACCTTTACGTCAAGATTTTACGATTTTTTTTCGTCTGGTGCATTAGTGGCGAGCATTTGAAGCCATACCCAGGTCAGTTTTCTCTTCCAAATGCCATGAACAGTAGTACTTTTAGGGTTTTCATTTTTTTTCCATAAATCTTATATTGTATCGTTAATGCATCTATTATCTGAAAAAGCACGTTTGATTTTACTGTTTAGGGTTTTTATTTGGAAACATAATTGCACATTATAATTTTTTCAATTTTGGGTCGAAATTGTGGAATTGTTTCGTTTTCTACTCATATTAGGGTTTATTAACTGTTATAGTACTATTTTTTTGGTTGATTTTGTGGTATACTGTAAAGTCTAGGTTTATGCGTAGTACCCTTCTTTTGCTTCTTTTGGTAATGGTTTACGTACGTGTTCATGTTTCATACTAATTTAATTAATTCCTGGTTCATAGATGTGCTTATGCAAGTTTACTGAATTTTTGTTGCTCCGGCACTTCAGTTACTGTAGTTTGTTAAGAGTCAACTAATGAAGTGTATTTTGGAGTCATAAATTTAAGTCTACTTTTGTTAATATAGAAGTATACTTTAAGTCTCATATAACTGATTCAATTTTTACCATATTAGCTCTGCTTTTCAGCTCCAAATTATTTTAGCAAACTTTGTAGGTGAGACTACAATGAATGCAGTTCCATTTTTGTCATACGAGATTGAATTCCATTTGGAAATCAAAATACAAGATATTTTTTTATTACTTTTTATATTGAAATTTAATCAGGACAAATGTTAGAGAGACGTGTTAAATTACTTTTTTACTGATAATAGTTTTGTTATTTGTATTAATCCAACTTGAATTTATTACTTATTAAACTAATACATTCACTTCTAGAGTACTCACTTCTTAGTGAGTTTTTATACATTTGGCATGCATTTATTTTCTTTTGTTCCCCTTTCTGTTTCATTTGATTAAATATACTGCATAAATTAACTCCTAGAAACTCCAACAGTTCTTACTTTTGTTTGTGAATGCTTGTAAAATTTATCATTGTGATTAATTAATAACTGCATACATTATGGTTTTTATGGATGGAAGAAACTAACTTAAGAATTGTTATGGTTTCTTGCAGATGGAAGAGGAATTGTTTGATCTTAGAATCCTTCATGGTGATCATAGGTATATGATTAAAAGGATTGATCCAGATAGGTATAGTTTTCTGGACCTTGTTGATGACTTTTGTGATAAAGCCGTGACCAAGATGCCTAATATAAGAAACAAATTTATGTTATTTAAGTGTGGTATTAATGGAGATGATAGTATTACGTATATAGTGATGACATACACAGAGTCTCTTGAAATGTTTAGGTTGAATAAGGGTAGAAAAATCATAGATATCTTTGTGCAAGTAAAAGAATCATGGAAGCCAAGTGGTCCACCGATGATTGATGGGTTGATTATAAATGAAGAGGGTACTAAGAGTGGAGGAGATGAAGATGGTTATGAGGGTTCTGGTGATGAAGAGTCTGATGTTGGTGAGGAAGAAGAGAGTACTGAAAATGAAGATGAAAATAATGGTAGAAATGCACAAAAAGACTATGGTGAAGGTGAAGAACAAACTAGTGAGGGTGAAAAAGCTAATGGTGAAGGTGATGAAAATGAAGGTGAAAATCATGTTGGTGGTGAAGATGTTAATGAAGAGAGAAGTGATGATGGATTACGTGATTATCAATCAGATGATAATGACAATTTGAAGAAAAAATATGAATCAAATTTTGATGATGAAAATGATGATGAGTATGACCCTCACAACTATCTTAGCAAAAAACAGAAGGAGTTCAACTATGAGGATGGTTGTAGGGTTGAATTAGTACTTGGAGATGTTTTCTACTCAATTCATGAGTTTAGAGAAGCACTTAGAACATTTTCTATCCAAGAGGGATTTGAGTTTGTGAGAATTAAAAATGAGAGGAAAAGGGTCACCTTAAAATGTGCTAGTGAAGGTTGTCCATGGAGGCTGCATGCCTCACTTCTGGAAGATGAAAAGACTGTTGGGATTCAGTAAGATAAACAGCCCTTCACGCAGCGGAAATTAAAACGAAGATAGAGCTTTGTTACAAAGTTATACCTGTCTCCTTGCAAATCCAAATAGTTAGCAAAGTAGCTGCATTTCTCCCTTCCTTTTTCAGCTTCGATCCCAAGCAGGTGTTGCGCCCCAAGTTTTGCGCCTCTACGGGTTGATACACCACAATATCACGAAAACCTTAATAATCCTAATCGGCTAGAACATAGAAATTATTAAGATCTAAAACTAGAGAACAATTTGGGAGCAAGAATCAAAAATCGAAAACTCCTCTAAAGAGAGAGAGAGTTCGGCCGAATTTTGGAGAGAAGAGAGGGAGAGAATTTTGCAAGACTTAATTTTCTTGTGTTTTTCTTCTATATAAGATATGATATATATTCTCATATATATAGATATCTTATAACTCCTAATCCTACTAGGACTAGGAGTTTAAGTCTTATCTCATCTCCTACATGGGCCATGGCCTTTTAATTGGAAGACTAAGTCTTCTAATTAATTAATGGCCCATTCCTTATTTAATTAATTGAGGCTTTATTTAATTTCACAATTAAATGGCCCAATTAATTAATTACTCTCTCATTTAATTAAATTAGACTCTAAGCCCATTTACTTAAATATTCCTATAATTAATTAAATCCAATTTAATTAATTAAATTACAAATTAAATTCCAATTCAATTTATAATCTCGATCCAATTCCAATCGGATCTCGTCTTTTCCAATTGGGTCGACCCAGTCGATCCAGTTGTTCTTCGTTTCCTTGCTTTCGCTTCATGTGTATTGTGTATGCCCCCGTAGGTTCACCACATAATTGGCCGTGAGTTATAATTAAATATTTATTTAATTACTCGAGTATTAAATACTCTAAATCAATCGAACACTCTGTCGACTGATCATTCCAAAATTAGCACCCCTGCCAATTTAGGAATTATCCCACACTCCATGGTCGATGTCTGGCCACAAGCCCATGGAGTCCAATCACTGGTGAATTAATTCAGTGAACCTTTTAATCATTTACAATTTCCATATACGACATGATCTCTCTATCAATCGATCTCCCAGTCGAGACTTCAGGGTATGGACTTTTCATCGGTTCCCTTTTCTCGTCTTGACCTTATGCACTCTGGTCTCGAAATAATTCTCTTTGACTTAATCTTCATGAGCTACTTTCACAAAGTTGTCAGATACCTCGGCCGAGGGTTTTAGCAGAATTAGTTTCTCACATAAATCCATAGGAGAGACTAACCGAATCCAACGATGTCCTATCTCGATTGGATTCTACGACTCTTGAATATGTTCTAGATCACGGCCTTGGGGATCAGTCCACGGGTTGTCCGATAGCCCTGTGATCTAAGGACTTCTATCCTTATGCGTAGATAATTATTACATAAGATAAAGTTGACCATTTATAATAAAGTGCATTTATTAATCTAAATTGAATAGTTCCTTTATTTATTACAATAAATGGCAGCCATACAGTTGGCTTGCCGGACACTATTTCTATCAAAGACTTTTATGGTGAAAACCATGAACAACAAACACACTTGTGTGAGGACAAACTCACTGAAAGAGGCATCTGCAAAATGGATGGCTTCTAGATTGGTAAATATTTTGAGAGAAAACCCTGAAATGAAGGCTAGAGGCATGATCAATGAGCTAAAGAAGTATGGGGTAAATCCACCATGCATGAAACTGTGGAGAGCAAGACATATGGCAATGCAGGTAATTGATGGGGGACATGTTGAGTCATTTGGCAAGATGCCTCACTACTGTGAGATGGTAGCTCGTGCAAATCCTGGTAGCAGTGTGAAGATGCAGTTTGAAGAATGGTATGATGATGAACATCAAACAATACCAGAAACACTTACATTCAAGAGGTTCTTTTTGGGGTTGAAACCCTTGAAAATGGGATATTTGGAAGGGTGCAATCCATTATGGGATTTGATGGTTGTTGGTTGAAGGGGCCTTATGGAGGGGTCTTACTTTCAGCCATAGGGCTAGATGGAAACAATGGCTTGTTTCCTTTAGCATTTGCTGTGGTGGAGGTTGAATGTAAGGATAGTTGGCTTTGGTTTTTTGATTGCATGGGAACTTGGCTTGGTGGTTTTAACGATGACAAACCTTGGACATTTATGACAGACAGACAAAAGGTTATGTGATAACATCTTTTAATTCTGTTTAATTTTATAAGTTGTTTACATGATCGATGATGCTAATTTATTTTTCATTTCTAATGCAGGGTTTGGTGGAGTGCATCAATGAATCCTTTCCTGGTGTAATCAACAGAAAGTGTGCTAGGCACATATTTTCAAACTTCAAGAAGCATCACCCTGGCTCCGCAATGAATAAATACTTCTGGATGGCTGCTAGGGCATACAATGCATCAACATACAATTATGCAATGGAAAAGATGCATAGTATAAGGCCTACTTCTTATACATATATGAATAAAATTCCCCCTGAGTATAGGTCTAGGCATGCATATAACAAGTCTTTGAAAAATGATCACATAACAAACAATCTTATTGAGTCCTTCAACCACTGGGTGGGTGACCTTAGGTATAAACCCGTGCTTTCATTAGTGGATGGGTTGAGGGCTAAGATGATGAATAGGATACAGAAGAGAGCTGAGAATGGTAGGAAATGGACTAGCAAGGTCACTGAAAATGTTGTTAATCAGTTGAATAAAGTGCAAGAGGAATCACAGAGTTGCAGTATTATATTTGGGGGGAGTAATAAATTTCAAGTTCAAGATAAGAATATCCACTATATTGTAGATTTGAACAATAGGAAATGTGATTGTGGGGTATGGGAGGTTAGTGGGATACCATGTAGGCATGCTGTTATGGGTATACAATAAGTCAGAAGGAGTTTAGAAGACTACACAGATGCATGTTTCTCCACAGAGACATATTTGAAGGCATATAACTACCCCATAAAAGCCATAAAACATGAGACTTTTTGGCCCCCAATGACTACTTCACCGAAAAGAACTCTCCCTCCAAATATTAAGAGGTTACCTGGTAGACCAAAAAAGCTCAGAAATAGAGAACATGGAGAGGGTGAACCAATCAAAAGATCAACCTCAATGAAGTGTAAGAAATGTAAAGCATTTGGCCACAATTCTAGAACATGTGAAAGAAGGAAGAGAGCAAAAGGAAAGTGGAAAAGAACTAGGGGAAAAAAATGTAAGTATTTGTTTGTATGTATGTTTTAATGTATTAACTTGTCACATTTATGCATTCTCATTTAATAACTTGTCACATTTATGTTATAATATATTAGTTTACTGATAAACGTAATTGTTGTGGCAGGACGAAAATGGTGGAAATGCAAATCCAATTGGAAGTGGAAATGGTGGAAATGCAGTGACAGCAGCAACTTCCCAACATGTTCATTATTGTATAATATCATGTATGTTTTGATGACTTAATGATTTTGTACATGTGTACAGGTGAATGAAGTGAGAGGGACACAATGCCAAGGTTCAAGCAACCCCAAGGCTAGCAAAGGAAAGAAGAAGACACATGATGCATCTGCTCCTAATGAAAATGGAACTGGTGGGAATACAGTGCCAACAATTTCCCAACAGGTAAATTATTTTTCTTAATATATGTAGAATATTAAGGAGCATCTTAACTTAATGATTTTTTCATGTTAACTTAAAAGGAGCATGCTAACTTAATGATTTTGTTCATGTTAACTTCAGGCTAGCAAAGGAAGAAAAAGAAGGCAGAATGCATTTGTTTCTTCTGCCCCAAATCAAGCCACCAGTTCTGCATCTGTTGCCGTGTCAAAAGTAAAAAAACCTAGAGAAAGCAGTAAAGAATGATGAAGGGTTATAATGGCTAATTATTATGACTAATTATTTTGGATGTATTGCTTAAACAATGGGTTATTTGTTGATGGTCTTGACTAATATTTTGATGTGTCAGTTAGAAAAATGGATTTTTCTGAATATGGGTTAACTGTGGATGGGTGATCAATTGTTAGTATGCCAACCATTTTGACCTATTGGAACTTATTTTCCTGAATATTATAAGTGAACAATATTGACTATTATTGATATATTTTGAGGATATTGTAATTTGATGTGGTTTGCATATTATTAGTGTATTTTGATGTGGTAATATGAATGACAAGGAGGTATTTTGTAAGTATTCCTCTTTTTTTTTTTTTTTTTTGGTTTGTAATTTGAATTAGTAGCTCTATTAATAAATCTTGCCATAGTAGGTTACATTATATTACATCACATCACATTTATGAAAAATACATTCATTTTGTTATAGTTACTACAATTTGGCATAAAAGTACAATATATGCAAATAAGAACAAGGTTATGATCAACAATTTGCGAATGAATTTCATATCATCTTCAATATTATTAAATTTGTGGGATGAAATGTAGAAAAATAAACATTTTGGTTGCTATCAATATTCATAAATATTTTTAAAATATGAATATTGTCTACATATAACCCCCTGAAGTTATTGTACTCTTTCAAATACACCCCCTGTAGTATTATACTATTACATAGACACCCCCTGGGATATATACGTCCATCAAAAAGTCCAGTCAACCTTGAAAAATGTTGACCAAGGATAAATTTGGAAAATCAATAAAAAAAATTGTTGACCCGTTAGTTTATAACACCGTAGGGGTTTTTTTGTAAATAGGTGATACCAGAGGGGGTGTCCCTGTAATTTTTGAAACAGCGGGGGGTTTCTTGTAATATGGCCAAACCTGAGGGGGTTTGAGTGTAAATCACCCTTGATATTATTACTTATTTTTCGGGGATAGGCAGTTTACAGTTGTACTTGGATATAGAGTCGATAGACAACCTAGGATTTGCTACTGACACAGAGGTTGGATGCAGTCATAATGTTGGTGTCACAATTGATTCACATGTAGACGAAGGTAACCCTGGTCCGTCTACTTTTCAGTCAGACGTTGGTACAACTAATCAAATTGACCTAGTAGGACCCACATATATTAGTCCTCCTCGGCCTCGAAATGTAAGGGGACTAAATTATGATTTTGAGACTGATTCTAAAGATGATGAAAAATATATTGAAAACAGACTAATGGAAGAGGATGATGGAAGTAGCAGTAGTAGCAGTGACATTGAGGAGACTAGTACTGAGGATAATAATATGGATGTAAATGAGTTTCCTGAAAATCGTATAAATGATATAGATTGTCCATTTTATAAGGTGATTGGTGAAGGATCATGTGCCACAGATATTCGTGCAAGTCAAATTTAGTTGTCGGAGAGTGACCAACTGGTTAAAGGATTACTCTTTAGGTCGAAGAACGACATGCAGTGTGCTGTCAAGAAATATCATATAAAAAAGAATTGGCGCTATAAGGTAAAGAAGAGCACTGATAAAATATGGGCAATATGTTGTTATAAGAAAGAGTATCCGTGCAACTTCTATCTTCGTCCTAGTTTATTGCTAAAGAATAATGGATTATGGGAAGTGACACGTTACCGGGGACCATAAACTTGCTTGTGTGCAGGATTAGGTCAAGATTATTTTCACCTTGATTCTAAGATGATTGCTTGGGATATCCTAAATCTTGTTAAAGTAGATCCAGATTTGAAGATTCGTGTCATTGTTGAATATGCGAAAAATAGCTTCAACAAATAAATATCATATAAAAAAACATGGTGTGGAAAACATAAAGCAATTGCACAAATCTATGTAGATTGGGAGGAATCTTATCAAAGGTTGCCAAAAATACTTGCAGCTATCAAACAATACAACCCTGAGACAATTGTTGAGTACTACAGACCTCTTCTACCCGGTCAAATGGATATATTTCGCCGTGTTTTCTGGGCATTTGGGCCTTTTATTCGTGCGTTCACGCATTGTCGTCCAATTGTTAGCATTGATGGTATTTTTCTTCATGTAAGGTACAAAGGAGTTTACTAATTGCCATGGGATGCGATGCAAATGATAGTATATTGCCTCTTGCATTTGCTAAAAGACATGGGATTGGTTCTTGAACCTTGTGCAAGAACATGTTGTGAAGGGTCGTGATATATGCTTGATTTTTTATCGCCGCCAAGGTATATTGAAAGCAATTCGTGAAAGTGGGTGGACAAACATCACTCATCGGTATTGTTTGAGGCATGTGCATGTTAATTTTTGCAAAGTCCATACATGTGGTAATTTGAAAAGGTTAGTTTGGAAGGCCGGTTGCTCACACCAGGATCGGAAGTTTGAAGGTGTGTTGGAACAAATTGAGCTATTAAGTAAAGATGCTCTAATGTGGTTGCGTAAGCTCAATAAATTGAAGTGGACGATTGCACATAATGGTTGTTATAGGTATGGCACAATGACAACTAACATTTCAGAAGTTTTCAATGGTGTGATGAAAAGAGCTCGTGGTATGCCTATTACATCAATTATTGAGACTACATTTTATCGTTGTGTTTTCTACTTTCAATCGAGACTTGGTATTGCTGAACTTGCTCTGGAAAACATTGGTCTACCAAACACCCAACCCCAAAATAGATTTATCCCTAAGATTTATCAGATGCTCCTTCACAACACCGAGAAGGTTGGAGGTATGCATGTTACAATTTTCAACAATTCTGGACGTGGGGATGGTGGGGTTTATTCTGTAATTACCGGTCGTCGCATGACCAAGGGAGGTAACACTCAAACTGTGTGCTTTGGCAGAAGGACATGCACATGTGGGAAGTGGGTTGCGTATCATGTTCCTTGTTCCCATGTCCTTGCTTGTTGCAATCATCAAAATATTGATCCTTCGTCTTTTGTATCATTTTACACGGTTGAGAACATGGAGTGGTAGATTTGAACCATTGGAGGATGAGGCTTATTAGAATGAGTATAATGGTCTGGTGTTCAAACCAAACTTCAAACTAAAGCGGAAAAAGGGTCGACCAAAATATAGGCGCATTCACAATGAAATGGATTTTGAAGCCGACAAGCGGGTAATTCATTGTTCAAATTGTGGGAAGGAAGGACATACGCGTCGCACATGCACAAATAATATGACATAGTTTCATAGATATTACTCTGAAATGTGTTTATGACGAATATATTATTTGACATAAATTATTATGAATTTAGTTATTTTGGTTATGGTTGTGCTGAATTTATGACTAACTTTCTTTGCTTTGTGCAATTTTGACACCAACAAAAAAACTGAAATCCAAAGCAAGACACTAACTTTTTGCAATAAAACTGATATTTTTCTCACATATAATTTCATTACAAAAATTAATATTGCCTACTACACAATGACCAAAGCAAGCCAATCCAAACATATTAACACTACACAATCAAACATATCAACCACCTCTTATTACTCAAATTCTCAAAATACAATGATAGTTCTTCCTTTTAGGAACTTTCTATTTACAGTGATTTTGTTAAAGTCCAAAATCTACATCAATTGCTATTAAACTTATTCACATGAAAAGTTACAGAAACATTAAACATCCTTGCAATATATCCATTTTCTTCTTTGTTAGACCACCTCCAGCAGTTGTGTTTTTTGCTCTTCCAAGAGCTAAAATTGAATTTATACATAACCAAACTTAAAAAACTTGTTCCAGCAGTAACTTGTAAAAATAGAAGACTATGTATATTGAAGGATTGAATTTGTATATATGAAGGCTCATGTATAAATTTACAAGACTTCCACATCAGCAAATTAAATCTCCCCAACCACCTCCCCTGCCAAAATCCCCAACCACCTCCCCTGCCAAAATCCCCAACGGCTACTCTATTGAAGTGTAAATTAAATTTTAGAGTAGAGTAAAAATCAATAAATAGCTGATTATTTTACCTCAACAACACACCAAAGTAAAAATTAAATCTGAGATTGAAAGGAGAAAGGTAAAAATAATTACTTTTTTTTTTCTAGCTGCAACAAGAGGGCAATGAGAGGCGGTTATCTCTTGTGAATTTCACCGGAGATGGTGGATTTTCGCCGGAGGTGGAACCGCCTGGTGATGAGATCGAGAAAGAGAGGGGGAGGGGGGGGGGGGGGAATGGGTTTAATTTTGGGGTACAAGGAAGGGAGAAGAATTTATTCTTCTTCTTGACTAGAATCGGCGTAGAGAGGAGAAGGATGCCGGAGATGGAGGTTGTAGAGATTAGATTTAGAGAGAAGGAGGAGATGCGCAAAAGATGAATACTGATCTGAAATTGAGAATTGGGAACGTGCTTGTAGTTTATTACTTTATTTTTTAATTAGTTTTTTAAAGTATCTTTTTCTTAATTAAAGTTACTTTATTTCTTAATTAAAGATGAATACTGATTTAAAGTTTCTTTTTCTTAATTGGGAACGTCCTTAATTGTGAAGAATTTTTAAAAATTAGATTTTGTAAAATGCTATCTGAAATTTAATGCTTTATCTTTTAATTATAAATATTTTATACAATTTTGATGTTTAATTATATTTTCTACTTATGTGTAGATGAATTTCGAACAAAGAGGTTATTTCACTAGTATGCTTCACGATGACGAAGAGTTTGTGGCACAAACTCAATCCGAGGATTATACTAACCTAGGATCCGAACCATCAAGTGTGCCGAAAGATAGCGAAAAACAAAAAGGGAAACGCACCAAAAAAAATTCAAGGGATGAGGACCTCGCTCTCATAAATGCATACCTCACCACGTCTAAGGATTCGATCATTGGTAATAGCCAAAAAAGTACTGCATTTTGGGTGAGAGTGTCTAATCGCTTTCACGCAGAAGGCAAATATGATCGATCTAAAGATTCTCTTTCGAACCGTTGGGGCAATATCAATACATTTGTGAGTGGATTTATTGGATGTTATGAACAAAGCGGCACAACTGAGACTGATAAGGTATAACACTAAACTATTGTTTTTATTTTAATTTATCTATGTTTAATTTATTAGATTTACAAATATGTAAATTGTGTTTAATCTACTTTATATAAGAATTCCTATTATGTCATTGCCGATAGCATAAATGCTAATTTACTTTGGACCACTTCATGCTAATTTCTTATTAGGCAGCCGATAGCATAAATACCTATTATGTAAAGTGTGTTTAATTTATCTATTATATATAATATACCATATCTTTTATTTTTTCAGATATTACGTGCCAAAGAAATGTATAACCACAAATACAATAAACCATTTACTTTGGACCATTGTTGGAATGTATTGAAATTTGAATTGTGATGGATTAGTCAATCATCAACTGCCAATAAGAAATCAAAAATGAATTTTGGATCTAGTCCTTCGTCATCTTCTCCTATAACTGAGGATAGCACTATCAACCTTGAAGAAGACACTACGATATAGTTTGACAGACCGATCGGTAGAAAAGCTGCAAAGGCAAAGGAAAAGAACAAGGGTCAAGAACAAGTTTCGGACTCTCAACGCTCATTCTCGATTTTACAAGATTATAAAAAAGAATATTGTGAAGCCGAACGTGTTAAACAAGAAAAGTGGGAGCAAATGGTCAACAACTAACAAGAGCTTATAAGGTTGAGCAAGGAAAAACTTGAGGCCGACAAAGAAAAGGTAGCATTGGAGAAAAAAATGAGGGACGGCCAAATAATGATGACGGACACCACTCGAATGGATGAACGAACCGCAATGTATTTTAATAATTTGAAGGAAGAAATTCTTAGAAAAATGATGTACCTTATTTTATTTTTGTTAGTAGAATGATGTCATGTATTTTATTTTAGATTTCATGAATTTTATTATTAAGTTCATAGATATAACTTTATTTAATTGGAATACATCAAGATGCTTCATTTATTAAATAAAAATGTTCATTGATAAAGTGGATGACAATTAATATAGAAAAAACATACAACTTAAAAATAACTTTAAACTTCAAGCATAATTAAAAGCAAATACATATAGATGTTTCTTGAGTCGAGCTAAAAGTTCTATTCATCCCCATATATCTGCCAAATGTGCTCAATAAGATCCTGTTTGAGCTGAGAATGATTACCTCTGTCTCTGATACGGTCATGTACTTGAAGAAACTCAATAAACTCATTTGTGTGGTCACGTGATATATGTATTTCCGTAGGTGTCTCCGAGGAATCATAATCAAATGTGAGATTGGTATCCCTTTCATCTTCCACGATCATATTGTGCATTGTGATACATGCGTACATTATACTCTTTATAGTTGCCAAATCCCAAATACGTACCGGTCCACGTACAATTTGAAAACGTGATTGAAGAACTCCAAATGCTCGTTCCACATCTTTTCTTGCTGCTTCTTGTTTTTGGGCAAATTTTTTTTGCTTATTTCCTTGTGGACATGGAATCGTTTTGACAAAAGTTGCCCATTGTGGATATATTCCATCAGCTAAATAATATCCCATTGTATACTCATGCCCATTGATAGAATAGTTAGCAGGAGACGCACGCCCAGCAGCTAATTCACGAAAAACAGGAGATCGATCTAGCACGTTGATGTCATTTAGTGCTCCTGGTAACCCAAAGAATGAATGCCATATCCAAAGATCTTGTGAAGCCACTGCTTCTAGAATAATTGTTGGTTTATGGATATGTCCGGTAAACGTACCATGTCATGCAGTAGGACAATTCTTCCAGGTCCAGTGCATACAATTGATGCTTCCTAACATCCCAGGGAAGCCACGTCGCTTATTTACCGCTAACAACCGACTTACGTCTTCGTTATTTGGTGACCTTCTATATTGCTCACCGAAAACTGCATTAACCGCATTGCAAAACCTTCAGAGACTCTCTAGGTCTGTGCTTTCTTCGATACGTACATAATCATTTACAGCATCGGCTGAATAGCCATAAGCAATCATCCTCATCGCAGCCGTACACTTTTGGTAGCATGACAAACCGAGAGTTCCTGCAGCGTTCCTTTTTTGTTTAAAGTAGTTATCATGAGCTTCAACGGCAGTCTGAATACGGAGGTATAAATCGCGCCTCATTCGAAACCTCCTGCGAAATAAACGCGCAGGATACCTAGGACGTTCAGCGAAATAGTCCTTCCAAAGTGTCTCATGGCCTTCTTCTCTGTTACGTGGTATCACTTCACGACCAAGTGTCGACCCACGCCGACGCGATTGTCGTTGCCTTGCCCTTTCTTCTTCTTCTTGTTCTTCTAAAATCATAGCTTCAAGAAGAGGAATATTGTTCGGTGAATCAAACATATCTTCCATTCCACCAAAAAAAGAATCATTCAAATCTAATGGATCCATTGTATATAGAGATTTCAATTTTTTTTAGAGAGAACTTATGATAAATCTGATGAAATGAGAGAGCAAATGACTACTATTTTATAGAGATGTATAAATATAGCCGTTGGAAATAGAGCCGTTGGGAATATAGCCGTTGGAATAGAGCCGTTGGGAATATAGCCGTTGAGGATATAATCGTTAATAAAAAACTTAAATTATTGGTTTGAGTTAAATGTTTGTTTGAATTAAATATTTTATTAAATCGTTATTTAAAGCCATTTATTTCAAAAAAAGTTTTTTTTATTAATTTATTATATTTATATAAGAAACATTAAAACATGTATTTATTATTTATATTTTACGTGAAAATGTAATAAAACATTATTTATAATGTTATTTATAATTTAATATTGAAAGAAGAATAAAATATAATAATTCTGAAATTTTAGATGATGACTGTTGGAGGAAATAGCTAAAACTGAGTAGCTAAAATACTATTCACCATGTATAATTTGATATAGATGACTGCTTATAGAAGACACTGCTGGAGATGCTCTTAGTAGCTTTAATTTGTCCATTCTCCAACATGTTTATTGGAGGTCTTCATATGCGCCACTTTTCTAGATTCATGTTTTACATTAAAAGTTTTCATGGTGCCCTGTCAAGCTTGATTGTATCCAACCTCACCTTTTTTTTTTCTTCCCCAACATGAGTTCAAATAATGAAATTTACAGAAGCAGACAATGATAATCCTCACACATACTCTCTCTATAGAAATCCTAGCAATGCTCATAAACATATACTCAAGTCTAAAATATCAAATACGTCTCATAAGTCATAATAAAATTATATGTGTTAGTTCAATCAAATATATCAAGTGTTAGTTCAATGTATAGCGGTTTGGTGCTCTATTGTCTCTTTGTGAGAACTTTTTCCTGAAATATTTTACGGAGCTTTGATGCTCAATCGATCTCAAATCTTCACCATGAGTACCAACCTGCATAGAAACACCTTAAGTACCAACCTGCACAAAATCACCCTGAGTATAATGGTAAGTTGTACCAATCTGTGTTTGCGTGTCAGCCTGAGTAACACACTGAAATTGGGATTCATGCTGAGATGCAGTGAAGTTGGGTGTAGAACATTCGGCGTGTGTAAACCACTCCAGTGGAATGAACTCCCGTTGAGCAGGATGTGGAGGTGGAGGTGGAGGAGATGCAGGAGTTGGAGGTGATGGAGGAGCTACAGGACGACGACGACGTGGCGGCGGCTTCTGTGGAGAAGGGGCATCATATACAGGATGTGGCGGTACATGCCCAGTAGCTAGTCGTTCGTGCTTTTCAACTTGAGTTAAAGTATTTGCTATGAGCCTGCGGGATTCCGCCAACTTGAGTCTTTCAAAATCGTTGTCAAGTTCAATAAGTAGTTGGTCAATCCGCTGTAAATTTTGAACATGTATACAATTAAAATAAGTATACATTATAGAAAAAAATAGGATATATATAAATAGAGTGTTAGTTGTCATACCAAACCCTCAAATCCACCACCGACACCCCTGTAACCCGTGTCATCATTCTCATCATGTTGGCCCCTAGAAGGATTTCCAGGCAGCACCCTCGTGATTCTTCGGTATCAAATCATATAATCATGGTTATAGTCGACATGCTCTTCACCAAATTCTCCATTAACAACGTAGTCACGACGAGCATTCCATAAGTTAAAGTTCTGGTGCTTAGCAAACTAATTAACTTTTCGACGTCCCCGACCGTCTATCTTGTGTAATTCGATATTGGTGTCACATGGTTCAGGAATAACCTGCAACATCCCAAATTATCTACCAACCCGATCTGGAAAGTGCCACTCTACTCTTTCAAAGCATATGAGAGGTAATCTGCTCGTCCATATATTTATTCCTCGAAAACAATAATCAGGCAACCATTCTAGCTGGTATGGTTGCCACACAAATTGATCCTCAGTAAGCAAGTCCAATTGATCTAGATAAACTCTTAAGACATGAGTGGAAACATTTCGTAGCAATTTTGTTGCACGCCACCTAATTATGGTTCAAAATCATTAAATTAGTGAATATATTACCAAGTGTTTGATTTTTAAATAAATATTAAAGAGTTATTTACTTGTACCCAAGAAGTCCAAGAGGATCTATAACATGCACATTCAAAAGTTGTGGCCGCATGCAACGGATCCTCTCCCATGACCAGATCTGGTAAAAATAAAGTCTATCAAGATAAGTATATATACATGTCACTAATTATAATTGACAAGTTACTTAAAAATGAATGTTGTACCTGCAATAAGACCAAACACCCACCAATCTGTTTCGTATCAGGTTTTGTAGCCCCGCATAACTCATGGTACAATACCGTCAATGCTGCACTACCCCAGCTGTAGGACCCAATCATGTTAATATCTCGTAGAAGGGGAATATACTTGCAACTTATCATATTCCTCGATTTGTTTGGTAAGACAATACCGCCAATCATTGCAAGTATACGAGCTCGAGCATGATACTCAACACTTACAAGATTAGCATTAGCGGGTAGTTCTGTCAATTTATCCATTAACCATGGTAACTTTAAAAATTGTCCATCAAACTCAATCGAGGGTGGTATGACACCAAACAACTCACCGCAAAGTTCTTGCCATTGGATCGCTACTAGTCACAGCCCACCCATCGATCGGGAGACCGAGTAATACCGCTGCGTCATGTAGAGTAATAGTAGCCTTGCCAATGCGCAAGTGAAATGTATGCATCTCCACACGCCAGCGCTCGACCAATGCAATAATCAATGGTCAATCAGTTTTTATTTTTCCGATCCGATACACACCATAAAATCGGGTCCTTATCAAATAGGGCAACACTCTATCATCTACATTTTCCATCCCTGTAAGGCACGCGTCTGCTCGACGACACGTTAAAGTTGGAAGCTCAATATCATGCCAAATTTGCGTAGACCGGTGCTCATTTTGAAGAATGAGTACCGAAGGATCAACAGGACCCGGATGAATAAAATGTTGCGGGTTCATCTGTATTTAAAAAAGACACATATAATGAAATTAGTACACTAAAATACTTTAAAATAATTAAAAATCTAATTGGAATATGCTATATTTTTTATATATTAATTTATCTTAAAAGAAAATAGGGTAATGGGTCCTTAATTAAAGGAATATGATGTTATCATTTAATTGCCAATTCTTTTACTTTGTCCAGTACTTATTAAGTTTTATAGAATTTCTACATCTCTGATGCAATTGACATAAACATACTCATGGATTTTTCTCATTTTTTCCTGAGATTGGAGCTTGCTGTTTATAAGTAGGTTTAATTAGTTTCATTGGAGCAATTGGAAAGCAATTGTAGACTAAAATTATATCAACATTCTAAAATTATATCAACATCCAAAATTGCAGCATAACTCCAAAAAATACTAAAATTAGTAGTATATCAAGAGAGAATATAAAGAGAGATTATTGCCTAAACTATGTTGGTCCAGGTTGTGGTTCTTTATGCACAGAATATGGGCCTGAGTTGGGGCATAATATATGTATGTATTGTCTAGTTGATTAAGTAATGCCATGAGGTTATGGGGAACAATATAACCTACCCTGCACCCAACCTCATCTAAATAGTTTGTATGCAAGCTATGATTTCTCACACACCATCTTGCAAGAACATGATGAAGATATATATTGTACAATAGAAAACAAACCTGCTCTAGTGATATAATAATTGAATTATTATTAATTAAAAACAAAGGATAAACAAGTGAGAGTGAGATGTAGTCATTGTAACAATAATTCACTTGATTCATACAAGAAAAGACTGGATAAATTAGGCAGAAGTGATACATACAACATTTTATAGCCACATCCTTGAATAAAAGATTATGATACAAACATACAAACATATGCGATATCGTTAACTATTGATAAAAGTGAACATATTTACCTTACCTTGTCTATGAGAACCAACTGGATTAAGAATGGTAGCTACTTTCTTAGCTCAGTCAAATTTTCCATCACATAAACCTAGAACAAAAGAGTAAATGGGATGCAAAATTAAATCAAACACAAAATAAAACTAACTTAGTGAAAAGAGATGCTCTATAAAACAAATTCAGGAGCTTATTAATTGGCAATTAGGAAAAAGATTCTAACGTTCTTCAATCATATCATCAGTAACTGATCATCAGTAAGGGCAAACAATTTCAGTCCAATTCCAGTAAGGGCAAACAATTCGCCGAAGTGCTTTCTTTGGGCAGAGGGAGAAGAAAATGAAATTTGAAAGCGGCTGCTGGAAGGTTAAAGGAAATTAAATAGTTGCATTGGCAACTGCAGGTTTGACTGCTGTAATTAATTAGCTACACGCTAATTAATTAATCTATACTTAGTGAAAACTCGCAGTTGCCAACTGCGAGTTAAATTTTTTTTTAAAGTAAACTCGCAATTGCCAACTGCGGTTCTTTTGTAGAATCATAGTTGGCAACTGCGAGTTTAAGCAAAAAGGTATATTCAGGGAATTACTTTGCCAACATAGACATTTTGGGAAATTTCTTTGCCATGAAGGCTATTTCGGAAAAAAATTTTGAATTTGGGAAATTGATGGTTAATTAAGGGCTCTCTTGGACATTTAATGGAGCTTGAACAAGTATAACTATTTTTTACAATTATTCCTTTACATATAATGACATATATTAATGTTTTTTAAAATTGTTATGAAAAATAATGTACATAATTAAAGAAAAACAAGATATGTTAGCCGAATGATTAATGATTAACAATCAACTTGATATTTGAGCTCGTTTCTTGAGTTTAATCTTAACAGGAATTATTGAGAAGCTCATTATTTGAAGGAAAGCTCGTTTACGAGAAATTGATCAATCGAGGATAAAAGGCTCAATAAAGAGACATAGATGCATTGTGGATAATTGGACGAAGAGAAACCGGAGAGGAAAGTGGCAGGGCAAAATTCCAGTTTTAGCCCTCTAAAGTTGTTGCATTTCAAAATTAACCATTTATTGTGCTACTCCGACAATATACGTCATTCATTGTGTCACATTCATCAATTTAAGTCTTATTTGGTCGGAAGTTTTAATTGTCATTGGAAAATGCCGTGTGTCGCCCACGTGACACTTATGAATTGGGGATTTCAAAATTTGACTTCAAAATTTCTACGTCCAAGACATGTAATGAGCCTATCGCTTCAGTTTTGGAGGAAAAAATGAAAGTTTCGTAAAAATGAAGATACTTGTTTTATTTATAAAAAAAAAGTTGATCAAATTGACAATCACAATTTGCCTCAAATTTTTCTCATGTACATGAAAAAATGTTATTCTCCTCAATGAAATATACTTAAAATTGATTGACCTTTTTTTTATATAATTGCTATGCTTAGTGTGTGACTCGTTGGTTTTCTTTAGGGTTAGAATTAAAAAAAAAATCACTAGCCCACTAAACACCTTCAAGTTTTACCGTGTCATTGTATTTTAAACTAATATACTATACGAATATAGTTTTTCAAATTCCACTGCACATTTCAAATCTAATTTCCAAGCCTTTTGTTTGACTGCATACGTGAGGGAGGAAGAACTGAATCTTTTATTTGAAAAAGTGAGAAAGAATTGAATAAGTTTGAAAGAAAAATTAGGGCAGGGCGTGAAAATTTTGGGAAATCGGGAAACTTAATATTAGAATTCACCACATGGATTGGGCTAAGTCCATTTACATGGCTTGGGACTAACTCAACCTCAAAAGCTAGTTTGTAAGGTGAGGATAGTCTAAGACCTTATAAACTGGACTTAACTATTGTTTTCAACCAATGTGGGACATTTATTCTCAATACTCTCCCTTCACGTGTGGGCGGGCTGAATGTGTGGGAGAAACAAGCCCAACACGTGACATATGAAAGCCCAACCTTGTGAATTTGCGACATGTGGGTGAAGACCCAACACACGAATAAAGACACTCCGGGCCTTTGTTAACCGGAGGAATAATGAATCTCCAAGCCTTGAATAACTGGAGGAATAATGACAACCCAGGCCTTTGTTATCTGGGTGAAGTGTGTGGGTAGATATTGAAGCCCATCATGCGTACAAGGAGGAGCCCATCACGGAAGGAGGTGACCCACTTTAACCCGGGGCTCTGATACCATATTAGAATTCACCACATGGATTGGGCTAAGTCCACTTACATGGCTTGGGCCTAATCCATGTGGTGAATTCTAATATGGTATCAGAGCCCCGGGTTAAAGTGGGTCACCTCCTTCCGTGATGGGCTCCTCCTTGTACGCATGATGGGCTTCAATATCTACCCACACACTTCACCCAGATAACAAAGGCCTGGGTTGTCATTATTCCTCCAGTTATTCAAGGCTTGGAAATTCATTATTCCTCCGGTTAACAAAGGCCCGGAGTGTCTTTATTCGTGTGTTGGGTCTTCACCCACATGTCGCAAATTCACAAGGTTGGGCTTTCATATGTCACGTGTTGGGCTTGTTTCTCCCACACATTCATCCCGCCCACACGTGAAGGGAGAGTATTGAGACTAAATGTCCCACATTGGTTGAAAACAATAGTTAAGTCCACTTTATAAGGTCTTAGGCAATCCTCACCTTGTAAGCTAGCTTTTGAAGTTGAGTTAGGCCCAAGCCATGTAAGTGGACTTAGCCCAATCAATGTGGTGAATTCTAATACTTAATGTTTAATATTTTTTTATCTTTTTAAATAGTGTAATCCCGAATTTTAAGTGTCACATGCGCAATGGCACTAGACACTTTCTGGCGATAGTTAAAATGTTACATATAATTTCTGAAAATAGTAATATTCATAGCTCAATCAACAATTCAACAAACACAATGTACACGCCAATCAATGACAACAATGACAACAATTAAGCTACACGAACTGATCACATAATTGATCACTATTAGTTTTATTTTATTAAATGGTCCACTAACCTCCTTTAACTACAAGTTTTAAGGTTGAGACTCTTCATATGATTGATTAAATGTTGATACTTAAATGGGTAAGTTAAAGTCTTGTAACATACAAGGAAGTGAGTTATGGAGGTCATGATGGTTGGCCTTCCACTTTCTTGTAACTCTTGCATTTAATGACCCTCTACTCTCATCTATAAAATGAGACACAACCACTCCTCAAAACTACACCAAAATAAAATAACTAAAAGTGTTAGCAAACTTCCATCATCTAAAAGTGTTCTAAGGTTGTGTCCAGGGGCGGACCTCTAAAGGGACTGGGGGGGGGGGGGGGGGGGGCATGGCCCCCCCAGAAAATGATTGGTTAAGTATATAGATATGTATATGAAAACATTAATTAGGCATTGGCACAGTGGTATTTCATTTCCCTGCATGGCATGAGGTCCCGAGTTCTAATCCTGAGGGGAACATTATTTATTATTTTTGTCATTTTTCATCAGCTGCCATTTAAACTTTCTATTTATCAATATTTTAGAGCATTTTTCTTCATGGTATAGGTTTTTTTTCCTTGATAATTATGATATAGTTCTTTCAAGTGTATGAAGAATTGAGTTCAAGTCCTAAAATGTGTTAGTAGTTTTTTTTTTTGTATTGGCACAGTGGTAT
The DNA here is from genome assembly GCA_030819805.1 of Penstemon newberryi var. newberryi. Lineage (NCBI taxonomy): Eukaryota > Viridiplantae > Streptophyta > Magnoliopsida > Lamiales > Plantaginaceae > Penstemon > Penstemon newberryi. The sequence continues at coordinate 30,500,882 of JAUALY010000006.1, read as the reverse complement.
TTCATTTCCCTGCACGGCATGAGGTCCCGAGTTCTAATCCTGAGGAGAACATTATTTATTATTTTTGTCAATTTTCATCAGCTGCCATTTAAACTTTCTATTTATCAATATTTTAGAGCATTTTTCTTCATGGTATAGGTTTTTTTCCTTGATAATTATGATATAGTTCTTTCAAGTGTATGAAGAATTGAGTTCAAGTCCTAAAATGTGTCAGTAGTTTTTTTTGTATTGTTATTATGGTTCTGATCAATTTCTTTGAGATATTATATGGTCAAATAAATGTAATAAATTTAAATTATTATTGAAATGGTATTAATTATCTAATAATGAATCTAATATTCATTATTTATACATAAGTAGCATAATTTTGGTTATGCACAATTATTCAATATTGTTTAAATATATGATAAATCGAAATTAATCATACAATTTTTTCATTTACACAAGCTTCAAATACGACTTTACCTTTATATTTTAAGATTGCATTCGACATTTTCATATCTTGTGTAAGCAACATTTATTTATTTTTTGTGTCAAATTGGATTGTACTATTGAATGTTTGAGAATTCATATTCTTTAAAAAAATTGCTATTATATTTTTCACCTTTTGCTCTACAAAATTATAATGTTAATTAGTTTATCTTAATTCAATTTTCTTTTTATTTTTCTTTTTCTTATCATTTTTACAAAATATTGAAAAAATATCGAGTTTGGTAACAAAAAAATATTCTTCGGCCCCCCCTGCATAGATGGTCTAGGTCCGCCCCTGGTTGTGTCATTGGGATAGAAAGAGAGGAAAAGGTGAATTCACCATAAAAGGCTGTACAAGTGAGGAGATAGCAAGTTTAGTTCGAAGGATTATGAATCAACGTCATACCTTGAAAACTCGATGGTGAACGGTATACCAATAAACTCTCGTATCCTAATTATATTTATAATATGTGTTAATTGATTAGCATATTATTAAGATTTCGCATAAAAGTTTAATAAAAGTCTAATAATTGGTATCTAGAGCGGGTTAGAGCCCTCTCTTTGATAATCATTTTCCAGTATTATTGATTCTGTTATATACACGAATTGCATGATGAATGACAGTAACTCGTGAGAATGAAAATCACAATCACTTGTTCTCAAAAAGTCACTTTCAAGTTATTAAATCATAGCAAAACCCAAAGTATGTTTCTGATTATAAAAGTTTTATGTTTAAATCAATATCCATTACGTATGCTCTTTTTTTGATTCAATATCAGATTGTGTATTAAAGACTTTTGAATACACAAATTATAGTTGTTGATTTAATAATATGATTGCATCATACATTTGTTCATATGTTAGGAATTACTAACAATAAAATGATTAAACTCCTAGCAATAGATTAATGTGATTATGTATAAAAGGAATTTTATGCTTATTTAATTTTTGGTCTTTATTAGACAGTTTAGTGCCTAAACATACATATGACATATCCAACAGAGAATTTTTAAAAAGTTGAGACTGTTGATTAAATTGCGTGCTATTTTTGTAGATCACCTATGTCATCATTACTTGTTCTCTATTTCTAAATGCATCCAAAAACTTTTATTAATGAATGGAAAGTTAACTACATATTATGGAACCTTTTGGCTTCCTTCATTCAAGTATGATATGATGTATTAAAGAATTAGTCAACTAGCTTCAAGACTTGACGTTACAGTAAAATTGCATATTATTATTATTTTCTGAAATACAAATTATTTACTGTCATTCATTATTGTCAAGTACTTGTATATTGATGTATGTTGTGAATAAAATAATAGAGAATATTATTTGTTAGTTCTTTGTCTCTAAAAGATTGCTAATCTTGTAGTTGCCAAAGTGACCTTAGTTAGTGAAATTTTATGAATATAAAGACTACATAAAAGTTTGATCATTTAGATGATATAAAGGACAATAATATTCTCGATTGCAGTTGTAGTTACGAGATTGAGACTCACCTAAAGGAGAGTCACATTTAATTAGTTATGGACTGTTTAGGGTAGTATAGTTTGTATATACTTAGCCATTAGGATTGAATTCCCAAAGGAAACATGACTAATTGTATGAGTGAGATAAAATTATATTAGACCTACTTAGGTGTTATATGAAGTGATTTATATTTATAAAGAGTGAACAATAGATGTACTACTTTTTGCCCAGAGGAGAAATTGTAGTGTTATCAATCAATTCATCTTAACTTTTAACCTCAATATGAGCATTAGTCTAATACTTTACCTTATTATATTTGTTGCATCTTATTTACGCTATTACTCCTACTTTATTGCATTCGCATGCTTCTGGTATTGCAACTCTTAATGGACCAAATTTCTCCGAATGATATGGACAAATTCAATTCACCTTGGGTGTGATGGATCTAGACTTGTCATTGGTTACTGGTAAGCCAGAGGAACGGATGAGGATAGCGTGAAGGAAGCCTGGAATAGGTCTAACAAGCTTAGTCTAATGTTTATTTGGATGGTCGTATCCAATAACATTAAGACTTCATTTCCCGAGGCTGACAATGCCAAGGACCTCTTAGCGGCTATAAAAGACCACTTCAAATCAGCGGATAAGTCGCTAGCAGAAAAGTTCATGGCTGAACTGACTACCATGAAATATAATGGTGATACAAGAATTCAGGAACATATCCTGAATATGGCTGATAAGGCTGCTAAGCTTGAAACTCTTGGCATGAAAGTAGAGGAGTCATTCTTCGTGCAGTTCATACTCAACTCACTTCCTCCTAAGTTTGGCCCATTCAAATCCACTATAATACCCAAAAAGAGAAGTGGAATATGAATGAGCTGAGTAATATGTGTGCTCAATAGGAAACGAGGTTGAGGCATGAAGGACGCCATCTTGCACTATATGTAACTCATGAAGTAAAGAAGAATAAAGGAAAGAATGTGAAGAATGGAAACAAAAACACACCAAAGAAAGGAAATGAGCATGGGGAAAGTAGCCAGGGTCATTGAAAAGTTGTCAAATGCTACTTTTGTGGCAAAAAGGGACATCTGCAGAAGGACTGTGAAAAACGCAAGGCCTGGTTCGCAAAGAAATATACTAATCTTTCTTTTGTATGTTATGAATCACATCATGTTGAAGTTCCTTCTAATACTTGGTGGATTGATTCTGGAGCAACGACTCATATCACAAATTCTTTGCAGGGATTCCTTATAACCCGGAAGCCGGAGGAAAGTGAAAAGATCATGTATATGGGGAACCGTCACAAATCAAATGTGGTACTAGTAGGCACATATCGCCTCATCTTAGAGTCGGGTCACCAACTGGATCTTCAAAATACTTTTTATGTACCTTCGATTTCTAGGAATTTAGTTTTCATGTCTAAATTAGATGTTTGTGGTTATTATGTTGTTTTCGATTGTTAAAAAACTCAATATTATGATCAATAAAGTTATTGTTGGTTTTGGTGTTTTATTTGATGGTTTATATAAAATATCTTTAAACTATGAGTTTGCACAATTGTTATTAACTTCACAATCAAAAGTTGGCTTAAAAAGTAGTCTAACTAATGAAAATTCTTCAATGTAGTGGCATAGACGTTTGGGGCATATCTCCAAGGAAAGATTGGAAAAGTTAATAAAGTCTAGAGTCTTGGAAATTGTAGACTTTACTGATTTTCATATTTGTCTGAATCAGATTAAGGGTAAGCAAACCAAACAATAGCAAAAGGGTGCCACAAGAAGTAAAGAACTTCTTGAGTTAATCCATACATATATCTGAAAACTACCTATTCCATGTTTTAGTGGAGAAAGGTATTGCATCACCTTCATCGATGATCTGTCTGTGGTTACATCTATCTAATTCATCAAAAGTCTCAGGCTGTTGACATCCTTGAGGTTGTTCATTATGGAGGTGGAAAGACAATTAGATAGAAAAATTAAAATTGTGAGATCAGATTGGGGTGGAGAGTACTACGGTAGATATGATGAGTCGGGACAACATCCTGACCCATTTGCAAAATTATTAGAAAAACGAGGTATTAATGATGAATACACAATGCCTGAAACGCCACAACAGAATGAAGTTGTCAAACGGCGAAATCATACTCTTATGCATATGGTTAGGAGTATGTTAAGTTATCCAACTGTACCTATTTCATTGTTGAATGAAGCCTTAAAGACCACAATGTAAATCTTAAACTGGGTTTCCAGTAAAGCAGTTCCAACAACTCCCGACGAGAGACATTTACATGTTTGGGGTTGTCCAAAAGAAATTGGACCCACGAACAATATCTGAATATTTGATTGGATTTCCATCAAAGTCAAAATGGCACAAAATTTATTGTCCTAACCATAGTATGAGAATCGTTGAAACTGGTAACGCTAATTTTTAAGAGAATGGTGAATTTAGTTGAAGCAGTGAATCAAGAAAAGTTGAAATTGAGGAAGTTGATATTATACCACCTTATCTTTCTCAAGATAATGTTGTTACTCAACCTGTACAACAAGTTGAGGTAAATGAACAACTTATCGATTCACCATTTCATGGAGATGACACCATTGACGACGTTAATGTAGAACCACCACAATCGGTAGCTTTGAGGAGATTTCAAAGGGAAAGAAGATCTGCCATAACAAATGACTATGTGGTGTATCTACAATAATCTGATTTTGATATAGGTATTCAAAATGATCCAGTTTCATATTCACAAGCCATGAATGGTAAAGATTCTGATAAATAGATTGATGCCATGAATGAAGAGTTGAAATCGATGTATCACAATGATGTCTGGGATCTTGTCGAATTGCCTAATGATAGTAAGAAAATCGATTGTAAATGGATCTTTAAGATCAAATGCGAAGCTAAGGGCAATATTGAAAGATTTAAGGCCAGACTAGTGGTCAAATGTTTCACTTAGAAAGAAGGCATTAATTACAGAGAAACCTTGTCTCCAGTGTCTAAGAAGGACTATCTTAGAATTATGATGGCCCTTGTAGCTCATTATGATTTGGAGTTACATCAAATGGATGTGAAAACTATTGGGATTCTTACAGGAAAACGAGCCTCAGGCAGCGGAAATATAAAACTTTTAGGCTCCCCTTGAGAATCTTGCCAGGATACAATCTGGTATATATTTAAACTAATATAAAAGAAGAATATATAAACAGATCTAGTTTATACCTCGTTCCTTGCTAATCCAAAGCAACTCTGTATAAATCTGGTTCTGTGTAGAACTTTGACAAGAAAATCGCCCCATTTGTTTCTCCATAAAGTGGATCTACAACTTTGGTCCCAAGCTTTAGCTAGCGTCCCACGTGTTGCGCCTCTACGAGTTGATACACCACAATTGCACGAAAACCTTGATAGGACTGATAGGCTAGAACACAGATCTTATCAAGATATAAAATGAGAGAAGAAAACACTGAGAAAATTGAAGCAAGCCTTCGATTTCTTCACTATGGGCGACGACTATGTGTGGGAAAAGTAGGGGGAGTTTTTCTTTTCTTTGCAAGAGTGTTTCTTGGTGTCAAGTAGGCACGTGTGTTATGTGTGTGTTGTATGTAACTCTTGCAAGACTAAGGGTTATATATATAGGTTACTTCTCTCCTAATCCAACTAGGAGACCTATTAAACCCTAACTCCTTTTTCTACATGGGCTAGGGCACTTTTAATTAGCAATACCTAATCTTCTATTTTATTAATGGCACAATCCTATTTAATTAATTAGGGCCCTATTTAATATCCAAATTAAATAGCCCATTAATTAAATCCCATTTTATCCCATTTAATTAAATCGAACTCCAAGGTCATTTAATTAAATAATCCCTTAATTAATTAAATCCAATTTAATTAATTATCTTACAAATCAAAATCCAATTTAATTTATAAACTCGATCCGATCCAATTGGATCGAATCTAACCTGCTTTGAATGGGTCGACCCAGTCGATCCATTCATTCTTCGTCTCCTTGTTTTCGCTTCATGTGTATTGTGTATGCCCCCGTAGGTTCACCACATAATTGATCACGGGTTATATATATATATATATATATATATATATATATATATATATATATATATATATAATTATTCGAGTAAACCTATACTCTAAATCAATTGAGCACTCTGTCGATTGACCATTCCAAAATTAGCACCCCTGCTTATTTGAGAATTCCCCCCACACTCCACAGTCGATGTCTGGCCACAAGCCCGTGGAGCTCAATCACTGGTGAATTAATTCAGTGAACCTATTTAACCCATTCGGTGAAAACCGAACCGAACCGAACCGAAATTTTGGATAACCGAAATTTCGGTTCTTGATTTTTTAAAACCGAAAACCGAACCGAACATCCTAATTCGGTTTTCTGTTTTAACCAAAAAAATTCGGTTCGATTTGGTTTCGGTTTAACCGAAATTTTATATTATATTTATTTTATTAAAAATTATATAATCAAATACTATATCATTTATCATAAAAAAATCAAATTAATAGGTAACCATAACACTAAACATTATTAAACATTACATAGAACTAAATAGTTAAGTGGTTAACATTTAATAATTCTCACATGACATAAATTAAACAACTAAAATACATATCATAAGCATAAAATTAAAAAAATTTACAGTCTAACTGCAAAAACTAACATTTAACAATCCTCAAATGACATAAATTAAACAAGTAAAATTCATATCCATAGGCATAAAATTAAAGGATTTTAAAGTCCATAAAACCGAACAAAAAAAAAACTATTTGAAAATTCGGTTTTCGGTTCGGCTCGGTTAACCGAACAAAAATAACCAAACCGAACCGAAAACCGAATTAGGCCAAATCTCAAAACCAAAAACCGAACCGAATAGCTTTGGTTCGGTTCGGTTTTCACCGAACTCATTTCGGTTCGGTTTGGTTCGGCCGGTTATCCGAACCGTGAACAGCCCTATTTACAATTACCATGTATGCCTTAATCCTTCCGTTAGATGGTCTCCCGAATTAAGACTAAGGTCATGGATATTTTATCGGTCAACCTCATGCGTCTTGAATCTTATGGATTCTGGTCTTGAAACTATTCCCTTCGACTTAACCTTTATGAGCTACTTTCATAAAGCCGTCGAATACCTTGGGCAAGGATTTACCGGAATACGTTTCTCACAGAAATTTATAGGAGAAGCTCCCAACCTATCAAGTCGGGTCAACGGATCCTCTGTTGATGATATGAACATGCATACACGTTCCTCTATACCCAACGTGAATCCTCAGAGACCTTTTGGTAGACTCCAGTCAGTCGGGACTCACATCAAAGTATAGACGTTCGTGCACCAGATAAACCCTATCACCTCAAGTAATAAGGATCGTGCTCATACACTATTGTAAATAGGAATAAATTCGATCCCGATGTGCGACTACTGCCTCCACGATGAGTTATTTCCTAATTGGGGTATTCAGTGTGCTTGCCATCCCAGCAAGCCACCCACTCGCGTGTATCGACTATCCCAGTCACGCTCGTGGACCCCAACGTCCTCCAGTTCATCGGAGTATATACACTCGTGAAGGTCTAATCAAATCCATTGATGTCCCATCTCAAATGGATTATACGACACTTGAATTAGTTTTAGATCACGGCCTTGGAGATCAGTCCACGGGTTGTCCCATGGCCCGTGATCTAAGGACATCCATCCTTATGTTAGATAATTATTCATAAGATGAAGGTGACCATATAAATAAATGTATTTTTTAATCGAATTGAATAGTTCTTTTAATTATTACTAATTAAATGCAGCCAAAACAGTTGGCTTGTAGGACACTATTCCATCAAAAACCGCTTTTCTAAATGAAAATTTAGAGGAAGATATCTATATGGACCAGCCTGAAGGGTTCGCAAAACAAGGAAATGAACACTTGGCTTACAAATTAAAAGAAATCTTTTACGGGCTTAAACAAGCATCCAGACAATGGTATATAAAGTTCAATGATACCGTGACCCTTTGGATTTAAAGAAAACATTGTTGATCAATGTATTTATCTAAAGGTCAGTGGGAGCAAGTTTATATTCTTAGTCTTGTATGTGGATGATATTTTGTTAGCAAGTAGTGATCTTGGTTTATTGCACGAAACCAATAATTATCTTTCCACAAACTTTAAAATGGTTGATATGGGAGAGGCAAATTATGTTATTGGCATAGAGATCTTCAGGGATCGGTCTCGAGGATTGTTGGGATTGTCTCAAAAAGGATATATCAATCGAGTTTGGGAAAGATTCAATATGCAATTATATTCAGCTATTGATGCGCCTATCACGAAAGGTGATAAGTTAAGTGAAAAGCAATGTCCAAAGAATGATTTGGAAAAGGAGAGAATGAAGTCGATTCCATATGCATCAGCTGTTGGAAGCTTGATGTATGCACGGAGTACTTGTGCTAGACCATATATCAGTTATGTTGTAGGTGTACTAGGTAGGTATCGAAATAATCCAGGTATAGATCATTGGCAAGCAGCAAAGAAGGTTATGAGGTATCTCCAAGGAACGAATGATTATATGCTCACATATAGTGAATCGAATCAATTTGAGGTTATTGGATATTCAGACTCGGACTTTATTGGCTGTCAGGATAGTAAAAAGTCCACTTCGGGCTTTGTATTTCTATTATGAGGCTATCTCCTGGAAGAGTGTAAATCAAAGCATCAATGCTTCTTCCACGATGGAGGTCGAGTTTCTTGCATGTTTTAGAGCTTCAAGTCATGCACTATGGTTGCGAAATTTCATCTCAGGGCTTAGGGTTGTTGACTCAATTACTAAGCCGCTGAAGATATATTGTGATAATACCGCAACTGTTTTCTTTTCAAAGAACGGCAAGTACTCTAGTGGATTCAAGCACATGGATCTTAGTTGTTAAAGAAAGAGTCCAGAAACAACAAGTGTCAATTGCAAATTTAAGTATCACTCATATGGTCGCCGATCCATTGACCAAAGGATTGCCAGTAAAGACTTATAGATAACATGTTATTAGTATGAGTCTTTTAAGCAATCCTTGACTGTAATAAGTGGCTATCAATAAATTGTCATTTGCTTAAATAATTGTTTCTGTTTTCATGTTTCCAATTATGTGTATACATGTTATGTTTGGATTTGATAAAACAGAATTTGTCTTAACAAGACAAAGTTAAAGGGTCAATTATGGACTAGAGTAGTAGAAGTTGCTAGTGGTATAATACATGGAAGGGAATATGATAAACAAAGTCATATGACCGCTATGATTCACATTAGTGATTTAACTATATCGAGTGTTAAAGTATACCATTTATCTATTTTAGTTGTCAACCTTTGTTTTTTTATCTAAATCGTGATCACGTGTCAAATTTTTCTTTGAAGAGCCCGATTGAGTCAAAATTATTTTTAACTTAATCGATTTAGTGGACCAAGTGGAAAAATGTTAGTTTTATTTAATTAAATGTTCCACTAACCTCCTTTAACTACAAGTTTTAAGGTTGGACTCTTCATATGATTGATTAAATGTTGATACTTAAATGAGTGAGTTAAAGTCTTGTAACTTACAAGGAAGTGGGTTATGGAGGTCATGATAGTTGGCCTTTCACTTTCTTGTAACTCTTGCATTTAGTAGCCCTCTACTCTCATCTATAAAAGGAGACACAACCATTTTTCAAAGCTATACCAAAAAATAAAGAACTAAAAGTGTTAGCAAACTTCCATCATCTAAAAGTGTTCTAAGGTTGTGTCATGGAGATAGAAAGAGAGGAGAATGTGAGTTCACTATAAAAGGTTGTATGAGGATATATCAAGTTTAGTTCGAAGGATTACTTTGAAGCAACGTCATACCTTGAAAACTCGATGGTGAACGGTATACCGATAAACTCTCATATCTAATTATATTTATAATATGCGTTAATTGATTAACATATTATTAAGTTTTCCGCAAAAAAGTGTAATAAAAGTCTAACAATCACAACAAATCTCCCTCACAATCAACTCCAATGATCTGGAATTCACCTGGAATTAAACCGCTCTAAGGGGGTGTTTGCAAATGCTTTTAAAAAGTAATTTTTTGCTTTTTTTGTGCTTAAAGCACTTTGACAGTGTTTGCAATTAGATGTTTCTGCTATTGCTTCTTCAACTGAAAAACAGGTAAAAGCAGGTTGGCAAGAAGCAGCTAAGTAGGTGTTTCTTCCATTGCTTCTTCTAGGTGGCATTTTTATAATAATTAAACCTGCTTTTTTTACATATTTGCGAACACCTCCTGCTTTTGAATAAAAGTATTTATTTTTTACTTTTCTTTTAAGCAACTGCTTTTGTACTTCCAAAAGCATTTGCAAACACCAGTTAAGTATCGTATGATAGAAACTACATTGAACAAGGGTTTACTACTTGACCTAAAACACACAATAGAGAATTTGGGAGAAGAACTTATTTATTCAGTTTTGAGAAGACGTTAATGTTGGAGTTTTACCCAATCGGATCCGAACGATTCGACCCAACGAGTAAACATGATCGAACTAATTCGACCCAATTGCGGAATTTGGTGGGTTCTATGTTTCCAGTATATTTCAAAAATAACTTACATAAATACGAGGATCCCATAAACGATAATATTTTAATTATGCAAAAGAAAGAAAAAGAAAACTTACAGAAAGCTTCCCGTCCTTCGTTCATTTGGTTGAACTTTTTGCTTCATGCTTTTCTTTAGTTTGATGAACAAACGACTTTGATCTTTTTCACCATTGATATCAACCACGTTCTCCTTCTACTAGGCGTGTGGGCACCAACTTAAGAGAATCGAACTTTTCATTAATGTTGTAGAGATCAAAATTTCAAGATGAAATTTCTTCTCTGTTTCTTGAACAAAAGGTAGCTTTTGTATGTTTAGGGTTGAAGAATTTTTTCTTCTTTTGAATGTGATCTTAATGATTTCATAAATCATTGATATATTCTCTAAGATCTATATTTCATATGTATATTTATAGATATGGGAGGAGTTAAACTCCTACCATAACTCACTCAAAGTTTCCTACTAGGAAAATAACTCTTCTTTCTCTTACCTTAAGAGAGTTATTAATTAAATACAACTCTTGTAAGTAATTAAAACATACATAAATATATTTATATATATAATTTCAAAAGTTACATATAAAAATATATAATTTTTCCTTTCATTTATTATATAAATATATCATATATATTTACATAGTAAATAATGAATTTCTACAATTAGAAATTCAATAAATGCCAATGTTTCCTTTTTCTTGAATCTAGTATTCAATTTCCATTAGATTCAATTCAATAATTAAATCTAATGCAACTAATCATGATTTTTTCTAATTAACTAATTCTAAATTAGCTAATTAAATATCATCTAATTAGTTCGGAGTTTCTATTTTGGGAAACTATTTCTAAAATGCAACATGAATGAATTCGTTCTAATTTCTTGAGTTCAAAAGTAGATTATCAGGAGCCGTGGTTGAGGACCTATGGACATGTAACTTCAAGCTCCAATAAATCGAATAATTTATCAAACTCTTTAATATAATTAATTCGATCTATTAATTCCAAGTGACTCCACTAAAGACTTGGAATTGCACTCTTGTCATTACAATATATTTTACTCTAAAGATCAAAATAGTCCATTGATATAATCACTACATGCAATTTGATCCTCCAATAATTGATTCGTAACTAGAGCTAGGCGTAATTACCGTTTTGCCCCTCTAATTACTTCTTTATCCTCAAGTTCCATTAGTTCACTAGTAAACAGTTGATTTATGAACATATTCATAAATCAGAGCGCTCTATTGTTCAGTTCCAGAACTAACACTTAAGGGAACCAATATTCCAGCTTCTCGCAAGAAGGGTTGGATTCCATATCTGTAGAACACATTCCCACCCATTTATCTCAACAGATCTTCAAGACATAAGTTTTAGGCTCGACATGGTTACAGGCCATTCCCTATGAGTCAAAAGAACTCGTTAACATAAACAGGAGTTTATGCCTACTCAGGATTTAGATCAATTCACATATGATCATCAGTTGACATGTTCTAGAACCATAATATCAACGGTATCTTATTTATGCTTCTATATCATGTCTGGTCTAGTCCTATGTAATCGAATTACACAAAGTACCTCCACCATTTATGTCTCTACATCAGTAATTCGGATCAAAATTACTACATTGTAAATGTTTCGTGGACCGTACTAGTAGTGTTTAGTTAAAGATCCCAACTTTAACTCACTACGAACTTTTTAGTCTATTAGATATAACTTTAATCCTCCATTATAACATATATACTTAAGTCATAGCCTCTTTAATAGACTTGGAATTTTCTGATGTTTATATTATGCAATAAATGCATAATCTAAATGATTATATGAAAAATAAATTTCAAATTTTTTTTTTTTTTTTTTTTAAAGAATGTCAAATACATGCTTTAAGAGCATCATGCCTAACAATCTCCCACTTGCTCTAAAGCATGGAGATATATCTCTCAAACCCATTCGATCCAAATGTGCTTCAAACGATTTTGAAGGCACGATTTGGTAATTGCCTTTTAGCTGCTTCACAAGCTGCTATTCAGTTTATATGGTCATATAGTAAAGAGTTGTTTCAAATAACAACTATGCCATCAAGAGTGAATATTGATCAAGATGTCGACTTTCGACTTCCTTTGACTAAGAGTCAAAATCAATTATCCTACAAGGTTCATGTCTTCACCTGAATACAAGAGCATATAATACATTGCTCTATTAGACACTTGAGAATACGTTTCACTCGAACTCCTCGTTTTTAACGACAGATGATATCCTACGTCATTCCCAATGAGAGGGACATCATCGATATAAACTACTAAAATGACCACTTTCTTTTCTTTGATATACTTGTATACAAGGTTTATCAATGATTTTCCTCAAATCAGTAGACTTTGATCGTTTCATCAAACCTTAGATTCCAGGACTTACATGCTGGCTTAAGTCTACAAATGGACTTTTGCAGCTAACAGACTTTCTATTCTTGGCCTTGATAAACGAATCCTTCTGGTTGCATCTTATAAATGCTCTCCTTAAGATAGCTATTCAAAAAAGCTGTCTTGACATCCAATTTTCATATCATATAATAAATGTAGGATGTGATGAATAAGATGATGTGTATGGAATTAAGCTTAGCAACATGTGAGAAAATTTATTCATGGTCAACTCCCTATTTTCAGGTATAACCACTTTGCTATCAGCCTAACCTTTTGAAAGTCTTTACGTTCTCGTACATACCTCTCTTATTCTTATAGATCCAATCATATCATATATGTTTGATCTCATCATGTGGATCTACAAGTTTTCCAGACATAACAGGGTTTATCGCATCTTGTTCTCATCATGATTGTAGAAGGTGAGTAGTCTAACTACTCTCCCACTATGATGATATACCAGAATGTTCTAATCAGGAATTGTGGTCTTTTAATGAGGTAATTCATCAATAGTTAACTGAGGTGTGCCGATCTTATCAGCTCAAATTTCTTCCAATATTATTTAGCTATAAGGTTTAAAGTTTGTTATCTATTTTTCCTCAATAAAAGTGATATTCGTCGATACGAATCCTCTTTTATCTTGGGTGCTACGAAATCATCAACTTCTAGCTTCGAGTAGTTTGCCTAGAAACGGACACACTTCAGACCACAGTTTCAACTTTTTAGTCCTTCCTTTCAGCACGTGTGCCAGACACCCACATAAGTGAAAGTATTGTAAACTAACTTTACAACCATTCCACAACTCTATGGGAGTCTTGACTTGTTTGTTGTTACATTCAAAATGTAGATTGCGGTTTCTAGTGCCTATAACAAGAAAGACATTGGTAATGAGGAGTATAGTTCATTATTGATCCAACCATTTCTAAGAAACTTCTATTGTAGAGTTTCAGGTGTTGTGAGTTGGATTGAATTCCCTGCTCCAACGAGTAGTCCTTTGAATTCGTAATCAAAGTTTTCTCTTCCTTGATCTTATCAAAGAGTTTTGAGTGATTTACCTAAATGTTTTTCAACATCCCTATGAATTCTTTAATCTTTCCAGAAGATTCAGATTTCTTTTGCTTTAGGTAAACATGAAGAGTGTTGACTTTCAACTCTCTCAAAGGACATTCATTTATAGCATGTTTATCCTATCAAGGTTAATAAGTACTAGCCTTAGATCCCAAAGATATATGCTATCACTCTTAAAAGTTTTAGAACGTATAATTGATCAATAATTTGCTACCTAAAATAATTCATAAATTATTTATCGATCATTTTCAGACATTTATAATACAGTCCATGTTCTATGTATAACCATTTTCTGAATAACAATCTTATTATCAGAAAAAGTAAAATAATAATCTTATTCATGCAATCATAATTGAGAAATCAAATTTCTAGAAAAGTTTAGGAATAAAGTATACATTGTTCAAAATAATGAATCTATTCCTAAATTCTAAGTGGACTGTTCATATGGTCTTTACAAAAAATGATCGCCCATTTTCCAACATTCATTGTGACATTCCATTTGGCAAGTCCCTTTTAAGAACCAAACATCTAAAGAAGAATAAATGCGATTAGTAGTCTCTGATTTAAATATTCAGAATGACAAATCATTTTCCACTAATAAGTTTTCAAAAACCAGTAAATCAAATTTACCTTTTCGTTTTGATCTTCTTATCGCAGAGATACCTTTTATAGTTTCTCTTTCAATGCCCATGAACTCCATAATGAAAACATTTTCTCTTATGGATTTTGTTCATGGAGTTGTTCTTATTTCACTTGCCCTAGGATGCTCATAGCTTCTTCGTGTCCTGACTTAGACCCACATTTCGCCCTCTTCCTCTTTTTGTTCTTAACGGTAGAGGAAGACAAACTTTGCTTGACAACGTTTGCCTCATACTTTTTAGCCTTATGTTTAAATATGGCTTCAAAAGTCTGCCATTCGTTTTAGCAATTTAGTCATGCTATAAACCAACTTATTTTTAATATAGTTGGATGTGAACGCAGAAAAGTCTGGCATGTGTGACCCAATAATTACACTAATTTGAGTCATCTCTTCAATGGTGGCCTCATGTATTGCCGCCTTGTGCACAATATTAATCATGTCAAGTACATAATCTCTTACCGAAGTGTCCTTCTTAAACTTACCCTTCATGAATCTACGAGGCGATTCATGTCGACTTTGTTCAGAAGGTTTGCTAAACATGAGTTGTAAAGATTCTCATAACTCGTATGAGTTCTCCATGTAATGTTTCTTCTTAAGAACAACGTTCATGGAAGCAATCATGTAGCAACGCACCTTGTAGTTGGTTCGGATCCAACTATCATATTTATCTCGTACGGTACTAGAAGCACCAGCGAGAGGTTCTGGAGGACAATCCTCTATGAGAACGAACTCTTGATTCTCACAAATCATTCGTATGTTAATATTAGATTTTCAATTAGCGTAGTTACATTCCCCAGTTAGTTTTTCGTTCGAGAGTAAACCCACAAATAAGTTTGTAATAGACATAATTGTTGAATAAATAAAAAAATATTGAAATTCGATCATACATTCATAATAAACATCATATTTCGGAATAGTAAACGTGATACATGAATGCAACTCTTAAGAAAAACACATAAAGCAATTTACTAATCCGCGATAAAATAATTTAGCTACTAATATGATGCCGTAGGGTCGATCATATTAATACTAAATTAAGTTCGAGACAGTCTCAAATCAATGAGTGAACTAAAATATCTCATATTCATCTTTCACTATTAATTACCGCATTTTTTGGTCAACGTGTATTCAACTAACTTAAATACATGATTATGAGTGTATTGTTTCAGATTTTATGACTTAACTTAGACTTGTGACCGTAGGGTAGATCAAGGTAAAATACATCAATAAATCCTATCTCAAGGAAGTTTAATCTTGTTATTGATATAGGTTAGACACCTTCCGTAGGGAGGATGCAATTTGGGCACCGCGAGGCGCTACCTAAATCTCACTTTATTAAACTAACAATAGAGACCGTAGGATATATCGACATATATCCACTACAAAAAAAAGCATCTTATGTGACGAAATATTTTGTCACGAAACCCGAGTTTTTCGTCACAACAGATTTACGTGACGAAATAATTTGTCACAGGGTTCGTCACATAGGCCCCGTCAAATAAAGTCTAATGCGACAAAAGTCATGTTCGTCGCTTAACATTGTGACGAAATTTATCTCGTCTCAAAAAAGTAATGTTTCGCGACGATAGATTTGTCGCATAAGCACAAAGAAATTGTCACCGAAACTGTATTTCGTCACAACAAAGATGATTTTGACAAAGCTTTATGTGACAATTTTATTTGTCACATAAAAAACTAGCCTGTTATGACAAATTACTTTGTCACAAAAAATATTAGTTCGAAATTCTTCACATGCTTATGTGACAATATATTTTGTCACATAAAAATTGCCTTTATGACAAATTGTTTTGTCACAAAAAAAATTTAATTTAAAATTCTAAAAATGCTTATGTGACAATATAATTTGTCACTATAAATTTTACAATGAATACACCTATTAGAATTCATAATTTACGTTTTTCACCTCATTTATAAATTAAAACAGTAATATTACCAAAACTAAAATTGATTATCAAAATGACAATAGCAACCAACTTTCATAGTATTTAAGTTCAAAAATTACAATAATATTCATATTCAAGTGTATATCTCAACAACTACATTAAACAAAATGATAGCACTTGTCAACAACCTATTAAGTTTCACAAAAAGGAATTCAAAAACAAATTTTTTGAACCCAAACTTCCAAAACTCGAACACATGTTGATTTCAATATCTTCAACTTCTAACACTTTGTAGCCTCTAAACATAGCTCCACCACATTTTTCATTAGTTATCCAAAGTAGCAATAGTATTTTCTGCATGAAGACCACACTTTAATTAGTGAATCACATAACGTAACTAAATAGATTCTACTTTATCCCATTAAGTAAATCAAATAGAAAATTATTCATCGAGCCTTCAAAGCCAACAATTCATATCAAATCTAAATAGACGAAAAGATGACTATTGAGTCCTATTGTTTATTTAACCCCATATAGAACATTCTCTACCATCAAATTACACAAATAAAAGATAATTATGTTATCCAAAATCTCATCCATTTATGTCACGAAGTAATGCTAACAATATTTGGACTTAAACAATTCAAATCCATGACTCACAAAACAATCTTGATACATATGGGAAATAAAGGACTAACTTTATAAAACTTAAACAAGTAATCAATAATCAATTAATTAACATGCATGTTAGTGATCAGCCCCGATATCTAAGCTTTAATATAATCCCAAACTCCTTACACTCGAAGATTAAATCGACAAAATAGTATGTATTCTTACCATGTACAATTTGGTGTAGTATTGCTGCCTTGCATCCTTAACCAAAGTTGTTGCATTTGTTGCATTTGTTCTCGATATGCATTACGTCGAGATTATGTCTTATCAACAGTTTATGCCAATACGGTAATTCAAAGAAAATACTCTTTTTCACCCAATTTGCTTGATCTGAACCACGTTTTCTTTTTCGATTCATTGTTTGATGCTTCCCAAGTTTACTAAAGACACCTTCTAAGCTGTCAAGCCATCGCAACACATCATCACCAGATAATTGCTTAGGTTTGTCTCGACGTTCCTCCTCGCCATTAAAATCAGTTTTATTTCTACGAAATGGATGTCTTCGGGGGAGAAAGCGACGATGCCCTAGGTAACAGGTCTTAGTTCTTAATTGTTTGGAGTCTGTTTGATCAAAACAACATGGGCATGCATAAAAACCCATAGTAATCCAACCAGATAAAATACTATACCTAGGTAAGTCACTAATAGTCCATAGTAAAGCAGCACGCATCTGAAATTTTTCCTTGCTGCATATATCATAAGTTTCAACACCTACTCCCCACAACTCATTCAAGTCACAAATCAAAGGTTGCAAATACACATCAATGTTTTGCCCAGGATACTTTGGTCCTGGAATAAGCAACGACATCATAAGGAATGAAGAACGCATGCAATCATAAGGTGGTAGATTATAAACAACAAGTAGTACAGGCCACATGCTGTATGAGTTACCCATGTTCGACCACGGGGTAAATCCATCACTTGCTAACCCCAATCTAACGTTGCGTGGATCTTCAGAGAAATGAGGAAATTGATTGTCAAGATGTTTCCATGCTAATGAATCAGCTGGATGTCTTGAGGTACCTTCCTCATCCACACGTCTCTCTTTATGCCAGCGCATCTTTGAAGCTGTTTTACTTGACATAAAAAGTCTTTGCAACCTAGGCTTCAAAGGGAAGTATCTTAAAATCTTATGAGGGACCGGTTTTTTCTTACCATTACTAATCTTCCACCTTGATTCTTTGCAAACTGGACACTTATCCTTCTTCTCATTTTCTTTCCAAAATAATGCACAATCATTCCTACAAGCATCAATCTCTTCATACCCCAACCCAATTTGTACTAACAATTTTCTAGCTCCATAAAGTGAGGATGGTAATGTCTCACCATCGGGTAAAATATCCTTTAAGAACTCGAGTAACATATTAAAAGATTTATTACTCCATTTACCCAGAACCTTAAGATGTAACAACTTAACAATGACTGATAATAATGACATTTTGCAACCTGGATATAATTCGCATTGTGCATCTTTTAACAACTTGCGGAAACTGTTGGTTTCTTCATCACACTCACTATTTGATTGCTGCGCTTCCCTCATTTCATCTAGAAGCTCATTTAACTCATCCCTCGGAGCAAAATAGTTGGAGTCAGACACATTATCATGAATAGTATTACCTATTTCATCATCATTATCTTGAATTACAGGTATTGTTTCCCCGTGAAATACCCAATCTACATAAGCATAGGAGAATCCATTGACATGCAAGTCACATTCTACTTCATTTGTTGTTTTGTAGGATGCATTATTGCAAATAACGCATGGGCAAAGAATCAAGTTATCAGACCCCATTACATTCTGCTTCGCAAAATTAATAAATGACTTGACTCCATTAATATATGAACTAGAAAATCTATTCCTATCTTTAATCCAACTTTTGTCCATTGCCACGTACGTACCTGTGAAATGAACATTTTAGGAGATCATGTAATACAACAATATTTTATTAGAGTTGGTGGGTACTTTTGGTTTCTCATTTATCACAATACGAGTTATACTCATGCTAGAAAAGAGCTTTTAACCTTTCATTTTATAAATGCTATAACAATTGTCATAGAGCTAGCTAACACTTTATGTTGGAATTGAATGAACAAATTATCAGATTTGGGAAGGAAAAAATAATTTCACTCCAGCCCCTGGTTTAATGGTTTAAAAATCTTCCTTTCGAGTTTCTGTTTTGCTGAATCTGCATTTTAATCCCTGAATTTTTAAAATTTACATAATATATATGCATTTCAGTCCCAACTTACTTAATATTATCTATGTTAAAGTTATTCATTGACATCCTAGCATATTAGTCAAGGTGTCTTAGCATAGCATAATTAGTTGGCTCAAACCCACGTATTCAAATTGCTTTAGCATGTATAAAGAATTCAATATGGACACAAATCTTATATGTAAAATTTAGAAACTATAATATTATAATAGTAAGAAACCTTTCTGAAATTGATATTTAGTCCCTGACTTTGCAATTTACACATATAAGATTTAGCTATGGATACATAGCAAGGTTAAATGATTGAGATATCTTGTTAAGTATCCAAAAATCAGCAATAGTCAAAGGAATTCAGTTTCATTGATACAACTTATAAGATATTATGCAATAATGTATGCCCATTCTGTAAACAATAAAATAAATTCAATTTATAAACCACACTATACTGATTTCTACCTAGAACAAGAAGGACAAGTATGAGAACAAAGAACCAACTCAACAATAGAATAAGAACAACAATTAATTTCACCATTTAACCCACACACATGTATATACAGAACATACCTTAATTTTATGGATGGGAATAAATTCATCAAGGTAGAAATTTGTCAAAATTGCATCACATACCTTAATTTTATGGCTGGGAATTATGAGATTACGAAATAAAACTATTGAAATGGGCTATATCCTTCCTTCTCGATTCAGTGAAAACTCACCTACAAATACAAAGGTGAGAATCGTGAAATGGAAAAATAAGCTTAGAAAGGGAGAGTAGAGGGAACGATTTCCAGAATGTACCCACAAATTAAACTTAGTTTCAATGGGAATCAATTTCTTGAGACAACATTTTCTTGAGAGAATGCGGCATTTTGTGGAAGAAAACAATTGGGAGTGGAAAGGTCTAGGTTTTACTTATCTCAATTTATGATTCAAGGGACAAAATAGTAATTTTGTGATATAACAATGAAAAGGAGGGAAGAAATGAAAAAAATACCGGGAGCTTTTTTTTTGGGTCATGTAAATTGAAATTTTCTTTAATTGATTAAAACATTAAATTAAATTAAAATGACCGTTCATCATTCTAGCTAAAATAGCCGATTATATATAGTCTACTAACATGCATTATTAATTATAATTGAGTTAATGGCAATTTGCCACTATAAATACATAAATATTCAATTTACCACATGTGGTTTAAAAAAGTGCAATTTACCCCTTAAAAAATTTTAAAGAAGCAATTTACCCCTTTCAGTCGGAGAGCGTAATTCCGAAATTGAGAGTGGGCATAAAAAGTATTTTGTAACATATAGGGGTAAATTACAACATTTATCATAACACAGGGGGTAAACTGTCACATTATAGTAACACAGGGGATAAAGTGCCACATATAAAAATGTCAAGGAGGCGGTGTGAAACATTTATAGATTTAGGAGGGGGGGGGGGGGTAAAGTGCCCTTTTTGAAATCACAAAGAGGTAAATTGAACACTATGAATGTCATGGGGGGGAGGGGGGGGGGAATTGCCATTAATTCATTCCTTTAGAAAAAAAATATTTAATTAATTTAATTTTCAACTATCATTCGATTATGAGAGGAAAATAGTATGATATGAAAAAAATTAGAACCGCAAAATCATATAGTGCATAAATTGAATTGGCCATGCATTGGTATGTTATTTAGTGGCGTAGCCGAAAACAGTGATACATCACTGACTAGTAATTACACCTTAGTATTACTGTGATACTCACCCCACCTACCCATCAAAAAACCCATACTACTATACAAATATGAATAAAACTAATTAAAACTTACAAATCCATATTAAATGTTTCACCAATTTTGTCACTAACATCGTCGATTTAACTTGTTTTTATATATTAAATCCATTAAATGTTTCACAAATTCAGTGAAAGAATTGGTTAAATTGGCCAAAAAGGGTTTAAATCGATTAAAAAATGGATATACTATACTAATCAATGAAAATTGGTGCAAATTGCAATATATAATTGACATGATACGCATTTAGCTAGGAAAATCAAAATTTTGCGTAGTTATTAGGGTTTAATTATGTAAAATCTTAATACCGTACATGTGCACACCCCTGAAAGGTCATAGCTTAAGTGACAATAATTTAATTTTGTCACATAAATAAAAGGGAAAATTAAAAAGGAGGGAACCATTATTCTAGAAAACAATTTCTGAATTTAAGAAAGGAGGGAAATTTTTGGAGGGAATAAAACGATTTCATATGACAATAAATATGTTTGTCACATAAGATGCCGGTTGTGTGACGAAAACAAACATTGTCACAAGAAATGTCAGTTTATGTGACGAAATACAAATATGTGGCATGAAGCCTTTTCTTTACGTGACGTTATGAGTTTTGTCACATAAAATAGAAATTTGGGCGGCGAAATTGATTTTTGTCGCTTCAAAACTTTGCTCATGTGACGAAAGTGACTTTTGTCGCATCAAATATAAATTTATGCGACGAAATGACAAATCGTCACATGAGTTTTTATTTGATGTGATGGAGGCCACTTTCGTCACCAGAGCCAAATATCTTGGGACGAAATTCAGATTAGTCACAAAAAAATTGTCACATAAAATGTTTTTTTTGTAGTGATCCTTCTCCCACTCAATAATTTTAAAACATGTGTTTTATCTAAAAAAATATTTACGTTTTAATAATCTACATAAACATCACTAGATTTTTAATCTCTAAGCTAATTTAGGATTAAAATCCAATCTAATTGAGTCTAATTTATTATGTAGATTATCTTCCAATCTAATTGGACATTAAGTGATCTTAGACTATCTAAGTTGAGATGGGACCTAAATTTATTAATTATCCAATCAAATTGGACTTCGTTTCCTTTAGACATTCTAACTATGCTAACTTTTAGGTGAACCCTTATTAATTTTTACCAAACTCAAGAATCACCCAATTTTAAATAATGCTCATAAGTTTAACAATTAAACTAATTCATTATTTAAATAAATTTGTTTTCATAAACAAATTGTACGAGCATGCATCAAAACATATATATATCGAATATAAATCTATATGTGATGCATGGACATAATAAAACGATTGTGGGTATCATGAATGACATGTAATATGCATGAACATGCTATCAATCATAACATAAGCATAAATAAAAACAGCGGGTCGGGTGTTTTTGGGTATTTCTAAAATTACAACCCATGAGAAAAATTACAACCCATAAGAAAATAACAACGAGCCTAATTATTACAAAAATAGTTTCATTTGCAGATCTTCTTCTTCAAGTAAATCTTGTATTCTTCTTCGTCGAGTCCAAATTGCAAAGTGCTCCAACTCAGATAATTTTGATTAAGTTCTAAACTTAATTTTAAGATCCACAATTCAAAATTTGCGATATTAGGCTTAAAATAAGAAACTGAAATTTATTTTCATAAAAAAAAATTGCCTTTTATTTTAAGAAAAACTTGGTCCATGGCAAATCTAATTTACAGCATGAGAATTGAATTAAATCCATTGCAGACACCAAACAATCGATCCCAATTTCAATAATTCAAATTGGTGAGGGACAATCCCACGTCTGGCCAAAAATTCAGTTCCTAAGTTGGCTTGTGAGACTATCTCACGTCCCGCCCAAATGAATAGGTCAAAACTTTAGCTTGTTCACCAATCATCCAAATGATGGTTACGTGACAACTTTGACACTTAGTAATTTGTCAATTTCGCCCTTCGCAACAACCTTTTGCCATGCCAAGTCTAATCACATCTTAAAACACAACAATTGTTTCCTTTGAAAATTGAATAGCCGACGCCCACAATCAAAATTCAAAAGACTGAAAGTGGAATAACATATTATGATAAAAAAATTAAATCGATCTAATCATGGGCTCGAGCTGCAAGTCTTGGTCTTCTTTCTTCTTCTGGTCTAAGAATAGCTTTAATAATCTAACAATAACAAAGGTCTTATGCCAACGATCTTGGCGTACATGCTTTTTCTTCAGTTTGACCTTGTAATTTATAAGCCATTCTAGCCATACCCATTTCTTGAAGTGTGTTTAAAATTTCATCTTCTGCTTTACCATCTATATTCCATTCTGTAATGGAGGTACCGTCATAACTGGTTTTATGAAATTGATTTCTTTCTTCATACTGTACATCCATAGGGGATGGTCTTCTATAGTAATTTTTTGAACTATTAAAATTTCTTTTTCCTCTATAAATTTTATTAATATTATCTTCACTATTATCTTCAAAATTATTTTTTATATTTTGAATTTCTTCATTTTCTGATTCAGAATAATCTTCAGATGAAGTGACCACTTTTGAAGGATCGTTTGAAAATAGACTAGCACAGTTTGAAAAATAACAAATAATAAAATTACAGTTTTAATAATAATTTGAAAAACTGTTTCTAAAAATAACATGATTAAAACGAGAATGAAGAAAATAATATTTTTGATAAAATTCATAATTACGCAGCAAGTAATATACTAAACCGTATTATCAATTTATGATAATGTTCTCTCATTAAAACATGATGGGAATCTTCATCGAGATCTTTTGCAAGCTTTTTATGATAATAATATCTTTCTTGAAATAATTGATAAAGTTCATGAAATTTATAAAATTTAGTATCTAATTTCAAAGGCATAATGAAGAAACATGAGAATTTTATTGAGATATGAATTTAAAATTCTTACAATGATATCGTGAAGGAAGCTTGAAGGAAACTGCAGATATTACAATGGTGATTGGTGATTTAGGGAGTGAAGAGAATCGTAAAATGCGAACTCTCTTCAATTCATTTGAAGGGGTATTTATACTAATGAAAATTACATTTGAATTTTAATTTGAAACTAATTTGACTTTAATTTGAATTTCATCTAACTTTAATTCGAACTTTGTCCAGCTGTCTGCTTTCCAGCTGTCTTCTTTTGAATTATTTGTGTCCTTTGAGATTCGTTTTCTTCCGACTTTTTCGAAAGTAAAGTAACTTTTGACTTGTAAAAAGTTTTGTCGGCCATCTTTATCTTTTTGAGTTGGAGCTGGATTGGACTTACATGAAGAAGGCTTCATCTGGGTCCTGACCACATGGGCCACCAAAAGGGTCAGAAGCCACTGACTCGTCAGATTTTGTAGATTTTTGAGATAAGAATTCCAAGAATTCATCTTTGAGGTTTGGATTTTGCTTGAAGGCTTCAAAAAACCTTTGATGTTCAGAATTAGTTTCTGGGCTTGAAGTAGCTTTTGCTTTCCCTTTATTTGATGCAGGTGAATCACTCTGGTACTTGATCTTTTCACTTGTGGCAAAATAATGCCGGATGGCATTTGCAGAACAGATCTCTTGTTGGTATTTTGACCACCATTTGACACGAACAGATCGAACTAAAGAGAATGGAGTTGGATCTGGAAAACATTTCTCAAATTGAAAATCCCATGCGAATATCCATGGAACTTTGAATTCTGCGTGAAAAGTAATCATTTTTTGATAATTTGGCAGAGTAGAATTCTCTGCATAAACTTCTAAACCCATTTTCACATTTGAAGGTAAAATAGAGGATTCATATCCCATCTTTTTCCACCATTCGAAAAACCAAATGGGGAATGATTTGAGACAATCAATATGAAAAATGAAAAACCATGAATGAGTGAATGGTCGGACGAAAAATGCCCTATACCATGCATTTTTATAATCAATATAATTAAAACTATTTGGAGAAAATCTTATTGAAAAATTCCTTTGATGAGTCATCCCACCAAAAGTTACTTGATTGAAAACTTGTTTAGTAACACATTTTGAAAAAGTTATTTGGTTTTTATCATTTCTTGTATGAGATATATCAACTGAATTTGTATCTACTAAAATAAGTTCATAAATTTTTTGAGTTTTTTGAAAGCAATCTGATACCCAAAACTGAGAATCATTATTAAATAATTGAAAACGGTTTTTTAAATAATCCTTTTGGATTAATTCAGATGGTATTTCAGTATAGGGTGTAAGCCCAATTTCTTCCATCCAAGCTTTGTTGACATATTTGAATTCTTCTTTTGGGTTATTTGGAATTTGAATATTGGAAGGTTTAGGGGGAGTAACTAATACTGATTTGTGAGGTAATTCTGGGAAGTTTTGTAAATTTTGTAATGAGGAAAATTTATTTGAGGTTTGGGCTTTCGAAGGTGATGGTGTTAGAGGTGACTGAGTAAATCTGACTAATTCTTTTGAATCTGGAGATTCATAATCTTTTGACGATTGGATCTTTGATTTAGAATACGGATTCATCTGCATAATTATTTTCCTTGTAAAAATTCTCGTGTAAGAAAATCGGGAAGAGAATTATTCTCTCCTTTTATGTATTCAATTTGAAAATCAAAAACAGAAAGGATGGCTTGCCATCTTGCAAAAATTTGTTTTGAAACAATATTTTGAACATCTTTAGTCAAAACTTCTTTTGCAGATTTGCAATCTATTCTTAATAAAAATTGTTTATTATAAAGATCATCTTGAAACTTTGAAATGCATAAAACAATTGAAAGAATTTCCTTTTTGATAGTAGAATAATTCTTTTGTGGTCCGAGCCAAATCCCTGAATGAAATCTAACTAATTGTTCTTTAGATTCTAATTTCTGTTTTAATATTCCTCCATATCCTATGTCTGAGGCATCTGTTTCAACTATCATGAACGCTTTAGGATGAGGGATACCTAAACATGGTAAGGATTTGACCTTTTGTTTAATATTTTTAACTATCTGTGTATGAGTTTCTGACCAGGCTGGGGGATTTTTCCTAAGTCTTTGATATAAAGGCTGACATGTCTGTCTTAAGTTTGGGAAGAAATTAGCAATGTAATTTAAACATCCTAAAAATCTTTGTAACTGGGTTTTATCTTTGATTATATCTGGAAATTTATCTGTAAAGTTGATAGCTCTATTAATAGGTTTAATTAATCCTTTATTAATATCATGACCTAAAAACCTAACAGATGTTTGAAATAATCTCATCTTGGGAGCAGAAACAACTAAACCATTTTTCTTAATAACATTAAAAAATATATTTAAATGTTTGAAATGTTGATCTATGTCACAAGAATATATGAGTATGTCATCCATATAAACAATACTAAAATTAGTATAAGGATTAAAAATTTCATTCATTATTCTTTGAAATTCTGAAGGGGCATTTTTTAAACCAAATGGCATTATGTTCCATTCGTAATGTTCAAAGGGAACTGTGAAAGCAGTTTTGTATCTATCTTTTTCTGATATCTGAATTTGCCAAAATCCTGATTTTAAATCAAATTTTGAGAAAATCTTTGAAGAGTGTAATCTATTAATTAAATCTCTCTTATTTGGGATTGGGTATCTAACCCATTGAAGAACTTTATTAAGTGGTTTGTAATTAATAACTAACCTAGGAACACCTCGTTCTAATTCTGTTTGTTTCATAACATAGAAAGCAGAACAACTCCAAGGGGATTTTGACTTTCTTATTAGTTTCTTATCTAATAATCCTTTAATTTCTTGTTGACAGTGTTTAAGAAATTCAGCATTCATTTGAATAGGCCTAGCTTTGGTAGGAATATCTCTATCTTTGAAATCTTTTTCATAAGGTAAGTCTACTACATGTTGCTTTCATTCCCAAAAGGCATTAGGTAGATTATTACATATTTCTTTTGAAAATAGATTTTCTATCTCTTTTATCTTATTGCTAATGATAGCAGTTTGTAATTGTTCTTCTATTTTAAGATAAGGAATTTCTTCTTTTAAATAATTAATATGATTTTTTCTTTTATCTATTATATTAATTTGTTTAAAAATTGAAGATTGTTGAAGTAAATTTATTTCTTTTTGTTTGATAGGGGTTATGAAAGGAAATAATATTGTCCTACCATGGATAATAGTAGAAACTCCTAGATTGTTTGTATTGAAAGGGTAAATTTGAGTTAAAAAGGGAGTACCTAGGATCATGTCTTGTGATATGTCTCTTACCAGAGTAAAAACATTTTTGAAACAATATCCATTATTACAAATATGAGCTTTTGATAGTTTATACCTGATATCTAAGGGTTTTGAATTAGCTGTGTATAACTGTTCTGTTGTTTTTTCATAATATTTTGATGGAATAATTTCTTCTCTAATTACATTATCATCAGCCCCTGAGTCAAGTAAAGCCACCAAATTCATTTTAAAGTTGTTTATGACTAGGTTAACATTTATATACCATTTCTGAAATTAATTTTTTTGAAAAGAGCCAATAAATTTTAATTGATCATTTTTTGTGTTAATTTTCAAAGGAATTTCTTAAGTTTCTGGTTGATTGCTTGTTTGACCTGTGTCAATAATATCATTACTTAACAATACTAATTTTGTTTCTAATTCAAAATCTTTTTCTTTTAATGAAAATAATTCCTTTTCCATTTGACTAACTTGTTTTTTTTAACATATTAATTTCTGTTTGCAAGTCTTTAGTAGTAATTTGTTTAAATATACAGATCTTCTTCTTCAAGTAAATCTTGTATTCTTCTTCGTCGAGTCCAAATTGCAAAGTGCTCCAACTCAGATAATTTTGATTAAGTTCTAAACTTAATTTTAAGATCCAAAATTCAAAATTTGCGATATTAGGCTTAAAATAAGAAACTGAAATTTATTTTCATAAAAAAAATTGCCTTTTATTTTAAGCAAAACTTGGTCCATGGCAAATCTAATTTACAGCATGAGAATTGAATTAAATCCTTTGCAGACACCAAACAATCGATCCCAATTTCAATAATTCAAATTGGTGAGGGACAATCCCACGTCTGGCCAAAAATTCAGTTCCTAAGTTGGCTTGTGAGACTATCTCACGTCCCGCCCAAATGAATAGGTCAAAACTTTAGCTTGTTCACCAATCATCCAAATGATGGTTACGTGACAACTTTAACACTTAATAATTTGCCAATTTCGCCCTTCACAACAACCTTTTGCCATGCCAAGTCTAATCACATCTTAAAACACAACAATTGTTTTCTCTGAAAATTGAATAGCCGACGCCCACAATCAAAATTCAAAAGACTGAAAGTGGAATAACATATTATGATAAAAAAATTAAATCGATCTAATCATGGGCTCGAGCTGCAAGTCTTGGTCTTCTTTCTTCTTCTGGTCTAAGAATAGCTTTAATAATCTAACAATAACAAAGGTCTTATGCCAACGATCTTGGCGTACAATAAATCTAGAAATTTTAAATAACAATTACAAAACCCTAATCCAAAAACACCAAATTCGACCCCTAAAATAAAACATTCATCCATTCAATATTTAAACAATTTAAACATGCATATACCCACAATCAATTAAAATAAAATCGTTATGGACCGCTCTGATACCAATTGTTGGACTTTTACCCAATCGGATCCGAACGATTCGACCCAACGAGTAAACATGATCGAACTAATTCAACCCAATTGCGGAATTTGGTGGGTTTTATGTTTCCAGTATATTTAAAAAATAACTTACATAAATACGAGGATCCTATAAACGATAATATTTTAATTATGCAAAAGAAAGAAAAAGAAAACTTACAGAAAGCTTCTCGTCCTTCGTTCAGTTGGTTGAACTTTTTGCTTCATGCTTTTCTTTAGTTTGATGAACAAACGACTTTGATCTTTTTCACCATTGATATCAACCACGTTCTCCTTCTACTAGGCGTGTGGGCACCAACTTAAGAGAATCGAACTTTTCATTAATGTTTGTAGAGATCAAAATTTCAAGATGAAATTTCTTCTCTGTTTCTTGAACAAGAGGTGGCTTTTGTATGTTTAGGGTTGAAGAACTTTTTCTTCTTTTGAGTGTGATCTTAATGATTTCATAAATAGTTGATATATTCTCTAAGATCTATATTTCATATGTATATTTATAGATATGGGAGGAGTTAAACTCCTACCATAACTCACTCAAAGTTTCCTACTAGGAAAATAACTCTTCTTTCTCTTACCTTAAGAGAGTTATTAATTAAATACAACTCTTGTAAGTAATTAAAACATACATAAATATATTTATATATATAATTTCGAAAGTTACATATAAAAATATATAATTTTTCCTTTCATTTATTATATAAATATATCATATATATTTACATAGTAAATAATGAATTTCTACAATTAGAAATTCCATAAATGCCAATGTTTCCTTTTTCTTGAATCTAGTATTCAATTTCCATTAGATTCAATTCAATAATTAAATCTAATGCAACTAATCATGATTTTTTCTAATTGACTAATTCTAAATTAGCTAATTAAATATCATCTAATTAGTTCGGAGTTTCTATTTTGGGAAACTATTTCTAAAATGCAACATGAATGAATTCGTTCTAATTTCTTGAGTTCAAAAGTAGATTATCAGGAGCCGTGGTTGAGGACCTATGGACATGTAACTTCAAGCTCCAATAAATCGAATAATTTATCAAACTCTTTAATATAATTAATTCGATCTATTAATTCCAAGTGACTCCACTAAAGACTTGGAATTGCACTCTTGTCATTACAATATATTTTACTCTAAAGATCAAAATAGTCCATTGATATAATCACTACATGCAATTTGATCCTCCAATAATTGATTCGTAACTAGAGCTAGGCGTAATTACCGTTTTGCCCCTCTAATTACTTCTTTATCCTCAAGTTCCATTAGTTCACTAGTAAACAGTTGATTAATGAACTTATTCATAAATCAGAGCGCTCTACTGTTCAGTTCCAGAACTAACACTTAAGGGAATCAATATTCCAGCTTCTCGCAAGAAGGGTTGGATTCCATATCTGTAGAACACATTCCCAGCCATTTATCTCAACAGATCTTCAAGACATAAGTTTTAGGCTCGACATGGTAACGGGCCATTACCTATGAGTTAAAAGAACTCGTTAACATGAACAAGAGTTTATGCCTACTCAGGATTTAGATCAATTCGCATATGATCATCAGTTGACATGTTCTAGAACCATAATATCAACGGTATCTTAATTATGCTTCTAGATCATGTCTGGTTACAGTCCTATGTATTCGAATTACACAAAGTACCTCCACCTTCGATGTCTCTACATCAGTAATTCGAATCAAAATTACTACATTGTAAATGTTTCGTGGACCGTACTAGTAGTGTTTAGTTAAAGATCCCAACTTTAACTCACTACGGACTTTTTAGTCTATTAGATATAACTTTAATCCTCCAGTATAACATACATACTTAAGTCATAGCCTCTTTAATAGACTTGGAATTTTCTGATGTTTATATTATGCAATAAATGCATAATCTAAATGATTATATGAAAAATAAATTTCAAATTTATTTATTATTTCATTTAAAGAATGTCAAATACATGCTTTAAGAGCATTATGCCTAACAGTTAAGAAGCGTGTTTCTCCTTCCAAAACGTATCTACTAATACGGATTTTCTTTTATTTAACTCTATTATTGATATTACTGAATTTCCCTCCGTAAGTTTTCTGCATGTGAAATAAAATTTCCAACCATATAGGACTTAAATTGCTGAAGATGACATAATAAATGACGTATATTGTCAGAATACCATAATATAGGGCCAATTTTGAAATACAATCACTTTAAATGGTCAAAAATGAAAATTTGCCAAAGTGGTAGTGTTTCCTTTCCTTTTTCCGTTATTTCAACTCTGTTGCAGTCTTTCTCGAGTCAATTCTCCGTCCCACTACTCCGCAAAACCCCTGATCCATCGCTTCTCGATTCAATTCTAGGGTTTTTCATTTCCTTTTCTCAATTTCGAATTAGTAAGATACAGATCAAGAAATTTGAATTGGAGATCCTCTCAGATGTTTAGTCCTCAAGTCGCTCGTCTTTTCCCCCTAATCTTGATTTTATTGGTAAGTGTTTCTTTTTAATTTTAATATTCATCCTCAGAGGAAATACTCATATACTAATACATTTTTGCTATCATATTATCTAGGTTTTGGGGGATAGGTCAAATGGGGCATTGTCTGAGAACCGTAAAAGCGGCAAGTCGTCTGTATTTTCATTGTTTAACCTCAAGGAGAGGAGTCGGTTCTGGACTGAGTCTGTTATACGCAGTGGTATGTTTTGTTTTTTCTTTCCCATACTGAGGTAGCGTAGTAGTTTCATATTTACACTGTTTTGGTAATTTGTGTCATGTTGAGTACAGATATTGATGATTTGGCATCTTCAAACCCTGCCAAATTGAATGCCGTCAATTACACCAAGGCAGGTACTTATTCTCTTCAGACAACAATCAAGTGTTTCACAATCTTATATTTACTTGAACATATTATATATTAAAATCTGATTTAACTAATCTTGATAGTTGTTTGATTTGGATGTCTTAGTTTACCAAGATTTTTTGCGATTCCTTGTGCTGTTTCTATCTATGGAGCCGTAGACGTGGTTCTTAACGTTCTTGTTTTTGCTTTGTATTTGGTGAAATTTCAGTAAAGATTTAGGCTTGAGATGCAACCAAGAATTTTCGAAAATTAATCCTCTTAATTCCAATTATCAGACTAAAGACATAAGCTATAAAGGCCTTCCTGGCTGCGTGAATTAGCTGTTTAAGAAGTTATTTTAACTTTAACCTACAACCTCCTTTTTTTCATTCCCAGATTACATGTGTCTATATGCATCTGCTGTATTTACATTATATTTTCAATCTCATAACAAATGGTGTACTTATTTGTTTTATTTATCCCCAGTGGTATTGAAAATCAAGAAAGTAGGCTTTGACTGGATTCTGAAAAGAAGTTCCATTCTGTTTGATAATGCTAACCAAACTATGTTCCGATATTGAAATTACTGTTAAATTAAAATACTCGCTGTTTTGCCATTAGTATGTTGTATTAACGTAAACTTTCCTTGCCATCGTTGTATTATGCTTTTGTAAGTTCTGATGTGGGTATTCCGTTTATCCAATCCAACCGATTAATTATTATTTTTCTTGTGAATAACGGATTTCTGACACACACACAAAAGTTAAAATGCAATGAATTTTGTGGTTGAGTTTGTAACAAGTGTATTTCTCTTGAATCTCAGGCAATGTTGCGAACTATTTGAAGCTTTTGGAAGTTGACTCGTTGTACCTTCCAATACCTGTAAATTTTATCTTTATCGGATTTGAAGGGAAGGGAAACAAAGGTATGTATAGATGCTACTCAATTTTTTTCATAAGATTCACTTCCTATCACTCTGACATATTTAGTACAATCGGTTTTCACATGGCTTTCTTCTATATTCCACTCAGAATTTAAGCTCAATACCGAAGAATTAGAGCGCTGGTTCACAAAAATTGATCATATATTTGAGCACACGAGGATTCCAAAAATCGGAGAAATTCTTACACCATTTTACAAGACTAGCATAGATCGAGATCAACGTCACCATCTTCCCCTTGTCAGCCACATAAATTACAAGTATTGCCCTCACTGAATTTTTCATTCAATTGTCAAATTTACCTGTATGTTCGGTGTAACAATTTCTATATTTGTATGCATTCTTGAGGAAGCTGTAGTTGTTATTCTTGTTATGTATAATTTATGTGATTATGTTTTGTTAAATGCTCCTCCAAGCTTCTCTGTTCATGCCATTCAAATGGGCAATAAAGTCACTTCCATATTCGAGCGTGCTATTGATGTCCTCGGGCGCAAGGATGATGTATCCTCTACCAGGTATTTAGTACTTTGGAATTAAGCTCACTTTACATTCTGTTTGTATGACATAATTAGTCAATACTCATTGTTTGTAATCTTCGCATGCTTCTCTTCAAAGCGATGATGGTGTAAGTCTTTGGCAAGTTGATGTCGATATGATGGATGTTGTCTTCACCAGCCTCGTGGATTATTTACAATTGGAAGATGCATACAACATCTTCGTTTTAAACCCAAAGAGTGATGCAAAAAGGTCTAAATATGGCTATAGGTATGTTTTACTGAAATAGCACTTATCTTTTTTTTTTTTAATCACACATTCAATAACAAGCAAGTCTTAGTGTGTAGTGAACCTACAATCGTTTTTGTTCTGTTATACTGTACTTATTCCGTTTAATTACCATTTAATGTGAAAAGAACCAATACCGGAATCCTTGTATGTGAATGTCCTTTTGAAATTTAGATGTTCCTTCTTCTGATGAAACTGTGGTTTTATTATCTAAGGTTTCTTCATTAGCTAACTTGAAAAGTGTTATTCACGGTGCTTCCTCTCTTCCTTTCTTCCAGTTGTGTGGTACATACACCCAACTTTTATTCCCTAGATGAGGAAGGCTAGTTGATTACTGGAAATCTGTATTCAACTTCTAATGGCTCTTAAATTGTGTGATCTTCAAATATGATTGTTGTAGCCAAAATTTAAAATCAATTAATTAGTGATGTCTTTATTTATTAGGTTATTGCTTGATACATGACAAACATATATTCCTTATTTGTTTCACTGTCTCATATAACCTTTATTAGAGTGTCTATTTGTTGATTATGAAATCTTCTTAATACTATGCACCCATATCCACGCCATCTGGGCTGGAAATGCATGTGAATTTATCTGATGTTGCGGCATTTTCTAACAACATTTGGCCAATGAATTGACTGATTGGCGTGGATTCTGATTTTGATTAGTTTATTAAATGCATTAAAACTTTGAAAGAGAGCTATGGTGAAGGTTCTAGAATTTTGTATAACCACTATCACCGTGAATTAAGTAATATAAGTTTTAATGGAAATTAAGATATTGGAGTGCTGCAACTGTAGAAAATGGTACAAAACATATTTCTAGGCACATATGGGAGAAAGGGAGATGGATAAAGACAAAATGTAGGAAACTTGAGTGCTTCTCGGTTAAAAGATGGCATAAAAGCCCAGGATCTATACTGTACGTGTCCTGTGCTATAGACTTTCTTATTGATTATCCATTGTAGTTGTTTGTTTAGCTGCTTCCCTTTCATATTAATAAATTTTAGTTGTCCATGTAACATGCATCGGTGTACATCATTAAAAGGTGAGCAGAAGAAATTATTGAAGGAAAAAAAATTCTTCAATCGAAAATCAGAGAGATTCAATATTAGTATCTGCATTCTTTTTACTTCCTACACTTGGTATTTCTGTCCGTCTAAATTTTTCTAAGAAGAGACATGACGGTGTAAAGTTTTTACAGCATACTTACTCTTGACATGGCTTTTCCAATACTTAATACTACCTCATTATGTCAGTTTGGAAGATTAAGCTTGATACTCGAGGTGTTGCATTTTTATTTAGATTGATGCAAACAATCGCAGTAGTATTGTAATCTTCTGACATAACTATCTGATCTATCATTGCCTTTTTAACCAATAGTTTTTAATTATGTTCATATATCATAAGTATGGCACAAACTGAATTTATGTTTGCTTGTGAGGGAACTAGAGAAGAATATCTTTATATTCTGTATATATCCCAATTGCAGGTATTACCTGTTGAAGTCTAAATGACGTGATTTATGAAGAATACATAGTAGTCTAAACTAGCACTGTTGTTTTTACTTCTAGTGGCAGAATCTGAAAGCTCTCCCTCTCCATCCATGGGAAAAAGAAAGAAAATACTATTATTTTGAGATTCGGAAATTCATCTGAGTCA
The DNA here is from genome assembly GCA_030819805.1 of Penstemon newberryi var. newberryi. Classification (NCBI taxonomy): domain Eukaryota; kingdom Viridiplantae; phylum Streptophyta; class Magnoliopsida; order Lamiales; family Plantaginaceae; genus Penstemon; species Penstemon newberryi. Next base: position 30,465,825 of record JAUALY010000006.1, on the reverse strand, counting down.
CGGCTGCCACATTATCATAAAATGTTGTGGCCATGCTGAGTCTTACAGCTCGTTATGATACTAATTGCTGAGTGAAAACATTAACTTTTTTTTTTACTATTCTGTCACTTTGTGCATCTGTGACTGCCTTAATTATAGATATGAAACTACTTGTGCAAATCAAGAGTATATGATTGATTGAAATTTCTGTTGGGCTATACGTCTCTGTAAAACGAGTCTTGATGATGAGCTTGGATTGGTTATGGTGATAACTGTTGCTTGAGATTGAATTCCAGTTCCTGTACATCTAATTGGTGTATTGTGTTTATGAATGATAGATAGGGGTCTCAATCAAGCCTGATAATTGGAAGCCATAAATTCATTTATCGTGTAGTGCTGCATCTCTTCAATTTGTGGCATACAGTATTGCGTGGATTCTTTGATACTTTTTTATTTGCCAGCTGTCTTACTCTTTCCGTGATCATGATTTGCTGAATGTTCATTGCTTCCCTAAAGTCTCTGCTTTTCTTTCCCTCTCATTCTTGGTGTGTTAAACTTTGACATTATATGCAGGAGAGGCTTATCTGAGACTGAAATAAACTTTCTTAAGGAGGTATGTCCTGATTATGTAGCGCCTATACATTGCGTTGAATGGAATTTGCAGTAACCTTCTAGCTTTTCCATTTCTTCTGTTGTGATAGTATATGAAGGAATACCCAAAACTCAAAAGTTCTTCATTATAAAAATATATATAATTATCTCAATCAAGGACCATGCTAGTTTATTTGGTTCTGCAATTTCCCAGTTATGTATTGAACAATCCCCCCCCCCCCCCCCATTTTCTTTATATTATTTTATCTTATCACTTTTTTTTTTGGCAGAATAAGGCCTTGCAAGCAAGAATTCTTCAGTCTGGAAGTATTCCAGAGAGTGTTCTTGGTGTGTAGCATCTCTTCCCTTTTCCTCACTCGCAAGATGAGAAGTGCATTTTCCACTCACTAATTATGCTATTTTGTTGTCAGCTCTTGAAAAAATCAAAAGACCTTTGTATGAAAAACATCCAATGGCAAAGTTTTCCTGGACTGTAATGGAGGAGACAGACACGGTGAGCTTATTTCTTTCTAAATCTCTTAAGAAATCACATTATGCATCTGTTCATGTCATTTACGGAACAGAAATCTTAGAACTCTTATGGCTTCTTGTACCTAAGCTAAATTTCCAGAGAGTTGGGCTGCCCATCAACTAAGAGCCAAAAGCAACATCAGTATAATGAGACAATTTATGTAATTTAAATAATTGGCTTTAAAACCTATTTGAGTGCATTACACAAGCATTAATGGAAGTCTTTGATTTTCCACTCAGTGGGGTAGCTTTCCTCTCTATGGTTATACTTACTAAGTTTGGTGGTAATTCTGTCAATCGTTTAGGCTAATTCGTTTTGCGGCTTGTAAAATATACCACACAACATGTTTGATGCATATGAGTCAAAAGCAAAATGTGAGGAAATAAGTAGAGAATTATTGTCGGTTGCTTTGTTACATTCTCTGCCGAAGTGTTAGAGCTTTCTCTGTCATGATTTTCGTGTGACTTAGTTTCACTGTAAAAATTTGCAGATAGAGTGGTATAATAGATGCTTAGATGCATTGAACAATGTTGAGAGGCTATATAAAGGGAAAGACGCAGCTGATATTATTCAGAGCAAAGTTTTGCAGGTATATTATTGCATTCCAGTACAATGAATAATACCTGTTATGTAGAGGCCAATTGCTTGTTTCACATCTTAGATATTTGACAGAAATAATCTGGAAGTTGGTCTATAGCCATTATTTTAGTTCAGTCTCCTAATTTGTTAAAAAGAAAAAAAGAAGTATTCTAATATTTTTGCAGTTTTTGAACGGGAAAAATGAAAATCTGAAGCTCTTTCTAGAGAAAGATTTGAAGTCCGGTGACTTCAATGGTTTGCATGCTGAATGTCTCACGGATACATGGATTGGAAGTAACAGGTTAAGTTTCTCTCTCCCTCTCCATCTCTCTCTCCTGTTCTTTTTCTTCTTTTGAGTAGAATTTCGATTCTTATTGTAGGCAATTGTATTATCAGGTGGGCATTTATTGATTTGACTGCTGGTCCTTTTTCATGGGGACCCTCAGTAGGTGGAGAAGGTGTACGCACAGAACAAAGCCTACCGAATGTGGAGAAAACTATAGGTGCAGTTGCAGGTATTGGATTGTCTAGTGGACTTATATTTATGAGTGTATCAAGTGGATTAGTCTATGGTACTGGCTTGTACACCTAGATTAAAATTGTTACTTTTCATGACTCCATTAATTTGAATGATGATTGTCTAGTCTGTTGAAGTGCTACTTCAAATTTAGCTTTTCCCATCAATTTTTGCCTTTTATTAGCTATCTTAGCTTGCTGTGTTTATTTTAAAGAAAAAAGAGATATGTGTAGATAATTAATAATTTTTTAGTATCTTTGTGGCGGTGCTTGATAGATTTAATTGTATCCATCCTTATTTTGGTTTACAAAATTGAAAATGGTAATAAAAATGTGACAATTGATTGTGTTATTTAATCATTTGAATAATGAATACTTCACATTCTCTTACTCTTAAAGAAATTACCCTTACACTCTTCCTAATGCATGCAGAAATGTCAGAAGATGAAGCCGAAGATCGCTTGCAAGAGGCAATTCAAGATAAATTTGCGGTGTTTGGTGATGTATGCATTTATTTGATTTTGATTTCGCAAAGAGAATCAGTTGTATTTAGTTTTTATCCGAGGTCTAAAATAATTACTGAACGAAAGGAGCATGAATACTTGTGTTCTATGTGGATTAGTTTCTTTGTTTTTGCTGAAAATTTTCCCACTCAAAGGTCATGATCTTTTCACTATTTCACTGAATTTAATCATTACGGGGTTAGCCAGTGCAGTGTATTGTTTTTTGACCTCAAATGGTGGAAGCAATAACATAGAGTTTCTCAATTCGAATTCTACGTTAACTTGCGAATTAACTCCACCTTTGTGGTTATGGAACACATACGGCAGTGAGGTTTTATGGAAGAATAAAAAGGTCCTGTTCTTTTCACTATTTCACTGTCTCTAATCATTATGAGTGGGGTGCACCAGTGCACTGTATTGTTTTTTTTTTACCTTGAATGGTGGAAGCAATAACATAGAGTTACTGGATTTGGGTTCTACCAAAACTCGCAAATAAAATGCACCTGCCACTGTTGGGGGAACACATACAGCTGTGAAGTAAATTAGAATGTTCTTATCTTCCTATGGATTTACGGAAGAATAAAAAAGTCATTATCGTTTCACTATTATCATTGTGTAATCTTATGGTTACTGTTCTTAACACAATCAGAGAAATTCGTAATTGCTTTTTTGGTGTTCCTGTGAATATTGTTGTGCATGTTTTTTTTTGGTGTAGCTACAACTGATAAGTTCTTAGTTGATTGGAATTTGACCCGTAATTTCATATGCTACAGAAAGATCATCATGCCATTGATATTCTTCTGGCTGAAATCGACATATATGAGCTGTTTGCGTTCAAACATTGTAAGGGAAGGAAGGTCAAGCTTGCTCTTTGCGAAGGTAATGTGCTTAATTATTTGCTTGACAACAAACAGCATTTCTGCCACACACCCCCCTCCCTCCCGCGAGCGCGCGCGCATCTCAGTTCATTCTTCGTCTAATTAGAAATCCTTTAACCTTCACATGCCAGAGCTTGATGAGCGGATGCGTGATTTGAAAAATGAGCTCAAGTCTTTTGAGGGTGAAGAACCTGATGAAAGTCTTAAGACAAAAGCCATAGATGCACTGAAACGCATGGAGAGCTGGAATTTGTTCAGTGATACATATGAGGTTTGCTACTTGAAGTCTTTAGCAGACTATCAGTATATTGGACATGTTCCAGTATCATTTAATGGTTATCCCACCTGAAAGCAGAGTCCTTTTCAATGTTTGTCTATTTCACTGCTTTGTAGCTCTAAATCAATTCGTACTTCTCTTTGACCTTCCAGGATTTCCAGAATTACACGGTTGCACGTGATACTTTCCTTTCACATCTAGGGGCAACATTGTGGGGTTCGATGAGACACATAATATCTCCTTCCCTTGCTGATGGGGCATTTCACTATTATGAGAAGATCTCCTTTCAGTTGTTTTTCATCACTCAGGAGGTAAAAAAAGGCGTGGATAGTTTACTATTTTGGAAACTATAGCGTAAGCTTATTTAATACTTATCTCTATTCTACCTTTGTCTATGCAGAAGGTTAGACATGTTAAGAAGTTACCTCTCGATCTGAAAAGTCTCATGGACGGGCTGTCCTCCCTGGTGTTACCTTCTCAAAAAGTTATGTTCAGTCAGCACATGTATGTCTCAGCTTGGTGTCCTTTTCCTCCCAAATTTGTGGGTGTATATAGTTTCAAGTAACTTATGATCCATATCTTTCAACTTTAGGAAACACAAGTCTCTATCTCTGTCTGCCATAGTATGCACCTGCAGGTTGTCTATTATTGTTTATGATAATCATGTAATATTGTTTGAAAGTTAGTCTTTCTAAAGAAACAGATTAAAAACTGAATTTGAAGTTTCGATGTGTAATTAGCTTTGTTATCTAACTTAACTCATGGGTTACTGCTTTGCGTGGAGTATTTTAGAAGAAAGAATAGTTCACATTGCATATTTTTCAAAATACTACTAATAAACACCCATAACATAATTATAGACGAAGACTCGTGTGTGGTTATAGATATGGTTAAGGCTGAGGGTGCAACAGAAGCTTTAGCTTCCTTGCTGTTCGAACTGTGATGTTGCTTATTTTAGAGTGTGTTAGAAGTTCTCAATGTTGGTCTATACAAATGAAAATAGAACGAATGTCAAATTTTAATTGTAAGAAGATATAGATACTGCTAATATTAGAAATTTGGAATGGTAAAGCAGTGTCTTAATGTATCATGGTGAAATTATTAAGCTTGCAATTGCTGTTAGCATACCTAGGTGAACCGTCCTCTATACATATCGTATTTTTGTCTATTGATTTTTACATGAACAAATGTTGAAGTGCATTCTTAATTTGCTGCATATTAATGTAAATAATTTTCATTAAGTACCATACACCTGGGCATTGGTGTTCTTCTCTACGCGCAGTTAATAGATAAATTATAAAGTCTTTTTTAGCCTATTTTTTTAGGTTTTCCATTATCTTGGTTATTAAGCCATTTCATAATATCAACTTGTAAGTTCTGTAAACGAACTGCTAGAGTTTTCATTATCTTGATTATTTAGTGATTTTTTCTCGTGATTAAACGACCTCTTGCCATGTTTTGTGGGTGTCATTTTTGTTCTAGGTTGCCTCTGTCAGAGGATCCTGCTTTAGCAATGGCTTTTTCAGTGGCCAGGAGAGCAGCTGCTGTACCTTTGTTACTTGTGAACGGAACATATAGAAAAACTGTTCGTTCTTATCATGATTCTTCTATTCTGCAGCATCAGTTGCAGAGGATGGATCATGCTTCCTTCAAAGGTTTGATGCCTAGAAATTCTGCTTGTTTCATTTTTAAATTCTTGTTTTTCTTTTTCTTTTTTATTTATTTTCAAATTAGCTATAACCAATGCATTCCCTAAGACTAACTCCAGAAGGAGCATTCCCTAAGACTCACTCCAGAAGGATTTTCTGTTTCGGGGAATCCTCTCCTTGCTTTGATCAATTTTGGAGATAAAGGAGAGGAGGGATTGGTTTCTGAAAGAGATATTGGTGCCCTAGTTTGTCTAATAGTGTGCTACAAAGCATATATCAGCATACTAGTTACTTTTTCTCGAGAATAGTAACCCCACAATACGGAAACAACTTTGTGGTTAGTGAACAACTATTCAGTTTATTAACCTTTTTTAATTTCAATGCCATTTTGAACACTCTGAAGATACATGAATGGTTGGGTGGGTGTCAAGTTAGTTACGGTTGTGTACACTCGTCTTCAATATGATAGTTGGCATTTTGCATCAGCAGAAAACATTTGAGGGGTGCCTTAATATGTCTGCTACTGCAAAAACTTGTAATTCTTTGGATATGCCCAAGAATCTTGTGTTTGGAATGGCACGTAATTTTTAAGTAGGAATATGCCTATATTGAGTGAAATAAAATTTGCTAATTTTGTAGCTTATAAAAATGTTATCTAGCATTAACAAAACTTAGGTAACAATGTTACGGTAGGTAATGCTTTATGTTTGCTTATGTAGGCTCTCATGCACATAGTAGGTCTACCCTGGAGATTCCTATTTTTTGGTTCATTCATGGTGATGCTCTGTTAGTTGACAAGCACTATCAGGCAAAGGCACTCTCTGATATGGTTATTGTTGTTCAGTCAGAGCCATCATCCTGGGAAAGCCATCTGCAATGTAATGGACAATCACTTCTGTGGGACTTGAGGTCAGACTTTTGTGGATGTTATGATGAGTTTGATATGGAAATTGTGTTTCTCTAAATTTTTATTAAAGATGTCTTAGTGCTCAAGGGAATTCTAGTTCTGCTCTAATATATATGCTTTAAGCTCTGTTTCATAGTTTTAAGCAAATTATCGATTTAGACGTCTTATACCTTTCCTTTACCTCGGATATTTTAAGTTTACATAATCATTAATGCTAAAGAATCCTTATTCAAGTACCACTTGTCTGTGGTTTGGTCCTTATGAATTTCGCTATTACTCAACTGTGAGCTGCATCTCATTATTTCGTGAGATTTGTGCCTGCAATTGGTGCTTATATTATGGCATGATATTGTTACCATCTCGGTCAATGTATTTAATTTTTTTGAGCATATGGTGAGTTTAAGAACTGCTAGGCGGTATTTCTTTCGAAATGATATTTCATGTATACGAGTCAAAATATGTACACAAAATTCATTTATTTACTTTCTACATCCCTCGAGGTGTTGAAGTAGAAGACTCCCTTGAAGTATGATAGAAATGTTGTAGTAACTCATAATTTCCAGTGCCGGTAATAGAGACATCTTTAATTTCTAATGAAGATTGTAATTTGCAAACAAATCTCAATTGTTCTTTCCTACACAGGAGGCCTACAAAAGCTGCTCTAGCTGCTGTTTCTGAACATCTGGCTGGATTGCTTCCTCTACATCTTGTTTACAGCCAAGCCCATGAGACTGCCATTGAGGTTGTAATGTGTTCATTGTTTGACCTAATCTATGATATTCCTAGCATATAGTTAAATCTGCTGCCTAAGTTTATGAAAAGGAACTAGTAATACTCCTAGTTTCCACATCAGGTATACTTTGTTGGTATTTTGTCATGTCGCATATATTACTTGAATATAATTAAAGTTGTGGTAAAATATGGAAGTATTTGAAAGTTGTGTATTTTACAATTTAGAACCGTAAAGTATATTGATTTGGATCTATTTGCATTTGCCTGGAAATTTAGCTCCCCCAACCTTTAACTTAAACCAGGAAAATTTTAGAGATTGACTTTGATGTAATTCAACTTCATCTTTATGATGCAATCCATAACCTCAATTTGATTTGTCCTTCTTGTAACTATTGGAAAATTTTTACTTCGTGGAAACCCTTGAATTCAAATTAAATGCCATGTGAATTGTATTACCAAAACAAATAAATGCTATTTATGATGTCAAAATCTATTCCAGTCAAATGGCAAAGTGTCATGGTGCAGTTAGGGACATTCTGGTCCGTATTTGTATGAAGTTCATAGTGCGTTGTACTCGACTTTTCATGTAATTCCAGTGTTTGGAATTTGATATGTGAATAGGGATAAAATTTAGGTTAGCTTGGTTCATAATACACTCTTCTAACACTTCTTGATTTGCGTACAGGATTGGGCATGGTCAGTGGGTTGTAATCCGCTATCTGTCACCTCCCAAGGCTGGCATACCTCCCAGTTCCAGTCTGATAGCATCGCTCGAAGCTATATTCTCACGGCTCTTGAGGAATCTATACAACTTGTGAATACAGCCATTCATCTTCTTGTCATGGAGCGTACATGTATCCTTTTTTGCGGTATTATGTTCTTTGTTGGAAACTAAACCCGATTAATCAGAGAAATGCAGTGGTTCCTTTCTTGTTTTATAAGTTTTTATGCACTATTATAACGCACTCCACTTAGAGACTACAATGTCATTAGGGTTCCATGGTAAGCTTCTCCGTGCTATTTTGACCAAACTGTCTGCCAGCTGGAACGAACTTGGAATCTTTTTAGAACATATAGAGTGGCTTTGAACTCAAAATTACATTTTAGGATTTTTTCCTAAAGTTTTTATATTAGAATCCACAAAATATTTTCCTTCAGAGCAATTTTTGTTATTGTCGATGCTTAATGAGTAACAGCAGAACAGACTTTCAAGCTATTCCAGTCCCAGGAACGTGAGTTAGTGAACACGTATAACCATGTTGTTAGTCTCTGGAGAAGAGTAAGTGCAGTTTCTTCTTATAATAGACTTATTTTCTTGATTACCAATGCATACTATACTGGTTATTTAAACTTCCATATGTGCACTTCTTTCAGATTTCAACTGTTACCGGGGAACTACGCTATACTGATGCCTTGAGACTGTTGAACATGCTAGAAGATGCATCCAAAGGGTTAGCAAATTTAAATGATTCATTAACTGTGTTGAAAATGAGTCATATTTTGTAGTAATATCTAAAACTAGATCCGTTTAAGTAACTCCATCGAGTCTTCTTAAATTCTACTTGGTAGAAGTCTTATTCTTCCCAGCCTTTGCTTAACTTGCTTCCACCCTCGACGGGAAAAGGGATATCTTGACTTTGAGTATTTTTTATTTCAGAGAGAGAAATAATAACAATTTACACTGTATGGTTCTTTTGCAGATTTGTTGATTCCGTTAATGTAACTATATCAAGTCTTCATCCAATTCACTGCACGAGGCAGAGGAAAGTTGACGTTGAGTTCGACATGACTACAATTCCTGCCTTTTTGGTGGTTATAATTGTACTATGGTTCGTGTTAAAGCCAAGGAGATCAAAGCCGAAAATCAACTAACATCACTAGATAATAGTTCTTGGTAAGGATGGATTTGCTTTGGCCATGAAAAGAGGGAGCAGAGTATACATCTTTTCTTGTATTTTTTCTTCTGCACGCTTACGAGCGCGAAAAAATCGTCGGAGCAAGAAGAAAGTTTTAGACCCAGGAAATTGTCAAAAACGTTCAATTGAAAAATAATTACAGTGACAGTGTCAGATTGTAAAATATACCTCATAATGCGAGAAACTAAAGTTGAGGCAATTTTCTCAGATTTTGTCTAATTTATTTCAATATACAAAGCTGAATTTCATTTTATGGATGCGCTTTATATTTGGTGGATAATACGTTTATTGGACTAATTGCTTGAAATGACATTAGGAAATATTGTATTTTTAAAAATGACATTTCCTTATTTCCCTTATTGGATCCACTTAATTAATTTTCTCCTAAATATTCTCAATAACTCTCTTATTTCGCCCTCTTTTCAAATTCAATTTTAAACTCAAATTCTCTCAACTCTCTTTTTCTTCTCCCAACTTTCTCAACTCTTCTTCTTTTTCCTTTTCAAACTCTCCCGTAACTTCCACATCTCTTATATAAATGATGGTGATGAACTTAAATACGTGATTGTGATGAATATACAACAACCGTGCTCGAATATGAACTTTTTCCCCCTGATATGTTCATGGGCGACTAGTCAGTCGCCCAAGAACAACCTAGGCGATTGTGCGACTGAAGCCCAAGAACGTTTTTAGGCGCTGGAAGTTAAAAAATTTAAATTTCAAAAACTGGAATTAAAATTGTAATAATAATTAATAGTAATTTAATTAAAATTGATTAATTATATTTTAAACTAATTAATTATCCTATTAACTAATTAATTAAAATGGAGGTCATTTTTAAAAATTAAACTTATTAAAAGGTCAATTTTAAAAACTGTTTTTTATGGAATTGAGATAAGTTTGATTAGTAAATAAAATACACTTGGGAGTAGCTTTTTTGTGATACACTTGGAAGATTCTGTTATGCAAGAATCATTTAGCCCATAACTTCGTCACGTATTAGTTTTTTTAATAGTTTAAATTTTCTTTCAAAAGTTAAATGTAATGAATTTATTTTGGTAATATGTATAATTTATATATAACTTAAATAATAAACTTTAGTTATTCTTACTTAAATATGTTTATTGAAATTTACTTATTATTTATGGTCTAAGTTTTAATTGAACAAAATACATATTGATAGTGTTCAATCTAGACCAAATCCAACCAGTATTTGACCTTATACATCTTTGATCTGAAAATCAACAAATTGTCACCTTTATATTCCAAGATTCTTGCTTCTTTTTCTAAAATTCTGTCAAAAAATTGAAGAGGCAATATTTTCTCTTCAATGACAATCATATCATCTTAACAATTGTCAAAGCACAATAGTGTCGGCCAAATTTCTCCGGTTCGTCTCGAACGGAGAAAGCCAAACGCTAAGTCCAGATAAAAGAATCGTGATCTCGAATAAGACTATAGCGGAAGCTTGATGACAACCATTCACTAATCCAACTGCTACAAGAGGACATATCATTCCACCAATTCTTCCAATAGCAGTTGCTATTCCAACACCAGTTGTTCTTGCACTTGTTGGATATACCTATCAAACAATTAACCAAAAAATTTACACAATATCGAAAATTTGAATCCATAAATGCATGTTTTCATTAGATCAAAATCTAAAGAGATAAATGCAAAAATACCTTATGTGCTTTGCCTAATCGGGAAAAAATCCCCCGAGTTCTTTTTCTATTAGCAAAAAATCCCATTTGAAATCTCTTCATAAATCAATAGGGAGACCATTGCCAATTTTTTTAAGTGAACAAATGATTATTGCCAATTTTTTTGCTAATTAGGCAAAACATAGGAGGAATTTTTGCATTTCACTTAAATCTAAGGAAAGATGTACCTCCGGAGCATATATGCAGGCAACAACGAAAGTTGCTGAAATGAAAGTGCGAGCTCCAAATAGTAAAGTAGTTGTCAATATCTCATTCCGATGGACCATAAGTGGAAGTAGTAGTACAAAACCTAACACAAACATTAATACCATGGAAGGCTTACGACCCACTCGATCCACGATAAATGTTGATAAAACTAGCCCCGGAAGCTCTGCCCAAAAAAAAAAAAAACACGAAATTCAATTTTAGCAAACTTCAAAGAAATGAAGTAAATTTCTTACATATGTTATAGTATTATTACCTGCCAAACTGGTTACAAATACATCTACGTAGAGGCTAGCATTTTGGCTTTTCTCTGAATTCAACGTGATTGTCGTACATTTACTTTGTCCACTGCTTAACTCTGAGGTTAGCAAAATAATACCGTAATATGAAAATGTGTTTCCAAAATATAAGAACCATAGGAGAAGGTTTGTTCTAATCAATCTTGAAGAAAAAAGTATTGACAGTGATGAGGAACTGGTTTCGTAGTTATTAGTTTTCTCTTTTTGCGACAGCAAATGGGTATTTTCCGATGTTGTAGTTTCATGATCCTCAAATTGATCAGAAACAAGTGTTCCATTTTGCAGTATTGTTCCATTTAACAATGCTGCTTTTTTTAGAACAATACGAGCCTCATCAATTTTGCCTTTCGTGTATAGATACCTCGGAGACTCTGGGGTGAGAACGTAGAAGATAAGTACAATGAAAGACGGTATAGAAGAAAGTGCGACTAGCCATCTCCAGCCAAAAACGGGCATAATAATCTGAAACAAGAAAAAAAATTACGGCATTAACCAAGCCTTATTATTTAACCACTTGTAGTGTGAATGAGATAATATAATTTCATACCCATGCGAAACCAGCCTCGAAGATTGTTCCAAGTGTCCAAAAACTCGAAAAGACGATCATCCAAGCTCCTCTATTTGGTGTCGGAACAAACTCTAAAAACCAAGAAGTGAAAATATGCATACCCCCAAGACCAACTCCAGCTATGCATCGAATTATTATTAGTGAAGTATAATTTGGTGAAAAAGCGCTTAATAAACCAGCAATAGCTGTAATTGAAGCCACACCTAGGATACCCTTCCTGAAAACGAAGAACGAAAAAGCACAAATATGATTTAGTCAATTAAGACAAATAATACAGATCAAAACAAGAATGAGTCAGATGCAAAAATACCCCGTATGCTTTGCCTAATTAGCAACCACCCGTGTTATTTTTATTAGCAAAACCCCCATGTGTTAATTTTTATTGGCAAAAAAACTCCTCCCATGCAGGAATACATATTTTCTAGAAAAAATGACAATTATACCCCCACAAAATAAATGCAAAAACACCCCTCTTAACCAAATAAATTATCAAAAATCACCCTGTTAACTTTGAAAACTGGCAATGACCCCCCTGTTCACTTAAAAAATTGACAATAACCTCCATATTGACTTATGAAGGACTGGGAGATTTGCTAATAAAAAAGGAACACAAGGGAGTTTTTTCTAATTAAAATAACACAAGGGGGCTGTCAATTAGGCAAAGCACAATGGGAATTTTGCATTTAGCTCAAACAAGAATCAACCTTAAACATGGTACATCAATTTGAGAAAATGAGTAAAATCGAGACAACCTACTTTCTCCCATAAGTATCGGATATAGCGCCCCAAGAAAATGCTCCAACTAACATGCCAGCAAAGACTGCAGTCGATATGAAGCTTTTTTCACCGGGAGAAAGATTCCACTCGGATTGAACTGCGGATCCGATAAACGAGAGAATCATCATCTCCATAGCTTCGGCAATCCAACCTAGCCCTCCGTAAGCAAGAAGAAGACCTTGGTATTTACCAAAGCCAATAGTAGTAAGGGCTTCATCTAGTGTGTATACCGGATTAGAATCTGCCATCTAGAACAACGAAATAAATGAATAAAGAGTGCACAAATACAAAATGAAAAATCATACAATGATATGTAAAATTTAACCTAGTAAAAGGGACTCGGCAAAAAAGTTCTACAAGAGAACATTTCATGGAACTGATATGAACTGAACTCTACATTAGTTAAAAATGTTCCCTTTTCTTCAATTTCAAAGAATGAATGAATAGCATCTAAATGGCCATAATTTCAAACATCAATGATTTCTCTTATCCAAATTCCCAATACCAATTTTTCAATGACTAACTAATTATCCAATGAATTAATTATATATTCAAAAATATAAACTGCAGATCACAATTCAAGTTTTCAAAAGCAGTACCATAAGCTGAAGCAGTAGAAGTAATAGCAATTCTCACCCTTTCAATTTTCTTTATTTATACTTTAGTCTACCACTTACACACCTGCAACAATAACGAAATTCTCCAACTATAACAAGACTCACACATTATAAGAAACACCCAAAAATACATTCAAGAAAGTCTGTAAACAAAAAATAAAAATCAATAAATACAGCACAATTTTCATAAAGAAAGAAAGTTGTCTATTTTCTTTAAGAACCCTTTTAAAAGCAAGAAACTTTAATGAATAAGTATTCTTACCAAATGCCCAATTGCCAATTGAGATGATTTCGTACATATGGTGCTGTTGACGTTCAAAGGTTCTTTCTTTTGCACAGAATTTGAATCGTCAAATTCGGTTGACGAATACCTCCTCTTTTTTGTCCTCCAATTAGCCTTCAGGGTTTAGCACTTTATCTACAAAAACGCGACTTAAAGAATCTCTTTTCTTTCGTTTTCTTAAAATCGGAGAACTGGAGGGGGCTATTTTCATCTAATGGCAATTAAGTTTTTTCCTAATTTTTTTAAATGAGTAGCAAATTAACTCCTTCTGTTATTCTTAATAGACAACTTACCTCATTGTGATAAATAAAATAGCAAAATAATTCATTGTATTTTTGTAAAAGAAGCACATTGTCTTCCTCTTGTTTATTAATTTTTTACAAGGGTCAAATGCCTATTATGCAATATCACAGGGAGGTAAATCGTATATTTACGCATATTATATGAATGTAAAGTGAAGTGAATATGTTGTCAAGGTGCAAACTGGGATTAATTTTTTTTTAGGGTGCAAAGTGCCAAATTAATATCTTTCCAGGGTGCAAAGTGTTATTAAACCGAAAACATATACAACATGTATTATACCAGTGATTATTTGGCATGAAAGACGTTTTGCAACAAATAGTTAGTATTTATTTAAAGTTGATTTGCATAGCAATACACGGTGTGGATGAGATCTTAAATGTAACTTTTCCTTATATATAGGGACTCAAATACAATTCTAATTATTTATTGCACCACATAAGAAAAAAATATTAATGAATTTAAGGATGAAGCTTCTTGTTTTTATGAAAATAAGACTCTATGGTATTTTTTTATCTTAACTTTATTTTTATTTGGTTTTAATATGAATTATTTTTCTGCATGGTTTAATCCACTTTGCACACCCTAGAAATATATCAAGTTAGCACTTTGCACTCTTTAAAAAATTTAATCCTAGTTTGACCCTGGATGAATTTCAGGCCAAAATGTAGGGTTATTTATGTCACTACCTTCAAAAGTCAACATATAGTCCCTACAAAATATACTAATGTGTGATTTATGTGAAATTAAGAGCAAAATTGACAAATTATCCATTCAAATAACTCCCAAAAAAAACTAGAAAAGATAAGACGCCACACGTTGTAAATATAAATTTGAAAATACCGATATCAAATTATATTTGTTCCCATGCTAGAGTTTAGGGATATTTGTGTTATTTGAATGCACAAAGCTCTATTATATATATTGTTTCATATATTATATTTTGTGTGTTTCATAATTTTTAGCTAACTACAAGAAAAACCCAACTAATTTGATTTTTTTGCGCAATTCTAGAAAAAACGTCAAATTTCTATGGCTCTTCCGACAAATTTATCGAGGCTAAAATTGGGACCGAAAAATTTCTTCAGAAAACATCGTGTAGGAATTTTTTTTTGATAATTTTTTTTAGTGACAACACGGTCGTTCCAATGTATTTATTGGGGCAATATTTACTTACACTCCACCACATTACTGTAAAAACAAGACTAATTTTTTTTTTATATTTTCTTATTTTCAGTTATATAATAATTTCTTAGAATAGTATTTTATAGTAGGTCAAATATTAAGTAAGTAAAATATTCATTTGTCAGGCCTTCAAATTGATTCTTTTTTAGAGTTATTTTAATGGGTAATTTATCAATTTTACTTTTAGTTGCACATGAGTCTTACATTAATATATTTTGGAGGGAATATATATTTAAGGGAGTGACCAATATACCCCTGTCTTTTTGCGTGAAATTTAGTCAGGGTGCAAAGTGAAAGACAATATATGTTTTGAGGGTATAAAGTGGGATTAATTTTTTTTTTGAGGATATAGAGTGCCAAATTGATAAATTTTCAAGGTGCAGATTGACATCATACGAGGATCATGATTTTGGTAACCTACTTTGTGTTTTTGTTTTCTAAAGGATATTTAGATTTTAGATAATTCATTCTAAAGCGCATCATGCAGGGAAATATGAATAAGTGTGGTGATTTTTTATTTTATTATAATCATAATTTCACTTGTATAACATTTGGGTTATAAAAGTAAATTACGGCATCAACTAAAATATAAATTATGCTTGTTACAAACTTATATATTTCTGATTGTACATTGCATTCTATTGCTTGCTTCAGTATCAATTATAGCATCTAATCCTTAACTCCAAAGGACACAAAAATTGAGCTAGAACACGAATAAAAATGGAGTACTTATGGCAATTTATATTATGTGATATTCATAATGTTCAATTTATTTTCCTGTAATTTGAAAAAAAACAATTTACCTTTTTTAATTTTATAAAAGTTTCACACCGTCTCACTGACATTTGTATATGTGGCAATTTACCCACTGTGTTATGATAAATGTGACAATTTATCCCCTATGTTATGAAAAATGTGACAATTTACCCCCTATGTTACAAACCACTTTTCATGCCACTCTCAATTTTGGCAAGTGAGTTACACTCTCCGGCTGAATGATGTAAATTGCTTCTTTAAAATTTTCAGAGGGGGTAAAGTGCTCTTTTTTAAATTACAGAGGGGTAAATTGACATTAGCTCAATAAAAATGACCATCAAGGAAATTTATCCTTTTATTAATATGTTGCAGAAATTATTCTTTACTACTAACAATGTCTTCAAGTCCTCTTCCCTTAGTCTCAAATGGGAAAAAAAGAACACAAATTCCTGAAATAATTATTACAATCCCAAAAAGAACAACTGCAATTGTTTGATGACATCCTCTCACTAATCCTACAGCCACCAAAGGACATATCATCCCACCAATTCTCCCTACAGAAGTTGCAATTCCAGATCCACTAGCCCTTATTGAAGTTGGGTACACCTATAAATTCAAATTTGTAATAAAAAATAAAAAATTAAAATACGAAAATACGAAAATCGAAAAAAAAAATGCACATTTATATTTACCTCCTTTGCATAGATGGTTAAGGAAGACAACGCCGCAAAAAGTAACATCCGAGCGCCAAATAACAACGACGTAGTCACAATCTCGTTTTGGTGGAAAGACAACGGAATTAGTAAAATGACCGTTAAAATCGACAGACTTTCCATTGTAAGCTTTCGACCAACCCTATCCATGAGTACCGTTGCTATAACAAGCCCCGGGATTTCTGCTGAACAAGTGATTAAGACATTACGGTATAGACTCACATCTTGGACGTTCTCGGAAAGGGTAATGATCGAGCCACAAAGATTATGTCCACTGCTTATTGAAGAGATCATTAGTACAACTCCGTAGAATGAAAACGTGAATCCGAATTGCAAAAGCAGCAAAAGAATAGTAGTTCCCAAGAAATTCGATGAAAAGAGTTGAGACAATGTATTGAAACATGTTTTGAGATTACTTAGTTTCTTTCTGGTTGAGGTAAGAAGAGGAGTTGAATTTTCTTCATCAAGATGTGTAAGAAAGCCGGTTGGAAGTTCTTTTTTGTTGAGTAGAGCTATTTTCTCGAGAACTTTGAGTGCCTCGTTTGTCTTACCTTCCGTGTATAAGTACCTAGGCGACTCGGGTATGAAAGTTGAAAAGATCACGGCTAAGAAAGATGGTATTGAAGATAGAGCAAGTAGCCACCTCCAACCCAATCTTGGCATAATAAGCTGCATTTATGTGAGGTATATAAGCGAACTGTAACACCCGAATCCCACATTGATTGTAGGAGAATTGTTTAAATGGTTAATAAAGACTCGACCTACTCCTACTTGTCAACACATGCTTATGCATTTTGAGCTAGTTGACTAGAGCCCAACAATGTTGACAAGATTAGGAAGTGGATCAGGGTCTTTACACAAACAATGTAAAAATAAAGATTATACGAACTAAATTCCAATAGTTACACGCAACTTACCCAAGCAAGTGAAGCCTCGAATAATTCTCCAAGAATCCAAAAAACCAGCATACTTAGCATCCAAGCACCTCTATTAGAACTCGGTATAAACTCCAAGAACCAAGATCCAAATACGTGCCCACCCGCAACACCAAATCCAAGAAGACAACGAAGTATTACAAGTGATATGTAATTCGGGGAAAAAGCACTTAAGAATCCAGCTCCAGCTACTACAACTACCACACCTCTAATCCCCGTTCTATCGAGTTATAAACGAAATCAACGTTTCAAGTTCAATTTACGTAATATATGAATTGGTCGAATATGAATAAGAGAAGAGATTATACCTTCTTCCATAGGTATCTGAAATGAAGCCCCATAAATATGCTCCAATTAGCATACCACCAAACACAGCAGTAGAGATAAGACTCTCTTCGGTGGGCGAAAGTGACCATTGCGATTTAACGGCCGGACCAATGAAGGATAGAAGAGTCATTTCCATTGCTTCGGAAAACCAACCGATTCCAGCGAAAACGAGAGCAAGGCTTTGGAAGGTTCCGAACCCCAACGAAGAAAGTGCTTCATCTAGTGTGAAGCCAAGCCTCTGATGATCTCCCATCTTATGAATCTAAACATTAGTTTAACACAAAAGCTTTACCATTTTCACTTATTAGAACTAAAATAACAAAATTACAAAAAAAAAAAAAAGATATTATACCATAAGAAAGACAACTCTGTAACTTAATTGTGAAGGATCCTGAACATGCTATTAATCCTTCATATAACTCTAAATATAAATAAAGTACAATTTGGTTACTATATGTATTATCACAATAACATAGAAATTTGAGTAATGTACAAAAATCAACTAGAAATTTTGTTGATTTTATTTTTAGAATTTTAGGTGAAGAGAATCAACTAGGCAAACTTCACATGACTTGTATCTTGAAGATCTAATTAGAAAAAAGAAAAGACAAACAGAAATTAAATATTTGTAATGCAGTATACATGTTAATTAAAAATAAATTACCAATTTAAAAACCAGTGTCTGCTGCTGGTACTGTTAATATTCATCTCCAAAATTCATAGGAGTATTAAATTTTGCATATAAGTCCTCAAATCTCTCTCTCTCACACACACACACTGACATGTAAGAAACATGAGACTCAGATTATTTTACATAACATGGTAGGGACATGAAAAATGTGAAAAGGGAATTGAAATTTACCAATTATCATATAGCTAACGTCAATTTAGCCCCCGTAAAATGAATAATGTTCAAGTTATCCTTTTGTGAAAATTTTAAAGAAGCAATTTACCTCTTTCAGACAGAGAGTGTAATTCAATTGCCGAAATTGAAAGTGGGCATGAAAAGTGTGATTGTAACATATAAGATAAATTATCACATTTATCATAACACATGAAGGTAAACTGTCATACATAAAAATGACAGGGATACGGTGGGTTAAATGTTATTTTTTAAATCATAGAAAAATAAATTAAACATTATAAATATCACGCCGAATAAATTGTCATTAACTCAATTACCATAATCATATGTGGTGATGGTACATTGAATAAGACACAACATATTTTTATAGTACTGCTGTCTGCCTGTCTCTGTTGGTTTATCAATAAAAAGTAATTTAAATTTTATAAATTAATTGACATATCTGTCGTTTGCACAGAGTTACTTACCTCCTCATTCGGAAATTGGAATAACCCAATTCAAAAAATCTCCAACAAGATCATATTAAAATAAATTTATATTATGAAAGAGAATCTCTTTTGGGACCTCCATCGCAAAAAGAAAAAGAAAAAGAAAATAAAATTTTGGGATGAAGGAGTGATCATAAATTTGTCAAACTGATAGTGATTTCATTGTACGATGATATGATAACTGTGGTAGGCGACAGGCCAATTCACTCATTAAAGAAAAGTACATAAAAGAAACATATAATAATTATCTTGCGAATTTTTGGGCTGGTTGTTTTGGTAAAATTTCTAAAAATATATTTTTTAATAAGCTAGAAAAATATTAGAGAAATATAAGATAATTTATTTATTTTTTATGTTTTTAGAAAAAATATCTGGATTTTTTAAAGAAACATAAAGAAAAGGAAAGTAACTCTACCTATTTAAGTTAAGATAATAATTAATTTTATTCTTCTATTCACAAAAATCATATTCTTATATCTCAAATTTCTTCGATTCATTTGAATTCCAGATCTAATCAAAAAATCAACATATGTGTTTTTTTCGTCAAGCGACGAGGTACAATTCAAAACTCATTTTGCTAGATTTTCACCTTAAATTATTTTTCGAAATGAAAAAATGGGGATGATGGTTCAACATATATATTACTTTATTAAAAAATATATAAAACATGATCTCAAATCTCATCTCAAATCTGAAGATTCAATCTTATAGAAGATCTCCTTAAACATTATTATTAAAATTGAGAGGACAAAGACAACATACGATCCAAAAAAAAATATCCCACCAAACATGATGTGAGACAAAATTGTACGTTTAGATAAGAGTTTTCTTCTAAACTTATTAATCTTTACATAAATAGTAAAACATATTCAATGAAGAAGAAATAGTGGAAGTGTAGAAAAAAATTGTGCTTTCCTTGAAGAGATAAATTTTGAATCTTTTGTTTCGTGGATAAGATAATATTGTTGGAGACAAAAGATCATATATCGCACTTTCATGTCATTTTAATGTTATATGATATAACCATCATTCAAGTGAATGTGTGAGCCCATATAAATTTTAAAATTGTACATTTCTCAATAAATCAATATATGACATCAAAGTGTGATAGAGGATATTTCCCGTATTTTCGATTTTCTATTACACTCCTCAACGTCACGCTTGGAATCTTTTGAGCTTCACAAGGTGTACTCAATTCTCTGGTCCATTTTCATGCTTCTCAGTTTTCATCCTGTTATTACCATTTACTACATCAGAAATATTAAAGACTTATAGCGCCTATTAATATGCCAATACGTGAATCAATAATTTTTTATGCTATACACCGTGCAATATATGGATAGGGACAAACCCATAATTTTTTAACGGAGGACTAAACTTATAAAAAAAAAAAATTCAATCAAACAGTTGAGCTTAAAGCTTATATTATTCTTGAGAAAATATATTACGCAATACAAAAACGGGGAGGTGGAGTTTGACAAAAAACCCCACGAGATACTTTAGTTACATATGATTCTCCATTATAGTCCCAAAAGAACCCAAAATATCTATGTATTTACTTTAATAATTGACCACGACGATTTTTCATCTTTTGAAATCAGTCAATGATAGCATCGTTTAAACTACTACTAAATATGTCTCTCTCTGTAATGACAACTAAACTATCATTTAGTCATTGATCGCCCGTTCGGTTACGAATAGGGCTGAAAATCA
Source organism: Penstemon newberryi var. newberryi (assembly GCA_030819805.1). Classification (NCBI taxonomy): domain Eukaryota; kingdom Viridiplantae; phylum Streptophyta; class Magnoliopsida; order Lamiales; family Plantaginaceae; genus Penstemon; species Penstemon newberryi. Next base: position 30,445,012 of record JAUALY010000006.1, on the reverse strand, counting down.
AATCAATCTACTCGATACTCGACTCGAGCTCGTTCGATAAAAGCTCGTTTTAGCTCGGTTCATCACACAAATCAAGTAAGCTTGAACAACATTTTTCGTTCGATAATTTTTAAAGCTCGACTCGATAAGCTAAAAAATGATAAAATACATGTAAAATATCAAGCTACTCGATACCCGGCTCGAGCTCGTCGATAAAAGCTCGTTTGAGCTTGGCTCGTTTAACAATCAAACCAAACTCAAACACAAAATTTCAAGCTCGATAAAATTCAAACCAAGCTTGAACACTGTGTCGTTCGACACTACTCGACTCGATCACACCCCTAGTTTCGAAGTCGATTATTTACTATCTTCATAGTCAAAAAAACTCTCTCCACTGATGCAATTGCAACGGGTAGAATAAGCGCCAATGTCACAAGTTTGTAAACCATCGAGAATGCGACATGCCTTTTAGTTACAACCATTTTCTTAGCAAGATCATCAGTCACTTTCAAGCTAGAAAAATCATCACTTGATCGAATATCCTTAATATAATTTTGAAGTTAATTGGGATGGCCGGAGAGCTCAAGAAAAGAGAAGTCATTTGGATAAAGTTCGGTAAGACGGACAAGTTTTTATTTGTCAAAAGCCTCAAAGCGATTGGATGGGTTTAAGCATGCAACACAAAGAAGCAACTCCGTGTTTACTTCATTGAAACGGTTGTTTAACTCTTGCAATTGTCTATCTATCACCGAATTGAATCTCTCAACTTTGTAATGATGCTCGATAGTCACTTGTTCAATCCTACGCCTTGGCCTTTCATATGAAACATATACATTACTCATTGAAGGAATTTCAATTTTATGCTTAGAACAAAAAGAAGTAATTTCCTCCAACAAAGGTCCCCACCCATCATCTTTGTCTCTTGAAGACGACCCTTAGAGTGGGTAGAGTGAGGTATTATTAGAGTGGGTTGTGTGATTAATTGGACTAAAATTTTATTTGGATTGAGAATTTCGAATTGGGCCAGTTTATTGGGCGAGGGACCTCCCTAGTCCCTTACTGCGTCCTCCACTGTGTACGTGTGTATTTTCCTAATGACATGTGTTATTGTTTTGAACTAGCATAAAAAAGGTAGATCTTTAAAAATTACTCTCTTCGTTTTTTTTTATTTGTCGTTTGACAAAAAAAAAATTTGTTTACCTTTATTTTTTATTTATCGTTTTAGGAGTTCAATGCAAAATTAATTCTTTTCTACCAATTTTACCCTTCTTGTTAGTGGTTATAATTAATGCTAATTAATGTTGTGATTATTTGGTTAAAAATTTGTTTGAGTTTCTCCTTAAAAAAATGGGTTATTTATTACTTTTATTAATCTGTGTGCAATCCTCCAAAACGACAAATAAAAAAAACGGAGGGAGTAGAAAATAAAATGAAATTAGACATGTCGTTAGAAGAATTCACCCGCATATTACATGGCGTGTAGCATCTAAGTTCCCAAACAAATTAATCCTATAAAATCTCGTTTTCTCGCTAAAAAACAAGACATGAAGCGGAACAGAGTGATCACAATATTTGTATTAAAAAAAATTAAAAAATTAGCATCATCAATAACGAAAATACATTTTATTCGGAAGAAGTATTCAAAAGAAAAATTGAAAACGCCTTTTTTTTCTACAAAACAGTATCCATCAAAAACAAATTTCAAATATAGAAATTTGCCCATTGAATTAGTCAAAATGGATACCATAAGTTAAGAGAAGACTTCCCTGCAGTGAACATAGTACCAATATAAGCTCAAGATTATTTTACCTGATAAATCATCTTCCAACATTTATCCGCACCGACCGAAAATATCTCTAACAAATCTGCAAAATAGAAAGCTAACCATTAAGGTATACACTGAATTCAAGATAATAACAAGCTGAAAATATATCTTTTTTATCCTTAAAAAAGTATATTATACCAATATAATCTCTCTAAATTAGTTTGAAAAACAAACACTATATATTTTGGTTAAATATGTAGTTATCAATTTTAAATTTAGTTAAATTGTCTAATTCATATATGTTTAAGAGGTATCAAAATGAACCACTATATTGTGGTATATAAAGCGTGAATTATAATTTTAGGTGAAGGGACGAAAATGCTCTCCAAGTAATGCATGTGTTTTGCATGTGAAACCGTCTTCTCCGTGTAATAACAAGAAAATAAATCGGTGAAACACCACATTGATAAGAAGGATGCATCTGCGACGATTTTTTTTTAAGAAAGTCGTTCCATAACTAAGGATAGGGGTGGCGCAACGGGGGGAGGGGTGGTCGGGTCCTAGGTAACTAAGTCGCGGAGCGCGAGCGGGTGCGGGTGCGTGAGAGCGTGTGATGGCTAAATTTTAGAATATGAGAGCGCCTCTAGAGCGTCTTTAAAATAATATTATAATAATTAAAATATAATATTAAAATTAAAAAATTATATAACAGTTAGAAGTTAGAAGTTCGAAAAAAATGTCAAGAAATAAAAATCAAAATAATTGTATTGGTTGATAAAAAGATAGATTTCCATACTTATAATTAAAATATACATAATACAAGTTAGAAGCATTGTCTAAGAGCATGCTTAACAACGTGATGGCACTGATGGGTATATGTAATTTAGTATTAAGTACGGTGCTTAACAATACAACATTCATATTGACTTAGAGGTATAAGAATTAATTTTCCTTTTTACTTAATGGAGGTTTTCTGCCGCAATTTGTTTACCCACATTTCATTCTATTTCTTAAAATTGAATTAGATTTTCGAAATTACGTTTTAATATAAAATAATAATTCGGTACTAGTAATTTCCTGTACTGCTATTTACGGAATATATAAAGTGATCTAAAATAATTTGTCTATAAATTAAAACTATGCACCAACCTGAAATAAAGAAAGGACCACGAATTGGTATATATTTCTTTTGATAAAATACCAAGAATTAGTATGGTAACATGAAATATACTGTAACAAAAGTTCATACAATACTAAATATTTAAATAAATAGCACTGGGCCTGTTTGTTTGGCGTTTCAGAAAGTAGTTTGGGAGAGTAGTGGAGGTTTGTGAAAAAATCTCGATTTGCGTAATGTTGTTTGTTTGGGTTTTGAGAGAGTTGTTTGAGAAATAAAGTAGGTGTAGGTTTTTTTGGAAGAGTTGGGTTGTAGGTGTAAGATGTGTAAGACTTTATGTCAAATCATGTTTGTTATGTGAGATAAATTGTGTAAAAAATAGGTTACTTTATGTCAAATCATAGTAGAGTTTGTATAGGTTTTGTTTAGAGATAAGAAAATTGTTGTTTGTTTGGCTTTTGAGAGAGTAGTTTGAAAAAATTAATGGATGAAAAGTTTATTTCGAAAAATAGAAAACATGTTTGTTTGGCATTTCCCAAACACGAAAAAATTCTGGGAAACGCCAAACAAACAGGCCCACTACTTTTCTGCCGATTTGATATTTACTAAATGTTGATGTGTGTGAGTTTGTCGGACAATGTGTCATCATTAACCCATGTCCATCAATCGTGGACCCCATTATTTCTATTCACACATTTTTATACTAGATAAATAAGACAACATTTCAAAACTTGCAGTCAGTTTATAGCTTAGTATCTAGAACGCGAATTCTCTTTTACCAGTGCGCGAATTTTCTCCAGACAGAACGCGAATTTTGCAGCGAATCGTCATTTCGTGCTCAGAGCGCGAACTCGAAGCGCGCGTCAGGGGCTGATGCGCGAATTTAGTTACCTAGGTCGGGTCGGGTTCGAGATGGTCGAAAATGGGTCCGATCCATTCTAAATGGCCGCGGATAAGTCGGGGTTTCATGGGTGGGTCTTTGATGGGTTTGAGTCGGTTTGGGTCGGCCCGCTTATTTTTAGTGTTGTGTGTTTTGTTAATTATATATATTCAAATATTACTTAGATTAATTTAACAATCTATTAAATAGGTGTGTTCTATGGTTTATATTTATATTGTTTCTTCTCTGATTTTTTGTGATTTATTTCAACAAATGAGCTTTTGAAGATTAAAGGAAAAGAAATTAAAATTATGGAAAAGTATTGTTGTTCATGGAAGGAAATATTTTTCACTCTAAATAAAAATGGAAGAAAATACTTTTAGGCTGCGTTCGGTTGCCAAAAGAGAGCCACGATTGGCCTACAATTGGGCCACAATTAAATTAATTCAGGGCCAACTTCTTGTTCGGATGGGCTGATAAAATCACGGGCTACATGTGGTTTTCGGTCTGATTTGTGGGCCAGCCCTCTTTATTTGCCCGACTATAATTGGACCTCCCTCCCACCGATTACAATTTAATGGCCCATATTAACATTTTTCGGACCATTTTGCCATTATTCTTCAAACAAATTACAAAAAAACCAAAATAAATAAATAAAACAACAAAATGATATCATTTCCATCGCGCCAACATTTCACTACAGGGAACCCTACCTCCTCCACGTGTGAAGAATAGAACCCAGGTGAGAAATTTGTTGTTTTTGAAATTGAATGGTAAATCACATAAAGTAACCCTAGGTTTTCTCCCATTTCATTAATTTCTGAAACTTAACCGTATGAGGAGCTTGATCGAGTTCTAGGTTTGGATTAATTTTTTTTTCATTTTTACAGGAACGCCGACTAAAAGTGGAGGCCCAAGCTGCGGGATTGTTGACATTGTTGATAATTTACAAATACTTCTCCTATTTTATATACCCTATATGCCATTTATTGTATTAATCTGACTTTTTTTTTGTACAGAGACGAAGAAGGTGGAGGTCCGTCTCTTGTTTTTTCAGTTCATACGAAGTTTAACCCGAGGTAATCTTGTACCATTCATATTTTAGAAGCTTAATTTGTCACTATTTGTACAATTTTGGGTATTTATTATCGAAAAATTTATGTGTAAATTGGGAAATTATGTAATGGGCATATAATTCGTTTGAGAACAGATCTCTGAAAATGGTGGAAAAATATGGTTGATTTTGAAAATGGTAGATTGTTTGTTAATGTTTGATTCCAAACATTGAATAATAGTGATATTTTTTGAGTAAATGTTGTTCATATTATATTTTGGTTTCACGATACGGTTGCTTACCCAATTTCTATTTTTTTGATTGTTTGACTAATGATTGTTTGTTCATTCTTATGTTTCTCATTTTTTGGTAAATTTTTCATTGGGTTTATCATTATTTCATTTCATCATTGAATGGATATTTTTTCACATTTTTTAAATGGTTGGTGAGGATGTTCTAGGTTGAATGTTATTACTTAATCTTGTTTGTTTTAGGATATACAAATAGATCAAACGGAAGAAACAATTGATTTTGTTAATGTTTCGTCGGTTTTTTGGATGGACATTTTTCTTATATGGTTTCATGCAAGCAACCAACCCATACGGTATAGCCTAATCCGTATGAATCGCAAATGGATGGAAAACCTAGAATATATTACTCGAGAAAATACAATAAGGTGTAAGGATAATATACGTCTTAATATTGCTTCATTTGATAAGTCCTGTTGTTTCCTACATAACGTTGGGGGTTTAAAAGACACTAAGTACGTCTCTGTGATTGAACAAGTTGTCATGTTTTTAACTATTTTTGCTCATCACAAAAAGAATCGTATTGTTGCCACCTACCATCGATCCGATGACATCGTGTTACGTTACAAATACCAGTACGCAAACCACGCAAGTATACGGTCGTTTACTAGTAATAAAGTAATAAGGGGTGTTGAACCCACGAGGAATTATTCGATTAATTACCTAATGCGGTCTTGTTACTTCTACTTGAATTCATGTGAATTAAGTTTGGTAAGGTGGTGGTTTGATATTACAACTAAGGTGAAGTGATGGTGATTTAAGCACTTAAACAACACTAGTTTGGATCTAATAATAAAAGTTCATAGGATTCTATGTCACCTAGCTTAATCCAAAACAAATGACTCAACAATTGATAACTACACTTGTGTTTGATGTTCAAGATTCCAAAGTGTTCGTATGTATCTTTCGAATTGCATACAAGCTTATCAAGTTAAATTAATTCAATTTATGTCTAAAATTACTAAACCTAGTTGATGCATTAAACTCAAATCTTAGAAGAACATGAAATGAACTAGGTATATGTTTATCCTAGAATCAAAACACAATCTAGTCTCACAATTTAACTCTCAATCCACTTTGTCAAGCAATAAAAAACCAATACAAAACATCTCCAAGTTGGCCAAACAACAAGATGATAAAAGCACAAAACTAGATTAACAAACGCATCCAAGTATAGTATCAACTATTAATTCATCATTCAATCATAGATCAAACATAGAATTCACAAAAAACTAGAAATCAAAGATTTAGCTACTCATATTAGAAAATGCAATATTCAATACATCAAAGGTAAACATTTCCATACTATAAATGCTAGGAGAAGAGATTAAAGACAAATAAAACTTAGCAGATGAAAAATCCACAACAACTTCTCTTTAGCCTCCAGTGGTGTTCCAAGTAAAAATGTAGAGAAAAGTAATGAAAAGTTGGGTAAAGTTTTTCCTTTCTTGCCCTAATAGCAAAGTACCCACAACTCAAAATTGCCTAAGTTACCCCCAAAACTATAGTAACAAAGACCAAAAAGTCCCCAAAGAAGTTTAAAATTACAATTAAGGATATAGGGAAAATGTACAAAAAATTCCCTCATTCCTCGCAATGGAACAGAGAAGGTCTCACCGCCGTGAGGTGAAACATCGCCACAATGAGTCTTCAAATGTGCAGGACCTCACGGCGGCGAGGTCGAAGCTCACGGCGGTCAGGTTGAGGCAGTGGACCTCACCGCGGTGAGGTGAAGGCAAGGGCCTAGATCTTCAATTCTTGTGCTTTCTTTTCCGTTAGGCCCTCGTGGTTGAAAACGACTTGCACTCCATGTAACAAATACTCCCGAGATTGCTTCAAGGTGTCGTTTCCTGCAAACCACATATAATCACAATTAAAACACGAAAAACCAACAAAGGCCAAACAAAGGGACCAAAGATGCAAAAGACACGAAAACAAGCAAAGACACAAAAATTCGGATGAAAACAACATATTTTGGGCTTAAGGAGATAGGTAATAACGACGTTTTCACGGCGTTATCGCACTGTTAGCAAATGTTTTTACCTTGTATTGACATGTCTGATGAAACTCCATCCAATATTACTATCTCAACCGGATCCAATACCAATTGATTCTCTGAGGACGATAGGTGGAGTTGTTTTCCGGTAAGGTTAAATCTTTAGTTTCCTATTTCCATTGGGTATTTTCTTAAACTTGTGTATTACAATAGAGCATTTGCGTATGTATAGGGTTGCATTTGGGCACTAGACGGAACATATGTTCATGTTCAAGTTCCATTGGTTGATAAACCACGTTATAGGTCACGAAAATGTGACATATCTACCAATGTACTTGTTCCTTGTGATGTTAACGGAGGGTTCACCTATGCACTTGTCGGTTGGGAGGGGTTTGCCGCTGATGGGCGCGTGTTAAGAGATGCAATTAATCGGCCAAATGAATTGAGAGTGCCTACGAGTAAAAATTAGTTAGTTTACGAATTTAATTGCACGGGTTATGCCATAGCAACTCATTCTTTGCTATTTAATAATTGTAGGAACGTACTACTTGTGTGACAATGGATATACTAATGGTGAAGGATTTCTTACGCCGAATAGGAGAGTCCGATATCATGTGAAAGAGTGAAGAGTTGGTATAGACGCCCCTCAAAATGAGAAAGAATTTTTTAATATGAAACATAGTCAAGCTAGAAATGTGATTGAGCGCACTTTTGGTCAAGTAAAAAAGCGTTGGGCAATATTGAGGAGTAATGTTTTCTACATGTTACAAACGCAAAACATGATGATCATGCCATTGTTTTTTATTTATAACTTCTTGCCAAAAATGGCTCCCGAGGATGTTGAGGTGTCGGATCCATATATTGATTCAAGTGATTCGAGTGATGATGATAATGACCCGAATGGAGATGACCATGTTGAAGTGGTTGAAACATCACACGCGTGGAATAATTTTCGTGACAACTTAGCCTGTGAAATGTACATGAAATGGAATTCGGATGGCGAATGATTTATTTTTCTGAAATAATTATATATTACTTTGTAGTTGTCACTATGACTTCCAATATCTTGAATTTGTATCCTATTGTTTCCGATATTTGGATTTGTACCCTATTATTGTAGTTTAATGCATACCCGTGTACAATGGGAAATGTATATTTAATTTGCATTTAAATGACTATGTACAAATATGTGATGACTATTTTTTGTGATTGTGTATCTTGGGTGTCTACCACACTCCACACATTAGTGTATTTATCAATTTCATTATGTAGGTATAGTCCAAGTGAGATGTCTTCCATTCCACGCTACGGTGATGCGGCTCCAAGTCAAAGAAAGACCCAGGGTTCCTTGGAGGTCGTTGAACGCAGTCGAAGAAGCCAAGTTGATAGATTGTTTGAAGGAACTAATCTCAAATTGGTGGAAGGCAGATAATGGTTTTCGTCCGGTCTACTAGCAAGCTCTAGAACTTGCACTCAATGCAAGGCCTCCGGCATCGAAGATACTACTCAAGCATATCAACTCTAAATTGACGGTGTGGAAGAAAACTTAATATCAGGTTTTGGGTATGCAAGGGGCGAGTGGTTTCGGATAGAACGAAAGTGGTAAAACAATAACGGTTGATGATGATGTGGGGGCACTGTATGTAAAGGTAACTTTTATATGATTTTTTACAGATAACCCCCCTCTCAACTGATTTTTTACATGATGTTTCCCATTATTTTTAAACTATGCACTTTGAGTCGTAGACACACCCAGATGTTGCCAATATACGATTCAAGATCCCTATTACGAGGACTGGGTCGAGATTTTTGGAAAGGATAGAGCCACTAGAGACGATGTCGAGGACTTTGTTGAAATTGTAGAAGACTTGCTAAGGAGCAACACGGTTAAGGAGTCAAATAAGAAGGGTAAGGAACATATAATAGATGTAAACATTGATGAGGGTATATATAGTAGTCCATGTGTCGATTTGACGATGGATGCATCGGATGGTGGGGAATTTGGTGCCGAAATTCCACCATATAACATGGGGTTTCAAATTGTGCGTCCTAAGATAACTAAGTTGACAAAGAAGATTAAAAAGGAAAAAACAAAAAAGGAAGACGCCTATGCCGGAATCTGACGGAGGTGATATGGACAAGTTCATAGTTGCCGCAAAATGCGCATAGGGTGATTTTAGCCAGGGCTTTGCCAAAGAGGAGGATACTTACGATAAAAAGGCCCAAAAGATTATAGCTGCACTCGACTGCATTGAATCGCTCACTGATGAGAACAGGATTTTCCTCTCGTTCAAGATTATGGATAATGCGAAACATGTGAGTTTGTTTTTGAAATCGAACGAAAAGAACCGAGAGCACATTGCCCACATGATGCTAAACAACAAAATGCCTTGATTAGATTCGGCTATGAGGAGTTGGCAAAGGTAAATACACTTGTTATGATGATTTTGGCTACTATTTCACAAAATAACTTTGGGTATGCACGTAGTGGTTCTCAATTGATTGTGCAATATATTTTGTGTTTGGTGATTTGTCTTGCATCACAAATTAAAGGACTTTTAATTTTGGATAATCTGGTATTTTGTTTACTTATGTATGCATGAATATGTAGTATTAGGTGATGGTTTAGCAATCCATTAATTTGTAATTTAAATGAAATTTGCAGTGATGATGGATTTTAGTTTTGTGCAATTTTCATTAGTGATGATTGTTTCATTCTCACGGCATTTTCATTTGTGGGAGTTGGTCAATTTTTGCACTTGATTAGAATGTATGAATAAATGCATTAGGTAGGGGTGTTCAACGAAACTGCGAAACTGCCCCAACCGATCAACCCAACCCAAACCGATCGCAATTTGTGGGTCAAAAGTTGAATGGGTTGATCTTGGGCTTCTTGAATAAAAGACCGCAAATTGCAATTGAGTTTGGTTTTGTACATTTTTAAACCGCATCCGACCGCACTATATATATAATTTTTATTTTATTTAATTTAGTCCTACAATTTAAACAATGAGAAATATAATTCAAACATATACTTTAACTAACTAATCTCAATCCATAACCCAAAGCCCAACATCTATACTAAAAAAAAACCTACTGCATTAACTTTTCCTCTGCCTCATGTTTTCTTCCTTCCCAAGTGAAATTAAAAAAAAAACTAAAAGATGATCTAAAAACGTTTTGGCTTGCAAAAGAACAAAAGGTACAAGAATTTCTTTTGGAGCATAAACACCCACATCAACTTCAAGATATTTTCTTTTTGTTTATTGTTTGATTTTTTTTTTCAAATTTAGAGTGGCCTAATAAATTATTTTCTATTTAAATACGTAGATGTATGTTGTTTAGGCTAAAGTAGCAATTACTTTTCTTGTTGTTTATATATTTTTAGCTACATATCGATGAAATATTTTTTTTTTTTGGTTTCCAAAGGGTTTAATCCCTTTCGAGGCGGGTTGGGCACAATAAGACTACTTTGTAGTGACTAGTCCCTTCCACTAGACCAATCACCTATATATATATATATATATATATTGTTTTTTATATATTTGCCGATGGTTGATAAGGGAAAGGGGGTCGAAATCACTTCTCCCGCAGTGAATCAAAGTGAAAAACAATCAACTTTCACTCAACAAACTTTTTGTTCTCCTTCGACTAGTAAAGGTAATTCTGTGAAACCTTCCTCAGTTCCTAAAACAAACGTAGATGATAAACCACCTCAAGTACCTCAAAAACGGAAGAAGTGTCAACCCAATAGGCCTAATAAGAATGTTACTTCTCAAATTTGGCAACATTTCACCATAATAGAGGGAAGTGATCCACCTAGGGTATCTTGTAACTATTGTAAAAAAGATTATGATGCCGATTCGCACAATAATGGTACTATAAGTTTGTGGAGACACTTAGAAAATAAATGTATAAAATATCCTTACAGAAAAGACAAGTCTCAGAAGCCAATTACTGACTTTGCCAAGGGAGAAATGAAAATACATTGGGTAAATTGAAGAAATTGGATATTGAAGGAATTAGAAAATCTTTAGCTAAGATGGTGATAATTGATGAGTGACCTTCTAGAATTGTAGAAGGGGAAGGTTTTAAAGGTTATTCTCAAGCTTTAGAACCTAGATTTATTGTCCCTGGTCGCATTATTGTTGCTAGAGATTGCATGAAATTGTATGAGGAAGAAAAGAAGGCATTGAAAAAGTGTTTAAAATCTCAACGTGTGTGTCTTACCACTGATACATGGACATCAGTCCAGAATTTAAATTATATGTGCCTCACATCTCATTGGATTGATGATGATTGAAAATTACAAAAGAGAATTTTAAACTTTCTCGTGTTGAGAATCACAAAGGCAATACTATAGGCAAAGTTATAGAGGAGTGTCTAATGGAATGGGACATTGATACGGTTTTAACTCTTACAGTTGATAATGCATCCTCAAACAATCTTACAATTGATTACTTGGAGAGAAATACAAAGTGGAAAGAAACAATACTTGAAAATAAATTCTTGCATGTGAGGTGTTTCGCACATATTGTGAATCTGATTGTAAAAGATGGCTTAAATGAACAAAGCAAATCCATTATGAGGATTCGCAATGCAATTAAATATGTTAGGTCTTCTCCTTCTAGGTCTCAAGCTTTCAAAAAATGCGTAGAAATGGAAAAGATTGAATCAAAGCACCTTGTATGTCTCGACATAGACACTAGGTGGAATTCCACCTACTTAATGTTAGAACATGTACAAAAGTTTGAATGGGCCTTTAAGATGCTAGAGAGGGAGGATAATGCTTATGTATTTTACATCGATAATTATGATGACATTGAAGGATGCATTGATATTGAGAAGTGGATAGGAAAAGGAAAGAAAATAATTGCCCCCTAGTTTTCAAGATTGGATAGATGCTCGACATTTTATGAAGTTCTTGAAATTGTTTTATTTGGTTACTTTAAATATTTATGGAAGCTCATTTGTTACATCAAATATATTCTTTCATGAAATGGTGAGCATCTATGCTAATATTGATAGTTTGGGTAAAAGTATGATGTTTTCTTGCAAAGAATGGCTACAAAAATGAGAGAAAAGTTCAACAAATATTGGTCAAATGTCAAAAATATGAATGAACCGTTGTTTATTGATGTTGTACTCGATCCCCGTTATTAGATGAAGTATGTAACATATTGGTTAAATCTCATGCATGGGTCTGTGAGTTTGAAGGGAATAGAATTTGTAAGGAATGTTGAAAATGCATTAAATGACCTTTATTATCATTATATGGGGATATGTGAATCTCATGGCTCGCAAGTTAGAAGTGATACTCCAAGTTCAACCACAAATAATATGGAAGTTGACGAAGTTGGAGATGTGATGAAGTTCATAGAGTCTGGATTTGACAAACATTTGGAACAAGTTGATGATAAGAGAAATGTCTCAGAATTATCACAATATTTTGGAGAACCTCATGAGAAAAGAGAGGGGGCTTTTGATAACTTAAATTGGTGGAAATGTAGGGATGTTTTGGCAATTCCAGTATCCAGAGTTTCTTCTGAACAAGCATTTAGCACTAGTGGTCAAATACTTGATCCTTTCAGAAGTTCTTTAGATCCAAAAACTGTACATGCCCTCATATGTGCTCAAAGTTGGTTGCGTTCTAAACCAATTGATATTGTGGATGCGATGGAAGAAATAGAGAAGTACGAAGAAATGCAAGAAGGTATATCAATTTATTACATCTATAGCTCTTTTCTAAACTTATTAAGCTATTGAGTTCATATTCTTAGTCATAATATAAGTTTACTTTCTTTACATATTTTAATTTTTTTAGAGCTTTCTGCTTCAAGTACATGTACAACACATAATGTTGAAGATTAAGCTATACAAAGAAAGATAGGTACATTTTCTTTTCTTGTATGCTCTACCTACTTTAAGAGTTTGATATTACTAATTTAATGATATTTATTGCAGGTTTTATGCTTGGGGATTTGATATATATAATTTATCTTTATAGGTATAAGTTTGATACTTTTCATTTCAAGTCAAGATGCAAAATATGTCATGGAACGAGTTTCAGTTTCTTGCTATTTTGTAATAAAAACTTGTTAACCTAGTGTTTGAGATTATTTTTAGTTTTCTTTAAATTATGTATCCATTGAAGATCATATCTTGTTAGTTGATATTTTGCATTATCTCCATATATTTTTTACGAAAATTTACAAAAATTATTCAAAAAATTAAAAAGTGATAATTATTTAGTGCTTTTACATTTAACTTATCAAATAACAAAAATGCATTAAAGTTGAGAGTTTTGAAACCGCAAAACACTCCCCAACTAGAATGGACCGCAAAGTGCAATCTCAAGCCTTATTGGGTTGGGTTTGGACTAGACTAATAAAAATCCGCAAGTATTGAGTTGGGTTTGGGCGAGTATAAAACCGCACTAGACCGCACCACGAACACACCTAGCATTAGGATTGCATCGAGACTTTTACAGGGAAATAACACACCATTGTTTAAAAATGCAATCTACAAAAAAAAAAACACAACCGAAAAACGGACTATTTATTAAAAATGCACAATTTATTTAAACACGCAACGAAAAATGCATAATTTATTAAACAACAAACAAACACACTACAAAAAAAACTCAATCCGCGAAAACACACATTTTACTAAAAACATCCATATGTTAACCATTTTTTTCCGTAATTCAAACCACGTGACGTCCCCACGTCTGGCCACAGACACGTAGACACAGTTTTATTAGAGTTTTCAGCCTCGTCATTTTCAGATTCCGTTCTTGTGTTATTGTAGTTTGCCAAATCATGCCAAAAACTATCATTTCCACTAGGTGAGAATCTAATTTGAGGCGGGTTGATGGGATCTGGAATTGTTGTTTCTTGTCCGACAATCGATCCATCGCTTAATTCGAACCATTGCAGGTTAATTGGGGATGCGGGTGGTGGAGCTATGGGGAATTCGCAGGGGTATCCAAAAATTTCGCACAAATCATTCCAGTTGGGTTCTCCATTGATGGCATACGCTTCATAAAATGGAGCCTCCTACAATGAAAAATGAAAAATTATTGGCAGATAATTTATTATGATAATCTACCAATATTATTTATGGGTTACCATGCACAAGTTTTTCACAATTTTCAATCCATCGCTATCGATAGTGTTTGTATTAGCAAGAAATAAGAATTCCATTTTCGTAGTAAGAATAATTTGCTAAAAACTCAATCAAATAATCATCAATTTCTTTGGGCCATTTTTCCAAGTAAAAAAATGGGACTGAGGCGAGGGACAAAATTGGCCATATTGGGAAAAGCAAAGTTTTGTACACACTATTTTTTTATTTTTAGAAGGGGTTTTGATGCACACAAATGTTATGGAAAAGGTAATGAATTTATACTAGTAATGAGGATACCCATCAATATAAATCTTATAATATGGGGACCTATGTGCAATTTCACCAAACTAGACCCAATATGTGTTATCAAATCAAATAGACAAGCCCATACGTGCAGAAGTAGGATTTGATTCTTCTGTATTAGATTTTGGCATGCAACAACTTTTGCAGGAAATATGGGATACTTGGTTGCTGGCTACAAACATGTGAAATTTTAAAAAAAAAAAATTGGGTACAGAGGCGCAAGAAATAAAAAATAAAAAAACAGCTACAACCATAAAGGCAGAAAGCTAAATCTGGACTTTGTTTGATAAGCTTGTTGTTGTCTTTTTGTACATTTCATTTTACCATTAAATATTTGAGGACTTCTAATGTGTGTATTTTATTTCCAGAATATGTGAAATATATAGTAAATAACACTATACTTTAATAAACACAGTACCCTCATTAATAAATTACAAAATACGACATAAACGTAATAGAGCCTTGTTTGATTACCTGCATTTACATAAAAACGGGCAAGGTAATCACAAACACCAACAAACATGTTCATAAAATAACATACATCATTTCCTCCAAATCCAGCAAAACACATAAATAAAACAGATTCTAAAAGTCTTAAAATAACCAGCCACTAGGGTATTGTATTCCTAACAACATTAAAAATTATCATAAACAACCTACAACTTTTCCCAAATCAAAGTTAGTAAGAGCAAATCAAAGTTAGCTGATGCAGCAAAGCTAATAAACTCATGCACATCTTATTCAGACCGTCAGTCATCTGATAAAGAATTTGAAGAAGTACCTGAGACCCTATGCTTAACTGCCATAGAATTTGATGATTCTGAAAATTGAGGTAACTTCTACTGATTAATGAAATGCACTATTTGAATCGATTGAATAAATGCTAAATTACAAATTCAAATATTGTTTGTGCATTTGCCAAGCTTAATGAAGAGATGACTCTGCTGAAAAGAGCAACTCAGATCACTGAAACTTCAGGTTGAAAAATCTCAAAAATCAGCTAACTACAAAAGGCTTGAGCATGAGAATGAAACTCTAAAAGCTGAGTATGCAATTTGTTTAGAAAATACAAATGAACTTGAAAGAAGTAATTGCATCATTCTCTAAAAAGAAATCAGAGGCTTAAGAGAATAAGTCTACTGATGCTCAACAGGTTAGAAAACCTAGTAAGCTACCTAAGACTAATCAGACTACTAAAACCCATCAGCCAAGTAAGCTGAAATAGGCTGCTGATAGGAGTAAAATTAAAAAGTCAAGTCTGCTAAATCTAAGGAGAGTTATTAAATAACTCAGGTAAGAAATTGAGGCAAAAATGAATTATCTGGCAAGAATTTGAATCACATTATGATAAATGCTATTATGACATGCACTATGCTTATTCATGTTATCATGTTGATCATGTTCACTGTGCTGATTGCCATCCTCATTTCAATATGCATGCTTATCACATATTTCATGCATCTTACCTTACTTATGAGCATTGTTTTAATCATGGCCAACAAGTGGTATTATCATGATAAAACATAAGTCACTAGATCATCACATGTTAAAGGTTATACTAACCATGCTGGACCCAATAAACAAGGGGTACCAAAAATTGTCATATGTTTTACAGGTGAAGCACATGTGAGATGACAAAGATGAGTTGACTACCTTGCAAATTTCACCAAGTTCAACAAGTGGTCTCACCAACAAGCATGTACCAACAAGTGTTATCAAATAAGTGGTATCATCAAGTGGTATAGTTCAAGTGGTAGACTCTACATTTGGAAATTTCAAGGAACGCAATATTGTTGAAAAGTTGAAGATTATCAAAGAATAACAAGTGGTTTAGAGACCAACAACTGATCGCAACAAGCAGTATCACAAATAAATGTGGTATCAGTCAACCATGTGACAAAGAAATAGGTTCGTTGACTTTGGATTCATAAGTTGAGGGGGAACTTATCAGAAGACTAACCCAGAACAGCTTACTGGAATTCAACGGCTGAGTGTCTTTGGAGAGTAACTCTTATCAGACTACTTGACCACGGATTCTTGAACTTAGGGGGAACGTGTACGACTAGCGGTACTCCTGAATAAAGATGAAGTTTTCAATAAGTCAAAATGAAGCTATCAGAAGACTGCTTCTCATCAGCCGACTGGAACTCAACAGCCAAGTGATATTCAAGAATGCACTACACCAAGTGGTATTAGCAAGTGTTATCACATCAACAAGTGGTATCAGCGGACTAATCTGATTTACATTCATACAAGTAGTATCAGACTACAAGTAGCATCAAACTACAAGTGGAATCAAACCACAAATGGTATCAAGTGGTATCAATTCTTGAAGTTAGGGGGAAATTTCTAGCTGGAGTGATAAACAGCAATGAAGACTACCTCGATCAGCCAAGTACTTACCTACCTGTCTTCAGCATACTAAGTTTGCAATCCTATAAAGAGAAAAAGGGGGAAGAAGAGATGCAACTCAAGGTTTGGTGTTGATGACAAAAAGGGGGAAGATTAAAGGATGCAACTAAGAACCCTTTAAGCAGAAGATTAGAAAGGGAAAAAGAACCATCAAGTGGTAATTTTTTTTGAAAGTTGTATCAGATCAAAAAATTTCATCTCAAGGTATGAAGACCAAATCTGAAGACTTAGAAGACGTTCTCAGTTGAAGGTTTTGTCATCATCAAAAAGGGGGAAATTGTTGGTATATATTAGAGAAGGTTTTGAAGATGACAAAAAGGGTATAATAGTCAAGAAGGCTAAATTGGAAGTCATCAACTAAGAACTAAATAGCTTAGTGAAATCTATCTCATGGTCTGGAAGCTAAGTGACCGAATCAGCGAAGTGGGATATCAGATGGGTATTATCAGCCGAGTCAAGATAGATGTGTTCATTCTTGAATCAGCCGAGAAGCCATCAGCCGAGTGATCATCAGAGTGATCATTAGCAGAGTATTTCCACCAGCAGAGTGAAGATGGTCAGGAAGCTCAACGGTAACGTGCTGAGAGCTGAGTGCATTAAATGCGACTGCCATAAAGTAGACATCCGTACAACAGAGTGTACAGAGCAACAGTTGCAGGGAGTCGTTCCATAATTTAAGGACCAGTACTCGAGGACTGTACATTTCTGTCAACCTTCAACGGGCAGAAATTCAAATCCGAGGAGTATAAATAGAAGACAAACTGAAGATCTAAGAGAGACTTGCATAATTCAAGATCACATCTTAAGAGCGAGATTCATCAGTTGAGTCGTCTGATCGTAAGCGAAGTCATTTGTTGACGAAGCTTTTTGTTGAAGAATAGAGATCAAACGTTGTATGTCTAAGTGACTGTCAACTGAGAAGAGAGAGGAGTGTATATCCATCTGTGTGAAGTGATATAACTTCTTAGTATAGGTTTTCTGAGTGATCTCCTGTACTGAAAATAGCGTGAGGAGTGTAGATCCGTCTGAGTGAGTGGTCTAGCTTCGGAGAGTAGGATTTCTGTGTGATTTTTTACCGCGCACTTGTGGCTTTTCATTTGTTGAATTGCGCAAGCATTGTATACTGTTAACTTAGTGTTTTCTAGTATAACCCAAGATCTGTGTGACTTGGAAGAGTGGACTAAATGATTTTTATCCATATAACCACTATAAAAATTCTTTGTGTTTGATTACTTGTTTATCTTGCATATTTTCATAAGTAAACAAATTGTTTTGAAAGAACAATTATAAATTGAGGAATTTATGAAACAAGGGGTTAAACTTTGAAAGATAAACTTGTTTGAAAAACATACTTGATAAATCCGCTGCATACAAGTTTTGAAACTCTGAGTTATCTGAATCAGATTAGTGAAATCAGATGAGTGGTCAACTCTGCTGATAAAGCTTTGTGCGCAATCAGCTTAGTAGTCTTACAAATCAGATCAGCTGAGTCAGCTGATAGAAAAGTTAGAGAAAAAGTTTTAAAGTTTAGAGGTCTATTCACCCCCCCCCCCCCCCCCTCTAGACCTCATTGACCACTTTTGGGACCAACAGCCAACCTGGTGATCTAGTGAGGTCCCTGGAGAAAGTACCAACCCCTTTTGTGTCAAATATGTAGTTTAACTTTAGGTGGAATGGCTCACCATGTAGCCTAAAATGCCTAAACCATTGTGACTCCTTCTAAAAAAACATATAAACAATGGATTAGACATTGTATATTTCAAAAAACAGGAATGTGTTAAATAAGATGTTACTCACATTAGCACGAATAACTCTCCAATAATATATGTTCACATGAGTAGGGGTGGGCACGGGACGGGTTTGGGGCGGGTTTGGGGTTAGAGATATGGGTATAGTAAATTTCGGGATTGACACATTTCATCCCAAACCCGCCCCGTAATAATTCGGGTACCCAGAAGCGGGTACCCGAATTATTGCGGGACGGGACGGGACGGGATTACGGGTCCCATATTTTTTTAAAATCGCCAATTCTTCATGAATCTAACGAAATTAAATTATAATATTTTATATAAAGTTTTATATATAATAGATTAGTAATAGTAGTAATTTAATTTGTAGAGAAAAAAACTTTGTATGCCGTGGCGTAGTTGAGAAGAAGACGAAGATGTAGTAGAGCCGTAAAGACTATGAAAGTTTTTAGAACTGAGGCAAACATAATGTATTAATAACTAGTGTAAGATTTAAAATAAATATTAAGGTAAAGTCAAAAAGGTATTTATTAGATGATGTTACTTAATTTATTAATTAATGTATAAATAAGGTGTATAATTATATAATAGAAAGAAAAATATATAGACGGGTTCGGGTATTCGGGGTTGGAGAGACTAATCCCAAACCCGTCCCGTATTCCCGTAATAAAATACGGGTTTTCAAGTTCGGGTACCCAAACCCAAAAAATACCCCGTTCGGGTATTTTAAAAATGGGACGGGTCGGGTTTGGGTTACCCGAACCCAATGCCCACCCCTACACATGAGACTCACAATTCCAGGCATCGTATCTTACCCTAAGGGTTTCCAAAAAATCATTGAAAGTGTCATTCCTCTTTCTCATCTGCTCCAACTTGTTTTTAATACCATAGAAACTGAACCTCCTATCATACATAGCGGACATTTGGGATGAGATACGTTAGCAGACCCCAATAAGAAACTTCAAATCCAGTAGATCTCCTCTTTTGCACTCTTGGTAAAAGCAACTTCACAAACCTAGCATTTTGTTCAAAACATAAGCCATCGTTCAACTTTTGTTCGTCAGTCCTCATTCTTCGGGTCCTCGGCATAATGGATAGTGTAGTAAACTGCCATTGAAAGAACTATATCAGATGAAGACATTAAATTAAATTAAAGGACATTATTTTGATAAAAACAGAATTACACATACAACTTCAATTTTCTTTGACTTGAAGAGTGGAGAAGATGAAGAATAGTGAAGTCTGATGATAGGTTATATAGAGGGGTTGGGTTCAACTAACTCAATAAATGTAGGGTGAGAATATGTGTATTGAATCTGAATACACAAATGGGCAACTAATGCATTTAAAACAAATATACAAAAGGTCAAGTAATACATTAAATGCTCAGTTAATGAAAAAAATTAAATCTGAGAAACTTCAATACATAGTTGTTAACAGTGACCGAGGCGCTCGATATAGCGAGAGTCAGAGCGAGGCGAGCCTCCCTCGCTTCACATCGCTCTGTTTTTCGGGTTTGGGAATAGCGGCGCTATTTCCCTCGACCAGTAGCGCTGTGAGGCAGCGCTTTTTCCAGATGAATTTTTTTTTTTTTTTTAAAAAAATTTGACTTTTTAAATAAAAGTCAATAAGAAAGTCTTATGACTTAAAAGGAAAGTCATCGAAGAGAGAGAAAGGGGATACAATTAAACCCTAATTTCTAAAACTCTCCTCAAGTCTCAACTTACTTGCTGCGCCGCCGCCGCCATCGTCAACCACTGCGCCAGCCACCGCCAGCCACCTCAGTCTCACGGTAAGTTATCATTGTTACTTTGTTATCACCCATTGTGTGTTTTTTTTTATAGACAATACATTATAAATTTTGTATATAATATGTTGACAATTGGCTATTTTAGACTTTTAGTGTGTATATATTATTATAAAATGTTGTCCTACAAAGTGGGTTTGACTTTTCAATTTGGTTTGTTAAAAGTTGTCTTTTTTAATGTGTTATGAGTATATTATGTATATGATTATATTTCAATTATTAATGCATATATTACGTATATGATACATATTTAATATTACTTTGTAGATAATATTAATATTTACTTAAAAGGGGGAGTTGCAAAAACTAAATTTTTAATTGTTGTATTTATTTAACTATATATATTAATCATTGTCCATTAAACTATGTACTTCTAATTTCTAAATGGTAAATATACTTACTAGAATTATCATATGCAATACATTTACATTAAATGATATTAATATATTGCATTTATTTGATTGTGTTACTATAATTTACTTGAAGGATGGCAAAACGGGATAATCGGGATCCGGGGTGGGACCATGCGACTTTGAAGGATCCCAATGATAAAAGCAAAGGTCTAGTGTGCATTTATTGTTCTAAAGTTATGCATGGAGGTATATCGAGGGCAAAACAGCATCTTGCAGGGGGGTTTAAGAATGTTGCAGCTTGCACGAGGGTCCTTCCTGAGATTAAGCAATTCTTTATAGATTATTATGCAGCCAAAGCAACCGCAAAGGGGGTTTTAGACTCAATCCCTCACTTTGATGAGGTTGCCGACGAAGAAAGAGAGAGAGAGAGGAGCAAGAGGAACGTGCGGAGCGGGCTCATGGTAAGAGGCCTATTAACACTTCAGGTGACCCCCAACCCAAAAAGCTGAGACAACTAGGTCCTATTAATTTGTTCTTCAACAAAAAACCAAATGAGGGGAAAAAATGTGGTGCATCCAATACATTCACTGAAGCTCAAAAGAAATTGAGAGAAGATGCGGTTCAAAAGTTTTCTAGATGGATGTACGATGCCGGCATTCCATTTAATGTCGTGAACTATGATAGCTTTGGTCCTATGATTGAAGCTATTGGGCAATTCGGTCCTGGAATGAAACCTCCGAGTTATTATGAGGTAAGAGTGAAAAAATTGAAGAAAGAGGTGGAACACACAAAACAACTTATGAGGCCGAATGAAGAAGAAAAAGCAAAGTATGGTTGTTCTTTAATGGCGGATGGTTGGAGCGATGGAAAACAAAGATCATTGATTAATTTTTTAGTCAATACTCCTAGAGGGAGCATGTTTGTGGAATCGGTAGATGCATCGAGTTATTCTCACACGAGTGACAAAATGTTTGAGTTGCTTGACAATTTTATACAACGTGTTGGAGAAAATAGCGTGATACAAGTTGTCACAGATAGTGCAAGTGAAAACGTGTATGCCGGTGAGTAATAAATCATCATCAAAGTGTAGTTGATATTTGATAATATCTTTTGACAATTTCACTATCACAAGCCTTAATTTTATTTTCTATTGTTCAATTAACAGGGAAGAGGTTGGAGACAAGATATCCTCACCTATTTTGGTCTCCGTGTGCTGCTCATTGCTTGGATCTAATGTTTGAAGACATTTTCAAAATACAAGAATTGAAAAGAACACTTGAGCGTGCAATTACGGTGAATGGGTACATTTATAATCTTACTATGGTCTTGAACATGATGAGAGAATTCACCGGTCAAAGAGATATGGTTAGGACATGATCAACTCGTTTTGCAACGGCATTTTTAACCTTGAGAAGATTTCAAAAGCATAGGACACAATTGAGAACTATGTTTACTTCTGATGAGTGGAATCGAAGTAGATTTGCAAAGGAATAAGGCGGTAAGCAAGTAACAAAGATTATTTTGAATGTCACTTTTTGGGAAACTATTGGTTACATTATGAAATTTGCTGGCCCACTTGTGGAGGTTCTTCGGCTTGTAGATGGAGAGAAAAAACCTCCAATGGGTTATATATTTGAGTCAATAACACGTGCAAAGAAGAAAATTGCTTTGTCTTTTGACAATAATGAACGGAAGTATGCCGAGATTTTTAAGATCATTGACAGGCGATAGGAAACTCAACTTCATAGGCCTTTACATGCAGCGGGATATTTATTAAATCCCGAGTTTTTTTATGCAAACCCCGAGATTGAAGAACGTGAGGAAATTAAGATTGGGTTTGATAAATGCGTTGAAAGGTTGGAGCCTAATGAGGATTTACAAGATGAGATTGCCAAGGAGCTAATAAAGTATAAAAAGGCAGAAGGAACTTTTGGAAGCAAACAAGCTATTAGGCTAAGAGTGAAAATGGCCCCAGGTATATATACACGACTAGTATTATTTTTTGTTTTATGAAAATGATTTGTAACGCGTTTTACCATTTCATTGTTTACTAGCTGAATGGTGGAGTTCATATGGAAATTCAGCGCCAAATTTACGGAAGCTTGCAATCAAAATTCTCAGTCTTACTTGTAGCTCTTCCGGTTGTGAGCGTAATTGGAGTGTATTTCAACACGTAAGTGTAAAACGTGTATTCTAACTAGTATAGTAAAGTTTATAAACTTTAATTAATAAATCTAATTAATTTTGTAGCTCCATTCCAAGAAAAGGAATCGATTAGAGCAACAACGGCTTAATGATTTTGTCTACATCAAATATAATAGAGCTTTGAGGCGAAGGTATGACTTGCGTGATACCATTGATCCAATCGTCTTGGAGAATCCTAATGTAGATGGTACCAATGAATGGTTCGTGGGAAGGATGGACCCGATAGATGATGGAGATATTGATCTTGTGTTTGAAGATGATACTTTGACTTGGGATACCGTAGAAGTTGCCTCCTGTATATATGAACCTGCTTATTCTCTTAGAAACACTACCTCGAGAGGTTCAACTTCTACATCAAAGTCGTATTCAAGAGGTGGGAGTAGAACGTCAAGGAAAACAACATTCTCATCTACATTGGGAACATCCTCATCTACACTCCCAACATCATCATCTTCAATGCCAACACCATTATCTACATCTACGCATGATTGTATGCATGAGCAACCGAGATTTGAAGATCAAGATGGTAGTGATGGTTACGATAATGAGGAAGAGAAAGATAACGCATGCTATAAAGATGATGACCCCGATGAAGATATAAATGAAGAAATTTGAGTTGATATGATTATATAAATGAATCTCTTTTGGTTTTTGAGACTTTGAGATTGGAGATTGGGATAAATTACCATTGCATTGTTTTAAAACTTATTTGCTTAATTTCCGAAGTTATTTTTATAATTGGTACTTGTGATATTTGATTTTCTTTTGGATTATTAAGTATGATCTAGTTTGTTTTAATACTTAAATTTATTTTTTATGTGTTAATTGATGCATATATTTATTATATATTGATTGTGTTTATATTTGGTCATTTATGTTATATGATTATAGTTTTTTTTTTGGAGAATATATAATTATAATTGATATATATATTAAATTGTACATGAGCACTTCATTCGGGAAAAGCTAGCGCTTTTCGCCTCGCTTCGTTCCAAAGCAAGGCGAGGCCTTGTCGCTTTGCTTCGCGTCGCTATTCGCTATTAACAACTATGCTTCAATAATCCCCCAAAAATAGCATTTAATGAATGTGTAAATGGGAAATGAATTGACCTTATTGAGAGATGAAGTGAAATTTATTACCTCCAACTGTCCAAGACTAAAAAATGTCAAACAATGTAGGACCAAATAAAATTATAGACAGTAATATAGACTACAATGGTTTAATCTGGCACTATAATGCTTATGAAAATAATCAGTTTCCATATTTAGATTTGGGAGTTTATAAGAATGCATAAATTTTCAACAAGTTTTTACATTCAGAAGGGAAGGAAATGAGAAATTGGAATATATTACCATGAATACACTTTAGTCATCAATTCATATAAACATGCAAGTATTTTGATTCTGCTTTAACAATGCACATCCAGTAATGATTTAGAACATACATGACCATCAGAAAGCTTTGTTTGAAATCATCATTTGGCCAAAATAATTAAGGTTGCGTTCAGTTTCCAAAATTTGGGCCTCTAGCATGCTGATATAGGTTTAGTAATAATGGAGGACCATTGTGAAAGTAAGGGAGTATATACTTTTATATATCCAATATATTTCAACATGGTAGTACTTTCATGATAGAGTACACAGAGAATAAAGAAATACTCAACATTGCATACCCAACAGTGCACCAAACCCCAAAAAATAACATGAGAAATTGAACCCCCAAACAAACAGTAGCACTTAGTTCTTCAATTATCACATGCATTACCTAAACATACAAGACCATCATAAATAACTTTTCAAACATCATTTGGCCAAACAAGTACTAATCTTATGTCTCCTATTACCACAGGTAATACCTCAACAAACAAGAGCATAGCATTTGGAAACAAGCAATAGCCCATTATTTTATATCATTTGGCCAAACAACATGGATGCAACTCAAGGGAAAACACACATATGAATAACAAAATGCAATTAATCTTAAACATAGCAACACATATAAATACAAATTAACAGAGATTACATAAACACAAAACTCAACAAACACCAAGAACTACAACCTCTATTATAATCCAATCTAGATGCATCCATCTTATACATGCCATACATACACAAATTAGAACTAATGTCCATAAGTCAGCAGGATCCATTAAAACTATCAAATACTAACATGAAACACTAACACAACATATCATACACATTTATACCACAAGAACACAATCACAACACAGATCATCGCAAGCTTTTGCTTGCGACGCGATGCCATGTTTTTAGCCTCAATATTATTTAAAGAATTAACAACAATTTGCATTTGTGTAGACAATTCATCCTGGTCACGTATAAGACGGGTATTTTCAGCCTTCGCACTATTGACACACAATAGCAAGCCAGGGATAATAACACGGGACCTATCACACATTATTGGATCGATCCATTCGAAGTAATCACACTGTTCCTCCTAACATGAAACAAAATTCTTCATTAGAAAAGTAAAATTATAAATAAAAACCCAAAATAAAAAAATCATAGATAAAAAATACTTGTATAATTATACCGTTACACATTGGCAGTGCGCAAATCTCTGGCCAGGGTTCTCCTTCGTCCAGAAAGTGTATATTCTCACACGCAGCCCACATGAGTAGTGTGCAAACCCTAATCGAACCGTTGAGTTAGAGATTGACTTCATTTCTGCCAGAAACAAGAAATCTTAGTAAAAGGAAACGAATAAAACAGAGAATCAGAACAACATATGATAATTACCGTGTTATTGGGCAGCGCAGTTAGAAATATCTCAAATTTTGCAGGAAAGTCCGTAGATGAATTCAATGTTCAGAGACAACAGAAATTTCAACAAACCCTAATTGATCCGCCGTCGGGGAGGTTCAGAGAGAAGCATTAGGTTGACCCACAAAAATAATTTAGGATTAAGGTTTGGGAGAAGAAAAGCCCTAAATGGGAAATTAACGCAGTGAAAAACTCAAAATTACCGTTGTATTGATAGTGGAATTAGAAATCTTCCAAACCCGAGTGAAAAAATTACGTAGAGGAACTGAAACGAGTGAAAATCAAGTAACCCTAATTATGCGCCGTAGTCGGGATTGATAGAGAAAGGAAGAACAACAACTGAATATGGAATTAGGGTTTGGGAGAACGTAATATACCCCCAAATCAATGGCCAGGATTCTTCCAAATGAATGGTCATATATCGACGCGAATCAAGGGGCAAATTGTCCAAAAAAACTTAATTGGGTCAACTGAACCACGAATTAAACATTGGACTGATTTCATTTTCTGGGCCACTATAATCTGCCGAACAGACAATTAAACTATTAGGTTAATTCAATTTATTGGCCCAAAACACAATTGGGTCAGCCTATCTATTTTTAGTTTCAGCCCAACCCAACCCAACCCAACCCAATAATAAGTGTAAATAGATGGGGTGGGTCTAGGCGAACTTGGACGGGTCACGAGCCGGACCGTTGGGGCTAACCCATTATGTCAAGCCTACATAAAAATGACGAAAAATGCGATTAACTCTTATTAAATAATTTGTTGTGATTCAGATTAACTTTTTCTTTATTGTTAATGCATATCTTTGACATATCATACCGATTTAGATTCATATTCGCTTTACGTTTCTCAAATTACCAACTTTTTTAATTTGATCAAATCCTTTATACATTTCATCTGATAAAAAATCTACTACATTCAGTCGAATTGCGTCACATTACAACCCTACTTGAATACCACCGGTGAGGTGATGAACACATATATGAGTCTCTGCTTGAAAATATTCTCATATGGTATATGTGAAGCATCTCAAAAAGAATTAATTAATGTTGTAAATGTAAATAGGAGGAAAAAAAAGAAAAAATAACAACCCTACTTGAAATAAACAATTTTGGTACTTGGTAGTATATGGTACATAAAAATGCCCATTAAAGTCAAGTCTTATAACAAAAAAGCCCAACTTCTTATGCCCATTAAAGTTGAGTCCAATCTAACCCAATCAAGAATTATCTTGGGCCTATATTGTCCACTAAAATTGAACATCCAGTCCATATTTTATTAGTCAACTGTCAATTCATAGAAACTTCCAGAAAAGCCTCCAATCCCAATCCAACAGTAATTAAATATGTCAAATTGTTAAAGTAGTCTTGCAAGTCAAAAGTTGAACCACAAATCTTGGAACTTGATTTTTCTCGCTGCTGGTCTTTCTTCTACTTTCTTCCACGCCATTAATTTAATTAATTATTAGAAGAATCAATGGAGGAGGGAGGTGCGGCGGAACAATCATCGTCGTATACCTACTGGGTGCGCGAGGTCAGTCGTGATGCGGCGCCGTTGCCCGTACCCAAGAAGATCGACGCCTCAACCCAACCCAACCAGACCCACCTTGGATCCGCCTGGAATCGGGTATGCCCGTTTAAAACAAGCAAGAAATACGATTTTGTTTTTGTTTGTTGGTTATATTAATATATATTGTTCTTTAATACTCAAGGAAATATTTAAGGTATATGATAATTTGATAGAAATATTGTTTGAGCATTAGTAAGCATAAATAAGTGAAAATATATAGGAGAACATCTTTGTTTTTATTTACTAAGATTTAAGAAAAAACCTTCTTTTTTCCCTTGGTTAATGGCAATTTACCCCGTGATTTACCTAATGTCCAATTTAGGCAATTTGCATCAATGTATCTTATAAAAGTTGCACACCAATTCCATGACATTTTTAAACTTTAAAAAATTACGAATTGACAAACTACCTATCTTATAAGTGGGATTTTACCTTGTGATAAATGTGGAAATTTTATAAATGTTGCACTTTACCTACCTATTACAAAAATAATTTTCATGCCTACTCTCAATTTCGACAAAGAGTTGCACTATCTGGTTAGGTTAAAGGGGGTAAATTGCTTCTTTAAAATTTCATAGGGGAAAAATACTCTTTTTTCAAATCATATCGGGTAAAACAAACATTATGCAGTTCACAGTGGGTTGATTGGCATTAGCTCTTTTTCCCCTCTCCGTGTTGGAAAAATCTTTGTAAATGGACATCTTTAATTTAGTATTGTATTATGTTGAAGTATGAGATTTATGAAGTTTGTAATAACATAAGTTTTTATAGAATAACTCCGTAGCAAAAGTCAGCATTCCGCTATACATAACTCGATCCTTAAGTCTTCAAGGCCTTAAGAGAGCTTTTACTTTGTTTATTGTAAATGAAAGATTCGTCATTTAGTTGTTTTCGACATGTTTTTGAGTATATAATATTGTGAATAAGTTGAAAATGGTTTGTAGGCTTATGTTGTGAGTTTTGAAAATAAGGGATTATAATGGTATTATTAAATAAACCTATTTCCGTAGAAGCTGCTAAAAGAACAAATACGAATTTACCCTACTTATAGGCTGATGCATTAGTTGTAGTTAGGCATATGTTTATGGATTTGTTATAAGCTGATTCGTTTGTTTTATAGTTCGTAGCTATGGTTCACTTAATGTTCTTTGCAGGCTGGAACATGGGAGGAGAAAAATTTAAATAAATGGGCAAGTGATCGGATTAAGGTTGGACATTTAAAAAAAATTCATGGCGATTTATCTTTGTCATTCTAATATTTTACTATAATATGTGTTGTCATACACAATAAAAACATAATTACGTTTTTTTCCGGTTTCTGAATGTAGGAGCTACTTGTGTCTATGAAGTCTCTAGAGTTCTCTAGTGGCAAGGCAGAAATTGTTGAAGTCACAAAATGCTCCGGTGATGTGAGTGCCTGTTAATTTCTTAGATGTCGATGATGATATCGATTATTGTACGCCTCATTATTAGATAGGCAAAATTTCAAAAATAGTCCTCTAACTTTGGGATTCTTTCAGAAATAGTTATGTAACTATACCGAACACATTTAGTTCTATGCATAACAAATTCCGGCCTCTAGTTTTCGAGAAGTTTCAATTTTTGTCATAGTTACAAATTTTGTCCTCCCAACTTTTAATAAGTTTCAATTTTTGTTCTTCAATTACAAACTTTCTCTCACCTAATAGGACGAAATTTGTAACAGCAAGACAAAAATTGAAACCTATTTAATTTAGAGAATGATATTTGTTATGCATAGGACTAAAATTGAAATTGGTGAAAGTTAGAGGGCGATTTGTTATGCATAGGAAAAAATTGAAATTGGATGAAAGTTGAAGGATTAAATATATGTTCAATATAGTTAGTTATAGGACTTTTTTGAAAAAATTCTAAGTTACAGGACCATTTTTTAAATTTTGCCTCATTAGATATATTTAGTTAAAAAGTTATGCAAATTATTGTGTAAGTTCTTTGAAATAAGCTAGACTGCACACTTATCGGTGAACTAAGCGATACGGTTTCAATGCGCTCTTTGCAGGCGTTCTTGGTTACTGTGCGTAACAAAAAACGTGTTGGCTATACCTATGAGTTAACATTAAGAGTTAAAGGTACCTTTTTTTTTTTTTTTAGTTTGCTTCATATTGTTTTTATCTATCTTTTGCACCTCTGCATTTATAATGAGAATGTTATGAAATTTGTAGGTGAATGGGATATTGGAGGAGAGAAGAAAAAGGTGAAAGGCCACATAGACGTACACGAGTTCTCCTTTGGCGAGCTAGATGACTTGCAGGTATATCTTACACGTCTGTGATTCATATGTCTCTGGATTCTCGACTTTGGTTTGATACGAGACATGCTCTTGTATTTTGCAGATTGAAGTGAAACTAAGTGAAGACAAGGATATTCTGCAGAAGGACAAGCAACAAATTTGTCGAGATTTAAAGTTATTTTTGCAGCCTCTTCAGGAGAAGTTGCTTCAATTCGAGGAGGAACTTAAAGGTCGTTAAGGGTTAGATTTTCCTTATTTTTTCGGATGGATGAAAAGCTTGGCATCCATTTTAGTTGATTTAATTGTACTAAACGCTATCGTAATTGGCCTTGAAGTATAAGCATCAAGGCCATTTTGATTCTTGTAATGGACAATGGAGCTTGAATTTATTACTCGATGATTTGTTTTACATCATTCTTGTCGAGCAAATTGTTTTGGTAAATTACGATGAAATTCTTCATAGAATTATCAAATATGAGTGGGCATGTAGTTTTCTGCAAAAAATAAAGCATTATTCTTTAATCCCTCTAAAGCGTTTAAAATGGAGTTAATACCAATTTATATTCGTGAAATGTATAATGTTCAATTTACCCTATGTGAAAATTATTTTAAAGGAGCAAATTATCTAGAGTGTAAATCATTCTTTAAAATTGAGAGTAGACATGAAAAGTGTTTTTATAATATATGGGGTAAAATGCAATATTTGTCATAACATAGAGGGTAAATTGTCATATTATCATCATATAGGAGAGTAAAGTGTCACATTTATCTAGGGGTGGGCACACGGTGGGTTTTGGGCGGGGTTGGGGTTAGAGATATGGGTATCAAAATTGACACATTTCATTTCAAACTCGTCCCGTAATAATTCGGGTACTTGAAAGTGGGTACTCGAAATATTGTGGGACGGAACGGAATTACGGGTTCCATATTACTTTAAATCATTAATTATTCACGCACTTAACAATATTAAATTACAATATTTCGTATAAAATTTTGTATGTATTAGACTAGTTGTAGTAATTTAATTGTAGAGCAAAAAAAACCAAAAAAATAATTATTGTATGATGTGGCATAGGTGGGAAGAAGAAGAAGAAGTGGTAGAGTCGTGGAGACTATGATAGTTTTTAAAACTGAGACCAACTTAGGGGTGGGTGTTGGGTTACCCAAACCCGACCCGTCCCATTTTTAAAATACCCGAATGGAAGAGTATTTTTTGGGTTTGGATACCCGAACTTGAAAACCCGTATTTTTTTACTGAAATACGGGATGAGTTTGGGATTAGCCTCTCCAACCCCGAATACCCGAACCCGCCTATATCTTTTTTATTATTATTATTATATAATTATACACTTTACTTATATATTAATTAATTAATTAATTAACATCATCTAATAAAAAAAATTTACTTTACCCTAATATTTTTTTAATCGTACACTAGTTATTAATACTTTTTCATTAAGTTTGTCTCAGTTCTAAAAACTATCATAGTCTCCACGGCTCTACCACTTTTTCTTCTTCCCACCTATGCCACGGCATACAATAATTTTTTTTTGGGTTTTTTTGCTCCACAATTAAATTACTACTACTAGTCTAATGCATACGAAATTTATACGAAATATTGTAATTTAATATTGTTAAGTGCGTGAATAATTAGTGATTTAAAGTAATATGAGACCCGTAATCCCGACCCGCAATATTTCGGGTACCCGAATTACTATGGGGCGAGTTTGGTATGAAATGTGTCAATCCCGAAATTTATTATACCAATATCTCTAACCCCAACCCCGCCCCGTGCCCACCCCTAGACAAACTTAATGAAAAGTTAATTAATTAATTAATTGATATATAAGTAAAGTGTATAATTATATAATAATAATAATAATAAAAAGATATAGGCGAGTTCGGGTATTCGGGATTGGATAGGCTAATCCCAAACCCTTCCCATATTTTCGTAAAAAAAATGCGGGTTTTCAAGTTCAGGTACCCAAACCCAAAAAATACTCGTCTCATTCGGATATTTTAAAAAGGGGACGGGTCGGGTTTGGGTTACCCAAACCCAACGCCCACCCCTACATTTATCATAAGACATGAGAGTAAAGGGATACATATAATAGGGGTACTTTAATCAATTTATATTTTTTTAAGTTTAAAAATGTCACGATGGCGGTGTAATTTTTTATAAAATTATGGGGATAGAATGCTTTTTTTTAAATAATATGAAGATAAATTAAATATTATGCAAAATACAGGAATAAATTGCTATTAACTCGTTTAAAATGTAATATCAAATATGTGTCATATTTTCTGGCGCAACTGACAAGAAGGTTCACATTTGGTTTCTTCCTTTGTGTGGGGGTTGATTTACATTATTTTCAATCTTTACCTAACAATTAAAATCGTTTAGGGGTCATTTTGATTGGTTGGCTTGGAGTGTGGATTTGTAAAATCAATTTGATTTCGGATGGTCTCAAATCCTTGGTCATTTTGTGCTATGTTTTCAATCATTTAAAATAGACACATCATTAAAATTATTTCAAATATTTCTTGAAAATCCCTCAAACCCTCCTAAGGTATTTTTCTCTGTTTTCTGCGGGGAAGCTATAAGAAAGAGGTGATTTTTTTTTTTCATGGCCACCATATTTCTCAACATGTCTTTAGCTTGAAAAAATGCATAAAATATATCTGTGTTTTGGGAAATCTACACATAATTTTCCTATATTATTTTATTTGCATAGAACCTCCTGGTGTTTTACCAAATGTTGCACACTCTCTCTTTAACTGTTAAATAGTTGACACCGTTAGTTTGTTTAGGTTAAATATTATTTTACCCCCCATGTTTAATCTATTTACCTATCAATTATATTAATTAGATTTTGTATATAATATTAATAAATTAATATTATAAAAACAAGGAGATTCCTTGCAAGTGCTTTTGGGTTCTATGCAAAAAAAAAAAAAAAACACTGGGGGGTTTTGGTAGGTTTCTCAAAACACAGGTGGGTTTTGTGCATTTTTTCCTATAAAATCTTTCAATTTAAATTGACTAAAATTGAGTAGAGTTTCAGTCTCATTAATTGCAAGCGACATACACTCTCCATCACTTTTGACGAAAAATAAATTTTGCGTAACTTTTTATAAAACACAGCGGATTCCTTGCAAGTGTTAGTAAAACACAAGGGGGGGGGTCTATACAAAAAAAAAATTAACACATGAAGATTTTGTGCAGGTTTTTCAAAAAATGTTTGGGTTTGGTGCAATTTTTCCCTTCTTTAGCTTAAAAGTATTACCCAAAATATGCCTTTTGATTAAAATTGTAGTTAATAACTGCAATTAATTAGAATTTCAAAGAATCGTAATTAACTGCGATTTTAAGCAAAAGACATATTCTGGGAAATACTTTCACCTAAAAGCATTGCTATTTTGAAAAAAAAATCCAAAGAGGCTTAGAACTTAGTGAAGAAGGAAACATAGGCAGATTTTTTTTTAGAAATCGATTGATAGAAGAAAAGAGAACATTTGGTTGGCTGGACAGCCTGTCTCCATGAAGCGAGATAAAGAGATGAGAAGATCGGTGATTAAATTAATTTTTAAACATATGTCACCTGTTTTTATGTTTTGGCCACATGTTTGTTTGCGTTTTTAGGATCGTTTTTCATTAAGCATTATAGGGTCTATTTGGATGGGTTTTGACTTGATTTTACAGGTCTTAATTTTAAAAGAATAGTTTGGTTGATTTGGTGAAACCTTTTAAACCCCATTTGGTTAGGTTTTGAATGTTGGGTTTTGTGGTTCTGAAAAAGTTGAAACTTCACTTGGATTGGTTTTGGATGTTGGGATTTGAGTAAAAAAATAGGCAATAGGTGTCAAATCAATGTCCTTTTTAGAGATTTTTGGGAAAAAAAAATAAATGGTAGGTGTCAAATCAATGTTTTATAGGTTTCAAGAGTTTGGAGATAGATTTGTGAATATATTTGTGATGAGTTTCATGGGCTTGACGAAAACTCATTTGGAAGGGTTTTGGTCCGGTCTTGCGAAACCCGTGAGACTGGGCAAAATCCCATCCACATACAATCTTTAATACTATATCTTACGAAATAATTTTGAAAAAAGTCAAACAAGCAGGCCCTTATTATCTCTGAAAAAAATCTTCATAAACTCTACTGATTCATTTGATTTAGAGTAACATATCTTACTCAATTTCACATACATAAATACATAACAACTTTGATTGGCTATAAAGTAATTTTTATGTTACTCTACTAATCTTCTTTCAATCTGAAAAAAAACAAACTACCAATTCCATCTTTAAAAATTCAAACAAACATTTTTGTAAGATTTATCTGGAAAAAAAAACAAATGATCAATTTTCGAAAATCACTCCCAGAGTATCTAAAAAAACGCTCATATTTTATAAGAGTTACTCCCACTTTTCCCCCTGAACTTACAATAGAATCCCACTTTCCCCCCTCAACTTAAAATTTTTCCACGGTCCACCCTCAACTTACTTAATTGATGACACTGTCCCCCCTAAACAAAGTTTCCAGCAATTTTCTCACCGGAAGTCAAAGAGCACGTGAATTCCACGTGACTCTCTCAGGGGTAATATAGTCAACTCATCTCAGGGGTAATATTACAAAAAGCTAAATTTCACATAGAAAAGAATTATCACACATATAATGCCTACACAACTCATCTATTCAATAAAACTATTCACTTATATTATAATAGTTTATAATAGATAATTTCCATAATAATAATATAATATTAGGTAGAATAATTACCATAGTATTGATAATTTTCTTCCATGGGATGTTGTAGTTTTCCTCCCTCAATTTCCAGGCCATACTTTTTGAACGTGTTTAAGAAAAAGAGATTCTGGTATGGGGAAGGGTTTTGATTTGATAGAGACTCTAATTCTTTTGCCCTAGTTGATATATAATTTTGGAAAATCAAAACAAGCTTAATTTGTTATTTTGGCGGTAAGCTGATTAAAGAGATTGAGTAGACTATATTACCCCTAAGAGAGTCACGTGGAATTCACGTGCTTTGACTTCCGGTGAGAAAATTGCTGGAAACTTTGTTTAGGGGGGACAGTGTCATTAATTAAGCAAGTTGAGGGTGGACCATGGAAAATTTTCAAGTTGAGGGGGAAAAATGGGATTCTATTGTAAGTTCATGGGGGAAAGTGGGATTAACTCTTTTTATAATCCCTCTCAGAAAAAGCGAAATAAATAGGCTCTGTGTATTTGTTGAATCGTTTTTGCTTGGGGTTAATTCTCATATATCCCTTGAGATATGTGTAATGTTTAATTTACTTTTATGTGGTTTTAAAAAAGAGAATGTTATCCCCTGGTAAAAGATTTTAGGACCCGTTTGTTTGACGGGAATGTAATATGATTCTGGGTATTTGATTTTTAGTAATCTGATTTTCAGAAATATGATTCCATTATAGTGTTTGGTTATCATTTGGGATTGTACCAATAAAATTAATCGAAATCATTTTTAAATGTTTGGTAATGACAAAGGAATGGATTACATATTCAAAAAGTTCACAAAAATACCCCCATCCCCACCCATATAATATATATAAATTATTTAGAAGCAGCATTTATTATATAGTATTATTTATGATATATGTTTTATACAATATATATAATGTATTATAAATTAATTTATGTATTATATCATATATAATGTAATTAATATGTAGTAAAAGTTAAAGAACATAATGAGGAGAGTCGTATATAATTGCAACACACACACATATATATATATATATATATAATTCAAGAATGTAACTATAATAAAAAAAGTTGTGTGCTAATAGTTATGGCAGTTGGAGAAGGAAAGAAAGTAAGAATCAAGAAACAATGGCTACTGGAGATAAAATATTACATATAGAGAAGAAGAAAACTATCATAAATTCATAACTAAGAAATAAGATATGGGTAATAACGTCTTTTTTATTTTTAGTATCAAATCCATCAGGAAAGGAATCATAATAACATAGAAAAGTTGGGTTTCACATTCCAATATTTTGATGGCAAGATTCCTGGATTTTAGGAATATGTTTCCTTTCCCAAAATTCAAAAAATCTACCCAAACGATATTATTTGATTAAAAGAAATCAGATTGCCAAATAATATGCTATTCCCGGGTAATCAAACAGGTCCTTAAGGATCAATTTATCTCATTCCGTTGAAGAGTATAACTTCACTTGTCCGAAATTAAATGTGAGCGTGAAGAGTATTGCGTAAAAAAAACAAAATTACCATTTTCAACATAAAATAATACAAGGGGTGAAGTGTCCCATTTATAAAACTTGCGCGTGAGAAGGGGTGGGGAGGGGAGGGTAAACTGTACATAGAAAATAATTCAGATAAACTTTAAAAATGTGATAGACAGTGTGAGTCTTCTATATGAATATAGAAAAGTAAAATAAACTTTTTTAAATTACATAAAAGCAAATTGAGCATTATGACTATCACATAAGACGAAATGCCATTATTATTTTTTTTCCTGACTAGCACAAAATTAATAATATATGAAAGGGAGGAAGTTTTAGGTTCTTTTTACGCTTTTAATTTTAAATAAAAGGGACATATTTTTAAAAATTGTAAAAATAAAGAAGTTAGAAATTATTACGAACTAATTGCTGTTCTTGAATAAAAGTTAATAATGTGAAAAGCTCAAAAAATCACAAGAAAAGATATATACTACAATTATTGTAGTAAAAGATTATTCTTATAAGCAAACAAAAACGCAATTTCATAAATAAAAATAAAAAACGCGGTTTGAAAATTCCTTTGATGGTGGTGGGACCGGACTGGAGGTGATAACTCAAGCAAGAACAAATAAAGGGAGAGATTCGGAGCTGAAAAGATATTCAAACAACGTGCAGTACAGTTTAATTTGTGGGTCCTCTTTCTCATCTGCCAACATAATCACGTTCATTTTCTCTCAAATAAATTTTTTTTTTGTTTCTCAAGGGTTTAATTCCTTTCGAGACGGATTGGACACAATAAATTGGTACCTCTCCCAACAGAGATTCGAACCTGAGTCCCTTCATTTGAAATTAATGGGCACATTTATAAAATTTCTTCTTTCAAATTAATTGACACATTTGGTTTTTAAGTGCATCTTTTTTCAATTTTATCATTTTTTACATTTAAATTTATACAATGAAGTAGAGTACACAAAGATCAATGACATTAATTAAATCAATCATTAAAAGGATATTTTTAATATTTTATCTTAGAAAAGTGATTAAGTATTAAATTTCTTATTATATGTGAAATTCCAAATGTGTCAAGTAATTTGAACGAAAGAAATACCATTTTTCTCTCTCATTTGAGTTTTCAAATTTAACACTTCAAAATCACAATTTCTATTATAGATACTCACTAGTATTTGCATTTGCATTTGAAGAAAGAGAATAAAATTGGAAGATAAAGTTTTACATTCTTATATGAAAACTCCTACTAGAGTTGTACTCAGAGCATCAATAGTGGTGAGTCCAAGTGGGAATCTAAATTAGTGTGGATTCGAAATGTCAAAAAATCAGGCTATAGTGGTGGACCTAAATGTAGGTGTAAAATGCTCACCTCCCCAAACTTCCCTCAGTTGAGTTCATATTTGGACTCTGAGACTGCCTAACCCAAAAATTAATTCCCCGACAATTCCATAACTTTCCAACACTTTCCAACAATTTCTATTATAGATATTCATTTGTATTTCTATTTGAAGAATGAGAATAAAATTGAAAGTTAAAGCTTTACATTCCTATATGAAAACTCCTGCTAGAGTTGCACTTAGAGCATCACTAGTGGTGAGTCCAAATAAGGATCTGAATGAGTGTGGATTCGAAATGTCCAAAAATCAGGCTACAATGGTGGACCTAAATATCGGTGCAAAATGCTCACCTCCTCCAACTTCCCTCAGTTGAGCCCATATTTGGGCTCAGAGCCTGCCGAACCCAAAAATCAATTCCCCACAAATCCATAACTTTCCAATGATGGGAATCACATTTATTAATTAGTTGTAGCTATCATTTAATATTTAAGTTAAAATAACTAAAATTTTAAATATACATTTATTATCTTCTAACAATTTCATATATCAAATGTGAGATTGCTTTAATAAAACTTCCATGGCCAAAAGACTTTCTTCAAAACATGTCGTTTTTTTTTTTTTGTTTAATCACCCTTTTTTTTTTGTTTACCAAATCATATATTCTTGAGTCGACAAGTGGATAAAATATAACTGATAACATAAAATATAAATCATAACTTAAAAATAATAAAAATAATAATAAAGACACGATCAATGAATTCATTATCAACAATTGATAATCATCAAAAAATTAACAAATATTTTGAATTTTATTTATTTTGAATTTAGACTAAAATTACTTTTGATTTTACCATGCCTCAAGCTCCCGTGACTCTCTTTATGATTTGACCTTTTCAATTTTTATTTCCTGTTTTGGGGTCAGATTCTCTTTAATCAGTCTCTGCAACCAATGCATAACCTCATAATATTATTGATGATTGAATGGTCTCAAACCAACAATTTTTAATCTAGTAAAGAAAAAGTTACCTTTTCTTGTGAGTAGTAAAAGTTAACTATATATGTTTTCTAATTAGTACGTGAACTAGTACTCATTCTTGCAAAGGAAGTTGTGACTTGTGACGTATCCCAATTTTTCTTTTATCCATCAAATGACAATTTTATAGTTAAGTAAATGTTTACTGGATACCCAATGCGATTGAGTCAAGTGATAATGACTTATAATTTTCTGATATGAAACTCAAGTTCCAATCCTATTAGAGGCTGGAGAGGACCTATACTTAATGTACTCTTCAGTTACTGGACATAATATGTTTAAGCTCGCAGTATTATACTACAATAGTTCTATTAGTTAAATAATTTAGTTCGAAACTCTTTTGATTAAAAAAGAGTTAAAAACATCAATCTAACTGAATAATATTGAAAAAACATCCTTTTATTTTAATTTTCTTTGTTCAATTTCAGAACATGAATTTCGAAAAGAAAATTACAGATAAGGACCATTCATTTACCTAAACGATATAATTATTATTCTTTCCATTGACCATAGTGGTTGTTCAAATCAAAGAAATCACTTTATTTTGAATTGTCAATGACATCGTAGCCTAATTTTATTAATTACTGATAAAGTTGAGGGTCTAAGAGGTCATAGGTTCAGCTTCCACTAATGTGTTTTTCTTCTTCTCTAGTTTAATATTAGTCTTTGATAGTTGTTTATAATTTATAATTTATAATTTTTCGTACTTGAGCAGTTATTGAAATAATTTTTAATGTAATGATTCTAAAAAAAAATTCATCTTGAATTTAAGCAATTATGTTGATGCCCCCTTAGTCTTTCTTTGAAATATTCTTCTTAATTATAGATAGTTTATAAATTACTTTCAAGACATTGTGTCTAAAAAATGTGGTAATCATTCATGAAAATTAAGTCATGCTCTCACAACAAATAATGTGATATATTTGTACTCCTGATCGTGAAGTCTAAATAATTTTCCTAGATCTGGTATAAGTAAGAATGTCGTCTTTTTTTTTTATGTCTTGATGACGGAAATTTGCAAAATTTATGAATATTAGTATATAGTGTTGAAACTCGACGTTTGAATTGAAGAATAAATTGCAATTTGACAGATTAGATGATTGTTACAAGGAAGAATGAGACGTAAAGTTTGAACTTTAAAGAACGCGGAAAAAAATCACACCATATAATAGCTGTGCCCCATTTGGATATAAATAAATTATTACCGAATTGTGAGCTAATAAATAAAAATAAAAGTAAATAAATAAATAAACTTGCAAACACGTATCCTTTTTTCTCTAGCCTCTTCTTCATTATTTGTTCACTCATTACTTTCTCTTTCACCAGTCCCCTTTTAAAATATATTTTGTAACGTGCTGCCATGTCATCAACTCATCATGGATTCTCTCCTAAAACAAACGAGAGAATTGCATTTTTGGTACCGAATTTTATACTAATTTTTATTTTTGATTCTAAAAAAATGCAGGTCAACATGTTTGGT
Source organism: Penstemon newberryi var. newberryi (assembly GCA_030819805.1). Lineage (NCBI taxonomy): Eukaryota > Viridiplantae > Streptophyta > Magnoliopsida > Lamiales > Plantaginaceae > Penstemon > Penstemon newberryi. The sequence continues at coordinate 30,405,244 of JAUALY010000006.1, read as the reverse complement.
ATCATAATTTTAAAAATTATTTCGCATTTGGTACTGTCATTAACAAAATTTGAAAATCACCATCAAATTAATGATGTGACCGTTAAGTCAGTTTCAATTATTGCAAAATTAATGTCATAACTTACACTAGCGGACAAGTTATAAGTTACGACACTAATTTTGCAAGAATTGAAACTGACTAAACGACTATGTCACCAATTTGATGGTGATTTTTAAATTTAATTAATAACGATACCAAATGTGAAACTATTTATTAAATTATGATATCAAATATGTTGATTTGCATTTATTTGGTACCAAAAATAAAAATTAACATAAAATTATGTACCAAAAATATAATTATCTCTAAAACAAACCCAAATCATATTAGTAAAAGTTTTATATGCTGGTTAGGCAGATTGATTTCATTAATTTTATATTTCAAGGTCAAAAAACGGTGCCTTAATCTATTTTTATTCTTTGTTTTGAAAATACAAAAAATGACAAAACCCAGCTGGCACAGCGTAAGAGACTTCATCCCCCATTATTCTAAATTAGAAAAATCGTTATTAAAATACTTTTGATGAAATTCATAGCACAAATCCATTTAATTGTGTCCGATGATATATAACACTCACAATTTCTCTTTCGTCCCGTTACAAAAAATATATGGATTATTTGCACTTACACCCCCTGAACTATTGTTATTTGGTAGTTATCCCCAAATTTTTTTCTATTTTTTGGCAATCACATCCCTTTTTTTATAACAAAACATCCATTTCACTTATTAAATATCCATTTTACCCTTCCCCTTAACAACTATTTGAATTGATTTTTTATTTTTCAAGAACTTCTTGAACTTATTCTAGTAATATGAATTTGGTAACATTGAATATTGTTTTATTTATATTGCAATTTTGTCTAAAAAAGTCACACAAAAACATAAGCTAATTTCTTCATTATTCTTACTCAAAAACTCAGACATTGATGTTGAAAAGTTTATGGATAAAAATTGTAACCAGGGCATCAAAATAAAAATATAATATGCAATAATACCAATTCTTGGAAATATTAGGCATGGTGTTATTGCACATGTTTTTATTTTTATGCCCTCATTATAATTTTCAAATATAAACTTTTCAAATCAATTGTCTTAGTTTGTTTGTTAGAATAATGGAAGAAACTAATATATGTGTTGTGTGATTTTCTAAAGCAAAAAATTGTAATATAAATAAAACAATATTCAATGTTCTCAAGTTCATATTACTAGGTTATAAAAAAATGTACTTTATTACTAGAATCAAATCAAGTAGTTCTACAAAAAAGATCAACTCAAGTAGTTGGAAAGGGTAAAATGGACATTTAATAAGTGGAATTGATGGTTTCTTAACAAAAGGGGTGTGATTGTCAAAAAATAAAAAGCTTTGAGAATAACTGTCAAATAACGATAATTCAAGGGGTGTAAGTGCAAATAACCAAAAATACATTTCTATAATTTGAAAAATTTATCGTGGCATCCCTCCCAAGATTATTTATTTATATACATAAATAATCCAATTATTAAGTAAAATTATTTAATAATAAATTTTAAAATATTGAGGGAATAAATTCGGCCAGCCAGTAAGTAGCTATATTCATTCATCATAATATAGAAGAAAGAGCAATTCAAATTTACAGACACACAGCACATTATTTTGTCAGCTAAAACATCTCTCCTCTGTTCCCTTTTCAATTATTTCTGTCTCTCTCCTGAATGTGTTCAAACTCATAATGACATCCTCTTTCTCAAGGCCAATGCCGCCACCCTCGCGGTGGCGCCGCCCCTCATTCCTCATCCTCACCGTCCTAATCCTCTCCCTTTCATCCTTCCACACCTCCGCCGCAGAAGAAAGCAACATCGACTTAAACGACATCGTCAATGGCGCCAACAACTTCACATTTGAAAACCCTAGCCTCCGCCAAGCCTACATTGCTCTACAAGCATGGAAACAAGCCATTTTCTCCGATCCATTTAACTTCACAGCAAACTGGACAGGACCTAGGGTTTGCTCCTACGGCGGCGTATTCTGTGGCCCCTCCCCCTCCAACTCCTCCGCGAATGTGGTGGCCGGAATCGACCTCAACCACGCCGACATTGCTGGTTATCTACCTAATGAGCTCGGTTTATTAACCGATCTAGCTCTGTTCCACATCAATTCAAATCGGTTCTGTGGAGTTGTACCTAACAGTTTCAGAAAATTGAAGCAACTATTCGAGCTTGATATCAGTAACAATAGGTTCGTTGGAGGTTTTCCTAAAGTTGTTATTTCATTGCCTAAATTGAAGTTTTTAGATCTCCGGTTTAATGAATTTGAAGGAGGTGTTCCTAGCCAGATTTTCGATAAAGATTTAGATGCACTTTTTCTTAACGATAATCGGTTCCGGTTTGGAATTCCCGAAAATCTCGGAAACTCCCCTGTTTCAGTGTTGGTGTTGGCTAATAACAATCTTGGGGGATGCATTCCTGGTAGTATTGGGAATATGGGGAAAACTTTGAATGAGTTGATTTTGATGAATGATAATTTGACAGGGTGTTTGCCGGTTCAAATTGGGATGTTGAAGGAATTGACGGTGTTTGATGTGAGTTTTAACAATTTGCAGGGGCCTTTGCCTGCGGAGATTAGTCGTATGAGGAGTTTGGAGCAGTTGGATGTGGCGCATAACCGCCTTACAGGAGAGGTGTCTGCTAGCGTTTGTGGGTTGCCGCGGCTGCAGAACTTTACGTATTCGTTTAATTATTTTACGAAGGAGGCGCCGCAGTGTAGTAGGTTTGGTGGAGGGAGTGTTTCCGATGGGCGGGAGAATTGTATTTCCGGTAAGGGTAGTCAGAGATCGGCTGAGGAGTGTTCGTCTCCGAGTGCTATGCCGTTTGATTGTAGCAAGTCGCAATGTGGTGGCAAGCAAGGCTCTGTTCGGGGGCCGATTAGTAGGAGGGGACCTGTTCAAAGGCCTCCTTCACCGGTCTCAACTCGGGGGCCAAGGCCGAGAATCCGGCCAATCGCACCTGAGCCACCACCGCCACCAACGTCAAGGTCTTCGCCGAATACTAGATCACATCCTCCACCTCCGGCACCAACTAAGACATCCCACTCTCCTCCATCGCCACTGCCACCTACTCATAAAATCTCTCCGGGGAGTCATCTTCCACCACCTCCGCCTCCACCACCTACTCATGAACACGTGACACCATCATCGCCGTCTCCACCACCACCGCCCCACCATAAGTCTTCGCCAAAAACACACTATAGATCTCCACCACCTTCTCCACCTAAGAGTGAACATCACCATTCTTCACCTCCACCACCCAAACACAAGTCTTCGCCCGCAACACACTATAAACCTCCACCACCTCCTCCACCGCCCAAACAAGAATGGAACTACCCACCATCTTCACCACCTCCTCCACCACCTTACGTATATTCATCACCTCCACCACCTTCCTCGTCCCCAGCTCCACCTTATGTTTATTCATCACCTCCACCACCTTCACCATCCCCCCCACCATCGTATGTTTATTCATCACCTCCACCACCCTCACCTTCCCCACCACCACCTTACATTTATTCATCGCCTCCACCACCTTCGCCCTATCCTCCCCCACCACATTACATTTATTCATCACCTTCTCCTCCCCCACCTTATGTTTATTCATCACCTCCACCACCCTCGCCTTCTCCACCACCACCTTATGTTTATTCATCGCCTCCCCCACCCTCGTCTTCTCCACCACCACCTTATGTTTATTCATCGCCTCCCCCACCCTCGTCTTCTCCACCACCACCTTATGTTTATTCATCGCCTCCTCCACCCTCTTCTTCTCCACCACCACCTTATGTTTATTCATCACCACCACCACCTTCATCCTCCCCACCACCACCTTATGTTTATTCATCGCCTCCACCACCTTCACACTCCCCACCACCACCACCACAACCTCCTAAATGTGAGTCACCACCACCTCCCTCACCATCACCACCACCACCACCTTACAAGTATTCTTCTCCACCACCTCCCTCTAAATCGCCACCAACACCTTACAAATATTCCTCACCACCACCTCCCTCACATTCCCCACCTCCCTCACATTCCCCACCACCACCACCTTACAGATATTCCTCACCGCCACCTCCCTCACCATCCCCACCTCCACCTTACAGATATTCCTCACCACCACCACCACCATCAGAGCACATACCACTACCTCCAATTAGAGGAGTTTCCTATGCATCACCGCCACCACCCGTCATTCCATATTACTGATCTCCTTAATGCTACAACGCAATGCCTAGTTTTCGTCACACTTCCACTACTGCCAAAATCTTCGAAAAGGGATAGAGAAGAAAACACAGGCCAGGCCAGGCCATTCTTCAATTATCTACAGCGAATTAAGGCGGTCTTTCTTCCGATGATCTCTGATGGTTTCATTTCGAGATGCTGAGACATTTAGTATAGTCTTAGTTTCTTTCTTTCTTTTTACTAATTAAATTTTTGGATTTCTTTTTCCTGATTAAATGTATGCAAGGTCAGGTCATCAGTATGTAAGGGTGAGACACTGTATCATTTGTTCATTCGTGTTTATTTATTGTGTATAATTCCAAATTTATAATCATTCTTTAGTAATTTGAATCTTTTTCCTTGAATTTCATGTTTTGTTTGGTATGTTCATCTTAAATGCCTACTTTCTTGATACATTTTCACTCATTGTTTATGATTTAGAGGAAAGTGAAACAGGGGAAGGGTTTCAATCTAAGATCATACTGAAACAAATCACTCTGTTTCAGTATAAGGTTCTCGAATTAAACCAAGTAAATCCGATTCAATATTTGGTTCGCAGTTTTCTCTAATCAAATTTATTGTAAAACTGAAATTTCGTTCGATCCCACTTATTATGATTTAGAGGAAAGTGAAACAGGGCAAGGGTTTCAATCTAAGATCATACTGAAACAAATCACTCTGTTTCAGTATAAGGTTCTCGAATTAAAGCAAGTAAATCCGATTCAATATTTCGTTCGCAGTTTCCTCTTATCAAATTCATTGTAAAACTGAAATTTCGTTCGATCCCTCTTACTATTACCAGTTGCGCGATCTTTGCATGGCATAAATCATATTTTCATTTTCTCACAATGTGCACAACTTTTAGAAAATAAATAACATAAATCAAGAAGACAAAGAACCCTCAAACTCAAATAGGTACTTTACTCCAATTTCTTGATAAAAAACCACTAATTTGTGATCTGAACATATGCCAACTTATTGTATACTTGAACTCAACTTGATATTATTTCAATATATATACATATATAAATACGCCATCATTCACATATAACTCAAAAATCTCTAAACACACAGAGTTTTATCCTACCCAAAAAATGACAGACACACTGTATATCATCATCTACAAGTAATTCTTCAGAGTAAAAACACAAAGCTATCTACTTTCATTTGTTTCAAGCAATAGTAACAAACCAAACTAATTTAAAAAAAAAACAATACACTTTCAGAAATACCATTCTGTTGCTCCTTTCTTAATCTTTTCTCTCTTTTTAAATCTTATTTTATTTTCCACGTCATCAACCAAAGCGTATGACGATACACGATATATCGTCTTTACTTTTTCTCGCCAAAGCCTCGGTAGTCAAACGCTTGGCGGCTGATTGAGGATCCCTTATGTGTCTTACCATGTCGACTGCTTCTTGATTGCTCATCACCTGCCCCATTGAAATTGCATTTAAACAAAAAAGAAAGGAATAATTCTATATAACAAAAAAAAAAAAAAAAACTAATAAAAATCGACCTTCCATAATCCATCACTTGCCAATATAACAAACTCCGTCCTCGAGTCTATCCTTATATTACGTACATCAGGCTCCGAACTCAAATGGGCTTTTAGATTTTCATCTCCAAAAGCACGAGCAACCGCAAGTTGGCCATTAACACGAGGCACGTCTCCTAAAATAGAAAGTCCGAGCTTTAGTGTCACCAAATCACAAAATTCCAAAAACATAGAATTTGGAATGTATAACAAAGCATATATATTACCTGGAAGAGTCGTTACAAAACCACCTTGCTTCTCGATTCTTCTCCTCTCGACATGTGGCTCATGGTCCACACTAAGTTGATCGGCAACTCCGCCCCTGCAAATCACAGCCCTTGAATCACCGATATTTGCCACCCATAAATCTTTTCCATCGATAACAATGGCAGTTACAGCAGTCGAGCCACCAGGTCCTAATTGGAGCGACTTTTCTAGGATTACTTTATCGGTTGAATGATACGCATTCTTTATAGCAGTCTTAGGGTCCTCAAAAAAATTTTGCTGCACAAGTTAAATGAAACATGGATCAGGTTGGGGGAAATAAGAAGAGGGAATATACAAAATGATGAGTATTAAAAAGGCGAAAATTATTTTATGCATCCGCTGCAGAAACGACGTGGTACAACACATGGACGAGATTATGTTTTTCATAAAACTTATGGAACAACTGAATCCAGGATCTCATCCTCATCGTGTATTGGTATGCAAAAATTAAATTGAATCGATGCACCAAATAATCTCTCCTTCTAAAAACGAAAGCGTAATGGGAAAGAAATTCGATTACTAGATAGGTAAGTCTAGTTACTAAAATTTCATCTTTCGGTAAGAACTTATATCTCTTTAATTTAGGCTTTATCGTCATTGTCCGAACCACATAAATCAACCTCACAAGTTCAAAATGTTCAATAAAACCGCTATTAAACTAAATCAACTCAACTAAAGAATCGTAAGATTAACAAAGAAAGGTTAATAAAGAATCGAACCTCTTCAAGTATGTTGTCGAAGAGATTCTCTTTTAGATAACTAGGCACACGATCGCCTAAATGGCCATCGTAAATCGCAAATAAACCAAGAACATGGCCTTTCTTTTTACGATACTCCGCAAAATGGTAATCCTCCATGTCATGACCTGATTGGCCTTCCACCAAGTGGAATCCATGAGACACCTTATTAGTACATAACTGGGATTTAAATTTATTCTTCCCTTTTCCAGTATCCGCTGAAGATTCATCTAAACAAGCAGCTTTCTGCAAATTCGACGAAATTAAATGAATTATTATATCAAAATCTTCATATATCTCCACCAAAAACACGAAAATATATAGTAGCTTCCATGTATCAAAATTTCCATATTTTCCGTCTCAAACATCGAAAAGTTTCTGTTTTTAAATCAATCGAAAAAAAAATAAGGTGTATTTCCGAAACTTTATATTGTCTTGGAACTTTTTCTTTTTTCTTAATTTAGTAACTTTTTTCATTATTTTTCCTAGTTTTTCCAAAACATTTCCGTAAACTTTTCACAAAGTTTCTTATATTCAACTGACCCAAAACAAACATCGAAAACGAAACTTTGATCCATGGACTAGTTTCTAATTCAACTAGTTTCTTTAATTCTATGATTCATGATTATTTCACATGTTTTTAGAAAATTTCCAAAAAATTCTTGAAAATTTTCTAATAAAGGAAACAAAGTTTTTAAAAACAACTACTCCAATTCAAAATCAGTATCATCAAATTCATGTATTCAAAAAAAAAAAAAAACCCTGATCAACTATATGATTTTCCAATTCAGACAATAATAATTCAGACAAAGATCAACTGATTATTACCTTGATCATACGAAGCAAACTGCAACCTTGAGGAGGACGTCTTCTCTCCATCTCTAAATAGTGAATTAATTAATTAATATTAATCACAAACATACCAAAAACAGAGGTTTTGAAACTTTGCTCTTTTTTCCGATCAAAGAAAAAAATACAAGATATGATAAAAGAGTGATTGAATTTATCCTTTTAATTTGGTTTTTTTCTGAGAAAAGGAATTAAAATTTTGAAGTGAAGTATTGGAAGGGGTACATGTGAAAAGGAAGGTGCTTTGGTTGTAGGCAAAACCGCGTAAGTAAGAATTCAGATTATGATAATTTGGAAAAAAATATTGAAATTTTGAAATTTAATTGATTGGAATTGGTTGACAAATTCAAAGTCAACTTAATTGAGTAAACAATGATGGCTACAATTTGCCAGAACCACTACTATATCATTGTAAATAAAGAGTGATATAATCAAAATCTATTACATTAATTATTCCGAAAATATAATTGGAATTTATGTAGTTTCTCATGAAATGCAAAAATACCCTCTATTTGATTAATTGGCAAAAAAAAAAAAAATATTGTTATTTTTATTATCAAAGACCTCCATGTGCTATTAAGGAAAAAACCCTCCAAAACAGTATGTAATTTTTAGGAAAAATGACACCTATACCCCACAAAAAATTGTAAAACAATATTATTCACCTGAAAATTGACAATAAGTCCTTGCTCACTGAAAAATTGATAATAACCTCCCTATAAATTTATGAAGGGTTTCACATGAAATTTTTTCTAATATAAAAAAATATAGGGGGTGTTTTTGCTAATATAAATAGCACATGATTTTGTTTACGAATTAGACAATTTACATGGGTAGTTTTGAACTTAGCTCAATTTATTAATCTTAAAACTCAACTTCAATTATTTCTTAACATAAAGTCCTTCTTTTCAAAAAGAAATTTCATTCAATAAATCATGTTAGAACACTAAAAAGTGGTTGGTCTAGTGGAAGGGGTTAGTAGCGAACCCAAGTTCGAATTCCTATTGGGAAAGGTCCATACTTTCATGGATCAAAATTTCCATCGAAAACATCGAAAAATTTCCGTTTTTGAATCGACTGAAACGAAAATAATGTGTAATTTCCGAAACTAACTTTTTGCCTTAAACTCTGTTATTTTTCTTAATTTAGTAACTTTTTTTACAACTTTTCCTAGTGTTTTCGAAACGTTTCCGAAAAATTCTCGAAAACTTTCCAATATTTAGCTAACTGAAACATTCACTCGAAACAAAATTTTCATCCATGACTACTTTATGTGTCTGACATACCTTAAAATGGATTAAACCATTGAAAAACAAAAAAAAAATTCCAGAACTTACTATATTACATATAAACATCTCTAGTAGGAAACTTAGTTACTTCGTGCACTTCTCTATTCCATTCTTGAAGTATATGGTAAGACACTAATAAATGTCTAGATTTGATATTGATTAAAAAATGAAAAAAAATCTTATGATTATAATACTCCTTATAAATAATATTAAAAAGATATTTACGGTACATTTCAAAATTTCTTTAAGTGGGAGTTTGAATTTGGAGCATCCAGAACCCCTACACATATAATCGTACCCATTGGGTGCACGATAGGGCCCAACTAGAGGGAGACCTAGACAATTTTCGTACGGGGATCAAAGATTTGTGAGCTAAAGACAAAAATACCCTCTGTGTTTTATCTAACTTCTAAAAAATCTCATGTGTTATTTAACTCTAAAAAATCTCCATGTGTTTGATTTTAATTACCACACTCAACTCAAGTAGAATTTTGCTTTTTACTTTTGGCGGAATGACAAATTACCCCTCTGTGTTGTTTTTTTTTTTAAATTTATTTATTCTTGTTGAAAACATAAGTATATACTACTTGGGTCGATTTAAAACCAAACAAAGGGGGTTTTTTGGGATTTAAAATAACAAAGGGGAGTTTTTTGAGAGTTAGACAAAGCATAGGGGGTGTTTTTGTCTTTCGATATCAGGGGTAAAATTGCCATATCAAAAGCAAAATGTGAACAAATCTTTGCAATTTTTCGCGTTTGAATCACACTCTCTTTTTCGGGGATGTATTTGGCACTTACTTGAGATCACACGGGATTTTTTGGGAGTTAAAATAACACAGTGGATTTTTGGGGCGTTAGACAAAGCATAGGAGGTATTTTTGTCTTTCGCTCAAGATTTGTTGGTAGCTGATTTGATATTTTTTGAGAAAATGCATGATAAAAACGAACTCAATATAAAAAAATATAATAATCTTATCCAACAAAATGTGCAATAAATAATCCAGCAAATTCTTTTATAAGGACGAATGTCTAAAATGCAATCTCATTGAACTTAAAACAAACAATTTTGCTTAGATAATACATAAAAAAATCGAATGTGCCACTAATATATGTAAAAAGGAGAATTTATATTTTTTATTTTTGTAATTATAGTACATTTCTAATCCCATAATTTTACACAAAATTATAGCTATCATAAATAAAAGAACCTGAAGCTTATATAAAACACAAATCGAACACTATGAAAATGAAGATTTAAATGAATTTGAGGGTAAAATGTAGAAAAGAAATATGTTAACACCTATGTTTGTTATATATATCTCACATAAGATATCACAATATCAACTATCATTCTTCCGACATATTATTTCTGAAAGTTTCAATCGCTTAATTATTCTTTTATAAAAAATCATACCAAACCGTGTTTGGAATTATTTTTCTATATTTTTATATGAATTAATAATATTAATAATAATAAATACCAAGTAAAAAGTATCACTATTTGTTTCTTTCATTTTGTTCTGTTTGTCTTCTTCATATTATGAAAATGATGGTTTAGTCTATTTTTACTGACTTTTTTTTATATTATTTTTCCTTATAACTTTCTCTCCGTCCTATATTTTTTGCTCATATTTCCTCTATGGGATGTCCCAATACAACACGTCATTTCCTAAAATAATACTTCGTATTATTTTTCTCAAAATTAACTTATTACAAAAAACAATAATTTGACACCACTTTTGAGGGCATAAATGTGAGGTTGCAACATTTTTAACTTTTTTAGCTCCTACTAAAACTTTGTGCCAAAAGTAAAAGGAGTAAAAATATTTGGACGGATGAAGTAATAAATAATAAATACTAAGTAAATAATATTATTATTTGCTCTTTTTTCATTTAAGCATGTTCGTCTTCTTTATATGATGAAAATGATAGTTTAGTCTATATTTATTGACTTTTTTATATAATATTTTATCTTATAACTTTCTTAACTACACGGAACATAGAAAAATTGTGATTAACTTTGTTTTCGTGGATCCAAAATAACAATATTTCTTCATTTTCCCCTTTATTGGTCATAGAAAATTTAAATATATGACCAATAAAATATCAAGATCAAATAATATAATATAATTTTTCCGCAAACTTAGTATCATAATATCTTTCAAAAACACACTATTTTCAATTGTTATTGACGGTGTTTTCTTGATTAAAAATCGTCTATAATCATCTATACCTGTTAATTATTGAATATATATCTACTCCATCACATTTAAAAAATTCATATGAATATATGAATATCCAAATTTCACCAAGTTTGACTTCACTGCTTAAATATTATTGAACACTAATAGTATTTTATTTTTTAATTTATATAAGACATTAGTTTTACAATTATTAAGAAAGTAAAAAATATAAGGGACACACATAAAAATAAATTAATGAAAAAATATTTCTGGGATTCGAAAAAGCTTCTCGAAGTTTCCAGTTCAACAGCTTTACCAGATGTGCAAGCGATGATTTATGTCAAAATATTATTAATAAATAACTAGTTTCAAATTTGTTTAAGGGGGCGAAGACCCCCCAACCCTCCAGCCTCACTGTTAATTTGTCGATTTTTTATGGCATTGACCATCAAAATGATTCAACGTTGATCGAAAGCTTCAAAATGTAAATTTTGACCAATCTTAATTTCATAAAATCTATATTTACACAATCCATTTATACCAATAATTTTAACTAAATTAATTCTTATAGAACTGCATTTTTACATCTCGGGCCAAACACTTTATAAATCTTCCACAACTTTCTTATACTCCCTTCATTTCATTTTAATTGTCACATTTGATATTTTCAAACATATTAATAAACTCTTTAATTATTTACTTTTCTAACATGAAATGTCAAAAATATCATTTTAATTATTGTTATTAATCTTTGTGTACGTTAATAAACGTGTAAATCTAAAAATAAGAAAGAATAAAATTAAAATAAATAATGTATTAAGAATCATATGTGACAATTAATTTGAAAAATGAAAATTTTAAATAAAATGGAGAAAGTATTTGTTGACCCAAACCAAGATGGCCCCCCTATTAGGAAACCGAAAAGGCCATTACTATTTAAGTTTTGTTACAAAAGGGTACGCCCCCAATTTTGGGTATTTGTTTATCCATGGTAAATGCAAAATACTCTCCTTGCTATGCCAAATCTACGTGCAATTATTATGTGAAATTTTATTGCGTCAAATTTTATTGATTTTTCGGAAATCCTGTACAACTAAAACAATGAAATTTTTATGTGTTAAATTTTATTGATCTTTCAGAAATCCTGCACAATTAAAATACCTAATTTGTAAAAATAGGTCATTTTGAATTGATATATTTCAAGAAATTATTTTTAAAATACTTTATGTTGGTCTCTACAACTTCACGTGAAATATTTTAAAAATGGATTTTTGAAATATGTCAATCCAAAACGACCTAATTTTTACAAAATAAGTATTATGCATAATTTCTGAAAATATAAGGAAATTTAGTGCAATAAAAATTTCGTAGTATAATTTTATGCAAGTTCCGCATAACACATGAGTGTATCTTGCAGTTTCCCCAATTAATTCAACGGAATTAGGTTTTAGTTGTTATTGGACAACACATGGACGTATAGCTGCATTAATTCGGCACACCAGAAGAAATCGATGGGCGGTTATAAAAAATCAACTAAAAATATTCAAGGTACAAAAAAGTATGACCTTTTTTTTTTTTTTTCTTTCGAGGTAATGACAATTTAAATTTGATATTCATAATATTTAGTTTACCTCATTTGAAAAAGAACACTTTATCCCTTGTAATATTATAAAAATTTCACACTGTCTCCCTGATATTTTAGCATGTGGCATTTTACATCCATGTGTTATGATAATATGATAGTTTACCCCCCGTATTATGATGTTTGTGACACTTTACTTCATATGTTATAATAAATGTGACAATTTACCCCTCAATGTTACAAAATACTTTTCATGTCACTCTCAATATCGGCAAGTGAGTTACATTCTCCGACTCAAGGGGGTAAATTGCTTCTTTAAAATTTTCACTGGAGGATAAATTGCTATTTTTCAAATCACATGAAGGAGGTAAATTGAACATTATGAATATCACAGGGGGAGAAATTGCCAATAACCCATTTCTTTTCGGCAGTTTTACAATATTTTTCTGATAAAATCCACCGAGCTTTATGTCAATTTATACTTTTGGTACCAAGCTAATGCATGTTAACATATTTGGTACCATGATTTAACAAACCGTTCCATATTTGGTACCGCCGTTAATAAAAAATGAAATCACCGTCAAATTGGTGACGTGGCAGTTAAGTCAATTTTGATTATTTCAAAATGATGTCATAAATTATGGTCGCTGATAATTTTACCACATAATATTTCAGACAAGCAAAATAACCCCAATATCTTCAAATTTGCTGTCTATTTTAGTCACATTGCTGCCCAATTTCAAAATTGAGTCGAACAAGACCACGTGCAGACCAATTTGAAGAATTTACTTATTATATATATTTACATAACTATTAAACTAATTTAATTTTATATACTTCTCCGTCTCATTTTTTTTACTCCTATTTTCTTTTTGGGATGTCCCAATTCAACACTGTCTTTTTTAAAATATAATTATTTTTCTCAAATTACCCCTGACATAAACTAATGATTTGACACCACTAATTCTTTACCACTATTTTTAAGGACATGAATGTAAAACTACCTAAATTTTTTAAATAAAACTCCATGTGAAAAGTAAAATGAACAATAATATTGAAACGAAGGGAGTACAATATTAATAAATTAAATAATAATTTAATATAACATCTTTAACAAAATCCCAATTCCCAACCACCGAACATGTCTTTTGTGAATCTCAGAAAAAAAAAAAAAAAAAAAAGTCTTTTGACAAGTGACCAAAAAGATAAAATTTACAGCCATATTTTTGCCTTTTTATGGTGATAAGATAACAATTCATTCTCAACTGTAAAGTAGTATGAAATTCTGAAAAGGGTTTCCTTTTCAATGCCAGAGCAAGTTGAAAATAGATGCTGATAAGTGATAAGGTATTGGATTTGGAACCCAATTCATTTCATTTTTGTTGTTTTCTTTAGCTTAGATCAATAGATCTGCATAATAAAGCTACTTTAAGTTTGGATAATTTTTTCCTTTTTCCCCACAATTTTAATTTGCTTACATATGAAAAGCAATCAAAAGATGGTTTCTACCGTCAAGATTTGGTTCATAAAAATTGCATCTTTTAAGCATTTGATAATGTGGATGTCATTATATATAAGATTTGCTTGTTAAAGTTTCATCTTTTGTTCCCAAATTGTGCTCAGATCCATTTCAAGACCCCTCTTTTAATTCTCACTGGATATTGATAAAGCAAAAGGAAAAAGAAAAGAAAAGAAAAGAAAAGAAAAGAATACACCACCCACCCACTTGTATCTATATATATATATATACATACTTGATTTAAGCTATTGATATAATTAAACATAAATATTCAATGGTAATTATGAGTGATCAATTTGTGTTGTGTAAAGCTGCTCTAATATTTGCAGTAACAAAATGGTTCTTCTCCTTTGCTCTAAAACTCTTCACTAGCTCAATAGATCTTTTCTCAGATTCTTCATTAGGCCAATCTTCTTGTTGTTCATCTTCAACCAATTTGAAGATGGTTAAAGACAATCTTTCTTTAACTACGCTCGGAGACATTGAGCATAGGTTGTCGGAAAGCCACGATAAATCGTGTGCCGTGTGCTTGACCAAATTGAAGAAAAAAACCAAGGTGTGGGAGTTGAACAACTGCAACCATGTTTTCCATAAGCATTGTCTTGAAAAGTGGTTAAGTTACGATAATCGGTTGACTTGTCCGTTATGTCGGGCTTCTTTGGTGACGGTGAGTGCTTTGCCGTATACATCGCAGCCGCAGCCGCCTAGTTGGGCGGTTGAACGAATGTTGTATTTGTTTGGAGATGATTTGCTTCCTTGATTCTTGATATTGGGATGTGATTTTTGCAATGTGTAGTCATTTAGCTATATATTCTTTGGATTTTGAATTATGGGTATTGAAATTTGGAGATTTTTTGGGACTTTTGATTATTAGATTGATAAGGATATTGATTGGATCCAACTTGTACATATTGATTTGAGTTGAATATTTGTTGGTTGCGCCGAAAAATAATGAATTCTTGATATTTTCTTTTAGATTTCATTTGATTAGATTAGATTTGGCAAATCAAGATTGTTGAATTTGGAAAAGTATGATTATGTCAAAAAAGAGTTAATGCCAATTACCCCCTGTGAAATGTATAATGTTCAGTTTATCCCCTCTAATTTGAAAAAATGGAATTTACCCCCTGTAAAAAAATTAAGAAGCAATTTACCCCCTTTAGTCGTCGGAGAGTGTAACTCAAATGCCGAAATTGAGAGTGGCATGAAAAGTGTTTTGTAACGTAGGGGGTAAATTACCACATTTATCATAACAGAGGGGGGTAAATTTTCCACATTTATCATAAAACGAGGGGGGGGGGGGGGGGGGGAATGCCACATATAAAAATGTCAGGGAACTGGTGTGAAACTTTTATGAAATTTGTAGAGGGGTAAAATGCTTTTTTTCAAATCACATGAAGGTAAATTGAACATTATAAATATCACAGGGGGTAAATTGCCATTAACTCTGTCAAAAAATGTAATGGAAATTACTAAGAATCAAGGTCCCTCATTCTGTGTTAGAAGCTGGAAAAGTGATCAAATGATTCTAGTTATAGAAGAATTTGCTGGTGAAAATAATTGGAATTAGAAAAAGGTGCTTTTCTTCTTCTTGTGACTTTAATTGAAGGAAGATTTGGATAACTTACAGAATCAATCTATTCTTTTCTTGAAACACACACACACAAACACAAATGCAAAATTCCTTGTTGAATTCTATGTTCAATTCCTTCCTTTTACCTCCAATAAACTACCAACTTTCCATTGCTAAAACAAGAGACAAAAGTTATCTTTCTTGTATATATTTCAATGACATGCATGAGAGAAAATAGGCTGTGAATCGAATTTCCGAGATAATGAGTTTTCGTTACTCGTTCACCGTCTTCTTGTTATTCATATCCGGTGGTTGCGAACAATTACTCGTAAATGGCCTCGGTTGCAATTGGGGACTACAAGCAACACACCCTCTCTCCCCTGACATAGTTGTGCAGCTAATGAAAGAAAACGGAATCGACAAAGTGAAACTTTTCGAGGCTGATCCAAGGGCAATGCAGGCTCTTGGGAGGTCGGGTATCCAAGTCATGGTCGGAATTCCTAATGACATGTTGGCAGGCATCGCAAGCAGCGTTCGAGCTGCTGAAGAATGGGTGTCTCGAAACGTTTCCTATTATTTGTCGACTAGGGGGGTCGACATAAGGTACGTAGAAAATGTTGCCAAAACAGTGAAATGCAAAAATACCCCTCCCCCCATGCTAACCTAATTAGTAAAAACCTCCAGTGGTATATTTATTACTGAAGACCCCTTTGTGCAAATTTTTATTTGCAAAAAAACCCCTCCCAATTCAAAATGACAATTACCCCCCTATTCACAAAAAGAAAAGACGCAAAAACACTCCGATTCACATAAAAAATTGACAAGAATCTCCCTCTTAACTTTGAATATTGGCAATAACCCCCCTGATAATTTAAAAATTGAAATAACCTCCCTATGATTATGAAGCAGTTTCGAATGAGTTTTTTTTGCTAATAAAATAAGAAAATGGCGGGAGGGGGATGCTAATAAAAATAACACAGGGAGCACATAGGATATTTTTGAATCAATTTTGCCTCAATGTTCGGCCCATCCAAACGGTCGATTTCCCTTGTTTTAACTCTAGTTTGTAGGACGAGAGTCTGTTATGCTAAAAGTTATAGTTGATGAAAAATGTAGCTAAAATCTTTTAAATTTGAATATCAGCTTAAATGTCACATTTCGACTGTCTCATACATTAGGCCTCCATTTATGCATGCCAAAAATCTCCTTCCATCAATTGTCCCCTACTGAGGGTCGAACCCGAACCCGAACACGTGACCGTAGGATGACGTGTCGTCTAACTTCATGTAACTAATGAGGCAATTGATGATCTAAACTTTAATTGAATGAATGCTTTTGCAGATATGTTGCTGTTGGAAATGAACCATTTCTCACAACCTACAACAACAGATTCACACAAACAACATTTCCAGCTCTACAAAACATCCAAGCCGCCTTAATAAAAGCCGGTTTAGGTCGAGATGTAAAGGCCACGGTCCCACTCAACGCCGACGTTTACCAATCCGACACAGGCGTACCCTCGGCCGGAAACTTCCGTTCGGACATCCACGACCTCATGGTCTCCATCGTCAAGTTCCTAAATGACAATGGCGCCCCCCTCACAATCAACATCTACCCTTTCCTCAGCCTATACGCCGACCCTCATTTCCCAGTCGACTTCGCCTTTTTCGACGGCACCGCCTCCCCTGTAGTCGACGGGTCCACAACTTACAACAACGTGTTCGACGCAAATTATGACACCCTCATATCTGCCCTCGAGAAAAACGGATACGGATCAATCCCGATCATCATAGGCGAAGTAGGTTGGCCCACAGACGGTGATACAAACGCGAACACACAACTCGCACGTAGATTCAATCAAGGGCTAATCAACCACATAAACCAAGGCACAGGTACCCCAAAACGCCCCACCCCACCCGACGTGTACTTATTTTCTTTGATCGATGAAGATGCAAAGAGCATCGAACCTGGAAACTTCGAACGACATTGGGGTGTTTTTTACTTCGATGGAACTATAAAATACCCTTTAAGTTTAGAACATGGGAGAAACCTCACGGCTGCGAAAGGGGTTCGGTATTTGCAAAGACAATGGTGTGTTATGTCTCCGGATGCTAATGTAATGGACCCGAATTTACCCGAGAGGATAAACTTCGCTTGTACTTATGCAGATTGCACGAGTCTTGGATACGGTTCTTCGTGTGGTGGGATGGATCTTAGAGGTAATGCTTCTTATGCTTTTAACATGTATTATCAGACTATGAATCAGCGGAGGGGGTCTTGTGAAGAGTTTGGTAATTTTTCGATTATTACGAGGATTGATCCGAGGGTGCAGGGTAGTTCTTGTAGGTATGAGGTCATGATCGATAATGGAAGGCACGAACGGGTTAGAAATCCGGGCACGAATTCGGGTGGAAATATTTTATGTTCGATTGTTTCTTGGGGGTTTGTTTTGGTCCTGATTGTTTGTTGTTATTTAATTTGATTGATGAAGATTTATGAAATTGTATATATAGATTTTTTTTGTTTGTTAATGAAACCTTTATTTATTGAGTGGATTTTAAAATTGACCTTCTAGGATGTTTAATTTTTAAAAATGACCTCCAAATATTTAAAATGTTAGAAATGATCTCCATTTTAATTAATTAGTTAATAGGATAATTAATTAGTTTAAAATGTAATTAATCAATTTTAATTAAACTACAATTAATTATCATTACAATTTTAATTCCAGATTTTGAAATTGAAATTTTTAGTATTTATGGGGCTTGAAAATGTTCTCGGGCGACTGAACTAGTTGTCAAAGAACAGACCGAGCGACTGGCCAGTCGCCAGGTCGCCCAGGAACATTTTCAGGCGCAAATCAGGAAAAAGAAGAAGAAGAAATTCATATTTGGGCACGGTTGTTGCAGATTCATCACAATCACATATTTATGTTCAATCCCATCATTTGTGTGAGAGATGGGGAAATTATGGGAGAATTTGAAAATGAAGAAGAAGAAGAAGAAGAAGAGTTGAGAAAGTTGGGAGAAGAGAAAGAGAGTTGGGGGAATTTGAGTTGGGATAATTTGAATTTGAATTTGAGAAGAGGGGGGAAATAAGAGAGTTATTGAAAATGTTCAGGATAAATAAGTGGGTTTAGTTGATAATGAAATTAAAAAGAAATTAAAAAACAAAAGAAGGTCATTTTTAAAAATACAATTTTCCATAAGGTCATTTCAAGCAATTAATATTCCCAGAATGTATTGTAAATATGTTAAAAAAGAATTCAATATATTAACAAACGAGAAAAACACAGAGAAATATTGGCCATAAAAAAGTTTTGGATTCTTTGAAGTGGGCAATTTAAATTTCTTCTTGTCATGACTTAAAGAATTTCACCACGAGGAATGTAGCCGAAAAAGGATTCCTTTTCGATATGATGTAAAAGTTCAAGATTCTTGTTTGGTTAAGAGGAGAGAAGTGTAATTGTATATAATTTGGGAAAATTATTTAACACAAAATTATTTGTACATTTACCAATTTTGGATTTAATGGCAGTTTACCCCTTGTTATATGTTTAATGTTTAATTTATCTCTGAAAAATTATACTTTAACTCTCCCCTATAATCTTATAAGAGTTTCACACTACCTCTATGGCATTTTAAACCTTAAAAAAAAAAGCGAACTGACAAAACTATCCTTCTTATATACTACGTTTATACCCAGTCAATTTATAAATGTGGCATTCTATTCCCCTGTGTTATGATGAATGTGACACTTTACCCCGTGTTATGAAATATGTGACACTTTACCCCTGTATTATGAACGATATTTTTGTCTGTTCACACAATATTTTTCATGTGTACTCTCAATTTTGGGCTAGAGTGTTACACTCTTCGTTGTAATGATGTATTTTGCTCCTGTAAAATTTTCACAGACGGGTAAAGTACTTTTTTTGAAATCACAGATAAATAAATTGAACATTATGAATTTCACAATAAGATATATTAATCCACCAATTGTCTGGCCGGTAAATGGTAATTGAAGGTAGAAAAATGAAGAATTTGAAAATTGAGACTTATTACTTTAAAAAAATATTAAAGGCATTTTTACGAAACTCTATAAATAAATTCTTATCTTTTTTTGAAAATAATTTCGTCGAGGATATTTTTTTGGAGCATCTCCACTGCGTGTTGCATATTTGATACTTCGTTATTTTTTAACTTTTGAATTATCATATGTAAATAATTTATATACTCATCTATTTAATTTGTCTAAAGAAGTTGTAATTAAAACATAAATATTGATGGTTGGGTGATAAATTTGGCAGACTATTGATAATCTACGAAAATTCAAAATCCAAGTTCATTGGTAGAGCTGAAAATCAAATCAAACTATTCGATAAAAACTTATTTGACTCGATTCGTCAAACTTATCAAATTAGCTTGAACAACAATTTTCGTTTGATAATTTCTGAAGCTCCGCTCGAGTTTGGCTCGATAAGCTAAAATTGGACAAAACACGTTTAGAAATATCAAGACACTCGATACTCGGCTCGAACTCGTTCGTTAAAAGCTCGATTCGCTATGTAATCAAACCAAACTTAAATACGATTTCATGCTCGATTCAAAATTCAAACTAAATTTAAACATTGTATCGTTCGAAATTACTTGAATCCTTTCTCTTGCATCTAATGTGATCAGAAGCCATTGAAACCCAAATAAAATAAAATAAAATAAAAAGAATCAAGAAATATCAGCCATAAGAAAAGAAAATATATAGATTAAATTTATGTCCCTTTATTCTTCTTCCTCATTCTCATTGGTTGGTTCATTAAAATCAACACCAACAAAATTATTTCAATTTAAAACTCCATTATTTTTGCCTTTCTTTTCTACAATTTTGATCCCAATGCCTCATTCATCCATTTTCCCAGATTCTGCACTTTCCCAAAATACATATACCTAATCCCTTTTTGATTTCCAAAATTATTATTAATTTAATTTTTTAAGAAATTATTATTATGTTTGGGGTAAGAAATATATAAAATCGTTATGATAAAGAGATGTTGTTTGTTTGTAATTTCATCAAACACTAATCGCATTCATCGATTTCATCATTTTATGGCGGCGGCGAACTCTAATTTTCAGATGTTGGCTCTCCGCTCCAACGCCTCTAATTCATCGCCGTCAATTGATATAAGCAATGGAAGGTTTTTTATCAATGGATGTTCTAATGTTTTGCGGAACAATAGTAATGATTCTGTTAGGTATAATGGGGTGCAAAAAGCTAGGGCATATGCGCCCTGTTTGCCGCATGTTTCAGAGGATCTGACAAAAATTGTGAATAATAGAGGAATTTCCACTGGATTTCTCAACCAGCCTTTTGCTGAAAAAGTTATGGTCGCGGTTGATGTTGATGAGGGTATTTAATTATATGCTTAATTAATTATATGTTTGTATTATGACTTGCATTGACTATCAGAGATTCGGAAATATATAGTTAATTTTTATATATAATTGTTTTATTTCAAGGTAGATCACCTGCTCATGTTTGTTTGTTTTTTTTTTTTTTTGGGTAGTTCTTGGGAACTTTGTATCAGCTTTAAACCGGTTTATTGCAGACCGGTACTCACTAAATCACTCGATTTCCGAATACCACGTCTATGAATTTTTTAAGGTATTATCTGTTGTTGCCCTTTAGTATAAGGTATTTATGGTTGCTTTCTTACTTTCTTCCTGAACAGAGCAAGTGAATGTTTACCTATTGTGTTAATTTTTGCTTATTGTGGATGATGATAAATATTGATTCGGTATGGTGGTTTGATGATTAATCTTGACTTGTTGTGATATGTCCAGAACATATGATAAATTCCTGAGTCCCAGCTAGAAAATGCCTGATGTTGAGATTGGCCCTTAATGTGTATTCTTATAGTTTTAATGGAGACTTGAAATAGTTACGGGGGATATCGAACTTCCTTCCACTCAAATTATCTCCTTATCCTATAGTAGTCTGTTATGTGATTCTTCAGGGTTAACATTATGTACATACTATGTCCATCAAGCAAGTTTTGGCCTTGGAATAAGTCGTATTTCATTTTCCTTAGTTTGATCACATTTTTCTATTTTCAAAAGAGTCCATTTCAAATAATTGAACATTCCTGGCTTTGCCTAGCTCAAATACATCTGATGACTGTAACAACCTGAGTTTCTAGTTTCAAGACTTCAGTTTTTTTACTGGTCACAACCTACTTTGGTCGAGCATCATGTTTTGTGAACTAAGCTTAAGGTTTAATGATATCCAGATTATGTTTGGTTAACGTTGATGATACTTTTCATTTCTCTCCCTATGAAGAGAAAGTGGATTAGATTCTTGCATTTGTAATTGACTTCTTATTTTCTTGCAGATATGGAAATGTTCTCGTGATGAAGGTATGTATAAATATGCCCAACTTCTTAGAATGTTTATGATTCGAGTCATTCTTAACCATGCTTCTTTCATCACATATAAACTCCATATCTGGGATTGGTCTTCAGAGTTTGGGCTGGTTTTGCCATCCATTTTCTTTCCTGTTTGGCAGTATTAGTTGCCGACAAATATATATTTGCATTCTATCCTTGACAAATAGACAATATAATTATATCGTTTTCGCCATAAACAGCTATTAGCTGTGTATCGTTCGAAAAGTTCCAATATCCATAGTTTAATGCTTTGGTTTATGAGGTATTACAGGTTATGTGACTTGTGCTCGCACTGTTATGTTTTCCCATTATCTTGTCTAGTTGATTTGTTGCTTTCATGTAAAATTGCACTGGTATTGCTGGTGAATAACAAGTGTAAAATCTCATGTTTCTCGTTCATTCTAAGATTTCATCTATAGCAACTTAAACAAAATGTTATTCATTTTCTTGTTGCAGCTGACATTCGTGTTCATGAGTTCTTTAAGACACCTTATTTCAAGAAAGGGATTCATCCAATTCCAGGGGCTCGAAAGGCTCTTCAAAAGTTATCCGAATCCTGTAACTTGTCAATTGTTACGTATGTGTCCTGGGCTCCTTAATAATTAGCATTTGTTGCTTGTAAGCATCAATAAGTTGCTGATTTGTAATGCCTTACAGGTCCCGCCAGAATGCGATAAAAGACCACACCGTTGAATGGATTGAGACACATTATCCAGGGCTCTTTCAGGAGATTCATTTTGGCAACCACTTTGCTTTAGATGGATCATCCAGATCTAAATCAGACATTTGCAAGTATATATTCTTGAAATACTATTTTTCGTCAAATCAGTTGTCTTGCGTTGTTTTATCTTTTCTTGATTACATTCTGTTGGGTCAAATGTTATATCAAGATCAAGTGTTCATATCTTGGTCTGTGAACAAAATTGATAGGCATAGAGTTCCCTTTATTTTTTTTTTTTTTTTGGCCAGCTGAGTTATTATCATCTGTTTTGCAGGTCCTTAGGAGCAAAAGTATTAATTGATGATAATCCAAGATACGCCATTGAATGTGCAGACGAGGGGATTAAGGTTCTTCTTTTCGATTATGAGAATTCCTATCCTTGGTGCAAGACGGAGCATATTTGTGAACATCCTCTTGTCTCCAAGGTCCACAATTGGGAAGAAGTGGAACATCAATTAGCCTCATTGGTTTCTCCTGAAAACGCCCCCCAAAACTCGGTTTAATTCATTGACAATTTAAAGACATGTTGCCAGACCAAAAAGTGAAAAATGTTGTGCTATAAAATATTATGATGGCGTTAAAGCAACTTCATGAAGAGTTTGGAATCAAAAGTGTCGGTACGTAACAGATACCGAGCTACTATTAGATTAGAGTTTCAAGCAGAATGTCCAAGAACTGGGATGCGTAAACACCCAGTTTTAATCAAGAAGACGATATTCAGTCTTGTAAAACTCTTTGAATTAGGCTCTAGTGTACAATCCAGGATATCACTTTGGTTGTATTACCATTTTTATATAGATGTATTGATTTCATAGATTAAATGTGACTGGTATATCATCACTTGCATTTTTATAGAATATGCAATGCTGCATAAGTTCACTGAAAATTCAGATAATGTAACTATATATGATTGAGCGAAAGACAAAGACATTCCCAATGTTTTGTCCAACTCCCAAAAAACCTCATGTATTATTTTAACTATAAAAAATTCCATGTGCTCTCAAGTCAGTGTCAAATACACCCTCCCATTAAAGAGAGTGTGATTCAAACACGGAAATTGTAAGTATTTGTTCACATTTTTTTTTTGAAATGATAATTATACCCAAGGCACTTAGTTGTACGAGCGAAAGATAAAAATATCCCATATGCTTTGTCTAACTCCAAAAAAAAAAACACTGTGTTATTTTAAATCCCAAAATCCCTTCCGTATTTGATTTTAATTACCACACTCAACCCAAATAGTATATACTTGGGTTTTCAAAAGGAGTAAATAAATAAAAAAAGATTATTACATAGGGATAATTTTGTCATTCAACCAAAAGTCAAAAGTCAAATTTTAGTTGGGTCGAGTGTCGTAATTAAAATCAAATACGGGGGGTTTGAGAGTTAAAATAACACAAGAGTTTTTTTTGAAGTTAGACACAATGGGTGTTTTTGTCACTCAAAAAGGGGTGTTTTTGTCACTCACTCATATATGATTTCCATAATTTGATGCACATCTCACTTGGACTTGAGTTTTGGAATTGAATAAGAAAAAGAAAAACTGTATTTGCTAAATTTGAATATGGTCATAATTCACTTTGATTTAAGGTTTGTTTGATGCTGCTACCAAGAGCACCTAGTGCTGCTCTCAGTATTTTTTTTCAAATTGTAGGCATAATTGATTTGTTTTATTAATTGTCTAATTGTATCCATAGAGTGTATTAAAGATTTCTCTGAATTCATTAATTTTGAGTGTTATGAAGTATGATATACCTTCATTGTTTCTTCGTTTCAATTTTCTTTTTAAATGATCTATTTCTCGTGACAAGGTGTCTAACATTCTAGACCTATTTTTTGACATAGGCATATATTTGCAATATTGTCTAACAACTTCTAATATTTCTAAGTATAGAAAAGTATCTTGTTCAGTAGTATAAGTTTTATATCTTCGTTTTTTCTTAGGTGGTTCACTACTTTCTTCTATGCCTAATATGTTTTCTAATGATTTACTAAAATCCTTAAGAGGACTAGTTATTTCAATATCGGAGAAATTGAAATCTAGAAGACTTTGATAGTTTTCAGTGCAAACTAAGTTGCATATATTTAAATCGTCTATATTTAAGTCGTTTCCTTGCTCTGATACCAGAGCCAACAGAGCGCTTTCTGGTGCGTTTTCTGGTGCGGAAGCACAGTTACTATTTGGACTGGTATAATTATATTTATATTCATCGGAGGATAATTCAAATCCTGTCATTTATGCAGCTCGTATTATTCTTAATTGGTTTCATTTTTTGAGATAGTAATCTCGTGTATTTTCAAAGAATGTCTTTTCATACGTTCCATTTATAAGAGTTTCGCATAATTCTTTATAAAAAATATACTGGGAGTTTATCCATTCGTGATATGAACTATTTTTATAAAGAAGTATTCTTCTAGATGGCATTTATAGAATGATATCTATAATATAGAATGTAATAGTATTCTTTTCTTTCTTTAAAATCTTGTATATGAGGATAATCTTCTGAAAGTTTTTTATAAAATTTATAAGAAGATTCTATGTATGCATAAGTATTCCAATTCTTATAGTTTTTCTTGAACATATTGAGTTAAACTATTTATTTGTTTATTTAGAGTTTTTATGCCTTCTTCTGTTTCTTTAGAATCATTTTTTATTGGTATAAAAGTTGTTGGTCTTTCTATTCTCATGGATGTTCTTTGAGGTTCGATGGGTTGTTTTTTAGGGACAAATTTAATTTGAGCAAAGTCTTTGAATAGAGAATCCATGTTAATTTTATCTTCAGTTTTATAGTCTATACTATGATGACTATTACTAATAGCGTATCCTACAGCATATGTCATAGAGAAAGGGTAATCTCCTTGTTCCATTAAATCTTTTCTAAAGAATTTATATAAAAGAGATATAGATTGACTTAAGTTTTTAGTTATTAGGGGTATTCCATATTGTATCGAAACATTAAACATAAGTTTTGTTGCCTTTAGATTTCCTTCAATTACTCCTAGGATTTTATCCTGAGTATCTCTTATCCTATCGTCTATAACCCAGAATTTAACTGGTGATTCTATTCCTTCGGCAAAGGTTGATTTTATCAACACTTGTATAGTTGAAATATGTATGTATCCAAATTCACTTGGTGACTTATTAAGTGAACGTATTTTTTGAAGAATATGATTCTCATTTATTAATGGTAAGGAAAGTTTTCCTTGGGCTTCAGTTATTTCTATTGGGGTTTCCTGTATAAATTTTCCAAAATATATTAAATTTTTTCGTTGAAACATATTATGAAAGAATGAAGGTTTCCTAATACCTTGTCCATCATTTATATTTAACTCCTTTTGTCTTATTTTACTTATTGTTTTAGGACTTATAACTATATCTTGGGAAAAACTCCCATATGCTTCAGAAACTTCTTTTGATTCTAATTGTTCTATCTCGTTAGAGATGTTTTCAATCTTTTTTATTTCTAAGGTGTTCATATTTGAGATCTAGGTTGAAATTCAGAAAGTTTTATTCGTGGTATTCTTCGAACTGTATTTTGAAAGGTAATATCTATATGTTCTCGAGTAAGAACGAAGTTTTTTAAAGAATCTAGGAAATCCATTCCTAAAATTATCTCGTATGGGGATTCATTATCTATATAGATTCGTGTACAAAGAGTAAGATTATTTTCTAGTGTTATTTCTATCTTTCCGGTTTTTTCTATAGTTATTTCTTTTCCATTATATTTTATGTATGTTTCAGCACTGGTTTTTCTTATATCTGTAGCTAGATTTTCATGAACATGAGACCATGTTGCTCCTGTATCTATAAGAATGGGTATTAAGTTATTTTTCATTATTCCTATTAAATGATATTGAAGAGATTTAGTGTTGAATGATGTGTTTACTTGTATATTTTGGTATTCATGCAAATCATTCATTGTAACCAGATATTTAAAAATGTTCAAGATGTATGATGATATATGAAAATATATGAAAGTATATAAGTATGTACCTGTCACAGAAGGTTACTCTGCAGAACTAGTTAGGTTCTAAGGTGGAGATGAAGTATGCTAACTCTCAATAGCACGATCGTCATTCCGGAAGAGCAAAACTTTCATAAGAAAGATAAAGTTGAAAACTTATTTCATTCACACCCTTAACGATTACATATGATCTCTTTATATAGGCAGAGATCTTTGATTACAAATGAAGGGAAAAACTATTACAATCTGCAAATGAAGGGAAATACTATTACAATTTTGAAAAGTAAAAGTGTCGGAAAAAAGAAGTGGTTCTCCTTCTGCCGACGTCTTTATTCGGTCCTACATCTTTTATTTCACGCGTTTTCCTCTATTATTGGTGATGAGTTGTTGCTTTCTTCGTCACTAGTTTCGTATGCATCTTTGTATTCTTTTTCGTCACTGCTGACGGTTTTTCTTTTGCAG
The DNA here is from genome assembly GCA_030819805.1 of Penstemon newberryi var. newberryi. Taxonomy (NCBI): domain Eukaryota; kingdom Viridiplantae; phylum Streptophyta; class Magnoliopsida; order Lamiales; family Plantaginaceae; genus Penstemon; species Penstemon newberryi. Next base: position 30,377,827 of record JAUALY010000006.1, on the reverse strand, counting down.
TAATTGCAACTATGGACCTCCAAGTTTTTCATTTCTTCATGGAGTATTTTCTTTGTTTTTTCTGCTAGGGTTGCCAGCTGAAATTCATCGATTCTGAGTATCTTCTGATGATGTTCATAAACGTATTCCCAATGTGATTCCCGAAGTGTTTTTTGGGACATTCCATATATGAGATGGTTTTTTCCTTTAAGGTTTATCCGGAAAGTTTTTGCTCTATAGAGATCATGTATCAAATTGTGAATTTGTATTAGCTGCCAAGCAACTGCTTCTTCCTGCTGATTCGTATCAATTTTTTCCACTGTTTCGATTGCCGGGTATTCACCATTGCTGGTTACTAGTTTAATTATCCCAAAGCTTGGGGTAATTCCTTCTTCAAACGTTGGATATGTAAGATGACATTTTACCACAACTTCTTTCTTACCATTTTTTCCAATATTGACAAAGTATTCTGAAATACTTTTCCGTATATTTCCTGGAAATTTTTGAAGCATTGTTGTACTCTGAAGATACATTATATCTACCAGGCCATATATGAAAAATTGGTATGCCAGAACTGGGTCTATTCCTTCAACTAGGACTGCTTTGGATGTGGTGGGTTTATCTGTTTGTAGAAGAGCTTGTTTATAGTGGCTAAGCTCGTATTGTGCCAAGGCTGTTTTTGCTTCTTCAAGCGTTTTGAACGACTGGTGCAGACTTCCTTTTGTGATAAATGGTGCGATTTTACTCCATTCATCGTATATTCCTTTCATTGATCCATTGAACATGGTGTACCATTTCTTTTTGTCTGGAACATGAGGTGTTTTTGGCATGGGTGTTTGGTACTGAATTGGTTTGTCATTGTTTGTAAGAGGTGGTGGTGATGGTAATTTTGTGTTTGTGGGTATTTTTGTGTTTGTGGGTAATGGATCCACCACGTTTTGGCTGCTAAACTCTGATGGCAAGGGTATTTTTAGTGTAGTGCAAAGTGTTTGGAGACTAGATTCTAGTTCGTGTATCTTTCTAGCTGCTTCGGCTGCTGTTTCCGAAATGTATTTCTCTTTAGCTGCTGTGAAGTTTTGGATTTCTTTTCGAGCAAGTTGTTCTGTTTTCTTTTGCTCTTGTATCTGTTTACAGAAAATAGATATCATTGTTTCCATTCTCTTGTCAGGGTATCTGCAAGTACGTTGTCTTTTCCTGCGAGGTGTACAATATGAAAATTGTATCGTGTTAGCTCCAATTGCCAACGTATCAGTCTTCCTTGATTTGAGCTATCTGCAATTTTTGTTTTACAGAAATATGTTAAATATTTAGAATCTGTGCGGACTTCGAATTCTCGTGGTAGCAATTCAATCTTCCATTTTTTCAAAGCATTGTATAATGCCAGTGTTTCTTTTTCATGAACTGTATAGTTCATTTGACATTGTGTAAAGGTGCCTGATACATATTTGCATAGGCGTATATATTTTTGTGCTTTTGCTGAAAGCGTATTTTTATGCCCATTGGACATGTGTGGTAGAGTGTTGTACTCTATAGCCGGTATTGCTAGCATAACGGCGGCCCACGTGTCTTTGGATGCATCCGTTTCGAGAATAATGAAATCACTCTCTTGCGGATTGTATAGTTGGGGTAGGTTTTTACACCGTCCCTTAATGATTTTTACCATTAATGTATCTGCTTCAGACCAAGTCCATTGAACTTTGGTAGAAAGTTTTTTCTGAAGCGTTTTTCTTTGTAAGGCAAGATCCTTAAGATAGCCTTGATCGGAAATATAGTTTAGGCATCCTAAAAATCTTTGTATTTGTTTTCGATCTTCTAATTGATCTGGAAAAGAGTTTAATTTTTCTAAAACGTTTGGTTGAATAACCATGTTTCCTTCTGAATCAAAAGTATTTCCAAGAAAATCAATTTTATTTTTACAAAGCTGAGCTTTTCTTTTTGAAAGGACTAAACCCTTTTCTTTGCATCTTATTAAAACAATTTTTAGTTTTTTCAAATGATCTTCTCTATCTTGATTACTAAAGATGATAATATCATCGATGTAAGCAAGACATATATTTTCTAAACTTTCAAGGTTTTTTTCCATGAATCTTTGATAGATTCCTGGTGCTTGCTTAAGGCCAAACGGCAAAACATTCCATTGAAAATGTTTTTGAGGTGGACATGTAAAAGCAGTTAATGGTTTGGTATTCTCATGTAACCTAATCTGCCAATAGCCTGATTTAGCATCTAGAGTACTAAACCATTTTTGTCCTTTTAATTTTGTTTTTATGAAGTCAATTCTTGGGAGCTTATAGGCATCACCAATGGTTGCTTCATTCATTTTTTTGTAATTTATGACCATTCTTCTCTGGCCTCGTTTAATTTCATTGTGATTTTCAACGTAAAAAGCAGGTGCTGCATGTGGTGAATGACTTTCAGAAATAATTCCTTTTTCCAAAAGTTTTGAACATTCTTCTTTAAATTCGTTTATATCCCTTTGAGAATAAGGAATATTATTTTTCACATTTACTTCTTGTGAAGGATCCTTTAGTTTTATTTCTACTAACATGGTGTTAGTATTTTTAAAATCTAAGGGATTTTCACTGGAAGTAGATTCAAGTATTTCATCAATTTCTTTATCCAAGTTGGATGTATAAAGAGTAATCTGATAGACTAGTTCTGAGATTTTTTCTATCAGTTTTTTGGTATTTAAATCTTTTTCTATTGGAATAGAAATTTGTTGTTTCCTTTGTTTATACTTACTTCGAAAAGGTACAGTAAGTGATATGGTGGAAATATTTTGCACAAATGGTGCATGTAGCTTTAGGAAATTATTGCCTAAAATAAAAGGTAAACCTGTTTTATGTTTATAAATAGTTGGGGCTGTAAAAGCAAAGTTCTGTATAAAAATAGTTTGCATTTTCACTACTTCCCAAATGTAGTAATGAGATGCATTGGCAATCATAACCCGTATGGGTGTTTTTAATCGTTCCCATTTGAAACAGTTTAACTTTGGCGAAGCAAGGCAGAGACTTGCTCCAGTATCAATTAAAGCATATATATAAGTATCATTGATACGTATTTTTATGAAGGTAGAATTCTGACTAGGCATCACTATTAGGATATTCTATCTCCTCATCTTTATCAGTCTCTGATATTAATTCATACCAATCTGTATCTGATTCATAATCAGAATCTTCTATTGGTTCTAATTCTTGTGTATAGGCAAACTGTAAAAGTCTAACCTGGTGTTCTTTCTTATTTTGTTTCTTTGGGCACTCATTAGCATAGTGACCTTCTTCTTTACATAACCAACATGTACATTTCTTTTTTCCTTCAGGGCAGTATTTATCCCTTTTATTATTCTCTTTTTTATAGAATGGTTTTTTCCTAAGAAACCTGTGTCTATTTTTCCTAAAGTAAGGTTTATTTCCTTTTATCCAATGTCTATTTCGTTTTTTCCATATTTTCTTGTTATGCTTTTTCCTATATTCCTTTCTACAACCGTATTGCTGAGGTAGGTAGTCTTCTGTACAACAGAGTTTGGTTAATGGTTTCATAGCTATAGATCGTTTCTTTTGTATACATTGTTCCGTTGTATATTTTCGAACTATGGTTCTAGCAGCTCCTATAGTTCTATGTGTTTCTGGAACTTCTTCCTTATATTTTTTCTGACATTCTACTCCTATGGGATAAGGTAATTTAGCAAAGAATATATCTATAAATGGGAATTGTTCTGGTATAGGTATTTTAGTTAGATGTTCAATAAACTCACAGTAATAGTTTTCAAAATAGCACATATTGCATATAGCCATATTATGCAAATGTCGTTTTGATTCTTCATTTTCATGTAATCCCATAAAGGTATTTTCTATTTGTAAATCTCCTATAAAATATGCATATATTGCCTTCGCAATTTTCTTAAACATGTGTAACTGCGTATCAGCGTTGAAATTATTTTGTACATCTTCATTCGTATAGTTTTGCAACATTCTTAAAACATTTCCAGTAGTTTTATGTAAAACGAATGTAAATATATCGAGAACAGAAGATTTAGAGAACTCATCTGTTGTTTGTATAATCAGACCTATCTGGTTAGTCCAGTAAGTAAGCATTTCTTTTTCATTGTCTACACAATCTAAATTAAGAATGTTCTCTTGATTCATATTTCCATGTATTGGCTGCCATTTTGCTGGAACCTTTTTCCATGGGTTTCTACTATCTGGCCTACTTGGTATATAGCCTTGACTAAAAGAATAAAAATTTGATCCTAAAGCTGGTATATCTCCTACATCAGCTCTATGTGGTGCAGAATATCCATATCTATTTCTCTGATTACTAGATTCTGGTTGATCTTCTGTTTTTGGATTTCTAATATCTTCCATTCCTACGTATTCTTCATCTGTTTCAGATGGTGTATATTCAAAGATAACATCTTCATTCTCTTGATGTCGTATAGGATAAGCTTCTTCCATATCTATGTTTGAAGTAGTTTCTTTATTCATTAAGCTTAGCGAGCTTAACATATGCCTAAGTTCTTCTAAAGTTTCTTCTATGGTTTTCGCCATATATATTCTAGTTTGTTAGGCATCTTAAACCCTTTTCTTGAGGATATTCTAAAATATTTTTCTAGATCTTGTTCAGTTAATCCCCGTGTTTGCTCTTTTTGATATATTATCATTTCAAGATTTTCTATGGTTTTTTTCAGACTTTCTAAAGCGTTTTCTTCCTTTGGCACTATTTCTAAGTTATTTACTTGTTCTTTTAATTTATCTATTTCATAATTATTAGTATGTTTTTGATTATTAAGCATATCTGATATATTATTTAATTGCGGATGAAAAGTGTGAAATAAATTATTTACTTGTTCTAAAACCTTTTGAAGGTTTCGTATATCATCTGTTAATCTATCGATCTTTTCTTCTAATTTCATAGTTTATTTTTTATTTAAGCCTGTAATTTTTGACTAGTGTTAATTAAAGAGGACTGTAGCTTTTTTCAGTGGACACGTATTGCATAAATAAGACTTGGGAGCACGGTGCTCTCAAGACTAGCATCAAATTTACCTTGATTTAATTAGTACTCCGTATATTACTTTGTGGAACTTGTCATAGATAAAATAGTGAGAGAAATACAATTACATAAATCCGTTACTATAGTGATGGTTATTTTTGGGTTTATTTGATGCTAGGGTGCAGTGCACTGGTCTGCACCCTCTGATGATTGACAAATGTCCCATAAAGAAGAGAAAAATTAGATAAAAGAAATAAATAAATAACATAAGTAACAATTGTCAATCATCAAAGGGGTGCAGACTAGTGCACTGCACCCTATCATCCAACAAGCGTTTTTTTTTTGTTATAAAATTATTCTAAAATAACAAAATAACTAACAATATTGAGAATAAAGTAGGAGATTCTCATTCATATGAAATTGGCCTTACAAGCATTATATATAGGCACTACTTATAGGCCTTGAATTTCAAACACAAAGTGTAAGTTACAAAATAATATAAATGAGAATATACAATTTATTTGGGGGTTACAAAATTGGGAGTTACAAGATTATGCTTACTAATTGTACGAATATTATTTGGGGTTATGGACATCCATATAATTTTGAATTATTTACAACACTCCCCCTTGGATGTCCATAAAATAGTTATGTGCCTTGTTAAAAACCGTACTAGGAAAAACCCAGTGGGACAAAAACCTAGTCAAGGAAAAAAGAGTGCAACATGTATTTACTCCCCCTGATAACAAAATCACTTAACGGATTTAAGTCGACACATCCCAATTCTATTAATCAATTTCTCAAATGTGGCAGTTGGCAATGCCTTGGTTAACAAATCTGCTAGATTTTCAGATGAACGAATTTGTTGAACAACTATGTCACCATTCTTCTGAAGATCATGAGTGAAGAATTTTTTTGGTGAAATATGTTTCGTTCTATCTCCTTTAATGTACCCTTCTTTTAGTCGAGCTATGCAGGTTGTGTTATCTTCATATAAAATTATTGGGGTATTTTTCTCAAATAATAGATATACCACACATCCCTTGGATATGATGGGTTATCGATCTTAGCCAAACTCACTCTCGACTTGCCTCGTGCATCGATTATTTCTGTGATTTGATGAAGTGGCAACTAAAGTTTGTTTAGTAGAACGCCATGAAATAGTCGTTCCTCCATTAATGAACACATAACATGTTTGAGAGCGGGCTTTATGCGGATCAGATAAGTATCCAGCATCAGCATAGCCAACTAATTGTGATTTTGCATTATTGGGATAAAGTAACCCCATATCAATTGTTCCACGGAGGTATCAAAATATATGCTTCACTCCATTCCAATATCGATGTGTAGTAGAAGAACTAAATCTTGCTCATAAACTTACATCAAAAGATATATCAGGACGTGTACTATCAGCAAGATACATCAATGTTCCTATAACACTGAGATATGGTACTTCAGGACCAAGGAGTTCTTCATCATCCTCACGAGGACGAAAAGGGTATTTTTTCACATCTAGCAATCTTCCAACCATTGGGGTACTTAGCGGATGTGCTTTATCCATATAGAATATTCTTAAAATCTTTTCTATATAAGTTGATTGATGAAGAGGAATTCTGTTTGATAAGTGCTCGATCTGCAGACCGAGAAAAAACTTTGTTTTTCCAAGATCTTTCATCTCGAATTCTTTCTTTAAATAATCAACTGCTTTTTGAAGCTCTTCTGGAGTTCCAATAATATTCAGATCATCAACATAAACATCAATTTTAACAAACTCTGATCTGAATCTTTTTATAAATACACATGGGCAAATCAGATCACTTTTATAACCTTCTTTTGACAAGTATTCATTAAGCCGATTATACCACATACGCCCATATTGTTTTAGTCCATATAAAGATTTACGCAAGTGTATTGAACAATTTTCCCAGGAGTTTCCACATGCATTGAAAATTTTAAATCCTTCAGGGACTTTCATATAAATTTATGTATCCAGCGAGCCATATAAATAGGCTGTAACAACATCCATTAGACGCAAATCTAGTTTTTTACGTACTGCCAGACTAATAAGATATCTAAAAGTAATTGCATTCACCACAAGAGAATACGTCTCCTCGTAATCAATTACAGGTCTCTGCGAAAACCCTTGTGCTACTAGTCGTGCTTTATATCTAACAACTTCATTTTTCTCATTTCGTTTTCACACAAATACCCATTTATACCCAACGGGGTTTACTCCTTTGGGTGTTTGGACTACTGGTCCAAAGATTTCACGTTTTGAAAGTGAACTTAATTATGCTTGAATCGTGTCTTCCCTTTTTGGCCAATCAATTCTATGACTACATTCTTCGACAGATTTAGGTTCAAGATCCTCATTATCATTTATAATTTTCACGGCAACATTATATGCGAATCTGTTGTCGACAACTGTTTTATTTAAATTCCATCTTTTTCTCGTAGTCACATAACTTATTGAGATCTCTTCATTTTCATTATTTTCAGGTACCTGAACCTTTTATGTGGAATTATCATTAGTTATGTCATATGACTTTTCATGAGTACTTGCCTCCACAATATGACCATCTTCAGTGTTTGCTCCTTTTCTTTTACGAGGATTTTTAACCTTGGAACCGATTAGTCTACCACGTTTTAGACGTGGCTTACTTTCATTTGCACTAAATTGTTCTATTGGGACATCAATCTGAATTGGAGCGTTTTCAGCTGGTATATGATATTTAGTAACTCTTTTTAGATTAATAAATGCATCTGGCAGTTGATTTGCAATATTTTGCAGATGAATTATCTTTTGAACTTCTAGTGTACACTGGTTTGTTCGAGAATCTAGATAAGATAATGTGGTGCATTCCATGTAATTTCTTTTACCAACTCTTTATTCTTTCCCCCTAATGTAGGGAATATTGTTTCATTAAAATGACAATCGGCAAACCGTGCCGTAAATAAATTTCCCGTCATTTGTTCAAGATACTTAATTGTAGAAGGTGATTCATAACCAACATATATTCCCAACCTTCTTTGGGGACCCATCTTTGTGCGTTGTGGTGGGGCAATTGGAACATACACCGCACATCCAAAAATTCTAAGATGGGAAACATTTGGCTCCTGGCCAAAAGTTAATTACAAAGGGGAGAATTTTTGATAACTTGTTGGCCTGATGCACACAAGTGCTGCTGCATGTAAAACGGCATATCCCCATGCTGAAATAGGGAGTTTTGTTCTCATAAGTAATGGTCTAGCGATTAATTGGAGGCGTTAGTTGAAAGATTCTGCTAGTCCATTTTGTGTGTGAACATGGGCAACATGACTTTCAATTGTTATTTCAATGGACATACAATAATCGATAAAAGCCTGAGATGTGAATTCACCAGCATTATCGAGACGAATTATCTTGATCGCTTAATCTGGAAATTGTGCTCTTAATTTAATTATTTGAGCAAGTAACCTCGTAAACGCTACATTGCGAGTTGACAATAAGTACACATGTGATCATCTTGTAGATGTATCTATCAAAACCATAAAATATTTAAATGACCCACATGGTGGATGGATAGGTCCACATATATCACCTTGAATGCGTTCCAAAAATGCTGGAGATTCAATCCCAATTTTAACTGGGGGTGGTTTACTTATTAATTTGCCTTGAGAACAAGCAACACATGAGAATTCTTTAAATTCAAGAATGTCTTGGTTCTTTAATGAATGACTATTCAAATTCTCAATAATTCTACGCATCATAGTTGATCTGGGATGGCCTAACCGGTCATACCAAATAATAAATGTATTTGGGTCAGTAAACTTCTGGTTTACTACAACATGTGTTTCAATTGTACTTATAGTAATATAGACCGGAAGATAATGAGGGTAGTTTTTCTAAAACACGTTTCATTCCTGAGATAACAACTATGATATGTAAGTACTCTTTATTATTCTCATTTGTAGTCTCAATATGATATCCATTTTGACGGATATCTTTAAAGCTTAACAAGTTTCTTTTTGGACTTACTAGAGAATAAAACATCATTTTTAACAATTTTTGTCCCTTCTGGTAATAGTATAATAGCTCTTGCGGAGCCTTTAATTAGTTTTGCACTACCCGATATAGTATTAACGTTTGCATTAGTTGCTATCAATTCAGAAAAATATTTTTTATATTTAAGTATAGTATGTGTTGTAGCACAGTCTGCGAGACATATGTCGTCATGCTTGATCTTGGGTCTAACCAAAGAACTGGGGGAATCCATATTCTTCATAAAGAAAACAATACATCATAAGAGATATTTTATTCATACGTTAAGAAAAAAGAAAAGAAATTACAACTAAAAACAATCGAAAAGAAATACGGAAAGCAAATAACCTTTTTTTTTTTAAAAAAAAACATAACTTCAAATGAAACCAATAATTCAATTATTCTTAGCATTTTCATCCCCAATTCTTCCACCTTGATTCTCGAGAAAATTTTCCACATCCAAATGAGTAAAATCATCAAGGTGGTTAAAGTTATCATCTTTGTAGGCAAATTTGCTTCAACATTATAATCGAGGTCATCATCTTTATATCCAAAAGGGGCATTCGCATCATCATTTTTGTATGTCAAATTAGTTTCCGCATTTTTCCCCTCGATTGATGCTTGATAAAGTTTTACTAGATGTTCAAATGAACAACAGGTACGTGACCAGTGCCCTTTCATGCCGCATTTCAAACATATGTTTCCAGTGCCTTTTGAAGGATATTTCGGACCACCTTTTGAAGGGTTGCTTGTACCACCCTTCTTTTTTATTTCATTATTGTTATTCTTTTTTGTGGCCATAATTATTGTTACCACCATGATAATGGTAATTGTTACTTCCTCGACCACGTCTACGTCCACGTCCACGGCCACGGCCATGACCACGACCGTGACCGTGACCGCGACCACGGTATCTTCCATTGTCAAAATTACCATGCACTGCTACATTCACTTCTGGGAATGGAGCAGAACCAGTGGGTCTTATTTCATGATTTTTCATCAACAACTCGTTATTTTGCTCAGCCACCAAGAGGCATGAAATTAATTCGGAGTATTTTTTAAAGCCTTTTTCACGGTATTGCTGCTGCAGGAGCACATTAGAAGCGTGAAAAGTTGAGAAAATTTTCTCTAACAAGTCATCGTCAGTTATTTTTTCTCCACATAATTTTAATTGAGCTTACGGTCTTAAAATCTTGTAACCGTAAATGTATCCAGACATAACGAGCCTTAGGTAAGATGACCCTTTTTTGATGGTCGTAACGTTCTTTCAAATTATTCCATAGTTCAAGCAAATCTTTTGACAGTTAAGTATTCCGCTTGTAATCCTTAGGAAAATCATTGCTTTTGCCTTATCCTGATTGGATGTTGTTTTCCTTTCACAATTGCATCTCCTAGACCTTTAGCGTCTAGGTGAATCTCAACATCTAGTATCCAAGATAGATAATTCTTGCCCGAAATGTCAAAGGCCGCAAATTCGAGTTTGGTGAGATTCGACATAATGCAAGCTTAGATAAAAAAAATAGTTAGAATAATACATTATAAGCATTAAGGGGTAAACTAAATGCCTTTAGATGTCTCCATTAACATTATAAATCAAATATCCTATTAGGCATAGTAAGATGAATGATCTTCAGTTTTTTTTCTTTGTTTTATTTCTAAGACACTAAATTCAATTCTTTTCTCAATTTTTTTTGTTAAAGAATGTTCAATTTCAAAACCCAAAGTTAATTAAAAAAAGAACAAATATGCCGTTTATGGTTCTCTCAAAATTGTTCAACTCTTAAATTAAAATATAAAAACAGTAATTTGTAATCATTCTTCAAATTTCACTTTTTGTCTTATAACAAATATCTTATTTATTTGATAATTATACGTATATAGAATTATCTATTTGCAAAAATTGAAGCACAATGACCAGAAAATATATTTACACCATATGACTTTTAGGACTACGTATATTATATTGCGAACATCTTTGTCTTTATCCTTTTAATTATCCATCATATTATTGCAGTACCACATGACTATTAAAGAAGAAAAGGAAAATACGGATTCTTTTTCATTTAGCTTGAGGAAATAGTGTTTGAAAATAGTTAAATGTGAGTACTAAACAAATTATGCAAACTTTTTTACCTTAGATCAAATGCAACCGGAATTCTTGAATCAACAACCTCAAGCTAATAAGAAACTTAGAGCTAAGTCGTGCTGATAACGTGTTATAAAATTATTCTAAAAGAACAAAATAGTTAACAATGTAGAGAATTAAGTAGGAGATAAAGTATTTCTCATTCATATGAAATTGACCTTACAAGCATTATACATAGGCACTATTTATAGACTTTTTATTTCAAACACAAGGTGTAAGTTACAAAATAACATAAATGAGAATATACAATTTATTTGGGGGGATTACAAAATTGGGGGTTACAAGTTTATGCTTAATAATTGTAAGAATATTATTTGGGGGTTATGGACATCCATATAAGTTTGAATTATTTAAAACAATTTTTTCTTTTTTTTGGTAATTATAGTGATGGTTTATGCTTGTAAGAAAATGTTATCAGAGATTATAGATAGTTCTGAATTTAATTTAATTTGTAATTACCACATATTTGTATTTATAATTATAGATACGAGACAAATTGTATGGCTGTTGTCACGCCCCGGCTTTATAAAACACTTAATTGATATTTTCATAACATACTTTTAATTGATTTTGAAGAAGATAATATTTTTGCAAAACATGAGCTACTACATAAACGCCTCAAAATTCTTATTAAGGTTTAGTTCAACGGTGACAAAACCACTCCCGACTCCTACACTACCTCCTGAAAATCTGGAGAGAAAAAAAAAAAAAGAATTAATGTAAGTTGACTAGTAACTTAGTGATATGTGCGAACGTGTTACCAATTAAAATAAACAAAACGTAATTCAAGATTTAGCAACAAATTGATAGCAGATAACATATTCAAAAATTCCGCTTTATATCTCCTCATAACTTATTAATTACCAAAAACACACCATGATAAGGAACGACCATATCTACAAATTTGCACTGACTAGCCCATACAACCACAAAACGTTTACGTATATCCAAGACCCCAGTCTCTTGAATATACGAAACCAAATCAAAGAGGCTTAGGACCGCGTTAATAGTCCGTGCTATTCAACCGAATCATTGAACCACACAAGCCAACGAGCTCAACACGTATCATCAGTAAAATAATCCACATAACTACATCATATCATGCAATTTATATCAAAATCATGTTACATTAAAAATTATCACAATAACACCAAATATCATAGTCATTAAGTAACAAGGGGCAAAACTAGCATCTACAACATTTATACTGAAAAATCATTCTTTAAGTTTTTATAATCATTTTAAAAGTCACCATAAGTATACTTGAGAATCTTAGTAAATGAGACCACATTGGACAAGTATTATAGTTGAATTTATTTATGTTATCCAACTTTTAAAGTTTAAGAAAATTGTAATGACATATTTTAAAAAATAGTTCACAAAAACCATAACGATATTTGAAACATATTTTCAAAAAATAGTTTAAGAAAAAAACGCAAGGACAGATAAAACGTTTGATAAAAAATAGTTTAATATAACGCATTTAAATAACGTTGAGGTGACCCCCTCGTTATTCAAATTCCAGCGCTCGTCTTTTTACTGAAAATTTGGATAAAATCAAGCAATCATAACTTTTTACCAACTTCGAGCGGCTTCCGTTTCACCTAATATTATTAAAATAATGATCCAAATGGTCAAAATATAGAAGCAAGTGTGTAGAATCTCTGGTCAAAATTTGAGGATGATCCAACGGTGGGTGATTTTCGAATGATTGAAAAACTGAGGCTGATGTATATAAATCCGAAAATCTGCCTTACTAAGTATTTTTGCCTCTTTTCTTTCCTTTTATTTTCCTCCACAATCTTTTCCTATAACTACAACTATTTCTCAATTTTGGGAGATGGAAATTTAAGATTTTTGCATGATTTTGTATCGAATGAATGAGCTATTTACAGATTGCAACCAATCAAAAGTAGATGTGGGATATGGGGTTTTTTGCATTTTGCACCCTCGAAATATGGGAAATAGGCATTTTGCACCCTCAAAACATAAATTTAGCACTTTGCACTCCCAAAATATGAACAATTCAGCACTTTGCACCCTCTTTCACTTTCCTCAAAAAACCTAGGGACAAAAGAGGTAATTCATTTTTGGATCTTTGACACTTTGCACCCCCGAAACACGAGAATGGGAATTTTGCACACCAAAATAGAATTTGCACTTAGCACCTTCGAATTAAGAACAATTCAGCAACTTGCACCCCCAAAAAAGAGAAATGGAGACTTTGAACCCCCTAAACACAAAATTAGCATTTAGCACCTCAAATTAAGAAAAACTCAACAACTAGCACCCCCTCATTTTTTTCGGCAAAGTCGACCACCGGGTTCAAAAAATCTAGGGGCAAAATAGGTAATTCATTTCCTTTTTCTTAAAATTTGCAAATTACGATTATTAATTCTAGAATACTCATCTGCAAAATATATTTTAACATATTTATTATATTACCAATTTTTCAAATGTCCTCAAAATATCTATAAGAATTTTTCTAGAAAGTTAATACATAAAATTGACTGAATCACATCACAAAAACAAACTCTAAGATGGAGAGAGAAATAAGTATTCTAGTATTCATAATCGTATTTTCAAATTTAAGGAAAAAGAAAATGAGGGGTGCTAGTTGTTGAGTTTTTCTTAATTTGAGGTGCTAAGTCCTAATTTTATGTTTAGGGGGTTCAAAGTGTCCATTTCTCGTGTTTCGGGGGTGCAAGTTGATGAGTTGTTCTTAATTCGAGGGAGCTAAGTGCTAATTCTATTTCGGGGTGCAAAATGCCCGTTTATCGTGTTTTGGGGGTGCAAAGTGCCAAAGATCCATAAATGAATTACCTATTTTATCCCTAGGTTTTTTGAGGAAAATAAAAGAGAGTGCAAAGTGCTTAATTGTTCATATTTCGGGGGTGCAAAGTGTTAAATCTATGTTTCGAGGGAGCAAAATACCTATTTCCCATGTTTCGGGAGTGTAAAGTGCAAAAAATCCTGGGATATGTGGGAATGCGAATGTCTCTACATGCTTAATGTTGTAACAAGTGGGCATACATTTTGCAATATGTGGGGACTTGCATGTCCCTACTAGCACTACATTTTGATATATCAACTACTCCCTCCGTTTCATAATATCTGTCGCTTTGAAAAGTTTTTCTTCTACCATATTATCTGTCACTTTAGATTTCCAATAAAGCATTAATTACTCTTTTTCCATTTTTGCCCTTTATGCTCATAAATTTTCTCAAACATTAGTGGAGGATAATTAATTAAAAGGGTATCTTAGTCTTTTTCATTTTTTCCCCTTAGAATTCAGCTATATTAAATGATTTTCTTAATTTGTGTGCATACATGTGAAATGACAGATATTTTGAAACGGAGGGAATAATACATAGTTTAGATTTAATAAAGTTACTATAAGGCTCAGTTCGGTGGCCCTAATTAAATTTAGGCCCAATTGTCAATTTGGGGAGATTTAATAATGGAGCCTGTAAAATTATTGTGGGTTGGGGTGTTAATTTGGGGCTTATCCCAATAATTCAATATTCAGTTCGGTTTATCCGATTACGAAAAATTACTCTTTTACCCTCACACTCAGTGAAATACAACCGTTGGTCTACAATTAACCAAAGCCGTCGGATCAATCTCTCAAAATTACCCAAAACTAGGGTTTTTTTGTCAATTATCATTTTGCCGTCTCTCTCTCTATCTCCCTAGGTTTTCTCTATCTCTCTCTCTATTCTTGACGGACAACCCAAATCCGAGTGTCGTTTTCAATCTTACTACCATTTTAAACGCAGTTGAAGTGTTCAAATACATATATAAGGTACGTTCTTCTTAATCTATTGTTTAATTTTGATTACTCCTTTATTTTCTTTGTTTACCTAGGGTTGCCTAAACTGATTTTTGCAATTATTTGCAGTTAGGGGTTTTTGGGGATGGAATCGAGTTCCACGAGTAACTGCCGCAGCCACCGGACCGGGGAGGGGTAGAAATACCTGGACGACTCTGTCATTGTGGCTCCACAGTCCATATGTTCACTTCACGTACACATCAAAACCCTGGAAGACGGGTTTTGCGATGTTCTGGGAGTTGTGTGAGTATCTCTTGATATACATAGGGCTTTTGCATATATTCTTCAATTGGTTAGTGATAAGTGTAGTTTAATGTGCTTTTAGGGTTTATTTACCGAATTTCTGAATTGATTTGCAAGGTGAAAGGTGTGACTTTTTTGAGTGGGTTGATCAATTTGGTTGTGACCGTGCTGCAACGATGATCCAAGGGGTAATGGTACGCTTGAGTTAATTAGAAGGCCAACATAGGCTGTTGGAAACAGAAATAAATCGGTTAGAAGAAGAAAATAGTCGTTTACTTTAATCTTTTGTGCACTTGCAGGCTGCAAACAAAGCATTGCTTTACAAGTTTAAATGTGCTATTGTTTGTTTGTTAGCCTTAGTTTGGTATACGTGAAATTGGCATGATACATGTGTTTATGGTATGTAATTTGATTACTATGTGTGGTGATTTATGTGGTTCCAGCCTGTTTTGATTGCAACATATATCTATGACAAATTTATTATGATGTTCTGTATATGATTTTGGATAATTATGTAGGTACTATAATCAAGGAAACTGAACTGATCCTTTTTATGTTGCTTTATTTTTTGAAATGTCTGGTCTCTTGAATGCATACATGAGCCTGAAATCAAGTAGATTGCATTCATAACCAAAATATTCACATTTTTTGTGTTGTATGTTTGGTAATGTCTTTCATTTGTTATATTTATGTTTTATGTTTTATTGAATGACTCATCAAATTGTTAAACATTAGGTTCATAATTGATGATTTTGAGGAGGGGGGAGGGTTGGGTTTCTTATATTTTATATTCTGGATTGCTCTCTAGTAAACTATCTTTCATTTGGTGTGGTTGTTTTTTGATGCTTTTTCTTTGTCACAATTTTGTCGTATTTATTGCAAGTCATGAAATTTTGAGAACATGGTAGAGTATTGATGTTTGTGAAATGGTGTGCGTGTGGGGGGGGGGGGGGGGGGGGGGGGGGTTTCCAATAAACTATTTTGCATTTGGTGAGGTTGTTTTCTGATGCTTTTCCTTTGTTGTGTCACATTGTTCATTTGGGTGGCCTTGATTAAATTTGCAAGCCATTGAAAATTTTGAATGCTTTGGACATCTCTGGAACAAAAAAATTCATATTTTCTTGTGCTAGATTTTGTAATGCTTTTCATTTGTTACATCTTGTCCTATCAAAATAGGCATATCAAATCTTTATAGATTAGTTGAGTAGAGGAATGGTGTGGTAGATATGGTGATTCTTGTCCTTTGTCACATTTTGTCATATTCATATTTATTGCATGTCATCATTGTTGAGTATTGAACATTCTAAAATATGACTTGTCTTGTCCTCATTAATTGTAAATTCTTTGGGGTATGTGATATTAATTACAAAATGTCATTTACATTAAGTGTAACTCAATTAAACATCACTTATTGTGATTATACATTACCAATGGGGGCTGGTAATAAATGCAAACCAACCCTTCATTTATCATTCATGACTCATGGTCTCCAAGGGTCATTGAATTCTATATAAGTAACCTCAATTGGGTTAACCAAACACAATTTCTCAAATCAAATTGGAAAGGAATAAGAAAAGGTAATCCATCTCATTCTCAAATCTTCTATCCTAGTAATTTTCTTCTTTCCTTTTATGTTTTAAGGTAAATTAATTTAAATTAATTCTAATGTTTTCTATTCCTTTTTAATTCAACAAGATGCCTCTCACACGGAGTCTACGTGCTGACTTCAATTCACAACATGATTTATGGACACCAAATGAACGGGCGTTCTTCATTGGGAGGCTATTTTCGTATTCACAGAAGGGAAGGGAGATTTGGAATCCATCTGAACTAAGTACTGTTTTGAAGAAAATTGTCAAACGAATGAATGCTGAGTATCACCCACGCTGGTTCAGCGGGCCTGCAGTGCGTCTCCGGCTCCGCCGCGTCCGGTCCGAGTTCTTGGATTTCTGTAACTTCGTTACGAACCCGTGGATTGAATATGACCCTTGGGAGGTGAAGGTTCATGTTTACGATGCGTACTGAGATACCATGGACCCGCTCGTAAGTATATGCTGCCATTATGTACTGTTTTAATTTATGCCATATTTATTAATGCATGAATGGTTGCTTGCAGAATGAGCCGGCAAGTTGGAGGAGATACGGACTACATGGAGAGCCGCAATACATTAAGTTGAGCTTCATTTTTCACGTGAAAAACTGCGCAAATCTCCCCCCTGAAGTGGTTGAAAGTCCAGAATGGCCTATTCACATCCGGGCCGATAATGAGAATGCCCGTGCAATTGTGCCGATCAATTTGTTTCCAGGTAATGTTCATGAGGCTGCTGCCCCTCCCCAACCCGTGCTTCCAAATGAACAAGTTGAGGTTGTTCTTGATGATGGTCAGATTATTGGGGAAATGATGGATGTGATTAGGCTGATTCCTAGTGGTGGTGGTGTCGACTCTTGAAAGATGGTTACTGGTTGTCTAATGAAATGAAATTTATGTTTCTTTGTTTGTTTTTTTATAGGGATTATAGAATATTATGGTGGGTACGGTGGAAGGACTTTAAGTTGTGTGTTATTTTTTTTTATATATTTTCTATTTTGTTGGCATGATATGCAGATCATGCCAATTTATGTGTAAGCATTTGGGAACAATTTTGAAATGAATATATATGTTTTTTTTTTTAGTTTGAATGTGTATTAGTGTAAAATGCATGCAACAAAACCATCTGTAGTCCATATATACATCTGTAGTCCATATACAGATGGTTGTGTTGCATGCATTTTACACTAATACACATTCAAACTAGAGCAAAAGACAACATATATTCATTTCAAAATTGTTCCCAAATGCTTACACATAAATTGGCATGATCTGCATATCATGCCAACAAAATAGAAAATATATAAAAAAAAAACACAACTTAAAGTCCTACCACCGTACCCACCATAATACTCTATAAATAACCACCCCTAACACATCCCTTCTAAAAAACAAACACATAAACATAAATTTCATTTCATTAGACAACCAATAACCATCTTTCAAGAGTCGACACCACCACCACTAGGAATCAGCCTAATCACATCCACCTTTTCCCCAACAATCTGACCATCATCAAGAACAACCTCAACTTGTTCATTTGGAAGCACGGGTTGGGGAGGGGCAGCAGCCTCAGGAATATTACCTGGAAACAAATTGATCGACACAATTGCACGGGCGTCCTCATCATCGGCCCGGATGTGAATAGGCCATTCTGGACTTCCAACCACTTCAGGGGGGAGATTTGCGCAGTTTTTCACATGAAAGATGAAGCTCAACTTAATGTACTGCGGCTCTCCATGCAATCCGTATCTCCTCCAACTTGCCGGCTCATTCTGCAAGCAATCATTCATGCATTAATAAATATGACATAAATTAAAACAGTACATAATGGCAGCATATACTCACGAGCGGGTCCACGGTATCCCAGTATGCATCGTAAACATGAACCTTCACCTCCCAAGGATCATAATCAATCCACGGGTTCGTAACGAAGTTACTGAAATCCAAGAACTCGGACCGGACGCGGCGGAGCCGGAGACGCACTGCAGGCCCGCTGAACCAGCGTGGGTGATACTCAGCATCCATTCGTTTGGCAATTTTCTTCAAAACAGTACTTAGTTCAGTTGGATTCCAAATCTCCCTTCCCTTCTGTGCATACGAAAATAGCCTCCCAATGAAGAACGCCCGTTCATTTGGTGTCCATAAATCATGTTGTGAATTGAAGTCAGCACGTAGACTCCGTGTGAGAGGCATCTTGTTGAATTAAAAAGGAATAAAAAACATTAGAATTAATTTACCTTCAAACATAAAAGGAAAGAAGAAAAATACTAGGATAGAAGATTTGAGAATGAGGTGGATTACCTTTTCTTATTCCTTTCCAATTTGATTTGAGAAATTGTGTTTGGTTAACCCAATTGATGTTACTTATATAGAATTCAATGACCCTTGAAGACCATGAGTCATGAATAATAAATGAATGGTTGGTTTGCATTTATTACCAGCCACCATTGGTAATATATAATCACAATAAGTGATGTTTAATAGAGTTACACTCAATGTAAATGACATTTTGTAATTAATATCACATACCCCAAAGAATTTACAATTAATGAGGACAAGACAAGTCATATTTTAGAATGTTCAATACTCAACAATGATGACATGCAATAAATATGAATATTGTAAGAATATGACAAAATGTGACAAAGGACAAGAATCACATATCTACCACACCATTCCTCTACTCAACTAATCTATAAAGATTTGATATGCCTATTTTGATAGGACTAGATGTAACAAATGAAAAGCATTACAAAATCTAGCACAAGAAAATATGAATATTTTGTTCCAGAGATGTCCAAAGCATTCAAAATTTTCAATGGCTTGCAAGTTTAATCAAGGCCACCCAACTGAACAATGTGACACAACAAAGGAAAATCATCACAAACAACCTCACCAAATGCAAAATAGTTTATTGGACCCCCCGCCCCCCACACACACATACACCATTTCACAAACATCAATACTCAAGCATGTTCTCAAAATTTCATGACTTGCAATAAATACGACAAAATTGTGACAAAGAAAAAGCATTAGAAAACAACCACAACAAATGAAAGATAGTTTACTATAGAGCAATCCAGAATATAAAATATAAGAAACCCAACCCTCCCCCCTCCTCAAAATCATCAATTATGAACCTAATGTTTAACAATTGTCATTCAATAAAACATAAAACATAAATATAACAAATGAAAGACATTACCAAATATACAGCACAAAAAATGTGAATATTTTGGTTATGAATGCAATCTACTTGATTTCAGGCTCATGTATGCATTCAAGAGACCAGACATTTCATAAAATAAAGCAACATAAAAAGGCTCAATTCAGTTTCCTTGATTATAGTACCTACATAATTATCCAAAATCATTTACAGAACAGCATAAGAAATTTGTCATAGATATATGTTGGGCAAAAATTCATTTTTGGCACCATAGAATTAGGCGTTTTTCAATTTTGGTTCCATGGTGTCAATTTTGGTACCAATTCTAACTGGTTTTTTCAATTTTGGCACTTCCGTCAGTTGACTTAACGGTCAACTGACGGAAGTGCCAAAATTGAAAATGCAAGTCAGAATTGGTACCAAAATTGACACAATGGTACCAAAATTGAAAAACAACTAGTTCTATAGTGCCAAAAATGATTTTTTACGATTTTCCCTCACCATTTACTTCCAATTCACAATTTATCCCACTCGCATTTTAATAATAATAAGAATAAGAATAATATTAATAAAATAGTAAAAAAATTATATTAAAAAAATATTTAGGTACACAATAATAATAATGGTTGTAATAATAATATTTTTTTTTGCTACACATGTTTTCATCAAACCATTAACTCATTAACTCAACTTCATCCAACAATTCCCCTCTTTTTTATGATGACAAAACATTCAACTAAGAACGTCTTATAAGTCTTCAGTTTGGTCTTTACTCAAAGATGAAAATCACTTGGCTGAATAATGATATACGATTATCTTCTGATATGAACTTCCGCTTATCAGTTGTATCCTTCTTTCAATTGTAAGTTGTCTCCTTTTCATTTTCTTATTTATCTTCTTCTCCTTATTATTCCAATAATGGAGACGTTACTTAGATGCATTACTTCTTCTCATTTTGAAGAGTTAGAATCGATTCCTTTTTTATTCCTTTTAAATCATTCAAAATTATATAAACAACTTTTAAACCATATTTGAAAGTCGGGTCGAAATAATAAATGAACAATTCAATAGACTGTATAGATGTGCTATATAAAAAATATATGAATAAAATAATATAGAACTAATTTTATATACTCATAGTTAAAATAAAATACTTTAAATAAGTATGCAAACTATTATATGAGAGTATAATATATTTATATTCGCAAATTTACATTTAGCCTTTGGAGTTGATCTTAGTTTTCTTTTTTCACTGTATCTCGAGATATATTCCTTAATTTAAAATTAGAAGTATTATGAAACTTAGTTGAATGTTTTGTCTTCATAAAAAAGAGGAGAATTGTTGGATAAAGTTGAGTCAATGAGTTAATGGTTTGATGATAACATGTGTAACAAAAAAAAATTATTATTATCGTGTACCCAAATATTTGTTTTAATATAATTTTTTTACTATTTTATTAATATTAATATTATTCTTATTATTATTAAAATGCGAGTGGAATAAATTGTGAATTGGTGAGGGAAATTAGCAAAAAATCATTTTTGGCACCATAGAACTAGTTGTTTGTCAGTTTTGGTACCATTGTGTCAATTTTGGTACCGATTCTGACTTGCATTTTTAATTTTGGCACTTCCGTCAGTTGACTTAACGGTCAACTGACGGAAGTGCCAAAATTGAAAAAGTCAGTTATAATTGGTACCAAAATTGACACCATGGTACCAAAATTGAAAAACGCCTAGTTCTATGGTGCCAAAAATGAATTTTTGCCTATATGTTGCAATAAAAAACAGGCTGGAACCACATAAATCACCACACATAGTAATCAAATTACATACCATAAACACATGTATCATGCCAATTTCACGTATTCCAGACTAAGGCTAACAAACAAACAATAGCACAGATCAGTACAAGTTTAAACTTGTAAAGCAATGCTTTGTTTGCAGCCTGCAAGTGCACAAAAGATTCAAGTAAACGACTATTTTCTTCTTCTAACCGATTTATTTCTGTTTCCAACAGCCTATGTTGGCCTTCCAATTGATTCAAGCGTACCATTACCCCTGGAATCATTGTTGCAGCACGTTCACAACCAAATTGATCAACCCACTCAAAAAAGTCATACCTTTCACCCTGCAAATCAATTCAGAAATTCGGTAAGTAAACCCTAAAAGCACATTAAACTACACTTATCACTAACCAATTGAAGAATATATGCAGAAGCCCTATGTATATCAAGAGATACTCACACAACTGCCAGGACATCGCAAAAATCGTCTTCCAGGGTTTTGTTGTGTACGTGAAGTGAACATACGGACAGTGGAGCCACAATGACAGAGTCGTCCAGGTATTTCTACCCCTCCTCTGGTCCGGTGGCTGCGGCAGGTACTCGTGGAACTCGATTCCATCCCCAAAAACCCCTAACTGCAAATAATTGCAAAAATAAGTTTAGGCAACCCTAGGTAAACAAAGAAAATAAAAGGAGTAATCAAAATTAAAAAATAGATTCAGAAGAACGTACCTTATATATGTATTTGAACACTTCAACTGCATTGGAAATGGTAGCAAGATTGAAAACGACACTCGGATTTGGGTTGTTCGTCCAGAATAGAGAGAGAGATAGAGAGAGAGACGGCAAAATGATAATTGACAAAAAAACCCTAGTTTTGGGTAATTCTCAGAGATTGATCCGACGGCTTTGGTTAATTGTAGACCAATGGTTGTATTTCATTGAGTGTGAGGGTAAAATAGTAATTCATTGTAATCGGATAAACCAAACTGAATATTTAATTATTGGGCTGAGCTCCAAATTAACACCCCAACCCACAATAATTTTATAGGCTCCATTATTAAATCTCCCCAAATTGACAATTGGGCCTAAATTTAACTAAGGCCACCAAACTGAGCCTTAGGAAAGTAAATAATCATTAGCATTCGTTGGACGACCCAATTCAATGAATTTAAGTATTTTGATGGGTGACAATAAATTTTATTTTCTCACCTATTATAAAATCATGAATATTTCTTAACTTTTTTGTGCGGATTATAATACCCCTATGTGATTTGAAAAAACAAAAGAAACTCAAGAAGTATAGTTAGATTATGAGACATTAGAAATTAAAAGGTGTAACATAATACAATTCTCACTAAAATATTTTAATAGGCAAAATAAACTTAAAAAAGTATAGTTAGATTAGGAAACAAAATGTATAACTAGATTAGGAATTAGAAGGTATAACTAGATTATGTAATCTCAAAATAAGTTAAAAGACTTAACATATACAATTTTAATTATAATTAAAAATTGAAACAAACAAGATGTTAGTTCTATAATTGAGCACGACCACATGACAAGATCCTAAGAATGGCACATGAGATGTTACACAATTTGATGCCATATTGTGTGTATTTGGATTTTGAATTCACTTTATTAAATATTTAGACATTGTCGTAAAATTAGAAGAAAGAAATTTAAACGTGTTTGTAATTTATATTTGAGGCCATATTGTGTGTATTTGGATTTTGAATTCACTTTATTAAATATTTAAACCTATTGTCGTAAAATTAGAAGAAAGAAATCTAAGCGTGTTTGTAATTTATACAAAAATATTAAGCTTTTATAGTTTTTGATAAAGTCTAAAATGAATTATATAGAAAATAAAGCTATATATAATACTTTATAGTTACAAGAATATTTCTATTTATATAATTTTGTAATACGTTTAATTTTTCTATTAATACCTATATCTATAATATTTTTGTGCATCATATTGTATGAAAATGATCCAGTAGTAATAACTCCCTTCGTTTGTTTTATTCGTCGTTTTGGAGGATTGCACCAGATTAAAAAGTGTAATAAATAACCACTTTTTTTAAGGAAAAATCCCAAAATACCTTTTTAACCAAATAATCACAACATTAATTAGCATTAATTACAACTATAATTATGTAAAAAAATAAAAATAAACAACTTTATTTCATCAAAGCAACAAATAAAAAACGAAGGGGGTAATTGAGCACGTCCAACGCGTGTGCATCTTCCTAGTATAGAAAAAATTTGAATCAATATAAATGATAAAAATGTTAATCACGTAGGATGATTCAACTCAATGAATTTAAGTAATTCAACAAATGAGATAAACATATTCAGATCATATTCGTTTTTAGTATGAGATTTGTCATTTTGACCAATTTTAAATTATTAACTAATATGCATATTCTAACGGAATAAAGCTGGGATTTTTCTATAATATGTTACGTGTATCCCACCGTTCGTTAGAGAACGGTTGGATTTCGTACACGTGGCCTTCTAAAAGAAAAAATAAAATAATGTTACACTGCCTTTTGGCTTCTCCCGCTTATAAATTGGAAAAAAAAATATTCCATTAATTTGTCCTAATACATTTTCTGTTCACAATTAGCATTTGATTCAAACACTAATCGCATTTTTCGATTCCACTACAATTCTATGGCGGCGGCGAACTCTAATTTTTTTCAGATGTTGGCTTTCCGCTCCAACGCCTCTGATTCATCGCCATCAATTGATATAAGCAATGGAAGGTTTTTCGTCAATGGATGTTCTAATGTTTTGCGGAACAATAATAATGATTCTATTAGGAATAATAAATCTAGGGTTTATGCGCCATGTTTGCCGACAAAAATTGAGAAAAATAGAGGGATTTCCACTGGATTTCTCAACCAGCATTTTGATGACAAAGTTATGATCGCGGTTGATATTGACGAGGGTATTTAATTATTTACTTAATTAATTATACTCTGATTTACACTCAGACGTTTACCGTAATTACAGAAATTCCATGTGGTTCCAAAAATTACAAGGACACCCTTATGAGTTTTTTTGTAAATTTTTAGTACTTGTAGGGGTGTCATTAGTAAGGTTTGTCGAAGCTTGAAGGGGAATTTTGATACATAGTCTAAACCAGAGAATGTCTCCTTGTAATTTTTGAAATGTCACGGTTCTTTGTAAGACGACTAAACCTGGAGGGGTCCGGTTGTATATCACCCAAACTTATTTATGTTGTTAATGTTATTTGCTGCATTCATGGATCGAAATTTCCATCTTTTTCGATTGAAAAATTTATGTTTTTGAATCAATGGAAACAAAAATAAGGTGTATTCTAGAAAATCTATATTTGCATTAGATTTTTTTTTTTTTTAATTTAGTAATTTCTTTTCATAATTTTTCTTGGTGCTTCAAACTTTATGAAAAAATTTCAATATTCAGCTAATTGAAACATACATCGAAAATGAAACTTTGATCCATGGTTGCATTGACTATTCACAAGAAATATATTCAATTTTTTATAAGTATATAATTGTTTTCTTTGTGAACATTACTTTATTGTAGCTAGGTAGATCCCCTGCTTATGTATGTTTGTTTTTTTCTTGCTAGTTCTTGGGAACTTTGTATCAGCTCTAAATCAGTTTATTGCGGACCGATACTCACTACATCACTCGATTTCGGAATACCACGTCTATGAAGAATTTTTTAAGGTATCAGATGTTACCCTTTACAATATGATAATATATTGTTGCTTTCTTACATTTTTTTTCTGAACTGAACAAGTGACTGTGGTTACAGGTTTACTGTATTAATTTTTGCTGCTTGTGATTGATGATGAATCTAGTTTTGGTATTGTAGTTTGATTATTAATCTTGACTTATTTTGATGCGTTCAAAACATGTGATAACTCTCGAGTCCCAACTAGAAAATGTCTCGTGTTGAGATTGTAATATGCCCTTAATGTGTAATGTGATCCTTGGATGGTTAACATTATATATATTTTTTTTTTTGGTTTCCCAAGGGTTTAATCCCTTTCGAGGCGCGTCGGGCACATAAAGTGGGAACCTCTCCCAACAGGGATTCGAACCTGAGTCTGCTACTTTGTAGTGACTAGTCCCTTCCATTAGACCAATCAACTGTTGGTAGTTAACATTATATACATGCTATGTCCATCAAGCATGTTTTGGCCTTGGATTGGAATAAGTTGTATTTCATATTTTTAATTTGATACATTTTTATGTTCTTCCTAAGAAACCGTCCCAAAATAATTGAACCTTCCTGGCTTTGACAAGATAAAAAACATTTGATGACAATGAACAAGATATTGAGGAATTGTCCATACGTAAAATCATAAATATGGATACGGACCTTTTCCACAGAAAAGGGAATCTTGTCTTACAATAGAAGCAGAAGTGATGTGGATTATTCAAGAATCGAAGTTGATTTGCTTTATAAAAACAAGATATCAATGAACTTCTATGAAATGGTTTCACGGGATTCAGCCTAACAACCTGAGATTTCTTAGTTTTAATGCTTCGACAAGTGTTCCTCTGGTCACATCCTACTTTGACCTAGCATCTATTTATGTACTAAACAGATTATGTTACAAAGTTCGGTTAACGTTGATATACTTCCTTATTTATCCCCTAATGAGGAGGAAGTGAGTTGAGATCATGCATTTCTGATTGACTTCTTATTTTCTTGCAGATATGGAAATGTTCTCGTGCTGAAGGTATGAATGTACATGAAATTCGTGTTCTTGAGTTCTTTAAGACATTCTAAGATTTCATCTATAACAACTTGAAAAAAATGTTATCCCTCTTCTTGTTGCAGCCGACATTCGTGTTCATGAGTTCTTTAAGACGCCTTATTTCAAGAAAGGGATTTATCCAATTCCAGGTGCTCGAAAGGCTCTTCAAAAGTTATCCGAATCTTTTAACTTGTCCATTGTTACGTACGTGTCTTGGGCTCCTTACTAATTAGCTTTTGCTATTTCTAAGCTTCAATAAGTTGCTAATTCATAATGCCTTATAGGTCCCGCCAGAATGCGATAAAAGACCACACCATTGAATGGATTGAGACACATTATCCAGGGCTCTTTCAGGAGATTCATTTTGGCAACCACTTTGCTTTAGATGGGACGTCGAGATCTAAATCAGACATTTGCGAGTATATATTCTTGAAATACTATTTTTCGTCAATTCAATTGTCTTGCGTTGTTTTATCTTTTCTTGATTACTTTCTAATTATACTAAGTTGAAGTGGTCATATCTTCGTCCGTGAACGAAATCAAAAGACATAGAGTTTCAAACCTGCAGCACAAAACATTGCCCTCGGATTTTTTTCTTTTTTTTGGGGCCAGCTGAGTTATTATAATCTGTTCTTGCAGGTCCTTGGGAGCAAAAGTATTAATAGATGATAATCCAAGATATGCCATTGAATGTGCAGATGAGGGGATTAAGGTTCTTCTTTTCGATTATGAGAATTCATATCCTTGGTGCAAGAAGGAGAATATTTGTCGACATCCTCTTGTCTTCAAGGTCCACAATTGGGAAGAAGTGGAACATCAATTAGCTTCATTGGTTTCTCCTGAAAATGCGCCCCAAAACTCGGTTTAAGCCTCTGATTTATTGACAATTGAAAGATATTTGTAGCCAAACCAAAAAAGTGAAAAATGTTGTGCTATGAAATATTATGCATGGCGTTAAAGCGGCTTCATGAAGAGTTTTGAATCAAAAGTGTTCCATTTTTATCAAGTAGGTGTTTTTCTTTTTAGTACAATTTTCAGGAGGCGCCTTTGTTAAGTAACAAATGTGTTACTCTTAGATTTTGGGCGAATGCCCAGGGCCGGCTCTAGACTTGTCGGGACCCTAGGCGAAGTTCGAAATCGGGGTTCTATATTGTAAAAAAAAAACTAATTATGTGATTTATATCTAATACCCTAAATTCCTAATGGCCTTAGAAAAATTTAAACATAATATCATATCATCATATACATAACCCAGACACACAATACACTGTACACCCTTGTATTGATGAGAAAAAGGATACAACCTTGTATTGATGAGAAAAAGGAGAGCAAATTGCAGTATTCATCTCCATTGACAATTTAAAATAAAGGGATAAAGGGAAAAATACAACTACAAAGAACAATGAATTAAAATTACAATTTAATAAAACAAAATTAAAAACTACAAATCTTAAATATAAACGTACCTTATTCTATAGAGGGAAAAATAGATCAATATCCAATAATCCAAAATGAAAGATTGAAATTCAAATTCGATAATGATAAATTGTGAAAGAGAGTTGAGAAAGAATAATACAATTTATTGGATTGAAGAGAACTGTAAAAGAGAGTATACAGAGATATTATATTGTTGGACAATTTTGAGTTGGAGAAGTTTAGAAGAAGAAACGATTGGAGACTTTGAGAAGAAGAAGACAAAATATTTATTTAAGAAAAAAAAAAAAGATGTTTTAACTTGACTCTTGAAATTCCTGGATTTTTTTTTTTTAATAAGGCGGGACATGTTTTATTTGAATTAAAAAAAAAAAAAGGGGGCTTAAGTGTAGGTGTAGAATTTGGATTGGGCCTTCTTTTTTTCATTATGTAGATTAATATATATATATATATATATACATGCATATATGGGTTGGGCTCCAAGTGATGGAGCCTTTGGCAGTTGTCTAGTTGGACTAACTAGTGGACCAGCCATACGAATGCCCACGTTCTCCCAAAATTCAGACAAATAATATTACCTAAAATAAGATTATTTCATAAATCTCTTTCTCACAAACTACTCTTTCAAATGCCGAACAAACATGCCTTTAGTTTTATGTTCCAGTGAACAATACCAAAAAAACTGCAGAATTCTCGAGGAATATCACTTATTTATATAATTTTTTTTTTGGGTATTTGAATTGTATGGATTTCATAGATTGAATGTAACTGGTATGTCATCACTTGCATCTTCTTAAGATTATTTGAGGTAGTTCACTGAAAATTCTGATAATGTAACTATATACATTGGATTTCCATAATGATGCACATGTCACTTGGACTTGAGTATTGGAATTGGAAGCTTGTTTCTTTCCAGGAATAAGAAAAAGAAAACTTTATTTGCTATATACATAAAGGCCGGGGCGCATACGACAACTTCTGAGTCAGTCGATCCTCTCGTGCAACTTGAAACCACAGGCTTCTAAAATATCCAGCGCTGTAAAAGATTCAAAGGGTTAATGCCCCAAAAATCACAAATCAAGTAGATTTTGAAAACAACATTTAAAGGAGAAAATGGGGGAAAATGCAAGATACTCCCCTCTGTTATGCTAAACCTGCAAGAAACTACCCTGTTGTAGGACCAACTTGAAGTATTTTAGAAATGGTTTCTTGAAATATGTCGATTCAAAACGACCTATTTTTTACAAATTGGGTGTTTTTTGCAGGATTTTTGAAAACACAATGAAGTTTGGCGCAATAAAAATTTCATAGGGTAGTTTCTTGCAGGTTTAGCATAACACAGGGGAGTATTTTGCATTTACCCCGGGAAAATGAGTAGAGGGGTATAACATACCTGGTACATAAATTTCAGGATCAATGGGCCTTACAATTCCCTTTCTTTTAATGTTTTTCCCTAGTAAAAGCTGAGAATATAAAACATTAATCATATAATTTCATCATTATAATAATGCAGAGTCATAATTAGTGTAAAAGTGAAGTAAAACATGCAAATACCAAAGCTCCAATGGCTGCAGGAATCCCAACTGTTAAAGCCATAGCAGTGTATGAACTTCCTCCTTCACTCCTCCCAAATTCCAAAAGAGTTGCTCTTTGATTTTCAGTTGGTTGGCCATTCGAAAATACCACTTCCACTTCATGGTGTAAAAGCACCATGTCCTGGTAAAAAAAAAGCAGTAAATGTCGTCTCTGCATTTTTATACATCTTCTTACCAAATATAAGAGTCGAGAAATTACCTTTTCAGCGCCAGAATATGCCAATCTTTCTTCCATTCGGAGGCAGGTAACATCAAATGCACTTTTGCAGGATATCGGTATTTCTGCATTCTCGTGGAACCCCAAAAATCTAATAGAAAAGTAAAATGCAAAGAATTGTGATAAATATGCTTCACGATTATCTTATGGATCATTTTTCGAACTTACATAATAGTTTTGGCCGTTCTTATTGCTGTTTCTCTTTTTTGGCAGAGACCAATGGCGACAATCTGTTCTGCCATCTCTTTCTCGCCTATGATTGGTTCTGCTAAGGGTGTAGTAGTATGAGAATTAAGAAGCGCGAGTAGAAAAGTTCTATATGTAGGCCTTTTCTCGTTTCTGAGAATGGACTTCTCTTCCGTATTAAAGAAACCAATTCTTGCTAGTGTTCCCATTATTTCTCCAAAACCTGCAAAATAATATGAATCCATAAGTTCAACTCAAACTGAGAACCATTTTAATTAGCGAGAAAATGAAAATCATACCTTCATATCTGAGGGTTCCGCGAAAGATAGTTGATGCCTCGTTTTGTATTCCATAAAGGTCTCCATAGACTAAGGAGTTGCGATTTGGAAGACATTCTAATGCGAAAGCTGGAAAATCTGATATCCGAAACTTTGAAGCTGAATCATAAAGGTTGTCCCCTACAATCAAAGTGGATCTAAATGTAACAAATAACAACCAATGAAAGAGTATCTAATTTAATTTATCAAGCTTGGATATACTAACCATCAACATTTACAATTTCTCCATTATATTTGTATGTGGCTGGATTTCGTCCAGCTCGTATAGCCCCAGCTGGACTCCAGCTGAAACAATAGAGGAATAAAACCAATATACAGTATCAAGTTTTGAAAAAGTCGAAAAGGAAAAGGTGAAAGAGGTACCTAAATTTATAAGCTAATGGATTATTTGCTGCATCGGGAGATGGAAGACCACCGCAATAAGAAGTGAAAGACTTAATCTTTCCCCCTCGTATACGTGCTTCATCGATCATCTTCATTGCCATCATGTGGTCTGAATACAAAGTCAATACCATCAATTTAGATACAAAAAAGAATTATTACATCACAACCATTCAAACAACTTATCCAATATTACATGGCATTGTGAAAGTTTTGCTGCTGAAACGTTAACATATATCAGTGTCGAGGATACCTATTCCGGGGTCCAAACCCATCTCACATAGAATTGTAATACAAGAACTTTTTGCAAGTTCATCAAGCTTGGACATGGAATCATCGACGTAGCTAGCAGTGACAAGATGCTTCTGAAGCTGCATAAGGAGACGCGGTTCATATAAAATCATCAATGCAGGATTTTGTCTATTTGACGTGAAGAAAAATATCATATTATTTTAATTGGTAAAAACAGCATGTAATTTTAGATTCAATGTTCAGGAAGGCACTACAGAGTTTTCAAGGCTAGATATTACGTGTGTCATGCTCACGCAAAAAGAAAGTATGACGGGCTTCCAATAATAACGTTCAATTGAAAAATTAAAAAGTATCATATTTTAAAACATATTAGCCTCTTCACCTGAATACATGCACTTGCTATGACACTGTGGCAACTAGGGGGCAGTAAACTGATGACAACATCAACCTGCAAAGGACAACAAAGCTTGTAAATCGTTCTTCCCGATTAAGAATCAAATTCAAATTAGCTAGTAAAAACCAAAATTCACATATTATTTTCGATTGTAAATTATTGGTATAAACATTTACCTGCGAAACGTAATTACAGAGACTCTCCTGATTCATAACATCAAGCTGAACTGCAGTTGCATTTGGAATACCTTCAGTAATCTGCTCCAACTTATAAAATTAGATTTTCTTTCCTTTTTTCCATTTAACATTTCAGAACACAAGGGAAACATAAAATACGAGTGAAAAGTCGATAATTTGACTAACCTCTTCTGCATCTTTCAGGAAAAGAGAAGCAACAGTAACACGAACAGAAGTTTTCTCTTTAGAATCACCGGTTGTGCATGTGTTTAACCATTGTCTTGATGAACTACGACCGATAGATGTAAGAAATTCAGCAGCAGGTCGACAAACTCGACCAGCGCCTAAAATAAGGACAACAGCTTCACTTTTTATCTCACTTTCCTTCTCGATGATGGTCTCTTTGAATTTGCCAACTTTAAAGGATATCATATTGTTTTTGCAGTTTACACGAGCCTCGCCTGGATTAGCTAGGGATGTTAAAGCATCGATTATTTTATCCAGAACTGCTTTATCATCTGCACCAACCTGTTGATAACGGTAGATTGAAAAGTAAAATTAGGCAGACATTAAAATGTGCTAGTGGGGACCAAATCCCACTCAGCTTGCACAATAGTCTTTTGGTATTAATAATTCATTTTTGCATATATTTTAGGAATTATAATAACAGTTACTCTTATCATAAGTTGGATATAGTTGCAGAATTTTCGCTTTCTTGATCAAAGTATAGTTTGTGTACAACGTAGAATAGTACATTAAAGTAACATACGCGCAAAAATGATAGTACCTATAGTTCTTTTCACTTATCACTTATTAATCGAAAAAGGATGAGAGGAATTAATAATTGACAAAGAAAAATGCAGGAGTCCCTAGATTTTTTCGTGTGGAGAAGTTCACACAAGTACTGATATTTCTCCATACTTGCTTTACTCTTTATTTTTCGAGTAGTACTTACTTCGAGTTCTGAGTAGGACATAGCATCTGTACTTTGACCCACTTGGCATTTAGCCAAATGGAAGGAACCACCAGCTGCTTCAATAATATCCAAGGCCTCGTTTATTAGGAATTGATCGAACAGATGACCACTCAAAGATATCTACAAGATCGCGTCAGCAAAAGTGACGTTAAATTAAAGTAAACTACTAATAACAAATTATCATTGAGTAACTTCTTTAAGTTTGTAAACAAACCAATGTTGTGTGTTTCATTTTGGCAGGCTGGAAATTTGATAGAACTTTTACTGAATCTCTGCCACAAGAAAGAAGAGAATACAAGACAGAAAGCTGAATTGTGAGAACATAATGACTACAATTTGATCTGAAATAACCAACTTAAAGAAAGTTGGTCTAGACAACTCACTCAAGGTCAGAGCTCCTCATTCGAGGAATGTATTCAAACAAAGAGGTAAGTGCTCCACCATGGACTATACAGGCTCGCTTTAAGTGCGCAGGCAGTTTATCAAGACATGTTGAAGAAGCTAAGCTTCCAATAAATTGGGATAGAATATCACTGAAATGTTGGGAAGCCTACAATAATCAAACGAGTTGTTATTCATTAATGTCAATCTACTAGTACTTTTAACAAATGAAATTTGTAAAAATCTTAAAGCTCAAGTCTCTTCACCTCTTTTGCAAACTCTGTTGGAAGAATGTCAATAGCTGAGCAGATAATGCCATTACCCTCCATGTCATGATGATAAGAGTTATCACGAGGATCATATCTAAATGACAGTTTCACCAAATTATACATAAGACTAAAAGAAAGAAAATTTCCTCCTTGAATGAGCATAAAAATGAATCTTACATATAACTTTTCTAAATTGAACTTACGCTGGGGTACATGCTTTGTCTTGAAGAACAAAGTTTAGCAAAATTATAAATGTAAACAAAAAATCATGCAAGATAAGATACTTGAGTTTTGAAATCTTAGAGATATTGTAAACCAATGATATAAGTACCTAAAGAAAGGTGAGTCAATAGATGTAGTTTGGTTAACAAATTCTATTGAGCCACCTACATCACAAGTTATATCTGAGATTCCGACAAGTGGGCATCCATTCCTCATCAGATCTTGCAGTTGCTCGGTACTCAGTAACCTAGGAAATCTTTTTTCCCAATACATACAATTGACTGCAAGAGAAAAAAAAGAAAAAGAAAAAGAAAAAAGTAGCCCAAATTATTCAAATATATATTGTGAAGAATCATTAGGGAAAAAACTCTCGGAGATAAGCCTATGAATATGCATTCTAGGACAGGATTGGTTGCTTCAGTTAACTAGAAGGTGCATTTAGGTTTGTGTAGTCAATGAATCTCAGAAGTCAGAAGACTTTTAATGAGCCCACAAGTGAGTTGTTGAACACTAATAACTAATTAATGAATGACCACCAATTCCATCGAAAAGCTTAAGCTTTAGCTGGTAGAGAAGAGTGGAACTATTTTTCTCATGGTGAGATTCGAACCCTATATTTTTCTTGGTCCGTCTCTGATACCATATGGAAGGACCACCAATTAACAAAATGCAGTAGCTCATGCTATGTTATTAAAAAAATATAACACAGTAATGTGGTGACATTGAAAACTAATGCAGAAAGAGTAAAGGATACTTGACCTAGCACAGATGTGAATGGGGCTATCTTTTCATGGAAAATAGGTCGATAGTTTTCGGGATGTGCATAATAGTCCACCTGATAAGAAAATGTTCATTGTTAGCATGCACTCTATATTTAAGTTTGAAGGCTGTAGACTTGTTAAAGTAAATGAGAACAACCAAACTGTTTTCTGTGTTACTTCTACTCATGGAAAAAACAACAAGATAAATCCAACATAAAGGATACCAATACTTAACAACATTTCACCTTATCGAAAATTTTGGAAGGATCTTTATTTTCCACCATGTCTTGACAGGTTACTACACATCCATACACTTGAAAGACTCTTTTTGAGGATCGTCCAACTGGAGTAAAATCTCTAGCCTAACAAAACCAATTTCTTTTATTACAGAAATGAATAATTGGCAGAATAAACAAAAGATGAAGAACTTACATTGTAAGTGAAAAAGGAAACAAATAAAAATCAAGATAGTATACAGAACATAAAATGATTATAAGATTGGTTAGTCAAGCCATATGATAACAAATAATTAGGATAAAAAAAGTTGGTTGTTGATGCACTGCATGAGAAACAAGTACAAACCATAATCCAAGGAATGAAATGCAAGTAAAATTTCAAAATTAAGCTAAATCAATAACATAGTATCAATTTATGGTTACTAGGAATTTTAATATATCTGAAGATTTCAGAATCTTTATACATAACTCGCGACAACTTATGTTATTCAATTAAAACTACTGATACAAAAAATGATCCGGAAGTGAAACAGTATCATGTCTTATGCTCAGGGCAGTTGAAATGAATTGGCAAATATAAGAATAATTTTTAAAAGTTATCCAAATGAACCAATTTCACTAAATTAGTGAACAACCGAACTCTTTCAAGTATGAATAAATCGCAGCATAGCAGCCAAATCATCAACTAAAATTACATGCTTCAAAACATAAAAGCTATCTAGAGTAAATATGTGAATAAATGACCACCTCAAATAGTCCTGGAAGTCCGCTTGGATCCACAAAAGTATGAGGAAGTAGCTTAAAAATTTCTCTTGCACCATCACAGACTGCATATTAACTCATTGTTGAAATAAAAAATTGCTTTTAGTTTTACAAATATTTGTAATAATCTTATAAACAATTGAAATTAAGGAATGTTGTATTCGTAACATAGTTCAATGCATATAACTCAAAGAAGTTTAATAAACAAGAAGACGTTTAATATAAACCAAATGGAGCTGAAGTCGAGGTGTATTTTTTATTGTTTAGTTTTTGGGCAACATGGTCATAGGAGTTCTCATATCAAAGAGATTTAAACTTGCAAAAAGCATCCAAGTAATTTATCGTACCATTTCCTGCACCAGTGAAAACAAAGACGAGGGGACAGATTTTTGACGGAAGTCCCTTGGTGGCTATCTCTTCCCCCACAGAAATTATCGCAGCCTTGGCAGCAGCCAATGAAGGATACATGTAAGATGCGCCCAAAGAGAGAAAAGGTGTTGAATATCCAAGATTAAGAAATCCTACAAATAAGAAACAAATTGAGCATTCAAAGAAGACTTCAGTTTCTAGATGGCAAAAGTTATAGTAGTTGTCTTAGGAAATTAACGAATATCCAATAAATGCAGATATCACATCGACTCTCAAAAAATCAGATAGAATAAAATAATAAATAGAGTTCCAAAATATATTGCATACTCTTTCCTAGGCCATGCAAAAAGTCAATCATTCCAGCTCTTCCAGCAAAATTTCCAAATGCCAATAATCTTTTACCATGGTCTCCAACGATAAGTTCATAATCAAACAAAGTAGCCCTTTCAGCTAAAACCTAAACAAAAGAAAACATTAAGTGAAAAACAGAGGAGTAGCCAATAAATTTTCTAATGTATTACATGAAACACACCTTATCAAGAAGAGGCATATTTTCCTTTTGTGCTTTGTGGGTATGGGAGAAAAATGCATAGGCCCTATCAGGAAGTATCATCTCCAACTACAACACACATAAATAAATTATTATCATAGAGCTAAAATTTGGGTCGTGAAGGAACTTAAAAGCACTAAAAAAAGGGAACCACCTTAGGTTGTTTGACACCCAAAATGAGACCACATTCCGACAAATCCTCTGATAACTCACAGCCAACATCCTCGTATAGTGCATCATGATGAACACGCTTTGTAGATGGCTGCACGATTATGCGTGTTACTCCAGTTTTGCCATGCAGTAGCCGTGCACAGTGTGTTGGGGTAACGGGAACCCTCCTCTCCCACTTATTTGTGGACTCAGAGAGGATCCCAACAACTCCATTACCGAGCATTATGTATTTTGACCTGTACAAAAACACTAGTAACTTAATCTAGCTCGTTTCGCAAATTCTATTTATCTTGAATCAATGTTGATGCACAAATATGCGTAAAGTTATAGATTCTAGCTTACACAATACAAAATCCTACATTATGTTAATTTCCAATATCTATTTGGCAAATTCAATGAGATCAATAACAGGTTCCATGGGATCAATTTTTAGACAATCGCTACTTAAGAAAAGGTTTTAAATTAGAGTCTCACTATTTGAATCCCCAATTGTTGAAAATAGATTATAGGACCTTAGCATCACTTTTTCAACTGTGATTTGGCACACCCCCTGCCTCTTAAACAAGGATACTTAATCCATACCCAGGCCAAAAAGAGCTAAACGCAAAAACACCACTTGTGCTTTGTCTAGCTAGTAAAAACCCCCCGTGTTATTTAAACTAAAAAAAAAACCGTGTTCTTTTTTTAATAGCAAAAAAACCCATCCCAAGCCGAAATGACATTTATACCCCCACAAAAGGATACAAAAACACCCCTCTTAACCAAAAAAATATCAATAACCCCCCTATTAACTTTGAAAATTGACAATAACTCCCTGTTCACTTAAACAATTAACAAAAAACCTCTTTATGATTTATGAAGGAATTTCAAATGGGTTTTTTTTGCTAATAGAAAAGGTACACAAGGGGTGTTTTTGCATTTAGCTCGGCCAAAAAAGGTCCCAAAAACACTTTAAGCAGTAAATGATACTCTGTTTACAATTCATCCAACATTTTGGGGGAAAAAAAGCCCAAATCTCTTATTAAACACACATACAAGGCATAAATAAATACCCGATAATTGAAAAAATCAACATAGAGAACAGAACTACTAAAATTAAAGGTTAAAACAGCACAATGCATTTATCAATCTTCACATGCATGGATAGAAGAAATATCAAATTAGGTGCGTGTGTGTGTGTGTGTGTGTGAGTTTTTGATTAATTAACAGAATCCAAAACAAAACAAAAAACGTGATCATGGAGAAGAAGCCTACCTGATTCTTCGTTCGTATCACCTTTTCCTGAAAAGTTAAACCCCTTTTTGAGTGATTCCAACTCTCCAAGTGTATATTCCTCTGAAAAAACGTCTGTTTCAGTTTGATCACTTTTGATTCTGATAATCACAATGCCAAACATCAGATAATTATATGCTAATTCTACTGGTTATAATTTTAATTTTCCGAGGAAGATGAATTAGGAGTATTATTAATAAAGTTAGGCGTGAAATGTGAACTACTCTGTTTTTTTAAAGGAGAAATTGCATAATTGGTACCATACAATAAGAAACTTTGCAATTTTGGTACCACTTAATATCATAATTTAAAGTTTTGTTGTAATGTTCATACTACTATCATATAAATTGGACAAAAATGGACTGTATAGACCATGTACACCGCGGATAATTCTTGCATAGACCTGGTCTATGAGCTTTTCATAGACCTTGTGGTTGTAAATGCACCACATCATACATTGTGAGAACATGACATCATCAAAATGTATTATGTGGTGCATTTACAATCACAAGGTCTACCACTAAGCTCATAGACCTGGTCTATGTAAGAATTTTCCGTACACCGCATATAGTTGTTATCTCGTCTTTTGCCGAAAAAAAATCACGTTTCCCTCACTTTTGGAGAAAAAATTGTCATATTATTTTATCTTTGGAGAGAAAATTTAAGCGTTTCTCTCACTTTTTATGTTATCACGTGATGATTTTCACTCCAAAAGACGAGATAAGAGTCAGTCATGTGAAGTGCACGTGGACGATTTCATCCATTTCAGTCCAATTATTTGACGCTGGTATGAACATTGCAACCAATATTTAAATTGTGATACTAAATCTACATTTACGTACCAATAGTATCAATATTATAAAATACTATATTATATGGTATTAAATTTGCAATTTTCCCATTATTAAAGTTTTACCTAAAGTTTCACGGACTTATCATCAAACACTTATGTGCTTATTGATGTAACAACTTTGAGTTGTAGAGTCGTGTACTTCTTGATTGGCCATTTGAAGAAATTTTATATTTTAAGCAATTTGAAATTAATTCAGATGATTACATGACGTGGGAAAAATGAATTTAAACCCATATAGTGCCTTTCTCTCTCCTGCCAGATTCAAGGAACATGTTATGGGTATAAATGTTACAATTCTTGTGTATTATGCAAAACGTAGATGGAATTATCACGTGAAATATTTAATGAATAAATTTATTTGCATAATTAAAAATTCTGCACGAAATATTTATGGTATAGATTATCATGTTACTATTTAATATTCAACACAAAATTCTATCCATACATATTTTGACAGTCTATTTTATGTATATGAATTTTCGTACAAAATATTTAATAATATAGTGCAAAAACATTTCACACAGTATTTATATGCTTATTTAGATGTTTCGTATAACACAAAAAAAAGTCTTAAGGTGCCTCTTTTAAATTGCTAGTAATACTCCCTCCGTTTCATATAATTTGTCGCTTTGGCAAAAAAATTCTTGTTTCATACTACTCTCTCCGTCCTTATTTGTTTGCTCCCTCGGGTTTTGACACGGAGTTTTAGGTAAGAGTTGAAAAAGTGGAAATTTTAGGTACTTCTACTTTTTTGTCCTTAAAATAGTGGTGGAGAGTAAGTGATGTCAAATCATTACTTTAAGTAAGAATGTAATTTTGAGAAAAATAATTTCATTTAAGAAAATGTAGTGTTGTTTTGGGACGTCCCGAAAAAAAAAATAGGAGCAAAAAATAAAAGAAAGAAAGAGTATTATTTATCGTTTTGGAAGTTTAATGCAAAAATAATTTATTTTTTCCAGATTTACCCTTTTATCATAATTGTTTTAACTTCTAATTATGAGAGGAATTAGAAAAGCAAGTATTACTCTAGGCAGGTTTTGGGTTTTTATAATATGGAGTTATTATTTATATATTTCGCCCATTGAATCATTGATAACTATCATCCCATTTAAAACTGATACGTAGCTATAATATTTTTTTTTTTTTGGTTTTCCAAGGGTTTAATCCATTTCGAGACGGGTTGGGCATATTAAGTGGATACCTCTCCCAACAGGGATTCGAACATGAATTCGCTACTTTGTAGTGACTAGTCCCTTCCACTAGACCAATCACCTGTTGGTACGACAACATAATGTTCAAGTTGATGTATATCTAATGTTATCCCTAAAGAGATACACGTGTGTAACCATATCCTCGAGTTAATCAATAGAAATGATAGTAACCTTTTTGTAGTTTAGTTTTGGTATTTACTTGGACATTTCAAATTACTATTTTAGAATTTAGATACTTGAACAAAAGATTTTTAATATTATTAATTAGAATTTTTAGAATCAAAAGTTTGAAAAGGAGATTGAGATTTGAAAATATCAACTAGAGATTTGATATAGTTTTGTATGTTCGAGTTTTACAATGATCGTACAAAAAACAGGAACGAATACATGAATGAGTCGAGGGAGCTGAATTTAATTTAATTAATTAATTGTTGATGATTTTGTTAATATTCACTTGATCTTATTTGTATGAATTATAATCAATGAAAACGTCAACAATAAGTTCATTGAATTCAAAAAACGAAAATTGCAAAAAAATAAAATAAAATAAAATAAAAACCCAAACCAAGAAAAAAAAATCAATTATAAATTGTTCGAGTCATGCTAACACACTAGTTCGACACGCCATACATTATAAAAATCGTAACACCTTACAATTGGGCAAAGAGATAATGCAAGATGACAAGTTAAATAAAATATCCATAACTATAGGATTATTTAATTCGAGGATTGTGCTTCTTTAGAGGAATATAATCAAGCATAATAAATAGAACTGCAACATATAAACAGTAAACTAAGAAAATTGATTATTAAATCTTTGTGTTGAAGCAGTTCTCAAAATTTAAAGTACATATAATAATCAACATACATTTATCTAGAATTAGAGATTGCAAAAGCATGATCAAGAATAACACAATTCTGATTATCTCATATATAATTTCAAAACATTCTTAATAATACTGAAACCCAATCAACCAACACTTCAAATACTAGAATAACACAATTTTGATTAAATTCTTGCTCCCTCTAATATGTTTAATGGACAATTTAACTCCGTGTAATATGAAAATCGGCAATTCACCTCCTTATGATATGAAATAATAAACAATTTAACTCTTTACTGGTAGAGGTGTTGCACACACGCTCTATAATGCGACTGAAACTTCATTTTCGTGTGAAAAATGACCAATTTAACCATACATTGACAACATATCCACTCCACTTTATCTCCTGTGATATGAGTAAATAGAAATTTACCTCCTTATGATATGTATAATGAGCAATTTACCTCCCTGTGATATTGTAATGGACATTTGACCCCTTGTAATGTTTACAACCTAATGAGCTGGGTCACAAGATATAGTAGTTGCAAAGGATTGATTTTAAATATTTAAAAATGCATGAAATAAAGCGGAAAATGGTACGAGCCAAAGTAACGGTAAAAAAAAAATTTTAGTCCTTTAACATTTACAGAGACACGGAAATGAGATACATGTACTTCCGACAAGCAATTTACATTATTTATGTTTTAAGTTGCCGCAATTTTAGTCCTCTTAATGACCCACATTTTCTTCCTAAATTTGTTGGGACTAAAATTAGTGCCCTTAAATTGCTACCCAAAACAAACAAATTGGGAGGTTTTGTCCTTCGCCACGCAGTGGTAATCCATCACGTCATCTTGATTGGAGGATAAATTAATAACAATATTTCAAATTAGTGACGGGACATTCTTATCCATTGTAATGTGTCTACGCTCTATCAAATGTTTTTTATTCTGAGACTGTGAAATAATGGTGAATACATCATTGCAACAATCACTATATCGGTAAATCTATTCGAATATATTTTATTGATAATAAAAACAAAAATTAATATTAAACTTGAGAAATACCCACATTAGTTGAAGTTGAATCTATGACCTCTTGATCATAAGGTATCATCTTTAGCCAACAGACTACTGCCTCGTTAACATCGCTCTATCAAAAGTTGTTAGATCAAGTTTTAAGGTGATCGACCAATTCCCCAACACATATATCAAATAAAACTTCTAGTAATTTATTTAAATGGGCTATTAATTAATTAAAAATTACAATGTAAAAGAAAATCCCAGTCCAGGCCACCCAAATTTTAGAAAACAGGCACACAACACCCATCCCCCCCACCCCACCCCACCCCACCCCACCATGGTTCTAGCCCACATGATTGGGCTTCTGCAATTGGAATACCTCCAAAGGTTGGGAAGCACATTCCGAAACTACTGGACTTACTTTTCCAAGTAAGCCACAAACAAAATATTTACATAGGGCCCAACTAATTGCTCCATTTATTCAGCCCATCAAGTTTTCCCTTGCAAAATCTTTGAAGTTAAGACCATTTCACATAAACGGAGTCCACATTTGGTTTGGAGTGATTAGGAGCAATATTACATTCAATAGAAAGATTAGAATATAAATCAATGGTGTTTGATCTAGTAAAAATAAACTAGTCATCACGATGTTACAAAAATCCCCCATCATCGTCTTATAATTAGCTTATTGATAGGATAGTGTCCAACAAATAAACAAAATTAGCTTGAAAAAGGACTGCCTTATTATGTAAACACTCTTATGGTTTAATGATAAGTACGTCTTGTTTATTTATAGTACATAAATTAAACAATGGCCAACCTCATCTCTCGCGAACATATCTAAGCGATTAGATGAAATCCTGAGATCACATTCGACTATGGGATGATTCACTTCAGTATAAATACAATCATGAAACAGTCTCTAAGGTCGTGATCTTA
Source organism: Penstemon newberryi var. newberryi (assembly GCA_030819805.1). Classification (NCBI taxonomy): domain Eukaryota; kingdom Viridiplantae; phylum Streptophyta; class Magnoliopsida; order Lamiales; family Plantaginaceae; genus Penstemon; species Penstemon newberryi. The sequence goes on along the minus strand of JAUALY010000006.1, from coordinate 30,335,514 downwards.
AAACACGTTCCTAGTCATAGATTCCGAACGAGACGGGGTATCAAGGAATTACTAAGACTTGTACGAATATGCATGATTCACGTGGAGTGAATTTGTAGAGTTTCATTAGCAAGACATTTGATGCTAGTACATATGAATAAGTGGTTCGATAGGGGATCGAAGCATCGAACGACCCGAACAGAGAAACCCATCGTGACGCATATTGGTAATGCATGTTTCTCAAAACTTAGAATAGTGTACGATTTAGTCCTTGGACTTGAGGTTCTAGGGCGAAGTCGGTGCACGAGCATACATACTTTGATTTAGGAGTCGATCACGTAGCTTGATCGTTGTGCGACTACTTTGGGTACGTATGATCGTGTACGCGGATTGCTAGTACTAATATAGGATCTATCGACTCATCCTTATAAGATGGGAGAATTTCATGTACGTTCTTAGATAATAGATTCCTAGAAACCCACGATCGTGGTCAGTGACGAATTTGGAAAGGGGTTTCCAAATTTAGCAGTCACATTGGAATTATTATCCAGAATTAGAAAGTAGAATCAAGATAATTAGAGGTGCCGATTAATTCACACACCCTAGGTCTCGATCGGAAAATTAGTCGTTAGAAGGACCGTATGTACATGTCAGTTATAAGATCAATTCACCTGAATTTGGGCCTCATGGGCTTGTGGCTAGACCTCAATCATGAGGTGTGGATAATCCTTAATTAATAAGAAGATTAATTCTAGAGTGGTCAACGGAGCAATTAATTGCTCATTAATCAAATCATGAAAATCGTGGGCCCTACGACCAATTGAGGGTGAACATAAAGGGTCACACATAATACAATTGGATTGCAATAATCTAAAAGGAAAGCTTGATTTAATGAAGTTAAATCAAAATTATTGAATTAAAGTTTAATTCAAAGTGGATAATAATTAATTAGAAGGTCTAATTAATTAATAGTTAATTAATGTGTTAATTAATAAAATGAAGAAATTATTTAATTAATTTCGAATTAATTAAATAAATAGGCGAAATAATTAATTGAAGTGTTTAATTAATGGTAGACTTAGTTTTCTTATGTGATAAGGAATAGAAGAGATATGCATGTATATTTTGTTTCCTAATGTGGTAAGGAAAGTAATATTTATATGGAATAAGTTATCATTGAGAAGAAGGAGTCTTCGTATAAATATATCTCATTAGATCTCTTCCACAACTAATGAAAATCTGAAAATTCGATCAACTCTAAGAAAACCCTGGCCACCCCTTCTTCCCAACGGGCCGAACCCTGTAGATTCAATCACCTCTCCAACCTTCTTCCTTGATGAAACTACTTGATCTCTAGTTCGTAACATGTGAATCAAGAAGGTTGTCATTATCCAATTGGTGTGGATACATTCTAGAGGCACGATGCTTGGAGTGCTATCTGTGAATCAATAGCCCGAAAATAAAAGATGACCGGAGTTTCCACCACCGTTCCTGTGGTGAGGTAATTTTCGATTACCACATCTTTTAATGCAATTGTTGTGTTTTATACTTCAACCTTAATCGTCTGAGTAAATTTTTATTTCCACTCTTTTGTTGTTCTGACAACCGAGCAAATCCCAACACTTCTTACCTATGTAAAGTTTTAATTCTGCCCCTCGAGATTATTTGTAATGTATTTAATATCTAATAAAAATATAACATCAAAAGTCGAATATAAGATCCCTCAAAATTTCATGGGATTCCTGTACTAATTTATGGATTGAATGATATGGCAAGCTACATATTATGTGTCCTATATTGTGTTCTTACCAAAACTTTGATGGAAAGTTTTGACTATATATACACCCCATTTTGATCCCCAAACTCACTCATTACAAAACATTCAATATACACCATCTAGAGAGAGTGAGTCGAGTTTGGAAGATCAAACCGATGATTAAGAGGTAGAAACATTCAAGCAAAGCATCAATGGCTGGAGGTATATTTCTTAGGCTATTTTCGGTTTTCAATCCATGTTTAATTCCACAATAATTATTTGAATCGTTTTAAAGTTTATGTCTAACATATGCTGGAATTCAACACATGGATTGGAATAAGTCCACTCACATGGCTTGTGCCTAACTCTACCTCAAAAGCTAGCTTGTAAGGTGAGGGTTACCCAAGACCTTATAAGGTTGACTTAACTATTGTTTTCAACCAATGTGGGACATTTAGTCTCAATACTCCCCCTTCACGTGTGGGCGGACAGAGTGTGTGGGTGGAACAAGCCCAACACGTGATATATGAAAGCCCAACCTTGTGAATTTGCGACATGTGGGTGAAGACCCAACACACAAATAATGACACTCCGTGCCTTTGTTAACCAGAGGAATAATGACACTCCAAACCTTGATTAACTGAAGGAATAATGACAACCCAAACCTTTGTTATCTGAGTGAAGTGTGTGGATAGATATTGAAGCCCATCATGCATACAAGGAGGAGCCTATCATGGAAGGAGGTGGTCCACTTTAACCTAGAGCTCTGATATCATGTTAGAATTCATCAGGGCTAAGTGCACTCACATGGCATGGACCTAACTCAACCTCAAAAGCTAGCGTGTAAGGCCAAACTCAATGAAGGGGGGGGGGGGGGGGGGGGGCTTGGAGAACTACTCGGCATGCACGTCAATGCGTCTGCCAGCTGCCTGGGAGCATGTGCCCATGCAACAATCAGGGTGCGCCACTTGGCATCCCTGATTTAGTTAATTTTTAATTTTTAATTTGTATTATTAATTAATAGTGTATTTGTTATGAAATTTATCAACAGATTATCTAAAAGACAAAGTAAACATTAAAATGAAGTGAGTAGAAGTAGGGAGAAAGTAATTTTATTCATATCAATCTCCAATACATTACAATAGAGCTCTATTTATAGGCTTAGAGGAGACACTCAAAAGCCAAGAGTTACATAAGTTACAAGTCTTCATTGTCCACTAAAATGGCCTATTAAATAAGTAACTCAATAGACATCCATTACTATAATATTTATAACACTCCCCCTTGGATGTCCATTGTTTATTGCTTCATTAAAAATCTTATTAGCAAAATCCGGTGGAAACAAAAATTTGAACAAGGGGAAAGAAGTATGTTTTGATGTGGAACTAAGGAATGTGTTACACTGCCTCGTTAAAACCTTGCCAAGAAAAACCCAATGGGATAAAAACTTGGACGAAGGAAAAAGAGTACAGTTTTGAAGTATATTATTAATGGCACACTTTCTTGAAGTCTATTGTTTATAGCATATGTCTCGTTAAAAACCTTACTAGGAAAAACCCGATGGGATAAAAACCTAGTGAAGGGAAAAAAGAGTGCACATGTCTTGTCTTTTACTCCCCCTGATAACAAAATCACTTAACATTTTTAAGTTGTCACATCCCAATTTCATTAATAAACTTTTCAAATGTGGCAGTCTGACAATGCGTTGGTTAATTTTTTTTCAAATGATATACCACGCATCCCTTTTGGATATGATAGGTCATCGATCCAAAGACAGTCTCGATTTTTCTCATGCATTGTGATTATTTCTGCACGTTGAAGTGACAACCAAAGTTTATTTTGTGGAACAACATGATATAGCAGTTCATCTGCTTGTAAATACATAACATATTTGAGAGCGAGTTTTATGTGGATCAGATAAGTACCATGCATCCTCATCGCCAACCAATTGTGATTTTGAATCATTTGTATAAGTAGCCACATATCAATTGAACCTCAGAGATATCAAAATATATGTTTAACTCCATTCCGATGTCAGCGTGTCGGAGAAGAACTAAATTTTTTCTAATAAACTTACAACAAATAATACATTAGGGCATGTACTATTAACAAAATACATCAATTCTCCTATAACATTGAGATATGGTACTTCAAGACCAATGAGTTCTTTATCATTCTCAAGAGGTAGAGGATGTGTCTTATTCATATAAAATCGTCCTAAAATCTATTATATAAAGTGATTAGGTAAGAAAGATTTCATTTTATAAGTACTTGATCTGCAGGCCGGGACTTCCATGATCTTTCACCTCGAATTCTTTATTTAAATAATCAAGTATTATTTGAAGCTCTTCAGGAGTTCCAATAATATTCAAATCATAAACACATAAAACAATAATAATAAACTCTGATCCAAATCCTTGTATACAAAATGAGTAATTGGATCACTTTCATAACTTTCTTTGACAATATTCAGTGAGTCAAATATACCAAATATACTCGGATTCGTTTAATTCAAACAAAGATCTACGCATGCGCATTGAACAATTTTCCCGGGAATTTATGATGTATTTAAGATTTTGGACTTTATATAAATTTCATATCAAGCGAGTCATGTAAATAGGTTGTAACAATATCTATAAGACGCATATCGAGTTTTTATCATACTGCCAAACTAATAAGGTAACTAAAAATAACTGCATCCACCACTAGAAAATATATCTCCTTTTCATAATCACTGTCAGGTTTATGTGAAAACCTTTGTGCTACTAGTATTTTACAAATTCATTTTTCTCATTTTGTTTTCGCACAAATACTTATTTATACTCAACATGCTTTACTCTTTTAGTTATTTGGACTATAGGTCCAAAACATCACGTTTTGAAAATGAACTTAATTTTGCTTGAATTGCGTCTTTTCATTTTGGCCAATCATTTCTATATTTATATCTTTCAATAAATTTAGTTTCAAGATCCTCATTATATTTTATAATTTTATGCAAAAGTATTGTCGACAACTGTTTTATTTCGGTTCCATCCGTAGTGACATAACATATAGAGATCTTTTTTTTATTGTTTTCAGGTACCTGAACCTCTTCTGGGGTATTATCATTAGTTATGTCTTATGACTCTCCACGAGCACTTGCCTCCACAATATGACCATCTTGAGTATTTGCTCCTTTAATTTTACAATAATTTTTCTTTGGAACCGTAGCTTATTTTCATTTGCATTAACAAAGACATCGATTTGAATTGGAGCATTTTCAGCTGGTATATGAGATTTAGTAACACGTTTTATAATAGTAAATTCATCTGCCAGTAAATTTACAATATTTCGCAAATGCATTATCTTCTGAACTTCTAGTGTACATTGATTTATTCGAGGATCTCAAGAAGATAATATTGATGCATTTCGTATAATTTCTTTTACCAGCTCTTTATTCTCTCCCCATAATGTCGAGAACATTATTTGATCATGTATACTCTCCCCCTAATGTCGAGAACATTATTTCCTCAAAATAAAAATCGACAAATCGTAAATAAATTTTAGTCATTTAATTTGTTCAAGATAATTAATTAGAAGGGGATTCATAACAAACATATTCTCAACTTTCTTTGAGGTCCCATCGTTGTGCGTTGTGGTGGAGCAATTGGATCATATTTCGCACATTTAAAAATCCTAAGATGGGAAATATTTGGCTTCTGGCCAAAAGTCAATTTCAGTGGAGAGAAATTATCATAACTTCCTGGCATGATGCACCCAAGTGCCGCTGTATGGAAAACAACATATCTACATGTTGTAACAAGAAGTTTTGTTCTCGTTAACTATGATCTAGCAGTTAATTGGAGGCGTTTATACTACACCATTTTGTGTATCATGAATATGGGCAACATGACTTTCAATTTTTTTCAATTGATAATAGTCATTTAAAGCCTCAGATGTGAACTCACCAGCATTATCAAGGTTCATTGTAATGAATAAATAATCCAAAATTGTGTTTTAAATTTAATTATTTGCGCAAATAATCCCGCAAACACCAGGTTGCAGGTTGACAATAAACACACATGTGACCATTTGTTGTAGATGCATCTATTAAATATCTAAATAGTCCACATGGTGGATGAGTAGGCCCACACATATCACCTTGAGTGTTTTTCAAAAATGCTGGAGATTCTAACCCAATTATCCAGTAATCTTGAGAACAAGCGGCACAAAATGATTCTTTAAATTGAAGAATCTTCTGGTTCTTCAATGAGTATTCATGTGAATTTTTAACGATTTTTCTCATTATAATTTACCCGGGATGGTCTATCCGGTCATGCCAAATAATAAATATATATTTAATTAGTAAACTTCTGGTTTACTATAATATTTGTTTCAGTTGTAGTAACACATTTATTTCTTATAAAATTCTCATATTTAAAGTCTAAAAGAAAACAATTTAAGATAATAAGTGTTATTATGAAAAATTCATGACCTCAAAGATCTCATCAAAGTAACATCACATTACTCTTAACATGGTGAATAATCTAATCAAGATGAAATAATTATCACACTATTGAGTTCTCAATTTTCTTTTAATCAAGACATGACATAGGATAAATTAATATCACTAAAGGCATAAAGAAAATAATATATATCATTATATGTAAAATGACAGTCATTGATCTTTATCACACGTTTGTAATCATGCAATCAATTGAAAGAAAGATAATAAAAATTTCATACATAATAATAATTGGTTACCTCTCATATCTCATTGGTATACTTTTATATAATGCGAATTTATTTTCTGAAAATAACAAAACTCATCATGTCTCTTGATTTTTATGAAACTACAAAATTTATAACTACCATTAGTATTTTAATTCAATGCAATTATTTTAGGCATTAGCTATATTGACTATACAAAATATAAAGAACAATACCATCAAAATTCAACTATATCAATCAAAATCAAATGTATTCAAATCTTCAAGTTTGATTTTATCAATATCATAACGTTCAAGTTTTGAGCTTTATGCTCTTGTCACCTAGGCTTCAGGCCTAAAATAATATTACGAGATTATAATATTTGACAAAACATATGCCTTATTAGTACTAATAATTTTGTCAATTTGGCCTCATTTATAATTTGAATTGGGCCTATACTTTCGTACCAAAAATATTGATCAACTATGTGCAAGGATAGTGATAGCACAATTCCTTCAAAGTGATATCACCTCCTCTTAATACATCGCCACCGGCTCTCCTGCCAAAATTAATTTATGCGGCCATGACCAATATCACTACAGATAAAAGACTTTTTATTTTAAGTCAATATCACAGATCTTTTGTTCCACATTTTTTATATGGAAATATCAAGGTCAATCCATGCCAATAAACATATTTGTTCAATTTTAAAATTATTTTCAAAATGGAAAGACAAACCCAAAATCAAAACAGAATATGGGCTATTAAATTTCAGATCCCTTTCAGGTTTCCCACATTTGTTTCAATTGCCAATCAATGAAATTATAAAACCTTTACATTTTAAGAATTCTGATGATCAGTCAATAACTTGGAAGTAAACAAAGAATTCCTTTCAAATTAAAAGGATCACACAATTGCATATCAGATTTGAAGCCAACTAAAACTAATATCAAATGCCAAGTATGTACGATATTATGCCCCATGATAATTTACTAAGTCAAGATAAATGTAGAAAACATTATATATTGGAAGTAGGCAATGAATCTAAATATTAACAAAATTAAGAATGAAATTTCATTCATTCATGAAAAGGAAAAAAGAAAAATGATTTTGGCCAAACTATTTTACTAATTCAGTGCACAATCTTGCCATCAAATCTTTGGGCTAGAAGAATTATTATAAATAGAGCAGAAATCCATTTCAATTTATTTTAGCAGCAGAAGTTTAGTCAAATGAAAAAATATAAAACTTTCATGCATAATCAAACATATTGTTATTAAGGGATATCAAATGGGAGAGAGTCTTCACATATGCGAAATATGATACTCAACAAAACCTCCAATATAGCTTAATCTTAATTTCTTCTTTTTCTTTTATATTTGATCCATGTGTTATATAGATGAGTTCATGTATCCCAAGAAATAATAATCTACTCTACTAATAAGATATTGGATGACTAAAATTTCGAATTCCATCTCAGTGACTCCATAAACGTAACTAAGTATACTATTTAGATTTAAACTAAACATTCATGATTAAATAGTATAGTGACAACAGTTATTGCAGCAAGCTATTATAAGGCTTATATACTACCTATGCAACAAATATATATATACTGTCATTCTTCGTGCAAATTGGTAAAAAGGAACATTTTTATTTTACCTTAGAAATACAACCAGAACACTTGAGTTCAATCAAGAACTTCGAGCGAAGTCGTGCTGATAACGTGTTATGAAATTAATCAACAGATTATATAAAAGACAAAGTAAACATTAAAATGAAGAGAGTAGAAGTAGGGAGAAAGTAATTTTATTCATATCTATCTTCAATACATTACAATAGAGCTCTATTTATAGGCTTAGAGGAGACACTCAAAAGCCAAGAGTTACATAAGTTACAAGTCTTCATTGTCCACTAAAATGGCCTATTAAATAAGTAACTCAATAGACATCCATTACTATAATATTTATAACAGTATTATATTTATGTGTTTTATGATATAGTTTCTTGTTCAACTTTCATTGTTCACATTATTTTTGAAATTTTAATTTTCTTTTTAAAAAATGACAGTTAAAACTAAATCATTTAATTAGAATATAGGTGATTATATATTTGAACAATATGATTTTTCAATTTAATTGAAAATATAATTTAAACACTTAGACAAAAAAATTCAAATTCATACTTTATTTATAATATTTTTGTGTTGAAATTTTAGTTAGTATATTTTAGTATTATTTTTATTATTATTATAGAATTATTATAATGGTGAGAGTGAGGAAGATTTAAATTGAGATTAAATGGAGTAAATAGCCCTATGATTGGATTTGGATATGCAGGGGGTGTGGTGGGGGCAGGGATAACTGGGAGCTCCGGAGTTCTCCCCTGCCCCCCAGCATTGAGTTTGCCCTAAGGTGAGGTTGCCCAATATCTTATAAAGTGGACTTAACTATTATTTTCAACCAATGTGTGACATTTAATCTCAATACTGATATCAGAGCCTTGTGAGTGATCTTAGTCCAATCATATGGTGAATTTTAACAACATAAGATAATAAAACCAGTCAATTGGTTGGTAAGAGCCGTTAGGCATTTATCAATTATCATGCACACTAAAAGCAAAACCTATATTGCCATTTTGCCAATTCAACAAACAAAGAAGAAGTTCTAAACGTGAGCTAGGAAATTAAAGAACCATTTTTGCGAAAATTGCTAATTTGAGTAACATCCTGAAAAATGGAAGATTCGTGTGAAGATAGATACGTTATACAAGTCCACCTAACAAACTGAGAACAAATATATTTAATACTTTAAGAGTTAATGTCAATTTATTCCCTGTGATATTCATAATGTTCAACTTACCTTCTTGTGATTTAAAAAAAAATATTTTACCCCCTGCAATATTATAAAAGTTTCACACCGTCTTTTTGATATTTTTATATTTGGCAATTTACCCCATGTTATGAAAATGTGACAGTCTACACCCCCCATGCATTATTATGATAAATGTGATAATTTACCCTCTATATTACAAAATATTTTTCATGCCCACTTTCAATTTCGACCAGTAAGTTATACTCTCCGACTGAAGGAGGTAAATTATTTCTTTAAAAATTTCACGGGGGTGAGGGGGGCTACAATGCTCTTTTTATTGTATTTATATAATATGATAAGAAATATGGTAAAAACAGTTATATAATTTATCCGATAAACGTAACCAGAAACACACTATCATTTCAAATGTGATAGACAATGTTTGTTTGAACATAAAATCGTCTATATGAGAATTGCTAACTGAACATAAAAACTAAATTATCTCTGCTGATGTATTGAAATTTTTTCTAACTTTCATAAATAAATCTATATTTATCCGTCATTCAAAACTCGTACAATTGAAATTAAAACACTACGTTACTTTTTTTTTTTTTTTTAAGAATACATCCATCATCAATAATTACATCATAAATAATTTCAATAACTGTCCAAGTACAAAAAATTTGTTGGTGTTGAAGATGACAAAAATGCCATAATGGTTTTGAAGATCAGAAGATAAACTTGTTTGAAAAACATACTTGATAAATCCGCTGCATACAAGTTTTGAAACTCTGAGTTATCTGAGTCGGATTAGTGAAATCAGATGAGTGGTCAACTCTGCTGATAAAGCTTTGTGCGAAATCAGCTTAGTAGTCTTACAAATCAGATCAGCTGAGTCTGCTGATAGAAAAGTTAGAGAAAAAGTTTTAAAGTTTAGAGGTCTATTCACACCCCCCCCCTCCTCTAGACCTCATTGACCACTTTTGGGACCAACAAGTGGTATCAGAGCAGATTGGTTCATCTGATCCTCTGCCTGATCAAACGAACTTGATCCTTAGTGTGTTTTTCAAATTTTTCAAAAAAAGAGCATATCTTGAAAATCAAAACTTTTTGAAAAATGGATGTCATAAGCCATGTTCCTCACATTGGTCTTATGGACTTTGAAAGCTGGAAAATCAGAATGGAAATCCTTCTTGCTGCTTACGACACATGTTTACATGTATTACAAAAGGACCATTCAGATTTCAGAAGACTGTGAAGGTTGCTGGCCAACCAGACCAGATAGTTGACAAAGAGCTGGATGAGTTGACACCCAAGGAAATCAAGTTAGTAAATCTTGATAAAAAGGTGAAGTTCATCATGTTCAAAGCTGTAGACGAAGACAGATTCCAGAAGATCAAGCATTTCAAAACTGCCAAAGAGATGTGGGATAAAGTCTGCGAGCTAAGCGAAGGAAACGACGCTATCAAAGAACACAAGCTGAATGTGGCTCTTGAGGAGTTTGAAAATTTCAAGATGAAGTCTGGTGAAATGATTGATCAGATGGATATCAGATTTACCAAAGCTCTGAATGAAGTTCTAAGGTTTGGTAGAGAATTTTCGAACAAGGAGATCACAACAAAGGTTCTCAAGGCCTTGCCACCCAAATTCAACATGAAGGTGACAACCATGGAAGAATCAAGGGATTTAGAGAAGATTTCTCTTACCGAACTGTTCTCATCCCTCAAAGCATATGAGTATCAAATGCCAAGAATGGGATTAGAAGTGTCAACCAGTTCAGACCCTACTGCTGCTCTAATGGCGTCAGACAAGTCAAGAAAATCAGCAGACAAGTCAAAACAGAAGACTCTGTTTTGACTTGTCTGCTGAGTTCAGAAAAAGTCTACACTGCTGACGACGTTACCCTGCTGCTGAATGATTTTGAGAAGTTCTACAAGAAGAAAATGAAATTAAAATATAAAAATGCTACTTCATCTTTTTCTGATCATTTTCAGGAAAACAGGGATTCCTCCAAAGCAAAACTTAGAGACAACAATGAAGAAGAGTATGGACTCTTGATCAAAGATCATTCACACTCATCATCAGAGAAGTTTGCTGAAAAGGAAAAGCGTGCCAAAAAAGAGCGTAAGCTAAGTAAGAGCAAATCAAAGTTAGCTAATGCAGCAATGCTAATAAACTCCTGCACATCTTATTCAGACCGTCAGTCGTCTGATAAAGAATTTGAAGAAGTACCTGAGACCCTATGCTTAACTGCCATAAAATTTGATGATTCTGAAAACTGAGGTAACTTCTACTAATTAAATGAAATGCACTATTTGAATCGTTTGAATAAATGGTGAATTACAAATTCAAATATTGTTTGTGCATTTACCAAGCTTAATGAAGAGATGACTCTGCTGAAAAGAGCAAATCTGATCACTGAAACTTCAGGTTGAAAAACCTCAAGAATCAGCTGACTACAAAAAGCTTGAGCATGAGAATGAAACTCTAAAAGCTGAGTGTGCAATTCGATTAGATAATACAAATCAACTTGATAGAAGCAATTGCATAATTCTCTAAAAAGAAATCAGAGACTTAAAAGAAGAAGTCTACTGATGCTCAACAGGTTAGAAAACCTAGTAAGCTACCTAAGACTAATCAGACTACTAAAACCCATCAGCCGAGTAAGCTGAAATAGACTGCTGATAGGAGTAAAATTAAAATGTCAAGTCTGCTGAATCTAAGGAGAGTTATAAATACCTCAGGTAAGAAATTGAGGCAAAAATGAATTATCTGGCAAGAATTTGAATCATATTATGATAATTGTTGTATGACATGCACTATGCTTATTCATATTATCATGTTGATCATGTTCACTGTACTGATTGACATCCTCCTTTCGATATGCATGCTTATCACATATTTCATGCATCTTACCTTGCTTATGAGCATTGTTTTAATCATGACTAACAAGTGGTAGTATCATGATTAAACATAGGTCACTAGATCATCACATGTTTGTACTAACCCTGCTGGACCCAGTAAACAAGGGGTACCAAAAACAGTCATCTGTTTTGTAGGTGAAGCCCATGTGAGATGACAAAGATGAGTTGACTACCTTGCAAATTTCACCAAGTTCAACAGGTGGTCTCACCAACAGATGAGTTGACCAACAACTGTTCGCAACGAGCAGTATCACAAATAAATGTGGTATCAGTCAACCATGTGACAAAGAAATTGGTTTGTTGACTTTGGATTCATAAGTTGAGGGGGAACTTATCAGAAGACTAACCCAGAACAACTTACTGGAATTCAACGGCTGAGTGTCTTTGAAGAGAATCTCTCATCAGACTACTTGACCACTGATTCTTGAACTTAGGGGGAACGTGTACGACTAGCGGTACTCCTGAATAAAGATGAAGTTTTCAATAAGTCAAAATGAAGCTATCAGAAGACTGCTTCTTATCAGCCGACTGGAACTCAACAGCCAAGTGATATTCAAGAATGTACTACACCAAGTGGTTTCAGCAAGTGTTATCACATCAACAAGTGGTATCAGCTGACTAATCTGATTTACATTCATACAAGTAGTATCAGACTACAAGTAGCAACAGACTACAAGTGTAATCAGACCACAAATGGTATCAAGAGGTATCAATTCTTGAAGTTAAGGGAAAATTTTCTAGCTGGAGTGATAAACAGCAACGAAGACTACCTCGATCAGCCAAGTACTTACCTACCTGTCTTCAGCATACTAAGTTTGCAATCCTATAAAGAGAAAAAGGGGAAGAAGAGATGCAACTCAAGTATTGGTGTTGATGACAAAAAGGGGGAAGATAAAGAATGCAACTAAGAACTCTTTAAGCAGATGATCAGAAAGGGGAAGAGAACCAACCATTGGTATTTTTTTGAAAGTTGTATCAGATCAATAAATTTCCATCTCAAGGTATGAAGACTAAATCTGAAGACTTAGAAGACGTTCTTAGTTGAAGGTTTTGTCATCATCAAAAAGGGGGAAATTGTTGGTGTTATTTAGAGAAGGTTTGAAGATGACAAAAATGCCATAATGGTTTTGAAGATCAGAAGATAAACTTGTTTGAAAAACATACTTGATAAATCCGCTGCATACAAGTTTTGAAACTCTGAGTTATCTGAATCAGATTAGTGAAATCAGATGAGTGGTCAACTCTGCTGATAAAGCTTTGTGCGAAATCAGCTTAGTAGTCTTACAAATCAGATCAGCTGAGTCCATTTTACTAAAAGATCGAGTTATTTGCCCACATTTTTTAAGATACGTTTGATCTATATGAAAATGCATTAAAGTTTTAAAGTCTCAAAGATCCATTTTATTAATCTTTCGTGTTAACTTTTGTCTTTTTTTTCATCTTTGATTAAGCTTTTTTCTTTTAGATTTTGACATTCAGTACGTAATTGATATACTAACATATATGGAATTTACATTATAACTTTTTGTAAACTTTACTTGTTTCAAAATAAAAACAGTAATTAGTAACTATAACTACAATACAAATAATTAATCATAATATTTAAAATAATTATATGTTCGGGCTTTATTCGGGTTGAGCCGTGTTAGGCTCAAGCTCAGCTCATAAATTGATCGGGTTTAATATAATGGCTCAAACTCGACCCGGCTCACAAATATTCGGGTTCGAGCCAATTTTAATCGGGTCGAGCCATCGGGCTTCGGGTAGGCCCGGCTCAATTGACAGTCCTAGTCTAAACTTTAGTCTTTTGTATAACTCATATTTTAGGTTTTGAAAGATAATTGTATTATCCATTACTTGTTTAACAGGTTTAGGGTTTAGAATTTCAAGGTTAGGGTTTAATATTTACAAACAGGGTTTATATTTTCTTGATAATTATTTATGTGTCATATAATTTTTTTTTTCGTATACATTAAAATATATAAATGACAAGAAAAAAAAAAACCACAACCGATTGTACACATGTACAGCCGGTTGAAGGCTATAGGAATAGCACTACTCTTAGGACCCGTTTGTTTACCTGTGAATGGCATGTAGTTTGGTAATCTTATCACCAGACATCACATAATAATGTTTGGGTTGATTTATTGGATTTTGGGAAAGGAATTAAATTCCTTAAACTAGGAATTTTGCCTCTATAAACTAGGAATCTGAAACCCATGTTTTCTATGGTATTCTAATTACATTCCCTGTGAAATTCATAGTAAAAATTAAAAAGATAACATTTTCCATATATACTCAATCACACACACACACACATATATATGTGTAATTTACTATAAAATATACATAAATTTAAATAAATTATAAATTTTAATGTATTTTAAGTATATTACATAATTATTCAACATCAAGAATAATACTTACACTCTGTGTGAAATTAATTATCTTTTAAAGTTTCAATAGTGTCCAACATATTATTTGATAATTGATCGAGTAATTTGACCTACATGGTAAAAATAAAGTTCAAATTGAAATTTTGAATTAAAAAAATCTCATAATTCAACTGAGCCATCTATCCCATTTCACAAAGTCCATCTCTCCTACCCACTTACCCATCCGCCACCTCAATTTAAACTTATATTAACAGTTGATTAATAAATTTTATAAATACAACACAAAATAAAAAAAATATTATAATATTTATTTTGATTATATATATGTGTATACATCTTTCCATAGAGAATGGTATTGTAGATACATAAAATTTACGCCCAATTAAATAATGACACTTGTAAAATAATTTATTATTTATCAATTAATTTTCTATTTTGGGATTTTACTAAATTAAATTCCAAAAGTAAATAGTTAATTTAATTGATTACTAATAATTATTTATTGGCCAATTATATCACGCCATGTGTCAAAGTGATGTCTTTAAAGCCAATTAAATCATATATTGGCCTTATAAATAAGTGGCCACTCAAAATGCGCCACATGTTAAGACGAGGTGTTTTGGCCAATCAAATGAAGTCTTCCATTCCAAGTAAGTAAGGGCCAATCAAGTCCTGACACGTCACCAAGCTGCTACGAATGAGACTCTTCAAAATCTATATAGAGGGGTCTTGTGAATTCATTTGGGACAGGCATATAGACATATACATATATATCTAAACACACATATACCCTCATATTCTGATCAAGCTTTGAAGATTTGTCAAGCTCTTCAAGTCTGTGACTCCATCCGCAAATCTTGGAGAAAGTCGCACCATACGATTCAAGAACAAGCCTAGTGCCCTTGAATCCATATATCTACCGAAGAGAATAATCAGAGGATTTATATATAGAGATTTGTTGTAACCACTTTTAATTATATCAAATATATTGTTATTTTGTTACACTTGTTTTATTGTCTATTTAGTTTTGCAGACTTTAAAATTTTGTTGGTCCCAAGTGGTCAGATGAGGTCTAGAGGGTGGGGGGGGGGGGGGGGGGGCGGGGTGAATAGACATCTTTAAAAATTTATCTTTTAAAATTTCTAACTTTTCTGTCAGCAAACTAAGCTGATCAAGAATCGTAAGCAGACTAAGATGATCTCGCACAAAGCTTTGAACAGCAGAGTTGACCACTCTTCTGATTTTACTTAGCTGATTTTATCAAAATCAGAGTTTTAAAAATAACTAACTTGCAGCGGATTTATCAAGTGTTTTTCACAAGTTGTTTTCTTAACTTTGAAATAGTTTTATCCCCAGTTTTAAACAAACTCCTTTTAAAACTTTTCCAACAGTTAACCTTTAAGTGTTTTAAGTATGCTGTTTCAAATATGCAGAAATTTATGCAAGTAAAAACACAAAGGATTTTTATAGTGGTTATATGGATAAAAATCCTTTAGTCCACTCTTCCAAGTCACTTAGATCTTGGGTTATACCAAATCACACAGATTACAGTATACGCTGCTTACGCCAAACAACAAATGATATGGCCGTAAGTTCACAATAGGAAATCACAAAGAAACTCCTACTCTCTGAAGTAATATCACTAACTAAGATGGATATCTACTTCTCACAACATTATCTCAACAAAATCACTCAGATTTATAAGTATTTTCTGTTTTCTCTCTATTCTGCTTTGTCAACAAATGACTCGGCTGATGAGTGTTCTGTTCTTGAGTTTGAGACTTAGAAGAATTCTGCTTCAGATTTTTTCTCTCAAAATGTGTTGTCTCTTCTTCTTCAACTCACGAACTGAACTATTTATACTTGAAGATTTGAAAATCTGCCCGTTGAGAGATCGACAGCTGTTCAAATCCTCGAGTATTGGTCCTTTTGCAGAAACGGCTACCTGCGACTGAGCACTGTACACTCTGCTGTACTTGCTGTCAGATCGCATTTAATGCACCAATCTGATACGAGGTTTCTCTTCAATCATTTGTCATAAATACCCTTCCTCTTCAGCATTTATTACTCCAGGTGCATTTATTACCGTTGATCAAACTCCTTGATCCCTTCCACTCTGCTGATCGAAATTACTCGTCTGATGTATACTCGGCTGATCCCAAACTTGAACTAATCTTATTTGAGTCGGCTGATAGTCCACCAGTCTGATTCCTTTCTTCAGCAACAGATCAGTAGACTTCTGGACCAGATTTGACTAGTCTGAAATACTTCTTCCTTAGTCAAATATCTTTGAAGGTTTGTACTAAGCTTCCACTTAGCTGATTCTGATGTTTTGGAAATCATCAAAACCTCCCTTCACTTTATGCCTTCCATCTTCATCTTCATCCAACAATTTCCCCCTTTTTGATGATGACAAAACTTCAGCTAAGTACATGTACCTAAAGCTAAAGTTTAAGTCCTCAAAAATTTCTGAGATAGAAATAATTTGTTGGAAACTTGAACTTTTATAAATGTATCAATTTGATTACAGATTACAAGTTCATCAGATGAGAGATAACAGAAAGTAAAATTTTACAAAAGATTTACAAAAAGATTATAAGAGACCTAGTCTAATAGCTTAGTCTAGTCCTTCTTCTCTTCTTGTGTTTCTCCTTCTTCTTCATCTTCAGGGTCTTCATCTTCTTGTTCAGAACTATAGAGATCTGGTTCAAGCATTTCAAATCTTTTTCTGAGATCCTCTATTCTTTTGTACTTGACGTATGGATCTAACTGTTCAGCAGCTGAGTCCTTGGAAGCAGCAATCTCCTTATCAGATTTTACTGGTTCTTTGGGCTCTTCATCAGCATCGTTCTCTGCCTCAGTTACTTCATTATCTGGTCTGCTTGTATTTGCATCATCAGTATCCTTTTCAGCAGAGTCCAATCTTTCAGTAACTTTAGCTGAATGATTAGCATCAGCATCCTTCTTCTTTGTTGTAGAACTTCCATCTTCCCCCTTTTTGTCATCATCAGCAGGGTTGACGGGTTCCTCAGGCAGAATTGGAGTGATGTTAATAGCGTCACAAATCAATCTGATGTTTTTATCCACCGCCATAAGATGATTCTCCCTTTTCAGTTGCTGCAATGTATTATAAGACTCAATCTTCTTAAATGTAAGATCCACTTGATCACAAAGTTGAATCTGAGAACTCAGAATCAAATCAGCTGATGTAGTGAATGCTTTCAGCTTTCTCCTCATGAGCCTCCATTGCATTTGCAACAACTTCACTTATGTCTCTCCAACCAGCTATATTATTCTGGACCCTGGCACCAAATGTTTCCATATCTAGTCTGATAGCCTGAACTTCACTTTTGATAGTTGCTATTTCTTCTACTATCAGAGGGCTAGAATCAGCAGCCTTGGGAACTTTCTCAGCAGCAGCAGCAGACAATAGATTTAAGGCTACTTCCTCAAATTTCTTTATTTGTTCTTTATGTCTGTCTTCCATTTCCTTCACAGAGTTGGCAATCAACCGTTGGATGGACTCCAAGATAGTTGGTTGCAAGCTTGCTGAAGTGGATGGAATGGCTGTGCTTTCTGGAGAAATCTCAGGAGTTTTGTCAGTCTCCTTTGGTTCATCAGTCAGAGTAGTCTGCTGTTGGGGCAACTTATCTGATGATGTTGAGATTTTGTCAGCAGTCTTCTGTTGGACCTGGATTGGCTCATTTACCTTTGTAACAACATCAACACCATTATCAGCAATAACAGTTTTATGAGTAAATATAAGAGCAGGTACAAATGGTGAAGTTGTCTGTTCAGGTAGATCTTCATAAGTTCTGATAGCCGGTCCGAAGACAATCTGTTGTAAGCTTGGCAGAGGTATCAGTGAGCTTGGTTGACCCTTCTGATATCTGGTCCTCTTTGCCCACATTTCCAGAGTTACGGACAGTGCCAGCTTTGCAGCTCTCTTCTTCAAGTCTTCATTCTCTGCAGGAATTTCAGGAACAGAGTTTTGTAACTTCTTGGCTTCAGATTTGGCCAACTTCCTTAGTCGATAGTGGATCATGTCCAGGAAGTGATCTGAATCCAATGCTTGCCTCAGACACCCAGTTTCCAAAAACTGTAGAACCCATCTTTCCTCGGCAGCAAACTCTTTCCATTGCATAATTTGCTCTTTGGTTTTTGTCAGACGATACTCTCTCCATCTATTGTATCTTATCTTTTCTGTAACAAAGAGACTCTGACGGACCAAAATATCGTTATACCTTTCAAGATCTGCCACAAATTGTTTGAATATCTCTGGATCATTCTGAACTATCTCCAGAGCATACTTCAGTTCAGATCGCTTCTTCTTTGGCAGCTTGGGTGTTGGCATAACAGCCTTTTGCTTTTTCTTGTCTCCAATCTCAATTCCACCACTGTACCTTGGACCATTGGCATCCTTGGTACTGGCTTCTATAGCTTGAGCCAAGTCCTGAGCTTCCTTAGCAGCTATCTCAGCAGCAGACATATTTTTAGTCTGAGCTTCAAGCTCCCTAAGTTTAAGAGCGTGCTGTTGCTCTTTCTTTTTCTTTTCAGCTTCATCTTTCTTTTTCTGTTCAGCAGCAGTGACCACTTTAATCTTTGCCTTACCAGTTCTCTTCCTTCTGGCGGCAGGTGATTCCACTATCTGCAGTGGAACAGCAGCAATTGGTGCAGGATGAATGAGTGGGGCATTCTCCTCTGCTGTCAGATTAGTCGGCTGTTGAGAGATTGGTTTTCTGCAGTCCTTCCTTCTGCAGCTTTCTCTACTGCTTCTACTGGTCTTTCAGCAGCAGGGATATCTCTAACTTGAGTAGTTGGATCAGTAGGGAAGGTAACTCTTTGACCACCTAGAGTCAACTTCCTCTTTGCTTTTGGCTTGGGCAATATCTCAGTTTGTCGAGGTTCAGCAATCCTCTTCACTGAACTTCTTGTCCTTCGTCCAACCTCTTTTACTTGAACTGGTTCGTCAGACTCAGTTCTCTCTGGAGATGTTTCAGTACTCATCTCCTCAATTTCCTTAGTCACCTCAGTGACTATCTTATCAGCAGCATCCGACTCTACTTATCTGGCTTCAACAACAGGGTTTGCTGTTTGATCAGCAGACTTAGCCTTTGTATTGATTTTAGGCTTTTTGGTAGCAACAGACTTCTCTGCCTTTCCCTTTGCCTTTCTTTTTGAAGTGGCATCAACCTTAACTGGTTCATACATCTTTACCTCCTTTAGCTTGTGAACTACCTTCCCATTTACCAATGGACATCCAAGAGCCGAGAGCAGATGGCTCAACATAATTACATGTCCATTTTTCTTCAAAGCCAGAAGATAAAAGTAATGAACAGCCCAGTTTACTGGTAACCCATAGTAGATACACACCATGGTTTGGTACCTTCTTCTAGGTAACCCATCCAGAGAGCTCGTTGAACACTCAAAAATCTTCACGATGATATCAGCAAACCTCTGAAACTCGTCCTTCAACTGAGTTTTCATTAAGGTTCCAGTCATTGGTTCTCCATCCTTCGTACAAATAAACCAAAATTCCTCCTCCTTTTCTGAACCCAGTGTGAACACTTCTCCTCCTTCATTTTTCAAGTCATAAATTTCATTCAGAACAGCAGGGGAGACACAGATAGTCTTTCCTCCTACGGTAGCCACGAAAATCATCTTGGTTAAATCATTTTTCCTAGATTCGTAAAAGTCAGCAACATCTTCAGTGAACACATATTCTTCGTGAGCTTCCAAAACCTTTACCAGAGATGCCTCCTTGATTTTAACCATGATTTCTTTCATTAGAGGAGTTCCAGAAGCGTGGAACTTCTCGTAATTCAAGTAGCGTCCTTCAGCTCCGGCCATTTTGATGAAATTGAAGTAGTTTGAGAGAATTTAAACACTTTAAGACAGAAAATAGATGAATTAGTAACTTCTTTTTCACTTGAGATAATTTTGGGTGCGTAAGGTTTACCCTTCTGATCAGATCTGGATTTATAGATTTCGAATTGCTTCGGTTTCCGTGTTATACGCGGACGGTTTGATTTGATCTGTCAGTTTCTAATCGTGCGGGCGAGAATCGCGGAATTCAAAATTTATTAATTATGTCAGACAGGCGGAAATTTGAAACGCCACTTGTCTGTTACTTATAAAAGCATGCTTTTGATAAAAAACGTTTTTGTACCACACTTAAATATAAGATGACATAAATAATAACAGATGAGTAAAATGATACTTATCTGATAGACGACTTGTCTGATACAATATATCACTAGTGAAAGCCAATATCTAGTGATCTTCCTTTGCTGTTTATCAATCCAGCAAGATAAATAATCTTCAAATCTTCAAGAATTAAGAACAAATCTTCTGATTAAACAACTTCAACTAACTGTCATTGAAGATTTCATCTTTAAAACAAGGGTACCGCTAGTCTTACACGTCCCCCCTGAATTCAAGAATTCATCAGTCAACTAGTCTGTTGAGAGTCAGTCTTCTTGAAGTACAATACTTGTTGATATCAGATTAGTCAGCTGTTGAACCCAGTCTTCTGATAGGTTCCCCCTCAGCTTATGAATCCAATTTTAACAACCCCAATTCCGCTCTTAGAGTGGAGAATCTTGCTTCACTCAACGGTTTGGTGAAAATGTCAGCAATCTGATTGTCTGTATGAACATACTCAATAATAACATTTCCCTTTTCAACGTGGTCTCTGATGAAGTGATGTTTGATCTCAATATGCTTAGTCCTGGAATGACTAGTAGTATTCTGAGTAAGTGAGATTGCACTTGTATTATCACAGTAGATAGGGATTCCACTGATCTTAAGATTATAGTCTTCTCGTTGATGCTTTAACCAAAGTATTTGTGCACAACATGCTCCAGCAGCAATGTATTCAGCTTCAGCAGTAGATATGGATACTGAAGTCTGTTTCTTACTCATCCATGAGATCAGACGACTGCCTAAAAATTGACAAGTACATGTAGTACTCTTCCTATCAATTTTGCAGCCAGCAAGGTCAGAATCTGAATATCCAATAAGTTCAAATCCTGATTCCCTTGGGTACCACAATCCCAATTCTTGTGTGCCTTTGAAATATTTTAATATCCTTTTAGCAGCTAAGAGATGAGATTCCTTAGGATCTGATTGAAATCTCGCACAAACCCCAACAGAATACATAATATCAGGTCTACTAGCTGTTAAGTATAACAGTGACCCAATTATGCCTCTGTATTTGGTAATGTCAACTTATTTGCCACCTTCATCCTTGTCCAGACGAAGTCCAGTAGACATAGGAACATTAACAGATGAGCTAGTTTCCATACCAAATTTCTTGAACAGATCTTTTGTGTACTTTGCTTGATTAATAAAAATACCATCAGGTAGCTGTTTGACTTGTAAACCAAGAAAGTAATTTAATTCTCCCATCATGCTCATTTCAAACTTGTTCTGCATCAGCTTAGAGAATCTTTCACACATCTGTTTGTTAGTTGAACCAAAAATAATATTGTCCACATATATTTGTACCAACAATATATGATTATCCCATTCAATAGTAAACAAGGTTTTATCTACTTTACCTTTGCGAAATCCTTTAATTAAAAGAAAATCAGATAAAGTGTCATACCATGCTCTTGGAGCCTGTTTCAGTCCATAGAGGGCTTTCTTCAGACGATATACCTTGTCTCATTGTTGATAAGCTTCAAAACCAGGAGGTTGTTCAACATAAACTTCTTCTTGCAATTCTCCATTGAGAAAAGCAGACTTCACATCCATCTGATAGACAGTGAAGTTCTTGTGAGCAGCATAGGCTAAGAATAATCTGATCGCTTCAAGCCTTGCAACTGGTGCGAATGTCTCATCAAAATCAATGCCTTCTTCTTGGCAGTAACCTTTGGCAACTAGTCTTGCTTTGTTTCTGGTAACCATACCATCTTCATTCATTTTATTCCTGAATACCCACTTAGTGCCAATTACCCTTTGATGAGTAGGTCTGGGAACTAAGTACCAGACTTCATTCCTTTCAAATTGATTCAACTCTTCTTGCATTGCTTCAATCCAGTGAGAATCACCAAGAGCTTCATCAATCAACTTAGGCTCAATTTGTGAAAGAAAACTTACAAACATTGTTTCATTTGCAGTTGACCTTCTAGTTCTCACTCTATCCAAGGGATCACCAATTACTAACTCAGGTGGGTGATCTCTGAGCCATCTGAGATCAGGTTGCAAATCTGGATGTTGTCCTCTTGATTGATCTTGCAACACTACTGTTGGAGTTTCAGTAGTAGTCTGTTGAACAGTTGTAGTCTGTTGAACAGTCTCTGGTCTGTCAACAGCACTTGAGTTAACAGCTTGAGTTAAATCAGGTAGTATGATGGGTACATATTCTTCCTTTCTTTCCACATTCAATTTCTGAAAGTCAGCAGATATCTCTGGGTTTGCACTTTGATTCTTTTCAGATGATTGACTTGGTTCATCAAATACTACATGAATAGATTCTTCTACAAGTAAAGTTCTTTTGTTAAACACTCTATAAGCTTTACTAACAGTAGAGTAACCTACAAAAACAGCTTCATCAGCCTTTTCTGCAAATGCAGTAAGGTGATTTTTCCCATTGTTCAAAACATAACATTTACAACCAAAAATCCTAAGATAATGTATATTAGGCTTTCTGTTGTTCCATATCTCATAAGGTGTCTTGTTTTGACTTTTGTTGATCATACATCTGTTCTGTGTATAGCATGCTGTATTTGTGGCTTCTGCCCAGAATCTTTGGGGCAGCTTTGCTTCAGCTATCATTGTCCTGATAGCTTCTTTTAGAGTTCTGTTTCTCCTTTCAGGAACTCCATTTTGTTGAGGGGTTCTGGCAGCAGAGTACTCATGATTGATTCCTCTGGAATTACAATACTCTTCAACAGTAGAATTTGTAAACTCAGTCCCTCTATCTGATCTGATCTTCAATATTCTTTGACTCTTCTCATTTTGGATCAGTTCCATCAGATTAGTAAGATGTTCCTTGGTTTCACTTTTCTTCTTCATGAAAATCACCCAAGTAAATCTTGAAAAATCATCCACAACAGCTAGGCAGTATTTCTTTCCACCATTGATGATTGGATCAATAGGGCCAAACAAATCCATGTGTAATAGCTCCAAAATTCTGGTTGAAGATTGGTGCTTCTTGCTTTTGAAAGATGACTTCACTTGTTTACCCTTCTGACATGCGTCACAAAGCTTGTCTTTGCTCATGACTGTCTTTGGAATTCCTTCTACCAGATCATTCTTGATCAATCTGTTTATGGTCTTGAAATTCAAATGATTCATTCTTTTGTGCCAAAGCCAACTGATTTCACTTGGTGTAGAAGCCACCAAACAAATATTAGAATTCTTGTCCACAGAATTCCAGTCGACTACATAGATGTTTCCCTGTCTTCTTCCAGATAAAATAACCTTCTTTGTTCCAATTTGTTCAACATAGCACTTATCTGATGAAAACACTACGGAAAATCCCTTGTCACAAAATTGACTTATGCTCAGCAGATTGTACTTCAGGCCTTTTACATATGAGACGTCAGATATCTCTATGTTTCCTTTGATAAGCTTTCCAACAGCTACAACCTTGCCTTCTTTGCTGTCTCCAAAAGTAACTCTTGGACCATTTACAGCAACAGCATCTGCCAGTTCATGTATGTCTCCACACATGTGCCTTGAACATCCACTGTCCAAGTACCATTTCTTCACTACTTTACTCCTACTCCTAATCCTAACCTACAAAACAAAATAAAAATGTTTTAGGTACCCTTTATTGAGAGGGTCCTGGTGGATTAGTGTCACCTTTGACAACCCAAGATGTTGAAGTCTTAGGCTTCTTAGGCTTTAGAGTTTTAGCAGGAGCATGAGCAACTTCATTTTCATCATAATCAGTAGGCATGTTATGTTGATAATCATTATGATGAGGATAAGGCTCATAAGCAGGATAAGATGCATGAAAAGCAGGGTAAGCATGCATTAGTTGATGAGCAGGATATGCAGCATAAAGGTGGATAATGAGGTGCAGCATAATATGGTGAATAAGCAGGTTGCACATAGTGAGACTCATTTCCATACCAAGCATTATAGTTATAATTTCTTTGCTTCTTTGGTCTGATCTTAACTTGCTCTTTAACAGACGACTTAGGTTTACTAGTCTGATTGGTTTTACTCTTATCAGCAGACTTCTTAGGACTACTCTGCTGTTTGGTTTTACCAGTCTGTTTTTCATTTTCAGGCTTTTTACCCTTTTTAGCCTTAGGAGGACTCTTCTCATTTTTCTCAGTTTCAAGTGAAGTAGATTTAGTAGTCTGAACATACAGGATAATGTTACTATTATCAGCAGATACAAACTTCTCAGCTCTGTTCAGTTCTAAACTTTCTTTCACCACGGGTGGGGTCTGTTCTGTTGATTTATCTATTGATGCAACAGACGACGTAGGAACAGGTAACTTATTATGTGAAGATATTCTAGCTTCAAGTTCCTTGATTTGTCCCTTGTACATTTCGCATTCAGCTCTCAGAGATTCACATTCATGCGAAAGCTTTTTATACATGGCTGATTCTTCAGGTCTTTCAACCTTAAGTTTCAGTTTAGCATTTTACTTTTTCAGCAGAATCATCTCGTCCTTTAGCTTAGCAAGCTCATTAACAACATCTACTTTGTTGTTCATCATCTGCTCAAATGAGCTAAACAGTTCAAGCTCACTTTCAGAGAGTATTACCTCATTGTCAGAATCATCAGATTCCTTGGCCATGAGACACAGCAGTGCAGGTGTTTCGTCAAAGACAGAGTCATCACTTGAAGTGCCAGATTCTGTGTTTGATGAGTAGATGGCTGCCATCTTTCCAGCTTCAGCCAACAGCACCTTGCTCTTTTGGTATCTCTTCTCTCTTCTTTCTTTTCTTTGTTTCTTTTCCTCCTCTGTATATTTCTCCGCTTTAGGATATGGGCAGTCTTTGATGAAGTGTCCCAATTTCCTGCAATTATAGCACATCATTTTGGATTTATAATCATCCTTAATATCATGAGAATTAGAGGTAGGTTTAGAAGTAGAAGCATTGTTATATTTGTTCTTCATTTTTCTCTTGTAGAACTTTTTGAACCCGTTCAATAACAAAGCCACATCGCCAGCAGTGTACTCCTTTTTGCTCAGTACTGGGGCCTCATCAGATGAGTCCTCTTCTATGATCTTTCCGGCGGATCTTCTTGTTCTTTCTGCAGCGACCAGTGCAGCAGTGGGGCCAGAAGTTGAGGTCTCTTCTATTCCCATCCTTGGCATTTTATACTCGTACGCCTTGAGTGCAGAAAACAGCTCAGTCAGTGAGATCTTCCCCAGATCCCCTGATTCTTCCATCGCTGTTATCTTCATGTTGAACTTTGGTGGTAGCGCCTTTAAAACTTTAACAATGATCTCCTTATCTGTAAACGTCTTTCCCAACTTCAGAACATTGTTCAACACTTTTGTAAACCTTGAATCCATCTGGTCAATGGTTTCTCCAGGTTTCATTTTGAAGTTCTCAAACTTCTCCATGGCAACACTTAGATTGTGTTCTTTGATGGCGTCATTCCCTTCGCTCATATCACGGACTTTATCCCACATCTCTTTTGATGTTTTACAATGTTTGACCTTGTCAAACCTTTCATTGTCCAGAGCTTTTGTCATGATGAAGATTCCAACTTTGTCAAGATTTTTCAGCTTGATTTCATCAGCTGTCATCTCGTCTTCATCTTTGTCAACAACCACATCTTGTCCATCAACCTTGATTGTTTTGGTAACTCTTATCGGACCTTTTGTTATGCACCTGTACATATTATCATTGTAAGCAGCAAGGAAAATTTCCATGCGTATCTTCCAGTCCTCAAAGCTCATACCGCCTATGTGGGGAACTAGGCTGATACAATCCATTTTTCAAAAAGTTTTGTTTTTCAAAAAGATGCTCTTTTGAAAACTTTTGAAAACCTTTGAAAAACACTTAAGGATCAAGATCGTTGATCAGTCAGATGATTCAGATGAACCACCTGCTCTGATACCACTTGTTGGTCCCAAGTGGTCAGATGAGGTCTAGAGGGGGGGGGGGGGGGTGAATAGACCTCTTTAAAAATTTATCTTTTAAAATTTCTAACTTTTCTGTCAGCAAACTAAGCTGATCAAGAATCGTAAGCAGACTAAGCTGATCTCGCACAAAGCTTTGAACAGCAGAGTTGACCACTCTTCTGATTTTACTTAGCTGATTTTATCAAAATCAGAGTTTTAAAAATAACTAACTTGCAGCGGATTTATCAAGTGTTTTTCACAAGTTGTTTTCTTAACTTTGAAATAGTTTTATCCCCAGTTTTAAACAAACTCCTTTTAAAACTTTTCCAACAGTTAACCTTTAAGTGTTTTAAGTATGCTGTTTCAAATATGCAGAAATTTATGCAAGTAAAAACACAAAGGATTTTTATAGTGGTTATATGGATAAAAATCCTTTAGTCCACTCTTCCAAGTCACTTAGATCTTGGGTTATACTAAATCACACAGATTACAGTATACGCTGCTTACGCCAAACAACAAATGATATGGCCGTAAGTTCACAATAGGAAATCACAAAGAAACTCCTACTCTCTGAAGTAATATCACTCACTAAGATGGATATCTACTTCTCACAACATTATCTCAACAAAATCACTCAGATTTATAAGTATTTTCTGTTTTCTCTCTATTCTGCTTTGTCAACAAATGACTCGGCTGATGAGTGTTCTGTTCTTGAGTTTGAGACTTAGAAGAATTCTGCTTCAGATTTTTTCTCTCAAAATGTGTTGTCTCTTCTTCTTCAACTCACGAACTGAACTATTTATACTTGAAGATTTGAAAATCTGCCCGTTGAGAGATCGACAGCTGTTCAAATCCTCGAGTATTGGTCCTTTTGCAGAAACGGCTACCTGCGACTGAGCACTGTACACTCTGATGTACTTGCTGTCAGATCGCATTTAATGCACCAATCTGATACGAGGTTTCTCTTCAATCATTTGTCATAAATACCCTTCCTCTTCAGCATTTATTACTCCAGGTGCATTTATTACCGTTGATCAAACTCCTTGATCCCTTCCACTCTGCTGATCGAAATTACTCGTCTGATGTATACTCGACTGATCCCAAACTTGAACTAATCTTATTTGAGTCGGCTGATAGTCCACCAGTCTGATTCCTTTCTTCAGCAACAGATCAGTAGTCTTCTGGACCAGATTTGACTAGTCTGAAATACTTCTTCCTTAGTCAAATATCTTTGAAGGTTTGTACTAAGCTTCCACTTAGCTGATTCTGATGTTTTGGAAATCATCAAAACCTCCCTTCACTTTATGCCTTCCATCTTCATCTTCATCCAACAAATTTGTTGTAAACAAATTTCTGGCACGCCCAGTGGGACATCTCTACCTCTTATCTCATCTCTTCAAGGAATATCAATGGCTCTTCTAAGAAAGTATCAACCTCTGACTGACTTGATGGAGGATTCAAGCGCCAAGGTCGTCGAAAAGAAAACGCAAGATGATTTTAAAAGCGATGAATCTTCACCCCGTTCTCATAGTTCAATCGCGGTGCATGTTATGACGACAAGTACTATGACTATGGGAGAACAACTTATGACGTTGACCAAGGCGGTAGAGCATCTCACTAAGCATGCACAAGAACAAGATGCAAAAATTGAAAAATTGTTGAACCAAGGGATCCATGACAAGGCAAGTCGCTCGATGGAAAAACGACCCGTGGAGTTCGAAGAAGAAAAGATATCAACAAAACGATACTCAATGGCGAACGAGGACCAACCCGAGGATTTCGAGGAGGACGACATGCTCTTAGGACGAAAATCAAATGAGAAGTCTAATGGCCTTCAAGTCTCATCCGACGGCATGATTCATGTGGATCGACTAGAGGACTTCATCACTGGGACCATCAAGTGCAAGTTGGAGGGAGGTTCAAAATCTTCACTTACTTAAATGAAGCCCTACACTCGTCGCATTGACATGATGAAAATGCCTACTGGATACCAACCGCCGAAGTTTCAACAATTCAATGGGAAAGGGAACCAAAGCAGCATGTTGCTCACTTCGTGGAGACTTGCAATAACGCTGGAACTACTGGAGATCTCCTCGTGAAACAATTCGTTCGCTCGCTTCAAGGAAATGCTTTTGACTGGTACACCGACTTGGAGCCTGGAACCATCAACAGCTGGGAACAACTTGAACAAGAATTCTTCGACCGGTTTTACAGCACAAGAAGGATCGTCAGTATGATCGAACTTACAAGCACTCGCCAATGGAATGAAGAGAAAGTGATCTTATATCAATCGATGGAGAAATCTAAGTTTGAACTGCAAGGATCGCTTGTGTGAAACTTCTGCAATAGAAATGTGTATCCAAGGGATGCAATGGGGCTTACGATATATTCTCCAAGGCATAAAACCGAGAACCTTCGAAGAGCTGGCCACACGTGCGCACGACATGGAACTCAGCCTTGCTTCAAGTGAAGGCCAAAACTTCTTCCCAATCCATGGATCAAAGAAAGGAAATGTTGGACATTACATCAAGAAAGGGGGCAAGCTTTTTCCCCAAGTTGAAAGCGAAGAATCCATGACCGTCAATGTCTCTCGATCCAAGTCAAAGAAGAACGATGAATTGAAAAACGATTCATCCCAACGAAGCTTTGAAAAGAAGACGACGTTGAAGGATATGCAAAAGAAGGAATACCCATTCCTTGATTCTGACGTTGCTCCAATGCTTGATGATTTGCTCGAAGCCAAACTCATTGAGTTGCCCGAAATGAAGCGACCCGACGAGGCTGGAAGAACAAATGACCGCAATTACTGCAAGTACCACCGCTTGGTTGGGCATCCCATTGAAAAATGTTTCGTTTTGAAAGATAAAATCCTGCAACTCGCTCGAGAAGGTAAAATTCTGCTTGATGAAGATGATACAACTGCAAATCTTGTCACAATTTCCTTTGGATGTTTTGTCACAACAATAGATTCGGAACAATTTCCAAATGGGCTTCATGATGAAGATTGTTATGATGTCGTTTCGTGTAATGCAATACTAGAACAAAACACTTCTATAGATGAAGTATGCCAATCTAGCATAGAAGCTCAAGAGGATGTCGCGTCGCCGTTTTACATTACTCAACGAAAAGTTGATGTTGCTAAGAAAGAAAAAGCTGAGACTACTTCACTGGAACTCGTGGAAGGTGTTAAAGCAACCATTGATTGAGTTAATCAAGTCAAACTTGAGATGGGTGACTTAGTCGCCAAATCGGAGGTTCAAAATTCGTCTGTGAAGAAGGAAACTTATCAAGTTAAGCAAACTCAACCAAAATTTAGACCTGGATTGATTCCATTCATCAAAGCTAAAATGAACATGATTATGAAAGCTGGTTTCATTCAAGAAGTAGAGAATTCTACATGGGTCTCTAGAATTGTGCCTATACGTAAAGGATCTCGCCAAATTCAACTTTGTGTCGACTTTGAGAATTTAGATGCTCCCAATGATTTTCCATTACCTGATCCAGAATTCCTGATCGATGGATTCCATAGATATAGTCAGATATCTGGATATCGCCATTGATGTCAAAATATTCGTTACATTCCTTGATAAGAGTATAAACTTTCAAAACAACTCCTTGACACGAGTCAAAACTGTCTACAAATCTTCAAGTTGAAAAAATCCTTGACACGAGTTTAAACTGTCTACAAATCTCCAAAGTTCAAGCCAAAGCCTCTAGTAGACGAGACAAAAAAAGTCTACAAGTTCAAATCAACTTCTCCCAGACACGAGTCAAAACTGTCTGCAAAATTGTCAAAGTTCAAGTCAAAGCCTCCAGTAGACGAGACGAAAAAATGTCTACGAAATCTTGAAATCGAAATGCTCCTTGACGCACGAGCTTAAACTGCATGTTACTATTGGATCGCATGATTATAAAATGTGAACAACACTCTTCAAATAAAAATTTGATGTTTTGAACTACGTTATGACTTGATTCTCTTTACGAGATACATAGGCAGCTTGGAAGCTAATTCTAAGTTCAGTCATGTAACTAAAAAAAAAAAAAATTTGGAGACATTAACAATGTTTTCATAATGTGCTTGGTTAATGTATTGAAATCTTCATTTAATACACAGAATAATTTCTTAGTGTTAAATTAAGAAGTGATCTTGAATTTGATTAAGTGATTGAATTCAACTATGGAGGAATTTACTTCGAAACGAGAGGAAGGGGCAAAGTTAGATCAAGATGTGAATAATAATTGAATTTTATTCATGTCGAAGAGTTCGATACAAAGCAAATCCCAAAAAAAAAAAAGAAAAAAAAAAAAGATGCAAGTTCCTATATCTAAATAGTTTTCCAATATGTTGCTCGATCTTCAAGTTGTGGTTTTGTATCTCGTCAAGTTATTGCTTCTTGCCTCCAAAGTGGTACTCCAAACTTTCAAATTTGTGTCTCGCGTCTCTTCAAGTTACGAACTTCTGCTCTTCCAGTTGAAGCTTCAAGCATTTCCAAGTTCTTCTCGCCTCCAAGATGTTGATTCAAACGTCAAGTTTTTGCTTCATATCTCATGAAGTCATGTCTCTTTGTTTCCAAAGCCTCCTCAAACTACGATGTGCACATGATGAAGAATTGCCACTTCAAGTTGATGTTGCTTCAAACCTTCAGTTGATTGTACGTATCTCCAAGTCGTTGAGCTTTGTACTTAAGTTGATGATTTTGGCCTCTTCAAGTTGATGCTCCTCGGCTTCATCGGTTCGAGCTCTCAAGTTGATTATTTGTGTTGCTACTCTTTGCCTCCAAGTCGACGCTTCATATTTCTTTAAGTAACGCCTCATTATTTTTGAAAAGTGAACTCCCAAGCTCTTAGTGAAAACAATTGTCGTCATCATTGGCTTTAAAAGGTTAGCTACATAGGTCAAAGAAATCAACTCCGAAATAATTATTTGCCATCTCCATCGACTTCAAGAAGCTCCTTGGTTCATGGGACCACTTCGTCATAGAATGAAGCACGAAGGGGGAAGTCTGCCGAGTGTATGCATATCCACAGAGAAATCCACATATGCCGTGTGGAACGAGTTGGTGGACAGACTCCATAGGTCGCAGAATGTGATGATGATGATCTCGTCGACGTCATAGGTGAAACATGAGGTCCAAATTGCATCGTATATCCCAACTTAGTGAAGACTTTTGTTTCTTGTCGAATAGACACCTACTCATGCGCGATAACCTGCAATGTTGAGAGCTCACCAAAAATGGCTTTGAAAGGTACAGTAGAATTTTCCATGAAGCCGATGAATGAATAGGATATGAAAAACTAGATGATGAACCGCCGTCAAATGCACTGGACTGTCAAGAGACACTTTTTGACACTTCGGTATAGCCGAGGAAAGGACGTTGACTTCTTTTGAAGCCCTTACGGAAACCTTGGACGAGTGCGTCTCCTTGGACGAAGTATACTTTGGAGGGAGTTGACCAATTGACGATGGGTACACAACTAAAGTAGTTCCCTTTGTCTTGTCTGTTTCGTCCTTGTTGATCATGTAGAGTCCCGGGTATGAAACTTTGCAATCGATAAACTCCATTGACGACATAAAGATATCTCTGCGACATGAGTAAACAAGGTTAAAAAAAAAAAAAGAAAAAAAAAAAGCAGAAGATAGATAAAGAATGAAGGGGCAAAATGCGAAACACAAGGAATAAAGTTGAAGAGTACAATCTTGATCTTGATCTACGATCACTTGGCAGTTGGCACTAGTCATATATACTATGTCATTACTAATTCAAAGTACTACTCCCAGAGCCTTCCGTACAAGCCAGTTCTAGAACAAAAAAAAAACAAAATCAATTTCGATTTGAGAAGAAAGGCTCGGTCCTACTCGGCTCGTCCAAGAAGTTGACGGTTATGTGTTTTGAAGTTATCTTTTATAGAGAATGCGCATGAATTATGCTGAGAAAGTATTAAATTCTTAAGGAAAAGAATATTAGAACAAATATAATTTTTCTATATTAGATGTGAAGCATTAAGTTATTAGAAACTTGATGTGTTTCCCAAAATTCGAAGATATTGCAGTGGGCATATATACCGAATCTTAGAAGGAGCTGATTTAAATTCATTGTTTCTTAAAATTGAGATTCAGCTTATTCTTGAATTAAAGATTTATTGCCTTGATCACTTGATACAAGTCTCCGACTTTGTTCTGATATGAAAAGAAAAGAATTGGAGAAGAAATTTCCATTTTCAATTTCCAAAAAATTTACGGAATACATGCCAAGCAAATCTCTGCAAATCAAAACTTGGAGATGATAAAGTGATTTGGTTATCTACACTTGGTCTACAAAGACCATATGGACCAAATTGAGAATACTTAAAATAATGGGTATTTAATATTCTTTACAACACATTTGTGATAATATGGAGTAAGAAAATGCCGAACACTCCCTTCAAACCCAAGATTTAATATGCGAACTTAAAGTGAGCCCGGGGTCAATCACGGATTAATCGTCCAATGAGAGCAATTAGTTGGGATTATCTCCAAAATTCATGAAGTTTGCTACGGTCATTCAAATTTTTTTATCGTGACACAATATTTTTCAAGTCTGTTTTATGTTGGAGTCGCGACTTACTCACTTCAACTTATGCTTCAAAAGCATTGTTCGTGATCAAGTCTCGAAGGGGCATTTGTAGATACATAAAATTTACGCCCAATTAAATAATGACACTTGTAAAATAATTTATTATTTATCAATTAATTTTTTATTTTGGGATTTTACTAAATTAAATTCCAAAAGTAAATAGTTAATTTAATTGATTACTAATAATTATTTATTGGCCAATTATATCACGCCATGTGTCAAAGTGATGTCTTTAAAGCCAATTAAATCATATATTGGCCTTATAAATAAGTGGCCACTCAAAATGCGCCACATGTCAAGACGAGGTGTTTTGGCCAATCAAATGAATTCTTCCATTCCAAGGAAGTAAGGGCCAATCAAGTCCTGACACGTCACCAAGCTGCTACGAATGAGACTCTTCAAAATCTATATAAAGGGGTCTTGTGAATTCATTTGGGACAGGCATATAGACATATACATATATATCTAAACACACATATACCCTCATATTCTGATCAAACTTTGAAGATCTGTCAAGCTCTTCAAGTCTGTGACTCCATCCGCAAATCTTGGAGAAAGTCGCACCATACGATTCAAGAACAAGCCTAGTGCCCTTGAATCCATATATCTACCGAAGAGAAGAATCAGAGGATTTATATATAGAGATTTGTTGTAACCACTTTTAATTATATCAAATATATTGTTATTTTGTTACACTTGTTTTATTGTCTATTTAGTTTTGCGGGGAAAATGCATATTACTACCCTGTGATATCGAAAACCTGCAAAAAACTACCCTGTGAATTTTTTTTTGCACCAGACTTCCTTGTGTTTTCAAAAACCCTGCAAATTACACCCATTCCGTCTCCCTCCGTCAACTTTTTGACGCGCGTGTATTCTACGCACCAAAAATGCGATTTTTTTTGTTTCTGACATAATTTTTCATTCAAAATGACAAGAATACCCTTGTAACTTTGAATCTTTGCAGAAAACTTCCTTGTGTTTTTTAAAGTTTGCATAAAACCTCCTTGTGTTTTTTAAAGTTTGCAGAAAACTTCCTTGTGTTTTTTAAAGTTTGCGTAAAAGTTCCTTGTGTTTTCCACCGTTTGCAAAAAACTTCCTTGTACTTTTGGAAGTTTGCGTCAAACTTCCTTATGCTTTGAAATGTTTGCAAAAAACTTCTATGTTTTTCTTAATGTTTGTAGAAAAGTAACTCATATTTTTTAATGTTTGCGCAAAAAATTCTTGTACTTTTAAACGATTGTTCAAACTCCCTTATACTTTTATACTATACCCATAATTTTGTATCTTTTAAACTTCGCACATAATATCTCTTCTTTTCTTTGTTTGTTCCATATGAGAAGCGAGAGAGAAAAATTAGTGAGAGTTTTTGTAATTGTAAAAATATAATTTTTTATTAATATATAAGGAGTAATTTAGGCAATTCAATTAAAAATTAACAGTGTCAATGATTAACGGAGAAATGGGTGTAATTTGTAGGGTTTTAGAAAACACAAAGAAGTCTGGTGCAAAAAAATTTTTACAGGGTAGTTATTTGCAGGTTTTCGATATCACAGGGTAGTAATATGCATTTTTCCCGTTTATAAAAATATAATTTCTTTATTAATATATACGGGGTAATTTAGGCAATTCAATTAAAAATTAACGGTGTCAATGATTAACGGAGAATGGGTGTAATTTGCAAGGTTTTTGAAAACACAAGGAAGTCTGGTGCAAAAAAAATTTCACAGGGTAGTTTTTTGCAGGTTTTCGATATCACAGGGTAGTAATATGCAGTTTCCCCTAGTTTTGCAGACTTTAAAATTTGTTGTAAACAGGTATTTGCGTTCCTAATGTTACAAATTCAAATCAACATTAATCGTGGATAAAAAGGGATTCATATCAGATTAGTGATGATGAGCATTGTCATTATAGACCTAGAGTTTGAAGGGCTTTCAAGGTGACATTCAAAATGCGAGAGAGAATTTAGTAATTATTGAAACTTCAAGGAAATATATATGTAATTTCACATTAGTTTAGTGTTAATTCTGCAGGTATTGTTTCAAAAATACCATATGTTATATAATTATATAAGTGAAAAATGTTTGTTAATATTTGAAAAAATGGATTCCATTCCTTATATTTACCAAACATATAAAAAGGAATTTGTCACTTTCCTTCCTGAAATCCCGAGTGTTACCCAAACACTGTAATGGAATTATATCACTGGTAATCACATTTCTAGAAATCAAATTCCCAGAACCATATTCCATTCCTGTCAAACAAACGGGTCCTAATTAATAAAACGGGATGGATTTAGGGAAGGAAAATTAAAATCCCGAAACCCAAATATCGTTCTTGAAATTCCCGAATTCCCGAAACACCACTGATCCTACGCCTTGGATATTAATACATCCCCATTCCCAAATATAATACTCCGTAATAATATTTTTATGAGGTTATCCTGTTCTAAAATTGAAACCGTTCATGTTCATGATTATTTGCTCTCATGCACAGTCAAGTCAGCATCTAAAATTAAATAATAGCATGTGGGGACCGGACCAGGAAAATAAATCCAATTCATTACACATGCACAAAACGGGTGACCGCAACTAGCAAGATAAATGATATATTTTTAATTTTTTTTTGTTGTCCTCGATTAGATGAATGATATCTCTCAAAAAAAAAAAAAAAAAAAAACTTAGATGATTTTGAGTAGAAATCGTAATATGATGTGGAAAGCTAAATAAACAAGTAAAATGTCCAAATCAGTAAAGAAGACCTAATACAAGCTAGAAATTCAATAATTAGATTAGGGACTGAACAAACTATCTAGAGGCTACGATCTTAGAATGGTAGAAATCACGTGCTTCCTCTACTGAATCTGGCGGTATTTATGGATAGGCAAATATTCCGGGTCGGTTGTCCCATCCAGGTCGAACCGTATGAAAAGGTGTCAAAGATCGTACAGTTGGTCAGACAGGTACAAAGATAGGTGGGGACATCCCCTCCATTGGATGAAAAGCGTGTCCGTATGGGAATATTCATGATTCCCTACATGGTCGAAAAACCCATAGATCCGACCGACCTTAGTCATGCGTTGTTAATACTAAGCAGAGTTAGATCGTCACGACCTTCTCTACTCTAGCATGCTTAACACCACGTGATTCTCATCCTGTCATGCCACGTCAGTACTACAAAATATAGTATATGAAGATACTCCCCCCGCTTCTCGAGTCGTGTGTAAGACGAACTCAAAGAAGTTGAATCGGTGTGAAGCTCCTTCTTGTCGAACCTAGCATTTTAACCGACCCTTCTGGTAGTTTACACGTGTCACTTTCTAGATCATTGGCAGACAAGGGTAATTTCTACATTTCACAGATGGTGTCGGAATGCGAATCGTCCCTTAACTTGAAGGGTTAAAATGCAAATGCAGCATTTTTACCTCTATATATAGGGTCAACGGCAAATTAGTAATATCAAAATATTTATCTTTGCAGATCGATCGGAGCTCCGAACTTCAAAATTTTCTTGCATTCTACTCCAATCTTCTTCATTTAGTCTTCCTTTCAGATGTCGACCATTCAAAAGAAAAATCTAAGTTCAAGAATTACTGGTGATGACGTTCCCTCTACGAATCGAGCCCCGCCGCTCGACCTTGTGATCGCAGGAAATAAGGGAACGAACACGACTGCTGCAAAGGAAAATAATCTTGTTGGTTCCAGATACCGCCAACACTGAGGTTTCATAAAACTTCTTCTACAGTTCATGAGATCCGCTCATTCTTCGATCCACACAAACCAATGAATGACAATCTGAAAAGGCATTATCGATATATGGCTGACGGCTGGGAGATTATAATTTCGACCAATGATGAAAGGGTAAACTGTAACGCCCCAAATATTTCGGACCCTTTTGGTTGGATTTTTAACCCAATTTATGTGCTACTTGTTATTTTCAAAGTGAAGCATTATTTGAACTAAAATATACAATTTAATTAAATCTTGTGATCTTTTGAACTTTGAAATAATTAAAAATATAAAAGTTACTTTAAAATAACATTAAGACCTTTTTGAAATTTTTTGGGCTTGGATGCACAAAAATTTTGTTTTTGGGGACAAAAATGTAAGTTTTCAAAACTTCAGGGGGCAAAGTGAAAATTTGCCCCAAGTTGCTGATTTTCTGCAGGAGAGTAATCATTTTCTCTCCTTGCACACTCCTAGGGCTGCTAAGGCATGCCCTTGGGTGGAGTAAACTCCACCATCCAAGAAAGACATGCATTTGTGGAATTGGTGAGTAATTATAATCACCTCTTCCCCATAATGTGTGTATATGTATCTATACACTAAAAAATCTGATTTCATAGCCCATTAAATATCTCCCTCAAACCCACTTTATCTTCTTTACAACTTAAAATACTTAGATAGAGAGAGGGAAAGAGAAAACACATTTGAAAGAGGATTTTCGGATATACACAGCACAGCCTCGGGTTTTCGCTCATTAAATCTTTGTCCACCGTTGGATCATGCCAACATTTTGCGTGAAGGTCCTACACACATGGGGCTACATATTGACCGTTCGGATCGTCGTTTGGATCACCCGGAGTGAATCGGCAGTCGTCAGAAATTGGTGAAAAGTAAGGATTTGAGGGCTTTTGTTATGAACCACCACCGGAGCCGCCACCACTGCCACCGGAGACACCACCACCACCTTCGGAGGTCTGAAATGAAGAGAGCTTCATCTCCTTCGTTGCTTTGGGTAAAAATCCGTCTATGCATGTGTTCTTTAATATTTGTGATTTTACTTTCTTTTCTTCAAAGTATATATTGAAGAACTTTAGTTTATCCATGTAGTTTTTGTGAAAAGTTGTTAAGTTTAATTTTATATAAGATATTTAATGTGACTTCACTTTGGTTTTGTTTAGATATTGCTTATATGTTTGGATCTTGATTTATTTTTGTAAGAAAGTTAATGTTGTTAAATTTCAAAACTTTGGGGGTATTTTTGAAAGGTTTTTAAAGTTTAAGGGTTAGGGCTGTGATATTTTTTTTGGAGTAAAAATGGACTGAAAATCTCTATTTTTGTTTGATATTTGGTATGGGTTTACTTAAAAATTATTTGTTTTAAAGTTGCTCCGAGTTTGTTTGCAAAAAGGGAGTTTTTGAAACTTTTGGGGTTATTTTTGTAAATCCGAAAATAAGGGGGCAAAGCCGCTGTTTTGTCGCTGTTTTTATAGTTACTTTTATAAAGTTTTGATTAGTTGATTTGATGTAGAGCTTTGTTCACTTTTGTTTTAAGATTGAAAATTTGTAAATTTTTCCGAAGAAAAATTATGATTAAAGAACTTTTTGTTTCTCATTGTTAGTTGGTGAAAAGTTATTAAAACTTATTTTAATCTCAGTTTTATAGTGAAATTATGCTTAATTATTTTTAAATATTGCTTAGATGCTTGGACCTTGAATTATTTTTCAAGAAAGTTGATTTTCTTAAGTTTTTGAAAACTATGAGGGTATTTTTGAAAAGTTTTAAACTTGTGGGATTTTTAAAGATTTGATTTTTGAAGTAACAAGATACTTAATATTATGTTTTATTTGATTTTCGATACGGGTTTAGTTAAAAATCCTTTGATTCAAAGTTTGTTCCAAATTTTCGCAAAAATGGATGTTTTTAAAAGTTTAGGGGCTGTTTTATAAATATGAAAAATGAAAGGAAAAATTTGCTGTTTTATGTAATTAGTATTTTGAGTTTTAAAATAATTACTTTTAAGTGGAGTTGATGTCGTAAGTTCTAAGCACTTTTATGCGATGTATTAGTTTAGGAAATCCTTGTGTAGGATTTTCATTAAGGTTGTTAGATACATTCTAAGTCGTATACGTACTTGCTCAGGTTTCGGATACGCTTCATTTGTGGAGTTTTAGTCGCTATACTAAGCGACAAAGGTGAGCGTTGTGTGTTGAATTTGTAGTCGGTCCGATGTGCTAGTAGATCGAGTCAAACATTTACTTATGCTTTTAATAATCAAAGCATGAGTTATATTATAATTTCTATTGCATGTTGTTAGAAAGAGATTGGACTTGTTACGACGACATTACTCGCATGAAATCCTTAGTATATCAACATGATAATCCAATGCATGCTACATCTAAATCTACTAGTTGCAAATATATTTTACTAAATTATCATGATACCCAAAATTTGCATTTGATAAGTTGTTAAATGTTGATAATATGTTAAATATGTTTGATATGTTATGTTTCCGTATGTTTCCGATTTTGTGTGGACCCCTTTTGATTGGTATATGGACCCAATGCCAACCTGGCCGGCAAGGGCCGGCAGGATTGTCACGGTTACCCGTAGGCCTGGCCTTACAATCCAAGTGGGGAGGAACACTTGGGGAGTAAGGACAAACTTTGGCAAAGCATGTCGATGCACTTCAGATAGTAAGGTCGCTCCTTACTCGGTGTGTTTGGATGGACATCAGAATAAGGATGGAGGGTAAGTGGAGGACGGCATCAGCAATTCTTGGTTATGTGAATTCCGTGTTTCTTCCTTCTTGAATATATGCTTAATTTGCTTGATAACTTGTTCACGTTATATAATATGTTGCATACACGCATTACCATGCAAATTTCGCACACAGCCTCACTAAGTTGGACGATCAACTTATGCGTTCCATGTTTCATTCTTTTCAGTTTCAGGTGTTCTGGAATATAATAGTCGTGTTGCGGTTAGGTCATCACGGTTGCGGTCCCACCCTAGTATTTGGGAGAGTAGTTACATTTTATTATTGATTTATGTTCTTTCTCGACTTTGTTTAAGACTTTGCTTAGAATATTTGAATCGTTAAAGTTGATTTATATTTTCATAAAAGATACAAGATTTTCATAAATTACTTATTTATCTCTTTCGGTTAATTTTGTTCAAATATTTTGATATTTTGTGACTAAATGCTTCCGCTTTAAACATCTACTATGGAAAATTGATTTTACTTTTTCATCAAAAACTTAGTAATTTAAATTGTTCTTGCTTTGTTTTAAACCGCTTCCGCTTTAAAACTTTTGATTTATCTTTTCTGTTTAAAAAAAAAAAAAAAAAAAAAAAGTTTCGATATTTTAACACTTTTTCAAAATAATAATAATTTTTCGACTGTTATTCGACGGACCCGCGGAGTCGGGCCGTCACATAAACGATCCCCTAGAAATGTGTGTTGCCTTCTATAGTTTGCAATTCCAATACGGATTGCGACTTCCTCTCCATCCATGCTTGATCGAAATTCTTAATACTCTTCATCTAGCTCCCACTCAGATCGTACAAAACTCCATGGTGTTGATTCATGGTTACATTGTTGTTATGAAGGCGTTCGATCGTGAGACCAACTTTGCCGATTTTTGGCACTTTTTCAAGATGAGCCTCTTTGTGGATTCGAGTGACAACTTCTTCTATTTTTTCGCTCGTGGGATTTGTACATTTTTTAGTAATGTGATTTCATGAAATGGTCCCAGGTGGAAGTCCAAATTTTTCTTTGTTCGACCTCCTCCAGGAAAGGATTGGAAAATTCCCAGGAAGTGGGTCGATGTTATCATAAAGTTAAAACCAAGGTTACCTGCTTTCGAGGTCGACTTTTTGTCTCAGCTTCTATCAGAAACTTTTGATGTAACTTTACTGCTGCGGGATCGTATTTTGATCAAAGCTGGTATAAGCCGACCAAGATGACCATGCCAGAAGGGATAAAAGAGTCAACTCTAAGTAAGACTGACATTTTTTTTAATACTTTTTTTGTATCAGAGATGGTTGTGAATGCTTGTCGGAGCAAGGTGGTGACCAAAGTGAAAAAACAAGCTCCGAGTAAGGCTAAGCTTCTTCGGAAACGAGTTGCCTCTAGTTCATCTAAGAAAAAGCGGAGCCCTGTCGAGGAAGAAAACACCGAGCCGATTGAGGAAAGGAATGCCGAGCCAACCGAAGATTCTAGGAGTCCTCGAGTTGGGCTCGGAAAAAGGCCTCGCGTACTTTCAGAGATGGCCAAGGAATTGGGGCCAAAGGGATTCCGGCTTCGTTGCCTAGTGAGCGGGCTAAAGGGGCAGAGAATGACCCTAAAGGCAAAGGCAAGAAAAAAGAGATTTTAGAGCTCGAGCCCGAGAATGAAGACACATGTCAGGTTGATTATGATAGTTAGCTTGATTTTCAAGGTGCAACAGTTCATTTCAGTAGTCTCCCAAGATACAACAGTCAGATATTTATTTCTTAGCACAAAGACCAAGTCCACAATGAACTTTAACAAATAGGAATATTCAACAATTTAATATGGAGAATAAAGAGAGAGAGAAGATATGATTTTGTTTTGATTGCTAGAAAACGTGACTAGAGAATTGGTCAGATTCTCC
The DNA here is from genome assembly GCA_030819805.1 of Penstemon newberryi var. newberryi. Classification (NCBI taxonomy): domain Eukaryota; kingdom Viridiplantae; phylum Streptophyta; class Magnoliopsida; order Lamiales; family Plantaginaceae; genus Penstemon; species Penstemon newberryi. The sequence goes on along the minus strand of JAUALY010000006.1, from coordinate 30,293,937 downwards.
TCCTTTATATAGAAGTAGAAAAGTAGTTGTTGGAGGGACATGTCTATTCGGATTTAACCAGTAGCACTGGTTTTATCCGAACAGCTGCCACCTATTTGGTTCAAAATTTGAAACGGACGGGTACACACCGGTTCGATCATTTGGGTCGCACGCGGACCCATTTTGATCAATTCGGATCGGTCGCGCAGATCTTTTCGGGTTGTTGGGATCTGCTTTGAGTTTTGTGCAAAACTTTAATTAATTTTTCTCCAAAAATGTAATATATTTTGAAGCCCGAGATGCCGAGCCGATGGTGGTGCGTGTATGTGGTGAACCCATGGTCACGTGGATCCTCTCCCCTTATAAAACTAGGTACCCCCAAGGGGCCCAACTCTTAGGATATTACTATTCCTAGGGGTGCGGGTGGGGAGAAGGCTTGGGGTTGAGGAAAAATCATGTCCAACCAAGGGGGAGGGCTTGGGACCCATGGGGCTTGGACGTGCTGCATGGGCGCGTGCACCATTGAAGCCGTGAATAGGGATAATTTATTTTTCACATTTTTCCCATCAGACAATTTCCCTTTTTAAATTTTTAAGTTTTATTTATTTTTTTACATGGATAATTTATTTTTCACATTTTTCTAAAAAAGTTTTTGTATTGAAATTTCATGTTCTTTTTAATAAATTGAAATTAAAAATAAATCATCAATATTATCTCAAGGTATAATTTTGAAATCTTTAATTTTAAATTTAATTAGAATATAACTGTATATATATTTAATATGAATTTTTGAAAATAAATTTCAATATGATTCAATTTAAACAATACTATTTCCAATTTAAAAATATGAATTAATTGGAAATACAATTTAAACACTTAGATAAACACTTAACAAAATATAATTTAAATTCATCCACAATTTAACAAACACTTAAGCAAATTACGCATTAATTTGAAGCCTAGACTAGGACAGGGCAGGCCCAGGGCTTTCAAGCCTTGCCCCTACCCCCAAGATTGGAGATGCCATTACTACAAGTTTTTGCTATATAAATAGCTTAAAACTTCTTCGTTCTTCCCATGTGAAATGAAGTCATTTTTCACTCTTTCAATTTCATTCATTTCTATTTCAGGGCTTAACACTAATTAGATTCAAACCAAATGGGTTAATACACATTGAAATCCAACGAAGTACTCTTACTTCTGGCATAAAGATGAAGTCTTAGATTATATGTAAACGGACAACTCCAATAGAACAAAGGTTCCTGCATCATCAAAATAGTTACTAAAACAAATAGGTGACCACAATTGATACACAAAACATAATAAAAAAACTGCAGCATGATAACATATCCCGAATAAATAAGTTCTAACATAATATGAATAAATCACTTGTGTTAAATGAGTGAAGTAAATCACTATAACCTATTTCTTCCGAACATTATTTTTACTTCTTTTACTTTTGGCGCTGCCCTTAAAAGTCATGATTTAAAGTTTACTTTATGAGAAAAAATAATTTTATTTTAGAAAAAATGTTGTTTTGGGATATCTAAAAAAGGAAATGAAAGCAAAATTTTGGAACTGAGAGAGTAAATGTTTAAAAATAAAAAAAGTTTACTCCAAAGCATCAACACTTACATTATTTTGCGCACTTAAATTTTTTTAATTCAACTTCGATATTCCAAACTCAAATCACTCCAAAGCAAAATACATGATACATGTTATGATTCATAAAACTTCATCATTTCTAAGCAGAATACATGTTTTTTTAATAGTACTAAATAGCATCTAACAAAAAAAAGCCCAATTGCATTTTTCACATGGTACATAGTAACGTAGATATTTAATTTTGTCAGTAATGCAAAGTCCTGACAATTCAACATCTATAAAATCAGAACCATATTCCCAATTATCTCTGCACCTTCAGTCCTTTATCCTTTTAACCATATTCCCAATTCCCCTCTTCTCAAAAAAAAAAAAAAAATGAATTCAGAAAACAAAAAAAACACAAGTAAGAAAAAATTCTTCCTCTTTGCAACTATAGCAACAATACTAATCGTCACAATAGTTATAGTCGCAGTTACCCAATCCCAAAAGAATGACAACTCCACCACTCACAACGCAGTGGTCCGGTCCACCTGCGCCACCACACTCTATCCCGATCTCTGCGTCTCCACCATAAACCGCGCCGCAAAATCCACAATAACCACAAGCAAAGACGTTCTACTAACCGCACTCAACTACACAATCCACACCGTAGAGCGTAACTACTTCACCGTGAAGAAAATCGGCACCACCCGAAAATCATCTCTAACGGCGCGTGAGAAGGCCGCGCTCCATGACTGCCTTGAAGTGATTGACGACACGCTCGACGAGCTTCGCAAAACGGACACCGAATTGGAGGATTACGGGTTCCAAAACTATACCTTGTCGGATCATAAAGAACATTTAATGGCGCTTTTGAGTGCCGCGCAAACGAATCAGGAGACTTGTCTTGACGGATTTTCGCATGGTAATGCGGATAAGAGGGTTCGTGAAGCTTTGATTAAAGGTCAAATGCATGTCTTTCGACTCGTAAGCAATGTGTTGGCTATACTCAAAAACTTGTCGGATACCGAAGTGGCTCAAAATGTAAGTTATCATTTTATTGTTATCAGTTTCATAACATGAATTTATATTATTTTAAATTGATGTTAATTTACCCCCTGTGATTTATATACTGTTCAATTTATCCTCCTGTAATTTGAAAACGAACACTTTACCCCCCGTGAAAATTTTAAAGAAGCAATTTACCTTCCTTGAAGTGTAACTCACTCGTCAAAACAGAGAGTGGTCATGAAAAGTGCAAAATTTATCATAACACAATGGGGCAAAGTGTCAATTTATCATAACACACGAGGGTAAATTGCCACATTTACCATAACATAGGGGTAAAGTGCCACATATTAGAGGTGTAGTTTTGTTAATTCGTATTTTTTAAATTTAAAAATGTCAGGAAATCAGTGTGAAACTTTTATAAGATTATATGGGAGTAAGTGCTATTTTTTAAATTATAAAGGGATAAATTTAACATTATGCATATCAGATGGGGTAAATTGCCATTAAATCTATTTTAAAATATACGATTGTATATGACATACTATTGCAATGTTTATTTTATGAGCTAAATTCAAAATACCTCTTGTTTTAATCACATTAGAAAATAATCTCCATGTTATTTTTATTGCCCATGTGTTTTTTCAGCAAAAAACTTATGTGAAATTAATTCCCAAGTCAATAGTGAGAATATTGTCAATTTTTTAAGTGAACAGGGGGGTTATTGCCAATTTTTGAAGTTAAGAGGGGAATATTGATAAATTTTTAAGTTAATAGGAGTGTTTTTGCATTTTTTTGTGGGGTATAATTGTTAATTTTTATTGCAAAATATGTATTAATTCCAGCATTGCAGGGAGTTTTTCGCTAATAAAAAATATCACCGGGGTGTTTTCCTAATAAAAATAATATAGGAATATTTTTATTAATTAAATAAAGCTTAAGGATATTTTGCATTTCTAACTTTTTATATGACAAATTTGTTGATTTTAAAGCTTAAGGATATTTTGCATTCCTAACTTTTTATATGACAAATTTGTTGATTTTCTTAGGGGAGGAGGCTTAGGGAAGATTTTAGTATGAAGGATGGGCAGGAGTGGCCGGAGTGGTTGTCGGCCGGAGATAGGAGGTTGTTGCAGGCATCGACGGTGATGCCTGATGTGACGGTGGCGGCGGACGGGAGTGGAAATTTTAGAACGGTTTCGGAGGCCGTGGCGGCGGCACCGGAGGGAAGTAGTAGGTATGTGATTAGGATTAGGGCGGGAGTGTATAGAGAGAATGTTGAAATACCGAGGAGGAAGACTAATTTGATGTTCGTCGGAGATGGGCGGCTCACCACCATTATTACGGCTAGTAGGAGTGTTCTTGGCAGCAACAGCACCACCTTCAATTCTGCCACCGTCGGTTAGTCTTCTCTTCTTCATGTGTTATTCCTAGTTAATTTTGTCTTTAAACCATTATTTGATCTATTAACCCAAAAATATATTACTAATTATTTAAATTAATTGTAGCGTTATGTTTGATTCTTGGATTACAGTGGGGGTGGCAAACGGGCGGGTCGGGTCGGGTCTAGGTCGGGTCATTAATGGGTCTGTGTTACTGTGTTGTAAATGGGTCGGGTCTTTACCGGGTCGGGTCGGGTCGGCCCGGCCCTTTATCTTCATCTTTTTTTTTCCTTAAAAAAATCCACAAAAAAAACGTTGTAACGTAGGTTGAAAAATGCGAGTAATTGATGCCAAGATTTGAAAGAATAAAATTAACATGCAAATTAGGAGACATTAATTACATGATTTGAAAATATAATTTTTGTTATTCTCTTATATCTAAGAAATATAAGAAACTCTTTCGAGAGTCGATATCAATATTTTTATTAATTAAAAGTGGCCATAAAATTGATATAGAAAAGACGAATGATTTTAAGATATTTTAATAATTTAATTTTTTTTCTCTAAAATAATGGATTAGTAATTACAAAATAAGAAAAGTTGGTTCTAGGCCTTCAATTTTATGATAGCAAACAAGATATGATATGATTTTATTTTTGGAATTAAAGATGGGTAGTCAACTTGCTTTTAAATTGGGCCCATTAATTAATTTTCTTTTGTTTTTATAAGACCCATTAACTGATCCACTAGGAGACTCATTAAGGACCCATTAATTATAAGGCTGACCCAAGACCAACCCAAACCCAACAAACATAAAAATTAAAAGGTTGGGTCTGGACGGGCCTGGACGGGTCACGGGCCGGCCCGCGGGTCCAGACCCATCTTGCCATGCCTAGATTACAGTAAGGAAAATGTGAGAATACTTATCATTTTACTCACAGAAATCCATAAACTATACATAGCCTAAATGTTTTATATTATTGAGTTAGGAGAATATAGATCTTACAAATGCGTAAATTAGGGCTGGCAATGGGCCGGACTCGGACCGGATCAGGGTAGATCCGGATCCGAGTCCGATTTACATGTCTTCTATCAGGATCTGAATCCGCGCGGATCTTGAAAAGTAGCAACCGGATCCGAATTCGGTGGATATCCCTGGTCCGGATAAATTATCCGGATACGTTTAGCATATTTAGCAAATAAAATCTTTCATTTTCCTTTAAATCACTAGTAGATTCCACCACCATGAATTAAAAATGTAATATTTTACTTATTTCATCAAAATATTGTATAAAAAATGTAAAAGATGGAATATGGGGGACAAATATAAACGATAAAAATTAGAACAAAGGAATAAACAAAAATATGAATTAAAAAAGATAGAAACTGGGAAAAAGAAGAAGAGAAGAAAAAATTGGAGGAAAAAGTAGAGGGAAGGTGGTGGCTACTACATAGATGAATGGTTAGAGTTCTGATTTTTCTTATTAACTAGCATAAATTAATATGTTGTAGGCTCAATTAGTTACCAGGTCAGTCAAACATCACCTCTCATGCACTTTTTTTTAAGATTAATTTTAATATAGTAAAAGATTTTAGTGGAACATAGATAATTTTATTTTTACTTTGGTTTAAATACATAATATATAATTAACATTAGTAATATATATCGGATACGGATCTGTAACGGATCGGATCAGCCTAAATCCATATTCGCTCCATATAATTCGAATTACGGATCTTCTTAATCGGATCAAGTCCATCGGATCCCTAATCAGACAATTATCCTAATAAATCAAACCGAATTCGGATCGGATCCAGATTGAAATCCGCCCCATTGACAGCCCTACATAAATGCGCCCCAGTGTTTTATGTAGGGTTTCTGAAAGTACAAGAAAGTTCGGTGCAAAAAAGCTTTCACAGTATAGTTTGGTTCGCTTTCACATAACATAGGGTAGTATTGTGCATTTTCCCCTAATGATTAAATAAACTATTAATTACCTAAATTTTAGGAGCATCAATTTTTTATGTTACAAAACTACCCTTAAAAAGAAATTAAAAAATATATAACTTCCCATATCCATCATTAATGAGAAAAGGTAAAATTTTCAAAATATCATTTAAGTCTCTCTTAAATTTTTAAAACGATATGTATTAAGAAATATATATATATTTTTTTTACTAAAACGACATATATTGGGTGAATTTGTTAGTTTACCTTAGGATTTTCTTTCTTTTGGGTACATCACGAGGATATTAGTACACCCCAATAATGATATTTTTATGAGGTTATCTTATTCGAAAATTGAATCTCATGCACACACTGACACACACACAAGTCAGCATCTAAAATTAAGTAATAGCATGTGGAGACCGGACCACCAAAATAAATCCAACTTTTTCATTACACATTCATAAAACGTGTGACCGCAACTTGCATGATAAATGACAAGTTTTCTATTTTTCACGCTTTAATAGAATTCGTTTTTAAAATAAATGGACACAATAAAAGTAATATGTAATAATATTAAATTTGTTTTCTAATATACATCTAGTCATATATTGGAATTCGTTTTTTTCAAAAAGTAATACAATAATATTAAATTTGTTTAATAATATACATCTAGTGATATAATAGATATCGTTTTGTTTCAAATAAATGGACCCAATAAAAGTAATACAATAATATTAATTTTGTTTTCTAATATACATCTTGTGATATAATAATGTGACAAAATACTTTTGTAAAAAATAATCTCATTAAAAGATAAAAGACATTCTAAAAATAAAAATTAATAAAATATTTGGAACTATAATATCCTGTATTTCATCATAGACTTTAATAGAAGGAAATAGACTATAGAGTACCAACTTTTTCACTTTACTTCAATAATGTATTCTATTTTGTTACCAATCTTTTTAGCTCAAATCTGGTTTAGCCTAATCCAATCACAACCTAAGTGTAATTCACTTATTTTTGGATATATTGAATGTCATTTTATCCTTAATCAGGTTTATTGTAATTACAGTTTGAATATTTTTGGTTTGCAAATACCACCATTTTGACATTTTTGTCATTTTTAAGGGATTATTGCATTTTTGGTGTCACAACTATAGCCCACTGGCGTTTCTACCACGTAACTTTTTGGGCTGGCATATTTAATGCCACAACTTCAACATCAGTGGCAATTTTGGTGCCAATTGAGGCCCAATTTCAAATTGGCCAGAAATTCCGCCATGTGTGGGCCATTTGACATGAAAAATGGGAATTTTGACCATTCAATGTATTTTTCATTAAAAAAAAATACCAAAATTTAAAACTCTAACTTTTCCTATAAAATTCACCAAACATTCCCTTAATTAAATTGTTACCCGCCTTATTTTTCTTCCCCAAATAAAAACGTCCAAGTAATCTAGTTCTTGGTGGATGGAAATAAATTATTATTTTTTTTAATGAAAAAGGCGCTGAATGGTCAAAATCCCGTACATGAGGAAATTTCTAGCTAATTTTAAAATTGGGCCTCAATTAGTACCAAAATTGCCACTGATATTTAAAGTTGTGGCACAAAAATTGCAATAATCCCCATTTTTTAATATTACTGTTGTAACTAATTTCACACACACACATCTAATGCAGCTGTGGTGGGCACTGGTTTCTTGGCGCGTGACATCACCTTCCAAAACGCAGCAGGACCATCAAATGAACAAGCAGTAGCTTTGCGCGTTAACGCCGATCTCTGCGCTTTTTATCGCTGCAGCATGATCGCCTACCAAGACACTCTCTACGTCCACTCCCTCCGCCAATTCTACACCGGCTGCTACATCGCCGGCACCATCGACTTCATCTTCGGCAACGCAGCCGTCGTGTTACAAAACTGCGACATCCACGCCCGCCGACCCAATCCTACCCAACGAAACATGGTCACCGCACAGGGCCGGGACGATCCGAACCAGAACACCGGAATCGTGATCCAACGATGTCGAATCGGGGCCACGTCGGATCTCCTCCCCGTTCAGTCTAGTATTCCTAGTTATCTCGGAAGGCCGTGGAAAGAGTACTCGAGGACTGTAATAATGCAGACGGTTATAAGTGACGTTATAAACCCCGCGGGGTGGTACATGTGGAATGGTAATTTCGCGCTCGATACACTTTTTTATGCGGAGTATCGGAATACGGGTGCAGGAGCGGATACCACAAATAGGGTGACGTGGAGGGGGTATAGAGTGTTTACTAGTGATGCGGAGGCGCAACCGTTTACGGCGGGGACGTTTATTGGAGGCGGGAATTGGTTGCCGGGGACTGGGTTTCCATTTTCTCTTGACCTTTGATGAAATAAATATTTTTATGTAATAAGGTTCGTGTGTTTTTGTTGAAGGTCAAGTGTTCGATCCTCGTGGTTTTTGTTATATGCTGAGATTTAAGTTAGAAATATTTTTGATGAAATATTTAATTACACAGATTGTTAGACACCAACAATCTTAAGACAATAAGACTCGTTTAATTAATATGCGTTGGTATGACTATTTACGTACTATATGTGTTGATAATCTAAGCGAATCAAGACATTTAATGGTAAAGGAAAATAGGGATAATCTTAACTATATTTTGGAACCCATTGTGCTGTATTCAACTCTCTGGAGCAAAGAAGATTACAAAATCATTTGGTTTCCTAATAACATGATAATTGTTTCCTGAATGAATTTTGATACTTAAAAGTAATTTTTATTATTTCCAAAATTGAATACGAATCATTGTAGGAAAACAATAGAGATTTTTTTATGTGAGAAAAAACTGAATTGTTAATAAGTAAATGTATGAAATTATCTCCTAGAATATCGGATCTAATTAAGAATTTTTCGATTATAGGTCTTATGATCCATATAAATATAGGTTGGCCCGTGATCAGCCCAATTCAATCTAATGTAATGTATATCATTTTTTTTTAATTATTGATGGATTGGATTTGACTGAGAGTTTAGTTAACTTTTAATACGATAAACGTAGAAGTATTTTTTTTAGATCAAAATTAAATGATTAGTTGGATAAAACGGGTCGAAGTGAAAAATACACATTTGATAAACTAGTTTAAAACTATAATCTCCTTTATTCTGACCTAAATGTTTTGTGGCTTTTTAAGGAATTAAATGGAATAAAAATACGAAAAGGGTAGCTAGTACATTTTGATAAGAAGTTTTAACCGATTGGTTTCTACACCATAAAATTTCAAAAGAATCAGAAAAACATATTCCATCAAAATAAGCATATTTGACATATTTTTTTTTAGTTCTAGGTATCCCATTGTCAATTTTTAAAGTTAATAGGGGGTACGTTATTGATAATTTTTGTAGGTAAAAAGGGTGATTTGCGTTATTTTGTGGGGGTATAATTGTTATATGACTTGAGAGGGTATTTTTTGCTAACAATAAATATGCACAAAGGGGCTTTCGGTAAGAAAAAATACAAATGGGAAATTTTGATAGTCAGATAAAGTACAATGGGTGTTTTGCAATTTACTGTAAAATTTTCCCAAGATTTTCTCATAATTTCCCCATCAAATTGGTGGGGAAATTTTTTCTTCACAAAATTTTCCTGCAGGAAAGTTGAAAGAAAATAATAACTTCCTTTCCTGCTATCCAAACAACAAGTGGGAGAAAAAAAAACTGACTTTCCTTCACTTTCCCTCACTTTCCCGACAACCAAACAATACATTAAGTATAGATTGCAGTAATTCATAATACCCATTAACGATATATAAATTTTAAGAAAAAAGGGGTAAATGCAAAATACTCCCCTGTGTTATGCAAAACCTGCAAGAAACTAACCTGTAAAATTTTTATTGCGCCAAACTTTCTTGTGTTTTCAAAAACCCTGCAAAAAACACCCAATTTGTAAAAAATAGGTCGTTTTGGATTGACATATATCAAGAAATCATTTTTAAAATACTTCAAGTTGGTCCCTACAACTTCACGTGATATATTTTAAAAATGATTTCTTGAAATATGTCGATCCAAAACGACCTAATTTTTATAAATTGGGTTTTTTTGCAAGGTTTTTGAAAACACAAGGAAGTTTTACGCAATAAAAAATTTTCAGGGTAGTTTCTTGCAGGTTTAGCATAACATAGGGGAGTATCTTGCATTTTTCCCAGAAAAAAAATTAGATACAAAACAACGCAAGAAGGATTACTATTTTTTTTTTGTTTTTTTGAGAGCCAAACATATGATATAAATAATCAAGGATATTCGTATACAATAGTATTAGTCACGAGATCAGGAAGATCAGACGTGACACTAAAAGAATTAACAGCTAGTTTAGTCCAGTGTTGAGCTACTTTATTACTAACTCTAGGTGTATGAATCGCTTGGAAAGAAACGAATCACTTGGAAAGAAACGGAATTTCTACATAAAACTTTGATGTCTTCAAGTATGTGTCCAAAATTTCCCAGCAAGTAGAAATTGTTTTCCAAACCCTAGTGTTTTATATAGGGTTTCTGAAAGTACAAGAAAGTTCAGTACAAAAAAACTTTCACCGTATAGTTTGGTTCAGTTTCACATAACACAGAGTAGTATTCTGCATTTTCCTCTAATAATTAAAGAAACTATTAATTACCTTAATTTTAGGAGCATCAATTTTTTATGTTACAAAACTACCCTTAAAAAGAAATTAAAAAATATATAACTTCCCATATCCATCATTAATGAGAAAAGGTAAAATTCTCAAAATATCATTTAAGTCTCTCTTAAATTTTTAAATTTTTTACTAAAACGACATATATTGGGTGAATTTGTTAGTTTACCTTAGGATTTTCTTTCTTTTGGGTCATCACGAGGATATTAGTACACCCCAATAACGGATCGGATCAACCTAAATTCATATTCGCTCCATATAATTCGAATTACGGATCTTCTTAATCGGATCAGGTTCGTTGGATCCCTAATCGGACAATTGTCCTAATAAATCGGACCGAATTCGGATCGGATCCGGATTGAAATCCGCCCCATTGACAGCCCTACTTAAATGCGCCCTAGTGTTTTATGTAGGGTTTCTGAAAGTACAAGAAAGTCCGGTGCAAAAAACCTTTCACAGTATAGTTTGGTTCAAGTTTCACATAACATAGGGTAGTATTGTGCATTTTCCCCTAATGATTAAAGAAACTATTAATTACCTAAATTTTAGGAGCATCAATTTTTTATGTTACAAAACTACCCTTAAAAAGAAATTAAAAATTATATAACTTCCCATATCCATCATTAATGAGAAAATATAAAATTCTCAAAATATCATTTAAGTCTCTCTTAAATTTTTAAAACGACGTGTATTTAGAAATATTCTTTTTTTTTTTTTTCTAAAACGACATATATTGAGTGAATTTGTTAGTTTACCTTAGAATTTTCTTTTTTTTGGTACATCACGAGGATATTAGTACACCCCAATAATGATATTTTTATGAGGTTATCTTATTCGAAAATTGAATCTCATGCACACACTGACACACACACAAGTCAGCATCTAAAATTAAGTAATAGCATGTGGAGACCGGACCACCAAAATAAATCCAACTTTTTCATTACACATTCATAAAACGTGTGACCGCAACTTGCATGATAAATGACAAGTTTTCTATTTTTCACGCTTTAATAGAATTCGTTTTTAAAATAAATGGACACAATAAAAGTAATATGCAATAATATTAAATTTGTTTTCTAATATACATCTAGTCATATATTGGAATTCGTTTTTTTCAAAAAGTAATACAATAATATTAAATTTGTTTAATAATATACATCTAGTGATATAATAGATATCGTTTTGTTTCAAATAAATGGACCCAATAAAAGTAATACAATAATATTAATTTTGTTTTCTAATATACATCTTGTGATATAATAATGTGACAAAATACTTTTGTAAAAAATAATCTCATTAAAAGATAAAAGACATTCTAAAAATAAAAATTAATAAAATATTTGGAACTATAATATCCTGTATTTCATCATAGACTTTAATAGAAGGAAATAGACTATAGAGTACCAACTTTTTCACTTTACTTCAATAATGTATTCTATTTTGTTACCAATCTTTTTAGCTAAAATCTGGTTTAGCCGAATCCAATCACAATGTAAGTTTAATTCACTTATTTTTGGATATATTGAATGTCATTTAATCCTTAATCAGGTTTATTGTAATTACAGTTTGAATATTTTTGGTTTGCAAATACCACCATTTTGACACTTCTATCATTTTTAAGGGATTATTGCATTTTTGGTATCACAACTATAGCCCACTGGCGTTTCTACCCCGTAACTTTTCGGCTGATATATTTAGTGCCACAACTTCAACACTAGTGACAAATTTGGTGTCAATTGAGGCCCAATTTCAAATTGGCCAGAAATTCCACCATGTGTGGGCCATTTGACATGATAAATGAAAATTTTGACCATTCAATGTATTTTTCATTAATAAAAAAATATCAAAATTTAAAAACTTTTCCTATAAAATTCACCAAACATTCCCTTAATGAAATTGTTACCCGCCTTATTTTTCTTTTCCAAATAAAACATCCAAGTAGCCTAGTTCTTGGTGGATGTAAATAAATTAATGTTTTTTTAATTAATAAAAAGGCGTTGAATGGTCAAAATTCCCAATTTTCATGTCACATGGCCCGCACATGGGGAAATTTCAGGTCAATTTTAAAATTGGGCTTCAATTGGTACAAAAATTGCCACTGATATTTGAAGTTGTGGCACCAAAAATGCAATAATCCCCATTTTTTAATATTACTGTTGTAACTAATTTCACACACACACATCTAATGCAGCTGTGGTGGGCACTGGTTTCTTGGCGCGTGACATCACCTTCCAAAACGCAGCAGGACCATCAAATGAACAAGCAGTAGCTTTGCGCGTTAACGCCGATCTCTGCGCTTTTTATCGCTGCAGCATGATCGCCTACCAAGACACTCTCTACGTCCACTCCCTCCGCCAATTCTACACCGGCTGCTACATCGCCGGCACCATCGACTTCATCTTCGGCAACGCAGCCGTCGTGTTACAAAACTGCGACATCCACGCCCGCCGACCCAATCCTACCCAACGAAACATGGTCACCGCACAGGGCCGGGACGATCCGAACCAGAACACCGGAATCGTGATCCAACGATGTCGAATCGGGGCCACGTCGGATCTCCTCCCCGTTCAGTCTAGTATTCCTAGTTATCTCGGAAGGCCGTGGAAAGAGTACTCGAGGACTGTAATAATGCAGACGGTTATAAGTGACGTTATAAACCCCGCGGGGTGGTACATGTGGAATGGTAATTTCGCGCTCGATACACTTTTTTATGCGGAGTATCGGAATACGGGTGCAGGAGCGGATACCACAAATAGGGTGACGTGGAGGGGGTATAGAGTGTTTACTAGTGATGCGGAGGCGCAACCGTTTACGGCGGGGACGTTTATTGGAGGCGGGAATTGGTTGCCGGGGACTGGGTTTCCATTTTCTCTTGACCTTTGATGAAATAAATATTTTTATGTAATAAGGTTCGTGTGTTTTTGTTGAAGGTCAAGTGTTCGATCCTCGTGGTTTTTGTTATATGCTGAGATTTAAGTTAGAAATATTTTTGATGAAATATTTAATTACACAGATTGTTAGACACCAACAATCTTAAGACAATAAGACTCGTTTAATTAATATGCGTTGGTATGACTATTTACGTACTATATGTGTTGATAATCTAAGCGAATCAAGACATTTAATGGTAAAGGAAAATAGGGATAATCTTAACTATATTTTGGAACCCATTGTGCTGTATTCAACTCTCTGGAGCAAAGAAGATTACAAAATCATTTGGTTTCCTAATAACATGATAATTGTTTCCTGAATGAATTTTGATACTTAAAAGTAATTTTTATTATTTCCAAAATTGAATACGAATCATTGTAGGAAAACAATAGAGATTTTTTTATGTGAGAAAAAACTGAATTGTTAATAAGTAAATGTATGAAATTATCTCCTAGAATATCGGATCTAATTAAGAATTTTTCGATTATAGGTCTTATGATCCATATAAATATAGGTTGGCCCGTGATCAGCCCAATTCAATCTAATGTAATGTATATCATTTTTTTTTAATTATTGATGGATTGGATTTGACTGAGAGTTTAGTTAACTTTTAATACGATAAACGTAGAAGTATTTTTTTTAGATCAAAATTAAATGATTAGTTGGATAAAACGGGTCGAAGTGAAAAATACACATTTGATAAACTAGTTTAAAACTATAATCTCCTTTATTCTGACCTAAATGTTTTGTGGCTTTTTAAGGAATTAAATGGAATAAAAATACGAAAAGGGTAGCTAGTACATTTTGATAAGAAGTTTTAACCGATTGGTTTCTACACCATAAAATTTCAAAAGAATCAGAAAAACATATTCCATCAAAATAAGCATATTTGACATATTTTTTTTTAGTTCTAGGTATCCCATTGTCAATTTTTAAAGTTAATAGGGGGTACGTTATTGATAATTTTTGTAGGTAAAAAGGGTGATTTGCGTTATTTTGTGGGGGTATAATTGTTATATGACTTGAGAGGGTATTTTTTGCTAACAATAAATATGCACAAAGGGGCTTTCGGTAAGAAAAAATACAAATGGGAAATTTTGATAGTCAGATAAAGTACAATGGGTGTTTTGCAATTTACTGTAAAATTTTCCCAAGATTTTCTCATAATTTCCCCATCAAATTGGTGGGGAAATTTTTTCTTCACAAAATTTTCCTGCAGGAAAGTTGAAAGAAAATAATAACTTCCTTTCCTGCTATCCAAACAACAAGTGGGAGAAAAAAAAACTGACTTTCCTTCACTTTCCCTCACTTTCCCGACAACCAAACAATACATTAAGTATAGATTGCAGTAATTCATAATACCCATTAACGATATATAAATTTTAAGAAAAAAGGGGTAAATGCAAAATACTCCCCTGTGTTATGCAAAACCTGCAAGAAACTAACCTGTAAAATTTTTATTGCGCCAAACTTTCTTGTGTTTTCAAAAACCCTGCAAAAAACACCCAATTTGTAAAAAATAGGTCGTTTTGGATTGACATATATCAAGAAATCATTTTTAAAATACTTCAAGTTGGTCCCTACAACTTCACGTGATATATTTTAAAAATGATTTCTTGAAATATGTCGATCCAAAACGACCTAATTTTTATAAATTGGGTTTTTTTGCAAGGTTTTTGAAAACACAAGGAAGTTTTACGCAATAAAAAATTTTCAGGGTAGTTTCTTGCAGGTTTAGCATAACATAGGGGAGTATCTTGCATTTTTCCCAGAAAAAAAATTAGATACAAAACAACGCAAGAAGGATTACTATTTTTTTTTTGTTTTTTTGAGAGCCAAACATATGATATAAATAATCAAGGATATTCGTATACAATAGTATTAGTCACGAGATCAGGAAGATCAGACGTGACACTAAAAGAATTAACAGCTAGTTTAGTCCAGTGTTGAGCTACTTTATTACTAACTCTAGGTGTATGAATCGCTTGGAAAGAAACGAATCACTTGGAAAGAAACGGAATTTCTACATAAAACTTTGATGTCTTCAAGTATGTGTCCAAAATTTCCCAGCAAGTAGAAATTGTTTTCCAAACCCTAGTGTTTTATATAGGGTTTCTGAAAGTACAAGAAAGTTCAGTACAAAAAAACTTTCACCGTATAGTTTGGTTCAGTTTCACATAACACAGAGTAGTATTCTGCATTTTCCTCTAATAATTAAAGAAACTATTAATTACCTTAATTTTAGGAGCATCAATTTTTTATGTTACAAAACTACCCTTAAAAAGAAATTAAAAAATATATAACTTCCCATATCCATCATTAATGAGAAAAGGTAAAATTCTCAAAATATCATTTAAGTCTCTCTTAAATTTTTAAATTTTTTACTAAAACGACATATATTGGGTGAATTTGTTAGTTTACCTTAGGATTTTCTTTCTTTTGGGTCATCACGAGGATATTAGTACACCCCAATAACGGATCGGATCAACCTAAATTCATATTCGCTCCATATAATTCGAATTACGGATCTTCTTAATCGGATCAGGTTCGTTGGATCCCTAATCGGACAATTGTCCTAATAAATCGGACCGAATTCGGATCGGATCCGGATTGAAATCCGCCCCATTGACAGCCCTACTTAAATGCGCCCTAGTGTTTTATGTAGGGTTTCTGAAAGTACAAGAAAGTCCGGTGCAAAAAACCTTTCACAGTATAGTTTGGTTCAAGTTTCACATAACATAGGGTAGTATTGTGCATTTTCCCCTAATGATTAAAGAAACTATTAATTACCTAAATTTTAGGAGCATCAATTTTTTATGTTACAAAACTACCCTTAAAAAGAAATTAAAAATTATATAACTTCCCATATCCATCATTAATGAGAAAATATAAAATTCTCAAAATATCATTTAAGTCTCTCTTAAATTTTTAAAACGACGTGTATTTAGAAATATTCTTTTTTTTTTTTTTCTAAAACGACATATATTGAGTGAATTTGTTAGTTTACCTTAGAATTTTCTTTTTTTTGGTACATCACGAGGATATTAGTACACCCCAATAATGATATTTTTATGAGGTTATCTTATTCGAAAATTGAATCTCATGCACACACTGACACACACACAAGTCAGCATCTAAAATTAAGTAATAGCATGTGGAGACCGGACCACCAAAATAAATCCAACTTTTTCATTACACATTCATAAAACGTGTGACCGCAACTTGCATGATAAATGACAAGTTTTCTATTTTTCACGCTTTAATAGAATTCGTTTTTAAAATAAATGGACACAATAAAAGTAATATGCAATAATATTAAATTTGTTTTCTAATATACATCTAGTCATATATTGGAATTCGTTTTTTTCAAAAAGTAATACAATAATATTAAATTTGTTTAATAATATACATCTAGTGATATAATAGATATCGTTTTGTTTCAAATAAATGGACCCAATAAAAGTAATACAATAATATTAATTTTGTTTTCTAATATACATCTTGTGATATAATAATGTGACAAAATACTTTTGTAAAAAATAATCTCATTAAAAGATAAAAGACATTCTAAAAATAAAAATTAATAAAATATTTGGAACTATAATATCCTGTATTTCATCATAGACTTTAATAGAAGGAAATAGACTATAGAGTACCAACTTTTTCACTTTACTTCAATAATGTATTCTATTTTGTTACCAATCTTTTTAGCTAAAATCTGGTTTAGCCGAATCCAATCACAATGTAAGTTTAATTCACTTATTTTTGGATATATTGAATGTCATTTAATCCTTAATCAGGTTTATTGTAATTACAGTTTGAATATTTTTGGTTTGCAAATACCACCATTTTGACACTTCTATCATTTTTAAGGGATTATTGCATTTTTGGTATCACAACTATAGCCCACTGGCGTTTCTACCCCGTAACTTTTCGGCTGATATATTTAGTGCCACAACTTCAACACTAGTGACAAATTTGGTGTCAATTGAGGCCCAATTTCAAATTGGCCAGAAATTCCACCATGTGTGGGCCATTTGACATGATAAATGAAAATTTTGACCATTCAATGTATTTTTCATTAATAAAAAAATATCAAAATTTAAAAACTTTTCCTATAAAATTCACCAAACATTCCCTTAATGAAATTGTTACCCGCCTTATTTTTCTTTTCCAAATAAAACATCCAAGTAGCCTAGTTCTTGGTGGATGTAAATAAATTAATGTTTTTTTAATTAATAAAAAGGCGTTGAATGGTCAAAATTCCCAATTTTCATGTCACATGGCCCGCACATGGGGAAATTTCAGGTCAATTTTAAAATTGGGCTTCAATTGGTACAAAAATTGCCACTGATATTTGAAGTTGTGGCACCAAAAATGCAATAATCCCCATTTTTTAATATTACTGTTGTAACTAATTTCACACACACACATCTAATGCAGCTGTGGTGGGCACTGGTTTCTTGGCGCGTGACATCACCTTCCAAAACGCAGCAGGACCATCAAATGAACAAGCAGTAGCTTTGCGCGTTAACGCCGATCTCTGCGCTTTTTATCGCTGCAGCATGATCGCCTACCAAGACACTCTCTACGTCCACTCCCTCCGCCAATTCTACACCGGCTGCTACATCGCCGGCACCATCGACTTCATCTTCGGCAACGCAGCCGTCGTGTTACAAAACTGCGACATCCACGCCCGCCGACCCAATCCTACCCAACGAAACATGGTCACCGCACAGGGCCGGGACGATCCGAACCAGAACACCGGAATCGTGATCCAACGATGTCGAATCGGGGCCACGTCGGATCTCCTCCCCGTTCAGTCTAGTATTCCTAGTTATCTCGGAAGGCCGTGGAAAGAGTACTCGAGGACTGTAATAATGCAGACGGTTATAAGTGACGTTATAAACCCCGCGGGGTGGTACATGTGGAATGGTAATTTCGCGCTCGATACACTTTTTTATGCGGAGTATCGGAATACGGGTGCAGGAGCGGATACCACAAATAGGGTGACGTGGAGGGGATATAGAGTGTTTACTAGTGATGCGGAGGCGCAACCGTTTACGGCGGGGACGTTTATTGGAGGCGGGAATTGGTTGCCGGGGACTGGGTTTCCATTTTCTCTTGACCTTTGATGAAAAAATTATTTTTATGTAATAAGGTTCATGAGTTTTTGTTGAAGGTCTAGTGTTGGATCCTTGTAGTTGTCAATAATCTTTTGTTTCCTTCTTTTCAAAATAAAATTGAATTGTGTTTTGTATTAAAATTGATATTTTTTAATCACTACACATGACTTTTAGATGGGTGGGCATTATTGATATTTTGTAAGGTTCTTGGACATGGTGTAGAAATCTTATTTTCAATTTCTTAAATTAACTTTTTTTTTTTTCATGAACTGTTTAAGGCATGACTGAATGGGGCATTATTTGATAGACATTATAATAAATATATACTAACATAATCATTATATTATGCACAATTTTACAATAAATATCTAATATTCAATTTCTATATTTGATCAAATTCCTCAAATTTTTTAATTGTTTGTTTAGTGGACTGACGCAATTCACTTGACTAATACTCCTACAAAGAAAAAGTTTCATCTTTTTTTTTTTTCCACTTTTTCTAGGATGAAATTATGGATTGTTTTATCTTATATTAGATTTTTGTTATTTTTATAAAAAAATGATAAAATATCGAATTTGATACGGAAAAAAAATTGGCCCAGAAAGATATAGGTCTCCCTGCTTTGATTGGTTGGTTGGTTGGTTAATTTTTCTCAACTGTTTTGTGTGTGATTATTATTATTAGGGATTTTTGCATGTCACCCCCAGTTTTTTTCAATTTTTGCACATTCCCCCCCAATATCTTAAATGAGCCTGCACCCCCTTGTTTTAATTAAGTTGTGCACTTACCCCCCTAGTTCGAAATTCGGGCAAAGTTTCCACCGGAACTGAACATGTTCAAGGCATACCCAATTTAAAAGGGCAAAAATGTAATATTACCTCACCCTTATTTCCCTCTTTAACCCCTAAATCTCACAACAGTCAAATTTTTGAGGGGGAAAAACACGTTCTTTTTTCTTCTATTCAAAGAAAATTGGGACTTGCTTCTCTCAGATCATTTGAGAAGAAATAACAGAAAGAAAGATGGAAATAATTAGTGGGTTACTTAGACGAGTTACACGAAATTCTCCTTCATACAAGTAATATGTTCATACAATTTGGGTGTGCCTTGCACGTGTTGGATTTTATAACTTATATGTGAATAAAATTAGTTGAGAGTAATTAAGGGGTTGCGTCTCTTCGATCTGAAGAGTA
This sequence comes from Penstemon newberryi var. newberryi, assembly GCA_030819805.1. Taxonomy (NCBI): domain Eukaryota; kingdom Viridiplantae; phylum Streptophyta; class Magnoliopsida; order Lamiales; family Plantaginaceae; genus Penstemon; species Penstemon newberryi. Next base: position 30,274,107 of record JAUALY010000006.1, on the reverse strand, counting down.
CAATCCAAGCGAGGTGTCTCTTGCGAAAAGAAATTTATGTGTATATAAATATGAGACTTAATCTAGCCAATTAAGTATCCTTTTTTTCCTGAAAATAATTAGAAATTACTCTCTTCTCTATTTTAGATTTATGTCGAATTTTCTATTTGCTTCGGTTCGCCTTAGGTTCATTGTTTGTGCAAATAATGAACAACAGACTGTTGTATCTTGGGAGACTACCGGAATAAAACTGCATGCACCGTGGCAGTCTCGGAAATATTGTCCTAAGGAAATCGCTTCGGCAAGCCTTAGTCTCATTTTCTAGTTTTCGTATATTGATAGGAGTGTTATTTGATTTATTTCGATCCAAGTAAGTATTTCTTACCAGTTTTTACATTGTTATATAATATAACTTTATTAGAGTTTATATATGTTAGATTATCTTTATTTGTTATATGCTGAGATTTAAGTTAGAAATATTTTTCATGAAATATTTAATTACACAGATTGTTAGACACCAACAATCTTAAGACAATAAGACTCGTTTAATTAATCTGTGTTGGTATGACTATTTACGTACTATATGTGTTGATAATCTAAGCGAATCAAGAATTTAATGGTAAAGGAAAATAGGGATAATCTTAACTATATTTTGGAACCCATTGTGCGGTATTCAACTCTCTGGAGCAAAGAAGATTACAAAATCATTTGGTTTCCTAATAACATAATAATTGTTTCCTTAATGAACTTTGATACTTAAAAGTAATTTTTATTATTTCCAAAATTGAATGCGAATCGTTGTAGGAAAACAACAGAGATTTTTTATGTGAGAAAAAACTGAATTGCTAATAAGCAAATGTATGAAATTATCTCCTAGAATATCGGATCTAATTAAGAATTTTTCGATTATAGGTCTTATGATCCATATAAATATAGGTTGGCCCGTGATCAGCCCAATTCAATCTAATGTAATATATATCATTTTTTTTTTATTATTGATGGATTGGATTTGACCGAGAGTTTAGCTAACTTTTAATACGATAAACGTAGAAGTATTTTTTTTTAGACGAAAATTAAATGATTAATTGGATAAAATGGGTCAGTGAAAAATACACATTTGATAAACTAGTTTAAAACGATAATCTCCTTTATTCCGACCTAAATGTTTTGTGGCTTTTTAAGGAATTAAATGGAATAAAAATACGAAAAGGGTAGCTAGTACATTTTGATAAGAAGTTTTAACCGATTGGTTTCTACACCATAAAATTTCAAAAGAATCAGAAAAACATATTCCATCAAAATAAGCATATTTGACATATTTTTTTTTTTTGGTTCTAGGTATATATCCCATTGATATTTAGGTTTTAAACATAACTTAAACTTTTTTAGGCACGTCAGATATATTAAATAAAAAAAATCTTTCAGCATTGATGCGAACCCAAGTTGGTCATTTTCTGGGAATTAGTCTAGCACTTGATCAATCAATTGTTTGTATTTGACCGCTATTATATATTACATATAAATTTTCTAATTAATAATTTTTTTGTAGATCCTCTCATTCTATTGATACGAGATTTTAGAATCCTCCTTTATATCAAACATTCAGTTTCCTAATTTTTCTTAAGTATAGATTGCAGTAATTCATAATAACCATTCACTATATATAAATTTTAAGAAAAAAAATTATAGAAAAACTCATTATTGCAACTGAAATTGCAACCGAAAATGCCCAAAAATCGATTGGAAAGTCGTTTAACCAACCGATTTTGCAACCGAATCAATCGGTTGGGAAAAGTGGCGTTGGAATCCGGCCTGCAACCGAAAATAATTGCAACCGCAATTCCAACCGATTTCAAAATAGGTTGAAATATTTTCCAACCGATTTTTTTCGGTTGGAGTTTTTCCAACCGATTTTATCGGTTGGAAAATCGGTTGCAATATTTCCAACCGATTTAATTTCGGTTGGAATTTTCCAAAGAGGAATTTCTTTTTATATTTTTTGTTAAATGCAATCCACAAATCAACAATTTAAATAAAAACAATTATAAAAAGTCACAAATCATCCATAAATCCAATTCATAAAACGTCACAGATCATCCACAAATCCAATTCATAAAACTTCACAAATTATCCATAAAACGTAACAAATCGTCGAATAACAATTCAAAAAAGTCACAAACAACACTAAAATTCTTCAAATACAATTCAATCATTATCATTATTTTGCGGCTCTTCTTATTCTTCTTCCTCCTCCTCCTCTAAGTTTGTCCTATCTAAAATGCAATTTTGTCAATGCACAAGCACATATTACTTGAAACTTGAAATGAAACTTACAATTTTTTGATACCCTTAAACCTTTGGAAATCACTAAGGCCAACAACAGCACAAGAAGCAAAATATACAATTTGTATTTTAATAATGGTAATTAATCACTATAAGTCCACAAAATGAAAAATATAGAAAATTTTATCACCTTTGTTATAGGTTTGAGACATATTTATCAACTTATGTTCGATTGATTTCGCTGGCCGCGGCTTTATCGTGGGTAAACACCATCGGATTATTGTTCAATTCATCCTCTATCAAAAAATATAGATAAAGTGAGGAAGATTATGATTAGATATTAATAACATTGTGTAACGCCCCAAAAATTTCGGACCCTTTTGATTGGATTTTTAACCCAATTTCATGTACCACATTTTATTCTTGAAGTTAAGCATTAATTTGAACTAAAGTATACAATTTAATTAAATCTTGTGATCTTTTGAACTTTGAAATAATCCAAAATATAAAAGTTACTTTAAAATTAGATTAAGACCTTTTTGAAATTTTTGGGTTTGGATGCACAAAAAAATTATTTTAAGGGGTAAAATGTAAGTTTTTAAAACTTTAGGGGCAAAAGTGCAAATTTGCCCCTGACTCTTGTAGGCTGCTAATAGTAATAATTTCTCTCATAGGACAGCCTAAGGGCTGCTAAAGTATGGTCTTAGGTGAAGGAATAGTTCTACCCAATATATACATGCATTGGTGGAATTAAAAGATTAAGCATGATATCTCCCTCTCTTCCCAATGTGTATATACTTGTCATATACACTTAAGATCAGATTTTTATCCTCTCAATTATCTCATTTACATACACATTATATAGTATAAAGAAAATAAGAAAGAGAAAAGAGACAACACACTAGAAAGATACAATTTTCGGATTTACACAACCCAGTCTCGGTTTTTCGACTATTCCGTCTTCGTTCACCGTTGGATCATGCCCAAATTTTTCGTGAAGGTCCTACACACATATGAATACATATTGACCGTTCGGATCGTCGTTTTAATCTCTAGAAGTTAATCGGAAGACGTTTGAAATTGGTGAAAAATAAGGATTTGAGGGCTTTTGTTATGAACCACCACCGGAGCCGCCACCACTACCTTCGGAGGTCTGGAAATGAAGAGAGCTTCATCCCCTTCGTTGCTTTGGGTAAAGATTTGCCTATGCATGTGTTCTTTAATCTATGTGATTTTACTTTCTTCTCTTTAAAGTATATATTGAAGAAGTTTAATTTATCCTTGTAGCTTTTGTGATAAGTTGTTGAGTTTATATTTAATATTAGATATTTAATGACTTTGATGTGGTTTTGTTTAGATATTGCTTATATGTTTGGATCTTGATTTATTTTTGTAAGAAAGTTAATGTTTTTAATTTTCGAAACTTTAAGGGGGTATTTTTGAAAGGTTTTAAAAGTTTAAGGGTTAGGGCTGCGATTTTTTTTTGGGAGTAAAAGTGGACTGAAAATCTCTGTTTTGTTTGATATTTGGTTTGAGTTTACTTAAAAATTATTAGTTTTAAAGTTGCTCCGAGTTTATTTGCAAAAAGGGAGTTTTTGAAACTTTTGGGGTTATTTTTGTAAATCTGAAAATAAGGGTGCAAAGGTGCTATTTTGCCGCTGTTTTTACATAGTTACTTTTACAAACTTTTGATTAATTGATTTGAAGTAGTGCTTAGGTCACTTGTGTTTTAAAATTGAAAATTTAAAAAAAATTTCGAAAAAAATTTATAATTAAAGAACTTTTTGTTTCTCATAATTAGTTGGGATTTTCTGTGGTTAGTTCCTATTTGTGCTAATTATTATTAGGTCCCCTTTAATATTTTGCCAAATGACATAAATTTTACCTGTCACCTATTTAAAAGTTAATGATTTTTAATATGAGTTTACTTAAACAACCCCAACTTATTTTAATTTATTAGAATAACAAAATGTTTTAATTATGAAAAAAAAATAAGTCGGTTTTTTCTTTCTCTTCACATTAAACAACACAATATCCTCCAACCCCCAAAATTGACCAAGAAAATGCTTGGTAACTCCTCCATTTCTGCAACATTGGCATTCCTTACGTCTTCTCCATTTTTATTGCTCATTTATTTTAATTGAAAGCATTATGTATAACACAAAAAAACTAAAAATATTAGAAGTTCTATTTCAACCAAATTTAGAGCATCTTTACCCTGCTTTCCATTTTTCTTTTTATCAGTCATCCCTGCCCGACTTACAGCTCCATTAAAGTGTTGTGAGTCACTTTCTTGACAAAATATATGTTGCACACACCATCTTAAATATGAGAACAAAAGAGAATAATGACAGTTTTTATTTTGAGAATGAATAAATCACAAATCTGTAAACCACCAAAATTCATTAGATCATACTTGCAAGAACTCAATCAAGTAAAAAAAGACAAAAATATTCAAGGAATGAATAGTGAATCTAAAATTTTATTTGTCGACTCATACTTAGATCTAGGGTAGACAATTTTTAGATCACAAGAGCCTGGGAAATTTTTTGGAAAAATGATTCTTTGGATTAACCCAGAAAATTAAATTAAATGAAAAATTAGAGGAATAATCTGACAAAAAATGGAGGAATAATTAAAATAAATTCAATCTCTCGCCTACAGCTTCAGATCTATCCAGCGCGACAAGTGATTCGAAGGAGAACGGTGCCGAAAAGGATGTGGGGTTCGCCGGAGGGATAGACTGGAACAAGGAAATTTGTTGTTTCTTTATTTCATTTAATCGTTTGAAATATTTCTCAAAACAAAAAATGTTAAAGGAAAATTCATTGGGGGGTTTTTTGGGAAAATTACTTGTAAAAACTTAAAAAGAGTTATTGAATTTATGGAGTACGATAACCTGGTATTCAGGTCACCCTTTAAAAAAATTAATGGTAGATTAAAAAATAAATATGATCCAATGATAATTAAAGGGGGACTTGATAAATACTTAACACAAGTGGTACTAACCATAGAAAAGCCCTAATTAGTTTGTGAAAAGTTATTAAAACTTATTTTTAGTCTCAGTTTTATATTGAAAATATGCTTGATTATTTTTAAATATTGTTTAGATGCTTGGATCTTGAATTATTTTTCAAGAAAGTTGATTTTATTAAGTTTTTGAAAACTATGAGGGTATTTTTGAAAAGTTTTAAACTTGTGGGATTTTTAAAGATTTGATTTTTGAAGTAACAAGATACTTAATATTCTGTTTTTATTTGATTTTTGATATGGGTTTAGTTAAAAATCCTTTGATTTAAAATTTGTTCCAAATTTTCGCAAAAATGGATGTTTTTAAAAGTTTAGGGGCTGTTTTGTAAATATGAAAAATGAAGGGAAAAAATTTGATGTTTTGACGCTGTTTTATGTACTTAGTATTTTGAGTTTTGAAAACTATTACTCTTAAATGGAGTCGATGTCGTAAGATCTAAGCTCTTGTGTGCGATGTGTTAGTTTAGGAAATCCTTGTGTATGATTTTCATTAGTTATGTTTAATTAAGGTTGCTAGATAAATTCTAAGTTGTATACGTACTTGCTCAGGTTTTGGATACGCTTCATTTGTGGAATTTTAGTCGCTATACTAAGCGACAAAGGTGAGCTTTGTGTGTTTAATTTGTATGACGGTCCGATGTGCTAGTAGATCGAGTCCAAACATTTAATTATGCTCTTAATAATCAAAGCATGTGTTATATTCTAACTTTTCTTGCACGTTGTCATGAATAGGTTGACTTATTAGGTCGACATTACTCGCATGAAATCACTTAGCATTTCAACATGATTATACCAATACATGCTACATCCGAATCTACTAGTTGCAAATATATTTTACTAAATTATCATGATACCAAAATGGCATAAGTTATTAAATGTTGATAATATGTTAAACATGTTTGATATGTTATGTTTCTGTTTGTTTCCGTTTGTTTCCGATTATGTGTTTTCGTTTGTGTGGGCCCCTTTTGATTGGTATATGGACCCGATGCCAACCTGGACAGCAAGGGCCGGCAGGATTGTCACGGTTACCCATAGGCCTAGCCTTACAATTCAAGTGGGGAGGAACACTTGGGGAGTAAGGACGAACTTAGACAAAGACATGTCGATGCATATTAGATAGTAAGGTCGCTCCTTACTTGGTGTGTTTGGATGGACATCAGACTGAGGATGGAGGGTAAGTGGAGGATGGCATCAGTAATTCTTGATTATGTGAATTTCGTGTTTCTTCCGTCTTGAATATATGCTTAATTTGCTTGATAACATGCTTACGTTATATAATATGTTGCATCCACACATCATACCATGCAAATTCGCACCACAGCCTCACTAAGTTGGACGATCAACTTATACATTTCATGTTTCACTCTTTTCAATTTCAGGTGTTCTGGAAATAATAGTCGAGTTGCGGTTAGGTCATCACGGTTGCGGTCCCACCCTAGTTTTTGGGAGAGTAGTTATATTTTGTTGTCGATTTAGGTTCTTTCTCGGTTTTGTTTAAAACCTTGCTTAGAAAATTTGAATCGTTAAAGTTGATTTATATTTTCGCAAAAGATACAAGATTTTCATAAATTACTTATTTATCTCTCTCGGTTGATTTTGTTCAAATTTTTTTGATATGTTATGATTAAATGTTTCCGCTTTAAACCTCTACTATGGAAGTTGATTTTATTTTCGTCAAAAAAAAAAAACTTAGTAATTTAAATTGTTCTTATTTTATTTTAAACCGCTTCCGCTTTAAAACTTTTGATTTATCGTTTCTGTTTAAAAAAAAAGTTTCTATATTTTAACTCTTTTTCAAAATAATAATAATTTTTTGACTGTTATTCGACGGACCCGCGGAGTCGGGCCGTCACACATTGTATATAAATTCTTCAATTCCCTCACAACCAAGCCATCTCAAAAAGAAATTAATACCTTCGAACTGAGATGATATCAAGATCCAAGAGAGGCAACCAAAGAGCATAAATATCTGCATATTCTCTTCACAAAATTGCTCACCATATATGCAAACTACGTTTTAATAGTAAAGCAATGAATTCGTCACCAAATAATACAAGGATGAAACAATATTGCTTGTCAAACAATAGCTTAATTCTAATAACTTATTCCATTTCTACAATCTGAATTCACATAAATAATTTATTTGTGTAGTAATAGGATAGCAGAATCATTCATGAAAAAAACTACCAGATAAATTCAGTAGGGAAGAAGTAAAAGTCCAACAATTATTATAATTCAATTAAAATAAAAACAACAATGTCAAGAGAATCAACATCAAACAATCCTACGAAAACATAACCTACCAACAAATCATGAAACTTAAAAATCTCCAGGGGCCTAAAAGATTTAGTTTCAAGTTTCAACCATTATGAGTGCAATAATCTAAAAAACTCTAGTTGAATGACTTGTTAACCTTTTAAGTCCTTATTAATCCAACTTATAAATCAAGCACCAAAATGATTGTTCTTTTCTAAGTTCATTCATGAATGGAGAAACTGTAACAAAAAAAAAATGAATGGAGAAACACAACTTATATATGCTAGTAGTATTAAATTTTAAAATAACATGTAAAATAACTTACTCTATCATAATCCTATCTTAATCAAAACACCAAAATTATAACAAAAATCCAAAACAATATTACCAAAAATAATTACATCAATAAAGTTAAAAAAATTGCACAAATAGCTCTTGTTGAAATTATTTTCATATGAATAAAAGGTAATTGATAAGCAATTCTCTATATAGAATTACTGATAAGCAGAGGTAATATTTTAGAAAACAGAGGTAACTGATAAGCAATTCTCTATTACTCGTATGTCCATTTAATATTTGAATGATTTTTACTGGTCCAAATTAAACCCACTTAAGCCCTAAATTAAATCCTAAATCAATTAAGCCCTAATCAAACCCTAAAGTAATTAACTAATTCCTAATTCATACCTCTAAATGTGTAGAAGGCCGGTGTTGGTGCACGGTGGTGGTGGTGGTGGTGGTGATGGTGCGGGGTGTTGCGCGGTGGTGGTGGTGGTGGTGGTGGTGGTGCAGGGTGTTACGCGGTGGTGGTGTGGGGTGTTGCGCGTCGGTGGTGGTGAGCTCACACTGGCGGTGATGGAGAGCAATGTGCACGGTGGAGGTTGTGGTGGTGCCGCCGTGGGTACGTGGAGAGAGTGAAGGCAAATTTTTTTTTTTTTTTTTCAAATCTGAGATCTAGTTCATCGCGGTTCTTATTCATGTAGAAAGGATTGCAACCGAATTTAATTCGGTTGCAATTTTACCGCAAAATTGCAACCAATAAATTTTCGGTTGCAATTCTGGGGTAAAATTGCAACCGGATTTATTTTCGGTTGCAATTATGGGGTAAAATTGCAACCGAAATAAATTCGGTTGCAATTTTACTCCGAAATTGCAACCGATTTAAAATCGATCGCAATTTTCTTGGGAAAATTGCGACCGATTTTAAATCGGTTGCAAATTATATTCGAATATTGCAATTCCAACCTAGATTCCAACTGAAATTATTTCGGTTACAATTTTACCCAAATTTCCAACCGATTTAATTTGGTTGCAATTTTAAGTTTTTCTAGTAGTGAAAACAACACAAGAAGGATTACTATTTTTTTTTTTTTTTTTGAGAGCCAAACAGATGATATAAATAATCAAGGATATTCGGATACAATGATATTAGTCACGAGATCAGGGAGATCAAACGTGAAACTAAAAGAATTAACAGCTAGTTTAGTCAAGTGTTGAGCTACTTTATTATTAACTCTAGGTGTATGAATCGCTTGGAAAGAAACGAAATTTCTACTTAAAACTTTGATGTCTTCAAGTATGTGTCCAAAATTTCCCAGCAAGTAGAAATTGTTTTCCAAACCTTTTATGATAGAGCTATTATCCCCCTCAAGTATCACTTTGTTGCAACCTATCTCCAAGCCAAACTCCACCCCTTTTAGAGCAGCCAAAGCCTCAGTTGAATCCGGGCTTAAAGGAAAAGGAAAAAAATGTGGTTCCAGCCCTTGCATTTACCCTCAAAATCACGAACAATAATACCAATTCCAATCCTATTGCCGTCTCCGGAAATATATAGCAGCATCAACATTGATCTTAAGGTAGTCATTCGGTGGAGGAAGCCAACGGGTTTGAGCGTGAGTTGGAGGATATAGCCGAATGTTTTCCATCGCCTTCCGGAACCGATCATGGAAATCCCTCGCAAACATTACAACTTCGTGAGGCTGAAAATCCCTCTTCTCCCAAAATAGTTTATTATGGCTGAACCAAATCCACCAACAGAGGATTACTATGCAGCCAAACTCCTTAGAATCACACTTAGAACGCATTTATTTGAACCAAGATTCGACATCTGATGCGCTGCTGTTATAAACAACGTACGGCACCCCAGAGACAACCCAAATCAATCTTGCATACGGGCACTCGCACAGAGCGTGTAAGATGGATTCAGGGCCTGAAATACAGCGGGAACAAGTTTCATCGTCTGTAAGATGTCTTCTGTGTAGCTGAACTCGAACCGGTAAAGCTTGAGCACAACACATCCAAATGAATGTTCTGACCTTAGAGCACTATTCCACGTGGCCAAATCTTCGTCAATTAGTACTAACATTTGAATTCGGGTGAATAAGTACATGCAGTGATAACATTTCATTTTGCATGAACATATTTTATATATTATTACATGTAATGACAAATTAATATTACGGTTATAAAAATTGCATTAGATAAATCTTGAACCGCGATCTTAGCTACAAAACGTGGCTAAAATATTTGCCAGATGAGCTACCAACGCAGCAGAGAAACATGTAAAGATGTTATTGATAACTTGAAAGAGTGTTTAATTTGACTGTATTGAAAGATTTCGATAAAGGTTAAACATAGGGGTAATGGCAATTTACCCCCTGGAATTATCATAATGTTTCATTTACCCCTGTGATGTTGGCACTTGTGATTATGAATTTAGTCCAGATGGGCGGATAAACTTAACCGAAGCTTGCAAATCTGAAACTAGCAACCCAAAATGTCATAGACCTCATAGATGTGATTTTAACCAGTTTTAGTATTTTGTAAGGTTAAACATAGGGGTAATGGCAACTTACCCACGGTGACTATCATAATATTCAATTTACTCCCCTGTGATTTGAAAAAAAACAATTTACTCTCATGTGATTTTAAAAATGATTCACATTGTCTCCTAAAAATTTTGAGCATTCCGAAAAAATTGAATTGACAATAATATCCCCCCACCCCTCTTTTAAGCCTTTAGAAAAAATTGAATTGAAAAAAATGTGGTTGTTTACCTCCCTGTGTTATTATAAATATGGCAATTTACATCCCTGTGTTATTATAAATGTGGCATTTTACCCCTTGTGTAAATTTATGTGGACCATTTTATCCTCCCCAAAAGGCTAATTTCATCTTTTTATATAATACATTTCACTCACACTTTCATATTTGAGCGAGTGAGATACACTCTCCAACTCAGGGAGGTAAAATTGCTATTTTTAAAAAATTACAAGAGGGTAAATTACTCTTTTTCAAATCAATGGGGAGTAAATTAAAGATAGATCATCAAGAATAATAAATAAAAAACAGTATATGCTTTTTGATTTAGCAATTTTTTTTGAAATGTTATGAATACAATCTGGAATGGGTTGGCTGGAACTGGAAAGAGGCGCTGCAAATGGGTAAAGGGCGTGTTGGATGGTATTTAAGTGGTAATTTGGGTTGATTATGAAGTATAATTTTGGGTTTAGTGGTTTTGGTTTTTGATGTAATTATAATTCAAATTCGGACTTGGGCTTATTGATATTTGGGTTTTGATTTGATTATAATTTAAATATCCGAGTTGGCTGTGCTGTGGACGGGTGGACCCAAATAATCGATCCATTTACTCAGCCCAACAACCAGTTGTACAAGAGATAAATATCTGTATTTTCGAAACACATACCCAACATGATTGGGTCAAATACTAGCGGCTTGCGATTTTTAGAGACGAAACTCAGTTTGAATCCTACTAACTCAGTTTGAATCCTACTAAAGTCATCACATTGTGTAAGACCTATAAACTTTGCGTACTTCAATTTAAACTGTAAATACATAATTTAATAGATAAAAGAAATATATCTTCGAAACACATGCTTTTACTTCTCGAAATAAAACGAAACACATGCTTTTAAAGTCTATGAAATTCAAAATTTCAAACACATTATTATTTAATCAAGGCTGTACTCAAACTTACTGCAAGCCCAAGAAAAGTTCAAACACAAAGTACCGTCAGACAAAATAATAATTAACTAGGGACAGTTTTATAGTGACTCTTGACCAAGAGTCACGGCATTTTATGCCTATTTTTGGTGTATGGTGTGTATGAGCTTATTCATTTAGCAATTTATCTTGTACACATCAAATTGACAAAAACACCCATCACAAATCTTTTTTATTTTCATTTTACCCTTCTCATTTAATTTTACATCTCTCTCTCTTCTCCCTAAACCACACCTACATAAACCACCGCCTCACACACCTGCCGTTCTGGTGGCGACGTGAGCGACAAAACTTTGCCGCCGTTCTCCTGCGACAAGAACGGCCCTCTGTTGGTCGATTTGGTTTGGTTGAAACCTGTTACTTTTTCTCCATTTTTTCAGATTTCGATTTCTTGAGCTTTAGCAAGAAGACACGATATTGGGGGCTGATTTGAGTAAAGAAACAGGGATTTTTGAGTTAATATCTTCGGTACCTTCAACAATGGTTGTCCTTCACCGGTGAAGGCAAATAAAATGAACAGATCCCTTTTTTTTTCTTTTTTTTCCTTCCGAAATCCCTTTTTCTTATATTTAATTATATAAAACAATATTTTAACTGATTTTAGAAAATTGGCAATGACATAAAGATATTTAATGATATGCAATTATGTTAGAAAAATACTTAAATTATAAGGAAAATATATCTTGAAATTTTATTAACAAATAAATTAAGATTTGATTTTATTATTTTTAATATACTTGTAATTGGGTTGATAGAAAATCAAATATTAAATGAGTCTCATAGTATCATTAACCCATCTGTAAATAGATAATTAGTGAAATTTAATTTTTTCGTCACAAATGACCCCAACGGAGAACTTAATCCCATAGTATCATTAACTCTTCCTTAAATCGATAATTACTGAAATTTGATATTTTTCGTCACAAATGACCGCAACGGAGAAATAAATCTCATAATATCATTAATCCCTCCGTAAATCGATAATTTGTAATTTTTGATGTCTTGGTCACAAATGACCCAAAACAGAGAACTTAATCTCATAGTATCATTAACCCCTCCGTCAATCGATAAATTACTGAAATTTGATGTTTTTGGTCACAAATGACCGCAAACGGAGAACTAAATCTCGTAATATCATTAATCCCTCCGTAAATCGATAATTGGTGAAATTTGATATTTTTGGTCACAAATGACCCCAAACGGATAACTTATTCTTCTAGTATCATTAACCCCTCCGTAAATCGATAATTAGTGAAATTTGATTTTTTTTTGTCATAAATGACCCCAAACGGAGAACTTAATCTCAAAGGACTTCGTTCAATTATACATTATCTTCTAGTCTATTAATCGAGCCAATCATCGATTTCAGTTATATTTATAATATTAATTGACAATAATGTTGACTTTGTAATGTTAATAATATATTATACTATTTAGAACTTTGATGTCATTTGTAATATCACATAAGATTATAAAATTGACTATTATAATATTTGTTTCAATATTTTTTGATAAAATTTTATTAATTACCAATAATAGTTTAGTAGTAATTAAATAAATTGAAGTAATATTATTGACACCTAAAAAAATTAAATAAAAAAAAATTGCAAATATATCAACTTAAAATATTAGTAAGATGTAAGTATAGTTAAAATTTGTGAATATAAGATGCTATAATATAACATTTATAATTAAAATATTTTCATAAAATTATAAAATTATTAATATATTATATTTGTGAATATTATTAATATATTATATTTTTAAATTAAAGAAAGTTATAATAGAAATATAAAAATATTATTAAAACATAATTGAACAAAAATATATTAATAAAATAAAATTTTAATATTAAAAAAAAGTACCAAACCCAACCGTCGTCAACCCGCCCCCTTTCAGACAATCGGAACGGCAGATTCAAGCCGGCGGCGGCCTTGGTAGAAGCTCCCAGGCTGCCGCCGACAAGGAATTGGAGTTTCGAGGCCTACGACGGCTTCAGATCTAAGGCCGTCGCAGGCCTCGAAACTCCAAAGCTCCCAGGCCAACGACGGCATGGAATCGGCGATCCCCGGTCTTCTCCGGCGACCTGGGAAAGTGGTGGTGGCCATTAGGTGGCGGCAATGCAGATTTAGGTTGGGTGGTGGAGGGAGATTAGGTTTAGTTTTTTTTTTTTTTTTTTTTTTTTTTTAATAAAAGGGGCATTTTTGGTATTCTTGCATTAGAAATCTTCGTACACTCTCCTGACTCTTAACGGGCATGAGTATTTTTAGAGTATCCCAATTAACTACACCTAAAATCTTATTATGAAATTTATATGATACGACACATGCTTGTAAATTTTTTTTTTTAAATTACGTGGAGAATATATTTTATATTATTTCTAACAATTGATCATGTATCTAGTGATACAAATACGTAGCTCTATACGATTCAATACGAAAGGAAACGATACGTGATACGATACACGATTTGATAACCATGGAGGCTGGGTAAATCTTCTATATATCACATTTTGTTGTCACATATATAGATCAAATTTTGATATGTTTACACGAAAACACCTAAAAGTTTTTGTTTTTGAGTTAATCGAAAAGAAAATATTATGTAATTTCTACTTGAATATATTTCTTTGATATTCAATATTTTCAAATGTTTCTCGAGAATTTTCGAAAAAACTCCAAACAATTTCTAATATTTGGCCAACGGATATATACCACGAAAACGAAATTTTAATCCATGATCACACATAAAGATCTATTAGCAAGCATGGTGACGGCGGAGGGGTCACCGTGCACGTCTGCGTGTTGCAGTTCTGCACGACATTCCCTACTGCCCTTCATTAAGAGATAACCTGCCAATTGGTGGGTACTGCCGTACTGGGTAGGAGCATTTATCACATACTAAAAGCAGCAACTACTCTTCTCGTAAAACTAAAATTTGGGATCGAGCTCATGCATCCCACTTGAACCAAAAACTAGATTTCCAATTTAGCAACTCGAAAATTCTTTAATTTTTTAAGGAAGAAATATAGTACAAATTTATTATCTTATCCCTTTTGTACCAATTTTTTTTTCTTATCTTATGACTTGAAAAGAATGAGATTCCAAAGTTCGATTTTTCTAGCATGCGGCCCCCCAAGTTACGGACTCACATGCGGCCCACTTCATTCAGCCGTTGATTTGCTTCGGATTGATCTGAGCCGTGAATTTGATAACTGGGTCAAATTCCCGTAATTTGCATTGACTTTCATAAAAAACTGAATTTACTAAACAACCCTCTCACTTAATTTCTTTTAAAAAAAACAGAAAAACTATATGCCTATGTTAAAGACAATTTATCCCCCGTTAAATTTAATGCTCATTTTATTAAAAGTAAAAATTATAGGACTATGTTAAAGACGATTTTACCCCAACTTAAACCTAATTAATTAATTATTTCCTTCTCTTTCATAATCATTCAAACCTAATTGGTTATTTCCTATTTCATAAGTCTTCACCATTTTTACATCATCCATAACTTTATGTTTTTATTTTTACACCTTTTTCAGATTTACTACGGAGAGAATGGAAATCGTTATCAAAAAATTTGATCAACGTCTAATTACTTGAATATCGAATTAAATTTTCTTATTCAATTGAGAAGAAATATTTTTACTGTAATTTTCTATAACCCAAGATTAAGTCGGAGTGATTATGGAAGTAAATCAATTATAACCTCACCACCATTTTTGCACCTTTAATGAAACCTCCAATATTTTTTCATAATTTTCTTACCCAAAAAAAGAAATTTTCAATTTAGTTGTTGAAAAATCAATAATTTCGATGTATATAATTTTATTAGATTTCAAATAGCTCGAAATTATGTTATTTAATCCCCCTTTTATTTTTTTGCTTCTATTCGATCGATTCAGGTCAAATATCTTGAATAATTTCTTAATTTTAGTGTTCATGTGGATTGATTGATTATAACTATGATTAGAAAAACAATTTTGTTTGATCACGTGATTATACTAAAATCAAAAGTATTGATTTTCATCACCGTTTTCAGAATCAATATGTTTCACGAATTCAGGAACATCAATTCATATAAAACCGATCAAAATAAGAAATTTTGATAATTTACTTACCATCTTCATCGGAAACACGCCGGCTCGCATCTTCTTCGGAGTCAAAGAAATTCGAATTACAAAACATTTAGAGATTTATAAGAGCATAATCCAAATCGTGATGAACAATTGATCTTGGCCTAATCGCTTGAATAATCGAATTAAAGTTTCTCAAGGAATCGATAAGATATTTTTTTACCCTAATTTTTTATAATCCACGTTTAAGTTGGAATGATTATGGAAGGAGAGAATTGCACTTGCGGTACCAAACTATATGCCGATTCTCACTTGTGGTAGCATAAAAATTGAGGCCGACACATTTGATAACACAATTTAAGAAATCGAATCACTTTTGGTACCGCCGTTCAAAATGGTCATTAAGTTATGACGTGACAGTTAAGTTTTATTGTAAAATTAATGTCATTACTTATGTTGACCGACAATTCTACCCCATAACATTTCAGGTTGACAAAATAACCCCACATCTTCAAATTTACTGACGATTTTAGTCCACATTATTGTCAAATTTTAAAATTGAACGATTCTCATGGACCAAAAGTTTTGGGGTGGTTTTGTTTGTTGCTCAGGCGTTTTGGACTGCTCTTGTGATTTACCAAAAATCACCATTGTTACAGGCGTGAACTTGTTCATGAAGAAGGTGAACATCGACCAACCAAAATCAACCACTAACCTTTGACACCACCAAAAGTGAATATCAATCTCAAAAACAGCAAAAAAACAATTAACTTGAAGAAATTCGCAACAAATTGAAAAAACGTAAAAGTTAGGGTTTACGAACTAAACGCGCCGCCCAAATGGGCGGAGCTCAGACGATCGTGAAATCTGGAATCAAGCCATGGACTAAGTTCCTGTGACATGGGTTTCCTAATGGTGTGATCAATTTTGAGAGAGGTGGAGGGGTTTGGCCGGAATCCACTTTTGAAGGTGTGGTGGCCTGGGATTTGGGGGGTGGGGTGGAGTAGGTTTTAGTTTTATTTTTTAAATTATAATTATTTATTAATATTATATAATTTATTATTTTAATAAATATTAAATAAATTAATGCTATTATATAAATCTTAGATTTGAAAAGAATATTTTTTGTAAAAAAAATTATATTCAAGTATTAAATTTATTAATATTATTTATAAAATCAAATTAATCATATAAATATAATAATTAAAATTTCCAAATTGGTTCGCACGTGGTGTTATTTGTTTGAGTCAATTTTGAAATTTGGCAACAATGTGGACTAAAATCGTCAGTAAATTTGAAAATGTGAGGTTATTTTGCCAACATGAAATGTTATGGGTTAGAATTGACAGTCAACATAATTAATGACATCAATTTTGCAAGAAGACTTAACCGCCACGTCATCACTTAACGGCGGTATCAAAAGTGATTCGATTTCTTAAATTGTGGTACCAAATGTATCGACCTTAATTTTTATGATACCACAAGTGAGAATCGACATATAGTTTGGCACCACAAGTGCAACTCTCTCATTATGGAAGTATAAATCGATTATATTTTTTTACCAATTGAGCATAAGGTTATAAATAGCTTTTGATAATTATGTATAAAATGTTTTAAATTTAAGATAATTGAAAAGGATATAAAAGACTTTTTAATTTGAGGTTGTTATTTTAATTTTTCATTAAAATATAAATAAAAGGGTAATTTGGACTATAAATAACCGAATTAAGTTGACCTAATTATCCAAAAGTTACATGTGCCACATGGCATGAATTTAGAAGAGGGCCGCATGTGAGGGCAGTTACTAGGAGCCACACCCTAGAAGCTCCGTCCAAAGTTAAGAAGTCATGGGTTCATCTCCTATTAATATGGATTTTTATCTGATTTAATACTAATCTTGTTTAATTTATGATATTCTTTGTAATTTGTAATTCAAAAGATTTATGATTTAGTGATATTGATGTAATGATATTAATATATCTATCATTTCTCTCTAAAAAAATAGAAAAGGTAGGAAAAGACTTGGGGCCTGTTTGTATGGATTTTCCTAAAATTATTTCGCGTTTGGAAAAAGAGGAACAAACATGTTTTCTACTTTCTTAAATAAATTTATTAACTCTCAATTTTCTCCTACTCTCTCAAAAGTCAAACAAACAACAATTTTATTATCTCTAAAAAAAAACCCTATACAAACTCTAATTTGATTTGGCATAAAATAACTCATCTATTACACAACTTATCTCACACAACAAACATGATTTGACATATAGTTTGCAAATGCTTTTAAAAAGTATTTTTTTGCTTTTTTTGTGCTTAAAACACTTTGATAGTGTTTGCAAGTAGGTGCTTATGCTATTGCTTCTCAACTGAAAAACAGATAAAAGCAGGTTGGCAAGAAGTAGCTAAAGAGTTGCTTCTTCTAGGTGGCATTTTTGTAATAATTAAACCTACTTTTAAATGAAAGTACTTATTTTTTACTTTAGCTTTCTTTTGGGCTTTCAAAAGCATTTACAAATACCCTTAAAGTCTAATACATCTTACACCTATATTATAACTCTTTCAAAAATCTTACACCTATTTTATTTCTCAAGTCACCCCCTCAAAAACCAACAATAACACTACGCAAATCGTAAAAGTTTACAAACCCCACTGTTTTTCCAAAAACACCAAAAAAAAGGCCCTGAAATTTGCCCAAAATGCTAATTTGAGTAATTTCTTGAATCTTAAAAGAATATTCGTATCAAAATATATACGTACTTATATATACAAGTTCAGCCGCAAAATATCATTTTACGTCCTTTAACTTTTTTAGGGATGGGGGATCGGGACACTTAATTTTTCGGCGAGCAAAGTACATCCTATATCTTTTTTTTAGCAACAATTTTGGTCCATTTTGCATCAATTTCAGTCCCTATTTCGTCGAAATTACATAGATGTTCGGAAACTTCCAACTATGCAAATAATTGTGCAGATAAAGGTTATTACATTTTTTTTTTGTAGGGAAAAACAATTTTGTACAGTTGCAATTTTTGAATATCGTGACAAATTCTAGCGAAATTGGGATGAAATTCTGGGGTACAAAAATGATAGACGTAATCTGCTCATTGAAAATTAAAGTGTCTCGATCCTACGGACCTATAAAAATTAAAGGACAAAAAATGCTATTTTGCCCAAGTCCAACGAACAATTAAGCTATGTAGAGATAATAATGGGGCCGTAGGAGCGTTGCTAGGAAAGCTGGAGTAATAGTGATGTGTCCCCTACTTTTGTGACTTTGTCTACCCCTTTTTCTCAATTAATTTTTTTTTTTTTTTGAGTAATAATATAATTTATAATATAAATCACTTACATTAAAGTGAAGTAAATCTTGGTAGGGGTTTCGACAACAATTGTTCCGTTATGAAGGTTCATGTAAGCAAAGGCGAGGTTATAAGTTAAGTTGCAGTCGAATAATTTAAGCATTTGTGAATGTGAATGTAATATCAAACTAGTCTATAAGTTTTTCCTAACACTAAATGAATATGAGGTATCCTATAAAACCATACATAATCAACAATAACAATGTTACAAAAGAGAACAAAGTTTACATTTTTTTAATATATTTAATTTTTTTTAAATTCAAATTCAAAACTCAACATACTCCAATGCAATATACAAGATACATGTTATCACTCGTGAAACTTCATATTGTCTAATATACTACTAGCTAGCAGCCCCTGACATCAAACAAGAAAGGCCCAATTGGTTTTTTTATTTTATTTTTATTTTTCACGTGGTGGATATTTTGTCAATAATGTCAAAGGGAGAATATCATTTTTGGTATCGAATTATATATCAATTTCTATTTTTGGTATCAAATAAATGCAGGTTAACACATTTGGTACCATAGTTTAACAAATTGTTCCACATTTGGTACTATATTTAACTAAATTTGAAAATCACCATCAAATTGGTGACGTGGCAGTTAAGTCAGTTTTAATTATTGCAAAATTAGTGCCATAACTTATACTAGGTGACAATTATACCCTATAAAATTTCGGTAGAATTGTCAGCTAGTATAAGTTATAGCACTTATTTTGTAATATTTGAAGCTGACTTATTGACCACGTCACCAATTTGACAGTGATTTTCAAATTTAGTTAACGATGGTACTAAATGTGAAACGATTTATTAAATTATGGTACCAATTGTATTAATCTGCATTTATTTGATACTAAAAATAGAAATTGACGTAAAACTTGGTACCAAAAATGCAATTATCTTGTAATGACAATTCAATATCCATAAAATCAGAACCATATTCCCAATTATCTCTGCACCTTCAGTCCTTTATCCTCCCACACCGACAAAAACAACATGAATTCAGAAAACAAAAAATCCACAAGAAAGAAAAAAATCTTCCTCTTTGCACCTATAGCAACAATACTAATCGTCACAATAGTTATAGTCGCAGTTACCCAATCCCAAAAGAATGAAAACTCCACCACTCACAACGCAGTGGTCAGGTCCACCTGCGCCACCACACTCTATCCCGATCTCTGCGTCTCTACCATAAACCGCGCCGCAGTATCCACAATAGCCACAAGCAAAGACGTTCTACTAACCGCACTCAACTACACAATCTACACCGTAGAGCGTAACTACTGCACCGTTAAGAAAATCGGCACCACCCGAAAATCATCTCTAACGGCGCGTGAGAAGGACGCGCTCCATGACTGCCTTGAAGTGATTGACGACACGCTCGACGAGCTTCGCGGAACGGAAACCGAATTGGAGGATTACGGGTTCCGAAATTATACCTTGTCCGATCATAAAGAACATTTAATGGCGCTTTTGAGTGCCGCGCAAACGAATCAGGAGACTTGTATTGACGGATTTTCGCACAATGATGCGGATAAGAAAGTTCGTGACGCTTTGATTAAAGGTCAAATGCATGTTTTTCGACTCGTCAGCAATGTGTTGGCTATACTCAAAAACTTGTCGGATACCGAAATGGCACAAAATGTACGTTACCATTTTATTGTTGAGCTAAATGCAAAAGCCCCACTTGTGTTATTTTTATTAGCAAAAAACCCCCATTGTGTTCTTTTATTCTTAGCGAAAAATTCCATCCAAAATTCCTTCGTAAAGCGGGGTTATTGTCAATTTTTTAAGTGAACAAGAGTATTATTATTAATTTTCAAAGTTAACAGGGGGTATTGTTAATTTTAGGTTAATAATGTGTGTATTTGCATTTTTTTTGGTGGGTGTAATTGTCATTTTGACTGCAAAATATACACTTCGGGTTTGGGAGGGGTTTTTTTTGTTAATAAAAAAATAGTACATGGGGATTTTTGCAAATAAAAATAATACAAAGGGGCTTTTGATAATTAAGCAAAATATAGGGTGTATTTTTGTATTTCACTATTTCATTGTTTTCGGTTTCCTAGGAGAAACAGATAAAATTGGTCCTAAAAGGTAATGGTTGCTGTTAAATTTTACCTACAAGTATTAAGTTTGACAATTTTACCACACTACCTACAAAATTGAAACAATTTTGAGATTTATTTTATCTAATTGCAAAAGTAAACCTTAGTCGCGGGCTAGAAACTCCCCAATTTTGAATCCAACAACCCGCGAGTGAAGTTCATTTTTGCAATTGGGCCAAAAATGCCAAAAATTACTTCAACTTTATAAATTATGAGGTAAAATTATCAGCCTCAATTGTTACACAAACATACAAATTGTTAGCGACCACTAGTTATATGACCATTTTTACTATTTTTTCCCTAGTTATACAAACATACATATTTTAATATTCAATTATATATGATAGACTTTTTGAATGTATATTTCAGATATATGATAAATTAATTGATTTTTTCCAGGGGAGGAGGCTTAGGGAAGATTTTAGTTTGAAGGATGGACAGGAGTGGCCGGAGTGGTTGTCGGCGGGAGATAGGAGGTTGTTGCAAGCGTCGACGGTGACGCCTGATGTGACGGTGGCGGCGGACGGGAGTGGAAATTTCCGAACGGTTTCCGAGGCGGTGGCAGCAGCGCCGGAGGGAAGTAGTAGGTATGTGATTGGGATTAGGGCTGGAGTGTATAGAGAGAATGTGGAAATACCAAGGAGGAAGACTAATTTGATGTTCGTCGGAGCTGGGCGGACCACCACCATTATTACGGCTAGTAGGAGTGTTGGTGGCGGCAGCACCACCTTCAATTCTTTCACCGTCGGTTAGTATTCTTTTCTAATTCATATACTAAGATTATAAATAATTACTTATTATAATGTGAATTCAAATAGTTACTCCTAGATAATTTTGTGTTTAGAGTATAGTTTGATATATTAATTTACCCAAAAAAAATAATCTATACATTACTAATTAATATGAACTAATTGTAAATGTTTTGTATTATTGTATTAGGAGAATTTAGATGTCACATGGGGTTCAGTGCATGAAATGTATTTTTCTAATAATGTGTGTCATATTTATTAATTACAAGTAAAAAATATATTTAAAAGAATTTCGAAATAAAATTTACTCAGATACATATTATTAGAATAATACATTGCACGCCGTGTAGCATTTAAGTTAATGTTAATGTACTATACATATGAATATTTTGGTTCCACCAAATTGATATTTACTATTTACCTAGTGTTACTCTCAACTTTTGACAATTAACTTTAGTTAATACTTAATAGAGAAAAGATGATTGGGAAACGTGGCCCTTTTTTATTATTAATCAAGGCGAATGAGGCAATCAAACTTTTTATTAGATTTTCGTGCCGACAAAAATCTTTTTCATTTTTTTTTGGTAGACAAAAATCTCTTAATTTTATGTTACATTTATATTGATACTAGTGTATATCTAATATTCTACTATCTAATAATGCATATATATATTATATAAAATTTTCAAATAATAACATTTACTTATAATTTAACACAAAAATATAATAGAGAAATGGTACATTATGAATTTCATCCACTTCTTAAGTATATACCAAAGTAGACATAAAATGCCAGAATCGGGTTTCTGAATTTTGTCAATTTGCCTTTACGATATTTTTTATTTTAATTTTTAGGGTACATCATGAGAATATTATTATACCCCAATAATGATAAATTTATGACCGTTCGAAAATTGAAACCGTTCGTGTTCATGATCATTGCATGCACAGTCAAGTCAAGCGTCTAAAATTGAATAAAGGTATGGGGGACCGGACCAAAAAGTAAATCCAACCATTATATTACACCTGCATAAAACGTGTGACCGTCGGCATGAAAAATTTCGGCATGAAAAATTATGCTCCCTCTGTTTTCACATTAATTGACATATTTGTCAAATTTTTTTGTTTTAAATTAATTGGTATGTTTGAATTTTCAAAGCATTTTTTTTCAATTTTGATCATTTCTTTCATTGGAGTTGAGAAATTCCATGGTCACCACTCTCTAATAAAAAATTAAAAAGTAGTCATTATTATAAAGGGTATTTGAGACATTTTACAATGTAAAAATATGTAATTATGAGGCTTCTTAATCTATGTGAAAAGTAACAATGTGCCAATTAATTTGAAACGGAGGGAGTATGCTTTCTTTTTTGAATT
Source organism: Penstemon newberryi var. newberryi (assembly GCA_030819805.1). NCBI lineage: Eukaryota > Viridiplantae > Streptophyta > Magnoliopsida > Lamiales > Plantaginaceae > Penstemon > Penstemon newberryi. The sequence goes on along the minus strand of JAUALY010000006.1, from coordinate 30,250,858 downwards.
TTTTTCTTATTTTTTAAATACATTAATCATCGATCATTATATCAGAAATTATTTTGTCACAATAAATTATTATTAAACACCAATATTTAATTAAATTAAAATTAAAACTAGTTAAAGTTGAACTCAAAATCCTTTTTTCCTAGACCTCAGCTTTACCAGTGAAACAGACTAGATGATCAATAAAAAATTCTCATTTTGTCTTAGATGATTTATGTATTTATTATCTACCTAACTAATCTATAAACTACTAAATATTGGAATTAATTGGGTCCATTTATTTGGAAAACGAATTGAAATATTATTTTTTGTCAACAAGTCAAGGTTCCGTGATTTAAATATTTGTTCATCATCAATGATTGGTCGTTGAAAAACTTAATTGACATAGAAGAATATGATGTGCTGGCAATGAATAAAAAAAATACAGATTTATACGGTTGTTGCCCACATAAATCAAGATATTATTCGGCATATCTTCTATCGCTCAAAAGTAAATATCACACATATACAATCAAAATCAAATTGATTTGGATTTGGATTGGGAAAATGATGGTTATTAAATTATTAGCTTGGTCAAATATGATTGAAATATATCATCAGAAAATCGTTTAATTTGAAACTTCGAAGCAGCTCAGGAGTCAAATTAAGTTGCCATGTCTTGTCAATGGCAAATTATAGAAAATTAAATATTTAATATTTTTCTTTTTTGGGGAGAATCAAAATATTTAATATTGATGACACATTTTATTGTCATATCATATAAATTATAATCATTAACAATTACAGATGGGTATAACATATGTTCCCTTTCTGAAAAGCAATACACTTTAAACTTTATTAAAGTGGTATCCACTATCCACGTACCCAAATTATTGACTATCTATCTCGCTCTTATTTTTGCAGAAAAGAAATGAATTAAATTTTTGATAACATTACACTTATGTCAAAAAAAATTAGTTGAGAATTATTGATGTTCAATTATTACCTTAATTTATGGAGGGAAAAAAATTTTTGATATTAAAATTTTATTTAAAAAATACATTTGATATCAAACTTTTTGGAAAAATACATTTCATATCATGATTCACACAATCTTGACACATTTAGTTTTGTTCGTCAATTTTCGGACGAAATTCAGCACGTGATGCTCATGTGCCCGTTAAGTTGACAATGGGAGAGTAAACATGCACGGGTTTTAAAGACCCACAATTGATGGCATTTGCTGAATTCTGTCCGAAAATTGACGACAAAAGTAAATGTGTACGTCAAGATAATGTGAGTCATGATATGAAATGTGTTTTTCCGAAAAGCTTTGTATCAAATGTATTTTTTGGAGTAAAATTTGGTATCAAAAATATTTTTACCTCTAATTATGTGAGAGTATACATTTCAGAAAATTAAATTTATATTAGCAAATAAAATATTGTTTTGGAATGCAGCTGTGGTGGGCAGTGGTTTCCTGGCGCGTGACATCACCTTCCAAAACACAGCAGGACCATCAAACAACCAAGCCGTAGCTCTCCGCGTAAACGCCGATCTCTCCGCCTTTTACCGTTGTGACATGCTCGCCTACCAAGACACTCTCTACGTCCACTCCCTCCGCCAATTCTACACCGGTTGCCTCATCGTCGGCACCGTCGACTTCATCTTCGGCAACGCCGCCGTCGTCTTCCAAAACTGCGACATCCACGCCCGCCGCCCCAACGCCGGCCAAAGAAACATGGTCACCGCACAGGGCCGGGACGATCCGAACCAGAACACCGGAATCGTGATCCAACGTTGTCGGATCGGAGCCACATCGGATCTCCAACCCGTTCAGTCGAGTTTTCCTACTTATCTCGGAAGGCCGTGGAGAGAGTATTCGAGGACGGTAGTTATGCAGACGGTTATAAGTGACGTTATAAACCCCGCGGGGTGGTACATGTGGAATGGTAATTTCGCGCTTGATACGCTTTTTTATGCAGAGTATCTGAACACGGGTGCAGGGGCGGGGACCGCGAATAGGGTGACGTGGACGGGGTATAGAGTGCTTACTACGGCGGCGCAGGCACAGCCTTTTACGGCGGGGACGTTTCTTGGAGGCGGGAATTGGTTGCCGGCGACGGGGTTTCCGTTTTCTCTTGGTCTTTGATTGGTTGATTGATTAATTAATTAATTAATTAATTTTTCTCAGCTGTTGTTTGTTTTTATAAGTATTTCGTAATTTGTTGTTCCTTTTTTGAGTAAAGCATTGAATAATTAATCTGCTGTATGTTTGGGAAAAAAAACTCAATAATTAAAAGCAGCATTATTTGTGAATCTAATAAATAGTGTTGTGCAGCCAATTTGATGAACCGGTTATCCAATATAATTATTGTAGCAACAATTTTATCATTTTCTAGTTACCAGTAAATTCAATATCAAAAGCTCTATAATGCAGGACTTGTAAGGCCATCTCCAACCCACTAGGGGGCGGGTGGACATGGCCCTTCCCCTGCCCTGGACGGTCTCCAACCGTTCATGGCGTCCCAACAGCCCAGCCCAGGGCTGTGCCCCAGGCTATCAGGAGTCTGGAGCACAGCCCTGCCTTTGGAGCGCGTCCCTTAGATATTGTAAAAATTAACTAAAAATTTAACAATACCTTGTTTAATTTAATTAACTAGAAATGGAATATGCATTTAATTAAAAAATTGTGTAAGATTTAATAACATTTTATTTTAAATTAAAGATGTAACATTATTAGTTTTAATTTTTGAATTTGTAGATTTGTCTACGAAAGTAAAATTTATTCAAAACTTATAAATATTTGGAATTTGATTTTCATATTTAGATTTTATTTAACAACATTATAGTATAATCAGACTCTTATGCATTATTAATTTTGAATTTATATATTTGTCTACAAAAGTAAAATTTATTTAAACACATTTAAAATTTAATTTGAAATATTTCAATTTTATTTAATCTCTAATATAGTATAAATGTTAAATGTATAATTAGGACAAAATGTAGAAATACGATATTTGCATTAAATTACGTCAATATTGGTACACGTTCGTAGATACATATAAAAACTTATATAAATAAATGAAATTACATGACAGTTGGAAACGGTGTTCAAGGGGTGCAGGTTCACTCAGAGTGGAGGTCGAGAACCCTGAACTGTGAAGGAGCTGACGGTTGGAGATGCTATATAATTTGATAATAAATAAAAAAACCAAAGAATTTATAATGGATGGCAATATGTAGTTGTGGATTGTGATTTTAGACACAGAGATTGGGCCGGTTTTTTATTTTATTTTTATTTTTTTAAGGTCACCCATCAGGTAAATTTATTGGGTCTGTTTGTTTGGTATTTAGAAGAGTAGTATTTTTCGAAGAGTTTAGATTGTAGGTGTAAGATGTGCAAGACTTTACGTCAAATCATGTTTGTTAAGTGACATAAATTGTGAAATATATATTACTTTATCTCAAATGAAAGTAGAGTTTGTATAGATTTTTTCAGAGATAAGAAAATTATTGTTTGTTTGGCTTTTGGGAGAGTAATTTGGGAAAATTAAAAGAGATTAAATTTATTTCAAAAAGTATAAATATTGTTTTTCTCATTTTTCCCAAACACGAATTTATTTTGGGAGATGCCAAACAAACATGCCTAATACTCTAAATATCAATTATAAAGTCAACAATAACCCGTGGAAGTTCGAAAACGGGAGGGGCAATACTAAATGTTATCTTAGCTAAATCATGAGCTACAAAGTTACTATCTCTAATCGTATGAGAACACTCGAAAGAATTAAAATTACAAGATAAACGAGAAATATCTTAAAAATAGGCCCAATCTAATCTAACTTAATAGTTTCCTTTTAATCAAATTTAACAAAGATAAATATTTAAACATCATTTAAGCACAGACCACACCAATTAAACCAAACCAATCTCCAAAAAATCCTATAATGAAGAAAGTCAAAATTTTAATAACAATACTCATCTCTCTCATTACACTCTATAAAGAGTATTTTTTTTCTTTTCTTATTGTTGGTAGATTGGATTTGACTGAGTTAATTAATAAATATTTATATGTGATAAAAGTAGATTTTTAATTGTGTCAAGGAATAAAATACACACTACTAGTTTGATACTGTTTTTGTCCCACATATTTTAATCTCTAATTTACTTTGTCAAGCACATAAAAAATCAATAGATAACATCCAATTGAGGACCAAATAATTAGATGACAATAATCACAAAATTCGATAAACAATCACATATAAGCATGGAGTCAACAATCTATTTATAAATCAATCATAAATTAAACATATGAATCATGTACCCAACATTCAACACATAATTTCAATCCCTAAGATCCATAAACCCTAGATCACAATTGTTTAACCACACATATTCACAAATCTAAACATCACATCAAGGAAATACATAATCAACATTTCATAGATGACAAAATAAGATTATAATTCACCAATTGAGATGAGAGAAATGTTAAAATATTGGATTAATTGAAAATCCCTTCTTCAAATCCTTTGGGATCCCCCTAAATCTATCTACTTTAATATACTCATAAGCTATTTAGAAGAGAGAAACTTAAAAAGTGAATCTAAGGCCATCTCCAGCCGAGGCAGGCAATAGCCCCCTCATGCCTACCTGTCTGCCTGCCTGCTTGCCTACTTACTTGTCTTGCCTAATCTGTCATCTCCAACCGAACAAACAATCCAAATCATTTAGTTCAATTTCAAACTTTTCTTACTCTCACTTAACAATAACAATAACAATAATAATAACAATAATAATATTATTATTATTGGCAATAATAATAATAATAATAGAGTTACTAGGCAATTGAAAAAAGATTTAGTCGAACACTTGTGGGCAACACACGGGCCATTTTCGAATTAGGTGTTCTTTTGTAATCGTATTTGTTAAGTTGTTTACTTGATCTTGTAATTGTATTTTTAAATTAAGTTGCAATATAAGTTTTGTTAAGTCAAATTTATATAACAATAACTATATTTTTTTTAAACTAAGTCGTAGTTTATCAAAATACACCCAAATGTTTTTACAAATCACATAAATATTTTAATTTATTTAAGAAAAAAAGTGACCAATTACATAAAATTGACTATTTTGTAAGAATTTTTACACAAACTTTTAAGGATTTTTACACACACACACACACACACATATATATATAATTAATATAATTTAATTTTTTTAAACACATTTTAAATTATTTTTTTAAATTAAAAATTAAAAAAAATATAAATATAGGGTGGCCGCCATTGGCCTGGAGCTTGCTTGCCCGGAGGCAGGCAGGCAGGCAACCATTGCCTGCCTACCTGCCTAGATGCCCCCCCGGTTGCCCCCATGCCCGCTTGCCCTCCAAAAACATTTCCATCTCCAGCCGACGACCTCCCTCATGCCTGCCTCTCCCCTTCGGCTGGAGATGGCCTAATGGTTGAAAGTGGTGAGCGTGGTATAAGATGGGGCTAAGGGTTATCAAAAGGGAGAGATAGAGAGAGTCAAATCTCTTAATTACATTGATTAAATACTCAAACCCTCGTATCTTGCAATTACCCATCTACCCCTAAGGATAATGAAGCCCTTACAATTACAAAATATTGGAGGAATACTGAAAATGTCTCAAAAATTCAGAAATCGCGACTTTCAGCACTCTCCCGCGGCCCCCGGACCTCATAGTTACCGCGCCCGTGGGATTAGGCGGTGAGTTCCCACGGCCGCGGGAGTCCGGTCTTGCTCTGCTGCACTTTTTTGCGAGTAGCATATCTTCTAGCTACAAACTCCGATTGTGGATCCGTAAACTTCGTAGCGTAGCTAACTTCCTCCTCTACATCATACTAAAATTTCAGCTTTATTGGACCATTCATCAAATATTTATGCTTATTGTAGTGAACAAATATCTCGTTTATTGCTCCATTTGCTCTAGATTCTTCTCCTTTTGATCGACATCCTTCGGGTTCTCATTCGGTCATTACGTTCTTATTCATAGGCCCTACAAAACACCAAAAATACAATCAATACCCACCAATAACCACCAAAACACACAAGAACTAAACAAAAGACCAAAAACCAGAAAAGCAAGCAAAAACACACAAAGGCAAGCAAAACTCAAAGCAAAGCAAGTTGTTTTGAGCTTAAGGAGACATGTAATAACAACGTTTTCACAGCGTTATCATTACTATTTTTGTCCTAGATATTTTACCCGTATTTTGTTCTCGGGATGAACAATGTTTTTTTTTAAATGAATATTTTTTAATTTTTCTCACCTAAAGTAGTGATTTTGTATTCCTAATTTTCAAACAACTTTTGAAGGTATAAATATAATGTTACCTACAAGTTCCAGTTTTTTTAGCTAAGCTAAATCAAACTTATGTTAACCCAAGTAAAAAGTATTTTACACTTATATACTTCTTATCAAAAAATTTAATTGATGTCCCTCATATAATATTTTACATTATATCTCTCTTACCAAAGAAGTTAGACTCAAGTCCCTCTTATATAAAATTTGTGCATGAGTTAATGGCAATCTACCCTCTGTGATATTCATAATTTTCAATTTACCTCCCTGTGATTTGAAAAATAGCACTTTATCCCCCTATAATCTTATAAGATGCTTCGCACCGCCTCCCTGACATTTTTATATGTGGCAATTTACTCCCCTATGTTATGAAAATGTGACAGGTTACTCCCATGTGTTATAATAATTGTGTCAATTTACCTCTTGTGTTATGATAGATGTGAAAATTTACCCCCTTATGTTACAAAATACTTTCCATGCCCACTCTCAATTTCGGCAAGTGAGATATATTCTCTGACTGAAGGAGGTAAATTGCTTCTTTAAATTTTTTTTTTGGGTGGGGGGGGGGGGGGGGGTTGTGGTTAAAGTACTCTTTTTCAAATCACATAAGGGTAAATTGAACATTATGCATTTCACATGGGGTAAATTAACATTAGCTCTATAAAATGTGTCAATTTACCCCTTGTGTTATGATAGACGTGGTAATTTACCCCCTTATGTTACAAAAATACTTTCCATGCCCACTCTCAATTTCGACAAGTGAGATATATTCTCTGATTGAAGGATGTAAATTACTTCTTTAAGGTTTTCACGGGGAAGGGGGAGGGTGGTGGTTAAAGTGCTATTTTTCAAATCACAGAAGAGTAAATTGAACATTATGCATTTCACATTGGGTAAATTGATATTAGCTCTATAAAATGTGTTGCGCCGACCAATTTTCCTACACTTTTTCGGCAAAAATGTAATCACGTGCAAGTCACGTGACTTTTAGTAAGAGTATATTTGGGGTTTTGTGAAGTAATATTTAGACTTAATCAATGTAATACAATTTATCTGAGTAATTTGGTCGGAAAAGTGCCTAAAATTTGATTGGTGTAATATATTTTATAGGGATTATTGCATTTTTGGTGCCACAACTACAACTCACTGACGTTTCTACCAGTAACTTTTCGTGCCGACACATTTTGTGCCACAACTTCAACGTCAGTGGCAATTTTGGTGCCAATTGAGGTCCACTTTCAAAATTGGCCCGGAATTCCCCCAGGTGCGGGCCCTGTGACATGAAAATTGGGGATTTTGACCATTCAAATTCTTTTTCATTAAAAAAAATAAAAATTTATTTCCATCCACCAAGAACTAGGAACATCTATTTGGGGAGGCAAAACTTTATTTTTGGCACCGTAGAACTAGGCGTTTTTCAATTTTGGCACTTCCGTTAGTTGACTTAACATTCAACTGACGGAAGTGCCAAAATTGAAAACGCCAATCAGAATTGGTACCAAAATTGACACTATGATACCAAAATTGAAAAACACCTAGTTCTATGGTGCCAAAAATAATTTTTTTCCGATTCCCCTCACCAGTTACTTCTAATTCACAATTTATTCCACTTCCATTTTAATAATAATAAAAAAAAAATTATATTAAAAAAATATTTGGGTACACAATAATAATAACTGTAATAATAAATTTTTTTGCTGCACATGTTATCATCAAAACCCATCATGAAACCATTCCTTATTAACTCATTGACTCAACTTCATCCAACAATTCCCCTCTTTTTTATGATGACAAAACATTCAACTAAGAACGTCTTCTAAGTCTTCAGTTTGGTCTTCACTCAAAGATAAAAATCACTTGACTGAATAAGGATATACTATTATCTTCTGATTTGAACTTCCGCTTATCAGTTGTATCCTTCTTTCAATTGTAAGTTGCCTCCTCATTTTCTTCTTTCTCTTCTTCTCCTTATTATTCCAATAATGGAAACGTTGCTTAGATGCATTACTTCTTCCCATTTTGAAGAGTTAGAAGCGATTCTTTATTGATTCCTTTTAAATCGTTCGAAATAAACATATTTGAAAGTCGGGTCGAAATAATAAATGAAATCAATAGACTGCATTGATGTGCTATATAAAAAAAATATGAATAAAATTATATAGAAACTAATTTTATATACTCATAGTTAAAATAAAATACTTTAAATAAGTATGGAAACTATTATATGAGAATGTATAATATATTTATATTCCCAAATTTACATTTAGCCTTTGGAGTTGATCTTAGTTTTCTTTTTTCGCTGTATCTCTAGAGATATTCCTTAATTTAAAATTAGAAGTATTATGAATAAATGTTTTTTTTTAATAAATTCAACCTTATGAATGATGCTTTGAAAAAATCATTTTTGGCACCATAGAACTAGGCGTTTTCAGTTTTGGTAACATTGTGTCAATTTTGGCACCATTTCTGACTGGGCTTTTCAATTTTGGTACTTCCGTCAGTTGACTTAACGGTCAACTGACGGAAGTGCCAAATTGAAAGCGGCAGTCAGAATTGGTACCAAAATTGATACTATGGTACCAAAATTGAAAAACGCCTAGTTGTATGGTGCCAAAAATAAATTTTTGCCTATTGGGGGAAGAAGAAGAAGACGGGCAACAATACAATTAAGGGAATGTTTGGTGAATTTTATAGGAAAAGTTAAGAATTTGAATTTTGGTATTATTTTTAGTGAAAAAGACGTTGAATGGTCAAAATCCCCAATTTTCATGTCACATGGCCCGCACATGGGGGAATTTCGGGCCAATTTTGAAATTGGGCCTCAATTGGCACCAAAATTGCCACTGATGTTGAAGTTGTGGCACCAAATGTGCAAGCCCGAAAAGCTACAGGGTAGAAACTCCAGTGGGCTATAGTTGTGGCACCAAAATCAATAATCCCATATTTTATAGAAGAGAGACTTAAGTGTAAATTATCTATATAATAAGAAGGATAAAAATATAAAAAAAATTATATAAAAGGGACTTAAATGTAAATTCTTTAATAAGAGGGATATAAGTATAAAACATTTATATTTAAGGTACCATAAGTATCATTTAGCCTTTTATCTCTTGTCTAAAACTTGACACAATAAATGAACGCACCAAGATAAATAAGACAAGAGGGAATAGTTAATAAATTGATTCTAACTTATGCCATCTCCAATGGTTTTGCCGGGCTAGCCCCCGGACAGCCCCCGAGCCAGCCCGGGCTTTAGGTGGTCATCTTCAATGGTGGGCTCCTAAACTTAATTTCTTCCCCAATCGCATCATTTTTATAATAGTTTTAATATTATTTTTAATATTGATATTAATAATAATAATAATAATAATACATGAATAATAATAATAATTATTTTAATAATATAATTAATTTAAAATATTATAATAATAATATTTAAAATTAAAATTAATTCAAAACACGAATTATAACATTGAATAAACGACACACATAAAAACAAGATGACAGTTACGACAAACACAAAGGAAAAAAACAAAGAAGATTAAATCAACGACACACCCACGAATTACAACATTTTATTCTAATTTTAACAAATATACTAAAAAATCATTTACACGTTTTAATTACTATTTTTTAAATAGAAGAAATAATTAGAACCATTTTTAATGTTATTATTATTAAATTATTAATAATTAGAATTGTAATTAAAATTGTAACAGCCCGAAACCTGCACCTGCCTGCTACTAATAAATTAATAATAATATAACCTTAATAAATTTTCAATAAATGTAGTTCAGAGCTCTAACTATCTATTATAATAGAATGATTATCCCAACTAACTCCTCACATTAAAACCTCTAATACAAACCCAACATTTATATTACCAAAATTAATAGTTCAACGGTTGACGTCCAACTGAAAAACCCGTTTCAGCTACGTTGTTGTCCATCCTGCTCTTCGGTAAGATTCTGAAAGAGTATTTATTTGAAAGCGTAAGTTACAAAAACAACTTAGTGAGGCTGGTGCAGGGGTGCAATTAAGTTTTTATGCACGAAACAATATAGAAATCCATGTACTGCCTATTAAATTGCAAATACAAGCCACAATAGTATAACAAATATGTCAATAACACAGATGAGATCACGTTAAATTATCCGTCATTACGGGTTAAACAACAACTCCACCTCAAAAGGATGTGGAACGATCAGGGGAGGGATCAATAGTTAACACGCCGGTTAGATGAGGGATAAGGTGCTACCTTTCCCTATAAAATTGGCAGACATGTCTTAGCCATAACAGGTGAGTCACTCCCCAAGGGCTCTAATCCCTGGATTGTGAGTCCGGTCAATCGTAGAGCTCTGGTAGCTCTATAGCCCCCAACTACCCAGAATTATCTAGAGAATACCATCAAGCGAGAGCAGATGAGCGCGCAAATAATCATGCACAGGCAATTGGTACATAGGGTGAGATAAAATACTACACCTTGGTACCATCCATCATTATGAGGTGAGATAAAGTACTACACCTCATTATTTCAACAATTATCACATACTGCGAACAACGCAGACATATATAGGGTTATCAATTCAACTATGAACAAGTAGTACATTCTGCGAGCATTGCAGACAATTACAAACATAGATATACCAATCATAGTCATTTCAAATGAAAAATGCATATATACGATATGATTTTCTTTTGAAGCTCTTTCAGTTTTAGAAATGTTTTATTGAGGCGCTCACCTTTCTGAAGATGGCCGGTTGAGTTCTTAACATGTACGTAGATTTCACCTGGTGATAAAGATTTTCAGAGTATAAATACCTATACACACGTTTTACTGGTGTAAAAGTAACACTAAAATAATTTATCTTAAAGTTATTCTATCGTTTTACGAATAACTAATAATTAACTAACCTGACTTGTAAAAGTTGTAGTAATTCTAATATGAATCCTTTTTCTTAAGCAAGCCACTAATAATCATTTTACCTCGAATATCTATTGTAGTTGATCCATTGTATTTAGTTAATTGTGTGTACATGTAGAACTCCGTTCCAGTGAATAAAGTTTCAGTAGAGGCCAAGCTTATAAAAACTTCTAATTATTATTCATTTTTAAATCTTCAATCTATCTTGTATCAAAAGTGAATATCTAATAAATTGATTACTCTAAATATGAATTATCAATGTTAACTCATTTTCGCATTACGACCACACCTTTATTAAATTAGAGAATTTATCCTTATCAATCTAATTAGGAAGACATACACGTACTAGAGTTTCATATCATAGGTCCAAAATCACGTTTTATATATAATCTTCAACCAACATCCAATAAACCATCCAATCTGTGAGCCTAAAAGATGTCCAACCTTAACTTGCTTCGAGCCATCCCTACCGTCGCTGCACATCACCAGGACAACACCACCACGTCGCCGTCACGTCACCACTTGCTTTCAAAAACACCCATGTCCCATATCTCCATCAATATTTATATTTTCTTATTAATCTTTTCCAAGTGCTTGCGTATAAAGGCATAAGATTAGAGCTTCTTATGTTTATCTATAGTTTGCTTAAGCAGAAATCAATATTTGAATGTGAAGGTGTCAAGATATTGATGAATATGAAGTGTACACGTACCATTAAGTGATTAAGAGTCACCCCTCTATTTCTCCTATTCAAATGTAGATGAATGACTTGTGTGTACATATATATACTAGGGTGCCCGCACCGCGCTATGCGCGGTGTTGGGTGCCCTGTTATTTTTTTATCGAAAATGTTTTTGAACGTGTTTTTGTTGATGGTATGTTAATTCTATACTACATGATAATTTTTTTATTTATTTTATAATTGATTTTTCATGTCATTATTTGGGTTTCGAAGTCTTTTGTGAAAAAATTGTCTTATGTTGTGTTTCTTTTATAATTTTGTAATATAAATTTAATGAATTGATTGTTTTGAATTTATAGAAGAGTAAGTTGAACATTATGTAAATAAAGAATAAGACATGTGCAAAGCAGGCCCCAAACATATATAGTAAACAACCGTCATATACATAAGTTCCAATGGTAATCCTATCCAAGCCATAATACAACCCAACAGGGAAGGAAGAACTCCCAACCCCAACCCGAAGTACAGTACAAATGAGAAAAAAAATCGACGATTACCATTCCTAAGCAAATTGAAGAAAAAAGAAAAAGGTAGAAAAAAATTGAATACAATTAAAGAAAATTGGAGGTAGAATGAAATTGAGCCTGAATTCGAAAAAAAGGTGATTTGCGTCTACTCCTCCGGATTAAAAATGCAAGTTTGTTGAAGAAACATTTCGTATGCCAAATGCTAGCTGAAACCTTTTTGGATGCATCCTAATAGAGAAGGAGTTTCAAAATTTTACACAAACATTTAGAAATTACAATCCTCATTCTACATTGAACAGTAACTCAATGAACACGTCACATACTTCTTTTATCCAATTGAGATAAACAAATGAAAGTCTAACTAAATATAAACATATACATAGCTCAACATATGCTTCCATCTCAAACACAAAGTTCAATATATAATAGTGTTGATAAAAATGTGAACAAAAAAGTGTATTAAGTTTCTACGCAGCATCAAAGGATCTTATATATTGCTACATATTACTAAGTGTAGCTAAAGGTTCAGTGTTGTTTGTTGGAATTTATCCCCATAGATCTATCTCATACTAAATCATTAAGAGTTATATATGTAATAAATTAAATACGTACCAGTATCCATAGTGAGCGATTAGTCTGATGCGGAATTTATGGAATCGATCACTAGTATGAATTGGATCGATCGGGTACGAGGTCTTCCTCAACCAAATCGCCTTTTTTTCTTAAGATCGTCTTCTTGATGGGGAGAAGAGAATAGTATATTGATTTGGTGTGTTGGGGACCATAACCCTTGTGCTCTTTATATAGGAAGAGAATTAGGGTTCCCATAATTCCCTAGAACTCTCCTAAACAGGTATCTACCCATTATTTAGTCCACATTCGTATAGGAGTTACTATATTAGTCCACATTCTTATTGGATTCATTACCTTATTAGACCACTTAATATTAGTCCAATATCTTTAGAATAGCTACCATAATTGATTAAATAGTCCAATTAGGATTAGGAAATAAATTTTCCTAACAATCTCCCACTTGGGCTATTTATTAACCTTGAATCAATTATGTTACAAATTTCTTTAGGCGCGCGTCCGTATGCTATTTGTCGTTAGACTTACTTAAACAATCTGGTCCATCTCATATATCAGCAATGGAACTACCGCGGCTTTTATCACAGTATAGTCGTGACTAAACCCTGATGATCACCATACTAATACACTTAATGACATAGATCAAATGTGGATGAGTAGCATGAAAATTACATGTAATGTGGTCTTATACATGCCTATTTCCAACTGGTCCTTCTTTAGGTACTTTCTTAACCTTATGTAATACCACAATAGAAAGTCATTTACTTTACTTTCAGAGTAATTCATGAAATTCATTCATACCATAATTACTTGAGTCTGTACAGAAAACAACCATAAACATGTCAAAAGCATTAAACCAAAATAAACTCCCACTAAACAGACACATCATAAAGTCTGATGATGTCCATAAGAGTTTCATCCTCACGAATCACCTTAGGCGGCCAACCTTTGGTGAATGGGTCTTTAACCAAAATTTTGTATTTATATGCTCTATTGACATTTGAAAACTCTGAAACTTTATTGGACTCTAAGTCACAGAACACCTAGAACAACATCGATATTAGTCTTTGGACATAAATATCAAGTGTAAATGATAATCCTTGTGCAGTGATCAAATACTGACAATAAGTCTAGTCGGATAGTAGCCTTCCTTTGGGCCGACGTACTATCTACATGGATAATGAAGTTGTCCATATTTATCACCAAATGTACACGTGTTATTCAGCCAATCAAAGATCTTCCTTTGGGCCGATCAATTGATCGCATGACGTAACATATATACTAATAGGATATAAATCATTGGAGTATCATAGAATCTCTAAAAAGATTTGATCTCCTAAATGTGAAAATGTAAGCCTTAGTTCTCTACTTTTATTACCATGCTTGAATCACTCAAGTATCAACCCAAAACTCTCACGATAAATATTTGAATTGAGTGCAAACTTGAGCATACATTCCCCATTGTCGATGCAGGAGGAAAACTTATGTATATATTTTCTTTAAGGATCTTTATTGGAGCACTATTTGAGATTTCACTTGTCTCATTAACACCACAAGTATGTTTGCTGTCACTGAACTTGAGATATGCATAATTATCAATGAAATTCACCTCAAAACCATAAGAGGTGGACTTAAAAAAAAATTAGGATCTCCTTAATAACAATTCTTGAGGTTGTTGAGTTTGTTTTACAGGTAACTTATTGTTGTCTTGTTGTAGAGAAATTTCAGGATTAAACTTGAGCCTGATTATCATTCTCTTGAGATGAAACCGAGTCTCGAACAACAATAGGTATTGAAACCCAATCATTGTAAATGACATATTCTACTTCAAAGACAACATTCCTTATAATTCCTTCCCCCCCCAAACTCAATATCCTCAAGGAAAATCACATTTCCCGTTTGATAAAATGATCTTTATGTGGGATCTTAAAACTTGTAGCTTTGAGAGCACTTAATTTTACCAACAAATTAACAGTTGACCATCCTTAGTCCAATTTTCTTTTATATAGTCTATAAGACCATGCCTTAGTTGGACAATGCTTTTGATATGTCACAGTTAATGATGCATACTGCATTCTTAAGGTGACAAAATTAAAAAAAAAAAATCTGTCAAATTAGGGGACTAAGAATCATATCTGACAAAAGCCTATAAATTTTTTGAAAATGTGTAAACCAAATGCTTGTGTCATAAAGTGACAAAATTTTTCACTTAATTTTCATTTTTGAAACTAGTGATTTTCTTTGCAATATTTCGTTTAGGAACTAGTTTCAAACATGTAAAGATTATCAATAGAACAGAAAAACTAGAATCAATAAAATTTGAATTTTGAAAGAGACTAACTTTATTGTTTCCGAAATAAATTTGATTTGTCAAAATAGAAAAAATAAATTTTCGTCTAAAAGACAGTCCAAAATGTCTCATAAAAATTCAAATAAAATTTAGTTTTCAATTATAATCCAGATTAATAAAAACTTCAAACTTTTATTTTAACTTTCTTGTCATCGCCCACAAAGATGAATCTTTCAGCATCACTCGGCGATCGGTTCGACAATCAACCCCCTATTTGCACTCCAGATGACGTACTTGGCATACTTGGGACACTCACTCTTCTTGTGTCCCAACTTCTCGCAGAAGTAGCAGGTAATGCTTTTATCCTGCTTCTTTAGTTTCTTCTGCAGAGAAGATCCTTTAGCAGTAACATCAACTTTCTTCATTTTCTTGTTCTGAAAAGTTGAGGCTAAGTGAGCACTTTCAATCTTATCTCGCTGTTGTCTTTCTTCTTCTTGCACACAGTGAGATATAAGCTCATTTAGGGACCATTTGTCATTTTGAGTGTTATAACTCACTTTGAATTGCCCAAAGTGTGTTGGAAGAGAAATCAAAACCAAGTGCACGAGTAAGTCATCAGACAACTCTAACTTTAGTGACTTTAGTTTTGATGCGAGATTAGATATCTCCATAATGTACTCCCTTATATTCCCATTACTTTTATATTTCATTGAGACGAGTTTCCCTAAAAGGTTACTCGCCTCAGACTTTTCATTTTTGGCAAAATATTGCTCAATTTCCTCAAGGAACTTCTTAGCGCTCTTGTCCTCAGTAATAGAGCCCCTAAACGCTTCCGGAATGGAACGCTTCATGATCATCAAACACATCATGTTGGATCGGTCCCATTTTTCTATTTTGACCTCATTGAGGTCTTCCGAAGTAGAAATGGGTCGGTCCTCTCGTAGTGCTTGATCCAAGTCCATACAACCGAGAACAATTTCTACGGTATTTTTCCAAAGTTTGTAGTTAGTCCCGTTCAGAATTGGGATATTGCTGATTTGAGCAGAAACATTTGTGGCAGTAGTAAAAGCAACTGTACAGAGAAAAACACTCTCACATAAACATGAATGTCGTAAAAAAATGACATTTATAAAATTTTCATATAGGGAATCCATCTCAGGATACCTAACACAACATTAACGTTTAGCCTTTGGGCAGAAACGTCAATTTGCAAGTGGTACTCCTAGCGCAGTAATCAAATATTGATAATAAATCATGTCAAACAATAACCTTCCTTTGGGCCGATTATTATTTACATGGAGACTTGATAATTATCACACATTTATTACCACAAGTACGTTTATTATTCGGTAAATTAACAATCTTCCTTTGGGCCGATTGTTGATCACATGAACAATAAATATACTAATTTTAATGAAGAAAGTCTATTATTTGGAAAAACAATGATCTTCCTTTTGGATGATTATTGTTCACATAAATAGTGGACACCAATATTATTATTTGGCCAAATCATAGCCTTCCTTTGGGCCGACTATGACTCGCATAAATAATTAATATTGATATGAAAATAATTGAAAACGGCTTTAATCGAACATGCTATTTTCATAAATATACTCATATAAATAAACAATGCACAATATTAGAAATATGCAGCCAAAAAATCCCTTAACATAGCCAGTTCCTTATACAGTCCTGAACAAGTCCAGGATTGACTTTAGGCCAGAATATGATCCAAGTTAAGATCAGACACATAATAGGTGCAAATTCGACCCAGATCCAATCCAAAATTTCAAATTAAATAGATCCAGATCCAAAATCAAATAGAATATGAGTTGGACATCTGTTACTTTAACCGACCCAAATCAAAACTTTTGCTCCATATTCGGGTCACCCGACCCAGAAGAACTGAATGCAAATTGGATCTCGTGAAAAATCGAATTTGAACAAAAAAGGAAAAGATCGAGAAAACCAACTTCGGCGATTCATAATCCAGATATTCAAAGCATGAAACATCAGATAACCAACAATAATCATAGTTTCTTACAACAAAAAATGTAGAAATTATGAAACAAAACCCAAAATAAAACTTTCGATCCACATAAACCCAAAAAAATTTATGGTTTCAAATCACCGATTTAGAATCTTAACTACCTCAAAATCATCAAACTTTTGTGCACAGCATATTCATGGATCTTAGAACTCGTGTATTCCAACTCATGGGTTTCAAAACTTCTAGTTTATTATAATTACACAAACAGAGGGACAAACAAATTAATTCCATAACATGATATGAACAACATTCACACGACAATATAAAAGCACAAACAAGATTAGTGGAGAAAATCCACTTTCTCCAAATTAATTGTTTCGTAATTCATATCTAAAGAAACAAGTTCTTTAGAAATCCATAGATTCAGAAAAAAAAAAAAACGAAACATAAAACTTTATCATTTTCTGTACACATGAAATCTTAACATACTTTATCATTATCCATTAATTCCGTGCTAATCATAAGATAACATATTGAAATCAAGTACTAGAACAATCCGACAGCACGCTTTAAGCAACAATTTTAATTGATTTGTCTATATTTGTATCCACAACAATTCGTGTAATCAGTAAGCTTTAATTGAATTATAAAACCTCAAGTTCTTTAATTTTTGATTAAATTCAAGAAATCCCAAAAAATAATTTCCCAAAAAAACAGTTGGCCGAAAACGGAAAAGGTTTTATCAGCAAAACAAAATATTCAGCAAGGTCAATCCAAGCAAATTGATTTCTTATGATATGGATCAATACATATATCTAGTGGTGGGCCCATAACTTAAACATGTCCAGGATTAAAATTCCATATCAAGATTTAGACAAAAATTACGGCGCATGGCACACGGCAGTACACAGAAGTTCAAAGCAACTTTTACAATTATTTTAACCTTTTCTTAACACAATTTAGTAAGTTAAAACATGCAGTATCCAATAACAGTATCGGTTCATATGAGCACCCCGAGCCAGTAACGTGGCAATAAAAAATTCAACATGTTTATATATATATATAGATTCGAGACAAATCAGTAGATTTAACGTGAGACAATTAGCATCAACGTAGTTATGTTTTCACCATGATATAACAATCCATGAAAGTTAATAAGAAAACACAAAACCCAAAAATTAAATCTACAAAAATTGACGAAACTGAATAACCCTAATGATATAGCATGAGAGTTGCTCTGATACCACTTGTTGGAATTTATCCCCATAGATCTATCTCATACTAAATCATTAAGAGTTATATATGTAATAAATTAAATACGTACCAGTATCCATAGTGAGCGATTAGTCTGATGCGGAATTTATGGAATCGATCACTAGTATGAATTGGATCGATCGGGTACGAGGTCTTCCTCAACCAAATCGCCTTTTTTTCTTAAGATCGTCTTCTTGATGGGGAGAAGAGAATAGTATATTGATTTGGTGTGTTGGGGACCATAACCCTTGTGCTCTTTATATAGGAAGAGAATTAGGGTTCCCATAATTCCCTAGAACTCTCCTAAACAGGTATCTACCCATTATTTAGTCCACATTCGTATAGGAGTTACTATATTAGTCCACATTCTTATTGGATTCATTACCTTATTAGACCACTTAATATTAGTCCAATATCTTTAGAATAGCTACCATAATTGATTAAATAGTCCAATTAGGATTAGGAAATAAATTTTCCTAACATTGTTCAGATTGTCATGAACCATAATTAGATATTTATACAACAAAAGTTTTAGAACCTATGCTAACCAAGGTGTAACATATCAAAACAGTACCAAATCAGTCTTGCTTCCATATCAAGTGTTACTCTTCAGTTGGACTTGAAGATGCAGCTGTCTTATTCTTGGCTGACTTTTCCTTTGTTAAGTCTTCAAAAGAAGTTTGAAATCAGGAAAAAAAAGTACTTTGTGAGAGAAGGTATTGTAATAAGTGATTTACGGCTCACCTTCTTGAAACAGTCTTTTTCTTGCTGTAGTTTTATTAGAAGTTTCTGCTTTGTCATGATCATCAACAGGAAGACTGACACTTGACGACGGAGTATGACATGATGAAGTATCCTCGAAGATCGAAGTTATAACAGTATATTGAACTTGAACAGCATTTCTTGAAACTCTTTCCTGTTTCTTAATTTTGATTAAGAATTTAATGCGTAATATATCTGCATTGATGGCGTCTACGTCAATTCGAACTCCCTGTATCAGACAACCATAAATAAATTATAAACCTATAAAAACGTTGGTAAATAAATTTTGTCACCGAATTACGGAGATACACTATAATGTGTTATAATCAACCTCTAGAATTGTTTATGTTTTACAATTATTAATATATAGACATAAGAAAGCATCCAAGGACAGGCATTTGAAAAAAAAATATGAAACAGACAAGATATTAAATGTACCATCTCAGACATCTCAAGTATCTTCACAGGATCTAGTTTCATAATTCGTTTAGCAAAGTCCCCAAAAATAGTTACATCGAAGGAATCAGTGTGATCAAAGAGTCTAACAAGAACCTTGTACCTAAATAAGGGACACAAACAAGATTATAAATAAAACAAAATTTTCAGAAAAATACACATCATATATCTAATCTTGAACGACAAATTCTGTATCATTAATTTAGAAATCAAAAAGCGACAACATACCTTGGCACTGCTTTCACAGATTGGTGACATTTGTTACAAGTATATTCATGGTCCAGTTCTGCATCCACACCTTTGGAGCAGTTGCCACAAGCCATATAGTAAATTTTTTGCACGGAATGCGCGATCACAACCCCAACACGTACCAGGAACTTCTCCACCTAACATCAAGAAACTATATTTTTAGATTTACATATTTATAATTCATATTTACGAACACAAGACAGTAACCTAGTTTCATACATTTTTCGGAGACACTACATCACCCAGCGATAAAATGTCCTTTTCTGATGGCATGTTGAAATAGTCGTCATGGACCAAATATTTTTTCTCAGCCACTACTTCAGCAATGAACTTCATATTGTTTTTGCTCTCCTGTGTAGGTTAACAATGTATGATACATACTTATCTATTTATTGCAAAAATACACAATCCAAAAATGTACAAAAACTTAACCAATTTTTAAGATTTTGAGCCTCAGTAATCTCAGGATCCAGCACTATTGACGTTCCCGAAGTTGAATTAAGAGATAGACCTAAGAATTTGAAGAAATAATTTGGTCAGAATTTTTTTTTTGAAAATCTATATTGTGATATTTAAAGTTTGAGAAAAAATACCATAAAAGGAAGAGAGGCGTAATGCAGTTGCTTTTATGACTGGAATGCTTTCAGATGCTTGGTCTATAAGTTTGCCTTCGGATTCCGCAATACTATTCCAAAGACTCAATGTTATAGCTCTTTTGCTGTAATCAGTAACAGTGAATGAATATTCGGATCTAAAGAACAAAGGGGCGAAGTGAAACTAAATATTCAGTAGAGTGACTAACTCTTCATTTATGACGCCGAAATCACGAACTATGTTATCTTTGACTTTTCCAGTGACATTACGTTTTGGCCCTTTGTCGATCACAATCACTAACACATCTACATATGGAAAGAAATCATAAATAAAAAATCAACCATATTTTACCATAATTTTAACACTTACATACTAATCCTGCAATAACTTAGATAGAAATATAAAAATGATATTGTGTTAAGTTACCAATGAGTTCATCTTGAGAAGTAGACTTTTGAAGTTGACTTATAGAAGCAAAAGTTGGTTTGGTAGCAGCCCGTGGGATAACATCATCTATAACAAGCTTAATAGGTGTTCTCCCACCAATAGTCCACTGATAAGGGTGACCATATCTATTGTACCTTTCATCAAGAGGACCAACTTTTGCATTTGAAACAAGGTAAGTATGTGATAAAAGTAAGGTGTCTCTCAGTTCATCGATATCTTCGTCATAAACAGTTGCTACAACTTTTTGACCCTGTTTTACAAGTCCAAGACACCAAATAATTAAGAATAATACAGAAGCATTTTAAACTCATTAGTTACCGTATATATACAACTTAGAAAATAAAATATATATATTTCCTGAAAGTATTTATTATTATTTGCCCATAATAATGTCATTCAGTTGAAACACGGCCAGGACATATAAAGTGTAAAAATGAAGCGTAAACAATTATAAGAATAGGTGTAAGATTCAAACCCTCTCGTCCATAAGAACAATTCTTTGATATCGTGTGCTAACCGACCCTGACAGACGTGGCTCAGCTTTTTCGTACACAACGACCTTTGATGTCCATGGTTTTCCTTTTGGCAATATATCAGTGATATAAACATATTGTGTTGTCGTCATCCTGCGAATAAATGTTGAAGCATAATCCATATAAGAAAAATCATATCAAGCAGAAACAAATTTGTTCCAAAAGTACATAAAATGAGCACAAGGCACAAATTTGTCAGAGTAATAGAAAAGACGCAATAAAACAGAACAATCAACCTCGAGCAAGCAAAAAAATTTCTGGATAAACTATGTTTTTAGTCATTCCTTGTTGAAGGCCTTTGTCTAAAAGTGGATGGACTAAAATTTTGACCGAATCAGCCGTTCTAGCCCTTGAAAGTGCTACATATAGTTGACCATGAGAAAAAACTGGTTCGCGAAGATATACTCCAACGAAATCAAGTGTTTGTCCTTGAGCCTTATTTATCGTCATAGCAAAACATGTTCTTACTGGAAACTGCATCCTTTTAAAAGCTATAGGACACTTCAACTTGTCTGTAGATTCCAATGGTATCCGTGGAATAAATACATGATTTCCTTTGAATTCTCCAACAGCAATCTCCGCCCCAATGAAATTGTCTCCTAAATCTTTAATAATTAAACGTGTTCCATTACACAGTCCTTCTACCGGGTTAAGATTTCTAAGTAGCATGATTGGGTTGTTTACTTTGAGTTTTAAGATATGAGAAGGCAGACCACTGACAGACACGCCATTCAAATAGTCCTCATACTCTCCTTGTTGCATAGTATCTAGAGTTCTATTATAGCTGACATATTCTCTTGCTTCTCCAGGAAATCTACCTATTAATATCTCATTAATTTCATCGACACAATCATTTTTGGGAGTCAAAATAGCTCTATTAATTAGAGAATAAGGATCAGCAGACGACACATCTAAAGAAGGGAAAACATAATCGATCAACTTATTGAGAGACTCATGAATGTTGACAAAAGGGATAAAAATATTCGGGGGAATAAGTATATTATCCTCAAAAACTACTGGCTCTTGACCATTGCCTATGCGCATTAAATAAGACACAAAATTAGGATCATCCCTAGCTCGCATATTTTCATGTAAAGTGAGTTTCACTATAGATGACCACAATGGTGAGCTGACAAGGCTAGCAGCTATCATTGATTCCCTTGCACCTCGAACAACTATAGGCAAAGTTTGACGAAAATCTCCACCAAATAGAATAACTTTTCCTCCAAATTTCAGACGACATTCACATAAGTCTTGTAACGTCTTATCCAGCGTCTCGATCGAATGTCGATTTGCCATGGATGCCTCATCCCACACGATAAGTTCTGCAGCCACTATCATTTTCGCAAGGTTACCTTGTTTACTAATACTACCAACCGACTTATCCTCGTTGTGAAGAGGAAGTTTAAATCTAGAATGAGCAGTTCTGCCTCCAGGCAACAACGAAGCAGCAACTCCAGAGGAGGCAACATCCAATGCAATTTTCTTTCTCGAACGAACAAAAGCTAAAAGAGCACGGTAGAGAAATAACCAGATTGTAAACGTATCGTTGATCAGCATTTAACTGGTTTATAGAGAGACGATCTTGGTCAGATATCGGTATGTTTTGCTCATGTTCATATTCTCTACTAATTCTATCTTTAACCGAAAGATAAGAAATTGGAAAACGCAATGAAAACTCTGACAACGATCTGTCCATAGATATTAAAAAATTATCCACTGCAGCAATAGTCCTCCGAATAATTTCAACAGTGGATAATAAATTATCCCTCGTGAAATCCTCAGACATAAATGAGTAATATTTATCTCATAAATTTTGCGGATTAGCACAAACTCCGTATACAAGAAGTAAAGCAAATAATCTCCGTAAGCTGCACGACATCTGATAGAAAGCAGCCCCAACCAAACAATTGTCAGCATAATTGTCTGATTCTAACAGACCTCTAAATAATGCTGCCTCTCTAAAGGGGCCCACATTTCCAGAGCCCAAAGTTCTTAGATGATCGAAAGATGTTGGACATCTGATGTGCATGAGCAGTAATCTTTCAAAATAGCGCTCACCTTCGAAAGGGCTAACCGTACTCAATCGTCCAACAACAGTCAGCCTTTTATGTAAACTCCATTTTTTTTAGTGCCATCCCATACAAAATGTTCCGGGAACTCTTTGTATAAAAAATTAAGACGTCTGGCATCCGGGTTGTTTGAGTTCATCCCAAGAAACTCAGTTAAAATAGTCTTCGAAGACAAAGGATTTTGCAATAGTTGTTCGAGCGGCGGTTCCATCCCAAATCTCAACGGTTGATGATCAGGTAGAATTATCACTTACATTCATACAAGTAGTATTAGACTACAAGTAGCATCAGAATACAAGAGGAATCAGACCACAAATGGTATCAAATGGTATTAATTCTTGAAGTTAAAGGAAATTTTCTAGCTGGAGTGATAAACAGTCCCGAAGACTACCTCGATCAGCCTAGTACTCACCTAATTGTCTTCAGCATACTAAGTTTGCAATCCTATAAAGAGAAAAAGGGGAAGAAGAGATGCAACTCAAAGTTTGGTGTTGATGACAAAAAGGGGGAAGATTAAAGGATGCAACTAAGAACCCTTTAAGCAGAATATCAGAAAGGGAAAAAGAACCATCAAGTGGTAATTTTTTTTAAAGTTGTATCAGATCAATAAATTTCCATCTCAAGGTATGAAGACTAAATCTGAAGACTTAGAAGACGTTCTTAGTTAAAGGTTTTGTCATCATCAAAAAGGGGGAAATTGTTGGTATATATTAGAGAAGGTTTTGAAGATGACAAAAAGGGTATAATAGTCAAGAAGGCTAGATTGGAAGTCATCAACTAAGAACTAAACAGCTTAGTGAAACCTATCTCATGGTCTGGAAGCTAAGTGACCGAATCAGCGAAGTGGAATATCAGATGGGTATTATCAGCCGAGTCAAGATAGATGTGTTCATTCTTGAATCAGCCGAGTGATCATCAGAGTGATCATCAACAGAGTATTTCCACCATCAGAGTGAAGACGGTCAGGAAGCTCACCAACGGTAACATGCTGAGTGCATTAAATGCGACTGACATAAAGCAAACATCCGTACAGCAGAGTGTACAGAGCAACAGTTGCAGGGAGCTGTTCCATAATTTAAGGACCAGTACTCGAGGACTGTAGATTTCTGTCAACCTTCAACGGGCATAAATTCAAATCCGAGGAGTATAAATAGAAGACAAACTGAAGATCTAGGAGAGACTTGCATAATTCAAGATCACATCTTAAGAGCGAGATCCATCAGTTCAGTCGTCTGATCGTAAGCGAAGTCATTTGTGGACGAAGCTTTTTGTTGAAGAACAGAGATCAAACGTTGTATGTCTAAGTGACTGTCAACTGAAAAGAGAAAGGAGTGTATATCCATCTGTGTGAAGTGATATAACTTCTTAGTATAGGTTTTCTGAGTGATCTCCTGTACTGAAAATAGCGTGAGGAGTGTAGATCCGTCTGAGTGAGTGGTCTAGCTTCGGAGTGTAGGATTTCTTTGTGATTTCTTACTGCGCACTTGTGGCTTTTCATTTGTTGAATTGCGCAAGCATTGTATACTGTTAACTTAGTGTTTTCTAGTATAACCCAAGATCTGTGTGACTTGGAAGAGTGGACCAAAGGATTCTCATCCATATAACCACTATAAAAATTCCTTGTGTTTGACTACTTGTTTTATCTTGCATACTTTCATAAGTAAACAAACTGTTTTGAAAGAACAATCTTAAATTGTGGAATTTATAAAACAGGGGTTAAACTTTGAATGATAAACTTGTTTGAAAAACATACTTGATAAATCCGCTGCATACAAGTTTTGAAACTCTGATCTGATTTGAAACAGACGAGTAAAATCAGACTAATGGTCAACTCTGCTGTTCAAGCCTTGTGCGCGATCAGCTTAGTAGTTTTATAAGTTCTATCAGCTTAGTCTGCTGACAGAAAAAGTTAGAGAAAAAGTTTAAAGTTTTCAGAGGTCTATTCACCCCCCTCCCCCCCCTCTAGACCTCATTGACTACTTTTGGGACCAACATATATAGTCCTATAATAGATTTTCCAATCAAAATAGACGCTAATTAGTAAACGATTGAACTACGGCGAATTATAGCATAAGATAATAATTTATTTTGGAGAATTAAAGTCCAAACCGAGCTGCTCGTGCCCATTGAAACACAATTCAGAAAGATGTCCAAATGATCCTATGAGGTCAAGCATGAAGAAACTGCTTTAGAAGATTGTTGCAATAAGGTGAAGTACAATTGTCATTAGAAAAAGGAAATTCCTAACAAAGATAAGTTTGGAAAACTGATTTGTTCGAATTTATCATACCGCTTTAATCGATTAAAGTAAGTATAGACTTTGAAGAGATCTTGTTGATAAATAGATTCTTGGTACAAAAAGTATAATTGCAGAAGTAAGTTAATATTTTTCTTCAGCGATCTAGTAATATGGTATTTAGGTAGACAATATATTCAGTTCCTATGTTGTAATGGTGAGTAAATATTCTTAGAGTGCCAGTCCTGGAGTAATAAAGTTGGAGAGCTCTATCCAACTTGAGATTTTCTTTGGTCAGTTAGATAATTTCACTAATTTCATCAATCCCTTCTAATAAATAAAGCTGATATGAAGGCCAAAATCTCTCTTGATTTTACCTGATTTAAGTATCTCATGTAAATTTTGGATCCCATGGTGAAATCTGGCATCTCTTTTATTACGGCGATCTTTCGACTTTAAATGTAGGATACGTGAGTAATTGTTAGAGAGGGAGTAAAAACACTTAGGAATGTGAAAATATAATTTATCATATTTAAAATAGATGTGTACATAGTGAAGTAAGAAAGAACATGATTTACATGAAGGAAGAGTTTCCAGAACTATTATTGTATCTAGAGTTACAAGATTTTTAACTCAGTAAGTTTCATGCTATTTGTATTCAATGGCTTTTATTTAAGGGAATGAAAGAGAGTTTCAAAAGAATGATAATTATATGTCCAAATACAGTGTGTCATTATTGAAACAAAAGTAGCATAACATTTGTTTCACCAACATATCATTGGAGTTTTGAATCTGGAAGAGAACTGTGAAGGAGATTATTCCAAATGAAAATCAATCACTTATTTAATCCCAAGCAAGCACAAAAAATAAGTGATCCACACTATAAAACCTAAAAAAGACTAACCATTATGCTGTCCAACAGATGCAGAAGAAGCTTCACCAATTTCAAAATTTGGACCCAAAAAAACAGAAGAAGAAGTCTGGAGTTCATCACGGCCTGCAGTGCAAAAACTAACTGAAAGAAGAAATATCCGTCAGGCATACCCAAAAAATAGCATGAAACAAACCACATAGTGCGAAAAACCATAATAATATAAGTAAGACAAACCATTCAGCAGGCCGACAGACGCAGTAGAACTTTCCCCAAGTTCAAAAGTTGCACCAGAAATTTGCCCAACTTCTAAAGCTGATCCCAAAGATACAGAGACAGAGGACGCACTAACATCAGAATCACATTTTAAAGAAACAGACGAACCCCTTGGCAAATCACTATGAACTCCAGCACACAACCTTACTGAAAAATAGTATATCAGTAAGCAACACTGATAAAAGAAAGTAAAGCAAACCGCAGAAGAAAAGATCAAACAACACAAGCTAGACTAACAATTCGTAAGACCAAGGAACTCAGTAGAACTTTGGCCAACTTGAAAATTTGATGTCACAGGAGCAGAGGTATAACGAAGGACCTCATCAGGGATTGAACTACCAAGTCCAACTGAAATAAACAATATAACCAAGAAAATGATATACATTAGCAAAAAACAGCAAAAAAATATCAAAGAAATTAAATATACATGAACTCAAGCACTAACCATGAGAAGAAATCAAGGACGCCGACAAATCATTAACAAGCACATAGTCCACACTAACATCAGGCATAAGCTCAGAACCCGAGCATGAAGGAGAAATAGCGGGAACAGAAGCGGATACAGATTCCCCGGAATCACAATCTAAAGAACCATTAACCGAGCCAGTAGAAGGAACATCAGTTTCCCGACACCTCGCACGACGACTCCGCCTCTCTTCATTCGAAAGAACGGCATGCCTCTGACGGTGCCTTTCATTTTTCAAATCCTCCAACGATAATCGACGATCCATACAAACCGAAATACTAACTCTCAAAATATACCATTAAAATTACCAGCCATACCCACAAGAACCCAAAAATTCCGGGAAGACAAATAAACGACGCATCAACATAAAGCACTGAAGTAGTTTTTTCACATCCCAGCCAAAAAAAGTATAAAAGCAAGCACCTTTCTCAGAGTATACCACTAAAATCACCAGCCATACCCACAAAAACCCAAGAATTCCCAAGCACGAAAATAGTTTTTTCACACCCGCAGGCAAAAAAAGTATGTAAAAGCAAGCAACTATTTTATCACACTGAGAAAAAAAAGCTTTGAAACTTCCAAAATCCCATAGAGAAATAACCGTTACTATGAAACCACACTATGGCAGAAAATCAAATTACAAATCCTAAGGCAATCCACATTCAAAATAATAACGCATATTCACAAAGTTTTGAAAAACAGAAGACAAAGCAATGTACATACACACAAATATAAATAGAAAATCTCACATCATGTATTACTCTTAATATATATACACGGAATACGTATATCTATTGGAGGTTCGTAAATTACCTGTAGAAGGGAGATAGGAAAGTGAGAAGAGTAGGAAAACCCGAAACTGAAATTAGAAGCCGTGAAAGCTGAGTCCATCTCAATCGTAAACTGCATAACAATTTCCAAAGCAGGTGCATAACAATTTCCAAAGAAGGTGACAAAGCTTAGAAGGGCAAATTAGTCCTATTCTTGAGTGATACAGCAGAGAAACAAAATGATTACAACCCACATGGGAAGAGAGAAGATGAAGGAGTAATCGCATCCGGTGATTGAAGACGGTGGGTGAAGGGGAATCAAGGTCGTTGAGGAGTTTTTTATTGTGAGGTATTGCAAAACGGCGTCGTTTTGTTGGCTGGGAGTTAAAAAAAAAAAAAAAATTAAGTAAGCAGGCAGGAGACGGACGACGTGCAGGCACTGTAGAAAATTCCCACCCCTCTTATATTTGTTCACAAAATTTTGAAAAACAGAAGACAAAGCAATGTACAGACACACAAATATAAATAGAAAATCTCACATCATGTATTACTCTTAATATATATACACGGAATACGCATATCTATTGGAGGTTCGTAAATTACCTGTAGAAGGGAGATAGAAAAGTGAGAAGAGTAGGAAAACCCGAAACTGAAATTAGAAGCCGTGAAAGCTGAGTCCATCTCAATCGTAAACTGCATAACAATTTCCAAAGCAGGTGCAGAACAATTTCCAAAGCAGGTGACAAAGCTTAGAAGGGCAAATTAGTCCTATGCTTGAGTGATACAGCAGAGAAACAAAATGATTACAACCCACATGGGAAGAGAGAAGATGAAGGAGTAATCGCAGCCGGTGATTGAAGACGGTGGGTGAAGGGGAATCAAGGTCGTTGAGAAGATTTTTTTTTTTTTTGTGAGGGATTGCAAAACGGCGTCGTTTTGTTGGCTGGGAGTTAAAAAAAAAAAAAAAATTTTAAGTAAGCAGGCAGGAGACGGACGACGTGCAGGCACTGTAGAAAATTCCCACCCCTCTTATATGTATGTAATAATAATATGTACGGTGAATATATGTGTATATAGATAACAATAGTTTCTATGTGTGAGCTATATATATGTTTGCATATATTTCATTACTGGAGGTGACATTTGTCAAACCTAGATAATTAGGATTGATAGTCATCAACCTCATATATATTCTTTGACCCCCACATTGGTTACAATCATTACTTAAGCCCCAAACACTTTTGATCTATAAATAATTGCTCCAATCACCGTGTTTAATACATAGGTTTTATCTATTTAATAAGTGCCAAAAGGAATTTAGTGAATCCTAAATTTTATCACTCAATATAATCAATTAAATCCCAATAAGCTAATTAAGCTTAATATTGTCCAAACTTCATAAATTTGGTTGCTTATTTAAGTCAAGCTAATTTAGAATTTATTATATGTTTAATATAAAAAATACGGGATATTACAAAAATCAATAATAATAATATTTTAATTTTAGAGGGAAAAACACTTTTGATACCAAACTTTAGTCCAAAAAACACATTTGATACCAAGCTTTTTCAAAAAACACATTTCATACCATGATTCACACCATCTTGACATATTTACTTTTGCCGTCAATTTTTGAACGAAATTTAGCACTTGTCGTCAATTGTGGGTCTTTAAAACCCATGCATGTTCTCCAAATCATTGTCAATTTAACGGGCACATGAGCGGCACGTGCTGAATTTCATCTGAAAATTGACGGCAAAACTAAATGTTTCAAGATTGTGTGAATTATGGTATGAAATTTGTTTTTTGAAAAAGCTTGGTACCAAATGTGTTTTTTGAACTAAAGTTTGGTATCAAAAGTGTTTTTCCATCTTTAATTTTATTCTAATTTTAACAAATTAAAAGAAATATTACAAATTTTATTCTAATATTAACAATTATTACAAATTTTAATTATAAATTTTACACAATTAAAACTATTTTATTACATTTAAAACAATTAAAATAAATAAAACAATTAAAAAAAAGGGACCAATCAGGTCGCGCCAAGTGGCGCCACCTAACTTAAAGAGGGGCGAGTGAAATACACGCGCCCCTCTTTCTTCCTCAGCCGTTCACGCGGCCCCGTTCCCTTTCCCGTTCCCCGCCAACTCCGCTGCCCAGCCCGTGCCACTCCGCAAGCCGGCCCGCCCCGCCCCACCACACCACTGGAGACGACATTCCAGCCCAGGCCGGCCCTCTCACGCGCCCTGACCCCGCCATTGGAGATGGCCTTAAACTTATTATCTCCTTTTCTTTTTCCGACTTACACGTGTTGTGGATCGTGCTTCAATCTTCATTTTTGATGTATATATATTTTTTTGCAATCAAAATATTCAGTGTCCTTGTTTAGAAAGAAAAAAAGAAATCCAAAGCGGATTAGAAAAAATTTAAAATGAGAGTTGATGATCAAAATTTGAAAAGCTCTAAAATAGTAGAGGTTTGTGGCGTTTGTATTAAGAGAAATGCTATAGCTTTTTCGCCAATTAAAAAAGACCGAAAGACAATATTTTTTTTTTCTTTGTCTAACTTTTAAAAAATTCCTTGTGTTATTTTAACTCCCAAAAACTCCCCTATGTTTGGTTTTAATTACCACACTCGACCCAAGTAGAATTTGACTTTTAACTTTTGATTTTTGGCAGAATAAAAATATTATCCCTATGTATTAGTCTTCTTTTATTTATTTATTCCTTTGAAAAACTCAAGTATATACTACTTGGGTTGAGTGTGGTACACATAGCAGTGTTTGGGATTCAAAATAACACAAGAATTTTTTTTGGAGTTAGACAAAACATAGGGGTGTTGTTGTCTTTCGCTGGTACTACTAAGTGTCAGGGGTAAAATTATCATATCAAAAGAAAAATGTGAACAAATACTTGAAATTTTCGAGTTTGAATCACACTCTATTTTCTGGGGGGTGTATCTGGCGCTGACTTGAGAGCGCACATAGGGTTTTTTTAGAGTTAAAATAACACATGGACTTTTTTTGGAGTTAGACAAAGCATGAGGTGTTTTTGTCTCCCTCTCTTACTACTAAGTGTTAGGGGTAAAATTGTCATATCAAAAGAAAAATGTGAACAAATATTTGTAATTTTCGCGTTTGAATCATACTCTTTTCTGGGGGGTGTATTTGTCGCTGACTTGAGAGCACATGGGGGATTTTTGAAAGTTAAAATAAGACAAAGAGTTTTTTTAGAGTTAGACAAAACATAATTACGTTGTTTTTGTTTGTCGCTCCCTAAAAAACCCAAAACGTTTTCTGATTTATGAAAGGGAAAATCTCAATTTGTCCCCTACTCTCTGAACATTTTTTCACTTTGTCCCCTAAACTTTGTGAGTTTTCACTTAACCTCTTTAGTTATTAAAATGACCCAGATCACTACCTTTGGACGTTTGCCGGAGGAATCTGTTCAAATGTTGGGTGACAAAGTGAAAAAACGTTCGAAGGTTGGATAGCAAAATGAGAAATTGTTGAAAGTCACATCATTAAAGCTTGACATAATATTCTTTTAGATTCTCGTTTTTTGCATCTTAGAGGACTGTTTGAAATATATTTAATAGCTGATGGGTTAAGTGAGAACTCACCAAGGTTAGGGGACAAAATGTGAAAACGTGAAAAGGTTAGGAGGGCAAAGTGGGATTTTCCCTTTATGAAAACTGAAACAACTGTGTTCATCAAGTTTTTGCAAAGATTATGATATGATATGATATGATTTTCCTAAATGCGATCAAACAACTAATGAGGTTTTCTCGGATTTGTAGGGCCTGTTCAAAGGAATTAAGAGGATGAAAAACTCGAAATGGTGAGGCAGTTTTAATTTTAATAAAAAAAAGTTTAAAACAATTGGATATTTTCTACCCAACAAAAAATTTCAAAAGAAGCACAAAAACATATTCAATCAGAATAAGCAAATTTGACCGCTATAATTAGGGTTGTCAATGGGCCGGACTCGGACCGGATTAGGGCAGATTCGAATCCCAGTCCGATTTCCATGTCTTCTATCCGGATCCGGATCCGAATCCGCACGGATCTTGAAAAGTAGCAACCGGATCCGAATCCGGTGGATATCTTGGATTCGGACAAATTATCCAGATCCATTTAGCATATTTAGCAAAAAAAAAAATCTTTCATTTTCCTTCAAATCACTTGTATATTCCACCACTATGAATTAAAAATGTAATATTTTACTTATTTCATCAAAACTATTGTCTGAAAATTGTAAAAGATGGAATATGGTGGACAAATATAAACGATAAAAATTAGAACAAAGGAATAAACAAAAATATGAATAAAAAAAGATAGAAACTGGGAAAAAGAAGAAGAAAACCCAATATTGAGTAATGGAAGAGAAACAAAAAATTGAAGGAAAAAGTAGAGGGAAGGTGGCGGCTACTACATAGATGAATGGTTAGAGTTCTGACTTTTCTAATTAAATAGCATAAATTGATATGTTGTGTGCTCAATGAGTTACCAGGTTAGTCCAATATCACCTCTCATGCATATCTTTTTAAGATTATTTTTAATATAATAAAAGATTTTAGTGGAACATAGATAATTTTATTTTTATTGTGGTTTAAATACATAATATATAAACAACATATAGTATTATATATCGGATACGGATCTGTAACGGTTCGGATCAGCCTAGATCCATATTCGCTCCATATAATTCGGATTTCGAATCTTCTTAATCGGATTAGATCCATCGGATTCCTAATCGGACAATTATCCTAATAAATCGATCCGAATTGAAATCCGCCCCATTGACAACCCTAGCTATAATATACTACTATACAGTGGCGGAGCTAGACGAATTATCTTGGGGGGGGGGGGGCGAAATTTTTTCCGAGCAATGCATTAAATAAGGAAGGAGTATTATAAATAAAATAAAAGACCATATCCTTTTTACAATTATTAATAAAGTTTTTTTTTTTCGAAGCATTACACTAAATAAAGAAAATAATTTGAAAAAGAGTGCACTAAATCAATATAATTATAAAGAGAAAACCTTTTTATAAAATAATATAAAGAATCATATTCTTTTTATTTAGGAACAATGCACTAAATAAAGAAAATAATAATAAGATGATTTATTATAATAACAGTAAAATTCCATATTTATAATCATTAAGAAAGAAAAATTGAAAATATGCATAAATATTTTTAAGAGACAAAAAAATTAAAAGAAAGGCATAAATATTGAATTAAGTGACAAGAAAATTAAAAGAATGAATAAATATTGGCTTCAAAAGAAAGTGCAACCAGTAAAAATCGAACCCTGGTCTAT
Organism: Penstemon newberryi var. newberryi; assembly: GCA_030819805.1. Taxonomy (NCBI): domain Eukaryota; kingdom Viridiplantae; phylum Streptophyta; class Magnoliopsida; order Lamiales; family Plantaginaceae; genus Penstemon; species Penstemon newberryi. Next base: position 30,217,237 of record JAUALY010000006.1, on the reverse strand, counting down.
GTGGGATATTGCAAAATGTACTAACAATACGGCCAAAGACTTATTTTGTTATGTTATCGCTACTAATAATATTTAACGGAATATTCTTGGGGGGCGGTCGCTCCACAATCTACCTTTAGCTCTGCCACTGGTACTATATATTAAATAAATTTTGTGTAGATCCTCTCGGATTATTAATACGAGATTTCAGAATCTTCCTTTGTATCAAACATTCAGCCAGGCAATTTCCTAAAATATAGATCGCAGTAATTAATGGTTAATGTCAATTTACACATGTGATATTCATAATGTCCAATTTAATACCTTATGATTTGAAAAAAAGCAATTTACCCTTCTATTAAAATTTTAAAGAAACAATTTACCCCCTTGACACTGATAGTGTAACTCACTTGTCGAAATTGAGAATGTACATGAAATGTGTTTTGTAACATAGGGGGGTAAATTGCCACATTTATCATAACACGGGGGGGGGGGGGGGGGGGTGTAAATTGCCACATTATCATAACACAGGGAGGTAAAGTGCAACATATGAAAATATCAGAGAGGCAGTGTAACTTTTTTATAAAATTAGAGGGGGGTGGGGTGTAAAGTGCTCTTTTTCAAATTATAGGGAAGTAAATTGAACATTATGAATATCACAGGGATAAATTGCCATTAACTCTAGTAATTCATAATCAACACCAATAAAATTTAGAAATTATTAGAACCAAATAATGACATAATGGATTACTGCTACAAGATTTCATTTTACATGAACATATGTTGTAACTTTAAATGTAATGACACCTCTATATTCATTGAATCTCACAATATCATCTCCATAAATAATTTGCTTTCCTTATATCTTCAATTTGAGTAACTATATGAAGTCCTCACTAGAACCTACAGAAACAAACAAACCAAATACAAAACCAAAAAAGAGATCAAGAAAAGAAATGGCTTCCCTCATTCTTTTGGTCTCTCTTATGTTTGCAATTTTATGCAACTGTCAAGCCGATTTGATAGGCGATGTTTGCTCTAAAGGTCCGAATCCCACCTTATGCAATCAAGTTTTAAGATCTGACGCACGTTCTCAAACGACTAATGTTAAAGTTCTCGGCCAAATTGCAATTGATAAAATTCGAGCCGGGGTTCTAGCTACAATAAAAGTGGCTAAAACATTTGACAAAGGCGCTACCAGAGCAGCAGCAGAAACATGTATTGAAACTTGTAATGATGCTATTGATTACTTAAAAGAGTGTTCGACTGTATTAAAAGCTTTCGGTAAAAGGCGAATTGATGATCTAAACAATTACATTACTGTGGTTGGTACTGATGTTAGCACTTGTGATGATTCATTTGCTCCAGGTGGGCCGTTAGACCCAAGCGAGCCGGCAAAGCTAAAACAAGCAACCCAATATGCTCTAGACCTCACAGAGGTGGCTTTGATCGTTTTTGGTAGTTTGTAAGGGAAACTATTAAGAATATATAATAAAAAAATTGTCTTCTGAATAATAGCTTTTGAATTTTGAAATATTTTACTTTTAATATGCTATATTTTGTGAAATTAGTCTAGCACCAAATGTAGAATACGAGTCGTGATGAATATATAGTAAAATTGCCTAGTTAGCATTTACGGGTGATAAAATGGGTTAAAAACATGAGTTGGCCCGCACCAACAACCCAATCTTTATTGGGCGTTTGTTTTTAGGTACCGAAGTACTCAGTATAATTTAGGTACCCCCAATCCAACCATTAGGCCATCTTCAACGGTGCCACAGGGGTCGGGGGTGGGCTCGGGGCTGGGTGGAGAAACCATCTCCAATGGTCGGGGCTCGGGGGCGGGGTGATGGGAGGGGCAGCCCAGGGGCGGGCTCAGGGCTCGGCAGAGCCCTGCGCCGAGCCCGGGGCTCGCGTGAGGCTGGTGCCACTTGGCGCCACCTAATTGCTTATTTTTTCATTTCTTTAATTGTTTTGTTATTTAAATGTTTTTAATAAATTAAAATTAATTATTTAAGTAAATATTTAATAAAATTAAATTTCCTCCTAAATTAAATTAAATTTGTAGAATTGAATTACATAATAAAATTTGTTAGTATATTTATTTTATATTTAATAGTATTTAATAAATATATGTAGTCACTAATTTTTAATTGAATTATTTAATATAATCAAATCATTAATAATTTATTAGAATTGTAATTAAATTTTTTATGGACAAATCATTAATAATTAAATTCAATATTTTATTGTAATTTCTTTTATTGTAATTTCTTTTATTGTAATTAAAATTTTAATCATTTAATCATATTAATAAAATAATTATTAGCATTATTAATATTAATATTAAAAACCAAATTAAAACTAGAATTATAAGTGAGAGCGGACAAAGATTCAAAATGGAATTAATTTTATTTCGGAGCCTTGCCATTGGAGACGACCAGGCAGGGCTCAGGGTGGGGGCAGGGGCAGCCCCATGGCTCCGGAGCCTGAGCCCCCCCTCCACCATTGGAGATGGCCTTAGATCTTGGGTCAACTAAATTGGACCCTTGATTTGGGGCATAAAGTGACTCGGTCAACATGTCGACATACTTTCGAGAGTATGCGACATACTCAGTACCAAAAAAAATAAATTTAAATTAGGTATGTTTTCATTACTACCCCAACAAATTAGAAAAATAACATAGCACAAAAAATAAAAAATCCCATGCCCCACCCTACCCCATCCCACACCCTACCCACACCCTCATCATAACCCTAACCCCAACCCCTTTCTCCGCCGCCTTGGTGAGACCAGAACGGTGTGAGCTTTCTGCCGTCGTCCTAGTCGCGACCAGATCTGGCGACAGAAATCTCGTCGATGTACTAGTCGCACCAGAATGACGGTGGACAGCTCGCCGCCGTTCTGGTGCCGACAGAACAATGACATTTGGTCACTGCCGTCCTGGCAAGAAGTCGAAGAAGATGCCTTTTTTTAGTTTTATTATTAAATAAGTGTAATAATATTTTTAACTTATTATTTAATAAGGAATAACAAATTGAAAAAACCTAATTATGTGTAATTTGGTAAAATAATTTTACTTTGTATGGACAATGCACTTTTATATATTAAACATATTTAATTTTATTTATATTTACTAAAAAAATTAAAAAACTGAAATTTGTTATAAATATTTTGTTAGTGGATGCCCATGTTAATGTAATATTCATGAGACATTGTATTGAACATATATAGTGATCATTGAAGACTTGTAAGTTGTAATTTATGGCTTTGGGTTTCTCCTTTAACCATATAAATAGAGGCTTATAGTACGAAAATATATATACGTAAAAGGAAAAACTTCAATTTAAAATACAAGAAACGATATAACAATTACAATGAATATAATCTGGACAGAAAAGTTAAAAACAAAATTAACGAAATTATCTAAACCGAGGCCTGTGTGAAAACACAGTGTCCTTAAGACAAATTCGCTCCCTCACCCTTCCGGTTTGTGCTCGAGGTCAACTTGAACGTCTGTCTCCCAGGATACAACGGCAGTAGCAACGAAGCTTTGCACCAAGCCTTTGCTAATCGAACTGAAACTTGTTAGAACTCGGAAAATGAAGGAGAAGATGATTGTTTTTGGTGTGTTAAAACTGAAGAATGAAGCCACTATTTATAGGACATGAGGAGGGCAAAATCGAAAAAAAAAAAATTAATGGAGCCATTTCAGTTTCGACTGTTACATAATTTAGATCTTGGGTCAACTAAATTGGACCCTTGATTTGGGGCATAAAGTGACTCGGTCAACATGTCGACATACTTTCGAGAGTATGCGACATACTCAGTACCAAAAAAAATAAATTTAAATTAGGTATGTTTTCATTACTACCCCAACAAATTAGAAAAATAACATAGCACAAAAAATAAAAAATCCCATGCCCCACCCTACCCCATCCCACACCCTACCCACACCCTAACCATAACCCTAACCCCAACCCCTTTCTCCGCCGCCTTGGTGAGACCAGAACGGTGTGAGCTTTCTGCCGTCGTCCTAGTCGCGACAAGATCTGGCGACAGAAATCTCGTCGATGTACTAGTCGCACCAGAATGACGGCGGACAGCTCGCCGCCGTTCTGGTGCCGACAGAACAACGACATTTGGTCACTGCCGTCCTGGCAAGAAGTCGAAGAAGATGCCTTTTTTTAGTTTTATTATTAAATAAGTGTAATAATATTTTTAACTTATTATTTAATAAGGAATAACAAATTGAAAAAACCTAATTATGTGTAATTTGGTAAAATAATTTTACTTTGTATGGACAATGCACTTTTATATATTACACATATTTAATTTTATTTATATTTACTAAAAAAATTAAAAAACTGAAATTTGTTATAAATATTTTGTTAGTGGATGCCCATGTTAATGTAATATTCATGAGACATTGTATTGAACATATATAGTGATCATTGAAGACTTGTAAGTTGTAATTTATGGCTTTGGGTTTCTCCTTTAACCATATAAATAGAGGCTTATAGTACGAAAATATATATAAAAGGAAAACTTCAATTTAAAATACAAGAAATGATATAACAATTACAATGAATATAATCTGGACAGAAAAGTTAAAAACAAAATTAACGAAATTATCTAAACCGAGGCCTGTGTGAAAACACAGTGTCCTTAAGACAAATTCGCTCCCTCACCCTTCCGGTTTGTGCTCGAGGTCAACTTGAACGTCTGTCTCCCAGGATACAACGGCAGTAGCAACGAAGCTTTGCACCAAGCCTTTGCTAATCGAACTGAAACTTGTTAGAACTCGGAAAATGAAGGAGAAGATTATTGTTTTTGGTGTGTTAAAACTGAAGAATGAAGCCACTATTTATAGGACATGAGGAGGGGCAAAATCGAAAAAAAAAAATTAATGGAGCCATTTCAGTTTCGGCTGTTACATAATTTAAATTTGTTGTTACACAATTTAAATTCAGCCTTCAATTGGCAGTTACAATTTCGGATTTATTTTCTAGATTTTAAAAAATCTTTATTCTTTGATGGGCCGAAAAATACATGCAAAAATGAGCCCGTCCGAAAGCCTTCAAATTGGGCTGCATTCGTGTCAGCAGGTCGCGGGCTCGCACGAGTCTTGAAGGTTCGAAGCAAATTTCGATCCATGATTTGCAAACCCCCCCCCCCCCCCCCCCTGCGCGCGCGCGTGCGCAAGGGAAGAGACTTTTTGTAGCTAAGTAGTTACATTACTACATTGCAAAATCATATATAAACCTCAAGTTTTTCCATCCCATTTCCAATGTGAGATAAAAGCCAATTCAACTATTTTCTCCCATTTCAAATAGTGTACTTTGAGTGTCAATTTCTCATTCACCCGAACTCCGAATTTGACATACTTTATACCATTTTAATCTACTCAAGTAGTAGATTATAAATCCGCAAAGACCCGACTATTTTCTCAAAGTGGGTCCCACTTAAAATGTGTTCAAAACAGTCCATTAACTTACTTTTTCCAACAATTCCCCACATGAATGAAAATTGAACGAGTTCCTAACAGGATGTTCTAAGAGGATAGAGTTCAGCGATAGATACTTGCATAGGATAGGTAGGCGTTACCCTTTGAACCTTCCCTTTCGAAAGTATGTTTACTTTACTAGCTGATCAGTAGACACGATGTCCTTGAACTGTTCTGCTGTTTATGTACATACTCCTCACACGCATCTTACCTCCTAACGTTTCAGTTCTTACGGTTATGTCCGTTTTGGCCATGGACATCTACCTGGTTCAGCAAGAGTTTCTAAGAATTGTGCCCTATACAATTCCCTTTGGAGCGGCCCTTCTTCTCTCTCACATAGGTGATTCATTTCCTTAGAGTATCCCGAGTTACTCTATTTACAAGAATCATTAAAAGCTTGGCTTAACCTTACTCAACCGTTATCACTGTTTTCATCATAGGAATGGACTTGAGGGTAAAAACCCCCACAGTGACTTAACTAGACCTTTGCGGTTAGGTTGTCCCTTTGAACCTAGATCTTGGGATCTCCAGTCAACTAGGTTGGGTTTTCCTTCGCAGAGCTTTTTATTCCATGGGCTTTAGTCTCATTCCTCTTTATGACTTAGCAACTATCTCTCTTGTTAACCCTTTGGTTAGCGGATCCGCTAGATTATCCTTTGACTTTACATAGTCAATAGTAATCACTCCAGTTGAGAGTAGTTGTCTAATGGTATTATGTCTTCGGCGTATATGCCTAGACTTACCATTGTACATTTTACTCTGTGCTCTTCCAATCGCTGATTGGCTATCACAATGAATGCATACTGCTGGCACATGTTTAGACCATTGTGGGATACCCTCTAAGAATTGGCGTAGCCACTCAGCCTCTTCACCACATTTGTCTAAAGCTATAAACTCAGACTCCATTGTGGATCTGGCTATCACAGTTTGTTTAGAGGATTTCCAAGATACAGCTGCACCACCTAAGGTGAATACATATCCACTGGTGGATTTTGAATCTTTTACATCAGTTATCCAATTTGCATCACTGTATCCTTCTACAACAGCTGGATATCTCGTATAGTATAGCCCGTAGTTACGAGTATACCTTAAGTATCTCAGTAACCTCACTATGGCTTTCCAGTGGTCAGTACCAGGATTACTAGTGTATCTGCTTAGCTTACCGACTGCGTATGCTATATCTGGTCTTGTACAACTCATCAGGTACATTAGACTTCCAATAATCCTTGAGTACTCCACTTGAGAGATGCTCTCACCTTTATTCTTTGATAAAGGTTGACTTAGATCTATAGGAGTTCTAGCCTCATTAGAGTCATCCTTATTGAATTTTTGAAGGATTTTTTCAATATAACTGGATTGACTCAAAATGATGCCATCTGATTTTCTCGTGATTTTAACTCCCAGTATCACATCTGCTAGACCCATATCTTTCATTTCAAATCTAGCATTGAACATATCCTTAGTGGATTTAATCATCTTATCATTACTTCCAACGATAAGCATGTCGTCAACATAAAGACACAGAATGACATAGCCATCTTTTGTTTCTTTCACGTAAATGCATTTGTCGCATTCACTGGTTTTAAAACCTTTTCCTAGCATGACATCATCAAAGTTTTGATGCCACTGCTTCGGTGCATGTTTTAAGCCATACAATGACTTAACCAGTTTACAGACTTTCTTTTCTTGCCCTGGAGCAGAAAAACCCTCAGGTTGTTCCATGTAGATTTCTTCTTCTAAATCTCCATTTAAGAAAGCTGTTTTTACATCCATTTGATGTACTTCTAAGTTTCGCAATGCTGCGATAGCAAGTATCATTCTAATGGAAGTTATTCTCGTCACGGGAGAATACGTGTCAAAGTAATCAAGGCCTTCTCATTGCCGATAGCCTTTTATTACTAGTCTGGCCTTGTATTTATCAATTGTTCCATCTGGTTTCATTTTCCTTTTAAAGATCCACTTATATCCTAGAGGTTTGCATCCTGGAGGAAGATCAACTAACTCCCAGGTATGGTTTTACAAGATGGAATCAATTTCACTATTGATTGCCTCTTTCCACAAAGGTCCTTCAGAAGAAATTACAGCTTCTTTGAAGGTTTGAGGTTCAGTTTCGAGCATATATGTCAGAAAATCTGGGCCAAAAGATTTTCCTGTTCTTGCTCTTTTACTTCTTCTTAGCTCAACCTCAGTTGGCTCATCTTCAGTTACCTGTTCAGACTCATTGTCTTGACTATGAGTTCTTTTCGATTATCTCACTTCTTTTCTAGTTTTCGCTGGAAATACATCTTCAAAGAAAGATGCATTTCTGGATTCCATTATCGTGTTTTTGTGAATCTCAGGATTTTTAGACTCATGCACAAGAAACCGATAAACATTATTGTTTTGAGCATATCCGATGAACATGCAATCAACAGTATTCGGTCCTATCCTTTCTTCCTTGGGTGTAGGTACTACCACTTTGGCAAGACACCCCCACACTCGCAAGTATTTGTAGGAAGGTGTTCTACCTTTCCACAATTCATATGGAGTTTTCTCCTGATTTTTCCTGGGTATCTTATTTAAAAGATAATTGCTAGATAGGATAACTTCCCCCCACATGTTCTGTGGTAATCCAGAACTTATCAGCATTGAATTCATCATTTCTTTCAATGTCCGATTTTTCCTTTCCGCAATTCCGTTTGATTGCGGTGAATAAGGTGCTGTTACCTCATGTATGATTCCGTGTTCAGCACAAAATTCACTAAATGGTGACACATATTCACCACCTCTATCACTTCGAAGTACTTTGATCTTTTTATCAAGTTGATTCTCGACTTCTTTTGTGAATAGAATAAATTTATCTGTCGCTTCACTTTTTGCTCTTAACAAGTATACATATCAGTATTTAGTACAATCATCAATGAAGGTAATAAAATAACGATAACCTCCCCTTGATTGCACACATTTAAGATCACTTATGTCGCTATGTATCAAGTCGAGTGGTTTAGTATTCCTTTCAACCTTTAGAAAAGACGATCTCGTTAATTTAGCTTCAGTACAAGTTTCACACTTGTGCTTTTGATCAATTTGAAATTTAGGGATATGTTTCAAATTAATTAATCTACGCAGGGAATCGTAGTTAACATGTCCTAGTCTACCATGCCATAGATTAGGATACTCAAGCAAGTAAGCAGAATTATTAACTTTATTAATAATTTTAGGCTTAATAGCCATTACATTTAGTTTGAACATTCCACCACACTCATATCCCTTTCCAACAAACATACCACTCTTAGTCAAAATAAATTTGTCAGATTCAAAACAAGGTGGAAACCATGCTTGTTCAGCAGCGTCCCAGATACCAGATTCTTGCGGATATCTGGCACATAGTGGACATCCTTCAGAGTCAGCTCCTTCCCAGAGCTCATTTTGAGAATTACATTCCCTTTGCTTTCTATAGCTGACGTAGCCGAGTTTCCCATGAAGAGTTTTTCTCCATTCTGGATCGGTTCAAAAGTGGTAAACACTTCCCTGTCAGAGCACATATGCTTTGTAGCCCCTGTATCTATCCACCACTCTTTCGGATTAGAGTCAACCAAGTTCACCTCAGAAACAACAGCACAGAGGTCCACATCACCACTGTCTTCAATAACATTGGTTTCATTAGGTTTCTTCTTTTTCGGTAGCCTGCAATCTGCCGATTTGTGACCCATTTTGTCACAATTGAAGCATTTTCCTTGAAACTTGGTTTTCTTGGAAATACCGCCCTTTGGCCCTATCTTGGACCCTTTGTTATTTTTCTTAAACCTCGAACTTTGACCATGTTCCACGACATTAGCCTTAGGTTCAGTAGAAGTGAGCCCTCTTTTCTCAGATTTCCTGTTGTCTTCTTCAATTCGGAGCCTCACAACTAGATCCTCCATGCTCATATCCTTTCGCTTGTGCTTCAGGTAATTTTTGAAATCCTTCCATGCAGGGGGTAACTTTTCAATGACACAAGCCACCTGGAAGGTTTCACCGAGCTCCATCTTTTCAGCCTGAATTTCATGTAGAATCAGCTGAAATTCTTGCACTTGGGCCATAAGTGGTTTGGAGTCCACCATCTTGTAATCCAAAAACTGACCCACAACGAATTTCTTGGTACCGGCATCTTCAGTTCTGTATTTCCGGTCCAATGCTTCCCAGAATTCCTTTGCAGTCTTTTTATCCGTATACACATCGTATAGCGAATCACTTAAGCCATTCATGACATAGTGACGACAAAGATAGTCCGACTGATTCCATTCATCAAGAGCCATTAGGTAAGCAGTGTCTTGCTCACCATCTTTCTTGGGTGGATCCTCGGTTAAGTTCCTTGCCAGGCGCAGGGTGGTCAGGTAGAACATCATCTTTTGTTGCCACCTTTTGAAATTCAACCCGTTGAATTTCTCCGGTTTTTCAGGTTGGCTCAGGGGTGCCACAACTCCAGCTCGGCTCAGAGGTGCCACAACTTGGTTTGGTACTGGAGCTCCAGACGAGTTCTCAGTAACCACCACATCAATGTTTGATTCGGTTGTCATTTCTGAAACCAAAACAAACGATCAAATTCCTCGAAAGAAATTCAGAAATTTTAGATAGTGCCTTAACAAGATTTGTCTCAAAAAATTTCTAAAAAAAAATTCCAAATCTTGCAAACAATTTTTCTATCCCAAGATAGATATGTAACCGTACAAAAATTTTGAAAATATTTTAAATGAGATATTGTTCCAATTTTGCAAACAGATTAGTATTTCCCAAAACAAATTTTGAATGACCCCCAAAATTTTCTGTTCAAACTAGTAAACAATTTTGGAAACAGTATACAAATTTTTTGTTTATTGGAGGTCCAGTTAGTGCTAATACTTTGCAATCATTTTTATTCCTTGCGTAGCAAAATTACGTAACAATCATAAACTAGACTTTGTTACAAATCTTCAATACACCACAAAATTCTAAATATCTTTTCACAAATTTGTAGTGTTCGGAATTTCTTGATAATATTACTAACAGATTTCGAAAATCTGGAATCTGGAAACTAATTTTGGATTTTGGAAAAAAAAACTTCCTGTCCAAAAAGGTCTGCAAACAGTTTATGAAAACAAGTTTTATAAACGAGTTCTCCTTTTACGTAAACGAGTTTGTCTTAAGATTGTACGAAAATATATATACGTAAAAGGAAAAACTTCAATTTAAATACAAGAAACGATATAACAATTACAATGAATATAATCTGGACAGAAAAGTTAAAACAAAATTAACGAAATTATCCAAACCGAGGCCTGTGTGAAAACACAGTGTCCTTAAGACAAATTCGCTCCCTCACCCTTCCGGTTTGTGCTCGAGGTCAACTTGAACGTCTGTCTCCCAGGATACAACGGCAGTAGCAACGAAGCTTTACACCAAGCCTTTGCTAATCGAACTGAAACTTGTTAGAACTCGGAAAATGAAGGAGAAGATGATTGTTTTTGGTGTGTTAAAACTGAAGAATGAAGCCACTATTTATAGGACATGAGGAGGGCAAAATCGGAAAAAAAAAATTAATGGAGCCATTTCAGTTACGGCTGTTACATAATTTAAATTTGTTGTTACATTTAAAATCTTTATTCTTTGATGGGCCGAAAAATACATGCAAAAATGAGCCCGTCCGAAAGCCTTCAAATTGGGCTGCATTCGTGTCCGCAGGTCGCGGGCTCACACGAGTCTTGCAGGTCCGAAGCAAATTTCGATCCATGATTTGCACCTCCCCCCCCACCCCCGCTGGCGCGCAAGGGAATAGACTTTTTGTAGCTAAGTAGTTACACTACTACATTGCAAAATCATATATAAACCTCAAGTTTTTCCATCCCATTTCCAATGTGGGATAAAAGCCAATTCAACTATTTTCTCCCATTTCAAAGAGTGTACTTTGAGTGTCAATTTCTCATTCACCCGAACTCCGAATTTGACATTCTTTATACCGTTTTAATCTACTCTCAAGTAGTAGATTATAAATCCGCAAAGACCCGACTCTTTTCTCAAAGTGGGTCCCACTTAAAATGTGTTCAAAACAGTCCATTAACTTACTTTTTCCAACACTTATTGTAATGTGTTTATATATGAATAAGAATAAATAAAATTCTCTCCCTACTTCACTTTCTTCTCTATACTTGTATTTTAATTCTTACTTGTTATTCTCTTGTTTTCATAAAATGTTATCAGCACGAAATTGCTTCATCTTTTGATTCAAACTAACTAATTAGATCTAGGGGAAAAACAACACTTCAAACTTGTATCATCAAATTAACTAATAGTTAAGAAGGTGAGTTCCTACTTTTAATTTTATGTTCTATACTGTAATTGCAATATAATACTTTTTGATTATATGAAGACACTACATATGCCTTTAAAGTTATTATCTATGGCTGGAGAAATTAATGTCGGCAGGAGAGTATAAGTCCATGTAAGAAGAGGAGGTAATCACTTTGAAGGAATCGTGCCGTCAATAATATTATACATAATCAATATTTTTGTTATAATAGTTAGTATAGATTAATGGAATGTATGATTGACATTGACGTGGTCAAATTATTTTATGCATTTTATATAGTGATTGAATCATACCACCCGAAATGAAACGATATAGTGGTAAAACTTGAGAAAAACAAAGGTATGCAAATTGATTATACAAAGCGTCAAAATGACACTTGTTAGAAAGAAACATTCATCAAGTAAAAATAAATTATTACAATGTAAGTGACATTCTTGATGATAATGATTAAACCAATTAACTTTAGTTATTTGGATATTGATAATTTCTATTGAGATAAGTAGAGCTAATAGTGACAATACAAATAATAATAATGTTGGTCCTAAAGTGGTCAAATAAGGTCTAGAGAGGGGGGGGGGGGGGGGGGGGGGGGGAATAAACCTCTGTACATTTAAATCTTATCTCTAACTTTGTATAAGCAGAGTAAGCTTATCGTTCGTACGAGACTGATAGAAATAGTGTCCGACAAGCCAACTGTATGGCTGCTATTTATTGTAATAAATAAGGAACTATTAAATTTAGATTAATAAATGCACCTTATTCATAATGGTCATATTTATCTTATGTAATAATTATCTAAGCATAAGGATAGAAGTCCTTAGATCACAAGGCTATGGGAAAACCCGTGGACTTATCTCCAAGGTCGTGATCTAGAACATATTAAAGAGTCGTAGAATCTATTTGAGATATGACATCATTGGATTCGGTTAGACTCTCACTGATGTGTATACTCCGATGAACTGGAGGATACTGGGGTCCACGAGCATGACTGGGATAGTCTACACAGAAGTGGGTGGCTTGCTGGGAAGACAAGTGCACTGAATACCCCAACTAGGAAGTAACTAACCATGGAAGCTGTAGTCGCATATCGGGGTTGAAGTTATTCCTATTTGCAATAGTATACGAGAAACGATCCTTATTACTTGAGGTGATAGGGTTTAACTGGTGCGCGAACTTCTATGCTTTGATGTGAGCTCCGAGTAACTGGAGATTACCATAAGGTCTTTGAGGGTTCACATTGGGTATAGGGGAACTCGTATGCAGGTTCATGTCATAAACAAAGGATCCATTGACCCGACTTGATAGGTTTCGAGATCAGTAAAACCCTCGACCAAGGTACCTAACGACTTTATGAAAGTAGCTCATAAAGATTAAGTCAAAGGGAATAGTTTCGAGATCAGAATACATAAGGTCGAGACAAAGAAAGGGAACCAATGAAAAGTCGAAAGCCCTTAAGTCTCGACTGGGAGATCGACTAATGGAGGGATCATGTCGTATATGGCAAATGTAAATGATTAAAGGTTCACTGAATTAATTCACCAGTGATTGGGCTTTACGGGCTTGTGGCCAGACATCGACTGTGGAGTGTGGAAAAATTCCCAAATTGGCAGGGACGCTAAATTTGGAATGATCAGTCTACAGAGTGTTCGATTGATTTAGAGTATGTCATAATCGCGTAATTGAATGAATATTTAATTATAACCCACGGCCAATTATGTGGTGAACCTACGGGGGCATACACAATATACATGAAGCGAAAACAAGGAAACAAAGAGTAAATGGATCGACTGGGTCGACCCAATTGGAGCAAGGGTGAGATCCGATTGGATTGGATCAAAATTATAAATTAAATTGAAATTTAATTTATAAGTTAATTAATTGAATTGGATTTAATTAATTATAGAAATAAATATTTAATTAAATAGGCTTAGAGTCTAATTTAATTAAATAAAATATTAATTAATTGGACTATTTAAATGAGAAATTAAATAGGGCCATAATTAATTAAAGTGATTGGGCCATTAATTAATTTGAAGACTTGGTCTTCTAATTAAAGAGCCTTAACCCATGTAGGAAAAGAGAAGAGTTATAATCCTATACCTAATGAGATTAGGAGAAAAGTAGGATATATATATATCAAATACAAGAATAAGACTAGATCTAAGATACACATCTAACACAAGCCTTGAAAATCTCTCTCTCTCTCCCAACCAATTTCTCTCTCTTCCAAGAAGAGATATCGATTTTTGCTCATCTTTTGTTCTCTAGTTTTGATCTTGATAATTTCTATGTTCTAGTCGATTAGTATTTTCGAGGTTTTCGTGATATTGTGATGTATCAACTCGTAGAGGCGCAACATGTGGGGCACTATACAAAGCATCGGATCAAAGGTGCAAAAGAAAGGAGAAAGTACATCTACGCTTTTGCCGAGCCTGGATTTGCAAGGATACGTATAACTTTATTCTAAAGTTAATTTATCGTTTATATATATACATCTGGATTGTATCCTGACAAGATTCTTTAGGAGGCCCTTAAAAGTTTTTGTTTTCCGCTGCCTGAAGGGTCGTTTTTCCTACTGAATCGCAACAGAGACTACTCAGCTAATTAAACACTTAGCTTATTTAGCAAAAGTTATACCACTCGTCTGATTTGCTTATCTTTTCAGACAACTTCACAATTTTAAAACTTGTATGCAGCGGATATGAAGGTGAAAGTTTTTCAAACAAGTTTAACTTCAAAGGTTTTATCCCAGTTTTATAAATTCCTCTTTTAAAAACTTTGTCTTTTAAAAATGTTTACTTATCTTATGAAATTTGTACAATGCAAATGCATGTAAGCAAGGCAAATAACACCGGAATTTTTATAGTAGTTATACAGGCGAAATGCATCTTAGTCTTCTATATCACGAAGATTTAGGTTCTACTAGAATACTTAGTAACTAGTACAACTCTATTTGTACTTTTACAACATATGATGAAGCAGCAAGCTCACAATAGGAAATCACAAAGAAAATCTATACTACAAAGTAACATCACTCACAAAGATGGATATTGACTTCTCACACCACTTAGTCAAACAAAAAACACTCAGATTTATAAGTTTGAACTTGTTCTTCAACTTCGCTTTGTCAACATTTGATTCAGCTAATAGTGATATGTTCTTGAGTTTGAGACTTAGAAATATTTGATCTTGAATTCTCTCAGTTGTTGTGTTGTAGTTTTTATCTCTAACTCTTGAATGGATCTATTTATAATCGGGAATTTGAATTATGCCCGTTGAAGTGAGACAGATTTCAGGTCTTCCTCGAATTCCGGTCTTCACCTTAATGGCTCCCTGCAACTGTTCACTGTACAGTCTGATGTACGGATCTGTCAGTCGCATTAAATGCACCATGCTGATACGAGGTTTTTGAATAAATCCTATAATCATTTGCCATAAATATCCTTCTCAGACAACATTTATTACACCAAGTATATTTATTACCGTTGGAATGACTTCTGATCTATTTCCACTCTGCTGATCGAATCCAGTCTGCTGATTGTTGATCCCAAGTGGTCAGATGAGGTCTAGAGGGGGGGAGGGGGTGAATAGACCTCTATATTTCCTTTAAAATTCTCCCTAAGTTTTCTTATCAGCAGAGTAAGCTGATCAAAACTTATGAGACTACTTAGCTGTTCGCGCACAAAGCTTGTTCAGCGTAAATTGACATTTTACTTATCTGTACAAATCAAATCAGAGTACAAAACTCGTATGCAGCGAATTTAGTCAAGTGTTTTTCAAACAAGTTTATGTCACTTAAAGATTTTATCCTCGGATTTTGAAAACTCCTTTTAAAATCTTAAGTCTTTTCAAAGTTTGATTACTTATGAAAATATGCAAGTAAAAACAAGTAAACCAACACAAGAATTTTTATAGTGGTTATATAGACAAAAATGTCTTTTAGTCCACTCTTCTAAATCACTTAGATTTAGATTATACTATGAACACTAAGTAAATAGTACACTCTACTTGCGCTTTTACAACAAATGATAAAGCCACAAGTTCGCTATAGTGAATCACAAAGAAAACCTATACTATGAAGTTATATCACTCACAAAGATGGATATACACTTCTCACAACACTCAATGTTTCCATAAATCACTAACATTTGTAGATGTTTTCGTTTTTCTTCAACTTGCTTTGTCAACAGATGACTCGGTTGATAGTGTTCTGTTCTTGAGTTTTTGAGACTTAGAAGAATTTGATCTTTGAATACTCTCTCAGATATTGTGTTCTACTTCTCAAACTCTTGAATCTTGAACTATTTATACTCCCTGTTTCTGAACGGCTCTATGCAACTGTTCACTGTACAATTCTGCTGTACTTTCTGTCAAGTCGCATTTAATGCACCTTGCTGATATGAGGTTTCTTTGCAATCATTTGTCTTTAATACCCTTCTCTTTCAATATTTATTACACTAAGTGCATTTATTACCGTTGGAATGACTTTCTGATCACTTCCACTCTGCTGATCGAATCCACTCTGCTGATGAACACTCTGCTGATTCAAATCGAACTCATCTGATTTGACTCTGCTGAAATCCACCAGTCTGATTCCGAACTCAACATCAGATCAGTAGTCTTCTGGACCGAAGAACCTTCTGATTTTACTTGTCTTCTCGGTTAAACTTTTCAGAGGTATGCTAAGCTTCCATTACTTAGCTGATGACTTTTGGAAATCATCAAAACCTCCCTTCACTTCTTCATCTTCATCCAACAACTTCCCCATTTTTGATGATGACAAAACTTCAGCTAAGTACCTGTAACTAAACTAAAGTTAAGTCTTCACACAAAATTTCTGAGATAGAAATTGAGTTGGATAACTTTTAATCTTTTATTTATGATGATCAGTTACATGTACATCATATTACAAGAATTTGAAAAAGTTTACAAAAAGATAGAAAATTTCAAAAGAATGTAAGATTGAAAAGTGGGGTTTACTTTAGTGATGAGGGATATTTCGCATAATCTATTCTAGGAAATACCCCAGCTCGAGATTTATTTGATTTCCGAGCAGGAAGGTGTGTTTTTCGACCTGCAAGGCTTAGTTTCCGATCAGGCCAGCATTGACAGCACAAGGCTCCAGTTTCGATCTGTCTCTTCTCCTCGGATTCACTGTTGGGCCGATCCCTGGGCCTGGCCTACGGGCCGAGACGTATTCTCATGCGGAGGGTCTACCTAGCACACCGTTGCACCTATAAATACCATACACATTTATGACATCAGACACGTTTCCCCAGGTGCTCACAGCTCGGACTCCTCGGGATTAGAATTAGCTCATTTACTTTACTTAGCTTCATAGTTGTACGGCATCCTGTAACACTTGGGTAGACCCTTATAACTTGTAATCTGATCGGAATATTAAATATACATCAATTTAATCCCACTATCTACTGTTGTGCTTGTTTTACTTTCTATACTTGTTATCGTACGAAATACTGTTTGGACAAATATTGTTTGCAGGTTCGGAATACCGAGGGTTTTGATTTCGAATAACGGAACGCAGTTTGCTGGAAGGAAAATTGTATAATGGTGTGAAAAATTTGAGATTCAACTTTTTTTTACTTTTGTCGGCCATCCTCAAGCAAATGGACAGACCGAGGTCACACATAGAGAAATTGTCCGATCTCTAGAGAAATGTTTGGCTGATGCAAAAGGAAAGTGGTTGGATGAGCTTCATGTGGTCATTTGGGCAAACAGGACATCTGTCAAAACAGTTACCGGCGAACCTCCTTTCGGCTTGGTTTATGGTTCAGAGGCTATTATTCCGGTCGAAACTTTGGTGCCATCTCCAAGGGTCGAATTTTACAAGTCCGATGAGAATCAATCTTTGAGAGAAATGCATATCGACCATGCAGACAACAAACGAGATCGAGCCAGACTAAAGATTCAAGCTACGAAATCCAGTACGGAAAAGGCCTATAACCAGAAGGTCAGAATCAGAACTTTCAAGGTCGGGGACTTAGTCCTCAAAAAGGTAGAAGTCTCGAAGCATGTTGGAAAACTTCAGCCCAACTGGGATGGTCCATACATCATGGTAGAGGTCGGAAAGAAAGGTTCTTACAAAATCGCTCACCTCAACGGCGATCTAATACCAAGAAGCTGGAATGTTGTTAATTTACGAAAATATTATGGAAAATAGCTTTTTGTAGTTAGACAAGATTATTTTAATTCATTTTTATTAATCAGTTCCTATATCAAGTGTTTGCCTTGTTATTGAGATTTTTCGTTCCCGATGTGTTTCCGATGCCTTTGATGTTGAATAGACAACTGCAAAAAAAAAAAAAAAAAAAAAAAAAAAGGCAAAATGTCTCGACTAAGAGTGAAAGTCGTTGATATGACTCTTAGCTCGGAAACAAACTTGCAGAAAAAACTAAAATGTCTCGATTAAGAGTGAAAGCTGTTGCTATGACTCTTAGCTCGGAAACAGACTTGCAGAAAAAACCAAAATGTCTCGACTAAGAGTGAAAGATGTTGCTATGACTCTTAGCTCGGAAAAAGACTTGCAGAAAAAACCAAAATGTCTCGACTAAGAGTGAAAGCTGTGATATGACTCTTAGCTCGGAAACACGTCTCTAGAGAAGCGTTTGGCTGATGCAAACGGAAAATGGTTGGACGAGCTTCCTGGGGTCATTTGGGCGAACAGGACTTCTGTAAAAACAGCTACTGGCGAAACTCCTTTCAGTTTGGTTTATGGATCAGAGGCTGTTATTCCGGTCGAAACCTTGGTGCCATCCCCGCGGGTCAAATTTTATGAGCCCATTGAAAATCGGTCTCTAAGGGAAATGGATGTTGATCATGCAGAAAACAAACGAGATCGAGCTCAACTAAAAATTCAAGCTACAAAATCTAGCATGGAAAAGGCCTATAACCAGAAGGTCAGAATCAGGACTTTTAAGGTCGGGGATTTGGTACTTAAAAAAAGAAGTGTCCAAGCACGTCGGAAAACTCCAGCCCAACCCTTACGTCGTGATAGAGGTCGGAAAGAAGGGTTCATACAAGATTGTTCACCTCAACGGCGAGCCATTACCAATAAGTTGGAATGCAGTTAACCTGAGGAAGTACTATGGAAAATAGCGGTTGTGTAATCAAGCAAGATTTTTTCCATCTTTATTGTTCTTTGTTGTTTTTTCCTCTTTGAACTACTACGATGTTAATGAAATTTGTACTTTTGTTTAATCGATATTGAGCTTGTGCTGGAAGTATGACCCAGAGATCGAATTCTGAGGGTGCAAAAAAAAAAAAAAATCAAATGTCTCGACTAAGAGTGAAAGCTATTGCTATGACTCTTAGATCGGTAACAGACTTGCAAAAAAATCAAATGTCTCGACTAAGAGTGAGAGGTGTTGCTATGACTCTTAGCTCGGTAACAGACTTGCAAAAATATCAAATGTCTCGACTAAGAGTGAAAGCTGTTGCTATGACTCTTAGCTCAGAAACAGACTTGTGTGAAATCAAAATGTCTCGACTAAGAGTGAAAGTTGTTGCTATGACTCTTAGCTCGGAAACAGACTTGCAAAAAATCAAATATCTCGACTAAGAGTGAAAGTTGTTGCTATGGCTCTTAGCTCGGAAACAGACTTGTATGCTCGAAATCACTGTTGATAAGAGCTCGAAAAAGAGCTGATGAGTGAAAACTATTGTTATGACTCACTGCTCGAATTTGTTGCTCGGAATTGAAGAGAAGAGCAGCTCGAGATGCTACTAAAAGTAACGACATACTCGGATTAGTTCTGTTCCTTGAAGTTTTCTTCACCAGTTGATTGATTATTTTTTAAACAGTTGACTTTGGATTAGTTTTCAGGAAAATCCTTTTACTCGAAGTGGTTTTGCCGAGTTCTTATTATTGTTCAATAATTATCTTATTCCTCGAAGTGATTTTTCCGAATTAAAACATTATTCGACGAATATTTTATTTCTCGAAGTGGGATCGCCGAGTTGATTATTGTTCGATGAATATTCTTGTTTTAGTTCAATATCAAACTTTCTAGAAAATTGAGTTTTCAGTTCGGAATTCAAACAGTGCAAAAGATTAAAGTATGGAGCAGCTAATCGTGGAAGTATAAAGTTCAACTTCTGATTTTATTAATTATCGAACAATTACAAGAACACGAAGTATTATGATATGATACAGTTTCACTCATTTTTCCGAGCGTTTAATAATGTTCGAGATACCAAAATTGCATAAAAGACAATTTATTCATAATTCCGAGCAGTTACAAATGTTCAAAGTACAGAAGTTACAAAGACTCTTTACACTGATCGACTACAAATCCTATTGCATGCTCAATAGTCCTATTCTATGGAGCTCGACCGTCCAATAGACTTGTAAAAAGCAAGCTCGCTCAGTTATCGTCTGATGACATCTGGTTTTGAAGTTATGCAATATGAATTACAGACTTCTGTCTTTGTTTAGCATTATTTGCCTTCCAGCATTCTTGCCACCAGCCGAGCTCGAGAACTTCTCCGAGGCAACAAGTAAAGCGGACATTCATCATTTTAAGATCCGAAAGCTCGACCTAAAGTCACCATTTTTCAAGAAAAAACCTTGAAGAAGCTGATGCTCGAGGTCGACCTTCCTTTTAATGAACTGACCATCTTTCTGCCCTCGGAGCAACCCTTCGAAAAACCGCAATGCTGACCCTGCCCAAAATACTCAAGCAATGGTCGGCCATTTGTCGGTATTCCGAAGGGATCCCATTTTTATGGGATCGAAGACTTCATGGTTTTTGAGAGGTCCCATTTTCCGATTCCACCCATACCGAATTAAAGATTGAGGTACCTAAGTATTCGGAAGAACGTGAAGTCGAATTTCAAAACATTGAATGGGAAGCAGGAAAGTTCCGAGCATAGTCATCGGAAAAGTCATTTTTACTTGGGTGAAAATGGAAGTTTTAACTGATCAAATGCCCCTTTTATAGTGAGAGTTTCTGGGATTCAATGGTTAGGATTTCAGACGAGTTAACGGCCCAGATGAAGACATTAATCACGGGTGACCGTTCCGCTTCCCAAGAAATAGGTACTCTTTGGTCAGAAAAATTGGAATTATGCCGGGAAAGTGGAAATTCTCTGACTTGGTCAGAAGCTTTTATAACCTTATTTCCACCTTATTTCGGGGTCGGAAAGTATATTGAGATCAGATCGGGATTAAAGAAATCTCGAACAACGCAGTCAATTCAATCTCAAGCAACGGCTAAAACTCCGAGCAGAATACAATCAAGATGTTAACAGGAAAAAGACATCCTTTAAAAACTAAGGGTTATTTTTTCTTAAAAAGGACAGTGCAGAATTAAGAAAATAAAGTTACAAAGATAAAGTTACAACAAAGCTAAATTTCTAGACTAGCTTATTCTCGGCCAGAATTTTTCGAAGCTCAGGGCTGTGGGCTTCATAACCCCTATTATACGCCTCTTGTTCACGACGCTCGGAATCTTTCTTCTCTTGCTCGATAATGGACTTCAATTTGTCCAGCTCCTTGCTCAAGTTTTCATGGATTTGATCCTCCTTCTGCTTTACTGCCTTCTCCTTCTCGAGGGTTAACTTCTGCTTGACGGCTTTGGTTTCCTGTAGAGAATTCTGCAGGGCAGCCTTATTTTTCTCTAGCTCAAGGGCAATGGCTCCGCGTTGTCCAGCCTCCATCTCGACTTGCAATCCGAGGTTGAAGAGATGCTGCCCGAGCTGCATTAGTGGCAGAGAACAGATTCTGTTAAAAAAAATGTGGGTATATATACAAAGTACAAAACTCACTTGAACAAGTAAATCTGAGCCCGACTGCACAATTTCCCGAGCACTTTTTTCTCTTAGCCGTTCTTGATCGGCGACCCGAATACTACTCAGAGCAATATTCCAAAAATTTGTTCTCAATGTGAAAAAGGTTGGTCAATTTTGGTAACAAATGTGTCATTTTGAAAGGTATGGTATGAAATGTACAAAGGTATCAAAAGTTTGGTATGAAAAATGCAATTCCCTCTTTTATTATGCATGGTAAGAAAATCATAAAAACAATCGGTTGCTAATTGAACTCTAACTTTTTGCCATCAACATTAAAATTAAAAATTTTACCATGGTAAGGAAATATAATAAGTAATTACATTTAACATAATATGTATGTATAAAACCCATTAATATCCATTAAAGTTCATACTCATCTCCAAAAAATTGTATGGTGACCATCAATTGTCTTCTTACTCTCGATTTTAATTTAGTTGTTTTTCTAAATGATAATAAGTTTTGCGAATGTATATCCTAATTATTAACTTCTCAACATGATTTACGTTTTATGTTTACTAAACATTTACGGTATTTTCCATTATTTCTTTTGACCAAAAAAAAAAATCCCTTTATTTCGAGAATCTTTAATTATTTTATTTCCTTTATATAAGAGTAGATTATTCTTAATTTGTCATAGAAGTTTTCCTCACATAAAGGCATAAGAATCGACTCTAAATCTAGAAAATCTTTAATAAAAAAATTAAGCCTTTAATTAAGCATCCCCAGTCCCTGACTCTAAATTATTAATTATTAATTAATGACTTAGGATCCGTTTGTTTACTCGGAAATGACATATTATTTGGCAATTCAATTCCTTGGAATCAAGTTTGGACAGATTTTCTGAAATTTGGAAAAAGGAAATATATTCCTACAAATCAGGAATCTTGCCATCAAAATATGGGAATGTGAAACTCAATTTTTCTATAGTATTATGATTCTTTTCCTGAAGGATTTGATATTAAAAATAAAAAATACATTAGTACCCATATATTCATTCATAAATGTGATAGTTTTCTTCTTATCTCTACGTAATATTTTCTCTCACATAGTCACTGTTTATTGTTTCTTGCGTTCTTTTCCTTCTCCAACTGCTTAAATCACATATTAAATTCTCACGTTCATTTACCTACTAGTTAAATCTACAGAAGTAATATAAAATATTGTTTAATATGAATTGATTTGAAAATATGTATATAGTATATGCCAATTCACAGGTCAAATTCAAATCTTATGCTTCATAGCACATTCATTCCAAATTGTACGCTTAATTTTATGTTTTGCTTTTAAAAGTGTTATCTTACTTATAACTACTAGCACACAATATTTCTTGTGATAGTTACATTCTTGAATTATTATGATATATATATAGTTGCAACTATATACGACTCTCCTCTAACACTGATTTCTTTTATGTTCTTTAATTTTTACTATATTTTAATTATATTATATGATATAATATATAAATTATTAATTGATATATTATATATATTTTTAAATCAATATATTATTAATACTCTATAATAAACGCTGCTTGAAATTGATTTTTATTTAATATATGGGTGGGGGTATTTTTGTGAACTTTTTAAATATGTAATCCATTATTTGCATTACCAAACATTTGAAAAGGAATTCAATTAATTTCATTGGTACAATCTGAAATTATACCCAAACACTAATATGGAATCATATTTCTGGATATCAGATTACTAGAAATCAAATACCCAAAATCAGATTCCATTCCCTATTTTTTTTTTTTGGGTACATTCTTTTCCTATTAATATTGGATTGGTAATTAATGACTTTTAAAATTATGAAATGAGAAAATCAAGCCATTTTGCCAAAAAATCCTATGTAACGGATTAGATGGTACATAGCATTTTGAATTTATCCTCCTTATAAAAGAAAATGTTGACCTCTGTTCATTAGCTATCCTCTCATCTCTTGCATTGTATGTAGTTTATTTTGTATTATATACACTAATTTCTTTTTCTTGTGTTGATTTCATGAACAATAAAGGTGGTAACAAATGAATAAGTAAGAGGAGAGGGAAATCTACATTGTAAATCATATGAGAGGCGTCACAACTGAAATTTTAATTGTTGAGTTAAGTTTTTAACTTTGATTTTTTTCACAAAAACTTCGATTGTGGTTTCATTGTCTATCTATGACTACTTTTAGAATAATGATTAACTTACAGTTTCATCCCCCACCCCAACCCACCGTAACCAACCCCTAACAAAATTCCAGGTCGTCGGCGGCCTGGGATTGGAGAACCCAGCCCACCATGACCTGTTATTTGCTATAGAACCCAGGCCACCGTGGCCTGGGATTTGGGTGGGGTGGAGGGGGGGTGTTACGGGGGGTGGGGTGGGAGATGGATTTTGGGTTAGTTTTAAATTATAATTATTTATTAATATTATATAACTTTATTATTTTAATAAATATTAAATATATTTATAATATTATACTTCGTAAAATATTTAGATTTAAAAAAATTAATTTTTTATCAAATTTATATTAAAGTATTATTTAATTTATTTATACTGTTTATAAAATTAAATTAGTTAAATAGATATGTAAATATAATAAGTAAAATCTCCAAATTGGTCCGCATGTGTCTTATTCGTGCCAATTTTGAAATGGGGAAACAATGTGGACTAAAATCGTCAGTAAATTTGAGGATGTGGTGTTATTTTGCCAACCTGAAATATTATGGGATAAAATTATCAGTCAACATAAGTAATGACATCAATTTTGCAATAAGACTTAACTGTCACGTCATCACTTAACGGCAGTACAGTATAAATATATTTATAGAAGTTAATCTATGAGTGCATAAAAATTAGACAGTGAATTATAGAATCCAATCAATTAGTGGGATTGATACAGCTTAGCAAATATTAACATTAGAGGCAAATTGTGCTGAGGGCATTTTAAGAAATGTATTAATTTTGTTCCGACAGCAACAAATGCTGCTCTGGCAATATCGCTAGCCATAACAAATTTATATTCATTTAATTTTGCATATTAATCTCTACAAATAATTTGCTTTCCATATATTCCCAAATCTAATAACTATATAAAGTCTTTAATAGAACCAAACGAATCACAAACCAAATATAAAAACTTAAATTATAGAAATGGCTTCCTTTATTCTTTTGGTCTCTCTTGTGTTTGCATCTTTATGCAGTTGTCAAGCTGATTTGATAGGCGACGTTTGTTCTAAAGGACCAAATCCCACCATATGCAATCAAGTTTTAAGATCTGACTCACGTTCTCGTACTGCAGATGTTAAAGGTCGATAAATCTCGAGCCGCCGTTGTAGCTACCTTAAACGTGGCTAAAACATTTGCCAAAGGCGCTACCAAGGCACCGGCAGAATCATGTATTGAAACTTGTAATGATGCTATTGATGACTTAAAAGAGTGTTCGAATATATTGAAGACTTTCGGTAAGGGGAGAATTAGTGATCTAAACAATTACGTGAGTTCGGCTAGTTCTAATATTGGCACATGTGATGATGAATTTGCTCCAGGTGGTCCGTTAGACCCAAGCGAGCCAGCAAAGCTAAAACAAGCAACCAAAAAAACCCTAGATCTCTTGGAGGTGACTGCACTCGTTTTCGATAGTCTGTAAATTATAAGGTCAAACAAAGACCAATAAGGAAATAAAATAAACGACAAGTGTTTGCATAAATTAAGATTTTTGAAGTTTGAAATATATTAATTTTAATGTGCTAGATATTGTTAAATAGTTATAGCATCAAATATAGAATATGGAGAGAACTGCACTTGTGGTATCAAATTATATGTCGATTATAACTTTATTATTTTAATAAATATTAAATACATTAATACTATTATGTAAATTTTAGATTTAAAAAAATATGTTTTTTAAATTTTTTGTCAGATTTATATTAAAGTATTATTTGATCTATTAATATTGTTTATAAAATCAAATTAGTTAAATAGATATGTAAATATAATAATTAAACTCTTCAAATTGGTCCGCACATGTCTTATTCGAGCTTATTTTGAAATTGGCAACAATATGGACTAAAATCGTCAGTATATTTGATGATGTAGGGTTATTTTGCCAACCTGAAATGTTATGGGGTAGAATTATCAATCAACATAAGTAATGACATCAATTTTGCAGCAAGACTTAACTGTCACGTTATCAATTAACGGTGATTTTTAACAGCGGTACCAAAAGTCATTCGATTTCTTAAATTGTGGTACCAAATGTGTCGGCCTCGATTTTTATGGTACCAAAAGTGAGAATCGGCATATAATTTAATACCACAAGTGCAATTCTCTCATTGAATAGGAGTAGTGAATAGTGATGATAATCTGATAGATACCAAATTAAATGTGCAAATTGGGCGGAAAAAATAGTTTATTCCGTTAGGTAGACTAAAGATTATTTCATCAACATAATATTCAGCGTCTTTGTTGAGAAAGAAAATTATTGGAAAGTGGATTAAAAAATGATGCATTCATGTTTTTGCTGAAGTTGATCATTAAAATTAAAAAGAGCTATATATGTCAATTGGTATCTTGCCACCCCTTTATATAAATCCTAAAATATTCAAAATAATATTACGCTACAATTGAAAGTGCGGAACAATTTATTATATTTGATATATATGGCAGATTTTTTAATTTTTTTTAGATAAAACCATAGACATATCATTAAAACAGAGCAATAGAGATTATCATGTTCATAATCGAGCTAGGCTCCTAACGAAACATTCGTAAGAAAAAGTCTAGCTAAATTATGTGCAACTAAATTAGATTCTTGAAAGATATGTCTAGCCTTCTATGTTACATGGATACGGATACGGTAATACGAACGGGTATGATACGGATACGGCGATATGGATTTTCAAAATTTATAGAAAACGATATGGCTAAAATACGTGTGTATATTTAATAAACATTATAATAAATAATTATTGTTTTAAAAATGTTGGAGTTATTTTCAAAATATGCAAGTGGGTCTTTGTGGGAACTTGTCCCACATTGGAAAGACAAAAAATATTTTGGTCTCTTTATATGTAAAAAGGCTATAGAGTGTTTCAAGAAAGAGAATTTGGTTATGTCAAATGGAAGTCAGATTCAATGTCTATTTATATATATATTTAATTATCTTTGACTTGACACTTGGCACTTGCACTTATAATTAATAAGTAGAAGACTTATTAAAATTGGTATTACCATTTATGTTTTGTTTTAATTTCGAATTTGAATTTTAAATTCAAATTAACAGTTATTTGGAAAGTTGTGACTGTTAAAATTATGTCAGACAATTTTAACAGGTGTCTCCAAATTTGAATAGTTGTGTCTATCCGAAATAGATACAAATATGTCTATAAAAAACAATGCAATTCCGAAATAAATATATCTTCTTTTTCTATCCTCCAGATTGCTTATACTATATTTTACTGCAGAAAAAATATTCTATAAGTTAGATAATTTTGCCAAATATGTGCGTGCCTTGTAGTTTAATTCTGTGAGTACGAAACATAATTAAACATTGGGTTTCATTGTATTCTAAAGGCTAATCACAAATCCCAATTGTATATTGTTGGTCCCAAGTGGTGAGATGAGGTCTAGAGGGAGGGGAGGGGAGGGGGGGGGTGAATAGACCTCTGTACCTTTTTAAATTTTCTCTAACTTTCTTTCATCAGAGTAAGCTGGCTAACTTATGAGACTACTTAGCTGATTTTGCACTTAGCTTATTCAACGTAAGTTGATCACTCGTCTGATTTACTTATCTGTTAAGATAAATTCAGAGTTTCAAAACTAGCGGATTTTAACAAGTATGTTTTTCAAACAAGTTTATCTTTAAAGGTTTTACCTCTGTTTTATAATTTCCTCTTTAAAAGCCTTATCTTTTAAAATGTTTGTTTGCTTATGAAAATATGCAAGTATGAAAGCAAGTAATCAAACACAAAAATTTTATAGTGGTTAAATAGACAAGAAGTCTTTTAGTCCACTCTTCTAAATCATGAAGATTTAGGTTCCACTAGAAACACTAAGTATCCAGTACACCACTTGCGCTTTTATAACAAATGATAAAATCACAAGCTCACAATAGGAGATCAAAAAGAAAACCTATCCTCTGAAATAATACCATTAACTAAGATGGATATCTACTTCTCACAATACTCAAAGTTTACAGAAATCACTAAGATTTATAAGTATGATCTTTTTCTTCAACTTGCTTTGTCAACAGATGACTTGGCTGATAATGTTCTGTTCTTGAGTTTTTGAGACTCAGAAAATTTTGATCGTTGAAAGCTCTCAGTTGTTATGTTCTTGTCTCCAACTCTTGAATGTAGAACTATTTATACTCGCGGTTTGCATTCTGCCCGTTCAAGTGAGACAGATTTCAGATCTTCCTGGAGCTTTGGTCCTTAACCTTAAACGGCTCCGTGCAACTGTTTACTGTACATTAGGGGTGCACATTGTACGGTTTTGCGGTTTTTTTGACAAAATTTGTACCGTACCAATTAGTGCGATTTTAAAAAAATCAAAACCAAACTAAAATTTGATGAACCATACAAACAAACTCGGTTTTGGGCGGTTCCGGTACGGTTTTGCGGTTTTTTCAAACAAATTTTTTTCATGCAATTTTTCTTACATAGTCAATTACATAGTTGACAATTATATAGAAATGTATGTTATAATATCTTACAAACTATTTTTTTACATTAAATAAAGCATTGGAAAAGAAAATGTTCACAAATTTGACGCTATAATTCGACCTAATTGAATAGATTAATTGGTTAATTATTTGATCATTGTTTTTTATTATGTGAAGAAAATTACAATTTGGTATTTGTTGTCTAGAATTTTTGCATTTTAAGTTTTCAACATATAACAAGTTTAATTTATGCTAAATTCGAACATATCTTTTTTTAATTGAACGCGAACAATGTAGTAACAATAAACTATGATGTACTATAATATAAATTATAAATAATATAGTTTTCGATAGTATTTGAATTACAAATTGAAAAGCAAAAATTTATAAAATTTAGATGTAAATATCAAAAAACGAATAGTTAATTCATGTTTCTTCTCAATTTCGGTACGGTACGGTTTTTTACAGTATGAGAAGTCTAAAACCAAAACCATACCAAAATACTCGGTAGGGTTTTCATCCATACCAAGACCTTCGGTTTTGAGAAAAAAAACCTAACATTCGGTACGGTACGGGACGGTTTTAAAAACCATGTGCACCCCTACTGTACAGTCTGTTGTACGGATCTGTCAATCGCATTTAATGTACCTTGCTGATACAATGTTTTCCTTCAATCATTTGTCATTAATACCCTTCTCTTACAACATTTATTACGCCAAGTGCCTTTATTACCATTGGAATGACTTTTGGAAATCATCAAAACCTCCCTTCACTTCTTCATCTTCATCCAACATATACCATGTTGGTTGGTATTGGAGAAGGTTTTGAAGATGACAAAAAGGCCAGAATGGTTTCGAAGATTAAAAAGGTCAAAAGAGAAGTCATCAACTAAGAACTGAAAAGCTTAGTGAAACCTATCTCACGGTCTGGAAGCTATGTGACCGAATCAGCTAAGTGGGATATCAGATAAGTAAAGATCAAATTGGTTATCATTAGCCGAGTCAAGATAGATGTGTTCATTCTTGAATTAGCAGAGTGATCATCAGCATAGTGAAGTCGGTCAGTAACCACATCAACGGTAACAAGCTGAGTGCATTAAATGCGACTTGACATAAAGTAGATATCCGTACAGCAGAGTGAACAGTGAAAAGTCTGCAAAAGCTGCCGTAAAGAAAGAAGACCGTTGCTCAAGATTAAAATGTAATTTCGCCTATCTTCAACGGGCAGAATTTCAAATCCGAGAGTATAAATAGACCAGGGACTGAAGATTGAAGAGAGACTTGCATAATTCAAGATCACATCCTTAGAGCAAGATCCATCAGTTTAGTCGTCTGATCATAAGCGAAGTCATCTGTTGACGAAGCTTTTTGTTGAAGAAAAAAAGATAAAACCTTTGTCTGTCTGAGTGACATTCAACTGTAAATTGAGAGAAGATTATATCCATCTTTGTGAGTGATATAACTTTGTAGTATAGGTCTTCTGAGTGATTTCTTGTACTGAGTGAGCAAGGTTCATATGTGTAATTTTTCGAGAGTGAACAGAGAGTTCTTACTTATGGCTTATCATTTGTTGTAAAGCATAAGTGTTATAGTTGCTGAGTGCTTTAGAATAGGTTTTTCTAAGTGATCTACCAGAGAGTTAAGTGTTCTACTTGAGGCTTATCATTTGTTGTAAAAGCTGAAGTACTAGTTACATTGTGTTTCTAGTGAAGCCTAAATCTGTGTGATTTCGAAGAGTGGACTAAAAGACGTTATGTCTATATAACCACTATAAAAATTCCTGTGTTTGATTACTTGTTTTAACTTGCATATTTTCATAAGTAAACAAACTGTTTTTAAAAAAATAATCTTTTAAAATTGAGGAATTTACCAACCGGGGTAAAACTTAAAAGAGGAACTTGTTTGAAAAACATAGTTGATAAAATCCGCTGCATACAAGTTTTGAAACTCTGAGTATATCTGAATCAGATGAGTTAAATCAGATTAGTGGTCAACTCTGCTGAATCTGCTAAGTGCTAAATGTTGGTCCCAAGTGGTCAGATGAGGTCTACAAAGGGGGCGGGGGCGGGGGGGGGGGGGGGGGGGGGTGTGAATAGACCTCTTAAAACTTTCTTAAAAATCTCTATGTTTTTTCTTATCAGCAGAGTAAGCTGATCAAGATTCGTAAGACGACTCAGCTAATTGCACACAAAGCTTAAACAACAGAGTTGACCACTCTTCTGATATAACTTATCTGATTTTAAGATGATCAGAGTTTTGAATAACTTGTTTGCAGCGGATTTGTAAGTGTTTTCACAAGTTAGTTTTCTTTACTTAAAAAGATTTTGTCCCCAGTTTTAAAATCTTTTAAAATCTTTTAATAAGTTGAATGTTTGAAAGCTCTTTGAAAAAATATGCAGAGTAAATATGCAGGAAATCAAACACACAGAATTTTTATAGTGGTTATATGGAATTAAATCCTTTAGTCCACTCTTTTAAGTCACTTAGATCTTGGGTTATACTAGAAAACACAAAGTTAACTGTATACAATGCTTGCGCCAAACAACAAATAAAATGGCCACAAATGCATAATAGGAAATCACTAAGAAGACCGATCCTCTGAAGTAATATCACTCACTAAGATGGATATCTACTTCTCACAACACTTTTTCTCTTTTCAGAATCACTAAGATGTTTATTCTTTTGTTCTTCAACTCGGTTTTTGTCAACAAATGACTAAGCTGATAAGTGTTCTGTTCTTGAGTTTGAGACTTAGAAATTTTTTTGCTTGAATGCTTTTCTCTCAGATGTGTTGCTTGTCTCTAACTCTTGAATCTTGAACTATTTATACTTGAGATTTGAATTATGCCCGTTGAAGAGAGACAAAATATGATTTCTCGAGTACTGGTCCCCCAATTTCAGGAACGGCTCTCTGCAACTGTTCGCACTGTACACTCTGCTGTACTTTCTGTCAGTCGCATTAAATGCACTCTGCTGATCCGAGGTTTTTCTTCAATCATTTGTCTTTAATACCCTTCCCTTACATCATTTATTACTTCAGGTGCATTTATTACCGTTGCAATAACTTCCTGATCACTTCCACTCTGCTGATCGAATCCACTTGTCTGATGAACACTCTGCTGATCCAAATCGAACTCATCTGATTTGAGTCTGCTGAAAATCCACCAGTCTGATTCCGAATACAGCAACAGATCAGTAGTCTTCTGGACCATAAATTTGACCCTTCTGTTTTGGCTTCATCCTTGGTCAAATGATTATAGAGGTTTGAGCTAAGCTTCCAATACTTAGCTGATGATGTTTTGAAAATCATCAAAACCTCCCTTCACTTCTAAGTCTTCATCTTCATCCAACACTAAATTAGCATAGTAGTCTCACGAATCAGACCAGCTTACTTTGCTGATAGATAAGTTAGAGAAAAGTTTGAAAAAGTTTAGAGGTCTATTCACCCCCCCCCCCCCCCCCCTCTAGACCTCATCTGACTATGTAATATATATTTAGTTAACTTTTTATTTCATTTTAAAATAAACAATGTTATCACGCCTTCAATCTATTACTGCGGTCCGTTACTTATTTTCCTACCAAGTTTCTAACAAAAAATATATAATAAAAGTGTAATATATATTCACTTTTTATTTCATTTTAAAATGAACAACGTTATCTCCCTTTCATATAAGTGTTCAAGTAAAACCGTAGTATTAATACCATATGCAAAGTCTTTGGTCTTATGAAAAAATTTGAGTGTTTCATGTAGATCACTTTGTTAATACGCATAATCTAGATTTTTTTGAAAATGTACATGTTATTAAGTATCTTGGGTGTTTTCAATACGCCTTCCGGTGTATCCGATACGGTATTTATTTTTATTTTCTTATTATTGAAAACGCTACGGTGGCGTATCTGACAAGTATCGGATGAGTATCTGAGTATTCGAGACGTATACGATTCTGCACGGTGTACATAATTTCAAAGTATCTGTGCAAGGAAACATCCGAAAGAACCTACTAGGCACGTGACTTGCACGCAGGGGTGGATCCCACCACCCCACCCCACCCCACCCCCCACCCCCGAAAAAATAATATTTTTTTGGTCCAAAAAGAAAGCCATGGTCACTTAAGTAGTGGCGTCTTCGGGGAGCATCTCCATCATCCCTTCAGGTGGTGCATTCCAATGTATTTTCCTCTCTTGTAAATTATGGTCTCTTCTTGCCAATTCGTCGGCGCATGTGTTTCCTCCTTTACGAATGTGATAGAGTTTGCAAATCCACAACTTCCTCATAAGTATCCGACAATCCTCTATTATGCTTCCCAAAGTATGTATGTTCGTGTCCGCCTCTTTGATCAAGTGGACCACAACTTTGGAGTCACTCTCCGCTATTAGCTTCTCAACTCGCCTATTCCAAGCCATCCTCAGTCCCTCTCTTACCGCTATGAGTTCTACTTCTATGACCGTAACATGCCCCAACTTCATGCTAAAACCTTCAATCCATTTCCCTTGGTCATCTCAAAGAAGGCCTCCCATTGTTGCACTTTTAGTTTCCCTTACCACACTTCCGTCTGAGTTGATCTTGTGCCACCCCTTAATCGGCAGTCCCCACTTTGTATCAACACTTGTTTCTGCCGGTTTTTGTTGTCCCACCGGAAAGGCCAAAGACAAATCTCTAGCTAACGCTAAAGTGGTTGCAAGAATCCCCTTGGTATGAATTCTTTTATTTTAAAAAATTAATAAATTTCTTGCTCTCCAAATGTTCCAAAGTGTGGCTGTAAAAAGTAAGGTCCAATTTGTGTTGGGGAGAATGAGGTTTTGGAGGTTTTCTTTGTAGTTGGTGTAAATCCAGTCAATGGGATTAAGGTTCATGAAGTACATGTATGGGGTTGGGGGGACAATATCTTCCCAAATCCCTTTCACAGCTACACAATCTCTAAGTGTGTGGGTATAATCCTCTCCATATAAATTAGGGTTGGGCATTTGGGTCGGGTAATTTGGACCCATCCCGATCGGGTATTTTCCTTTTGGGACGAAAGAATGAGTTTTTTGACATTTCGGGTTGAATTTGGGTATTACATCTACACCTGAACGGGTATTTCAGGATCCGTTCGGGTATCCGACCTGGTGGAATTGAATTTTCACACCCAAAATCCGACCCGTTTAGGCGGATACCGGAATTTCGGGTACCCAAAATTTTAGGGTATTTCGGATAAATGCTCTAGATGTAATTTATCAGAGGTGGAAAGCTTGCGGTCGAATCTAACGGATTCAGTCACCAAGCTATTATGATTAATGAGCCAAAAAAAATATTGAACTTTTGGGGGATATTAGTTTCCCTAGGTTCGATCCTTGGGTTTCACATGTTAAAGTATTTGTACCATTTTTTATGTTTGCATGGATATTCAAATTTATTTGGACACTACAATATAATTATATTTATTTACGAAATTTAATTTCATTCCTTCCTATGTATTCATGAAAATTCGAATATCTTTTGGACATCATATACTCGTATTTATTCATGGAATTCAACTTTTTTTTTTGGACATTATGTAGTCATATTTTTTGTGGAAATTCAAATTCTTATAGACCTATTTTTTATTTATAGATATTCAATTTTCTTTTGGACGTTTTGTAGTCAATGCATAACACAAGTGGACTAATTATCGATAGGATCCAAGAAGATATTAATTTCTTTAATTTAAGCAAATATGTCACAATTCATTTGATGAATATTGACAAATTTGAAATTTTTATTAACATATATTTATTATATGATAATGAATATGATATGCATTATATATATACACTAGCATAATCCTTGTGTTAGACTTATATAGGATAGTGTTTTAAATGCATGATTATCAATCGTACATTTCGGTTAATTAGGTATTTTAGAATGATAATATATACTATTATAGATCCTTTCAAAACACTTAAATCATTCAACTTTGGTACTATTAGTTTTTGTCATTTTATTAAAACATCAAAAAATATCGATTTTGTTATCACAAAAAATTTTTGCCCCTCAAAAAAAGCCGTCTAGGTCCATCCTTGCTTGCACGTAATTGCATTTTCGTCGAAAAATTGATCGGTGTAACAATTTTTATATAGGCGGGCCTTAAGTGTAAATTATTTGACAAAAGAGATATAAGTGTAAAACACTTTATATAGGAGGGACTTAAATGTATATTTTTTGACAAAAGAAATATAAGTGTAAAATAATCTCTACTTGAGGGATCATAAGTGTAATTTAGTCTTTTCCAACGTGAAAGAAGCCTTTTAGCAGCCGCACTATTAACAAACTAGCCGATGTGGTACGCGATACTCACGTGCACAACTTTTGTTGGTCTATAAAATTTATTTTGACATACTAAATTTGCACATTTTTTTTTATACAGATTTAATTTAAAATGTTGATTTTGAAATATTTGAAAAAGGGTAAATTTGGAACGTAATATATTTTTGGCGTAATATGGTGTCATAACCACTACTTTGTGAGTAGAAACATGCTTCCCTTTTTTAATAGTATTTATATAGTTTTACTGTTTTGTCCTTGGCCCACTTTGCAACTATCATTATATAAGTCTTCCAAATAAAATGGTCACTTCGTTATTTTTTTTTAATATAATTAATTAATATTGAGTTTTTGATTCGCATGATAATATTTATATTTTTTTCTTTATTCTCTTTAATCTTTCTTAAAGTTCTAAGCATCCCCTTAGTTACCTTTTTTTTTCTTAAATTGAATAAAGGTTCTTTCAGTGATGTCATTGAATAAATGTTACATAAAAAATCATAGATAAACATGACAATTTAGTGATAATTTTATATATTTTTATTGTAGGTTTTTTTGTTTTAATTGGATGGTGTTCTTAAAATATGCATGGGTGAGTATGCTTAGAATTTGTAGTTCTTGAACTAACTAAAAAATTTATAACCAAATGCTCAATTACTTCTTCTGTAATCAATTCTTTTAAAAGCAATTATGGAAAAGTAATTTTTCGAAAATCAATTTTTCAATTGTAGGTCAAACTCACCCGTAGTTACGAATACCATTTAGTCATTAGAAATTGTATTTGGGTGCATAAGTTACTATGAATTCTTAAATATGTTTTTCTACGATAAATAATGTGTTTGCAAAAACTTATGAATAAGCAGAAGTTGATAATTATGAATTAAGTTAGTCATAATCACTTTCAATCATAAGTTGATATGTTTGCAAATTCACTCAGAAATCGACTTTTTAGAACAGTGAAAATAGTGTTTTTTTTTTTTTTTTTTTTTGCAACTTCAAAATCAGCTTATTTAAACTTTTTCAAGTGAAAATGTCATATTTACCCTCATGAATTTTTCATTGGTGGATTTACGCCAAATTGATCGGATCGATTTCACAGTCGGAAAATTCACCTCATATTTGAAGAATTCTTCGTTCTCTTTGAAAAATGAAAAATCAAACTCACAACCGGAAAGAATCAGTTCACAAAAAAATGCGATCAGGTACACTATTTTCTTCTGAATTTACTTTTGTGTATTCCAACATGTTAAAATTTAGGGATTCTTTTGATAATTTTTCACATTGTGTTCCTTTTTTCGTTTTTCATTTTGTTTTTTACAAATTCTTCCATTTTCCTATCTTTCTGCTTTCTATCAGATTATATTCTAGATGTTTCTGATTAAACGAAATTTTAGGCTACTCAGGAAGCAACTTTCATATTTTAGGCCTTTTTTTATTTGTTTTTTCCCCCAATTATTGTTTAAGCATTTAGGATTGAATTCTCTTTCGTAAACAAAACTTTTGAACGGGATAGAGACATTCACTGCAGAGTCCACATATGTGTACTGCATTGTTGAGAAACATTTATGCAATTTACCCCCTGTGAAATGCTTAATGTTTAATTTACTTCCTGTTCTTTAAAAAGAGCACTTTAATCCCCTCTAATTTTAAAGAAGTAATTTACCTCCTTCAGTCAGAGAGTGTTACTAAGTTGCCAAAATTGAGAGTGGGCATGAAAAGTGGTTTGTAACATAGGAGGTAAATTGCCACGTTTGTGATTTGTCATAACACAGGGGGATAAACTGCCACATTATCATAACATGGGGGGGGGGGGGGGGGGCTAAAATGCTACATATACAAATGTCAGGGAGGCGATGTGAAACTTTTATAAGATTAAAGGGGTGTAAATTGCTCTTTTTCAAATCCCAAGGAGGTAAATTGAACATTATGAATATCAAGGGGGTAAATTGCCATTGATTCAATTTATCAACTCTGGTTTAGTTGCCTTGAAACAAGGTGGTGAACTAGGCAAATCAAGTAATACGAATTGCAGAGTTTGCCACCGTATATATTATATTCCAAATCCAGTGAAAGGCATATCTTGTTTTTGTCATTAGTTTAAAATAAATTCTCAATTTTTTTACTGTAGTAAATTGTTTGTGCTATTCACTGTTTCCCCCTCTATTACGTACTATTTCACTTCGCCAAGTATTCTTTGGTGATTTACAGTCAAAATAGATGTCCATACATCTTGTCACGTTTAGTTTTGTTTGGCATTGTTTGGTTAAGATTCGAGAAAAGGGAGGAGGGTAGAGCTACTATACTAATACTAATGAAGTTCAATTTGATTAAAAGAAACTATATATATAATATATATAGGAGTTAAAAGTTTTTACCAAAAAATAAATCACCATATATCTTCTCATCTATTATTTTATTTATAATTTAGCAATAAATTAAGTTGGTTTTCTTGAAAAGATTATCGCTAGTTAACTCGAGATTATCATTCTGTTGATTGATTATTGCTGATTATAAA
This sequence comes from Penstemon newberryi var. newberryi, assembly GCA_030819805.1. Taxonomy (NCBI): domain Eukaryota; kingdom Viridiplantae; phylum Streptophyta; class Magnoliopsida; order Lamiales; family Plantaginaceae; genus Penstemon; species Penstemon newberryi. The sequence goes on along the minus strand of JAUALY010000006.1, from coordinate 30,180,189 downwards.
ACTCCTTGATAATTTACAGAAAAAGTAAGAGCATTTCTACGAAGTGAAGTAATTGTCATATTCTCTTTTATTTAATACAAATGGAAAATATTGCCCTATGAGTAATTCAACCTAAACCGCCCATGTACTTGACTCCTGTGGAAGGCAACCATGTATCCCCGTCAATAAATTTGGCAACCGTGAAAACACTTGCTTGGACAGGATTTGTTATCACATGATATCCGGGCCATTTAACTCGACCTCCCAACTTGGCTCCTGGGCCGTTGTTCATGTACTCGCCATAGTACAGAGTGTCCAATGCAAAACCAGATGCATTCCACGGGAGCCATCCCTCAGGCTGAATGGCACCGCTGATGTAGGACTTCATTATGATAGTGCGTGATTACTCTTTCCAAGGGCGTCCCAAGTATGTCCTGGTCGTGACACCCGGTTCAACCGAAATGTTGCACAAATGTAATGAAAAGCCGGTTGATGTATTTACTTTTATTCGACCCTGTGCAGTGATAGTATTTTTCTGACCAGGGAGAGCTTGTCGAGCCAAAATGTCACAAGCTTGGAACACCACTGTTCCATCTCCAAAAATAAAATCCACCGTGCCGGTGATTTTGCATTCCCGATAGAACTGACGTTGGTCACGAGCATATAATGTGTCCTGGTATCCCCTAAAAGCACAGCGGTACAATAATGTGCGATCAGATTCTGACATGAAGGCTACGGCTTGTTGCTTCTCTGGTCCAGCCGTGTTTTCAAATGTGATATCGCGAGCTATGAATCCTTGTCCTTTGACAGCTGTATTTATCATAACAAAACATAAGATTTAGCTACATGTATGATAATTTTGATAACATGATCATAATATATATAGTAAAATGCTACATATACAAATGTCAGGGAGGCGATGTGAAACTTTTATAAGATTAAAGGGGTGTAAATTGCTCTTTTTCAAATCCCAAGGAGGTAAATTGAACATTATGAATATCAAGGGGGTAAATTGCCATTGATTCAATTTATCAACTCTGGTTTAGTTGCCTTGAAACAAGGTGGTGAACTAGGCAAATCAAGTAATACGAATTGCAGAGTTTGCCACCGTATATATTATATTCCAAATCCAGTGAAAGGCATATCTTGTTTTTGTCATTAGTTTAAAATAAATTCTCAATTTTTTTACTGTAGTAAATTGTTTGTGCTATTCACTGTTTCCCCCTCTATTACGTACTATTTCACTTCGCCAAGTATTCTTTGGTGATTTACAGTCAAAATAGATGTCCATACATCTTGTCACGTTTAGTTTTGTTTGGCATTGTTTGGTTAAGATTCGAGAAAAGGGAGGAGGGTAGAGCTACTATACTAATACTAATGAAGTTCAATTTGATTAAAAGAAACTATATATATAATATATATAGGAGTTAAAAGTTTTTACCAAAAAATAAATCACCATATATCTTCTCATCTATTATTTTATTTATAATTTAGCAATAAATTAAGTTGGTTTTCTTGAAAAGATTATCGCTAGTTAACTCGAGATTATCATTCTGTTGATTGATTATTGCTGATTATAAAACTCCTTGATAATTTACAGAAAAAGTAAGAGCATTTCTACGAAGTGAAGTAATTGTCATATTCTCTTTTATTTAATACAAATGGAAAATATTGCCCTATGAGTAATTCAACCTAAACCGCCCATGTACTTGACTCCTGTGGAAGGCAACCATGTATCCCCGTCAATAAATTTGGCAACCGTGAAAACACTTGCTTGGACAGGATTTGTTATCACATGATATCCGGGCCATTTAACTCGACCTCCCAACTTGGCTCCTGGGCCGTTGTTCATGTACTCGCCATAGTACAGAGTGTCCAATGCAAAACCAGATGCATTCCACGGGAGCCATCCCTCAGGCTGAATGGCACCGCTGATGTAGGACTTCATTATGATAGTGCGTGAGTACTCTTTCCAAGGGCGTCCCAAGTATGTCCTGGTCGTGACACCCGGTTCAACCGAAATGTTGCACAAATGTAATGAAAAGCCGGTTGATGTATTTACTTTTATTCGACCCTGTGCAGTGATAGTATTTTTCTGACCAGGGAGAGCTTGTCGAGCCAAAATGTCACAAGCTTGGAACACCACTGTTCCATCTCCAAAAATAAAATCCACCGTGCCGGTGATTTTGCATTCCCGATAGAACTGACGTTGGTCACGAGCATATAATGTGTCCTGGTATCCCCTAAAAGCACAGCGGTACAATAATGTGCGATCAGATTCTGACATGAAGGCTACGGCTTGTTGCTTCTCTGGTCCAGCCGTGTTTTCAAATGTGATATCGCGAGCTATGAATCCTTGTCCTTTGACAGCTGTATTTATCATAACAAAACATAAGATTTAGCTACATGTATGATAATTTTGATAACATGATCATAATATATATAGTAAAATGCTACATATACAAATGTCAGGGAGGCGATGTGAAACTTTTATAAGATTAAAGGGGTGTAAATTGCTCTTTTTCAAATCCCAAGGAGGTAAATTGAACATTATGAATATCAAGGGGGTAAATTGCCATTGATTCAATTTATCAACTCTGGTTTAGTTGCCTTGAAACAAGGTGGTGAACTAGGCAAATCAAGTAATACGAATTGCAGAGTTTGCCACCGTATATATTATATTCCAAATCCAGTGAAAGGCATATCTTGTTTTTGTCATTAGTTTAAAATAAATTCTCAATTTTTTTACTGTAGTAAATTGTTTGTGCTATTCACTGTTTCCCCCTCTATTACGTACTATTTCACTTCGCCAAGTATTCTTTGGTGATTTACAGTCAAAATAGATGTCCATACATCTTGTCACGTTTAGTTTTGTTTGGCATTGTTTGGTTAAGATTCGAGAAAAGGGAGGAGGGTAGAGCTACTATACTAATACTAATGAAGTTCAATTTGATTAAAAGAAACTATATATATAATATATATAGGAGTTAAAAGTTTTTACCAAAAAATAAATCACCATATATCTTCTCATCTATTATTTTATTTATAATTTAGCAATAAATTAAGTTGGTTTTCTTGAAAAGATTATCGCTAGTTAACTCGAGATTATCATTCTGTTGATTGATTATTGCTGATTATAAAACTCCTTGATAATTTACAGAAAAAGTAAGAGCATTTCTACGAAGTGAAGTAATTGTCATATTCTCTTTTATTTAATACAAATGGAAAATATTGCCCTATGAGTAATTCAACCTAAACCGCCCATGTACTTGACTCCTGTGGAAGGCAACCATGTATCCCCGTCAATAAATTTGGCAACCGTGAAAACACTTGCTTGGACAGGATTTGTTATCACATGATATCCGGGCCATTTAACTCGACCTCCCAACTTGGCTCCTGGGCCGTTGTTCATGTACTCGCCATAGTACAGAGTGTCCAATGCAAAACCAGATGCATTCCACGGGAGCCATCCCTCAGGCTGAATGGCACCGCTGATGTAGGACTTCATTATGATAGTGCGTGAGTACTCTTTCCAAGGGCGTCCCAAGTATGTCCTGGTCGTGACACCCGGTTCAACCGAAATGTTGCACAAATGTAATGAAAAGCCGGTTGATGTATTTACTTTTATTCGACCCTGTGCAGTGATAGTATTTTTCTGACCAGGGAGAGCTTGTCGAGCCAAAATGTCACAAGCTTGGAACACCACTGTTCCATCTCCAAAAATAAAATCCACCGTGCCGGTGATTTTGCATTCCCGATAGAACTGACGTTGGTCACGAGCATATAATGTGTCCTGGTATCCCCTAAAAGCACAGCGGTACAATAATGTGCGATCAGATTCTGACATGAAGGCTACGGCTTGTTGCTTCTCTGGTCCAGCCGTGTTTTCAAATGTGATATCGCGAGCTATGAATCCTTGTCCTTTGACAGCTGTATTTATCATAACAAAACATAAGATTTAGCTACATGTATGATAATTTTGATAACATGATCATAATATATATAGTAAATTGAGGGATATTTAACTTTAAGTTGTTTACTTACAGAATGTTCCTGACCGATAAGTTGTCCAGCCGTCGACATAGTTGCGGTTGCCGGAGACCACCGTGACATCAATCCCATCTCCAATCAACATTATGTTCGATTTCTCCTTCCCAATTTCCACGTACTCCTTGTACACACCTTTCTTCACGTATATAATATATATTTTGGTGCCGTAGTTCGGTGCGGCATGAATAGCGTCAGAAATGGAAGTAAACTTCCCCGTGCTATCTACGGCCACTACAACATCTGCCACTGTGCCGTCGGCGTCTCGGAGGAGTTTCTGGTCATGGGATTTTAGCCACTCCGGAAAACGGTCGATGGATTCTCTACCGCTACAACAACCTCTAACACCCTTCACATTGATTTTTTTTGTGGGGATTGGTTTTAGTGAAGAAATAATTTGATTGAGCAATGTTGTAAACTTGTCAAGCCTACTAGAAATCAATGTTTTGAGGGTACTATTTGTACCCTCAAAGCCTTCTCTGCATGTATCATCATTAACAACTGCTCCATTCAACCACAACATCATAACAACATGAGTATTTCTAGTCATGTTATGTTTCCCTGCAATTGAAACAACAAAAAATTATTTGTATTTAAGCCTACTCAAAACTAATTAGAAAAACAAAAGTATGAAGTGTTATATAATTCATTAACATGCACAATTAAATGGCTAAAGATATTTCCAGTTAGAGATACAAACTTTTTCGTAATGACTATTTTACCCTTAGATTTTCATATATATGAAAGTTAAGGAAATTAATTCTCTGTTTCATAATACTTCATTAGAATTTTAATAGGCTTTTAGGCTCCAAATAAAAAGAGGAATTTGAATAGACTTCTTGGGCTTTCAAGAAATTTGAAAATGTATTATTGTCATCCATTGGGCCTTCAGATAATAATTCCATTTTCCAAACCCACCAGTGTCCCATTTATTTTTAAATTCAGCCTAACCCAATAAATAATGTAGATAAATGGGCTGGGTTAGAGCGGGCCTTGGGGTCACGGTCCGGCCCTGGGGTCCTGGACCATTTTGCCAGTCCTAACTTCTTAATTATAAAATTTACTTGTATTTTAATTAGCCTACTCGAACTTTAAGAATTAATTTAAATGACCTGAAGTATGCCCCCTGATAATAGGAAGAATCAATTCCCAAGAGTTTTCTGTGAAGAAATTGAGTTCATTTTTATAATTCTTTTTTTTTTTTCTTTGCTAAAAAATTATATCGAGGAGCAATTAAGAAAACATAGTTTGCCAAATTAAGATACATTTTCAAAATGATCATAGTTAGCCAAAGCAATGTCTAAACTTTAAACTATAAATTAGAGATATAAAAAACAAGGGTATATTTCATTTTTGGTCCCAGATTAATATACCTTCAGAAATTTGGGTCCTCCAATTTTTAATATTGCACTTTTAGTCCCAATTTACAAAACGTAAATCGGACTCTTCTACTGAATGGTTATTAACTACCAAAAATAACAAAAACGCTCGTCGGAGGTCCAAACGGTATTGGATAGCCGAAAAAGATAGTAGTACTTTGTAAGAAATAGAAGAAAAAGAATTAATTTCAAGAATCGAAGCTCTCTCTCCTAACAACCCAAAACATAAATTTAGATTTGAGCATAAAATTAAGAAAACAAGAATTAAGATTAAAATTTCGTGCATGCAAGCATTACTCAAGAATTACCATTTGGATTCCGAATAAGCGAGAGTGTGGAGCTTAATTGATCGGCAGAGAGCTCCATCAAATCAACGCAATCTTCGATTGCATTGCTCAACCGAAAATCATCAGAAGAAGCAATGGAAATGGTGGAGAAGTTTGACACTAAAGAAATGATGTCGCGGACGGTGTCAATCGAAGATCTTACCAGGCCATCGAATTCAGGAGACGGTACACAGACGAAGCTTTGAGCACGAAAGAGCACCGCCATAGTTACAAGAATCCGAAAGAAGGCCGCCATTTTAATTTATTATTTAGCAGAGGGGAGCTTTGATTTAGTTAATATGTGTTAAACTAAGAATTGCAACATATAGAGGAAACTTGAATTTTACTTTGTAGAAGATGATAATTCTGGAGATGTGTAATTGGAGAAGGAAAGAAACTTCAGAAAAATAAACCTATATGTGTATTGAATGAATTGTTCAAAGAAAAAATACAAAATTGTTCAAAGAAACTGTAACAAATAAAATTTCAAGTTTAAAAATATATTAAACCAGAAAAATTTGTACAAATTAAAAGTTTAATGATTTAATGGGTACAATCCCTATAATTCCTCTGATTCTAATCTCCTAGCAATAATCTTGAAAAAGGTTGATTTGATCTTCTCCAAAATATTTCCAGCCTTTGAATAACGTCAATCCAAGAGCAATTGTGCTTAATCTTGGATCAAACGTGAAATGATTTAGATCTCCTTGACGAACGTCTCGAACTCCGTCTTGGATACTTTGGTATTTTAAGGGATTTGATCTTCTTTGAAGCTTCGTGAATTTCCAATAACGTTAATTTAAGAGTTAAGTAGCTTAATCTCAAATTAAACGTTGGATTTTCTTCAGTTTCCGAAGAACACCTTTGAATATTGCGAAGAGCGCCTTGGTTTTGAAGAACGCCTTGAAGAACTGCCTTGATTTTGAAGAACGCCTTGAGAGAATTTGCTTCTTTTCTCCTTGAACTTCTTTGTGCTTTTGAAATATGTTTTGAGTTGTGTTTTTCTTCTTGGAGATGACCCCTATTTATAGGTGGGATTTGAAGATCTTGTAAAATTCTCTCCATGATGTGGCGCGATTTGATTGGCTATCAATATCTTTTATGACAAGAAATATATTTAATTTGATATTCTTGCCCAATAAAAGATATTATATGCAAATATTGCATTGTGACGAAGATTCCAAGAAAATCTGCCTTGTATGAAATTTTCCTACACACAATTGCCTTCTTTGTGGAGATTTAATGTAATTTGCAATATCTCTCAAATTTGGCAATATCAATTTTGGAAATAAAATTTACTCTTCAACAGAAACTATCTGTGTATTTAGGATAGCCATGCTCTTATGAGAAGGGAATATTTTTGCAAATCGCATGTCATTTTCTTACAAAGGTGTATATATGTGTTTGTGTAGATAGGCATGCATGCATGTGATGCTTGAATTTTGTGGTTAATAGCAATTTATCCCCTGTGATCATCATACTGATTAATTTATCCTCCTATGTGATTTGAAAAGAGCAATCTACCCCCTTTGTGATTTTAAAAATAATTCACACTGCCTCTCTAGAAATTTTAAGCTTTTACAAAAAATTGAATTGACAATAATACCTCCTCTTATGTGGACCATTTACCCACCCTAAAGGGTAATTTCGTCTTTTCACACAATACATTTCACGCCCACTTTCATATTTGAGAGAGGGAGATATACTCTCCAACTCAGGGAGGTAAATTGCACCTTTAAAAAAATCACAGGAGGGTAAATTGTTCTTTTTCAAATTACAGGGGGGTAAATTAAATGTTATGATAATCACAGGGAGTAAATTTCCATTAACCCAATAATTTTGTAGTTAATGTTTTCCACCCTAGATTGCTATATATATATATATCAAATTATTCTCATCTATTGAGTCTGTAATGGGCTCAACGACAAAAAAAAAATAACGTGAATTTAATTTATTCTAAACGATAATTAATATACTAATTAAAGGGTAATTAATTAATTAAATTATATCCGTAGTACGTCCACTCCTTTTGCTTGTTTATATTGCTTGTTTTGTTCAAATTATTTAAACAAACTAGCAATTTAATTGCTATATTATCAATATTATCCTTTTATTAGTTTATAAGCTAAAAGACTTTATCTTCAGTTAGAGTATTTTAAGCAAAGATAGGATTGTGGATGTCATTTATGATTTATCACTTTTAGATAATTTTTATGTTGTAAGAAACATAATATAAATAGTAAAAATTAAATATACCTATTAAATCATGAAGATACTCATTATTGAATCAAGTGTTAATTCATTCGCTTGGTCACACAAAATAATAGGCAAGTACTTGAACGAGATTCCGCCATTCTTGGGATAATGGAAATGAAGGCTGGATTAATTATCAAGAAAGAGACCCAATTAAATTTGGAAATTTGGAAGGAACAAATATCTCAGAAGAATACCATAAATCGGAGAAGGTACACCAAAACTTAAAAATCAGGGTAGAATTGACAGATTTAGCCCCACACGGGTTTGATGTATCATCACGAAATTAAGGCCAAGGACCCAAATTTGGAAATATTTTTAGTATTTAAAAGTTGTGACAACAATTTTATTAATAATCTTGAGTTGTAATTCTATAGTATGCATCATCAAATGTAATTATGAAAATAATTATATATATAGGGCTCAAAGGGCGGGGTTTACATCTTTGTGTGGTCAAGCTTTCTAGGTCGAGCTCGTCATGTGCACCTGGTTTGCCTAATGTGGTTTACATCTCTCATGTGGTTTGCGAGCTATTGCTTGAGGGCGGGGTTTACCTTATCCACTTCGATGGCTGCGGATTTCCATGTCAACCCAAAAAAAACATTTGTAACCATGTTTTTAAAGAAAAATACCATAGCTCAATAATAGAAAAATTGATAATTAATCCAGCCTTCATTTTCATTCTCCCAAGAATGGCGGAATCTCGTTCTAAAGTACTTGCCTATTATTTTGTGTGTCCAAGCGAATGAATTAACACTTGATTCAATAATATCTTCATTATTTAATAGGTATATTTAAATTTTGCTATTTATATTATGTTTCTTACAACATAAAAATTATCTAAAAGTGATAAATCATAAATAACATCAACAATTCTATCTTTTCCTAAAATACTCTGACTAAAGATAAAGTCTTTTAGCTTATAAACTAATAAAAGGAGAATATTGAAAATATAGCAATTAAATTGCTAGTTTGTTTAAATAATTAGAACAAAACAAGCAATATAAACAAGCAAAAGGAGTGGACGTACTACGGATATAATTTAATTAATTAATTACCCTTTAATTAGTATATTAATTATCGCTTCGAATAAATTAAATTCACGTTATTTTTTTTTTGTCGTTGAGCCCATTACAGACTCAATAGATGAGAATAATTTGGTATATATATATATATAGTAATATAGGGTGGAAAACATTAACCACAAAATTATTGGGTTAATTGAAATTTATTGGGTTAATGTAATATGAAAGTGGGCGTGAAATGTATTGTGTGAAAAGATAAAATTATCATTTAGGGGGGTAAAATGGTTCACATGAAAGGGGGTATTATTGTCAGTTCAACTTTTTCTGACGGCTTAAAATTTTTTAGAAGCAGTGTGAATCATTTTTAAAATCATGGGAAGGTAAATTGCTATTTTCAAATTATATAAAAAGGTAAATTGAACATTATGATAATCACATGATGGGGATAAAATGCCATTAACCACAAAATTATTAGTAAAAAGGAGAGCATGCAAACAAAATCAAAATCTTGCCATGCGCCTCAACTCTGTTGGGAAATAGCCATATATATTAAGTGCTTGTTTTGTAGATTTAATTTTAGTCGAAAGTATGGTACGCAATGAAGTGCTTTAATAATCACTTTTTGTCTATCTAAATCAAATTCAAGCATCGTGAAAATTTCGATTATTTCCAACATGCATCACATGCATGCATGCCTATTTTTACTATTATGAAAACATGAATATTTCTTAACTTTTTTGTGCAGACTAAAATATCCTTATTTAAATTATAAAGTAATATTTAATTCAATGATAAATATATAAAAATAATTGAAGATATATAATTAGACATGACGTTTTATTATATTTATCTCATACATAAACTCCTAAAATTTATAAACTCTCTCATACATCAATTTTTATAATTCTAATCTTAACGAACCATTAAAAAAAACACTATTATTTTAATTTAGCTTCTAAAAGTATATATAAAGAGTTGATGAAAATTTGGGTGAAACCAATAAAAAAGTGCCCCTGAAATCGATTAATACATGTGAAACCGATGAAAATTCGGGTGAAATTCGTGAAAAAATGATGAAACCAGTGAAACAATAACATCAGTGAAAAACAGGTGAAATTGGTGAAAAAATGAATAAAGTCTGTGAAAACGTGTCAAATAAATGAAAATTCGGGTGAAATTAGTGAAAAGAACATGTGAAATCAGTGAAAATGTGCAAAATAGATGAAAACGATTTAATATGATAAAAACATGTGAAATCATAAAATTTAACCGACAAAATATGGTGCAGTAGAAAAATGGTTTAAAACAGAAAAAACAAAAGGGACAAAACAGAAAAAACAAGAAAAAAAAATTATAACAAAAAAAAATGGGTAAAACAATAAAAAGAACATTAAACTAGTAAAAAATAATAAAATCGATTAAAAAAGAGTTAAATTGGTGAAAAATGAATTAAACTAATGAATTAAATAGGTGTAAAACGAGTTAATTTACTTTATTTTATGACATAATAAGATTAATTTTACTTTAATTTATAAAAAAAAAATACGTTAACTAGACACGTAGAACGTACGTGCACTTTCCTAGTCTACACAAACACATATATACACTATATAAAGATAGAAAATGACATGCGATTGAAGAAGCAATTAAAGAGTTTGTAGCAAATTCTGGTTTGTAGAAAGAATGAAGATGTAATTGAAGTTTCCCGAGTTAGGGATTTTTCCTTTTTCTCTGTTTTTCTTCTGTTGTTTCCCGCTTTTAGTTCTGCTGTATAGGTTTATAAATAGGACTTATTTTGTATGTTTTCTTTGAACAATTCATTCAATACATAAATTTATTTTTCTGAAGTTTCTTTCCTTGTCCACTACAAAGTTCAATTCTACATGTATATAAAGGGGTATTTTAATGTGTAAGCCTTCGTATCTTCTTCCCAATATTATTCAGTCAATAAGAATTCTCTTTTTCTGTTCCATCTTCTTCATTTGATTATATTCTTCAATATTGCAAGTTCAAATTCATCTACAAGATATTATAATATTAACAATTCAAGAATAAATTAAAATGGCGACCTATTTCTTTCGGATTTTTGTAATTATGGCGATGCTCTTTCGTGCTGAAAGCTTCATCAGTGTATCGACTCCTGAATTCGAAGGCCTGGTAAGATCTTCGATCAACACCGTCCGCGACATCATTTCTATAGTGTCAAACTTCTCCACCACCATTTCTATTGCTTCTTCCGATGATTCTCGGTTGAGCAATGCCATCAGAGATTGCGTTGATTTGATGGAGCTCTCCGGTGATCAGTTAAACTCCACACTCTCGGCTATTCGGAATCCAAATGGTATACATACTGTCAAATTAATTATTGAGTAATGCTTGCATGCAAGGATTTTTAATCTTAATTCTTGTTTTCTTTTTTTTTTTGATAAATATCTTGAAATTAATGTTTTTAGTTTTTACTCCTATTTCTATCAAATTACTATCTTTTAATTAATTATAGGAAGAAACAATTCCCAAGTGGCTAACTTTGTTTAGATTCAAAGTAAACTTAATTTGGTGCCTCATAACAAATTCTGCTCAAGCTACAATACATTTCAGCAATCAATACTGTTTGGACCTCTGACAAGAGTTTTTGTTATTTTTGGTAGTTAATAACCATTCAATAGAAGACTCCGATTTACATTTTTTAAATTGGGACTAAAAGTGCAATTTTAAAAACTGGAGGACCAAAATTGCTGAAGGTATATTAATTAATCTGGGACCAAAAATGAAATATCCCCCCCTTGATTTTCATCTCTCTAAGTTATAGTTTAAAGTTTAGACGTTGCTTTGGCTAACTATGTTTTTTTGAGAAAAAATGATCAATTTGAAAATGTATCTTAATTTGGCTAAACTACGTTTTCTTAATTGGTCCTCGATAAAAAAAATTTAGCAAACAAAAAAAAAAAAAAAAATTATAAAAATGAACTCAATTTTTCCACACAAAACTCTTGCGAACTCGTTCTTCCTATTATCAGGGGGCTAAAATACAAGTAATTTATAATTAATAATTTAGGACTCGCAAAATGGTCCAGGGCCCGAGGGCCGGGCCGTGACCCCAGGCCCGCTCTTAGACAACCCATTTATCTATATTATTTATTGGGTTGGGCTGAAATTAAAAATAAATGGGACACTAGTGGGTTTGGTCATTGATGGGTCAGTTAATTAAAACAAACAAAACACTGGAAAATGGCATTATTATCAGAAGGCCCAATGGATGACAATAATACATTTTCAAATTTCTTGAAAGCCCATAAGCTTATTCAAATTCTAATATTATGAAAACAGAGAATTAATTTCCTTAACTTTCACATATATATGAAAATCTAAGGGTAAAATAGTCATTACGAAAAAGATTGTAGCTTTAACTGGAAATATCTTTAGCCAATTAATTGTGCATGTTAATGAATTATATAACACTCCATACTTTTGTTTTGCTAATTAGTTTTGAGTAGGCTTAAATAAAAATAAATTTTGTTGTTTCAATTGCAGGGAAACATAACACTAGAAATACACATGTCGATGTGATGTTGTGGTTGAATGGAGCAGTTGTTAATGAAGATACATGCAGAGAAGGCTTTGAGGGTACAAATAGTACCCTCAAAACATTGATTTCTAGTAGGCTTGAGAAGTTTACAACATTGCTCAACCAAATTATTTCTTCAGTAAAACCAATCCCCACAAAAAAAATCAATGTGAAGGGTGTTAGAGGTTGTTGTAGAGGTAGAGAATCCATCGACCGATTTCCGGAGTGGCTGAAATCCCATGACCAGAAACTCCTCCGAGACGCCGACGGCACAGTGGCAGATGTTGTAGTGGCCGCAGATGGCACGGGGAATTTTACTTCCATTTCTTACGCTATTCGTGCCGCACCGGACTATAGCACCAAAATATATATTATATATGTGAAGAAAGGTGTGTACAAGGAGTACGTGGAAATTGGGAAGGAGAAATCGAACATAATGTTGATAGGAGATGGGATTGATGCCACGGTGGTCTCCGGCAACCGCAACTATGTCGACGGCTGGACAACTTATCGGTCAGGAACATTCTGTAAGTACACATTTCAACTTAAAGTTAATTATTGATCAATTTACTTTACTATGATCATGTTATCAAAATTATCATACATGACAAATGTAGCTGTCAAAGGACAAGGACTCATAGCACGCGACATAACGTTTGAAAACACGGCTGGACCAGAGAAACAACAAGCTGTAGCCTTCATGTCAGAATCCGACCGTACAGTTTTGTACCGTTGTGCTTTTAGGGGATACCAGGACACATTGTATGCTCGTGACCAGCGTCAGTTCTATCGGGATTGCAAAATCATGGGCACAATTGATTTTATTTTTGGAGATGGAACGGTGGTGTTCCAAGCTTGTGAAGTTTTGGCCAGACAAGCCCTCCCTGGTCAGCAGAACACTATCACCGCACAAGGTCGACAAGGACTAAATTTGGATACCGGCTTTTCATTACATTTGTGCAGTATATCAGTTGAACAGGGTGTCACGACCAGGACATATTTGGGACGCCCTTGGAAAGAGTACTCACGCACTATCATAATGAAGTCCTACATCAGCGGTGCCATTCAGCCTGAGGGATGGCTCCCGTGGAATGCATCTGGTTTTGCATTGGACACTCTGTACTATGGCGAGTACATGAACAACGGCCCAGGAGCCAAGTTGGGAGGTCGAGTTAAATGGCCCGGATATCATGTGATAACAAATCCTGTCCAAGCAAGTGTTTTCACGGTTGCCAAATTTATTGACGGGGATACATGGTTGCCTTCCACAGGAGTCAAGTACATGGGCGGTTTAGGTTGAATTACTCATAGGACAATATATTCCATTTGTATTAAATAAAAGAGAATATGACAATTATTTCACTTCGTAGAAATGCTCTTACTTTTTCTGTAAATTATGAAGGAGTTTTATAATCAGCAATAATCAATCAATCAACAGAATGATAATCTCGAGTTAACTAGCAGTAATCTTTTCAAGAAAACCAACTTAATTTATTGCTAAATTATAAATAAAAAAATAGATGAGAAGATATATGGTGATTTATTTTTTGGTAAAAACTTTTAACTCCTATATATATTATATATATAGTTTCTTTTAATCAAATTGAACTTCATTAGTATTAGTATAGTAGCTCTACCCTCCTCCCTTTTCTCGAATCTTAACCAAACAAAGCCAAACAAAACTAAACGTGACAAGATGTATGGACATCTATTTTGACTGTAAATCACCAAAGAATACTTGGCGAAGTGAAATAGTACGTAATAGAGGGGGAAACAGTGAATAGCACAAACAATTACTACAGTAAAAAAATTGAGAATTTATTTTAAACTAATGACAAAAACAAGATATGCCTTTCACTGGATTTGGAATATAATATATACGGTGGCAAACTCTGCAATTCGTATTACTTGATTTGCCTAGTTCACCACCTTGTATCAAGGCAACAAACCAGAGTAGATAAATTGAATCAATGACAATTTACCCCTTGATATTCATTATGTTCAATTTACCTCCCCGTGATTTGAAAAAGAGCAATTTACACTCCTTTGATCTTATAAAAGTTTCACATCGCCTCCCTGACATTTGTATATGTAGCATTTTACCCCCCTCCCCCCATGTTATGATAATGTGCCAGTTTACCTCCCTGTGTTATGACAAATCACAAACGTGGCAATTTACCTTCTATGTTACAAACCACTTTTCATGCCCACTCTCAATTTTGACAACTTAGTTACACTCTTTGACTGAAGGAGGTAAATTACTATTTTAAAATTAGAGGAGGGTAAAGTGCTCTTTTCAAAGTACAGAAAGTAAATTAAACATTAAGCATTTCACAGGAGGTAAATTGCATAAATTTTTCTCAACAATGCAGTAGACATAAGTGGACTCTGCAGTGAATCTCTCTATCTTGTAAGCTTTTGAATTTCAAAACTTTTGTTTACGAAAGAGAATTCAATCCTAAATGCTTAAACAATAATTGGGGAAAAAAACAAATAGAAAAAGCCCTAAAATATGAACGTTCCTTCCGGAGTAGCCTAAAATTTCGTTTAATCAGAAACATCTACAATATAATCTGATAGAAAGCGGAAACATCGGAAAATGGAAGAATTTGTAAAAAAAAAAAAAATGAAAAACGGAAAAAAGGAACACAATGTGAAAAATTATCAAAAGAATCCCTAAATTTTAACATGTTGGAATACACAAAAGTAAATTCAGAAGAAAATAGAGTACCTGATCGCATTTTTTTGTGAACCAGGTGTTGGCAGTTTTAAAACAATTCAGAACAGTTATGCAAAAGAAATCAATTTCGTACAAACCAATTTGAATAACAAAGGAAAGTACAATTAGTTAAAGAACATAACAGAATAGATTAATTTCAATAATCTTATCTTACAATTCTGTATAGTAACAGAATTGATCCAACCAAATCGCAGAAAGAAGTCTGCTTGCCTTGAAGAAATTATCGACCCACCTTGGTGAAATTGGGTAACTCGAAACTCCTTCCAGGATAATTTGGCTCCAGAAACTTAATTACTGCACAATGGTAGAAGTTTCACCTCGAAAAACACTCAGAACCAACCCAGATTTCTAATGAAACATGCAGAGAAATTTTAGAGAACACTGTATTTTGTTGTGTTGGTGTGTTTTTCTGGAAATGAAGAACACTCATATATATAGCTGCTAGGGAGACATTTGAAATTAAAAAAAAAACTGCTCAATTAATCAGAATAAAAGGGCAACAATGAATATAAAACGTTTCACTTAATTCTATAACGGAAAACGTTACGTTTTTCAATTCAAATATCCTGTAACTGAAATTTCAAAACGTTTTAAATTCAAAATTCAGATTTCCTCCAAAAAGATAAGTCTGAGACTGAGACAATTCGCCCAAACGCCCGAGCCCAACCCAGTTCAGATCAGATCCGAGCCGAGTTGAGTCGAGCGGGCGGGGAGCGGCGGCGGCGCACGTGTGGTATATCCATATGTCCATCTTTGTAAACACTTATACCAAGTCTTTACTCTTAAGTTCATATATACTAGTACACACTACTTTATAAAGTCAATGTCGGACAAGTGAAGAGTTTTCAACTCTTCAACTTCCTCACAAGGCTTTTATAACTTGCACTTGTCTATTAGTCTTAAAATCAATGTCGGACAAACACATATAACATATCTTTTTGAACTTTGTCTTTTCCACTATATATATATTTCTAATTTATCTATGGATTTCAGCCAATAATTTGGTACTCATCCAACATAAATTACAACAATCCCCCCACAAATCCATAGATAAAAATCTATTAGGGTCATCGTAACATGCTTTCAGTAACGGTACCTTCCGGTTTGCCACTACCTAAGTTATCCAACTTATGCTACCACAGGGACAAATGGAACTATGCCTTGAATTTGGCCCTTTGAAGTGGTGGCATCCATTGGAAACAACATGTCACTGGTTATGTGCTGATCTTTAAATTTGACACTATAGGCCATGTGTCCTGATCCTGAATCATGAATGTTATTCAAGGAATACTCTAGTCGCGGCCAAACAACTACATTCACTTAGTTTAACGTCTCAGGATGTACTGCTAGCATCCCGTCTTACAGACTTGACCTCATTCAGTGTTAATACTTACTGGATTAGCAGTAGTCAACTCCTATCAAGTATATCAGGGGATAGACTCGGATACTTAGTTTCAGTCTTAGTTAGGAGCAACTTTTATATACCCAGCAGTTTGTTTATACCACATTGAACCTTCCTTGTGGGATCTCCACTTGGTAGGTTGGATTGCCACTGCTTGTATATCAATTTAGGGTTTTCAGTCCCATCCCTAACCTGGATTTCTATACTAAGGACACGTCAAGTCCTGTCAAAGGGTCAGCCATATTGTCTTTGGTACCAACAAAATCAATGACTATGACCCTATCAGACACAAGTTCCCTTATAGACTTTAATCTAACTTGGATGTGTCTCTTGGTCTTTTGATTATAATTTTGACTTTTAACCTTTGCAATTGTGGTTTGAGAATCACAATGCACAACGACTGCTGGAAGAGGCAAGCTAATCATGGGTAATTGGACCAATAAGTCGTGTAGCCATTCAGCTTCAGTTCCAGTCGTGTCTAAAGCACATAATTCGGCCTCAAATGTAGACCGAGTCACCAAGGTTTGCTTGGTTGACTTCCAGGAGACATCGCCACCACCTAGGGTAAAAACGTACCCCGTACACCTATTGCTTCCGGAGTTCTTGGCTATCCAGCTAGCATCACTATACCCTTCAAGAACTGCAGGGAACCTGCCATATTGAAATGCTAGTGACGCCGTGTCCTTCAGATACCTAAGTACTCGGTCAAGAGCTTCCCAATGGGTTTGATTTGGACAACTTGTATATCTTGCTAACTTTGAGACCGCAAACGAAATGTCTGGTCTCGTGCCATATACCAAGATATTGCAAGCTTCCAATGATTTGTGAATATCTTAATTGAAATATATGAACACCACTTTCATTTTTAAAAAGAACTACTGAAGGATCATATGGTGTTTTGGCAATTCTACATTCTTTATGACCAAATTTCTCAATTATCTTCTCAACATAGTGAGATTGAGAAATTGTTATACCCTCAGTTGACCGAGTCAACTTGAGTCCAAGAATTACATTTGCCACCAATATCCTTCATTTCAAACTTACTCTTTAAGAATGACTTGGTTTCATTTATAATCTCAACGTTAGATTCAATCAGTAGAATGTCATCAACATACAAACATAAAACTATACATTTATCACCTTTAACTTTACAGTAGATGCACTTATCATTATCGTTTACAACAAAGTCAAAGGATAAAATAGTTTTATCGAATTTTTCATGCCATTGTTTAGGAGCTTGTTTCAAACCATAAAGTGATTTAACAAGCTTACATACTTTTCGCTCATTTTCAGAAGCTACAAATCCCTCTGGCTGATCCATATAGATTTCCTCCTAGAGATCACCATACAGGAATGTTGTTTTCACATCCATCTGGTGAATCGGGAAATCGTATATAGAAGCCAGTGCTATCAACACCCGAATTGTAGTCAAACGAGAAACAGGGGAATATGTATTGAAAAAATCTATTCCCTCTTTTTGCCTAAACCCTTTGGCAACTAACCTGGCTTTTTAATTATCTATGGTTCAATCAGATTTAAATTTCTTTTTAAAGATCCATTTACATCCAATTGTACTACACCCCGAAGGGAGATCAACTAGTTCCCATGTCCCGTTAGAGACAATGGAGTCCATCTCACTTTTGACAGCTACCTTCTAATGCTTTGCTTCTTTCGAAGCCATTGCATCTTTGAAGGTTACAGGATCACCCTCGATATTGTAAGTGATAAAATCACTTCCAAAATCCCTTGCTACTCTAGCTCTCTTACTCCGTCTAGGTTCATCTGATTCAATTGACACTGAATCAGAATTACTTGGATTAACCCCCACATTTGTCATCTTTTCAACATGTTCAGGAATTGATGAAGACGTAAGAGCTGAATCTAAAAAATTGTCATTAGGGATTCTCGTTTTCATGGGAAATACGTCCTCAAAGAACGTAGCATCACGATATTCAACTATTGTGTTAACATATATGCCCGGTATTTATGATTTTATAACTAGAAAATAAGAGCATAACTTGTTTCCACATAGCCTAAAAAGATCGCATCAACAGTATTTGGACCCAATTTCTTTCTCTTGTGTTCTGGAACTAGAACTTTTGCAAGACAACCCCACACTCGAAAGTATTTTAAACTAGGTTTTCTGCTTTTCCAGAATTCACACGGAGTACTTTTATTATGTATTAGAGGAACTCTGTTCAGAATATGGCAAGCCGTATTCAAAGCTTCTCCCCACATATATTTAGACAATCCAGAATTCAAAAGCAGACTGTTAATCATGTCTTTAAATGTTCTATTCTTTCGTTCTGCTATCCCATTTGACGAAGGGGAATATGGAGGAGTCTCTTCATGAATAATGCCAAAATTTCGGCAATATTATTCGAAAAATTAGACTCATACTCTCCACCTCTATTTGATCTTAACCGTTTAAGTTTCTTACCAGTTTGAGTTTCAGCTTCATTCTTAAACGTTATGAATTTTTCAAGTGTTTCGTATTTATGTTCTATTAAATAAATATAGCAATACCTACTACAATCATCTATAAAAGTGATAAAGTATTTTTTATGATCTTTTGTTAAAATTTCATTGAATTTTCAAATGTCCGTATAAACTAAATCAAGTATTTCAGATTGCCTTTCAACCGAATGGTATGGCTTTCTTACTTGTTTAGCCTCAACACAAATTTGACATTTGTCTTTATGATTTACTTCATGTTTGGGAATTAGGTTTAAATTCATTATCCGTTTTACAGAACCAAAATTTAAATGACCTAATCTACTATGCCAAACAGTCGAAGATTCAACCGCATTAACAACAGGAAATTCAGAAAAAACAACTTTATTAGAACCAATATTTTCAACTCGTAATTTAAATAAACCATCATTTAAATAATCTTTACCAACAAAAGTCCCATAATATAGAAATTACGACTTTATTGGACTTAAAGTTCATTTCGTAACCCTCCCTAACTATTACAGAACCATTTATTATGTTTCTCCTGATCGTAGGAACACGATGCACCCTTTGTAGTGATAGTATGCGCCCTGAAGGAAACTTCAAGTCCAAGCGTCCTATCCCTAACACTTTGGCAGCACTTGAATTTTCCATTGTCACGGATTTTCCATCAACTGCCTGATAAACCACAAATAGCAATTTATTAGCACATATATGCACATTTGCTCCAGTGTCAATTAGCCAATCATATGGTTCATAGATAGTAAGAAGTTCAGGTTTTAAGGAAACATACCCATCAACAGAGTTTTTTGGAGCTTTAGTTTCACTAGTGTCTCCAACAACCATGTTTACCATAGCCGGAGCTCTAGTTTCACCAATGTCTCCCACAACCATGTTGACTATAGCCGGTGTAGTAGACTCAGATTTGGCTTTGGACTTTTTGGTAGGACACTCCTTAGCCCAGTGACCCATCTGTCCACAAGTCCAGCATGGTTTGTTTGCCTTTGGTTTCTTTTTATTTTTAGGTTTATTTATGGATTTGGAGTTGGGGTTTACATGGTTCACTTTTTTCTTTCCAGTTATCATATTTGCCTTAGGCTGGTACTCAACATGAACACCATGAGTTTGATTCTTGTGTTTTCCTTCGATACTTATGGCAATCATAAGATCGTCAAGACTCAACTTTTCCTTTTGATGTTTTAATGTCATGCCAAAGTTCTCCCAAGATTTGGGAAACTTATCAATAATTGACATAACCATAACTTATCTGGAAGGTTCATTTCAGCATCAGAAAGAGAGTGCTCGAGATTTATCAGTTCATGCATTTGTTCAACCATCTGATATTTCAGGAACTTGGAAACATAATACTTTTCGAGCCCTTGCTCTTCAGTATTATATTTCCTGTCCAATTCATCCCAAAGAGACTTAGCTATATATGTATCAGAACAGTACACGTCGAAGAGTACATTCGATAAAGCAGAAAGAATGACTCCTCGACCAATTTGGTCCCGTTTTGACCATTCAGCTATTTGATCTGTCTTTGGGTCAGTATCAGTTGGTTCAGGCCTAGTCACCTGAATAACCGACAAAAGTCCCTTCATCGTAAACCAATTTTTCATACGTTGTTGCCAACGCTTAAAAAATTGACCCGAATACTTTTCCGGTAAACCGGATAAGTCGACTTTTGTGGCTGGCATGGACACAATACCGGAGCCTCCTGCAGATGACATGATGTTTTAAAATACGAATTTAATAATTTATTCAAGATTGTTGGCAGTTTTAAAACAATTCAGAACAGTTACGCAAAAGAAACCAATTTCGTACAAACCAATTTGGATAACAAAGGAAAGTACAATTAGTTAAAGAACAAAACATAATATATAAATTTCAATAATCTTATCTTACAATTCTGTATAGTAACAGAATTGATCCAACCAAATCGCAGAAAGAAGTCTGCTTGCCTTGAAGAAATTATCGACCCACCTTGGTGAAATTGGGTAACTCGAAACTCCTTCCAGGATAATTTGACTCCAGAAACTTAATTACTGCACAATGGTAGAAGTTTCACCTCGAAAAACACTCAGAACCAACCCTTTATCTAATGAAACATGCAGAGAGATTTTAGAGAACACTGTATTTTGTTGTGTTGGTTTATTTTTTCGGAAATGAAGAACACTCATATATATAGCTGCTGGGGAGACATTTGAAATTAAAAAAAACTGCTCAATTAATCAGAATAAAACGATAGCAATGAATATAAAACGTTTCACTTAATTCTATAACGGAAAACATTAAGTTTTTCAATTCAAATTTCTTGTAACTGAAATTTAATTCAAAATTCAGATTTCCTCCAAAAAGATAAGTCTGAGACTGAGACAATTCGCCCAAACGCCCGAGCCCAGCCCAGTTCAGATCAGATCCGAGCTGAGTTGAGTCAAGCTGGCGGGCAGCGACGGCGCACGTTTGGTATATCCATATGTCCATCTTTGTAAACACTTATACCAAGTCTTTACACTTAAGTTCATATATACTAGTACACACTACTTTATAAAGTCAATGTGGGACAAGTGAAGAGTTTTCAACTCTTCAACTTTCTCACAAGGCTTTTATAACTTGCACTTGTCTATTAGTCTTAAAACCAATGTGGGACAAACACACATAACATATCTTTTTGAACTTTGTCTTTTCCACTATATATATATTTTTAATTTATCTATAGATTTCAACCAAGAATTTGGTACTCATCCAAAATAAATTACAACACCAGGTTGTGAGTTTGATTTCTCAGTTTCAAAGAGAACGAAGAATTCTTCAAATATGAGGTGAATTTTTCGAATGTTAAATAGATCCGATCAAGTTGGCGTAAATCCACCAATGAAAATTCATGAGGGTAAATATGACATTTTTACTGAAATAGTTGAAATAAGTTGATTCTGAAGTTGCAAAACAAAAAAAAAAAAAAACACTATTTTCATTTTTCACTGCTCTAAGTCGATTTCTGAGTAAATTTGCAAACATATCAACTTATGATTAAAAGTAATTATGACTAACTTAACTCGTAATTATCAACTTCTACTTATCCATAAGTTTTTGCAAACACATCATTTATCGTAGAGAAACATTTTTAAGAAGTAACAGTAACTTATGCACCCAAATACAATTTCTAGTAACTAAATGGTTTCCGTAACTAAGGGTGAGTTTGACCTACAATTGAAAAATTGATTTTCGAAAAATTAATTTTCCATAATTGCTTTTAAAAGAATTGATTATAGAAGAAGTAATTGAGCATTTGGTTATAAATTTTTTAGTTAGTTCAAGAACTACAAATTCTAAACATACTCACCCTTGCATATTTTAAGAACACCATCCAATTAAAACAAAAAACCTACAATAAAAATATATAAAAATACCACTGTTATAAAACTAAGTTAAAAAGGAACAACAATAATCACTACAAAAAAAGGGGTCTTCAGCAACGCCATGATTCCAACGGAAATAAAAACTGTTACTATCAGTAACGAACTTATAACAAAATACCAACAGAAACAATTTTCAATCAATAGTAGCGACAAATTACCAACAAAATATCTAAAAAAATATTTTTCGTAGTTATTCTGTTGTTAAGTTGTAGGAAAAATTGATCCATAGCGACGGAATCATTCCATTGGAATATAATTCGTCACTATTTTTTTAGTCACTTATAAATTTGTAACTAAACAACGACGGAAACTATGTTCCATCAATAATAGCGACAAATTACCAACTAAATATCTAAACAAAATATTTTTCGTAGGTATTCCGTTAACTATTAGTCACTATTTTTTTAGTCACTTACAGATTTGTAACTAAACAACGATGGAAATGATGTTCCATCAATAATAGCGACAAATTACCAACTAAATATCTAAACAAAATATTTTTCGTGGGTATTCCGTTGTTAAGTTGTAAGAAATATTGATCCATAGCGACGAAATCATTCCAATGGAAAATAATCCGTGGCTATTTTTAAGTCAGTTACAGATTTGCAACTGAACAACGAAGGAAATAAAAGAAAATTATGTTCTTACAAAAATAACGACAAATTACCAAAGCATATAAAATAAAAAGAATATGTCTAGAAATTATATTGTTAAGCTGTCACAACTATAAACTAACAGCGATGTCATAACTCTAACAAAAAAAATTGTCACTCTTAGTAACAAATTTATAATGAATACTAACAGAATTAAATATAAAATGTCCTCATTTGGTAGCGACATATTACTAACGGAACATCATGATATTTTTTTTTTGTTGTTGTAGGAATTTGGTTATTAAGTTGCAAGAAAAAATGTTCCATACGACAAAATCTTTATTAGTAACGAATTTATAACTCAATAATAATGAAATTACAAATAAAAAATATACATTCGATAATAGCGACAAATCACCGATGGAATATCATAAGAAAGTTTCGTAGAAATTCTATTAAAGTATTAAATTTCCTCACTATTTTGGTGTTCGTGACAAACATGCCACTGAACGACGATAAAATAAATTATCGTCGTAAAGAATAACGACAAATTACCAACGGATATAAGCAAATATATTGTGCATAGCAATTCTGTTGTTGACCTTTAACTAAAAAGAACCGTCATCAACAATATAATTCCTATAAAACTAATGTGGTTTATTAAAATTCACAATTATCTGCAAACGGAACTAATTAATTTTCAGATTATTAAAAAAAAAAATTTAAAACTCTTTTGAGAAAAAGTATTAGTATTTAACAATATTCAATTTAATCTTTATTTATACGTTTAATTAAATTTTAAAACTAAAAATAATAATTTTTTTATATATACCTGACCCTCCCTCTTCCCGTGTTAAAACAATATATTTTACGATTAATCAGTATCAGACTAGCCATTTGCTCAACTAGTACCATCAATGATCGCGCTTAGATGTTGAGTTATTTATTCTATCAAATAATTGTTAGATTTTAACTATAGTTATATGTAAAAGTTATGATTAGTTCAACTACTTAACCCATTAAATTTGAGTTTGACTACTCTTAGGGTATTATGGTCTTTTAATATTTTATTTTTATAAAATATAATTTAAAACATGGAGAAAATACAAAATTATTATAATTTATACAAAATATAATTTTAAAGAAGAACAAAGGATAAAAATCTTTTTTTATTTATGAATCTTTTAAACAACAATTAACATATGAGATGTCTTGGTAATTATTGAAACCTCAAGGATATTTTTGTAATTTTATTGAACATAAGGGATAAGCATGCAATTATATATATATATATATATTATCAATTATAAATCAATAAAGTTGTCCAGCTCAACTGGTTGCAACATCTTATCTATACAAGCAAAGCATGAGGTCAAGGGTTTAAATCCAACCTCCTACAATCTAATTAAAACATACCGCCTAGGCGCTCGCCTAGGCGTCGTCCCATAGCCTAGGCGCCCAGGCGATAACCACACCGCTACCAACATATTTATGCCGACATAATATTTCCAACGGATCTGCTAGGCGTTGCCTAGGAGCCCAAGCCATGCCTACCGCCTCATCGCCTAGGCGCAGCCCAGGTGCCCGGGCGATGGTGAACTGCCTAGGCGTACGAGCGGCGGGGGTTAACTGCTCGCCTAGGCGTTGCCTAAGCGCCGGGCAATGGTTAACCGCCTAGGAGTAGCTCAGGCGCACGAGTGGGGGTTAATTGCTCGCCTAGGCATTGCCTAAGCGCCCGGGCGATAACCACACCGCTACCAACATATTTATGCCGACATAATATTACCAACGGATTTGCCAACATAAATATAATTCTGATACAAAATCCGTTGCAATGTTTCCAACCAATTGGCGACGTGATAACAACAAATTTAAGGCGACGGAATTCTGTTAGTAATATACCAACAGAATTACCAACAAAAAAATTGTACAACATTTTCCAACAGAGTTACCAACAAAAAATATATTGTCGCTATATTTACTAACGGAAAATTATTCCGTCACTCCATTTACCTATGGGGCCTTCACAAACGGAATATCCAACGGAAAAAATCCGTTGCTACACTTGAATACCAACGGAAATCGAGGCTTCACCAACGAAAATTTTCGTTACTGAAAACCCCTTTTCTTGTAGTGAATAGATAAAGTAGGAAGTAAAAGCAATAGAGATTAGGGAGAAAGAGGTGATCTTGTTATTTCATATATGATTGTATACAATTGTTATCTTTATACATGTTATAAATCACCTATTTATAGGACTAAAAGTGCAACTCAAAGGTCAAGAGTTACATGATCACTTAATTGAGTTCAATGTATAAATACCATGTCTCTTCATATGATGTCTTCAATGAATGATGAATGTGGCTATTGACATCCACAAATTTCTTCATTCATTCCACTCCCCCTTGATGCTATTGCTTATGGAATATGCCTCGTTAAAAACCTTGTCAGAAAAATCCAGTGGGAAAAACCTGAACAAGGAAAAAAGAGTACATGTCCATATGGGGCCGATAAGCGTGTAACACTGCTTCGTTAAAACCTTGTCAATAAAATTCATTGGGACAAAACTTGGACAAAGGAAAATGAGTACATTGTGTAGATTATGACACACTCCCCCTGATGTTGGCACAATGTCCACAAGGTGCATTTCGATGTTGTGGACCATCTTCCTAAATGATGTAGCTGGCAATGCTTCACTAAACAAATAGGCAAAATTATTGATTGAATTTGATGACATCTATATCACCATTCTCTTTGAAGCTTGTGGGTGAAGAAAAGCTTCGGTGATATGTGTTTTGTGTTTGTCATCTATGATATAACCATCAATGTCTTCATATAATATTATTGATGTATTCATTATTAAAGACAACCCACATATTTTTCGAAAATATGAAGGGCAACAAATTTGAATTATGTGTCATATCACTAAAGCAAAAACGAGTACTTTAAGATGATAATTTTATACTCAATCTCCGAGTTTGAATTTATCACATAAGCTTCGGCTTTGATTTAGCCTGATTTCGTCTTAAGGTTAAACTCAGTAAGTTATTAAAAGAACAAATTTATATATTAGGGGTTTGGTTAAAGTACTCAGGATGGTGCAATTCAAGAACAAATATGATTGTATAATCACGTAAGAACAGGTGTATTGGAGGAAAAAATAATTGTATTATTGATAGGTTAAATTCTGGATCCTTAATACAATGTAGAACTTAGTATTTATAGTAATTGACTAATCCTAACGTGACTAGGAGTCCTATTAGGCCTAGGAATCCTGCTTGACTTAGGAGTACCGCATGGCCCATTAAATCTTCAGGATCGATCTTCAAGTCGATCAGCTATACTTGGGCGGATCGAGCCGATCTTGAGGTCTTCACAGGTCGGATCGATTCTGAACTGGCTCGGAAAGTACTATTTGATCATAGGTGTAAAATAGCCCTCATCAGTACTCCCTCACTTCTCGAGCGTAATCGTAGCTGGAGCTCGTAGAAGTAAATATAATTGTCGCGTTGATCCTTTCACTGTTTGCGAAATATGCCTCGTTAAAAACCTGGTTCGGAAAAACCCAGTGGGATAAAAACCGAGCCAGGGAAAAAGAGTGCACATCTTAGAAACCTCAAAGTGATAAATTGTTACGAATAAAGAACATCTGTAATGATGAAGCTCGGAGAAGTAGATATTAATCGGAATGTCCCTCATCAATAACTGATGAGGGCTATTTTACACCTATGATCGAATAGTACTTTCCGAGCCAGTTCAGAATCGATCCGACCTGTGAAGACCTCAAGATCGGCTCGATCCGCCCAAGTATATCTGATCGACCTGAAGACCGATCCTGAAGATTTAATGGGCCATGCGGTACTCCTAAGTCAAGCAGGATTCCTAGGACTAATAGGACTCCTAGTCACGTTAGGATTAGTCAATTACTATAAATACTAAGTTCTACATTGTATTAAGGATCCAGAATCGAAAATTGGTATAAACCCTTAAATCGAAAATATGAGTAAAACCATTAAATCGAAAGTAAAGAGTAAAACCATTAATTTGGTATAAACTCTTGATAAAAAATATTGAGTAAAACCATTAATTTGGTATAAACTCTTAAATCGAATGTAAAGAGTAAAACCACTAAATTGGTATAAACTCTTAAATCGAAAATATGAGTAAAACCATTAAATTGGTATAAACTCTTAAATCGAAAATATGAGTAAAACCATTAATTTGGTATAAACTCTTAAATCGAAAGTAAAGAGTAAAACCATTAATTTGGTATAAACTCTTGATCAAAAATATTGAGTAAAACCATTAATTTGGTATAAACACTTAAATCGAATGTAAAGAGTAAAACCATTAATTTGGTATAAACTCTTGATCAAAAATATTGAGTAAAACCATTAATTTGGTATAAACTCTTAAATCGAATGTAAAGAGTAAAACCATTAAATTGGTATAAACTCTTAAATCGAAAATATGAGTAAAACCATTAATTTGGTATAAACTCTTAAATCGAAAGTAAAGAGTAAAACCATTAATTTGGTATAAACTCTTGATCAAAAATATTGAGTAAAACCATTAATTTGGTATAAACTCTTAAATCGAATGTAAAGAGTAAAACCACTAAATTGGTATAAACTCTTAAATCGAAAATATGAGTAAAACCATTAAATTGGTATAAACTCTTAAATCGAAAATATGAGTAAAACCATTAATTTGGTATAAACTCTTGATCGAAGGTAAAGAGTAAAACCATTAAATTGGTATAAACTCTTAAATCGAAAATATAGAGTAAAGCCATTAATTTGGTATAAACTCTTGATCGAAAGTAAAGAGTAAAACCATTAATTTTGTATAATATCTTGATCGAAAATAAAGAGTAAAACCAATAATTTGGTATAAACTCTTGATCGAAAATAATGAGTAAATACATTAAACTCTTGATCGAAAAATATTGAGTAAAACTATTAATTTGGTAAAACTCCCCCAAGTACATATTAAGCATAAACCGTCGATTGATAAAGCTCGATCTTCGATCAACGATCTACGATAGATAAAGGAACAAAGCCATTAAGTTGGTAAAAATTCTAATTTTATGAGCATAAACAATCAATCGGTAAAGCTCGATCTACAATCTTCGATCTTCGATCTACGATGTACAAAGGGTTAAAACCGATAATTGGTTTACCATCCAAATTTTTATAATTTGAGTAAAATCGTTAGTTAGGTATACACTCAGCGATATATAAGGACTACAAAATTAAAGCTCAGACCATTAAATTGGTATGGATTTTGAGTTAAACAAGATAATTTGTGTGTGATCGACAATAATCAATCGACCTTCAACACTTCGAACTGATGAAAATGATGATTTGGATGAATAAGTCTCTTATATGATCAATCAACAACTACCTAGTTCATTCAAAGAAGACGAAGACAAAAGGGAGTGCAGAAACAAACATTGTATTAAGAATGAGAGGACGTACAAAGATTACTGAAAGACAGTTACATTCATGCTCGATCTCTAAAGATCGATTAGGAATCCTAAGTCTTATACATATCTACACTATTACCACTATAAGGCTAACTAGTCTGGAAAATCTCCTAAAAATTGGTATTGATCAAATTATGAGCCGTCATGCCTCTATTATGCGCTTCCTGTATTCTGTTCGATCTTGACACCATTCGGGATGTAAAGATCTTGGTTCATTTATGAGATCGACATTTTGGTTTAAAAGGATCGAAGAATTACTGTGTGGGATTTTTAACTGCTCCGATCTCCCTTCTGATTATGGTTATGGAGAATTGCAAATTCAACCATAGAAGAAATTATGCTATACTCAGAGATCGATACGACACAATACCCATGCATTGACAAACCCTAATATCACGAAGGATGTGTACTCTTTTTCCCTTGGTCGATTTTTATCCCAATGGGTTTTTCCAAGCAAGGTTTTTAATGAGGCATGTTCGATATACATCAGGAAGCCATTCAAAGGCATAATTTTACTTCTCCGAGTTACAGATACACTTTCGCTTGAGAAGCGGGTTTCGTACTGATGGCTGCTATTTCGTATTTAGCCTGGTCGGATTCTTCGACCTGCTCAATATCGATCTGGAGCATTTCAATCTCGATCTGGAGCGTCTCAATCTTGATCAATCCTCATCATTATCGATCGATTCTAGCTGAAGTACACATCAACGCTTTCTACGACGCAAATGCTGCGGAATGGATTCAACGTGTTGGTCCAAAAAGTGGTCAATGAGGTCTAGGGGGGGGGGGGGGTGAATAGACCTCTAAACTTTAAAACTTTTTCTCTAACTTTTCTGTCAGCAGACTAAGCTGATCGAGATTTGTGAGACTACTAAGCTGATCGCGCACAAAGCTTTGAACAGCAGAGTTGATCACTCATCTGATTTTCACTCAACTGATTTCAGATGTTAAATCAGAGTTTTAGAAACTAGTTGGCAGCGGATATTCAAAGTGTTTTTCACCAAGCCGTTCCTCTTTAAGTTTTCTCACTCAAAAGATTTTATCCCCAGTTTTTACAACTCCTTTTAAAATCTTTTGATTAAATCGTATGTTTGAGTTATTTCAAGAATATGCAAAGTAAAGCAAACAGTAAATCAAACACACAGGATTTTTATAGTGGTTATATGGATAAAAATCCTTTAGTCCACTCTTCCAAGTCACACAGATCTTGGGTTATACTATAAACACACAGTTTACAATATACTCTTCTTGCGCAATTCAACAAATGAAAAGCCACAAGTGCGCTGTAAGAAATCACACAGAAATCCTACACTCTGAAGCTAGATCACTCACTTAGACGGATCTACACTCCTCACGCTAGTTTCAGCACAGGAGGTCACAAAGAAAACCTATACTAAGAAGCTATATCACTTCACTCGGATGGATATACACTCCTTTCTTTTACAGCTGAAAGTCACTCAGACAGACAACTAAGTTCTCTATTCTTCAACGAAAAGATTTGTCAACAAATGACTTCGGCTTGTGATCAGACGACTCAACTGATGGATCTTGCTCTATAGATGTGATCTTGAATTTTGCAAGTCTCTCATAGATTTTCAGTTTGTCTTCTATTTATACTCCTCGGATTTGAATTTTCTGCCCGTTGAAGGTTGACAGAAAGCTACAGTCCTCGAGTACTGGTCCTGACACGCGGAACGGCTCCCTGCAACTGTTGCACTGTACACTCAGCTGTACGGATGTTTGCTTTATGTCAGTCGCATTTAATGCACTCAGCTCTTAGCTCGTTGCGTTGATAAGCTTACTTGACCGTCTTCACTCTGCTGGAGGAAGTACTCTGCTGATGATCACTTCGCTGATCACTCGGCTGATGGCTTCTCGGCTGATTCAAGAATGAACACATCTATCTTGACTCGGCTGATAACACCCATCTGATATCCCACTTCGCTGATTCGGTCATTTAGCTTACATACCTTGAGATAGGTTTCACTAAGCTGTTCAGTTCTTAGTTGATGACTTCCAGTTTACCCTTTTTGTCATCTTCAAAACCTTCTCCAATATTAACCAACAATTTCCCCCTTTTTGATGATGACAAAACCTTCAACTAAGAACCAATCTTAAGTCTTCAGATTTAGTCTTCATACCTTGAGATGGAAATTCTTTTGGTCCGATACAACTTTTTAAAAGGTACCACTTGCATGTGATGGTTCTTTTTCCCTTTCTGATCTTCTGCTTAAAGGGTTCTTAGTTGCATCCATCTTCCCCCTTTTTGTCATCAACAGCAAAACTTTAGTTGCATCTTTTCTTCTCCATTTTATCCTTCCCCCTTTCTAGGATTTGTGATAACTTCTTTTCCATAAGATTGCAAGCTAGTATGCTGAAGACAGGTAGGTAAGTACTTGGCTGATCGAGGTAGTCTTCTTTGCTGTTTATCACTCCAGCTAGAAAGTTTCCCCTTAACTTCAAGAATTTTTGCCACTTGATACCACTTGTGGTCTGATTCACTTGTAGTCTTATGCTACTTGTAGTCTGATACTACTTGTATGGATACAAATCAGATTAGTCAGCTGATATCACTTGTTGATGTGATAGCACTTGCTGATACCACTTGGTGTAGTACATTCTTGAAAATCACTTGGCTGTTGAGTTCCAGTCAGCTGATAAGAAGCAGTCTTCTGATAGCTTCATTTTGACTTATTGACAACTTCATCTTTTATTTAGGAGTATCGCTAGTCCTACACGTTCCCCCTAAGTTCAAGAATTCGTGGTCAAGTAGTCTGATGAGAGTTTCTCTTCAAAGACACTCAGCCGTTGAATTCCAGTAAGCTGTTCTGGGTTAGTCTTCTGATAAGTTCCCCCTCAACTTATGAATCCAAAATCAACAAACCAATTTCTGTTGTCACATGGTTGACTGATACCACTTGAATTGTTGTTGATACCACTTGTTGAACTTGGTGAAATTTGCAAGGCAGTCAACTCATCTTTGTCATCTCACATGTGTTTCACCTGCAAAAGAGATGACTGTTTTTGGTACCCTTTGTTTATTGGGTCCAGCATGGTTAGTTTAACCTTTAACATGTGATGATCTAGTGACTTATGTTTTATCATGATAATACCACTTGTTGTTTTTCAACATTTGTTGGTCATGATTAAAACATAGCTCATAAGCAAGGTAAGATGCATGAAATATGTGATAAGCATGCATATTGAAATGAGGATGGCAATCAGCACAGTGAACATGATCAGCATGATAATATGAATAGTCATAAGGCATGTTGAAATAACAATTATCATAATTTGATTCAAATTCTTACCAAATAATTCATTTTAACCTCAATTTCTTACCTGAGTTATTTAATAACTCTCCTTAGATTCAACAGACTTGATACCACTTTAAATTTACTCCTATCAGCAGCCTATTTCAGCTTACTCGCTGATGAGTTTTAGTAGTCTGATTTGTCTTAGGTAGCTTACTAGGTTTTCTAACCTATTGAGCATCAGTAGACTTGTTCTCTTAAGCCTCTGATTTTCTTTTTAGAGAATGATGCAATTACTTCTTTCAGGTTTATTTATATTTTCAAAACAAATTGCATACTCAGCTTTTAGAGTTTCATTCTCATGCTCAAGCTTTTTGGTAATCAGCTGATTCTTGAGGTTTTTCAACCTGAAGTTTTAGTGATCTGATTTGCTCTTTTCAGCAGAGTCATCTCTTCATTAAGCTTGGCAAGTGCACAAACAATATTTGAACTTGAAATTCAGCATTTATTCAATCGATTCAAAAAGTGCATTACATTAATCAGTAGAAGTTACCCCAATTTTCAGAATCATCAAATTCTATGGCAGTTAAGCATATGGTCTCGGGTACTTCGTCAAATTCTTTATCAGACGACTGAAGGTCTGAATAAGATGTGCGGGAGTTTATTAGCTTTGCTGCATCAGCTAACTTTGATTTGCTCTTACTAAGCTTACGCTCCTTTTTAGCACGCTTTTCCTTTTCAGCAAACTTCTCAGATGATGAGGTTGGATGGTCTTTGATCAAGAGCCCATACTCCTCTTCATGGTAGTCTCTAAGTTTTACTTTGTAGGAATCCCTGTTTTCCTGAAAATGATCAGAAGAAGATGAAGTAGCATTTTTATATTTTAATTTCATTTTCTTCTTGTAGAACTTCTTGAAATCATTTAGAAGCAGGGTAACGTCGTCAGCAGTGTATCCCTTTTCTGAACTCAGCACAATCTTCTGTTTTGACTTGTCTGCTGATTTTCTTGACTTGTCTGACGCCATTAGAGCAGCAGTAGGGTCTGAACTGGTTGACACTTCTAATCCCAATCTTGGCTTATGATACTCATACGCTTTGAGAGATGAGAACAGTTCGGAAAGATAAATCTTCTCTAAATCCCTTTATTCTTCCATGGCTGTCACCTTCATGTTGAATTTGGGTGGCAAGGCCTTGAGTACCTTTGTTGTGATCCTTGTTCGAAAATTCTTTACCAAACCTTAGAACTTCATTCAGGGCTTTGGTAAATCTGGTATCCATCTGATCAATCGTTTCACCAGACTTCATTTTGAAATTTTCAAACTCCTCAAGAGCCACACTTAGCCCGCAGACTTTATCCCACATCTCTTTGGGATAAAGTCTGAACATGATGAACTTCGCCTTTTTATCAAGATTTACTAATTTGTTTGTTTTAGGTGTCAGCTCATCCAGCTCTTTGTCAACTATCTGATCTGGTTGGCCAGCAACCTTCATAGTCTTCTGGAATCTGAATGGTCCTTTTGTAATACATGTAAACATGTCATCATTATAAGCAGCAAGAAAGATTTCCATTCTGATTTTCCAGTTTTCAAAGCTCATAAGACCAATGTGAGGAACATGGTTTATGGCATCCATTTTTCAAAAAGTTTTGATTTTCAAAATATGCTCTCTTTTTGAAAAAATTTGAAAAACACACTTTGGATCAAGCTCGTTGATCAGGCAGCTGATTCAAGATAAACCACCTACCCTGATGCTACTTGATGGTATCAGGTAAATTACCAGAGCAACCTGCTCTCATACCACTTGTTGGTCCCAAAAGTGGTCAATGAGGTCTAGAGGAGGGGGGGGGGGGGGGGTGAATAGACCTCTAAACTTTAAAACTTTTTCTCTAACTTTTCAGTCAGCAGACTAAGCTGATCGAAATTTGTAAGACTACTAAGCTGATCGCGCACAAAGCTTTGAACAGCAGAGTTGATCACTCATCTGATTTTCACTCAACTGATTTCAGATGTTAAATCAGAGTTTTAGAAACTAGTTGGCAGTGGATATTCAAAGTGTTTTTCACCAAGCTGTTCCTCTTTAAGTTTTCTCACTCAAAAGATTTTATCCCCAGTTTTTACAACTCCTTTTAAAATCTTTTGATTAAATCGTATGTTTGAGTTCTTTCAAGAATATGCAAAGTAAAGCAAACAGTAAATCAAACACACAGGATTTTTATAGTGGTTATATGGATAAAAATCCTTTAGTCCACTCTTCCAAGTCACACAGGTCTTGGGTTATACTATAAACACACAGTTTACAATATACTCTTCTTGCGCAATTCAACAAATGAAAAGCCACAAGTGCGCCGTAAGAAATCACACAGAAATCCTACACTCTGAAGCTAGATCACTCACTTAGACGGATCTACACTCCTCACGCTAGTTTCAGTACAGGAGGTCACAAAGAAAACCTATACTAAGAAGCTATATCACTTCACTCAGATGGATATACACTCCTTTCTTTTACCGCTGAAAGTCACTCAGACAGACAACTAAGTTCTCCGTTCTTCAACGGAAAGCTTTGTCAACAAATGACTTCGGCTTGTGATCAGACGACTCAACTGATGGATCTTCCTCTATAGATGTGATCTTGAATTTTGCAAGTCTCTCATAGATTTTCAGTTTGTCTTCTATTTATACTCCTCGGATTTGAATTTTCTGCCCGTTGAAGGTTGACAGAAAGCTACAGTCCTCGAGTACTGGTCCTGACACGCGGAACGGCTCCTTGCAACTGTTGCACTGTACACTCAGTTGTACGGGTGTTTGCTTTATGTCAGTCGCATTTAATGCACTCAGCTCTTAGCTCGTTGCGTTGATAAGCTTACTTGACCGTCTTCACTCTGCTGATGATCACTTCGCTGATCAGTCGGCTGATGGCTTCTCGGCTGATTCAAGAATGAACACATCTATCTTGACTCGGCTGATAACACCCATCTGATATCCCACTTCGCTGATTCGGTCACTTAGCTTACAGACCATGAGATAGGTTTCACTAAGCTGTTCAGTTCTTAGTTGATGACTTCCAGATTACCCTTTTTGTCATCTTCAAAACCTTCTCCAATATTAACCAACACAACGGATATGTACTCTTGGATTGAAATATTGAGCATAAATCGTTGATCGATAAAGCTCGATCTAGGATCTACAATCTACGATCTCTAATGGGATAAAACCCTTAAGCTAGTAAAAATTCCAATTTTATGAGCATAAACTGTCGATCAGAAAGCCTTTTAACTGAATTTATTACCAAATTGTCTCAACCAAGACTGAAAGATGTTGCTACGACTCTTGGCTCGGAAAAGACTTAAGAAATAAAACCGTTTGAGTAAAATCTCTTTTTATAACCCTTTGCTCGGAAATGTCTAAAAGCAAGAGTGAAATTCGTTGATATGACTCTATGCTCGAAAAGGGCTTAATGGAAGATTTGAGTAAAACCATTCATTTGGTATAAACTCAGTGCTCGAAAATGTATAATAGTATAGGTAATATCTGTTGATATAATTCTTTGCTCGAAAAAAATTTAATATAAAAGGATAAATGGCATATTGGGCCCCTCAACTTTGAAGAAGTAGTTTTCCAGTTCAAAAGCATCTGATTTTATTAAGCGTCTCTCATGATATATACTCTTTTTCCCTTGCTCGGTTTTTATCCCACAGGGTTTTTCCGAGTTAGGTTTTTAATGAGGTATATCCGACGCATCCCAATTTCGAGGTCGATCAGAACCTCCGCTCGGTTTACTTCTACGAGCTTCAGCTACACTTGCACTCGAGAAATGGGGGAGTATTGATGAGGGACATTCCGATTAATATCTACTTCTCCGAGCTTCATCATTACAGATGTTCTTTATTCGTAACAATTTATCACTTTGAGGTTTCTAAGATGTGCACTCTTTTTCCCTGGCTCGGTTTTTATCCCACTGGGTTTTTCCGAACCAGGTTTTGAACGAGGCATATTTCGCAAACAGTGAAAGGATCAACGCGACAATTATATTTACTTCTACGAGCTCCAGCTACGATTACGCTTGAGAAGTGAAGGAGTACTGATGAGGGCTATTTTACACCTATGATCGAATAGTACTTTCCGAGCTAGTTCATAATCGATCCGACCTGTGAAGACCTCAAGATCGGCTCGATCCGCCCAAGTATATCTGATCGACCTGAAGATCGATCCTGAAGATTTAATGGGCCATGCGGTACTCCTAAGTCAAGCAGGATTCCTAGGCCTAATAGGACTCCTAGTCACGTTAGGATTAGTCAATTACTATAAATACTAAGTTCTACATTGTATTAAGGATCCAGAATTTAACCTATCAATAATACAATTATTTTCTCCTCCAATACACCTGTTCTTACGTGATTATACAATCATATTTGTTCTTGAATTGCACCATCCTGAGTACTTTAACTAAACCCCTAATATATAAATTTGTTCTTTTAATAACTTACTGAGTTTAACCTTAAGACGAAATCAGGCTAAATCAGGCTTAATATAATATTTTGATATAGAACTTTAGGTTTTTGATATAACAATAAAAGTATTATTCATTTAAGCACAAAATAAATTATGTTGCAGAGAAATTTATCAAAATAATAAAGTCACATTATTTTTGGTTCCATATGATGATGTACTTCAACAAAGCCATAAAGCTGAAATTAACGGATTCTAATTGGCATAAATTTTGAAAAACAGGCATTCATCTGCCAATAGCATCAATAATCTTTTGAACGAGAAAAACATATGAAATTTGAAGGTCATTTGATTGTTAATTATATTTCTTGTGTATTAAACTCCTTTTACTAATATTTATCCTTTGTTGATCCAATTAGCTTCAAATTGAAATATAGAGCAAATTCGTTATGATAACGAGTTATAAAACTAAGTTAAAAAGGAACAACAATAATAGATAAAGTAGGAAGTAAAAGCAATAGAGATTACGGAGAAAGGGGTGATCTTGTTATTTCATATATGATTGTATACAATTGTTATCTTCATACATGTTACAAAGCACCTATTTATAAGACTTAAGGTGCAACTCAAAGACCAATAGTTACATGATCACTTAATTGAGTTCAATGTATAAATACTGTGTCTCTTCATATGATGTCTTCAATGAATGATGAATGTGGCTATTGGCATCCACAAATTTCTTCATTCATAACAACCACTAAATTGTCATGTTTATCTATGATTTTTTATGTAACATTTCATTCAATGACATTACTGAAAGAACCTTTATTCAATTTAATATAAAATAATAATTAAGGGGATGCTTAGAACTTTAAGAAAGATTAAAGATAATAAAGAATAAAATATAAATATTATCATGCGAATCAAAAACTCAATATTAATTAATTATATAAAAAAAATAACGAAGTGACCATTTTATTTGGAAGACTTATTGCAAAGTGGGCCAAGGACAAAACAATAAAACTTTATCAATACTATTAAAAAAGGGAAGCATGTTTCTACTCATAAAGTAGCGGTTATGACACCATACTACACAAAAAATATGTTACTTTTCAAATTTACCCTTTTTCAAATATTTCAAAATATACATTTTAAATTAAATCTATATAACAAAAATGTGCAAATTTAGTATGTCAAAATAAATTTTGTAGACCAACAAAAGTTATGCACGTGAGTACCGCGTGCCACATCGGCTAGTTTGTTAATATTGCTGCTACCAAAAGGCTTCTTTCACGTTGGGAAAGACTAAATTACACTTATGATCCCTCAAGTAGAGATTATTTTACACTTATATTTCTTTTGTCAAAAAATGTACATTTTACTCTCTCCTATATAAAGTGTTTTAGACATATATCTCTTTTGCCAAATAATTTATACTTAAGTCCCTCTTATATAAAAAGTGGTACACCGATCAATTTTTCGACGAAAATACAATTACGTGCAAGCAAGGTGGACCTAGACGGTTTTTTTTTAGGGGCCAAAGATTTTTGTGATAACAAACTCGATATTTTTTTATGATTTAATGAAATGACAAAAATTAATAGTACCAAAGTTGAATGATTTAAGTGTTTTGAAACGAACTATAATAGTATATATTATCATTCTAAAATACCTAATTAACCGAAATGTACAATTGATAATCGTGCATTTAAAACACTATCCTATATAAGACTAACACAAGGATTATGCTAGTATATATATATATAATGCATATCATATTCATTAGGGTAAATTACGAATACTCCCCTCAGGTAAGGCCTAATTACAAAAATCCCCCTCACGTATTGGGTATTACAAAAATCCCCCTCAGGTTTGTCACATTCTTACAATTAACCCCTTGTCCCTAAAATGTTCCAATTTTGCCCTTGAAAGTTATTTGTAATGTTTGTAATATGTTATAAATTTTAAAAATTGGGTGTTAATTGTTTTATCTTGTAAATATAAAAATAATAATCATATATTTACCACCAAAATAATTGATATAATTTATAATTTCGCATAAATTTCAATAAATATTTCAATTTATAATACAATATAAACTTTAATAAATTAAAATATCTTATTTATAATACAATATAATTTATTAAATTTACTAATTTAAAAAATAAATTCATTTAACTAATGTGTAAACAATTCATATTTATAAAATATATTATTAAAATTCTATTTAATTTAATATTTTACAATTTAAATTGCTAATAAATATATAAATACCTTTTCTTTGGCAATATTTATTAAAACTTATGGACAGTTATAAATTTTATCAATTATTCTGGTAGTAAATATATAATTATCTCTTTTCTAATTAAAAAGATATAATAATTAGATCCCAAGTTTTAACATTTATAAGACATTACAAACAATACAAATAACATCCAATGGCAAAATTGGAATATTTTATGGGCAAGGGGTTAATTGTAAGAAGGTGACAAACCTGAGGGGAATTTTTGTAATATCCAATACGTGAGGGTGATTTTTGTAATTAGGGCTTACCTGAGGGGGGTATTCGTAATTTACCCTATTCATTATCATATAATAAATATATGTTAATAAAAATTTCAAATTTGTCAATATTCATCAAATGAATTGTGATATATTTGCTTAAATTAAAAATATTAATATCTTCTTGGATCCTACCAATAATTAGTCCACTTGAATTATGCATTGACTACAAAAACGTCCAAAAGAAAATTGAATATCTATAAATAAAAAAATAGGTTTATAAGAATTTGAATTTCCATAAAAAATATGACTACATAATGTCCAAAAAACAAAGTTGAATTCCATGAATAAATACGAGTATATAATGTCCGAAAGATATTCGAATTTTCATGAATACATAAGAGGGAATGAAATTAAATTCCGTAAATAAATATAATTATATTGTAGTGTACAAATAAATTTGAATTTCGATGCAAATATAAATAAAATGGTACAAATACTTTAACATGTGAAACCCAAGGATCGCACTAGGACTTCGAGTAACATAACCAAGAAACTAACCACTGATCCAATTGATCATATGTGTTCTCATCTACATATACTTTTATCCTTTCGCGTATTACCACCATCTTGCCGGATCATGTCCTGGACAACATCCTTAATACACAAGTGCCACTAGATTTGAATCGTGAGGATGTGAGAATTTGGAAAGGTAATAGTAATGGAAAATTAACTTGTAAATCGGCTTATGAAACAATTCGTTTTGAGTCAAGTAATTTTCGTATTGAAATAAAGAAATGGAAATGGATTTGGAAACTAATATCCCCCAAAAGTTCAAATTTTTTTGTGGCTCATTAATCATAATAGCTTGGTGACTAAATCCCTTAGATATGACCGCAAGCTTTCCACCTATGATAAATGCTCTAGATGTAATTTGTATTAGGGCTGCGCGTGGATCGGGTATTTCGAATTTTGGGTATTTCTGATCGGGTCCGATCTGGCAGGCATTGAATTTTCACACCCAAAACCCAACCCGTTTAGGCGGATACCCGAACTTCTGGTACCCGAAATTTCACATGTTTTTTTTAAATATATATAAATGTAAAAGAAATCTAATTTTTTAACATATATGTATGTAAAATTGGAAAATAAATGAATTCAAACATTAAATTGTACGGAATAACTTCAAAACAAACACAACACAAATGTCTCAAGTCTTCAAATTGGGATAAATTATAAATTGGGCAACTTTTTTTTTATTCAATACCATAACGGATCCTGAAATATCCGTTCAGGTGTAAATGAATACCCAAACGCCCAACCTTAATTTATATGGAGAGGATTATACCCACACATTTAGAGATTGTGTAGCTGTGAAAGGGATTTGGGAAGATATTGTCCCCCAACCCCATACTTGTACTTCGTGAACCTTAATCCCATTGACACCAACTACAAAGAAAACCTCCAAAACCTCATTCTTCCCAACAAAAATTGGACCTTACTTTTTCAGCCACACTTTGGAACATTTGGAGAGCCAGAAATTTATTCATTTTTTAAAATAAAAGAAAATTCATACCAAGGGGATTCTTGCAACCATTTTAGCGTTAGCTAGAGATTTGTCTTTGGCCTTTCCGGTGGGACAACGAAAACCGGCAGAAACAAGTGTTGATACAAAGTGGGGAGTGCCGATTAAGGAGTGGCACAAGATCAACTCAGACGGAAGTGTGGTAATGGAAACTAAAAGTGCAACAACGGGTGGCCTTCTTCGAGATGACAAAGGGAAATGGATTGAAGGTTTTAGCATGAAGTTGGGGCATGTTACGATCAAAGAAGTAGAACTCATGGCGGTAAGAGAGGGACATAGGATGGCTTGGAATAGGCGAGTCGAGAAGCTAGTAGCGGAGTGTGACTCCAAAGTTGTGGTCCACTTGATCTGTTGGTCCCAAAGTGGTCAGATGAGGTATAGAGGGGAGGGGAGGGGAGGGGAGGGGAGGGGGTGAATAGACCTCTTAACCTTAAAAAGTTTTTCTCTCTTTTTCTATTGGACGGGTTTGCTTATCAGCAGGGTAAGATAACTATTCTGATTTTGCACTAAGTTGATCAGCAGAGTAGGCTACTTAGCTGATTTAGCTTATCCAGCTTATATAATCAGATTTTCAAACAATGATGCAACGGATGAGTATGTATATTTTTCAAACAATGTTTTCAATTCAATTTAATCTTTTAAATCACAAAGAAAGTTTTACTCTAAGTTAGAAATTTCTCAATTTAAAGGACTCTTCTTCTAAAATGATTTTACTTATCTTATGAAATATGCAATGTAGAACAGTAAAGTAAATCACACAAGTAATTTTTATAGTGGTTATGTAGGCACAAAGTCATTTAGTCCACTCTTCTAAATCACACAGATTTAGGTTTCACTAGAAACACAAAGTAACTAGTACTTGAGCTTTTACAATAAATGACAAGCCTCAAGTTGAACACTTAGCTCTCAGGTAGATCACTTAGAAAAATCTATTCTAAAGCACTCAACAACTAGAACACTTAAGCTTTACAACAAATGATAATCTATAAGTAAGAACTCTCTGTTCACTCTCGAAAAATCACACAAATTAACCTTGCTCTTTTCAGTATAGGAAATCACTCAGAAGACCTACACTATGAAGTTATATCACTCACAAAGACAGATATAAACTCCTTCAATTTTCAGTTGAATGTCACTTGGAGAGACAAGAGTTTGATCTTGTTCTTCAACCAAAAAACTTCGTCAACAGATGACTTCGCTTGTGATCAGGCTACTGAACTGACGGATCTTGCTCAAAGATGTGATATTGAAATGTGCAAGTCTCTATTCAATCTTCAGTCCCTGGTCTATTTATACTCTTGGATTTGAAATTCTACCCGTTGAAGATAGGCGAAATTACATTTTAATTTTGAGCAACAGTCTTCTCGACGACAGCTTTTGCAGACTCTTCACTGTACACTCTGCTGTACGGATATCTATTTTATGTCAGTTGTTTTTAATGCACTCAGCTTGTTACCGTTGGTGAGCTTACCGACCGACTTCACTTAGCTGATGGGATTATTCTGCTGATGATCATTCTGCTGAATGATCACTCTGTTGATGGCTACTCTGCTGATTCAAAAATGAACACATCTATCTTGACTCGGCTGATGATAACCAATCTGATCTGATATGCCATTTAGCTGATTTGGTCACTTAGCTTCCAGACCGTGAAAGAGGTTTACTAAGCTTTTCAGTTCTTAGTTGATGACTTTCTTTTTAACCTTTTTAACCATTTTAACCTTTTTGTCATCTTCAAAACCTTTTACTCAATTCTTCTATTTAATTCTTAACTCAACTGATAAGATCACTTAGCTATTCTTGAGTTAATAGATTCTTCCAATAATTTCCCCCCTTTTGATGATGACAAAACCTCCAACTAAGAACGTCTTTCAAGTCTTTAGTTTCAGTCTTCATATTCTAAGATGGAAAC
Source organism: Penstemon newberryi var. newberryi (assembly GCA_030819805.1). Classification (NCBI taxonomy): domain Eukaryota; kingdom Viridiplantae; phylum Streptophyta; class Magnoliopsida; order Lamiales; family Plantaginaceae; genus Penstemon; species Penstemon newberryi. Next base: position 30,137,821 of record JAUALY010000006.1, on the reverse strand, counting down.
CATTTGATCTGATGCAACTTTCGAAAACCAATTTTTGGTTACTTTCCCTTTTTGATTTTCTTCCGTTTAAAAGGTTCTTAGTTGCATCTCTTTCTTCCCCCATTTTGTCTTTAACACCAATACTTAGTTATATCTCTTTCTTCTTCTTTCACCTTTTTATGCTGAAGACAAGTAGGTGAGTACTTAGCTGTTCAGGGGTAGTTAGCTGTTAATAAGATCATCATTTGAAGTAAGCCAACATTCAGTAGTCTTCTTTGCTGTCTATCACTTCCAGCTAGAATAACTATTCCCCCTGATTTCAAGAATCGATATCACTTGTTGAAGTGTATATTCTCGAATGTCACTTGGCTGTTGAGTTCCAGTCGGCTGATGAGAAGCAGTCTTCTGATAACTTCATTTAACTTATTGAGATCTTCATCTCTAATCAGGAGTACCGCTAGTCGTACACGTTCCCCCTGAGTTCAAGAATATGTGGTCAAGTAGTCTTATGAGAGTCATTCTTGAAAGACTCTCAGCTGTTGAATTTCAGTAAGCTGTTGAGAAGAGTCTTCTGATATGTTCCCCCTCACCTTAGAAATACAAAATCAACAAACCTACTTTAAACTCTTGAGAGCTGAAAGACTGTTGTCACATGGTTGACTAATGCCCAGCAGATTGTAGTTCGTTGATACCACTTGTTGGTCTCTAATACCAATTGTTATCCTTTGATAAGCTCCAACTTTCCAACAATCTTGCTTTCCTTGAAATCTCCAAATATAGCGTCTACCACTTGTTGATTGATACCAATTGTTGATACAAGCAACTGTTGATACCATTCGTTGGTACACTCTTGTTGATAAGACTACTTGTTGAACTTGTTGAAATTTGCAAGGACAATCAACTCATCTTTGTCATCTCACATGTGCTTCACCTACAAAATAGATGATCGTTTTTGGTACCTCTTATTTATTGGTTCCAGCAGGGTTAGTATAACCTTTGACAGATGATCTAGTGACTTTAGTTTCATCATGAAATAGTGCTCATGATAAAAACAATGCCCATAAGCAAGGTAAGATGCATGAAGTAAGTGATAAGCATGCATTGTTTAATGAGGATGGCAATCAACACAGTGAACATGATCATCATGATAATATGGATAAGCATAGTGCATGTCATAATAATTATTATCATAATATGACTCAAATTCTTGCCAATTATTCATTTTTGCCTTAATTTCTTACCTGAATTGCCTAATAACTCTCCTATAGATTAAGCAGACTTAATATTTTTAATTTAACTCCTATCAGCAGCATCTTTCAGCTTACTCGGCTGATGAGTTTTACTAGTATGTTTTAGTCTTGGGTTGCTTACTAGGTTTCCAAACATTTTGAGCATCAATAGCCTTTTTCTCTTTTAGCCTATTCTTTCTTTTTAGACAATGATGCACTTATTTCTTTCAAGTTCATTTATTTTTTTATATGAATCGGCTTTTAGAGTTTCATTCTCATGCTCAAGCTTTTAGTAGTCAGCTGATTCTTGAGGTTTTCAACCTGAAGTTTCAGTGATCTGTTTTGCTCTTTCAGCAGAGTCATCTCTTCCTTAAGCTTGGCAAATGCACCAATAATATTTGAATTTGTAATTAGCATTTGTTAAAAACGATTCAAATAGTGCATTTAATTTATAATAGAAGTTACCTTATATTCAGAATCATCAGATTCTATGGCAGTTAAGCATAGAGTTTTAGGTACTTCTTCAAATTCTTTAACAGACAACTCTTGGTCTGAATAAGATATGCCGGAGTTTATTAGCTTTGCTGCATCAGCTAACTTTATTTTCCTCTTACTAAGCTTACGCTCCTTTTCGGCACGCTTTTCATTTTCAGCAAATTTCTCAGAGGATGAGTGTGGATGATCTTTGATGAAGAGTCCATACTCCTTGTTATTGTTGTCTCTAAGTTTTGCTTTTGTGGAATCCCTGTTTTCCTGAAAATGATCTGTTGGTCCCAAGTGGTCAGATGAGGTCTAGATGGGGTGGGGGGGTGAATAGACCTCTTAAAACTTTGAAAAATTTCTCTAACTTTTCTTATCAGCAGAGTAAGCTGATCAAGAACTCGTAAGACTACTTCACTGATTGCGCACTTAGCTTAATCAGTAGAGTTGACCACTCGTCTGATTTAACTTATCTAATTCAAATATAATTAGAGTTTGAAATACTTGTTTGCAGCGGATTTATCAAGTGTTTTTCAACAAGTTATTTTCTTCGTTAAAAGATTTTAACCCCAGTTTTTAAACTCCTTTTTAAAATCTTTTGTTAAGTTCGTATGTTTGAAGTTCTTTCAAAATATGCAAGTAAAATGCAGTAAACAAACACACAGAATTTTTATAGTGGTTATATGGATTAAAATCTTTTAGTCCACTCTTCAAGTCACTTAGATCTTGGGTTATACTATAAACACACAGTTTACAATATACACTGCTTGCGCAATTTAACAAATGAAAAGCCACAAGTTCGTAGCAAGAAATCACAAAGAAATCTTATTCTCTGAAGCTAGATCACTCACTTAGATGGATCTACACTCCTCACAACTTTCTCTGTTTACAGAATCACTCAGATTTTGTATTTGGCTTTGGTTTCAACTTTGGCTTGAGTCAACATATGACTAAGCTGATAAGTGTTCTGTTCTTGAGTTTGAGACTTAGAAAGATTTGATCTTGAATAAAATTCTCTCAATGCAGTTGTGTCTCTAACTCTTGAATCTTGAACTATTTATACTTAAGGTTTGAATTTCTGCCGGTTGAACAAAGCAGGTCTTCAGATTTTCCTCGAGTACTGGTCCCTGTTTCAGAACGGCTTCTACAACTGTTCACTATACAGTTCTGCTGTACTTTCTGTCACGTTGCATTAAATGCACCTTGTTGATCCGAGGTTTCTCTTCAATCATTGGACTTTAATACCCTTCTCTTACAACATTTATTACACCGAGTGCATTTATTACCATTGGAATGACTTTCTGATCTCTTCAACTCAGAATCAGGGATATCAAATGATGACTCTACTGAAGAAGAGACACCCGCACTGCTCTGTCTCGTGGTCAAAGAATCAGAGGATTCTGACAATTAGGTAACTCTCACTAAAATGAAATTGAGCTATTTAGTTCATTTGAGCAAATGATGAAAAACAACATAAATGTTGTTAATGAATTTGCTAAGCTTAAGGAAGAGATAACTGTGCTGAAAAAGCAAAATTCTCTACTGAAACTTAATGGTGAAAAACCACAAGAATCAGCTGAGTATAAAAAGCTTTCGCATGAGTATGAATCTCTGAAAGCAGAATGTGAAGTTTACAAAAGGAAAATCATGGAGCTTGAAGAGATAATATCCACTCATGATAAGTCGTCTGTTGCATCAGTAGACACACCCAATGAACAGAGAACACCTTTAGTAAAAGAAAATTTAGAACTGAACAAGACTGAAAAGTTTATATCTGCTGATAACAGTAATGTTATTTTATATGTTCAGACTACTAAATCTACTTCACCAGAAATAGACAAAAAGGAGAAGAAATCTCCTAAGGCTAAAAAGGGTAAAAAGCCTGAAATAGAAAAACAGACTGGTAAAACCAAACAGCAGAGTAGTCCTAAGAACTCTGCTGATAAGAGTAAAACCAATCAGACTGGTAAAACTTAGTCGTCTGTTAAAGAGCAAGTAAAGAGTAAACCAAAGAAGCAAAGAAATTATAATAATAATGCTTGGTATGGAAATGAGTCTTATTATGTGCAACCTGCTTATTCATCATATTATGCTGCACCTCATTATCCACCTTACTATGCTGCTTATCCTGCTCATCATCCGATGCATGCTTATCCTGCTTATCATGCACCGTACCCTGCTTATGAGCATTACTCTCATCATAATAATTATCATGAACATATGCATACTGAAAATTATGATGATTCAAGAGTGAAGAAATCACCACCAAACTCTACTGAACCTAAGAAGACTAAGGTTTCCAAATCTTGGGTTGTCAAAGGTGATACTAATCCACCAGGACCCTCTCAATAAAGGGTACCTAAAACAATTTTTTTGTTTTGTAGGTTAGGATTACGAGTAGGAGTAAAGTAGAGAAGAAGTGGTACTTGGACAGTGGATGTTCGAGGCACATGTGTGGTGACATACATGAACTGACTGATGCTGCTGCCGTAGATGGTCCAAGAGTAACTTTTGGAGACAGCAAAGAAGGTAAGATTGTTGCGGTTGGAAAGCTTATCAAAGGAAACATTGAGATATCTGACGTCTCTTATGTTAAAGGCCTGAAGTACAATCTGTTGAGCATAAATAAATTTTGTGACAAAGGATTTTCTGTTATCTTCTCATCAGATAAGTGCTATGTAGAGCAAGTTGGAACCAAGAAGGTGATATTATCTGGAAGAAGACAAGGGAACATCTATATAGTTGACTGAAATTATGTGGATAAGAATTCCAATGTTTGTTTGGTGGCCTCTACACCAAGTGAAATCAGTTGGCTATGGCACAAAATGATGAATCATTTGAATTTCAAGACTATCAACATATTAATCAAGAATGATTTGGTAGAAGGAATTTCAAAGATAGTCATGAGCAAAGACAAGCTATGTGATGCATGTCAGAAGAGTAAACAAGTGAAATCATCTTTCAAAAGCAAGAAGCACCAATCTTCAACCAGAATTTTGGAGCTACTTCACATGGATTTGTTTGGCCCTATTGATCCTATCAGCAATGGTGGAAAGAAATACTGCCTGGCTGTTGTGGATGATTATTCAAGATTTACTTGGGTGATTTTCATGAAAAAGAAAAGTGAAACCAAGGAACATCTTACCAATCTGATGGAACTGATCCAGAATGAAAAAAGTCAAAGAATATTGAAGATCAGATCAGACAGGGGCACTGTATTTACAAACTCTACTGTTGAAGAGTATTGTAACTCCAGAGGAATCAACCATGAGTACTCTGCTGCCAGAACCCCTCAACAAAATGGAGTTGCTGAAAGGAAATCTAAAAGAAGCTACCAGGACAATGATAGCTAAAGCAAAGCTACCTCAAAAATTTTGGGCAGAAGCCACAAATACAGCCTGCTATACCCAGAACAAATGCATGATCAACAAGAGTCAAAACAAGACACCTTATAAACTGTGGAACAACAGAAATCCTAATATACACTATCTTGGGATTTTTGGTTGTAAATGTTATGTTTTGAATAATGGGAAAAATCACCTTACTGCTTTTGCAGAGAAGGCTGATGAAGTTATTTTTGTAGGTTACTCTACTGTTAGTAAAGCCTATAAAGTTTTTAACAAAAGGACTTTACTTGTAGAAGAATCAATTCATGTAGTATTTGATGAGCCAAGTCAATCTTCTGAAAAGAATCAAAGTACTAATCCAGATATATCTACTGATTTTCAGAAATTGAATGTGGAAAGAAAATAAGAGTATGTACCCATCTTACTACCTGATCTCAACCAAGCTGATAACTCAAGTGTTGTTCAAAATCAGTCTGCTGATTGTCTAACAGAGAAGTTGCAAACAGCTGACAGACCAGAGCCTGTTCAACAGACTACTACTGAGACTCCAACAGTAGTGTTGCAAGATCAATCAAGAGGACAACATCCAGATTTGCAACCTGATCTCAGATGGCTCAGAGATCACTGATTGGTGCTTGAAAATGCACTTAAATTGTTCTTATTTTCTAAATAAATCAAGTGTTAATTTGATATTTTCATGAAATTAATAGAAATTATTGTGATTAGAAAATATTGAGTTTTGATTTGTTTTTTGTAGGAATATAAAATATGGACCCCGGAATATTTAGCTTTCCCAAATTGAACAAGTATCAAAGGCATTATTTGAAACAAGGGAAGGTTCAAGGAAGTCAATTAGTGCAAGAACAACAAATAAGGAATCTACCAGAAATATTGTTGCTACTTCCAAGGACGATAACTCTCTCAAGGAAACTCCTATTAAGCTGAATTTCGGATATGTTGTAGAGGAAGGAGTTAGCTACGTTACGGACTTTGCGGATCTGGATTTGGAGTTCGGAGTACAAGGATATGTATTTTTCAAATATGTCGCGCAGATCAGAATTTACCATCCGCGGGAAACGCGATTTTTGTCCTAAAGTGATTAGGAAACTTGCCTAAGTCCTTTCCACACGAGGATTATGCCTCCTAAACATCTTCCTACTCAATTTCTACCTCCTAAACATTCTCCTACTTGATTTAGGCCTCCTTAACACCTATATATAGTCCTAGAATTGCACATCTTGGAATACACAATTCTTAGTCTTAGTTACAATTCTCTCTTAAATCATTATCATATTTTCTCTCTAGAACTTGTGATAATGATTAGCAAATTAGGCTAGAGTTTCTTTGGTGAGGTTAGAGATGAACTTATATGCGTAGTGATCTTATTTGGATTCGATTCTTCAAGGTTTTGTAAGTTTTATAAATTTGAGTAATTTACTCTTCTTCAACTATTTTCATCAATTCTTATGTTAATACAATTGTTTTATAAATTTTCATATAAATCTAGTCAAGCTCTTTTTATTTGAGAATCTTTATGATATAATTATATTGATATAAGTCATTCGTTTTATGGGTAGTCTTTTAATGCAATATGCCTTGGTATATAGTATGTTTTCGATTTCTCATAAGATGATATTTTGTGCCAATTCTAAAAGCAAGAAAATTATTTACTCAAATACATTAGAAATCATATGTTTTTCAATTCTTTATCTTCCAATTGATTGTTTGGGATGTAAAACTTTCAGTTGAGTAATTTTATGAATCAATCCAAATAAGTGAACGAAGCATATAAGGGATTCTTGACATCTTACCGTTTTAATTATCATATTTTTCAACAACCAAAAAAATTCACTTTTCTTTAAGTTTTCTTAAAATCAAATCACTTCGTTAATTTAGTTTGTTTATTTATCTCTAAAGCTACTTTGTCTACTAACCTTTTTAGCTTGTTTTAGTCATCTCCTCGTGGATACGACCGCCCAATCTATTCTACATCGATCGCTTTGTTTCGACAAGTTTGGGCGTAATCAATCACCCACCTGAACTAGTGATTGGTGATCCATTGCATAGAGTGAGAATAAGAAGGTCAACTACAAATGAAACAATGTTTGTAAGTTTTCTTTCACAAATTGAGCCCAAATCAATTGATGAAGCTCTTAGTGATTCTCACTGAATTGAAGCAATGCAAGAAGAGTTAAATCAATTTGAAAGGAATGAAGTCTGGTAAGGAATCTCATCTCTTAGCTGCCAAAAGGATATTAAGGTATCTTAAAGGCACTCAAGAATTGAGATTGTGGTATCCAAGAGAATCAGGATTTGAACTTATTGGATATTCAGATTCTGACCTTGCTGGCTGCAAAATTGATAGGAAGAGTACTACAGGTACATGTCAATTTCTATGCAGTCGTCTGATCTAATGGATGAGTAAGAAACAGACTTCAGTATCCATATCTACTGCTGAAGCTGAATACATTGCTGCTGGAGCATGTTGTGCACATATACTTTGGTTGAAACATAAACTAGAAGATTATAATTTCAAGATCAGTGGAATCCCTATCTACCGTGACAATACAAGTGCAATCTCACTTAATCAGAATACTACTAGTCATTCTAGGACTAAGCATATTGAGATCAAACATCACTTCATAAGAGATCATGTTGAAAAAGGAAATGTTATTATTGAGTATGTTTTCATACAGATAATCAGATCGCTGACATTTTCACCAAACCACTGAGTGATGCAAGATTTTCTACTCTAAGAGTGGAACTAGGCTTGTTAAAATTGGATTCATAAGCTGAGGAAGAACCTATCAGAAGACTGGGTTCATCAGCTGACTAATCTGATGACAGCAAGTATTATTCTTCAAGAAGACTGACTCTCAACAGACAAGTTGACTAATTGATTATTGAATTCAGGGGGAACGTGTAAGACTAGCTGTACTCCTGATTAAAAGATGAAATATTCAATGACAGTTAGTTGAAGTTGTTTTAATCAGAGGATTTGTTCTTAATTCTTGAAGACCTGAAGATTATTTAATTTTTTGCTGGATTGACAAACCGCAAAGGAAGATCACTAGTTATTGGCTTTCACTAGTGATATCAGCTGACAGTTCAGTCGTCTAACAGTTAAGTATTCTGTTTTATTTACGGTTCTGTTACTTTATTAAAGAATGTACTAAAAATGCTTTATTTAAAACACGCTTTTATAAGTAGAGACTAGGGACGGTTCGCATTCCCGCCCAGTCCGCTGATTATTTTGAAATTTGAATTCCGCGTATTTCGTTCACACGATCATATCTGACAAGTAACTGATCTAACGGATGGCGTGATTCACGGAAACCGAAATCACCCAACCACTATAAAAATAGATCTGATCAGCTCACTTAGCTTTTACGCACCCTCAAATATTCAAGCACTTAGAGAGAATTTTTGCTTCCAGTTTTCTGCAAATCTACTCTCATTTTCTCTAATCTTTTTCAGAAAAACAAGATGAGATCCAAAGAAGCTAACGCTGAAGGTAGATTTCTGAACTACCAAACATATCACGCCACTGGCACTCAACTAATGAAGGAGATTCTGGAGAAATTCAATGCTGCAACTGTGACGCCCCGACTAGGTCATCTGGCTCGAAATAAAACAGTGATTAACTATTTGAACTAGCCGTGCGTCAAACTAGTAGAACAATAGAGAAAAAAATTATATTATAACCAATCGTCGCAGCAGAAATAGTGAAATTCTAAGGTCTTCAGGAAGAAGGGACAACGACCCCACTATCCGACCCATAAATATATAAATTTTTACATAACTTATTACAACGAAGTTTCATCGATTAATTATTTGATAACGTAGATAAATACGATATTGAAAATACTATGTCACTCCCATGTCAACGTGTTTCCATCTCTAACACATGTTGCTAATCTGAGAAAATAAACAAAAGAGAGGCGTAAGTCTTTATTTGACTTAGTGAGGATTTATAACAATGGATCAAGGGCATAGGTAATTGATTATTATCTATGAATGAATGATAATTGGAATGGAATAGTCCTGCGAAAGATCATTAGATAATTTGAAAATAACAAAGTAATATTGCGAAAGATCATTAGATAATTGGAAATAACAAAGTAATAGAATTAAAATAAACGGGAATTCAAATAATCATTTTTGATTCGGAATCTGGAAAAGTAATACATTCAACCCAACGCCTGAAATTTAACATCCTTATACCTTCCTACGAGGAGCGACCTCGCAAAAACGGAATGACATGCCCGGGTACATGTCGACCTAGCTGAGAGCACAATTATCTCCAACTATACTCAACAACTGAATCACGGTGGGGTACTTAACAAAGAGACCATACACTGAATGCCCGATGCCGCTCAGCAGTCACCTTTATTAGTCCCAGGGCCCAATTTCCCAAGAGCGTCCTCAAGGGTATACATAGTTTAAGTGAACTTGGATCCGGACGTTGTCCGTTGTTCATAATAATACCACTTACCAGATGGAATATAAATATATAATGAGATATGTAGGAATATGGAATAAGAAGCGAATTAAAGTTAAAGGCTAAGTAAGAATTGAAGTAGTTGTTCTAAGACTAGGTAATTGATTGCTATGGTATAAAATAAATAATGATATAATAAAATAAAGATGTGAACAAGAGAGTGAGTTGAGGAATGGAAATTTTCTCAGGGCAAATGCCGAATTGAAGAAAAGAAACCTCACCTTAAGTCGAAGAGTGGGTTTCTAAGCTTAAATCCGCATTTTCAACAAATTCCTCCAAACCTAAGTGTTGTAAGATAAATAGAATGGATTAATTTGATAATAATTTTATATATTAATCCATACTTACTTTTATTTTGATAATATTTCTACAAGCGTATTCTACGCGTTACTATACTCATTTTATTATGTATGTAATTGATTTCTCAATTTTCATAATATGATTTCTATGTGACTTCTTTATAAGACAATACTCTATATTTTGACCATTAGTCTTATGCCAGGATATGACTTCGAAAGTATTAAGTATTAGTTTACATTCTTTTACCCATTTAAGCAAAAACCAAGATATAATTGCAAGTAAAGTTAGTTATTTAATAAACATAATTTTATCTTATACTATTTCCAATGGTAAGACGTCCTTTAGGAATTAACAAAGTTTCAAATCTCCCTTAATTACATAAGTTAAAGCTAATCGAACTATCATAAGTTGTTATCAATATGCATAAATGTATAAGTTTTAGGATACATTAGCCATAGTTCCTTTCAGAAATTAGAAATTAGTTAAACACTAATTAGTTAATTTTAGTTTATCATTTAAACTTTGTACAAAAACTAAATGGTACTCACAATTTTTTTCATGAATTTCTTCATATATCTTTCATCACCTATTCTTAAACATGTATAGCTATTAAGACAAATCATTTATTATATTCAAGTCTTCAAGCCAATTCAAGCAAACTTGGTTAGTTTACTCCTTTAAAAATAATTTACCATAAATGAAATCTAAAGTAATCATAAAATGACTTTATATAAATTTGTATGAAAGGCTTGTATACTCAACTACTTAGTTGGAAGGAATTATTAGATCATATATTTTTGTAAATCTTTTAAGAATTTAACCAAGTTACATATGATAAGTAAATCACCCATCAATTATTTGATTAGTTTCTCTTACCACTTAAATTTCAATTTACACACACATTATGAGGATATTTGGAGTCCTAAAACAACAAGAAAAGGCAAAATTTCCAGATTTTTGAGCTTAAATCCGAGCAGCCCCCAAAACAGTCCGGCGGGTGAGTTTCACTCGCCGGTACTGCTCCGAAAACGCGCCGATAGGTACTTCACGCGCTGGAGTACCGATGAACTCCAAATTCTGTCTTCTTTCCAAAGGTGCAAACGGTTTATAAAAATTCCAAGTCTATTTCTAGATACAGTCAATTTACAGAGACTGCGCAAAAACAAGGGAAATGAATTTTTACCTTGATATCTCCTTCCTTGCTTGTTGGATTGGGAAGATATTTGTTGGATGAAGATGAAGATGAAGATGGAAGGTATGAAGTGAAGGGAGGTTTTGATGATTTCCAAAACATCAGAATCAGCTAAGTATGGAAACTTAGTATAAACCTTAGAAGATATTTGACCAAGGAAGATTTATTTCAGACGAGTCAAATATGGTCCAGAGGACTACTGATCTGTTGCTGAAGAAAGGAATCAGACTGGTGGACTATCAGCCGACTCAAATAAGATTAGTTCAAGTTTGGGATCAGCCGAGTACACATCAGACGAGTAATTTCGATCAGCAGAGTAGAAGGGATCAAGAAGTCTGATCAACGGTAATAAATGCACTTGGAGTAATAAATGCTCAAGAGGAAGGGTATTTATGACAAATGATTGAAGAGAAACCTCGTATCAGATTAGTGCATTAAATGCGATCTGACAGAAAGTATAGCAGAGTGTACAGTGCTCAGTCGCAGGTAGCCGTTTCTGCAGAAGGACCAATACTCGATGATTTGGACACCTGTCGATCTCTCAACGGGCAGATTTTCAAATCTCAAGTATAAATAGTTTAGTTCGTGAGTTGAAGAAGAAGAGACAACACATTTTGAGAGCAAAAATCTGAAGCAGAATTCTTCTAAGTCTCAAACTCAAGAACAGAACACTCATCAGCCGAGTCATCTGTTGACGACGCAGAATAGAGAGAAAACAGAAAATACTTACAAATCTGAGTGATTTTGTTGAAACCGTGTTGTGAGAAGTAGATATCCATCTTAGTGAGTGATATTACTTCAGAGGATAGGAGTTTCTTTGTGATTTCCTATTACGCACTTGTGGCCTCTTCATTTGTTGATTGACGCAAGCATTGTATACTGTAATCTGTGTGATTTAGTATAACCCAAGATCTAAGTGACTTGGAAGAGTGGACTAAAGGATTTCTATCCATATAACCACTATAAAAATCCTTTGTGTTTTTACTTGCATAATTTTCTGCATATTTGAAAGAGCATACTTAAAACACTTAAAGGTTAACTGTTGGAAAAGTTTTAAAAAAAGGAGTTTGTTAAAACTGGGGATAAAACTACTTCAAAGTTAAAGAAAACTACTTGTGAAAAACACTTGATAAATCCACTGCAAGTTAGTTATTTTAAAACTCTGATTTTAATAAAATAAGCTGAGTGAAATCAGAAGAGTGGTCAACTCTGCTGTTCAAAGCTTTGTGCGAGATCTGCTTAGTCTGCTGACAGCAAAGTTAGAAGTTTTTAAAAGATAAATTTTGAAGAGGTCTATTCACCCCCCCCCCCCCCCCCTCTAGACCTCATCTGACCACTTGGGACCAACAAGTGGTATCATAGCAGGTGGTTCATCTGAATCATTTGCCTGATCAACGAGCTTGATCCTAGAGTGTTTTTCAAAGGTTTTCAAAAGTTTTCGAAAGAGCATCTTTTTGAAAAGCTAAAACTTTTTGAAAAATGGATTGTATCAGCCTTGTTCCCCACATAGGCGGTATGAGCTTTGAGGACTGGAAAATACGCATGGAAATTTTCCTTGCTGCTTACAATGATAATATGTACAGGTGCATAACAAAAGGTCCAACAAGAGTCACCAAAACAATCAAAGTTGATGGCCAAGATACGGTCGTTGACAAAGATGAAGACGAGATGACAGCTGAAGAAATCAAGTTGAAAAATCTAGACAAAGTTGGAATCTTCATCATGACTAAAGCACTAGACGATGAAAGATTTGACAAGGTCAAACACTGTAAAACATCAAAAGAGATGTGGGATAAAGTCCGTTATATGAGTGAAGGGAATGATGCCATCAAAGAACACAATCTGAGCATAGCCCTGGAGAAGTTTGAAAACTTCAAGATGAAATCTGGAGAAACCATTGACCAGATGGATTCAAGGTTCACTAAAGTGCTGAACAACGTGTTAAAGCTGGGTAAGACGTTCACAGACAAAGAGATTACTCTCAAAGTCCTAATGGCGCTACCACCCAAGTTCAACATGAAGATCACAGCAATGGAAGAATCAAGGGATCTGGGGAAGATCTCTCTGACGGAGCTGTTTTCTGTACTCAAGGCGTACGAGTATAAAATGCCAAGAATGGGTATAGAAGAGACCTCAACTTCTAGTCCCACTGCTGCCCTGGTTGCTGCAGAAAAATCCAGAAGATCAGCCGGAAGAACTATAGAAGTGGATTCATCTGATGAGGCCATAGTACTGAACAAAAAGGAGTACTCTGCTGACGATGTTGCTTTGTTATTAAACGGGTTCAAAAAGTTCTACAGAAGAAAAATGAAGAACAAATATAACAATGCTTCTACTTCTAAACCTACCTCTCACTCTCATGATATTAAGGATGATTATAAATCCAAAATGATGTGCTACAATTGCAGGAAATTGGGACATTTCATCAAGGACTGCCCATATCCTAAAGCGGAGAAGTATATAGATGAGGAAAAGAAACAAAGGAAAGAGAGAAGAGAGAAGAGATATCAGAAGAGCAAAGTGTTGTTGGCTGAATCTGAAAAGATGGCATCCATCTACTCATCAAATTCAGAATCAGGCACGTCAAGTGATGACTCTATTTTTGAAGAGACACCTGCAGTGCTCTGTCTCATGGCCAAGGAATCTGACGATTCTGACAATGAGGTAATGCTCTCTGAAAGTGAACTTGAGCTATTTAGCTCATTTGAGCAAATGATGAACAATAAAGCCGATGTTGTTAATGAATTTGCTAAGCTTAAGGACGAGATGATTCTGCTGAAAAAGCAAAATGCAAAACTGAAACGCAGTGTTGAAAAACCTGAAGAATCAGCCATGTATAAAAAGCTCTCGCATGAATGTGAATCTCTGAGAGCAGAATGTGAAGTTTACAAGGGAAAAATCAAGGAACTTGAAGCTACAATATCTTCACTCAATAAGTCGTCTGTTCCTAAGTCGTCTGTTGTGTCAATAGATAAATCAACTGAACAGAGTCCACCCTTAGTAAAAGAAAATTTAGAACTGAACAGAGCTGAGAAGTTTATATTTGCTGATAATAGTAATGTTATCTTGTATGTTCAGACTGCTAAATCTACTTCACTGGAAACTAAGAAAAAGGAGAATAAATCTCCCAAGGCTAAAAAGGGTAAAAAGCCTGAAAATGAAAAACAGACTGGTAAAACCAAACAGCAGATTAGTCCTAAGAAGTCTGCTGATAAGAGTAAAACCAATCAGACTAATAAACCTAAGTCGTCTGTTAAAGAGCAAGTAAAGAGCAGACCAAAGAAGCAAAGAAATTATAACAATAATGCTTGGTATGGAAATGAGTCTTATTATGTGCAACCTGCTTACTCACCTTATTATGCTGCACCTCATTATCCACCTTATTATGCTGCATATTCTGCTCATCAACCAATGCATGCCTACCATGCTTATCATGCATCTTATCCTGCTTATGAGCCTTATCCTCATCATAATGATTATCAACATAACATGCATGCTGATTATGATGAAACTGAAGTTGCTCATGCTCCTGCTAAAACTCTAAAGCCTAAGAAACCTAAGACTTCAACATCTTGGGTTGTCAAAGGTGACACTAATCCACCAGGTCCCTCTCAATAAAGGGTACCTAAAACAATTTTATTTTGTTTTGTAGGTTAGGATTAGGAGTAGGAGTAAAGTAGTGAAGAAATGGTACTTGGACAGTGGATGTTCAAGGCACATGTGTGGAGACATACATGAACTGGCAGATGCTGTGAATGGTCCAAGAGTTACTTTTGGAGACAGCAAAGAAGGCAAGGTTGTTGCTGTTGGAAAGCTTATCAAAGGAAATATAGAGATATCTGACGTCTCTTATGTTAGTGGCCTGAAGTACAATCTGCTGAGCATAAGTCAATTTTGTGACAAGGAATTTTCCGTAATGTTTTCATCAGATAAGTGCTATGTTGAACAAATTGGAACAAAGAAGGTTATTTTATCTGGAAGAAGACAGGGAAATATCTATGTAGTCGACTAGAATTCTGTGGACAAGAATTCTAATGTTTGTTTGGTGGCTTCTACACCAAGTGAAATCAGTTGGATGTGGCACAAAAGAATGAATCATTTGAATTTCAAGACCATAAACGGATTGATAAAGAATGATCTGGTAGAAGGAATTCCAAAGACAGTCATGAGCAAAGACAAGCTTTGTGACGAATGTCAGAAGGGTAAACAAGTGAAGTCATCTTTCAAAAGCAAGAAGCACCAATCCTCAATCAGAATTTTGGAGCTGTTACATATGGATTTGTTTGGCCCTATTGATCCAATCAGCAATGGTGGAAAGAAATACTGCCTACCTGTTGTGGATGATTTTTCAAGATTTACTTGGGTGATTTTCATGAAGAAGAAAAGTGAAACCAAGGAACATCTTACTAATCTGATGGAACTGATCCAGAATGAGAAGAGTCAAAGAATATTGAAGATCAGATCAGATAGAGGGACTGGATTTACAAACTCTACTGTTGAAGAGTATTGTAACACCAGAGGAATCAATCATGAGTACTCTGCTGCCAGAACCCCTCAACAAAATGGAGTTGCTGAAAGGAGAAACAGAACTCTAAAAGAGGCTACCAGGACAATGATAGCTGAAGCAAAACTGCCCCAAAGATTCTGGGCAGAAGCCACAAATACAGCATGTTATACACAGAACAGATGTATGATCAACAAAAGTCAAAACAAGACACCTTATGAGCTATGGAACAACAGAAAGCCTAATATACATTATCTTAGGATTTTTGGTTGTAAATGTTACGTTTTGAACAATGGGAAAAATCACCTTACCGCATTTGCAGAAAAGGCCGATGAAGCTGTTTTTGTAGGTTACTCTACTGTTAGTAAAGCTTATAGAGTGTTTAACAAAAGAACTTTACTTGTACAAGAATCTATTCATGTAGTATTTGATGAACCAAGTCAATCATTTGAAAAGAATCAAAGTGCAAACCCAGAGGTATCTGCTGACTTTCAGAAATTGAGTGTGGAAAGAAAGGAAGAATATGTACCCATCATACTACCTGATTTAACTCAAGCTGTTAACTCAAGTGCTGTTCAAAATCAGTCTGCTGATTGTCTAACAGAGGAGTTGCAAACAGCTGACAGACAAGAGACTGTATAACAGACTACAACTGTTCAACAGACTACTACTGAGACTCCAACAGTAGTGTTGCAAGATCAATCAAGAGGACAACATCCAGATTTGCAACCTGATCTCAGATGGCTCAAAGATCACCCACCTGACTTAGTGATTGGTGATCCTTTGGATAGAGTAAGAACTAGAAGGTAAACTGCAAATGAGACAATGTCTGTAAGTTTTCTTTCACAAATTTAGCCTGAGTTGATTGATGAAGCTCTTGGTGATTCTCACTGGATTGAAGCAATGCAAGAAGAGTTGAATCAATTTGAAAGGAATGAAGTCTGGTACTTAGTTCCCAGACCTACTCATCAAAGAGTAATTGGCACTAAGTGGGTATTCAGGAATAAAATGAATGAAGATGGTATTGTTACCAGAAACAAAGCAAGACTAGTTGCCAAGGGTTATTGCCAAGAAGAAGGCATTGATTTTGATGAGACATTCGCACCAGTTGCAAGGCTTGAAGCAATCCCATTATTCTTAGTCTATGCTGCTTACAAGAACTTCACTGTCTATCAGATGGATGTGAAGTCTGCTTTTCTCAATGGAGAATTGCAAGAGGAAGTTTATGTTGAACAACCTCCTGGTTTTAAAGTTTATCAACAAGGAGACAAAGTGTATCGTCTGAAGAAAGCTCTCTATGGACTGAAACAGGCTCCAAGAGCATGGTATGATACTTTATCTGATTTTCTTTTAGTTAAAGGATTTCGTAAAGGTAAAGTAGATAAGACTTTGTTCACTATTGAATGGGATAATCATATATTGTTGGTACAAATATATGTGGACGATATTATTTTTGGTTCAACTAACAAATAGATGTGTGAAAGGTTCTCTAAGCTGATGCAGAACAAATTTGAGATGAGCATGATGGGAGAACTAAATTACTTTCTTGGATTACAAGTTAAACAGCTACCTGATGGTATTTTTTTTGATCAAGCAAAGTACACAAAAGATCTGTTCAAGAAATTTGGTATGGAAACTAGCTCATCTGTTAATGTTCCTATGTCTACTGGACTTCGTCTGGACAAGGATGAAGGTGGCAAATCGGTTGACATTACCAAATACAGAGGCATAATTGGGTCACTGTTATACTTAACAGCTAGCAGACCTGATATTATGTATTTTGTTGGGGTTTGTGCGAGATTTCAATCAGATCCTAAAGAATCTCATCTCTTAGCTGCTAAAAGGATACTAAAATATCTCAAAGGCACACAAGATTTGGGATTGTGGTACCCAAGGGAATCAGGATTTGAACTTATTGGATATTCAGATTCTGACCTTGCTGGCTGCAAAATTGATAGGAAGAGTACTACAGGTACTTGTCAATTTTTAGGCAGTCGTCTGATCTCATGGATGAGTAAGAAACAGACTTCAGTATCCATATCTACTGCTGAAGCTGAGTACATCGCTGCTGGAGCATGTTGTGCACAAATACTTTGGTTGAAGCATCAACTAGAAGACTCTAATCTAAAGATCAGTGGAATCCCTATCTACTGTGACAATACAAGTGCAATCTCACTCACTCAGAATACTACTAGTCATTCCAGGACTAAGCATATTGATATCAAACATCACTTCATCAGAGACCATGTTGAAAAGGGAAATGTTATTATTGAGTATGTTCATACAGACAACCAGATTGCTGACATTTTCACCAAACCATTAAGTGATGCAAGATTTTCTACTTTAAGAGTGGAACTGGGCTTGTTAAATTTGGATTCATAAGCTGAGGGCGAACCTATCAGAAGACTGGGTTCAACAACTGACTAATCTGATATCAACAAGTGTTACACTTCAAGAAGACTAACTCTCAACAGACTAGTTGACTGATGAATTCTTGAATTCAGGGGGAACGTGTAAGACTAGCGGTACCCTTGTCTTAGAGATGAAATCTTCAATGACAGTAGTTGAAGTTGCTTTAATCAGAAGATCTGTTCTTAATTCTTGAAGATTTGAAGATTATTTATCTTGCTGGATTGACAAACAGCAAAGGAAGATCACTAGATATTGGCTTTCACTAGTGATATATTGTATCAGACAAGTCGTCTATCAGATAAGTATTATTTTACTCATCTGTTTTTATTTATGTCAGCTTATATTTAAGTGTTGTACTAAAAACGCATTTTCTGAAACACGCTTTTATAAGTAACAGACATGTGGCGTTTCAAATTCCCGCCTGTCTGACATAATTAATAAATTTTGAATTCCGCAATTCTCGCCCGCACGATTAGAACTGACAGATTAAATCAAACCGTTCGCGTAAAACACGGAAACCTAGGCGTTTCATAATCTATAAATCCAGATCTGATCAGAAGGGTAAACCTTACGCACCCAAAATTATCTCAAGTGAAAAAGAAGTTACTGATTCATCTATTTTCTGTCTTAAAGTGTTTTAAATTCTCTCAAACTACTTCAATTTCACTACAATGGCCGGAGCTGAAGGACGCTACCTGAATTACGAGAAGTTCCACGCTTCTGGAACTCCCCTGATGAAGGAAATAATGGTTAAAATCAAAGAGGCTTCACTGGTAAAAGTTTTGGAAGCTCACGAGGATTATGTGTTCACTGAAGACGTGGCTGAGTTTTACAAAACAAGGAAGAATGACTTGACCAAGATGATTTCTGTGGCTACTGTAGGAGGAAAGACTATCTGTGTCTCTCCTGCTGTTCTTAATGAAATTTATGATCTGAAAAATGAAGGAGGAGAGGTATTTACTCTGGGTTCAGAAAAGGATGAGGAATTTTGGTTTATTTGTGCAAAGGAGGGAGAAGCAATGACTGGAACCCTGATGAAAACTCAATTGAAGGATGAGTTTCAGAGGTTGCAGATATTATTGCAAAAATTTTGGAGTGTTCTACTAGCTCCTTGGATGGGCTACCTAGAAGAAGGTACCAAACCATGGCTTGTATATACTATGGGTTATCAGTAAATTGGGCTATTCATTACTTCTATCTTCTGGCATTGAAGAAAAATGGACTTGTGATAATGTTGAGTCATTTGCTTTCGACACTTGGTTGTCCACTTGTAAATGGGAAGATAGTCCACAAGCTGAAGGAGATGAAGGTGTATGAACCGGTAAAAGTTGAAGCCGCTCCAAAAAGAAAGGCGAAGGGAAAGGCAGAGAAGTCTGCTGCTGCCAAAAAGCCTAAATTTGATACAAAGGCTAAGTCTGCTGATCAAACAGCAAACCCTGCTGTTCAAGCCAGATCAGTAGAGTCTGAAGCTGATGTTGCTGATATGATAGTCACTGAGGTGACTAAAGAAATTGATGAGATGACTGCTGAAACATCTCCAGAAAGAACTGAATCTGACGAACCAGTTCAAGTGAAAGAGGTTGGACGAAGGACAAGAAGTTCAGTAAAGAGGATTGCTGAACCTCGCCAAACTGAAATAATTCCTAAGCCAAAAGCAAAAAGAAAGTTAACTCTAGGTGGTCAAATAGTTACCTTCATTGTTGATCCAACAACACAAGTCAGAGAAAATCCTGCTGCTGAAAGACCAGTAGATGCAGTAGAAAAAGCTGCAGAAGACAAGACTGCAGATGATCAATCTCTCAACAAGTCTGCTGTTGCTGAACAGCCGGCTAGTTTGACAGCAGAGGAGAATGTCCCACTCATTCATCCTACACCAATAGCTGCTGCTCCACTGCAAATAGTGGAATCCCCTGCCGCCAGAAGGAAGAGAACTGGTAAGGCGAAGATTAAAGTGGTTACTGCTGTGGAAAAGAAAAAGAGAGAGGAAGAAGAAAAGAAAAAGGAAGAAGAGGCAGAGTGCCAACATTCTCTTAAACTTAGTGAGCTTGAAGCTCAGGCTAGAAATATGTCTGCTGCTGAGATAGCTGCTAAGGAAGCTCAAGACTTGGCTCAAGCTTTAGAAGCCAGTACCAAGGATGCCCATGGTCCAAGGTACAGTGGTGGAATTGCAATTGGAGATAAGAAGAAGCCAAGGGCCGTTATGCCCACACCCAAGCTGCCAAAGAAGAAACGATCTGAACTAAAATATGCTCTGGCAATAGTTCAAAATGATCCAGAGATATTCAAACAGTTTGTAGCAGATCTTGAAAGGTATAACGACATTTTGGTCCGTCAGAGTCTCTTTACTGAAAAGATAAGATATAATAGATGGAGAGAATATCGTCTGACCAAGACCAAGGAGCAAATAGTTCAGTGGAAGGAGTTTGCTGCGGAGGAAACATGGGTTCTGCAGTTTCTGGAAACTGGGTGCTTGAGGCAAGCACTGGATTCAGATCACTTCCTGGATATGATCCACTATCGGCTAAGGAAGTTGGCAAAGTCTGAAGCCAAGAAACTACAAAACTCTGTTCCTGAAACTCCAGCAGAAAATGAAGATTTAAAGGAGAGAGCAGCAAAGTTGGCACTTTCCGTAACTTTGGAAATGTGGGCTAAAAAGACCAGATATCAGAAGGGTCAACCAAGCTCTATGACACCCCTGCCAAGCTTACAACAGATTGTCTTCGGACCGGCTATTAAAACTTATGAAGATCTACCTGAACAGACAACATCACCATTTGTACCTGCTCTTATATTTACTCATAAAACTGTTGTTGCTGATAATGGTGTTGATGTTATTACAGAGGTAAATGATCCAGTACAGGTCCAAAAGAAGACTGATGAGAAAATCTCAACATCATCAGAGCAGTTGCCCCAACAGCAGGCTACTCTGACTGATGAACCAAAGGAGTCTGAGAAAACTCCTGAGATTGTTCCAGCAAGCACAGTCATTCCATCAACTTCAGCAAGCATGCAACCATCTATTTTGGAGTCCATCCAACAATTGATTGCAAACTCTATGAAGGAAATGGAAGGTAGACACAGAGAGCAGTTAAAGAAATTTGACGAAGTGGCCTCAACTATACTGTCTGCTGCTGCTGCTGAAAGAGTTCCCAAGGCTGCTGATCCTAGCCCTCTGATAGTGGAAGAAATAGCAAGTATCAAAAATGAAGTACAGGCTATCAGACTAGATGTGGAAACATTTGGTGCAAGGGTCAAGAATAACACAGCTGGTTGGAGGGACATAACTGAAGTTGTTGCAAATGCAATGGAGGCTCAAGAGGAGAAAACGGAGAACATGTTGAAAGCATTCACTACCTCAGCTGATCTGATTCTGAGCTCTCAGATTCAACTATGTGATCAAATGGACCTTACATTTCAAAAGATTGAGTCCTATAATACATTGCAGCAACTAAAAAGGGAGAATCATCTTCTGGCGGTGGATAAAAACATCAGACTGATATGTGACGCCATTAACATCACTCCAGTTCTGCCTGAAGAACCCGTCTACCCTGCTGATGATGACAAAAAGGGGGAAGATGGAAGTTCTACAACGAAGAAAAAGGGTGCTGATGCTAATATTTCAGCTGAAGTTACTGAAAAAATTGGATTCTATTGAAAAGGATGTTGATGATGCAAATACAAGCAGACCAGATGATGAAGTAACTGAGGCAGAGAACGATACTGATGAAGAGCCCAAAGAACCAGTAAAATCTGATATGGAGATTGCTGCTTCCAAGGACTCAGCTGCTGAACAGCTATATCCATACGTCAAGTATAAGAGAATAGAGGATCTTAGAAAAAGATTTGAAATGCTTGAACAAGATCTCTCTAGTTCCGAACAAGAAGATGAAGACCTTGAAGATGAAGAAGAAGGAGAAACACAAGAAGAGAAGAAGGACTAGACTAAGTTATTAGACTAGGTCTCTTGTAATCTTTTTGTAAACCTTGTAAAATTTTACTTTCTGTTGTCTCATCTGATGAACTTGTAACTTGTAATCAATTGTTATAATCTATAAAAGTTCAAGTTTCCAACAAATCATTTCTATCTCTGAAATTTTTGAGGACTTAAACTTTAGCTTTAGGTACAGGTACTTAGCTGAAGTTTTGTCATCATCAAAAAGGGGGAAATTGTTGGATGAAGATGAAGATGAAGATGGAAGGTATGAAGTGAAGGGAGGTTTTGATGATTTCCAAAACATCAGAATCAGCTAAGTATGGAAACTTAGTATAAACCTTAAAAGATATTTGACCAAGGAAGATTTATTTCAGACGAGCCAAATATGGTCCAGAAGACTACTGATCTGTTGCTGAAGAAAGGAATCAGACTGGTGGACTATCAGCCGACTCAAATAAGATTAGTTGAAGTTTGGGATCAGTCGAGTACACATCAGACGAGTAATTTCTATCAGCAGAGTAGAAGGGATCAAGAAGTCTGATCAACGGTAATAAATGCACTTGGAGTAATAAATGCCGAAGAGGAAGGGTATTTATGACAAATGATTGAAGAGAAACCTAGTATCAGATTAGTGCAGTAAATGCGATCTGACAGAAAGTACAGCAGAGTGTACAGTGCTCAGTCGCAGGTAGCCGTTTCTGCAGAAGGACCAGTACTCGATGATTTGGACACCTGTAGATCTCTCAACGGGCAGATTTTCAAATCTGAATTATAAATAGTTCAGTTCGTGAGTTGAAGAAGAAGAGACAACACATTTTGAGAGCAAAAATCTGAAGCAGAATTCTTCTAAGTCTCAAACTCAAGAACAGAACACTCATCAGCCGAGTTATCTGTTGACGACGCAGAATAAAGAGAAAACAGAAAATACTTACAAATCTGAGTGATTTTGTTGAAACCGTGTTGTGTAAAGTAGATATCCATCTTAGTGAGTGATATTACTTCAGAGGATAGGAGTTTCTTTGTGATTTCCTATTACGCACTTGTGGCCTCTTCATTTGTTGATTGGCGCAAGCATTGTATATAGTAATCTGTGTGATTTAGTATAACCCAAGATCTAAGTGACTTGGAAGAGTGGACTAAAGGATTTCTATCCATATAACCACTATAAAAATCCTTTGTGTTTTTACTTGCATAATTTTCTGCATATTTGAAAGAGCATACTTAAAACACTTAAAGGTTAACTGTTGGAAAAGTTTTAAAAAAAGGAGTTTGTTAAAACTGGGGATAAAACTACTTCAAAGTTAAAGAAAACTACTTGTGAAAAATACTTGATAAATCCGCTGCAAGTTAGTTATTTTAAAACTCTGATTTTAATAAAATCAGCTGAGTGAAATCAGAAGAGTGGTCAACTCTGCTGTTCAAAGCTTTGTGCGAGATCAGCATAGTCAACTTACGAATACTGATCAGCTTAGTCTGCTGACAGCAAAGTTAGAAGTTTTTAAAAGATAAATTTTGAAGAGGTCTATTCACCCCCCCCCCCCCCCCTCTAGACCTCATCTGACCACTTGGGACCAACAATATTTGAAATTTATCTACTTCTTACTGAATAAGGGCTGAGGGAGATGAAATTTTGTTATCAAAATGAGTCAGAATTAAGGAACTTTTAATGATTTGATGAAGAGATGAAGGATCTTACCTTTTAAGCTTATTTTCCCTTCTACATAGCTTAGGGATTTGAGGAAAAGTTTGTGCTTGATTGTTCTTGATAGTTATGCCTATAATTTAGTAGCTGAAAATGAATGTTTTGGGTTAAGATATCACATATAAAAGTATTTTAGATCAACACTTTGAAAGGAACGAAAGCATTTGAAAAGGAATTGAAAAGGAAAGGAAATGTGGTTTTCTCGCCTGGGTCCTATCTCTTCATTTGGCAAAGGAGCATAAAGACAAGAAGGAATTTGGTGTGTTGAATTGATCCTAGGAGTTTCCTTATATAGAAAGATTCAAGGGTATGTTTGAAATAAATGTGAAGAGTTGGTTTCAAATTGAAAGACTAAACTTGCTATTTTACCACATTAAGTATTGCTTGTTTGGTGATTAGTTTAGGTAGTTTAGATCTACTTAATAGGTTTGTGTTTGATTTGAAAACTTTTTATTCGATGTATTTAAGCTCGATAAAATTATGTAATACTAAATATGTATGTATATATAATATATGTATAATTATATTATCGGGGTATTACAGCAACGCTTGTAGATTTCATGGAGGCCCATGAATCTATGGTGTTTAAAGATCAAATAATGGAGTTCTACGGATCTACAGCTAAGCCCGATCATGATAATTTGGAGATTAAGGCTAATGTTGGGGGAGTCGACATCTGCATAACCCCCAAGCTGTTGAATGAAAAGTACCATATCCCACATTCGCGGAGTATCCTCTACATTCCAACGTACTTCCACCACCCTCCACCAATGTCTTGCTGAATCTTCTAATCGAAATGTAGTGAGCTTGATCTTTTGTGCATCGGTGTAGTTTAGTACACAAAAAATATTTTCCATGTCGGAAAGCCATAGTTCGGCTTTTCGATCATCAGGCTCCCCGAAGAATTTCGGGGTTGGAATCGAAGAAACCTTTCAAGGGTTTGATCTGTAGTTGGTAACCGCCAAGTTAGGGGAGATATTGGCTTGTGATTGTTGTTGACAAAATTCCATGTATTGTTGCATGAATGTGAATATCGGTGGGAGTTCGGAACCCCCGTCTCTGGGAAATGGTGGTTGTCCATTAGTGGGTTCCGGAGTGACATGATCCTGCTCGTGGTTTGGAACATCTTCGTCTTGAGTCAGTGTTTCATTTGTTTGGACATTTGGTGGGAATGTAGTCGGTGGAACCTCGGATATCGCCGTTGTTTGTTTTCTTGGTCTTCCTGGTCGTCCCATTCTACTAGATAGACACATGTAAGTTATTTAAATATTATAATTTATTATTAGTATTTGTTATTTTCTATTGTAATACATTCATGCTATGATCACAATATAATACAAAATGAAATGCATGAGTATTCTACTAATATATGCATCTTTATAATAACTATGTTAGCTTTAGTACATTAGTTACATGTCATAATATGTACATTTTTTTTTTCGGCTAACTAATATCAACACAAAAGAAGCTAACTGAAACTACTACTTATAATTGAACTAGAACTATCCCATAAATAATAAGGGTCTATATACACGACCCATCGAGTACCTACCCAGATTAAAGGTCATACGTCGGGTTAGATATATCATCATATATGTACAATCTCAAAATTCAATATGGTTTTCCACTAAAAGGGAAAACTAGTGACAAACGAGTAAGGGTCTCATCCTAGACTAATGCCGCTAGATGCGGCTCCACCCTCTCCATCCACAGTCCCAACCATACTAGATCCCAAATTAACCTCTGCCTCCCTAGTGCCCGTGCCATCAATATCAATCAAACCAATTATATCTCCTAGATCACCTATCTGCGACCATGAAGGGTCCATGTTCTCCGCATAATTATGTACCTGTAGTACCTGTCCACTTCCCTCTCCCGGAAACTCTCCCCCAAGAAAACTACCCTGCTGAAAATCTCCTACCCATGGTCCGCGATTAAGTCCTAGGTCATGAACAAACCCACTAGAACTTCCTGACTGTCCCTCCGCAACTACTGGAGGAATCCCTGGAAGAAATCATGTACCCTGTCCAATCAATTATTGGGATTCGGTAAGATAAACAGCCCTTTACGCAGCGGAAATTAAAATTTTAAGGACCTCTTACGGAATCTTGCCAGGATACTAAACTGGATGTATATATATGAATATTAAAACGACCATAATAACTAAGATCCAAGTTATACCTGTCTCCTTGCAAATCCCTGCTGTTAGCAAAGTCGTTCCCTTCGGTTGGCTCGATCCCAAGCTTGATGGAGCGCCCCACGTGTTGCGCCTCTACAGGTTGATACACCATAATATCACGAAATTTGATAAATCCTAATCTGCTAGAACATAAGATTTATCAAGATCTACGGTCAGAGAACAAGATGGGAGCAAAAATCGAAAAACGAAAACTCTTCTAAATGGGAAGAGGGTTCGGCCGATTTTGAGGAGAGAAAGGGAGAGAGTGTTTTGCTAGACTTAGGTTTTTGCTTCTTGAGTTGTGTGTGGTTTGATATTACATATAATCTCCTATATATAATTATCTCATCATCCTAATCCTTCTAGGACTAGGACTCTAAGTTTTTTAACTCTCCTACATGGGCCATGGCCCTTTTAATTAGAAGACTAAGTCATCTAATTAATTCATGGCCCATTCCTAATTTAATTAATTGGGGCTTTATTTAATTTCTCAATTAAATGGCCCAATTAATTAATTACTCTCTCATTTAATTAAATTAGACTCCAAGCCTATTTAATTAAATATTCTCATAATTAATTAAATCAAATTTAATTAATTAACTTACAAATTAAATTTCAATATAATTTCGATCCAACTCCAATCGGATTTTTCTTGCTCCAATTGGGTCGACCCAGTCGACCCAGTTGTTCTCCATTTCCTCGCTTTCGCTTCATGTGTATTGTGTATGCCCCCGTAGGTTCACCACATAATTGGCCGTGGGTTATAATTAAATATTTATTTAATTACTCAAGTATTAAATACTCTAAATCAATCGAACACTCTGTCGACTGATCATTCCAAAATTAGCACCCCTGCCAATTTGGGAATTCTCCCACACTTCACGGTCGATGTCTGGCCACAAGCCCATTGAGCCCAATCACTGGTGAATTAATTCAGTGAACCTTTTAATCATTTACAATTTCCATATATGACATAATCTCTACATCGATCGATCTCCCAGTCAAGACTTAAGGGCATGGACTTTTCATCGGTTCCCTTTTCTTCGTCTTGACCTTATGCATTCTGATCTCGAAATAATTCTCTTTGACTTCATCTTTATGAGCTACTTTCATAAAGTCGTCAGATACCTTAGCCAAGGATTTTACCTGAATTAATTTCTCACAGAAATCCATAGCAGAAATTCCCAACCTATCAAGTCGGGTCAATGGATCCTTTGTTGATGATATGAACCTGCATACGAGTCCCTCTATACCGAACGTGAATCCACAGAGACTTTCTGGTAATCTCCAGTCGGTCGGAACTCACATCTAAGTATAGACGTTCTCGCACCAGATAAACCCTATCACCTCAAGTATTAGGGATCATTCCTCGTGTACTATTGTAAATTGGAATAACTTAAACTCCGATATGTGACTACCGCTTCCATGGTGAGTTATTTCCTAATTGGGGTATTCAGTGCACTTGCCATCCCAGCAAGTCACCCACTTATGTGTATCGACTATCCCAGTCACGCTCGTGGACCCCAGCGTTCTCCAACTCATCGGAGTATACACATTAGTGAGGGTCTAACCGAATCCAACGATGTCCTATCTCGATTGGATTCTACGACTCTTGAATATGTTCTAGATCACGGCCTTGGAGATCAGTCCACGGGTTGTCCCATAGCCCTGTGATCTAAGGACTTCTATCCTTATGCGTAGATAATTAGTACATAAGATAAAGTTGACCATATAATAAAATGCATTTATTAATCTAAATTAAATAATTCCTTCATTTAATGCAATAAATGACAGCCATACAGTTGGCTTGCCGGACACTATTTCTATCAATCTCCCACTTGTCCTAAAGCCAACTTCCTATGTTCTTGAATCCCATCTTTAGCATATGTTTCTCGAATGCCTTTTGAGGCAGTAGCTTAGTTAGCGGGTCCGCGGTGTTGTCTTTCGAGTCGACACGTTCCATCTTTATGTCTCCTCTACCAATGATATCCCTTATCAAATGGTATCGTCTGAGTACGTGCTTGGATTTCTGATGAGTTCTCGGCTCCTTTGCTTGCGCTATTGCTCCATTATTATCACAGAAGATAGTAATGGGCTCAGCAATGCTAGGTATCACATCCAATTCTTGGATGAAGTTTTTCATCCAAACACCTTCCTTTGCGGCTTCACACGCTGCAATGTATTCTGCTCGGTGGTTGAATCTGCGGTAGTATCTTGCTTGGAGCTTTTCACCACCATTGAGGCAAAATACTTATCTAGATGTTGACTTGAAGTCATCTACATCGCATTGGAAGCTCGAATCTGTAAAGCCTTCCAATTTCAATTCTCCTCCACCGTATACCAAGAACAATTCCTTAGTCCTTCTCAGGTACTTCAGAATTGCCTTTACGGCTATCCAGTGCTGCTCTCCTGGATCAGACTGATAGCGACTCGTAACGCTTAATGCGTACGCCACGTCTGGTCTAGTACATAGCATACCATACATTATGCTTCTAATAGCGGAGACATATGGTATTTGAGACATATTGCTTCTCTCTTCAGGCGTCTTTGGGACCATAGACTTAGAGAGTGCAATTCCATGTCTCATTGGAAGTAATCCTCTCTTGGATTCTTCCATACGAAATCTCTTCAGTATTTTATCTATGTACTGAGATTGGGAGAGGCCCAGCAGTCCTTTTGATCTATCTCGGTAGATCCTTATACCTAGTACAAAGGATGCTTCTCCCAAATCCTTCATTGAGAATTATGTAGACAACCATGCTTTCGTTTCGGATAACACCTTTACATTGTTTCCAATGAGAAGGATGTCATCAACGTAAAGCACCAAAAATTCAATTGTACTCCCACTGATCTTCTTGTACACGCAAGGTTCGAACACGTTTTTTATGAATCTAAATGTTTGGATTGTTTCATCGAAACCGATATTCCAACTTCGGGAAGCTTGCTTCAGTCCATAAATGGGCATCTGGAGTTTGCACACCTTGTGCTCATCTCCTTTGGATGCATATCCTTTTGGTTGCTCCATGTAGATCTCCTTATCAATGTCTCCATTGAGGAAGGCGGTCTTCACATCCATCTGCCATATCTCGTAGTTATACCACACAGCTATGGCCAACAAGATTCGAATGGATTTAGGCATTGCGACGGGCGAGAAGGTTTCCTCAAAGTCAACGCCTGGTCTTTGAGTGTATCCTTTTGCCACTAGTCGCTTCTTGTAGGTTATCACCTCTCCGTTCACTCCTAGCTTTCGTTTATAGATCCACTTGCAACCCACGGGAGTCACTCCCACTGGTGGATCTACCAAGGTCCAGACCTTGTTTGAGTGCATGGAGTCCAATTCGGATAACATGGCTTCGCGCCACTTTTCCGAATCTATGTCCAACATAGCTTCATTGTAAGTCCTTGGGTCGTTCAGAGACTGTCCAGTCTCATGCAACAGACCGTAGTACCTCTCGGGTTCTCTATGTTGTCTTTCTGACCTACGAAGTATTGGTGTACTTACTGGTGCACTTTCATGCTCTTGTTCTCCCACTGCCTGTGGTGATGGGTCGGCTTGATCGACCTCGTCGGCCTTCTCAGCTTCAGTGACCTCATCCAGTTCTATGTTGTGTTCCTTCTTGTCCAACAAGAAATCCTTCTCCAAGAAGTGCGCGTTCCTTGAGACAAACGTGGTCTGTCTCGTAGGATCATAGAACTCGTATCCTATCGAGTTTTCTGGATACCCCACGAATTTGCACAAAGTGGATTTTGTTTCCAATTTATCTCCCACTAGCTTTTTGACGTAAGCGGGAGATCCCCATATGCGCATGAATGCGTATGAGGGTGCCTTGCCAAACCATAATTCTTATGGTGTCTTTTGTACGGATTTAGAAGGTACCATATTTAGTATCTTCGTTGCCGTGAGGAGGGCATGTCCCCAAAATGAAAGAGGAAGGTCAGTGGCACTCATCATGGATCGAATCATGTCCATCAAGGTTCGATTCCTTCTCTCTGCTACTCCATTCAGTTACGGTGTAGCAGGAGGAGTCCACTAAGACAATATTCCATGCTCCACAAGATAATTGAGAAATTCGTTACTAAGAAATTCTCCACCTCGGTCAGAACGAAGAGCCTTTATCGTATGACCAAGTTGATTTTCTACTTCCATCTTGAATTCTTTGAATCGCTCAAAGGCTTCAGACTTGTGTTTCAGCAAGAACACATACCCATAACGACTATAGTCGTCAGTGAAGGTAATGAAGTAGTCGTAGCCACCTCGGGCACTTTTTCTTAGTGGTCCACATACGTCAGTATGTATCAAGTCCAATGTTTGTTTGGTTCGATCAGGGTTTCCTTTAAATGGTAGCTTAGCCATTTTACCCTTAAGACATGGTTCACATGTTGGCATTTCATCAATGTGCTTGATTTCAAGCACGCCAGATGATGCTAACTTTTGAATCCTTGACTTGGATATATGTCCAAGTCGAGCGTGCCATAATTGGGCAGATATTTCATTATCTCGTTTTCTTTTGTTTTGTTGTACGTGCATAACTAACTTAGGTGGTTCTATGGTGTATAGTACATCTTTCAATGTACCTGTGAAAAAACAAATGATCATTCATGAATAAGGAAAAACAACCTTTATTAACAGTAAAATTAAAACCGTCATTATCCAAAACAGAAATAGAAATAATGTTTTTCACTAAACCAGGTACATAAAGAACGTTCCTAAGGACTAACTTATTACCACCTAAATCTAACTCCACTTCGCCTATGGCCTCAGCAGCAGCTCTAGCTCCATTGCCAAATCGCAGGATCCAATCCCCAGGCCTAAGTGGCCTTGTTGCTCCCATCACCTGTAAATCATTAAGAAGATGAGAACCACAAGCAATGTCTAACACCCAAGATGCACAGTTAATTGATAAATTAACTTCAACAAGGAATATACATTTGGAGTTCTCCAAGAACTCCTTGCAGTTCCTCTTCCAGTTTCCAGGTTTCTTGCAGTAGAAACATTTTTGTTCACCAGCAGAAGCTTTTCGCTTCTTTCCTTTCCCTATGGGCCCAAATGGTCCTTTTCCTTTGCTCGGAGGAGCATTCCCCTTCCCCTTCCCTTTCTTGGTCCTCTTAGACTTCGATTGTGTCGAAGTTGCAACCAACATTGGTTTCTCTCTTTTTATGGAAGCCTCTGCAGTGGCAAGCATATTTGCCAACTCGTGAAGTTCAACATTCATCTTGTGCATGTTGTAGTTCACTACGAATTGCTCAAATGATCTTGGCAACGATTGGAGGATTATATCCTGGCAGTACAATTTGTCCATTTTCACCTCAAGTTGACCAAGCTTTTCAATGAGCCCAATCATTTTGATACAGTGAGAGCGGACATCAGTACCTTCTGCCATCCTCGTTTGTTAGAGAGTCTTAGCAGTTTCATACCGCTCATATCTACTTTGTACCCCAAAGAGGCCATTGAGGTGTGTGTAGATTTCAAAAGCAGATTTCATATGCTCATGTTGCTTTTGAAGCTCATTCGACATGGATGCAAGCATGAGACAACGTGACTATAAGTCATCGTCGTGCCACAAGTCAGTAGCCTCTTTCTCAGTGTCACTAGCATCCTGAGCAATTTCAGGAGGGGGCCCATCAAGGACAAAAGATCGTTTCTCAGAAGCCAGAATGATCTTAAGGTTTCTGACCCAGTCATGAAAGTTCGGTCCAGTCAATTTGTTTTGTTCAAGTATAATGGAAATCGGATTCTTAGACATTATATCTACAAAAGACGATAGAAGAAGTAAATACGCGAATGATTAATTTTAAATGCACAATTTACAAACATGGGTTTTATTTGTAAATTACTCCCACTATTTTAATCAAAATCTTATGCCCCCACATAAGTTTCGGGAATATTAAAATATCCTAGCGGGCTCAAGGCCCAAATGCAATCTCCTAGTACCCACGACTCGTTGGCCATACTATTTGATCCACTTGGTGGTCGACATCGTCGTCGGTTAACCATCGCAGCTAATCCTTGAGTTCATTTAGCCTCGTTTTTCATTATGGACCCACGACTCGTGAGACATCCATACTTACTAGCGTTAAATCATGTCCAATACTCGTGGAGAGAAATAGTTCAATCTTAGACGCCCCACGACTCGTGAGACAGCGCCTAGAACCTTGCTATCCCCTCCCTTGGCACTAAACTGTGCATCGAGGCAATAGACATATTATCTTCCTATAGCTTGACCCACGACTCGTGAGACATCGAGATATATTCGTACAATATGCCTAAGACCTAGTAATCGGATAGGCTCGGACCATAGACACCATTCATATGCGCCCGTTATTCGATTTAATATTATGATTGAGTTTTAAAGTTCAATTGGAGGTTTTATCAAATATTCATGTGCGAGATCTTATCAGATTATGCTTTATCTTGTTTACGTTATCTATTCTAAGTATGCAAGACATACATCAAAGAATAAAAAGTAAACATACATCGCCTAGCAAAGCAGGATATGATTGATCGATTGCCCATCCTATGCGATCCATCACGAGCCAAGCGATGGATCAATTGTTCAGTCTAGGGTGGAAATTAAATGTCCTAATCTATTACATTTATCAAACCCATACATGCATGGGCCTTCTTGTAATGTGCTTCTTGATTGGGCCTCCATGTATTGAATTGGGCCTCCATGTCCTCCAAGGTAATGGGCCTCCATGTGGATCTCCAAGTCTTCATGAGGTCTTCCCGGCTCCAAGCCTAAACTAAGTCTAACTTAAAATGGCCCTATTCTATTACATTTTAATTGCACAAGCAAGGGGCACCAATCAGGCCCATTTAATTACAACCCATAAAAATAAACCAAAAAACTACACAGGGCTTAGGAGCAGAAATCGATCAATCCACATATTCACTCAAGAACATGCATAAATTCACATAAGGGCTAAAATGTAAATTTATCGGCTCCTTTAATTTTAATTCAAAAAAATTATCCAAGTTAATTAATTTTGAATTAACAATTAATCTCTACGATTAATTAACTCTTACTTGAGTTCTAAGTAATCTACAATTCTTATCTTGATTAAGTTGGTTAATTAAGATAGTTACAAATCTTACAAGATTCATATCCTATCCAAAACTCTAAGTTTCCCAATTTTTCAAATCTCTAAGATTCTCAAGATAATCCTATTTTGACAAGATTAGATAACTAAGGTAGTTCCCAAATCTTCCAAGATTCGTACCTTATCCAAAACTCTAAGTTTCCTAATATAACAAATCTCCAAGATTTTCAAACTTTCCAAAATAGGCAAAAATAGAGACCAACCAAAAATCAGCCACGATTCTTTTCAAAAAAGAAGACATTTTCTTTAGAAGTTGTTTCTTTTCTTCTGGAGCCGGGGGACCAATCAGAGGCCACCACGTGGCCAACACACACGCTGCCACAGAGGCGGCGCGTGGGCTGTACGCGGCAGCCGCTGCTGCGCGTAGCAGCGCACGACAGCGTGCGGCTACGCGTGACAGCAGGCGGCAGACAGCCCGTAGGCTGCTGCCGTGTGCCACGCGCGCATCCAGCGTGCTGCTGACACGCTGTTGCGGGCAGCAGCTCACGGTGGCCGCCTAGCCGCTGTGCGCTGCCGCGCACTGCCGCGTGCCACCGCGGTTGGATCAAATTTTTATTTTTTTTCTTGATTACTTTTGATTTAATTATAAACAGATCCAATTAATTAAATCCTAATCCAAAATTAAAAATTAACATGATAAAAATTTGAATCAATTTTTTTTTCTTTTAACTCCAAGTTAAACAGATCTACGTTCTAAAACATATACAGTAAAAGAACTAGCCACATATAAATCAAACATATGATTAAAACACAGAATTTGCAAATTCATATATATACAAAACCAGATTTGGCTCTGATACTACTGTTGGGATTCGTTAAGATAAACAAACCTTTACGCAGTGAAAATTAAAATTTTAAGGACCTCTTACGGAATCTTGCCAGGATACTAAACTGGATGTATATATATGAATATTAAAACAACCATAATAACTAAGATCCAAGTTATACCTGTCTCCTTGCAAATCCCTGCTGTTAGCAAAGTCGTTGTGTTTCTCCCTTCGGTTGGCTCAATCCCAAGCTTGATAGAGAGCCCCACGTGTTGCGCCTCTATGGGTTGATACACCACAATATCACGAAATTTGATAAATCCTAATCGGCTAGAACATAAGATTTATCAAGATCTACGGTTAGAGAACAAGATGGGAGCAAAAATCAAAAAATGAAAACTCTTCTAAATGGGAAGAGGGTTAGGCCGATTTTGAGGAGAGAGAGGGAGAGAGTGTTTTGTTAGACTTAGGATTTTGCTTCTTGAGTTGTGTGTGTTTTGATATTACATATAATCTCCTATATATAAGTATGCTCATCATCCTAATCCTCCTAGGACTAGGACTCTAAGTCTTCTAACTCTCCTACATGGGTCATGGCCCTTTTAATTAGAAGACCAAGTCATCTAATTAATTCATGGCCCATTCCTAATTTAATTAATTGGGGCTTTATTTAATTTCTCAATTAAATAGGCCAATTAATTAATTACTCTCTCATTTAATTAAATTAGACTCCAAGCCTATTTAATTAAATATTTCCATAATTAATTAAATCCAATTCAATTAATTAACTTACAAATTAAATTCCAATATAATTTTGATCCAACTCCAATCGGATTTTTCTTGCTCCAATTGGGTCGACCCTGTTGTTCTCCATTTCCTCGCTTTCGCTTCATGTGTATTGTGTATGCCCCCGTAGGTTCACCACATAATTGGCCGTGGGTTATAATTAAATATTTATTTAATTACTCGAGTATTAAATACTCTAAATCAATCGAACACTCTGTCGACTGATCATTCCAAAATTAGCACCCCTGCCAATTTGGGAATTCTCCCACACTCCACAGTCGATGTCTGGCTACAAGCCCATGGAGCCCAATCACTGGTGAATTAATTCAGTGAACCTTTTAATCATTTACAATTTCCATATACGACATAATCTCTGCATCGATCGATCTCCCAGTCAAGACTTAAGGGCATGGACTTTCATCGGTTCCCTTTTCTTCGTCTTGACCTTATGCATTCTGATCTCGAAATAATTCTCTTTGACTTAATCTTTATGATATACTTTCATAAAGTCGTCAGATACCTTGGGCAAGGATTTTACCAGAATTAATTTCTCACAGAAATCCAGAGGAGAAATTCCCAACCTATCAAGTCGGGTCAATAGATCTTTTGTTGATGATATAAACCTGCATACGAGTCCCTCTATACCCAACGTGAATCCACAGAGACTTTCTGATCTCCAGTCGGTCGGAACTCACATCTAAGTATAGACGTTCTAGCACCAGATAAACCCTATCACCTCAAGTATTAGGGATCATTCCTCGTGTACTATTGTAAATTGGAATAACTTCAACCCCGATATGCGACTACCGCTTCCATGGTGAGTTATTTCCTAGTTGGAGTATTCAGTGCACTTGCCATCCCAACAAGTCACCCACTTATGTGTATCGACTATCACAGTCACGCTCGTGGACCCCAGCGTTCTCCGGTTCATCGGAGTATACACATTAGTGAGAGTCTAACCGAATCCAACGATGTCCTATCTCGATTGGATTCTACGACTCTTGAATATGCTCTAGATCACGGCCTTGGAGATCAGTCCACGGGTTGTCCCATAGTCCTGTGATCTAAGGACTTCTATCCTTATGCGTAGATAATTATTACATAAGTTAAAGTTGATCATATAATAAAATGTATTTATTAATTTAAATTGAATGGTTCCTTCATTTAATGCAATAAATGACAGCCATACAGTTGGCTTGCCGGACACTATTTCTATCATCAATGCCTCATGGACTATCCCATGGACCTGATCTCGTGTGGACTCAATCCACTGATAATACTCTATAGTCCGCTGAATAATTAGTTGTGCTACAGATCCAGTAATGTCACATTCTTGAACTAAATTCATGGAACGCTCCACCTCCTCACGTAAAACTCTCAGTCTCGTGTTTATATAATCTTGAATATGTAACAATAAACGCTCCCGGTCTTAAGAGAGAATCATCAGCTGGGTATCCCAGGCAAACACAGTGTTTGTGGACTGCTGTTGTAGGGTGAAAGCTTGCTCTTGTAGATATCGTATATGTGCTTGGAGATGTATGCGCTCCCCTAACAGTTCATTTACTTGGGTTTCTTGAAAATTATAAGCAAACTGAATTTGTTCTCTTTCATTAATGACCCTATCCCTATCTCTCTCAATCTGGTGTATAATATAGTCTGGATAGTGCCCGATAGGATCCGAGTTAGTGGGAGTGTAAGTGTTAGGTGGATGATCCCTACGAATATGTATGACTCTAAGGTTTTCCTCATACCCATTAGCTAAGCCATGAAAAAACTCCCCATCAGCCATCCTGCGTTATATCAAACATACTTAATACATGAATATATAATTTATAAGAAAATCATAAAAAATATATAAAGTACTCAAAATAAGTAAAGTAAATAAAGAAAGTGAACATACTAATTTTGTGATTCAAGGATTTCATCCAACTTAAACTCTAGGTTATCCAATCTTATTTATACGAATCATGCCCCTAAGTTTCTAGTTCTAGGCTCTGATACCACCTGTGACGCCCCGACTAGGTCATCTGGCTCGAAATAAAACAGTGATTAACTATTTGAACTAGCCGTGCGTCAAACTAGCAGAACAATAGAGAAAAAAAATTATATTATAACCAATCGTCGCAGCAGAAATAGTGAAATTCTAAGGTCTTCAGGAAGAAGGGACAACGACCCCACTATCCGACCCATAAATATATAAATTTTTACATAACTTATTATAACAAAGTTTCATCGATTAATTATTTGATAACGTAGATAAATACGATATTGAAAATACTATGTCACTCCCATGTCAACGTGTTTCCATCTCTAACACATGTTGCTAATCTGAGAAAATAAACAAAAGAGAGGCGTAAGTCTTTATTTGACTTAGTGAGAATTTATAACAATGGATCAAGGGCATAGGTAATTGATTATTATCTATGAATGAATGATAATTGGAATGGAATAGTCCTGCGAAAGATCATTAGATAATTTGAAAATAACAAAGTAATATTGCGAAAGATCATTAGATAATTGGAAATAACAAAGTAATAGAATTAAAATAAACGGAAATTCAAATAATCATTTTTGATTCGGAATCTGGTAAAGTAATACATTCAACCCAACGCTTGAAATTTAACATCCTTATACCTCCCTACGAGGAGCGACCTCGCAAAAACGGAATGACATGCCCGGGTACATGTCGACCCAACTGAGAGCACAATTATCTCCAACTATACTCGGCAACTGAATTATGGTGGGGTACTTAACAAAGAGACCATACACTGACGGCCCGATGCCGCCCAACAGTCACCTTTATTAGTCTCAGGGCCCAACTTCCCAAGAGCGTCCTCAAGGGTATACATAGTTTAAGTGAACTTGGATCCGGACGTTGTCCGTTGTTCATAATAATACCACTTATCAGATGGAATATAAATATATAATGAGATATGCAAGACTATGGAATAAGAAGCGAATTAAAGTTAAAGGCTAAGTAAGAATTGAAGTAGTTGTTCTAAGACTAGGTAATTGATTGATATGGTATAAAATAAATAATGATATAATAAAATAAAGATGTGAACAAGAGAGTGAGTTGAGGAACGGAAATTTTCTCAGGGCAAATGCCGAATTGAAGAAAAGAAACCTCACCTTAAGTCGAAGAGTGGGTGTCTAAGCTTAAATCCGCATTTTCAACCAATTCCTCCAAACCTAAGTGTTGTAAGATAAATAGAGTGGATTAACTTGATAATAATTTTATATATTAATCCATACTTACTTTTATTTTGATAATATTTCTACAAGCGTATTCTACGCGTTACTATACTCATTTTATTATGTATGTAACTGATTTCTCAATTTTTATAATATGATTTCTATGTGACATCTTTATAAGACAATACTCTATATTTTGACCATTAGTCTTATGCCAGGTATATGACTTCGAAAGTATTAAGTATTAGTTTACATTCTTTTACCCATTTAAGCAAAAACCAAGATATAATTGCAAGTAAAGTTAGTTATTTAATAAACATAATTTTATCTTATACTATTTCCCAATGGTAAGACGTCCTTTAGGAATTAACAAAATTTCAAGTCTCCCTTAATTACATAAGTTAAAGCTAATCGAACTATCATAAGTTGTTATCAATATGCATAAATGTATAAGTTTTAGGATACATAAGCCATAGTTCCTTTAAGAAATTAGAAATTAGTTAAACACTAATTAGTTAATTTCAGTTTATCATTTAAACTTTGTACAAAAACTAAATGGTACTCCAATTTTTTTCATGAATTTCTTCATATATCTTTCATCACCTATTCTTAAACATGTATAGCTATTAAGACAAATCATTTATTATATTCAAGTCTTCAAGCCAATTCAAGCAAACTTGGTTAGTTTACTCCTTTAAATATAATATACCATAAATGAAATCTAAAGTAATCATAAAATGACTTTATAAAAATTTGAATGAAAGGCTTGTATACTCAACTACTTAGTTGGAAGGAATTATTAGATCATATATTTTTGTAAATCTTTTAAGAATTCAACCAAATTACATATGATAAGTAAATCACCCATAAATTATTTGATTAGTTTCTCTTACCACTTAAATTTCAATTTACACACACATTATGAGGTTATTTAGAGTCCTAAAACAACAAGAAAAGGCAAACTTTCCAGATTTTTGAGCTTAAATCCGAGCAGCCCCCAAAACAGTCCGGCGGGTGAGTTTCACTCGCCGGTACTGCTCTGAAAACGCGCCGATAGGTTCCTCACGCGCTGGAGGTGTTCGACACCTCCAGTACTGATGAACTCCAAATTCTGTCTTCTTTCCAAAGGTGCAAACGGTTTATAAAAATTCCTAGTCAATTTCTAGATACAGTCAATTTACAGAGACTGCGCAAAAACAGGGGAAATGAATTTTTACCTTGATATCTCCTTCCTTGCTTGTTGGATTGGGAAGATATTTGAAATTTATCTACTTCTTACTGAATAAGGGCTGAGGGAGACGAATTTTTTTTATCAAAATGAGTTAGAATTAAGGAACTTTTAATGATTTGATGAAGAGATGAAGGATCTTACCTTTTAAGCTTATTTCCCCTTCTACATAGCTTAGGGATTTGAGGAAAAGTTTGTGCTTGATTCTTCTTGATAGTTATGCCTATAATTTAGTAGCTGAAAATGAATGTTTTGGGTTAACATCTCACATATAAAAGTATTTTAGATCAACTTGGAAAGGAACGAAAGGATTTGAAAAGGAATTGAAAAGGAAAGAAAAGGAATTGAAAAGGAAAGGGAATGTGGTTTTCTCACCTGGGTCCTATCTCTTCATTTGGCAAAGGAGCATAAAGACAAGAAGGAAGAATGTTTTTTGGTGTGTTGAATTGATCCTAGGAGTTTCCTTACATAGAAAGATGCAAGGGTATGTTTGAAATAAATGTGAAGAGTTGGTTTCAAATTGAAAGATTAAACTAGCTATTTTACCACATTAAGTATTGCTTGTTTGGTGATTAGTTTAGATCTACTTAATAGGTTTGTGTTTGATTTGAAAACTTTTTATTCGATGTATTTTAAGCTCGATAAAATTATGTAATACTAAATATGTATGTATATATAATATATGTATAATTATATTATCGGGGTATTACAGCAACGCTTGTAGATTTCATGAAGGCCCATGAATCTATGGTGTTTAAAGATCAAATAATGGAGTTCTACGGATCTACAGCTAAGCCCGACCATGAAAAATTGGAGATTAAGGCTAAAGTTGGGGGAGTCGACATCTGCATAACCCCCAAGCTGTTGAATGAAAAATACCATCTAACTCTTGAAGATACTACTGAAATTTCTACCTTGGTTGAACCTTTTGAGACGGATTTCTGGAATTTAATTGCTAAGAAGACTGAAGTCCTCTCTGGAAACATCAAGAAAATCCAGCTGAAGGATGAATTTCAAAGAATGGCGGATATCTTCACCAAAGTGGTAGAAAACTGCACCTTTTCACTGGACAACGTGCCTATGAAAAGATTCCACTCCATGATTGCAGTCTACTATGGACTGAAGGTGAACTGGGATAATTTCGTGTGGTATATCTTGGCTGATCACAAGGAGCGTGGTCATACTCACCACATGATTTTCCTCAGCCATCTGTTCGCCATTCTTGGTTGTTCAATGGCCCATGGGATGGTCATTCATAATGCAAACGAGTTGAAGGTTTACGAAGCTGTTCGATCAAAGTCTACTGATGTAACTCCTAAGAAACCTAAGAGGAAGGCTGCTGCTGAGCCTAAGCAGCCTGCTGCTGAAAAAAAGAAGAGGAGTAAGGTAACTGCTCCTAAGGCTTCTGTTCAAACAGCACAGCCAACTGTTCAAGCTAGAACAGAAGTAAAAGCAAAGGAACAAGAAGCTGCTGATGTTATCATAAATCAGACAGCTAGGGAGATAGAGGAAATGCCTCTTGACTCTCCTGAAAGAACCCCATCTGCTGAGCTGCCTTTGGAAAATGTAGCAAGAAGAACAAGGAGTTCTCTCAAAGACACTGCCACTACAAGAGTTGTTCACACAAAGGCATCTGCTAGAAAGAGGCTAACTCAGATTGATTCACCCACTGAATTGACTGACTTAGTAAGGAAAAGTC
The DNA here is from genome assembly GCA_030819805.1 of Penstemon newberryi var. newberryi. Lineage (NCBI taxonomy): Eukaryota > Viridiplantae > Streptophyta > Magnoliopsida > Lamiales > Plantaginaceae > Penstemon > Penstemon newberryi. The sequence goes on along the minus strand of JAUALY010000006.1, from coordinate 30,097,286 downwards.
CTCCATCAGCAGAGAAGCCTGTTGCTCAGAGTAAGTCTGCTGCTGCTCAGACTAATCAGACTACTGCACCAACAGCTGAGGTAAGCATACCTCAAAGAGGAGCCAGAAGTAATGATCGTTGATCCTATTGTTGCTGAACCAATAGCAACTGCTGCTCCTGAACCTACTACTGCCGCACCAGTCACTGAAACCAAAGCTCAAAGAAGGAAAAGAACTGGAAAAGCCAAGGACTCTACCTATCACAAAAAGAAGAGAGAAGAGGCAGAACAGAGGAAAAGAGACGATGCAGAAGTCCAGAAGGTCATTGAGCTGAGCAAAATTGATGCTCAAACAAAGAAGATGATTTATGCAGAGATTGCTGCTAAAGAAGTAGAAGATTTGGCTAAGGCCCTGGAGATAAGCAAAAAGGATGCCTATGGACCTAGAAGGTCAGGTGGCATAGTAATTGGAAAACCTATGGAGGGGAAATTTGTGCTTCCAAGAGCCAAGCCTGTAAAGAGAAAGAAGTTTGAAATCAGAAGAGCACTTGACATTGTCAAGAGTGACTCTTCTGCCTTCGCCAAGTTTGAAGCTGAACTTTAAAGGTTCAGCTGCTTCAAACAAGAATTGTTTTCCTCCCAGAAAAGATCAGATATAACAGATGGAGAGATTACAGATTAAATAAGTCTGAAGCTGAAATCCAAGCCTGGAAAGAGTTTGCTGAAGAAGGACGTCGGGTTCTAAGTTGGCTGCAAACAGACTCTGTTGCAAAAGCTTTGGATTCAGGCTTTGTACATGACAGATTGCATGGTTTTGCAAAAGCCATTGTCAATCAAGAGGCGACTGCTATCAAGGACTCGTTGCCTAATAAGCCTGGTCCATCTGATGACCTTGTTGATAGAGCAGTCAAGATTGCTGTTTATACAACTATGGAGAAATGGGTGCAGAGGTCTCGCTATGAACAAGGAACAACCAGTGATCTGCCCAGTCTGCCAAGTTTACAACAAATTGCCTTTGGCTCAGAAATCAGTACGTTTCAAGAACAGCCGAGTGTCCAACAATCTACATCCAAATTTGTTCCAGCTCTCTTGATTCATCAGAAGACTATCGTGTCTGCTGATGGTGCTGATGTCATCCACATAGCTGATGAGCCAGCTGATGAAGAACCAAAGAAAGACCAGCATGCTGTGGAGATCAATCTTGATCCATCCAAGCCAACGTCTACTGCTGTTGTAGAGAAGAGCACTTTAGCACTAGAGTGGAAGGCTGAAGAAGCTCAAGTTCTTCATGACACACCTGTTCACCAGGAAGCTGTTACCGCATCACCCTCAACCATTCCTACTGCTGATATTCATTCCTCACTTATGGAGTCAATGCAGCACTTCATTGAAAACGCTATGAAGGAAATAAAAGAGAGAAACAGGCTGATGCTAAAGAAATTTGAGGAGGCTACTGCCAAGACAGTGCAAGATGCCATTGACAACTTTCCTCTCCCAGCTGATAATTCATTGCAACTGACTCGAAGCATCCTGAGCATGAATCAAAACATTGAGGATGTAAAGGCGGATGTCAATCACTTGCATGCTGCTCTTCAGAGAAATGAGTCAGATTGGTCAAGGGTGGAGAAAACTTTAAGAGAATTATCTGATGCTGAGATAATAAAGACTGAAAGTATGATACAAGAATTCTCTGCTACTGCTGATAAAGTTCATAGTGAGATATCAACACTTCAGCTGAATGTTGATTACATGAATGACCAAGCTGGTGCAATGAAAGCTACTCAACAACATCACTCTGCTCAACTCCAAGTTGTGGATCAAAACATCAGGAAGCTGTGTGCTGCTGTCAACATCTCTCCTGATCAACTCAACCCTGCTGATGATGATAAAAAGGGGGAAGAGGGATCAGTTAATAAGAAGAGTGTTGCCACAGCAACTGTTCAAGTAACTGAGCAAGAATCTGCTGCTGAAAAGCCTGCTGAAGATGAAATACTTGAAGAGAAAGCTGAAGATGATGAAGAAGATGCTGAAGAAGAGCCCAATGACATAGCAAAATCTGACAAAAAGATTGCTGCTTCCAAGGACACTCCTGAAGAACAGCTCGATCCATTCAGGAAAACAAGCAAGATGGAGGAGATCAGAAGAAGAGTTGAAGCTGCCAATAGAAATCTGACTCCTACTGATGTGTTTTCTAGTGGAGAAGATAAGGAAGATGAAGTTGAAGAAGAAGGCGAAGAAGAAGAGGAAGAAGAAGAGGAAGAAGATGAAGAAGATGAAGACTAGACTAGACTTTCTAGACTAGGTCACTTAGTTGAAAATCTTTGTATCAGCTTACTTTGTTGTAATTTTATTTTAAGTCCATCTTTGTATTCAAAGATCAAATCTATAAAAGTTCAAGTTTCCATCATATTATTTCTATCTCAGAAATTTTTTAGGACTTAACTTTAGTTTAGGTACATGTACTTAGCTGAAGTTTTGTTATCATCAAAAAGGGGAAAATTGTTGGATGAAGATGAAGACTTAGAAGTAAAGGGAGGTTTTGATGATTTCCAAAAGTCATCAGCTAAGTAATGGAAGCTTAGCCAATCTCTAAAAATTATTTGACTAAGGGAGACAAGCCCTATCAGACGGGTCAAATATTTGGTCCAAAAGACTACTGATCTGTTGCTGTATTCGGAATCAGACTGGTGGATTTTCAGCAGACTCAAATCAGATGAGTTCGATTTGGATCAGCAGAGTGTTCATCAGATGAGTGGATTCGATCAGCAGAGTGGAAGTGATCAGGAAGTTATTGCAACGGTAATAGATACACCTGAAGTAATAAATGCTTTAAGGGAAGGGTATTAAAGACAAATGATTAAAGAAAAACCTCGGATCAGCAGAGTGCATTTTATGCGACTGACAGAAAGTACAGCAGAGTGTACAGTGCACAGTTGCAGGTAGCCGTTCCTGCAATTGGGGGACCAGTACTCGAGAAATCAGATTCTGTCTTTCTTCAACTGATAGAATTCAAATCTCAAGTATAAATAGTTCGAGATTCAAGAGTTAGACAACACAATTGAAGTAGAATTTCTAAGTCTCAAAACTCAAGAACAGAACACTCATCAGCCTAGTCATCTGTTGACTAAAGGATTTAAATCCATATAACCACTATAAAAATTGCATGTGTTTGAGTTTGCATTTTTACTTGCATATTTCTCAAAAGCTTTCAAACACTTCAGTTAACAGTTGAAGATTTGAAAAGGAGTTTGCGAAAACTGGGGATAAAATCTTTCAAGTTAAAGAAAACTACTTGTGAAAAACACTTGATAAATCCGCTGCACGTTTGTTATTTAAAACTCTGTTGTTCAAAGCTTTGTGCGCGATCAGCTTAGTCTACTTACGAATCTTGATCAGCTTAGTCTGCTCACAGCAAAAGTTAGAGAATTTTAAGTTAAAATTTTCAGAGGTCTATTCACCCCCTCCCCCCCCCCCCTCTAGACCTTATCTGACACTTGGGACCAACATTCGTGATTAAGAAGAGTGGACTAAAAGACTTCTTGTTTATATAGACACTATAAAAATTCCTGTGTTTGATTACATGCTTTTATACTTACATATTTTCATAAGCAAACAAACATCTTATAAGATAAGGCTTTTAAAGAGGAATTTATAAAACAGGGGTAACACCTTTAAAGATAAACTTGTTTGAAAAACATACTTGTTAAAATCCGTTGCATACAAGTTTTGAAACTCTGAATTTATCTTAACTGATAAGTAAATCAGACTAGTGGTCAACTTACGCTGAATATGCTAAGTGCAAAATCAGCTAAGTAGTCTCATAAGTTAGATCAGCTTACTTTGCTGAAAGAAAGTTAGAGAAAATTTAAAAAGGTACAGAGGTCTATTCACCCCCCTCCCCCCTCATCTGACCACTTGGGACCAACAATATACAATAGGAATTTGCGATTAGCCTTTAAGATACAGTGAAACCCAATGTTTAATTCTGTTTCGTACTTACATAATTAAACTACAAGACACACACAGATTTGGCAAAATTATCTAACTTATAGAATATTTTTTCTGCAGTAAAATATAGTACCTTACGCCTCTCAAAAAAAAAATATAGTACCTTACCCTGATTTTGTTGGATTTTCAAAATCTTTAACCATGTTCAAGTCCACTTGGTGTTCAGATTTCGGAAAAGAAAAAAATTCAGTAGCAATCTGGAGGATAGAAAAAGAAGATATATTTATTTCGGAATTGCACTGTTTTTTATAGACATATTTGTCTATATTCCGGATAGACACAATAATTCAAATTTGGAGAAACCTGTTAAAATTATATGACATAATTTTAACAGTTACAACTTTCCAAATAACTGTTAATTTGAATTTAGAATTCAAATCCGAAATTAAAACATAACATAAATGGTAGTACGAATTTTAATAAGTCTTCTACTTATTAATTTCAAGTGCAAGAGCAAGTGTCAAGTCAAAGATAATTAAATATATATAAATAGACATTGAATCTATCTTCAATTTGATGTGGCCAAATTTTCTTTCTTAAAACACTCTATAGTCTTTTTACATATAAAGAGACTAAAACATTTTTGTCTTTCCAATGTGGGATAAGTTCCCACAAAAACCCACTTGCATATTTTGAAAATAACTCCAATATTTTTAAAACAATAGTTTCTTATTATAATATATTATTAAACATACACACGTATTTTAGTCATATCGTATTCTAAAAATTTTAAAAATTCATATTGCCGTATCCGTATCTAGGGTGTAAGCGAGTCGAGTAGTATCGAACGACACGTTATTCAAGCTTGGTTTGAATTTTATCGAGCTTGAAATTTTGTGTTTGAGTTTGGTTTGATTTCTTAACGAACTGAGCTCAAACGAGCTTTTATCGAACGAGCTCGAGCCGAGTATCGAGTAGCTTGGTATTTTACATGTATTTTTTCAATTTTAAGCTTATCGAGCTCGCGCTCGAGCCGAGCTTCAAAAGTTATCAAACGAGAAATCATGTTCAAGCTTGTTTGATTTGTTTGACGAACCGAACTCAAACGAGCTTTTATCGAACGAGCTCGAGCCAAGTATCGAGTAGCTTGGTTTGATTTTAAGCCCTATCCGTATCATACACGTTCGTATTACCGTATCCATATCAGTATCCATGCAACATAGAAGGCTAGTCATATCTTTCAAGAATCTAATTTAGTTGCACATAGTTTAGCTAGACTTTTTCTTACGAATGTTTCGTTAGGAGCCTAGCTCGATTATGAACATGATAATCTCTAATGCTCTGTTTTAATATATGGTCTTATCTAAAATAAAATTAAATAATCTGCCATATATATCAAATATAATAAATTGTTCCGCACTTTCAATTGTAGCGGTATGAAAGTTTTATAATTTTTTTGGATATTTTTATATAAAGGGGTGGCAAGATACAAATTGACATATATAGCTCTTTTTAATTTTAATGATCAACTTCAGCAAAAACATGAATATATCATTTTTTTATGCACTTCCCAATTATTTTCTTTCTCAACAAAGACGCTGAACATTATGTTGATGAAATAACCCTAGTCTACCTAACGGAATAAACTATTTTTTCCACCCAATTTGCACATTTAATTTAGTATCTATCAGATAATCATCACTATTCACTACTCACACTACTAGAAAAACTTAAAATTCCAACTGAATTTTTGCAACCGAATTAAATCGGTTGGAAATTTGGGTAAAATTGCAACCGAAATTATTTCGGTTGGAATCGGGGTTGAATTTTGGATTGTGTTTATTGATTTTGGATTTTGGATTGTGTTTATGCATTTTGGATTGTGTTTATGAAAATTCAAATGTGTTTAGGGTTTAAATTGCAAAAAATGAAAAAAAAAAAAAAAAAAAAAACTGCAGAAATTCCAACCGATTTCGAGTGGTTGGAAATTTTGCAACTGATTTTGCAACCGAAAAAGTCTGTTGCAAAATTTCCAACCGAAAATAATCGGTTGGAAAATTTCCAACCGATTTTCCAACCGAATTTATCGGTTGGAAAACATTCCAACCGATTTTATCGGTTGGAAAATATTCCAACCGATTTTGGAATCGGTTGGAAATTCGGTTGGAATTTCGGTTGCATCCCCAATTCCAATGGGGCTTTTTCCAACCGATACTTTCGGTTGGAAAATCGGTTGGAAAATCAATTTTCCAACCGATTTTGACCTGTTTTCAGTTGCAATTTCGGTTGCAATTTTTGATTTTTCTAGTAGTGTCATATTCTATGAGAGAATTGCACTTGTGATATCAAATTATATGTCGATTTTCATTTGTGGTATTATAAAAATCGAGGTTGACACATTTGATACCACAATTTAAGAAATCGAATCACTTTTGGTACCGCCGTTAAAAATCACCGTTAAGTGATGACGTGGCAGTTAAGTCTTGCTGCAAAATTGATGCCATTACTTATGTTGATTGATAATTTTATTCCATAATATTTCAGGTTGGCAAAATAACTTTACATCATCAAATATACTGACGATTTTAGTCCATATTGTTGCCCAATTTCAAAATTTGCTCGAATAAGACATGTGCGTACCACTTTGGAGATTTTACTTATTATATTTACATATCTGTTTAACTAATTTGATTTTATAAATAATATCAATAGATCAAATAATACTTTAATATAAATCTGACAAAAAATTTAAAAAACATATTTTTTTAAAATCTAAAATTTACATAATAGTATTAATATATTTAATATTTATTAAAATAATAAAAAGGTATGTATTATTCCCACCACCCAAATCCCAAGCCGTATAACCAAACCTTGAATTCCTCCAAATTAAATCAAATCTCACCGAACTGAAGCAACAACAAGCTAATTCGAGCTCCAAAAAAACCGAAAACAACAGCAAAAACAACCAGAATATGCAGAAAATTTAAACATGTAAAAACAGGAGTAGAACCCGCACTTCAATTTTCTGAATTCCGCAGCAGTTGACGCAATATTCATGAAATTAACGCAAGAAATTTACTCAACAACGTTGTTCAGCAGATAATCAGAAGGAGAGCTCCAAAAACCTGAGGATCAAAATTGGGGATCGCGAACCCAGTTCCTTGAATCCGAAAAAATTACCTGAATAATCACAAAATTGAAGCTCCCACTAGGTTTTAATACTTTAATATAAATTCAAAATTAATGGATTAAATAATACTTTAAGATAAATCCGACAAAAAATTAAAAATACCTACTTTTTTTAAATTAAAAATTTATATAATAGTATTAATATATTTAATATTTACTAATTAAATATATTAATACTATTATATAAATTTTAGATTTAAAAAAAATATGTATTAATATTGTTTATAAAATCAAATTAGTTAAATAGATATGTAAATATAATAAGTAAAATTTTTAAATTGGTCCGCACGTGTCTTATTCGAGTCAATTTTGAAATTGGGCAACAATATGGACTAAAATCGTCAGTATATTTGATGATGTAAGGTTATTTTGCCAGGGGTAAAATTGTCAATCTTCATAAGTAATGGCATCAATTTTGCAATAAGACTTTACTGCCACGTCATCACTTAACGATAATTTTTAACGGTGGTACCAAAAGTGATTCGATTTCTTAAATAGTGGTACCAAATATGTCGGCTTCAATTTTTATGGTACCACAAGTGACAATCGACATATAATTTGATACCACAAGTGCAATTCTCTCCATATTCTATATTTGATGCTGTAACTATTTAACAATATCTAGCACATTAAAATTAATATATTTCAAACTTCAAAAATCTTAATTTATGCAAACACTTGTCGTTTATTTTATTTCCTTATTGGTCTTTGTTTGACCTTATAATTTACAGACTATCGAAAACGAGTGCAGTCACCTCCAAGAGATCTAGGGTTTTTTTGGTTGCTTGTTTTAGCTTTGCTGGCTCGCTTGGGTCTAACGGCCCACCTGGAGCAAATTCATCATCACATGTGCCAATATTAGAACTAGCCGAACTCACGTAATTGTTTAGATCACTAATTCTCCCCTTACCGAAAGTCTTCAATACAGTCGAACACTCTTTTAATTCATCAATAGCATCATTACAAGTTTCAATACATGATTCTGCCGGTGCCTTGGTAGTGCCTTTGGCAAATGTTTTAGCCACGTTTAAGGTAGCTACAACGGCGGCTCGAGATTTATCAATTGCAATTTGACCGAGACCTTTAACATCAGCAGTACGAGAACGTGCGTCGGATCTTAAAGCTTGATTGCATGTGGTGGGATTTGGTCCTTTAGAACAAACGTCGCCTATCAAATCAGCTTGACAACTGCATAAAGATGCAAACACAAGAGAGACCAAAAGAATAAAGGAAGCCATTTCTATAATTTATGTTTTTTGTGTTTCTGTTGGTTCTACTGAAGACTTTATATAGTTATTAGAATTGGGAATATATGGAAAGTAAATTATTTGTGGAGATGATATTGTGATTAAATAAATCTTGTAGGAGTAATCCATATATTTCACCAATGAGATTAATTGTAGCATGATGGTAAAGTTAAGGCCTCAAGACCAAGAGGTCCTGGGTCTCATTCCCACCACTGATGTGGATATTTGTTCTAATTTATTAGAGAATCTCCAACAATGCTATGTATAATTTGTTATCTATAACAAATTATACACGATGAACAGTGTTTTACATATCCAGTTTTAGGCACTTACTAGAAAACTCTTTATTCAATTTTTATATAACTGTTATATTTTATTCCTTTTCCAATATTAAATTAAATCACATTATAAATAATATTTTATTTCATTGTATACGTCAAATATAAATAACCAATACAAATTTTAATGATTTAAATTTATTAAATAAAATAAATTAATAAATATTTTTTTATAAGTGAAATAAACGACTTTAAAAGCAAAATCTACATGTTTTAACGATTTAATTAAACTATTAAATTCAAATAAACATATATTTCAAACTGATATTTTTTTACAAATCAACTATATTCAAAATCTTCATATTTGTTGAGGTGGATGTCCATGTATAAATTTTCATGGAATTATTGCATTTTTGGTGCCATAACTATAGCTTGCTGGAGTTTCTACCCCGTATCTTTTCGGGCTAACACATTTGGTGCCTAAACTTCAACATCAGTGGCAATTTTGGTGCCAATCGAGTCTCAATTGCTAAATTGGTCTGAAATCCCCCACGTGTTGGCTAATTTCCTGTCACATGGCCCACACGTGGAGAATTTTTGGTCAAATTTGAAATCGGTCCTCAATTGACACCAAACTTGCCACCGATGTTGAATCCATTCATTCACCAAACAACAATAAGTTTCAATTTCTTTATTATTCATAAAAAAAAAAAAATTCCCTTTATTAATTATGAATCCATTCATCCACCAAACAACATTAAGTTTCAATTTCTTCATTTATTTTGTTTCCTTCGTTTTTCGATTTTAAATATCTATATATCACTTATCCTACTTAATATTTATCAAAATAAATTTGACATATTATTAGTAGAATTTTATAGTTTTATTTTATTAATTGATTATTATAGTTTACATATATTAAAAAAGAAAGAAAAATACTTGGTAGCTTCTTCGGGAGAAATTCTCTCCATCTTTGGGGGAGGGAGGTTTTGGTTGGTTATCGAGATGGGTGGGTAGGGGTAGGGGTGCGGGAAGAAGATATATTTTTTTCTTTGAAGTTAGGGTGTTTTAGTAATTTGTTAATTTAAATAGATAAAAATTAAATTTCAGTTTCACAAAACGTGAGTGAGAGTCACTCTCATATGCTTTGGATGAATTTAGATTATATTCAACATTTTCTAAAACACAAGGGAATTCGGAGCAAGTTTCGTAAAACACAAGTGGGTAACGTGTTTTATCTCCCCACTTAAAGTAACTAACTAAATAAAAATACGAGTTTATGATTTTGTGCATAGCACGGAATTAAGCTAGTTTTAGAGAAAGTCAAAAATAGAGAAAGGATAAAAACAATTGGCACAATGTCTTGGGAGGCAGATTTGGGACTCTTGGTATTTTCTAAATAATGGCATTACTGGAGGAATTATACTAAATATCTAGATTTTTAAATTTTTTTTCTTGAGAAAATCTAGATTTCTAATTTAATTGTAAAGATGATGACCAACTCCTTGTGCATCCCTTTCTTTTTCCTTTTGATAATTACATCACATATTTTATGGGTAAATTTTCCAAAAGATCATATCTTTATAGTTGAAAACAGAAGCAAAACATTGAAAAATGAGAACATATTTTATATTTTTTATGGGTATTACAAAATTCAAGAAGATTACCCAAGCTTACCTTCAAGTTCCTTTATGTTGTAATAATGGTCTTGGAATACGGTCCACGAAGATTTAGGCTCCACTAGAACACAAAGTAACTAGTACATCACCACTTGTGCTTTTACAACAACTGACCAAGCAACAAGCTCACAATAGGAAATCACAAAGAAGATCTATTCTACGAAGTAATTTCACTCACAAAGATGGATATTTACTTCTCACAACACTCAGTTGAATATCACTCAGATATGCAAGAGTTTAATCTTGTTCATCAACAATTAGCTTCGTCATGAGATGACTTCGCTTATGATTAGATGACTCAACTGATGTATTCTTGCTCTAAAGATTTTATCTTGAAAATGTGCAAGTCTCATTTGAATATTCAGTTTACCATCTATTTATACTCTTGGATTTAAAATTCTGCCTGTTGAAGGTTGGCAAAATTGCATTTTAGTTCTTGAGCAAAGGTCATAATTTGGACTACTTTTGCAGACTGTCGCAGGACAAAATATAATTTTGGAAAGTTAAGGGACCAAACTGTAATTTTCAAAAGTTGAAAAACAAAATCTTTCTTTGTGCATAAAAAGTGTTTTTGTTTATCCGAAAATTAATTTATCATAATTAGTAGAGACTAAAGTAAGGATCATGGATTATTTTAAAAGGGGGTTTTAAAATAAGGAAGATAATAAATATGTAAAAGTTGTTTGCTTGTTTTTTGCTCTACGTGAACTGTTTACGTGGTTTTCGATCGCGCCGAGCCTTGATCCTAGGGTAGATGTGATTGGTTTATTTTAATTGTATTGTTTTTATTGGGCCTGCGAGCCTTAAGTTTTTGGGCCACTTTGAGCCTTTGTAATAGAATAGGGCTTTACTGTTTTAAATAGTTTAAGATGGAGGCCCATTACAAGCAAGGTGAAGGCCCAAGAAGGAATGAAGGCCATGTATGCATGGTTATTAGTGTAATAGCCTAGGTCCATTAAGAACCCAATTAGATTGACCAATTGGGCCAACATCATGGCTCGATGATGGCCCGCATAGGAGGCTACCGATTGAAAACATACAGTGGTAGCATGCATGCTAGGTGTGAATGTTTTATTTTTATTTGTCGATTTGTTTATGGCTTGTATGTGATGCGCGCTAGTAATTAGATCGTAAATAAAAGATAAAGCATAATTAATGCGGTGAGATCTCGAGGAGAGTTTCTTCAAACTTTCAAAACCGAAAATCCCCTCTTGAATAAATATTAAGTCATATTGGGTTAACTATAAAATGAAGTTTTATGAATCCAAGCCTTCCATTAATAGGAACTAGCGTAAGTTGTCTACTTATCGATTAAGGTGATCCAGAGTCTGGCACCCGAGGCGAAGAAAGGGACAATACGCGAAATTCCTTGATTCTTGTTTTTTTCTTAAAACTCGACAAGGGTGGGGACTGGTCGGGACATGTATATCGACCGATAACCAGTTACGGGGATTTCATGACCGGGCCCGTTGCTCATCATGATTAATGGGTTAGACTTAACGAGTAGTAACATTTATGATGTAGCAGTGCTATATAAATGTGAAACCGAGGCAAAATAGCTTGAAGGTTGTGTAGGGACACAATTGGTAAAAGTATACCTACCCTAGGGAGTTAATTGTATGGCCACGAGTCGTGGGTGCAGTTAATGTCTGCCGGGACGTCAAGACCTACTAGGAAATAGGATTTTCCGAACAATTAAAGGGGTTATTGTTTCGATAAAAATAGTGGGAGAACTTTTTCGATAAAAAGTCCAATTTTCGTGAATTATAAGTATTTTATTAAACCTGTCTGCTTATTGCTGTCTTTTAAATTGTTTATATATAGCCATTCAAAATCCACAATCATGTACGTACAAACTTTGGGAAAAAGCATGAGCTTTTCACTCTACGAGACAAGAATGGTTGGGTTCGACAATGTTAGAGAATATTGTTCTTACCTAATCAAGATGATGAAACGAATCAAAAAGCTAGGCGCTGATTTGGATCAAAATGATGAGATAGATATTATTCTCAATGGCTTGTCTGACTCATTTTCTCATTTTGTGCATCATTTGGAAATTCCGTGTGACGGGATTAAGACAAATGACTTGCGCAAGTTGTTGGACAAATATGAGAAAGCCCATCTATAGGGATTGGGTCTGAGTGAAGGAAATGATTGCCCCTTGTGTAAGAAAGACAAAGAACTAAGGATGCTTGCTGGAAAAAAATTCCTGAAGAGAATTAACAACGGTATGACCTAGTTATTTCTTTTTGATGTATGACATCTCATAGACCCTCATATCTGTAAAGTGTTTGCAGGTGATGACGGCATTCCCTTGCCCTTGGGAAGAAGGGCATTCCTTGGAAGGAAAAGGCAAGAGTTGCAACAATATATAAGGGAAAAATGCTTCAGGAGTTGGGTCAAGAAGAATCTAGACTTCACTTTTTAGCAAAGAGTTTTACTTAGTTTTTCGTATTAGCATGAATTTTAGTTTTACTTTGTTTTTTAGTATTATTTCGAATTTTTGTACAAGACAACATTGCTTTAGCATTATGAATGGAATATTATTTATTTAAAGCGTTTACTTTGTACAAAATATTGATGCTTTACCATTATGAATGGAATGTCTTTAAAGCATAGAAATGAATCAATGATAAACAATTAAAACTTCAAGTAAATTATATGCTATATCGAGAAAGATAAAACAACAAGATAATCACCCACATACTTGAAATGCATATTTGGACATATTTCCAAAAGAAGGATTCGAAAGGATGATTTCATTTGAGATTCTTGAAACATAGAACTTAGATGAACTCGTAACTTACAAATCTTGTCTCAAAGGAATGATGACCGAAATTACGTTTGCTAGGCATTCTAAGCATATCAAACAAAGATGGATTTGATCCATAGAGACAAATGTGGACCACTAAAACGTTTGTTCAAAAGGACGTTGCTTCATATATACTTGCGATTTTAAATCGTCAAAGCATATGTGTACTTTGTGAAGTATAGTTCTAAAACTGTTGAAATGTTCAAAGAAGTTTTGGAAATGAAGTAATTAAGAGCATAATGTTGAAACCGCTTGATCTAATCAAATTGGCCGAAACATAAGCTATAACTTCCTCGATTATCTAAACGAGAATAGAATTCTCATGGAGCGAATGAAGTACGAATTGAACTTTGTTAGACTTAGTTCATTTCACGATAAGACTTCGCTGAACTTCCTTGTTCACTTTTGGGGATAGCCTCCCCTGACTCTTCAAAAGATACTTAGGCTAGTACCTTTCGAAGTAAGTCCTTACACTGCCGTACCATTTATGATATGGCATAATACCCTTGCATGACAAATTGGATGGTAGATCCAATTCACGCAAACTTGTGGGATATCCAACGAAATCCATTGGATACCTGTTCTACGACAATGAGAAACAATAGTACAATCGTTTCTCATTAGTACCCGTTCCTCAGTTGATGAATTCTTCATCAAAGGAAATAGGGAATGTCATGGAACTTGATGAAGTCCAAGATATTGACCCATCCCCACAAACAGTGGGAGCAAATCCTAAACCTACTGAACCAAATTACGCACAAACACTTCGTGATTCAATCAAATTCGTAAGGAACTCAAAATTCCATTTTACGAAATTGATAAATTGGATATTGATCCAAGATTACAAAGAAACTATGTTTGACATAGACTCAGGGATATGGCATGAGGCCATAAGATCCGAAATGGAAAGGTTCAACTTGTTTGACTCGCTTAATGGCGGAAGGTTATTCTTCAAAGGTTTTTTAAAGACTAATGTAGATACCTTCTCTCCATTTTTCAACGTCAAAATCCATTTCGAAACTGTTAGCCATAGAAGGGTGATTTGACTGCAAAAAAATATGACTATTGGATATGAATCCCGCCTCTCGCAATTGAAAATTTATGAGAAGATCATTATTCAAATCCAAGGGTCGATCTATGATTTTTAACAGAAATCCCGAACTTGGAATATGCGACTTGATAAGATGATCAAGACTGTTGACTTCGTCAAAAGGCATTTTGATTCCAATTGTGCAAAAGGATCAGTGGGAGCATAGTAAAGTTCGTAACATAACATGACGACGTTCTGATTATCAAGGACGATATCATAATATCAAGCGCAGATGAAAGCTTGTTTTTCACGCAATTCTCCATGATGAGATTTGGAAATTACATCTCACGTATTGGCAATACGTATCTATAGAGATAGAGCGAAGTAGATGTTGCAAATCTCCAAATCTAAGTACATATACTGAATATTGAATGAATTCAATATGGAAGAATCCGAGAAAGGATTGGTTCCAATGAGATACAAAAATCTCTCTTTCTTATTCAATGTGCCCTACATATGATAAGTAAAGAAGAGAATGTCTCAAAAGCCTTATGCTTTGGCATTTGGTTTGCATGTAGCATGCGATGTCTTGTACCAGACCTGACTTAACACATGCTGTGTTTTTCACAAGACATTGTTAGTCAAACACCAGTAAGGGACACTGGACTGCCGTAAAAGCAATCCTCGAAGATAATTAAAGAATATATTGCTGGTCTGCGGTAGTAGTGGAGGATTGAGACTCGAAGGATTTAGTAATTCGAGTATTCCAGTCTGATGTGGATGATTCATTCTGTCTCGATGGAGCAGAGGTAAATTGGAAGAAACTCCAATAGTCTACCACTGCCAACTCAAACAGAATATATGTTGCAGCATGGGATGCAGCAAAAGAAAGTGTTTGGATAAGAAAACTCATCCAAAAGTTGGATGTAATACCTAGCATTAGCAAAGCCTGTCGTTATCTTCACTGATAAAATAGGGCAATTGCTAAATGAAAGGAAATCGAGATCACACCAACGATCTGAACACAAAACCATATGATTGGATAAATCATAGGTAGTTGAGACGCGAAGAAGGGTTACGTCATGTCAACAGACAACTTAGCAGATCCACTAGGGAAGCCATTATCGCAAAAGGGTTCGAAGGACATCTTGATAAGATGGGTCTTAGAAAAGTTGTGATTGGCTTTAGGGCAAGTGGGAGATTGATAGGATAGAGCCCAGCAAGCCAATCTTAATTAGCTTGTAAAAAGACTATCTTCTTATGGTTTAATAATCAATACGACCGTTTAGTTATAGTACGTAAATTAAACAATGGCCAACTTCATCTCTCGCGAACTTATCTAAGCGATTGGATGAAATCCTAAGGTCACATTCGACCATGGGACGATTCACTTCGGTATTGAGTGCAATCATGAAACAGTCTCTAAGGTCGTGATCTTAAAATATGTTCCAAGTCATAGATTCCGAACGAGACGGGGTATCGAAGGAATCGCTAAGACTTGTACGAGTATGCATGATTCACATGGAGTGAATTTGTAGAGTTTCATGAACAAGACTTTTGATGTCAGTGCATATGACTAGGTGGTTCGATAGGGGATCGAACGCATCGAAGACCCGAACAGAGAAACCCATTATGGAAGCGCATGACGCATATCGGTGATGGGATGTTTCTCAAGGCTTATAATAGTGTACGATTTAGTCCTTAGACTTGAGGTGCTAGGGCGAATTCGGTGCATGGGTGTACGTACTTAGATTTAGGTACTGGTCACGTAGCCTGACCTTAATGTGCCTAAGTTGGGTGCATATAGTCGTGTACGCGAGTGGTTAGTACTAAGAAATGATCTATCGACTCATCCTGATAAGGTGGGAGAATTTCCTATACGTTCTTAGATAATATGTTCCGAGGAACCTGCGGCCGCAGTCGGTGACGGATTTGGAAAGGGGTTTCCAAATTTAGCAGTCACACTGGAATTATTATCCGGAATTAGAAAGTATATTTGTCGAGATAATTAGAGGTGCCGATCAATTCACACACCCTAGGTCTCGGTCGGGAAATTAGTCGTTGGAAGGACCGTATGTACATGGCAATTATAAAAGGTGAGGTTCACAAGATCAATTCACCTGAAGTTGGGCTTCATGGGCTTGTGGCTAGACATCGACCATGAAGTGTGGGTACTCCTGAATTAATAAGGGAGATTAATTCTGGAGTGGTCAATTAAAAGTGTTTAATTGATCGGAGCATTTAATTGCTCGTTAATTAAATCACGAAAGTCGTGGGCCTGCTGCCAATTGATGGTGAACCCAGAGGGTCACACACAATACAGTTGGACAGTGACAGTCAGAAAAGGAAATAGTTGATTTAAGGAAGTTAAATCAAAGTTAATGAATTAAAGTGTTAATTCAAAGAGGAGAGTTATTAATTAGAATATCTAATAAAATTATTAGAGTGTCTAATTAATTAATTGGATTATCTAATTAATTATAATATTAATTAAAGTGATTAATTAATTAAATGGAAGAATAATTAATCATGCAATTTTCGGATTGCATGGCTAATGCTAAAGGGACGATTTTTTTTTGGCTTGGAGATAAGTGGAAGAGTTTGTTTCTTGTTTGACAAGTGACAAAGAAGAGATTTGGTTGAATCTTGTTTCCTATTGTGATAAGGAAAGGATTCACCAAATCTTGATGAGATATCTAATAAGAGAAGGACTCTTCTCTTATAAATATAACTCATCACATATCTTCCATAACAACTAAGGAACTAAGTAAGTGATCTACACAAGAGAAATAAGAGCTGAAAATTTCGACCAGCCCTAGCCGAAAATACCCTGTGCCGCCGCCCCCTCTTCTTTCTCTCTTTCATCTGGATCTAGTTCAAGAGCTGGATCCAGTTCCAACTCTTCCTTAACTGACAAATCTCCAAGATCTAGTTCGTAGCCTGTGACTTGGAGATGTTGCTACAATCCAACTGGTGTGGATACATTCTGGAGGTGAGACAATTGGATCACCATATCGTGAATCAGAAGAAGACCAGAGGTTACCACCATCGAACCTGTGGTGAGGTAAATCGCATATTACCCCCCTCTTTGAGTTTTAATTGTTGTTTGATTCAACCTTTTCACATGAATAATATGGAGATCGATATCTTGGGACTGCTGGGGTGCCTCGGAAAAATTTTAAATTTCGCACTTTCGTTGTTCTGACAACCGAGGTATCCCAACACTCATATGGTGTCAAGATCATCAACAGTCATCTGTACTCGTTTCAAATCCCTATGGGGATCAGCAAGGCTTGTTTATCCTAGAGGTATAACGGATGTTGTTAAAGTTATTTGTCTTCATACCACTACACAAGTTTTTGCTCATGACTTTTGTGATTTATTATGCTCATTCGCAAGGTCTTCCTTAGATGAGTTTGATACAAACATAGAAATATAGGAACGCACTAACTGCGGAGTTGCTAGGCTGTGGGATGAAGAAGGTCTTTTCTCTCAATAGAGAGTTATGTGTGGACCATCTTTCTCTTACTTTTAAGGCGCTAAATGGTAGCTGATCAAATCTTGTTTTGTTCATATATATATATATAATCTCCTCATAACTTTAAAAATTCTTACGTTTATGGGTACTCTTAGGCAGGTGTGTTGTCTCATGGACTATCAAATGTGTGGAAGACCATAATAGGGGCATGCATTGATGAACGCATGATATTTGGAAATATTATGAATTAAAGAAACATGTTAAAGCATAAACTACTTTTATGTGATTGCGAAAATGTATTGGAATTTTAATCCATGGTAACAATTTTTTAGAGAACAATTGTACGTAATAAATTAATTATTCAATAAAATTTACGTACAAAATCGAATGAATCTATTGATAAAATTATTAGAGATTGTTAGTTGGTTTCTGTTATTGGATAAATTTAAATAGACGACAAATGGAAGGAAAGGGTTGGTTTAGTGAACCTGGGCATCGTTTGACAAGAAGTAGTTGAGTTGAGTTTAAATAGGAGGAGAAGTAGCAATTAATGGTGTTATTGGAATGGAATAGGAAGTTTGAAAATTCAATGACTTAGTTTGAGTTACATAAAAATCTTAGTCATTACTTTTCTGGCAAAATTCTATTATTTTCTTCTTAAATTTTAATAGTTTTTACGAGATTCTTCTCATTTTCAGTTGTCATGTACATGTACGTTCTTCTAAAATAACTTTCAGGTACATCAAACCGTCACAAAGGATGGTTTGGAGGTTGCAATAAAAATTCAGTATCCTGGACCTGCTGATAGCATTGAAAATGATATTGAGAATGTTAAACTGCTTTTAAGTTATACAAACTTGATACCAGAAAAGATGTTTATTGATAATGCAATGAAGGTAAATGTTTTATATATACATATTTGACCTAAAACTGTAGTTTCGCTTGAAACATCTTGTGTTTGAGATAACTTCGAAATTTATGAGGCCCCTCTGGCAGCAAGTGCAAAACTCATTGCTTTTCCTGAATTGATCTTTATTGCTTTTTTGTTAGATGTTTTTTGTATGTCCACAATGACCTTCAGAATTGTTGGGGTTAGCTGCATCATGGTTATAGAACAGAAAATTTGGACTCAGCTTGATAAACACCTGCCTTTTTTACATCATTAGAAGTCTATCTAGGTTTATATACAGTAGTTATAAACAATTAAAACGTCTTGTGTACATATAACTTGTTTCTCAGTTAGAAATTTATGTTACTTATCATATTTTGAACAAAATGATTCAAGGCAGAAAAATTCTCCAGACCCTTGACTGCATGATGACTAGATGTCCACACCATTGACAGTATGATATTTCCCTATATTTTAGATGGTGGTTCATATATGGTGATTAAGTTGTTTATTGCTTTTATGCTACTTGTATGAAATGAGAAATGAATTTTGGTTCTGTTGCGTTATAATATAACTTAATTGTTTTGGAAAGTCTTTGCATTTAGGTGCCTACACACTTGCTCTAATGGAAGTTGAACAATTTTTTTGGAAATTTGTGAAATAATTTGATATAGCATTCACAAGCATTTGTAAGCATTTAGATGCTGGAGATTTTTCACAATTGATATTAATTGAAACTTTTGTAAGATACATCAAGCTAGTTGTAGGGCAACAGTTTATTGATAGTTTCACATCTTGACAGCTTATGGTTTTTGTCGACATCAGTGTTTGCATAACAAGCTGGAACTTTAGAATAAATCAAGGCATTAACCCTTTAAGTTGTGTCCTTATTAATTAGGAGTTATCATTTAGAAGTTGAGAAATCTTCAATTGTCAGGCGTTTTGCTAACAACTTCTGAAGCAATTTTTTGCTTCGTAGGTGCTATTTCTTACACCTTTACTGATTACCTGAATGTTTAACCTGTGAGGGAAACTGGCCTGCCGAAATTTCATATATGCTTTCGCTTTCAAGGAACTCACATTTACTTGATTGAGGCTTCAACAAAATGAATTTATAGGTTGAGCTTTACTTTGTTCCTTGAGCTGCGCCTCAAGCTTCAATTTTGTTGGAACTTTTTGGTTGGTATTAGCATTACTTGCTAGCTAGGTGCTTCACATATATTGGATCAGGCTTTATTTCCTGTTATTTTTCATCTTTCATTTCTTTTTGTTTTCCTTTGGGAGGCTCAATAAAACCATGGTTTCCCGCACCTCATTTATATTGAATAAAAAACTATTATATCTTCAATACCATGCAAGGGTGACACTTTCTGCTTTAATTTTGTGCAGGTTGCGAAAGAAGAACTTTCTTGTGAATGTAACTATCAATTGGAGGCTGAAATACTGGCCAAGACAAAAGGATTTTATGTCCCATATGTTGTGGATGATTTATCGAGTAAAAAAGTGTTGACCACATAACTAGTTCCTGGTAAATGCTCATACATGTCTTTCTTAAATTGTATAAATGAGAAGGAATCTTTTAGCAGTAATATATAGGACAGGACAATCGTCTACATACTTTCCTTGTGTTTAGACCTTGAATTTAGTGAACAAACATCTGAATTGTGTAGAAATCAAATTATATTTGATTTGTATAGTTTGTGTACAGATTACATTCAGAAAGTTATTCAATTCATACATCCTATAATAAGTTATTTTCCCTTTTCTATACTCATATCATTGATCTAATCGGTCGTGTATGTACCAATTGGAGCAGTTGCCCCTTCGGTTTTAGTTGAAACTGCTTTAAAATATGTTGGAAATTTGATGATGTAGAAACTCATCAAATATAGTATAGTAATGATAATATTGTTCATTTTCTTTTCTTTTCTTTTTTGGTTGCAGGAGTCCCTATTGATAAGGTGGCATTTTTAGACCAAGAGACTCGCAATTATGTAGGGACAAAATTACTTGAGCTTACATTGATGGAGTTATTTATCTTCTGTTTCATGCAGGCATGCTCTCTATGCTATTTTTTTTATCCACTAGACTGTGTATATACAGCTCGGACCGAAGAGTGCAAAGGGTATAGGTCCTCCCCAGTGTGGTGTCTCCAGTAGGATTCAAACCTGAGTATCGCCTCTGGGGGTCGCAAGTAACTACCACTTGGCCCAACCACCTTGGGTCATGCTCTCTATGCTATTGCCCGCCTTATCCTTATCTCACTTTTTTCCCCTTCTACATGAAGTAGCTTGACTATTAAGTTTCTAGCTTCCTTAGAATTGATTTAAGTGGATTTGGCAAGCTTATAGAGATCTACTGTGAATTAATACATGCTTCTTTTATTGCAGACAGATCCTAACTGGAGTAACTTTTTATATGATGAGGCGGAAAGAGATCAATTAATCTTATAGACTTTGGAGCAGCTAGGGACTTCCCAAAGAATTTTGTTGATGACTATTTAAGAATGGTAAGATCCATTTATTTATTTAGAAAGTAGTAGGAGTTGTCTATGTTCTCATCTTATATATATTGAACTGAACCATACATGAGAGAATATTTATGCTGAGAAATTACTGAAACAACATGTTGTTGCTTGTGAAAATAGTGATAAAGAAGCAGTGGTAGGGATGTCAAGGAGACTCGGATTTCTCACAGGAGCTGAATCCGAAATCATGTTAGATATAATGCTCATGTTCTTGCTGGTTTTACTGTGGGGTTGCCATTTGCAAAGCGCGGAGGGTATGATTTTGGATCAACAAATATTACTCAAAGCATTTCACAACTTGGAGCCACAATTCTAAGGCACATATTGACACCTCCGCCGGAAGAGGCATACAGCTTACACAGAAAGCTTTCAGGTGCTTTCCTTGCTTGCATCAAACTTGAGGCTGTTGTTCCATGTCGGGAACTTCTTCTTCAAGTATATGAGAATTACAAGTTTGCTCAAGATAGTATTGGTGAAATCTTGTCCGGAACATCCATATAATGCATGGTGGGTACCTCAACTCGTGGAATTACAATTAATTTTGAAATTATTGGATTTCATCCATCTTTCAGTATAGTACATTGTATTTTTCTACTTAATGTAATTAAGTTTATCACAAATTCCAGTTTTATGTCGTATAATAATTTATATTGATTGTTGAGATTTAAGGGAGAAAAGTAGGTGGTAGAGTCTCAACAAACAATAGAGTGATAGACTAGCTAGTGGCTGAAACCCTGAGCGTGACATGATGAAGATGCAAGTGCAACTGCTTGAGCCCAAACCTGAATATATGAATGTTTGATCATTGAATTCAATTAGGAGAATGTCATATTTTTTTGATAATTAGGAGGCTGTAAGATGAATATGTAACTTTCTTCATAGTCATCGAATAATTTGATATTTTAGTAGGTGAGCTTAAATATTCGAACCTGTAAAGTTGGAAGAGGAAGCAACATCAGTTGTCTATTATTGCTCGTGTTAATCCTAAACATTGCATTTGTTATTTCGTATTATAGAGTCACAACACACACCATGATCCATGTGAAAGAATGAAATAAGCTTTTCCCGTATTTGCGTTAATCTTTTAGTTCTTTGCGTTACATTTTGGTATTACATATAACATTGATTATTGCAACAATAATGTAATTTAGGAAATATATAATACTTAATGGTAATTATGTCTTAACAAAAGCAACATATCTTTATTAAATGAGAATATGCTATAACACAAGTCATGATTTAGGAGAGTAGACATCTCAAAAGAAGAAAGTTTTAACAAAACTACTGAATCTCTGGGGCATTATTGACAATCGGCTGTATCTCCAACCAACCAGTTTGTTGCAACAAATGAAATTTATATTCATCCATATAACTAGAAAAAGTTCATATCTATTAAAGTGCAATTGATTACTCCCTCGGGTTCATATTAGTTGGCACATTGTTACTTTTCACACAGATTAAGAAAGCTTATGATTAATCACTTTTACATGATAAAATGTCAAAAATACCCTTACTAATGATTGCTATCAATTACTGGTATCTGCACCCTAATAAATGCTACATGCAATTATTCCCAAATACTCACTCTTTTGCCTCCTCTCTCCTCCTCACTCCCACAATCCGTGCTCTCTCCCTCCCCCCAATCCAAAATCTACATTTTCACTTTCCACCAATCCACAATCTTTTTTCTCACTATATCCCCATTAATGGAGTATCATAACTCTTTCAATTTTTTTTAAATAACATTTACAACACCCACCAAATCAAGCTCAAAATCATTTTTCAATTAACAAACAAAATGAGAGAAGCTTTACTTGAAATAGATCTAAACATACCACAAATTGAGATTGATAATGGGAGTGAACAACAAGAGACACCACTTAGTTTGCCTGATCTTAATATTGAGGCTCCAATGATTGAGAGACATTCGGAGGGTCATTTTTTATTCGACTTAAACAGTGATCCATGTGTAGAGCATGATACACGCGTTGAATAGGAATCGCAAACTTGGATAGAAACAGGTACTGGTACTTAATCCAGAAACCATGAATTGTTAAACATAAATTTTTTAGTGCCAATAATTTATCATATGTCAGTTTAATTGAATTTATACTGGTTGTATTCACAATCTTTAATAGCGTCAATGCTACTGCTTTTATTGTTCCCAATTGAATTGAAGGAAAATCTCGAACCCGGTGTAGTTTTGTAAGCAAATGAGAAAATAAAAATGCTGGAATTTTGGGGAAGATCAAATGGGAATTCATTTATGCTGACCTTACTTTTATGTTTAATTATGTGAACATCATACGATAACTTGTCAATGGCCATATGAATTAAATTATTTTCCTTTGCCCATATATTGGGATTTTACGCCTAAAATTGGGAATTCATTTATGGTGACCTTATACATTAATATCATTATTTTATTTGAGCATTATTTTTCTGCGTTCTGTCTTTGTTCTTATGGGTTAAGTTATATGCTTAGGTTTTTATTAGAATTATTTTTATTTATATGCTAATCCTTTTTTTATATATATTTAAATGGATGAAAATATAAATGATGAAGATGCAAATGAAGAATTATCACGGGAACCAAGGAATGTGAAACATTTGAGCAATGATGAACGTAGAGACGTATCCAATGTACTACTACGAAAAAGCATCGATGGAAAATTGAATTATGGAGTGAGAAAAATGGTAGCATCACAATTTTCAGTTTCTGGACGGACAATTTCGCGCATTTGGAAACAATCACAAAATGTTACAAATGGTGATATATCTCAAAAGAGGGTGGGAAATTGTGGTCTTAAAAGAATTCATATTAACATTGATCAAATTCGAGAGATCCCTTTACATAAAAGGACTACTCTTAGGACTTTAGCTTGTTCCATCAACATGAGTCACACCACATTGTATAGGCGTCTAAAGTCAAGAGATATACGGCGGCATTCAAATGCTATAAAACCGTTTTTGAAAGAGGAAAACAAAAGATCTCGACTACATTTCTGGTTGTCAATGCTTGATGGTGGTAGCATACCACATGATCCGATTGTCACTGGGATTCATAATATTATTCATATTGATGAGAAGTGGTTCTACTTGACAAAGAAATTAGAGCACTACTATTTGTTACCCGATGAAGAAGATCCGATACGCACTTGTAAAAGCAAAAATTTTATTGGAAAAGTCATGATTCTAGTTGCGGTTGCTCGTCCAAGGTTTGATAGTCAAGGAAATGAAACTTTTTCTGGAAAAATGGTGTGTTCCCTTTAGTTACAAAAGAGCCAGCTAGAAGAAACAGTGTCAATAGAGTTGCGGGCACATTGGAGACGAAACCTATAGCTTCAGTGTTGAAAAAGTCATACCTGCTATCAAGAAAAAATGGCCAAGAGATGATGCAAGATACACAATATATATCCAACAAGATAATGCAAGAACCCATATTGATCATAATGATGATGAATTTTGTCGAGCAGCTATGCAAGGTGGATTTGACATTCGTTTGATGTGTCAACGCCCAAACTCTCCGGATTTAAATGTTTTGGATCTTGGGTTATTTAGTGCAATTCAATCCTTACAGCACAAGATTTCACCTAAAACTATTGATGAGCTTGTTGATGTTGTTGTGCAGGCATTCCATATTTTTCCGGCGAAAAAGTCCAATCATGTATTTTTGACATTGCAATTGTGCATGATAGAAATCATGCGCGCGAAAGGTTCTCACAGTTACAAGATCCCACATATTAACAAAGCAAGGTTGGAAAAAGATGGACAACTTCCTAATCAATTGAAATGTGATCCTGAGTTAGTACAAGAAGTGCTTAGTTATTTAGGTTAAATTTTTTTTTTAGATTTTGTAACAATCTTCTGGTTTGACTCCGTGAATGTAACAATCTTTTGTTGTGTTTAAACTCTAACAATCAAGATTAGATAGAACTGTTTCAAAAAGACATGAATCTGCATGAGAATTTTGGCCAAGTTGATTGAAAAATTCTGTACAAGTACAACATGACAAAAATAAAGGCTCCAAACACATACAAGAAGACTAATTAAGATTAATGATACCAATTAAGAAACTAGAATTCTTATCATTCCAAAGTCACAAAAGCTTTAAATATATAAATATCGATTATGTGGGAAATATCAGTCCAAGTTTAATGGCTCCCAACAAGACATAATGAGTTAATTTCATTCAAACCTCATAAACACGGTCATTAATTGCAGGGACTAACATATACATAGTCATACAACTCAAAACAAAAGTTCCAAAAGCAGTAACAGTAATGCACCATTTTTTCCACCAATATTAGAGAATACAAATAATACAAAAGAAAAAAACTGTTCATCTTGGTTTTTCGAGGGAAACGAGGACTTACATTTCACATAAAAGTGTCAATCAGTCAAAAATTACAGTGAAATGTTTCAATTAATAGCAAGTACAATCCTTCAAATACAAACCCAATCCAATGAGATTACATACTCCGTATTTTAATATAACTTGGGTAGATAAATTTTCAACATAATCCTAACAATTTCCCTAAATTCTTCTTCTCCTCCTTCATCCGGAAACTTATTCAAATCAAACTTTTTTATATTTTTGTTGTTAGGAAGAACATTTAACGAACCTTTGGAATCTAGTTCCATGGAGTCTTCAACAAAATTTATGGAGTCTTCCCTCTCTAAAGAATCTTCAACATACATGGAGTCTTCTCTCTACATGGAATCTTTAATATACATAATGGTGTTTTGTCATAAACTAGTCCATACATGTTCTTTCTACATTTTTCAATTTTTTGTTAGTGACTCTTGAACTTCCCAACCTAGATGTAAGAGAATGGCAAAATTGGAAAAAATTGCAATGGAAACCCAAATGTGTCAATTAATATGAAACATAAAAATTTGGCAAATGTGCCAACTAATATGAACAGGAGGGAGTAGCAAATAAAATCACTTTGTTAATAAACTTCCTGAGTTTCTTTCTAGTTGATAAACTAAGTCTAAACACCACAAGTGAGGGGAGGGAGGATGCATTTGGTGGGCATTCGAGAAGAAATCCTCAGAGTGTAGCAAAGACAGCCATGATCTGCTGGAAGGGCTGCACAATAGTTGGAGCTGGTGGCACGTATCGAGGCTTGCCAGTGAAGCAGATCAATAAGTTTGTCCCTTAGACTGAGTGATTAATAATAATAGGCTTTGAGTCACCAGCACAATCAGCATTACTATAGGAAGAAGAACATAATTCATTGGTGAGAATTTGTATTTGTTTTTCATGGTTAATTTTATGGTGATTGATGTCTCAGCCCTTAGTGATTGATACTTGGTTATATGTATGTATAAGCATAACATGATGGAGGGAATGTTTCGGAAATGGTTAGCAATTTGCAAGGGTGACCTAAGTGGATGTGCTTTGGTTTTGGCTCTAGAGTGGGTTAATTTAACATGAATCTTTTTTTATGTTTAGGATATTTGTGGCTTTCGGATTTTATCTATGAAAGAGGTATGGAAAATAAAAATATACAAAATTAATGTGTGCAGTCACCACGGCTGAAATTGTGAATCATGTCCATGAGTGAAAAGAAATTCTTACATCATGCAGATACGTCTCTACACCCCATTGGGACAGTTATTGAGGATTGTCGTCTACTACTTGGAAGACCATGGGAAAGCAAGATCGTTCATACAAAGAGAAGTAGTAACGCATGTGCGGATACACTCGCCAAATTTGGGCATTCCATTGCAAGAGATGGCCACTGTTGGGATGATCCCCCCATGCTGTGCTAGAAACTTTTGAAGGGGTTTAGCTGTCTTTGTTAGAGCAGTAGTTTAGACCCTTTTTGTAACAAAAAAAAAAGGGAAATTCTTAAATAATCCATGGTTGGATTTCTCTATTTTTTTAATGGAAAAATCATCCAATTTGTCCCCAATCTTGTCAGATTTTGGCCCCAAATTGAGAGAATATTCATTAAAAAATAAAAAGGAGTTTCTTACTGTACAAAAAGTGTGATCATTTTCTGGAAAAGGACTGTATTGAAAACCCTAAAACTAACATGTGCAAATTTTGGTAATGAGTTCCTAACATCAAAATCTGAAAGCCCTGTTTGTTGTTAAAGAAAATCGAGATTATATATCAACTAACTAATCACAATGTTAAAGATGTAAACTGAACAACTATGTTAAAAAAGAAGAAAATAAAGGCTTGATAACTAAAATGAAAAAAAATTGTAAGTTGCTTCATAGGAATAGGAGTATTATTACTAATCACAAGTTGGAGTAGTCCAATATAATTTGACTGCAAACAAAAGCTTTTCCCTCTGTAATGGACCATCTTCATGATCTAAAATCTGGCTATTCAAATTCAATCCATCTGCTATTCTCTTCACCTTTACCAGCATATCTACATAGTCCCTGATTATCAAACTTCCTTCCGGTCATAAAATTCTGTCCATTTCCAACATTATGTCTTCCATTTCACACCTAAAACACAAGCAAAACATGTGATTTTTATAATAATAAAGTATGAATAATAGCTCCCCTTATATAGATTTTTATTTCGAGATAGTTACCTATCCTTGTAGAGTGTAAAAATTGAATCAGCATGAATAAGATCATACGTTCTTGGGTAAGTCGACATTGCTTCACACCTGCCACCATAGAAAAAAATGATTACCTTTGTGATGAGGAATATCAAAGGCCAAGTGAAATTACCTAAACACCCCTGAGGTTAGATGTTATTTCGTCTTTTTGTTTTTTGTTTTATATAAATAGGTTAGATGATTATTGAAAACCTCAGAAGTTGTTTATAAATTTTCACCTAACCTCAATAGATGTGTAGGTCATATATTTTCTATTTACCAGCTTTGATAAGTTCCAATCAATCCTCGTTCATATAACGACTAGTGTCTTGACTTCAGCCTCGACCTATATTCATCACCCAAGGTGGATCTATAATCAAATTAACAGCAAATCTACCCAAGAGTGCATTCATATAGAGGATATTCCGGTATCTTCCGGTTTTGCCAAGTTGGTTATTTACGGTTTTATAATACGAAACTCTCCTTTCCATAGTTGCAAATCTTGCTTAAAAGCTTCGGGGGTAACTCCATTTATAGTTCCCCTACTAATCCTAAGAGGTGTAGCATTTCTAGTTGGCCACCGACAACCTCTTCATTGTTAGAAACTTCCGGCAATGGTGTCAAACAAGTTCCCAAGTTTGTGTACCTATATGAATTATTGTAAAATTAAAATTTATCAAAAAGATAGGGGACTGATTCATATATATATACACTTTCAAAGGGGAATAGTTAGGTTTACAAACCAAGCGGAATCCGGATCCTGGGCGGGACATAATGGCGGGTTTTTCACAACCTTCCGGAACTTTTTCAGTTCAAGTGATTGGCTGGTTTTTGCCATATAGCAATATCATCCTTCTCGACCAACTTTTTCCAACATAAACTCTTTGTTACATTTTCAATTTGCATTTGCTCTGCATTCAAATCCTCCCTTGTTCTCTGCCACCCTTTCCAGTGCTTCTTCCACCTGATGTTGGACCAAAGAGGATCCAATATCCACCCCGTCTCAAAACTCGATCAACTTCGATTAAGTAGGTACCATCTATTCAACAACCAAAGAATCACCAAATTTTTAAGTGCAAGAAGCTAAACAAAAACAATGCTCTAAGACCATGTTTGATTCTTGAATTTTAGTAAGCTAAACATTAGGCTTTCTTTTTGTTTCTTTACAATTTCTCTATCTTTTACTTCTTCTCTAAAATCCAAGAATTAATTATATTATCCTTTCGAAATTTTTAAATTATTGGTATGTTTTAGTCAAGTACAAAACATTTGTGCGATATTAAATATATTATTGAATCCTTAAAACTTGGTATTTGACTCCCATTTCTATTTAAAGTCGATCTTCTATATTTCCTTTTCTACAAATCTCAAACTTGGAATTCGTGATAAAAATTAATAGGAATCGGGCCTTAATTTTTGGTAAAATTATAATCTCATTTGTGTTGTGCTAAACCCACACGAAAATATTCTGTGAAATTTTTAATGGATAGAACCTCCTTATACTTTTAAAAATTGAGCACAAAACCCCCTAATTTGTAAAAAAGATGTATTTTTTTATTGACATATTTGAAGAAATCATTTTTAATGTACTTCTTGTTGGTCCTACAACTTCACGTGAAATATTTTAAAATTTGTTTCTTCAAATAAGTTGATCTAAACCATTTATTTAGAACATGTTGGGGGATTTCGTGGAGAGTTTTTAAATGTACAAGGATATTCTATGCAATAAAAAATTTACATGTTAGTTTCAATAGGGTTTAGCTTAATACCCGGGAGTATCTTGCAATTTCCCCAAAGTGACAAGTGATTTAAAGAAAATTAGACCATGCTTATGATTTCGTAATGTTGGTGTTGTTGTAGAAAATAATTTCCCTTTCTGGTATAAAACCTAATTGCCCAACCTTTTATTGTTCGCCGCCACACAACATCGGATGTAACGCTCCCTTTTCCAAAAATTCTATAATTTTTCTTTTCTCTCTTTTAAATCAATTAAACATACTACACTTTTTCTCATTTTGCATGATTGTTGCTAAGAGCAATAAGTGATCAAATCAAGGATGGACAAACAACTAATCAACCTGCATTCTTTAACTTTTTCATGCGGCATTTTCAGAAAAACAAATGGTATTTTTCTCAGCTTATTCTTTATGTTTCCATAATTTATGTATCGGGTTCTCGTGCTTTGAACATATTGTTCATTTTTTTATTGTTTAATTAATTATATTATCCTTTCAAAATTTTTAAATTATTGATATGTTTTAGTCAAGTACAAAACATTTGTGCGATATTAAATATATTATTGAATCCTTAAAACTTGGTATTTGACTCCCATTTCTATTTAAAGTCGATCTTCTATATTTCCTTTTCTACAAATCTCAAACTTGGAATTCGTGATAAAAATTATTAGGAATCGGGCCTTAATTTTTGGTAAAATTATAATACTCATTTGTGTTGTGCTAAACCCACACGAAAATATTCTGTGAAATTTTTAATGGATAGAACCTCCTTATACTTTTAAAAATTGAGCACAAAACCCCCTAATTTGTAAAAAAGATGTCTTTTATATCGACATATTTGAAGAAATCATTTTTAATGTACTTCTTGTTGGTCCTACAACTTCACGTGAAATATTTTAAAATTTGTTTCTTCAAATAAGTTGATCTAAACCATTTATTTAGAACATGTTGGGGGATTTCGTGGAGAGTTTTTAAATGTACAAGGATATTCTATGCAATAAAAAATTTACATGTTAGTTTCAATAGGGTTTAGCTTAATACCCGGGAGTATCTTGCAATTTCCCCAAAGTGACAAGTGATTTAAAGAAAATTAGACCATGCTTATGATTTCGTAATGTTGGTGTTGTTGTAGAAAATAATTTCTCTTTCTGGTATAAAACCTAATTGCCCAACCTTTTATTGTTCGCCGCCACACAACATCGGATGTAACGCTCCCTTTTCCAAAAATTCTATAATTTTTCTTTTCTCTCTTTTAAATCAATTAAACATACTACACTCTTTCTCATTTTGCATGATTGTTGCTAAGAGCAATAAGTGATCAAATCAAGGATGGACAAACAACTAATCAACCTGCATTCTTTAACTTTTTCATGCGGCATTTTCAGAAAAACAAATGGGATTTTTCTCATCTTATTCTTTATGTTTCCATAATTTATGTATCGGGTTCTCGTGCTTTGAACATATTGTTCATTTTTTTATTGTTTAATTAATTATATTATCCTTTCGAAATTTTTAAATTATTGGTATGTTTTAGTCAAGTAAAAAACATTTGTGCGATATTAAATATATTATTGAATCCTTAAAACTTGGTATTTGACTCCCATTTCTATTTAAAGTCGATCTTCTATATTTCCTTTTCTACAAATCTCAAACTTGGAATTCGTGATAAAAATTAATAGGAATCGGGCCTTAATTTTTGGTAAAATTATAATCTCATTTGTGTTGTGCTAAACCCACACGAAAATATTCTGTGAAATTTTTAATGGATAGAACCTCCTTATACTTTTAAAAATTGAGCACAAAACCCCCTAATTTGTAAAAAAGATATCTTTTTTTATCGACATATTTGAAGAAATCATTTTTAATGTACTTCTTGTTGGTCCTACAACTTCACGTGAAATATTTTAAAATTTGTTTCTTCAAATAAGTTGATCTAAACCATTTATTTAGAACATGTTGGGGGATTTCGTGGAGAGTTTTTAAATGTACAAGCATATTCTATGCAATAAAAAATTTACATGTTAGTTTCAATAGGGTTTAGCTTAATACCCGGGAGTATCTTGCAATTTCCCCAAAGTGACAAGTGATTTAAAGAAAATTAGACCATGCTTATGATTTCGTAATGTTGGTGTTGTTGTAGAAAATAATTTCCCTTTCTGGTATAAAACCTAATTGCCCAACCTTTTATTGTTCGCCGCCACACAACATCGGATGTAACGCTCCCTTTTCCAAAAATTCTATAATTTTTCTTTTCTCTCTTTTAAATCAATTAAACATACTACACTTTTTCTCATTTTGCATGATTGTTGCTAAGAGCAATAAGTGATCAAATCAAGGATGGACAAACAACTAATCAACCTGCATTCTTTAACTTTTTCATGCGGCATTTTCAGAAAAACAAATGGTATTTTTCTCAGCTTATTCTTTATGTTTCCATAATTTATGTATCGGGTTCTCGTGCTTTGAACATATTGTTCATTTTTTTATTGTTTAATTAATTATATTATCCTTTCAAAATTTTTAAATTATTGGTATGTTTTAGTCAAGTACAAAACATTTGTGCGATATTAAATATATTATTGAATCCTTAAAACTTGGTATTTGACTCCCATTTCTATTTAAAGTCGATCTTCTATATTTCCTTTTCTACAAATCTCAAACTTGGAATTCGTGATAAAAATTATTAGGAATCGGGCCTTAATTTTTGGTAAAATTATAATACTCATTTGTGTTGTGCTAAACCCACACGAAAATATTCTGTGAAATTTTTAATGGATAGAACCTCCTTATACTTTTAAAAATTGAGCACAAAACCCCCTAATTTGTAAAAAAGATGTCTTTTATATCGACATATTTGAAGAAATCATTTTTAATGTACTTCTTGTTGGTCCTACAACTTCACGTGAAATATTTTAAAATTTGTTTCTTCAAATAAGTTGATCTAAACCATTTATTTAGAACATGTTGGGGGATTTCGTGGAGAGTTTTTAAATGTACAAGGATATTCTATGCAATAAAAAATTTACATGTTAGTTTCAATAGGGTTTAGCTTAATACCCGGGAGTATCTTGCAATTTCCCCAAAGTGACAAGTGATTTAAAGAAAATTAGACCATGCTTATGATTTCGTAATGTTGGTGTTGTTGTAGAAAATAATTTCTCTTTCTGGTATAAAACCTAATTGCCCAACCTTTTATTGTTCGCCGCCACACAACATCGGATGTAACGCTCCCTTTTCCAAAAATTCTATAATTTTTCTTTTCTCTCTTTTAAATCAATTAAACATACTACACTCTTTCTCATTTTGCATGATTGTTGCTAAGAGCAATAAGTGATCAAATCAAGGATGGACAAACAACTAATCAACCTGCATTCTTTAACTTTTTCATGCGGCATTTTCAGAAAAACAAATGGGATTTTTCTCATCTTATTCTTTATGTTTCCATAATTTATGTATCGGGTTCTCGTGCTTTGAACATATTGTTCATTTTTTTATTGTTTAATTAATTATATTATCCTTTCGAAATTTTTAAATTATTGGTATGTTTTAGTCAAGTACAAAACATTTGTGCGATATTAAATATATTATTGAATCCTTAAAACTTGGAATTTGACTCCTATTTCTATTTAAAGTCGGTCTTCTAGATTTCCTTTTCTACAAATCTCAAACTTTGAATTCGTGATAAAATTAATAGGAATCGGGCCTTAATTTTTGGTAAAATTATAATACTCATTTGTGTTGTGCTAAACACGCACGAAAATATTCTGTAAAATTTTTAATGGATAGAAACTCCTTATACTTTTAAAAATTGAGCACAAAACCCCCTAATTTGTAAAAAATATATCTTTTTTTATCGACATATTTGAAGAAACAATTTTTAATGTACTTCTTGTTGGTCCTACACCTTCACGTGAAATATTTTAAAATTTGTTTCTTGAAATAAGATGATCTAAACCATTTATTTAGAACATGTTGGGGGGTTTCGTGGAGAGTTTTTAAATGTACAAGGATATTCTATGCAATAAAAAATTTACATGTTAGTTTCAATAGGGTTTAGCTTAATACCCGGGAGTATCTTGCAATTTCCCCAAAGTGACAAGTGATTTAAAGAAAATTAGACCATGCTTATGATTTCGTAATGTTGGTGTTGTTGTAGAAAATAATTTCTCTTTCTGGTATAAAACCTAATTGCCCAACCTTTTATCTTTCGCCGCCACACAACATCGGATGTAACGCTCCCTTTTCCAAAAATTCTATAATTTTTCTTTTCTCTCTTTTAAATCAATTAAACATACTACACTTTTTCTCATTTTGCATGATAGTTGCTAAGAGCAATAAGTGATCAAATCAAGGATGGACAAACGACTAATCAACCTGCATTCTTTAACTTTTTCATGCGGCATTTTCAGAAAAACAAATGGTATTTTTCTCAGCTTATTCTTTATGTTTCCATAATTTATGTATCGGGTTCTCGTGCTTTGAACATATTGTTCATTTTTTTATTGTTTAATTAATTATATTATCCTTTCCAAATTTTTAAATTATTGGTATGTTTTAGTCAAGTACAAAACATTTGTGCGATATTAAATATATTATTGAATCCTTAAAACTTGGTATTTGACTCCCATTTCTATTTAAAGTCGATCTTCTATATTTCCTTTTCTACAAATCTCAAACTTGGTATTCGTGATAAAAATTAATAGGAATCGGGCCTTAATTTTTGGTAAAATTATAATACTAATTTGTGTTGTGCTAAACCCGCACGAAAATATTCTGTGAAATTTTTAATGGATAGAAACTCCTTATACTTTTAAAAATTGAGCACAAAACCCCCTAATTTGTAAAAAAGATGTCTTTTTTTATCGACATATTTGAAGAAACCATTTTTAATGTACTTCTTGTTGGTCCTACAACTTCACGTGAAATATTTTTAAATTTGTTTCTTGAAATAAGATGATCTAAACCATTTATTTAGAACATGTTGGGGGGTTTCGTGGAGAGTTTTTAAATGTACAAGGATATTCTATGCCATAAAAAATTTACATATTAGTTTCAATAGGGTTTAGCTTAATACCCGGGAGTAACTTGCATTTTCCCCAAAGTGACAAGTGATTATAGAAAATTAGACCATGTTTATGATTTCCTAATGTTGGTGTTGTTGTAGGAAATAATTTCTCTTTCTAGTATAAAACCTAATTACCAAACCTTTTCTTGTTCGCCGGCACACAACATCGGATGTAACGCTCCCTTTTCCAAAAATTCTATAATTTTTCTTTTCTCTCTTTTAAATCAATTAAACATACTCAACTCTTTCTCATTTTACATGATTATTGCTAAGAGCAATAAGTGATCAAATCAAGGATGGACCAACAACTAATCAACCTGCATTCCTTATGTTTTTCAAGCGGCATTTTCAGAAAAACAAATGGTATTTTTCTCGGCTTATTCTATTGTGTTTTGGTAATTTATTTATAGGGTTCTCGTGCTTTGAACATATTGTTCATTTTTTTATTGTTTAATTAATTATATTATCCTTTCGAAATTTTTAAATAATTTTTATGTTTTAGTCAAGTACAAAACATTTGTGCGATATTAAATATATTATTGAATCCTTAAAACTTGGAATTTGACTCCTATTTCTATTTAAAGTCGGTCTTCTAGATTTCCTTTTCTACAAATCTCAAACTTTGAATTCGTGATAAAATTAATAGGAATCGGGCCTTAATTTTTGGTAAAATTATAATACTCATTTGTGTTGTGCTAAACACGCACGAAAATATTCTGTAAAATTTTTAATGGATAGAAACTCCTTATACTTTTAAAAATTGAGCACAAAACCCCCTAATTTGTAAAAAATATATCTTTTTTTATCGACATATTTGAAGAAACAATTTTTAATGTACTTCTTGTTGGTCCTACACCTTCACGTGAAATATTTTAAAATTTGTTTCTTGAAATAAGATGATCTAAACCATTTATTTAGAACATGTTGGGGGGTTTCGTGGAGAGTTTTTAAATGTACAAGGATATTCTATGCAATAAAAAATTTACATGTTAGTTTCAATAGGGTTTAGCTTAATACCCGGGAGTATCTTGCAATTTCCCCAAAGTGACAAGTGATTTAAAGAAAATTAGACCATGCTTATGATTTCGTAATGTTGGTGTTGTTGTAGAAAATAATTTCCCTTTCTGGTATAAAACCTAATTGCCCAACCTTTTATTGTTCGCCGCCACACAACATCGGATGTAACGCTCCCTTTTCCAAAAATTCTATAATTTTTCTTTTCTCTCTTTTAAATCAATTAAACATACTACACTTTTTCTCATTTTGCATGATTATTGCTAAGAGCAATAAGTGATCAAATCAAGGATGGACAAACAACTAATCAACCTGCATTCTTTAACTTTTTCATGCGGCATTTTCAGAAAAACAAATGGTATTTTTCTCAGCTTATTCTTTATGTTTCCATAATTTATGTATCGGGTTCTCGTGCTTTGAACATATTGTTCATTTTTTTATTGTTTAATTAATTATATTATCCTTTCAAAATTTTTAAATTATTGGTATGTTTTAGTCAAGTACAAAACATTTGTGCGATATTAAATATATTATTGAATCCTTAAAACTTGGTATTTGACTCCCATTTCTATTTAAAGTCGATCTTCTATATTTCCTTTTCTACAAATCTCAAACTTGGAATTCGTGATAAAAATTATTAGGAATCGGGCCTTAATTTTTGGTAAAATTATAATACTCATTTGTGTTGTGCTAAACCCACACGAAAATATTCTGTGAAATTTTTAATGGATAGAACCTCCTTATACTTTTAAAAATTGAGCACAAAACCCCCTAATTTGTAAAAAAGATGTCTTTTATATCGACATATTTGAAGAAATCATTTTTAATGTACTTCTTGTTGGTCCTACAACTTCACGTGAAATATTTTAAAATTTGTTTCTTCAAATAAGTTGATCTAAACCATTTATTTAGAACATGTTGGGGGATTTCGTGGAGAGTTTTTAAATGTACAAGGATATTCTATGCAATAAAAAATTTACATGTTAGTTTCAATAGGGTTTAGCTTAATACCCGGGAGTATCTTGCAATTTCCCCAAAGTGACAAGTGATTTAAAGAAAATTAGACCATGCTTATGATTTCGTAATGTTGGTGTTGTTGTAGAAAATAATTTCTCTTTCTGGTATAAAACCTAATTGCCCAACCTTTTATTGTTCGCCGCCACACAACATCGGATGTAACGCTCCCTTTTCCAAAAATTCTATAATTTTTCTTTTCTCTCTTTTAAATCAATTAAACATACTACACTCTTTCTCATTTTGCATGATTGTTGCTAAGAGCAATAAGTGATCAAATCAAGGATGGACAAACAACTAATCAACCTGCATTCTTTAACTTTTTCATGCGGCATTTTCAGAAAAACAAATGGGATTTTTCTCATCTTATTCTTTATGTTTCCATAATTTATGTATCGGGTTCTCGTGCTTTGAACATATTGTTCATTTTTTTATTGTTTAATTAATTATATTATCCTTTCGAAATTTTTAAATTATTGGTATGTTTTAGTCAAGTACAAAACATTTGTGCGATATTAAATATATTATTGAATCCTTAAAACTTGGAATTTGACTCCTATTTCTATTTAAAGTCGGTCTTCTAGATTTCCTTTTCTACAAATCTCAAACTTTGAATTCGTGATAAAATTAATAGGAATCGGGCCTTAATTTTTGGTAAAATTATAATACTCATTTGTGTTGTGCTAAACACGCACGAAAATATTCTGTAAAATTTTTAATGGATAGAAACTCCTTATACTTTTAAAAACTGAGCACAAAACCCCCTAATTTGTAAAAAATATATCTTTTTTTATCGACATATTTGAAGAAACAATTTTTAATGTACTTCTTGTTGGTCCTACACCTTCACGTGAAATATTTTAAAATTTGTTTCTTGAAATAAGATGATCTAAACCATTTATTTAGAACATGTTGGGGGGTTTCGTGGAGAGTTTTTAAATGTACAAGGATATTCTATGCAATAAAAAATTTACATGTTAGTTTCAATAGGGTTTAGCTTAATACCCGGGAGTATCTTGCAATTTCCCCAAAGTGACAAGTGATTTAAAGAAAATTAGACCATGCTTATGATTTCGTAATGTTGGTGTTGTTGTAGAAAATAATTTCTCTTTCTGGTATAAAACCTAATTGCCCAACCTTTTATCTTTCGCCGCCACACAACATCGGATGTAACGCTCCCTTTTCCAAAAATTCTATAATTTTTCTTTTCTCTCTTTTAAATCAATTAAACATACTACACTTTTTCTCATTTTGCATGATAGTTGCTAAGAGCAATAAGTGATCAAATCAAGGATGGACAAACGACTAATCAACCTGCATTCTTTAACTTTTTCATGCGGCATTTTCAGAAAAACAAATGGTATTTTTCTCAGCTTATTCTTTATGTTTCCATAATTTATGTATCGGGTTCTCGTGCTTTGAACATATTGTTCATTTTTTTATTGTTTAATTAATTATATTATCCTTTCCAAATTTTTAAATTATTGGTATGTTTTAGTCAAGTACAAAACATTTGTGCGATATTAAATATATTATTGAATCCTTAAAACTTGGTATTTGACTCCCATTTCTATTTAAAGTCGATCTTCTATATTTCCTTTTCTACAAATCTCAAACTTGGTATTCGTGATAAAAATTAATAGGAATCGGGCCTTAATTTTTGGTAAAATTATAATACTAATTTGTGTTGTGCTAAACCCGCACGAAAATATTCTGTGAAATTTTTAATGGATAGAAACTCCTTATACTTTTAAAAATTGAGCACAAAACCCCCTAATTTGTAAAAAAGATGTCTTTTTTTATCGACATATTTGAAGAAACCATTTTTAATGTACTTCTTGTTGGTCCTACAACTTCACGTGAAATATTTTTAAATTTGTTTCTTGAAATAAGATGATCTAAACCATTTATTTAGAACATGTTGGGGGGTTTCGTGGAGAGTTTTTAAATGTACAAGGATATTCTATGCCATAAAAAATTTACATATTAGTTTCAATAGGGTTTAGCTTAATACCCGGGAGTAACTTGCATTTTCCCCAAAGTGACAAGTGATTATAGAAAATTAGACCATGTTTATGATTTCCTAATGTTGGTGTTGTTGTAGGAAATAATTTCTCTTTCTAGTATAAAACCTAATTACCAAACCTTTTCTTGTTCGCCGGCACACAACATCGGATGTAACGCTCCCTTTTCCAAAAATTCTATAATTTTTCTTTTCTCTCTTTTAAATCAATTAAACATACTCAACTCTTTCTCATTTTACATGATTATTGCTAAGAGCAATAAGTGATCAAATCAAGGATGGACCAACAACTAATCAACCTGCATTCCTTATGTTTTTCAAGCGGCATTTTCAGAAAAACAAATGGTATTTTTCTCGGCTTATTCTATTGTGTTTTGGTAATTTATTTATCGGGTTCTCGTGCTTTGAACATATTGTTCATTTTTTTATTGTTTAATTAATTATATTATCCTTTCGAAATTTTTAAATAATTTTTATGTTTTAGTCAAGTACAAAACATTTGTGCGATATTAAATATATTATTGAATCCTTAAAACTTGGAATTTGACTCCTATTTCTATTTAAAGTCGGTCTTCTAGATTTCCTTTTCTACAAATCTCAAACTTTGAATTCGTGATAAAATTAATAGGAATCGGGCCTTAATTTTTGGTAAAATTATAATACTCATTTGTGTTGTGCTAAACACGCACGAAAATATTCTGTAAAAATTTTAATGGATAGAAACTCCTTATACTTTTAAAAATTGAGCACAAAACCCCCTAATTTGTAAAAAATATATCTTTTTTTATCGACATATTTGAAGAAACAATTTTTAATGTACTTCTTGTTGGTCCTACACCTTCACGTGAAATATTTTAAAATTTGTTTCTTGAAATAAGATGATCTAAACCATTTATTTAGAACATGTTGGGGGGTTTCGTGGAGAGTTTTTAAATGTACAAGGATATTCTATGCAATAAAAAATTTACATGTTAGTTTCAATAGGGTTTAGCTTAATACCCGGGAGTATCTTGCAATTTCCCCAAAGTGACAAGTGATTTAAAGAAAATTAGACCATGCTTATGATTTCGTAATGTTGGTGTTGTTGTAGAAAATAATTTCTCTTTCTGGTATAAAACCTAATTGCCCAACCTTTTATCTTTCGCCGCCACACAACATCGGATGTAACGCTCCCTTTTCCAAAAATTCTATAATTTTTCTTTTCTCTCTTTTAAATCAATTAAACATACTACATTTTTTCTCATTTTGCATGATAGTTGCTAAGAGCAATAAGTGATCAAATCAAGGATGGACAAACGACTAATCAACCTGCATTCTTTAACTTTTTCATGCGGCATTTTCAGAAAAACAAATGGTATTTTTCTCAGCTTATTCTTTATGTTTCCATAATTTATGTATCGGGTTCTCGTGCTTTGAACATATTGTTCATTTTTTTATTGTTTAATTAATTATATTATCCTTTCCAAATTTTTAAATTATTGGTATGTTTTAGTCAAGTACAAAACATTTGTGCGATATTAAATATATTATTGAATCCTTAAAACTTGGTATTTGACTCCCATTTCTATTTAAAGTCGATCTTCTATATTTCCTTTTCTACAAATCTCAAACTTGGTATTCGTGATAAAAATTAATAGGAATCGGGCCTTAATTTTTGGTAAAATTATAATACTAATTTGTGTTGTGCTAAACCCGCACGAAAATATTCTGTGAAATTTTTAATGGATAGAAACTCCTTATACTTTTAAAAATTGAGCACAAAACCCCCTAATTTGTAAAAAAGATGTCTTTTTTTATCGACATATTTGAAGAAACCATTTTTAATGTACTTCTTGTTGGTCCTACAATTTCACGTGAAATATTTTAAAATTTATTTCTTGAAATAAGATGATCTAAACCATTTATTTAGAACATGTTGGGGGGTTTCGTGGAGAGTTTTTAAATGTACAAGGATATTCTATGCCATAAAAAATTTACATATTAGTTTCAATAGGGTTTAGCTTAATACCCGGGAGTAACTTGCATTTTCCCCAAAGTGACAAGTGATTATAGAAAATTAGACCATGTTTATGATTTCCTAATGTTGGTGTTGTTGTAGGAAATAATTTCTCCTTCTAGTATAAAACCTAATTACCCAACCTTTTCTTGTTCGCCGCCACACAACATCGGATGTAACTCTCCCTTTTCCAAAAATTCTATAATTTTCTTTTCTCTCTTTTAAATCAATTAAACATACTCAACTCTTTCTCATTTTACATGATTATGGCTAAGAGCTATAAGTGATCAAATCAAGGATGGACCAACAACTAATCAACCTGCATTCCTTATGTTTTTCAAGCGGCATTTTCAGAAGAATCTATGGTATTTTTCTCGGCTTATTCTATTGTGTTTTGGTAGTTTATTTATCGGGTTCTCGTGCTTTGAACATATTGTTCATTTTTTTATTGTTTAATTAATTATATTATCCTTTCGAAATTTTTAAATAATTTTTATGTTTTAGTCAAGTACAAAACATTTCTGCGATATTAAATATATTATTGAATCCTTAAAACTTGGAATTTGACTCCTATTTTTATTCAAAGTCGGTCTTCTAGATTTCCTTTTCTACAAATCTCAAACTTTGAATTCGTGATAAAATTAATAGGAATCGGGCCTTAATTTTTGGTAAAATTATAATACTCATTTGTGTTGTGCTAAACACGCACGAAAATATTCTGTAAAATTTTTAATGGATAGAAACTCCTTATACTTTTAAAAATTGAGCACAAAACCCCCTAATTTGTAAAAAATATATCATTTTTTATCGACATATTTGAAGAAACCATTTTTAATGTACTTCTTGTTGGTCCTACACCTTCACGTGAAATATTTTAAAATTTGTTTCTTGAAATAAGATGATCTAAACCATTTATTTAGAACATGTTGGGGGGTTTCGTGGAGAGTTTTTAAATGTACAAGGATATTCTATGCAATAAAAAATTTACATGTTAGTTTCAA
Source organism: Penstemon newberryi var. newberryi (assembly GCA_030819805.1). NCBI lineage: Eukaryota > Viridiplantae > Streptophyta > Magnoliopsida > Lamiales > Plantaginaceae > Penstemon > Penstemon newberryi. The sequence continues at coordinate 30,055,807 of JAUALY010000006.1, read as the reverse complement.
TAGGGTTTAGCTTAATACCCGAGAGTATCTTGCAATTTCCCCAAAGTGACAAGTTATTTAAAGAAAATTAGACCATGCTTATGATTTCGTAATGTTGGTGTTGTTGTAGGAAATAATTTCTCTTTCTGGTATAAAACCTAATTGCCCAACCTTTTATTGTTCGCCGCCACACAACATCGGATGTAACGCTCCCTTTTCCAAAAATTCTATAATTTTTCTTTTCTCTCTTTTAAATCAATTAAACATACTCAACTCTTTCTCATTTTACATGATTATTGCTAAGAGCAATAAGTGATCAAATCAAGGATGGACCAACAACTAATCAACCTGCATTCCTTATGTTTTTCAAGCGGCATTTTCAGAAAAACAAATGGTATTTTTCTCGGCTTATTCTATTGTGTTTTGGTAATTTATTTATCGGGTTCTCGTGCTTTGAACATATTGTTCATTTTTTTATTGTTTAATTAATTATATTATCCTTTCGAAATTTTTAAATAATTTTTATGTTTTAGTCAAGTACAAAACATTTCTGCGATATTAAATATATTATTGAATCCTTAAAACTTGGAATTTGACTCCTATTTTTATTCAAAGTCGGTCTTCTAGATTTCCTTTTCTACAAATCTCAAACTTTGAATTCGTGATAAAATTAATAGGAATCGGGCCTTAATTTTTGGTAAAATTATAATACACATTTGTGTTGTGCTAAACAAGCACGAAAATATTCTGTAAAATTTTTAATGGACAGAAACTCCTTATACTTTTAAAAATTGAGCACAAAACCCCCTAATTTGTAAAAAATATATCTTTTTTTATCGACATATTTGAAGAAACCATTTTTAATGTACTTCTTGTTGGTCCTACACCTTCACGTGAAATATTTTAAAATTTGTTTCTTGAAATAAGATGATCTAAACCATTTATTTAGAACATGTTGGGGGGTTTCGTGGAGAGTTTTTAAATGTACAAGGATATTCTATGCAATAAAAAATTTACATGTTAGTTTCAATAGGGTTTAGCTTAATACCCGAGAGTATCTTGCAATTTCCCCAAAGTGACAAGTTATTTAAAGAAAATTAGACCATGCTTATGATTTCGTAATGTTGGTGTTGTTGTAGGAAATAATTTCTCTTTCTGGTATAAAACCTAATTGCCCAACCTTTTATTGTTCGCCGCCACACAACATCGGATGTAACGCTCCCTTTTCCAAAAATTCTATAATTTTTCTTTTCTCTCTTTTAAATCAGTTAAACATACTACACTTTTTCTCATTTTGCATGATTGTTGCTAAGAGCAATAAGTGATCAAATCAAGGATGGACAAACAACTAATCAACCTGCATTCTTTAACTTTTTCATGCGGCATTTTCAGAAAAACAAATGGTATTCTTCTCAGCTTATTCTTTATGTTTCCATAATTTATGTATCGGGTTCTCGTGCTTTGAACATATTTTTATTGTTTAATTAATTATATTATCCTTTCGAAATTTTTAAATTATTGGTATGTTTTAATCAAGTACAAAACATTTGTGCGATATTAAATATATTATTGAATCCTTAAAACTTGGTATTTGACTCCCATTTCTATTTAAAGTCGATCTTCTATATTTCCTTTTCTACAAATCTCAAACTTGGAATTCGTGATAAAAATTAATAGGAATCGGGCCTTAATTTTTGGTAAAATTATAATACTCATTTGTGTTGTGCTAAACCCACACGAAAATATTCTGTGAAATTTTTAATGGATAGAACCTCCTTATACTTTTAAAAATTGAGCACAAAACCCCCTAATTTGTAAAAAAGATGTCTTTTTTTATCGACGTATTTGAAGAAATCATTTTTAATGTACTTCTTGTTGGTCCTACAACTTCACGTGAAATATGTTAAAATTTGTTTCTTGAAATAAGATGATCTAAACCATTTATTTAGAACATGTTGGGGGGTTTCGTGGAGAGTTTTTAAATGTACAAGGATATTCTATGCAATAAAAAATTTACATGTTAGTTTCAATAGGGTTTAGCTTAATACCCGAGAGTATCTTGCAATTTCCCCAAAGTGACAAGTTATTTAAAGAAAATTAGACCATGCTTATGATTTCGTAATGTTGGTGTTGTTGTAGGAAATAATTTCTCTTTCTGGTATAAAACCTAATTGCCCAACCTTTTATTGTTCGCCGCCACACAACATCGGATGTAACGCTCCCTTTTCCAAAAATTCTATAATTTTTCTTTTCTCTCTTTTAAATCAGTTAAACATACTACACTTTTTCTCATTTTGCATGATTGTTGCTAAGAGCAATAAGTGATCAAATCAAGGATGGACAAACAACTAATCAACCTGCATTCTTTAACTTTTTCATGCGGCATTTTCAGAAAAACAAATGGTATTCTTCTCAGCTTATTCTTTATGTTTCCATAATTTATGTATCGGGTTCTCGTGCTTTGAACATATTTTTATTGTTTAATTAATTATATTATCCTTTCGAAATTTTTAAATTATTGGTATGTTTTAATCAAGTACAAAACATTTGTGCGATATTAAATATATTATTGAATCCTTAAAACTTGGTATTTGACTCCCATTTCTATTTAAAGTCGATCTTCTATATTTCATTTTCTACAAATCTCAAACTTGGAATTCGTGATAAAAATTAATAGGAATCGGGCCTTAATTTTTGGTAAAATTATAATACTCATTTGTGTTGTGCTAAACCCACACGAAAATATTCTGTGAAATTTTTAATGGATAGAACCTCCTTATACTTTTAAAAATTGAGCACAAAACCCCCTAATTTGTAAAAAAGATGTCTTTTTTTATCGACGTATTTGAAGAAATCATTTTTAATGTACTTCTTATTGGTCCTACAACTTCACGTGAAATATGTTAAAATTTGTTTCTTGAAATAAGATGATCTAAACCATTTATTTAGAACATGTTGGGGGGTTTCGTGGAGAGTTTTTAAATGTACAAGGATATTCTATGCAATAAAAAATTTACATGTTAGTTTCAATAGGGTTTAGCTTAATACCCGAGAGTATCTTGCAATTTCCCCAAAGTGACAAGTTATTTAAAGAAAATTAGACCATGCTTATGATTTCGTAATGTTGGTGTTGTTGTAGGAAATAATTTCTCTTTCTGGTATAAAACCTAATTGCCCAACCTTTTATTGTTCGCCGCCACACAACATCGGATGTAACGCTCCCTTTTCCAAAAATTCTATAATTTTTCTTTTCTCTCTTTTAAATCAGTTAAACATACTACACTTTTTCTCATTTTGCATGATTGTTGCTAAGAGCAATAAGTGATCAAATCAAGGATGGACAAACAACTAATCAACCTGCATTCTTTAACTTTTTCATGCGGCATTTTCAGAAAAACAAATGGTATTCTTCTCAGCTTATTCTTTATGTTTCCATAATTTATGTATCGGGTTCTCGTGCTTTGAACATATTTTTATTGTTTAATTAATTATATTATCCTTTCGAAATTTTTAAATTATTGGTATGTTTTAATCAAGTACAAAACATTTGTGCGATATTAAATATATTATTGAATCCTTAAAACTTGGTATTTGACTCCCATTTCTATTTAAAGTCGATCTTCTATATTTCCTTTTCTACAAATCTCAAACTTGGAATTCGTGATAAAAATTAATAGGAATCGGGCCTTAATTTTTGGTAAAATTATAATACTCATTTGTGTTGTGCTAAACCCACACGAAAATATTCTGTGAAATTTTTAATGGATAGAACCTCCTTATACTTTTAAAAATTGAGCACAAAACCCCCTAATTTGTAAAAAAGACGTCTTTTTTTATCGACGTATTTGAAGAAATCATTTTTAATGTACTTCTTGTTGGCCTACAACTTCACGTGAAATATTTTAAAATTTGTTTCTTCAAATAAGTTGATCTAAACGATTTATTTAGAACATGTTGGGGGATTTCGTGGAGAGTTTTTAAATGTACAAGGATATTCTATGCAATAAAAAATTTACATGTTAGTTTCAATAGGGTTTAGCTTAATACCCGGGAGTATCTTGCAATTTCCCCAAAGTGACAAGTGATTTAAAGAAAATTAGACCATGCTTATGATTTCGTAATGTTGGTGTTGTTGTAGGAAATAATTTCCCTTTCTGGTATAAAACCTAATTGCCCAACCTTTTATTGTTCGCCGCCACACAACATCGGATGTAACGCTCCCTTTTCCAAAAATTCTATAATTTTTCTTTTCTCTCTTTTAAATCAATTAAACATACTACACTTTTTCTCATTTTGCATGATTGTTGCTAAGAGCAATAAGTGATCAAATCAAGGATGGACAAACAACTAATCAACCTGCATTCTTTAACTTTTTCATGCGGCATTTTTATAAAAACAAATGGTATTTTTCTCAGCTTATTCTTTATGTTTCCATAATTTATGTATCGGGTTCTCGTGCTTTGAACATATTGTTCATTTTTTTATTGTTTAATTAATTATATTATCCTTTCGGAATTTTTAAATTATTGGTATGTTTTAGTCAAGTACAAAACATTTGTGCGATATTAAATATATTATTGAATCCTTAAAACTTGGTATTTGACTCCCATTTCTATTTAAAGTCGATCTTCTATATTTCCTTTTCTACAAATCTCAAACTTGGAATTCGTGATAAAAATTAATAGGAATCGGGCCTTAATTTTTGGTAAAATTATAATACTCATTTGTGTTGTGCTAAACCCACACGAAAATATTCTGTGAAATTTTTAATGGATAGAACCTCCTTATACTTTTAAAAATTGAGCACAAAACCCCCTAATTTGTAAAAAAGATATCTTTTTTTATCGACATATTTGAAGAAATCATTTTTAATGTACTTCTTGTTGGTCCTACAACTTCACGTGAAATATTTTAAAATTTGTTTCTTCAAATAAGTTGATCTAAACCATTTATTTAGAACATGTTCGGGGATTTCGTGGAGAGTTTTTAAATGTACAAGCATATTCTATGCAATAAAAAATTTACATGTTAGTTTCAATAGGGTTTAGCTTAATACCCGGGAGTATCTTGCAATTTCCCCAAAGTGACAAGTGATTTAAAGAAAATTAGACCATGCTTATGATTTCGTAGTGTTGGTGTTGTTGTAGAAAATAATTTCTCTTTCTGGTATAAAACCTAATTGCCCAACCTTTTATTGTTCGCCGCCACACAACATCGGATGTAACGCTCCCTTTTCCAAAAATTCTATAATTTTTCTTTTCTCTCTTTTAAATCAATTAAACATACTACACTCTTTCTCATTTTGCATGATTGTTGCTAAGAGCAATAAGTGATCAAATCAAGGATGGACAAACAACTAATCAACCTGCATTCTTTAACTTTTTCATGCGGCATTTTCAGAAAAACAAATGGGATTTTTCTCAGCTTATTCTTTATGTTTCCATAATTTATGTATCGGGTTCTCGTGCTTTGAACATATTGTTCATTTTTTTATTGTTTAATTAATTATATTATCCTTTCGAAATTTTTAAATTATTTGTATGTTTTAGTCAAGTACAAAACATTTGTGCGATATTAAATATATTATTGAATCCTTAAAACTTGGAATTTGACTCCTATTTCTCTTTAAAGTCGGTCTTCTAGATTTCCTTTTCTACAAATCTCAAACTTTGAATTCGTGATAAATTTAATAGGAATCGTGCCTTAATTTTTGGTAAAATTATAATACTCATTTGTATTGTGCTAAACACGCACGAAAATATTCTGTAAAATTTTTAATGGATAGAAACTCCTTATACTTTTAAAAATTGAGCACAAAACCCCCTAATTTGTAAAAAATATATCTTTTTTTATCGACATATTTGAAGAAACCATTTTTAATGTACTTCTTGTTGGTCCTACACCTTCACGTGAAATATTTTAAAATTTGTTTCTTGAAATAAGATGATCTAAACCATTTATTTAGAACATGTTGGGGGGTTTCGTGGAGAGTTTTTAAATGTACAAGGATATTCTATGCAATAAAAAATTTACATGTTAGTTTCAATAGGGTTTAGCTTAATACCCGGGAGTATCTTGCAATTTCCCCAAAGTGACAAGTGATTTAAAGAAAATTAGACCATGCTTATGATTTCGTAATGTTGGTGTTGTTGTAGGAAATAATTTCTCTTTCTGGTATAAAACCTAATTGCCCAACCTTTTATTGTTCGCCGCCACACAACATCGGATGTAACGCTCCCTTTTCCAAAAATTCTATAATTTTTCTTTTCTCTCTTTTAAATCAGTTAAACATACTACACTCTTTCTCATTTTGCATGATTGTTGCTAAGAGCAATAAGTGATCAAATCAAGGATGGACAAACAACTAATCAACCTGCATTCTTTAACTTTTTCATGCGGCATTTTCAGAAAAACAAATGGTATTTTTCTCAGCTTATTCTTTATGTTTCCATAATTTATGTATCGGGTTCTCGTGATTTGAACATATTGTTCATTTTTTTATTGTTTAATTAATTATATTATCCTTTCGAAATTTTTAAATTATTGGTATGTTTTAGTCAAGTACAAAACATTTGTGCGATATTAAATATATTATTGAATCCTTAAAACTTGGAATTTGACTCCCATTTCTATTTAAAGTCGATCTTCTATATTTCCTTTTCTACAAATCTCAAACTTGGAATTCGTGATAAAAATTAATAGGAATCGGGCCTTAATTTTTGGTAAAATTATAATACTCATTTGTGTTGTGCTAAACCCAAACGAAAATATTCGGTGAAATTTTTAATGGATAGAACCTCCTTATACTTTTAAAAATTGAGCACAAAACCCCCTAATTTGTAAAAAAGATGTCTTTTTTTATCGACGTATTTGAAGAAATCATTTTTAATGTACTTCTTGTTGGTCCTACAACTTCACGTGAAATATTTTAAAATTTGTTTCTTGAAATAAGTTTATCCAAACCATTTATTTAGAACATGTTGGTAGGTTTCGTGGAGAGTTTTCAAATGTATAAGGATATTCTATGCAATAAAAAATTTAAATATTAGTTTCAATAGGGTTTAGCTTAATACCCGGGAGTATCTTGCAATTTCCCCAAAGTGACATGTGATTTAAAGAAAATTAGACCATGCTTATGATTTCGTAATGTTGGTGTTGTTGTAGGAAATAATTTCTCCTTCTGTTATAAAACCAAATTACCCAACCTTTTGTTGTTCGCCGCCACACAACATCGGATGTAACGCTCCCTTTTCCAAAAATTCTATAATTTTTCTTTTCTCTCTTTTAAATCAATTAAACATACTAAACTCTTTCTCATTTGTCATGATTGTTGCTAAGAGCTATAAGTGATCAAATCAAGGATGGACCAACAACTAATCAACCTGCATTCCTTAACTTTTTCATGCTGCATTTTTAGAAAAATAAATGGTATTTTTCTCAACTTATTCTTTATGTTTCCGCAATTTATGTATCAGGTTCTCGTGCTTTGAACATATTGTTCATTTTTTCATTGTTTAATTAATTATATTATCGTTTCGAAATTTTTAAATTATTTGTATGTTTTAGTCAAGTACAAAACATTTGTGCGATATTAAATATATTATTGAATCCTTAAAACTTGGAATTTGACTCCCATTTCTATTTAAAGTCGATCTTCTAGATTTCCTTTTCTACAAATCTCAAACTTGGAATTCGTGATAAAAATTAATAGGAATCAGGCCTTAATTTTTGGTAAAATTATAATACTCATTTGTGTTGTGCTAAACCCGCACGAAAATATTCTGTGAAATTTTTAATGGATAGAAACTCCTTATACTTTTAAAAATTGAGCACAAAACCCCCTAATTTGTAAAAAAGATGTCTTTTTTTATCGACATATTTGAAGAAACCATTTTTAATGTACTTCTTGTTGGTCCTACAACTTCACGTGAAATATTTTAAAATTTGTTTCTTGAAATAAGATGATCTAAACCATTTATTTAGAACATGTTGGGGGGTTTCGTGGAGAGTTTTTAAATGTACAAGGATATTCTATGCAATAAAAAATTTACATGTTAGTTTCAATAGGGTTTAGCTTAATACCCGGGAGTATCTTGCAATTTCCCCAAAGTGACAAGTGATTTAAAGAAAATTAGACCATGCTTATGATTTCGTAATGTTGGTGTTGTTGTAGGAAATAATTTCTCTTTCTGGTATAAAACCTAATTGCCCAACCTTTTATTGTTCGCCGCCACACAACATCGGATGTAACGCTCCCTTTTCCAAAAATTCTATAATTTTTCTTTTCTCTCTTTTAAATCAGTTAAACATACTACACTCTTTCTCATTTTGCATGATTGTTGCTAAGAGCAATAAGTGATCAAATCAAGGATGGACAAACAACTAATCAACCTGCATTCTTTAACTTTTTCATGCGGCATTTTCAGAAAAACAAATGGTATTTTTCTCAGCTTATTCTTTATGTTTCCATAATTTATGTATCGGGTTCTCGTGATTTGAACATATTGTTCATTTTTTTATTGTTTAATTAATTATATTATCCTTTCGAAATTTTTAAATTATTGGTATGTTTTAGTCAAGTACAAAACATTTGTGCGATATTAAATATATTATTGAATCCTTAAAACTTGGAATTTGACTCCCATTTCTATTTAAAGTCGATCTTCTATATTTCCTTTTCTACAAATCTCAAACTTGGAATTCGTGATAAAAATTAATAGGAATCGGGCCTTAATTTTTGGTAAAATTATAATACTCATTTGTGTTGTGCTAAACCCACACGAAAATATTCGGTGAAATTTTTAATGGATAGAACCTCCTTATACTTTTAAAAATTGAGCACAAAACCCCCTAATTTGTAAAAAAGATGTCTTTTTTTATCGACGTATTTGAAGAAATCATTTTTAATGTACTTCTTGTTGGTCCTACAACTTCACGTGAAATATTTTAAAATTTGTTTCTTGAAATAAGTTTATCCAAACCATTTATTTAGAACATGTTGGTAGGTTTCGTGGAGAGTTTTCAAATGTATAAGGATATTCTATGCAATAAAAAATTTAAATATTAGTTTCAATAGGGTTTAGCTTAATACCCGGGAGTATCTTGCAATTTCCCCAAAGTGACATGTGATTTAAAGAAAATTAGACCATGCTTATGATTTCGTAATGTTGGTGTTGTTGTAGGAAATAATTTCTCCTTCTGTTATAAAACCAAATTACCCAACCTTTTGTTGTTCGCCGCCACACAACATCGGATGTAACGCTCCCTTTTCCAAAAATTCTATAATTTTTCTTTTCTCTCTTTTAAATCAATTAAACATACTAAACTCTTTCTCATTTGTCATGATTGTTGCTAAGAGCTATAAGTGATCAAATCAAGGATGGACCAACAACTAATCAACCTGCATTCCTTAACTTTTTCATGCTGCATTTTTAGAAAAATAAATGGTATTTTTCTCAACTTATTCTTTATGTTTCCGCAATTTATGTATCGGGTTCTCGTGCTTTGAACATATTGTTCATTTTTTTATTGTTTAATTAATTATATTATCGTTTCGAAATTTTTAAATTATTTGTATGTTTTAGTCAAGTACAAAACATTTGTGCGATATTAAATATATTATTGAATCCTTAAAACTTGGAATTTGACTCCCATTTCTATTTAAAGTCGATCTTCTAGATTTCCTTTTCTACAAATCTCAAACTTGGAATTCGTGATAAAAATTAATAGGAATCAGGCCTTAATTTTTGGTAAAATTATAATACTCATTTGTGTTGTGCTAAACCCGCACGAAAATATTCTGTGAAATTTTTAATGGATAGAAACTCCTTATACTTTTAAAAATTGAGCACAAAACCCCCTAATTTGTAAAAAAGATGTCTTTTTTTATCGACATATTTGAAGAAACCATTTTTAATGTACTTCTTGTTGGTCCTACAACTTCACGTGAAATATTTTAAAATTTGTTTCTTGAAATAAGATGATCTAAACCATTTATTTAGAACATGTTGGGGGGTTTCGTGGAGAGTTTTTAAATGTACAAGGATATTCTATGCAATAAAAAATTTACATATTAGTTTCAATAGGGTTTAGCTTAATACCCGGAAGTATCTTGCATTTTCCCCAAAGTGACAAGTGATTATAGAAAATTAGACCATGTTTATGATTTCCTAATGTTGGTGTTGTTGTAGGAAATAATTTCTCCTACTACTATAAAACCTAATTACCAAACCTTTTCTTGTTCGCCGCCACACAACATCGGATGTAACGCTCCCTTTTCCAAAAATTCTATAATTTTTCTTTTCTCTCTTTTAAATCAATTAAACATACTCAACTCTTTCTCATTTTACATGATTATTGCTAAGAGCTATAAGTGATCAAATCAAGGATGGACCAACAACTAATCAACCTGCATTCCTTATGTTTTTCAAGCGGCATTTTCAGAAAAACAAATGGTATATTTCTCGGCTTATTCTATTGTGTTTTGGTAATTTATGTATCGGGTTCTCGTGCTTTGAACATATTGTTCATTTTTTTATTGTTTAAATAATTATATTATACTTTTGAAATTTTTAAATAATTGTTATGTTTTAGTCAAGTACAAAACATTTGTGCGATATTAAATATATTATTGAATCCTTAAAACTTGGAATTTGACTCCCATTTCTATTTAAAGTCGATCTTCTAGATTTCCTTTTCTACAAATCTCAAACTTGGAATTCGTGATAAAAATTAATAGGAATCAGGCCTTAATTTTTGGTAAAATTATAATACTCATTTGTGTTGTGCTAAACCCGCACGAAAATATTCTGTGAAATTTTTAATGGATAGAAACTCCTTATACTTTTAAAAATTGAGCACAAAACCCCCTAATTTGTAAAAAAGATGTCTTTTTTTATCGACATATTTGAAGAAACCATTTTTAATGTACTTCTTGTTGGTCCTACAACTTCACGTGAAATATGTTAAAATTTGTTTCTTGAAATAAGATGATCTAAACCATTTATTTAGAACATGTTGGTTGGTTTCGTGGAGAGTTTTTAAATGTACAAGGATATTCTATGCCATAAAAAATTTACATATTAGTATCAATAGGGTTTAGCTTAATACCCGGGAGTATCTTGCATTTTCCCCAAAGTGACAAGTGATTTATAGAAAATTAGACCATGTTTCTGATTTCGTAATGTTGGTGTTGTTGTAGGTAATAATTCCTCCTTCTAGTATAAAACTTAATTACCCAACCTTTTATTGTTCGCTGCCACACAACATCGGATGTAACGCTCCCTTTTCCAAAAATTCTATAATTTTTATTTTCTCTCTTTTAAATCAATTAAACATACTCAACTCTTTCTCATTTTACATGATTATTGCTAAGAGCTATAAGTGATCAAATCAAGGATGGACCAACAACTAATCAACCTGCATTCCTTAAGTTTTTCAAGCTGCATTTTCGGAAAAACAAATGGTATTTTTCTCGGCTTATTCTATTTGTGTTTTGGTAATTTATGTATCGGGTTCTCGTGCTTTGAACATATTGTTCATTTTTTTATTGTTTAATTAATTATATTATCCTTTCGAAATTTTTAAATAATTGTTATGTTTTAGTCAAGTACAAAACATTTGTGCGATATTAAATATATTATTGAATCCTTAAAACTTGGAATTTGACTCCTATTTCTATTTAAAGTCGGTCTTCTAGATTTCCTTTTATACAAATCTCAAACTTTGAATTCGTGATAAAATCAATAGGAATCGGGCCTTAATTTTTGGTAAAATTATAATACTCATTTGTGTTGTGCTAAACACGCACGAAAATATTCTGTGAAATTTTTAATGGATAGAAACTCCTTATACTTTTAAAAATTGAGCACAAAACCCCCTAATTTGTAAAAAATATATCTTTTTTTATCGACATATTTCAAGACACCATTTTTAATGTACTTCTTGTTGGTCCTACAACATCACGTGAAATATTTTAAAATTTGTTTCTTGAAATAAGATGATCTAAACAATTTATTTAGAACATGTTGGGGGGTTTCGTGGAGAGTTTTTAAATGTACAAGGATATTCTATGCAATAAAAAATTTACATGTTAGATTCAATAGGGTTTAGCTTAATACCCGGGAGTATCTTGCATTTTCCCCAAAGTGACAAGTGATTTATAGAAAATTAGACCATGCTTATGATTTCGTAATGTTGGTGTTGTTGTAGGAAATAATTTCTCCTTCTGGTATAAAACCTAATTACCCAAACTTTTATTGTTCTCCGCCACACAACATCGGATGTAACGCTCCCTTTTCCAAAAATTCTATAATTTTTATTTTCTCTCTTTTAAATCAATTAAACATACTCAACTCTTTCTCATTTGTCCTGATTATTGGTAAGGGCTATAAGTGATCACATTAAGGATGGACCAACCACTAATAAACCTGCATTCCTTAAGTTTTTCATGAGGCATTTTCAGAAAAACAAAGGGTATTTTTCTCAGCTTATTCTTTATGTCTCCGTAATTTATGTATCGGGTTCTCGTGCGTTGAACATATTGTTCATTTTTTTATTGTTTAATTAATTATATTATCCTTTCGAAATTTTTAAATAATTGGTATGTTTTAGTCAAGTACAAAACATTTGTGCGATATTAAATATATTATTGAATCCTTAAAACTTGGAATTTGACTCCCATTTCTATTTAAAGTCGATCTTCTAGATTTCCTTTTCTACAAATCTAAAACTTGGAATTCGTGATAAAAATTAATAGGAATCGGGCCTTAATTTTTGGTAAAATTATAATACTCATTTGTGTTGTGCTAAACCCGCACGAAAATATTCTGTGAAATTTTTATTGGATAGAAACTCCTTATACTTTTGAAAATTGAGCACAAAACCCCCTAATTTGTAAAAGAGAGGTCTTTTTTTATCGACATATTTGAAGAATTCATTTTTAATGACCTTCTTGTTGGTCCTACAACTTCACGTGAAATATTTTAAAATTTGTTTCTTGAAATAAGTTGATCTAAACCATTTATTTAGAACATGTTGGGGGGTTTCGTGGAGAGTTTTCAAATGTATAAGGATATTCTATGCAATAAACAATTTACATATTAGTTTCAATAGGGTTTAGCTTAATACCCGGGAGTATCTTGCAATTTCCCCAAAGTGACAAGTGATTTAAAGAAAATTAGACCATGCTTATGATTTCGTAATGTTGGTGTTGTTGTAGGAAATAATTTCTCCTTTTGTTATAAAACCAAATTACCCAACCTTTTGTTGTTCGCCGCCACACAACATCGGATGTAACGCTCCCTTTTCCAAAAATTCTATAATTTTTCTTTTCTATCTTTTAAATCAATTAAACATATTAAACTCTTTCTTATTTGTCATGATTGTTGCTAAGAGCTATAAGTGATCAAATCAAGGATGGACCAACAACTAATCAACCAGCATTCTTTAACTTTTTCATGCGGCATTTTCAGAAAAACAAATGGTATTTTTCTCAGCTTATTCTTTATGTTTCCGCAATTTATGTATCAGGTTCTCGTACTTTGAACATATTGTTCATTTTTTTATTGTTTAATTAATTATATTATCCTTTCGAAATTTTTAAATTATTGGTATGTTTTAGTCAAGTACAAAACATTTGTGCGATATTAAATATATTATTGAATCCTTAAAACTTGGAATTTGACTCCCATTTCTATTTAAAGTCGATCTTCTAGATTTCCTTTTCTACAAATCTCAAACTTGGAATTCTTGATAAAAATTAATAGGAATCAGGCCTTAATTTTTGGTAAAATTATAATACTCATTTGTGTTGTGCTAAACCCGCACGAAAATATTCTGTGAAATTTTTAATGGATAGAAACTCCTTATACTTTTAAAAATTGAGCACAAAACCACCTAATTTGTAAAAAATATATCTTTTTTTATCGACATAGAAACCATTTTTAATGTACTTCTTGTTGGTCCTACACCTTCACGTGAAATATTTTAAAATTTGTTTCTTGAAATAAGATGATCTAAACCATTTATTTAGAACATGTTGGGGGTTTTCGTGGAGAGTTTTTAAATGCACAAGGATATTCTATGCCATAAAAAATTTACATATTAGTTTCAATAGGGTTTAGCTTAATACCTGGGAGTATCTTGCATTTTCCCCAAAGTGACAAATGATTATAGAAAATTAGACCATGTTTATGATTTCCTAATGTTGGTGTTGTTGTAGGAAATAATTTCTCCTTCTAGTATAAAACCTAATTACCAAACCTTTTCTTGTTCGCCGCCACACTACATCGGATGTAACGCTCCCTTTTCCAAAAATTCTATAATTTTTCTTTTCTCTCTTTTAAATCAATTAAACATACTCAACTTTTTCTCATTTTACATGATTATTGCTAAGAGCAATAAGTGATCAAATCAAGGATGGACCAACAACTAATCAACCTGCATTCCTTATGTTTTTCAAGCGGCATTTTCAGAAAAACAAATGGTATTTTTCTCGGCTTATTCTATTGTGTTTTGGTAATTTATTTATCGGGTTCTCGTGCTTTGAACATATTTTTCATTTTTTTATTGTTTAATTAATTATATTATCCTTTCGAAATTTTTAAATAATTGTTATGTTTTAGTCAAGTAGAAAACATTTGTGCGATATTAAATATATTATTGAATCCTTAAGACTTGGAATTCGACTCCTATTTCTATTTAAAGTCGGTCTTCTAGATTTCCTTTTCCACAAATCTCAAACTTTGAATTCGTGATAAAATTAATAGGAATAAGGCCTTAATTTTTGGTAAAATTATAATACTCATTTGTGTTGTGCTAAACACGCACGAAAGTATTCTGTAAAATTTTTAATGGATAGAAACTCCTTATACTTTTAAAAATTGAGCACAAAACCCCCTAATTTGTAAAAAATATATCTTTTTTTATCGACATATTTGAAGAAACCAATTTTAATGTACTTCTTGTTGGTCCTACACCTTCACGTGAAATATTTTAAAATTTGTTTCTTTAAATAAGATTATCTAAACCATTTATTTAGAACATGTAGGGGGTTTCGTGGAGAGTTTTTAAATGTACAAGGATATTCTATGCAATAAAAAATTTACATGTTAGTTTCAATAGGGTTTAGCTTAATACCCGGGAGTATCTTGCAATTTCCCCAAAGTGACAAGTGATTTAAAGAAAATTAGACCATGCTTATGATTTCGTAATGTTGGTGTTGTTGTAGGAAATAATTTCTCCTTCTGGTATAAAACCTAATTGCCCAACCTTTTATTGTTCGCCGCCACACAACATCGGATGTAACGCTCCCTTTTCCAAAAATTCTATAATTTTTCTTTTCTCTCTTTTAAATCAATTAAACATACTACACTCTTTCTCATTTTGCATGATTGTTGCAAAGAGCAATAAGTGATCAAATCAAGGATGGACAAACAACTAATCAACCTGCATTCTTTAACTTTTTCATGCGGCATTTTCGGAAAAACAAATGGTATTTTTCTCAGCTTATTCTTTATGTTTCCATAATTTATGTATCGGGTTCTCGTGCTTTGAACATATTGTTCATTTTTTTATTGTTTAATTAATTATATTATCCTTTCGAAATTTTTAAATTATTGGTATGTTTTAGTCAAGTACAAAACATTTGTGCGATATTAAATATATTACTGAATCCTTAAAACTTGGAATTTGACCCCTATTTCTATTTAAAGTCGGTCTTCTAGATTTCCTTTTATACAAATCTCAAACTTTGAATTCGTGATAAAATTAATAGGAATCGGGCCTTAATTTTTGGTAAAATTATTATACTCATTTGTGTTGTGCTAAACACGCACGAAAATATTCTGTGAAATTTTTAATGGATAGAAACTCCTTATACTTTTAAAAATTGAGCACAAAACCCCCTAATTTGTAAAAAATATATCTTTTTTTATCGACATATTTGAAGAAACCATTTTTAATGTACTACTTGTTGGTCCTACACCTTTACGTGAAATATTTTAAAATTTGTTTCTTGAAATAAGATGATCTAAACCATTTATTTAGAACATGTTGGGGGGTTTCGTGGAGAGTTTTTAAATGTACAAGGATATTCTATGCAATAAAAAATTTACATGTTAGTTTCAATAGGGTTTAGCTTAATACCCGGGAGTATCTTGCAATTTCCCCAAAGTGACAAGTGATTTAAAGAAAATTAGACCATGCTTATGATTTCGTAATGTTGGTGTTGTTGTAGGAAATAATTTCTCCCTCTGGTATAAAACCTAATTGCCCAACCTTTTATTGTTCGCCGCCACACAACATCGGATGTAACGCTCCCTTTTCCAAAAATTCTATAATTTTTCTTTTCTCTCTTTTAAATCAATTAAACATACTACACTCTTTCTCATTTTGCATGATTGTTGCTAAGAGCAATAAGTGATCAAATCAAGGATGGACAAACAACTAATCAACCTGCATTCTTTAACTTTTTCATGTGGCATTTTCAGAAAAACAAATGGTATTTTTCTCAGCTTATTCTTTATGTTTCAATAATTAATGTATCGGGTTCTCGTGCTTTGAACATATTGTTCATTTTTTTATTGTTTAATTAATTATATTATCGATTCGAAATTTTTAAATTATTGTTATGTTTTAGTCAAGTACAAAACTTTTGTGCGATATTAAATATATTATTGAATCCTTAAAACTTGGAATTTGACTCCCATTTCTATTTAAAGTCGATCTTCTATATTTCCTTTTCTACAAATCTCAAACTTGGAATTCGTGATAAAAATTAATAGGAATCAGGCCTTAATTTTTGGTAAAATTAAAATACTCATTTGTGTTGTGCTAAACCCGCACAAAAATATTCTGTGAAATTTTTAATGGATAGAAACTCCTTATATTTTTAAAAATTGAGCACAAAACCGCCTAATTTGTAAAAAAGATGTCTTTTTTAATCGACATATTTGAAGAAACCATTTTTAATGTACTTCTTGTTGGTCCTACAACTTCACGGGAAATATGTTAAAATTTGTTTCTTGAAATAAGATGATCTAAACCATTTATTTAGAACATGTTGGTTGGTTTCGTGGAGAGTTTTTAAATGTACAAGGATATTCTATGCCATAAAAAATTTACATATTAGTAACAATAGGGTTTAGCTTAATACCCGGGAGTATCTTGCATTTTCCCCAAAGTGACAAGTGATTATAGAAAATTAGACCATGTTTATGATTTCCTAATGTTGGTGTTGTTGTAGGAAATAATTTCTCCTTCTAGTATAAAACCTAATTACCAAACCTTTTCTTGTTCGCCGCCACACTACATCGGATGTAACGCTCCCTTTTCCAAAAATTCTATAATTTTTCTTTTCTCTCTTTTAAATCAATTAAACATACTCAACTCTTTCTCATTTTACATGATTATTGCTAAGAGCAATAAGTGATCAAATCAAGGATGGACCAACAACTAATCAACCTGCATTCCTTATGTTTTTCAAGCGGCATTTTCAGAAAAACAAATGGTATTTTTCTCGGCTTATTCTATTGTGTTTTGGTAATTTATTTATCGGGTTCTCGTGCTTTGAACATATTGTTCATTTTTTTATTGTTTAATTAATTATATTATCCTTTCGAAATTTTTAAATAATTGTTATGTTTTAGTCAAGTAGAAAACATTTGTGCGATATTAATTATATTATTGAATCCTTAAAACTTGGAATTCGACTCCTATTTCTATTTAAAGTCGGTCCTCTAGATTTCCTTTTTTACAAATCCCAAACTTTGAATTCGTGATAAAATTAATAGGAATCGGGCCTTAATTTTTGGTAAAATTATAATACTCATTTGTGTTGTGCTAAACACGCACGAAAGTATTCTGTAAAATATTTAATGGATAGAAACTCCTTATACTTTTAAAAATTGAGCACAAAACCCCCTAATTTGTAAAAAATATATCTTTTTTTATCGACATATTTGAAGAAACCATTTTTAATGTACTTCTTGTTGGTCCTACACCTTCACGTGAAATATTTTAAAATTTGTTTCTTGAAATAAGATGATCTAAACCATTTATTTAGAACATGTTGGGGGGTTTCGTGGATAGTTTTTAAATGTACAAGGATATTCTATGCAATAAAAAATTTACATGTTAGTTTCAATAGGGTTTAGCTTAATACCCGGGAGTATCTTGCAATTTCCCCAAAGTGACAAGTGATTTAAAGAAAATTAGACCATGCTTATGATTTCGTAATGTTGGTGTTGTTGTAGGAAATAATTTCTCCTTCTGGTATAAAACCTAATTAGCCAACCTTTTATTGTTCGCCGCCACACAACATCGGATGTAACGCTCCCTTTTCCAAAAATTCTATAATTTTTCTTTTCTCTCTTTTAAATCAATTAAACATACTACACTCTCTCATTTTGCATGATTGTTGCTAAGAGCAATAAGTGATCAAATCAAGGATGGACAAACAACTAATCAACCTGCATTCTTTAACTTTTTCATGCGGCATTTTCAGAAAAACAAATGGTATTTTTCTCAGCTTATTCTTTATGTTTCCATAATTTATGTATCGGGTTCTCGTGCTTTGAACATATTGTTCATTTTTTTATTGTTTAATTAATTATATTATCCTTTCGAAATTTTTAAATTATTGTTATGTTTTAGTCAAGTACAAAACTTTTGTGCGATATTAAATATATTATTGAATCCTTAAAACTTGGAATTTGACTCCCATTTCTATTTAAAGTCGATCTTCTATATTTCCTTTTCTACAAATCTCAAACTTGGAATTCGTGATAAAAATTAATAGGAATCAGGCCTTAATTTTTGGTAAAATTAAAATACTCATTTGTGTTGTGCTAAACCCGCACGAAAATATTCTGTGAAATTTTTAATGGATAGAAACTCCTTATACTTTTAAAAATTGAGAACAAAACCGCCTAATTTGTAAAAAAGATGTCTTTTTTAATCGACATATTTGAAGAAACCATTTTTAATGTACTTCTTGTTGGTCCTACAACTTCACGGGAAATATGTTAAAATTTGTTTCTTGAAATAAGATGATCTAAACCATTTATTTAGAACATGTTGGTTGGTTTCGTGGAGAGTTTTTAAATGTACAAGGATATTCTATGCCATAAAAAATTTACATATTAGTAACAATAGGGTTTAGCTTAATACCCGGGAGTATCTTGCATTTTCCCCAAAGTGACAAGTGATTTATAGAAAATTAGACCATGTTTATGATTTCGTAATGTTGATGTTGTTGTAGGTAATAATTTCTCCTTCTAGTATAAAACTTAATTACCCAACCTTTTATTGTTCGCTGCCACACAACATCGGATGTAACGCTCCCTTTTCCAAAAATTCTATAATTTTTCTTTTCTCTCTTTTAAATCAATTAAACATACTCAACTCTTTCTCATTTTACAAGATTATTGCTAAGAGCAATAAGTGATCAAATCAAGGATGGACCAACAACTAATCAACCTGCATTCCTTATGTTTTTCAAGCGGCATTTTCAGAAAAACAAATGGTATTTTTCTCGGCTTATTCTATTGTGTTTTGGTAATTTATTTATCGGGTTCTCGTGCTTTGAACATATTGTTCATTTTTTTATTATTTAATTAATTATATTATCCTTTCGAAATTTTTAAATAATTGTTATGTTTTAGTCAAGTAGAAAACATTTGTGCGATATTAAATATATTATTGAATCCTTAAAACTTGGAATTCGACTCCTATTTCTATTTAAAGTCGGTCTTCTAGATTTCCTTTTCTACAAATCCCAAACTTTGAATTCGTGATAAAATTAATAGGAATCGGGCCTTAATTTTGGGTAAAATTATAATACTCATTTGTGTTGTGCTAAACACGCACGAAAGTATTCTGTAAAATTTTTAATGGATAGAAACTCCTTATACTTTTAAAAATTGAGCACAAAACCCCCTAATTTGTAAAAAATATATCTTTTTTTATCGACATATTTGAAGAAACCATTTTTAATGTACTTCTTGTTGGTCCTACACCTTCACGTGAAATATTTTAAAATTTGTTTCTTGAAATAAGATGATCTAAACCATTTATTTAGAACATGTTGGGTGGTTTCGTGGAGAATTTTTAAATGTACAAGGATATTCTATGCAATAAAAAATTTACATGTTAGTTTCAATAGGGTTTAGCTTAATACCCGGGAGTATCTTGCAATTTCCCCAAAGTGACAAGTGATTTAAAGAAAATTAGACCATGCTTATGATTTCGTAATGTTGGTGTTGTTGTAGGAAATAATTTCTCCTTCTGGTATAAAACCTAATTACCCAACCTTTTATTGTTCGCCGCCACACAACATCGGATGTAACGCTCCCTTTTCCAAAAATTCTATAATTTTTCTTTTCTCTCTTTTAAATCAATTAAACATACTACACTCTCTCATTTTGCATGATTGTTGCTAAGAGCAATAAGTGATCAAATCAAGGATGGACAAACAACTAATCAACCTGCATTCTTTAACTTTTTCATGCGGCATTTTCAGAAAAACAAATGGTATTTTTCTCAGCTTATTCTTTATGTTTCCATAATTTATGTATCGGGTTCTCGTGCTTTGAACATATTGTTCATTTTTTTATTGTTTAATTAATTATATTATCCTTTCGAAATTTTTAAATTATTGTTATGTTTTAGTCAAGTACAAAACTTTTGTGCGATATTAAATATATTATTGAATCCTTAAAACTTGGAATTTGACTCCCATTTCTATTTAAAGTCGATCTTCTATATTTCCTTTTCTACAAATCTCAAACTTGGAATTCGTGATAAAAATTAATAGGAATCAGGCCTTAATTTTTGGTAAAATTAAAATACTCATTTGTGTTGTGCTAAACCCGCACGAAAATATTCTGTGAAATTTTTAATGGATAGAAACTCCTTATACTTTTAAAAATTGAGCACAAAACCGCCTAATTTGTAAAAAAGATGTCTTTTTTAATCGACATATTTGAAGAAACCATTTTTAATGTACTTCTTGTTGGTCCTACAACTTCACGGGAAATATGTTAAAATTTGTTTCTTGAAATAAGATGATCTAAACCATTTATTTAGAACATGTTGGTTGGTTTCGTGGAGAGTTTTTAAATGTACAAGGATATTCTATGCCATAAAAAATTTACATATTAGTAACAATAGGGTTTAGCTTAATACCCGGGAGTATCTTGCAATTTCCCCAAAGTGACAAGTGATTTAAAGAAAATTAGACCATGCTTATGATTTCGTAATGTTGGTGTTGTTGTAGGAAATAATTTCTCCTTCTGGTATAAAACCTAATTAGCCAACCTTTTATTGTTCGCCGCCACACAACATCGGATGTAACGCTCCCTTTTCCAAAAATTCTATAATTTTTCTTTTCTCTCTTTTAAATCAATTAAACATACTACACTCTCTCATTTTGCATGATTGTTGCTAAGAGCAATAAGTGATCAAATCAAGGATGGACAAACAACTAATCAACCTGCATTCTTTAACTTTTTCATGCGGCATTTTCAGAAAAACAAATGGTATTTTTCTCAGCTTATTCTTTATGTTTCCATAATTTATGTATCGGGTTCTCGTGCTTTGAACATATTGTTCATTTTTTTATTGTTTAATTAATTATATTATCCTTTCGAAATTTTTAAATTATTGTTATGTTTTAGTCAAGTACAAAACTTTTGTGCGATATTAAATATATTATTGAATCCTTAAAACTTGGAATTTGACTCCCATTTCTATTTAAAGTCGATCTTCTATATTTCCTTTTCTACAAATCTCAAACTTGGAATTCGTGATAAAAATTAATAGGAATCAGGCCTTAATTTTTGGTAAAATTAAAATACTCATTTGTGTTGTGCTAAACCCGCACGAAAATATTCTGTGAAATTTTTAATGGATAGAAACTCCTTATACTTTTAAAAATTGAGCACAAAACCGCCTAATTTGTAAAAAAGATGTCTTTTTTAATCGACATATTTGAAGAAACCATTTTTAATGTACTTCTTGTTGGTCCTACAACTTCACGGGAAATATGTTAAAATTTGTTTCTTGAAATAAGATGATCTAAACCATTTATTTAGAACATGTTGGTTGGTTTCGTGGAGAGTTTTTAAATGTACAAGGAT
Organism: Penstemon newberryi var. newberryi; assembly: GCA_030819805.1. NCBI lineage: Eukaryota > Viridiplantae > Streptophyta > Magnoliopsida > Lamiales > Plantaginaceae > Penstemon > Penstemon newberryi. The sequence goes on along the minus strand of JAUALY010000006.1, from coordinate 30,033,689 downwards.
ATTCTATGCCATAAAAAATTTACATATTAGTAACAATAGGGTTTAGCTTAATACCCGGGAGTATCTTGCATTTTCCCCAAAGTGACAAGTGATTTATAGAAAATTAGACCATGTTTATGATTTCGTAATGTTGATGTTGTTGTAGGTAATAATTTCTCCTTCTAGTATAAAACTTAATTACCCAACCTTTTATTGTTCGCTGCCACACAACATCGGATGTAACGCTCCCTTTTCCAAAAATTCTATAATTTTTCTTTTCTCTCTTTTAAATCAATTAAACATACTCAACTCTTTCTCATTTTACATGATTATTGCTAAGAGCAATAAGTGATCAAATCAAGGATGGACCAACAACTAATCAACCTGCATTCCTTATGTTTTTCAAGCGGCATTTTCAGAAAAACAAATGGTATTTTTCTCGGCTTATTCTATTGTGTTTTGGTAATTTATTTATCGGGTTCTCGTGCTTTGAACATATTGTTCATTTTTTTATTATTTAATTAATTATATTATCCTTTCGAAATTTTTAAATAATTGTTATGTTTTAGTCAAGTAGAAAACATTTGTGCGATATTAAATATATTATTGAATCCTTAAAACTTGGAATTCGACTCCTATTTCTATTTAAAGTCGGTCTTCTAGATTTCCTTTTCTACAAATCCCAAACTTTGAATTCGTGATAAAATTAATAGGAATCGGGCCTTAATTTTGGGTAAAATTATAATACTCATTTGTGTTGTGCTAAACACGCACGAAAGTATTCTGTAAAATTTTTAATGGATAGAAACTCCTTATACTTTTAAAAATTGAGCACAAAACCCCCTAATTTGTAAAAAATATATCTTTTTTTATCGACATATTTGAAGAAACCATTTTTAATGTACTTCTTGTTGGTCCTACACCTTCACGTGAAATATTTTAAAATTTGTTTCTTGAAATAAGATGATCTAAACCATTTATTTAGAACATGTTGGGTGGTTTCGTGGAGAATTTTTAAATGTACAAGGATATTCTATGCAATAAAAAATTTACATGTTAGTTTCAATAGGGTTTAGCTTAATACCCGGGAGTATCTTGCAATTTCCCCAAAGTGACAAGTGATTTAAAGAAAATTAGACCATGCTTATGATTTCGTAATGTTGGTGTTGTTGTAGGAAATAATTTCTCCTTCTGGTATAAAACCTAATTACCCAACCTTTTATTGTTCGCCGCCACACAACATCGGATGTAACGCTCCCTTTTCCAAAAATTCTATAATTTTTCTTTTCTCTCTTTTAAATCAATTAAACATACTACACTCTCTCATTTTGCATGATTGTTGCTAATAGCAATAAGTGATCAAATCAAGGATGGACAAACAACTAATCAACCTGCATTCTTTAACTTTTTCATGCGGCATTTTCAGAAAAACAAATGGTATTTTTCTCAGCTTATTCTTTATGTTTCCATAATTTATGTATCGGGTTCTCGTGCTTTGAACATATTGTTCATTTTTTTATTGTTTAATTAATTATATTATCCTTTCGAAAATTTTAAATTATTGTTATGTTTTAGTCAAGTACAAAACTTTTGTGCGATATTAAATATATTATTGAATCCTTAAAACTTGGAATTTGACTCCCATTTCTATTTAAAGTCGATCTTCTATATTTCCTTTTCTACAAATCTCAAACTTGGAATTCGTGATAAAAATTAATAGGAATCAGGCCTTAATTTTTGGTAAAATTAAAATACTCATTTGTGTTGTGCTAAACCCGCACGAAAATATTCTGTGAAATTTTTAATGGATAGAAACTCCTTATACTTTTAAAAATTGAGCACAAAACCGCCTAATTTGTAAAAAAGATGTCTTTTTTAATCGACATATTTGAAGAAACCATTTTTAATGTACTTCTTGTTGGTCCTACAACTTCACGGGAAATATGTTAAAATTTGTTTCTTGAAATAAGATGATCTAAACCATTTATTTAGAACATGTTGGTTGGTTTCGTGGAGAGTTTTTAAATGTACAAGGATATTCTATGCCATAAAAAATTTACATATTAGTAACAATAGGGTTTAGCTTAATACCCGGGAGTATCTTGCAATTTCCCCAAAGTGACAAGTGATTTAAAGAAAATTAGACCATGCTTATGATTTCGTAATGTTGGTGTTGTTGTAGGAAATAATTTCTCCTTCTGGTATAAAACCTAATTAGCCAACCTTTTATTGTTCGCCGCCACACAACATCGGATGTAACGCTCCCTTTTCCAAAAATTCTATAATTTTTCTTTTCTCTCTTTTAAATCAATTAAACATACTACACTCTCTCATTTTGCATGATTGTTGCTAAGAGCAATAAGTGATCAAATCAAGGATGGACAAACAACTAATCAACCTGCATTCTTTAACTTTTTCATGCGGCATTTTCAGAAAAACAAATGGTATTTTTCTCAGCTTATTCTTTATGTTTCCATAATTTATGTATCGGGTTCTCGTGCTTTGAACATATTGTTCATTTTTTTATTGTTTAATTAATTATATTATCCTTTCGAAATTTTTAAATTATTGTTATGTTTTAGTCAAGTACAAAACTTTTGTGCGATATTAAATATATTATTGAATCCTTAAAACTTGGAATTTGACTCCCATTTCTATTTAAAGTCGATCTTCTATATTTCCTTTTCTACAAATCTCAAACTTGGAATTCGTGATAAAAATTAATAGGAATCAGGCCTTAATTTTTGGTAAAATTAAAATACTCATTTGTGTTGTGCTAAACCCGCACGAAAATATTCTGTGAAATTTTTAATGGATAGAAACTCCTTATACTTTTAAAAATTGAGCACAAAACCGCCTAATTTGTAAAAAAGATGTCTTTTTTAATCGACATATTTGAAGAAACCATTTTTAATGTACTTCTTGTTGGTCCTACAACTTCACGGGAAATATGTTAAAATTTGTTTCTTGAAATAAGATGATCTAAACCATTTATTTAGAACATGTTGGTTGGTTTCGTGGAGAGTTTTTAAATGTACAAGGATATTCTATGCCATAAAAAATTTACATATTAGTAACAATAGGGTTTAGCTTAATACCCGGGAGTATCTTGCATTTTCCCCAAAGTGACAAGTGATTTATAGAAAATTAGACCATGTTTATGATTTCGTAATGTTGATGTTGTTGTAGGTAATAATTTCTCCTTCTAGTATAAAACTTAATTACCCAACCTTTTATTGTTCGCTGCCACACAACATCGGATGTAACGCTCCCTTTTCCAAAAATTCTATAATTTTTCTTTTCTCTCTTTTAAATCAATTAAACATACTCAACTCTTTCTCATTTTACATGATTATTGCTAAGAGCAATAAGTGATCAAATCAAGGATGGACCAACAACTAATCAACCTGCATTCCTTATGTTTTTCAAGCGGCATTTTCAGAAAAACAAATGGTATTTTTCTCGGCTTATTCTATTGTGTTTTGGTAATTTATTTATCGGGTTCTCGTGCTTTGAACATATTGTTCATTTTTTTATTATTTAATTAATTATATTATCCTTTCGAAATTTTTAAATAATTGTTATGTTTTAGTCAAGTAGAAAACATTTGTGCGATATTAAATATATTATTGAATCCTTAAAACTTGGAATTCGACTCCTATTTCTATTTAAAGTCGGTCTTCTAGATTTCCTTTTCTACAAATCCCAAACTTTGAATTCGTGATAAAATTAGTAGGAATCGGGCCTTAATTTTGGGTAAAATTATAATACTCATTTGTGTTGTGCTAAACACGCACGAAAGTATTCTGTAAAATTTTTAATGGATAGAAACTCCTTATACTTTTAAAAATTGAGCACAAAACCCCCTAATTTGTAAAAAATATATCTTTTTTTATCGACATATTTGAAGAAACCATTTTTAATGTACTTCTTGTTGGTCCTACACCTTCACGTGAAATATTTTAAAATTTGTTTCTTGAAATAAGATGATCTAAACCATTTATTTAGAACATGTTGGGTGGTTTCGTGGAGAATTTTTAAATGTACAAGGATATTCTATGCAATAAAAAATTTACATGTTAGTTTCAATAGGGTTTAGCTTAATACCCGGGAGTATCTTGCAATTTCCCCAAAGTGACAAGTGATTTAAAGAAAATTAGACCATGCTTATGATTTCGTAATGTTGGTGTTGTTGTAGGAAATAATTTCTCCTTCTGGTATAAAACCTAATTACCCAACCTTTTATTGTTCGCCGCCACACAACATCGGATGTAACGCTCCCTTTTCCAAAAATTCTATAATTTTTCTTTTCTCTCTTTTAAATCAATTAAACATACTACACTCTCTCATTTTGCATGATTGTTGCTAAGAGCAATAAGTGATCAAATCAAGGATGGACAAACAACTAATCAACCTGCATTCTTTAACTTTTTCATGCGGCATTTTCAGAAAAACAAATGGTATTTTTCTCAGCTTATTCTTTATGTTTCCATAATTTATGTATCGGGTTCTCGTGCTTTGAACATATTGTTCATTTTTTTATTGTTTAATTAATTATATTATCCTTTCGAAATTTTTAAATTATTGTTATGTTTTAGTCAAGTACAAAACTTTTGTGCGATATTAAATATATTATTGAATCCTTAAAACTTGGAATTTGACTCCCATTTCTATTTAAAGTCGATCTTCTATATTTCCTTTTCTACAAATCTCAAACTTGGAATTCGTGATAAAAATTAATAGGAATCAGGCCTTAATTTTTGGTAAAATTAAAATACTCATTTGTGTTGTGCTAAACCCGCACGAAAATATTCTGTGAAATTTTTAATGGATAGAAACTCCTTATACTTTTAAAAATTGAGCACAAAACCGCCTAATTTGTAAAAAAGATGTCTTTTTTAATCGACATATTTGAAGAAACCATTTTTAATGTACTTCTTGTTGGTCCTACAACTTCACGGGAAATATGTTAAAATTTGTTTCTTGAAATAAGATGATCTAAACCATTTATTTAGAACATGTTGGTTGGTTTCGTGGAGAGTTTTTAAATGTACAAGGATATTCTATGCCATAAAAAATTTACATATTAGTAACAATAGGGTTTAGCTTAATACCCGGGAGTATCTTGCATTTTCCCCAAAGTGACAAGTGATTTATAGAAAATTAGACCATGTTTATGATTTCGTAATGTTGGTGTTGTTGTAGGTAATAATTTCTCCTTCTAGTATAAAACTTAATTACCCAACCTTTTATTGTTCGCTGCCACACAACATCGGATGTAACGCTCCCTTTTCCAAAAATTCTATAATTTTTCTTTTCTCTCTTTTAAATCAATTAAACATACTCAACTCTTTCTCATTTCACATGATTATTGCTAAGAGCTATAAGTGATCAAATCAAGGATGGACCAACAACTAATCAACCTGCATTCCTTAAGTTTTTCAAGCGGCATTTTCAGAAAAACAAATGGTATTTTTCTCGGCTTATTCTATTTGTGTTTTGGTAATTTATGTATCGGGTTCTCGTGCTTTGAACATATTGTTCATTTTTTTATTGTTTAATTAATTATATTATCCTTTCGATATTTTTAAATAATTGTTATGTTTTAGTCAAGTACAAAACATTTGTGCGATATTAAATATATTATTGAATCCTTAAAACTTGGAATTTGACTCCTATTTCTATTTAAAGTCGGTCTTCTAGATTTCCTTTTATACAAATCTCAAACTTTGAATTCGTGATAAAATTAATAGGAATCGGGCCTTAATTTTTGGTAAAATTATAATACTCATTTGTGTTGTGCTATACACGCACATATTCTGTGAAATTTTTAATGTATAGAAACTCCTTATACTTTTAAAAATTGAGCACAAAACCCCCTAATTTGTAAAAAATATATCTTTTTTTTATCGACATATTTGAAGAAACCATTTTTAATGTACTTCTTGTTGGTCCTACACCTTCACGTGAAATATTTTAAAATTTGTTTCTTGAAATAAGATGATCTAAACCATTTATTTAGAACATGTTGGGGGGTTTCGTGGAGAGTTTTTAAATGTACAAGGATATTCTATGCAATAAAAAATTTACATGTTAGTTTCAATTGGGTTTAGCTTAATACCCGGGAGTATCTTGCAATTTCCCCAAAGTTACAAGTGATTTAAAGAAAATTAGACCATGCTTATGATTTCGTAATGTTGGTGTTGTTGTAGGAAATAATTTCTCCTTCTGGTATAAAACCTAATTGCCCAACCTTTTATTGTTCGCCGCCACACAACATCGGATGTAACGCTCCCTTTTCCAAAAATTCTATAATTTTTCTTTTCTCTCTTTTAAATCAATTAAACATACTACACTCTTTCTCATTTTGCATGATTGTTGCTAAGAGCAATAAGTGATCAAATCAAGGATGGACAAACAACTAATCAACCTGCATTCTTTAACTTTTTCAAGGGGCATTTTCAGAAAAACAAATGGTATTTTTCTCAGCATATTCTTTATGTTTCCATAATTTATGTATCGGGTTCTCGTGCTTTGAACATATCGTTCATTTTTTTATTGTTTAATTAATTATATTATCCTTTCGAAATTTTTTAATTATTGGTATGTTTTAGTCAAGTACAAAACATTTGTGCGATATTAAATATATTACTGAATCCTTAAAACTTGGAATTTGACTCCTATTTCTATTTAAAGTCGGTCTTCTAGATTTCCTTTTATACAAATCTCAAACTTTGAATTCGTGATAAAATTAATAGGAATCGGGCCTTAATTTTTGGTAAAATTATAATACTCATTTGTGTTGTGCTAAACACGCACGAAAATATTCTGTGAAATTTTTAATGGATAGAAACTCCTTATACTTTTAAAAATTGAGCACAAAACCCCCTAATTTGTAAAAAATATATCTTTTTTTATCGACATATTTGAAGAAACCATTTTTAAGGTACTTCTTGTTGGTCCTACACCTTCACGTGAAATATTTGAAAATTTGTTTCTTGAAATAAGATAATCTAAACCATTTATTTAGAACATGTTTGGGGGTTTCGTGGAGAGTTTTTAAATGTACAAGGTTATTCTATGCAATAAAAAATTTACATGTTAGTTTCAATAGGGTTTAGCTTAATACCCGGGAGTATCTTGCAATTTCCCCAAAGTGACAAGTGATTTAAAGAAAATTAGACCATGCTTATGATTTCGTAATGTTGGTGTTGTTGTAGGAAATAATTTCTCCTTCTGGTATAAAACCTAATTGCCCAACCTTTTATTGTTCGCCGCCACACAACATCGGATGTAACGCTCCCTTTTCCAAAAATTCTATAATTTTTCTTTTCTCTCTTTTAAATCAATTAAACATACTACACTCTTTCTCATTTTGCATGATTGTTGCTAAGAGCAATAAGTGATCAAATCAAGGATGGACAAACAACTAATCAACCTGCATTCTTTAACTTTTTCATGCGGCATTTTCAGAAAAACAAATGGTATTTTTCTCAGCTTATTCTTTATGTTTCCATAATTTATGTATCGGGTTCTCGTGCTTTGAACATATTGTTCATTTTTTTATTGTTTAATTAATTATATTATCCTTTCGAAATTTTTAAATTATTGGTATGTTTTAGTCAAGTACAAAACATTTGTGCGATATTAAATATATTATTGAATCCTTAAAACTTGGAATTTGACTCCTATTTCTATTTAAAGTCGGTCTTCTAGATTTCCTTTTATACAAATCTAAAACTTTGAATTCGTGATAAAATTAATAGGAATCGGGCCTTAATTTTTGGTAAAATTATAATACTCATTTGTGTTGTGCTAAACACGCACGAAAATATTCAGTGAAATTTTTAATGGATAGAAACTCCTTATACTTTTAAAAATTGAGCACAAAACCCCCTAATTTGTAAAAAATATATCTTTTTTTATCGACATATTTGAAGAAACCATTTTTAATGTACTTCTTGTTGGTCCTACACCTTTACGTGAAATATTTTAAAATTTGTTTCTTGAAATAAGATGATCTAAACCATTTATTTAGAACATGTTGGGGGGTTTCGTGGAGAGTTTTTAAATGTACAAGGATATTCTATGCAATAAAAAATTTACATGTTAGTTTCAATAGGGTTTAGCTTAATACCCGGGAGTATCTTGCAATTTCCCCAAAGTGACAAGTGATTTAAAGAAAATTAGACCATGCTTATGATTTCGTAATGATGGTGTTGTTGTAGGAAATAATTTCTCCTTCTGGTATAAAACCTAATTGCCCAACCTTTTATTGTTCGCCGCCACACAACATCGGATGTAACGCTCACTTTTCCAAAAATTCTATAATTTTTCTTTTCTCTCTTTTAAATCAATTAAACATACTACACTCTTTCTCATTTTGCATGATTGTTGCTAAGAGCAATAAGTGATCAAATCAAGGATGGACAAACAACTAATCAACCTGCATTCTTTAACTTTTTCAAGGGGCATTTTCAGAAAAACAAATGGTATTTTTCTCAGCTTATTCTTTATGTTTCCATAATTTATGTATCGGGTTCTCGTGCTTTGAACATATTGTTCATTTTTTTATTGTTTAATTAAATATATTATCCTTTCGAAATTTTTAAATTATTGGTATGTTTTAGTCAAGTACAAAACATTTGTGCGATATTAAATAAATTATTGAATCCTTAAAACATGGAATATATCTTTTTTTATCGACATATTTGAAGAAACCATTTTTAATGTACTTCTTGTTGGTCCTACACCTTTACGTGAAATATTTTAAAATTTGTTTCTTGAAATAAGATGATCTAAACCATTTATTTAGAACATGTTGGGGGGTTTCGTGGAGAGTTTTTAAATGTACACGGATATTCTATGCAATAAAAAATTTACATGTTAGTTTCAATAGGGTTTAGCTTAATACCCGGGAGTATCTTGCAATTTCCCCAAAGTGACAAGTGATTTAAAGAAAATTAGACCATGCTTATGATTTCGTAATGATGGTGTTGTTGTAGGAAATAATTTCTCCTTCTGGTATAAAACCTAATTGCCCAACCTTTTATTGTTCTCCGCCACACAACATCGGATGTAACGCTCCATTTTCCAAAAATTCTATAATTTTTCTTTTCTCTCTTTTAAATCAATTAAACATACTACACTCTTTCTAATTTTGCATGATTATAGCTAAGAGCAATAAGTGATCAAATCAAGGATGGACAAACAACTAATCAACCTGCATTCTTTAACTTTTTCATGCGGCATTTTCGGAAAAACAAATGGTATTTTTCTCAGCTTATTCTTTATGTTTCCATAATTTATGTATCGGGTTCTCGTGCTTTGAACATATTGTTCATTATTTTATTGTTTAATTAATTATATTATCCTTTCGAAATTTTTAAATTATTGGTATGTTTTAGTCAAGTACAAAACATTTGTGCGATATTAAATAAATTATTGAATCCTTAAAACATGGAATTTGACTCCTATTTCTATTTAAAGTCGGTCTTCTAGATTTCCTTTTATACAAATCTAAAACTTTGAATTCGTGATAAAATTAATAGGAATCGGGCCTTAATTTTTGGTAAAATTATAATACTCATTTGTGTTGTGCTAAACATGCACGAAAATATTCAGTGAAATTTTTAATGGATAGAAACTCCTTATACTTTTAAAAATTGAGCACAAAACCCCCTAATTTGTAAAAAATATATCTTTTTTTATCGACATATTTGAAGAAACCATTTTTAATGTACTTCTTGTTGGTCCTACACCTTTACGTGAAATATTTTAAAATTTGTTTCTTGAAATAAGATGATCTAAACCATTTATTTAGAACATGTTGGGGGGTTTCGTGGAGAGTTTTTAAATGTACAAGGATATTCTATGCAATAAAAAATTTACATGTTAGTTTCAATAGGGTTTAGCTTAATACCCGGAAGTATCTTGCAATTTCCCCAAAGTGACAAGTGATTTAAAGAAAATTAGACCATGCTTATGATTTCGTAATGATGGTGTTGTTGTAGGAAATAATTTCTCCTTCTGGTATAAAACCTAATTGCCCAACCTTTTATTGTTCGCCGCCACACAACATCGGATGTAACGCTCCCTTTTCCAAAAATTCTATAATTTTTCTTTTCTCTCTTTTAAATCAATTAAACATACTACACTCTTTCTCATTTTGCATGATTGTTGCTAAGAGCAATAAGTGATCAAATCAAGGATGGACAAACAACTAATCAACCTGCATTCTTTAACTTTTTCAAGGGGCATTTTCAGAAAAACAAATGGTATTTTTCTCAGCTTATTCTTTATGTTTCCATAATTTATGTATCGGGTTCTCGTGCTTTGAACATATTGTTCATTTTTTTATTGTTTAATTAAATATATTATCCTTTCGAAATTTTTAAATTATTCGTATGTTTTAGTCAAGTACAAAACATTTGTGCGATATTAAATAAATTATTGAATCCTTAAAACATGGAATATATCTTTTTTTATCGACATATTTGAAGAAACCATTTTTAATGTACTTCTTGTTGGTCCTACACCTTTACGTGAAATATTTTAAAATTTGTTTCTTGAAATAAGATGATCTAAACCATTTATTTAGAACATGTTGGGGGGTTTCGTGGAGAGTTTTTAAATGTACACGGATATTCTATGCAATAAAAAATTTACATGTTAGTTTCAATAGGGTTTAGCTTAATACCCGGGAGTATCTTGCAATTTCCCCAAAGTGACAAGTGATTTAAAGAAAATTAGACCATGCTTATGATTTCGTAATGTTGGTGTTGTTGTAGGAAATAATTTCTCCTTCTGGTATAAAACCTAATTGCCCAACCTTTTATTGTTCGCCGCCACACAACATCGGATGTAACGCTCCATTTTCCAAAAATTCTATAATTTTTCTTTTCTCTCTTTTAAATCAATTAAACATACTACACTCTTTCTCATTTTGCATGATTGTAGCTAAGAGCAATAAGTGATCAAATCAAGGATGGACAAACAACTAATCAACCTGCATTCTTTAACTTTTTCATGCGGCATTTTCGGAAAAACAAATGGTATTTTTCTCAGCTTATTCTTTATGTTTCCATAATTTATGTATCGGGTTCCCGTGCTTTGAACATATTGTTCATTTTTTTATTGTTTAATTAATTATATTATCCTTTCGAAATTTTTAAATTATTGGTATGTTTTAGTCAAGTACAAAACATTTGTGCGATATTAAATAAATTATTGAATCCTTAAAACATGGAATTTGACTCCTATTTCTATTTAAAGTCGGTCTTCTAGATTTCCTTTTATACAAATCTAAAACTTTGAATTCGTGATAAAATTAATAGGAATCGGGCCTTAATTTTTGGTAAAATTATAATACTCATTTGTGTTGTGCTAAACACGCACGAAAATATTCTGTGAAATTTTTAATGGATAGAAACTCCTTATACTTTTAAAAATTGAGCACAAAACCCCCTAATTTGTAAAAAATATATCTTTTTTTATCGACATATTTGAAGAAACCATTTTTAATGTACTTCTTGTTGGTCCTACACCTTTACGTGAAATATTTTAAAATTTGTTTCTTGAAATAAGATGATCTAAACCATTTATTTAGAACATGTTGGGGGGTTTCGTGGAGAGTTTTTAAATGTACAAAGATATTCTATGCAATAAAAAATTTACATGTTAGTTTCAATAGGGTTTAGCTTAATACCCGGGAGTATCTTGAAATTTCCCCAAAGTGACAAGTGATTTAAAGAAAATTAGACCATGCTTATGATTTCGTAATGTTGGTGTTGTTGTAGGAAATAATTTCTCCTTCTGGTATAAAACCTAATTGCCCAACCTTTTATTGTTCGCCGCCACACAACATCGAATGTAACGTTCCCTTTTCCAAAAATTCTATAATTTTTCTATTCTCTCTTTTAAATCAATCAAACATACTACACTCTTTCTCATTTTGCATGATTGTTGCTAAGAGCAATAAGTGATCAAATCAAGGATGGACAAACAACTAATCAACCTGCATTCTTTAACTTTTTCATGCGGCATTTTCAGAAAAACAAATGGTATTTTTCTCAGCTTATTCTTTATGTTTCCATAATTTATGTATCGGGTTCTCGTGCTTTGAACATATTGTTCATTTTTTTATTGTTTAATTAAATATATTATCCTTTCGAAATTTTTAAATAATTGTTATGTTTTAGTCAAGTACAAAACATTTGTGCGATATTAAATATATTACTGAATCCTTAAAACTTGGAATTTGACTCCTATTTCTATTTAAAGTCGGTCTTCTAGATTTCCTTTTATACAAATCTCAAACTTTGAATTCGTGATAAAATTAATAGGAATAGGGCCTTAATTTTTGGTAAAATTATAATACTCATTTGTGTTGTGCTAAACACGCACGAAAATATTCTGTGAAATTTTTAATGGATAGAAACTCCTTATACTTTTAAAAATTGAGCACAAAACCCCCTAATTTGTAAAAAATATATCTTTTTTTATCGACATATTTGAAGAAACCATTTTTAATGTACTTCTTGTTAGTCCTACACCTTCACGTGAAATATTTTAAAATTTGTTTCTTGAAATAAGATGATCTAAACCATTTATTTAGAACATGTTGGGGGGTTTCGTGGAGAGTTTTTAAATGTACAAGGCATGTTAGTTTCAATAGGGTTTAGCTTAATACCCGGGAGTATCTTGCAATTTCCCCAAAGTGACAAGTGATTTAAAGAAAATTAGACCATGCTTATGATTTCGTAATGTTGGTGTTGTTGTAGGAAATAATTTCTCCTTCTGGTATAAAACCTAATTGCCCAACCTTTTATTGTTCGCCGCCACACAACATCGGATGTAACGCTCCATTTTCCAAAAATTCTATAATTTTTCTTTTCTCTCTTTTAAATCAATTAAACATACTACACTCTTTCTCATTTTGCATGATTGTTGCTAAGAGCAATAAGTGATCAAATCAAGGATGGACAAACAACTAATCAACCTGCATTCCTTAACTTTTTCATGCGGCATTTTCAGAAAAACAAATGGTATTTTTCTCAGCTTATTCTTTATGTTTCCATAATTTATGTATCGGGTTCTCGTGCTTTGAACATATTGTTCATTTTTTTATTGTTTAATTAATTATATTATCTTTTCAAAATTTTTAAATTATTGGTATGTTTTAGTCAAGTACAAAACATTTGTGCGATATTAAATATATTATTGAATCCTTAAAACTTGGAATTTGACTCCTATTTCTATTTAAAGTCGGTCTTCTAGATTTCCTTTTATACAAATCTAAAACTTTGAATTCGTGATAAAATTAATAGGAATCGGGCCTTAATTTTTGGTAAAATTATAATACTCATTTGTGTTGTGCTAAACACGCACGAAAATATTCTGTGAAATTTTTAACTGATAGAAACTCCTTATACTTTTAAAAATTGAGCACAAAACCCCCTAATTTGTAAAAAATATATATTTTTTATCGACATATTTGAAGAAACCATTTTTAATGTACTTCTTGTTGGTCCTACACCTTTACGTGAAATATTTTAAAATTTGTTTCTTGAAATAAGATGATCTAAACCATTTATTTAGAACATGTTGGTGGGTTTCGTGGAGAGTTTTTAAATGTACAAGGATATTCTATGCAATAAAAAATTTACATGTTAGTTTCAATAGGGTTTAGCTTAATACCCGGGAGTATCTTGCAATTTCCCCAAAGTGACAAGTGATTTAAAGAAAATTAGACCATGCTTATGATTTCGTAATGTTGGTGTTGTTGTAGGAAATAATTTCTCCTTCTGGTATAAAACCTAATTGCCCAACCTTTTATTGTTCGCCGCCACACAACATCGGATGTAACGCTCCATTTTCCAAAAATTCTATAATTTTTCTTTTCTCTCTTTTAAATCAATTAAACATACTACACTCTTTCTCATTTTGCATGATTGTAGCTAAGAGCAATAAGTGATCAAATCAAGGATGGACAAACAACTAATCAACCTGCATTCTTTAACTTTTTCATGCGGCATTTTCGGAAAAACAAATGGTATTTTTCTCAGCTTATTCTTTATGTTTCCATAATTTATGTATCGGGTTCCCGTGCTTTGAACATATTGTTCATTTTTTTATTGTTTAATTAATTATATTATCCTTTCGAAATTTTTAAATTATTGGTATGTTTTAGTCAAGTACAAAACATTTGTGCGATATTAAATAAATTATTGAATCCTTAAAACATGGAATTTGACTCCTATTTCTATTTAAAGTCGGTCTTCTAGATTTCCTTTTATACAAATCTAAAACTTTGAATTCGTGATAAAATTAATAGGAATCGGGCCTTAATTTTTGGTAAAATTATAATACTCATTTGTGTTGTGCTAAACACGCACGAAAATATTCTGTGAAATTTTTAATGGATAGAAACTCCTTATACTTTTAAAAATTGAGCACAAAACCCCCTAATTTGTAAAAAATATATCTTTTTTTATCGACATATTTGAAGAAACCATTTTTAATGTACTTCTTGTTGGTCCTACACCTTTACGTGAAATATTTTAAAATTTGTTTCTTGAAATAAGATGATCTAAACCATTTATTTAGAACATGTTGGGGGGTTTCGTGGAGAGTTTTTAAATGTACAAAGATATTCTATGCAATAAAAAATTTACATGTTAGTTTCAATAGGGTTTAGCTTAATACCCGGGAGTATCTTGAAATTTCCCCAAAGTGACAAGTGATTTAAAGAAAATTAGACCATGCTTATGATTTCGTAATGTTGGTGTTGTTGTAGGAAATAATTTCTCCTTCTGGTATAAAACCTAATTGCCCAACCTTTTATTGTTCGCCGCCACACAACATCGAATGTAACGTTCCCTTTTCCAAAAATTCTATAATTTTTCTATTCTCTCTTTTAAATCAATCAAACATACTACACTCTTTCTCATTTTGCATGATTGTTGCTAAGAGCAATAAGTGATCAAATCAAGGATGGACAAACAACTAATCAACCTGCATTCTTTAACTTTTTCATGCGGCATTTTCAGAAAAACAAATGGTATTTTTCTCAGCTTATTCTTTATGTTTCCATAATTTATGTATCGGGTTCTCGTGCTTTGAACATATTGTTCATTTTTTTATTGTTTAATTAAATATATTATCCTTTCGAAATTTTTAAATAATTGTTATGTTTTAGTCAAGTACAAAACATTTGTGCGATATTAAATATATTACTGAATCCTTAAAACTTGGAATTTGACTCCTATTTCTATTTAAAGTCGGTCTTCTAGATTTCCTTTTATACAAATCTCAAACTTTGAATTCGTGATAAAATTAATAGGAATAGGGCCTTAATTTTTGGTAAAATTATAATACTCATTTGTGTTGTGCTAAACACGCACGAAAATATTCTGTGAAATTTTTAATGGATAGAAACTCCTTATACTTTTAAAAATTGAGCACAAAACCCCCTAATTTGTAAAAAATATATCTTTTTTTATCGACATATTTGAAGAAACCATTTTTAATGTACTTCTTGTTAGTCCTACACCTTCACGTGAAATATTTTAAAATTTGTTTCTTGAAATAAGATGATCTAAACCATTTATTTAGAACATGTTGGGGGGTTTCGTGGAGAGTTTTTAAATGTACAAGGCATGTTAGTTTCAATAGGGTTTAGCTTAATACCCGGGAGTATCTTGCAATTTCCCCAAAGTGACAAGTGATTTAAAGAAAATTAGACCATGCTTATGATTTCGTAATGTTGGTGTTGTTGTAGGAAATAATTTCTCCTTCTGGTATAAAACCTAATTGCCCAACCTTTTATTGTTCGCCGCCACACAACATCGGATGTAACGCTCCATTTTCCAAAAATTCTATAATTTTTCTTTTCTCTCTTTTAAATCAATTAAACATACTACACTCTTTCTCATTTTGCATGATTGTTGCTAAGAGCAATAAGTGATCAAATCAAGGATGGACAAACAACTAATCAACCTGCATTCCTTAACTTTTTCATGCGGCATTTTCAGAAAAACAAATGGTATTTTTCTCAGCTTATTCTTTATGTTTCCATAATTTATGTATCGGGTTCTCGTGCTTTGAACATATTGTTCATTTTTTTATTGTTTAATTAATTATATTATCTTTTCAAAATTTTTAAATTATTGGTATGTTTTAGTCAAGTACAAAACACTTGTGCGATATTAAATATATTATTGAATCCTTAAAACTTGGAATTTGACTCCTATTTCTATTTAAAGTCGGTCTTCTAGATTTCCTTTTATACAAATCTAAAACTTTGAATTCGTGATAAAATTAATAGGAATCGGGCCTTAATTTTTGGTAAAATTATAATACTCATTTGTGTTGTGCTAAACACGCACGAAAATATTCTGTGAAATTTTTAACTGATAGAAACTCCTTATACTTTTAAAAATTGAGCACAAAACCCCCTAATTTGTAAAAAATATATATTTTTTATCGACATATTTGAAGAAACCATTTTTAATGTACTTCTTGTTGGTCCTACACCTTTACGTGAAATATTTTAAAATTTGTTTCTTGAAATAAGATGATCTAAACCATTTATTTAGAACATGTTGGTGGGTTTCGTGGAGAGTTTTTAAATGTACAAGGATATTCTATGCAATAAAAAATTTACATGTTAGTTTCAATAGGGTTTAGCTTAATACCCGGGAGTATCTTGCAATTTCCCCAAAGTGACAAGTTATTTAAAGAAAATTAGACCATGCTTATGATTTCGTAATGTTGGTGTTGTTGTAGGAAATAATTTCTCCTTCTGGTATAAAATCTAATTGCCCAACCTTTTATTGTTCGCCGCCACACAACATCGGATGTAACGCTCCCTTTTCCAAAAATTCTATAATTTTTCTTTTCTCTCTTTTTAATCAATTAAACATACTACACTCTTTCTCATTTTGCATGATTGTTGCTAAGAGCAATAAGTGATCAAATCAAGGATGGACAAACAACTAATCAACCTGCATTCTTTAACTTTTTCATGCTGCATTTTCAGAAAAACAAATGGTATTTTTCTCAGCATATTCTTTATGTTTCCATAATTTATGTATCGGGTTCTCGTGCTTTGAACATATTGTTCATTTTTTTATTGTTTAATTAATTATATTATCCTTTCGAAATTTTTAAATTATGGGTATGTTTTAGTCAAGTACAAAACATTTGTGCGATATTAAATATATTATTGAATCCTTAAAACTTGGAATTTGACTCCTATATCTATTTAAAGTCGGTCTTCTAGATTTCCTTTTATACAAATCTCAAACTTTGAATTCGTGATAAAATTAATATGAATCGGGCCTTAATTTTTGGTAAAATTATAATACTCATTTGTGTTGTGCTAAACACGCACGAAAATATTCTGTGAAATTTTTAATGGATAGAAACTCCTTATACTTTTAAAAATTGAGCACAAAACCCCCAAATTTGTAAAAAATATATCTTTTTTTATCGACATATTTGAAGAAACCATTTTTAATGTACTTCTTGTTGGTCCTACACCTTCACGTGAAATATTTTAAAATTTGTTTCTTGAAATAAGATTATCTAAACCATTTATTTAGAACATGTTGGGGGGTTTCGTAGAGAGTTTTTAAATGTACAAGGATATTCTATGCAATAAAAAATTTACATGTTAGTTTCAATAGGGTTTGGCTTAATACCCGGGAGTATCTTGCAATTTCCCCAAAGTGACAAGTGATTTAAAGAAAATTAGACCATGCTTATGATTTCGTAATGTTTGTGTTGTTGTAGGAAATAATTTCTCCTTCTGGTATAAAACCTAATTGCCAAACCTTTTATTGTTCGCCGCCACACAACATCGGATGTAACGCTCCCTTTTCCAAAAATTCTATAATTTTTCTTTTCTCTCTTTTAAATCAATTAAACAGACTACACTCTTTCTCATTTTGCATGATTGTTGCTAAGAGCAATAAGTGATCAAATCAAGGATGGACAAACAACTAATAAACCTGCATTCTTTAACTTTTTCATGCGGCATTTTCAGAAAAACAAATGGTATTTTTCTTAGCTTATTCTTTATGTTTCCATAATTTATGTATCGGGTTCTCGTGCTTTGAACATATTGTTCATTTTTTTATTGTTTAATTAATTATATTATCCTTTCTAAATTTTTAAATTATTGGTATGTTTTAGTCAAGTACAAAACATTTGTGCGATATTAAATATATTACTGAATCCTTAAAACTTGGAATTTGACTCCTATTTCTATTTAAAGTCGGTCTTCTAGATTTCCTTTTATACAAATCTCAAACTTTGAATTGTGATAAAATTAATAGGAATCGGGCATTAATTTTTGGTAAAATTATAATACTCATTTGTGTTGTGCTAAACACGCACGAAAATAATCTGTGAAATTTTTAATGGATAGAAACTCCTTATACTTTTAAAAATTGAGCACAAAACCCCCTAATTTGTAAAAAATATATCTTTTTTTATCGACATATTTGAAGAAACCATTTTTAATGTACTTCTTGTTGGTCCTACACCTTCACGTGAAATATTTTAAAATTTGTTTCTTGAAATAAGATTATCTAAACCATTTATTTAGAACATGTTGGGGGGTTTCGTGGAGAGTTTTTAAATGTACAAGGATATTCTATGCAATAAAAAATTTACATGTTAGTTTCAATAGGGTTTAGCTTAATACCCGGGAGTATCTTGCATTTTCCCCAAAGTGACAAGTGATTATAGAAAATTAGACCATGTTTATGATTTCCTAATGTTGGTGTTGTTGTAGGAAATAATTTCTCCTTCTAGTATAAAACCTAATTACCCAACCTTTTCTTGTTCGCCGCCACACAACATCGGATGTAACGCTCCCTTTTCCATATATTCTATAATTTTTCTTTTCTCTCTTTTAAATCAATTAAACATACTCAACTCTTTCTCATTTTACATGATTATTGCTAAGAGCAATAAGTGATCAAATCAAGGATGGACCAACAACTAATCAACCTACATTCCATATGTTTTTCAAGCGGCATTTTCAAAAAAACAAATGGTATTTTTCTCGGCTTATTCTATTGTGTTTTGATAATTTATTTATCGGGTTCTCGTGCTTTGAACATATTGTTCATTTTTTTATTGTTTAATTAAATATATTATCCTTTCGAAATTTTTAGATAATTGTTATGTTTTAGTCAAGTACAAAACATTTGTGCGATATTAAATATATTATTGAATCCTTAAAACTTGGAATTTGACTCCTATTTCTATTTAAAGTCGGTCTTCTAGATTTCCTTTTATACAAATCTCAAACTTTGAATTCGTGATAAAATTAATAGGAATCGGGCCTTAATTTTTGGTAAAATTATAATACTCATTTGTGTTGTGCTAAACACGCACGAAAATATTCTGTGAAATTTTTAATGGATAGAAACTTCTTATACTTTTAAAAATTGAGCACAAAACCCCCAAATTTGTAAAAAAATATATCTTTTTTTATCGACATATTTGAAGAAACCATTTTTAATGTACTTCTTGTTGGTCCTGCACCTTCACGTGAAATATTTTAAAATTTGTTTCTTGAAATAAGATGATCTAAACCATTTATTTAGAACATGTTGGGGGGTTTCGTGGAGAGTTTTTAAATGTACAAGGATATTCTATGCAATAAAAAATTTACATGTTAGTTTCAATAGGGTTTGGCTTAATACCCGGGAGTATCTTGCAATTTCCCCAAAGTGACAAGTGATTTAAAGAAAATTAGACCATGCTTATGATTTCGTAATGTTGGTGTTGTTGTAGGAAATAATTTCTCCTTCTGGTATAAAACCTAATTGCCAAACCTATTATTGTTCGCCGCCACTCAACATCGGATGTAACGCTCCCTTTTCCAAAAATTCTATAATTTTTCTTTTCTCTCTTTTAAATCAATTAAACATACTACACTCTTTCTCATTTTGCATGATTGTTGCTAAGAGCAATAAGTGATCAAATCAAGGATGGACAAACAACTAATCAACCTGCATTCTTTAACTTTTTCATGCGGCATTTTCAGAAAAACAAATGGTATTTTTCTCAGCTTATTCTTTATGTTTCCATAATTTATGTATCGGGTTCTCGTGCTTTGAACATATTGTTCATTTTTTTATTGTTTAATTAATTATATTATCCTTTCGAAAATTTTAAATTATTGGTATGTTTTAGTCAAGTACAAAACATTTGTGCGATATTAAATATATTATTGAATCCTTAAAACTTGGAATTTGACTCCTATTTCTATTTAAAGTCGGTCTTCTAGATTTCCTTTTATACAAATCTCAAACTTTGAATTCGTGATAAAATTAATAGGAATCGGGGCTTAATTTTTGGTAAAATTATAATACTCATTTGTGTTGTGCTAAACACGCACGAAAATATTCTGTGAAATTTTTAATGGATAGAAACTCCTTATACTTTTAAAAATTGAGCACAAAACCCCCTAATTTGTAAAAAATATATCTTTTTTTATCGACATATTTCAAGACACCATTTTTAATGTACTTCTTGTTGGTCCTACAACATCACGTGAAATATTTTAAAATTTGTTTCTTGAAATAAGATGATCTAAACCATTTATTTAGAACATGTTGGGGGGTTTCGTGGAGAGTTTTTAAATGTAAAAGGATATTCTATGCAATAAAAAATTTACATGTTATATTCAATATGGTTTAGCTTAATACCCGGGAGTGTCTTGCATTTTCCCCAAAGTGACAAGTGATTTATAGAAAATTAGACCATGCTTATGATTTCGTAATGTTGGTGTTGTTGTAGGAAATAATTTCTCCTTCTGGTATAAAACCTAATTGCCCAACCTTTTATTGTTCGCCGCCACACAACATCGGATGTAACGCTCCCTTTTCCAAAAATTCTATAATTTTTCTTTTCTCTCTTTTAAATCAATTAAACATACTACACTCTTTCTAATTTTGCATGATTGTATCAGGTTCTCGTGCTTTGAACATATTGTTCATTTTTTTATTGTTTAATTAATTATATTATCCTTTCAAAATTTTTAAATTATTGGTATGTTTTAGTCAAGTACAAAACATTTGTGCGATATTAAATATATTATTGAATCCTTAAAACTTGGAATTTGACTCCCATTTCTATTTAAAGTCGATCTTCTATATTTCCTTTTCTAAAAATCTCAAACTTGGAATTCGTGATAAAAATTAATAGGAATCAGGCCTTAATTTTTGGTAAAATTAAAATACTCATTTGTGTTGTGCTAAACCCGCACGAAAATATTCTGTGAAATTTTTAATCGATAGGAACTCCTTATACTTTTAAAAATTGAGCACAAAACGCCTAATTTGTAAAAAAGATGTCTTTTTTAATCGACATATTTGAAGAAACTATTTTTAATGTACTTCTTGTTGGTCCTACAACTTCACGTGAAATATGTTAAAATTTGTTTCTTGAAATAAGATGATCTAAACCATTTATTTAGAACATGTTGGTTGGTTTCGTGGAGAGTTTTTAAATGTACAAGGATATTCTATGCCATAAAAAATTTACATATTAGTATCAATAGGGTTTAGCTTAATACCCGGGAGTATCTTGCAATTTCCCCAAAGTGACAAGTGATTTAAAGAAAATTAGACCATGCTTATGATTTCGTAATGTTGGTGTTGTTGTAGGAAATAATTTCTCCTTCTGGTATAAAACCTAATTGCCCAACCTTTTATTGTTCGCCGCCACACAACATCGGATGTAACGCTCCCTTTTCCAAAAATTCTATAATTTTTCTTTTCTCTCTATTAAATCAATTAAACATACTACACTATTTCTCATTTTGCATGATTGTTGCTAAGAGCAATAAGTGATCAAATCAAGGATGGACAAACAACTAATCAACCTGCATTCTTTAACTTTTTCATGCGGCATTTTCAGAAAAACAAATGGTATTTTTCTCAGCTTATTCTTTATGTTTCCATAATTTATGTATCGGGTTCTCGTGCTTTGAACAAATTGTTCATTTTTTAATTGTTTAATTAATTATATTATCCTTTCGAAATTCTTAAATAATTGGTATGTTTTAGTCAAGTACAAAACATTTGTGCGATATTAAATATATTATTAAATCCTTAAAACTTGGAATTTGACTCCCGTTTCTATTTAAAGTCGATCTTCTAGATTTCCTTTTCTACAAATCTAAAACTTGGAATTCGTGATAAAAATTAATAGGAATAGGGCCTTAATTTTTGGTAAAATTATAATACTAATTTGTGTTGTGCTAAACCCGCACGAAAATATTCTGTGAAATTTTTAATGGATAGAACCTCCTTATACTTTTAAAAATTGAGCACAAAACCCCCTAATTTGTAAAAAAGAAGTCTTTTTTTATCGACATATTTGAAGAAATCATTTTTAATGTACTTCTTGTTGGTCCTACAACTTCACATGAAATATGTTAAAATTTGTTTCTTGAAATAAGATGATCTAAACCATTTATTTAGAACATGTTGGTTGGTTTCGTGGAGAGTTTTTAAATGTACAAGGATATTCTATGCCATAAAAAATTTACATATTGGTATCAATAGGGTTTAGCTTAATACCCGGGAGTATCTTGCATTTTCCCCAAAGTGACAAGTGATTTATAGAAAATTAGACCATGCTTATGATTTCGTAATGTTGGTGTTGTTGTAGGAAATAATTTCTCCTTCTGGTATAAAACCTAATTACCCAACCTTTTATTGTTCTCCGCCACACAACATCGGATGTAACGCTCCCTTTTCCAAAAATTCTATAATTTTTATTTTCTCTCTTTTAAATCAATTAAACATACTCAACTCTTTCTCATTTGTCATGATTATTGCT
Organism: Penstemon newberryi var. newberryi; assembly: GCA_030819805.1. Lineage (NCBI taxonomy): Eukaryota > Viridiplantae > Streptophyta > Magnoliopsida > Lamiales > Plantaginaceae > Penstemon > Penstemon newberryi. The sequence continues at coordinate 30,010,841 of JAUALY010000006.1, read as the reverse complement.
AAGGGCTATAAGTGATCAAATTAAGGATGGACCAACAACTAATCAACCTGCATTCTTTAACTTTTTCATGCGGCATTTTCAGAAAAACAAATGGTATTTTCTAAGCTTATTCTTTATATTTCCATAATTTATGTATCGGGTTCTCGTGATTTGAACATATTGTTCATTTTTTTATTGTTTAATTAATTATATTATCCTTTCGAAATTTTTATATTATTGGTATGTTTTAGTCAAGTACAAAACATTTGTGCGATATTAAATATATTATTGAATCCTTAAAACTTGGAATTTGACTCCCATTTCTATTTAAAGTCGATCTTCTATATTTCCTTTTCTACAAATCTCAAACTTGGAATTCGTGATAAAAATTAATAGGAATCAGGCCTTAATTTTTGGTAAAATTAAAATACTCATTTGTGTTGTGCTAAACCCGCACGAAAATATTCTGTGAAATTTTTAATGGATAGAAACTCCTTATACTTTTAAAAATTGAGCACAAAACCGCCTAATTTGTAAAAAAGATGTCTTTTTTAATCGACATATTTGAAGAAACCATTTTTAATGTACTTCTTGTTTGTCCTACAACTTCACGTGAAATATGTTAAAATTTGTTTCTTGAAATAAGATGATCTAAACCATTTATTTAGAACATGTTGGTTGGTTTCGTGGAGAGTTTTTAAATGTACAAGGATATTCTATGCCATAAAAAATTTACATATTAGTATCAAAAGGGTTTAGCTTAATACCCGGGAGTATCTTGCATTTTCCCCAAAGTGACAAGTGATTTATAGAAAATTAGACCATGTTTATGATTTCGTAATGTTGGTGTTGTTGTAGGTAATAATTTCTCCTTCAAGTATAAAACTTAATTACCCAACCTTTTATTGTTCGCTGCCGAACAACATCGGATGTAACGCTCCCTTTTCCAAAAATTCTATAATTTTTCTTTTGTCTCTTTTAAATCAATTAAACATAGTACACTCTTTCTAATTTTGCATGATTGTTGCTAAGAGCTATAAGTGATCAAATCAAGGATGGACCAACAACTAATCAACCTGCATTCTTTAACTTTTTCATGCGGCATTTTCAGAAAAACAAATGGTATTTTATCAGCTTATTCTTTATGTTTCCATAATTTATGTATCGGGTTCTCGCGCTTTGAACAAATTGTTAATTTTTTAATTGTTTAATTAATTATATTATCCTTTCGAAATTTTTAAATAATTGGTATGTTTTAGTCAAGTACAAAACATTTGTGCGATATTAAATATATTATTGAATCCTTAAAACTTGGAATTTGACTCCCATTTCTATTTAAAGTCGATCTTCTAGATTTCCTTTTCTACAAATCTAAAACTTGGAATTCGTGATAAAAATTAATAGGAATAGGGCCTTAATTTTTGGTAAAATTATAATACTCATTTGTGTTGTGCTAAACCCGCACGAAAATATTATGTGAAATTTTTAATGGATAGAACCTCCTTATACTTTTAAAAATTGAGCAGAAAACCCCCTAATTTGTAAAAAAGATGTCTTTTTTTATCGACATATTTGAAGAAATCATTTTTAATGTACTTGTTGGTCCTACAACTTCACGTGAAATATTTTAAAATTTGTTTCTTGAAATAAGTTGATCTAAACCATTTATTTAGAACATGTTGGGGGATTTCGTGGAGAGTTTTTAAATGTACAAGGATATTCTATGCAATAAAAAATTTACATATTAGTTTCAATAGGGTTTAGCTTAATACCAGGGAGTATCTTGCAATTTTTCCAAAGTGACAAGTTATTTATAGAAAATTAGACAATGCTTATGATTTCATAATGTTGGTGTTGTTGTAGGAAATAATTTCTCCTTCTGGTATAAAACCTAATGGCCCAACCTTTTATTGTTCGCCGCCACACAACATCGGATGTAACGCTCCCTTTTCCAAAAATTCTATAATTTTTCTTTTGTCTCTTTTAAATCAATTAAACATAGTACACTCTTTCTAATTTTGCATGATTGTTGCTAAGAGCTATAAGTGATCAAATCAAGGATGGACCAACAACTAATCAACCTGCATTCTTTAACTTTTTCATGCGGCATTTTCAGAAAAACAAATGGTATTTTTCTCAGCTTATTCTTTATGTTTCCATAATTTATGTATCGGGTTCTCGTGCTTTGAACAAATTGTTCATTTTTTTATTGTTTAATTAATTATATTATCCTTTCGAAATTTTTATATTATTGGTATGTTTTAGTCAAGTACAAAACATTTGTGCGATATTAAATATATTATTGAATCCTTAAAACTTGGAATTTGACTCCCATTTCTATTTAAAGTCGATCTTCTATATTTCCTTTTCTACAAATCTCAAACTTGGAATTCGTGATAAAAATTAATAGGAATCAGGCCTTAATTTTTGGTAAAATTAAAATACTCATTTGTGTTGTGCTAAACCCGCACGAAAATATTCTGTATAATTTTTAATGGATAGAAACTCCTTATACTTTTAAAAATTGAGCACAAAACCGCCTAATTTGTAAAAAAGATGTCTTTTTTAATCGACATATTTGAAGAAACCATTTTTAATGTACTTCTTGTTGGTCCTACAACTTCACGTGAAATATGTTAAAATTTGTTCCTTGAAATAAGATGATCTAAACCATTTATTTAGAACATGTTGGTTGGTTTCGTGGAGAGTTTTTAAATGTACAAGGATATTCTATGCCATAAAAAATTTACATATTAGTATCAATAGGGTTTAGCTTAATACCCGGGAGTATCTTGCATTTTCCCCAAAGTTACAAGTGATTTATAGAAAATTAGACCTTGTTTATGATTTCGTAATGTTGGTGTTGTTGTAGGTAATAATTTCTCCTTCAAGTATAAAACTTAATTACCCAACCTTTTATTGTTCGCTGCCAAACAACATCGGATGTAACGCTCCCTTTTCCAAAAATTCTATAATTTTTCTTTTGTCTCTTTTAAATCAATTAAACATAGTACACTCTTTCTAATTTTGCATGATTGTTGCTAAGAGCTATAAGTGATCAAATCAAGGATGGACCAACAACTAATCAACCTGCATTCTTTAACTTTTTCATGCGGCATTTTCAGAAAAACAAATGGTATTTTTCTCAGCTTATTCTTTATGTTTCCATAATTTATGTATCGGGTTCTCGTGCTTTGAACAAATTGTTCATTTTTTTATTGTTTAATTAATTATATTATCCTTTCGAAATTTTTATATTATTGATATGTTTTAGTCAAGTACAAAACATTTGTGCAATATTAAATATATTATTGAATCCTTAAAACTTGGAATTTGACTCCCATTTTTATTTAAAGTCGATCTTCTATATTTCCTTTTCTACAAATCTCAAACTTAGAATTCGTGATAAAAATTAATAGGAATCAGGCCTTAATTTTTGGTAAAATTAAAATACTCATTTGTGTTGTGCTAAACCCGCACGAAAATATTCTATATAATTTTTAATGGATAGAAACTCCTTATACTTTTAAAAATTGAGCACAAAACCGCCTAATTTGTAAAAAAGATGTCTTTTTTAATCGACATATTTGAAGAAACCATTTTTAATGTACTTCTTGTTGGTCCTACAACTTCACGTGAAATATGTTAAAATTTGTTCCTTGAAATAAGATGATCTAAACCATTTATTTAGAACATGTTGGTTGGTTTCGTGGAGAGTTTTTAAATGTACAAGGATATTCTATGCCATAAAAAATTTACATATTAGTATCAATAGGGTTTAGCTTAATACCCGGGAGTATCTTGCATTTTCCCCAAAGTGACAAGTGATTTATAGAAAATTAGACCTTGTTTATGATTTCGTAATGTTGGTGTTGTTGTAGGTAATAATTTCTCCTTCAAGTATAAAACTTAATTACCCAACCTTTTATTGTTCGCTGCCGAACAACATCGGATGTAACGCTCCCTTTTCCAAAAATTCTATAATTTTTCTTTTGTCTCTTTTAAATCAATTAAACATAGTACACTCTTTCTAATTTTGCATGATTGTTGCTAAGAGCTATAAGTGATCAAATCAAGGATGGACCAACAACTAATCAACCTGCATTCTTTAACTTTTTCATGCGGCATTTTCAGAAAAACAAATGGTATTTTTCTCAGCTTATTCTTTATGTTTCCATAATTTATGTATCGGGTTCTCGTGCTTTGAACAAATTGTTCATTTTTTTATTGTTTAATTAATTATATTATTCTTTCGAAATTTTTATATTATTGGTATGTTTTAGTCAAGTACAAAACATTTGTGCGATATTAAATATATTATTGTATCCTTAAAACTTGGAATTTGACTCCCATTTCTATTTAAAGTCGATCTTCTATATTTCCTTTTCTACAAATCTCAAACTTGGAATTCGTGATAAAAATTAATAGGAATCAGGCCTTAATTTTTGGTAAAATTAAAATACTCATTTGTGTTGTGCTAAACCCGCACGAAAATATTCTGTATAATTTTTAATGGATAGAAACTCCTTATACTTTTAAAAATTGAGCACAAAACCGCCTAATTTGTAAAAAAGATGTCTTTTTTAATCGACATATTTGAAGAAACCATTTTTAATGTACTTCTTGTTGGTCCTACAACTTCACGTGAAATATGTTAAAATTTGTTCCTTGAAATAAGATGATCTAAACCATTTATTTAGAACATGTTGGTTGGTTTCGTGGAGAGTTTTTAAATGTACAAGGATATTCTATGCCATAAAAAATTTACATATTAGTATCAATAGGGTTTAGCTTAATACCCGGGAGTATCTTGCATTTTCCCCAAAGTGACAAGTGATTTATAGAAAATTAGACCTTGTTTATGATTTCGTAATGTTGGTGTTGTTGTAGGTAATAATTTCTCCTTCAAGTATAAAACTTAATTACCCAACCTTTTATTGTTCGCTGCCGAACAACATCGGATGTAACGCACCCTTTTCCAAAAATTCTATAATTTTTCTTTTGTCTCTTTTAAATCAATTAAACATAGTACACTCTTTCTAATTTTGCATGATTGTTGCTAAGAGCTATAAGTGATCAAATCAAGGATGGACCAACAACTAATCAACCTGCATTCTTTAACTTTTTCATGCGGCATTTTCAGAAAAACAAATGGTATTTTTCTCAGCTTATTCTTTATGTTTCCATAATTTATGTATCGGGTTCTCGTGCTTTGAACAAATTGTTCATTTTTTTATTGTTTAATTAATTATATTATCCTTTCGAAATTTTTATATTATTGATATGTTTTAGTCAAGTACAAAACATTTGTGCAATATTAAATATATTATTGAATCCTTAAAACTTGGAATTTGACTCCCATTTTTATTTAAAGTCGATCTTCTATATTTCCTTTTCTACAAATCTCAAACTTGGAATTCGTGATAAAAATTAATAGGAATCAGGCCTTAATTTTTGGTAAAATTAAAATACTCATTTGTGTTGTGCTAAACCCGCACGAAAATATTCTGTATAATTTTTAATGGATAGAAACTCCTTATACTTTTAAAAATTGAGCACAAAACCGCCTAATTTGTAAAAAAGATGTCTTTTTTAATCGACATATTTGAAGAAACCATTTTTAATGTACTTCTTGTTGGTCCTACAACTTCACGTGAAATATGTTAAAATTTGTTCCTTGAAATAAGATGATCTAAACCATTTATTTAGAACATGTTGGTTGGTTTCGTGGAGAGTTTTTAAATGTACAAGGATATTCTATGCCATAAAAAATTTACATATTAGTATCAATAGGGTTTAGCTTAATACCCGGGAGTATCTTGCATTTTCCCCAAAGTGACAAGTGATTTATAGAAAATTAGACCTTGTTTATGATTTCGTAATGTTGGTGTTGTTGTAGGTAATAATTTCTCCTTCAAGTATAAAACTTAATTACCCAACCTTTTATTGTTCGCTGCCGAACAACATCGGATGTAACGCTCCCTTTTCCAAAAATTCTATAATTTTTCTTTTGTCTCTTTTAAATCAATTAAACATAGTACACTCTTTCTAATTTTGCATGATTGTTGCTAAGAGCTATAAGTGATCAAATCAAGGATGGACCAACAACTAATCAACCTGCATTCTTTAACTTTTTCATGCGGCATTTTCAGAAAAACAAATGGTATTTTTCTCAGCTTATTCTTTATGTTTCCATAATTTATGTATCGGGTTCTCGTGCTTTGAACAAATTGTTCATTTTTTTATTGTTTAATTAATTATATTATCCTTTCGAAATTTTTATATTATTGATATGTTTTAGTCAAGTACAAAACATTTGTGCAATATTAAATATATTATTGAATCCTTAAAACTTGGAATTTGACTCCCATTTTTATTTAAAGTCGATCTTCTATATTTCCTTTTCTACAAATCTCAAACTTGGAATTCGTGATAAAAATTAATAGGAATCAGGCCTTAATTTTTGGTAAAATTAAAATACTCATTTGTGTTGTGCTAAACCCGCACGAAAATATTCTGTATAATTTTTAATGGATAGAAACTCCTTATACTTTTAAAAATTGAGCACAAAACCGCCTAATTTGTAAAAAAGATGTCTTTTTTAATCGACATATTTGAAGAAACCATTTTTAATGTACTTCTTGTTGGTCCTACAACTTCACGTGAAATATGTTAAAATTTGTTCCTTGAAATAAGATGATCTAAACCATTTATTTAGAACATGTTGGTTGGTTTCGTGGAGAGTTTTTAAATGTACAAGGATATTCTATGCCATAAAAAATTTACATATTAGTATCAATAGGGTTTAGCTTAATACCCGGGAGTATCTTGCATTTTCCCCAAAGTGACAAGTGATTTATAGAAAATTAGACCTTGTTTATGATTTCGTAATGTTGGTGTTGTTGTAGGTAATAATTTCTCCTTCAAGTATAAAACTTAATTACCCAACCTTTTATTGTTCGCTGCCGAACAACATCGGATGTAACGCACCCTTTTCCAAAAATTCTATAATTTTTCTTTTGTCTCTTTTAAATCAATTAAACATAGTACACTCTTTCTAATTTTGCATGATTGTTGCTAAGAGCTATAAGTGATCAAATCAAGGATGGACCAACAACTAATCAACCTGCATTCTTTAACTTTTTCATGCGGCATTTTCAGAAAAACAAATGGTATTTTTCTCAGCTTATTCTTTATGTTTCCATAATTTATGTATCGGGTTCTCGTGCTTTGAACAAATTGTTCATTTTTTTATTGTTTAATTAATTATATTATCCTTTCGAAATTTTTATATTATTGATATGTTTTAGTCAAGTACAAAACATTTGTGCAATATTAAATATATTATTGAATCCTTAAAACTTGGAATTTGACTCCCATTTTTATTTAAAGTCGATCTTCTATATTTCCTTTTCTACAAATCTCAAACTTGGAATTCGTGATAAAAATTAATAGGAATCAGGCCTTAATTTTTGGTAAAATTAAAATACTCATTTGTGTTGTGCTAAACCCGCACGAAAATATTCTGTATAATTTTTAATGGATAGAAACTCCTTATACTTTTAAAAATTGAGCACAAAACCGCCTAATTTGTAAAAAAGATGTCTTTTTTAATCGACATATTTGAAGAAACCATTTTTAATGTACTTCTTGTTGGTCCTACAACTTCACGTGAAATATGTTAAAATTTGTTCCTTGAAATAAGATGATCTAAACCATTTATTTAGAACATGTTGGTTGGTTTCGTGGAGAGTTTTTAAATGTACAAGGATATTCTATGCCATAAAAAATTTACATATTAGTATCAATAGGGTTTAGCTTAATACCCGGGAGTATCTTGCATTTTCCCCAAAGTGACAAGTGATTTATAGAAAATTAGACCTTGTTTATGATTTCGTAATGTTGGTGTTGTTGTAGGTAATAATTTCTCCTTCAAGTATAAAACTTAATTACCCAACCTTTTATTGTTCGCTGCCGAACAACATCGGATGTAACGCTCCCTTTTCCAAAAATTCTATAATTTTTCTTTTGTCTCTTTTAAATCAATTAAACATAGTACACTCTTTCTAATTTTGCATGATTGTTGCTAAGAGCTATAAGTGATCAAATCAAGGATGGACCAACAACTAATCAACCTGCATTCTTTAACTTTTTCATGCGGCATTTTCAGAAAAACAAATGGTATTTTTCTCAGCTTATTCTTTATGTTTCCATAATTTATGTATCGGGTTCTCGTGCTTTGAACAAATTGTTCATTTTTTTATTGTTTAATTAATTATATTATCCTTTCGAAATTTTTATATTATTGATATGTTTTAGTCAAGTACAAAACATTTGTGCAATATTAAATATATTATTGAATCCTTAAAACTTGGAATTTGACTCCCATTTTTATTTAAAGTCGATCTTCTATATTTCCTTTTCTACAAATCTCAAACTTGGAATTCGTGATAAAAATTAATAGGAATCAGGCCTTAATTTTTGGTAAAATTAAAATACTCATTTGTGTTGTGCTAAACCCGCACGAAAATATTCTGTATAATTTTTAATGGATAGAAACTCCTTATACTTTTAAAAATTGAGCACAAAACCGCCTAATTTGTAAAAAAGATGTCTTTTTTAATCGACATATTTGAAGAAACCATTTTTAATGTACTTCTTGTTGGTCCTACAACTTCACGTGAAATATGTTAAAATTTGTTCCTTGAAATAAGATGATCTAAACCATTTATTTAGAACATGTTGGTTGGTTTCGTGGAGAGTTTTTAAATGTACAAGGATATTCTATGCCATAAAAAATTTACATATTAGTATCAATAGGGTTTAGCTTAATACCCGGGAGTATCTTGCATTTTCCCCAAAGTGACAAGTGATTTATAGAAAATTAGACCTTGTTTATGATTTCGTAATGTTGGTGTTGTTGTAGGTAATAATTTCTCCTTCAAGTATAAAACTTAATTACCCAACCTTTTATTGTTCGCTGCCGAAAAACATCGGATGTAACGCTCCCTTTTCCAAAAATTCTATAATTTTTCTTTTGTCTCTTTTAAATCAATTAAACATAGTACACTCTTTCTAATTGTGCATGATTGTTGCTAAGAGCTATAAGTGATCAAATCAAGGATGGACCAACAACTAATCAACCTGCATTCTTTAACTTTTTCATGCGGCATTTTCAGAAAAACAAATGGTATTTTTCTCAGCTTATTCTTTATGTTTCCATAATTTATGTATCGGGTTCTCGTGCTTTGAACAAATTGTTCATTTTTTTATTGTTTAATTAATTATATTATTCTTTCGAAATTTTTATATTATTGGTATGTTTTAGTCAAGTACAAAACATTTGTGCGATATTAAATATATTATTGAATCCTTAAAACTTGGAATTTGACTCCCATTTCTATTTAAAGTCGATCTTCTATATTTCCTTTTCTACAAATCTCAAACTTGGAATTCGTGATAAAAATTAATAGGAATCAGGCCTTAATTTTTGGTAAAATTAAAATACTCATTTGTGTTGTGCTAAACCCACACGAAAATATTCTGTATAATTTTTAATGGATAGAAACTCCTTATACTTTTAAAAATTGAGCACAAAACCGCCTAATTTGTAAAAAAGATGTCTTTTTTAATCGACATATTTGAAGAAACCATTTTTAATGTACTTCTTGTTGGTCCTACAACTTCACGTGAAATATGTTAAAATTTGTTTCTTGAAATAAGATGATCTAAACAATTTATTTAGAACATGTTGGTTGGTTTCGTGGAGAGTTTTTAAATGTACAAGGATATTCTATGCCATAAAAAATTTACATATTAGTATCAATAGGGTTTAGCTTAATACCCGGGAGTATCTTGCATTTTCCCCAAAGTGACAAGTGATTTATAGAAAATTAGACCTTGTTTATGATTTCGTAATGTTGGTGTTGTTGTAGGTAATAATTTCTCCTTCAAGTATAAAACTTAATTACCCAACCTTTTATTGTTCGCTGCCGAACAACATCGGATGTAACGCTCCCTTTTCCAAAAATTCTATAATTTTTCTTTTGTCTCTTTTAAATCAATTAAACATAGTACACTCTTTCTAATTTTGCATGATTGTTGCTAAGAGCTATAAGTGATCAAATCAAGGATGGACCAACAACTAATCAACCTGCATTCTTTAACTTTTTCATGCGGCATTTTCAGAAAAACAAATGGTATTTTTCTCAGCTTATTCTTTATGTTTCCATAATTTATGTATCGGGTTCTCGTGCTTTGAACAAATTGTTCATTTTTTTATTGTTTAATTAATTATATTATCCTTTCGAAATTTTTATATTATTGATATGTTTTAGTCAAGTACAAAATATTTGTGCAATATTAAATATATTATTGAATCCTTAAAACTTGGAATTTGACTCCCATTTTTATTTAAAGTCGATCTTCTATATTTCCTTTTCTACAAATCTCAAACTTGGAATTCGTGATAAAAATTAATAGGAATCAGGCCTTAATTTTTGGTAAAATTAAAATACTCATTTGTGTTGTGCTAAACCCGCACGAAAATATTCTGTATAATTTTTAATGGATAGAAACTCCTTATACTTTTAAAAATTGAGCACAAAACCGCCTAATTTGTAAAAAAGATGTCTTTTTTAATCGACATATTTGAAGAAACCATTTTTAATGTACTTCTTGTTGGTCCTACAACTTCACGTGAAATATGTTAAAATTTGTTCCTTGAAATAAGATGATCTAAACCATTTATTTAGAACATGTTGGTTGGTTTCGTGGAGAGTTTTTAAATGTACAAGGATATTCTATGCCATAAAAAATTTACATATTAGTATCAATAGGGTTTAGCTTAATACCCGGGAGTATCTTGCATTTTCCCCAAAGTGACAAGTGATTTATAGAAAATTAGACCTTGTTTATGATTTCGTAATGTTGGTGTTGTTGTAGGTAATAATTTCTCCTTCAAGTATAAAACTTAATTACCCAACCTTTTATTGTTCGCTGCCGAACAACATCGGATGTAACGCTCCATTTTCCAAAAATTCTATAATTTTTCTTTTGTCTCTTTTAAATCAATTAAACATAGTACACTCTTTCTAATTTTGCATGATTTTTGCTAAGAGCTATAAGTGATCAAATCAAGGATGGACCAACAACTAATCAACCTGCATTCTTTAACTTTTTCATGCGGCATTTTCAGAAAAACAAATGGTATTTTTCTCAGCTTATTCTTTATGTTTCCATAATTTATGTATCGGGTTCTCGTGCTTTGAACAAATTGTTCATTTTTTTATTGTTTAATTAATTATATTATTCTTTCGAAATTTTTATATTATTGGTATGTTTTAGTCAAGTACAAAACATTTGTGCGATATTAAATATATTATTGAATCCTTAAAACTTGGAATTTGACTCCCATTTCTATTTAAAGTCGATCTTCTATATTTCCTTTTCTACAAATCTCAAACTTGGAATTCGTGATAAAAATTAATAGGAATAGGGCCTTAATTTTTGGTAAATTATAATACTCATTTATGTTGTGCTAAACCCGCACGAAAATATTCTGTGAAATTTTTAATGGATAGAACCTCCTTATACTTTTAAAAATTGAGCACAAAACCCCTTAATTTGTAAAAAAGATGTCTTTTTTTATCGACATATTTGAAGAAATCATTTTTAATGTACTTCTTGTTGGTCCTACAACTTCACGTGAAATATTTTAAAATTTGTTTCTTCAAATAAGTTGATCTAAACCATTTATTTAGAACACGTTGGGGGATTTCGTGGAGAGTTTTTAAATGTACAAGGATATTCTATGCAATAAAAAATTTACATATTAGTTTCAATAGGGTTTAGCTTAATACACGGGAGTATCTTGAAATTTTTCCAAAGTAACAAGTTATTTATAGAAAATTAGACAATGCTTATGATTTCATAATGTTGGTGTTGTTGTAGGAAATAATTTCTCCTTCTGGTATAAAACCTAATGGCCCAACCTTTTATTGTTCGCCGCCACACAACATCGGATGTAACGCTCCCTTTTCCAAAAATTCTATAATTTTTCTTTTGTCTCTTTTAAATCAATTAAACATAGTACACTCTTTCTAATTTTGCATGATTGTTGCTAAGAGCTATAAGTGATAAAATCAAGGATGGACCAACAACTAATCAACCTGCATTCTTTAACTTTTTCATGCGGCATTTTCAGAAAAACAAATGGTATTTTTCTCAGCTTATTCTTTATGTTTCCATAATTTATGTATCGGGTTCCCGTGCTTTGAACAAATTGTTCATTTTTTTATTGTTTAATTAATTATATTATCTTTTCGAAATTTTTAAATAATTGGTATGTTTTAGTCAAGTACAAAACATTTGTGCGATATTAAATATATTATTGAATCCTTAAAACTTGGAATTTGACTCCCATTTCTATTTAAAGTCGATCTTCTAGATTTCCTTTTCTACAAATCTAAAACTTGGAATTCGTGATAAAAATTAATAGGAATAGGGCCTTAATTTTTGGTAAAATTATAATACTCATTTGTGTTGTGCTAAACCCGCACGAAAATATTCTGTGAAATTTTTAATGGATAGAACCTCCTTATACTTTTAAAAATTGAGCACAAAACCCCTTAATTTGTAAAAAAGATGTCTTTTTTTTATCGACATATTTGAAGAAATCATTTTTAATGTACTTCTTGTTGGTCCTACAACTTCACGTGAAATATTTTAAAATTTGTTTCTTCAAATAAGTTGATCTAAACCATTTATTTAGAACATGTTGGGGGATTTCGTAGAGAGTTTTTAAATGTACAAGGATATTCTATGCAATAAAAAATTTGCATATTAGTTTCAATAGGGTTTAGCTTAATACCCGGGAGTATCTTGCAATTTTTCCAAAGTAACAAGTTATTTATAGAAAATTAGACAATGCTTATGATTTCATAATGTTGGTGTTGTTGTAGGAAATAATTTCTCCTTCTGGTATAAAACCTAATGGCCCAACCTTTTATTGTTCGCCGCCACACAACATCGGATGTAACGCTCCCTTTTCCAAAAATTCTATAATTTTTCTTTTGTCTCTTTTAAATCAATTAAACATAGTACACTCTTTCTAATTTTGCATTATTGTTGCTAAGAGTTATAAGTGATCAAATCAAGGATGGACCAACAACTAATCAACCTGCATTCTTTAACTTTTTCATGCGGCATTTTCAGAAAAAGAAATGGTATTTTTCTCAGCTTATTCTTTATGTTTCCATAATTTATGTATCGGGTTCTCGTGCTTTGAACAAATTGTTCATTTTTTTATTGTTTAATTAATTATATTATCCTTTCGAAATTTTTATATTATTGATATGTTTTAGTCAAGTACAAAACATTTGTGCAATATTAAATATATTATTGAATCCTTAAAACTTGGAATTTGACTCCCATTTCTATTTAAAGTCGATCTTCTATAATTCCTTTTCTACAAATCTCAAACTTGGAATTCGTGATAAAAATTAATAGGAATCAGGCCTTCATATTTGGTAAAATTAAAATACTCATTTGTGTTGTGCTAAACCCGCACGAAAATATTCTGTGAAATTTTTAATGGATAGAAACTCCTTATACTTTTAAAAATTGAGCACAAAACCGCCTAATTTGTAAAAAAGATGTCTTTTTTAATCGACATATTTGAAGAAACCATTTTTAATGTACTTCTTGTTGGTCCTACAACTTCACATGAAATATGTTAAAATTTGTTTCTTGAAATAAGATGATCTAAACCATTTATTTAGAACATGTTGGGGGATTTCGTGGAGAGTTTTTAAATGTACAAGGATATTCTATGCAATAAAAAATTTACATATTAGTTTCAATAGGGTTTAGCTTAATACACGGGAGTATCTTGCAATTTTTCCAAAGTAACAAGTTATTTATAGAAAATTAGACAATGCTTATGATTTCATAATGTTGGTGTTGTTTTAGGAAATAATTTCTCATTCTGGTATAAAACCTAATGGCCCAACCTTTTATTGTTCGCCGCCACACAACATCGGATGTAACGCTCCCTTTTCCAAAAATTCTATAATTTTTCTTTTGTCTCTTTTAAATCAATTAAACATAGTACACTCTTTCTAATTTTGTGTGATTGTTGCTAAGAGCTATAAGTGATCAAATCAAGGATGGACCAACAACTAATCAACCTGCATTCTTTAACTTTTTCATGCGGCATTTTCAGAAAAACAAATGGTATTTTTCTCAGCTTATTCTTTATGTTTCCATAATTTATGTATCGGGTTCTCGTGCTTTGAACAAATTGTTCATTTTTTTATTGTTTAATTAATTATATTATCCTTTCGAAATTTTTATATTGTTGGTATGTTTTAGTCAAGTACAAAACATTTGTGCGATATTAAATATATTATTGAATCCTTAAAACTTGGAATTTGACTCCCATTTCTATTTAAAGTCGATCTTCTATATTTCCTTTTCTACAAATCTCAAACTTGGAATTCGTGATAAAAATTAATAGGAATCAGGCCTTAATTTTTGGTAAAATTAAAATACTCATTTGTGTTGTGCTAAACCCGCACGAAAATATTCTGTATAATTTTTAATGGATAGAAACTCCTTATACTTTTAAAAATTGAGCACAAAACCGCCTAATTTGTAAAAAATATGTCTTTTTTAATCGACATATTTGAAGAAACCATTTTTAATGTACTTCTTGTTGGTCCTACAACTTCACGTGAAATATGTTAAAATTTGTTCCTTGAAATAAGATGATCTAAACCATTTATTTAGAACATGTTGGTTGGTTTCGTGGAGAGTTTTTAAATGTACAAGGATATTCTATGGCATAAAAAATTTACATAATAGTATCAATAGGGTTTAGCTTAATACCCGGGAGTATCTTGCATTTTCCCCAAAGTGACAAGTGATTTATAGAAAATAGACCATGTTTATGATTTCGTAATGTTGGTGTTGTTGTAGGTAATAATTTCTCCTTCAAGTATAAAACTTAATTACCCAACCTTTTATTGTTCGCTGCCGAACAACATCGGATGTAACGCTCCCTTTTCCAAAAATTCTATAATTTTTCTTTTTTCTCTTTTAAATCAATTAAACATAGTACACTCTTTCTAATTTTGCATGATTGTTGCTAAGAGCTATAAGTGATCAAATCAAGGATGGACAAACAACTAATCAACCTGCATTCTTTAACTTTTTCATGCGGCATTTTCAGAAAAACAAATGGTATTTTTCTCAGCTTATTCTTTATGTTTCCATAATTTATGTATCGGGTTCTCGTGCTTTGAACAAATTGTTCATTTTTTTATTGTTTAATTAATTATATTATCCTTTCGAAATTTTTAAATAATTGGTATGTTTTAGTCAAGTACAAAACATTTGTGCGATATTAAAGATATTATTGAATCCTTAAAACTTGGAATTTGACTCCCATTTCTATTTAAAGTCGATCTTCTAGATTTCCTTTTCTACAAATATAAAACTAGGAATTCGTGATAAAAATTAATAGGAATAGGGCCTTAATTTTTGGTAAAATTATAATACTCATTTGTGTTGTGCTAAACCCGCACGAAAATATTCTGTGAAATTTTTAATGGATAGAACCTCCTTATACTTTTAAAAATTGAGCACAAAACCCCTTAATTTGTAAAAAAGATGTCTTTTTTTATCGACATACTTGAAGAAATCATTTTTAATGTACTTCTTGTTGGTCCTACAACTTCACGTGAAATATTTTAAAATTTGTTTCTTCAAATAAGTTGATCTAAACCATTTATTTAGAACATGTTGGGGGATTTCGTGGAGAGTTTTTAAATGTACAAGGATATTCTATGCAATAAAAAATTTACATATTAGTTTCAATAGGGTTTAGCTTAATACCCGGGAGTATCTTGCAATTTTTCCAAAGTAACAAGTTATTTATAGAAAATTAGACAATGCTTATGATTTCATAATGTTGGTGTTGTTGTAGGAAATAATTTCTCCTTCTGGTATAAAACCTAATGGCCCAACCTTTTATTGTTCGCCGCCACACAACATCGGATGTAACGCTCCCTTTTCCAAAAATTCTATAAGTTTTCTTTTGTCTCTTTTAAATCAATTAAACATAGTACACTCTTTCTAATTTTGCATGATTGTTGCTAAGAGTTATAAGTGATCAAATCAAGGATGGACCAACAACTAATCAACCTGCATTCTTTAACTTTTTCATGCTGCATTTTCAGAAAAAGAAATGGTATTTTTCTCAGCTTATTCTTTATGTTTCCATAATTTATGTATCGGGTTCTCGTGCTTTGAACAAATTGTTCATTTTTTTATTGTTTAATTAATTATATTATCCTTTCGAAATTTTTATATTATTGATATGTTTTAGTCAAGTACAAAACATTTGTGCAATATTAAATATATTATTGAATCCTTAAAACTTGGAATTTGACTCCCATTTCTATTTAAAGTCGATCTTCTATAATTCCTTTTCTACAAATCTCAAACTTGGAATTCGTGATAAAAATTAATAGGAATAAGGCCTTCATATTTGGTAAAATTAAAATACTCATTTGTGTTGTGCTAAACCCGCACGAAAATATTCTGTGAAATTTTTAATGGATAGAAACTCCTTATACTTTTAAAAATTGAGCACAAAACCGCCTAATTTGTAAAAAAGATGTCTTTTTTAATCGACATATTTGAAGAAACCATTTTTAATGTACTTCTTGTTGGTCCTACAACTTCACGTGAAATATGTTAAAATTTGTTTCTTGAAATAAGATGATCTAAACCATTTATTTAGAACATGTTGGGGGATTTCGTGGAGAGTTTTTAAATGTACAAGGATATTCTATGCAATAAAAAATTTACATATTAGTTTCAATAGGGTTTAGCTTAATACACGGGAGTATCTTGCAATTTTTCCAAAGTAACAAGTTATTTATAGAAAATTAGACAATGCTTATGATTTCATAATGTTGGTGTTGTTTTAGGAAATAATTTCTCCTTCTGGTATAAAACCTAATGGCCCAACCTTTTATTGTTCGCCGCCACACAACATCGGATGTAACGCTCCCTTTTCCAAAAATTCTATAATTTTTCTTTTGTCTCTTTTAAATCAATTAAACATAGTACACTCTTTCTAATTTTGCGTGATTGTTGCTAAGAGCTATAAGTGATCAAATCAAGGATGGACCAACAACTAATCAACCTGCATTCTTTAACTTTTTCATGCGGCATTTTCAGAAAAACAAATGGTATTTTTCTCAGCTTATTCTTTATGTTTCCATAATTTATGTATCGGGTTCTCGTGCTTTGAACAAATTGTTCATTTTTTTATTGTTTAATTAATTATATTATCCTTTCGAAATTTTTATATTGTTGGTATGTTTTAGTCAAGTACAAAACATTTGTGCGATATTAAATATATTATTGAATCCTTAAAACTTGGAATTTGACTCCCATTTCTATTTAAAGTCGATCTTCTATATTTCCTTTTCTACAAATCTCAAACTTGGAATTCGTGATAAAAATTAATAGGAATCAGGCCTTAATTTTTGGTAAAATTAAAATACTCATTTGTGTTGTGCTAAACCCGCACGAAAATATTCTGTATAATTTTTAATGGACAGAAAGTCCTTATACTTTTAAAAATTGAGCACAAAACCGCCTAATTTGTAAAAAATATGTCTTTTTTAATCGACATATTTGAAGAAACCATTTTTAATGTACTTCTTGTTGGTCCTACAACTTCACGTGAAATATGTTAAAATTTGTTCCTTGAAATAAGATGATCTAAACCATTTATTTAGAACATGTTGGTTGGTTTCGTGGAGAGTTTTTAAATGTACAAGGATATTCTATGCCATAAAAAATTTACATATTAGTATCAATAGGGTTTAGCTTAATACCCGGGAGTATCTTGCATTTTCCCCAAAGTGACAAGTGATTTATAGAAAATAGACCATGTTTATGATTTCGTAATGTTGGTGTTGTTGTAGGTAATAATTTCTCCTTCAAGTATAAAACTTAATTACCCAACCTTTTATTGTTCGCTGCCGAACAACATCGGATGTAACGCTCCCTTTTCCAAAAATTCTATAATTTTTCTTTTGTCTCTTTTAAATCAATTAAACATAGTACACTCTTTCTAATTTTGCATGATTGTTGCTAAGAGCTATAAGTGATCAAATCAAGGATGGACCAACAACTAATCAACCTGCATTCTTTAACTTTTTCATGCGGCATTTTCAGAAAAACAAATGGTATTTTATCAGCTTATTCTTTATGTTTCCATAATTTATGTATCGGGTTCTCGCGCTTTGAACAAATTGTTAATTTTTTAATTGTTTAATTAATTATATTATCCTTTCGAAATTTTTAAATAATTGGTATGTTTTAGTCAAGTACAAAACATTTGTGCGATATTAAATATATTATTGAATCCTTAAAACTTGGAATTTGACTCCCATTTCTATTTAAAGTCGATCTTCTAGATTTCCTTTTCTACAAATCTAAAACTTGGAATTCGTGATAAAAATTAATAGGAATAGGGCCTTAATTTTTGGTAAAATTATAATACTCATTTGTGTTGTGCTAAACCCGCACGAAAATATTATGTGAAATTTTTAATGGATAGAACCTCCTTATACTTTTAAAAATTGAGCAGAAAACCCCCTAATTTGTAAAAAAGATGTCTTTTTTTATCGACATATTTGAAGAAATCATTTTTAATGTACTTGTTGGTCCTACAACTTCACGTGAAATATTTTAAAATTTGTTTCTTGAAATAAGTTGATCTAAACCATTTATTTAGAACATGTTGGGGGATTTCGTGGAGAGTTTTTAAATGTACAAGGATATTCTATGCAATAAAAAATTTACATATTAGTTTCAATAGGGTTTAGCTTAATACCAGGGAGTATCTTGCAATTTTTCCAAAGTGACAAGTTATTTATAGAAAATTAGACAATGCTTATGATTTCATAATGTTGGTGTTGTTGTAGGAAATAATTTCTCCTTCTGGTATAAAACCTAATGGCCCAACCTTTTATTGTTCGCCGCCACACAACATCGGATGTAACGCTCCCTTTTCCAAAAATTCTATAATTTTTCTTTTGTCTCTTTTAAATCAATTAAACATAGTACACTCTTTCTAATTTTGCATGATTGTTGCTAAGAGCTATAAGTGATCAAATCAAGGATGGACCAACAACTAATCAACCTGCATTCTTTAACTTTTTCATGCGGCATTTTCAGAAAAACAAATGGTATTTTTCTCAGCTTATTCTTTATGTTTCCATAATTTATGTATCGGGTTCTCGTGCTTTGAACAAATTGTTCATTTTTTTATTGTTTAATTAATTATATTATCCTTTCGAAATTTTTATATTATTGGTATGTTTTAGTCAAGTACAAAACATTTGTGCGATATTAAATATATTATTGAATCCTTAAAACTTGGAATTTGACTCCCATTTCTATTTAAAGTCGATCTTCTATATTTCCTTTTCTACAAATCTCAAACTTGGAATTCGTGATAAAAATTAATAGGAATCAGGCCTTAATTTTTGGTAAAATTAAAATACTCATTTGTGTTGTGCTAAACCCGCACGAAAATATTCTGTATAATTTTTAATGGATAGAAACTCCTTATACTTTTAAAAATTGAGCACAAAACCGCCTAATTTGTAAAAAAGATGTCTTTTTTAATCGACATATTTGAAGAAACCATTTTTAATGTACTTCTTGTTGGTCCTACAACTTCACGTGAAATATGTTAAAATTTGTTCCTTGAAATAAGATGATCTAAACCATTTATTTAGAACATGTTGGTTGGTTTCGTGGAGAGTTTTTAAATGTACAAGGATATTCTATGCCATAAAAAATTTACATATTAGTATCAATAGGGTTTAGCTTAATACCCGGGAGTATCTTGCATTTTCCCCAAAGTTACAAGTGATTTATAGAAAATTAGACCTTGTTTATGATTTCGTAATGTTGGTGTTGTTGTAGGTAATAATTTCTCCTTCAAGTATAAAACTTAATTACCCAACCTTTTATTGTTCGCTGCCAAACAACATCGGATGTAACGCTCCCTTTTCCAAAAATTCTATAATTTTTCTTTTGTCTCTTTTAAATCAATTAAACATAGTACACTCTTTCTAATTTTGCATGATTGTTGCTAAGAGCTATAAGTGATCAAATCAAGGATGGACCAACAACTAATCAACCTGCATTCTTTAACTTTTTCATGCGGCATTTTCAGAAAAACAAATGGTATTTTTCTCAGCTTATTCTTTATGTTTCCATAATTTATGTATCGGGTTCTCGTGCTTTGAACAAATTGTTCATTTTTTTATTGTTTAATTAATTATATTATCCTTTCGAAATTTTTATATTATTGATATGTTTTAGTCAAGTACAAAACATTTGTGCAATATTAAATATATTATTGAATCCTTAAAACTTGGAATTTGACTCCCATTTTTATTTAAAGTCGATCTTCTATATTTCCTTTTCTACAAATCTCAAACTTAGAATTCGTGATAAAAATTAATAGGAATCAGGCCTTAATTTTTGGTAAAATTAAAATACTCATTTGTGTTGTGCTAAACCCGCACGAAAATATTCTATATAATTTTTAATGGATAGAAACTCCTTATACTTTTAAAAATTGAGCACAAAACCGCCTAATTTGTAAAAAAGATGTCTTTTTTAATCGACATATTTGAAGAAACCATTTTTAATGTACTTCTTGTTGGTCCTACAACTTCACGTGAAATATGTTAAAATTTGTTCCTTGAAATAAGATGATCTAAACCATTTATTTAGAACATGTTGGTTGGTTTCGTGGAGAGTTTTTAAATGTACAAGGATATTCTATGCCATAAAAAATTTACATATTAGTATCAATAGGGTTTAGCTTAATACCCGGGAGTATCTTGCATTTTCCCCAAAGTGACAAGTGATTTATAGAAAATTAGACCTTGTTTATGATTTCGTAATGTTGGTGTTGTTGTAGGTAATAATTTCTCCTTCAAGTATAAAACTTAATTACCCAACCTTTTATTGTTCGCTGCCGAACAACATCGGATGTAACGCTCCCTTTTCCAAAAATTCTATAATTTTTCTTTTGTCTCTTTTAAATCAATTAAACATAGTACACTCTTTCTAATTTTGCATGATTGTTGCTAAGAGCTATAAGTGATCAAATCAAGGATGGACCAACAACTAATCAACCTGCATTCTTTAACTTTTTCATGCGGCATTTTCAGAAAAACAAATGGTATTTTTCTCAGCTTATTCTTTATGTTTCCATAATTTATGTATCGGGTTCTCGTGCTTTGAACAAATTGTTCATTTTTTTATTGTTTAATTAATTATATTATTCTTTCGAAATTTTTATATTATTGGTATGTTTTAGTCAAGTACAAAACATTTGTGCGATATTAAATATATTATTGTATCCTTAAAACTTGGAATTTGACTCCCATTTCTATTTAAAGTCGATCTTCTATATTTCCTTTTCTACAAATCTCAAACTTGGAATTCGTGATAAAAATTAATAGGAATCAGGCCTTAATTTTTGGTAAAATTAAAATACTCATTTGTGTTGTGCTAAACCCGCACGAAAATATTCTGTATAATTTTTAATGGATAGAAACTCCTTATACTTTTAAAAATTGAGCACAAAACCGCCTAATTTGTAAAAAAGATGTCTTTTTTAATCGACATATTTGAAGAAACCATTTTTAATGTACTTCTTGTTGGTCCTACAACTTCACGTGAAATATGTTAAAATTTGTTCCTTGAAATAAGATGATCTAAACCATTTATTTAGAACATGTTGGTTGGTTTCGTGGAGAGTTTTTAAATGTACAAGGATATTCTATGCCATAAAAAATTTACATATTAGTATCAATAGGGTTTAGCTTAATACCCGGGAGTATCTTGCATTTTCCCCAAAGTGACAAGTGATTTATAGAAAATTAGACCTTGTTTATGATTTCGTAATGTTGGTGTTGTTGTAGGTAATAATTTCTCCTTCAAGTATAAAACTTAATTACCCAACCTTTTATTGTTCGCTGCCGAACAACATCGGATGTAACGCACCCTTTTCCAAAAATTCTATAATTTTTCTTTTGTCTCTTTTAAATCAATTAAACATAGTACACTCTTTCTAATTTTGCATGATTGTTGCTAAGAGCTATAAGTGATCAAATCAAGGATGGACCAACAACTAATCAACCTGCATTCTTTAACTTTTTCATGCGGCATTTTCAGAAAAACAAATGGTATTTTTCTCAGCTTATTCTTTATGTTTCCATAATTTATGTATCGGGTTCTCGTGCTTTGAACAAATTGTTCATTTTTTTATTGTTTAATTAATTATATTATCCTTTCGAAATTTTTATATTATTGATATGTTTTAGTCAAGTACAAAACATTTGTGCAATATTAAATATATTATTGAATCCTTAAAACTTGGAATTTGACTCCCATTTTTATTTAAAGTCGATCTTCTATATTTCCTTTTCTACAAATCTCAAACTTGGAATTCGTGATAAAAATTAATAGGAATCAGGCCTTAATTTTTGGTAAAATTAAAATACTCATTTGTGTTGTGCTAAACCCGCACGAAAATATTCTGTATAATTTTTAATGGATAGAAACTCCTTATACTTTTAAAAATTGAGCACAAAACCGCCTAATTTGTAAAAAAGATGTCTTTTTTAATCGACATATTTGAAGAAACCATTTTTAATGTACTTCTTGTTGGTCCTACAACTTCACGTGAAATATGTTAAAATTTGTTCCTTGAAATAAGATGATCTAAACCATTTATTTAGAACATGTTGGTTGGTTTCGTGGAGAGTTTTTAAATGTACAAGGATATTCTATGCCATAAAAAATTTACATATTAGTATCAATAGGGTTTAGCTTAATACCCGGGAGTATCTTGCATTTTCCCCAAAGTGACAAGTGATTTATAGAAAATTAGACCTTGTTTATGATTTCGTAATGTTGGTGTTGTTGTAGGTAATAATTTCTCCTTCAAGTATAAAACTTAATTACCCAACCTTTTATTGTTCGCTGCCGAACAACATCGGATGTAACGCTCCCTTTTCCAAAAATTCTATAATTTTTCTTTTGTCTCTTTTAAATCAATTAAACATAGTACACTCTTTCTAATTTTGCATGATTGTTGCTAAGAGCTATAAGTGATCAAATCAAGGATGGACCAACAACTAATCAACCTGCATTCTTTAACTTTTTCATGCGGCATTTTCAGAAAAACAAATGGTATTTTTCTCAGCTTATTCTTTATGTTTCCATAATTTATGTATCGGGTTCTCGTGCTTTGAACAAATTGTTCATTTTTTTATTGTTTAATTAATTATATTATCCTTTCGAAATTTTTATATTATTGATATGTTTTAGTCAAGTACAAAACATTTGTGCAATATTAAATATATTATTGAATCCTTAAAACTTGGAATTTGACTCCCATTTTTATTTAAAGTCGATCTTCTATATTTCCTTTTCTACAAATCTCAAACTTGGAATTCGTGATAAAAATTAATAGGAATCAGGCCTTAATTTTTGGTAAAATTAAAATACTCATTTGTGTTGTGCTAAACCCGCACGAAAATATTCTGTATAATTTTTAATGGATAGAAACTCCTTATACTTTTAAAAATTGAGCACAAAACCGCCTAATTTGTAAAAAAGATGTCTTTTTTAATCGACATATTTGAAGAAACCATTTTTAATGTACTTCTTGTTGGTCCTACAACTTCACGTGAAATATGTTAAAATTTGTTCCTTGAAATAAGATGATCTAAACCATTTATTTAGAACATGTTGGTTGGTTTCGTGGAGAGTTTTTAAATGTACAAGGATATTCTATGCCATAAAAAATTTACATATTAGTATCAATAGGGTTTAGCTTAATACCCGGGAGTATCTTGCATTTTCCCCAAAGTGACAAGTGATTTATAGAAAATTAGACCTTGTTTATGATTTCGTAATGTTGGTGTTGTTGTAGGTAATAATTTCTCCTTCAAGTATAAAACTTAATTACCCAACCTTTTATTGTTCGCTGCCGAAAAACATCGGATGTAACGCTCCCTTTTCCAAAAATTCTATAATTTTTCTTTTGTCTCTTTTAAATCAATTAAACATAGTACACTCTTTCTAATTGTGCATGATTGTTGCTAAGAGCTATAAGTGATCAAATCAAGGATGGACCAACAACTAATCAACCTGCATTCTTTAACTTTTTCATGCGGCATTTTCAGAAAAACAAATGGTATTTTTCTCAGCTTATTCTTTATGTTTCCATAATTTATGTATCGGGTTCTCGTGCTTTGAACAAATTGTTCATTTTTTTATTGTTTAATTAATTATATTATTCTTTCGAAATTTTTATATTATTGGTATGTTTTAGTCAAGTACAAAACATTTGTGCGATATTAAATATATTATTGAATCCTTAAAACTTGGAATTTGACTCCCATTTCTATTTAAAGTCGATCTTCTATATTTCCTTTTCTACAAATCTCAAACTTGGAATTCGTGATAAAAATTAATAGGAATCAGGCCTTAATTTTTGGTAAAATTAAAATACTCATTTGTGTTGTGCTAAACCCACACGAAAATATTCTGTATAATTTTTAATGGATAGAAACTCCTTATACTTTTAAAAATTGAGCACAAAACCGCCTAATTTGTAAAAAAGATGTCTTTTTTAATCGACATATTTGAAGAAACCATTTTTAATGTACTTCTTGTTGGTCCTACAACTTCACGTGAAATATGTTAAAATTTGTTTCTTGAAATAAGATGATCTAAACAATTTATTTAGAACATGTTGGTTGGTTTCGTGGAGAGTTTTTAAATGTACAAGGATATTCTATGCCATAAAAAATTTACATATTAGTATCAATAGGGTTTAGCTTAATACCCGGGAGTATCTTGCATTTTCCCCAAAGTGACAAGTGATTTATAGAAAATTAGACCTTGTTTATGATTTCGTAATGTTGGTGTTGTTGTAGGTAATAATTTCTCCTTCAAGTATAAAACTTAATTACCCAACCTTTTATTGTTCGCTGCCGAACAACATCGGATGTAACGCTCCCTTTTCCAAAAATTCTATAATTTTTCTTTTGTCTCTTTTAAATCAATTAAACATAGTACACTCTTTCTAATTTTGCATGATTGTTGCTAAGAGCTATAAGTGATCAAATCAAGGATGGACCAACAACTAATCAACCTGCATTCTTTAACTTTTTCATGCGGCATTTTCAGAAAAACAAATGGTATTTTTCTCAGCTTATTCTTTATGTTTCCATAATTTATGTATCGGGTTCTCGTGCTTTGAACAAATTGTTCATTTTTTTATTGTTTAATTAATTATATTATCCTTTCGAAATTTTTATATTATTGATATGTTTTAGTCAAGTACAAAATATTTGTGCAATATTAAATATATTATTGAATCCTTAAAACTTGGAATTTGACTCCCATTTTTATTTAAAGTCGATCTTCTATATTTCCTTTTCTACAAATCTCAAACTTGGAATTCGTGATAAAAATTAATAGGAATCAGGCCTTAATTTTTGGTAAAATTAAAATACTCATTTGTGTTGTGCTAAACCCGCACGAAAATATTCTGTATAATTTTTAATGGATAGAAACTCCTTATACTTTTAAAAATTGAGCACAAAACCGCCTAATTTGTAAAAAAGATGTCTTTTTTAATCGACATATTTGAAGAAACCATTTTTAATGTACTTCTTGTTGGTCCTACAACTTCACGTGAAATATGTTAAAATTTGTTCCTTGAAATAAGATGATCTAAACCATTTATTTAGAACATGTTGGTTGGTTTCGTGGAGAGTTTTTAAATGTACAAGGATATTCTATGCCATAAAAAATTTACATATTAGTATCAATAGGGTTTAGCTTAATACCCGGGAGTATCTTGCATTTTCCCCAAAGTGACAAGTGATTTATAGAAAATTAGACCTTGTTTATGATTTCGTAATGTTGGTGTTGTTGTAGGTAATAATTTCTCCTTCAAGTATAAAACTTAATTACCCAACCTTTTATTGTTCGCTGCCGAACAACATCGGATGTAACGCTCCATTTTCCAAAAATTCTATAATTTTTCTTTTGTCTCTTTTAAATCAATTAAACATAGTACACTCTTTCTAATTTTGCATGATTTTTGCTAAGAGCTATAAGTGATCAAATCAAGGATGGACCAACAACTAATCAACCTGCATTCTTTAACTTTTTCATGCGGCATTTTCAGAAAAACAAATGGTATTTTTCTCAGCTTATTCTTTATGTTTCCATAATTTATGTATCGGGTTCTCGTGCTTTGAACAAATTGTTCATTTTTTTATTGTTTAATTAATTATATTATTCTTTCGAAATTTTTATATTATTGGTATGTTTTAGTCAAGTACAAAACATTTGTGCGATATTAAATATATTATTGAATCCTTAAAACTTGGAATTTGACTCCCATTTCTATTTAAAGTCGATCTTCTATATTTCCTTTTCTACAAATCTCAAACTTGGAATTCGTGATAAAAATTAATAGGAATAGGGCCTTAATTTTTGGTAAATTATAATACTCATTTATGTTGTGCTAAACCCGCACGAAAATATTCTGTGAAATTTTTAATGGATAGAACCTCCTTATACTTTTAAAAATTGAGCACAAAACCCCTTAATTTGTAAAAAAGATGTCTTTTTTTATCGACATATTTGAAGAAATCATTTTTAATGTACTTCTTGTTGGTCCTACAACTTCACGTGAAATATTTTAAAATTTGTTTCTTCAAATAAGTTGATCTAAACCATTTATTTAGAACACGTTGGGGGATTTCGTGGAGAGTTTTTAAATGTACAAGGATATTCTATGCAATAAAAAATTTACATATTAGTTTCAATAGGGTTTAGCTTAATACACGGGAGTATCTTGAAATTTTTCCAAAGTAACAAGTTATTTATAGAAAATTAGACAATGCTTATGATTTCATAATGTTGGTGTTGTTGTAGGAAATAATTTCTCCTTCTGGTATAAAACCTAATGGCCCAACCTTTTATTGTTCGCCGCCACACAACATCGGATGTAACGCTCCCTTTTCCAAAAATTCTATAATTTTTCTTTTGTCTCTTTTAAATCAATTAAACATAGTACACTCTTTCTAATTTTGCATGATTGTTGCTAAGAGCTATAAGTGATCAAATCAAGGATGGACCAACAACTAATCAACCTGCATTCTTTAACTTTTTCATGCGGCATTTTCAGAAAAACAAATGGTATTTTTCTCAGCTTATTCTTTATGTTTCCATAATTTATGTATCGGGTTCCCGTGCTTTGAACAAATTGTTCATTTTTTTATTGTTTAATTAATTATATTATCTTTTCGAAATTTTTAAATAATTGGTATGTTTTAGTCAAGTACAAAACATTTGTGCGATATTAAATATATTATTGAATCCTTAAAACTTGGAATTTGACTCCCATTTCTATTTAAAGTCGATCTTCTAGATTTCCTTTTCTACAAATCTAAAACTTGGAATTCGTGATAAAAATTAATAGGAATAGGGCCTTAATTTTTGGTAAAATTATAATACTCATTTGTGTTGTGCTAAACCCGCACGAAAATATTCTGTGAAATTTTTAATGGATAGAACCTCCTTATACTTTTAAAAATTGAGCACAAAACCCTTTAATTTGTAAAAAAGATGTCTTTTTTTTATCGACATATTTGAAGAAATCATTTTTAATGTACTTCTTGTTGGTCCTACAACTTCACGTGAAATATTTTAAAATTTGTTTCTTCAAATAAGTTGATCTAAACCATTTATTTAGAACATGTTGGGGGATTTCGTAGAGAGTTTTTAAATGTACAAGGATATTCTATGCAATAAAAAATTTGCATATTAGTTTCAATAGGGTTTAGCTTAATACCCGGGAGTATCTTGCAATTTTTCCAAAGTAACAAGTTATTTATAGAAAATTAGACAATGCTTATGATTTCATAATGTTGGTGTTGTTGTAGGAAATAATTTCTCCTTCTGGTATAAAACCTAATGGCCCAACCTTTTATTGTTCGCCGCCACACAACATCGGATGTAACGCTCCCTTTTCCAAAAATTCTATAATTTTTCTTTTGTCTCTTTTAAATCAATTAAACATAGTACACTCTTTCTAATTTTGCATTATTGTTGCTAAGAGTTATAAGTGATCAAATCAAGGATGGACCAACAACTAATCAACCTGCATTCTTTAACTTTTTCATGCGGCATTTTCAGAAAAAGAAATGGTATTTTTCTCAGCTTATTCTTTATGTTTCCATAATTTATGTATCGGGTTCTCGTGCTTTGAACAAATTGTTCATTTTTTTATTGTTTAATTAATTATATTATCCTTTCGAAATTTTTATATTATTGATATGTTTTAGTCAAGTACAAAACATTTGTGCAATATTAAATATATTATTGAATCCTTAAAACTTGGAATTTGACTCCCATTTCTATTTAAAGTCGATCTTCTATAATTCCTTTTCTACAAATCTCAAACTTGGAATTCGTGATAAAAATTAATAGGAATCAGGCCTTCATATTTGGTAAAATTAAAATACTCATTTGTGTTGTGCTAAACCCGCACGAAAATATTCTGTGAAATTTTTAATGGATAGAAACTCCTTATACTTTTAAAAATTGAGCACAAAACCGCCTAATTTGTAAAAAAGATGTCTTTTTTAATCGACATATTTGAAGAAACCATTTTTAATGTACTTCTTGTTGGTCCTACAACTTCACATGAAATATGTTAAAATTTGTTTCTTGAAATAAGATGATCTAAACCATTTATTTAGAACATGTTGGGGGATTTCGTGGAGAGTTTTTAAATGTACAAGGATATTCTATGCAATAAAAAATTTACATATTAGTTTCAATAGGGTTTAGCTTAATACACGGGAGTATCTTGCAATTTTTCCAAAGTAACAAGTTATTTATAGAAAATTAGACAATGCTTATGATTTCATAATGTTGGTGTTGTTTTAGGAAATAATTTCTCATTCTGGTATAAAACCTAATGGCCCAACCTTTTATTGTTCGCCGCCACACAACATCGGATGTAACGCTCCCTTTTCCAAAAATTCTATAATTTTTCTTTTGTCTCTTTTAAATCAATTAAACATAGTACACTCTTTCTAATTTTGTGTGATTGTTGCTAAGAGCTATAAGTGATCAAATCAAGGATGGACCAACAACTAATCAACCTGCATTCTTTAACTTTTTCATGCGGCATTTTCAGAAAAACAAATGGTATTTTTCTCAGCTTATTCTTTATGTTTCCATAATTTATGTATCGGGTTCTCGTGCTTTGAACAAATTGTTCATTTTTTTATTGTTTAATTAATTATATTATCCTTTCGAAATTTTTATATTGTTGGTATGTTTTAGTCAAGTACAAAACATTTGTGCGATATTAAATATATTATTGAATCCTTAAAACTTGGAATTTGACTCCCATTTCTATTTAAAGTCGATCTTCTATATTTCCTTTTCTACAAATCTCAAACTTGGAATTCGTGATAAAAATTAATAGGAATCAGGCCTTAATTTTTGGTAAAATTAAAATACTCATTTGTGTTGTGCTAAACCCGCACGAAAATATTCTGTATAATTTTTAATGGATAGAAACTCCTTATACTTTTAAAAATTGAGCACAAAACCGCCTAATTTGTAAAAAATATGTCTTTTTTAATCGACATATTTGAAGAAACCATTTTTAATGTACTTCTTGTTGGTCCTACAACTTCACGTGAAATATGTTAAAATTTGTTCCTTGAAATAAGATGATCTAAACCATTTATTTAGAACATGTTGGTTGGTTTCGTGGAGAGTTTTTAAATGTACAAGGATATTCTATGGCATAAAAAATTTACATAATAGTATCAATAGGGTTTAGCTTAATACCCGGGAGTATCTTGCATTTTCCCCAAAGTGACAAGTGATTTATAGAAAATAGACCATGTTTATGATTTCGTAATGTTGGTGTTGTTGTAGGTAATAATTTCTCCTTCAAGTATAAAACTTAATTACCCAACCTTTTATTGTTCGCTGCCGAACAACATCGGATGTAACGCTCCCTTTTCCAAAAATTCTATAATTTTTCTTTTTTCTCTTTTAAATCAATTAAACATAGTACACTCTTTCTAATTTTGCATGATTGTTGCTAAGAGCTATAAGTGATCAAATCAAGGATGGACAAACAACTAATCAACCTGCATTCTTTAACTTTTTCATGCGGCATTTTCAGAAAAACAAATGGTATTTTTCTCAGCTTATTCTTTATGTTTCCATAATTTATGTATCGGGTTCTCGTGCTTTGAACAAATTGTTCATTTTTTTATTGTTTAATTAATTATATTATCCTTTCGAAATTTTTAAATAATTGGTATGTTTTAGTCAAGTACAAAACATTTGTGCGATATTAAAGATATTATTGAATCCTTAAAACTTGGAATTTGACTCCCATTTCTATTTAAAGTCGATCTTCTAGATTTCCTTTTCTACAAATATAAAACTAGGAATTCGTGATAAAAATTAATAGGAATAGGGCCTTAATTTTTGGTAAAATTATAATACTCATTTGTGTTGTGCTAAACCCGCACGAAAATATTCTGTGAAATTTTTAATGGATAGAACCTCCTTATACTTTTAAAAATTGAGCACAAAACCCCTTAATTTGTAAAAAAGATGTCTTTTTTTATCGACATATTTGAAGAAATCATTTTTAATGTACTTCTTGTTGGTCCTACAACTTCACGTGAAATATTTTAAAATTTGTTTCTTCAAATAAGTTGATCTAAACCATTTATTTAGAACATGTTGGGGGATTTCGTGGAGAGTTTTTAAATGTACAAGGATATTCTATGCAATAAAAAATTTACATATTAGTTTCAATAGGGTTTAGCTTAATACCCGGGAGTATCTTGCAATTTTTCCAAAGTAACAAGTTATTTATAGAAAATTAGACAATGCTTATGATTTCATAATGTTGGTGTTGTTGTAGGAAATAATTTCTCCTTCTGGTATAAAACCTAATGGCCCAACCTTTTATTGTTCGCCGCCACACAACATCGGATGTAACGCTCCCTTTTCCAAAAATTCTATAAGTTTTCTTTTGTCTCTTTTAAATCAATTAAACATAGTACACTCTTTCTAATTTTGCATGATTGTTGCTAAGAGTTATAAGTGATCAAATCAAGGATGGACCAACAACTAATCAACCTGCATTCTTTAACTTTTTCATGCTGCATTTTCAGAAAAAGAAATGGTATTTTTCTCAGCTTATTCTTTATGTTTCCATAATTTATGTATCGGGTTCTCGTGCTTTGAACAAATTGTTCATTTTTTTATTGTTTAATTAATTATATTATCCTTTCGAAATTTTTATATTATTGATATGTTTTAGTCAAGTACAAAACATTTGTGCAATATTAAATATATTATTGAATCCTTAAAACTTGGAATTTGACTCCCATTTCTATTTAAAGTCGATCTTCTATAATTCCTTTTCTACAAATCTCAAACTTGGAATTCGTGATAAAAATTAATAGGAATAAGGCCTTCATATTTGGTAAAATTAAAATACTCATTTGTGTTGTGCTAAACCCGCACGAAAATATTCTGTGAAATTTTTAATGGATAGAAACTCCTTATACTTTTAAAAATTGAGCACAAAACCGCCTAATTTGTAAAAAAGATGTCTTTTTTAATCGACATATTTGAAGAAACCATTTTTAATGTACTTCTTGTTGGTCCTACAACTTCACGTGAAATATGTTAAAATTTGTTTCTTGAAATAAGATGATCTAAACCATTTATTTAGAACATGTTGGGGGATTTCGTGGAGAGTTTTTAAATGTACAAGGATATTCTATGCAATAAAAAATTTACATATTAGTTTCAATAGGGTTTAGCTTAATACACGGGAGTATCTTGCAATTTTTCCAAAGTAACAAGTTATTTATAGAAAATTAGACAATGCTTATGATTTCATAATGTTGGTGTTGTTTTAGGAAATAATTTCTCCTTCTGGTATAAAACCTAATGGCCCAACCTTTTATTGTTCGCCGCCACACAACATCGGATGTAACGCTCCCTTTTCCAAAAATTCTATAATTTTTCTTTTGTCTCTTTTAAATCAATTAAACATAGTACACTCTTTCTAATTTTGCGTGATTGTTGCTAAGAGCTATAAGTGATCAAATCAAGGATGGACCAACAACTAATCAACCTGCATTCTTTAACTTTTTCATGCGGCATTTTCAGAAAAACAAATGGTATTTTTCTCAGCTTATTCTTTATGTTTCCATAATTTATGTATCGGGTTCTCGTGCTTTGAACAAATTGTTCATTTTTTTATTGTTTAATTAATTATATTATCCTTTCGAAATTTTTATATTGTTGGTATGTTTTAGTCAAGTACAAAACATTTGTGCGATATTAAATATATTATTGAATCCTTAAAACTTGGAATTTGACTCCCATTTCTATTTAAAGTCGATCTTCTATATTTCCTTTTCTACAAATCTCAAACTTGGAATTCGTGATAAAAATTAATAGGAATCAGGCCTTAATTTTTGGTAAAATTAAAATACTCATTTGTGTTGTGCTAAACCCGCACGAAAATATTCTGTATAATTTTTAATGGACAGAAAGTCCTTATACTTTTAAAAATTGAGCACAAAACCGCCTAATTTGTAAAAAATATGTCTTTTTTAATCGACATATTTGAAGAAACCATTTTTAATGTACTTCTTGTTGGTCCTACAACTTCACGTGAAATATGTTAAAATTTGTTCCTTGAAATAAGATGATCTAAACCATTTATTTAGAACATGTTGGTTGGTTTCGTGGAGAGTTTTTAAATGTACAAGGATATTCTATGCCATAAAAAATTTACATATTAGTATCAATAGGGTTTAGCTTAATACCCGGGAGTATCTTGCATTTTCCCCAAAGTGACAAGTGATTTATAGAAAATAGACCATGTTTATGATTTCGTAATGTTGGTGTTGTTGTAGGTAATAATTTCTCCTTCAAGTATAAAACTTAATTACCCAACCTTTTATTGTTCGCTGCCGAACAACATCGGATGTAACGCTCCCTTTTCCAAAAATTCTATAATTTTTCTTTTTTCTCTTTTAAATCAATTAAACATAGTACACTCTTTCTAATTTTGCATGATTGTTGCTAAGAGCTATAAGTGATCAAATCAAGGATGGACAAACAACTAATCAACCTGCATTCTTTAACTTTTTCATGCGGCATTTTCAGAAAAACAAATGGTATTTTTCTCAGCTTATTC
The DNA here is from genome assembly GCA_030819805.1 of Penstemon newberryi var. newberryi. NCBI lineage: Eukaryota > Viridiplantae > Streptophyta > Magnoliopsida > Lamiales > Plantaginaceae > Penstemon > Penstemon newberryi. The sequence goes on along the minus strand of JAUALY010000006.1, from coordinate 29,977,444 downwards.
TTTATGTTTCCATAATTTATGTATCGGGTTCTCGTGCTTTGAACAAATTGTTCATTTTTTTATTGTTTAATTAATTATATTATCCTTTCGAAATTTTTAAATAATTGGTATGTTTTAGTCAAGTACAAAACATTTGTGCGATATTAAAGATATTATTGAATCCTTAAAACTTGGAATTTGACTCCCATTTCTATTTAAAGTCGATCTTCTAGATTTCCTTTTCTACAAATCTAAAACTTGGAATTCGTGATAAAAATTAATAGGAATAGGGCCTTAATTTTTGGTAAAATTATAATACTCATTTGTGTTGTGCTAAACCCGCACGAAAATATTCTGTGAAATTTTTAATGGATAGAAACTCCTTATACTTTTAAAAATTGAGCACAAAACCGCCTAATTTGTAAAAAAGATGTCTTTTTTAATCGACATATTTGAAGAAACCATTTTTAATGTACTTCTTGTTGGTCCTACAACTTCACGTGAAATATGTTAAAATTTGTTTCTTGAAATAAGATGATCTAAACCATTTATTTAGAACATGTTGGGGGATTTCGTGGAGAGTTTTTAAATGTACAAGGATATTCTATGCAATAAAAAATTTACATATTAGTTTCAATAGGGTTTAGCTTAATACACGGGAGTATCTTGCAATTTTTCCAAAGTAACAAGTTATTTATAGAAAATTAGACAATGCTTATGATTTCATAATGTTGGTGTTGTTTTAGGAAATAATTTCTCCTTCTGGTATAAAACCTAATAGCCCAACCTTTTATTGTTCGCCGCCACACAACATCGGATGTAACGCTCCCTTTTCCAAAAATTCTATAATTTTTCTTTTGTCTCTTTTAAATCAATTAAACATAGTACACTCTTTCTAATTTTGCGTGATTGTTGCTAAGAGCTATAAGTGATCAAATCAAGGATGGACCAACAACTAATCAACTTGCATTCTTTAACTTTTTCATGCGGCATTTTCAGAAAAACAAATGGTATTTTTCTCAGCTTATTCTTTATGTTTCCATAATTTATGTATCGGGTTCTCGTGCTTTGAACAAATTGTTCATTTTTTTATTGTTTAATTAATTATATTATCCTTTCGAAATTTTTATATTGTTGGTATGTTTTAGTCAAGTACAAAACATTTGTGCGATATTAAATATATTATTGAATCCTTAAAACTTGGAATTTGACTCCCATTTCTATTTAAAGTCGATCTTCTATATTTCCTTTTCTACAAATCTCAAACTTGGAATTCGTGATAAAAATTAATAGGAATCAGGCCTTAATTTTTGGTAAAATTAAAATACTCATTTGTGTTGTGCTAAACCCGCACGAAAATATTCTGTATAATTTTTAATGGATAGAAACTCCTTATACTTTTAAAAATTGAGCACAAAACCGCCTAATTTGTAAAAAATATGTCTTTTTTAATCGACATATTTGAAGAAACCATTTTTAATGTACTTCTTGTTGGTCCTACAACTTCACGTGAAATATGTTAAAATTTGTTCCTTGAAATAAGATGATCTAAACCATTTATTTAGAACATGTTGGTTGGTTTCGTGGAGAGTTTTTAAATGTACAAGGATATTCTATGCCATAAAAAATTTACATATTAGTATCAATAGGGTTTAGCTTAATACCCGGGAGTATCTTGCATTTTCCCCAAAGTGACAAGTGATTTATAGAAAATAGACCATGTTTATGATTTCGTAATGTTGGTGTTGTTGTAGGTAATAATTTCTCCTTCAAGTATAAAACTTAATTACCCAACCTTTTATTGTTCGCTGCCGAACAACATCGGATGTAACGCTCCCTTTTCCAAAAATTCTATAATTTTTCTTTTTTCTCTTTTAAATCAATTAAACATAGTACACTCTTTCTAATTTTGCGTGATTGTTGCTAAGAGCTATAAGTGATCAAATCAAGGATGGACCAACAACTAATCAACCTGCATTCTTTAACTTTTTCATGCGGCATTTTCAGAAAAACAAATGGTATTTTTCTCAGCTTATTCTTTATGTTTCCATAATTTATGTATCGGGTTCTCGTGCTTTGAACAAATTGTTCATTTTTTTATTGTTTAATTAATTATATTATCCTTTCGAAATTTTTATATTGTTGGTATGTTTTAGTCAAGTACAAAACATTTGTGCGATATTAAATATATTATGGAATCCTTAAAACATGGAATTTGACTCCCATTTCTATTTAAAGTCGATCTTCTATATTTCCTTTTCTACAAATCTCAAACTTGGAATTCGTGATAAAAATTAATAGGAATCAGGCCTTAATTTTTGGTAAAATTAAAATACTCATTTGTGTTGTGCTAAACCCGCACGAAAATATTCTGTATAATTTTTAATGGATAGAAACTCCTTATACTTTTAAAAATTGAGCACAAAACCGCCTAATTTGTAAAAAATATGTCTTTTTTAATCGACATATTTGAAGAAACCATTTTTAATGTACTTCTTGTTGGTCCTACAACTTCACGTGAAATATGTTAAAATTTGTTCCTTGAAATAAGATGATCTAAACCATTTATTTAGAACATGTTGGTTGGTTTCGTGGAGAGTTTTTAAATGTACAAGGATATTCTATGCCATAAAAAATTTACATATTAGTATCAATAGGGTTTAGCTTAATACCCGGGAGTATCTTGCATTTTCCCCAAAGTGACAAGTGATTTATAGAAAATAGACCATGTTTATGATTTCGTAATGTTGGTGTTGTTGTAGGTAATAATTTCTCCTTCAAGTATAAAACTTAATTACCCAACCTTTTATTGTTCGCTGCCGAACAACATCGGATGTAACGCTCCCTTTTCCAAAAATTCTATAATTTTTCTTTTTTCTCTTTTAAATCAATTAAACATAGTACACTCTTTCTAATTTTGCATGATTGTTGCTAAGAGCTATAAGTGATCAAATCAAGGATGGACAAACAACTAATCAACCTGCATTCTTTAACTTTTTCATGCGGCATTTTCAGAAAAACAAATGGTATTTTTCTCAGCTTATTCTTTATGTTTCCATAATTTATGTATCGGGTTCTCGTGCTTTGAACAAATTGTTCATTTTTTTATTGTTTAATTAATTATATTATCCTTTCGAAATTTTTAAATAATTGGTATGTTTTAGTCAAGTACAAAACATTTGTGCGATATTAAAGATATTATTGAATCCTTAAAACTTGGAATTTGACTCCCATTTCTATTTAAAGTCGATCTTCTAGATTTCCTTTTCTACAAATCTAAAACTTGGAATTCGTGATAAAAATTAATAGGAATAGGGCCTTAATTTTTGGTAAAATTATAATACTCATTTGTGTTGTGCTAAACCCGCACGAAAATATTCTGTGAAATTTTTAATGGATAGAAACTCCTTATACTTTTAAAAATTGAGCACAAAACCGCCTAATTTGTAAAAAAGATGTCTTTTTTAATCGACATATTTGAAGAAACCATTTTTAATGTACTTCTTGTTGGTCCTACAACTTCACGTGAAATATGTTAAAATTTGTTTCTTGAAATAAGATGATCTAAACCATTTATTTAGAACATGTTGGGGGATTTCGTGGAGAGTTTTTAAATGTACAAGGATATTCTATGCAATAAAAAATTTACATATTAGTTTCAATAGGGTTTAGCTTAATACACGGGAGTATCTTGCAATTTTTCCAAAGTAACAAGTTATTTATAGAAAATTAGACAATGCTTATGATTTCATAATGTTGGTGTTGTTTTAGGAAATAATTTCTCCTTCTGGTATAAAACCTAATGGCCCAACCTTTTATTGTTCGCCGCCACACAACATCGGATGTAACGCTCCCTTTTCCAAAAATTCTATAATTTTTCTTTTGTCTCTTTTAAATCAATTAAACATAGTACACTCTTTCTAATTTTGCGTGATTGTTGCTAAGAGCTATAAGTGATCAAATCAAGGATGGACCAACAACTAATCAACTTGCATTCTTTAACTTTTTCATGCGGCATTTTCAGAAAAACAAATGGTATTTTTCTCAGCTTATTCTTTATGTTTCCATAATTTATGTATCGGGTTCTCGTGCTTTGAACAAATTGTTCATTTTTTTATTGTTTAATTAATTATATTATCCTTTCGAAATTTTTATATTGTTGGTATGTTTTAGTCAAGTACAAAACATTTGTGCGATATTAAATATATTATTGAATCCTTAAAACTTGGAATTTGACTCCCATTTCTATTTAAAGTCGATCTTCTATATTTCCTTTTCTACAAATCTCAAACTTGGAATTCGTGATAAAAATTAATAGGAATCAGGCCTTAATTTTTGGTAAAATTAAAATACTCATTTGTGTTGTGCTAAACCCGCACGAAAATATTCTGTATAATTTTTAATGGATAGAAACTCCTTATACTTTTAAAAATTGAGCACAAAACCGCCTAATTTGTAAAAAATATGTCTTTTTTAATCGACATATTTGAAGAAACCATTTTTAATGTACTTCTTGTTGGTCCTACAACTTCACGTGAAATATGTTAAAATTTGTTCCTTGAAATAAGATGATCTAAACCATTTATTTAGAACATGTTGGTTGGTTTCGTGGAGAGTTTTTAAATGTACAAGGATATTCTATGCCATAAAAAATTTACATATTAGTATCAATAGGGTTTAGCTTAATACCCGGGAGTATCTTGCATTTTCCCCAAAGTGACAAGTGATTTATAGAAAATAGACCATGTTTATGATTTCGTAATGTTGGTGTTGTTGTAGGTAATAATTTCTCCTTCAAGTATAAAACTTAATTACCCAACCTTTTATTGTTCGCTGCCGAACAACATCGGATGTAACGCTCCCTTTTCCAAAAATTCTATAATTTTTCTTTTTTCTCTTTTAAATCAATTAAACATAGTACACTCTTTCTAATTTTGCGTGATTGTTGCTAAGAGCTATAAGTGATCAAATCAAGGATGGACCAACAACTAATCAACCTGCATTCTTTAACTTTTTCATGCGGCATTTTCAGAAAAACAAATGGTATTTTTCTCAGCTTATTCTTTATGTTTCCATAATTTATGTATCGGGTTCTCGTGCTTTGAACAAATTGTTCATTTTTTTATTGTTTAATTAATTATATTATCCTTTCGAAATTTTTATATTGTTGGTATGTTTTAGTCAAGTACAAAACATTTGTGCGATATTAAATATATTATGGAATCCTTAAAACATGGAATTTGACTCCCATTTCTATTTAAAGTCGATCTTCTATATTTCCTTTTCTACAAATCTCAAACTTGGAATTCGTGATAAAAATTAATAGGAATCAGGCCTTAATTTTTGGTAAAATTAAAATACTCATTTGTGTTGTGCTAAACCCGCACGAAAATATTCTGTATAATTTTTAATGGATAGAAACTCCTTATACTTTTAAAAATTGAGCACAAAACCGCCTAATTTGTAAAAAATATGTCTTTTTTAATCGACATATTTGAAGAAACCATTTTTAATGTACTTCTTGTTGGTCCTACAACTTCACGTGAAATATGTTAAAATTTGTTCCTTGAAATAAGATGATCTAAACCATTTATTTAGAACATGTTGGTTGGTTTCGTGGAGAGTTTTTAAATGTACAAGGATATTCTATGCCATAAAAAATTTACATATTAGTATCAATAGGGTTTAGCTTAATACCCGGGAGTATCTTGCATTTTCCCCAAAGTGACAAGTGATTTATAGAAAATAGACCATGTTTATGATTTCGTAATGTTGGTGTTGTTGTAGGTAATAATTTCTCCTTCAAGTATAAAACTTAATTACCCAACCTTTTATTGTTCGCTGCCGAACAACATCGGATGTAACGCTCCCTTTTCCAAAAATTCTATAATTTTTCTTTTTTCTCTTTTAAATCAATTAAACATAGTACACTCTTTCTAATTTTGCATGATTGTTGCTAAGAGCTATAAGTGATCAAATCAAGGATGGACAAACAACTAATCAACCTGCATTCTTTAACTTTTTCATGCGGCATTTTCAGAAAAACAAATGGTATTTTTCTCAGCTTATTCTTTATGTTTCCATAATTTATGTATCGGGTTCTCGTGCTTTGAACAAATTGTTCATTTTTTTATTGTTTAATTAATTATATTATCCTTTCGAAATTTTTAAATAATTGGTATGTTTTAGTCAAGTACAAAACATTTGTGCGATATTAAAGATATTATTGAATCCTTAAAACTTGGAATTTGACTCCCATTTCTATTTAAAGTCGATCTTCTAGATTTCCTTTTCTACAAATCTAAAACTTGGAATTCGTGATAAAAATTAATAGGAATAGGGCCTTAATTTTTGGTAAAATTATAATACTCATTTGTGTTGTGCTAAACCCGCACGAAAATATTCTGTGAAATTTTTAATGGATAGAAACTCCTTATACTTTTAAAAATTGAGCACAAAACCGCCTAATTTGTAAAAAAGATGTCTTTTTTAATCGACATATTTGAAGAAACCATTTTTAATGTACTTCTTGTTGGTCCTACAACTTCACGTGAAATATGTTAAAATTTGTTTCTTGAAATAAGATGATCTAAACCATTTATTTAGAACATGTTGGGGGATTTCGTGGAGAGTTTTTAAATGTACAAGGATATTCTATGCAATAAAAAATTTACATATTAGTTTCAATAGGGTTTAGCTTAATACACGGGAGTATCTTGCAATTTTTCCAAAGTAACAAGTTATTTATAGAAAATTAGACAATGCTTATGATTTCATAATGTTGGTGTTGTTTTAGGAAATAATTTCTCCTTCTGGTATAAAACCTAATGGCCCAACCTTTTATTGTTCGCCGCCACACAACATCGGATGTAACGCTCCCTTTTCCAAAAATTCTATAATTTTTCTTTTGTCTCTTTTAAATCAATTAAACATAGTACACTCTTTCTAATTTTGCGTGATTGTTGCTAAGAGCTATAAGTGATCAAATCAAGGATGGACCAACAACTAATCAACTTGCATTCTTTAACTTTTTCATGCGGCATTTTCAGAAAAACAAATGGTATTTTTCTCAGCTTATTCTTTATGTTTCCATAATTTATGTATCGGGTTCTCGTGCTTTGAACAAATTGTTCATTTTTTTATTGTTTAATTAATTATATTATCCTTTCGAAATTTTTATATTGTTGGTATGTTTTAGTCAAGTACAAAACATTTGTGCGATATTAAATATATTATTGAATCCTTAAAACTTGGAATTTGACTCCCATTTCTATTTAAAGTCGATCTTCTATATTTCCTTTTCTACAAATCTCAAACTTGGAATTCGTGATAAAAATTAATAGGAATCAGGCCTTAATTTTTGGTAAAATTAAAATACTCATTTGTGTTGTGCTAAACCCGCACGAAAATATTCTGTATAATTTTTAATGGATAGAAACTCCTTATACTTTTAAAAATTGAGCACAAAACCACCTAATTTGTAAAAAATATGTCTTTTTTAATCGACATATTTGAAGAAACCATTTTTAATGTACTTCTTGTTGGTCCTACAACTTCACGTGAAATATGTTAAAATTTGTTCCTTGAAATAAGATGATCTAAACCATTTATTTAGAACATGTTGGTTGGTTTCGTGGAGAGTTTTTAAATGTACAAGGATATTCTATGTCATAAAAAATTTACATATTAGTATCAATAGGGTTTAGCTTAATACCCGGGAGTATCTTGCATTTTCCCCAAAGTGACAAGTGATTTATAGAAAATAGACCATGTTTATGATTTCGTAATGTTGGTGTTGTTGTAGGTAATAATTTCTCCTTCAAGTATAAAACTTAATTACCCAACCTTTTATTGTTCGCTGCCGAACAACATCGGATGTAACGCTCCCTTTTCCAAAAATTCTATAATTTTTCTTTTTTCTCTTTTAAATCAATTAAACATAGTACACTCTTTCTAATTTTGCATGATTGTTGCTAAGAGCTATAAGTGATCAAATCAAGGATGGACAAACAACTAATCAACCTGCATTCTTTAACTTTTTCATGCGGCATTTTCAGAAAAACAAATGGTATTTTTCTCAGCTTATTCTTTATGTTTCCATAATTTATGTATCGGGTTCTCGTGCTTTGAACAAATTGTTCATTTTTTTATTGTTTAATTAATTATATTATCCTTTCGAAATTTTTAAATAATTGGTATGTTTTAGTCAAGTACAAAACATTTGTGCGATATTAAAGATATTATTGAATCCTTAAAACTTGGAATTTGACTCCCATTTCTATTTAAAGTCGATCTTCTAGATTTCCTTTTCTACAAATCTAAAACTTGGAATTCGTGATAAAAATTAATAGGAATAGGGCCTTAATTTTTGGTAAAATTATAATACTCATTTGTGTTGTGCTAAACCCGCACGAAAATATTCTGTGAAATTTTTAATGGATAGAACCTCCTTATACTTTTAAAAATTGAGCACAAAACCCCTTAATTTGTAAAAAAGATGTCTTTTTTTATCGACATATTTGAAGAAATCATTTTTAATGTACTTCTTGTTGGTCCTACAACTTCACGTGAAATATTTTAAAATTTGTTTCTTCAAATAAGTTGATCTAAACCATTTATTTAGAACATGTTGGGGGATTTCGTGGAGAGTTTTTAAATGTACAAGGATATTCTATGCAATAAAAAATTTACATATTAGTTTCAATAGGGTTTAGCTTAATACCCGGGAGTATCTTGCAATTTTTCCAAAGTAACAAGTTATTTATAGAAAATTAGACAATGCTTATGATTTCATAATGTTGGTGTTGTTGTAGGAAATAATTTCTCCTTCTGGTATAAAACCTAATGGCCCAACCTTTTATTGTTCGCCGCCACACAACATCGGATGTAACGCTCCCTTTTCCAAAAATTCTATAATTTTTCTTTTGTCTCTTTTAAATCAATTAAACATAGTACACTCTTTCTAATTTTGCATGATTGTTGCTAAGAGTTATAAGTGATCAAATCAAGGATGGACCAACAACTAATCAACCTGCATTCTTTAACTTTTTCATGCGGCATTTTCAGAAAAAGAAATGGTATTTTTCTCAGCTTATTCTTTATGTTTCCATAATTTATGTATCGGGTTCTCGTGCTTTGAACAAATTGTTCATTTTTTTATTGTTTAATTAATTATATTATCCTTTCGAAATTTTTATATTATTGATATGTTTTAGTCAAGTACAAAACATTTGTGCAATATTAAATATATTATTGAATCCTTAAAACTTGGAATTTGACTCCCATTTCTATTTAAAGTCGATCTTCTATAATTCCTTTTCTACAAATCTCAAACTTGGAATTCGTGATAAAAATTAATAGGAATCAGGCCTTCATATTTGGTAAAATTAAAATACTCATTTGTGTTGTGCTAAACCCGCACGAAAATATTCTGTGAAATTTTTAATGGATAGAAACTCCTTATACTTTTAAAAATTGAGCACAAAACCGCCTAATTTGTAAAAAAGATGTCTTTTTTAATCGACATATTTGAAGAAACCATTTTTAATGTACTTCTTGTTGGTCCTACAACTTCACGTGAAATATGTTAAAATTTGTTTCTTGAAATAAGATGATCTAAACCATTTATTTAGAACATTTTGGGGGATTTCGTGGAGAGTTTTTAAATGTACAAGGATATTCTATGCAATAAAAAATTTACATATTAGTTTCAATAGGGTTTAGCTTAATACACGGGAGTATCTTGCAATTTTTCCAAAGTAACAAGTTATTTATAGAAAATTAGACAATGCTTATGATTTCATAATGTTGGTGTTGTTTTAGGAAATAATTTCTCCTTCTGGTATAAAACCTAATGGCCCAACCTTTTATTGTTCGCCGCCACACAACATCGGATGTAACGCTCCCTTTTCCAAAAATTCTATAATTTTTCTTTTGTCTCTTTTAAATCAATTAAACATAGTACACTCTTTCTAATTTTGCGTGATTGTTGCTAAGAGCTATAAGTGATCAAATCAAGGATGGACCAACAACTAATCAACCTGCATTCTTTAACTTTTTCATGCGGCATTTTCAGAAAAACAAATGGTATTTTTCTTTGCTTATTCTTTATGTTTCCATAATTTATGTATCGGGTTCTCGTGCTTTGAACAAATTGTTCATTTTTTTATAGTTTAATTAATTATATTATCCTTTCGAAATTTTTATATTGTTGGTATGTTTTAGTCAAGTACAAAACATTTGTGCGATATTAAATATATTATTGAATCCTTAAAACTTGGAATTTGACTCCCATTTCTATTTAAAGTCGATCTTCTATATTTCGTTTTCTACAAATCTCAAACTTGGAATTCGTGATAAAAATTAATAGGAATCAGGCCTTAATTTTTGGTAAAATTAAAATACTCATTTGTGTTGTGCTAAACCCGCACGAAAATATTCTGTATAATTTTTAATGGATAGAAACTCCTTATACTTTTAAAAATTGAGCACAAAACCGCCTAATTTGTAAAAAAGATGTCTTTTTTAATCGACATATTTGAAGAAACCATTTTTAATGTACTTCTTGTTGGTCCTACAACTTCACGTGAAATATGTTAAAATTTGTTCCTTGAAATAAGATGATCTAAACCATTTATTTAGAACATGTTGGTTGGTTTCGTGGAGAGTTTTTAAATGTACAAGGATATTCTATGCCATAAAAAATTTACATATTAGTATCAATAGGGTTTAGCTTAATACCCGGGAGTATCTTGCATTTTCCCCAAAGTGACAAGTGATTTATAGAAAATAGACCATGTTTATGATTTCGTAATGTTGGTGTTGTTGTAGGTAATAATTTCTCCTTCAAGTATAAAACTTAATTACCCAACCTTTTATTGTTCGCTGCCGAACAACATCGGATGTAACGCTCCCTTTTCCAAAAATTCTATAATTTTTCTTTTTTCTCTTTTAAATCAATTAAACATAGTACACTCTTTATAATTTTGCATGATTGTTGCTAAGAGCTATAAGTGATCAAATCAAGGATGGACAAACAACTAATCAACCTGCATTCTTTAACTTTTTCATGCGGCATTTTCAGAAAAACAAATGGTATTTTTCTCAGCTTATTCTTTATGTTTCCATAATTTATGTATCGGGTTCTCGTGCTTTGAACAAATTGTTCATTTTTTTATTGTTTAATTAATTATATTATCCTTTCGAAATTTTTAAATAATTGGTATGTTTTAGTCAAGTACAAAACATTTGTGCGATATTAAAGATATTATTGAATCCTTAAAACTTGGAATTTGACTCCGATTTCTATTTAAAGTCGATCTTCTAGATTTCCTTTTCTACAAATCTAAAACTTGGAATTCGTGATAAAAATTAATAGGAATAGGGCCTTAATTTTTGGTAAAATTATAATACTCATTTGTGTTGTGCTAAACCCGCACGAAAATATTCTGTGAAATTTTTAATGGATAGAACCTCCTTATACTTTTAAAAATTGAGCACAAAACCCCTTAATTTGTAAAAAAGATGTCTTTTTTTATCGACATATTTGAAGAAATCATTTTTAATGTACTTCTTGTTGGTCCTACAACTTCACGTGAAATATTTTAAAATTTGTTTCTTCAAATAAGTTGATCTAAACCATTTATTTAGAACATGTTGGGGGATTTCGTGGAGAGTTTTTAAATGTACAAGGATATTCTATGCAATAAAAAATTTACATATTAGTTTCAATAGGGTTTAGCTTAATACCCGGGAGTATCTTGCAATTTTTCCAAAGTGACAAGTTATTTATAGAAAATTAGACAATGCTTATGATTTCATAATGTTGGTGTTGTTGTAGGAAATAATTTCTCCTTCTGGTATAAAACCTAATGGCCCAACCTTTTATTGTTCGCCGCCACACAACATCGGATGTAACTCTCCCTTTTCCAAAAATTCTATAATTTTTCTTTTTTCTCTTTTAAATCAATTAAACATAATACACTCTTTCTAATTTTGCATGATTGTTGCTAAGAGCTATAAGTGATCAAATCAAGGATGGACCAACAACTAATCAACCTGCATTCTTTAACTTTTTCATGCGGCATTTTCAGAAAAAGAAATGGTATTTTTCTCAGCTTATTCTTTATGTTTCCATAATTTATGTATCGGGTTCTCGTGCTTTGAACAAATTGTTCATTTTTTTATTGTTTAATTAATTATATTATCCTTTCGAAATTTTTATATTATTGATATGTTTTAGTCAAGTACAAAACATTTGTGCAATATTAAATATATTATTGAATCCTTAAAACTTGGAATTTGACTCCCATTTCTATTTAAAGTCGATCTTCTATAATTCCTTTTCTACAAATCTCAAACTTGGAATTCGTGATAAAAATTAATAGGAATCAGGCCTTCATATTTGGTAAAATTAAAATACTCATTTGTGTTGTGCTAAACCCGCACGAAAATATTCTGTGAAATTTTTAATGGATAGAAACTCCTTATACTTTTAAAAATTGAGCACAAAACCGCCTAATTTGTAAAAAAGATGTCTTTTTTAATCGACATATTTGAAGAAACCATTTTTAATGTACTTCTTGTTGGTCCTACAACTTCACGTGAAATATGTTAAAATTTGTGTCTTGAAATAAGATGATCTAAACCATTTATTTAGAACATGTTGGGGGATTTCGTGGAGAGTTTTTAAATGTACAAGGATATTCTATGCAATAAAAAATTTACATATTAGTTTCAATAGGGTTTAGCTTAATACACGGGAGTATCTTGCAATTTTTCCAAAGTAACAAGTTATTTATAGAAAATTAGACAATGCTTATGATTTCATAATGTTGGTGTTGTTTTAGGAAATAATTTCTCCTTCTGGTATAAAACCTAATGGCCCAACCTTTTATTGTTCGCCGCCACACAACATCGGATGTAACGCTCCCTTTTCCAAAAATTCTATAATTTTTCTTTTGTCTCTTTTAAATCAATTAAACATAGTACACTCTTTCTAATTTTGCGTGATTGTTGCTAAGAGCTATAAGTGATCAAATCAAGGATGGACCAACAACTAATCAACCTGCATTCTTTAACTTTTTCATGCGGCATTTTCAGAAAAATAAATGGTATTTTTCTCAGCTTATTCTTTATGTTTCCATAATTTATGTATCGGGTTCTCGTGCTTTGAACAAATTGTTCATTTTTTTATTGTTTAATTAATTATATTATCCTTTCGAAATTTTTATATTATTGATATGTTTTAGTCAAGTACAAAACATTTGTGCAATATTAAATATATTATTGAATCCTTAAAACTTGGAATTTGACTCCCATTTCTATTTAAAGTCGATCTTCTATAATTCCTTTTCTACAAATCTCAAACTTGGAATTCGTGATAAAAATTAATAGGAATCAGGCCTTCATATTTGGTAAAATTAAAATACTCATTTGTGTTGTGCTAAACCCGCACGAAAATATTCTGTGAAATTTTTAATGGATAGAAACTCCTTATACTTTTAAAAATTGAGCACAAAACCGCCTAATTTGTAAAAAAGATGTCTTTTTTAATCGACATATTTGAAGAAACCATTTTTAATGTACTTCTTGTTGGTCCTACAACTTCACGTGAAATATGTTAAAATTTGTTTCTTGAAATAAGATGATCTAAACCATTTATTTAGAACATGTTGGGGGATTTCGTGGAGAGTTTTTAAATGTACAAGGATATTCTATGCAATAAAAAATTTACATATTAGTTTCAATAGGGTTTAGCTTAATACCCGGGAGTATCTTGCAATTTTTCCAAAGTAACAAGTTATTTATAGAAAATTAGACAATGCTTATGATTTCATATTGTTGGTGTTGTTGTAGGAAATAATTTCTCCTTCTGGTATAAAACCTAATGGCCCAACCTTTTATTGTTCGCCGCCACACAACATCGGATGTAACGCTCCCTTTTCCAAAAATTCTATAATTTTTCTTTTGTCTCTTTTAAATCAATTAAACATAGTACACTCTTTCTAATTTTGCATGATTGTTGCTAAGAGTTATAAGTGATCAAATCAAGGATGGACCAACAACTAATCAACCTGCATTCTTTAACTTTTTCATGCGGCATTTTCAGAAAAATAAATGGTATTTTTCTCAGCTTATTCTTTATGTTTCCATAATTTATGTATCGGGTTCTCGTGCTTTGAACAAATTGTTCATTTTTTTATTGTTTAATTAATTATATTATCCTTTCGAAATTTTTATATTATTGATATGTTTTAGTCAAGTACAAAACATTTGTGCAATATTAAATATATTATTGAATCCTTAAAACTTGGAATTTGACTCCCATTTCTATTTAAAGTCGATCTTCTATAATTCCTTTTCTACAAATCTCAAACTTGGAATTCGTGATAAAAATTAATAGGAATCAGGCCTTCATATTTGGTAAAATTAAAATACTCATTTGTGTTGTGCTAAACCCGCACGAAAATATTCTGTGAAATTTTTAATGGATAGAAACTCCTTATACTTTTAAAAATTGAGCACAAAACCGCCTAATTTGTAAAAAAGATGTCTTTTTTAATCGACATATTTGAAGAAACCATTTTTAATGTACTTCTTGTTGGTCCTACAACTTCACGTGAAATATGTTAAAATTTGTTTCTTGAAATAAGATGATCTAAACCATTTATTTAGAACATGTTGGGGGATTTCGTGGAGAGTTTTTAAATGTACAAGGATATTCTATGCAATAAAAAATTTACATATTAGTTTCAATAGGGTTTAGCTTAATACCCGGGAGTATCTTGCAATTTTTCCAAAGTAACAAGTTATTTATAGAAAATTAGACAATGCTTATGATTTCATAATGTTGGTGTTGTTGTAGGAAATAATTTCTCCTTCTGGTATAAAACCTAATGGCCCAACCTTTTATTGTTCGCCGCCACACAACATCGGATGTAACGCTCCCTTTTCCAAAAATTCTATAATTTTTCTTTTGTCTCTTTTAAATCAATTAAACATAGTACACTCTTTCTAATTTTGCGTGATTGTTGCTAAGAGCTATAAGTGATCAAATCAAGGATGGACCAACAACTAATCAACCTGCATTCTTTAACTTTTTCATGCGGCATTTTCAGAAAAACAAATGGTATTTTTCTCAGCTTATTCTTTATGTTTCCATAATTTATGTATCGGGTTCTCGTGCTTTGAACAAATTGTTCATTTTTTTATTGTTTAATTAATTATATTATCCTTTCAAAATTTTTATATTGTTGGTATGTTTTAGTCAAGTACAAAACATTTGTGCGATATTAAATATATTATTGAATCCTTAAAACTTGGAATTTGACTCCCATTTCTATTTAAAGTCGATCTTCTATATTTCCTTTTCTACAAATCTCAAACTTGGAATTCGTGATAAAAATTAATAGGAATCAGGCCTTAATTTTTGGTAAAATTAAAATACTCATTTGTGTTGTGCTAAACCCGCACGAAAATATTCTGTATAATTTTTAATGGATAGAAACTCCTTATACTTTTAAAAATTGAGCACAAAACCGCCTAATTTGTAAAAAATATGTCTTTTTTAATCGACATATTTGAAGAAACCATTTTTAATGTACTTCTTGTTGGTCCTACAACTTCACGTGAAATATGTTAAAATTTGTTCCTTGAAATAAGATGATCTAAACCATTTATTTAGAACATGTTGGTTGGTTTCGTGGAGAGTTTTTAAATGTACAAGGATATTCTATGCCATAAAAAATTTACATATTAGTATCAATAGGGTTTAGCTTAATACCCGGGAGTATCTTGCATTTTCCCCAAAGTGACAAGTGATTTATAGAAAATAGACCATGTTTATGATTTCGTAATGTTGGTGTTGTTGTAGGTAAAAATTTCTCCTTCAAGTATAAAACTTAATTACCCAACCTTTTATTGTTCGCTGCCGAACAACATCGGATGTAACGCTCCCTTTTCCAAAAATTCTATAATTTTTCTTTTTTCTCTTTTAAATCAATTAAACATAGTACACTCTTTCTAATTTTGCATGATTGTTGCTAAGAGCTATAAGTGATCAAATCAAGGATGGACAAACAACTAATCAACCTGCATTCTTTAACTTTTTCATGCGGCATTTTCAGAAAAACAAATGGTATTTTTCTCAGCTTATTCTTTATGTTTCCATAATTTATGTATCGGGTTCTCGTGCTTTGAACAAATTGTTCATTTTTTTATTGTTTAATTAATTATATTATCCTTTCGAAATTTTTAAATAATTGGTATGTTTTAGTCAAGTACAAAACATTTGTGCGATATTAAAGATATTATTGAATCCTTAAAACTTGGAATTTGACTCCCATTTCTATTTAAAGTCGATCTTCTAGATTTCCTTTTCTACAAATCTAAAACTTGGAATTCGTGATAAAAATTAATAGGAATAGGGCCTTAATTTTTGGTAAAATTATAATACTCATTTGTGTTGTGCTAAACCCGCACGAAAATATTCTGTGAAATTTTTAATGGATAGAACCTCCTTATACTTTTAAAAATTGAGCACAAAACCCCTTAATTTGTAAAAAAGATGTCTTTTTTTATCGACATATTTGAAGAAATCATTTTTAATGTACTTCTTGTTGGTCCTACAACTTCACGTGAAATATTTTAAAATTTGTTTCTTCAAATAAGTTGATCTAAACCATTTATTTAGAACATGTTGAGGGATTTCGTGGAGAGTTTTTAAATGTACAAGGATATTCTATGCAATAAAAAATTTACATATTAGTTTCAATAGGGTTTAGCTTAATACCCGGGAGTATCTTGCAATTTTTCCAAAGTGACAAGTTATTTATAGAAAATTAGACAATGCTTATGATTTCATAATGTTGGTGTTGTTGTAGGAAATAATTTCTCCTTCTGGTATAAAACCTAATGGCCCAACCTTTTATTGTTCGCCGCCACACAACATCGGATGTAACTCTCCCTTTTCCAAAAATTCTATAATTTTTCTTTTTTCTCTTTTAAATCAATTAAACATAGTACACTCTTTCTAATTTTGCATGATTGTTGCTAAGAGCTATAAGTGATCAAATCAAGGATGGACCAACAACTAATCAACCTGCATTCTTTAACTTTTTCATGCGGCATTTTCAGAAAAAGAAATGGTATTTTTCTCAGCTTATTCTTTATGTTTCCATAATTTATGTATCGGGTTCTCGTGCTTTGAACAAATTGTTCATTTTTTTATTGTTTAATTAATTATATTATCCTTTCGAAATTTTTATATTATTGATATGTTTTAGTCAAGTACAAAACATTTGTGCAATATTAAATATATTATTGAATCCTTAAAACTTGGAATTTGACTCCCATTTCTATTTAAAGTCGATCTTCTATAATTCCTTTTCTACAAATCTCAAACTTGGAATTCGTGATAAAAATTAATAGGAATCAGGCCTTCATATTTGGTAAAATTAAAATACTCATTTGTGTTGTGCTAAACCCGCACGAAAATATTCTGTGAAATTTTTAATGGATAGAAACTCCTTATACTTTTAAAAATTGAGCACAAAACCGCCTAATTTGTAAAAAAGATGTCTTTTTTAATCGACATATTTGAAGAAACCATTTTTAATGTACTTCTTGTTGGTCCTACAACTTCACGTGAAATATGTTAAAATTTGTGTCTTGAAATAAGATGATCTAAACCATTTATTTAGAACATGTTGGGGGATTTCGTGGAGAGTTTTTAAATGTACAAGGATATTCTATGCAATAAAAAATTTACATATTAGTTTCAATAGGGTTTAGCTTAATACACGGGAGTATCTTGCAATTTTTCCAAAGTAACAAGTTATTTATAGAAAATTAGACAATGCTTATGATTTCATAATGTTGGTGTTGTTTTAGGAAATAATTTCTCCTTCTGGTATAAAACCTAATGGCCCAACCTTTTATTGTTCGCCGCCACACAACATCGGATGTAACGCTCCCTTTTCCAAAAATTCTATAATTTTTCTTTTGTCTCTTTTAAATCAATTAAACATAGTACACTCTTTCTAATTTTGCGTGATTGTTGCTAAGAGCTATAAGTGATCAAATCAAGGATGGACCAACAACTAATCAACCTGCATTCTTTAACTTTTTCATGCGGCATTTTCAGAAAAACAAATGGTATTTTTCTCAGCTTATTCTTTATGTTTCCATAATTTATGTATCGGGTTCTCGTGCTTTGAACAAATTGTTCATTTTTTTATTGTTTAATTAATTATATTATCCTTTCGAAATTTTTATATTGTTGGTATGTTTTAGTCAAGTACAAAACATTTGTGCGATATTAAATATATTATTGAATCCTTAAAACTTGGAATTTGACTCCCATTTCTATTTAAAGTCGATCTTCTATATTTCCTTTTCTACAAATCTCAAACTTGGAATTCGTGATAAAAATTAATAGGAATCAGGCCTTAATTTTTGGTAAAATTAAAATACTCATTTGTGTTGTGCTAAACCCGCGCGAAAATATTCTGTATAATTTTTAATGGATAGAAACTCCTTATACTTTTAAAAATTGAGCACAAAACCGCCTAATTTGTAAAAAAGATGTCTTTTTTAATCGACATATTTGAAGAAACCATTTTTAATGTACTTCTTGTTGGTCCTACAACTTCACGTGAAATATGTTAAAATTTGTTCCTTGAAATAAGATGATCTAAACCATTTATTTAGAACATGTTGGTTGGTTTCGTGGAGAGTTTTTAAATGTACAAGGATATTCTATGCCATAAAAAATTTACATATTAGTATCAATAGGGTTTAGCTTAATACCCGGGAGTATCTTGCATTTTCCCCAAAGTGACAAGTGATTTATAGAAAATAGACCATGTTTATGATTTCGTAATGTTGGTGTTGTTGTAGGTAATAATTTCTCCTTCAAGTATAAAACTTAATTACCCAACCTTTTATTGTTCGCTGCCGAACAACATCGGATGTAACGCTCCCTTTTCCAAAAATTCTATAATTTTTCTTTTTTCTCTTTTAAATCAATTAAACATAGTACACTCTTTCTAATTTTGCATGATTGTTGCTAAGAGCTATAAGTGATCAAATCAAGGATGGACAAACAACTAATCAACCTGCATTCTTTAACTTTTTCATGCGGCATTTTCAGAAAAACAAATGGTATTTTTCTCAGCTTATTCTTTATGTTTCCATAATTTATGTATCGGGTTCTCGTGCTTTGAACTAATTGTTCGTTTTTTTATTGTTTAATTAATTATATTATCCTTTCGAAATTTTTAAATAATTGGTATGTTTTAGTCAAGTACAAAACATTTGTGCGATATTAAAGATATTATTGAATCCTTAAAACTTGGAATTTGACTCCCATTTCTATTTAAAGTCGATCTTCTAGATTTCCTTTTCTACAAATCTAAAACTTGGAATTCGTGATAAAAATTAATAGGAATAGGGCCTTAATTTTTGGTAAAATTATAATACTCATTTGTGTTGTGCTAAACCCGCACGAAAATATTCTGTGAAATTTTTAATGGATAGAACCTCCTTATACTTTTAAAAATTGAGCACAAAACCCCTTAATTTGTAAAAAAGATGTCTTTTTTTATCGACATATTTGAAGAAATCATTTTTAATGTACTTCTTGTTGGTCCTACAACTTCACGTGAAATATTTTAAAATTTGTTTCTTCAAATAAGTTGATCTAAACCATTTATTTAGAACATGTTGGGGGATTTCGTGGAGAGTTTTTAAATGTACAAGGATATTCTATGCAATAAAAATTTTACATATTAGTTTCAATAGGGTTTAGCTTAATACCCGGGAGTATCTTGCAATTTTTCCAAAGTAACAAGTTATTTATAGAAAATTAGACAATGCTTATGATTTCATAATGTTGGTGTTGTTGTAGGAAATAATTTCTCCTTCTGGTATAAAACCTAATGGCCCAACCTTTTATTGTTCGCCGCCACACAACATCGGATGTAACGCTCCCTTTTCCAAAAATTCTATAATTTTTCTTTTTGTCTCTTTTAAATCAATTAAACATAGTACACTCTTTCTGATTTTGCATGATTGTTGCTAAGAGCTATAAGTGATCAAATCAAGGATGGATCAACAACTAATCAACCTGCATTCTTTAACTTTTTCATGCGGCATTTTCAGAAAAACAAATGGTATTTTTCTCAGCTTATTCTTTATGTTTCCATAATTTATGTATCGGGTTCTCGTGCTTTGAACAAATTGTTCATTTTTTAATTGTTTAATTAATTATATTATCCTTTCGAAATTTTTAAATAATTGGTATGTTTTAGTCAAGTACAAAACATTTGTGCGATATTAAATATATTATTGAACCTTAAAACTTGGAATTTGACTCCCATTTCTATTTAAAGTCGATCTTCTATATTTCCTTTTCTACAAATCTCAAACTTGGAATTCGTGATAAAAATTAATAGGAATCAGGCCTTAATTTTTGGTAAAATTAAAATACTCATTTGTGTTGTGCTAAACCCGCACGAAAATATTCTGTGAAATTTTTAATGGATAGAAACTCCTTATACTTTTAAAAATTGAGCACAAAACCGCCTAATTTGTAAAAAAGATGTCTTTTTTAATCGACATATTTGAAGAAACCATTTTTAATGTACTTCTTGTTGGTCCTACAACTTCACGTGAAATATGTTAAAATTTGTTTCTTGAAATAAGATGATCTAAACCATTTATTTAGAACATGTTGGTTGGTTTCGTGGAGAGTTTTTAAATGTACAAGGATATTCTATGCAATAAAAAATTTACATATTAGTTTCAATAGGGTTTAGCTTAATACACGGGAGTATCTTGCAATTTTTCCAAAGTAACAAGTTATTTATAGAAAATTAGACAATGCTTATGATTTCATAATGTTGGTGTTGTTTTAGGAAATAATTTCTCCTTCTGGTATAAAACCTAATGGCCCAACCTTTTACTGTTCGCCGCCACACAACATCGGATGTAACGCTCCCTTTTCCAAAAATTCTATAATTTTTCTTTTGTCTCTTTTAAATCAATTAAACATAGTACACTCTTTCTAATTTTGCGTGATTGTTGCTAAGAGCTATAAGTGATCAAATCAAGGATGGACCAACAACTAATCAACCTGCATTCTTTAACTTTTTCATGCGGCATTTTCAGAAAAACAAATGGTATTTTTCTCAGCTTATTCTTTATGTTTCCATAATTTATGTATCGGGTTCTCGTGCTTTGAACAAATTGTTCATTTTTTTATTGTTTAATTAATTATATTATCCTTTCGAAATTTTTATATTATTGGTATGTTTTAGTCAAGTACAAAACATTTGTGCGATATTAAATATATTATTGAATCCTTAAAACTTGGAATTTGACTCCCATTTCTATTTAAAGTCGATCTTCTATATTTCCTTTTCTACAAATCTCAAACTTGGAATTCGTGATAAAAATTAATAGGAATCAGGCCTTAATTTTTGGTAAAATTAAAATACTCATTTGTGTTGTGCTAAACCCGCACGAAAATATTCTGTGAAATTTTTAATGGATAGAAACTCCTTATACTTTTAAAAATTGAGCACAAAACCGCCTAATTTATAAAAAAGATGTCTTTTGTAATCGACATATTTGA
Organism: Penstemon newberryi var. newberryi; assembly: GCA_030819805.1. Classification (NCBI taxonomy): domain Eukaryota; kingdom Viridiplantae; phylum Streptophyta; class Magnoliopsida; order Lamiales; family Plantaginaceae; genus Penstemon; species Penstemon newberryi. The sequence goes on along the minus strand of JAUALY010000006.1, from coordinate 29,955,828 downwards.
AGAAACCATTTTTAATGTACTTCTTGTTGATCCTACAACTTCACGTGAAATATGTTAAAATTTGTTCCTTGAAATAAGATGATCTAAACCATTTATTTAGAACATGTTGGTTGGTTTCGTGGAGAGTTTTTAAATGTACAAGGATATTCTATGCCATAAAAAATTTACATATTAGTATCAATAGGGTTTAGCTTAATACCCGGGAGTATCTTGCATTTTCCCCAAAGTGACAAGTGATTTATAGAAAATTAGACCATGTTTATGATTTCGTAATGTTGGTGTTGTTGTAGGTAATAATTTCTCCTTCAAGTATAAAACTTAATTACCCAACCTTTTATTGTTCTCTGCCGAACAACATCGGATGTAACGCTCCCTTTTCCAAAAATTCTATAATTTTTCTTTTGTCTCTTTTAAATCAATTAAACATAGTACACTCTTTCTAATTTTGCATGATTGTTGCTAAGAGCTATAAGTGATCAAATCAAGGATGGACAAACAACTAATCAACCTGCATTCTTTAACTTTTTCATGCGGCATTTTCAGAAAAAGAAATGGTATTTTTCTCAGCTTATTCTTTATGTTTCCATAATTTATGTATCGGGTTCTCGTGCTTTGAACAAATTGTTCATTTTTTTATTGTTTAATTAATTATATTATCCTTTCGAAATTTTTAAATAATTGGTATGTTTTAGTCAAGTACAAAACATTTGTGCGATATTAAATATATTATTGAATCCTTAAAACTTGGAATTTGACTCCCATTTCTATTTAAAGTCGATCTTCTAGATTTCCTTTTCTACAAATCTAAAACTTGGAATTCGTGATAAAAATTAATAGGAATAGGGCCTTAATTTTTGGTAAAATTATAATACTCATTTGTGTTGTGCTAAACCCGCACGAAAATATTCTGTGAAATTTTTAATGGATAGAACCTCCTTATACTTTTAAAAATTGAGCACAAAACCCCTTAATTTGTAAAAAAGATGTCTTTTTTTATCGACATATTTGAAGAAATCATTTTTAATGTACTTCTTGTTGGTCCTACAACTTCATGTGAAATATTTTAAAATTTGTTTCTTCAAATAAGTTTATCTAAACCATTTATTTAGAACATGTTGGGGGATTTCGTAGAGAGTTTTTAAATGTACAAGGATATTCTATGCAATAAAAAATTTACATATTAGTTTCAATAGGGTTTAGCTTAATACCCGGGAGTATCTTGCAATTTTTCCAAAGTAACAAGTTATTTATAGAAAATTAGACAATGCTTATGATTTCATAATGTTGGTGTTGTTGTAGGAAATAATTTCTCCTTCTGGTATAAAACCTAATGGCCCAACCTTTTATTGTTCGCCGCCACACAACATCGGATGTAACGCTCCCTTTTCCAAAAATTCTATAATTTTTCTTTTGTCTCTTTTAAATCAATTAAACATAGTACACTCTTTCTAATTTTGCATGATTGTTGCTAAGAGTTATAAGTGATCAAATCAAGGATGGACCAACAACTAATCAACCTGCATTCTTTAACTTTTTCATGCGGCATTTTCAGAAAAACAAATGGTATTTTTCTCAGCTTATTCTTTATGTTTCCATAATTTATGTATCGGGTTCTCGTGCTTTGAACAAATTGTTCATTTTTTTATTGTTTAATTAATTATATTATCCTTTTGAAATTTTTAAATAATTGTTATGTTTTAGTCAAGTACAAAACATTTGTGCGATATTAAATATATTATTGAATCCTTAAAACTTGGAATTTGACTCCCATTTCTATTTAAAGTCGATCTTCTATATTTCCTTTTCTACAAATCTCAAACTTGGAATTCGTGATAAAAATTAATAGGAATCAGGCCTTAATTTTTGGTAAAATTAAAATACTCATTTGTGTTGTGCTAAACCCGCACGAAAATATTCTGTGAAATTTTTAATGGATAGAAACTCCTTATACTTTTAAAAATTGAGCACAAAACCGCCTAATTTGTAAAAAAGATGTCTTTTTTAATCGACATATTTGAAGAAACCATTTTTAATGTACTTCTTGTTGGTCCTACAACTTCACGTGAAATATGTTAAAATTTGTTTCTTGAGATAAGATGATCTAAACCATTTATTTAGAACATGTTGGTTGGTTTCGTGGAGAGTTTTTAAATGTACAAGGATATTCTATGCCATAAAAAATTTACATATTAGTATCAATAGGGTTTAGCTTAATACCCGGGAGTATCTTGCATTTTCCCCAAAGTGACAAGTGATTTATAGAAAATTAGACCATGTTTATAATTTCGTAATGTTGGTGTTGTTGTAGGTAATAATTTCTCCTTCAAGTATAAAACTTAATTACCCAACCTTTTATTGTTCGCTGCCGAACAACATCGGATGTAACGCTCCCTTTTCCAAAAATTCTATAATTTTTCTTTTGTCTCTTTTAAATCAATTAAACATAGTACACTCTTTCTAATTTTGCATGATTGTTGCTAAGAGCTATAAGTGATCAAATCAAGGATGGACCAACAACTAATCAACCTGCATTCTTTAACTTTTTCATGCGGCATTTTCAGAAAAGCAAATGGTATTTTTCTCAGCTTATTCTTTATGTTTCCATAATTTATGTATCGGGTTCTCGTGCTTTGAACAAATTGTTCATTTTTTTATTGTTTGATTAATTATATTATCCTTTCGAAATTTTTAAATAATTGGTATGTTTTAGTCAAGTACAAAACATTTGTGCGATATTAAATATATTATTGAATCCTTAAAACTTGGAATTTGACTCCCATTTCTATTTAAAGTCGATCTTCTAGATTTCCTTTTTTACAAATCTAAAACTTGGAATTCGTGATAAAAATTAATAGGAATAGGGCCTTAATTTTTGGTAAATTATAATACTCATTTGTGTTGTGCTAAACCCGCACGAAAATATTCTGTGAAATTTTTAATGGATAGAACCTCCTTATACTTTTAAATATTGAGCACAAAACCCCCTAATTTGTAAAAAGGATGTCTTTTTTTATCGACATATTTGAAGAAATCATTTTTAATGTACTTCTTGTTGGTCCTACAACTTCACGTGAAATATTTTAAAATTTGTTTCTTCAAATAAGTTGATCTAAACCATTTATTTAGAACATGTTGGGGGATTTCGTGGAGAGTTTTTAAATGTACAAGGATATTCTATGCAATAAAAAATTTACATATTAGTTTCAATATGGTTTAGCTTAATACCCGGGAGTATCTTGCAATTTTTCCAAAGTGACAAGTTATTTATAGAAAATTAGACAATGCTTATGATTTCATAATGTTGGTGTTGTTGTAGGAAATAATTCCTCCTTCTGGTAAAAAACCTAATGGCCCAACCTTTTATTGTTCGCCGCCACACAACATCGGATGTAACGCTCCCTTTTCCAAAAATTCTATAATTTTTCTTTTGTCTCTTTTAAATCAATTAAACATAGTACACTCTTTCTAATTTTGCATGATTGTTGCTAAGAGCTATAAGTGATCAAATCAAGGATGGACCAACAACTAATCAACCTGCATTCTTTAACTTTTTCATGCGGCATTTTCAGAAAAACAAATGGTATTTTTCTCAGCTTATTCTTTATGTTTCCATAATTTATGTATCGGGTACTCGTGCTTTGAACAAATTGTTCATTTTTTTATTGTTTAATTAATTATATTATCCTTTCGAAATTTTTAAATAATTGGTATGTTTTAGTCAAGTACAAAACATTTGTGCGATATTAAATATATTATTGAATCCTTAAAACATGGAATTTGACTCCCATTTCTATTTAAAGTCGATCTTCTAGATTTCCTTTTCTACAAATCTAAAACTTGGAATTCGTGATAAAAATTAATAGGAAGCGGGCCTTAATTTTTGGTAAAATTATAATACTCATTTGTGTTGTGCTAAACCCGCACGAAAATATTCTGTGAAATTTTTAATGGATAGAACCTCCTTATACTTTTAAAAATTGAGCACAAAACCCCCTAATTTGTAAAAAGATGTCTTTTTTATCGACTTATTTGAAGAAACCATTTTTAATGTACTTCTTGTTGGTCCTACAACTTCACGTGAAATATTTTAAAATTTGTTTCTTGAAATAAGTTGATCTAAACCATTTATTTAGAACATGTTGTGGGTTTTCGTGGAGAGTATTTAAATGTACAAGGATATTCTATGCAATAAAAAATTTACATATTAGTTTCAATAGGGTTTAGCTTAATACCCGGGAGTATCTTGCAATTTTTCCAAAGTGACACGTGATTTATAGAAAATTAGACAATGCTTATGATTTCATAATGTTGGTTTTGTTGTAGGAAATAATTTCTCCTTCTGGTATAAAACCTAATTGCCCAACCTTTTATTGTTCGCCGCCACACAACATCGGATGTAACGCTCCCTTTTCCAAAAATTCTATAATTTTTCTTTTTTCTCTTTTAAATCAATTAAACATAGTACACTCTTTCTAATTTTGCATGATTGTTGCTAAGAGCTATAAGTGATCAAATCAAGGATGGACCAACAACTAATCAACCTGCATTCTTTAACTTTTTCATGCGGCATTTTCAGAAAAACAAATGGTATTTTTCTCAGCTTATTCTTTATGTTTCCATAATTTATGTATCAGGTTCTCGTGCTTTGAACAAATTGTTCATTTTTTTATTGTTTAATTAATTATATTATCCTTTCGAAATTTTTAAATAATTGGTATGTTTTAGTCAAGTACAAAACATTTGTACGATATTAAATATATTATTGATTCCTTAAAACTTGGAATTTGACTCCCATTTCTATTTAAAGTCGATCTTCTAGATTTCCTTTTCTACAAATCTAAAACTTGGAATTCGTGATAAAAATTAATAGGAATAGGGCCTTAATTTTTGGTAAAATTATAATACTCATTTGTGTTGTGCTAAACCCGCACGAAAATATTCTGTGAAAATTTTAATGGATAGAACCTCCTTATACTTTTAAAAATTGAGCACAAAACCCCCTAATTTGTAAAAAAGATGTCTTTTTTTATCGACATATTTGAAGAAATCATTTTTAATGTACTTCTTGTTGGTCCTACAACTTCACGTGAAATATTTTAAAATTTGTTTCTTCAAATAAGTTGATCTAAACCATTTATTTAGAACATGTTGGGGGATTTCGTGGAGAGTTTTTAAATGTACAAGGATATTCTATGCAATAAAAAATTTACATATTAGTTTCAATAGGGTTTAGCTTAATACCCGGGAGTATCTTGCAATTTTTCCAAAGTGACAAGTTATTTATAGAAAATTAGACAATGCTTATGATTTCATAATGTTGGTGTTGTTGTAGGAAATAATTTCTCCTTCTGGTATAAAACCTAATGGCCCAACCTTTTATTGTTCGCCGCCACACAACATCGGATGTAACGCTCCCTTTTCCAAAAATTCTATAATTTTTCTTTTGTCTCTTTTAAATCAATTAAACATAGTACACTCTTTCTAATTTTGCATGATTGTTGCTAAGAGTTATAAGTGATCAAATCAAGGATGGACCAACAACTAATAAACCTGCATTCTTTAACTTTTTCATGCGGCATTTTCAGAAAAACAAATGGTATTTTTCTCAGCTTATTCTTTATGTTTCCATAATTTATGTATCGGGTTCTCGTGCTTTGAACAAATTGTTCATTTTTTTATTGTTTAATTAATTATATTATCCTTTCGAAATTTTTATATTATTGGTATGTTTTAGTCAAGTACAAAACATTTGTGCAATATTAAATATATTATTGAATCCTTAAAACTTGGAATTTGACTCCCATTTCTATTTAAAGTCGATCTTCTATATTTCCTTTTCTACAAATCTCAAACTTGGAATTCGTGATAAAAATTAATAGGAATCAGGCCTTAATTTTTGGTAAAATTAAAATACTCATTTGTGTTGTGCTAAACCCGCACGAAAATATTCTGTGAAATTTTTAATGGATAGAAACTCCTTATACTTTTAAAAATTGAGCACAAAACCGCCTAATTTGTAAAAATGATGTCTTTTTTAATCGACATATTTGAAGAAACCATTTTTAATGTACTTCTTGTTGGTCCTACAACTTCACGTGAAATATGTTAAAATTTGTTTCTTGAAATAAGATGATCTAAACCATTTATTTAGAACATGTTGGTTGGTTTCGTGGAGAGTTTTTAAATGTACAAGGATATTCTATGCCATAAAAAATTTACATATTAGTATCAATAGGGTTTAGCTTAATACCCGGGAGTATCTTGCATTTTCCCCAAAGTGACAAGTGATTTATAGAAAATTAGACCATGTTTATGATTTGGTAATGTTGGTGTTGTTGTAGGTAATAATTTCTCCTTCAAGTATAAAACCTAATTACCCAACCTTTTATTGTTCGCTGCCGAACAACATCGGATGTAACGCTCCCTTTTCCAAAAATTCTATAATTTTTCTTTTGTCTCTTTTAAATCAATTAAACATAGTACACTCTTTCTAATTTTGCATGATTGTTGCTAAGAGCTATAAGTGATCAAATCAAGGATGGACCAACAACTAATCAACCTGCATTCTTTAACTTTTTCATGCGGCATTTTCAGAAAAACAAATGGTATTTTTCTCAGCTTATTCTTTATGTTTCCATAATTTATGTATCGGGTTCTCGTGCTTTGAACAAATTGTTCATTTTTTTATTGTTTGATTAATTATATTATCCTTTCGAAATTTTTAAATAATTGGTATGTTTTAGTCAAGTACAAAACATTTGTGCGATATTAAATATATTATTGAATCCTTAAAACTTGGAATTTGACTCCCATTTCTATTTAAAGTCGATCTTCTATATTTCCTTTTCTACAAATCTCAAACTTGGAATTCGTGATAAAAATTAATAGGAATCAGGCCTTAATTTTTGGTAAAATTAAAATACTCATTTGTGTTGTGCTAAACCCGCACGAAAATATTCTGTGAAATTTTTAATGGATAGAAACTCCTTATACTTTTAAAAATTGAGCACAAAACCGCCTAATTTGTAAAAAAGATGTCTTTTTTAATCGACATATTTGAAGAAACCATTTTTAATGTACTTCTTGTTGGTCCTACAACTTCACGTGAAATATGTTAAAATTTGTTCCTTGAAATAAGATGATCTCATCCATTTATTTAGAACATATTGGTTGGTTTCGTGGAGAGTTTTTAAATGTACAAGGATATTCTATGCCATAAAAAATTTACATATTAGTATCAATAGGGTTTAGCTTAATACCCGGGAGTATCTTGCATTTTCCCCAAAGTGACAAGTTATTTATAGAAAATTAGACCATGTTTATGATTTCGTAATGTTGGTGTTGTTGTAGGTAATAATTTCTCCTTCAAGTATAAAACTTAATTACCCAACCTTTTATTGTTCGCTGCCGAACAACATCGGATGTAACGCTCCCTTTTCCAAAAATTCTATAATTTTTCTTTTGTCTCTTTTAAATCAATTAAACATAGTACACTCTTTCTAATTTTGCATGATTGTTGCTAAGAGCTATAAGTGATCAAATCAAGGATGGACCAACAACAAATCAACCTGCATTCTTTAACTTTTTCATGCGGCATTTTCAGAAAAACAAATGGTATTTTTCTCAGCTTATTCTTTATGTTTCCATAATTTATGTATCGGGTTCTCGTGCTTTGAACAAATTGTTCATTTTTTTATTGTTTGATTAATTATATTATCCTTTCGAAATTTTTAAATAATTGGTATGTTTTAGTCAAGTACAAAACATTTGTGCGATATTAAATATATTATTGAATCCTTAAAACTTGGAATTTGACTCCCATTTCTATTTAAAGTCGATCTTCTATATTTCCTTTTCTACAAATCTCAAACTTGGAATTCGTGATAAAAATTAATAGGAATCAGGCCTTAATTTTTGGTAAAATTAAAATACTCATTTGTGTTGTGCTAAACCCGCACGAAAATATTCTGTGAAATTTTTAATGGATAGAAACTCCTTATACTTTTAAAAATTGAGCACAAAACCGCCTAATTTGTAAAAAAGATGTCTTTTTTAATCGACATATTTGAATAAACCATTTTTAATGTACTTCTTGTTGGTCCTACAACTTCACGTGAAATATGTTAAAATTTGTTTCTTGAAATAAGATGATCTAAACCATTTATTTAGAACATGTTGGTTGGTTTCGTGGAGAGTTTTTAAATGTACAAGGATATTCTATGCCATAAAAAATTTACATATTAGTATCAATAGGGTTTAGCTTAATACCCGGGAGTATCTTGCATTTTCCCCAAAGTGACAAGTTATTTATAGAAAATTAGACAATGCTTATGATTTCATAATGTTGGTGTTGTTGTAGGAAATAATTTCTCCTTCTGGTATAAAACCTAATGGCCCAACCTTTTATTGTTCGCCGCCACACAACATCGGATGTAACGCTCCCTTTTCCAAAAATTCTATAATTTTTCTTTTGTCTCTTTTAAATCAATTAAACATAGTACACTCTTTCTAATTTTGCATGATTGTTGCTAAGAGCTATAAGTGATCAAATCAAGGATGGACCAACAACTAATCAACCTGCATTCTTTAACTTTTTCATGCGGCATTTTCAGAAAAGCAAATGGTATTTTTCTCAGCTTATTCTTTATGTTTCCATAATTTATGTATCGGGTTCTCGTGCTTTGAACAAATTGTTCATTTTTTTATTGTTTGATTAATTATATTATCCTTTCGAAATTTTTAAATAATTGGTATGTTTTAGTCAAGTACAAAACATTTGTGCGATATTAAATATATTATTGAATCCTTAAAACTTGGAATTTGACTCCCATTTCTATTTAAAGTCGATCTTCTAGATTTCCTTTTCTACAAATCTAAAACTTGGAATTCGTGATAAAAATTAATAGGAATAGGGCCTTAATTTTTGGTAAATTATAATACTCATTTGTGTTGAGCTAAACCCGCACGAAAATATTCTGTGAAATTTTTAATGGATAGAACCTCCTTATACTTTTAAATATTGAGCACAAAACCCCCTAATTTGTAAAAAGGATGTCTTTTTTTATCGACATATTTGAAGAAATCATTTTTAATGTACTTCTTGTTGGTCCTACAACTTCACGTGAAATATTTTAAAATTTGTTTCTTCAAATAAGTTGATCTAAACCATTTATTTAGAACATGTTGGGGGATTTCGTGGAGAGTTTTTAAATGTACAAGGATATTCTATGCAATAAAAAATTTACATATTAGTTTCAATAGGGTTTAGCTTAATACCCGGGAGTATCTTGCAATTTTTCCAAAGTGACAAGTTATTTATAGAAAAATTAGACAATGCTTATGATTTCATAATGTTGGTGTTGTTGTAGGAAATAATTTCTCCTTCTGGTATAAAACCTAATGGCCCAACCTTTTATTGTTCGCCGCCACACAACATCGGATGTAACGCTCCCTTTTCCAAAAATTCTATAATTTTTCTTTTGTCTCTTTTAAATCAATTAAACATAGTACACTCTTTCTAATTTTGCATGATTGTTGCTAAGAGCTATAAGTGATCAAATCAAGGATGGACCAACAACTAATCAACCTGCATTCTTTAACTTTTTCATGCGGCATTTTCAGAAAAACAAATGGTATTTTTCTCAGCTTATTCTTTATGTTTCCATAATTTATGTATCGGGTTCTCGTGCTTTGAACAAATTGTTCATTTTTTTATTGTTTAATTAATTATATTATCCTTTCGAAATTTTTAAATAATTGGTATGTTTTAGTCAAGTACAAAACATTTGTGCGATATTAAATATATTATTGAATCCTTAAAACATGGAATTTGACTCCCATTTCTATTTAAAGTCGATCTTCTAGATTTCCTTTTCTACAAATCCAAAACTTGGAATTCGTGATAAAAATTAATAGGAAGCGGGCCTTAATTTTTGGTAAAATTATAATACTCATTTGTGTTGTGCTAAACCCGCACGAAAATATTCTGTGAAAATATTAATGGATAGAACCTCCTTATACTTTTAAAAATTGAGCACAAAACCCCCTAATTTGTAAAAAAGATGTCTTTTTTTATCGACATATTTGAAGAAATCATTTTTAATGTACTTCTTGTTGGTCCTACAACTTCACGTGAAATATTTTAAAATTTGTTTCTTCAAATAAGTTGATCTAAACCATTTATTTAGAACATGTTGGGGGATTTCGTGGAGAGTTTTTAAATGTACAAGGATATTCTATGCAATAAAAAATTTACATATTAGTTTCAATAGGGTTTAGCTTAATACCCGGGAGTATCTTGCAATTTTTCCAAAGTGACAAGTTATTTATAGAAAATTAGACAATGCTTATGATTTCATAATGTTGGTGTTGTTGTAGGAAATAATTTCTCCTTCTGGTATAAAACCTAATGGCCCAACCTTTTATTGTTCGCCGCCACACAACATCGGATGTAACGCTCCCTTTTCCAAAAATTCTATAATTTTTCTTTTGTCTCTTTTAAATCAATTAAACATAGTACACTCTTTCTAATTTTGCATGATTGTTGCTAAGAGTTATAAGTGATCAAATCAAGGATGGACCAACAACTAATAAACCTGCATTCTTTAACTTTTTCATGCGGCATTTTCAGAAAAACAAATGGTATTTTTCTCAGCTTATTCTTTATGTTTCCATAATTTATGTATCGGGTTCTCGTGCTTTGAACAAATTGTTCATTTTTTTATTGTTTAATTAATTATATTATCCTTTCGAAATTTTTATATTATTGGTATGTTTTAGTCAAGTACAAAACATTTGTGCAATATTAAATATATTATTGAATCCTTAAAACTTGGAATTTGACTCCCATTTCTATTTAAAGTCGATCTTCTATATTTCCTTTTCTACAAATCTCAAACTTGGAATTCGTGATAAAAATTAATAGGAATCAGGCCTTAATTTTTGGTAAAATTAAAATACTCATTTGTGTTGTGCTAAACCCGCACGAAAATATTCTGTGAAATTTTTAATGGATAGAAACTCCTTATACTTTTAAAAATTGAGCACAAAACCGCCTAATTTGTAAAAATGATGTCTTTTTTAATCGACATATTTGAAGAAACCATTTTTAATGTACTTCTTGTTGGTCCTACAACTTCACGTGAAATATGTTAAAATTTGTTTCTTGAAATAAGATGATCTAAACCATTTATTTAGAACATGTTGGTTGGTTTCGTGGAGAGTTTTTAAATGTACAAGGATATTCTATGCCATAAAAAATTTACATATTAGTATCAATAGGGTTTAGCTTAATACCCGGGAGTATCTTGCATTTTCCCCAAAGTGACAAGTGATTTATAGAAAATTAGACCATGTTTATGATTTGGTAATGTTGGTGTTGTTGTAGGTAATAATTTCTCCTTCAAGTATAAAACCTAATTACCCAACCTTTTATTGTTCGCTGCCGAACAACATCGGATATAACGCTCCCTTTTCCAAAAATTCTATAATTTTTCTTTTGTCTCTTTTAAATCAATTAAACATAGTACACTCTTTCTAATTTTGCATGATTGTTGCTAAGAGCTATAAGTGATCAAATCAAGGATGGACCAACAACTAATCAACCTGCATTCTTTAACTTTTTCATGCGGCATTTTCAGAAAAACAAATGGTATTTTTCTCAGCTTATTCTTTATGTTTCCATAATTTATGTATCGGGTTCTCGTGCTTTGAACAAATTGTTCATTTTTTTATTGTTTGATTAATTATATTATCCTTTCGAACTTTTTAAATAATTGGTATGTTTTAGTCAAGTACAAAACATTTGTGCGATATTAAATATATTATTGAATCCTTAAAACTTGGAATTTGACTCCCATTTCTATTTAAAGTCGATCTTCTATATTTCCTTTTCTACAAATCTCAAACTTGGAATTCGTGATAAAAATTAATAGGAATCAGGCCTTAATTTTTGGTAAAATTAAAATACTCATTTGTGTTGTGCTAAACCCGCACGAAAATATTCTGTGAAATTTTTAATGGATAGAAACTCCTTATACTTTTAAAAATTGAGCACAAAACCGCCTAATTTGTAAAAAAGATGTCTTTTTTAATCGACATATTTGAAGAAACCATTTTTAATGTACTTCTTGTTGGTCCTACAACTTCACTTGAAATATGTTAAAATTTGTTCCTTGAAATAAGATGATCTCAACCATTTATTTAGAACATATTGGTTGGTTTCGTGGAGAGTTTTAAAATGTACAAGGATATTCTATGCCATAAAAAATTTACATATTAGTATCAATAGGGTTTAGCTTAATACCCGGGAGTATCTTGCATTTTCCCCAAAGTGACAAGTTATTTATAGAAAATTAGACCATGTTTATGATTTCGTAATGTTGGTGTTGTTGTAGGTAATAATTTCTCCTTCAAGTATAAAACTTAATTACCCAACCTTTTATTGTTCGCTGCCGAACAACATCGGATGTAACGCTCCCTTTTCCAAAAATTCTATAATTTTTCTTTTGTCTCTTTTAAATCAATTAAACATAGTACACTCTTTCTAATTTTGCATGATTGTTGCTAAGAGCTATAAGTGATCAAATCAAGGATGGACCAACAACTAATCAACCTGCATTCTTTAACTTTTTCATGCGGCATTTTCAGAAAAACAAATGGTATTTTTCTCAGCTTATTCTTTATGTTTCCATAATTTATGTATCGGGTTCTCGTGCTTTGAACAAATTGTTCATTTTTTTATTGTTTGATTAATTATATTATCCTTTCGAAATTTTTAAATAATTGGTATGTTTTAGTCAAGTACAAAACATTTGTGCGATATTAAATATATTATTGAATCCTTAAAACTTGGAATTTGACTCCCATTTCCATTTAAAGTCGATCTTCTATATTTCCTTTTCTACAAATCTCAAACTTGGAATTCGTGATAAAAATTAATAGGAATCAGGCCTTAATTTTTGGTAAAATTAAAATACTCATTTGTGTTGTGCTAAACCCGCACGAAAATATTCTGTGAAATTTTTAATGGATAGAAACTCCTTATACTTTTAAACATTGAGCACAAAACCGCCTAATTTGTAAAAAAGATGTCTTTTTTAATCGACATATTTGAATAAACCATTTTTAATGTACTTCTTGTTGGTCCTACAACTTCACGTGAAATATGTTAAAATTTGTTTCTTGAAATAAGATGATCTAAACCATTTATTTAGAACATGTTGGTTGGTTTCGTGGAGAGTTTTTAAATGTACAAGGATATTCTATGCCATAAAAAATTTACATATTAGTATCAATAGGGTTTAGCTTAATACCCGGGAGTATCTTGCATTTTCCCCAAAGTGACAAGTTATTTATAGAAAATTAGACAATGCTTATGATTTCATAATGTTGGTGTTGTTGTAGGAAATAATTTCTCCTTCTGGTATAAAACCTAATGGCCCAACCTTTTATTGTTCGCCGCCACACAACATCGGATGTAACGCTCCCTTTTCCAAAAATTCTATAATTTTTCTTTTGTCTCTTTTAAATCAATTAAACATAGTACACTCTTTCTAATTTTGCATGATTGTTGCTAAGAGCTATAAGTGATCAAATCAAGGATGGACCAACAACTAATCAACCTGCATTCTTTAACTTTTTCATGCGGCATTTTCAGAAAAGCAAATGGTATTTTTCTCAGCTTATTCTTTATGTTTCCATAATTTATGTATCGGGTTCTCGTGCTTTGAACAAATTGTTCATTTTTTTATTGTTTGATTAATTATATTATCCTTTCGAAATTTTTAAATAATTGGTATGTTTTAGTCAAGTACAAAACATTTGTGCGATATTAAATATATTATTGAATCCTTAAAACTTGGAATTTGACTCCCATTTCTATTTAAAGTCGATCTTCTAGATTTCCTTTTCTACAAATCTAAAACTTGGAATTCGTGATAAAAATTAATAGGAATAGGGCCTTAATTTTTGGTAAATTATAATACTCATTTGTGTTGAGCTAAACCCGCACGAAAATATTCTGTGAAATTTTTAATGGATAGAACCTCCTTATACTTTTAAATATTGAGCACAAAACCCCCTAATTTGTAAAAAGGATGTCTTTTTTTATCGACATATTTGAAGAAATCATTTTTAATGTACTTCTTGTTGGTCCTACAACTTCACGTGAAATATTTTAAAATTTGTTTCTTCAAATAAGTTGATCTAAACCATTTATTTAGAACATGTTGGGGGATTTCGTGGAGAGTTTTTAAATGTACAAGGATATTCTATGCAATAAAAAATTTACATATTAGTTTCAATAGGGTTTAGCTTAATACCCGGGAGTATCTTGCAATTTTTCCAAAGTGACAAGTTATTTATAGAAAATTAGACAATGCTTATGATTTCATAATGTTGGTGTTGTTGTAGGAAATAATTTCTCCTTCTGGTATAAAACCTAATGGCCCAACCTTTTATTGTTCGCCGCCACACAACATCGGATGTAACGCTCCCTTTTCCAAAAATTCTATAATTTTTCTTTTGTCTCTTTTAAATCAATTAAACATAGTACACTCTTTCTAATTTTGCATGATTGTTGCTAAGAGCTATAAGTGATCAAATCAAGGATGGACCAACAACTAATCAACCTGCATTCTTTAACTTTTTCATGCGGCATTTTCAGAAAAACAAATGGTATTTTTCTCAGCTTATTCTTTATGTTTCCATAATTTATGTATCGGGTTCTCGTGCTTTGAACAAATTGTTCATTTTTTTATTGTTTAATTAATTATATTATCCTTTCGAAATTTTTAAATAATTGGTATGTTTTAGTCAAGTACAAAACATTTGTGCGATATTAAATATATTATTGAATCCTTAAAACATGGAATTTGACTCCCATTTCTATTTAAAGTCGATCTTCTAGATTTCCTTTTCTACAAATCCAAAACTTGGAATTCGTGATAAAAATTAATAGGAAGCGGGCCTTAATTTTTGGTAAATTTATAATACTCATTTGTGTTGTGCTAAACCCGCACGAAAATATTCTGTGAAATTTTTAATGGATAGAACCTCCTTATACTTTTAAAAATTGAGCACAAAACCCCCTAATTTGTAAAAAGATGTCTTTTTTATCGACTTATTTGAAGAAACCATTTTTAATGTACTTCTTGTTGGTCCTACAACTTCACTTGAAATATGTTAAAATTTGTTCCTTGAAATAAGATGATCTCAACCATTTATTTAGAACATATTGGTTGGTTTCGTGGAGAGTTTTAAAATGTACAAGGATATTCTATGCCATAAAAAATTTACATATTAGTATCAATAGGGTTTAGCTTAATACCCGGGAGTATCTTGCATTTTCCCCAAAGTGACAAGTTATTTATAGAAAATTAGACCATGTTTATGATTTCGTAATGTTGGTGTTGTTGTAGGTAATAATTTCTCCTTCAAGTATAAAACTTAATTACCCAACCTTTTATTGTTCGCTGCCGAACAACATCGGATGTAACGCTCCCTTTTCCAAAAATTCTATAATTTTTCTTTTGTCTCTTTTAAATCAATTAAACATAGTACACTCTTTCTAATTTTGCATGATTGTTGCTAAGAGCTATAAGTGATCAAATCAAGGATGGACCAACAACTAATCAACCTGCATTCTTTAACTTTTTCATGCGGCATTTTCAGAAAAACAAATGGTATTTTTCTCAGCTTATTCTTTATGTTTCCATAATTTATGTATCGGGTTCTCGTGCTTTGAACAAATTGTTCATTTTTTTATTGTTTGATTAATTATATTATCCTTTCGAAATTTTTAAATAATTGGTATGTTTTAGTCAAGTACAAAACATTTGTGCGATATTAAATATATTATTGAATCCTTAAAACTTGGAATTTGACTCCCATTTCCATTTAAAGTCGATCTTCTATATTTCCTTTTCTACAAATCTCAAACTTGGAATTCGTGATAAAAATTAATAGGAATCAGGCCTTAATTTTTGGTAAAATTAAAATACTCATTTGTGTTGTGCTAAACCCGCACGAAAATATTCTGTGAAATTTTTAATGGATAGAAACTCCTTATACTTTTAAACATTGAGCACAAAACCGCCTAATTTGTAAAAAAGATGTCTTTTTTAATCGACATATTTGAATAAACCATTTTTAATGTACTTCTTGTTGGTCCTACAACTTCACGTGAAATATGTTAAAATTTGTTTCTTGAAATAAGATGATCTAAACCATTTATTTAGAACATGTTGGTTGGTTTCGTGGAGAGTTTTTAAATGTACAAGGATATTCTATGCCATAAAAAATTTACATATTAGTATCAATAGGGTTTAGCTTAATACCCGGGAGTATCTTGCATTTTCCCCAAAGTGACAAGTTATTTATAGAAAATTAGACAATGCTTATGATTTCATAATGTTGGTGTTGTTGTAGGAAATAATTTCTCCTTCTGGTATAAAACCTAATGGCCCAACCTTTTATTGTTCGCCGCCACACAACATCGGATGTAACGCTCCCTTTTCCAAAAATTCTATAATTTTTCTTTTGTCTCTTTTAAATCAATTAAACATAGTACACTCTTTCTAATTTTGCATGATTGTTGCTAAGAGCTATAAGTGATCAAATCAAGGATGGACCAACAACTAATCAACCTGCATTCTTTAACTTTTTCATGCGGCATTTTCAGAAAAGCAAATGGTATTTTTCTCAGCTTATTCTTTATGTTTCCATAATTTATGTATCGGGTTCTCGTGCTTTGAACAAATTGTTCATTTTTTTATTGTTTGATTAATTATATTATCCTTTCGAAATTTTTAAATAATTGGTATGTTTTAGTCAAGTACAAAACATTTGTGCGATATTAAATATATTATTGAATCCTTAAAACTTGGAATTTGACTCCCATTTCTATTTAAAGTCGATCTTCTAGATTTCCTTTTCTACAAATCTAAAACTTGGAATTCGTGATAAAAATTAATAGGAATAGGGCCTTAATTTTTGGTAAATTATAATACTCATTTGTGTTGAGCTAAACCCGCACGAAAATATTCTGTGAAATTTTTAATGGATAGAACCTCCTTATACTTTTAAATATTGAGCACAAAACCCCCTAATTTGTAAAAAGGATGTCTTTTTTTATCGACATATTTGAAGAAATCATTTTTAATGTACTTCTTGTTGGTCCTACAACTTCACGTGAAATATTTTAAAATTTGTTTCTTCAAATAAGTTGATCTAAACCATTTATTTAGAACATGTTGGGGGATTTCGTGGAGAGTTTTTAAATGTACAAGGATATTCTATGCAATAAAAAATTTACATATTAGTTTCAATAGGGTTTAGCTTAATACCCGGGAGTATCTTGCAATTTTTCCAAAGTGACAAGTTATTTATAGAAAATTAGACAATGCTTATGATTTCATAATGTTGGTGTTGTTGTAGGAAATAATTTCTCCTTCTGGTATAAAACCTAATGGCCCAACCTTTTATTGTTCGCCGCCACACAACATCGGATGTAACGCTCCCTTTTCCAAAAATTCTATAATTTTTCTTTTGTCTCTTTTAAATCAATTAAACATAGTACACTCTTTCTAATTTTGCATGATTGTTGCTAAGAGCTATAAGTGATCAAATCAAGGATGGACCAACAACTAATCAACCTGCATTCTTTAACTTTTTCATGCGGCATTTTCAGAAAAACAAATGGTATTTTTCTCAGCTTATTCTTTATGTTTCCATAATTTATGTATCGGGTTCTCGTGCTTTGAACAAATTGTTCATTTTTTTATTGTTTAATTAATTATATTATCCTTTCGAAATTTTTAAATAATTGGTATGTTTTAGTCAAGTACAAAACATTTGTGCGATATTAAATATATTATTGAATCCTTAAAACATGGAATTTGACTCCCATTTCTATTTAAAGTCGATCTTCTAGATTTCCTTTTCTACAAATCCAAAACTTGGAATTCGTGATAAAAATTAATAGGAAGCGGGCCTTAATTTTTGGTAAATTTATAATACTCATTTGTGTTGTGCTAAACCCGCACGAAAATATTCTGTGAAATTTTTAATGGATAGAACCTCCTTATACTTTTAAAAATTGAGCACAAAACCCCCTAATTTGTAAAAAGATGTCTTTTTTATCGACTTATTTGAAGAAACCATTTTTAATGTACTTCTTGTTGGTCCTACAACTTCACGTGAAATAT
The DNA here is from genome assembly GCA_030819805.1 of Penstemon newberryi var. newberryi. Taxonomy (NCBI): domain Eukaryota; kingdom Viridiplantae; phylum Streptophyta; class Magnoliopsida; order Lamiales; family Plantaginaceae; genus Penstemon; species Penstemon newberryi. The sequence continues at coordinate 29,937,622 of JAUALY010000006.1, read as the reverse complement.
TTTAAAATTTGTTTCTTGAAATAAGTTGATCTAAACCATTTATTTAGAACATGCTGTGGGTTTTCGTGGAGAGTATTTAAATGTACAAGGATATTCTATGCAATAAAAAATTTACATATTAGTTTCAATAGGGTTTAGCTTAATACCCGGGAGTATCTTGCAATTTTTCCAAAGTGACACGTGATTTATAGAAAATTAGACAATGCTTATGATTTCATAATGTTGGTGTTGTTGTAGGAAATAATTTCTCCTTCTGGTATAAAACCTAATTGCCCAACCTTTTATTGTTCGCCGCCACACAACATCGAATGTAACGCTCCCTTTTCCAAAAATTCTATAATTTTTCTTTTGTCTCTTTTAAATCAATTAAACATAGTACACTCTTTCTAATTTTGCATGATTGTTGCTAAGAGCTATAAGTGATCAAATCAAGGATGGACCAACAACTAATCAACCTGCATTCTTTAACTTTTTCATGCGGCATTTTCAGAAAAGCAAATGGTATTTTTCTCAGCTTATTCTTTATGTTTCCATAATTTATGTATCGGGTTCTCGTGCTTTGAACAAATTGTTCATTTTTTTATTGTTTGATTAATTATATTATCCTTTCGAAATTTTTAAATAATTGGTATGTTTTAGTCAAGTACAAAACATTTGTGCGATATTAAATATATTATTGAATCCTTAAAACTTGGAATTTGACTCCCATTTCTATTTAAAGTCGATCTTCTAGATTTCCTTTTCTACAAATCTAAAACTTGGAATTCGTGATAAAAATTAATAGGAATAGGGCCTTAATTTTTGGTAAATTATAATACTCATTTGTGTTGAGCTAAACCCGCACGAAAATATTCTGTGAAATTTTTAATGGATAGAACCTCCTTATACTTTTAAATATTGAGCACAAAACCCCCTAATTTGTAAAAAGGATGTCTTTTTTTATCGACATATTTGAAGAAATCATTTTTAATGTACTTCTTGTTGGTCCTACAACTTCACGTGAAATATTTTAAAATTTGTTTCTTCAAATAAGTTGATCTAAACCATTTATTTAGAACATGTTGGGGGATTTCGTGGAGAGTTTTTAAATGTACAAGGATATTCTATGCAATAAAAAATTTACATATTAGTTTCAATAGGGTTTAGCTTAATACCCGGGAGTATCTTGCAATTTTTCCAAAGTGACAAGTTATTTATAGAAAATTAGACAATGCTTATGATTTCATAATGTTGGTGTTGTTGTAGGAAATAATTTCTCCTTCTGGTATAAAACCTAATTGCCCAACCTTTTATTGTTCGCCGCCACACAACATCGAATGTAACGCTCCCTTTTCCAAAAATTCTATAATTTTTCTTTTGTCTCTTTTAAATCAATTAAACATAGTACACTCTTTCTAATTTTGCATGATTGTTGCTAAGAGCTATAAGTGATCAAATCAAGGATGGACCAACAACTAATCAACCTGCATTCTTTAACTTTTTCATGCGGCATTTTCAGAAAAACAAATGGTATTTTTCTCAGCTTATTCTTTATGTTTCCATAATTTATGTATCGGGTTCTCGTGCTTTGAACAAATTGTTCATTTTTTTATTGTTTAATTAATTATATTATCCTTTCGAAATTTTTAAATAATTGGTATGTTTTATTCAAGTACAAAACATTTGTGCGATATTAAATATATTATTGAATCCTTAAAACATGGAATTTGACTCCCATTTCTATTTAAAGTCGATCTTCTAGATTTCCTTTTCTACAAATCCAAAACTTGGAATTCGTGATAAAAATTAATAGGAAGCGGGCCTTAATTTTTGGTAAATTTATAATACTCATTTGTGTTGTGCTAAACCCGCACGAAAATATTCTGTGAAATTTTTAATGGATAGAACCTCCTTATACTTTTAAAAATTGAGCACAAAACCCCCTAATTTGTAAAAAGATGTCTTTTTTATCGACTTATTTGAAGAAACCATTTTTAATGTACTTCTTGTTGGTCCTACAACTTCACGTGAAATATTTTAAAATTTGTTTCTTGAAATAAGTTGATCTAAACCATTTATTTAGAACATGTTGTGGGTTTTCGTGGAGAGTATTTAAATGTACAAGGATATTCTATGCAATAAAAAATTTACATATTAGTTTCAATAGGGTTTAGCTTAATACCCGGGAGTATCTTGCAATTTTTCCAAAGTGACACGTGATTTATAGAAAATTAGACAATGCTTATGATTTCATAATGTTGGTGTTGTTGTAGGAAATAATTTCTCCTTCTGGTATAAAACCTAATTGCCCAACCTTTTATTGTTCGCCGCCACACAACATCGAATGTAACGCTCCCTTTTCCAAAAATTCTATAATTTTTCTTTTGTCTCTTTTAAATCAATTAAACATAGTACACTCTTTCTAATTTTGCATGATTGTTGCTAAGAGCTATAAGTGATCAAATCAAGGATGGACCAACAACTAATCAACCTGCATTCTTTAACTTTTTCATGCGGCATTTTCAGAAAAACAAATGGTATTTTTCTCAGCTTATTCTTTATGTTTCCATAATTTATGTATCGGGTTCTCGTGCTTTGAACAAATTGTTCATTTTTTTATTGTTTAATTAATTATATTATCCTTTCGAAATTTTTAAATAATTGGTATGTTTTAGTCAAGTACAAAACATTTGTACGATATTAAATATATTATTGAATCCTTAAAACTTGGAATTTGACTCCCATTTCTATTTAAAGTCGATCTTCTAGATTTCCTTTTCTACAAATCCAAAACTTGGAATTCGTGATAAAAATTAATAGGAAGCGGGCCTTAATTTTTGGTAAATTTATAATACTCATTTGTGTTGTGCTAAACCCGCACGAAAATATTCTGTGAAATTTTTAATGGATAGAACCTCCTTATACTTTTAAAAATTGAGCACAAAACCCCCTAATTTGTAAAAAGATGTCTTTTTTATCGACTTATTTGAAGAAACCATTTTTAATGTACTTCTTGTTGGTCCTACAACTTCACGTGAAATATTTTAAAATTTGTTTCTTGAAATAAGTTGATCTAAACCATTTATTTAGAACATGCTGTGGGTTTTCGTGGAGAGTATTTAAATGTACAAGGATATTCTATGCAATAAAAAATTTACATATTAGTTTCAATAGGGTTTAGCTTAATACCCGGGAGTATCTTGCAATTTTTCCAAAGTGACACGTGATTTATAGAAAATTAGACAATGCTTATGATTTCATAATGTTGGTGTTGTTGTAGGAAATAATTTCTCCTTCTGGTATAAAACCTAATTGCCCAACCTTTTATTGTTCGCCGCCACACAACATCGGATGTAACGCTCCCTTTTCCAAAAATTCTATAATTTTTCTTTTGTCTCTTTTAAATCAATTAAACATAGTACACTCTTTCTAATTTTGCATGATTGTTGCTAAGAGCTATAAGTGATCAAATCAAGGATGGACCAACAACTAATCAACCTGCATTCTTTAACTTTTTCATGCGGCATTTTCAGAAAAACAAATGGTATTTTTCTCAGCTTATTCTTTATGTTTCCATAATTTATGTATCGGGTTCTCGTGCTTTGAACAAATTGTTCATTTTTTTATTGTTTAATTAATTATATTATCCTTTCGAAATTTTTAAATAATTGGTATGTTTTATTCAAGTACAAAACATTTGTGCGATATTAAATATATTATTGAATCCTTAAAACATGGAATTTGACTCCCATTTCTATTTAAAGTCGATCTTCTAGATTTCCTTTTCTACAAATCCAAAACTTGGAATTCGTGATAAAAATTAATAGGAAGCGGGCCTTAATTTTTGGTAAATTTATAATACTCATTTGTGTTGTGCTAAACCCGCACGAAAATATTCTGTGAAATTTTTAATGGATAGAACCTCCTTATACTTTTAAAAATTGAGCACAAAACCCCCTAATTTGTAAAAAGATGTCTTTTTTATCGACTTATTTGAAGAAACCATTTTTAATGTACTTCTTGTTGGTCCTACAACTTCACGTGAAATATTTTAAAATTTGTTTCTTGAAATAAGTTGATCTAAACCATTTATTTAGAACATGTTGTGGGTTTTCGTGGAGAGTATTTAAATGTACAAGGATATTCTATGCAATAAAAAATTTACATATTAGTTTCAATAGGGTTTAGCTTAATACCCGGGAGTATCTTGCAATTTTTCCAAAGTGACACGTGATTTATAGAAAATTAGACAATGCTTATGATTTCATAATGTTGGTGTTGTTGTAGGAAATAATTTCTCCTTCTGGTATAAAACCTAATTGCCCAACCTTTTATTGTTCGCCGCCACACAACATCGGATGTAACGCTCCCTTTTCCAAAAATTCTATAATTTTTCTTTTGTCTCTTTTAAATCAATTAAACATAGTACACTCTTTCTAATTTTGCATGATTGTTGCTAAGAGCTATAAGTGATCAAATCAAGGATGGACCAACAACTAATCAACCTGCATTCTTTAACTTTTTCATGCGGCATTTTCAGAAAAACAAATGGTATTTTTCTCAGCTTATTCTTTATGTTTCCATAATTTATGTATCGGGTTCTCGTGCTTTGAACAAATTGTTCATTTTTTTATTGTTTAATTAATTATATTATCCTTTCGAAATTTTTAAATAATTGGTATGTTTTATTCAAGTACAAAACATTTGTGCGATATTAAATATATTATTGAATCCTTAAAACATGGAATTTGACTCCCATTTCTATTTAAAGTCGATCTTCTAGATTTCCTTTTCTACAAATCCAAAACTTGGAATTCGTGATAAAAATTAATAGGAAGCGGGCCTTAATTTTTGGTAAATTTATAATACTCATTTGTGTTGTGCTAAACCCGCACGAAAATATTCTGTGAAATTTTTAATGGATAGAACCTCCTTATACTTTTAAAAATTGAGCACAAAACCCCCTAATTTGTAAAAAGATGTCTTTTTTATCGACTTATTTGAAGAAACCATTTTTAATGTACTTCTTGTTGGTCCTACAACTTCACGTGAAATATTTTAAAATTTGTTTCTTGAAATAAGTTGATCTAAACCATTTATTTAGAACATGTTGTGGGTTTTCGTGGAGAGTATTTAAATGTACAAGGATATTCTATGCAATAAAAAATTTACATATTAGTTTCAATAGGGTTTAGCTTAATACCCGGGAGTATCTTGCAATTTTTCCAAAGTGACACGTGATTTATAGAAAATTAGACAATGCTTATGATTTCATAATGTTGGTGTTGTTGTAGGAAATAATTTCTCCTTCTGGTATAAAACCTAATTGCCCAACCTTTTATTGTTCGCCGCCACACAACATCGAATGTAACGCTCCCTTTTCCAAAAATTCTATAATTTTTCTTTTGTCTCTTTTAAATCAATTAAACATAGTACACTCTTTCTAATTTTGCATGATTGTTGCTAAGAGCTATAAGTGATCAAATCAAGGATGGACCAACAACTAATCAACCTGCATTCTTTAACTTTTTCATGCGGCATTTTCAGAAAAACAAATGGTATTTTTCTCAGCTTATTCTTTATGTTTCCATAATTTATGTATCGGGTTCTCGTGCTTTGAACAAATTGTTCATTTTTTTATTGTTTAATTAATTATATTATCCTTTCGAAATTTTTAAATAATTGGTATGTTTTAGTCAAGTACAAAACATTTGTACGATATTAAATATATTATTGAATCCTTAAAACTTGGAATTTGACTCCCATTTCTATTTAAAGTCGATCTTCTAGATTTCCTTTTCTACAAATCTAAAACTTGGAATTCGTGATAAAAATTAATAGGAATAGGGCCTTAATTTTTGGTAAAATTATAATACTCATTTGTGTTGTGCTAAACCCGCACGAAAATATTCTGTGAAAATTTTAATGGATAGAACCTCCTTATACTTTTAAAAATTGAGCACAAAACCCCCTAATTTGTAAAAAAGATGTCTTTTTTTATCGACATATTTGAAGAAATCATTTTTAATGTACTTCTTGTTGGTCCTACAACTTCACGTGAAATATTTTAAAATTTGTTTCTTCAAATAAGTTGATCTAAACCATTTATTTAGAACATGTTGGGGGATTTCGTGGAGAGTTTTTAAATGTACAAGGATATTCTATGCAATAAAAAATTTACATATTAGTTTCAATAGGGTTTAGCTTAATACCCGGGAGTATCTTGCAATTTTTCCAAAGTGACAAGTTATTTATAGAAAATTAGAAAATGCTTATGATTTCATAATGTTGGTGTTGTTGTAGGAAATAATTTCTCCTTCTGGTATAAAACCTAATGGCCCAACCTTTTATTGTTCGCCGCCACACAACATCGGATGTAACGCTCCCTTTTCCAAAAATTCTATAATTTTTCTTTTGTCTCTTTTAAATCAATTAAACATAGTACACTCTTTCTAATTTTGCATGATTGTTGCTAAGAGTTATAAGTGATCAAATCAAGGATGGACCAACAACTAATCAACCTGCATTCTTTAACTTTTTCATGCGGCATTTTCAGAAAAACAAATGGTATTTTTCTCAGCTTATTCTTTATGTTTCCATAATTTATGTATCGGGTTCTCGTGCTTTGAACAAATTGTTCATTTTTTTATTGTTTAATTAATTATATTATCCTTTCGAAATTTTTATATTATTGGTATGTTTTAGTCAAGTACAAAACATTTGTGCAATATTAAATATATTATTGAATCCTTAAAACTTGGAATTTGACTCCCATTTCTATTTAAAGTCGATCTTCTATATTTCCTTTTCTACAAATCTCAAACTTGGAATTCGTGATAAAAATTAATAGGAATCAGGCCTTAATTTTTGGTAAAATTAAAATACTCATTTGTGTTGTGCTAAACCCGCACGAAAATATTCTGTATAATTTTTAATGGATAGAAACTCCTTATACTTTTAAAAATTGAGCACAAAACCGCCTAATTTGTAAAAAAGATGTCTTTTTTAATCGACATATTTGAAGAAACCATTTTTAATGTACTTCTTGTTGGTCCTACAACTTCACGTGAAATATGTTAAAATTTGTTTCTTGAAATAAGATGATCTAAACCATTTATTTAGAACATGTTGGTTGGTTTCGTGGAGAGTTTTTAAATGTACAAGGATATTCTATGCCATAAAAATTTTACATATTAGTATCAATAGGGTTTAGCTTAATACCCGGGAGTATCTTGCATTTTCCCCAAAGTGACAAGTGATTTATAGAAAATTAGACCATGTTTATGATTTCGTAATGTTGGTGTTGTTGTAGGTAATAATTTCTCCTTCAAGTATAAAACCTAATTACCCAACCTTTTATTGTTCGCTGCCGAACAACATCGGATGTAACGCTCCCTTTTCCAAAAATTCTATAATTTTTCTTTTGTCTCTTTTAAATCAATTAAACATAGTACACTCTTTCTAATTTTGCATGATTGTTGCTAAGAGCTATAAGTGATCAAATCAAGGATGGACCAACAACTAATCAACCTGCATTCTTTAACTTTTTCATGCGGCATTTTCAGAAAAACAAATGGCATTTTTCTCAGCTTATTCTTTATGTTTCCATAATTTATGTATCGGGTTCTCGTGCTTTGAACAAATTGTTCATTTTTTTATTGTTTGATTAATTATATTATCCTTTCAAAATTTTTAAATAATTGGTATGTTTTAGTCAAGTACAAAACATTTGTGCGATATTAAATATATTATTGAATCCTTAAAACTTGGAATTTGACTCCCATTTCTATTTAAAGTCGATCTTCTATATTTCCTTTTCTACAAATCTCAAACTTGGAATTCGTGATAAAAATTAATAGGAATCAGGCCTTAATTTTTGGTAAAATTAAAATACTCATTTGTGTTGTGCTAAACCCGCACGAAAATATTCTGTGAAATTTTTAATGGATAGAAACTCCTTATACTTTTAAAAATTGAGCACAAAACCGCCTAATTTGTAAAAAAGATGTCTTTTTTAATCGACATATTTGAAGAAACCATTTTTAATGTACTTCTTGTTGGTCCTACAACTTCACGTGAAATATGTTAAAATTTGTTTCTTGAAATAAGATGATCTAAACCATTTATTTAGAACATGTTGGTTGGTTTCGTGGAGAGTTTTTAAATGTACAAGGATATTCTATGCCATAAAAAATTTACATATTAGTATCAATAGGGTTTAGCTTAATACCCGGGAGTATCTTGCATTTTCCCCAAAGTGACAAGTGATTTATAGAAAATTAGACCATGTTTATGATTTCGTAATGTTGGTGTTGTTGTAGGTAATAATTTCTCCTTCAAGTATAAAACCTAATTACCCAACCTTTTATTGTTCGCTGCCGAACAACATCGGATGTAACGCTCCCTTTTCCAAAAATTCTATAATTTTTCTTTTGTCTCTTTTAAATCAATTAAACATAGTACACTCTTTCTAATTTTGCATGATTGTTGCTAAGAGCTATAAGTGATCAAATCAAGGATGGACCAACAACTAATCAACCTGCATTCTTTAACTTTTTCATGCGGCATTTTCAGAAAAACAAATGGTATTTTTCTCAGCTTATTCTTTATGTTTCCATAATTTATGTATCGGGTTCTCGTGCTTTGAACAAATTGTTCATTTTTTTATTGTTTGATTAATTATATTATCCTTTCGAAATTTTTAAATAATTGGTATGTTTTAGTCAAGTACAAAACATTTGTGCGATATTAAATATATTATTGAATCCTTAAAACTTGGAATTTGACTCCCATTTCTATTTAAAGTCGATCTTCTATATTTCCTTTTCTACAAATCTCAAACTTGGAATTCGTGATAAAAATTAATAGGAATCAGGCCTTAATTTTTGGTAAAATTAAAATACTCATTTGTGTTGTGCTAAACCCGCACGAAAATATTCTGTGAAATTTTTAATGGATAGAAACTCCTTATACTTTTAAAAATTGAGCACAAAACCGCCTAATTTGTGAAAAAGATGTCTTTTTTAATCGACATATTTGAAGAAACCATTTTTAATGTACTTCTTGTTGGTCCTACAACTTCACGTGAAATATGTTAAAATTTGTTCCTTGAAATAAGATGATCTCAACCATTTATTTAGAACATATTGGTTGGTTTAGTGGAGAGTTTTTAAATGTACAAGGATATTCTATGCCATAAAAAATTTACATATTAGTATCAATAGGGTTTAGCTTAATACCCGGGAATATCTTGCATTTTCCCCAAAGTGACAAGTTATTTATAGAAAATTAGACCATGTTTATGATTTCGTAATGTTGGTGTTGTTGTAGGTAATAATTTCTCCTTCAAGTATAAAACTTAATTACCCAACCTTTTATTGTTCGCTGCCGAACAACATCGGATGTAACGCTCCCTTTTCCAAAAATTCTATAATTTTTCTTTTGTCTCTTTTAAATCAATTAAACATAGTACACTCTTTCTAATTTTGCATGATTGTTGCTAAGAGCTATAAGTGATCAAATCAAGGATGGACCAACAACTAATCAACCTGCATTCTTTAACTTTTTCATGCGGCAATTTCAGAAAAACAAATGGTATTTTTCTCAGCTTATTCTTTATGTTTCCATAATTTATGTATCGGGTTCTCGTGCTTTGAACAAATTGTTCATTTTTTTATTGTTTAATTAATTATATTATCCTTTCGAAATTTTTAAATAATTGGTATGTTTTAGTCAAGTACAAAACATTTGTGCGATATTAAATATATTATTGAATCCTTAAAACTTGGAATTTGACTCCCATTTCTATTTAAAGTCGATCTTCTAGATTTCCTTTTCTACAAATCTAAAACTTGGAATTCGTGATAAAAATTAATAGGAATCGGGCCTTAATTTTTGGTAAAATTATAATACTCCTTTGTGTTGTGCTAAACCCGCACGAAAATATTCTGTGAAATTTTTAATGGATAGAAACTCCTTATACTTTTGAAAATTGAGCACAAAACCGCCTAATTTGTAAAAAAGATGTCTTTTTTAATCGACATATTTGAAGAAACCATTTTTAATGTACTTCTTGTTAGTCCTACAACTTCACGTGAAATATGTTAAAATTTGTTTCTTGAAATAAGATGATCTAAACCATTTATTTAGAACATGTTGGTTGGTTTCGTGGAGAGTTTTCAAATGTATAAGGATATTCTATGCAATAAAAAATTTACATATTAGTTTCAATAGGGTTTAGCTTAATACCCGGGAGTATCTTGCAATTTCCCCAAAGTGACAAGTGATTTATAGAAAATTAGACCATGCTTATGATTTCATAATGTTGGTGTTGTTGTAGGTAATAATTTCTCCTTCAAGTATAAAACTTAATTACCCAACCTTTTATTGTTTGCCGCCACACAACATTGGATGTAACGCTCCCTTTTCCAAAAATTCTATAATTTTTCTTTTCTCTCTTTTAAATCAATTAAACATAGGACACTCTTTCTAATTTTGCATGATTGTTGCTAAGAGCTATAAGTGATCAAATCAAGGATGGACCAACAACTAATCAACCTGAATTCTTTAACTTTTTCATGCGGCATTTTCAGAAAAACAAATGGTATTTTTCTCAGCTTATTCTTTATTTTTCCATAATTTATGTATCGGGTTCTCGTGCTTTGAACAAATTGTTCATTTTTTTATTGTTTAATTAATTATATTATCCTTTCGAAATTTTTAAATAATTGGTATGTTTTAGTCAAGTACAAAACATTTGTGCGATATTAAATATATTATTGAATCCTTAATACTTGGAATTTGACTCCCATTTCTATTTAAAGTCGATCTTCTAGATTTCCTTTTCTACAAATCTAAAACTTGGAATTCGTTATAAAAATTAATAGGAATAGGGCCTTAATTTTTGGTAAAATTATAATACTCATTTGTGTTGTGCTAAACACGCACGAAAATATTCTGTGAAATTTTTAATGGATAGAACCTCCTTATACTTTTAAAAATTGAGCACAAAACCCCCTAATTTGTAAAAAAGATGTCTTTTTTTATCGACATATTTGAAGAAATCATTTTTAATGTACTTCTTGTTGGTCCTACAACTTCACGTGAAATATTTTAAAATTTGTTTCTTCAAATAAGTTGATCTAAACCATTTATTTAGAACATGTTGGGGGATTTCGTGGAGAGTTTTTAAATGTACAAGGATATTCTATGCCATAAAAAATTTACATATTAGTATCAATAGGGTTTAGCTTAATACCCGGGAATATCTTGCATTTTCCCCAAAGTGACAAGTTATTTATAGAAAATTAGACCATGTTTATGATTTCGTAATGTTGGTGTTGTTGTAGGTAATAATTTCTCCTTCAAGTATAAAACTTAATTACCCAACCTTTTATTGTTCGCTGCCGAACAACATCGGATGTAACGCTCCCTTTTCCAAAAATTCTATAATTTTTCTTTTGTCTCTTTTAAATCAATTAAACATAGGACACTCTTTCTAATTTTGCATGATTTTTGCTAAGAGCTATAAGTGATCAAATCAAGGATGGACCAACAACTAATCAACCTAAATTCTTTAACTTTTTCATGCGGCATTTTCAGAAAAACAAATGGTATTTTTCTCAGCTTATTCTTTATTTTTCCATAATTTATGTATCGGGTTCTCGTGCTTTGAACAAATTGTTCATTTTTTTATTGTTTAATTAATTATATTATCCTTTCGAAATTTTTAAATAATTGGTATGTTTTAGTCAAGTACAAAACATTTGTGCGATATTAAATATATTATTGAATCCTTAAAACTTGGAATTTGACTCCCATTTCTATTTAAAGTCGATCTTCTAGATTTCCTTTTCTACAAATCTAAAACTTGGAATTCGTGATAAAAATTAATAGGAATCGGGCCTTAATTTTTGGTAAAATTATAATACTCCTTTGTGTTGTGCTAAACCCGCACGAAAATATTCTGTGAAATTTTTAATGGATAGAAACTCCTTATACTTTTGAAAATTGAGCACAAAACCGCCTAATTTGTAAAAAAGATGTCTTTTTTAATCGACATATTTGAAGAAACCATTTTTAATGTACTTCTTGTTGGTCCTACAACTTCACGTGAAATATGTTAAAATTTGTTTCTTGAAATAAGATGATCTAAACCATTTATTTAGAACATGTTGGTTGGTTTCGTGGAGAGTTTTCAAATGTATAAGGATATTCTATGGAATAAAAAATTTACATATTAGTTTCAATAGGGTTTAGCTTAATACCCGGGAGTATCTTGCAATTTCCCCAAAGTGACAAGTGATTTATAGAAAATTAGACCATGCTTATGATTTCATAATGTTGGTGTTGTTGTAGGTAATAATTTCTCCTTCAAGTATAAAACTTAATTACCCAACCTTTTATTGTTCGCCGCCACACAACATCGGATGTAACGCTCCCTTTTCCAAAAATTCTATAATTTTTCTTTTCTCTCTTTTAAATCAATTAAACATAGGACACTCTTTCTAATTTTGCATGATTATTGCTAAGAGCTATAAGTGATCAAATCAAGGATGGACCAACAACTAATCAACCTGCATTCTTTAACTTTTTCATGCGGCATTTTCAGAAAAACTAATGGTATTTTTCTCAGCTTATTCTTTATGTTTCCATAATTTTTGTATCGGGTTCTCGTGCTTTGAACAAATTGTTCATTTTTTTATTGTTTAATTAATTATATTATCCTTTCGAAATTTTTAAATAATTGGTATGTTTTAGACAAGTACAAAACATTTGTGCGATATTAAATATATTATTGAATCCTTAAAACTTGGAATTTGACTCCCATTTCTATTTAAAGTCGATCTTCTAGATTTCCTTTTCTACAAATCTAAAACTTGGAATTCGTGATAAAAATTAATAGGAATCGGGCCTTAATTTTTGGTAAAATTATAATACTCCTTTGTGTTGTGCTAAACCCGCACGAAAATATTCTGTGAAATTTTTAATGGATAGAACCTCCTTATACTTTTAAAAATTGATCACAAAACCCCCTAATTTGTAAAAAAGATGTTTTTTTTTATCGACATATTTGAAGAAATCATTTTTATTGTACTTCTTGTTGGTCCTACAACTTCACGTGAAATATTTTAAAATTTGTTTCTTGAAATAAGTTGATATAAACCATTTATTTAGAAAATGTTGGGGGATTTCGTGGAGAGTTTTCAAATGTATAAGGATATTCTATGCAATAAAAAATTTTCATATTAGTTTCAATAGGGTTTAGCTTAATACCCGGGAGTATCTTGCAATTTCCCCAAAGTGACAAGTGATTTATAGAAAATTAGACCATGCTAATGATTTCATAATGTTGGTGTTATTGTAGGAATTAATTTCTCCTTCTGGTATAAAACCTAATTGCCCAACCTTTTATTGTTCGCCGCCACACAACATCAGATGTAACGCTCCCTTTTCCAAAAATTGTATAATTTTTCTTTTCTCTCTTTTAAATCAATTAAACATAGGACACTCTTTGTAATTTTGCATGATTATTGCTAAGAGCTATAAGTGATCAAATCAAGGATGGACCAACAACTAATCAACCTGCATTCTTTAACTTTTTCATGCGGCATTTTCAGAAAAACAAATGGTAATTTTCTCAGCTTATTCTTTATATTTCCATAATTTATGTATCGGGTTCTCGTGCTTTGAACATATTGTTCATTTTTTTATTGTTTAATTAATTATATTATCCTTTCGAAATTTTTATATTATTGGTATGTTTTAGTCAAGTACAAAACATTTGTGCGATATTAAATATATAATTGAATCCTTAAAACTTGTAATTTGACTCCCATTTCTATTTAAAGTCGATCTTCTAGATTTCCTTTTCTACAAATCTAAAACTTGGAATTCGTGATAAAAATTAATAGGAAGCGGGCCTTAATTTTTGGTAAAATTATAATACTCATTTGTGTTGTGCTAAACCCGCACGAAAATATTCTGTGAAATTTTTAATGGATAGAACCTCCTTATACTTTTAAAAATTGAGCACAAAACCCCCTAATTTGTAAAAAGATGTCTTTTTTATCGACTTATTTGAAGAAACCATTTTTAATGTACTTCTTGTTGGTCCTACAACTTCACGTGAAATATTTTGAAATTTGTTTCTTGAAATAAGTTGATCTAAACCATTTATTTAGAACATGTTGGGGGATTTCGTGGAGAGTTTTTAAATGTACGAGGATATTCTATGCAATAAAAAATTTACATATTAGTTTCAATAGGGTTTAGCTTAATACCCGGGAGTATCTTGCAATTTTTCCAAAGTGACACGTGATTTATAGAAAATTAGACAATGCTTATGATTTCATAATGTTGGTGTTGTTGTAGGAAATAATTTCTCCTTCTGGTATAAAACCTAATTGCCCAACCTTTTATTGTTCGCCGCCACACAACATCGGATGTAACGCTCCCTTTTCCAAAAATTCTATAATTTTTCTTTTGTCTCTTTTAAATTAATTAAACATAGTACACTCTTTCTAATTTTGCATGATTGTTGCTAAGAGCTATAAGTGATCAAATCAAGGATGGACCAACAACTAATCAACCTGCATTCTTTAACTTTTTCATGCGGCATTTTCAGAAAAACAAATGGTATTTTTCTCAGCTTATTCTTTATGTTTCCATAATTTATTTATCGGGTTCTCGTGCTTTGAACATATTGTTCATTTTTTTATTGTTTAATTAATTATATTATCCTTTCGAAATTTTTATATTATTGGTATGTTTTAGTCCAGTACAAAACATTTGTACGATATTAAATATATTATTGAATCCTTAAAACTTGGAATTTGACTCCCATTTCTATTTAAAGTCGATCTTCTAGATTTCCTTTTCTACAAATCTAAAACTTGGAATTCGTGATAAAAATTAATAGGAATCGGGCCTTAGTTTTTGGTAAAATTAAAATACTCATTTGTGTTGTGCTAAACCCGCAGGAAAATATTCTGTGAAATTTTTAATGGATAGAAACTCCTTATACTTTTAAAAATTGAGCACAAAACCGCCTAATTTGTAAAAAAGATGTCTTTTTTAATCGACATATTTGAAGAAACCATTTTTAATGTACTTCTTGTTGGTCCTACAACTTCACGTGAAATATGTTAAAATTTGTTTCTTGAAATAAGATGATCTAAACCATTTATTTAGAACATGTTGGGGGGTTTCGTGGAGAGTTTTTAAATGTACAAGGATATTCTATGCCATAAAAAATTTACAATTAGTATCAATAGGGTTTAGCTTAATACCCGGGAGTATCTTAATTTTTCCCCAAAGTGACAAGTGATTTATAGAAAATTAGACCATGTTTATGACTTCGTAATGTTGGTGTTTTTGTAGGAAATAATTTCTCCTTCTAGTATAAAACTTAATTACCCAACCTTTTATTGTTCGCCGCCACACAACATCGGATGTAAAGCTCCCTTTTCCGAAAATTCTATAATTTTTCTTATCTCTCTTTTAAATCAATTAAACATACTCAACTCTTTCTCATTTTACATGATTATTGCTAAGAGCTATAAGTAATCAAATCAAGGATGGACCAACAACTAATCAACCTGCATTCCTTAAGTTTTTCAAGCGGCATTTTAAGAAAAACAAATGGTATTTTTCTCGGCTTATTCTATTTGTGTTTTGGTAATTTATGTATCGGGTTCTCGTGCTTTGAACATATTGTTCATTTTTTTATTGTTTAATTAATTATATTATCCTTTCGAAATTTTTAAATAATTGTTATGTTTTAGTCAAGTACAAAACATTTGTGCTATATTAAATGTAGTATTGAATCCTTAAAACTTGGAATTTGACTCCCATTTCTATTTAAAGTCGATCTTCTAGATTTCCTTTTCTACAAATCTAAAACTTGGAATTCGTTATAAAAATTAATAGGAATCGGGCCTTAATTTTTGGTAAAATTATAATACTCATTTGTGTTGTCCTAAACCTGCACGAAAATATTCTGTGAAATTTTTAATGGATAGAACCTCCATATACTTTTAAAAATTGAGCACAAAACCCTAATTTGTAAAAAATATGTCTTTTTTTATCGACATATTTTAAGAAACCATTTTTAATGTACTTCTTGTTGGTCCTACAACTTCACGTTAAATATTTTAAAATTTGTTTCTTGAAATAAGTTGATCTAAACCATTTATTTAGAACATGTTGGGGGGTTTCATGGAGAGTTTTTAAATGTACAAGGATATTCTATGCAATAAAAAATTTACATATTAGTTTCAATAGGGTTTAGCTTAATACCCGGGAGTATCTTGCAATTTCCCCAAAGTGACAAGTGATTTATAGAAAATTAGACCATGCTTATGATTTCATAATATTCGTGTTGTTGTAGGAAATAATTTCTCCTTCTGGTATAAAACCTAATAGCCCAACCTTTTATTGTTCGCCGCCACACAACATCGGATGTAACGCTCCCTTTTCCAAAAATTCTATAATTTTTCTTTTCTCTCTTTTAAATCAATTAAACATAGTACACTCTTTCAAATTTTGCATGATTATTTCTTAGAGCTATAAGTGATCAAATCAAGGATGGACCAACAACTAATCAACCTGCATTCTTTAACTTTTTCATGCGGCATTTTCAGAAAAACAAATGGTATTTTTCTCAGCTTATTCTTTATGTTTCCATAATTTATGTATCGGGTTCTCGTGCTTTGAACATATTGTTCATTTTTTTATTGTTTAATTAATTATATTGTCCTTTCGAAATTTTTAAATTATTGGTATGTTTTAGTCAAGTACAAAACATTGTGCGATATTAAATATATTATTGAATCCTTAAAACTTGGAATTTGACTCCCATTTCTATTTAAAGTCGATCTTCTAGATTTCCTTTTCTACAAATCTCAAACTTGGAATTCGTGATAAAAATTAATAGGAATCGGGCCTTAATTTTTGGTAAAATTATAATACTCATTTGTGTTGTGCTAAACCCGCACGAAAATATTCTGTGAAACTTTTAATGGATAGAACCTCCTTATACTTTTAAAAATTGAGCACAAAATCCCCTAATTTGTAAAAAAGATGTCTTTTTTTATCGACATATTTGAAGAAACCATTTTTAATGTACTTCTTGTTGGTCCTACAACTTCACGTGAAATATTTTAAAATTTGTTTCTTGAAATAAGTTGATCTAAACCATTTATTTAGAACATATTGGGGGGTTTCGTGGAGAGTTTTTAAATGTACAAGGATATTCTATGCAATAAAAAATTTACATATTAGTTTCAATAGGGTTTAGCTTAATACCCGGGAGTATCTTGCAATTTCCCCAAAGTGACAAGTGATTTATAGAAAATTAGACCATGCTTATGATTTCATAATGTTGGTGTTGTTGTAGGAAATAATTTCTCCTTCTGGTATAAAACCTAATTGCCCAACCTTTTATTGTTCGCCGCCACACAACATCATATGTAACGCTCCTTTTTCCAAAAATTCTATAATTTTTCTTTTCTTTTTTTTAAATCAATTAAACATACTACACTCTTTCTAATTTTGCATGATTATTGCTAAGAGCTATAAGTGATCAAATCAAGGATGGACCAACAACTAATCAACCTGCATTCTTTAACTTTTTCATGCGGCATTTTCAGAAAAACAAATGGTATTTTTCTCAGCTTATTCTTTATGTTTCCATAATTTATGTATCGGGTTCTCGTGCTTTGAACATATTGTTCATTTTTTTATTGTTTAATTAATTATATTGTCCTTTCGAAATTTTTAAATTATTGGTATGTTTTAGTCAAGTACAAAACATTGTGCGATATTAAATATATTATTGAATCCTTAAAACTTGGAATTTGACTCCCATTTCTATTTAAAGTTGATCTTCTAGATTTCCTTTTCTACAAATCTCAAACTTGGAATTCGTGATAAAAATTAATAGGAATCGGGCCTTAATTTTTGGTAAAATTATAATACTCATTTGTGTTGTGCTAAACCCGCACGAAAATATTCTGTGAAATTTTTAATGGATAGAACCTCCTTATACTTTTAAAAATTGAGCACAAAATCCCCAAATTTGTAAAAAATATGTCTTTTTTTATCGACATATTTGAAGAAACCATTTTTAATGTACTTCTTGTTGGTCCTACAACTTCACGTGAAATATTTTAAAATTTGTTTCTTGAAATAAGTTGATCTAAACCATTTATTTAGAACATATTGGGGGGTTTCGTGGAGAGTTTTTAAATGTACAAGGATATTCTATGCAATAAAAAATTTACATATTAGTTTCAATAGGGTTTAGCTTAATACCCGGGAGTATCTTGCAATTTCCCCAAAGTGACAAGTGATTTATAGAAAATTAGACCATGCTTATGATTTCATAATGTTGGTGTTGTTGTAGGAAATAATTTCTCCTTCTGGTATAAAACCTAATTGCCCAACCTTTTATTGTTCGCCGCCACACAACATCATATGTAACGCTCCCTTTTCCAAAAATTTTATAATTTTTCTTTTCTTTTTTTTAAATCAATTAAACATACTACACTCTTTCTAATTTTGCATGATTATTGCTAAGAGCTATAAGTGATCAAATCAAGGATGGACCAACAACTAATCAACCTGCATTCTTTAACTTTTTCATGCGGCATTTTCAGAAAAACAAATGGTATTTTTCTCAGCTTATTCTTTATGTTTCCATAATTTATGTATCGGGTTCTCGTGCTTTGAACATATTGTTCATTTTTTTATTGTTTAATTAATTATATTGTCCTTTCGAAAATTTTAAATTATTGGTATGTTTTAGTCAAGTACAAAACATTGTGCGATATTAAATATATTATTGAATCCTTAAAACTTGGAATTTGACTCCCATTTCTATTTAAAGTCGATCTTCTAGATTTCCTTTTCTACAAATCTCAAACTTGGAATTCGTGATAAAAATTAATAGGAATCGGGCCTTAATTTTTGGTAAAATTATAATACTCATTTGTGTTGTGCTAAACCCGCACGAAAATATTCTGTGAAATTTTTAATGGATAGAACCTCCTTATACTTTTAAAAATTGAGCACAAAATCTCCTAATTTGTAAAAAAGATGTCTTTTTTTATCGACATATTTGAAGAAACCATTTTTATTGTACTTCTTGTTGGTCCTACAACTTCACGTGAAATATTTTAAATTTTTTTTCTTGAAATAATATGATCTAAACCATTTATTTAGAACATGTTGGGGGGTTTCGTGGATATTTTTTAAATGTACAAGGATATTCTATGCAATAAAAAATTTACATATTAGTTTCAATAGGGTTTAGCTTAATACCCGGGAGTATCTTGCAATTTCCACAAAGTGACAAGTGATTTATAGAAAATTAGACCATGCTTATGATTTCGTAATGTTGGTGTTGTTGTAGGAAATAATTTCTCCTTCTGGTATAAAACCTAATTGCCCAACCTTTTATTGTTCGCCGCCAGACAACATCGGATGTGACGCTCCCTTTTCCAAAAATTCTATAATTTTTCTTTTCTTTGTTTTAAATCAATTAAACATACTACACTCTTTCTAATTTTGCATGATTATTGCTAAGAGCTATAAGTGATCAAATCACGGATGGACCAACAACTAATCAACCTGCATTCTTTAACTTTTTCATGCGGCATTTTCAGAAAAACAAATGGTATTTTTCTCAGCTTATTCTTTATGTTTCCGCAATTTATGTATCAGGTTCTCGTGCTTTGAACATATTGTTCATTTTTTTATTGTTTAATTAATTATATTATCCTTTCGAAAATTTTAAATTATTGGTATGTTTTAGTTAAGTACAAAACATTTGTGCGATATTAAATATATTATTGAATCCTTAAAACTTGGAATTTGACTCCCATTTCTATTTAAAGTCGATCTTCTAGATTTCCTTTTCTACAAATCTCAAACTTGTAATTCGTGATAAAAAATTAATAGGAATCGGGCTTTAATTTTTGGTAAAATTATAATACTCATTTGTGTTGTGCTAAACCCGCACGAAAATATTCTGTGAAATTTTTAATGGATAGAACCTCCTTATACTTTTAAAAATTGAGCACAAAACCCCCTAATTTGTAAAAAATATGTCTTTTTTTATCGACATATTTGAAGAAACCATTTTTAATGTACTTCTTGTTGGTCCTACAACTTCACGTGAAATATTTTAAAATTTGTTTCTTGAAATAAGTTGATCTAAACCATTTATTTAGAACATGTTGGGGGGTTTCGTGGAGAGTTTTTAAATGTACAAGGATATTCTATGCAATAAAAAATTTACATATTAGTTTCAATAGGGTTTAGCTTAATACCCGGGAGTATCTTGCAATTTCCCCAAAGTGACAAGTGATTTATAGAAAATTAGACCATGCTTATGATTTGGTAATGTTGGTGTTGTTGTAGGAATAATTTCTCCTTCTGCTATAAAACCTAATTGCCCAACCTTTTATTGTTCGCCGCCACACAACATCGGATGTAACGCTCCCTTTTCCAAAAATTGTATAATTTTTCTTTTCTCTCTTTTAAATCAATTAAACATACTACACTCTTTCTAATTTTGCATGATTATTGCTAAGAGCTATAAGTGATCAAATCAAGGATGGACCAACAACTAATCAACCTGCATTCTTTAACTTTTTCATGCGGCATTTTCAGAAAAACAAATGGTATTTTTCTCATCTTATTCTTTATGTTTCCATAATTTATGTATCGGGTTCTCGTGCTTTGAACATATTGTTAATTTTTTTATTGTTTAATTAATTATATTGTCCTTTCGAAATTTTTAAATTATTGGTATGTTTTAGTCAAGTACAAAACATTTGAGCGATATTAAATATATTATTGAATCCTTAAAACTTGGAATTTGACTCCCATTTCTATTTAAAGTCGATCTTCTAGATTTCCTTTTCTACAAATCTCAAACTTGGAATTCGTGATAAAAATTAATAGGAATCGGGCCTTAATTTTTTGTAAAGTTATAATACTGATTTGTGTTGTTCTAAACCTGCAGGAAAATATTCTGTGAAATTTTTAATGCATAGAACCTCTTTGTACATTTAAAAATTGAGCACAAAATCCCCTAATTTGTAAAAAAGATGTCTTTTTTAATCGACATATTTCAAGAAACCATTTTTAATGTACTTCTTGTTGGTCCTACAAATTCACATGAAATATTTTAAAATTTGCTTCTAGAAATAAGACGATCTAAAATCAATTATTTAGAACATATTGGGGGGTTTTGTGGAGAGTTTTAAAAAATACAAGGATATTCTATGCATAAAAAATTTACATGTTAGTTTAAATGGGGTTTAGCTTAATACCCGAGAGTATCTTGCATTTTCCCAAAGTGACAAGTGATTTATAAAATTAGACTATGCTTATGATTTCGTAATGTTGGTGTTGTTTCTCCTTCTGGTATATAACCTAATTACCCAATCTTTTATTGTTCGCCACCACACAACATCGGATGTAACGCTCCCTTTTCCCAAAATCCTATAATTTTTCTTTTCTCTCTTTTCAATCAATTAAACATACTCAACTCTTTCTCATTTTGCATGATTATTGCTAAGAGCTATAAGTGATCAAGTCAAGGATGGACCAACAACTAATCAACCTGCATTCTTTAAGTTTTTCATGCTGTATTTTCATAAAAACAAATGGTATTTTTCTCAGCTTATTCTATTTATGTTTTCGTAATTTCGGTATCGGGTTCTCGTGCTTTGAACATATTGTTCATTTTTTATTATTTATTTTATTATATTATCCTTTCGAAATTTTAAATAATTGTTATGTTTTAGTCAAGTACAAAACATTTGTGCGACATTAAATATATTATTGAATCCTTAAAACTTGGAATTTGACTTCCATTTCTATTTAAATTCGATCTTCTAGATTTCGTTTTCTACAAATCTCAAACTTGGAATTCGTGATAAAAATTAATAGGAATCGGGCCTTAATTTTTGGTAAAGTTATAATACTGATTTGTTTTGTTCTAAACCTGCACGAAAATATTCTGTTAAATTTTTAATGCATAGAACCTCCTTGTACTTTTAAAATTGAACACAGAATCCCATAATTTGTAAAAAAAGATGTCTTTTTATATCGACATATTTCAAGAAACCATTTTTATTGTACTTCTTGTTGGTCCTACAACTTCACGTGAAATATTTTAAAATTTGTTTCTTGAAATAAGATGATCTAAACCATTTATTTAGAACATGTTGGGGGGTTTTCGTGGAGAGTTTTTAAATGTACAAGGATATTCTATGCAATAAAAAATTTACATATTAGTTTCAATTGGGTTTAGCTTAATACCAGGGAGTATCTTGCATTTTCCCCAAAGTGACAAGTGATTTATAGAAAATTAGACCATGCTTATGATTTCTTAATGTTGGTGTTGTTGTAGGAAATAATTTCTCCTTCTTGTATAAAACCTAATTACCCAATCTTTTATTGTTAGCAACCACACAACATCGGATGTAACGCTCCCTTTTCCAAAAATTCTGTAATTTTTCTTTTCTTTCTTTTAAATCATTTAAACATACTAAACTCTTTCTCATTTTGCACGATTATTGCTAAGAGCTATAAGTTATCAAATCAATGATGGACCAACAACTAATCAACCTGCATTCGTTAAGTTTTTCATGCGGAATTTTCAGAAAAACAAATTGTATTTTTCTCGGCTTATTCTATTTATGTTTTCGTAATTTCTGTATAGGGTTCTCGTGCTTTGAACATATTGTTCATTTTTTATTGTTTAATTAATTATATTACCCTTTCGAAATTTTAAATAATTGTTATGTTTAAGTCAAGTACAAACATTTTTGCGATATTAAATATATTATTGAATCCTTAAAACTTGGAATTTGACATCCATTTCTATTTAAAGTAAGTATTCTAGATTTCCTTTTCTACAAATCTCAAACTTTGAATTCGTGATAAAAATTAATAGGAATCGAGCCTTAATTTTTGGTTAAGTTATAAAACTCATTTGTGTAGTTCTAAACCTGCACTAAAATATTCTGTGAAATTTTTAATGCATAGAACCTCCTTATACTTTTAAAAATTGAGCACAAAAACCCCTAATTTGTAAAAAAAATGTCTTTTTTTATTGACATATTTCAAGAAACCATTTTTAATGTACTTATTGTTGGTCCTGCAACTTCACATGAAATATTTTAAAATTTGCTTCTTGAAATAAAACAATCTAAAACCAATTATTTAGAACATATTGGGGGGTTTCGTGGAGAGTTTTTAAAAATACAAGGATATTCTATGAAATAAAAAATTTGCATGTTAGTTTAAATAGGGTTTAGCTTAATACCCGGGAGTATCTTGCATTTTCTCCAAAGTGACAAGTGATTTATAGAAAATTAGACTATGCTTATGATTTCGTAATGTTGGTGTTGTTGTAGGAAATAATTTCTCCTTCTGGTATAAAACCTAATTACCCAATCTTTTAATTTAAACAACCAAGAAAACATTGTAGTTGCTTTCTATCTTCTAATTTATTTGGAAACATATGTAATTTTTCTAAAACATGTTTTCGTAATTCTATTTCTCCATTTGATTTTATGGTAGTTCCTAAAAAATCAATTTTTTGTCTGTAAATTAGTGTTTTTTTTTACTTAAAACAAATCATTTTCTTTACATCGTTTTAAAACAAATAAGAATTTTTTCAAATGATCTTCTTTGTTTGTATTACTAAAAATTAATATGTCGTCAATGTAAACTAAACAAAAATCTTCAAGACCTTCAAGATTTTTGCTCATATATCTTTGAAATATACCTGGTGCTTGCTTTAAACCAAATGGTAATACATTCCATTCATAATGCTTTTCTGGGGAACAAGTAAATGCAGTTAAAGGTTTTGTATCTTCATGTAGTCGTAATTGGTAGTATCCAGATTTAGCGTCTAGTGAGCTAAACCATTTCATACCTCTAACTTTTTCTATAATGGAATCTCTTATTGGTAATTTGTGTGCATCACCAATGGTTGCATCATTCATCTTTTTATAATTTTTGACCATTCATCTTTTTCCACGTTTTATTTCATTATGGTTTTCTACGTAAAAAGATGGTGCAGCGTGTCTGCTTTTACTATCTCTTATTAATTTTTTATCTAGTAATTCTTTACAATCTTTCATAAATTCTTCAATATCCCTTTTAGAATAAGGTTTTCTATTCGGAACTTTTACTTCTTGATCTTTATCTTTTAATTCTATTACTACTAATTCTTCATTAGCGTTTATTTTAATATCTAACGGATCTTTCGAACAGGTTTGTTCTAGTAAATTTTCTACTTCTCTTTCTACCTGGCTTTTACTACTTTTTTGTACAGTAAATAGAGTATTTGTTAATAGATTCATAATTTGAATTCTTATTCTAGAGATATTGTCTATACTAGGAATCTTTATTATTTCTTCTTTCTGATTTAGTTTTTTAATATACGGTGCTTTAATTTCTATTTCTTCTAACCATTGTATAAACGGATAATAAAGTCTTAGAAAATTATTTCCTAATATTATGTCAAATCCTGATTCTTGTCTATAAATATAAGGTATTATGAAATTGTACTTCTTCTTATTCTTACTTTCGTTTTTTATTTGATTAAAATAACTTACTAGATTAATTTTATGAGTACTTCCATCTGCAATCATTATTCTAACTGGCCTCTCTGTTTCTTTCCAAATTAATCATTTAACTTGTTTAGAGGCGAAACTAATACTAGCTCTTGTTTCAATATAGGCTGAATAATAATTTCCCTTTATTTCTACTTTTATAAATGTTGAATTTGGATTTCTTCTATTCTTAGTCTGATGTTTCATATTCGCTATCCGTTTGTAACATATAAAAGTCTTCCAAATCTGATATATCTAATTATATTGGTTCTAAATTCGTTAATTCTGCTATTTTTTATATTTCTCTCTTTTGATTATCTTTCTTTTTTGGGCATTCATTTGCATAATGTCCTTCTTCTTTGCATAACCAACATCTACATTTTTTCTTTCCTTCTGGGGCAATATTTTTTAGGTTGTTTTCTTTTAATCTTTTTGGTTTTCTTTTAAATATTTCCTTAATTGTATTTTTTTCTTATAATACTTCTTTGATTTTTCACATCCATATTGTTGTGGGATCTCTGGATTATTACTGCAACACATTTTATTATAAGGTTTTATTTTTATTTCATTTATTTCTGTACATTTTTCAGCTATGTACTCTTTTCCTATTAAAATTGCTCCACCTAAGGTATCAGTAATACTTCATTTTTCAATTCCTACTTTAAATCTATCTGGGGTCCACGAGCGTGACTGGGATAGTCGATACACATAAGTGGGTGACTTGCTGGGATGGCAAGTGCACTGAATACCCCAATTAGGAAATAACTCACCATGGAAGCGGTAGTTGCATATCGGAGTTGAAGTTATTCCAATTTACAATAGTATACGAGGAATGATCCCTAAATACTTGAGGTGATAGAGTTTATCTGGTGCGAGAACGTCTATACTTAGATGTGAGTTCCAACCGACTGGAGATTACCAGAAAGTCTCTGTGGATTCACGTTGGGTATAGAGGGACTCGTATGCAGGTTCATATCATCAACAAAGGATCCATTGACCCGACTTGATAGGTTGGGAAATTCTCCTATGGATTTCTGTGAGAAATTAATTCTGGTAAAATCCTTGGCCAAGGTATCTGACGGCTTTATGAAAGTAGCTCATAAAGATTAAGTCAAAGAGAATTATTTCAAGATCAGAATGCATAAGGTCAAAACGAATTAAAAGGGAATCGATGAAAAAATCCATGCCCTTAAGTCTTGACTGGGAGATCGATCGATGGAGAGATTATAGCGTATATGGAAACTGTAAATGATTAAAAGGTGCACTGAATTAATTCACCAGTGATTGGGCTCCATGGGCTTGTGGCCAGACATCGACCGTGAAGTGTGGGAGAATTCCCAAATTGGCAGGGGTGCTAATTTTGGAATGAACAGTCGACAGAGTGTTCGATTGATTTAGAGTATTTAATACTCGAGTAATTAAATAAATATTTAATTATAACCCACGGTCAATTATGTGGTGAACCTACGGGGGCATACACAATACACATGAAGCGAAAGCGAGGAAATGGAGAACAACTGAGTCAACTAAATCGACTGGGTCGATTGGGGTGACTGGGTCGACTGGGTCGACTGAGCGAAGATGATCCGATTGGAATTGGATCAAGTCTATAAATTAAATTGGAATTTAATTTGTGAGTTAATTAATTAAATTGAATTTAATTAATTATGGGAATATTCAATTAAATAGACTTAAGAGTCTAATTTAATTAAATGAGAAAGAAATAAATTAATTGGGCTATTTAATTGAGAAATTAAATAAAGACCCAATTAATTAAAACAAGTATGGGCCATGAATTAATTAGAAGACTTGGTCTTCCAATTAAAAGGGCCATGGCCCATGTAGGAGAGTTAGAAGACTTAGGAGTCCTAATCCTAGGAGGATTAGGATTATGAGATTCCTATAAATAGGAGACTTGATGTCATATCTCATACACACAATTCAAGAGCCAAAATACTAAGTCAAGAAAAACTCTCTCCCTCTCTCTCTCACACCAAATCGGCCGAACCTCTTTTCCACTTGGAAGAGATTTTCGTTTTTCGATTCTTGCTCCATATTGTTCTCTAGTTTTAGATATTAATATATCTTATGTTCTAGCCGATTAGGATATATTAATTTTCGTGATATTGTGGTGTATCAACCCGTAGAGGCGCAACACGTGGGGCGCTACTAGGAGCTTGGGATCGAGCCAGTCGAGGGAGAATCACAACGACTTTTATGACAGTTTGGATTTGCAAGGAGACATGTATAATTTAGATCTGAATTATTCCAGTCGTTTTTATTATTCATATATATACAACCAGTTTAGTATCCTGGCAAGATTCCGTAAGAGGTCCTAAAAATTTTAAATTCCGCTGCGTTAAGGGCTATTTATCTTACCGAATCCCAACAGTGGTATCAGAGCCAACTCTGGCTTTGTATATATATGAATTTGCAGATTCTGTGTTTTAAATCATATGTTTGATTTATATGTGGCTAGTTCTTTTACTGTATATGTTTTAGAACGTAGATCTGTTTAACTTAGAGTAAAAAGAAAATTTTGATTAGAAATTTTATCACGTTAATTTTTATTTTTGGATTATGATTTAATTAATTGGATCTGTTTTAATTAAATCAAAAGTAATCAAGAAAACAAAGCAAAAACAAAAAAAAAAAATTGATCAACCGCGGCGATGCGCGGCTAGGCGGCCACCGCGAGCTGCTACACGCAGCAGCGCATGAACAGCGCGCTGCCTGCGCGTGCAGCGCACGGCAGCTGTCTACGGGCAGTCTGCCGCATGCTGGCAACGCGCGGCAGCACGCTGCCATGCGCTGTTACGCGCGGCAGCAGCTGCTGCGTGCGGCTCACACGCGGCCTTCGTGGCCGCGTGTGTGCTGCCACGTGGCAGCATCCGATTGGACACTGTGTGGCTGATTTTTGGTTTGTCTCAAATTTACCTATTTTGGAAAGTTTGAAAAATCTTGGAGATTTGTGAGATTAGGAAACTTGGAGTTTTGGATAAGGTAGGAATCTTGGAAGATTTGGGAACTACCTTAGTTATCTAATCTAGTCAAAATAGGATTGTCTTGAGAATCTTGGAGATTTCGAAAATTGGGAAACTTAGAGTTTTGGACAAGATAGGAATCTTGGAAGATTTGAAACTATCTTAATTAACCAACTTAATCAAGATAAAAATTGTAGATTATTTAAAACTCAAGTAAGAGTTAATTAATCTTAGAGATTAATTGTTAATTCAAAATTAATTAACTTGGATAAATTTTGTGAATTAAAATTAAAGGAGCCGATAAATTTACATTTTTGTCCTTATGTGAATTTATGCATGTTCTTTAGTGAATATGTGGATTGATCGATTTCTACCCCTAAGCCCTGTGTAGTTTTTGGTTTATTTTTATGGGTTGTAATTAAATGGGCATGATTGGTGCCCCTTGCTTGCGCAATTAAAATGTTATAGAATAGGGCCATTTTAAGTTAGACTTAGTTTAGGCTTGGAGCCGAGAAGACCTCATGAAGACTTGGAGATCCACATGGAGGCCCAATTCAATACATGGAAGCCCAACCAAGGAGGATATTACAAGAAGGCCCATGCATGTATGGGTTTGAAAATTGTAATAGTTAGGACATTTAATTTCCACCCTAGACTGACCAATTGATCCATCGCATGGCTCGTGATGGATCGCATAGGATAGGCAATCGATCAATCATATCATGCTAGGTGATGTATGTTTACTTATTATTCTTTGATGTATGTCATGCATGCTTAGAATAGATCACGTAAACAAGATAAAGCATAATCTGATGAGACCTCGCACAAGAAAATTTGATAAAATCTCCAATTGAACTTTAAAACTCAATTATAATATTAAATCGAATAACGGGCGCATATGAATGGTATCTATGGTCCGAGCCTATCCAATTACTAGGTCGTAGGCATATTGTACGAATATATCTCGATGTCTAACGAGTCGTGGGTCGAGCTATTGGAAGATAATGTGTCTATTTCCTCGATGCACAGTTTAGTGCCAAGGGAGGGGATAGCAAGGTTCTAGGCGCTGTCTCACGAATCGTGGGGCATCTAGGATTGAACTATTTCTCTCCACGAGTATTGGACATGATTTAACGCTAGTAAATATGGATGTCTCACGAGTCGTGGGTCCATAAAGAAAAACGAGGCTAAATGAACTCAAGGGTTAGCTGCGATGGTTAACCGACGACGATGTCGACCACCAAGTGGATCAAATAGTATGGCCAACGAGTCGTGGGTACTAGGAGATTGCATTTGGGCTTTGAGCCCGCTAGAATATTTTAATATTCCCGAAACTTATGTAGGGGCATAAGATTTTGATTAAAATAGTGGGAGTAATTTACAAATAAAAACCATGTTTGTAAATTGTGCATTTAAAATTAATCATTCGCGTATTTATTTCTTCTATCGTCTTTTTATAGATATGATGACTAAAGAGTTTAGAGCACTTAGAGATTTGTCCATCTCATCACTTGAACATAACATTTTAACTGGACCAAACCTGCACTTCTGGTCGCACCACTTGATTGGACTTTTTGATGCTGAAAACATTTCATACGTTTGTCTGTACCTCCACCCGTTGATATTTCACATGATGTTCCCGATGAGCTTCGAAAAAGCATCACCAAATGGAAATTGGATGATAGCTTAGCTCGTGATTACATGTTGGAATATATGTCACTTGATCTGCGGTTACAACATAAGCATTGGTATCCGCAAAAGAGATTCTCTCGAATCTCAAATTCCTTTATGGGATTAGGGATGGTCGTCGCAGATTCGCGATAACGAGAGAACTCTTGCAAACAAGAAAGAGAAGAGAAACTCCTGTCGGAATCCACGTACACAAAATGATTCGACTTCTGTCTGAACTCGATGATATGGGTGTCGTGATGGACAATGATTTTCGTGTGGATATAATCCTGCAATCTCTTCCTAGATCATATGACAGTTTTGTCGCGGACTTGAATCTCCAAAGGCGAGAGATCACTGTGCACGTCCTGTGACAAATGCTCGAGGAACATGAAGCTTCTTTTGGAAAGAAAGCAGGGGTTGGCAAAAGGACTAGGCGGCGATCAAAGTCGAAACAAATGGAAACCAGAGCTCCTTACTGCACTAGGTCAAGGGAGAGGATCAAGGAAGAGTTCTTGGAGAACTCCAAAGGTATATTCCTTGTTGAAGTCAATTTATCAATTAACTGTGCATCTTGGGTGTTGGACACTCTTGTGGTTCTCATCTTTGTAATGATTTACAGGTGATGGGAGCAACAAGGCCACTTAAGCCTGGGGATTGGATCCTGCGATTTGGCAATGGAGCTAGAGCTGCTGCCGAGGCCATAGGCGAAGTGGAGTTAGATTTAGGTGGTAATAAGTTAGTCCTTAGGAACGTTCTTTATGTACCTGGTTTAGTGAAAAACATTATTTTCATTCCTGTTTTGGATAATGAAGGTTTTAATTTTACTATTAATAAAGGTTCCTTTTCATTATTCATGAATGATCATTTGTTTTTCACTGGTACATTGAAAGATGGACTATATACCATAGAACCACCTAAGTTAGTTATGCACGTACAACAAAACAAAAGAAAACAAGATAATGAAATTTCTGCCCAATTATGGCACGCTCGACTTGGACATATATCCAAGTCAAGGATTCAAAAGTTAGCATCATCTGGCGCGCTTGAGATCAAGCACATTGATGAAATGCCAACATGTAAACCATGTCTTAAGGGTAAAATGGCTAAGTTGCCCTTTAAAGGAAACCCTGAGCAAACCAAGCAAACATTGGACTTGATACATACTGACGTATGTGGACCACTAAGAAAAAGTGCCCGAGGTGGCTACGACTACTTCATTACCTTGACTGACGACTATAGTCGTTATGGGTATGTGTTCTTGCTGAAACACAAGTCTGAAGCCTTTGAGCGATTCAAAGAATTCAAGATGGAAGTAGAAAATCAACTTGGTCATACGATAAAGGCTCTTCGTTCTGACCGAGGTGGAGAATTTCTTAGTAACGAATTTCTGAATTATCTTGTAGAGCATGGAATATTGTCTCAGTGGACTCCTCCTGCTACACCGCAACTGAATGGAGTAGCTGAGAGAAGGAATCGAACCTTGATAGACATGGTTCGATCCATGATGAGTGCCACTGATGTTCCTCTTTCATTTTGGGGACATGCCCTCCTCACGGCAACGAAGATACTAAATATGGTACCTTCTAAATCCGTACAAAATACACCATACGAATTATGGTTTGGCAAGGCACCCTCATACGCATTCATGCGCATATGGGGATCTCCCGCTTACGTCAAAAAGCTAGTGGGAGATAAAATGGGAACAAAATCCACTTTGTGCAAATTCGTGGGGTATCCAGAAAACTCGATAGGATACGAGTTCTATGATCCTACAAGACAAACTACGTTTGTCTCAAGGAACGCACACTTCTTAGAGAAGGATTTCTTGGTGGACAAGAAAGAACATAACATAGAACTGGATGAGGTCACTGAAGCTGAAAAGGCCGAAGAGGTCGAACAAGCTGACCCATCACCACAGGCAGTGGGAGAACAAGAGCATGAAAGTGCACCAGTAAGTACACCAATACTTCGTAGGTCAGAAAGACAACGTAGAGAACCCGAGAGGTACTACGGTCTGCTGCACGAGACTGGACAGTCTCTAACCGACCCAAGGACTTACGATGAAGCTATGTTGGACATAGATTCGGGAAAGTGGCGCGAAGCCATGGAATCCGAATTGGACTCCATGCACTCAAACAAGGTCTGGACCTTGGTAGATCCACCAGTGGGAGTGACTCCTGTGGGTTGCAAGTGGATCTATAAGCGAAAGCTAGGAGTGAACAGAGAGGTAATAACCTACAAGGCGCGACTAGTGGCAAAAGGATACACTCAAAGATCAGGCATTGACTTTGAGGAAACCTTCTCGCCCGTCGCAATGCCTAAATCCATTCGAATCTTGCTGGCCATAGCTGCGTGGTATAACTACGAGATATGGCAGATGGATGTAAAGACCGCCTTCCTCAATGGAGACATTGATAAGGAGATCTACATGGAGCAACCAAAAGGATATGCATCCAAAGGAGATGAGCACAAGGTGTGCAAACTCCAGAGGTCCATTTATGGACTGAAGCAAGCTTCCCGAAGTTGGAACATCCGTTTCGGTGAAACAATCCAAACTTTTGGATTCATCAAAAACGTGTTCGAACCTTGAGTGTACAAGAAGATCAGTGGGAGTACAGTTGAATTTTTGGTGATTTACGTTGATGACATCCTTCTCATTGGAAACAATGTAAAGGTGTTATCCGAAACGAAAGCATGGTTGTGATAACGTCGTGAAAACGTCGTTATTACGTGCCTTCTTAAGCTCAGAACAACTTGCTTTTCTTTGAGTTTTGCTTCCTTTTTCTGTGTTTTGCTTGCTTTTGCGTTTTTGGTTCTTTGTTGGTTCTTTGTGTGTTTTGGTGGTGGTCAGTGGGTTTTCATTGTATTTTGGGGTGTTTTGTAGGAAGATGTGAATAAGAGCTTAAATCGAAAGAAGAGCCCGATGATAAAAGTAGAAGGAAGTGGATAGCTGCTCACTAGAACATGCACAACTTTATCATGGCTGATCCAAATGAGCTGAATTTTGGATATGTCATAGATGAGTGAGTTAGCTACGCTACGGACTTTACGGATAAGCAATCGGAGTTCGGAATCAAAAGATATACTGCTCGGAAGGAAGTGTGGCAGTGCAGAAAACTCACTGCCTGTTTCTCGCGGCCGCGAGGTTCAGTCTCGCCGCGGCGAGACCCCTGCTACCAGCAGATATTTTTCTGCGGAAAGGCAGGGGGTTTTTTGTATATTCCCCCTTTGATCCCACTTGTATTTTTAGGCATCTTGGGGGACTTTTTGGCCTTTGTTCCCATGTAATAGAGGGTAACTTGGGCACCTTTTTGTTGTTGTTTCTCTTGCTAATAGGGCAAGAGGGTTGAAAACTATATACAACTCCCACTTCACTTTATTCTCTAGCCTCCATTGGGGAAGAACTTTCACTTGGACTCTCCATTGAAGATAAAAAGGCTTGAGGGAGAAGTTGTTGAAGATTTCAACCACTAAGCTTACTCTAACTCTCTTACTTTGTTCATTTACATCTATGGCTTTCATTAATGTAATGAATGATGTATTTAATGTTATGAGTAGCTAATTCCTCTTTTCTTGGGTTTTATTGATCCAATGTTTGATTCTTGATTAAATGATGATATCATGATTGATGCTATACTTGTATGTGTTTGTTAATCTAGTTTGTGCTTTTGTCATCTTGTTGTTAGGCCAACTTTGAGATGAAATGGATTGATTCTTGATTGCTAGACATAGTGGATTAGTATTTGGAACGCAACAGGTTGTCTACACAATTCTCAATGAAGGGTTTGGGAGAAGCATCCTTTGTACTAGGTATAAGGATCTACCGAGATAGATCAAAAGGACTGCTGGGCCTCTCCCAATCTCAGTACATAGATAAAATACTGAAGAGATTCTGTATGGAAGAATCCAAGAGAGGATTACTTCCAATGAGACATGGAATAGCACTCTCTAAGTCTATGGCCCCAAAGACGCCTGAAGAGAGAAGCAATATGTCTCAAATACCATATGCCTCCACTACTGGAACCATAATGTATGGTATGCTGTGTACTAGACCAGACGTGGCGTACGCATTAAGCGTTACGAGTCACTATCAGTCTGATCCAGGAGAGCAGCACTGGATAGCCGTAAAGGCAATTCTGAAGTACCTGAGAAGGACTAAGGAATTGTTCTTGGTATACGGTGGAGGAGAATTGAAATTGGAAGGCTTTACAGATTCGAGCTTCCAATGCGATGTAGACGATTTCAAGTCAACATCTGGATACGTATTCTGCCTCAATGGTGGTGCGGTAAGCTGGAAAAGCTCCAAACAAGATACTACTGCAGATTCAACCACCGAAGCAGAGTACATTGCAGCGTGTGAAGCCGCAAAGGAAGGTGTTTGGATGAAAAACTTCATCCAGGAATTGGATGTGATACCTAGCATTGCTGAGCCCATTACTATCTTCTGTGATAATAATGGAGCAATAGCGCAAGCAAAGGAGCCGAGATCTCATCAGAAATCCAAGCACGTACTCAGACGATACCATTTGATAAGGGATATCATTGGTAGAGGAGACATAAAGATGGAACGTGTCGACTCGGAAGATAATACCGCGGACCCGCTAACAAAGCCACTGCCTCAAAAGGCATACGAGAAACATCTGATAAAGATGGGACTCAAGAACATAGAAAGTTGGCTTTAGGACAAGTGGGAGATTGATAGGAATAGTGTCCGGCAAGCCAACTGTATGGCTGTCATTTATTGTAATAAATAAATGAACTATTCAATTTAGATATAAGTCCTTAGATCACAGGGCTATGGGACAACCCGTGGACTGATCTCCAAGGCCGTGATCTATAACATATTCAAGAGTCGTAGAATCCAATCGAGATAGGACATCGTTGGATTCGGTTAGACTCTCACTAATGTGTATACTCCGATGAACTGGAGAACGCTGGGGTCCACGAGCGTGACTGGGATAGTCGATACACATAAGTGGGTGACTTGCTGGGATGGCAAGTGCACTGAATACCCCAATTAGGAAATAACTCACCATGGAAGCGGTAGTCGCATATCGGAGTTGAAGTTATTCCAATTTACAATAATATACGAGGAATGATCCCTAAATACTTGAGGTGATAGAGTTTATCTGGTGCAAGAACGTCTATACTTAGATGTGAGTTCCGACCGACTGGAGATTACCAGAAAGTCTCTGTGGATTCACGTTGGGTATAGAGGGACTCGTATGCAGGTTCATATCATCAACAAAGGATCCATTGACCCGACTTGATAGGTTGGGAAATTCTCCTATGGATTTCTGTGAGAAATTAATTCTGGTAAAATCCTTGGCCAAGGTATCTGACGGCTTTATGAAAGTAGCTCATAAAGATTAAGTCAAAGAGAATTATTTCAAGATCAGAATGCATAAGGTCAAAACGAATTAAAAGGGAACCGATGAAAAAATCCATGCCCTTAAGTCTTGACTGGGAGATCGATCGATGGAGAGATTATAGCGTATATGGAAATTGTAAATGATTAAAAGGTTCACTGAATTAATTCACCAGTGATTGGGCTCCATGGGCTTGTGGCCAGACATCGACCGTGGAGTGTGGGAGAATTCCCAAATTGGCAGGGGTGCTAATTTTGGAATGATCAGTCGACAGAGTGTTCGATTGATTTAGAGTATTTAGTACTCGAGTAATTAAATAAATATTTAATTATAACCCACGGCCAATTATGTGGTGAACATACGGGGGGCATACACAATACACATGAAGCGAAAGCGAGGAAATGGAGAACAACTGAGTCAACTAAATCAACTGGGTCGATTGGGGTGACTGGGTCGACCCAATTGGAGCGAAGATGATCCGATTGGAATTGGATCAGGTCTATAAATTAAATTGGAATTTAATTTGTGAGTTAATTAATTAAATTGAATTTAATTAATTATGGGAATATTCAATTAAATAGACTTAGAGTCTAATTTAATTAAATGAGAAAGAAATAAATTAATTGGGCTATTTAATTGAGAAATTAAATAAAGACCCAATTAATTAAAACAAGTATGGGCCATGAATTAATTAGAAGACTTGGTCTTCCAACGAAAACAAGTATGTCGCTATTCCAACGAAAACAAATTTGTCGCTATTATTGAAGGTAGAGATTTTCGTTGGAATCAGGTCGTAGGCGAAGCCCCTTTTTTTTAGTGAAAGTTTAATTCAAGTTTCCTCTATATGTTGCAATTCTTAGTTTAACACACATTTACTAAATCAAAGCTCCCCTCTGCTAATTAATAAATTAAAATGGAGGCCTATTTTTTCCCATTCTTGTAATTATGAAGGTTCTCTTCCGTGCTGAAAGCTTCATCGATATATCGTCTCTTAGAATTAGAAGATCCGGTAAGATCTTCAATCGACAACGTCCGCGACATCATTTCTATAGTGTCAAACTTCTCCAGCATTTCCATTGCTTCTTCAGATGAATTTTTTGAGCAATGTAATAGGAGATTGCGTTGATTTGATAGAGCTCTCTGCGGATCAATTAAGACCCACACTCTCGGCTATTAAAAATCCAAATGGTTTACATACTCTCAAATTAATTCTTGAGTAATGCTTGCATGCAAGAAATTTTAATCTTAATTTTGTTTTCTTAATTTTATGCTCAAAAAATAAATTTATGTTTTGGATTGTTAGGAGAGAGAGGTTCAATTCTTGAAATTAATTCTTTTTCTTCTATTTCTTACGAAGTACTACTATCTTTTAATTAATTAATTATAGGAAGAAACAATTCCCAAATGGCTAACTTTGTTTCGATTCAAAGTAAACTTAATTGGATATGTTTAAAATGAGATTTTGATGGATGAGGAGCTGATATATCATTTATCTTGTGACACATGTCCCCTCAGAATTTAACTTTAAATATTTTATTTTCTTAAAGACAAATTTATCCTTTTAAATGAGTGAATTCAAAAACACCTTTTGTGTTTTTTCTAACTATAAAAAAAAGCCTATGTTATTTTTATTAGCAATAAAAACTTGTACTTTTTTTATTAACAAAGAAAACCCCTATCAAGTCTAAATGACAATTTTACCCCACCAAACAATGCAAAAACATCCCTATTACCTAAAAGATTACCAATAACCTCTGGTAACTTTAAAATTGGGAATACACCCACTCCTCCCCCTTTTTTTTTGAAAAAATAGACAAAATTCTACATAGGATTTATTAATCCAATATCAAAAAGTTGATAAAAATCTTATCCCCCACAGTTAAATGTTTTGGCACTTTACCACTCATATGTACAAAATAAACACTTTACCCCCTAAAAAATAAAATTAGTTGCACTTTACCCCTCAAATGATTTTATGCAATTTTTGTTTGACGAAAAATGTATATGTGCCCCTCACATGAATTTTCAAAGGGTAAATTAGTCACATCACTTCTTACTTATCCAAATACTTGACTCATGTCTTGTGAACCAAAAATCTAAAGTTAAGTAAAAAAAAAAATTATTTGTAAAGAGAGAGGAAAAAATGCGCGTCAGTGAAATATTTGGGCGAAAAATCGATGTTGGAACTAATTTACCCTTAAAATACACAAGTGAGACGCATATCTGTGTTTTCTGGTGATCGGAATTGGCTTAAAATCATTTGTGGGAAAAAGTGCAACTGATTTTATACGTGCTTATTTTATACTTTTGGGTGGTAAAGTTCAAAATATGTAACTTTGAGAGGTGGTGTAAAGTGCATTATTCCCTAAAATTATTTCAAATGATCTTATACTGATGGTCTTAATTGCCAATTCGTATAAAAATTTGATTACTTGAGAGATTTTTTTCCTATAAAATTTTGATTACTTGAAACATTTTATTTTTTTGGGAAAGAGATGAAATTAATTAGAGATAAGGGAGAAAATTTTAAACATATTAATTAAAGGTTAGTATGTAATTTAACATATATTTTTTTTTTTAATTGTCCGATGCCACGTCATCATTGGACATTTTGATCAAAAATTGTGGTTCAAATTTGCTGTTGATTTGTTTTAGTGGTTAAGATGAGACATCATCTCATGTATACCTATATTCCATAAAATCTTATTTTATAAAGACCCAACTTAGTTTGTTGCCTCATAACAAATTTTCCTCAAGCTACAATAGATTTCAACAATCCAATACTCTTTGGACCTCCGACGAGCGTTTTTGTTATTTTTGGTACATTAGTAACCATTCAGTAGAAGACTCTGATTTACCTTTGGTAAATTGGGACTAAAAGTCCAATTTTAAAAACCGGAGGACCAAAATTTCTGAAGGTATATTAATCTGGGACCAAAAATGAAATATCCTCTTGTATTGTATACGAGTTTATCATTGCTTTGGCTAACTATGTTTTTTTTGAGAAACAATGATTTATTTGAAAATGTATCTTAATTTGGCTAAACTACGTTTTCTTAATTGGTCCTCGATATAATTTTTTAGCAAAGAAAAAAAAATTAATTTATAAAAACGAACTCAATTTCTTCACAGGAAACTCTTGGGAATTGATTCTCCCTATTATTAGGGGGCATACTTAAGGTCATTTTAATTGATTCTTAAAGTTCGAGTAGGCTAAAATACAAGTAAATTTTATAGTAATTAAGAAGTTAGGACTGGCAAAATGGTCCAGGACCCGAGGCCGGCCCTTGGCCCCCAGGCCCACTCTTAGACAGCCCATTTATCTACATTATTTATTGGGTTGGGCTGAAATTAAAAATAAATGGGACACTACTGTGGGTTTGGTCATTGATGGGTCAGTTGATTAAAACAAACAAAACACTGGAAAATGGCATTATTATCTGAAGGCCCAATGGATGACAATAATACATTTTCAAATTTATTGAAAGCCCAGAAGCCTATTCAAATTCTAATATTATTAAAACAGAGAATTATTTTCCTTAGCTTTCACATATATATGAAAATATAAGGGTAAAATAGTCTTTACGAAAAAGTTTGTAGCTTGAAATATCTTTAGCCATTTAATTGTGCATGTTAATGAATTATATAACACTCCATACTTTTATTTTGCTAATTAGTTTTGAGTAGGCTTAAATACAAATAAATTTTGTTGTTTCAATTGCACGAAAACATAACACTAGAAATACACATGTCGATGTGATGTTGTGGTTGAATGGAGCAGTTGTTAGAGGTTGTTGTATCGGTAGAGAATCCATCGACCGGTTTACTCCTCCGAGATGCCAGTGACAGATGTTGTAGTGGTCGCAGATGGCACGGGAAAGTCTACTTCCATTTCAAACGCTCTTCGTGCCGCACCGGACTACAGCACCAAAATATATATTATATACATGAAGAAAGGTGTGTACAAGGAGTATGTGAACATTGGGAAGGAGAAATCGAACATAATGTTGATTGGAGATGGGATTGATGCCATGGTGGTGTCCGACAATCGCAACTATGTCGACGGTTGGACAACTCAGGAACATTATGTAAGTAAACAACTTCAAGTTAAATATTGCTCAATTTACTATATTATGATCTTGATATCAAAATTATCATACATGTAGCTAAATCTTATGTTTTAATATGATAAATACAGCTGTCAAAGGACAAGGATTCATAGCTCGCGATATCACATTTGAAAACACGACCGGACTAGAGAAGCAACAAGCCGTAGCCTTCATGTCAGAATCCGACCGCACAATATTGCATCGATGTGCTTTTAAGGGATACCAGGACACATTATATGCTCGTGATCAGCGTCAATTCTATCGGGAATGCAAAATCACGGGCACAGTTGATTTTATTTTTGGAGATGGAACGGTGTTGTTCCAAGCTTGTGACATTTTGGCTCGACAAGCTCTACCTGGTCAGCATAATACTATCACTGCACCCAATCTTTGAATATTTTCCCACTTTGCCATCCAATCTTTGAACGTTTTCTCACTTTGTCACCCAACTTTTGAATATATTCCGTCGACGAACGTCCAAAAGTGATCAGGGATATTTTTAGTATTTGAGGGGATTAAGTGGGAACTCGTAAAGGTTAGGAGAAAAAATAAAAAAATGTTCAAAGGTTAGGGGGCAAAGTGGAATTTTCCCTTTATGAAAACTAAAACAACTGTGTTCTTCAAGTTTTTGCAAAGATTATGATATGATTTTTACAAACATTTTTTATTTTCAAAACTAGCAAGATTTTGACATTGTTGTTTGCATGCTCTCCTTTTCACTAACAATTTTGTGGTTAATAGTTTCCACGCTAGATTGCTATATGTGCAATCTATTTATCAAATTATTCTCATCTATTGAGTCTATATTTGAAGCGCTATTGCGTAATTTCCGAAAATTTTATATATATATATATATATATATATATATATATATATATATATATAATACCAAATCATTCGCATTTAGATGTGAAACGTTATTGCCGAATTTTCGATAATGATATGTATTG
The DNA here is from genome assembly GCA_030819805.1 of Penstemon newberryi var. newberryi. NCBI lineage: Eukaryota > Viridiplantae > Streptophyta > Magnoliopsida > Lamiales > Plantaginaceae > Penstemon > Penstemon newberryi. Next base: position 29,897,919 of record JAUALY010000006.1, on the reverse strand, counting down.
AAGAAAAAAGAATTATGATTGAAATTCGTACATGGATTGCACGTTATGGGTATCACGTGCAACATATGTGCTAAAATCCTGTAGAACCTACTTTTATTTATTTTTCACCCACTAATATTGAATTTTTTTCAATAATACCACCGAATAGACAAAAAATGATTATTAAAGCACTTCATTACCTTACTTTCGACTAAAATTAAATTTACAAAACAAGCAACTTAATTTGGGTTCATCATAATTTCACAGTCATTGTTAACCTTTAAAACAAGCACTTAATATGGCTATTTCCCGACTGTGAGTTGAGGTGGCAATATTTCGATATGCATGTAATTGTGTACTATATATTCATTTCTTCTATCATTTATCAATTCCTTCTTCACATTAGCTAAATTAAAGCTAAATCAAGGCTCCCTTCTGCTAATAAATTAAAATGCCAGCCTATTCTTCCAGCTTTTTTCGGATTCTTGTTATTATGGCGATGCTCTTTCGTGTTGAAAGCTTAATCAGTGTATCGACTCTTGAATTCAAAGGTTTGGTAAGATCTTCAATCGACAACGTCCGTGACATCATTTATATAGTGTCAAACTTCTCCAGCATTTTCATTGCTTCTTCTGATGATTTTCGGTTGAGCAATGCCCTCAGAGATTGCGTTGATTTGATGGAGCTCTCTGCTGATCAATTAAGCTCCACACTCTCGGCTATTCGGAATCCAAATGGTATGCATACATACATACTCTCAATTTAATTCTTGAGTAATGCTTGCTTACAACAAATTGTAATGATCTTAATTCTTGTTTTCTTAATTTTATGAAATGTATCTCAAATGTCAAATCTAAATTTATGTTTTGGGTTGTTAAGAGAGAGAGCTTCAATTCTTGAAATTAATTGTTCTTCTTCTATTTCTTACAAATGGCTAACTTTGTTTCGATTCAAAGTAAACTTTGGTGCCTCATAACAAATTATCCTCAAGCTACAATAGATTTCAGCAATCCAATACTGTTTGGACATCCGACGAACGTTTTTGTTATTTTTGGTACATTAATAACCATTTAGTAGAAGACTCCGATTTACCTTTTGTAAATTGGGACTAAAAGTGCAATTTTAAAAAGTGGAGGACCAAAATTGCTGAAGGTATATTAATCTGGGACCAAAAATGAAATATCCCCTTGCTTTATATATCTCTAAATTATAGTTTAAAGTTTAAACATTGCTTTGGCTAACTTTGTTTTTTTGAGAAACAATGATCAATTTGAAAATGTATCTTAGTTTGGCAAACAACATTTTCTTAATTGCTCCTTGATATAATTTTTAGCAAAGGAAAAAAAGAATTAGAAAAATGAAGTCAATTTCTTCCAGAAACTCTTGGGAATTGATTCTTCCTATTATCATTCAAATTAATTCTTAAAGCTCGGGGAGACTAAAATACAAGTAAATTTTATACTCCATCTGTCCCAAATTATTTGTCGTTTTACATGTTTTCACACATATTAAGGTACCTAATAGATATCCTCACTTTTAAGAAACAAATAAATTATATACGAAAATACCCTTATTCTCTATTTATCTCAATATTAACTATTTATACGTTATTCAAATTTTACACACTCTCTTTCTTAAGTGAAAAATATAAAAATATGTAATTAATATTGTATTAAAATCTTAAGTGACAAATAATTTGGGACAAAAATAATTCTCTAAGCTGACAAATAATTTATGACGGAGGGAGTAATTAAGAAGTTGGGACTGGCAAACATGGTCCAGGACCCGAGGGCCGGCCCATGACCCCAGGCACGCCGCTCTATCCCAGCCCATTTGTCTACATTATTTATTGGACACTTTTTTTTGGGTCATTGATGGCTCAGTTAATTTTTATTTTGGTACAGATGGCTCAGTTAATTAAAACAAACAAAACACAGGAAAATGGAATTATTATCTGAAGGCACAATGGATGACAATAATACATTTTCAAATTTCTTGAAAGCCTAGAAGCTTATACAAATTCCTTTTTTTTTGGGAGCCCAAAAGCCTATTCATATTCTAATATTATGAAACAGAGAATTAATTTCCTTAACTTTCATATATATGAAAATCTAAGGGTAAAATAGTCATTACGAAAAAGTTTGTAGCTCTAACTGGACATATCTTTAGCCATTTAATTGTGCATGCTAATGAATTATATAAATACAAACAAAATTGTAGTGGCAGATGTTGTAGTGGCTGCAGATGGCACAAGGAAGTTTACTTTTATTTCTGATGTTATTCGTGTCGCACCGGACCACAGCATCAAAATATATACTATATATACGTGAATAAAGGTGTTTAAAAGGAGTATGTAGAAATTGGCAAGAAGAAGTCGGACATAATGTTGACATAATGTTGACAAGAGATGGGATTGATGCCACGAACGTTATGGGTATCGCGTGCAACATATATATTTTTGTATTTTTGTATTTTTGAATAGTACATACAGGGTGTTATAGGTATTTTATCCTAACCAACTTTTTCTTTATGATAAAAATAACATCTTAAGTATATTTATCTCTTTTAATATTTTACTTGATAAACAAGTTTAATTAAAAGTATACAATGAAAGAAATTAATTATCACCATAAAAAATAGTTTTTTCTTTTTTCAATGAAATATTTGTCACTGTTTAATGTAACTTATACTTTATGTTTTAGGCTGATGAATGGTACTTGGTTGAAAAATTGGCCAAAACTATTGTTAATGTAATTCTCTTTACAAAGTTAATGTAACATATTGCAATTATAAATTTTTTTTACTAAAGAACAATGTTTCTTTAAAAAGAAAAGGTTTTTTTTTTTTTTTTCATTTTTGATTGCACAGTTATTTATTAAATGGAAAAAAGTTATTTGCTCAGATTTTATTCCAAAATTTCAACTCTTTTGTATATAAAACTAGAAAAATGAACGTGCTTTGCACGTAACTGATTAATTTTATATGTCAAGTGCATTATACAATAAAATAATTGTTAACTATATTACGGTTTATATGTTAGTTGCATTATAATTACCAACTAAAAAAATATTCATAGCATATTTAACAATTTCTAATATTATATTATGGAATTAACATATTAAATTATTTAATCTCGTGCACTTTTCTAGTAATGTGTCAAAAACACAAAATGAACAGAATAGATAAATTGGGAGGGGGAACCTCACAAATGTTTTCACCCACTAATCTTCATTTTTTTTCAATAATACCACCAAATAGACAAAAAATGATTATTAAAGCACTTCATTACCATACTTTCGACTAAAATTAAATTTACAAAACAAGCAACTTAATTTGGGTTCATCATAATTTCACAAACATTGTTAACTTTTAAAACAAGCACTTAATATGGCTATTTCCCGACAGTGAGTTGAGGTGGCAATATTTCGATATGCATGTAATTGTGCTCTATATATCGTTTCTTCTATCATATATCAATTCCTTTGGCACATTAACTAAATTAGAGCTAAATCAAAGCTTCCCTATACTAATAAATTAAAATGGCGGCCTATTCTTCCAGCTTCTTTCGGATTCTTGTGATTATGGTGATGCTCTTTCGGTTTGAAAGCTTAATCAATGTACCGACATTAATTTGAATTTGAAGGTCTGGTAAGATCTTCAATCGACAACGTCTGCGTCACCATTTCTATAGAGTCAAACTTCTCCAGTATGTCCATTGCTTCTTCTGATGATTTTCGGTTGAGCAATGCCATCGGAAATTGCATTGATTTGATGGAGCTCTCCGCTGATTAATGAAGCTCCACACTCTCGGCTATTTGGAATCCAAATGGTATGCACACATACATACTCTCAATTTAATTCTTGAGTAATGCTTGCATGCAAGAAATTTTAATCTTAATCCTTGTTTTTCTTTATTTTATGAAATGTATCTCAAATCCATGTATCAAAATTGGCAAGGAGTATGCAGAAATTGGAGTGTGTAGAAATTGGCAAGAAGATCGGACATAATTTTGATAGGAGATGGGATTGATGCCACAATAGTGTCTGCCAACCGCAACTATGTCGACGGCAGGACAACTTATCGTTCTGGAACATTCTGTAAGTGCACAATATTTCAATTCAAAGTTAGTTAATTATTGCTCAATTTACTATATATATTATGATCATGTTATCAAAATTATCATACATGTAGCTAAATCTTATGTTTTGTTATGATAAATATACATGTCAAAGGACAAGGATTGATAGTACGCGACATAACGATATAAAACATGGCCGAACCAACGAAGCAACACGTTGTAGCATTCATGTCAGAATTCGACGCACAATATTGTATCTTTGTGCTTTTAGGGGATACCAGGACACATTATATGCTTGTGCCCAGTGCCAGTTCTATCAGGAATGCAAAATCACGGCCACAGTTGATTTTATTTTTGGAAATGAAAACGTGGTCTTCCAAGCTTGTGAAGTTTTGGCCCGAGAAGCCCTCCCTGGTCAGCTGAACACTATCACTGCACAAGGTCGACAAGGATTAAATTTGACTAGCGGGTTTTCATTACATTTGTGCAGTATATCAAGTGAACCGGGTGTCACAACCAAGACGTACTTGGGCCGCCCTTGGAAAGAGTACTCGCGCATTATAATCATGAAGTAAACATCAGCGGTGCCATTCAGCCTGAGGGATGGCTCCCGTGGAACAAATCTGATTACGCATTGGATAGTTTGTACTATGGCGAGTACATGAACAACGGCCCAGGAGTCAAGTTGGGAGGTCGAGTTAAATGGCCCGATTATCATGTGATAACTAATCCTGTCCAAGCAAGTGTTTTCGCAGTTGCCAAATTTATTGACGGGGATACATGGTTGCCTTCCACGGAAGTCAAGTACATGGGCGGTAATTAGGTTGAAATGTTCTAAGGGCACTAACTTTCCATTTGTATTTAATAAAAGAGCATATGGTAATGATTTCACAATGTAGAAATGCTTCTTCTTTTTTCTGTAAATTATCTAGGAGTTTTATAATTTATTATATAAAGAATGAATGAATTATTAATTTTTTATTAGCATATTTTTTATTGAAAACATGTTGGTTGTGTGAGCGAAAATGCAATCACGTGCAAGTCAAGTGCCTAGTAGATTCTTTCGGATCTTTTAAGGCTAGTCATATTTTGAAGAGGCTAATTTAATTGCACATAGTTTAGCTAGACTTTTTCTTACGAATGTTTCGTTTGGAGCCTAGCTCGATTATGAACTTTGTAATCTCTAATGCTCTGTCTTAATGATATGTCTATGATTTTATTTAAAAAAAAAAATTGCCATATATGTCAAATACTAGGGGGATCTATACCGCGCTATGCGCGGTGCTGATGCCCTGTTAGATTTTGCGATAATTTTGATGCACTAACTTCTTGTGCGAGCTAAACAATTTGTAAGGCTGAACATGTATAATGTTCAGTTTTTTGGCAAATCAGATTATGCAGAATATTAGGCAATCTTAAATTCATACCACTTCAAGCATTTTTTTACATAATATTAGAATGTACTGCTTCGAAATGAAAAAAGTTTTTAAAACGTAACTAATATATCGTAGTAATCCATAAGTACTTCAGATTTTAAAGAATCTGAGAGTTAAAAAGGTTTCGGTCTTCTTTGTCATAGCACATCTCTTGGTACTGGCTATCTTCTTCTTCTTTCACTCATTGATTTTGCTCTTCTTCTTTTACGTTTTTTGATGTGTCCAATAAAACATTCAAATTTAGAATTATAAGCAAGAACTAACATGATATTAAGGAATTTGATAATGGAAAACATATAAATATGAGACAAACCTCATATTGATCTGCCGGTCCACTTGGACCTCCAATTCCAACAATGATCACCCTTTAAAAAATGGAACTTAGGCCATTCTTTGTTTCTTCAAATATTGTTCAAGACTATTAGTTAAATCTTGAATCTCTTGTTAAGACTCTCATTTAAGCTACTATTTAAACTTGAAGTCTCTTTTTACAACTATCATTAAAGAGTATATTAAAAATATCAGTGCAAAATTAGCAATATCAGATACATAGTGAAAGATGAGAATCGACCTTGATAACTATGATTGTGATGATCTCAGTTGCACTCTGGCGGTCTCAAAGCAGGACCTCTGCTCCAAGGCACACCGTGATCTCCAATTGCGCTGTAAAAGATTAAAACCTAAACATAAACCTCAGCAAAACAAATCCGTAGTAAGTTTAGAGTATCAAACCAAAATGAATTGCAAAGGCAGACATTTTAACAAGGTCCAAACAAAAACTTAAATGGAATGTGCCTGTACCCATTGTTTCACTGCTCGTGGCATTCTTTCTCTTTGGAATCAACAGATCAATCAATCAGAGAAGGAACCCAACCCTATTTTCCAATAAAAATACCAAAAATAACTCAATATGATAAATGGTTAGGAAAGGTGAGAAACAAATGACAATTCCACTCAACAAAAAGGTAAACACGAGTAATTAAACTTCATAGAAGGATCAAATGAATCCAATAATGATAGCATTATTAGCATCAGCAAAAGACAACAATCAACCTACTTAGCAATCACACACACACACACACACGTTTTTACATATATGATAAACAACATCGACAAAATTTCTACAGAATACACTTTCATTTGAATCACCATCAACATCATCTCAGTATTCATTAAAAGTATACTACAAGAGAAATTACTCTCAACATGGTTTAGGAAACAACTAAAGAACTAAATTACTATGATGGAAAAATACTATATTGACTTTAGCTTGTAAGCCTGAGCCGAGGTTAATATTATATTTTATTTATTATTATTTTGATGACAATCCTAATTAGCTCAATAATTGTATATACTTCTGTTAGCTTCAAATGTGAACACAACAAATTCCGCTGCTTCCAATTTTCTCTTGTTTTGATTACACATAAAAAGGAGGAAACAATCAAAGAAAAGAAATGTGGCTCATTACATAATAAATTCATCCCATGATCACCCATAGACAAAGTAAAAAGGAAAAATTATTTTGAAATTTCAAAACATGAACCCACATCAATAAATATATGATAATCCCAAATTATCAGATCAATGAAGCACAACATAAAATGTGAATGTGATAAAGCAAAAAATTATAAGAATTTGTATGTACTTGGTGCAACACCATCTTTGTAGCATAGCTCTGCAAACCTATATTAGACATTAGGCATCTATTAGATCCATAAGTGAACCTTTTTTTTTTTTTTTGATAGAAACATAAGTGAATAAATTGGAAATGCATTTTTGCAAATACTCACGCGGTAAAAAGCTGAGCTAATTTCTCCCAGTAATACATGACAAATCATTATGAATTCTCGAACAATGCATTGACCAATATTTTTCTACCTCTCTTCTCTTATTTGTAGACCTTATACAAAGAATAACACGTCCAATTATAATAGATGTTGGAATTTGTACTAAAGAAAATTAAATTATGATAATGTAAATAAGAAAGTTAAACGATTTATACCAATCTGAGAGTATTTTAAGCTTGTAGGTGATGCTTCTTCATTAATCTAATTGAGAAGTAGCTAATGAGAAATTCAGCAGCCTCCCTCTCCTAGAATTTGAAAACCTAAAAAACAAAAAATAGAGTGAATAACATTAGCCCAAAATAAGAAATACCCCAAATAAAAGCCTTTGTCATATGGGTTTGACGATCTAGAGACTGAAGATAAGTCTGAATATTATTCAGAGATGAGAGCGCTGAATCAGAATGAATTTTCTCCCAAAGTGACGTCTGTCATTTTCCCGAAAAACGAAGTCGATTAATTCACGGCAACTCCATCTTCTTCCACCCCATCAAACCCTAGTCGCCGCACCCCTATATGCTTCCACCACCGACCAGAACACCACCACCCTCGGCCCATAGTCCAGCCAAATCCAAAATTCATTACCTTGCTCTATTGAGGGAAAATAAGGTGAGAGAATTAGAGGCTAAAGCACAAAATTAATTCAATGAAATCAAACTAAGAAAATAAGAGGAATAGGTCACCTAGTTTGCTTTGAAGAAGAGAGAGAAGACAAAAGGTTTCCTTGTGAGCGAGATGAATAATCGAATCGTACAGAAAATTTAAAAAGAAATGCAACGTACAAAATCTATAGCCAGGAGTACAAGAGGAAACCAGATTTTAGCACAAAAATACGCCGTTTTGTTGGCTGGGCTTTTGAAAAATTTGACAACAAAACGGCGTCGTTTTGTTCCATGACTAAAAAAAAAAAAAAAAAAAAAAAAAAAAATTAGTGAAGCAGGCAGGAGGCGTACCATGAGCTGCCACTGTAGACTTTGTGGTTCCCTCTTATATATATGTAATCAGTGTAGTTAATATCGTACGATTCGCGATACGAATCGTACGATACGATTCGATTCAGACACAAAATGATAGAACTCGGACGTCGTATCGTTTTGGACCATGTTTCGTAAAATATCGTTACGATACGATTCGGTATCGCGATACCGATACGATTCGGTATCGCATGTATCGCGATTCCAAAGCGATACATGCGATACACTTGCAAACCGGATTTTTTTTAACCGGGTCGGATCCGACCCGATCCGGTTCGCGACCCGTTTTTTTTTTTAAAATTTTTTTTTTTTGCTTCTTATGTTAAAAACAGAGACCGATTCATCTCTTCATTTCCTTAACACATACATTACTTCTTTCAATTTCTCCTCAAAATTTCTACCAAAATCATAAATTAACGACTCAAGCAACTTAGACTCATAATTATTTGATAAATATCTCGATTGTGTTAGGGTTTTGGAAGCAAAAAAGGTGTGGTTCTTGTGCAATTTTTGGCGGTTCTTGGGTTATTAGCCGATTCCGGTACGATACTAACTGGGTCTTGTGCGATTCTTGGGTTATTAGCCAATTTTTTCAATTTTAGTGTGGTTTTGTGCTTGAGACTTGATGTACATTGGCTTTGCTCTTTCCTTTTTGTTTGATATTTTGATTTAAAGTTTGAAATGGGTAAAGTAGATGATACTTGGAAACATTGTGTGCTTGTTAGTCCTTCGAATAGATATTTTGTTAAATGCAACTATTGTGGACATAAAATGTGGGGTGGTGTTTCTAGAATGAAACATCATCTTGCCGGAACAAAAATAGATGTGAAAGAGTGTCCAAGTGTTCCGGAAGATGTTAAAAAGGTTTATGTTAAGTTATTGGAACATCATAAAATGAAGAAAAATAATGATGATCTTGAATGTTTGAATGAAGAAGTAGCCGAAGAAGGAAATAGGGTAAATGTAAATGATATTGTTTCTAAAAAGTGTGAAGGGTCTTCTAAAACACTCAAACAAAAGACAATGAATGAAACATCGAAAGATAGGGATGTGGTGATTAGGGACATATGTAGATGTATATATGGGAATGCCTTACCGTTTAATTTGGTAAGAAGTCCATTGTTTATTCAAATGTTGAAATCGGTTGGTTAATATGGTAGGGGTTTGAAGCCTCCTAGTTATTTTGAGGTGAGGGTTACATATTTTAAAAAAGAAGTTGATCAAGTAAGTGAAGGTTTAGAAAAATATAAGATTGAGTGGAAAAAATGGGGATGTACATTGATGTGTGACGGTTGGTCCGATGGAAAATCAAGATCGCTTACCAATTTTTTGGTTAATTGTCCAAGTGGGACAGTTTTTCTAAAATCTATCGACACTAGCGATACAATCAAGGATGGTGAGAAAATGTTTGAGTTATTGGACAATGTAATTGAGGAAATTGGGGAAGAAAATGTGGCACAAGTTGTGACTGATAGTGCCTCGAACCTTGTATTAGCAGGGATGGTCACCATGTGCCGCCCATCTCATTGATTTAGTTCTTGAAGACATTGGGAAGCTTCCGGTGTTTCATCGTACCATTGTGAAAGCAAAAAAGGTCACAAAATTTATTTATATGCATCAATGGGTTCTTGCTTTGTTCAGAAAGTTTTCTAATGGGAGGGAATTAGCAAGACCTGCAGTGACAAGATTTGCAACCGCTTTTCTCACATTAAATTGTATCTTTCAGCAAAAGAATGCTATTATATCCATGTTTGCATCGGATGAATGGGGTGCTAGTAATTATGCTGGTAGAACTGAGGCTAAGAAAGTGAGGGACATAATTATGTATGATCAAGATTTTTGGAAAGGTATACAATACTGCCTTAAGGTTGCTGGTCCACTTGTGAAGTTATTGAGGCTTGTTGATGGTGACATAAAACCGGCAATGCCATATATTTATGTAGCGATTGGAAAAGCCAAGGATCTAATAGCCCAAAACTTTAAAGGTAGGAAATCGTGTTACGAGAAGATATTTGACATCATTGATACTCGTTGGCTGGTTCAAATACATAGGCCCCTCCATGCAGCTGCCGACTTTCTTAATCCATCGTAAGTATTCGTTCAATCTTTTAATTTAATTATGTTTTTAAATTACTAATGTATAATCTTAAAATTATTTCTTATTTTATTAGGTTCCAATATTCTGAGAGCTTCAAAGATGAAAACGGTGAAGTTACTGTCGGTTTATATACAACCATTGAGAGAATGGTTCCTGATATAAGGACACGACTTTTGATTGATAAACAACTTGATAAGTTCAAGAATGCACATGGACTTTTTGGAATGAGTATGGCTGTGGCAACTAGGGACAAAAAACAACCTGGTAATTATTTGCAATGATTTAGTTGTTCATAGTTTATTCTGCATTTTAATCACAAAGTAATAACTTATTTATTGTAATATGAATATGCTAATTCAATTTTATGCTTATTTATGTTTTAATAGCGCTTTGGTGGGAAAGTTATGGTGGAGAGTGTAAGGAGTTACAAAAGATAGCCATGAGAATTTTGAGTCTCACATGTAGTGCTACAGGTTGTGAAAGAAATTGGAGCACGTTTGATTAAGTGCATACTAAAAGAAGGAATCGTTTGGAGCAACAAAGATTAAATGCTCTTGTGTTTGTGAAATATAATCTTCAACTTGAAGTAAGGCAAAAACGACGAGTGGAACAGGGAGATTCTTATGATCCTATACGTTTAGACGATATTGATTCGGATGACGAGTGGATCACTGAAAAAGAGGACCCCTGTCTACCGGAAGATACTTCATGGATGGAGGTACATGAAAGCTTTACTCTTGATGAAGGAGCTCCAAGCTCTAAAAGAAAGAGAGGTATTTTTTTTTTTATAATTTTTATTTAAATAGCGGTTATCCAAAATCTAAATCTCATATTTATTAAAAAAAAATGTAGGTCCAAGAAATTTAAGTTTCAATGCCGATGCTCGGGCCAATGCCAATAAGAAGGGAAAAGCTAAAATAGGAGATGAAAATGAGATTGCACCTATTTGAAGAGGTTGATGAAGATGAGGAGGAAGTAGAGGAGTTTACGAGATTAGATGTTGAAGATGAATTGAGTGACATTGATCTTGGAGATAATGTTTAGTTTATATATATTGGTTTTATTTTGTGCAAACTATTGTTTGATTTTGTTTTATGACTTGAAAATTCAAACTTGGAACTTGGTTTATTTTGAATGATTTGTTTGACTTTAAAATGTTAATTTTTATGTCTTATAATTTTTTTATTATGTTGGGAATATATTTTATATTATTTTTAATAATTGATCATGTATCTTACGATACACGATACGATCCGATACGAATGGAAAACGATACGCGATACGATTCACGGTTTGATAACCTTGTATGTAATAATAATTAATAATAAGAAATTGTTCCGCACTTTCAATTGTAGAGGTATGAAAGTTCTATAATTTTTTGGATATTTTAGGATTTATATAAAGGGGTGGCAAGATATCAATTGACATATATAGATTTTTTTTTATTTTAATGATCAAGTTCAGCAAAAACATTAGGGTATATGTGGATGAATTTTGGTCCGGTCTCGTGGGTTTCGCGAGACCGAGTCAAAATTTTTTCAAATAAGTTTTCGCCAAACCCATAAAACTATCAAAACCCTATTCAGAAAATCACACTCAAACTCTTTGAACCTATAAAACATTGATTTGACACCTACCACCTACTTTTTCCTCCAAATCTCACTAAAAAAGACATTAATTTGACATCTACAACCTACTTTTTCCCCTAAACCCAATCCAAGTGGAGTTTCAACTTACTGAAATCACAAAACCCAATAGCCAAAACTCATCCAAATAAGCTCTAAAAGGTTTCATCGAAACCACCCAAACTATTTTTTTTTTAAACCGAGACCTGCGAAACCGAGCCAAAACTCATCCAAATAGACCTTTAATGTACAATTTTTTTCCACTTTCCAATTATTTTATTTCTCAACCAAGACACCGAATATTAGGTTGATGAAATAATCTTATTCTACCCAACTGAAGAAACTATTTTTTCGGCCCAATTTGCACATTTTATTTGGTGTCTTTTAATAAAAGTTTGGCTGAACTGAACTGGGCGGTACGGCCATCCAATGGTGGTATTAACCGAGTTCGTCACCCAATTATTCATCACCACTCAATTTGATGCTATAACTATTTAACAATATCTAGCACATTACAATTACTTCCTCCGTCCCATTAATCCTTTTACCTTGGTATCGTTGACCAGTCAACTTGACTAAATTTTAAAAAATTATAATAAATAATTTATTTAATAATTTGATAATATCATATGACATTATATATATATTAATATTTAAAAGGTTTAAGATCCAAAAAATGTGAATAATTTAACTTAATAAGTCACTTAAAAGATTGAAAAGTTTGACCGAGTACTGTAACTAATGGAGTAAAAATATTGGGACGAAGAAAGTATTATAATTCAAACCTAAAAAATCTTTATGCAAAAACTGGTCGTTTATTTTATATCCTTATTGGTCTTTGTTTGACCTCATAATTTACAGACTACCAAAAACGAGAAGTTTCAATACATGATTCTGCCGGTGGCTTGGTAGTGCCTTTGGCAAATGTTTTAGCCACGTTTATGGTAGCTACAACGGCGGCTCGAGATTTATGGTAGTATTTAGGGATAATTACATGGACCTTCATGTAGTTTAGTACATTTTGCGTTCAATCCCCTTCAAGAATTATAATTACAATGACCTCCTTTTAGGTTTCAAACCTTACATCCGTTAGTTTTTGTTGACGTCATCACCCCAATTTGATTAAAAACCCCATATTACCCTTCAATTTACTGTAGCAATTTTGGTGGACAATTATGACCTTGTTATGTTCAATACATAGGAGAGTTTTATTTGTAATGTATATGTATATGTATGGATTCAAATATTGTAAATTTACATGAAATTTATAATCAATTTATTAGTGTATATATATATTCTTAAAATAAAAATATAATAACACATCAATTTTTTTTTTCATAAAGCTTTTACAATTAAAATACAAGGAAAACTAAATACATTATGGTTAATATAAAACATTGTAGAACATAAATAAAAATGTAAATATATTCAACTTTCACATTTAACCAGTAATTTTTATAATTTCAAGAAAAAAATCATAATTAAAGTAAATGAATTACGTTTAATTATGAGAAGAAGAAAAAAACTGAACATAAATTATTAGACATTATTAAAATGCTCACATGTTCATAATTAATTCAAACTATAAAAATTCTTAAAATTTTAACTAATTTTTTTTTTTACAAAAAGTAAAAATGCTCATTTAAATACCCGATTTAATAAAATAGTTATTATAAAATCATAAATATTAAAAATAATTATTATAAATCAATAAAAATAATTAATATATATTATTTAAAAAAAAAACCCTCCCCATCTTCCCCATCCCACCCTCGCCCCACCCGCTGTCTCCAACCATGACCACTCCTTCCAGGCTGTGCCGCCGGCCTGGAAGGAGCGTTGCTCGCCGACCTGGGTTGAAGAACCAGGCTTGCGACGGCACAGTGTCATGCCGTCGCAGGCCTGGGTTCTTCAACCCAGGCCGACGACGCGGCCTGGAAGGAGCGTAGGGACGATGGGGGTTGGGGGGGTAGGGTGGGGTTGGTGGTGTGGGGTTGGGGTGGGGGTTAGGGATGGTTGAGGTTTTTTATTTTTATTTATAAAATTAATTTTTAAAGTTTAGGGACCAATGTGCAATTATAATTTTTTATATCCATCTAAAAATTAAAGTTTAGGGACCAATGTGCAATTGTGATTTTTTTATCCATTTAAAATTAAATTTTGTAAGGGTAATATGGTAAGTTTATAAATTATTATAAGGGTAAAAAGACATTTTGTTAAGCAGATTTTCTACATTATTTTTAATTAAAACTGGCGAGGGCATTTAAGTCATTTCATAGATTCCGTCCATGTCCGTTAGGGTTTTGTAAGGTTTTTGAAACCTCAGGGGAGGTCGTTGTAATTATGATTCTTGGAGGGGATTTGACGCGAAATGCACCAAACTACATGGCAGGTCCATGTAATTATCCCTAGTATTTAAGGAAATCGAGCTCAAATTAGATAGTTAAAATCGTTAATTGGTGAAGTAAATGAATTGGAAGAGAAACATAAAGCTGAGAAAACTCAATTTATACATACCAAACTTTCATCTGTTTTATACATTTTGTACAATGCTTTTTGAAAAAATACATTTAAAACCATGATTTCACCCCCCCTCGACACATTTCCTTTCTCCGTCGGTTGTTTGGACAAAAACAACCGTTAAGTCACCAAAATGACATACTTATGTGCCCTATATCATACCTGAAAATTATTGTGGCATGATTCCTTGTAGATTATAGGATATGATTTAATTTTGATTAATATTCGAAATTTTGTTAATTTTCTGCGGATGGTTTATTGCATTTCATGAACTGAAACTTGTACCGTTGAAAATCTCTCGTCAAGAGCTTTCCAGCCATATAAAGAACACGAAATTTGGCCTTGTAATGAAGACGGAGAAAGAAAATGTTTCGATGAGAGTGAAATCATGGTATTAAATGTGTTTTTTTTCAGAAAGTATGATATGAAAAGTGCAATTCCCTCACTAGGAAAATTCTGAAGCTTCTAAAGATCTTCTTAAGAATATTGAAAAGGTACATGCATTTTGATGTCTTGGATTTGAACTCTTCACTTTCGTTCTTAGTTTCAAAGAATCATACCATGGACTCAGCTATTTCCTGGTATATTTGCATTTGCATGCAGGGGCGGACCTAGACGGTTTTGTTGATGGTCGAAATTTCTTTTGATAGCAAATTCGATATTTTTTCGAAGTTTTAATAAAATAACAAAAAAAAAAAATTACGATAAAGTAATAGTAAATATGATTTTATCCAAAAAAAGGTGAAAATAATATACTACTAAGGATTCTTAAAAAGTCAATATGAACGTTTATGGTGCAATACAATTCAGTTGAACTGAAAGCAAACTAATGTTGCTTAGAGAGGATTTGAAAAAGGGCCAGTGGACCATTAATATGTGTAATATAAAGGTAAATTTGTAATTCATAATTCTTTACATATAATCTTGATCACATATTTCAAAACAAAATCATTCTAACATATGTTGAGGAACTTAAAGTTTGCGTAAACGAAGAGATAATGAAAAACATTGATTAACGAACACATCATAAAGGAGGAGTTCAATGAACCCGAGGGTGAAATAGAGAAAATAAATAAAATAACCTCAACATTTTAACTCGAGAATGAACTTTGAAATAAAATCCAATTTTTATTTTTAGCAAATCATACACGAAGATCTAACTATATAATAAATGGTTTATGAAATTGAGGTACCCAGAAAGCAAAAGGACAATTTACTATGTAAAATTTAGTTATTGTAAAATTGTATACTCCCTCTGTCCCAGATTATATGTCGTTTTAGAGAAAAAAAATTGTCGCAAATTATTTGTCACTTTAGGATTTCAATATACTATTAATTACATATTTTAGGTATGTAAGAGAAAAAGAAAGTGAGAGAGTGTAAAACTTGAATAACGTGTAAATAGCTATTGGTGAGATAAATAAAAAATAAGGGTATTTTAGGTATATTATTTATTTTTTCCCTAAAGCTGAAGCTATTTAGTAGGTACCTTAATATGTGTAAAAACATGTAAAACGACAAATAATTTGGGACTGAGGGAGTATAATACAAAGTAATGCTAGTAGGGATATCAAACATCCAAAAATAATTAAATTTTCTTAAGGAAAAAAAATAGAAACTATCACTGCCTCATAAGGAAAAAAATAAAAACTAACATAAAGATAAGGAAAAAAAATTAATACTAAAGAAACCAAAATTACAATTGGGACCTCTCTCAGCAATATTGGGAACTCTACCACTAGGCCATCTTCATATCTTATAACTATTTACATATATAAGTATCTATTTTATTTTGGGGGACCATGGCCCAGTCCCCGAAGAGGTCCGCCCGTTTGCATGAAATGTTTTAATTATGAATTTGAACTTGTTAAATCAAAGGACATTATTGGAACTTTTAGTGCAACTTTTAGTGCAAATAGGTTGTCAGTCTAGTTATTAGGACTTAGGCGGTGTTTGCAAAAACTTTAAATAAGTACTTTTCAACTTCTAAGATATAAAAAAGCATTTAACAAACGTTTGCATGTGAGACTTCTACTTAGGGGTGCACATGGTTTTCGAGACCGTACCGTACCGCACCGTACCGTACCGTACCAAACCGTACCGAAGTTTAGGTTTTTTTTCTCAAAATCGTAGGTTTTGGTATGTATGAAAACCGTACCGAATTTTTTGGTATGGTATAGGTTTTGGAACTTGGATACCGCAAAAAACCGTACCGTACCGTAAATAAAAATAAACTATTTATTTTCTAGTTTACGCAATTAAATTTAACCTTTATTATCTTCCAACCTATAATTATGACACATAATCTAATATTAGTAATTATAACTCAAAAAAATTTACTCAACTACTCATGTAGAACATATAATTGTGTTCCAAATAAGTTTTTCATTTACAAAAAGTCCAAAAATAAAATTTTGACGCATAAACGACTAACTAGTAAATAATTATACCTTTAAAAGAAATAACAAACGACAAATAAATTATCGTCATTATTTCTTTATTGAGCTACTATTATTTAGGCTAATTCATTTTATAGGATATTAGTCCATATAACTCTTTCCTTTATAAAGTATTATGTAAAAAGAAAAGAAAAACATCACCAATTCATTCCATGAGAAATTTCTTTCAATTATCAATCGACTATAAGAGGAAAAAAGTAAGACACAAAAAAATATTTCTAGAACCGCAAAACCATACCGTACCATACCAAAACCAAACCGTACCGGATGCATTGGTATGGTGTTCAAAAGTGAAGTTTGGTATTGAATATTTAAAAACCGCAACAATTGGTACGGTACGAATTTAACTAATAAAACCGCAATACCGTACCATGTGCACCCCTACTTCTACTTCTACTTCTGTAAAAAAAAGGCTAAAAGGACGTGAAAAACTTAAACAAGTCGAGACATTTTTTGGCTTCTTATGATTAATAGTTTTTTGGGCTTCTTAACATATTTTGCAAACACTACCTACTTCTACTTCTCTACAACTTTTAGCCCTTTTTTAGATTCTAAGACTTAAGTAGAATTACAATCTTTTGCAAACACCACCTTAGAAAATTTTGTGGCTAGTTTGATTTGCTTTTCCGGTTAAAAGTTTATACAAAACGTTATATTTGTTTGAACATGACGAGTTTTATATAATTGTTGCTATCAGAAGTTGTGGCAAGTTTGATCTGCTTTCCCTGTTAAAAGTTTATACAAAACGTTATATTTGTTTGAATATGACGAGTTTTATATAATTGTTGCTATCAGAAGCTAACTCCGGCTTCAAAATATTTAACTTCATGTTGACAAGTATAATGAGAAATTTGCTTTTATGGTACCACATGATAGATCATCTTGCAACACTGATACTGTAGCAACAAAATTTCGAGTCCTGGATTTTATTAGGCAAGAAAAATAATTTTACAATTAGAATTTAAAGAATTTATAAAAAATGTTACAATCTCTATTTGATCATCTTATTCTAATCTCCAATGATGCGACTTCGAGATTTGTGAATTTGAACTTCGATTGATGATTTGAATCTTCGTGATGGATAATTTCAACACTGCCTTGAATGCTTTGATCTTGTTGGACTTTGATCTCCTTCGGCACGTCGCGAATCTCCAATAACGTTAATTTGAGGGCTGAATAGCTTGATCTCAAATTAAACGTTGGATTTTTTTAAAAACGTCTTGAACTTGTTGAATGACTCATTTGATTTGATGAATAACTCCTTGAATTTGATGAAGAACTTCTTCAATTTAATGAAGATATTTGTAGAGAGGATTTTGCCCTTCTACTATTTTATGTTTTGGAATTGTTTTTTGAGTTCTGTTTTCTCCTTAAAGATGACCTCTATTTATAAGTGGGTTTTGAAAATCTTGTAATATTCTCTGTATGATGTGACACAATTTGATTGGTTCTTCACATCTTGTATGACAAAAAAATATTTGATTTTATATTCTTGTATATAAAAGTATCATTCACATATTGCATTGTACAAAAAGTTTCTAGACAATCTTTCATTGCTTATAAATTTCCTACATAAACTTGCCTTGTTTATGGAGATTTGACTTTATTTTATAATCTTTCAATTTGGCAATATTAATTTTGGGCAATAAAATTTACCCTCCTACAAATGCCCCTTCGAGACTTGTTTACGAAATGCATTTGCTTTTAGTGGATAAATCTCGATTTTTTCTTCATGCATTTGCCAAATTTGGAGCCAACATTTTATTTTTCTCGGAATTTGACTGGTCTCAAAATTGAATTTCAAGTTGCCTAAGTATCCCAAAACAAAGGGAATCAAGTCATAACGTAGTTCAAAACATCAAATTTGATTTGATGGGTGTTGTTCACATTTATACTCATGTGAACAAAGAGTAACTTACAGTTAGGCTCGTGTGTCAAGGAGCATTTTGAATTTGAGATTTGGTAGACCTTTTCAACTCGTGTCTTGGAAAGTTGTAGAATTTTTGGTTTCATCTACCAGAAGCATTTATTCGAAATTTGCAGACCTTTTTTTCTCGTATCTGGGAATATAATTATAAACTTCATAAAGTTGACCCTCTTGATCAAAATCAACCAAATATTATCGCAAAATATTCTATGAAATCTAAAAAATTTCTAGTCTAAATGGATTAGACTATAGTGTTTATTCTCGCAGAATAAATTATTTATAATTAACTCTAATTATAAACTGTAAAAAGGTTTATGTAAGTGATATTATAAATAATATTACTTTATCATATTTTAATATCAGTAAATCACACTTACTGAAAATAAATCTGAACCAAAAGAAAGATCAGTTGATAAGAAATGATTCTCAAATTCTTCTTACATTCTCAATTAATGTTACATCACGTGACTCAGTTCACATGATTACATTTATTTCATATTTAAACACCAAAAATATGAACTGCTACTATTTATCACATAAGCTAGTAGTAATTAATATTTTTAAGTTATTTTCTTTTTCGGTGGTGAAACAAAAATCTGACCTAAGTACCCGCACATTTTAAGGTATTTGGTTTTTCTTCCCTTCCATAATGTATATGGAATGGTATTTGATTTTCTTGTGTGAAACTTGACTTAATATGCATTTAAACATCTAAAGAGTTTCCTCCCACAAGTTATCCGGTACACCCAAATTTATAGAATAATATTACCCGCAACTTCTTAGGTTTGGTTATTCCGTTTAACTACATACTCAATTTAATCGAGTTGAGCTAGGTGAATTAATTTTACGAATTATTCCCAATTTAACACACTCTTGTTAAATAAATATATCGTATCCACCCCCACAATTCGGATATAATTTTTTTTCATTTTCTCATCCCGTTATCCGGATTTGTAGTTCATAAATGCATCTTTTTGTATTTTGCAAATACTTTTATTGCCTCTTTTTCATTATTCAATAAATAGCGCAAGAAAATATATTTAATCAAATACATTTTAAACTACGAGTTAGTAATGATTTAAAATCACGTAATTAGTCCAAAAGTTTGAACTCTTGCACACATGATAATTTGTTTCGCAAACAAATAAAACTATAAGTATCTCACAAATAACTTATAATTATGTCTGATATGATTGTAAATACTAATTAGTCATTTATCTCCGCATAAGACTAGTTGTAGTTATTCCCCATTTTCATACCATAACCATTTCAGAGGCACCAACTCAGATGCCTCGTTTCATGTTATAGCTACACAATAACAGTCAATTAATTTAATACTTTGTTGTTGCATACACAAATAAAATGTTGGAAGAATTTATTAACTCAAGAACAACTAAGTGATCTTATGAGTTGAGTTAATTAAGTTAGTTAGAAGATTTTGATGATAACAAAAATGTGTCATCAACTAAGTAATGGAAGCTTAGTAAATCTTTGAACATTTGATATTTGGTTTAAGGAAAATCATTTAAGAACAGAAGTATTCAAGAAACGAAAATTCAATCTTATGAGAAGAATGAAAATCAGATTAGTAAAGATTGAATTACGGTCTGTGAGCTAAGTGGCCAAAATGAGATGACTAGTGCATAAGACTAGTGCATCAGACTAGTGATCATGAGCAGAGTGGATCAACAAGCTCTCATGAGCAGAGTGGGTCAGTAAGCTCTCCAACGAGCTTAGTGCATTTAATGCGACTGTCAGATCCGTACGACAGTTATCAGATCCGTATAACAGTAAACAATGCGACAGTCTGCAAAAGTAGCCGTCCAAATTATGACCGTTGCTCAAGGACTAAAATGCAATTTTACCAACCTTCAACAGGCATAATTTCAAATCCGAGAGTATAAATAGATGGTAAACTGAAGATTCAAATGAGACTTGCACACTTTCAAGATCAAATCTTTAGATCAAGAATCCATCAGTTGAGTCATCTGATCATAAGCGGAGTCATCTCATGACGAAGCTAATTGTTGAAGAACAAGATTAAACCCTTGCATATCTGAGTGATATTCAACTGAGTGTTGTGAGAAGTAGATATCCATCTTTGTGAGTTATATTACTTCGTATAATAGGTCTTCTTTGTGATTTCCTATTGTGAGCTTGTTGATTGGTCATTTGTTGTAAAAGCACAAGTGGTGGTGTACTAGTTACTTTGTGTTCTAGTGGAGCCTAAATCTTCATGATTTAGAAGAGTGGATTAAGAGGATTTGTTCCTATATAACCACTATAAAAATCTCTTGTGTTGGCTTACTTACTTTTACTTGCCTATTTTTATAAGTAACCAAACTTTGAAAAGACTTAAGATTTTAGAAGAAGTTTTCAAAAACTAGGGATAAAATCTTTAAGTAAGAAAAATTTATTTGAAAAACACTTGATATAAATCCGCTGCATAACAAGTTTCAAACTCTGATTCAATTTGAAACAGATAAGTAAAATCAGACTAGTGGTCAACTTACGCTGAACAAACTTTGTGCGCGAACAGCTAAGTAATCTCATAGTGGTAAACTGAAGATTCAAATGAGACTTGCACACTTTCAAGTGATAGGATAGTGCCCAGCAAGCCAATTCCCTTTAGCTTGTAATAGGTCTATTCTGTAATAAACAATCTTTGATTTTATGAATAATACGCGCGTTTATTTATAACTGTATAGAATAAACAATAGCCAACTTCATCTCTAGCGAATACATTTAAGCGATTGGATGAAATCCTTAGATCACATTCGACTATGGGACGATTCACTTCGGTATTGAGTGTAATCATGAAACAGTCTCTAAGGTCGTGATCTTAAAACACGTTCCAAGTCATAGATTCCGAACGAGACGGGGTATCGAAGGAATCGCCAAGACTTGTATGAATATGCATGATTCACATGGAGTGAATTTGTAGAGTTTCATGAACAAGACATTTGATGTCAGTGCATATGAGTAGGTGGTTCGATAGGGGATCTAACGCATCGAACGACCCGAACAGAGAAACCCATTGTGGAAGCGCATGACGCATATCGGTGATGGGATGTTTCTCAAGGCTTATAATAGTGTACGATTTAGTTATAAGACTTGAGGTGCTAGGGCGAATTCGGTGCATTGGTGTACGTACTTTGATCTAGGTGCAGGTCACGTAGCCTGACCATAATGTGCCTAAGTTGGGTGCGTATAGTTGTGTACGCGAGTGGTTAGTACCAATATGGAATCTACAGACTCATCGTAATGGATGAGAGAATTTCCTATACGATTCATAGATAATAGATCCGAGAAACCCGTGGCCACGGTCGGTGACGAATTTGGAAAGGGGTTTCCAAATTTAGCAGTCACACTGGATTATTATCCCGAATTAGAAAGTATAGTTATCGAGATAATTAGAGGTGCCGATCAAAACACACACCCTAGGTCTCGATCGGGAAATTAAGTCGATAGAAGGACCGTATGTACATGGCAGTTATAAGAGGTGAGGTTCACAAATATCAATTCACCTGAAGTTGGGCCTCATGGGCTTGTGGCTAGACATCGACCATGAGGTGTGGGTACTCCTGAATTAATAAGGGAGATTAATTCTGGAGTGGTCAATTAAAAGGGTTTAGTTGATCGGAACAATTAATTGCTCATTAATTAAATCACGAAAGTCGTGGGTCTGCTGCCAATTGATGGTGAACCTAGAGGGTCACACACAATACAGTTTGGTTTATGCAAGAGTGTGTGTTATCTTATGTTTGAGTCTCTCCTAGACTCCTTATATAGGCCCCCTTTAGTAAACCTAGTCTTGCAAGACTTCTTCTGGGCTATTAATTAAAAGGCCCATGTCTTGCAACTTAATTTAATTAACTCATTAATTAAATTAGCCCAATTGATCTAATTAATTAATATCTCTCAATTAATTAACACTTTAATTAATATTTAATTAATTAGACTATCTAATTAATTATTCTTCCAATTGAATTAACACTTTAATTCATTTATTGATTTAACTCCCTTAAATCAAATATTTCCTTTTATGACTTTCGCATACATAAGGTGGAAATTATATCTTGGGACTGCTTGGGTGCCTCGGAAAAATTTTAAATTCCGCACTCTTGTTGTTCTGACAACCGAGGTATCCCAACATCAAGATCAAATCTTTAGAGCAATAATCCATCAGTTGAATCATCTGATCATAAGAGGAGTCATCTCATGACGAAGCTAATTGTTGAAGAACAAGATTAAACTCTTGCATATCTCAGTGATATTCAACTGAGTGTTGTGAGAAGTAGATATCCATCTTTGTGAGTGATATTACTTCATAAAATAGGTCTTCTTTGTGATTTCCTATTGTGAGCTTGTTTCTTGGTCATTTGTTATAAAAGCACAAGTGGTGGTGTACTAGTTACTTTGTGTTCTAGTGGAGCCTAAATCTTCGTGATTTAGAAGAGTTGATTAAGAGGATTTGTTCCTGTATAATCACTATAAAAATTCCTTGTATTATTTACTTTACTTGTCTTGCATTGCATATTTCATAAGCTAAGTAAATATTTTAAAAGAAGAGTTTTAAATTGAGGAATTTCTAACTCGGGGTAAAAATGTCTTTGTGATTTAAAAGTTAGTTGAGTTGAAAACATTGTTTGAAAAATATACATAGACATATCCGCTGCATCATTGTTTGAAACTCTGATTATATAAGTTTGATGGGCAAAATCAGCTAAGAAAAGAGAAAAGATTTAAAAAGGTACAGAGGTCTATTCACCCCCCTAGACCTCATTCTGACCACTTAGGACCAACAAATGACATCAGAGCAGGTGGTTAATTTGAATCATTTTCCTGATCAACGAGCTTGATCCGAGGTGTGTTTTTCAAAACTAGCATTATTTTGAAAAATCTTTTTTTTTTTTGAAAATGGAGTGCATAAGCCATGTTCCTCACATTGGCCATATGGACTTTGAAGATTGAAAAATCAGAATGGAAATCCTTCTAGATGCTTAATATGACAACAAGTTTACATGTATTACTAAAGGACCATTCAGATTTAAGAAGATTGTGAAGGTTGCTGACCAGCCTGATCAGATTGTTGACAAAGAGCTGGATGAGCTGACTCCCAAAGAAATCAAGTTAGTAAATCTTGACAAAATGGCCAAGTTCATCATGTTCAAAGCTCTAGATGAAGACAGATTCCAGAAGATCAAACATCTCAAAACAGCTAAGGAGATGTTGGATAAAGTCTGTGAGCTGAGTGAAGGAAACGACGCTATCAAAGAACAAAAGCTCAGTGTGGCTCTTGAGGAGTTTGAAAATTTCAAGATGAAGTCTGGTGAAACAATTGATCAAATGGATGCCAGATTTACCAAAACTCTGAACGAAGTTCTAAAACTTGGTAAAGAATTTTCAAACAAAGAGATCACCATGAAGGTTCTCAAGGCTCTTCCACCTAAATTAAACATGAAGGTGACAACCATGAAAGAATCAAGGGATTTAGAGAAGATTTCTCTTTCCGAACTGTCCTCATCCCTCAAAGCTTATGAGTATAAGATGCCAAGAATGGGATTAGATGTGTCAACCAGTTCAGACCATAGCGATACCGGGAGCTCTGCAATATCATTAGGATACTTCATGTTAAAGAAATACTTCTGAGAGTTCGCAATTGCCCTAGCGTTCCTCCTGAACTAGGCGGGACTTACAAGCTAATCTCGTTAGCAATTTCAATAACATAAATATACCTTACTGATATACAGAGACCGTAGTAACAATCTATGAATCTTTTCCATTATTTTATCAAATTTCTGATGTACAGGATCCTCGAGGAGAGGCAAGTACAGAGCATACTTAATGATAAGTTTAGAGTATCAAATTCATAATCCTAAGAGTGGTTTCAGAAGAACTAGAAATAGAAAATTTAAGCTGCCATAGAAATATTAGAAATAAAGGTTTTTATTAATTCAAACTTCTCTGAGTTACAATGAGAGACTGAGATCCCTTATATAGAGGGCGGATCTCAAAACTTATACACAATATTGTAAACTCATTTGACATCCGAGACTAAGACGTAACCACATACGTCACACACCACACAGACAAAAGCAAACGACAGATCTCTTTAAAGGAGAATCTATATTATTACAACACGACAATAACAGTAAAACTTAATAATTTACTTCATTAATGACTCGTGGGTCATGCCAGCTTTCCACTACAGTTTCACCATAGTCCCATGGGTCCTGCGAATCTTGAGTAAAATTATCTGGCATGGGGGTGTCTTGTTCTTGATTGTCTGAAGTGTATGTATGAATCCTCAATCTTAGTTCAGTAAAATGTTCAAGATGTATTTCTGGTAAACCAATAATTGAGGTACACTGTATTTCAACTCCAGGAGTATGAACTGGAACATGATTTTTGACACATAAGTATTCAAATACCCTTTTTGCTATATCAGGCCAATACTTCATACCACCATCAGTAGTGGAATGAACATAACTGTAAGCGTTTGGAATAAGCTGCTGTCATGATCCCAGAAAATAAGGCCTGTGTAAGATTAGAACAGAAAAAGGGTTTTCCATATGCTCACTTTCTTTGATGATGCTTTTAAGAGTTTTAACCCAAAATTTCTTTGTCCAATAACCATACAAAAACCTTGTAAGGTTAAGATCAAGAGCATTGATACGGATGGAATTAAGTAAGATTTGAGTGTTAACTTCAAGAGCAAACCATTGTGTCACACCAAGGCACCAGAAATACCAGAATCCTTCTGCTGGAAGTGTAATACGATCTTTGAGAGTAAAGATAGGAAGGAAATGATAATCTGGGAAAAAGTTAGCCTTTTCAAGTGCTATATTCATGGTTAACAAAAACTTGGCCTGGTAGTAAAACAAATTGTTTCTGGCAAAGTTCTTCAGTTGTTTGGAAGTAGTGAAATGAGTTGTTGTAGGAGGGAACTCAGGAAGAACTGGTTCAAAGGTATAGGCAGGTCCTAGGGGGCGTTGATAGGATAGTGCCTAGCAAGCCAATCTTAATTAGCTTGTAAGAGGACTATCTTCTTATGGTTTTAATAATTAATACGACCGTTTATTTATAGTACGTAAATTAAACAATGGCCAACTTCATCTCTCGCGAACTTATCTAAGCGATTGGATGAAATCCTAAGGTCACAATCGACTATGGGACGATTCACTTCGGTATTGAGTGCAATCATGAAACAGTCTCTAAGGTCGTGATCTTAAAACACGTTCCAAGTCATAGATTCCGAACGAGACGGGGTATCGAAGGAATCGCTAAGACTTGTAAGAGTATGCATGATTCACATGGAGTGAATTTGTAGAGTTTCATGAACAAGACATTTGATGTCAGTGCATATGACTAGGTGGTTCGATAGGGGATCGAACGCATCGAACGACCCGAACAGAGAAACCCATTGTGGAAGCGCGTGACGCATATCGGTGATGGGATGTTTCTCAAGGCTTACAATAGTGTACGATTTAGTCCTTAGACTTGAGGTGCTAGGGCGAATTCGGTGCATGGGTGTACGTATTTAGATTTTGGTACTGGTCACGTAGCCTGACCTTAATGTGCCTAAGTTGGGTGCGTATAGTCATGTAAGCGAGTGGTTAGTACTAAGAAAGGATCTATCGACTTATCCTGATAAGGTGGGAGAATTTCCTATACGTTCTTAGATAATATGTTCCGAGGAACCTGCGGCCGCAGTCGGTGACGGATTTGGAAAGGAGTTTCCAAATTTAGCAGTCACACTGGAATTATTATCCGGAATTAGAAAGTATAGTTGTCGAGATAATTAGAGGTGCCGGTCAATTCACACACCCTAGGTCTCGGTCGGGAAATTAGTCTTTGGAAGGACCGTATGTACATGGCAATTATAAGAGGTGAGGTTCACAAGATCAATTCACCTGAAGTTGGGCTTCATGGGCTTGTGGCTAGACATCGACCATGAAGTGTGGGTACTCCTGAATTAATAAGGGAGATTAATTCTGGAGTGGTCAATTAAAAGTGTTTAATTGATCGGAGCATTTAAT
Source organism: Penstemon newberryi var. newberryi (assembly GCA_030819805.1). Lineage (NCBI taxonomy): Eukaryota > Viridiplantae > Streptophyta > Magnoliopsida > Lamiales > Plantaginaceae > Penstemon > Penstemon newberryi. The sequence goes on along the minus strand of JAUALY010000006.1, from coordinate 29,870,936 downwards.
TGCTCGTTAATTAAATCACGAAAGTCGTGGGCCTGCTGCCAATTGATGGTGAACCCAGAGGGTCACACACAATACAGTTGGACAGTGACAGTCATAAAAGGAAATAGTTGATTTAAGGAAGTTAAATCAAAGTTAATGAATTAAAATGTTAATTCAAAGAGAAGAATTATTAATTAGAATATCTAATTAATTTATTAGAGTATCTAATTAATTAATTGGATTATCTAATTAATTATGATATTAATTAAAGTGGTTAATTAATTAAATGGAAGAAGAAATTAAGCATGCAACTTTCGGATTGCATGGATAAGGCATGAGGGGCGATTTTTGGCTAGTAGATAAGTGGGAGAGTTTGTTTCTTGTTTGACAAGTGACAAAGAAGAGATTTGGTTGAATTTTGTTTCCTATTGTGATAAGGAAAGGATTCACCAAATCTTGATGAGATATCTAATAAGAGAAGGACTCTTCGCTTATAAATATAACTCATCATATCTTCCATAACAAACAAGAGAACTAATCCAAGCAATAAAAGAGAGAATTTGGAGAGCTGAAAATCGTGATCAGCCCTAGCCAAAAACCCTGTGCCGCCGCCGCCCCTTCTTCTTCATCTCTTTCATCTGGATCTAGTTCAAGAGCTGGATCCAGTTCCAACTCTTCCTTCACTGACAAATCTCCAAAGTCTAGTTCGTAGCCTGTGATTTGGAGACGTTACTACAATCCATCTGGTGTGGATACATTCTGGAGGTGAGACAATTGGATCACTGCATCGTGAATCAAACAAGAAAGCCGGAGGTTACCACCACCAAACCTGTGGTGAGGTATTTCGCATATCACCCTCTTTTGTTTCTGTTGTTGTTTGATTCAACCTATTTCACATAAATAATATGGAGATCGAATTTTGGGACTGATGGGGTGCCTCGGAAAATTTGAAATTCCGCACTTTTGTTGTTCTGACAACCGGGGCATTCCCAACAGGCGTTGAGGATGAAGCCATTAAGATCACAGGTATATTTTTTACTGAAGAAATAAGATGAATCTGTTTAGGCCGAGATAGGAGATCAGGAGTGAGGTTATGGTCTCCTTTTATATGCTGGACTGTAAACTGATATTTAGGAAACCAATCCTTTAGCCTTAATAATTGAGGTTCTGGAATACCCTTATTCTTGAACTCAAGTATTTTTGGAAATGATGAGTTGTCCATTTGTACATTGAAGTGGTGTCCAACCAAATGAAATTCAAACTTTTTAATTCCATACTTGACGGCCAAGATCTCTTTGTAGACTGTATGATAATGCTTTTCAGCATCTCTGAATTGTCCACTAGCATGTCCACATAAGTACTTCTTTCCATTTTCTTCTTCAATAAGTATGGCTCCCCAATAGTCATCACTAGCATCAGTTTGTAGAATACGTCTTCCTTTATTTGGAATCTTTAAAGGAGGTGGATTCTGACAAATCTGCTTTAATTTCTTAACAGCTGTGGTCTGTTCAATTCCCCAAGGAGTGGCTCCTTTGCGTAATATTTTGGACAGTTGACACGTGTATTTAGAACTGTGTGGAATGAAGTCTCTCAAATAATTGACTATCCCAAGAAACTGTTGAATCTCCTTTGTAGTTAAGTTTCCGTCTAGAAATTTAATCAATTCTTGAGCAATATGAGGACCTGGATGATATTGTCCTTCTGAAAGATTCATTCCAAGGAATTCAATAGACTGTTGTCCCACATGACTTTTCTTTTCAGATAGCATAATCCCATATTGTTGGACAATTTTCAAGAATTGGTTTAATAATGCTTCATGAGACTGTTTATCCTTAGAGAATAAAAGGATATCATCAATGTAGATTAAGGCACTGTGTAAAATGGGCTCAAATATTCTGGTCATGGCTTTCTGAAATAGTGATGGGGAAACCTTAAGCCCAAAAGGCATAACCGTCTATTGAAATTGGGCCGTAGGTGTAACACCCCACAAATTTCGTGCCCTTTTTTTATTATTCTTTTTTAAAAATCTTTCTTTTAAAGTATAGATTTTCGAAGGTTTATAAATTTAGATTCTATTTTTGCTTTGTTTTAGTCGAAGAATATATATTTAAATATGATAAGATTCTTTTGAAATTGTGGAGTTATTTTCTACATCACTATTTATTTTGGCACATTTTCTTTTTAAATTTAATGCTACTTTTAGCTAAAATGTACGAATACATTTTTCATATGAAATATTAAACTTGGAATTTATTTATAAAGGTGAGAAAAACCTTCTAAAAGTGTCGGGATCTTTTTGTATAAAGGTTTGGACTAAATAGCACAAAAATTTTAATTTTAGGGGCAAAAATATACTTTCCAAAACTTCAGGGGGCAAAATGCAAATTCGCCCCAAGTTGAAGATTTTCTGCAGGAGTAATTATTTTACCCTCCTTGCACACTCCAAGAGCTGCAAAAGCATGCCCTTGGGTAGAGAAACTCATCCACCCAAGGTTGGCATGCATTGGTGGAAAATTTGGAGTAATAATACTCCTATATTTTCATATTGTATGTATATGTGTATATACATTAAAAAATCTGATTTTATATTCTTTACAACTTAAAATACTTAGATATAGTTAAGAAGGGAGGGGGAAAGAGACAACACTTTTTAAAGAAAATTTTCGTATATACACTCCATAGCCTCGGTATTTCGACCATTCCATATTCTTCCACCGTTGGATCATACTCAAATTTCGTGTGAAGGTTTTACACTCACGGGGCTACATTTGACCGTTCGGATCGTCGTTTTAATGTCCCGAAGTTAATCTACATTCGCTGGAAGTTGATGAAAAGTAAAGATTTCGAGGGCTTTTTTTTTATGAGCCACCACCGGAGCCGCCACCACTGCCACTGGAGCCGCCACCACCACCTTCGGAGGTCTGAAAATGAGGAGAGCTTCATCCCCTTCGTTGCTTTGGGTAAAGATCCACCTATGCTTGTGTTCTTTAATTGATTTTATTTTATTTTTGTTCTCTTTTAAGGTGTTCTTCATAGAAAAATGGAGAAAAATATACATGCATTATAAAGGGGAATAGATTTAAGTTATTATATTGTAAAATATATTTCATTTTCATTTTTGGGTTGAGTTTATGGATTTTATTTCAAGACTTAGAAATTTGTGTTCTTTTGCACAAAACATGAATATTGAAGAATTTTGTTTATCCATTGTAGTTTTGTGAAAAGTTGTTACCTTTAGATTCAATATTAGATTTTTAATGTGGTTTTGCTTGGGTTTAAATAAATTTTGATTAGATATTTAGATCTTGATTTCTTTTTGTAAGAAAGTTGATGTTTTTAATTTTTCAAAACCATGGGGGTATTTTTGAAAGGTTTTAAAAGATAAAGGGTTAAAGGCTGCGATTTGTTTGGGAGTAAATTAAAAATGGACTAAAAATCTCAGTTTTGTTTGATATTCGGTATAGGTTGACTTGAAAAGCATTTGTTTTAAAGTTTGCTTCGAGTTTTCGCAAAAATGGGAGTTTTTGAAACTTTTGGGGTTATTTTTGCAAATCTAAAAATAAGGGGGCAGAGGTGCTGTTTTGTCTCTGTTTTTACATGGGTCTTTTATAGATTATTGATTAATTGATTTGAAGTGGTGGTTTATTCATTTTTGTTTTAAGATTGAAAACTTATAAACTTTTCCAAAGAAAATTATGGTTAAAGAACTTTTGTTCTCCTTGTTAGTTTGGTGAAATGTTATTAAAACTTGTGTTAATCTTATTTTATAGTGAAGGTTTGCTTAAATAATTTTTAAACATTCTTGTGATATTGTCTTGAATAATTTTTGTAAGAAAGTTAATGTTTTAATGTTTGAGAAACTTTTGGGGTTTACTTTGAATGTTTTCACAAGAAGATGGTGTTTAATTATTAACTTGTTAAATGTTGTGATTGAGTTCTTATTCAAAATAATCTAGTGAAGATTTTTGGTTTGAAGAACTTTTTGTGAAAAATATTTTTGGGGTACATTTTGAAAATATTAATTTTTTAGGGGAGTTGTGTGCAATTTTAGGAAGTGCTCGGGGCAGCCACCGCTGATCCATTCAGTGGGCCTTCAGGCCCATCCCGTGATGGTTCGGGCCCACTTCATTGCACTCTCTCCGTGTTTGCTCGTTTCAATCCAATTTCGCTTGGATTGTTGCTACTGTTAAATATTTTGGATTTTCTCAAATCTTAAAGTTTGAAAATGAATACACTTCAATGAATTTAATGTCGAAAGTTTTAAGTTCTTGTGTGCGATGTTAATTTAAAAAATCCTTGTGATAGGATTTTCTTTAATTATATTTATGTAAGATTATAAGATAATTTATTAGTCGTATACGTACTTGCTCAGGTTTCGGATACACTTCATTTGTGGAATTTTGGTCGCCGTAATAAGCTCCTCAGGTGAGTGCTGTGTGTTACTTGTGTGTAAGTCTGAATGTGCTAGTAGGTCGAGTCAGAACTGTAACTTAGTCCCTAAACGAACAAGCATGTGATGTGTGATACAATGAAGAACTCGACTGCTAGGACAAGCTACACGTTGAATTATTATGCTAATGCCTATGTGCTTATGAGTCCTTGAACTGCTATTGAGTTATTTACCGATTTCCTGTTACTGAATTGTTACTGTACTGTACTGTTTGTTATTACTGTGTGGGCCCCTATACTTGGTGTGCGGAATCGTGGGTAACCTGGAAGGTTAGGGCCGGAGGGTTACCTCGATCCACCGTAGACCCGCTTCACGAGCCAAGTGTGGAGGTTACACTTGGGGAGTGAATGTCAAACTCCTGGCATTTGACGTCAATGCGCACTGTTATGTAAGGTCGCACCTTACTTGGAGTGTTTGGTGGTGGTTTTCCTGACTGTGGATTGGAGGGTAAGAGGAGGACGGCATCAACAACTGTTGGTTACTTGTTTAACGTGCTTAAATTGGTATAGCATGTGTTCATTTACTGTAATGTTGTATATGCTCATGTATACTATGCTACATCCACGCATCACACGCACATGTGCACTACAGCCTCACTAAGTTGGACGATCAACTTATGCATTCCATGTTTCAATCTTTTCAGCTAAAGGTGTCTGGGGAACCGATAGTTCAGGTTGCGGTTAGGTCATCACAGTTGCGGTCCCACTTTAGTTTCGGAGAGTAGTTGCACTTTTGTTTAAATTCTTATTTGATTTTAAGATCCTCCTTGAACTGATGTTTCAAAACTCCTATATGTCTAAGTCGATTTTTATAATATCTTGGTATTTTAGCTAATTTTGTAAAGTGATCATTTTTATCGAAGATGATTTTAAATTTTCTCAAATATTGATCTTAATCTTGTTTTGTCCCTGTTGGGTCTCACAAGTTGTTTCACCACATCATGTCATCCGTAAAAATTTGTTTTAAATACTGCCACTTTAAACTTAGTGATTTCAAGGTTTTGCTTGAATTGTTGTTTTAAACATTTGAACCATTAAAGTTTATTTTATAATTTAATAAATAAGACAAGATTATATAAATTACTTAATTATCTCTCACGGTTTATTTTGTTCAAGTCTTTTGATAGGTTGTGATTAAATGATTCCGCTTTAAACCTATATGAAAATTGATTCTACTTTTCTGTCAAAACTTAGTAATTTAAATTGTTCCTATTTTGTTTGAAACTGCTTCCGCTTAAAACTTTTAATTATAGATTTTACTTTAATAGTTTTGAGAAAAAGGAAAAAAAAAAAAAAACCCGGTATTTTAAAACTTTTCAAAAGAGTAATAAATTTTTTGACTGTATCCGACGGACCCGCGGAGTTGGGCTGTCACAGTAGGTAATACAAAAGGTTGTTTTATACCTATCTTTTGGATCAATACCCAATTGCCAAAATCCAGTTTTGAGATCAAACTTTGTGAATATTTGGGCTTGGGCTAGGAATGAGAATAGCATTTGGGTTCTGGGTAAAGGGAATTTATCATCTGCAAGAAAATGGTTTAAAAAGGTTTGTAATCAATGACAAGCCTTTTCTTTCCCCGTACCTGCTCAGATCTTTTATTGACATAAAATGCTTGGCAAGCCCAATTGGATTTTGTTGGTTCAATAAGCCCAAGTTCTTGGAGTTGCTGACATTCTTTCTTGGCTAAAGCCAAATCATCTGGCGTCATTCCAGGATGAGTAGCTTTAGTGGGATTGACATCTTCATTCATTTTGAATGGTAACTGAATAAAGAAGTCAGTATTTTCCCACAATGGATTTGGATGCGAGAAATCAGCGTGAGATTCAGCACAGCAAGTTTGTAATTTAGAAGCAATCTGGTGGAACTCCTTTGGTGGATCAGATAAGGCATATCTCTTCTGAATAGGAGTATAAGGTTGAAACTGGCGCTTATACTTTATTCCAGTAGGAAGAATCATGAGTTTCTGGGCCTTATGATATATATCAAAACCTATGAGTAGGTCTTTACCATGCAGTTTGCTTCCAATGAAATTCATCCAAATTATACATTCTGGAAAGAATTGTATTCCAATTGGATGTTTAGTGATCAATGATGTTTTGAACTGCTGCCCATCTGCTGCCTGGAAATATTCATAGTGAGTTTTCCACGCATCTCTAGGAAGGATATCTGGGTTCATCATGGATTTAATCGCACTAGTATCCATAAATCCAATAGCTCTGACAGGCCGATCATACTTTGTGGGAAGTATATGAAAATGGATATGTGTAGGAATAGCTTCCTGGCTAATTGCTTCTGCTTTGAGTATAGGAAGATATTCTACCTCAGATGAATTGGAATCCTCATCATTTGATAAGTCTTTAAGAGCAAAAAGACTTTCTTCATTTTGATCATCTTGTTATGAAAACAAGGATTCGACATCAGTGTTATCAAGAGTTGTATCAGCATATTGTTGGACTTGAGAAAGCATCCTTGCTGATTTATTTCGATTTTGGGGACAATTTTTTGCAACATGTCATTTCTTCTTGCAAATAAAACACCGATTTGTAGTCTTTTCTCGAAAAGGTTTCTTTTTGAAGAACCGCAACTTGCCTTCTTTCTTGGATGAACTTTTATCTTTTTTGGATTTCTTCTTGTAATGGCATTGACACTTATCCTTTTCTTTGCATTTAATTTCCAAATGAGATTTCTGGCAAGCTTTCTGGAGTACTGATTTACTCTGAAGTAGAGATTTGAACATTGCTTGTTGTTCACAAAGCTTGTCAATTGTAGTGATGGTCAATTGATGTATTTCTCCCAATGAGAGGACCTCAATTTCTTTTCCAGAACTTGTTATCATTCTGTGGAGGTCTTGCTGGATTTCTTTTGGAAGAGAAGCTAAATAGACATGTTTGAGATTAGGATCATTAAACCCATTAAGGGAATAATATATCTCAGACATTCGTTTAAAATGGAAATTCAAGTCTTTTTTCTGCGAGGAACAACACTTCATTGAGAAATACTGTTGTTGTGCCATCTTACTCAAAAGATTACTATCACCCAAGAATTCTTGATGAATTGCTCCAAGAGCTGCAGCTGCTGATGCCCGGAAGAATTGCATTTGTCTGTACTCCCCCAAATATTGGAACCATTCTCTCAAAGTTCCTGTAAATCTGGAAACAAATTCTCTCAGGATAGTGGGAAGATGTTGTTCTTTTGTTCTTTGAAGATCAATCCATGCAGCAAAAGAATGAAGTCTATCTCTTCTTTTTTCTACAGAGATATCATCAAAAGTGAACCAAGGACCATTGGATGGCTTGGTAGGGCCAGACTCAGTCATTGGAGGAGGAGGAGAATTATCTCTCATTTCTTCAGTTTCTTCTTCAGAATATGCTTCTTCTTGGGCAGTTGATGTTGAGGGGTCTGCCATAATAATCTGGCTTATATCTGATATGCCTTTATTGTCAGATTCTTCTGAAGAAAGATCAGTTATTTGTTCTGAGTATGATAATTTTGAGGATTCTTCTTCGGACTCACTATCCATGGTTTGATTGGTGAAAGTTTGGACCATCAAGGACTGAGTATGGAATTCTTCATCTTGTATAGGTGCTTTCATTTTTTCTGATTTAGTTGCTGGTTTCTTTGGTTTTTGTTTTGGTGGTGGTTCGAAAGGTATTTCAGAGGCCATAAAAAATTGTTTCGAATAATCAGGGGATTTCAAAGGAGGATCATAATAGGCTATTGAAAGAGATGTGGGTAAAAATGGAAGTTTAGGGATAGACCTTCTTTTCCTATCTTCTTCCATATGTTCAAGATCCTTTTTCAACCTTCTAATTTCTGCCTCTTTTTTATTAAATTCATGCCCTGTTTGATGCTGAGCGATTAATTGACGCAGTTCTTTATCCAGCAGATCAATTATGTTTACCACTTTGAGATATACCTTATCCAATTGTTGGGATATAGCATCTACCTTTTCATTGGTAGTCTGGACTTGAGAAAGAACTTTATCAACCTTTGAATCCAGATGACTCAAAGCTTTGTTTTGGGCTCTAGCATTAGATGTTTGCCAATTTAAAACTTCTTCTCCTTGGGAAAGAGATGAAGTGTATCTGCCTTCAGCATCCACTGTTGTTGTTTGAATATAGGGCCTGGTTGTCACCTGTCCTTCTGTTTTTCTTTCCAATGGGGGAAATTCTGTATCGTAATGTTTGAACATCATGCATGGTTGTAGAGAAGGGAGTGACTGAATTGCTGGCAAAACCTCTTGTCTGCAAGCTTTGAATTGGCTTTCTTGTTTTAAGATCTTCAGGGCTTCATTGTAAAAAGGTAGTGGCAAAGAGCCAAATCCCGTAGGTGGATCTTGGTTTGGAGCTCCAGAGTTGTTACTTTGGCATGAAAGGCGTTGCTTTCTTGCCCTTCTTCTTCTTCTTCTTCTTCTTCTTCTTCTACTAGCTTCACTTTCATCATCAGATTCTTCATCACATGAACATCCAGGGTCACACATGGATGGATCAACATCCCAGATAAAATGACCATCTACTTTATCTGTATAAATTACAGATCCATCTGGGTTGAATCTGCTAATAGGAATATCCATGATTCCTTCTTTGGTTTGCCATTTTTCTCTGGAACTTTCAGTTACAGGTTGTATCATCATCTGCTTAAAAGTTGTCTTTAACGAAGAAGACGACTCACCTTCTTGTGGTAGTTTGAAAATGGTTTTAGTGCGACCATCCGACAATTTTTGAAACTCATAGTTTGTAGATCTAACAGGTTCATGATTTTGCTGGAATGATTCATAGTTGGTAATCCATTCAGTAGGCATTAATTGTTCCAACTCCTTTCTGGGGATCTGTCTTGGGATTTGGACAATAGTTGGTATCTCAGATCCAGATCAGCAAGAACCATCAAAGCATCTGGAGAACCAGATCCTTGTAGATCAAGACCATTGTTTTGTAATCGATACACCAGTTGGTGATGAAGGGTTGTTGTAACTGCTGTAGCAACTTGTTCTGCTCCGGATATTTGAACTTGAACTTTTAAAGTCGTAGGAAGATTATAATCTCCTAAAGACATGGCAAAATTAGGAAAGTAAGTGAGAACTGCACTTCCACTGTTGAAAGTAGTAACAACTGTTCCAATAATAGCGTCTTCGTATTTGATGAATTTAGTATCAAGTAAAGCAAGCCTGGCAGTAACTAGTAAGCCCTTTCTTCCTTGGTAGGAAAGGACAAGGCGGACTACTCCAAAGTGTAGGTGAGTGTATCCATCTCTTTTCCACAAAGTGATGAAATCTTGTGGGATGGACAGAGTAACATACTGCTCATGTTTAGAATAGGGAATATCACATTTATCTAGTCTGGAAGACTGGACAAATTCTTTAGTTTGAGGTATGTTGGACGAGATTAAAGATCTGATTCCTTTCAAGGAACCTCTTTTTCAATAAATATTATAGGGACTAATTACAGGGGGTATTGTTTGTTCAATTATCTGGAATAGTGGAGTATTCAACAAGGCTTTCTATTTTACTGGTAGAATGGCGAGGTAAAGAGAGGGAATAAGTAACTGAGAGTAATTGATCTGGTGTAGTCATGCTTATGAAACTTCTAGCTCTTCTTCTACCAAACTCATTAAGAATTATGAATAAGATACTCATATATACCCGGGGTTGAGAAAAAAAAATGGCTCTGATACCACAGAGATACCGGGAGCTCTGCAATATCATTAGGAAACATTAAGAAATTATCCTAATACTGGGTATGAGGGGGTAGTTTCAAGTTTGTTGACTATTTCAACTATAGAAATATATCTGTCAAAAATCTTGATTACATTAGTGATGAGATTGACATTTATGGTATAAAGAATTATTATAAAATTGATGGATTTAGGAATTTTATATTGTGTGTAAATGAGACTGAGTTGGTTCAATTAATTGATACATTTGAAGTGGTTGTTTGCATTTATGTAATTCAGTTAGACAAATACATAATGCTTAGTCAATGGAGTCAAAACTCAGTTGAAACATGTGTATTGGAGAGAGAACAAAAAGAAGTTGAGGATGAAAATGGGGAAGATGATGTTCAAAATGCAAGTCCAGTGCAAGATAAAGTTCAAAATACAAGCCTGTGCAAGATGAAGTTTAAAATGTAAGCCCAATGCAAGATGAAGTTCACAATTTAATCCCAGTGCAAGATGAAGTTCACAATGTACAAGAGGAATTTGAAAATGTGATAAATGAGCTAATCTGATGAGGAAGAAGAATCTGGACATGGGGAAGAAGGTGGGGTTTTGTCCAGCGATGATGAGGATGGAGGCCATTGTCTGATGATGTGTTGAGTTATTTTCAAAATAACTATCATATAACTACAATTGTTTAATTTCGAATTTGAATTTAAATTGGAAAGTTGTGACTATTAAATTATCACTGTTAATTTTAAAAGTTGTGTTCAAATTTAAATAATTGTGTCTATCCGGAATAGACACAAATATGTCTATAAAAGACAAGTACAATTCTGAAATTTAGATAACTTTTTCTCTCCTACTCCAAATTACTTATACTGTATTTTACAGCAGAAAAATATTCTACAAGTTAGATAATTTTGTCAAATCCGTGTGTGCCATGTGGTTTATTTCTGTGAGTTCAAAACAGAATTAAACATTGGGTTTCTTTGTATCCTAAAGGCTAATCGCAAATCCCTATTGTATATCGTGTGGTGAGGCCGAAATAAGTCTTAAGGAAAGTGGCATTGCAACACGCCTTGATTCCATTACTGCAATTCGTTACTTATTTCCTAACAATTTTCTAACATTCTTAAGACTTATTTTTTGTTACTACATTAATGACATCAATCAAAGAGATGTCCACCAACATAGTGAAACTGAACGTTTTGAAGGAGAACCCCGCTGGCAAAAGAAGATGCATTTCCTACTTGCAACTCTAAAAGTTGTCTATGTGCTCACTCAACAGAAGCCTACAGAAACCGATGAAGAAACTGTTGCTGAAACTCGTGCAAGGAAAAAGTGGGAAAATGATGACTACATTTGTAGAGGCCATATTTTGAACGGGATGTCTGATGCCTTGTTCGATGCTTATCAAAACGTGCCTACTACAAAGAAACTTTGGGACAAATTGGCGGCAAGATACATGTCCGAAGATGCAAGTAGCAAAAAATTTCTGGTTAGTCGTTTTGATAACTACAAAATGGTTGATGGTCGTTCTGTTATGGATCAGTGGCATGAAATTGATCAAATTTTATCAAGTTATGAACAATATAAATTGAAGATGGATGATACCATTGTTGTGTCCTCTGTAATTGACAAACTCCCTCCATCATGGAAAGATGTTAAGAAAACTCTTAAACATAAGAAAGAGGAACCATCTTCGTGTTGAGGAAGATTTTCGCAATGAAGAACAGACTTCTAAGTCCTTTGATATTTCTGAAAAGAATTCTGAAGTTTCCAAAATCCATGTGGTTGAAGGAGGAGAATAAAACAAACCACCAAATAACAACTTTAAGAAGAAAGACAAGCAACAACAATTTATGAAATTAAATTGCCAGAATTTCAAGAAAAAGAAAAAGAAGGTTCCTAGTTTCCATTGTGGAAAACTTGGCCACATAAAGGCTGAATGTCGTCATCTGAAAAAGAATCAAAATGCTCCAGCCCCTAACAACAACTTTGTGGCTATGATTTCTGAAGTGAATCTAGTACAAGATGATGGAGCATGGTGGATAGATTCTGGTGCAACCAAACATGTTTGCAAGGACAAGAACCTTTTCAAAAGTCTTGAACCTGTCAATGATGGAAGTGTTATGTTCATGAGAAACTCGACTACTGCTGAAGTAAAGGGCAAAGGGACTGTTCATAGTGTCCTAAAATGACTAGGAGACTTGCATGGCCCATGAAATATTCGGAGTCTTTCGCCAGGTCGATAAGATTCGAATAAGCAGGTCGGATCGATCTTAGACCTTTCGAGGAGTCTTGACCTGTTGAGCTGGTCCGATTGATCTAGACAAGCTTGAAGAGCCTGATCCAGGCTTATGTGTAAAATAGCCCTTACACTAGCCCCCATCAGTACTCTCTCACTTCTCGAGCGTATTCGTAGCAGTAGCTCGTAGAAGTAATTAAAGTCTTTCTGCATTTGAGATCCATGAAGTATGCCTCATTAAAAACCATGCTCGGAAAAACCCTATTCGGGATAAAAACCGAGCAAGGAAAAAAGAGTACACATCCATTGAATCTATCCACGTACAATCACGTCGCTAACAGAAGATGTCAGATGTTCCAGGACCTCTTCAACAGTTCTTATTGGCGGGAAAACGAATCGTCACCAAGGGCTGAATTGTCATTTCCTTACCCATATATATAGTCGAAATTAATAAGGTCATTTTCACTTTTTACTGTAAATATTCTGAGCTCTAAGCGGTAATATTTTAAGTCGAGATTCTCAGTACATATCAATCTCATCGAACTTCCTATCTTTCTCGCTTAAAATGGCATCTTCACGATCCAATCCAAATCTTCCCCCTCGCGTTGAAGAAGAAATAATTATCGCAAATGTCATCGAGAATCCTGAAAGTGTTTCTTCTGAAAATGAAGAAGTAGGAGACGGGATTCCTACTGAAGAAGTTAGGAATTGCGTTGAAGAGGGCGTGGACGGGCTAGTGGTTGAGATTATGTCAGAAGAGGATATTGCGGCGAAAATCTCTAAAAAGGCAAAAATTACTCAACCCCAAATCTCTGCCCCTGTCGAATTTCTTCCGTCCAAATTTAAAGAGCAGGATTTGTCTACTCTGTAGAGGGATTATGCTTGCTATTTTCCATCGAATTTTGAGATAGTCATCCCCACGGCCGAGGAAAGGGTAAATATTCCTCTAGATAATTGTCGCTCCTTTTATACCTCTCACCTGGACCACGGGCTCTGGTATCCTTTTTCCGCAATTCTTCTTCAACTCCTCGAGACCTTTATTGTCTCTCTAACCCAGCTTGTTCCGAACACTATTGACTTCATCACTGCGTTTTCTGTCCTTATGGTTGCGAAGGGTCTACGACCTACCTTTCACAATTTCTTTCAGTTTTTTCGATTTTTCATCTCGACCTCGTCTAACAGAGGTTTTCATTATGTTAGTCAACGACCTGGCTTTGCCATTCTGGAGAATGCTATTTCGAGCAATAGTACAGAATGGAAAGCAAATTATTTCTTCGGCAGACCTCCAACTTATCGCGTGCTTGAGAGCGGGATATCCGAGCCCTATGACCACGATTGGGGTTATGATTCCGCCTGGGTGTACGGTGGCTGAAACGTCATTGGAGAATTGGCTTCGGACGATCTCTTTCCTCCTAGCATGATTGCGGAAATGAGATCGGACAAGTATCAATCGGCCTTCTTAGTCGGAGAAATCTTTCTTCTTAAGGCTAGATTGAGTTCCTTTGTTTTCCCGATCCCTGCAGACGATCGTCCTTTGGGTAAGTCTTTCAGCACTTAATCATTTTAGCTTTTGAACTTTCATGGATGGTTTTAACCCTTAAACTGACTGATTCTTTTATGTTCATATTATAGCATCCATGGTCGAAAAATGCCGCTTCTCCGTGGTTGGAAAAACCTTTATCTCGAGTTCCAAGAAATCTTCAGGAAAAATGCCCATAGAGCAAAGAGTGTCAAGAAACAGGAGAAGGGATCAACACCAGGATCTCGAAGACATCGAAGAAGAGTCTTTCGAAAATACCGACCCTATCCGCAGTATTCATCCTGCTCCCGATCAACCGTCTGCTGAACCTTCTTCCTTGAGCGTTAATCCCGGACGTGGGTATCCTCCCATGGCTATTAGGACACAATTTGGAATTCTCAGTTGCAAAACGTAGTCTGAGCGTAATTTTACCGGTCCTGAGGTAAAAAGGAGGAAGCATTTCTTCGATAAGCAGGGTGAATATTTCATTCACAGTGGAGATTCAGGTCGCGAGGCTTCTCTTGTAGACATGATCGAAAGTCACCTCGAATGCAAGCGAGCAGCAGGATATTCAGCGGAGGATTCTTTAGTTTTTTATGACAAATAGCACATTCTTGACAAATCCATCAAACTCCTTCTGTCCACAGTATTCACTAGATATGTCCAAAGCATTTGTGAAAAGGGACCTCTAGAATAGCTAGCCAGAGCAGCTCATGCTCATGAAGTGGTAATATATTTCTCGACTTGTTTTCAATTGAAAATCCAAATTCTGGTTGTCAATATTTAATAATTCATTGGATCGTTTGCAGACTAGAAGTATGTTGGTGACCGCTATGTATGACATGGCCTTACATAGAGATCAATGGAAGTTTGTGAACGAGACCAATTAAATTCTCTTAGCTAGGAACAAAGAGCTGGAGAATAGCTTGCTGAGGTCGAAGGTTTACAAGCACCATCAGGAGATCAGGCTGGTCCCAGTAACAATCCCAACATGGAAACTGATAATCCTCATATAATTAATACTACGATGGATGCTAGTCGGTACCAAGTCCAAGTCAATAAACCGACTCGAGAATTGGAGGAGCAACGGGTCTCTTTCGCGACTTCCTTGAGCGCATTAGAATCGGAAAATCGTTCTCTTCGAGCCCAACTTCAGGCTAAAAATGATGAGGCGGACATAAATGGAGTCATGCGAGAAGTTCAGACCGAGAACGTTGAGCCCATTGTTAGGGAGTTTCTCAATTTCCCTGTTCATACTGCCATAGTTCATCAAAAGATCGGAGTTTTGCTGATGAGATCATTCCACAAAGGAGTTGATTAGTTGATCGAATTGGGATTAATTCCTAACAGGCGGGAAGATTATTTCGAAGCTTTGGACATTAGCAAGGATCGAAGGTTTCAAGAATATCCTCCTGAGGCCATAACTTCTGTCGATTACAGCGGTCATCCCCTGGCTCATTTAGTGGAAGAGTTTGGAACCCCCTTACCTGTGCCTGTTCCTGATGAAGAGTCGTAGGATGAGGTCGAAGATGACCAGGATAACGAGAAAGGGGCTGATGTTGAAGACGAAGAGAACGTAGAAGAAGCAGCTCGTGTTGACCAGGCCACTCCTAAGGGAAAAGGAATTGTCGAAGATAGATGACCTATAATTTTGTAATTGATCTAAATATTTTTTGTACTGAATTGGTAATTTCTTATGTATATAGATTTGGCAATGGTATTTGTATATGTCCTTGCTTGGTTTATACCGCTATCTTGATTTTATATTATGTTGCATAGTTGTCTTGTCTTCTTTTTAGACATAAGTCTTTTATTTTTTTCCATCTAATTCTTGTTTCTAGCACAATTACAAGGTTTAGACGATCTATTATTCCCCTCATTTTTTGAATTTCCCATTCGCGCCTTCCCTCAAGGGTTTTTACTTCAATTCCTTAGGTATATATAAGGGTAAAACCTTCCAAAAGCTACCGCGCGTCCCTACTTGAAATAAAAAATTCTCTACTGTAGTTCGGAGTGAAAGATCGGAATTTTCGTGTTTTCTAAACTTCATTGAGGATGAGTTCTAACATTTTTGCCTGTGCTGTAAAGCGAGCTTTACGCGATCCATCGAAGAAAAATGCTCCTAAGAGGAGTGCTCGTACAGAAAGTTCGCGTCAAACTTCTTCTGAAGCCAGAGAGGCTCCTCGTAAATCCACACCTACCATGGATCGAGCTCCGACCCACTCCAAAGGTAATCCAGCTTCACCTGAAGGTACTCCCTTATCTCGACAAACCCATTCTCATTCTAGTTCGCCTAGAGATTCGGATTATCTAACCGGACCTTCCATCGGTAGTCCTTTAGTCGGAAAGGATATTCTCGACGCTTGTCGAAATGAAGAGTCACCCGTTAGTTCCCCAGGGACGGGTAATCGGGATGAGTCCGATCTCCAGACACTTGGTTCAGATATCGCCACAACCCATGCTTCCGTTGAGCAGGTTGGTCAACAACCTGGGTCTATTCCCCTTGACTCCGTTCGTGATTCTGGTGTTGAGAAGGCTATACCGGAAGATATTCCAGAAGCTCTTTTCATTGCACCAACTTCTTCGACCATGGTCGTTACCTCGGCAACTGTCGATACCCAGACTCTCCACTCATCTCCTAAAACGGGCCAAAAGCTTGCAAGGGAGAAAGAGGAACTCGTTCAGTTGAATAATAACCTGGAATCTGATAAAGAGAATCTCCTAAAAGAGAAGGAAGACTTGATTCAGCTGAACAAGAATTTGGAGGAAGTAACCCAATCCCAAATTGAGAAAGGGAAAAAGCACGAGTTCGAAAAAGGCTTCGCCCTTGGATACAAACAATGCATCCAGGAATTGATCACCTATCTTGGACATAGTACTAGTCCAGACCATATTTCAAACTGTAGATTGTTCCTTTTTTTTTTTTTTTAAAAAAAGAATTAATGAAATGTGCTCGTATTGAACTGTTTATTTGACGATCAATATTACATATCGTTCGAACTCTCATTCTTTTGGTACCCCTTATTCATTGGGTCCAGCAGGGTTAGTTTGACATGTGATGATCTAGTGACTTCAGTTTCATCATGAAGCAGTGCTCATAAGCAAGGTAAGATGCATGAAGTACGTGATAAGCATGCATTGTATAATGAGGATGGCAATCAACACAGTGAACATGGTCAACATGATAATATGAATAGGCATAGTGCATGTCATAATAACAATTATCATAGTGTGATTCAAATTCTTGCCAATTATTTCATTTTTGCCTCAATTTCTTACCTGAGTTTTCTAATAACTCTCCATAGATTTAGCAGACTTAACATTTTTAATTTTACTTATATCAGCAGCCTATTTCAGCTTACTCGGCTGATGAGTTTTAATAGTCTGTTTAGTCTTAGGTAGCTTACTAGGTTTTCTAACCTTTTGAGCATCAGTAGACTTCTTCTTTTAAGCCTCTGATTTCTGTTTAGAGAATGATGCAATTACTTCTTACAAGTTCATTTGTATTTTCCATACGAATTTTATACTCAGCTTTTAGAGTTTCATTCTCATGCTCAAGCTCTTTGTAGTCAGCTGATTCTTGAGGTTTTCTACCTGAAGTTTCAGTGATCTGATTCGCTCTTTTCAGCAGAGTCATCCCTTCATTAAGCTTGGCAAATGCACCAACAATATTTGAATTTGTAATTTAGCATTTATTCAAACGATTCAAATAGTGCATTTAATTAATAGTAGAAGTTACCTCAGTTTCAGAATCATCAGATTCTATGGCAGTTAGGCATAGAGTTTCAGGTACTTCTTCAAATTCTTTATCAGACGACTGGTTGTCTGAATAAGATGTGCAGGATTTTATTAGCTTTGCTGCATCAGCTAACATTGTTTTGCTCTTACTAAGCTTACGCTCCTTTTTGGCACGCTTTTCTTTTTCAGCAAATTCTCAGATGATGAGTGTGGATGATCTTTGATCAAGAGTCCATACTCCTTTCCATTGTTGTCTCTAAGTTTTGCTTTTGAGGAATCCCTGTTTTCCTGAAATGATCAGAAGAAGATGAAATAGCATTTTTATATTTTAATTTCATTTTCTTTTTATACAACGTGTTGAAGTCATTCAGAAGAAGGGTAACGTCGTCAGCAGTGTATGCATTTTCTGAATTCAGCAGGGTCTTCTGTTTTGACTTGTCTGCTGATTTTCTTGACTTGTCTGATGTGATAAGTGCAGCAGTAGGGTCTGAACTGGTTGACACATCTAATCCCATTCTTGGCATCTTACATTCATACGCTTTGAGGGATGAGAACAGTTCAGAAAGAGAAATCTTTTCAAAATCCCTTGATTCTTCCATGGCTGTCACCTTCATGTTGAATTTTAGGTGGAAGAGCATTGAGAACCTTCATGGTGATCTCCTTGTTCGAAAATTCTTTACCAAGCATTAGAACTGCGTTCAGAGTTTTGGTAAATCTGGCATCCATTTGATCAATCGTTTCCCCAGACTTCATTTTGAAAATTTCAAACTCCTCAAGAGCCACACTGAGCTTATGTTCTTTGATAGCGTCGTTTCCTTCGCTTAGCTCACAGACTTTATCCCACATCTCTTTTGCAGTTTTGAAATGTTTGATCTTCTGGAATCTGACTTCGACTAGAGCTTTCAACATGATGAACTTAGCCTTTTTATCAAGATTCACTAACTTGATTTCTTCGGGTGTCAGCTTATCCAGCTCTTTGTCAACAATCTGATCAGGCTGGTCAGCAACCTTCACAGTCTTATAAAATCTGAATGGTCCTTTTGTAATACATGTAAACATGTTATCATTATAAGCAGCAAGAAGGATTTTCATTCTGATTTTCCAATCTTCAAAGTCCATACGGCCAATGTGAGGAACATGGCTTATGCACTCCATTTTTCAAAAAGTTTTGATTTTTCAAAATTAGCTCTATTTTGAAAAATTTGAAAAACACACCTTGGATCAAGCTCGTTGGTCCGACAAATGATTCAAATGAACCACCTGCTCTGATACAAATTTTTGGTCCCAAGTGGTCTAATGAGGTCTAGAGGGGGGGGGGGGGGGGGGTGAATAGACCTCTGAACTTTAAAAACTTTTCTCCAACTTTTCAAATCAGCAAACTAAGTTGATCTTACTTGTGAGACTACTCTGTTGATTTTGCACTTAGCTGATTCAGCAAGGTAGACCACTAGTCTGATTTAGCTTATCTGTTTCAAATAAAATCAGAGTTTCAAAACTTGTATGCAGCGGATTTTATCAAGTAAGTTTTTCAAACAAGTTTATCTTGAAAGTTTTACCCCAATTTATTAAATTCCTCTTTTAAAAGCTTTGTCTTTTAAACGTTTGTTTACTTATGAAAATATGCAAGTTAAAAATAAGTAATCAAACACAGGAATTTTTATAGTGGTTGTATAGACACAAAGTCTTTTAGTCCACTCTTCTAAATCACGAAGATTTAGGTTCCACTAGCACAAAGTAAGAGTACTAAGCTCACAATATAGGAAATCACTCAGAAGACCTATACTACGAAGTTAAATCACTCACAAAGATGGATATACACTTCTCTCTTTTTACAGTTGAATGTCACTCGGACAGACAAAGATTTGGTCTTTGTTCTTCAACAAAAAGCTTCGTCAACAGATGACTTCGCTTGTTATCAGACGACTCAACTGATGGATCTTGCTCTAAGGATGTGATCTTGAATTGTGCAAGTCTCTCTTCAATCTTTGAATCCTCGATCTATTTATACTCTCGGATTTGAAATTCTGCCCGTTGAAGATATGCGAAATTACATTTTAATCCTGAGCAACAGTCTTCTTTTCTACGGCAGCTTTTGCAAACTTTTCACTGTACACTCTGCTGTACGGATATCTACTTTATGTCAAGTCGCATTTAATGCACTCAGCTTGTTACCCATGATGAGCTTACTAACCGACTTCACTTCACTGATGGGATTACTCTGCTGATGATCACTTCGCTGATGGCTACTCTGCTGATTCAAGAATGAACACATCTATCTTGACTCGGCTGATGATAACCAATCTGATCTTCACTGATATGATATCCCACTCTGCTGATTCGGTCACGTAGCTTCCAGACCGTGATATAGGTTTCACTAAGTTTTTCAGTTCTTAGTTGATGACTACTCTTTTGACCTTTTTAATCTTCAAAACCATTTTGGCCTTTTTGTCATCTTCAAAACCTTCTCCAATACCAACCAACAATTTCCCCCTATTTGATGATGACAAAACCTTCAACTAAGAACATCTTCGAAGTATTTAGATTTAGTCTTCATACTCTAAGATGGAAACCACTTGTTGCATTTGATCTGATACAACTTTCAAAAAGCAATTATTATCCGTTTAAGTGGTTCTTAGTTGCATCATTCTATCTTCCCCCTTTTTGTCATCAACACCAATACTTAGTTGCATCTCTTTCTTCCCCTTTTTCTCTTTATAAAATTGCAAACTTAGTATGCTGAAGACAAGTAGGTGAGTACTTAGCTGTTCGAGGTAGTCTTCTTTGTTGTTTATCACTCCAGCTAGAGTAAATGTTTCCCCTAACTTCAAGAATTGATACTACTTGTGGTCTGATTCCACTTGTATTTAGATACTACTTGTATGAGTGTATATCAGATTAGTCAGCTGATATCACTTGTTGTAGTACATTCTTGAATATCACTTGGTTGTTGAGTTCCAGTCGGCTGATGAGAAGCAGTCTTCTGATAAACTTCATTTGACTTATTGAGAATTTCATCTCTGATCAGGAGTACCGCTAGTCGTACACGTTCCCCCTGAATTCAAGAATCTGTGGTCAAGTATTCTTATGAGAGTTGCTCTTAAAAGACACTGAGCCGTTGAATTCTAGTAAGCAGTTAAGATAAGTCTTCTGATATAGTCCCCCTCAGCTTATGAATCCAAAATCAACAAACTCGATTTCAACTCTTGAGAGCTGAAATACTATTGTCACATGGTTGACCGATACCACTTGTTGCGAGTAGTTGATGGTCTCTAATACCAATTTGTTGTTCTCTGATAAGTTTCAACTTCCAACAATCTTGCTTTCCTTGAAATCTCCAAATATAGAGTCTACCACTTGTTGAATTATACCAATTGCTAATACCACTTGTTTGATACCATTTGTTGATACACACACTTATTGGTAAGACCACTTGTTGAACTTGTTGAAATTTGCAAGGACAATCAACTCATCTTTGTCATCTCACATGTGCTTCACCAACAAAACAGATGACTGTTTTTTGTACCCCTTATTCATTGGGTCCAGCAGGGTTAGTTTGACATGTGATGATCTAGTGACTTCAGTTTCATCATGAAGCAGTGCTCATAATAAAACAGTGCTTATAAGCAAGGTAAGATGCATGAAGTACGTGATAAGCATGTGTTGTATAATGTGGATGGCAATCAACACACTGAACATGATCAACATGATAATATGAATAGGCATAGTGCATGTCATAATAACAATTATCATAGTGTGATTTAAATTCTTGCCAATTATTTCATTTTTGCCTCAATTTCTTACCTGAGTTTTCTAATAACTCTCCAAAGATTTAGCAGACTTAACATTTTTAATTTTACTTCTATCAGCAGCCTATTTCAGCTTACTCGGCTTATGAGTTTTAATAGTCTGTTTAGTCTTAGGTAGCTTAATGTTTTCTAACCTTTTGAGCATCAGTAGACTTCTTATTTTAAGCCTCTGATTTTTTTTTTAGAGAATGATGCCATTACTTCTTACAAGTTCATTTGTATTTTCCATACGAATTTTATACTCAGCTTTTAGAGTTTCATTCTCATGCTCAAGCTTTTTGTAGTCAGCTGATTCTTGAGGTTTCCAACCTAAAGTTTCAGTGATCTGATTCGCTCTTTTCAGCAGAGTCATCTCTTCATTAAGCTTGGCAAATGCACCAACAATATTTGAATTTGTAATTTAGCATTTATTCAAACGATTCAAATAGTGCATTTAATTAATAGTAGAAGTTACCTCAGTTTCAGAATCATCAGATTCTATGGCAGTTAAGCATAGCGTTTCAGGTACTTCTTTATCAGACGACTGGTTGTCTGAATAAGATGTGCAGGAGTTTATTAGCTTTGTTGCATCAGCTAACTTTTTCTGCTATTACTAAGCTTACGCTCCTTTTTGGCACGCTTTTCTTTTTCAGCAAATTCTCAGATGATGAGTGTGGATGATCTTTGATCAAGAGTCCATACTCCTTTCCATTGTTGTCTCTAAGTTTTGCTTTTGAGGAATCCATGTTTTCCTGAAAATGATCAGAAGAAGATGAAATAGCATTTTTATATTTTAATTTCATTTTCTTTTTATACAACGTGTTGAAGTCATTCAGAAGAAGGTAACGTCGTCAGCAGTGTATGCTTTTTCTTAATTCAGCAGGGTCTTCTGTTTTGACTTGTCTGCTGATTTTCTTGACTTGTCTGACGCGATAAGTTCATCATTAGGGTATGAACTGGTTGACACATCTAATCCCATTCTTGGCATCTTATATTCATACGCTTTGAGGGATGAGAACAGTTCGGAAAGAGAAATCTTTTCAAAATCCCTTGATTCTTCCATGGCTGTCACCTTCATGTTGAATTTTAGGTGGAAGAGCCTTGAGAACCTTCATGGTGATCTCCTTGTTCGAAAATTCTTTACCAAGCATTAGAACTGCGTTCAGAGTTTTGGTAAATCTGGCATCCATTTGATCAATCGTTTCACCAGACTTCGTTTTGAAAATTTCAAACTCCTCAAGAGCCACACTGAGCTTATGTTCTTTGATAGCGTCGTTTCCTTCGCTTAGCTCACAGACTTTATCCCACATCTCTTTTGCAGTTTTGAAATGTTTGATCTTCTGGAATATGACTTCGACTAGAGCTTTGAACATGATGAACTTAGCCTTTTTATCAAGATTCACTAACTTGATTTCTTTGGATGTCAGCTCATCCAGCTCTTTGTCAATAATCTGATCAGGCAGGTCAGCAACCTTCACAGTCTTCTAAAATCTTAATGGTCCTTTTGTAATACATGTAAACATGTTATCATTATAAGTAGCAAGAAGGATTTTCATTCTGATTTTCCAATCTTCAAAGTCCATACGGCCAATGTGAGGAACATGGCTTATGCACTCCATTTTTCAAAAAGTTTTGATTTTTCAAAATGTGCTCTTTTTTTAAAAATTTGAAAAACACACCTTGGATCAAGCTCGTTGATCAGACAAATGATTCAAATGAACAACATGCTCTGATACCAATTGTTGGTCCCCAGTGGTCTAATGAGGTCTAGAGGGGGGGGGGGGGGGGGTGAATAGACCTCTGAAATTTAAAAACTTTTCTCCAACTTTTCAAATCAGCAAACTAAGCTGATCTTACTCGTGAGACTACTCTGATGATTTTGCACTTAGCTGATTCCGCAAGGTTCACCACTAGTCTGATTTAACTTATCTGTTTCAAATAAAATCGGAGTTTCAAAACGTGTATGCAGCGGATTTTATCAAGTAAGTTTTTCAAGCAAGTTTATCTTCAAAGTTTTACCCTAATTTTATAAATTCTTCTTTTAAAAGCTTTGTCTTTTAAACGTTTGTTTACTTATGAAAATATGCAAGTTAAAAATAAGTAATCAAACACAGGAATTTCTATAGTGGTTGTATAGACACAAAGTCACAAAGTCTTTTAGTCCACTCTTCTAAATCACGAAGATTTTGGTTCCACTAGCACAAAGTAAGAATACTAAGCTCACAATATAGGAAATCACTCAGAAGACCTATACTACGAAGTTATATCACCCACAAAGATGGATATACACTTCTCTCATTTTACAACTGAATGTCACTCAGACAGACAAAGATTTGGTCTTTGTTCTTCAACAAAAAGCTTCGTCAACAGATGACTTCGCTTGTTATCAGACGACTCAACTGATGGATCTTGCTCTAAGGATGTGATCTTGAATTGTGCAAGTCTCTCTTCAATCTTTGAATCCTCGATCTATTTATACTCTCGGATTTGAAATTCTGCCCGTTGAAGATATGCGAAATTACATTTTAATCCTGAGCAACGGTCTTCTTTTCTACGGCAGCTTTTGCAAACTTTTCACTGTACACTCTGCTGTACGGATATCTACTTTATGTCAAGTCGCATTTAATGCACTCAGCTTGTTACCATTAATGAGCTTACTAACCGACTTCACTTCACTGATGGGATTACTCTGCTGATGATCACTTCGCTGATGGCTACTTTGCTGATTCAAGAATGAACACATCTATCTTGACTCGGCTGATGATAACCAATCTGATCTTCACTGATCTGATATCCCACTCTGCTGATTCGGTCACGTAGCTTCCAGACCGTGAGATAGGTTTCACTAAGTTTTTCAGTTCTTAGTTGATGACTACTCTTTTGACCTTTTTAATCTTCAAAACCATTTTGGCCTTTTTGTCATCTACAAAACCTTCTCCAATACCAACCAACAATTTCCCCCTATTTGATGATGACAAAACCTTCAACTAAGAACGTCTTCGAAGTATTTAGATTTAGTCTTCATACTCTAAGATGGAAACCACTTGTTGCATTTGATCTGATACAACTTTCAAAAAGCAATTATTATCCGTTTAAGGGGTTCTTAGTTGCATCATTCTATCTTCCCCCTTTTTGTCATCAACACCAATACTTAGTTGCATCTCTTTCTTCCCCTTTTTCTCTTTATAAAATTGCAAACTTAGTATGCTGAAGACAAGTAGGTGAGTACTTAGCTGTTCGAGGTAGTCTTCTTTGTTGTTTATCACTCCAGCTAGAGTAAATGTTTCCCCTAACTTCAAGAATTGATACTACTTGTGGTCTGATTCCACTTGTATTTTGATACTACTTGTATGAGTGTATATCAGATTAGTCAGCTGATATCACTTGTTGTATTACATTCTTGAATATCACTTGGTTGTTGAGTTCCAGTCGGCTGATGAGAAGCAGTCTTCTGATAAACTTCATTTGACATATTGAGAACTTCATCTCTGATCAGGAGTACCGCTAGTCGTACACGTTCCCCCTGAATTCAAGAATTTGTGGTCAAGTAGTCTTATGAGAGTTGCTCTTAAAAGACACTCAGCCGTTGAATTCTAGTAAGCAGTTAAGATAAGTCTTCTGATATGTTCCCCATCAGCTTATAAATCCAAAATCAACAAACTCGATTTCAACTCTTGAGAGCTGAAATACTATTGTCACATGGTTGACCGATACCACTTGTTGCGAGCAGTTGATGGTCTCTAATACCAATTGTTGTTCTCTGATAAGCTTCAACTTCCAACAATCTTATTTTCCTTGAAATCTCCAAATATAGAGTCTACAACTTGTTGAATTATACCAATTGCTGATACCACTTGTTTGATACCATTTGTTGATACAAACACTTGTTGGTAAGACCACTTGTTGAACTTGTTGAAATTTGCAAGGACAATCAACTCATCTTTGTCATCTCACATGTGCTTCACATACAAAACAGATGATTGTTTTTGGTACCCCTTATTCATTGGGTCCAGCAGGGTTAGTTTGACATGTGATGATCTAGTGACTTCAGTTGCATCATGAAGCAGTGCTCATAATAAAACAGTACTCATAAGCAAGGTAAGATGCATGAAGTACGTGATAAGCATGCATTGTATAATGAGGATTGTAATCAGCACAGTGAACTTGATCAGCATGATAATATGAATAGGCATAGTGCATGTCATAATAACAGTTATCATACTGTGATTCAAATTCTTGCCAATTATTTCATTTTTGCCTCAATTTCTTACCTGAGTTTTCTAATAACTCTCCATAGATTTAGCAGACTTAACATTTTTAATTTTACTTATATCAGCAGCCTATTTCAGCTTACTCGGCTGATGAGTTTTAATAGTCTGTTTAGTCTTAGGTAGCTTACTAGGTTTTCTAACCTTTTGAGCATCAGTAGACTTCTTCTTTTAAGCCTCTGATTTCTGTTTAGAGAATGATGCAATTACTTCTTACAAGTTCATTTGTATTTTCCATACGAATTTTATACTCAGCTTTTAGAGTTTCATTCTCATGCTCAAGCTCTTTGTAGTCAGCTGATTCTTGAGGTTTTCTACCTGAAGTTTCAGTGATCTGATTCGCTCTTTTCAGCAGAGTCATCTCTTCATTAAGCATGGCAAATGCACCAACAATATTTGAATTCGTAATTTAGCATTTATTCAAATGATTCAAATTGTGCATTTAATTAACAGTAGAAGTTACCTCAGTTTCAGAATCATCAGATTTTATGGCAGTTAAGCATAGAGTTTCAAGTACTACTTCAAATTCTTTATCAGACGACTGGTTGTCTGAATAAGATGTGCAGGAGTTTAGTAGCTTTGCTGCATCAGCTAACTTTGTTTTGCTCTTACTAAGCTTACGCTCCTTTTTGGCACGCTTTTCTTTTTCAACAAATTCTCAGATGATGAGTGTGGATGATCTTTGATCAAGAGTCCATACTCCTTTCCATTGTTGTCTCTAAATTTTGCTTTTGAGGAATCCCTGTTTTCCTGAAAATGATCAGAAGAAGATGGAATAGCATTTTTATATTTTAATTTCATTTTCTTTTTATACAACTTCTTGAAGTCATTCAGAAGAAGGGTAACGTCGTCAACAGTGTATGCTTTTTCTGAATTCACCAGAGTCTTCTGTTTTGACTTTTCTGCTGATTTTCTTGACTTTTCTGATGCGATAAGTGCAGCAGTAGGGTCTGAACTGGTTGACACATCTAATCCCATTCTTGGCATCTTATATTCATACGGTTTGAGGGATGAGAACAGTTCGGAAAGAGAAATCTTCTCAAAATCCCTTGATTCTTCCATGGCTGTCACCTTCATGTTGAATTTAGGTGGAAGAGCCATGAGAATCTTCATGGTGATCTCCTTGTTCGAAAATTCTTTACCAAGCATTAGAACTGCGTTCAGAGTTTTTGTAAATCTGGTATCCTATTGATCAATCGTTTCACCAGACTTCATTTTTAAAATTTCAAACTCCTCAAGAGGCACACTGAGTTATGTTCTTTGATAGCGTCGTTTCCTTCGCTTAGCTCACAGACTTTATCCCACATCTCTTTTGCAGTTTTGAAATGTTTGATCTTCTGGAATCTGTCTTCGTCTAGAGCTTTGAACATGATGAACTTAGCCTTTTTATCAAGATTCACTAACTTGACTTCTTCGGGTGTCAGCTCATCCAGCTCTTTGTCAACAATATGATCAGGCTGGTCAGCAACCTTCACAGCCTTCTTAAATCTGAATGGTCCTTTTGTAATACATGTAAACATGTTATCATTATAAGAAGCAAGAAGGATTTCCATTTTGATTTTCCAATCTTCAAAGTCCATACGGCCAATGTGAGGAACATGGCTTATGCACTCCATTTTTCAAAAAGTTTTGATTTTTCAAAATATGCTCTTTTTTGAAAAATTTGAAAAACACACATTGGATCAAGCTCGTTGATCAGACAAATGATTCAAATGAACCACCTGCTCTGATACCACTTGTTGGTCCCAAGTGGTCTAATGAGGTCTAGAGGGAGGGGGGGGTGAATAGACCTCTGAACTTTAAAAACTTTTCTCCAACTTTTCAAATCAGCAAACTAAGCTGATCTTACTCGTGAGACTACTCTGCTGATTTTGCAGTTAGCTGATTCAGCAAGGTTGACCACTAGTCTGATTTAACTTATCTATTTCAAATAAAACAGAGTTTCAAAACTTGTATGCAGCGGATTTTATCAAGTATGTTTTTCAAGCAAGTTTATCTTCAAAGTTTTACCCCAATTTTATAAATTCCTCTTTTAAAAGCTATGTCTTTTAAACGTTTGTTTACTTATGAAAATATGCAAGTTAAAAACAAGTAATCAAACACAGGAATTTTTATAGTGGTTATATAGACACAAAGTCTTTTAGTCCACTCTTCTAAATCACGAAGATTTAGGTTCCACTAGAAACACAAAGTAACTAGTACCTGAGCTTTTACAACAGATGACAAGCCTCAAGTAGAAAACTCAGCTCTCAGGTAGATCACTTAGAAAAACCTATTCTAAAGCACTCAGCAACTAGAACACTTATGCTTTACAACAAATGATAAGCCATAAGTAAGAACTCTCTGTTCACTCTCGGAAAATCACACAGATTAACCTTGCTCACTCAATATAGGAAATCACTCAGAAAACCTATACTACGAAGTTATATCACTCACAAAGATGGATATATACTTCTCTCATTTTACAGTTGAATGTCACTCAGACAGACAAATGTTTGGTCTTTGTTCTTCAACAAAAAGCCTCGTCAACAGATGACTTCGCTTGTGATCAGACGACTCAACTGATGGATCTTGCTCTAAGGATATGATCTTGAATTGTGCAAGTCTCTCTTCAATCTTTGAATCCTCGATCTATTTATACAATCGGATTTGAAATTTTGGCCGTTGAAGATATGCGAAATTACATTTTAATCCTGAGCAACGATCTTCTTTTCTATGGCAGCTTTTGCAGACTTTTCACTGTACACTCTGCTGTACGGATATCTACTTTATGTCAAGTCGCATTTAATGCACTCAGCTTGTTACCGTTGATGAGCTTACTAACCGACTTCACTTCACTGATGGGATTACTCTGCTGATGATCACTTCGATGATGGCTACTCTGCTGATTCAAGAATGAACACATCTATCTTGACTCGGCTGATGATAACCAATATGATCTTCACTGATCTGATATCCCACTCTGCTGATTCGGTCACGTAGCTTCCAGACCATGAGATAGGTTTCACTAAGCTTTTTAGTTCTTAGTTGATGACTGCTCTTTTGACCTTTTTAATCTTCAAAACCATATTGGCCTTTTTGTCATCTTCAAAACCTTCTCCAATACCAACCAACAAATAGCAACTTGTTGCGGAATGGGGAAATCAAATATAGGTGAAAATCCATGTCTTCACACTCATTATATACTCCGTTCATTAAAACTTATTTGTTTGATATTCGTGTACGGACATTTTGGCGATGGCAGAGACATCTCTGTCTTTCACAATCTAGTATGGGAGGCATCGGAAACTTTGGGTTCCTCGATTATAATGGAATCCGAGCTAACGAAAGCGATCAAGTGGAGCGCAATTCGAAAAGCTGGGCAGTTCATTAAAAAGAATTTGATCCTCGGAGCGGGGTATCCACTTCGACCAAGGAGGATATGTTATAAAGGTCTGGTGAAGAATATGCACCGACCTCATCAAGTGGAGCGCAATTCGACCCCTGCTCCGTCCCAGGTGCTTCGTGCTTATCAAGATAAAGCGACCTTTGTAGGATAGGACCAAATTTATCGAAAGTGTATCAGGAAATTTTGATAAGATTTTCGGTGTAAAAACTTGTAATTGTACATCTTTGTTGTCTTGAATAATAACAAAAATTTATGACCATTTCTCGATCCACGTAGCTCTGATTTTCGATGAGCAACGTTTTACTCTCTGTTGTGTTAAAATGCTAATGGTTTTACATTCTGTAGATACTTCTCGCTCATCAATTGTAGCCAACTTCGAACATACAAGGACCTTTCCCCAATTGGTTCCTGAAAAATGGGGTTGTAGGTGCAATAAACGAGGGTGGTTGAGAATATTGGGCTGGTTTTAACCAGTCAAATAATCTGAACCGTTGATTAAAATATCTGAAGTAACCGTTGGATCATTACTTTGTTGTCTATAAAAAAGGCTTTTTACCTCTTGCAAAATTGACATCTATGAAATTACTCCAGATGAAAAACCTCTGCTTTTGTTACAGTGTTCGTCCACCCAATTTAAACCCATTCAAATATGACCATGTGCTCGGGTTGGTATGGGTGTAATTGGAAATATGAGACCTCTTATAGATCATAAAGTCTCTGATCCCCAAAGAATGGGATCTATTGGAATATGAGGAAATGACCAATCAGCGTCCGTCATTCGATAACGATCAGTCCTCATGTATTTCGAACGATAAATGCGAGGGTCGAGGAAAGCAGGATTCTATCTTTGGAGAGAACTACTTGTCCGTAACAGGCCGGCCATGATGGATCGGAAGATAATATCGACCTTATGTAGCTCTGGTGAAGTATGAGCATCAGTTTCTTCAAAGGGGTCGATATTTCGAGTTTCAAAATGGTGGTTGTTCTCATCCCTCGAAGCCTCGGAAATTACTCCTAGTTTAGGTCGAACATAGCTTAGAGTGTTCGAAGATCAGGACTATCTTCCTTCGACGCCAATAAACATAAACAACCTTCTCTTGACCTAGCCAGGGAGTCAAGTTGCTTTCTACAAGTCTACGGGATGATCGAGCGTCGTAGTATAGGAGTCATAAACGTGTAATAGAATTTTTGTGATTCAGTCTCTGTAACTACAACGAATTTTTATGAACAAATTGGTATTGTTGTAAGCTTTCTATCTCCAAGCTTTAGTAATGATACGCAATCGCTAATGTCGGACGTATTTCTTTCTCCAATTTTTAAATTATTTGCATTGTACAACTTTCATTGTATATGTCTCGAAAAATCTCGTCGAGTATTCCTTTCGACTTAGTGATACAATGATTCAATAGTTGTATTTGATCGGATGTATTCCATGGTGAGTATCGGCCTTGAACATAGTTGTAGGTCGACAATTTTTGCACCGCATTCATTACTAGTAGTTGAAACGTTCAACACGTTTTCCGATAAATCATCATCACCGTTAATCTGCTCTCATTTCCGCCGTTGGATCTTTAGCACTCCATCTATAAAAGGGCTTTTACCTCCTTCAATTTTTTTTTGTTTTTACCTCAGCTGAAATTGTCTTAGAAGGAGTCTTTCTTTTTTCAAAAATGGTGGTCGTCCACCCAATTCAAAAGCTCCAAAAATCCCACAAAGTTATGACTTGGTATGGGTGGAATTGGAAATGTAGATCTGCTCGAATACGATGAAATCTCCGATCGATCATAAGATTCGAGGTCAAGGAGATCGTGTTCGTCAGTTCCGACCATGCCTTTCAGTCCTTATTTTGAAAGACATCTAAGGAGATGTGGGATAAGGTCCGTGATATGAGTGAAGGGAATGACTCCATTAAAGAACACAATCTGAGCATAGCCCTGGAGAAGTTAGAAAGCTTCAAGATAAAACCTGGAGAAACCATTGACCAGATGGATTCAA
Source organism: Penstemon newberryi var. newberryi (assembly GCA_030819805.1). Classification (NCBI taxonomy): domain Eukaryota; kingdom Viridiplantae; phylum Streptophyta; class Magnoliopsida; order Lamiales; family Plantaginaceae; genus Penstemon; species Penstemon newberryi. The sequence goes on along the minus strand of JAUALY010000006.1, from coordinate 29,839,909 downwards.
GGTTCACAAAGGTGTTGAACAATGTGTTAAAGTTGGGAAAGACGTTCACTGATAAAGAGATCACTGTTAAAGTCTTAAAGACGCTACCACCCAAGTTCAACATGAAGATCACAGCAATGGAAGAATCAAGGGATCTGGGGAAGATCACTCTGACGGAGCTGTTTTCTGTACTCAAGGCGTATGAGTATAAAATGCCAAGAATGGGTATAGAAGAGACCTCAACTTCTAGTCCCACTGCTGCCCTGGTTGCTGCAGAAAGATCAAGGAGATCAGCCGGAAAGATAAGAGAAGTGGACTCATCTGATGAGACCACGCTGCTCAACAAAAAGGAGTACACTTCTAGCGATGTTGCTTTGTTATTAAATGGGTTCAAAAAGTTCTATAAAAGAAAAATGAAGAGCAAATATAACAATGCTTCTACTTCTAACCCTACCTCTACTTTATATAATAGTAAGGATGACTTTAGATCCAAACTAATGTGCTACAATTGCAGGAAATTGGGACACTTCATTAAGGACTGCCCATATCCTAAAGCTGAGAAGTATACTGAGGAGGAAAAGAAAGCGAGAAAAGAGAGGAGACATCAGAAGAGCAAAGTATTGTTGGCTGAAGCTGAAAAGATAGCAGCCATCTACTCGTCTAACTCAAAATCGGGGACATCAGATGATGACTCAGCTGAAGAAGAGACACCCACACTGCTCTGTCTCATGGCCAAAGAATCAGAGGATTCTGACAATGAGGTAACTCTCTTTGAAAATGAAAATGAGCTATTTAGTTCATTTGAGCAAATGATGAAAAAAAACACAAATGTTGTTAATGAATTTGCAAAGCTTAAGGAAGAGATGACTATGCTGAAAAAGCAAAATACTGAACTGAAACTTGATGTTGAAAAACAGCAAGAATCAGCTAAGTATAAAAAGCTTTCGCATGAGTATGAATCTCTGAAAGCAGAATGTGAAGTTTACAAAGGAAAAATCATGAAGCTTGAAAAGATAATATCTAGTCATGATAAGTCGTCTGTTGCATCAGTAGACACACCTAATGAACAGAGAACACCTTTAGTGAAATAAAATTTAGAACTGAACAAGACTGAAAAGTTTATATCTGCTGATAACAGTAATGTTATTTTAAATGTTCAGACTGCTAAATCTACTTCACTTGATATAGAGAAAAAGGAGAAGAAATCTCCTAAGGCTAAAAAGGGTAAAAAGCCTGAAAATGAAAAACAGACTGGTAAAACCAAACAGCAGAGTAGTCCAAGAAGTCTGCTGACAAGAGTAAAACCAATCAGACTAGTAAAACTAAGTCGTCTGTTAAAGAGCAAGTAAAGAGGAAACCTAAGAAGCAAAGAAATTATAATAATGATGCTTGGTATGGAAATGAGTCTTATTATGTGCAACCTGCTTACTCATCTTACTATGCTGCACCTCATTATCCACCTTATTATGCTACATATCCTGCTCATCCCATGCATGCATACCATGTTTATCATGCACCCTACCCTGCTTATGAGCATTATCCACATCATAATGATTATCAACATAATATGCCTGCTAATTATGATGAAGAAAAAGTTGCTCATGCTCTTGCTAAAACTCAAAAGCCTAAGAAGCCTAAGACTTCAACATCTTGGGTTGTCAAAGGTGATACTAATCCACCAGGACCCTCTCAATAAAGGGTACCTAAAACAATTTTTTTTGTTTTGTAGGTTAGGATTAGGAGTAGGAGTAAAGTAGAGAATAAATGGTACTTGGACAGTGGATGTTCGAGGCACATGTGTGGTGACATACATGAACTGACTGATGCTGCTGCCGTAAATGGTCCAAGAGTCACTTTTGGAGACAACAAAGAAGGCAAGATTGTTGCGGTTGGAAAGCTAATCAAAGGAAACATTGAGATATCTGACGTCTCTTATGTTAATGGCCTAAAGTACAATCTGCTAAGCATAAGTCAATTTTGTGACGAGGGATTTTCTATTATCTTCTCATCAGATAGGTGCTACGTTGAACAAATTGGAACAAAGAAGGTTATCTTATCTGGAAGAAGACAGGGGAATATCTATGTAGTCGACTGGAATTCTGTGGACAGGAATTCTAATGTTTGTTTGGTGGCTTCTACACCAAGTGAAATCAGTTGGCTTTGGCACAAAAGAATGAATCATTTGAATTTCAAGACCATAAACAGATTAATAAAGAATGATTTGGTTGAAGGAATTCCAAAGACAGTCATGAGCATAGATAAGCTTTGTGACGCCTGTCAGAAGGGTAAACAAGTGAAGTCCACTTTCAAAAGCAAGAAGCACCAATCTTCAACCAGAATTTTGGAGCTACTACACATGGATTTGTTTGGCCCTATTGATCCTATCAGCAATGGTGGAAAGAAATATTGCCTAGCTGTTGTGGATGATTATTCAAGATTTACTTGGGTGATTTTCATGAAAAAGAAAAGTGAAACCAAGGAACATCTTACCAATCTGATGGAACTGATCCAGAAGGAAAAGAGTCAAAGAATATTGAAGATCAGATCAAATAGAGGGACTGAATTTACAAACTCTACTGTTGAAGAGTATTGTAACTCTAGAGGAATCAATCATGAGTACTCTGCTGCCAGAACCCCTCAACAAAATGGAGTTGCTGAAAGGAGAAACAGAACTCTAAAGGAAGCTACCAGGACAATGATAGCTGAAGCAAAACTGCCCCAAAGATTCTGGGCAGAAGCCACAAATACAGCCTGCTACACCTAGAACAGATGCATGATCAACAAGAGTCAAAACAAGAAACCTTATGAACTGTGGAACAACAGAAAGCCTAATATACACTATATTAGGATTTTTGGTTGTAAATGTTATGTTTTGAATAATGGGAAAAATCACGTTACTGCTTTTGCAGTGAAGGCTGATGAAGCTGTCTTTGTAGGATATTCTACTGTTAGTAAAGCTTACAGAGTCTTTAACAAAAGAACTTTACTTGTAGAAGAATCCATTCATGTAGTATTTGATGAACCTAATCAATCTTCTGAAAAGAATCAAAGTGCTAATCCAGATATATCTGCTGATTTTCAGAAATTGAGTGTGGAAAGAAAAGAAGAGTATGTACCCATCTTACTACCTAATCTAAATCAAGCTGGTAACTCAAGTGCTGGAGTTGCAAAGAGCTGACAGACCAGAGCCTGTTCAACAGACTACTACTGAGACTCCAACAGTAGTGTTGCAAAATCAATCAAGAGGACAACATCCAGATTTGCAACCTGATCTCAGATGGCTCAGAGATCACCCATCTGATCTAGTGATTGGTGATCCATGATAGAGTGAGAACAAGAAGGTCAACTACAAATGAAACAATGTTTGTAAGTTTTCTTTCACAAATTGAGCCCAAGTTAATTGATGAAGCTATTAGTGATTCTCACTGGATTGAAGCAATGCAAGAAGAGTTAAATCAATTTGAAAGGAATGAAGTCTGGTACTTAGTTCCCAGACCTACTCATCAAAGGGTAATTGGCACTAAGTGGGTATTCAGGAATAAAATGAATGAAGATGGTATTGTTACCAGAAATAAAGCAAGACTAGTTGCCAAAGGTTACTGCTAGGAAGAAGGCATTGATTTTGATGAGACATTCGCACCAGTTGCAAGGCTTGAAGCAATCAGATTATTCTTAGCCTATGCTGCTCACAAGAACTTCACTGTCTATCAGATGGATGTGAAGTCTGCTTTTCTCAATGGGGAACTGCAAGAAGAAGTTTATGTTGAGCAACCTCCTGGATTTGAAGCCTATCAACAAGGAGACAAAGTATATCGTCTGAAGAAAGCTCTTTATGGACTGAAACAGGCTCCAAGAGCATGGTATGATACTTTATCTGATTTTCTTTTAATTAAAAGATTTCCCAAAGGTAAAGTAGATAAAACTTTGTTCACTATTGAATGGGATAATCATATATTGTTAGTTCAAATATATGTGGACGATATTATTTTTTGTTCAACTAACCAACAGATGTGTGAAAAGTTCTCTAAGCTGATGCAGAACAAGTTTGAAACGAGCATGATTGGAGAACTAAATTACTTTCTTGGATTACAAGTCAAACAACTACCTGATGGTATTTTTTTAATCAAGCAAAGTACACAAAAGATCTGTTCAAAAAGTTTGGTATGGAAACTAGCTCATCTGTTAGTGTTCCTATGTCTACTGGACTTCGTCTGGATAAAGATGAAGATGGCAAATCAGTTGACATCACCAAGTACAGAGGCATAGTAGGGTCACTGTTATACTTAACAGCTAGCAGACCTGATATTATGTATTTTGTTGGGGTTTGTGCGAGATTTCAATCAAATCCTAAGGAATCTCATCTCTTAGCTGCTAAAAGGATATTAAGGTATCTCAAATGCACTCAAGAATTGGGATTGTGGTATCCAAGGGAATCAGGATTTGAACTTATTGAATATTCAGATTCTGACCTTGCTGGCTGCAAGATTGATAGGAAGAGTACTACAGGTACTTGTCAATTTCTAGGCAGTCGTCTGATCTCATGGATGAGTAAGAAACAGACTTCAGTATCCATATCTACTGCTGAAGCTGAATACATTGCTGCTGGAGCATGTTGTGCACAGATACTTTGGTTGAAGCATCAACTAGAAGATTACAATCTCAAAATCAGTGGAATACCTATCTACTGTGACAATACAAGTGCAATTTCACTTACTCAAAATACTACTAGTCATTCCAGGACTAAGCATATTGAGATCAAACATAGGGCTGTTCACGGTTTGGATAACCGGCCGAACCGAACCGAACCGAAATGAGTTCGGTGAAAACCGAACCGAACCAAAGCTATTCGGTTCGGTTTTCGGTTTTGAGATTTGGCCTAATTCGGTTTTCGGTTCGGTTCGGTTATTTTTGTTCGGTTAACCGAACCGAACCGAAAACCGAATTTTTGGTTCAAATAGTTTTTTTTTTCGGTTTTATGGACTTTACAATCCTTTAATTTTATGCCTATGGATATGAATTTTACTTGTTTAATTTATTATTTATGTCATTTGAGGATTGTTAAATGTTAGTTTTTTAGACTGTCAAATTCTTTAATTTTATGCCTATGATATGTATTTTAGTTGTTTAATTTATGTCATGTGAGGATTGTTAAAGGTTAACCACTTAATTATTTAGTTCTATGTAATGTTTAATAATGTTTAGTGTTATGGTTACCTATTAATTTGATTTTTTTTTATGATAAATGATATAGTATTTAATTATATAATATTTAATAAAATACAAAATAATATAAAATTTCGGTTAAACCGAAACCAAACCGAACCGAACCGAAATTTTTCGGTTAAAACCGAAAACCGAATTAGGATGTTCGGTTCGGTTTTCGGTTTTAAAAAATCAAGAACCGAAATTTCGGTTATCCGAAATTTCGGTTCGGTTCGGTTCGGTTTTCACCGAATGAACAGCCCTAATCAAACATCACTTCATTAGAGACCATGTTGAAAAAGGAAATGTTATTATTGAGTATGTTCATACAGATAATCAGATCGCTGACATTTTCACTAAACCATTAAGTGATGCAAGATTTTCTACTCTAAGAGTGGAACTAAGCTTGTTAAAATTGGATTCATGAGCTGAGGGGGAACCTATCAGAAGACTGGGTTCATCAGCTGACTAATCTGATAGCAACAAGTGTTATCCTTCAAGAAGACTGACTCTCAACAGACTAGTTGACTGATGAATTCTTGAATTCAGGGGGAACGTGTAAGACTAGCGGTACTCATGTTTTAAAGATGAAATCTTCAATGACAGTTAGTTGAAGTTGTTTTAATCAGAAGATTTGTTCTTAATTCTTGAAGACTTGTAAATTATTTATCTTGCTGGATTGACAAACAGCAAAGGAAGATCACTAGATATTGGCTTTCACTAGTGATATATTGTATCAGACAAGTCATCTGCCAGATAAGTATTATGTTACTCATCTGTTTACTTATGTCAATTTATAAACAGTGTCGTATTAAAAACGTTTTATCAGAAACACGCTTTTATAAATAAAAGACAAGTGGCGTTTCAACTTCCCGCCTAGTCTGACATAATTAATATATTTTGAAATCCGCGTATCTCGCTCACACGATATACTTTATCAGTAACTGATCTAACGGTTGGCTTAAATCACGGAAACCGACATACCAACCCTTATAAATCCAGATCTGATCAGCTGCCTGATCTTTTACGCACCCTCAAAATTTCAAGAGCACAAGAGCACTTTGCTTTCATACTATCAGCAAATTTCTCTCGTCTCTCTCTCTAATCTTTTTTTCAGAAAACAATGAGTTCCAAAGAAGCTAATGCTGAAGGTAGGTTCCTGAACTACCAGACTTTTCACGCTACTGGTACTCAAGTGATGAAAGAGATTCTGGAAAAGTTCAAGGCCGCAACACTGGTTGATTTCATGGAAGCCCATGAAACCATGGTGTTCAAAGATCAAATCATGGAGTTTTATGGTTCTGCTGCAAAGCCCGACCATGAAAAGTTAGAAATCAAGGCGAAATTTGGGGGAGTGGACATCTGTGTAACCCCTAAACTGTTGAATGAGAAGTATCATCTATCCCTCGAAGTTTCCACTGAAATCTCCACCTTGGTTGAACCGTTTGAAGCGGATTTCTGGAATCTGGTTGCCAAAAAGAATGAAGTTCTATCTGGGAATATCAAGAAGACTCAGCTGATGGATGAGTTTCAAAGAATGGCAGACTTGTTTGCCAAAGTGATAGAGAACTGCACCTTCTCACTGGACAGTGTGCCAATGAAGAGATTTCATTCCATGATTGCTGTATATTATGGACTGAAGGTGCACTGGGCAACCTTCGTGTGGTACATCTTGGCTGATCACAAGGAGCGTGGTCATTCCAACCACATAATCTTTCTCAGTCATCTGTTCATCAGTCTTGGCTGCTCTATGACCCATGGAAAGGTCATACATAATGCTAAGGAGTTGAAAGTCTACGAGCCTGTTCGCTCAAAGACTACTGAAGTCACTCCAGAGAAAAAGAAAGAGCAACCAAAGAGGAAGGCTGCTGCTGAGCCAAAGCAGCCTGCTGCTAAGTCAAAGAGGAGCAAAGTGACTACCCCTAAGGCTTCTGTTCAAACAGCTAAGCCAGCTGTTCAAGCCAGAACAGAATCGCATGCTGATAAGAATATTGCTGATGCTCTTATAGATCAGACAGTCAAGGAGATTGAAGAAATGGCATACGATATATCTCCGGAAAGAACTCAATCTGCTGAGCTACCTTTGGAAAATGTAGCTAAAAGAGCAAGGAGTGCTCTCAAGGACACATCCACCACAAGAATTGTTCACACAAAGGTAACTACTCGAAAAAGGCTAACTCAGATAGACTCATCAACTGAACTATCTGATATAGTTAGATCAAGTCCTCCATCAGCAGAGAGGCATGTTGGAAGTAAGTCTGCTGATGACAAGTCAACTGATGCTCAGAAGAATCAGACCAATGCACCAACAGCTGAGGTTAACCAACTTCAAAAGGATCCTGAAGTGCAGATCCTTGAACCAATTGCCGTTGCACCAATTGCAACTGCTGCTCCTGAACCAACTGCTGCCGCACCAGTCATTGAATCAAGAGCTCAAAGAAAGCGAAGGACTGGGAAAGCTAAAGTCTCTACTTATCACAAGAAAAAGAGAGAAGAAGCTGAACGGAGAAAAAGAGATGAGGCTGAAGTCAAGAAAGCAATTGAGCTGAGCAAAATTGCTGCTCAAACCAAACAATTGACTGATGCAGAAATTGCTGCCAAGGAAGCAGAAGACTTGGCAAAGGCCTTGGAAGAAATCAAGAAAGATGCTTATGGACCTAGAAGGTCAGGAGGCATCGTGATCGGAAAGCCCATGGAAGGGAAGTTTGTGCTGCCAAGAGCCAAACCAGTCAAGAGAAAGAAATTTGAAGTTAGAAGAGCACTTGACATCGTCAAAGGTGACTCTGCTGCCTTTGAAAAATTTGAAGCTGAGCTAGAAAGGCTGAATCAGCTGCTTCAGCTTGCGCAATTCAACAAATGAAAAGCCACAAGTGCGCAGTAAGAAATCACACAGAAGTCCTACTCTCTGAAGCTAGACCACTCACTTAGACGGATCTACACTCCTCACGCTATTTTCAGTATAGGAGATCACTCAGAAAACCTACACTAAGAAGTTATATCGCTTCACACAGATGGATATACACTCCTTCTATTCTCAGTTGACAGACACTTAGACAGACAACGTTTGATCTTTGTTCTTCAACAAACAGCTTCGTCAACAGATGACTTGGCTTACGATCAGATGACTCAACTGATGGATCTTGCTCTTTAGATGTGATCTTGATTTATGCAAGTCTCTTTTCGATCTTCAGTTTGTCTTCTATTTATACTCCTCGGATTTGAATTTCTGCCCGTTGAAGATGCAGCAGAAATCTACAGTCCTCGGGTACTGGTCTTTAAAATACAGAACGGCTCCCTGCAACTGTTGCTCTGTACACTCTACTGTACGGATATCTACTTTATGTCAGTCGCATTTAATGCACTCAGCTTTCAGCACGTTACCGTTGGGCTTCCTGACCGTCTTCACTCTGCTGGTGGAAATACTCTGCTGATGATCACTCTGATGATCACTCGGCTGATGGCTTCTCGGCTGATTCAAGAATGAACACATCTATCTTGACTCGGCTGATAATGTCCATCTGATATTCCACTTCGCTGATTCGGTCACTTAGCTTCCAAACCATGAGATAGGTTTCACTAAGCTTTTCAGTTCTTAGTTGATGACTTCCAATTTAGCCTTCTTGACTATTATACCCTTTTTGTCATCTTCAAAACCTTCTCTAATTTATACCAACAAGTTCGTTACAGGAAATCACTTAGAAGTCCTATACTACAAAGCTTTATCACTCACACAGATGGATAACAGCTTCTCACAACACGTTTCTAACAAAATCACTCAGATTTATCTGTATATTATTTTATCTCTCTTTTCTGCTTTCGTCAACAAATGACTAAGCTGTTGAGTATTCTGTTCTTGAGTTTGAGACTTAGAAGAATTCTGCTTCAAAATTTGCTCTCAGTTGTGTTGTCTCTCTTCTTCTCTAACTCTTGAACTTGAACTATATATACTTGAGGTTTGAAAATCTGCCCGTTGAGAGATCGACAGGTGTCCAAATACTCGAGTACTGGTCCTTGTTTCAGAAACGGCTACCTGCGACTGAACACTGTACACTCTGCTGTACTTTCTGTCAGGTCGCATTAAATGCACTCTGCTGATACGAGGTTTCTCTTCAATCATTTGTCTTTAATACCCTTTCCTTTCAGCATTTATTACTTCAGGTGCATTTATTACCGTTGTAATAACTTCTGATCACTTCCACTCTGCTGATCAAATCCACTCGTCTGATGAACTCTCGGCTGATCCCAAACTGAACTCATCTGATTTGAGTCTGCTGCCAGTCTGATCCGAATGCAGCAACAGATCAGTAGTCTTCTGGACCATATATTTGACTCGTCTGAAGTATCTTCTTCCTTGGTCAAATAATATTAGGGCTGGGCGCGGGTCGGGTATTTCGGGTATTGGGTATTTCGGGTCGGGTACCCGACCTGGCAGGTAGTGAATTTTCACACCCAAAACCCGACCCGTTTAGGAGGGTACCCGAAATTTTCGGGTATTTCGGGTACCCGAAATTTCACCATTTTTTTTTTTTTTTAAAATGTACAAGAATTTTTTTTTTTAACATATATGTATGTAAAATTGTAAATAAATGAATTCAAACATTAATTGTACACAATAATATGCTGAATAGTTAGTCTCACTTAATTGCTATATACATGAACAGGCCGAACTATATTAATTCCCTATTGGGCCAATCAGATTGTTTTCACTTTTCAGCATATTAATTGGGTTGGGCCGCTGATTGCTAAATAAGAAATTGGGCCAATTTTTTTTTTTTTTTATTAAATACCCGAACGGGTACCCGAAATACCCGTTCGGGTGCAAGTATAATACCCAATACCCAACCCGAAAATATATTTCTGGTTCGGGTACCCGAACCCGAATGTCAAAAAACCCATTTTTCAGTCCCAAACGGGAAATACCCGATCGGGTCGGGACGGGTCCCAAAAAACCCGACCCAAACGCCCAGCCCTAAATAATATTAAGGTTTGAACTAAGCTTCCAATACTTAGCTGATGACTTTTGGAAATCATCAAAACCTCCCTTCACTTCTAAGTCTTCATCTTCATCCAACAATTTCCCCCTTTTTGATGATGACAAAACTTCAGCGAAGTACCTGTACCTAAAACTAAAGTTAAGTCTTCAAAAATTTCTGAGATAGAAATTATATGTTGGAAACTTGACTTTTATATATTTTCAATAAGTATTACAGTGCAAGTTTACAAAGAAGAACTTAAAGTGAAATTACAAACAAGGTAAGCTGATACAATGATTTTCAACTAAGTAACCTAGTCTAGAAAGTCTAGTCTAGTCTTCAGCTTCTTCATCTTCTTCTTCCTCTTCTTCTTCTTCAACTTCATCTTCTTCTTCTTCTTCTCCACTGGAAAACAGATCAGCATTAGTCAGATTTCTATTTGCAGCTTCGACTCTTCTTCTGATTTCTTGAATCCTGCTGGTTTTCCTGAATGGATCTAGCTGTTCTTCAGCAGTGTCCTTAGAAGCAACTATTTCTTTGTCAGTCTTAGCTACATCATTGGGCTCTTCTTCAACAACTTCCTCATCATCAGCTTCCTCTTCAAGTACTTCATCTTCAATAGGCTTTTCAACAGCAGTTCTTTGCTCTGGTACTTGATCAGTTGCAGTGGCACCATTCTTTTTAGCTGAATCCTCTTCCCCATTTTTGTCATCAGCAGCAGGGTTGAGTTGATCAGGAGAGACATTGATAGCAGCACACAGCTTTCTGATGTTTTGATCCACAACTCGGAGTTGATCAGAATGATGTTGTTGAGTAGCCTTCATTTCTCCAGCTTGGTCATTTAGATAGTCAACATTCAATTGAAGTGTTGACATTTCATGTTGCGCTTTGTTGATGACGGTTGTGAATTCTTGCATTAAGGCTATGTTCTTTTCAATCTCAACTTCACCAACCTCTTTCATGACCTTTGCAATTCCTGCAATATCAGACTCATGTCTTTGAAGAGCAGTGTGCAGGTGACTTACATCAGCCTTCACATCTTCAATGTTTCTATTCATGCTTAGGATACTCTGAGTCAGTGCTAAGGAATTGTCTGGTGGCAGAGGAAAATTCTCTATGGCATTCTGCACAATTTTTGCAGTAGCCTCCTGTACTTGCTTCAACATCAATTTATTCCTCTCTTCCATTTCCTTCATGGCATTTTCAATCAGCAGCTGCATTGACTCCATCAGTGATGAATGAAAGTCAGCAGTAGGAATGGAGGTTGATGCTTCAGCAGGTTCTTCCTGGTGAACAAGAGCTTCATGAAGAACTTGAGTTTCTTCAGCTTTCACTCAATAGCTAAAGGAATGTCTTCTTTAACACCAGCAGGCAATGACTTGGATGTATCAAGGTTGATCTCCAAAGCATGCTGGTCTTTCTCTGGTTCTTCATCAGTTGGCTCATCAGCTATGTGAATGACATCAGCACCATCAGTAGACACAATAGTCTTCTGATGAATCAAGTCAGCTGGAACAAATGGTGATGTAGACTGTTGGACACTCAGCTGTTCTTGAAATGTACTGATCTCTGAGCCAAAGGCAATTTGCTGTAAGCTTGGCAGACTAGGCATATCACTAGTTGTTCCTGGTTCATATCGTGATATTTGCGCCCATTTCTCCAAGGTGGTATACACAGCAATTTTAACTGCTCTATCAACTAGGTCATCAGTTGGACCTGGCTTATTTGGCAAGGAGTCCTTGACAGCAGTTGCCTCTCTTTTTACAATGGCTTTTGTAAAACCATGTAATCTGTCACGAACAAAATCTGAGTCTAAGGCTTTTGCAACTGAAGTAGTCTGCATCCAATTTAGAACCCAACGTCCTTCATCAGCAAACTCCCTCCATGCTTGGATTTCAGCTTCAGATTTGTTCAACCTGTATTCCCTCCATCTGTTGTATCTGATCTTCTCTGGGAGGAAAACGGTCCTTGATTGAAGCAGCTGAATACTGTTAACTTAGTGTTTTCTAGTATAACCCAAGATTTTCGTGACTTGGAAGAGTGGACTAAAGGATTTTTATCCATATAACCACTATAAAAATTCCTTGTGTTTGATTACTTGTTTTATCTTGCATATTTTCATAAGTAAACAAACTGTTTTGAAAGAATACTTATAAATTGAGGAATTTATAAAACAGGGGTTAAACTTTGAAATATAAACTTGTTTGAAAAACATACTTGATAAATCCGCTGCATACAAGTTTTGAAACTCTGAGTTATCTGAATGAGATTAGTGAAATCATATGAGTGGTCAACTCTGCTGATAAAGCTTTGTGCGCAATCAGCTTAGTAGTCTTACGAATCAGATCAGCTGAGTCTGCTGATAGAAAAGTTAGAGAAAAAGTTTTAAAGTTTAGAGGTCTATTAAACCCCCCCCCCCTCCCCCCTCCCCCTTCCCCTCTAGACCTCATTGACCACTTTTGGGACCAACAAGTGGTATCAGAGCGAGGTTGCAGGTTCGAATCCGCCCGGGTGCCGCTGGGGGGGAGATTGTTGGGATTTATGGGGTTCCAGCTGTCACCCTTACGGATTCGCTGTGGCGCTATTGCTACATCGGAGTCTGGCAACCCAACTTGTCGAGGTTCACGGAGGAGAACCGAGTATCCACGTGAATTCTTGCGAAGCCCCTCATCTCCGTCCACCGCTTAGTGTGGGGCTCTGCGCTGCCGTTGTGAACTGTAGGGGTTGCCCTACAGGAATCAACCTTGGGTTAAAGATTAATAGTTGCGCCCTCATTAACAGCAATTGCTTTTGGTGTAGTGGTAAAGCGCTAGAGATCCAACAACTGGTATCAGAGCAGATTGGTTCATCTGATCCTCTGCCTGATCAAACGAACTTGATCCAAGGTGTGTTTTTCAAATTTTTCAAAAAGAGAGCATATTTTGAAAATCTAAAATTTTTGAAAAATGGATGCCATAAGCCATGTTCCTCACATTGGCCATATGGACTTTGAAAATTGGAAAATCATAATGGAAATCTTCTTGCTGCTTATAATGATGACATGTTTACATGTATTACACAAGGACCATTCAGATTCCAGAAGACTGTGAAGGTTGCTGGCCAACCAGATCAGATAGTTGACAAAGAGCTGGATGAGCTGACCCCTAAAGAAATCAAGTTGGTTAATCTTGATAAAAAGGCAAAGTTCATCATGTTCAGAGCTGTAGACGAAGAAAGATTCCAGAAGATCAAGCATTTCAAAACTGCCAAAGAAATGTGGGATAAAGTCTGCGAGCTAAGCGAAGGAAACGACGCTATCAAAGAACACAAGCTCAGTGTGGCTCTTGAGGAGTTTGAAAATTTCAAGATGAAGTCTGGTGAAACGATTGATCAAATGGATACCAGATTTACCAAAACTCTGAACGAAGTTCTAAGGCTTGGTAAAAAATTTTTAGACAAGGAGATCACCACAAAGGTTCTCAAGGCCTTGCCACCCAAATTCAACATGAAGGTGACAGCCATGGAAGAATCAAGGGATTTAGAGAAGATTTCTCTTTCCGAACTGTTCTCATCTCTCAAAGCGTACGAGTATAAGATGCCAAGAATGGGATTAGAAGCGTCAACCAGTTCAGACCCTACTGCTGCACTTATCGCGTCAGACAAGTCAAGAAAATCAGCAGACAAGTCAAAATAGAAGACTCTGCTGAGTTAAGAAAAAGCGTACACTGCTGACGACGTTACCCTGCTGCTGAAAGATTTTGAGAAGTTCTACAAGAAGAAAATGAAATTAAAATATAAAAATGCTACTTCATCTTCTTCTGATCATTTTCAGGAAAACAGGGATTCCTCAAAAGCAAAACTTAGAGACAGCTATGAAGAGGAGTATGGACTCTTGATCAAAGATCATCCTCTCTCATCATCAGAGAAGTTTGCTGAAAAGGAAAAGCGTGCCAAAAAGGAGCGTAAGCTAAGTAAGAGCAAAACAAAGTTAGCTGATGCAGCAAAGCTAATAAACTCCCGCACATCTTATTCAGACCGCCAGTCGTCTGATAAAGAATTTGAAGAAGTACCTGAAACCTTATGCTTAACTGCCATAGGATCTGATGATTCTGAAACGGAGGTAACTTCTACTTATTAATGAAATGCACTATTTGAATCTTTTGAATAAATGCTGAATTACAAATTCAAATATTGTTTGTGCATTTGCAAAGCTTAATGAAGAGATGACTCTGCTGAAAAGAGCAAATCAGATCACTGAAACTTCAGGTTGAAAAACCTCAAGAATCAGCTGACTACAAAAAGCTTGAGCATGAGAATGAAACTCTAAAAGCTGAGTATGCAATTAATATTGAAAGTATAAATGAACTTAAAAGAAGAAATTGCATCATTCTCTAAAAAGAAATCAGAGACTTAAAAGAAGAAGTCTACTGATGCTTAACAGGTTAGAAAACCTAGTAAACTACCTAAGACTAAACAGACTACTAAAACCCATCAGCTGAGTAAGCTAAAATAGGCTGCTGATAGGAGTAAAATTAAAATGTTAAGTCTGCTAAATCTAAGGAGAGTTATTAAATAACTCAGGTAAGAAATTGAGGCAAAAATGAATTATCTGGCAAGAATTTGAATCATATTATGATAATTGCTATTATGACATGCACTACGCTTATTCATATTATCATGTTGATCATGTTCACTGTACTGATTGCCACCCTCATTTCAATATGCATGCTTATCACATATTTCATGCATCTTACCTTACTTATGAGCATTGTTTTAATCATGACCAACAAGCAATATTATCATGATAAAACATAAGTCACTAGATCATCACATGTTAAAGGTTATACTAACCATGCTGGACCAAATAAACAAGGGGTACCAAAAACAGTCATCTGTTTTGTAGGTGAAGCACATGTGAGATGACAAAGATGAGTTGACTGCCTTGCAAATTTCACCAAGTTCAACAAGTGGTCTCACCAACAAGCATGTACCAACAAGTGTTATCAAATGAGTGGTATCAACAATTGGTATAATTCAAGTGGTAGACTCTACATTTGGAGATTTCAAGGAAAGCAAGTTTGTTGAAAGTTGAAGATTATCAAAGGATAATAAGTGGTATTAGAGACCAACAACTGTTCGCAACAAGTGATACAACTATTCAAGTGGTATCAGTCAACCATGTGACAAAAGAAATTGATTCGTTGATTTTGGATTCATAAGTTGAGGGGGAACTTATCAGAAGACTAACCCAGAACAGCTTGCTGGAATTCAACGGCTGAGTGTCTTTGAAGAGAAACTCTCATCAGACTACTTGACCACGGATTCTTGAACTCAGGGGGAACGTGTACCACTAGCGGTACTCCTGATCAGAGATGAAGTTTTCAATAAGTCAAAATGAAGCTATCAGAAGACTGCTTCTCATCAGCCGACTAGAACTCAACTGCCAAGTGATATTCAAGAATGTATTCCAGCAAGTGGTATCAGACTACAAATGGAATCAGACCACCAAGTAGTATCAGACTACAAGTGTTATCACCTCAACAAGTGGTATCAGTTGACTATCTGATATCAACAAGTGGTATCAATTCTTGTAGTTAGGGGGAACTTTTCTAGCTGGAGTGATAAACAGCAACGAAGACTATCTCGATCAGCCTAGTTCTTACCTACCTGTCTTCAGCATACTAAGTTTACAATCCTATAACGAGAAAAAGGGGAAGAAGAGATGCAACTCAAGTTTTGGTGTTGATGACAAAAAGGGGGAAGATAAAGGATGCAACTAAGAACCCTTTAAGCAGAAGATCAGAAAGGGGGGAAAAGAACCATCAAGTGGTAATTTTTTTTTTTGAAAGTTGTATCAGAGCAATAATTTCCATCTCAGAGTATGAAGACTAAATCAGAAACTTAGATGTGTTCTTAGTTGAAGGTTTTGTCATCATAAAAAAGGGGGAAATTGTTGGTATAAAATAGAGAAGGTTTTGAAGATGACAAAAAGGGTATAATAGTCAAGAAGGCTAAATTGGAAGTCATCAACTAAGAACTGAAAAGCTTAGTGAAACCTATCTCATGGTCTGGAAGCTAAGTGACCGAATCAGCGAAGTGGAATATCAGATGGACATTATCAGCCGAGTCAAGATAGATGTGTTCATTCTTGAATCAGCCGAGAAGCCATCAGCCGAGTGATCATCAGAGTGATCATCAGCAGAGTATTTCCACCAGCAGAGTGAAGACGGTCAAGAAGCCCAACGGTAACGTGCTGAAAGCTGAGTGCATTAAATGCGACTGACATAAAGTAGATATCCGTACAGCAGAGTGTATAGAGCAACAGTTGCAGGGAGCCGTTCCGTATTTTAAAGACCAGTACCCGAGGACTGTAGATTTCTGCTGCATCTTCAACGGGCAGAAATTCAAATCCGAGGAGTATAAATAGAAGACAAACTGAAGATCGAAAAGAGACTTGCATAAATCAAGATCACATCTAAAGAGCAAGATCCATCAGTTGAGTCGTCTGATCGTAAGCCAAGTCATCTGTTGACGAAGCTGTTTGTTGAAGAACAAAGATCAAACGTTGTCTGTCTAAGTGACTGTCAACTGAGAATAGAAGGAGTGTATATCCATCTGTGTGAAGCGATATAACTTCTTAGTGTAGGTTTTCTGAGTGATCTCCTATACTGAAAATAGCGTGAGGAGTGTAGATCCGTCTAAGTGAGTGGTCTAGCTTCAGAGAGTAGGATTTCTGTGTGATTTCTTACTGCGCACTTGTGGCGCAAGCTTTGTATACTGTTAACTTAGTGTTTTCTAGTATAACCCAAGATCTTCGTGACTTGGAAGAGTAGACTAAAGGATTTTTATCCATATAACCACTATAAAAATTCCTTGTGTTTGATTACTTGTTTTATCTTGCATATTTTCATAAGTAAACAAATTGTTTTGAAAGAATACTTATAAATTGAGGAATTTATAAAACAGGGGTTAAACTTTGAAAGATAAACTTGTTTGAAAAACATACTTGATAAATCCGCTGCATACAAGTTTTGAAACTCTGAGTTATCTGAATCAGATTAGTGAAATCAGATGAGTGGTCAACTCTACTGATAAAGCTTTGTGCGCAATCAGCTTAGTAGTCTTACGAATCAGATCAGTTGAGTCTGCTGATAGAAAAGTTAGAGAAAAAGTTTTAAAGTTTAGAGGTCTATTCACCCCCCCCCCCCCCCCCCCCCTAGACCTCATTGACCACTTTTGGGACCAACAGAACTTGTGGCCAGTTCATTTGTTGTTTGGCGCAAGCAGTGTATATTGTAATCTGTGTGATTATAGTATAACCCAAGATCTAAGTGACTTGGAAGAGTGGACTAAAGGATTTTTATCCATATAACCACTATAAATTCTGGTGTTTATACTTGCATTATTTTCTTGCATATTTTCAAAAAGCATTCTAAACACTTAAGTTAACTGTTGAAAAGATTTTAAAAGGAGTTTGCAAAAACTGGGGATAAAACCTTTTCTAAGTTAAGAAAACTACTTGTGAAAAACACTTGACAAATCCGCTGCAAGTAAGTTATTTTAAAACTCTGATTTTCTCAAAATCAGCTAAGTAAAATCAGAAGAGTGGTCAACTCTGCTGTTCAAAGCTTTGTGTGAGATCAGCTTAATCTACTTGCGAATCTTGATCAGCTTAGTTTGCTGACAGAAAAAGTTAGAGAACTTTAAAGGTAAAAATTTTAAGAGGTCTATTCACCCCCCCCCCCCCCCCTCTAGACCTCATCTGACCACTTGGGACCAACACCATCAATCTCCGAGGAAACGACACCAAAGTTGAAATGGCGGGGATGGGAGGTACGGTATAAAAATTGCCACAAGATCTCTGGCTTGTGCAGGGCTCGCTTTGCTGGGTGGTCGAGCTCACTTGACCTCAAGCATCGAACTAAAGAAGTCTGTAAATTTCCGAGCGTAGCTGGTGAAGCTGTTCATGAAGTTCGAATCTTCCGATGCAGGACAAGGGTCGGGTTGAGTAATGTTGTCGTGGATATTGTCGTAGTACATTCATTGTATTTTCCGTTCATTTGTAGGTCGAATTGTATATGATGATGTAGCTTGTACTCTTACCTCCTTGTAACCTTGATTAATATTATGATGTAATTCACCTTTTTTTGTTCAATTTACCTCTGTCGTTGATATTCTGTTTACTTTATTTCGTAGATCGATATATAGGAGATCGATGAGTTTATACCGACCCAGTCGGTATTTACTCAAAATACCATTATACTTAGGTTTTATACCAATTTTAGGTTTTAACCTTTGTAGATCTATATATAGGAGATTGTTAAGTTTATACCGACCCAATCGGTTTTTATTCAAGATACAATTTTACTTAGGTTTTATACCGATTATTAGTTTTAACCTTTGTAGATCATTGTTAGGAGATCGACGAGTTTATACCGACCCAATCGGTTTTCACTCAAAATACAATTTTAGTTAGGTTTTATACCAATTATTGATTTTAACCTTTGTAGATCGTTGTTAGGAGATCGATGAGTTTATACCGACCCAATCGGTTTTTACTCAAAATACAATTTTTACTTAGGTTTTATACCAATTATTGGTTTTAACCTTTGTAGATTGTTAAGCAACAGCTTTATTGAACGGATGTATCATATTGTAAGGAGAAATTTAAGCAAAATCTTTTATTGTAGTTCATCGAATAAAATTCGAACATTCAATAAAGAGAAGGAAAAAACAATAAACGAATTGCCTAGACATACAAGGAAAAATTCTAAATCCAACCATTGCTTCAACGACCGTAGTAAAGTCTGAGGTTCACCGCGTTCCAAGTCCGAGGTAACGGTGTTCCATCTAAGTGAGCAATTTTATAAGATCCTTTCTTCCCAACTCCGATCACCATAAAAGGACCTTCCCAATTTTGCTGTAGTTTTCCGACGTGTTTTGATACTTCGACCTTTTTAAGTACCAGGTCACCTTCCTTAAATGATCGTATTCTTACCTTCTGATTATATGCTTTTTCCATGCTTGATTTTGTTGCCAGTAATTTGAGACTAGCCCTGTCTCTCGGGGCTTTGGTTAGGTCGATATCATCTTTTCGTACATGGTCGTTATTCTCCTCATCGTATAATTCTGTTCTTGGACTGGGAACAAGTACTTCGACCGGAATGACTGCCTCTGATCCATATACCAAACTAAAAGGTGTTTCCCCGGTGGAAGCTTTTACTGTGGTTCGGTTTGCCCA
Organism: Penstemon newberryi var. newberryi; assembly: GCA_030819805.1. Taxonomy (NCBI): domain Eukaryota; kingdom Viridiplantae; phylum Streptophyta; class Magnoliopsida; order Lamiales; family Plantaginaceae; genus Penstemon; species Penstemon newberryi. Next base: position 29,820,535 of record JAUALY010000006.1, on the reverse strand, counting down.
TATGAATCCTGGGAGCTCGTCCAACCACTTTCCCTTAGCTTCATCCAATCTCTTTTCAAGGGATTTTATTATTTCCCTATTAACGACCTCTGTTTGCCCATTCGCCCGAAGATGTCCCACAGACGTAAAATTCTGCTCTATCCCAAATTCGGAGCACCATTCCAATACTTGTTTCCCAGCAAACTGAGTTCCATTGTCTGAGATTAATACCCTCGGGATACGAAACCTGCAGACTATGTATTTCCAAAAGAAGTTTATGACTTGGAACTGCGTAATTCGGGACAGCGCCACACATTCGATCCCTTTGTTGAAGTACTCGACGGCAACCAACACATAGCTCTTTTTTTATCTAGCCAAGGGGAAAGGGCCCACTGTATCAATTCTCCATTGATCGAAGGGCCAACAAATCGGGATCGGATGCATCATCTCTATTGGTTGATGATATGTTTGAGTGTACTTGCCAATGATGACAGTATTTTACGTACTCTATTGCATCTGAATTTAAGGTCGGCCAACAGTATCCAGTTCTTAGACACTTCAGAGCGAGTGCTCGAGCCCCGCCATGATTTCCTGCTTCGTGAATCTCCTTAAGGATACTTTGAGTTTGATGTTCGGGGATACATTTTAAGAGTATTCCAGATATGGATCAGTTGTAAAGCTTTCCCTCCACTATTGCATATCTCGGAGCTCGATATTTAATTCTTCGTGCCTCATTTTGATCACTCGGGAGGGACCCATCGCTTAGATAATTCAATAATGGGGTCATCCAGCTGTCCATAGCCAGATCGATATCCATTACCTCAGCAGTTGGAATGGTATCAAGATCGATTGACGGAGTATTGGAGATCAACCATATGATCACCCTCTTAGTCTTACGATCCCTTGACCCAATAAATCGAGATAATTGATCAGCCCATCGATTTTCCTCTCTCGGAATATTTTGTACCTCAAATTTATCAAACTTTTCAGTCAGTTCTCTCAATTTTGCCAAGTATTTGATCATATTGTATTCCTTGGCCTCATATAATCTGTTGACTTGCCTTTGAACTAGCTCGGAGTCTGTTAAGACGTTCAAAGCTCTTATGTTAACTTTTATTGCCATTTCCATCCCAGCTATCAAGGCCTCATACTCTGCTTCGTTATTTGTTACCATGAAATCAAGAGTGATAGCATAGTTCAAACCTTCTCCTTCAGGTCCTCAAAAGTTTATACCCGCGCCTCCGCCATCTCTTCTCGACGCGCCGTCGACATGCATAAGCCATACTGGACCGTTAACAACCAGAACGTCGTTATTGCTTGAGCTTGGCTCGTCGATGATTATTTCAGATGAACTACGGGTCTCTAAGAGGGAATTGGCAAGCACTTGAGCTTTTATTGCAGTTCGTGGTCGATATTCGATCTCATATTGTCCAAGCTCGATTGCCCATTTGATCAATCGTCCCAATGCTTCGGGTTTCGATAATGAGGACGATAATTTTATATGTTTGGAAGTAAGGTCGTAACTTCCGTGCCGCTACTACCAACGCTAGGGAAAACTTTTCTATCTCCAAATAATTCTTTTCGGCCCCTTGTAGTAGCTTGCTCAAGTAATAGACTGGTTTATGTTCAGTTGCATCTATTCTGACCAACACCGAGCTTACTGCAACCTCGGAAATCGCAATATATATATCGAGAGGTTGTCCTTCGGTTGGCTTGGCGAGTAGTGGGGGAGAAGTTAGATATTCTTTCAACTGGTCGAAATCCCGATCACATTCTTCCGTCCATTCGAACGTCTTAGACTTTCTCAGTGTTTGAAAGAATGGTAGACTTTTATCTGCTGATCTCGATATAAACCTGTTTAGAGGAACTATCTTACCAACTAAACTTTGCACTTGAGAGATCGTCCTTGGAGGCTTCATCCCGGTGATTACGCGTATCTTCTCGGGATTTGCTTCAATACCCCTTTGGTGAACCAAGTAACCCAAGAATTTTCCGGACTTTACACCGAATGTACACTTGGCTGGATTGAGCTTCATTCCGTATTTTCTCAAAATCTTGAAGCAACGATTCTCGATATGATCTTTCTCACTCATACCCTTGACGAGCATGTCATCTACGTATACTTCCATGATTTTCCCAATAAGTTCTTTAAACATCAGGTTCACTAGTCGTTGATATGTTGCTCCCGCGTTTCTTAACACAAAAGGCATCACTATGAAGCAATACACTCCTTGTTCGGTAACAAAAGCAGTTTTTTCTTGATCCCTTTCATCCATAAATATTTGAAAAAATCCTTGAAACGCGTCCATCATGCTAAAAATAGCAAAACCTGCAGTAGAATCGACCAATAAGTCGATCCTGGGAAGAGGATATGGATCCCGCGGACATAACTTGTTTAGGTCCGTAAAATCATTGCACATCCTCCATTTATTATCCTTTTTATCGCCTTTTGCTACTAAGACCACGTTACACAACCATTCCGTAAAATGCACTTCTCTTATCTATTTAGACATTAAGAGCCTTTCGACCTCGGCTTTTATTATTTTATCTTTAACAAGGCCGTGATTTCTCTTCTTTTGTCTAACCGGCCTTGCACTGGGATCTATTTTTAAGGAGTGGGTGATTATCCTTGGGTCCATCCCCACTATATCTTCCGAACTCCATGCGAATACGTCCGCATTTTTTCTCACGAAGTCAATTAGCATAATTTCTCCTTGGGGTGTGAGCTCAGTTCCGATCCTTGTGGTCTTATTTGGATCATTCTCGATCAATTGAATATCCTTATGTTCTGGAGCTCGGACAGTCAGGTCAATGGCTCTTTCCCCTTTCTATCGATTCTTTAGGTACTCGGAATCTCTGGTTTCATTGACCTTTCTGTTGACGACCCAACGGTTTTCCTCTAGTATGGCGTAAGTGGCTCGAGATTTCATTTTAGGGAAAGTGCCATGTTATAACAATCCCAGGCCATGCAGTGATCGTTAATAATTTCTCCAATCCCAAAAGCAGTCGGGAATTTTATCTTCTTATGGTAGGTGGATACGACCGCTCGAAATAAGTTGAGAGCCGGTCGACCTAAAATGGCATTATAGGCGAATGGGGCCTCCACTACTAAGAACTTTATCATTTTCACGATTCGATGAGGCTTTTTCCCGAGCGTGACATTTAGACTGATTGTCCCTGCGGGCACGATCTCTGACCTCCAAACCCGACAAGAGGGGTGGCCACTTTTGGGAGAGCTAACTTCCCCAAGTTCATTTGATTCAACGCTTCCATGGCTATCAATATCCTCTTTACATTGAAGCTAGCTATCTTAAGAGAGACCACCATAGGGGAATCAGTGTTGTCCTCATTGATGTCCCAGTTCAAATTTCTCGGAACCTTGCTCTCATCAAAACTAATTACTTGCTTGTCAGAAGTTTTGTTTTTGAGGGCCCATACTTCCCTAGGAGCCATTACTCCATTTTCTATTGATTGAGCGGTTCTCCGCCTTGCGTTGCGACTATCTCCTCCTACTGGACCTCCAGAGATCACATGTATGGTTCCATTAACATGACCATTGTTCGTGTCGTCCTGACCAGGCGGGTTATTAATTGGGAATCATCCCGAGGGACTTCTACGTTCATTTCTCCTTCTCGGACTACGTGTCCTTTGTCTTCTTCGATCCGTTCTCTCCACAAACTCACCCAATTTTCCCTCTTGTATCAATCTTTCTATCTCTTGTTTCAGGTGATGACAATCTTCGGTTCGATGACCGTGAGCTCGATGATATCTACAATACAGGTTGTAGTTTTTGGCACCAGGTTTGGCTTGTGTAATCCTTTTGGCCGGAGGAATCCAATTATTCCTCTCGAGTATGACCAATATATCTTCCCTGGGAGCATTCAACTTCGTGTACTCCACGTAGTCAATTCGATCTCTGATATTCCGATCAGGAAAACGCGGTCTGACGTAGACATTAGATCTTTTGTCAGAGTTGTTCCCCCCATACTCCAGTCTTTGAAAGACATTACCTTTTCTAAAGGATCGATCATATTCAGATATTCTCGGGATCGGAGCCTTATCAGATTTCTTTAATCTCGAGGTAGAAGCCTTGGCCTTGTTTTTATCCTTAAACAAGTTCATCTCCTCTTGGGTCATATATTTGGAGGCTAACGTCATAATTTCTGCAAAGGTCCGTGGTTGCTTCCGACTTAGAGCGTTACCGAATTGCCTGTTTTTAGTAAGGTCAAACAAGATCGATATTATGTAGTCTATATTTGGATAATCGATCTTTAACAACTCGACGTTGAACCTCGCCAGCCAGCTTCTCAAAGATTCCCCATCCTGTTGGGGAATTGTTCCTAGATAACTCATCGGGAGTTTTTGTCTTTTTTGGCTCGCAAATTGTTGCTCTAGTTTATTACATAGTTCCCTGAAGCTGAATATGGAGTTCGGAGGTTGTTTTCCGAACCAATCTAACGCCAAACCCTCAAACGTCGTGACCATCAATTTCGCCATGTATTCGGCTGAATGTGCGTACAAACTCATTATATTTGTAAAGTTGAATATATAATCTCTTTGATCACCTGTGCCATCATATCGGGGGAGCCGACCAGGTAGTTGGCCTAAGGCCTGCGCTTCCTTGATCTCCACACAGAAGGGAGAGCAGGCAGCAATACTATCTTGAACTTCTCTCGAGCGGGGCCAGGGCTGTCTCGCCGTTAACAGCCTCTGCTCCACTCGTTCCTCCACCATCCTTTCAATGTCTCTCTCAGAAAATCATGTTGTAGGACGCTGGTCACGAACAGGAGGTACTAAATCATCGTCAATCGGTATAATGGTTTGTTCTTTAGATCGAGACTGTTCAGGACGAGCATCGACTCTTGCCTGATCAACCCTTTGACCCGCTCTGAAGTTATTGTTACCCGGTCTTCTATTGTTGAGCGGCAGAGAAACTTGAGATCGTTGATCAGCCTCTGGGTTTTCAGCTTGATCGGAAACTCGATCCGCTTCCCCTCGAGGCCTTCTATTGGCATCGGGCCTTCTAGGAGGTGGTACTACAGTTGCCCTTGGGTCTACAGCTTCCTTGGTCGGCCCTTGCAGAATTTGAGCGCATAAAGCACTCATAAGTTGAGCGATTTGTCTCAACTTTTCTTGATCGGCCGAGAGGGGTGGGGGAATTGATCGAGCATATGAGTTTGATGACATATCTTGATTAGGATTTCCTTGTCCTTGAGTGTTTTGCCTATCTGCCGCGTTCCCCGTAATACGAGTTCCGATCCGATTGGATTCCTGTAGCCCGGCCAGGGGCTGCTGATTATTGCCGCTGTTTCTTCGAGAATTCTTGTTGGTCCCAAGTGGTCAGATGAGGTCTAGAGGAGGGGGGGGTGAATAGACCTCTTTAAAAATTTGTCTTTTTCAAATTCTCTAACTTTTCTGTCAGCAGACTAAGCTGATCAAGAATAGTAAGCAGACTAAGCTGATCTCGCACAAAGCTTTGAACAGCAGAGTTGACCACTCTTCTGATTTCACTCAGCTGATTTTATCAAAATCAGAGTTTTAAAATAAACTAACTTGCAGCGGATTTATCAAGTGTTTTTCACAAGTAGTTTTCTTTAACCTAGAAAAAGTTTTATCCCCAGTTTTAACAAACTTTTTTTTTTTTAAAACTTTTCAACAGTTAACCTTTTAAGTGTTTTAAAACTGTTCTTTCAAGTATGCAGAAAATAATGCAAGTTAAAAACACAAAGGATTTTTATAGTGGTTATATGGATAGAAATCCTTTAGTCCACTCTTCCAAGTCACGCAGATCTTGGGTTATACTATAGTCACAAAGATTACAGTACACTCTGCTTGCGCCAAACAACAAATGAACTGGCCACAAGTTCGTAGTAGGAAATCACAAAGGAATTCCTAACCTCTGAAGTAATATCGCTCACTAAGATTGATATCTACTTCTCACAACACAGTCCTAACAAAATCACTCAGATTTTACAAGTATTTTCTGTTTTCTCTCTTTTCTGCTTTGTCAACAAATGACTCGGCTGATGAGTGCTCTGTTCTTGAGTTTGAGACTTAGAAGAATTCTGCTTCAGATTTTTGCTCTCAAAGTGTGTTGTGTATGTGTTGTTCTTCTTCTTCAACTCACGAACTAAGCTATTTATACTAAGGATTTGAAAATCTGCCCGTTGAGAGATCGCCAGTTGTCAAATCCTCGAGTACTGGTCCTTTTATGCAGAACGGCTGTTGCGACTGAACACTGTACACTCTGCTGTACTTTATGTCGCTTCGCATTAAATGCGCATTAAATGCACTAAGCTGATACGAGGTTTTTCTTCAATCATTTGTCATAAACACCCTTCCTCTTCAGCATTTATTACACCAAGTGCATTTATTACCGTTGCAATAACTTCTGATCCACTTCCACTCTGCTGATCGAAGTCACTCGTCTGATGCGTACTCGACTGATCCCAAATTGAACTAATCTGATTTGAGTCGGCTCATAGTCCACCAGTCTGATTCCTTCTTCAGCAACAGATCAGTAGTCTTCTGGACCATATTTGACTCGTCTGAAATACTTCTTCCTTGGTCAAATATCTTCTAAGGTTTGTACTAGGCTTCCACTTAGCTGATGACTTTGGAAATCATCAAAACCTCCCTTCACTTCATAGTCTTCATCTTTATCCAACAATTTCCCCCTTTTTGATGATGACAAAACTTCAGCTAAGTACCTGTACCTAAACTAAAGTTGAGTCCTCAAAAATTTCTGAGATAGAAATAATATGTTGGAAGCTTGAACTTTTTATAGATGATTTTGAAGAGTTACAGTACAAGTTACAAGCAAAAAAAATGGACTTAAGTGAAAATTTACAAGTGAAGTAAGCTGGTTACATAAATTCAACAGATGACCTAGTCTAGTAAACTAGTCTAGTCCTCAGCTTCTTCATCTTCTTCTTCATCTTCCTCTCCTTCAACTTCTTCACTACTTTCATTTTCTTCACCACTTGAGAATGCATCAGCAAGGCCTTTTAATTTTTCTCTTCTTTCATCAGCCTCAAAACTTGCTTTGATGTCCTCAATCCTTTTAATCTTTATGTCTGGATTAAGCTGTTCTTCAGCAGAGTACTTAGAGGCAGTTAACTCCTTGTCAGTTTTAGCTACATCCTTGGGCTCCACTTTATCATCAGCTCCATCTTCAGCTTCCTTTTCAAGTACTTCATCTTCTTTTGGCTTTCCAGCAGCAGCCCGTTGGTCTCGTACTTGAATAGTTGCAGCAGCATCAACAGCTAACTTAGCTGACTCCTCTTCCCCCTTTTTGTTAGCATCAGCAGGGTTGAGTTGATCAGGAGTTATGTTGACAGCAGCACAAAGCTTCTTGATGTTTTTATCCAAAACTTGTTGTTCAGCACAATGATGATTTAGAGTAGTTTCCATGCGAAGTTGGTTCTCTTCCATGCGAAGTTGATTTTTCTTTAACTCACCAGATTGGTCATTCAAATAATCAACATTTAACTGAAGTGTTGATATCTCATTTTGAACTTTGTTAGCAGCAGCAGTAAACTCTTGCATCAGTGCAACGTCTTTCTCCATCTCTGCTTCGCCAACCTGTTTCATGACTCTTACAACTCCAGCAATATCAGCTTCATTTCTTTGAAGAGCAGTGTGGAGGTGACTTACATCAGCCTTCACTTCTTCAATACTTCTGCTCATATTCAATATGCTCTGAGTCAGCATTAAGGAGTTATCTGGTGGTAGAGGAAAATCGTCAATGGCATCCTTGACCATTCTTGCAGTCTCTTCCTGCATTTGTTTAATCATCAGCTGATTCCTTGACTCCATCTCCTTCATGGAAGTTTCAATCAGCAGTTGGATGGATTCCATTAGTGAGGAATGCAAATCAGCAATAGGAGCAGGGTGTGATGATTCAGCAGGATCCTCTTCTTGTGGAAGTTCAGCAGGTTCTTCTTCCTGTTGAACAGTTGCTTCATGAAGAACAGGACTTTCTTCAGCTTTCCATTCCAAAGCTAAAGGAATTTCCTCTTTGACAGCAGCAGGCAGTGTTAGGGATGTATCAAGATCAATTTCCACAGCTTGCTTGTCCTTCCTTGGTTCTTCATCTTCTGGCTCATCAGATATGTGAATTACCTCAACACCATCAGTAGACACAACAGTCTTCTGATGAATCAAGTCAGCTGGGACGAATGGTGAAGTAGTCTGTTTAATACTCAGCTTCTCTTGATAAGTACTGATCTCTGAGCCATAGCAAATTTGTTGTAAACTTGGCAACTTGGGCATAGTACTTGATGTACCTGGTTCAAACCTTGATCTTTCAGCCCACTTTTCCAATGTTATGTAAACAGCAATCTTGACTGCTCTATCAATCCTGTCATCAGCAGGACCAAGCTTCTTAGGAATTGAATCCTTGATAGCAGTTGCTTCCTGACTTACTATGACTCTAGCATAGTCATGTAGTCTGTCTCTTACAAAATCTGAGTCCAAAGCCTTGGCAACAGAAGTTGTTTGCAGCCAGTTTAAAACCCATCTTCCTTCAGTAGCAAACTCCTTCCAGGCTTGAATCTCTTCCTCAGATTTATTCAATCTGTACTCTCTCCATTGATTGTATCTGATCTTTTCAGGGAGAAAAGTAGTCCTTGATTGAAATAGTTGGTTTAGTCTTTCCAACTCAGCTTCAAATTTCTTGAAGGCAGCAGAGTCACTTTGAACAATTTCGATTGCTCTTCTGACTTCCTTCTTTTTCTTCTTGATTGGTTCAGCCTTTGGCAACACAAAATCACCTTCCTTAGGCTTCTTCTCCCCAATCACAATGCCTCCAGACCTCCTTGGTCCATAAGCATCTTTTATACTTTCTTCTAAGGCCTTTGCCAAGTCTCCTTCTTCCTTGGCAGCCAGTTCAGCCTCTGTCATCTTCTTGACATCAGCTTCTTTCTTGCTAGCTTCAAGAGCTCTCTTCAGCTCAGCTTCATCACGCTTTCTCTGTTCAGCTTCCTCGCGCTTCTTCCTGTGATAAGCTGGTACTTTTGCCTTGCCAGTTCTTTTCTTTCTGGCAGCTCTTGATTCAACAACTGGTGCCGCAGCTGTTGATTTTGGTGGTGCAATTACGACTGGTGCAGCAGCAATTGGCTCGAGGATCTGCACTTCAGGTTCCTCTTGAGGTTCAGCAACCTCAGCTGTTGGTGCTGAAGTCTGTTTTTCTTGGTCAGCTGACTTCACTTCAACAGACTTCTCTTTTGATCCAACAGGCCTCTCAGCAGAAGGAGGACTTTTTCTAACCAGCTCAGAAAGTTCAGTTGGTTCCTCAATAAATGTCATTCTCTTTCTGATGGTTTTCTTTGTATGAAGAACAGGAGCAGTAGATATGGCAGTATCTTTCAAAGCACTCCTTGTCCTTTTAGACACATTTTCAGCTGGTAGCTCAGCTGATACTGTTCTCTCAGGAGATGATTCAACTGTCATCTCATCAATCTCCTTGACTGTTTCATCAATAACAGAATCCACAGCATCCTTTCTTTTTGGCACGACTGTTCTGGCTTCAACAGCAGGCTTTGCTGTTTGAACAGTTGTTTTATTTTTCTTGCCTTTATCAGCAAGCTCATTAGGCTCAGCAGCCTTTCTTTTCTTTTGTTTCTTCTCTGGCACAGTAGTAGACTCTTTCGATCTTCCAGTTTTGACTGCGTCATAAATCTTTAATTCCTTCGCCTTATGAACATCCTTCTCATTAGTCACTACACATCTCAAATTTACTAACAGATGACTAATGAATATCCTGTGCAGAGTCAGACCACGAGTCTTGTGATCAGCAAGTATGTACCAGATGAAAGTAGCCCAATTTACCTTCAAACCATAGTAAATGGCTATCATAGTGTGAAACCTCTTCATTGGTACGCTGTCCAGAGAGAATGTGCAGTTCTCTAGGACTTTTGCAACTAAATCAGCCATTCGCTGAAATTCATCCTTCAGCTGATTCTTCTTGATGCTCCTAGACCAAACTTGGTTTTTCTTCGAGGCCAAATTCCAGAAATCTGACTCAAAGGGTTCAGCTAGGGTTGCAATTTCAGTGGACCCTTCAAGAGAGAGTCTGTACTTCTCATTCAGCAATTTGGGGGTCACAAGGATGTTTTTATCCCCAATCTTGGCTTTAATCTCCAGCTTTTCATAGTCAACATCATCTTTTGAGCCATAAAATTCCATCACTTGTTCCTTGAAGATCATATCTTCATGGGCCTCCATGAAGTTAACTAGAGTAGCCGCTTTGAATTTTTCCAGAATTTCCTTCATTAATGGTGTGCCAGTTGCATGATAGGTCAGGTAGTTCAAGAACATACCTTCAGCAGCAGCTTCTTTGGTAGACATTCTGAAAAAGATTAAGAGAAACGGAGAGAAATTTGCAGTAGAAATTTGCAGAATTGCTCTGAATGCTTTTGAAAATTTGAGGGTGCGTAAAAGCTTAGTAAGCTGATCAGATCTGGATTTATAGATGTTACTTCTTGTCGGTTTCCGTGAAAAGTGGTAACCGTTAGATCAGTTACTGTAAAAGCAGATCGTGCGATCGTGATACGCGGATTTCAAAATAGCATTAAATGTGTCAGACAGGCGGGAATTTGAAACGCCACTTGTCTGTTACTTAAAAAAGCGTGTTCCAGATAAAAACGTTTTCAATACAACACTTAATATAAGCTGACATAATTAAAAACAGATGAGTAAAATAATACTTATCTGATAGACGACTTGTCTGATACAATATATCACTAGTGAAAGCCAATATCTAGTGATCTTCCTTTGCTGTTTGTCAATCCAGCAAGATAATTAATCTTCAAATCTTCAAGAATTAAGAACAAATCTTCTGATTAACACAACTTCAACTAACTGTCATTGAAGATTTCATCTTTAAAACAAGGGTACCGCTAGTCTTACACGTTCCCCCTGAATTCAAGAATTCATCAGTCAACTAGTCTGTTGAGAGTCAGTCTTCTTGAAATACAGTACTTGTTGATATCAGATTGGTCAGCTGTTGAACCCAGTCTTCTGATAGGTTCCCCCTCAGCTTATGAATCCAACTTTAACAAGCCCAATTCCGCTCTTAGAGTGGAAAATCTTACTTCATTCAATGGTTTTGTGAAAATGTCAGCAATCTGATTGTCTGTATGAACATACTCAATAATAACATTTCCTTTTTCAACATGGTCTCTGATGAAGTGATGTTTGATCTCAATATGCTTAGTCCTGGAATGACTAGTAGTATTCTGAGTAAGTGAAATTGCACTTGTATTGTCACAGTAGATAGGTATTCCACTGATCTTGAGATTATAGTCTTCTAGTTGATGCTTCAACCAAAGTATTTGTGCACAACATGCTCCAGCAGCAATGTATTCAGCTTCAGCAGTAGATATGGATACTGAAGTCTGTTTCTTACTCATCCATGAGATCAGACGACTGCCTAAAAATTGACAAGCACCTGTAGTACTCTTCCTATCAATTTTGCAGCCAGCAAGGTCAGAATCTGAATATCCAAAAAGTTCAAATCCTGATTCCCTTGGGTACCACAATCCCAATTCTTGTGTGCCTTTGAGATACTTTAATATCCTTTTAGCAGCTAAGAGATGAGATTTCTTAGGATCTAATTGAAATCTCGCACAAACCCCAACAGAATACATAATATCAGGTCTGCTAGCTGTTAAGTATAACAGTGACCCAATTATGCCTCTGTATTTGGTGATGTCAACTGATTTGCCACCTTCATCCTTATCCAGACGAAGTCCAGTAGACATAGGAACATTAACAGATGAGCTAGTTTCCATACCAAATTTCTTGAACAGATCTTTTGTGTACTTTGCTTGATTAATAAAAATACCATCAGGTAACTGTTTAACTTGTAATCCAAGAAAGTAATTAAGTTCTCCCATCATGCTCATTTCAAACTTGTTCTGCATCAGCTTAGAGAACCTTTCACACATCTGTTTGTTAGTTGAACCAAAAATAATATCGTCCACATATATTTGAACTAGCAATATATGATTATCCCATTCAATAGTGAACAAGGTTTTATCTACTTTACCTTTGCGAAATCCTTTAATTAAAAGAAAATCAGATAAAGTATCATACCATGCTCTTGGAGCCTGTTTCAGTCCATAGAGAGCTTTCTTCAGACGATATACTTTGTCTCCTTGTTGATAAACTTCAAATCCAGGAGGTTGTTCAACGTAGACTTCCTCTTGCAATTCTCCATTGAGAAAAGCAGACTTCACATCCATCTGATAGACAGTGAAGTTCTTGTGAGCAGCATAGGCTAAGAATAATCTGATTGCTTCAAGCCTAGCAACTGGTGCGAATGTCTCATCAAAATCAATGCCTTCTTCTTGGCAGTAACCTTTGGCAACTAGTCTTGCTTTGTTTCTGGTAACAACACCATCTTCATTCATTTTGTTCCTGAATACCCACTTAGTGCCAATTACTCTTTGATGAGTAGGTCTGGGAACTAAGTACCAGACTTCATTCCTTTCAAATTGATTCAACTCTTCTTGCATTGCTTCAATCCGGTGAGAATCACCAAGAGCTTCATCAATCATCTTAGGCTCAATTTGTGAAAGAAAACTTACAAACATTGTTTCATTTGCAGTTGACCTTCTAGTTCTCACTCTATCCAAAGGATCACCAATCACTAATTCAGGTGGGTGATCTCTGAGCCATCTGAGATCAGGTTGCAAATCTGGATGTTGTCCTCTTGATTGATCTTGCAACACTACTGTTGGAGTCTCAGTAGTAGTCTGTTGAACAGTTGTAGTCTATTGAACAGTCACTGGTCTGTCAGCTGTTCGCAACTCCTCTGTTAGACAATCAGCAGACTGATTTTGAACAGTACTTGAGTTAACAGCTTGAGTTAAATCAGGTAGTATGATGGGTACATATTCTTCCTTTCTTTCCACATTCAATTTCTGAAAGTCAGCAGATATTTCTGGAATTGCACTTTGATTCTTTTCAGAAGATTGGCTTGGTTCATCAAATACTACATGAATAGATTCTTCTACAAGTAAAGTTCTTTTGTTAAACACTCTATAAGCTTTACTAACAGTAGAGTAACCTACAAAAACAACTTCATCAGCCTTTTCTGCAAATGCAGTAAGGTGATTTTTCCCATTGTTCAAAACATAACATTTACAACCAAAAATCCTAAGATAATGTAAATTAGGCTTTCTGTTGTTCCATAGCTCATAAGGTGTCTTGTTTTGACTTTTGTTGATCATACATTTGTTCTGTGTATAACATGCTGTATTTGTAGCTTCTGCCCAGAATCTTTGGGGCAGCTTTGCTTCAGCTATCATTGTCCTGGTAGCTTCTTTTAGAGTTATGTTTCTCCTTTCAGCAACTCCATTTTGTTGAGGGGTTCTGGCAGCAGAGTACTCATGACTGATTTCTCTGGAATTACAATACTCTTCAACAGTAGAGTTTGTAAACTCAGTCCCTCTATCTGATCTGATCTTCAATATTCTTTGACTCTTCTCATTCTGGATCAGTTCCATCAGATTAGTAAGATGTTCCTTGGTTTCACTTTTCTTCTTCATGAAAATCACCCAAGTAAATCTTGAAAAATCATCCACAACAGCCAGGCAGTACTTCTTTCCACCATTGCTGATTGGATCAATAGGGCCAAACAAATCCATATGTAACAGCTCCAAAATTCTAGTTGAAGATTGGTGCTTCTTGCTTTTGAAAGTGGACTTCACTTGTTTTCCCTTCTGACATGCGTCACACAGCTTGTCTTTGCTCATGACTGTCTTTGGAATTCCTTCTACCAGATCATTCTTTATCAATCTGTGTATGGTCTTGAAATTCAAATGATTCATTCTTTTGTGCCAAAGCCAACTGATTTCACTTGGTGTAGAAGCCACCAAACAAACATTAGAATTCTTGTCCACAGAATTCCAGTCGACTACATAGATGTTTCCCTGTCTTCTTCCAGATAGGATGACCTTCTTTGTTCCAACTTGTTCAACATAGCACTTATCTGATGAAAACACTACGGAAAATCCCTTGTCACAAAATTGACTAATGCTCAGCAGATTGTACTTCAGGCCACTAACATATGAGACGTCAGATATCTCTATGTTTCCTTTGATAAGCTTTCCAACAGCTACAACATTGCCTTCTTTGCTGTCTCCAAAAGTAACTCTTGGACCATTCACAGCAACACCATCTGCCAGTTCATGTATGTCTCCACACATGTGCCTTGAACATCCACTGTCCAAGTACCATTTCTTCACTACTTTACTCATACTCCTAATCCTAACCTACAAAACAAAATAAAAATGTTTTAGGTACCCTTTATTGTGAGGGTCCTGGTGGATTAGTGTCACCTTTGACAACCCAAGATGTTGAAGTCTTAGGCTTCTTAGGCTTTAGAGTTTTAGCAGGAGCATGAGCAACTTCATTTTCATCATAAACAGCAGGCATGTTATGTTGATATTCATTATGATGAGGATAAGGCTCATAAGCAGGATAAGATGCATGATAAGCAGGGTAAGCATGCATTGGTTGGTGAGCAGGATATGCAGCATAGTGAGGTGGATAATGAGGTGCAGCATAGTAAGGTGGATAAGCAGGTTGCACATAGTAAGACTCATTTCCATACCAAGCATTATTGTTATAATTTCTTTGCTTCTTGGGTCTGGTTTTTACTTGCTCTTTAACAGACGACTTAGCTTTACTAGTCTGATTGGTTTTACTCTTATCAGCAGACTTCTTGGGACTACTCTGCTGTTTGGTTTTACCAGTCTGTTTTTCATTTTCAGACTTTTTACCCTTCTTAGCCTTAGGAGTTTTTATCTCCTTTTTCTCAGTTTCAGGTGAAATGGGTTTAGTGGTCTGAACATACAAAATAACACTACTATTATCAACAGATATAAACTTCTCAGCTTTGTTCAGTTCTAAACTTTCTTTTACTAAGGGAGTACTCTGTTCAGTTGGTTTATCTATTGACATAACAGACGACTTAGGAACAGACGCTTATTATGTAAAGATATTCTAGCTTCAAGTTCCTTAATTTGTCCCTTGTACATTTCACATTCAGCTCTCAGAGATTCACATTCATGCGAAAGCTTTTTATACATAGCTGATTCTTCAGGTCTTTCAACCTTCAATTTCAGTTTAGTATTTTGCTTTTTCAGCAGAATCATCTCGTCCTTAAGCTTAGCAAGCTCATTTACAACATCTACTTTGTTGTTCATCATTTGCTCAAATGAGCTAAACAGTCCAAGCTCACTTTCAGAGAGTATTACCTCATTGTCAGAATCCTCAGATTCCTTGGCCATGAGACAGAGCAGTGCAGGTGTCTCGTCAAAAACAGAGTCGTCACTTGAAGTGCCTGTTTCTGAATTAGATGAGTAGATGGCTGCCATCTTTTCAGCTTCAGCCAACAACACTTTGCTTTTCTGGTATCTCTTCTCTCTTCTCTCTTCTCTCTTTCCTTTGTTTCTTTTCCTCCTCTGTGTATTTCTCCGCTTTAGGATATGGGCAGTCCTTAATGAAATGTCCCAATTTCCTGCGATTATAACACATCATTTTGGATTTAAAATCATCCTTAATATCATGAGAATTAGAGGCAGGTTTAGAAGTAGAAGCATTGTTATATTTGTTCTTCATTTTTCTCTTGTAGAACTTTTTGAACCCGTTCAATAACAAAGCCACATCGCCAGCAGTGTATTCCTTCTTGCTCGGTACTGGGGCCTCATCAGATGAGTCCTCGTCTCTGCTTTTTCCGGCGGATCTTCTCGTTCTTTCTGCAGCGACCAGTGCAGCAGTGGGGCCAGAAGTTGAGGTCTCTTCTATTCCCATCCTTGGCATTTTATACTCGTACGCCTTGAGTGCAAAAAAAAGCTCCGTCAGTGAGATCTTCCCCAGATCCCTTGATTCTTCCATTGCTGTAATCTTCATGTTGAACTTTGGTGGTAGCGCCTTTAACACTTTGACAGTGATCTCCTTATCAGTGAACGTCTTACCCAACTTCAGAACATTGTTCAACACTTTTGTAAACCTTGAATCCATCTGGTCAATAGTTTCTCCAGGTTTCATTTTGAAGTTCTCAAACTTCTCCATGGCAACACTCAGATTGTGTTTTTTGATGGACTCGTTTCCTTCGCTCATGTCACGGACTTTGTCCCACATCTCCTTAGATGTTTTGCAATGTTTGACCTTGTCAAACCTTTCATTGTCCAGAGCCTTGGTCATGATAAAGATTCCAACCTTATCAAGATTATTCAGCTTGATTTCATCAGGTGTCATCTCTTCAACGTCTTTTTCAACGACCTTTTCTACGCCATCAAACATGATTTTCTTGGTAACTTTTATTGGACCTTGAGTTATGCATCTGTACATATTATCATTGTAAGCAGCAAGGAAAATTTCCATGCGTATCTTCCAGTCCTCAAAGCTCATACCGCCTATGTGGGGAACAAGGCTAATGCAATCCATTTTTCAAAAAGTTTTGTTTTTCAAAAAGATGCTCTTTTGAAAACTTTTGAAAACCTTTGAAAAACACTTAAGGATCAAGCTCGTTGATCAGGCAAAT
The DNA here is from genome assembly GCA_030819805.1 of Penstemon newberryi var. newberryi. NCBI lineage: Eukaryota > Viridiplantae > Streptophyta > Magnoliopsida > Lamiales > Plantaginaceae > Penstemon > Penstemon newberryi. The sequence goes on along the minus strand of JAUALY010000006.1, from coordinate 29,803,998 downwards.
GATTCAGATGAACCACCTGCTCTGATACCACTTGTTGGTCCCAAGTGGTCAGATGAGGTCTAGAGGGGGGGGTGAATAGACCTCTTTAAAAATTTGTCTTTTTAAAATTCTCTAACTTTTCTGTCAGCAGACTAAGCTGATCAAGAATAGTAAGCAGACTAAGCTGATCTCGCACAAAGCTTTGAACAGCAGAGTTGACCACTCTTCTGATTTCACTCAGCTGATTTTATCAAAATCAGAGTTTTAAAATAAACTAACTTGCAGCGGATTTATCAAGTGTTTTTCACAAGTAGTTTTCTTTAACCTAGAAAAAGTTTTATCCCCAGTTTTAACAAACTTTTTTTTTTTTAAAACTTTTCAACAGTTAACCTTTTAAGTGTTTTAAAACTGTTCTTTCAAGTATGCAGAAAATAATGCAAGTTAAAAACACAAAGGATTTTTATAGTGGTTATATGGATAGAAATCCTTTAGTCCACTCTTCCAAGTCACGCAGATCTTGGGTTATACTATAGTCACAAAGATTACAGTACACTCTGCTTGCGCCAAACAACAAATGAACTGGCCACAAGTTCGTAGTAGGAAATCACAAAGAAATTCCTAACCTCTGAAGTAATATCGCTCACTAAGATTGATATCTACTTCTCACAACACAGTCCTAACAAAATCACTCAGATTTTACAAGTATTTTCTGTTTTCTCTCTTTTCTGCTTTGTCAACAAATGACTCGGCTGATGAGTGCTCTGTTCTTGAGTTTGAGACTTAGAAGAATTCTGCTTCAGATTTTTGCTCTCAAAGTGTGTTGTGTATGTGTTGTTCTTCTTTTTCAACTCACGAACTAAGCTATTTATACTAAGGATTTGAAAATCTGCCCGTTGAGAGATCGCCAGTTGTCAAATCCTCGAGTACTGGTCCTTTTCTGCAGAACGGCTGTTGCGACTGAACACTGTACACTCTGCTGTACTTTCTGTCGCTTCGCATTAAATGCGCATTAAATGCACTAAGCTGATACGAGGTTTTTCTTCAATCATTTGTCATAAATACCCTTCCTCTTCAGCATTTATTACACCAAGTGCATTTATTACCGTTGCAATAACTTCTGATCCACTTCCACTCTGCTGATCGAAGTCACTCGTCTGATGCGTACTCGACTGATCCCAAATTGAACTAATCTGATTTGAGTCGGCTGATAGTCCACCAGTCTGATTCCTTCTTCGGCAACAGATCAGTAGTCTTCTGGACCATATTTGACTCGTCTGAAATACTTCTTCCTTGGTCAAATATCTTCTAAGGTTTGTACTAGGCTTCCACTTAGCAGATGACTTTGGAAATCATCAAAACCTCCCTTCACTTCCTAGTCTTCATCTTTATCCAACAATTCTCATTCAACTCATCGGCCGTAGGTGGAGCCTGAGAAACTGTATTTTTTATGGTGTTACACGTACTTTTCCTTGGATTGACCATATTTCGTTCGAGCAATTAACCTGCCCCACGGTGGGCGCCAACTGATTTTATCGAATTTCGCGTGTGTGGTAATATCAATAAGATAATTAAATAAACAATAATATTAAGGCTTGGTTAAAGTACTCAGGATGATGCAAGATAAGGAATAGTACGAAACAGTTAAAATAGATAATCAGATTAGTGGAGAGCAAAGTAGATATCTTTATTATTCAATGGAGAATTTCAGAGTCTAACCCCCGTTACAATAAAGGATCTACTATATATAATAATCGTAATCCTAGCCCTAGTAGTGTCCTAAAATTACTAGGAGTCTTGCATGGCCCATGAAATATTCGGAGTCTTTCGCCGGGTCGATAAGATTCGAATAAGCAGGTCGGATCGATCTTAGACCTTCCGAGGAGTCTTGACCTGTTGAGCGGGTCGGATTGATCTGAACAAGATCGAAGAGCCTGATCCAGGCTTATGTGTAAAATAGTCCCCATCATATTTCAAGACTTAGAAATTTGTGTTCTTTTTGCACAAAACATGAATATTGATCCATTGTAGTTTTGTGAAAAGTTGTTAACTTTAGATTCAATATTAGATTTTTACTGTGGTTTTGATTGGGTTTAAATAAATGTTGATTAGATATTTAGATCTTGATTTCTTTTTGTAAGAAAGTCGATGTTTTTAATTTTTCAAAACTTTGGGGGTATTTTTGAAAGGTTTTAAAAGATAAAGGGTTAAAGGCTGCGATTTGTTTGGGAGTAAATTAAAAATGGACTGAAAATCTCAGTTTTGTTTGATATTTGGTATAGGTAGACTTGAAAAGCATTTGTTTTAAAGTTTGCTTCGAGTTTTTGAAACCTTTGGGGTTATTTTTGCAAATATAAAAATAAGGGGGCAGAGGTGCTGTTTTGTCTCTATTTTTACATGGTTCTTTTATAGATTCTTGATTAATTGATTTGAAGTGGTGGTTTATTCATTTTTGTTTTAAGATTGAAAACTTATAAAAATTTCCAAAGAAAATTATGGTTAAAAAACTTTTTGTTTCTCATTGTTAGTTTGGTGAAATGTTATTAAAACTTGTGTTTAATCTCAGTTTTATAGTGAAGTCTTACTTAAATATTTTAAACATTCTTGTGATATTGGGTCTTGAATTAGTTTTGCAAGAAAGTTCATTCTTTAATATTTTCGAAACTTTTGGGGTATACTTTGAATATTTTCAAAAGAAAATGGTGTTTAATTGTTAACTTGTTAAATGTTATGATTGAGTTCTTACTCAAAATAATCTAGTGAAGATTTTTGGTTTGAAGAACTTTTTGTGAAAAATATTTTTGGGGTACATTTTGAAAATATTAAATTTTATAGGGGAGTTTTGTGCAAATTTAGGGAGTGATCGGGGCAGCCACCGCTGATCCATTCAGCGGGCTTTCAAGCCCAGCCCGTGATGATTCGGGCCCACTTCATTGCATTCTCTCCGTGTTTGCTCGTTTCAATCCAATTTCGCTTGGATTGTTGCTATTGTTAAATGTTTTGGATTTTCTCAAATCTTAAAGTTTGAAAATGAATACACTTAAATGAATTTGATGTCGAAAGTTTTAAGTTCTTGTGTGTGATGTTAATTTAGAAAATCCTTGTGATAGGATTTTTCTTTAATTATATTTAAGTAAGATTATAAGATAATTTATTAGTCGTATACGTACTTGCTCAGGTTTCGGATACACTTCATTTGTGGAATTTTGGTTGCCGTAATAAGCTCCTCAGGTGAGTGCTGTGTGTTTGCTTGCGTGTCAGTCCAAATGTGCTAGTAGGTGTCCCTAAACGAACAAGCATGTGATGCATGATACGGGGAATAACTCGACTACTAGGACAAACAATCCATGTTATATTTAATATATATACCACATATGTTGCAAGAAGAGATACATGAATCTACTTACCCTTATTTTAACTATCTAAACATGTTAGAATTGTTATGCCAAAGCTTACGTGTTCATAAATTCTTGATATTGTATATTGAATAGTTTTGATTATTGTTATTGAGTTATTCATCGATTCATGTTACTGAACTGTTACTGTTACTGTTATTCTCTTGTTCTGTTTACTGTTATTGTTACTGTCTTGTACTGTTTACTGTTACTGTGTGGGCCCTTATTATTGGTGTGCGGAATCGTGGGTGACCTGGAAGGTTAGGGCCGGAGGGTTACCTCGATCCACCGCAGACCCGCATTGTTACACTTGAGGAGTGAATGTCAAACTCCTGTCATTTGACGTCAATGCGCATTGTTATGTAAGGTCGCACCTTACTTGGAGTGTTTGGTGGTGGTTTTCCTGACTGTGGATTGGAGGGTAAGAGGAGGACGGCATCAACAACTGTTGGTTACTTGTTTAACGTGCTTAAATTGGTATACCATGTGTTCATTTACTGTAATGTTGTATATGCTCATGTATACTATGCTGCATCCACGCATCACACGCACATGTGCACTATAGCCTCACTAAGTTGGACGATCAACTTATGCATTCCATGTTTCATTTTTTCAGCTACAGGGTTTGGGGAACCGATAGTTCAGGTTGCGGTTATGTCATCATGGTTGCGGTCTCATTTTAGTTTCGGAGAGTAGTTGCACTTTTGTTTAAATTCTTTTAAGATCCTCCTTGAACTGATGTTTCAAAACTCCTATATGTCTAAGTCAATTTTTATAATATCTTGCTTAATATCTTGGTATTTTAGCTAATTTTGTAAAGTGATCATTTTTATCGAAGATGATTTTAAATTTTCTCAAATATTGATCTTAATCTTGTTTTGTCCCTGTTGGGTCTCACAAGTTGTTTCACCACGTCATGTCATCCGTTAAAAAATTGTTTTAAATACTTTCGTTTTAAACTAGGAATTTTAAGGTTTTGCTTGAATTGTTGTTTTAAACATTTGAACCATTAAAGTTGGTTTCATAATTTAATAAAGAAAACAAAATTTTATAAATTACTTATTTATCTCTCACGGTTTATCTTGTTCAAATATTTTGGTAGGTTGTGATTAAATGATTCCGCTTTAAACTTTTACTATGAAAATTAATTTTACTTTTCCGTCAAAACTTAATAATTTAAACTGTTCTTATTTTGTGTTAAACCGCTTCCGCTTAAAACTTTTAATTATAGATTTTACTTTAATAGTTTTGAGGAAAAAAAAAACCAGTATTTTAAAACTTTTCAAAAGAGTAATAAATTTTTTGACTGTTATCCGACGGACCCGCGGAGTCGGGCCGTTACAATTGTTGAGGCAAATATTAACATTTATGCGTCATGTATTGGCTCAGATGTCAAATTAACTTTTCAATGAACAATACACATTCTATTGAAATCCTCCTTGTGTATGTTATATAAACTCTGTTGAGCTAATTTATGTAAAAGTGGTTATTTCATATTATTGGTGTCAGATTATAAAGATTATATGGTAATTGATAGTACAAGTGTTTCTATTTATTGAATCTTAGTATTTTAAGAATTTTTTTTATGATGTTGTAGTTTGCAATAATGCATTAAATTTAGCAGTTAATGTAACTTAGATTCAACGAGTACAGTTTTTAATATTAATTTAAGAAGACTCAAAACTACATACACGTCTCGGTTTATTGGTAGCGGACTGAACTGTTTGGAAATCGAACCGAATAGTTTGGTTTGGCATACAGTTCAATTTTGAAATTACCGCACCAGTCTATATACCGAAAATTGGTATGGTTGCACACCCCTAAGATAGTAGCGAGAGGAGGAATATTATATTTTCACATGTTATCTATTTATTTATTCTGACACGTAAAAATTAATATTTGTAAACGTACATTAGTTTTATAACTGTATTTACGATACTTGAATTATCAATATATATATGTATACACACACGGTACTTGCAGTGTTTGCTTTTGTTAAGAGAAAATTTTAGAATGAAATGTTATAAAAAGATATTGTGATTGAAGCTAAAAAAGATCAGTTAATTTGTCATTTTATCCATCAATTACTAATATGTTATTAAATACTTAAAAATAATCTTATAATTTTAAAATTAAGAAAATTAATTTTAAAATAATACATTATTTTTTTTGTAAAAGAAAGCAGTTTTAAATTTAGCCTAGGACCTCTTAAATTTAATATGTCGGGCCGGCCGTGGAGGGGGTTGAAGATTAACATGAATGAGAGTAACTCCTTCAAATACAATAATTCAAATAGTTAAAAGGGCTGCTATAGTGCAACAAATGCTTTAATTTTAAACTATAGATTAAAGTAAAACATTTTGAAATTTATTGTCAACTATAAAATAAACAATTGTTAGGGAAATATAGAAATTTTAGCACCAGGTAAATCGACAGAAAATATAGCTTAAAATGATATGAATAATAACAAGTAATTATGTCCATGTCACAAATATTGACTTTTGTAGATGATCATCACATATATAAAAATATATTTATATCATTGAAAGGATTAATTTGAAGTCGAGTATTTGATCATCAAGTGCATAACAACAATTCTATACACTTGTTTAGAATATTCGATTTACATGAATTTCGAGTTCTTATGTAATCATTTATAATTTTATACTATTTCGGTAACCAAAATCATGAATTAAAAATAATTCCAATTTTAAAGTTGTGGAAAAAATCTTAATCCAAATCATCATTTAAACTAATACTCTTCTGCCCAAACACACTAATAAGCATTCTAAGGTGGGCCTTTGATTTTCTTTATTTATTTTTTTTCCAAGAGTTAATCTCTTTCGATGCATGTCGAACATATTAAGTGAGAATATCTCCCACAGCAAAAAAATCAAAGATCACACTTTTCATTTACAAAACGTTAAAGGGAACAATACAGTTACTACTTCATAACCTTCATATCCCATTAATATTGGGGAGATAATTACTCAAATAAAAACTTCTTTTGCTGCTACTACAATGAAATTTAATAGCTAATGACAATAATACACAAAAGATGAAAACACCCCAACATTTCAAGAGACACATATCTTTACAAACATAATAGAGAGAGAAAGGACCAACAAGTGATTGATTTAGTGCAAGGGACTAATCACTACAAAGTAGCGAACTTAGGTTTGAATCCCTGTTGGGAGAGGTTTTCACTTAATGTGTCCGACGCACCTTAAAAGGGATTAAACCCTTGGAAAACCAAAAAATAATAGAGAGAAAGGGAAAGTGGGTACATACGATAGATTGGCTCATTGGTGCGGGTTGGGAACTTTTTTAACTCAGGTGGCGGAGGTAGGGGGTGTTCGATGCAGAGGCGACGATGGCTTCTAGCGGGCCAACAAAAAAGAAGAGGCGGAGTTGAATGGGAAGAAGATGGTGGTTGGGACTCTTTGGGGTGAAATTTCATATTGTTGGATTCATGAAGCATTTCAAATTCTTGTGTAAACTCTTTTGGGTAAAGTTAAGACTTAAGTTCTTGCGTTGGAGACAAAAGTCCTTTTGGGTTGAAGTCTAATTAATGTACTGCTGAAATTTTCAGCTAAATTTATATCGACATTTTTATATTAATGATATATGGAGCTTCAGGGTAAAGATGGAATTCCAACTTTTGTGTACAAGGTTAAGAGAACAATTTGTTACGTGTTCAATTCTCGAGGGGGTGTTGCATGTCCAACACTAAAAGGGGTTTTGGATGCTAGAAGTTCCCCGACTACCAATTGGTTATATGAGAAAATTCTTACCCAAATCGGGTTTGACCAAACTCAAAATAACTACATGACAAATGCAATACACTTACTTCGAGATTGGATACAACTTTCAGAAGAGTGACCAATCACAGGGCAAATGCAATACACTTGTTTGGCGATTTGACGGTTTGATGAGTTTAACCAAGCCAAAACTTCTTGTAAGATAGTACTACAAAACGAGAAAAATCGCAAACTCCAACTCTAAAGAGAGAGAGAGTCACCGATAACTTCCCAATAAGTGTGATCAAAGGTTAACTTATGCTACTAACAAATATTAATAAACCTCCCTGTAAACAAAGCAAAAGTGCAATGGAACCAAACAAGCAATTGAAAATAAGCAATCATCTACATATGGAATATCAAAGAACAGCTGCAGCACAATAATTTCAACAAGAACACTGCCAAGTCGTCGATGACAAGTTCCAAAAATGAAGTGCGGTAACATTCACATTTTACATTCTACAAATCATTATCATCAAGCAAGGAGGTTACAATTACACCATGAAATTGGAAAATTGCATATGTTACAACATACAAGCTGCTTGCCACTACCTAAACCAGCATCGCGAGTTACAGAACCAACCCAAAGTACACCTCAAGGCAAAAATAGTAAGGTTTATACCATTAACATAAATTACAGTATGTAAAGCTAAGCGAAAAACAATGCAACATAACAAACACCAGATTCTTTAGAACTGGACAATCACCTATATTACACTGTAAAAATAACTATCCCGACTCCTCAACAACAGTCTACAATTAAGAAACAAACTCCTAACATAATTTTGATGATTTACATGAAGTTGGAATCCATCTCCTACAGTTAAAGTTTACAAGGATTATGCGGCGTTAAAAAGCACCGACCCTTATATTACACGACTCTTCAAAAATTTACAATGCCTCCTAGATACATCTTGCTACTTTTACAACCCTAATTATATGGATTTGAGATTTTTACAATGCTTTTACAAGCTCATAGACGAGGTGCACGTGTTAAATGAAATGGTTACATGAATGGAATTTACTACATGGGAAAAAACTATACAGACAATTCAAAAACTTGTTCTTTCCACAGACGGAAACTTCAAAAATATTTCTTGGGGAATTGTTAAATTACGTTTCACACAATTCCTTCCAGGAGCATGACTTCTATACATAATTGAGGACTACAAAGCAATTGTATCTACAACTAAGGCTTCTTTGCACTCTACATAGTATTAAGCATTTCAGGATATCCAAGAAAGCACCAAATTTTGGTCCTCTGCTCCTGAGTAGTATAATTAACGAAAAATTCCCACGTCAATAATAATAGATGACCAGAAGAAGCAATATAAAATTAATCATTAGAGCATACATCACAAAAAATGGTCCTGGAAAACAAGCAAAGTTTAAGCATACTCTTACTCAAATAGTTTCCTAGATTAGTTTTTCAATCCTAAGAAAGAAATGCCATAAACCATGCACCATATAGACAACAAGAAGCTCTCCAAAGCACACCGAGTTCTTGCAAAAATAATTTCACACTATATCTACAGGTATTTTTTTCCAAGAAGAAAAACATAGATTATTATGAAATCAAAGATAAGCAAATCAAGCACCTATGTTTTAAAATTGATCTCAACTCCACCATGACTGCAGATATTGCTGAAACATAGAGACAAGGGTGAATTCAGTAAACAATCTTTTCTTGTTTACTTCAATCATTTTTAAAGGGGACTCTAAAATGAACTAGCATTAAAGAACTTGCACGATTAAAAGGTTAAAAATAAATGTTTAAAAAATAATGATACAATTTATCAACATATTCATCTATGACAGGAGTTGAGAATCAGTTTAGGCTAGACAAAGACAAAAAAGACATAGCAAGTGTAGTGGGGAGAAACAGTTTGCGCTAGAGTAGAGACAAAAGAGATGTAGCAAGTACAGTGGTGACAGCTTCACTGCATTATACAAATCCACAATATTATACTAGTCAAGTTACTGAAAGTTGTAGACAAACATATAATTTAGCATCATAATTATGTCTGATAATACCAAATTGAAAGCAAAATAAATCTGTTCTTCCCATAAACCTTTAGTAAAATGCACTTACTTCTTCGAAGTCAGCTGCCACAATGCGTGTGGTGCTAACATAAACAAGAAAGAGCTGTCAATCCTTCAGACCTCCAGAAATGACACTGAAAATCATAAGTGGAACCTTTTGAATCATTCAGATGGCATGCGCCTACGTTTCCCATAATCAGCTTCCCTGGATCGAGACCTGTGATTTTCTTCAGGCACTGCACGTGATTTGCTACGTGATCTTGAAGACTGTCCTCTTTCATAGTCATCATCATAACCTCCATCACGATCTTTGTGGCGATAGTCTCTGTGACGATCCTTCTCTTCCCTGTATCTATGCTCCCTGTCGTACCTATCTCCATCATGACCCCTTTCCTCCCTATGCCTCTTCTCCAGGTTACTTGACCAGTCACGCTCAGAAGTCCTTTCCTTTTCTCTAGAAGCAGCACCAGACCTAGCGCCTTTCTCATGACTTGCCTCTCCATACCCATATTCAGAAGCATTATCTTCACCACCATAACTAGACTCTCTGGTAGCTCGACCATGTTCTTCCCCTCCCCATCCACCCATGTTTGTGTCAGTCCACATCCCTGCATGGGGCCCATTCATTCCAGCATTCCCCATCATACCCATTCCATTCGGGGCCATCCCACGACCAAAAAAGGCAGGATTGACATGCGGAGCCACTCCAGGAAGTCCCATTGAGTTAACAGATGAAAATGGGGGAAGCATCCCCGGAAAACCAGGCCCTGAGAATCCTCCATAACCAGCTCCTCGGCCCATAAATGCGAGATCAAAACCAGGACCCATCATGCCCTGAGGATGCATTAAACCAGGAGGCCCACCGAAACCATGGCCAGCAAGGCCTTGTCCATATGCTCCTCCACCACCAGCACCAGGTGCATTTCCCATCATATTCTTGTTTCCCATACCTCTTCCTCTCATAGGTCCAGCCCCTGGACCCCGGGGTTGGTTCCCTCCTCGACCCCACCCACCTCGGCCGAAATTCCTCCCTGTATCTCCACTAGCATAATTTGCTCCATTGCCTCTTCCTCCTTCATTAACGGGATTCCTTCCTTGGGGCTGAAGCTGAGGCTGAGCCTGGGATTGAGTTTTGTTCCCATAGGAAGAACCCATCTGTCTTATGGTTTGTGGAGTGGCAAATGCCACCACACAAGCTCGACCATTAAAAAGATGACCATTCATACCTTCCTTGCACGCGGCTGCAGCAGCTGGATCATAAAATTCGACTTGACAATAGCCTTTGGACTTACCACTAGCCCTTTCATCAAAAAACTTGATCTCCTTAACTTTCCCGTATTGAATGAGCACACTCTCAAGCTCAGAATCTGTTGTCCACCAATGCAATTCTCCTACAAAGAGCATAGTATTTCCGTCTCCTACAGGCCTAATTAGATACTCGTTTTCCATTGAGCGATTTATATTGACATTTGTACTTGAACTCATCATATTGGGTGGAATCGGAGGAACAACTTTTGAGCTGCCCATGTTAGGATTCACCATAGATGCAGGCTCATTGCCTATTTTTATCTGATCTGCAGCAGTCTTCTGAGGCATAGTTACTGATCCTTGATACCCCAAATGCCCTGCTTGAGGATTATGTGCCATTTCAGGGACCCGTGTCCTTTGAGAAGAATCCATAGTTTGTGCAGGACCCGCAGTAGATGGAAGACCAACCCTCTGCTCAGAGTATAGGACTCCAGCCGGAGCATAATTCCCTTCATTAGCAACTCTCTCATTGTTCACCTGTTGAGAGGCTATTGCTTCTGCTCTATCTTCGGGAACATTAGTTTTTGAAGCTTGGAACCCACCATTTCCTAAACCAGAAGAAGGAATGTGTGCTTCAAATCGCTGCATCTGCTGGAAACCCTTTCCAACATTAACATCATTGTAAAGGTCATCATACTCATCCTCTTCGCCCATCATTTCCTCCTCAGCAAGTGCGGGTATAGCTCCACCTTGATGATATTGCATCTTTTGACTTCCTCCATATTCCTCATCACCATAATCTAATTGCTCATCGGTAACCGGATATTGCATCATTGTATATCTAACGCTAACCAATTGTTTTTATAAACACCTGATAATAGCTGCAAAATTAACAATCACACCAAGTCAATGACATCATTGAACATAAAAGAATCATGAATATTATCTGGCAACAGGTGTCAATATAATACTCACACCAAGCACTTAAAGTTACCTAGTAAAATATGTTAGTGGTTATCGTAATTCTTAAAAAACAGAGATCTACAACAAATAAAGAAAAAAGGGAAAAACATGTATATGTAGATCTCTAATCATTCCAATTAAAGTAAACTTTCTACTTCTTCACAGGACTTACGCGAATTCAATAAACATCTAAAACACACGTCATAAGATCCCCAAAAAGGAACAAGAATCCAAGACCCACATCTCAATCTACCGGAAAATGACTGAAACTATAATCCATGAATCCCAACAGACTTTTAAATCAAATTGCCTCAACAACTTCAAGTATATGTCCCCCATCATCTCTAGACTTGTTTGACCTAAATAACAACTAATCTGAAACCTAAGAACTTATAGACAAATAACATAGAGTAGACATTACATCTAAGCAAAAGAAAAAAGTAATTATCAAATCACTTGCACAATTTTAACCCCACTTCCAACTTAAATATAAGTTAAATTCTCCTAAAAAATCACAAGCACGGTCATTCAGCCATCCACTACGCAAGCCATCCACTACGCAAGATCGGACACAAAATTTGATTCAATCGAAAAACATACTATCAATATTACATCAACTCAGATCTAAGAATTTAAAGAACAGAATACTAAATAAAAAATATAATGAATTAAAGTAGAACACTCAGCCGCCATTCGCAATATAGTTGTTTACTTACATTTCATAATTCACATAGATCGCAAATCGAAAAAAAATTAACAAACACGAAAAAGAATTAACTAAGAAAACTTTTCTCCATACCATAATGAAGAGGTTTGATCGGAGAAGAAGAAGGGAGTTCTAACAAGAATCGGATACGATAAAATTTGGGGTTGAAAATTTGACTTGTGATCATTGTTATTAAAATCGGACCGGACCGGCCGGTCCGACCGGTTCGACCGCGAACCGGAGGTCTATCCGATCCGGTCAACCCTCTAAAACCACTGAGATACAAACCCAGTTTGAACCGGGTTGAACCAATCCAAAACAGGGGAACCGGTTTGGACCGCGGTTCTTACTTTAAAAAAAAAAAAAAAACCTAGGGCAAACTTACTGCTGGAACAGAACCATTTGAAAAAACATTACAAAGGGAAAAGAAGCAAAGCACGGAACGGCGCTTCCAAGTTTTCAAAGGAAAAGGTAAGAATTTCTTATTTTTACTTCAATCTTTGTTAATAAAGTACTTAAATTAGATAGATATTGTACTAAGTCATCTTCTTCTTTCGCTTTAAGGTTTTAATTTTTTTCTATGTTTACACTTTACCCATTCCAAAAAAAGAAGTAAAAAACTCTTCTTTTTGAAAATAAATTCTAATATTAGTATTAATTTGTAAGTAGTTAATTGGAAGAACAAGAATCCACCAAATTAGTTAAATAGTTAATTTGTTTCTATGTAGTTTTGCCATATTAGTGAAGGGATAAAGTTAGCAAGCATTAATTAATTTGTTTCTATATAAGTGTTTTGTTAATTCATGTTGTACTTTTCCTAATGCTTTGATGAGGACATTGTTCATTTGCCTAGGATTAGGATATAAAATTATAAACTTAAGCTAGATTTTGATACTAGATGAACAAAGAATAGTAGCCAAAGTTTGAAAGAATTTGCAAGTTAATATAGTTTATTTTTTAGATTTTATTATACTACAAAGGGCAGCGTTTTGCCATATTAGTGATGGAATAAAGTTAGCAAGCATTAGTTAATTTGATTCATTTAAGTGTTTTGCCATATTAGCAAGCATTAGTGTTATGAATACTAAAAAGCGAAACCGATTGGAGCATCAAAGGCTAAATGACCTAGTATTTGTTCATTATAATTTGCGCTTGCGAAACCGGTATGGTCATTATTTTATTGTAACCTTGTATTGGTGTTTACTCCTCCATTTTTTCTCTACTTTAGTACTTAATTACTTGATAATATTTGTAGTGGTAAAGAACCAAAAAGACCATATGATCCTATTGACTATGAATGCATTGACAAAGTGGAATTTTGGATAGTCGAAGAGGAGCCAAGTGGAGAGCTTGATTATGATGAATTGGAAGAAATGCTTGAGGAAGAGTTAGCTAATGATGAAAGCTTACCTTCATCTAGATGTATATATCAAACTCTTTATCTACTCTATTTACAAAAATTCACCAAAAAGAAATGAACTTACATTTTATTTAAAATTATTGTGAAATATAATAGATGATCCAATTGATTTGTCGGCGTTTGGTAATTTGACCGCAAGCTCAAGTGACGGAGATATCTCCCGTCTCCTAAGACAACAAAAAAATGTTGTTTTTGATGAAGATGATGAAGATTAATGATTTTTATCTTGATTGTAGTTTTTGAGACATTGTTGTATGCCTTATGAGTTTTAAGATCATGATTAGAGATTAGATGTTTGATTGTTTATTTTGAACTTATCTTGTTTTAATTTGTCTACTCTTTTATTTAGGATCTATATGTGATTTTACTTCGGTTAAAGTTTAAAGTTTGAACTTGTTATGTTGTAAGTTGTAATTCTTATGATTTCATTTTCATTTTTAATTATGCATTGGACAAAATTTATTCATTGATTAAGTGTTCATTTGTGTCTATTATTTTATGTTGGAATATGTTATATATAATAATTTATTAAAAATTAATAACATATTATTATGACATCATCCGGTCCGACCAGCGATCCGACCGATTCGACCAGTAAAACCAGTGATCAGTTGGCTCACCGGTTCACTGTCCGGTCCGGTTCTAAAAACATTGATTGTGATTAGATAGATATTTAGAAAGTTTTAGAAGTAACAAATTTAATGAAAAAACAAATACAGGGGATGGGAAGGCCTAGGGCCACTATCGGAAGGGATTCTTGGAGTGTAAGGTGTAAAATGTTTTTGTGGCATAGAATTGGGTGTAGAAAGTGAGGGTTAAATGGCAAAGGCCATGGAGTTCTTAGGGCCCAATCCAGGGATGGAAATTTGGAAAGAAATATGTTTTTCTTCTTGTATGATTAAGGCTAAGGCCTTATTGACCGTAGGAAATGGACCCATGAGAAGGATTTGACTCCTTGTGTGTGAAAGTGAATCATCTAGTCCCATCAAAAATATGAAAATATACTCATTTTGAAAATACTCCTCAAGCTTGCCACATGTGCAAACAGGTCTAGAATTGAGTAACCCATCCTAGTAATTGTTTAATTTTTTATAGTAACTGTTCATAGAGAGATGTTCTTATGTCAATTTGAGAAGATCCCTTCTTAGTTGGTAAAGTTTGGGGCCATTGTTCTGTTTGAATATTTCTTGTAATTAATTCCATAAATCAGTGGCCAATGTGTTGTATTGAATACTAGATTATATATTTGGAGATACAGCGTTTTGAAGCCAAGAAATAACAATTGTATTGTTCTTTTCCCAGTGATTGAGGAGAGTGGGGTATGTGGTTGGTTTGGGGATTGATCTTTCCACAAATCTCAATTTGTTCTTGACTGTGAGACTCTTAATCATGGCTTTACTCGAGGACTGGTAATTGTCCTCGGTGAGCAGTTTGTTAATAAGTGATAATCATGGCTTTATGGTAAAAGATGCTAATTACTTTCAAAAACCAAATAATGGTAAATCAATAAAAGTACGGGGGTGATTTTGAACTGGGGCAGAACATGAGGGCTGTTTATGCAATTTACTCATCTTTCCCAAGGATTCTTCACGTACAGCAGCTGTAATAGAAGAAAGTGATCAAACCCAACTTTCAATCCACCACAATTCAAGCAAACCACACCAAATTGAATCAAATACCAGCTGAAACAAACCCTTTAGAACCAAAATCAACCAAAAAATAGCACAAATCCACGGAAAAAGCGAATTCGTAGAAACAAGGGAAGAACACTCAAACTTCTACCATTGAAATTGGCAGCAATTGATGAAATTTCCATGAAATCAAAGTTCGGAATATGCCCAGCAACATGATTACAGTGGAGAAACACGAAGAAAACACATAAATTCTTAGAAATCAAAATTCCGCAATTGGGGATCGCAAATCCTAAATTCCTCAATCTGCAAAATGTGATTCAATAACCAGAATCGACGTGAAATTGGGACGGCCAACCAAGTATATTCAGCACCAACGACTGACTCCAATAGAGATTCACCCAAGAAATCTAATTTTATGGTTTTTCTTGAAATTGAACGTAAACAACAAAAAATAAAAATTATGAATGGACAGTGAGATGCGTGAGTTATAGACGCGCAAAACGATCACAAAAATTGAAAAAACTGACCACAAATGACTGAGTCATAGCTGGAGAAGATGAACGGGATGAGGGTTTACGGCGGATTGAGATCGCACATAGTAGAATGTAGTCTTTGGAGGGAGGGAAAACATTGATATGGAGCTTGATGTTTTCAATTGGGGGAAAAATTGATGATATGGAGCCAATAGACCAATAGTTTTTATTAGGCCCCCATTCGTTTGCCTTGATCACAATTGGCCCAATATCTAGTTTGGTCTCACAAAAAATCTGGGACAACTATTTAATGACCCGTTCGACATACAATTAACTTTATTATAATACCGTATCTATCCACCAAGTGTCACTAGGTACCAAAGCCAAATTAACTTCAGAACAAACGAAGTTGAGAAGTTAACCTTTCTTTACAAGCCAAGCGGCGTATCCTTGGGCATAATTTCTTAAAGTGGCCAGCCTTCTTGTAAATGTGACAGGTAATACCTGAATCCTGACCTTTTGGCTCTTAGGCTGCAAAGTCCCAGGAGGAGTTGCAGTTTCATGGTGGCATTTTTACCATTAGATTTGAATGCCAAATGAATATTGTCAGTCTTTTCTTGTTTATGTCTCTCATCTTCTTACACACACTGAGCTATAAGCTCATTGAATGTCCATTTCTCTCTCTGAGAATAGAAAGAGGCCATGAACGGACTAAAACGTGCAAAAGCGAGATCAAGACCAGGTGCAGAAATATGTCATCAGACAAATTCAGCTTAAGGGTCCTTAGTCTTGATGCAAGTTTAGACATAACCATAATATATTCCTCAATATTTCCTTCGTCCTTATACCGCATGGAAACGAGCTGTTTCAGAATAGTTCTCATTTCGAGGGCATACCCTAAGAAAGTACATTGCCGAGCTCTAGGCTCAAATTTTCTTATGTGTTCATGTAGTGTTGTTGCATAGGCTAAGCAACCAAAAGATCTTAGAAAAGAGTAGTCTTCAGGTTTGTGATATAGAAGAGTGTAAGGACAAGAATTATTTAATAAAGGTGAAGGGTATCTATTCATTAGGTAAACAACTGTCTGAATACATAAAGTCCACATATCAATAGGTAATCTAGACTGAAAAAGCAAGGACTTGGCAATGTTAAGAATGTGTTCATGCTTTCTTTCAACTACTAAATTATGTTGGGGTGTTTGCACATTAGACTATAGGTGGAGAATACCCAATCCAAAAAATAATTTTGTGTACAACAGTTCCTTAGCATTATCATATCTAAAAATCTTTATGGTTTTATTAAACTGATTCTGAATCATTTGAATGAATTTAGGTATAAAGATGCTTGTCTCATGTTTATGTTTAATCAAATAAACCAATGTGAACCTTGTACAATCATTAACAACGGTAATAAAATATTTAAATCCATTATAAGAGGGAATGTAGTAGGGGGGCCAAATGTCACAATAAATCAAATAAAATGCATTAGAAGATTATTGTTTACATCGGGAAATGGCAATCTCTTTTGTTTAGCCATAGGACAAATGTCACAAACGTGATCAGTAAATGTTGATATATCAGAAATATTCAAGACATTGCTCTGTTTGAATCTTTCTTATAATTAATTCCATAAATTAGTGGCCAATGTGTGGTACTGAATACTGGATTCTATGTCTGGAGATACAGCGTTTTGAAGCCAAGAAAGAACAATTGTATTATTCCTTTCCCAGTAATTGAGGAGAGTGGGATATGTGGTTGGTTTGGGGATTGGTCTATCCACAAATCTCAATTTATTCTTGAATGTGAGACTCTTAATCATGGCTTTACTCGAGGACTGGTAATTGTCCTCGGTGAGCAGTTTGTTAATAAGTGATAGTCCTGGTCCATCAACGGGATGTAAGTAATAAAGACTAGATGGATCTTCAACTGGAGGTCATGATCCTGATGGGGGGTGATTGGGGTATTGTTGGTTGATGAGTCAGTCATATTTGTGATAAACAGAAAGTGTGTAGTAAGGACAAAAGATATCAAGAATGTGAATGGAAGAAAATATTGATTGAAACTTGATAGTTGGATTAATGTATCACAATAGAATTTTGTGTATTGTTGATATTCAGAAAGTAAAGATAATAAAGACATAAAAATAACACCTGGTATTGATTGATTATTGAAACGGAGATAATAGAACTTCTGGAGATAGATTGAAGATTATTTTACAACAGTAGTTGAGATTGATTGGAGAAGGACTGGATTGTTACTTTAGATTGCGCGAAGAAGAAGTTTAAACTGCTGATACAATTTTAAATTCTGAATTAGAGATTATAAACATGATTGATATTGATGGAGAATGAATTCTTGGAGAGAAGATGACAGAAAAATACAAGACGGTTTATTGAAAAATGAATTAAGTCACTAATTACACAAGAATGACTCATATTTATATAAACTACTTCAACCGAACTAAAAGACTAAAAACGGAAAAGAAAAGCTAACTAATAAAAGTGTATTACAAGAAAACGACTTAAACCCAAAGGTAACATTTAATAAAATGAATCCCTAATTTTCTTCATTTCAGGAATTGGGGAAAATAGCTCGTCTTCATGTCTTCATCTTTGTTGTTGTGTTGTTTAGCAAATGAGAAATTTGCAGGTGAGTTCTTCAGTTCATATCATCAATAGTATAATCTGGTACCCTCTACATGACTCATTTTTATCCAGTTGTGCATAACTTAACAAGTTTTTCAGGTCATCATATGGTCAATGATTACAGTACAAAGCTGCTAAAATGGTAGTTATCCTACAAAGATTAGCTCATGCTATCAATATATTCTCTCTTGTGAATTTTTTTAAATTCATTTGAAACTTTCTAGTTTATTTTTTTTAATAATTAAACTTTCTAGTATTCAAAACCAACACATTTCTTAGTATTCAAACTTCCACCGTTATTGATCAATTATCATCTTATGTTTGAAACTTCCACCGAATTGGTCAAGTGTCACCAAATTATTATTATTATTATTATGCATTTTCAATTATTATAACTTTCTTAGGGAAAACCCTATTATTATTATTATTATTATTATTTGTAAAACCACAAGCAAAATGTGTTTCTTGAACAAAAAAGTTTAACATCATTTAATGGTTAAACTTCTTAAAACCATGTTCAAACACATATTTTAAGAAACAACCAAGAAATCTGAGTAAATTCTGTTAAAATTATTATTCTTGTCAGTCTAATAATATGGACTTGCATGTTAAATAAATTGTATATGATAGTCTATTTCATTTGTGTGCCTAATTAATTGTGATCTAATAATAATAATTATGTGGCACTTAGGAATATTAGTTAATTAAGTATGGACTCTTTATATGCGTAGAGACCTAATTGGACTGTAACTGTTCTTGATGGGCTGATAGTTAGAGTCCTACTAGAGTCAGTGTTAATACTCTCCTATATATAGGGTTATGGTCCCTAAGCCAATTCCTACTTTTACTTTCATCTTCCCCATCTAGAGAAAGCATAAGGCAGTAGTGAATAAGGCTTAGAAGACCACAACCCCAAGAATGTTTTGAATATTTCTGATATATCAACATTTACTGATCACATTTGTGACATTTGTCCTATGGCTAAACAAAAGAGATTGCCATTTCCCAATGTAAACAGTATTCTCTTAATGCATTTGATTTGATTAATTGTGACATTTGGGCCCCTACTGCATTCCCTCTTATAATGGATTTAAATATTTTATTACCGTTGTTAATGATTGTACAAGGTTCACATAGGTTTATTTGATTAAACATAAACATGAGACAAGCATCTTTATACCTAAATTCATACAAATGATTCGGAATCAGTTTAATAAAACCATAAAGATTTATGATAATGCTAAGGAACTGTTGTTCACAAAATTAATTTTTGAATTGGGTATTCTCCACCAATTATCTAATGTGCAAACACCCCAACAGAATTTAGTAGTTGAAAAAAAGCATCAACACATTCTTAACATTGCTAGGTCCTTGCATTTTCAGTCTAGATTACCTATTGATATGTGGTCTTGATGTTTTCAGACAGTTGTTTACCTAATGAATAGAATCCCTTCACCTTTATTAAATAATTATTGCCCTTACAATCTTCTATATCACAAACCTATAGACTACTCTTTTCTAAGATTTTTTGGTTGCTTAGCCTATGCAACAACAATACATGAACACATAAGAAAATTTGAGCCTAAAGCTCGGCAATGTACTTTCTTAGGGTATGCCCCCTGGTACAAAGGGATATAATGTTGGACTGATCTGATTTTGACCAGATCGGATCCGAGGCACCCATGTTGGCTGACCCAAACCGGATCCAAGATCTAGTTGGTTAGTGGAAAGTTTGGATAACTCCCCACTAACCCACTCCTACTTGAACTTCCCTACTCCGCCTCTCTCGCGAGTCAGTTAAAATAAAAGGCACGTTCTTTTATTTTGTCATACAACACAATTCAAATTGAGAGAACAATATATTTTCTACAGAGAGAAAATTGAGTGAAAAGAAGAGAGAAAAGAAAATATGTTTCTTTGTGGGGGTGTAAATCATATTGGTGGTAATATTCAGAAGGCATCGAAGTCTCGAGGTTCTTAGGTTATGAATAGTATTTCCTTTCCGTTCGTGATTGGAAATTGACCAAGGGTATTTGGAGATGGCCAGAATTCCGATTGAAAGGTTTCGTGTTTCAATCGCCGGTTCGCTTAATCAAGTAAGATCCTTACTTTATTTGCTTTAGATTTTGGATTTGAAGCATGTATGTTGTATAAAATCAACATTGGTATCAGAGCCAACGTTGTGATTGAGTTCAAATTTTTTTTTTCCTGGTGAAATTCATATTTCATACTAATCATGATTAATAATTCCTGTCAGATTGTTTTTCTTATTGATTTTTTGGATTTGTGGAATTATGCTTATGATGTTATATTTTTTTAGGCATGCTTTTTAGTCAAATTATGTTGTAACTATTATTGAAGCATATTTGCATGGAATTATAATTTTTGTATTTTTTTGGAATTT
Organism: Penstemon newberryi var. newberryi; assembly: GCA_030819805.1. NCBI lineage: Eukaryota > Viridiplantae > Streptophyta > Magnoliopsida > Lamiales > Plantaginaceae > Penstemon > Penstemon newberryi. The sequence goes on along the minus strand of JAUALY010000006.1, from coordinate 29,783,292 downwards.
TTGGATGTGTCAACTGTTCTGAAAAAATTGTTTTGTTAAAATAGTATTATGCGTTTTTCCAATTTGATACTTTGAATTATGTGATCTACCATATATGCTTACGTTCGTCTTCAGATAAACTTTTTTGGATATGTGACCAGATTATTTTTTGGTTGTTTATTTTGTGAGATAATTGTTATTTTAGTCTCTGCAAATTTACCCTAAATAATCAGGAATATAATTCTAAGTGTATACTTCATAATATAGTCGCCCACTCTTAACCTTTGTGGTTGTTAGTACAAACTCCAATGTCGAAATCTCAAAACTTAAAACTGATGGCACCAATGGATTCAGAAAGCATGAAAATATGGGGGGGGGGGGGGAGGGGAGGGGGTAGCCAGAAGGACTTCGCCGAAAAATGCCCTGAAGGCAGCGCTTATGGCACACGCACCACCCACAGCGAGTGGGAGACTGGATGACCAGTCAACACCTGCCAACGCCACTGATATACCAAATATTATCAATGACATTGCATATTACATGTAAGAACAAAACAAGCTAGCCAGACATTATCTTCGATCAAATACTTGGTCGAGTTAGGACCAAGTCTACCTCATATGGATCAAATTGGGACCTAATGATGATCAAACAAACCAGATCTGCTCCATATATTGATAGAAATATTGTGATCAGATCTGCTCTATATATCGATATATATATATTGTAATCAAATCTGCTCTATATATCGACATACATATTGTGACCAAATATCATCTATATAGTAATCAAGACTGGACCTATTCGACATACACCAAAATTGACATACATATACTTGATCTCCAAATTGCCTTGAAAACATATCACTCGACATCCAAGCTTGGTTGTTCGACATGCCCACCATACATATCGATATATATGAGCCTTATTCGACATAACCACAAAAGATCCGACCCGAAAGATCTGATCGATCCGAAATATCCACTTTCGACTCCTATAAATACTCCGCATTTGTTACATTTAAAGGGGCATTTTCTGGTCAATTTAACAACTACATTTCTGCTACATTCTGCTATGCTTTGAATTGATCTGACTTAGGCATCGGAGGGTCAGCGCCAGGCCAACCACCGTCACAACCTAACGAGTTTCTTTGAGCACAAGGTTAGGAACCTTGAAGTGGAGTCCAACTCGATCTAACCGGCTTAGGATTCCATACTGTGGAGTGGAAAACATCATTACGTGGCACGTTTGACGTGGACCAGACACTTAGACGAAAATTCCCTTCATCAGTCTACTAATACTTCTCAGCATGACACTACAGTAAATTCTTTTAACATTCAATCCAACACAGACACATATCTGTCTACTACATATTTTGAAATTCCTTTTCCTGTAAATCAATGGGACATTAACTCTGGTGCATCTAACCATATTTGCACATATATCGCCTTTTAAAAAAAAATTAAGCATGCATTTATCAAAAGCATCACATTGCCTAATAAAATTTCCATTCATGTTTATTTCATTGGAACTGTATCCTTTCATCCACACCTTTCTTTATCAAATGTTCTATATGTGCCCTCATTCAAATTCAATTTGCTTTCTGTCAGTTCTATTCTGCATGATAAAATCCACACTATCATTTTTATGCATGACAATTTGTATATAAAGGAATCCAAAATACTAAGGATAATTGGTTAGGATAATCTACAAAATGGTTTATACATATTTAAGGCTCCACAACCTGCTCAATTCATTAATGCTACTTGTAATATGATGGTTTATGCACATATGTGGCATTCTAGGTTAGGCCAACCCCCTTATCAAAAAATGGTTTCACTAAAGGATGTCTTGAATATTTCTGATATATCAACATTCACTGATCACGTGTGTGACATTTGTCCTATGGCTAAACAAAAGAGATTGCCATTTCCCAATGTAAACAGTATTCTTCTAATGCATTTGATTTGATTCATTGTGACATTTGGCCCCCCTACAGCATTCCCTCTAATAATGGATTTAAATATTTTATTACCATTGTTGATGATTATACATGGTTCACATGGGTTTATGTAATATCCCGTATTTTTAAATTAACGTAAAATAAATTCAAATTGATTTAATTTGGTTAAGAATTAGAAGAAAATGTATATACTGTTGTAAGTGGTATTCAATTGAACTTTACAAATAAAATAAAGTATCAACGATGGTTAAGGACATGCATAAAATGGTTTATATTCAAATCGTATACCGGCCGGAATTCGAAGTCCGTTGGGCCGGGAAATAGCATCTTTAAGGACCAGACCATCTGCAGTGGAACCTTCCCATCCAGTCAATGCATACGTGAATGTTCCATTTACATCGCAAGCAACGAGCACGTTAGTTGCAATATCTCATTTCCTTGATCTATAGCGTGGTTTATCGGTAACCGGTGCTAGTACCCTCGCATAAGTACCATCCAAAGCCCCTAAACAACCCTACAAAAAACATATGAAAAGTGCTTAAGTTGTTTTATTTTAACCAACCTATAACAAATTAAGTAAGTAGTAATTTATGTACGTACCGGAAAACAACCGCATCTTGAACTTTCGTCATTTTCTGAAATCGGTATAGGTTGTGATAGTAAAATGGAATGGCATTTAAGCAAACTATTCAATACACGGTGGTAACACATGATCACTGTGTTAGGCATGATGTTATTAAAGCATGTATTTGACATTCTTTAAATGAAATAAATAAATAAATTTTGAAATTTATTTTTTCATATAATCATTTCGATTATGCATTTATTGCATAATATAAACATCAGAAAATTCCAAGTCTGTTAAAGAGACTATGACTTAAGTATATATGTTATACTGGAGGATTTAAGTTATAGCTAATAGACTAAAAAGTCCGTAGTGAGTTAAAGTTGGGATATTTAACTAAACACTACTAGTACGGTCCACGAAACATTTACAATGTAGTAATTTTTATCCGAATTACTGATGTAGAGACATCGAAGGTGGAGGTACTTTGTGTAATTCGATTACATAGGACTGGACCAGACATGATCTAGAAGCATAAATAAGATACCGTTGATATTATGGTTCTAGAACATGTCAACTGATGATCATATGCGAATTGATCTAAATCCTGAGTAGGCATAAACTCCTGTTTATGTTGACGAGTTCTTTTGACTCATAGGTAATGGCCCGTAACCATGTCGAGCCTAAAACTTATGTCTTGAAGATCCGTTGAGATAAATGGCTGGGAATGTGTTTTACAGATATGGAATCCAACCCTTCTTGCGAGAAGCTGGAATATTGATTCCCTTAAGTGTTAGTTCTGGAACTGAACAGTAGAGCGCTCTGATTTATGAATAAGTTCATAAATCAAACTGTTTACTAGTGAACTAATGGAACTTAAGGATAAAGAAGTAATTAGAGGGGCAAAACGGTAATTATTCCTAGCTCTAGTTACGAATCAATCATTGGAGGATCAAGTTGCATGTAGTGATTATATCAATGGACTATCTTGATCTTTAGAGTAAAATATATTGTAATGACAAGAGTGCAATTCCAAGTCTTTAGTGGAATCCCTTGGAATTAATAGATCGTATTAATTATATTAAAGAGTTTGATAAATTATTCGATTTATTGGAGCTTGAAGTTACATGTCCATAGGTCCTCAATCACGGCTCCTGTTAATCTACATTTGAACTTAAGAAATTAGAACGAATTTATTCACGTTGAATTTTGGAAATAGTTTCCCAAAATAGAAACTCCGAACTAATTAGATGATATTTAATTAACTAATTTAGAATTAGTTAATTAGAAAAAATCATGATTAGTTACATTAGATTTAATTATTGAATTGAATCTAATGGAAATTGAATACTAGATTCAAGAAAAAGGAAACATTGGCATTTATGGAATTTCTAATTGTAGAAATTCATTATTTACTATGTAAATATATATGATATATTTATATAATAAATAAAAGGAAAAATTATATATTTTTAGATGTAATTTTCGAAATTATATATATAAATATATTTATGTATGTTTTAATTACTTACACGAGTTGTATTTAATTAATAACTCTCTTAAGGTAAGAGAAAGAAGAGTTCTTTTCCTAGTAGGAAACTTTGAGTGAGTTATGGTAAGAGTTTAACTCCTCCCATATCTATAAATATACATATGAGATATAGATCTTAAGGTAGAGAATCATTGATTTGTGAAATCATTAAGATTACACTCAAAAGAAGAAAAAAATTCTTCAACCCTAAACATATAAAAGCCACCCCTTGTTCAAGAAACAGAGAAGAAATTTCATCTTGAAATTTTGATCTCTAAAACGTGAAAGAATGTTCGATTCTCTTAAGTTGGTGCCCACACACCTAGTAGAAGGAGAACGTGGTTGATATCAGTGGTGAAAAAGATCAAAGGCGTTTGTTCATCAAACTCAAGAAAAGCATGAAGCCAAAAGTTCAACCAAAAGAACGAAGGACGGGAAACTTTCTGTAAGTTTTCTATTTCTTTCTTATGCATAATTAAAATAATTATCGTTTATGGGATCCTCATTTTTATGTTAGTTATTTTTGAAATATACTAGGAACATAAATCCCACCAAATTCCGCAATTGGGTCGAATTAGTTCGATCTTATTTACTCGTCGGGTCGAATAGTTCGGATCCGATTGGGTAAAACACCAACAATTGGTATCAGAGCGGTCCATAACGATTTTATTTTAATTGATTGTGGGTATATGCATGTTTAAATTGTTTAAATTATGAATGAATGAATGCTTTTATTTATGGGTCGAATTTGGTGTTTTTGGGTTAGGATCTTTTAATTGTTATGTAATATTATTCCTAGAATATTCTGTACGCCAATTTTTTTGGCATAAGACTTTTGTAATTGTTAGATTATTAGGATATATTCGAAGATCCGAAGCAGACGCACTAAGACGCAAAATTGGATATGAAGATTACCTAATAAGGGGAGTAGAGGACCATCGATTATATTGGCACTGAAGGAACTTGTGTAGATTTGTTTATTGAATGAGTATAGACGTGGAGAATTTGTCTACAGTATATGATCACGGAGAATCGTTTATTCAATTAAAAAATTGAAGCTCACTAAATTCATTCACCGTGCCAGTAATTTGAGATCAAATTCAGATAGTGCTATTAACCTTTTAATTATTTATGCAAAGAGGTTAAATGCAAGTCTGACTTGCTAATCATAAGCAGCAATTATATTTCTTTTTTATTCATTAGATGGATTAGCCCAAAAGTACAAATTACAATATGGACTAACCTATAGTTTATTGGGTCGTGGACCAATTTGCAAAATTGTTCTTGACTAGGACTATGGGTGTAATTTTTGAATTGCGGGTCTCAGAATTAAGTTTAGAACTTAATTAAAATTGCCTGGTTTGGGCTATTTGCACAATTTAGAATTGTGGGTCTTGAATTAAGTTAAGAACTTAACCTAAATTGTTTGGGTTTGGTGCACTTTGAAATTTGAAATTGATGGAGAAGATTACAAGAATGTATTTGGAGATGAAGATCTGTAAACGAAGCTATTTTTGTAATAATCAGGCTCTTTTTTTTTTTTTTTTTGAGTTGTAATTTCTCTCATGGGTTGTAATTTTAGAAATACCCAAAAACACCCGACCCGCCGTTTTTATTTATGCTTATGTTATGATTGATAGCATGTTCTTGCATATTACATGTCATTCATGATACCCACAATCGTTTTATTATGTCCATGCATCACATATAGATTTATATTCGATATATATATGTTTTAATGCATGCTCGTATAATTTGTTTTATGAAAACAAATTTATTTAAATAATGAATTAGTTTAATTGTTAAACTTATGAGCATTATTTAAAATTGGGTGATTCTTGAGTTTGGTAAAAATTAATAAGGGTTCACCTAAAAGTTAGCCTAGTTAGAATGTCTAAAGGAACCGAAGTCCAATTTGATTGGATAATTATTAATTTTAGGTCCCATCTCAACTTAGATAGTCTAAGATCACCTAATGTCCAATTAGATTGGAAGATAATCTACATAATAAATTAGACCCAATTAGATTGGATTTTAATCCTAAATTAGCTTAGAGATTAAAAATCTAGTAATGTTGATGTAGATTATTAAAACATAAATATTTATTTAGATAAAACACATGTTTTAAAATTATTGAGTGGGAGAAGGATATATGTCGATATATCCTACGGTCTCTATTGTTAGTTTAATAAAGTGAGATTTAGGTAGCGCCTCGCGGTGCCTAGATTGCATCCTCCCTACGGAAGGTGTCTAACCTATATCAATAACAAGATTAAACTTCCTTGAGGTATGATTTATTGATGTATTTTAGCTTGATCTACCCTACGGTGACAAGTCTAAGTTAAGTCATAAAATCTGAAACAATAGATTGCACTCATAAACATGTATTTAAGTTAGTTGAATACATGTTGACCAAATTATGCGGTAATTAATAGTGAAAGATGAATATGAGATATTTTAGTTCACTTATTAATTTGAGACTGTCTCGAACATAATTTAGTATTAATATGATCGACCCTACGGCAACATATTAGTAGCTAAATTATTTTATCGCGGATTAGTAAATTGTTTTATGTATTTTTCTTAAGAGTTGCATTCATGCATCACGTTTACTATTCCGAAATATGATGTTTATTATGAATGTATGATCGAATTTCAATTTATTTATTCAACAATTATGTCTATTATAAACTCATTTGTCGATTTCCTCTCGAACGAAAAACTAACTGGGGAACGTAACTACGTTAACTGAAAATCCAATATTAGCATACGAATGATTTGTGAGAATCAAGAGTTCGTTCTCACGAAGGATTGTCCTCCAGAACCTCTCGCTGGTGCTTCTCGTACCGTACGAGATAAATATGATAGTTGGATCCGAACCAACAACAAGTTGTGTTGTTACATACTTGCTTCCGTGAACGTTGTTCTTAAGAAGAAACATTAGTACATGGAGAACTCATACGAGTTATGAGAATCTTTACAAGTCATGTTTAACAAACCTTCTGAACAAAATCAACATGAATTGCCTCGTAAATTCATGAAGGCTAAGTTTAAGAAGGACACTTCGGTAGGAGATTATGTACTTGACATGATCAAAATTATGCACAAGGCAGCAATACAAGAGGCCACCATTGAAGAGATGACTCAAATTAGTGTAATTATTGGGTCACTCATGCCAGACTTTTCTGCGTTCACATCCAACTATATTAAGAATAAGTTGGTTTATAGCATGACTAAATTGCTAAAACGAATTGCAAACTTTTGAAGCCATATTTAAACATAAGGCTAAAAAGTATGAGGCAAACGTTGTCAAGCAAAGTTTGTCTTCTTCTACCGTTAAGAACAAAAAGAGGAAGAGGGCGAAATGTGGGTCTGAGTCAGGACACTAGGAAGCTATGAGCATCCTAGGGCAAGTGATATAAGAACAACTCCATGAACAAAAAATCCATAAGAGAAAATGTTTTCATTATGGAGTTCATGGGCATTGAAAGAGAAACTATAAAAGGTATCTCAGCGATAAGAATATCAAAAATTTATTAGTGGAAAATGATTTGTCATTCTGAATATTTAATTCAGAGGCCACTAATCGCATTTGTTCTTATTTAGATGTTTAGTTCTTCAAAGGGACTTGGCAAATGGAATGTCACAATGAATGTTGAAAAATGGGCTATCATTTTTTGTATAGACCATATAGACAGTCCACTTAGAATTTAGGAATAAATTCATTGTTTTGAACAATGTAAACTTTATTCCTAAACTTTTCTGGAAATTTGATTTCTCAATTATGATTGCATGAATAAGATTGTTATTTTACTTTTTCTGAAAATAAGATTGTTATTTCAGAAAATGGTTATGATGCAAACATAGAACATGGACTGTAAATGTCAAGAAATGATCGATAAATAATTTATGAATTATTTTAGGTAGCAAATTATTGATCAATCATACGTTCTAAAACTTCTAAGAGTGATAACACATATCTTTGGCATCTAAGGTTAGTACATATTAACCTTGATAGGATAAACATGCTAGTAAAGGAATGTCCTTTAAGAAAGTTGAAAGTCAACACTCTTCATGTTTACTTAAAGCAAAAGAAATCTGAATCTTCTGGAAAGATTAAAGAATTCCTAGAGATGTTGAAAAACATTTAGGTAAATCACTCAAAACTCTTTGATAAGATCAAGGAAGAGAATACTTGGATTACGAATTCGAGGACTACACGCTGGAGCATGGAATTTAATCCAACTCACAGCACCTGAAACTCTACAATAGAAGTTTCTTAGAAATGGTTAGATCAATAATGAACTATACTCCTCATTGCCAATGTCTTTCTTGTGATAGGCACTAGAAACTGCAATCTACATTTTGAATGTAACAACAAACAAGTCAGGACTCCCATAGAGTTGTGGAATGGTTGTAAAGTTAGTTTACAATACTTTCACTTATGTGGGTGTCTAGCACACGTGCTGAAAGGAAGGACTGAAAAGTTGAAACTGTGGTTTGAAGTGTATTTGTTTCTTGGCAAACTACTCGTAGCTAGAAGTTGATGATTTCGTAGCACCCAAGATAAAAGAGGATTCGTATCGACGAATATCACTTTTATTGAGGAAAGCTAGATAACAAACTTTAACCTTCATAGTTAAATAATATTGGAAGAAATTTAAGTCGATGAGATCGGCACACCTCAATTAACTACTGATAAATTACCTCAATAAAAGACCACAATTCCTGATTAGAACATCTTGGTACCTCGTCGTAGTGGGAGGGTAGTTAGATTACTCACCTTATACGAGCATGATGAGAAGTACCTCTAGTAGTGTACGACACAAATTAAGATGATTCATTGTCATACAAGCATGCAATGGAAGATTCTAATAAGGAAAAATGGCAAGGTGCGATGAATCCTATAACATCTGGAAAATTTATAGATCCACATGATGAGATCAAATATATTTGATATAATTGGATCTATAAGAATAAGAGAGGTATGAACAAGAAAGTATAGACTTTCAAAAGATTAGGCTAATAGCAAAGTGGGAGTTGACTATGAAGAAACTTTCTCACATGTTGCTAAGCTTAGTTCCATACACATCCTCTTATTCATCACATCCAACATTTATTATATGATATAAAAATTGGATGTCAAGACAGCTTTTTTGAATAGCTATCTTAAGGAGAGCATTTATAAAATGCAACCAGAAGGGTTCGTTTATCAAGGCCAAGAGCAGAAAGTCTGTTAGCTGCATAAGTCTATTTGTAGACTTAAGCAAGCATGTAATTCCTGAAATCTAAGGTTTGATGAAACAATCAAAGCCCACTTATTTGAGGAAAACAATTGATAAACCTTGTGTATTCAAGTATATCAAAGAAAATAATATGGTTTTCTTAGTAGTTTATATCGATGATGTCTATCTCATTGGGAATGACATAGGATATCATACGTCGTTAAAAACGAGAAGTTCGAGTGAAACGTGTTCTCAAGAATCCTAGTAGAGCAATGAATTATATGCTCTTGTATTCAGGTAAAGACCTGAACCTTGTAGGATAATTGATTTTGACTCTTAGTCAAAGGAAATCGAAAGTCGACATCTTGATCAAAATTCACTCTTGATGGCATAGTTGTTATTTGAAACAACTCTTTACTATATGACCATATAAACTGAATAGCAGCTTGTGAAGCAGCTAAAAGGCAATTACCAAATCGTGCCTTCAAAATCGTTTGAAGCACATTTGGTGCGAATGGGTTTGAGAGACATATCTCACATGCTTTAGAGCAAGTGGGAGATTGTTAGGCATGATGTTCTTAAAGCATGTATTTGACATTCTTTAAATGAAATAAATAAATAAATTTTGAAATTTATTTTTTCATATAATCATTTCGATTATGCATTTATTGCATATTATAAACATCAGAAAATTCCAAGTCTGTTAAAGAGACTATGACTTAAGTATATATGTTATACTGGAGGATTTAAGTTATAGCTAATAGACTAAAAAGTCCGTAGTGAGTTAAAGTTGGGATATTTAACTAAACACTACTAGTACGGTCCACGAAACATTTACAATGTAGTAATTTTGATCCGAATTACTGATGTAGAGACATCGAAGGTGGAGGTACTTTGTGTAATTCGATTACATAGGACTGGACCAGACATGATCTAGAAGCATAAATAAGATACCGTTGATATTATGGTTCTAGAACATGTCAACTGATGATCATATGCGAATTGATCTAAATCCTGAGTAGGCATAAACTCCTGTTTATGTTGACGAGTTTTTTTGACTCATAGGTAATGGCCCGTAACCATGTCGAGCCTAAAACTTATGTCTTGAAGATCCGTTGAGATAAATGGCTGGGAATGTGTTTTACAGATATGGAATCCAACCCTTCTTACGAGAAGCTGGAATATTGATTCCCTTAAGTGTTAGTTCTGGAACTGAACAGTAGAGCGCTCTGATTTATGAATAAGTTCATAAATCAAACTGTTTACTAGTGAACTAATGGAACTTAAGGATAAAGAAGTAATTAGAGGGGCAAAACGGTAATTATTCCTAGCTCTAGTTACGAATCAATCATTGGAGGATCAAGTTGCATGTAGTGATTATATCAATGGACTATCTTGATCTTTAGAGTAAAATATATTGTAATGACAAGAGTGCAATTCCAAGTCTTTAGTGGAATCACTTGGAATTAATAGATCGTATTAATTATATTAAAGAGTTTGATAAATTATTCGATTTATTGGAGCTTGAAGTTACATGTCCATAGGTCCTCAATCACGGCTCCTGTTAATCTACATTTGAACTTAAGAAATTAGAACGAATTCATTCACGTTGCATTTTGGAAATAGTTTCCCAAAATAGAAACTCCGAACTAATTAGATGATATTTAATTAACTAATTTAGAATTAGTTAATTAGAAAAAATCATGATTAGTTACATTAGATTTAATTATTGAATTGAATCTAATGGAAATTGAATACTAGATTCAAGAAAAAGGAAACATTGGCATTTATGGAATTTCTAATTGTAGAAATTCATTATTTACTATGTAAATATATATGATATATTTATATAATAAATAAAAGGAAAAATTATATATTTTTAGATGTAATTTTCGAAATTATATATATAAATATATTTATGTATGTTTTAATTACTTACACGAGTTGTATTTAATTAATAACTCTCTTAAGGTAAGAGAAAGAAGAGTTATTTTCCTAGTAGGAAACTTTGAGTGAGTTATGGTAAGAGTTTAACTCCTCCCATATCTATAAATATACATATGAGATATAGATCTTAAGGTAGAGAATCATTGATTTGTGAAATCATTAAGATTACACTCAAAAGAAGAAAAAAATTCTTCAACCCTAAACATATAAAAGCCACCCCTTGTTCAAGAAACAGAGAAGAAATTTCATCTTGAAATTTTGATCTCTAAAACATGAAAGAATGTTCGATTCTCTTAAGTTGGTGCCCACACACCTAGTAGAAGGAGAACGTGGTTGATATCAATGGTGAAAAAGATCAAAGGCGTTTGTTCATCAAACTCAAGAAAAGCATGAAGCCAAAAGTTCAACCAAAAGAACGAAGGACGGGAATCTTTCTGTAAGTTTTCTATTTCTTTCTTATGAATAATTAAAATAATTATCGTTTATGGGATCCTCGTTTTTATGTTAGTTATTTTTGAAATATACTAGGAACATAAATCCCACAAAATTCCGCAATTGGGTCGAATTAGTTCGATCTTATTTACTCGTCGGGTCGAATAGTTCGGATCCGATTGGGTAAAACACCAACACACTGTATCCCCAGATCGACGATAATCAAACCCCCCGATTCGATGACGGACAAGAACATAATACCTAACCAATTATAATACTGCTCATGATATATGGGTGTTTCTCAGGGATAAATATGGGGGTACAATTGTCACTCTCGTCTGAGGCAGGTGACAATTAAGTTTGACACTTATAAGAAACTGTCAAATCATAACATTAAGCAACACATCAGGGTGATGTCTAACATGATTAGGGAGCTTGTGTCAGCTGGCCATGTACTCTCTGATGAGCAGCAAGTTCAAGCCTTAATCCGGTCACTTCCTGACAAGTAGGAGCATCTGAAAATCAATCTGACTCAGTGGCGTAGCTAGAATTTTTTTTACTGGGGTCATTACAAAACTACTGAACAAAATACTGTCAGAAAAAAATGAGGCTAGTAATCACTCTGTATCAAGATTATCAAAAGATTTTTTTTTAGTCATGACAATTCATGAAAATGCGGGTTCAACCCACACGTGTGAGTGGGAGATGTTGGACTAATCCGATTTGTACCATATCGGATCCGGGGCGCCCATGTGGGCTGACCCAAACCGGATCCAAGATCTAGTTGGTTAGTGGAGAGTTTGGATAACTACCCACTAACCCACTCCTACTTGAACTCCCCTACCCCACCTCTCCTCAAGTCAGTTAAAATAAAAGGCACGTTCTTTTTTTTTTTTTTTAGACAACACAATTCAAATTGAGATAATGATATATTTTCTACAGAGAGAAAATTGAGTGAAAATAATAGAGAAAAGAAAATACGTTTTTTTGTCGGGTGTAAATCATATTGGTGATAATATTCAGAAGGCATTGAAGTCCAGAGGTTCTTAAGATGTGAATAGTATTTCCTTTCTGTTCGTGATTGGAGATCGACCAAGGGTTTTTGGAGATGACCAGAATTCCGATTGAAAGGCTTCGTGATTCAATTGCCGGTTCGCTTAATCAAGTAAGATCCTTACTTTATTTGCTTTGGATTTTGGATTTGAAGCATTTATGTTGTATAAAACCAACATATAAGCTCATGGACAATCAAAGTAATGAGGTATTGTTATCCAAAGATGTTGTTTTTCATGAGGATGTTTTTTCTTATCATTCTAAAAATCCTACTCCACCACATCCCCATATTCCTTCTACTAGTTTTCATTCTGGGTATCTTATACAACCTAATATTTGTTCAGCCCCTGTTTCTCCATCATCATCAACACTATATTCACCACATGATTATCATGATATACCTATAACTTCACCTTCACCTGATCCACCTATAAGAATGTTCTCTAGACCATCTAAGCCTCCTTCTTACTTACAAGACTTTCATTGTAACTCTATTCCTCAAACAAATGCATCATTCCCCTTGACTTATGTTTATCTTATGATAATATCTCTGATCAATATAGGGGGTTTATTGCTAATATTTCTACTGTGCTAGAACCCATTAAGCACCATGAATGGGTCACTGCCATAAATGAAGAACTACGTGCTATGGACAGGAATAATACTTGGACTATAACAAACCTACCCACCAACAAGACCCCTATTGGATGCAAATGGGTTTGTAAAGCTAAAATAAAGTTTGATGGCTCTATTGATAGATATAAGGCTAGGCTTGGTGCAAAAGGGTTCACTCAAACTGAGAGGATTGACTACACATATACATTCTCACCAGTTGCAAAACTGGTCACTGTAAGGGTTATACTTGCTCTTTCAATTGCTAAAATTTGGTTTCTACACCAATTGGACATCAATAATGCCTTTTCGAAGGAGGACCTTAATGAAGAGGTTTACATGGAGTTACCCAAGGTCACACTCCGAATTCTTTTAATACTTCTATAGGTAAACAAGTTTGTAAATTACTCAAATCAATCTATGGTCTAAAACAAGCTAGTAGACAGTGGAACACTAAACTTACTTATGTTCTTCACTCTATGGGTTTCACTCGGTCTTTATCTGATTATTCACTCAATACTAAGGACCCGTTTGTTTACTCAGGAATGGCATATTATTTGGCAATGTGATTCCTTGGAATCAAGTAATATTGTTTGGGTATATTTTTTGGATTTTGGGAAAGGAAATATATTCCTAAAAATCAGGAATCTTGCCATCAAAATATGGGAATGTTAAACCCAACTTTTCTATGGTATTATGATTCCATTCCTGGGGGATTTAGTACTAAAAATAAAAGAGACATTATTACCCATGTATTATTTCTTATGATAGTTTTATTTTCTCCCTACGTAATGTTTATTTTGTCTCCCTAGCCATTGTTTTCTTGTTTCTTGCGTTCTTTTTCTTCTCCAAGTGCTTAAATCACATATTAAATTTTCATGTTCATTTACCTACTAGTTGAATCTACTGAAATAATATAAAATTTTAAATGTGAATTGATTTGAGAATATGCATATAGTTTATACGCCATATTCACAGGCCAAATTCAAAGCTTATGCTTCATATCACATTCATTTTCAAATTGTACGCTTAATTTTATTTTTATTTTTTAAAGTGTTATCTTATTTATACGTATTAGCACACATCATTTCTTGTGATAGTTACATTTTTGGATTAGTAATATATATACGACCGTCCTCTGACATTGATTTCTTTTATATATGTTCTTTAATTTTTACTATATATTATAATATATAAATTATAAATTAATATATTATACATTTTTTTTAAATCAATATATTATAAATAATACCATATAATAAATGTTGCTTCTATATGATTTATATATAATATATGGTTGGGGGTATTTTAGTGAACTTTTTGAATATGTAATCCATTCCATGCCATTACCAAACATTTGAAAAGGAATTCGATTAATTTCCTTGGTACAATCCCAAGTGATACCCAAACACTATAATGGAATCATATTTCTGGAAATCAGATTACTAGAAATCAAATACCCAGAATTAGATTTCATTCCCGTCAAACAAACGGGTCCTAAAGGTTTTTTATGCTTCTTTTATTGCTTTATTAGTCTATGTTGATGATATCATTCTTCCAGGACCAAATATTGATGTTATTAATTCTACTAAGTCTCTTTTGAGTAAATATTTTAATCTAAGAGATTCGGGCAAACTACAATACTTTGTGGGCATTGAGTTAGCTTATTCAGATTCAGGCCTAGTTATTTCTCAAAGAAATTGCACATTACAACTTCAAGAGGACACATGTTACCTTGCCTGTAAGCCTACAACTTTACCAATGGATCCCAATATTAAACTTGCTAATGATCATGAGAACTTACTTCCTGATGTTTCCCCTTACAGAAGACTTGTTGGTAGGTTGATTTACCTCACTCTTACTAGACCTGACATCAACTGTTCACAAGTTAAGTCAGTTTTTAGCTAAGTCTGCACACTCTTACATGCTTGCAGCACATCATCTACTGAGGTATCTTAAAGCTAATCCAGGACAGGGCTTATTATATACTTCTAATCCTAACATTCCTTTTTCTGCCTTTTGTGATGCAGACTGGGGATCATGTCTAGACACACGACGATCTACAACAGCTTTTGTGCATTCTTGGGTAATTCTTTGATTTCATGGAAATCAAAACGTCAACATACTATTTCTAGATCCTCTGCAGAGGCAGAGTACATGTCTATGGCAGCGACAACAAGTGAATTATTATGGCTAATGCAGTTACTAAGAAATTTAGGCCAAATTACCTCATCTCCAGCTTTATAGTTTATACTATGATAACGCTTCTGCAATTCATTTGGCCACCAACCCAGTTTTTCAAGAAAGAACCAAACACAAT
Organism: Penstemon newberryi var. newberryi; assembly: GCA_030819805.1. NCBI lineage: Eukaryota > Viridiplantae > Streptophyta > Magnoliopsida > Lamiales > Plantaginaceae > Penstemon > Penstemon newberryi. The sequence goes on along the minus strand of JAUALY010000006.1, from coordinate 29,767,668 downwards.
GAGATTGACTGCCATTTCGTATGTGAGTACGTCAATCACCGCCATATAAAGCTTTTCCCAATTAGATCATCCCTACAACTTGCAGATATTTTTATAAAATCAATCCCACTAACACTTTCAATTATATTTTTTCCAAGTTGAGAGTAAAGGATATATACTCTCCAATTTGTGGGTGACTATCAGATTATACTATTGATGATAATGAATTGAAGAACTTACCTTCAAATTTCTCATTTGCTAAACAACACAGCAACAAAGATGAAGACATGAAGACAAGAGCTATTTTCCCCAATTCCTCAAATGAAGAAAATTAGGGATTTAATTTATCAAATGTTATCGTTGGGTTTAAGTCGTTTTCTTGTAATATGCTTTTATTAATTAGCTTTTCTTTTCCGTTTTAAGTCTTTTAGGTCGGTGTAAGTAGATTATATAAATAAGAGTCCTTCTTGTGTAATTAGTGACGTAATTCATTTTTCAATAAACCGTCTTTTATTTTTCTATCATCTTCTCTCCAAGAATTCAATCTCCATCAATGTCAATTATGTTTATAATCTCTAATTTAGAATTTAACAGAGGGGACTCAAACTTATCGATACAAATTTGAAAAAGAATCATCTCAAATACTTTTAGTCATATCAATTACAATTATTTAAGTAAAACGAAAAAAAATATTTTTTTGAATATTTATTGACAAGATAAATATCATCCATTTTCGAAATAAAAAATTGATATGACGAGATGAGCAAAACAAAAGATATGAATTATGTTTTGTAACGTTACCCCAAAAAATTAATCTACTTAGAAAAATAGTTATTATATTTTGAAAATACAAATTTCATATTTAAATCTACATGCATCTAACTGACCAAGTCCCTTACAGTTTAGGCTCTTGAGTTTTGCCCCAATGTGACGGGGTTAAAACTTATTTGTATCTTTTATTTTATGTTTAGTCCAAAACATTTTCCTACCTACCTTATTTGTTGAAAATAATAGACATCCATTACATACATTTTCCTTTCAAACCTTAACACTCACATTCATTCAATTTATACATTTGAAAAACCTACAACTTAATATTCAAACTTGATCGTAATCTAATATTATAAAGAGAAGTCATATCATGGTGTAGTAATTTTTTGGTATTTCTATTTTGCCCATGTTACTTTAATTAGTTTAACTATTTAACTTTATACTACTAATTATATTTGACGTTTAGACCACAGTAACTTAAAACATATTTTTCTTATATAGTATTGATTTCTTATCTTTAATTAAATAGCAGGGTGGTCTATTTTTTTATGGGAGAATTGCACTTGTGATCCCAAACTTTATATCAATTCTTACTTGTGATACCATAAAATTTCAGGTCGACACATTTAGTATCATAATTTAACAAATTCACTCACATTTGATACCGCTAAAAAATCAAAACCACCACGGTCTGGGTTATGTATGGAAATGCAATCTTTTTCGGAGAAATTGGGTTGTAAAATACAGTATCGTGATGAGGGTGAGGTTGAAGAATTTTGTAGTGAAGTTGGGGTTACAAACTTACAAAAAGGGGTGCTTAGAGTATGGATGCATAATAACAAAAATACCCTTGGCAAGAAATTAGAGATTTGCAGCAACAATGGAGGCAGAGGAAGCTTTGAGAATAATAATCATAGCGGTGACATTCTTTTTCATGGTTCAAAATAATGGATCTTTTTCTAATTCTTCACATTGAGCTCGGGTGGTAATTGATTAATCCCTTTTTGTGTTGATTAGTATAGATTATTAACTTTTATGAATCTCTGTTATTGCAAGAGAAGCAGAGAAACGATCTCTGTCGCCGGCGGGATTTGGGTGGAGGGGGGTGGGGATGGGGGAATTTGGCCAAATGCCATTCCCAAATGTTGATATTTCCTTTTTTTTTTTTTTAAATACAAAATATAATTAAAAAAGCTAAATAAAAATTTAATAAATTGCAAATAACCCCCTCTACTCTTTAATCCTTCATTTAATCCCTACTTCAATAATTAACAAAAACAAAACACTTTTACCTTCTCTTCTCTTTCTTTTCACGACTCCTCTCAGCTCCAACTCTCTCTTTCTTCCAATTTCCCCAATTTTAACTTCAATTTATTTTCAAATTATCAGATGTCACATCATGACAACGTTGCAAGCGAAGGTAATGGGGAAATGATGAACTTAGAAGAAGCAACACATCCATACATTGTAAGTTTTAAAATTTTTAAAATTTTGAGATCTGGTTTCGTATTTTGGCGTTTGGCGTTTGGTATGAAAAAATACCAAACTCCAAATTTTCATGGCACCGCAGTGAGCTTTATGCTCACCCGCGGTGCCATGAAAATTTGGAGTTTGCTGTGTGTCTTGGCGTCGGGCGTCTGGAGTCCAGAAGCCAGACGCCATGAAGCTTTGGAGTTTGTCGTCTGAGGCCCCAGAAGCCAGACGTCATTTTGAAAAAAAAAATTATGACAAGTTTGTTTTGTAGGGATATGGCATAATACCGACGCACACTCTGTCACAATTACCACCATTTCACTATGATAAAGTGGTTTTGGATGGAAAGGTTACACAACGGACTTCATGGGCTGAAATTACTTCAATGCGAAGGTTGATGCGACCACATCATATCCAGATGTTGGAAAACTACCCTCAAATTGGGAATTTTTTGCGGCTCACTGTTACAGGCAAATTTAAGTCGTCGGTTTTGCACAACTTGATGCTTAGAATTTGTAAACGGAAAGATAAAGTAAGTAAATATGAGTACTGGTTTTTAATCAATGGAAAGCCAATAAGGTTTGGGGCGAAGGAGTTTAGCCTTGTGTCGGGGTTGCGCTTTTGTAGGCCGAATTCTGAGGATGAGCAACAACATATTGCGGAAGGTGCAACCATGAGAGACAGAAGGTTTTATAGATGGGGGACGGGAAAGGTAACTGTTGAGGCAGTTGCAAATGAAATAAAAAAATTATTGGTTGTGGATGATACAGATGATGATATTTTGAAATTGTTCTTTGTCTGGGTGATATCAGCAGTGTTGATGCATGCACGTCCTATTAGAGTTGTTGATGAGTTAGTTTTCAGTGTAAGTAAACTCAAATGTAATTTTTTAAATTGATTTTCCTTCAACTTTTAGAACTAATTTATCCATATAAATTTGTCTTATATTGCAGTTATGTGATGACCTGGACATATGCGAAAGGTATGGATGGGCAAATAAAATCTGGACAGTTACTATAGATAAACTAGTGGCTAAAATTGGCTCCGATTCCGATATGGGACAAGAGACCGTTCGTAGATGGAATGTGGATGGATTCCCTTTTATTATACTGGTATTTTGTGAACTCAATTTTCCATTTGAATATGTTTTTATTTATATATTTTTTCTTAAAGATAATTTGTGAACTCAATTTTTGTGCAGTTTTAGATGTTGGAGAGCATTGAAGGCTTGCTCGAATTGGCCAATTGTTCAAAAAGATTTGATCCAAATGTTCCTCGGTATCCGAGAATGTTACGTTGGACTGTTGGTGGCAGTAATTATCCAAATTGTGTTGATGTGGACACTTACTTTGGTCAGGTTAAGGTATGTTAATAGTTATTATTACTCATTTTTTTATAATGTCATGAATTTGTATATATTTTAAATAATCTGTGTTTTGTTAATTTTTACACTGTGGTCCCGCGACTAATGCCAGATGAAGTGGAGTCTCGGGCTGACTATTATATGGTTACAAGACTGTGGGTCGATTCTATTAAGCCGAATAATTGATTATTAACATATCGTCGCCTGACTGACTTTTTTGGCGACAATTATGTTATTGATCGAGACGATGAGGGACATCCCGGCGGCCTGAACCGACCACCCTCCCATGAGGATGCCACCGTGCGCCAAATAGTAGGTTCTAAACGCCAACACACCAATGCTAGTCGACCAGGAATAGATCATGGTGCCTCCACTTCCCAATCTCAACCGCGTGAGTTTTTCGAGCTAAGTAATCAATAAATACCTGCCTCCTGGCTCACAGAGTTACACCAGATGGAGCAGAGGCTTCGACATGATCAAGTTCAGATGGAGCAGAGGTTTCAACAGGATCAAGTCCAGATGGAGCAGAGGATCTTTGGACAGATTACAGGAATTTCGGAAACGCAGCAACAACTTAATATAACAATGGCTCTCCTTGAAATTTTGATTGTGAAGGACCTCGAAAGCAGAGGGATTCATATGGAGGAGAATGTGGAAGAGGAGAATGAGGAAGAAGAAAGTGAAGAATCTGATGAGGTGGACGGTTAAATTATTTTTTATTTATGGTTTTTAATGATTTTTGAATTAATACATTTTTTATTGTGATCACGGAGTGTTTTTTTGGATTATTTTGGGATTAGTTTTGGAATTGTGTGTTGGATTGTTTCGATTTTTTTTAGATAAATGATTGGATATGTTAATATATGATGTTTGATATGAATTCTTAATATACGCGTTTTCAAGCTAATAATGCGGAAGAGAATTTCGATCATGGTGATTTCGGAGTCGATGATCATGTTCAAACTTATGATCTAGTGGGCGATAACGAGGATTCAGGTAGTAGGGAACGAAGGTCAAAACAAAGAAGTGATGTTGAGAAGAGAGAAAGGGAAAAAAGGACTATTCGACCTAGTAAACATTTAAAAACTCTATATGCTCCCGATGATAAGAAGAAGAGACCTTCAAAATAATAATGTATTTTAATTTTGTAATATTTAATGTATTTATATAATAATGGGATAATTACAGGGACCTCCCCAGAGGTTTTGGGTAATTATTGTCCAATCCCCTCGCAATTTCATAATTATATTCACCTCCCTCGACGTTTCGAAAACCTTACATTTTGATGACGTCATCGTCAAATTTTATTGAACTTCCTATTTTACCTTGAGGTTATTGTAGCTATTTTGTTGGACAATTATACCCTTATTATGTTTGGTGAAGTAGTCCAATTTTTTGGATATATTTATACGGTACATACTTCAAATTTTGAAGGATGGGCATGGTCTCCCTTTCCTATGTGGGATTTTGTCGTGCGTTTGTCTGTTTGATCATGGGCGAGAAACCTGTTTGTTATTTAAGACTTTAATCTATGATCTTAGGTTTAGTTCAACCTTTTGAAACATTAGTATATGAATTGTTGGAGACTATTTAGACAATCATAACTTTTATTTTACTTGTACGGTTTTGAGGTTATGTCACCTTGAACATGTAAACTAGCTATCTCTTGTAGAAGTATTCAAGTATCATTTTGTTTATTAACGATATAATCTGAACAATCATGTTTCTTGCAGGTGAAACGTGGATACAAGATGCAGGAAAATGAAGAGAAATCAACTCTGAAAGATGAAGATATTGAACAGGAAAAGGAAAAATTGTATTGAAGAAAAATGACTGGGAAGATTACGGGGAAAATGCACCAAACCCACCTATATTTTGGAAAATCTGCGCAAAACCCCCCTGTGTTATTTTTTTTATATAGAACCCCCTTGTGTTTTACAAACACTCGCAAGGAATCCCCTTGTATTTTATAAAAAGTTGCACAAAATTCTTTTTTCGTCAAAAGTGATGGGGAGTACAGTATCTCACTTGCGGTACGTTAATGAGACTGAAACTCAATTTAATCAATTTAAATTAAAAGATTTATAGGAAAAAATACACCAAACCCATCTTTGTTTTGGGAAACCTGCGCAAAATCCCCCTATGTTATTTTTTTTTTTTTTGCATAAAACCTCCTTGTGTTTTATAAACACTTGCAAGGAATCCCCTTGTGTATACAAATCTAATTAATATAATAGATATGTAAATAGATTAAATATGGAGAGTAAAATAGTATTTAACCTAAACAAACTAACGATGTTAACTATTTAACCGTTAAAGGGAGAGTGTGCAATAATTGGTAAAACACAAGGGGATTCTATGCAAAAAAAATAACACAAGGGGTTATATGCATGTTTCTCAAAACACAGGTGGGTTGGATGCATTTTTTTTCCCGGAACATGACAAAGTGTCTTTAAACTAGAGCAAATACACCCCTGTATATAGGGAAAGAAAATACCGACTACATAAGGGTAAAAAGGGAAAAACACAAAAACGTCCTAACCTAGGTTGCACGGATACTCCGAAAATTGGCCCCGTGCAGTATCCATGTTGGTCCCAAGTGGTCAGATGAGGTCTAGGGGGGGGGGGGGGGGGGGGGTGTGAATAGATTTCTGAAAACTTTCAAAAATTTCTCTAACTTTTCTTATCAGCAGAGTAAGCTGATCAAGAACTCGTAAGACTACTTCAGTGATTGCGCACTTAGCTTAATCAGTAGAGTTGACCACTCGTCTGATTTAACTTATCTGATTCAAATATAATCAGAATTTGAAATACTTGTTTGCAGCGGATTTATCAAGTGTTTTTCAACAAGTTGTTTTCTTCCTTAAAAGATTTTGACCCCAGTTTTGAAACTTCTTTTTAAAATCTTTTGTTAAGTTTGTATGTTTGAAGTTCTTTGAAAATATGCAAGTAAAGTCAGGGTCGGCTTTGGGCCTAGGCAACTTAGGCAATTGCCTAGGGCCCAAAGCTTTTGGGCCCCCCTACATATATTACCCTTTATATAGCCCAATAATATTGATCCATAAAAAAATAAAATTTGTTACAATAAATTTTATGAGCCCGTATATCTATTCAATAGTTCCAACATATTGGGCCTTAAATTCAGCCTATTTAACTGCTGAAATAAAAAAAAATGAATATTGAGAGATGAATTCACGTCTGATGACTTGGTAGTTAAAAAGAAAATTGAAGAAGTCTAAGAGTCAAGGTAATTACTAATCAACGTCTATTTTATTTATGATAATTATGTTTAACTACTACTTCTCTAATAAATTGTGTGTGTTCTTCTCTCTTCTCTAATAAATTATGTATCTTCTTCTCTAATTTTTAATGCCTCTCAATCTCTGACTCCCTATTCTCCTTTCTTTACTAAAGTTTGAATTTTCAATAATTCACCACAATTACAATTACTCTCTTTCTCTAATTCTACAAATCAAAGGAAATTGAGTATTTCTTTTAGAGTTGAGTATTTCTTATATATTCTAGACCAAGATTTTTCTTCGATTAAAATTAGATTTGAACAATTTTAAAATTACGCAAATATATTTGGATTTTTATTAGATGTTACAACTTTAAAGTCTTTAGATGACAAAACTTTGAAAGAACATTGTATCAATCTTAAAAATTCATTAAAACATAACTCAATTTCAGACATAGATGGTTCCGATTTATATTATGAACTAAAGGTTTTATCAAAAGTTATGCCTTCTGATATAGATAAGCCGATTGATAATCTTAATCATATAAAAGTGTTCGATTCGTATCCAAATACATGTATTTGCTATAGAATAATATTTACTATACATGTAACGATTGCTTCTGCAGAAAAAAGTTTTTCAAAACTTAAATTGGTAATAAATTATTTACGATCAACCATGTCACAAGAAAGACTAAGTGAGTTGTCCATTTTATCTATAGCAAAAGATATGTTGGAAAAACTAGAATATGATGATTTAATCAATACTTTTGCAACGGCTAAAGCAAGGAAAATAAATTTTACATAAAGTAGGCCCCATTTTTAAGTTTCGCCTAGGGCCCCGAATAATCTTGAGCCGGCCCTGAGTAAAGTGCAGTAAACAAACACACATAATTTTTATAGTGGTTATATGGATTGAAATCTTTTAGTCCACTCTTCCAAGTCACTTAGATCTTGGGTTATACTATAAACACACAGTTTACAATATACACTGCTTGGGCAATTTAACAAATGAAAAGCCACAAGTTCGTAGTAAGAAATCACAAAGAAGTCCTACTCTCTGAAGCTAGATCACTCACTTAGATGGATCTACACCCTCACAACTATCTCTATTACAGAAATCACACAGATTTGTATTTAGTTTTGTTTCCTCAACTCGGCTTTTGTCAATAGATGACTAAGCTGATGGTGATCTGTATTTGAGCTTTGAGACTTAGAAGATTTTGCTTGCTTCGATTTTCTCTCAGTTGTGTCTTGATCTCTAACTCTTGAATTCAGATCTATTTATACTTGAGGATTTGAATTATGCCCGTTGAGAAATCGACAGATCTTCAGATTTTCCTCGAGTACTGGTCCTTATTTCATAACGGCTTCTGCAATTGTTGATTGTACAGTTATGCTGCACTTTCTGTCACGTCGCATTAAATGCACCTTGCTGATCCGAGGTTTCTCTTCAATCATTGGACTTTAATACCCTTCTCTTACATCATTTATTACACCGAGTGCATTTATTACCATTGGAATGACTTTCTGATCTCTTCATCTCTGCTGATCGAATCTACTCTTCTGATGAACACTCTGCTGATTCAAACCGAACTCATCTTATTTGACTCTGCTAAAATCCACCAGTCTGATTCCGAACTCAGCATCAGATCAGTAGTCTTTTGGACCAAAATTCAACCTTTCTGATTTTACTTGTCTTCTCAGATTGAATTTCCCATAGGTTGCTAAGCTTCCATTACTTAGTTGGTGACTTTTGGAAATCATAAAAACCTCCCTTCACTTCTTCATCTCAGTACTCCGGGGATACATATACACGTTCGCTACGCGTGGGATATGCGTACGGTACGCCATCTGGAGTACCCTGATTAAATTAAATAAAAAATAATTCGGATACGGGTACAATACTTTTTTTGGAGTATCCTGCAGGTTTTGGACACGTTTTGGATAAACACGGGAGTTTTTGTTAGTTTTTCAAAGTTATGGGTTAAAAAATAATAAATTAAAAGTAAAAAAAATACTTGTATTTTGAATGGTCTTGGATACGGGTATCAATACTCGTGATGTTTAGTTGGAAATTTCAAGTCAATACAGGTTTTGTCTAATTTTTCTAACTTTTGATATATAACTTTTGTGTATTTTGAATGGTCTTTGACAATTTTAGTGTAAAACTTTTATGTGATGTTGTCCAACCCGAAATTAAACTAGTAGACAATATGTATTTTGAATATGATCTTTTGTTTTTGTCATATAATAGAAGGATTAAATTAGTTATGTTGTTATGCATAATATAAAATTATTTTATTTTATATGCGTATCTTTGCCGTATCGAATCCTATAAATTTTAAAAATTCATATCGCCGTATTCATATCGTATTATATCATATCGTCGTATTCGTATCCGTGCAATCTAGGTCCTAACTAAGCAAACGCGTGAAACCATTTAGAAAGAATCCGAGACGAGAAAATTTAGGGTGATTAGATAGATATGTACAAAGTTGAGAAGTAAAAAATGTAATTAGAAAACAAATATGCCCCTAAGACGCTCTGCTTCACCTTTTCTTGCTTGATCTAACCTGTTTGGACCAAACTGTCCTTTAGCTGTCCCTCATTAGAAATGATTAATTTTTTGGCTACAAGCCTCGCATCATGTTATCATAATTTCATTCCTAAAGGGGCGAAAATGAAACAAAATATTACATGAGAGACGTAAGTGTAAAACTAAACTATTAGAAAATATAGTATTTTGAAAATATCTGTACCAAAATGCACATATTTTGTACGTGGTATATTTTTACTGGAAATTGTCTGAGAGTGATCGGTGCACACTATCACACACTAATTTGATACTATATTTTACCCAAATATTTTACTCATATTTTGTTCTCGGGATGAGATTTATTTTCTTAAAATGATTTTTTTTTCAAATTATTCTCTCAATGATCTCAACTATTAGTTTTAAAGGCATAAATATAAAGTGTTACCCAAAAGTTTCAAATTTTAAATTTTTACCTAAAACTTGGTACAATAAATGGACGCACCAAGACATATTATTGGAAGAATTAGTCAAACTACATCTGATGTTTAGTGTAATTACACAGAACATCCTTCATGTTTGAGAAATTACACGAGCTACCCATGAGGTATTAAAGTCATTACTATTACCCCTTTACGACGTTATTTTTTTTACAGTGCATGCCGACGTCATCAAAATAACTTTTGATGTGAAAAACGGATGAAACTAGTGGGGGAAAAGGGGTGAATATGTTTAAATCTGTAAAAATTAGTGAAATTTTTGAAAAAAGATAAGTGAAATCGATATGGCATCCTTGAGGTTAGTGATTTAGTAGATAGTATCCAGTGGTAATAATGGAATTCAAACTTCTTTTTGATAAAATGAATGTCCTAAGAAAATAAGTGTAATGAATCCAATACTTTAGGATAGTTTGAGTAATTTCTCAAACATGGACGGTCTGTATAATTCCACTAAACCTCAAAGATAGTTTGAGTAATTATCCCTAAATTATGAGAATTGGAAACAAAACAATAAAATAAGGATTACTCCTAGAAGATTTCATTTTGTCATATTATTACATGTAATGAAAAATTTATATTTAATCTTGAATTAATCAAAATGTCATCTCAATAAATAATTTGCCTTCCATATATCTCCAATTTTAATAACTATATGAAGTCTTCATTAGAACCAACATACGCACACAAACCAAATACAAAACCAAAATAGAAGATAAGAAATGGCTTCCCTCGTTCTTTTGGCCTCTCTTATGTTTGCATTTTTATGCAATTGTTAAGCCGATCTGATAGGCGATGTTTGCTAAAAGCACCAAACACGTATTCCACCTTATGCAATCAAGCTCTTAAGATTTGACGTTCGTTCTCGTACTGCTCGTGTTAAAGGTCTCGATCAAATTTCAATTGATAAAATTCGAGCCGCCATAGTGACTACCATAGACGTAGCTAAAACATTTGCTAAAGGTGCTACCAAAGCAGCAACAAAAACTTGTACTGATGTCATTGATAACTTGCAAGAGTGTTCGACTGTATTCGAGGTATTTGAGAATTAAGGGAAAATTTTAATGTATGAATAGCGAAGATATCTAATAATTGCATAATTTGTTTATATTATGTGCACCAAATTTTTATAATTTCATAAGATATCTGTAATCCCCTTATGCAAAACTCCAACTTTCAAATGCATAGTTAATAAATGTACATATAGTTTCATTTCAACAATGGTGAGTTCTATAGCGACCAAGACAAATAATATGAACCATAAAAGTAATTATGAAAGCTCATCTCCAAAAAAGATAGTTAATGCAGTAATTAACAACATAACACATCAATTAACCAAATCTAATTATCTGCACCAGATGTGTTAATTTACTCCTTAATTGATAGAATAGATAGCTGTTCTTCAATGGAGCAATCTACATGACAGGAAGTTCGACAAGAGAAAGGGATAAGAATGAGACCAACAACCCTATGTTCCATTGGTGAAGGAGAAGATCGTCTGGTACTGCGATACTCCACTGCATCTTGAAGAATAATGTTCCCTTGTTTATCAATACAATAAAACATGCCTAAGAAGAATCGACCATCCTTGATTCCAATCAGCATTTTACGATGTATAAGTTTCTTGACATGGGCAACATGATTTGAGGGGGTTGTCTCTGAAGCATCGGAAATTTCCACCCGATTTAAAGATGTCCCTGCTTGCTGTTGTGGGGTGTCCATAACTCCTATTGATGAAATTAAAAAAAAGAAAAAGAAAAACAAATGAACCATAAATTGCGTAAAAGCCCCATCAACCAAACCAAGTAACACATGAGAATGACTCTATTGCAACTTGAGAAAGTAACGCTGAAAATGAAAAAGTATATAGAGTTTGAAATAGGGCTATCTGGAACTCGTTGGTAAAAGAACAATAGCTTCAATCTGCGGGGTAAATGCAAGATACTCCCCTGAGTTATGCTAAACCTGCACGAAATTACCCTGTGTAATTTTATTGCATAGAACCCCTTTTACTTTTAAAAGCTCAGCACGAAACCCTTACTTTAAAAAATATGTCGTTTTGGATCGACATATTTCAAGAAACCAATTTTAAAATACTTCATGTTGGTCCCTACAACTTCACGTGAAATATTTTAAAATTAGTTTCTTGAAATGAGCCGATCTGAAACGACCTATTTTGAAGATATTGATGGTTTCGTGCTGATTTTTGAAAAGTTCAAGGGGGTTCTATGCAATACAAGTTTCAAAGGGTAGTTTCATGCAAGTTTCACATAACATAGGGGAGTATCTTGCATTTTCCCCTCAATCTGCACTTGGAAGAATCTCCTTTTGTTAAAGTCATACTCCAAAAAAGGCAAATATATCTATGAGACACGCTTACATACATACTCCTTTCATATGGTTGGTGAAGAACGCTAGCTTAATGGGAATAAAATCTTAAATAGCTTGTTTTTCGAGAAACAATGGGGAACAAGAAAATGGAACAAATTGAAATAAACCTATTCTTACTGTTTAATTACAGCAGTAGACTAAAATCACCATTCCCAGATTCATCAATCAATAGGTTCAAAATTGGACGCAGGTTTGAGTTGATAGGAAAAGGCAAAACTTGAAGGCTTCACTGTATAATGACTACATAACAGGTGATAATAAACATATGTAAGGATTCATGAGTAAACAGAAAATATATGAAATAATCAACAGCAATACAATAAACAAATCAATGGTGCCTAATACAGCTTCATTCGTTATAGTTAAGCTAATCCAAGAATTCGATTGAGTAGAAAATGAAATAGCCATTAGAAAAAACATCATACTTTAGCATTTCATGCGCAGGCACAATCAATTTTCAATGAAAGGAGAATTACTAGTAATGTTTAAGAAAATCATTTAAAAAAACGATAATCCCACACCTATATGAGCTAGAGCCAATCAAATCTGCATATACAATCATAGTAGCATTCTCACGAAATTCGGAACTCCCATCAGGTCAAACCTAAATTTCATTTCAATTGTGTGTAATTTTTCAAATTAAATAGCAAAATCAAATGCATTATCAAACCCTAGCGTAATTATTATCAACAATTAAGAAAATCCGCCGCCAAAAAATCCACTTCATTCAAAAGCAAATCCTCTATATCGTTAATCGCCGCATTTCATTCCACGACCAATTAAACCCGAAGCCAAAATCCAGACATTACTGTAGAAAATTATAAAGAGAAAAAATCACCTCCAAATACGACGGTCGCGGCTCGTCAAAGGTGGTCAATGGTAAAACGATCCGATGTAGTCCACGGCGTCCACGGTAGAGTAGCGGCAGCGGGTTGTGCTGTCGGCGGCGGTGTGAAAACGGGGGGAGAAAAAAAAATGCACAGAGAAATTATTTTGATAATGTAACGAGAGAGATTACGAAGGGAAGAAAGGGGAAATTTTAGGGTTTTTTTTCTTTTTTGATAAAATTTAGGGAGGGGGGTGTTAATAAAATATAATATAGAGATTTTCTGTTAATTACAAAAAGTATACGGGTATGTTTACAATTTTCTCTACTTAGAGCATCTCCAGCAACAGGCATTAAAGCCAAATATAATGCCCCAACTGACAAAATATTGAAAAAACTTGCTCCAGCAAAGGCATCATCTATGTACCTATTTTTAAGTCCAGCCTATTTTGGCATCAAAAGTAGTGCCTTTGCAAAGGCATTATTTCTTAGCTCAATTTCAGAGGCAACGGCTCCAACGGGCAAAAATTGAAACTGCAACGGTAAAAAAAAATTTCTCTATAAAATTGGCCACAAAGTTTCAATTAAACCACACAACTTCTAAAATCTAATAAAAAATTAAAAATCAGAGAAAGGTAATTTAGTTCATACCTATTCAATATAAATGTATAACTTGGAGTTATATCGCGCATGCTATGTTGCACAGATACAAATATGGGGATACGAAACAGTATGATATGAATACGGTGATACGGATTTTTGAAATTTATTGAATACGATACGGCATGAATACGGATGTAAAAGCAAAAATAATCAACTATGATATAAACAAAAGTTATATAATTTCAAAAGCAAACATAATTCATTCTTAACATGGCATATCAATGGAAGGAATTCATTTTTGAGATTTCATCTAGGTGTATCCTGATGTTCAACTAGTGTATCCGATACGTATCTATTTTAATTTTTATTTATTTTTATTACCGATACGCCACATGGCGTATCGAATACGTATCCCACGCATATCCTACGCGTATCGGTATTCCCCGTGTATCCAATACAGTACTTTGTATTTTTTCAGAGTATCCGTGTACCATAGCTCGCATGGAATAGAAATTTGATAATAAAAACAAAATGTGAACATCTAGGGATATTATGAGAAAGCATTAGTTGAGTTTCATTTCGATTTTGTTGGTCCCAAGTGGTCAGATGAAGTCAGGGGGGATGAATAGACCTCTGTACCTTTTTAAATTTCTCTAACTTTTCTTATCAGTAAAGTAAGCTGATCGAAACTGGTGAGACTACTATGCTGATTGTGCACTTAGCTTAAACAGCAGAGTTGACCACTCGTCTGATTTACTTATCTGTTTCAATTTAAATCAGAGTTTGAAACTTGTATGAAACTGATTTGTTAAGTGTTTTTCAAACAAGTTATTTTCTTACTTAAAGATTTTTATCCCCAGTTTTAAAAATTCCATTTTAAAATCTTTTAGTCTGATCAAAGTGTTTGTATGCTTTTGGAGTATGCAAGTAAAAATGCAAGTAATCAAACACAGTGAATTTTTTTAGTGGTTATATAGACAAGAATGTATTTTAGTCCACTCTTCTAAATCACGAAGATTTAGGTTATACTAGAAACACTAAGTAACCTAGTACACTCTTCTTGCGCTTTTACAACAAATGATAAAGCCACAAGTTTGCTATAGGAGATCACAAAGAAAACTTATACTGTGAAGTTATATCACTCACAAAGACGGATATACACTTCGCACAACACTCAAAGTTTACAGAAATCACTCAGATTTTGTTTTTGCTTGTTTCTTCAACTCGGTTTTGTCAATAGATGACTTAGCATTTGGTGATCTGTACTTGAGTTTTTGAGACTTAGAAAATTTGCTTGCTTGAATTCTCTCTCAGTTGTGTTGTTGTCTCTAACCCTTGAATGCAGATCTATTTATACTCGTGAATTTGAATTTCTGCCCGTTGAAGTAAGACAGATTTTCAGATCTTCCTCGAGTAGTGGTCCTTGTTTCAGAACGGCTTCTGCAGCTGTTCACTGTACAGTTCTGCTGTACTTTCTGTCAAGTCGCATTAAATGCACCATGCTGATCCGAGGTTTAACTTCAATCATTTGTCATTAATACCCTCTTCTTACAACATTTATTACGCCAAGTGCATTTATTACCGTTGGAAGAACTTTTTGATCACTTCTACTCTGCTAATTTAATCCACTCTGCTGATTCAAATCGAACTCATTTGATTTGACTCTGCTTAAATCCACCAGTCTGATTCCGTACTCAGTATAGGACCAAAATTCAACCCTTCTGATTTTACTTGTCTTATCAGATTGAATTTCCCAGAGGTTGCTAAGCTTCCATTACTTAGCTGATGACTTTTGGAAATCATCAAAACCTCCCTTCACTTCTTCATCTTCATCCAACAATTTCTCCTTTTTTTATGATGACAAAACTTCAGCTAAGTACCTGTAATCAACTAAAGTTAAGTCTTCACACAAAATTTTTGAGATAGAAATTAAGTTGGATAAACTTATGTAATCTTTTATTAATTCAGAACATATTACAATTACATCAGATTACAAAAAGATGAAAATATACGTAATTTTACAATGAAATGATAAGAGAAGTAAAGTAGTCTATTCTTCTGTTTCTTCTTCTTCTTCTTCATCATTATCTTCATCATCTTCACCACTAGAGAATAGTTCTAATTTCTTGGCAACAACCTCGATTTTAGCTTTGATTTCATCTATTCTCTTAGCCTTCCGAAATGGATCAAGCAGTTCTTCAGCAGAATCCTTAGAGGCAGCAATCCGTTTGTCTTCCTTTGTCGCATCCTTGGGTTCTTCTTCTTCAGCCTTATCTTCAACATCATCAGTAGCATTAGCAGTCTGTTCAGCCTCATCAGCAGGCTTAGCTGTAACCTCTGCAGAACTTTAAACTACTTCAGTAGCTTCTTCAGTAGCATTTTCCTTGTTAGCAGATTCCTCCTCCCCCTTTTTGTCATCATCAGCAGGGTCGAGTTTCTCAGCTTGAACAGGAGTAATGTTTACTGCATCGAACAACATCCTGATGTTGTGATACATAGCATGAAGTTGTAGTGCTTTTGTTTCTGATTAACCATCAGTACCGCAACTTGATCATTCAAATAGTCAAGGTTGTGATGAAGAGTTGTAACCTCTGCACCTATCTGATTGGTACTTTCACAAAAGTCTTGAATTAGACTTGTTGTCTTTTCTTCTCCAGATTCTGTGGCATCCACGAATGCTTGGTTAACCTTCATCCAATCAGCCTCATTCTTCTGAATGGTTTCACTGATTTGTTGAGTATCAGTCTTCATACCACCAACTTGATTTGTTAAGGTAATTAAGCCTTCTTTCAACAGCACAGAGTTGTCAATAGGCTGTGGAATGCTTTGAACAGTGCTTTGAACAAGAGTTGAGGCAGCCTCCTCAAATTTTCTTAGCAGCTCCTTGTTCTTTTCCTCCATTTCCTTCATAGCATTTTCAATCAGAGTCTTCATGGAATTCAGGATGGTTGATTGAGCATTGTCATCAAAATTTGAAGGAACAACACTTTCTTGTTTTTCAGGAGTGACTTCAGCTCTCCATTCAATGGCTACAGGCTCATTTTCTTAAAGTGCTTCATCTAGTGGACCTTGAATATTAGCAATGTTTAGTTCCTCAGATGAGTCCTTTGTGGTAGTTTGATTCATGTTAGCACCAGCATCTTTAATATGAATAAAATCAACACCATCAGTAGACACGACTGTTTTATGACAAATGAAATCTGCTGGTATAAAAGTTGAAGTCGTCTGATGAGAGTGATCTGTTTCTTGGTAGTTGCTGATTTCTGAACCAAAAACAATTTGTTGTAAGCTTGGTAGAGTTGGCAGATCACTTGATGTCCCTTGTCCGTATCTTAATCTTTCACTCTATTTATCCAAAGTTACACAAATGGCAATCTTTACAGCTCTTTCACCCAGGTCTTCATCTCTTCTGGGTTTATTTGTCATTGTCTCTGGCAGAGTTGTTGATTCCTTTTGTACAATGAGTTTGATATACTCATGTACTCTGTCGTGGAAGAAATCTGAATCCAATGCTTGTCTGATGGAATTTGTTTGCAACCAGTTTAAGATCCATCTTTCTTCATCAGCAAACTCCTTCCAAGCAAGGATCTCTTCCTTTGACTTGGCCAATCTATACTCCCTCCAACGATTGTATCTAATCTTTTCCGCGAGGAAAGTACTCTTGGTTCAGTAAGTTGTTGTACCTCTCCAGTTCTTCTTCAAACCTTGCAAAGATTGTCACGACACCATCCTGTAGTAGGCCTAAATTGAGTCTCAATCGTAACCACAGCAAAGAACTAACGATTTAGAACACAATCCACTTCTACTATACATCCGCTAATACTATTTCACATATATACAACAAAAGTTATTTACATTGGATACGACCCACAATGAGTTTTCAAAACCTCCTATGTACCGATTCAGAACCATAACATTTACAGACACACTATATTCTTTCGATACAAGTTCCCAAAATTAGCGTAGACATCCTATGAACATCTAGCCCATCTCTCCGCCTTCCATAGTCCCATCCACAACATAGTGATCTGAAAATATTTAAATTTGAAAGCGTAAGTTGCAAAAACAACTTAGTGAGGCCTGGTTGGAAAGAAATTAAATTTTTATGCAGTAAATCGGCTTCCAAAATTTCATGAGTACTTGGATGAATGCAACATTTTCATATAAATAACATGTATGATTATATGCAAATAAAATTAAAATAAATTATATTTGCCCTTCAACCTGGGCCATTCATCAAATAGTCCCCCTTCTGCGGAATTAGAAAAATCGGGGTGAGATTAGTTAATACACCAGTTAGATGAGGGAGAAGGTGCTACCTTTCCCTTTAAAGTGGCATGGACATGTCTTAGCCGGAGTAGGTGAGTCACTCTCCAAGGGGCTCTAATCCTTGGTTTGTGAGTCCGGTCAATGGCAGAGCTCTGGTAACTCTGTAGCCCCCAACTACCCAGAATTATCCAGAGAATACCATTAAGCGAGAGCAGACGAGAGCCCAAATATATACCAAATAAAGTTCTAACAATCATCATCAAATACTGCGAGCCTCGCAGACAGTTATAATCCCAAAAACTCAATTAAATCATATATGTTCACGTATGCCAAACATCGCATATAATTTTTAATAATAAAAATTTCAACAGAATTTAATAATTTCAATTCATATAACATCAAAGTTAATCTACTATTTTCTACTCATGCATGCTATGACTTTTCTCAATCTTTTTGCTTCTAATTTATAAAGAATCCTTTTTGGTTTCTCAAATCATTTTCTTGGTACGGCGCTCACCTCCGTATGATGACTTTGTAACTCTTTCCGGTTCTACTCGATCACCTGACCAATTAAAATGAATTATTTAGTATCCAATATTCTTCGACTCTAACTTAATAATGTAATATAATATAATTACTTACACCAAAATCTCCCTGACTAAGCTATAAAGTTGGCTTCATGGTGGGTTCTTAATATTCTATTTCTCCTACCTATACTAATACTACTATTAACTTACTCCATTATTTTAATATTATAAGACTTATAGTATTAGTAGTAAAGGTTCATTAACTTGAAGACATAATTGAATGTAGTAAAAGTTCTTTCTACTTAAATTGAGGGACTAAGATTGAGATTAGTAAACATCCTATTTCAATTTGAAAAACGTAAGCTTCCATGAACTAACAGTGAATGCAATAACTTGTTCTTCTTTTCCTCCTATTTCTTTCCTTTCACGTTTTCCTTTTCTTTCTTTTCTACTTGTAATTAATTTCTTAAAACTATGGCAGCAGTCCATTTTAAACAAAACAGGGCCTTCGGCCCTGTTCTTGCACAACAGCCAAACAGGAAAAAGCTTTGTTCTTCTCTACTACCGCCGCCGTTTCACGCGGCGGTTCCTCGTTCCTATTTAACGGAAAACCTCATAACCCAAACTCTTTAATTCCTAGTAACTTTTAACTCTACTAAAAGAACATCCCCACAAATCTACAAAACCCATACTATAAATTTAATCTATAATTGACTCAAACATGAAAGAAGAGCTTAATCATAAAACAAATCAACTCTACCTTAGAAACCAAGAAGTGCATAGTCCAATTCCCTTCTTTCTTTTATTCTCCAACACTCTAATTTTCTCTCTTTTGTTATATGTTGAAAAAGGTTTGAAGCTATGAATGAAAGATAAGTATTCCATAAGGTAAGTCGGCTATATTGAGGAGGTTAACACACCTCCTCCTTGGTCTCGGAAGAAGCAGCAGGAGGTGGCTGGACTTGTGAGAAAACAATCCTATTTCTCAATTCACCATACTCTGTTTTGTTTTATTAAGTTATATATATATAGGTAAATTACACCTAAGTCCTAGAAGAGTTTAAGTTATAACTTTTAACCCCAACAATCTTTACTACAACAAACTCTTAGTTAATTTTGGAAATAAACTATAATTAGTAAACTTATATTAATTAAGTTAATAATTAAATTGTCGGGTGTTACATACTCCCCCACTTAAGAGAATTTGGTCCCCAAATTCATACCTTAACATTCGAACAGCTTCGGGTAATGTTTGCGCATTTTGTCCTCTAATTCCCATGTAGCTTCTTCGATAGTTTGGCTCTGCCATAGCACCTTTATTATAGGAATCTTTCGATTTCGTAATTCCTGAAATTTCCTATCCAACATACGGACTGGTCTTTCTTCGTAAGATAGATCTTCTTGAATTTGTAATGGAGTGTGATCGATTAAGTGGGATGGACTGGAATGATACTTTTTGAGAAGTGATATATGAAAAACATTGTGTATCCCGCCAAGACTTGGTGGTAGATCCAGCTTGTATGCAACGCTTCCTATTCTCTCCAGAATCTCGAAGGGCCCCACATATCTTGGACTAAGTTTTCCGTCTTTGCCATGTTTTATAAGTCCTTTCTGGGGTGATACTTTGAGGAAGACCCAATCTCCGACTTCGAATTCTAACGGTTTTCTTCGATGATCGGCATATCCCTTTTGTCAGCTTTGTGCTGCTAACATTCTTTTCTTGATCATTTGAACACTCTCAACAGCTTCTTGAATCAAATCTGGAAGTCCTTGATCTTTCTGCCCAATCCTGGGGTTCAAGGTCTTATGTTCATCAAGATCCCAGTGAATCGGGGACCTACACTTTCGTCCGTAAAGAGCTTCGTAGGGTGCCATTTGAATGGTTGCTTGATAGCTATTGTTGTAGGAGAATTCCACCAATGATAAATGTTTACCCCAATTTTCTTTGAAATCGAGCGAGCAAGCTCTAAGCATGTCTTTCAAAATTTGTATAGTTCGCTCCGATTGTCCATCCGTCTGAGGATGTGCAGTTGTGCTGAACTGTAGTTTGGTACCCAATGCCTCTTGAATTTTATTCCATAATCGTGATGTATACCTCGGATCTCTGTCTGACGTAATATCTTTAGGTACTCCATGCAATCTGATAATTTCATCTCTATACAACTCAGCTAGTCGATCCACTGTATAGTTTATGCTGATGGGTATGAAATGTGCCACTTTGGTTAGTCTATCAATGACTACCCAAATTGCATCTTGTTTGTTTCTATTCCTTGGTAGACCAGTCACGAAATCCATTGTTATTGACTCCCATTTCCATTGGGGAATTGGTAATGGCTGAAGTAATCCAGAGGGTCGTTGATGTTCTGCTTTTACTTGTTGACATACAAAGCATTTCGCTACATATTCTGGGATTTCCCTTTTCATATTATTCCACCAATAATGAAGCTTTAGGTCCTGATACATTTTGTTCCCTCCAGGATGGATACTATAACGGGAGCGGTGAGCTTCTTCTAGAATTGTTTCTTTCAATTCCTCGATACCCGGTACACAAATTCTTCCTCGAAACCTTAAGATTCCTCCTTGGTCAACTTGAAAAGATGGATCCGCATGTTTCTTAAGGTTATCCTTTATTTTCTTAATTTCGTGATCCTTTTGTTGAGCTTCCAATATCCTTTGCATTAAATTCGGTTGCACTTGAAAGCTGGCAAATGATATTCCCGTTCTACACTCCTTCGGATTCCAGGAACACACTTGTTCTATCATTTCCCATTCTTTGGTCATGAGATGTGCCACCCTGATTTTTCGGCTTAAGGCGTCGGCTACAATGTTGGCTTTTCCTGGATGGTACTGAATGGAACAATCATAGTCTTCTAATAATTCCATCCATCTCCTTTGTCTCATATTTAATTCTTTCTGAGAGAATAAATATTTTAAACTCTTGTGATCAGTGAATATCACAAAACGGGCACCATATAAGTAGTGTCTCCACTTTCCTAATGCAAAAATGATTGCTGCCAATTACAAATCATGAGTAGGATAATTTACCTCATATGGTTTCAATTTCCTCGAGGCATATGCAATTACTTTTCCATTTTGCATCAAGACACATCCCAAACCTTCCTTTGAAGCGTCCGAGTATACTATGAAGTTTTCAATTCCTTCAGGTAAAGCTAATATAGGCGCAGTGGTCAATCTTCTTTTTAGTTCTTGGAAACTAGCTTCACACTTATCATCCCATACATAAGGTACCTTCTTTTGTGTGAGTTTAGTCAATGAGGCAGCCACGCGAGAGAAGTTCTTGATGAAATGACGATAATAGCCAGCCAATCCTAAGAAACTGCGAATTTCAGTTACCATTTCCGGCCTCTTCCATTCCTTTATGGCTTCGATCTTTGATGGATCGACGGCTATACCTTCTCCCGATATGATATGACCAAGAAAAGCAACACGATCTAACCAAAACTCACATTTGCTAAACTTAGCGTAAAGTTTATGTTCCCGAAGTACGTGCAAGACCTTCCGCAAATGAATTTCATGTTCTTGTTCTGATTTGGAATATATCAATATATCATCGATGAAGACCACGACAAACTGATCCAAGTAGGGTCTAAACACACGGTGCATAAGATCCATAAATGCTGCAGGGGCGTTAGTTAACCCAAAAGGCATTACCACAAATTCAAAATGCCCGTACCTTGAGTTGATAGCAGTCTTTGGAATGTCACTCTCTTTGATCTTCAGCTGATAATACCCCTGTCTTAAGTCCAATTTAGAATATACTCGTGAGCCCTGTAACTGATCAAAAAGGTCTTCAATACGTGGTAATGGATACTTATTCTTAATAGTCACACTATTCAATCCTCGATAATCAATGCACAAACGTAGTGTGCCGTCTTTCTTTTTCACGAATAGCACTGGAGCTCCCCACGGTGAGGTACTAGGCCGAATAAACCCATGTTCTAAAAGATCTTGTAATTGGGTTTTTAGTTCTTGTAATTCAGCTGGGGCCATACAATAAGGTTCTCTAGCCACTGCTGAGGTTCCCGAGATGGTTTCAATTGCAAACTCCACTTCTCGATCTGGGGGTAGAGTTATCAGTTCATCTGGAAACACATCCGCGTATTCTGATGCCACATGTACTTCTTTAAGTTCCCTTTTGTCTTTTGGTTTATTAATCAAATAAGCCAAAAATCCTTGGCCTCCTTTTCGCAATATCTTTCGAGCTTGAGCGGCAGACAAAGTGGCTACCCTTGGAGAATTTCTATTTCCTGTAAACCTTACTTCCATATGTCCAGGAATCCGTAAGGTTACTGTTTTGTAGTGGCAATCTAATTGTGCATAATGCGCGGATAGCCAATCCATTCCAAGAATCAAATCGAATCCTTGAATAGGTAAAACAATTAGATCGGCAGGAAAGATTCTTTCTCCAATCCTAATTTCGCATGCCCTAAATACTGTATCAGTTAACATTGAGGCGCCCATAGGGGCACTGACCTCTAATGTAAATGGTAATTTTCCAGCTTTAGTTTCTAGATTTGAGATAAAATGTGATGCCACAAAAGAATGGGATGCACCAGGATCAAATAAAACTTTAGCACAGTTATTTGATACGAGTATCGTACCTTCCACCACATCCGTCGCATTTGGCTTGCTTCCTTCCTCACCTCCCAAAGCAAAAGCACGACCATTAACTTTTGGTTTTGACGTTAGTAGTCCAAAATCTTTCCCTTTTCCAGGGTTAAACTGCATAGGCGTGTTCGACTGTCGGGGGCATTTGGTGGTATTATGATCTGAGGCTCCACATTTTAGGCATTTTCCGGCTTTCCTCCAACAATCCTTTTCAACATGCCCTGGGCGTCTGCAGAAATTACAAACTACTTTCGTCCTTTGAGTTTGCGGGTTCAGTGCTGCACCATTGGAGGGTGAACCTCTGAAATGGTTTTGGTAAGGACTTCTCACACTTGCTCCTCTACCTTGCTCCCTACCCGTCTGCCAGCTCGGCTGTGCTGGCCTGGCTTTCTTTTGCTGAATCTGGATATTATTAATCTGTTCCAAACCTCTTTCAATTCTGGTAGCTTTCTCCACTGCTTCAGTGTAGGTATTGGTGGATAAGCGAGGAGGCTTTGCCAAATTTCCGTCCTTAATCCCTTTATGAACTTTCGAGTACGCCGAGTTTCATCCGTGAGCATGTATGGAGCGTACTTTACTAGCCTACAAGACTGATCATCATATTGTGCTGCCGTCATGTTTCCTTTCACAAGAGCATTATACTCTTCTTCTCTTTTCTCACGCACCACATCTGGGATAAATTTATCATTAAATTCTTGTAGGAAGTTGACCCAACTTTTCTCAGTACCATTTTGCTCCCAACTCCTTTCCCTTGCTTCCCACCATGCTCTAGCTGCATCTTCAAACAAGAAGGTTGCTAAAGAGATCTTTTGTGTGTCTGAGTAATTTAGGGCCTTGAATATATTCTCGACCCTTCCTAACCATGCTTCTGCCTTACGGTCATCCGGCTCTCCATAGAACTTTGGTGGTTGGAAACGTAAGAATCTTTCTAACGTTTGATCCACCGTGGTGGTAGTTGGATTCGTCATATTTTGTATTTGGCCTTGCATAATCCTGTTGAATTGCTCAAAAGCAACTAAAAACCGTTCTTCCTTGTCTATCACTCGTTGGGGTATCCCTGGTCTCGCTTCAGGGGATTGTCCCATTGCTGTCTCTACGGGAGTAGAGATATGGGGTTCAGTCCCTTCCCGATTACCTTGATTATCTGACATCTTCACATAGCAAAATGTAATTAAGTGACTATATCTACCTTATTATTCTAGCAATTATTATTACTATCCAGATGTATAAGATATGAAATATCAGATATATAAAAAAAAATATAATATAACACCCATATTATACATAAACAACATATAAGTTTTTCATTGTACAACAAAAACTAATTTACATCCTAACAACTTGGTTCAAGTTTATATTACACCAACTAACAGTTTAGCTCTCAGCTTTACCTTAATTTACATATTTACATAAATACATATTATAACTAACATTACCCTGCTACCTCATTGAAAACCGATCCCTCAGATGCAACCGACCCTTCTACTTCAAATGGTTCTTCTTCCTCACTAAGTTCTGACCCTTCATTAACTATTTCTCTTACCCTTCTCCTTATTTCTCTATTCCTCTCGCCTCGATTATCATACTGTCCCCTAAGCATCTTATTTTCAAGTCGGAGCTCTCGAACCTGACCTTCTAGGGTCCGAATACGCTGTACATTCTCACTCTCGAACCCATGAGGGTCCATACACCTCCTGTAGTATAAGTTTCGGTCTCTCTCAAGATGGTGCACTACCCTATTTGGATAAGCACCTCGCAGACACCCCCGTGGGCTATAGGATCGTCCACGAGATAATGGTGGGGTATAGGCAATCCTTGGATTAGAACGCTGATATATAATAGATCTTGGAGGAGAATCTTCCCTAGTGGCAGCCATCCTATCAACACATAAGAAGTAAAACACATATTGAGCATAAAAGCATAAAGAAAACGAAGAAAAGACATTCATGAATACAAAATCTATTCTTTACTTCCTATGTTTCCCCGCTCAATATTCTACTCAGTACTTGAATTGTAATAAATCACATACTGGTCGGCCGCCCAATAGTGATCCAATACAAGTCAGTACTGAGGGTCCTTAGTAATTGACATTAATAATATATGAGTACCACAGTTCCTATTTAGAGACTCCCACTAGCTAAGGACCCTATCCTGGCGTAGCATTACTCTAACTAGACGCTCTGATACCACCTGTCACGACACCATCCTGTAGTAGGCCTAAATTGAGTCTCAATCGTAACCACAGCAAAGAACTAACGATTTAAAACACAATCCACTTCTACTATACATCCGCTAATACTATTTCACATATATACAACAAAAGTTATTTACATTGGATACGACCCACAATGAGTTTTCAAAACCTCCTATGTACCGATTCAGAACCATAACATTTACAGACACACTATATTCTTTCGATACAAGTTCCCAAAATTAGCGTAGACATCCTATGAACATCTAGCCCATCTCTCCGCCTTCCATAGTCCCATCCACAACATAGTGATCTGAAAATATTTAAATTTGAAAGCGTAAGTTGCAAAAACAACTTAGTGAGGCCTGGTTGGAAAGAAATTAAATTTTTATGCAGTAAATCGGCTTCCAAAATTTCATGAGTACTTGGATGAATGCAACATTTTCATATAAATAACATGTATGATTATATGCAAATAAAATTAAAATAAATTATATTTGCCCTTCAACCTGGGCCATTCATCAAATAGTCCCCCTTCTGCGGAATTAGAAAAATCGGGGTGAGATTAGTTAATACACCAGTTAGATGAGGGAGAAGGTGCTACCTTTCCCTTTAAAGTGGCATGGACATGTCTTAGCCGGAGTAGGTGAGTCACTCTCCAAGGGGCTCTAATCCTTGGTTTGTGAGTCCGGTCAATGGCAGAGCTCTGGTAACTCTGTAGCCCCCAGCTACCCAGAATTATCCAGAGAATACCATTAAGCGAGAGCAGACGAGAGCCCAAATATATACCAAATAAAGTTCTAACAATCATCATCAAATACTGCGAGCCTCGCAGACAGTTATAATCCCAAAAACTCAATTAAATCATATATGTTCACGTATGCCAAACATCGCATATAATTTTTAATAATAAAAATTTCAACAGAATTTAATAATTTCAATTCATATAACATCAAAGTTAATCTACTATTTTCTACTCATGCATGCTATGACTTTTCTCAATCTTTTTGCTTCTAATTTATAAAGAATCCTTTTTGGTTTCTCAAATCATTTTCTTGGTACGGCGCTCACCTCCGTATGATGACTTTGTAACTCTTTCCGGTTCTACTCGATCACCTGACCAATTAAAATGAATTATTTAGTATCCAATATTCTTCGACTCTAACTTAATAATGTAATATAATTACTTACACCAAAATCTCCCTGACTAAGCTATAAAGTTGGCTTCATGGTGGGTTCTTAATATTCTGTTTCTCCTACCTATACTAATACTACTATTAACTTACTCCATTATTTTAATATTATAAGACTTATAGTATTAGTAGTAAAGGTTCATTAACTTGAAGACATAATTGAATGTAGTAAAAGTTCTTTCTACTTAAATTGAGGGACTAAGATTGAGATTAGTAAACATCCTATTTCAATTTGGAAAACGTAAGCTTCCATGAACTAACAGTGAATGCAATAACTTGTTCTTCTTTTCCTCCCATTTCTTTCCTTTCACGTTTTCCTTTTCTTTCTTTTCTACATGTAATCAATTTCTTAGAACTATGGCAGCAGTCCATTTTAAACAGAACAGGGCCTTCATCCGTGTTCTTGCACAACAGCCGAACAGGAAAAAGCTTTGTTCTTCTCTACTACCGCCGCCGTTTCACTCGGCGGTTCCTCGTTC
Source organism: Penstemon newberryi var. newberryi (assembly GCA_030819805.1). Lineage (NCBI taxonomy): Eukaryota > Viridiplantae > Streptophyta > Magnoliopsida > Lamiales > Plantaginaceae > Penstemon > Penstemon newberryi. The sequence goes on along the minus strand of JAUALY010000006.1, from coordinate 29,740,706 downwards.
CTATTTGACGGAAAACCTCATAACCCAAACTCTTTAATTCCTAATAACTTTTAACTCTACTAAAAGAACATCCCCACAAATCTACAAAACCCATACTATAAATTTAATCTATAATTGACTCAAACATGAAAGAAGAGCTTAATCATAAAACAAATCAACTCTACCTTAGAAACCAAGAAGTGCGTAGTCCAATTCCCTTCTTTCTTTTATTCTCCAACACTCTAATTTTCTCTCTTTTGTTATATGTTGAAAAAGGTTTGAAGCTATGAATGAAAGATAAGTATTCCATAAGGTAAGTCGGCTATATTGAGGAGGTTAACACACCCCTTCCTTGGTCTCGGAAGAAGCAGCAGGAGGTGGCTGGACTTGTGAGAAAACAATCCTATTTCTCAATTCACCATACTCTGTTTTGTTTTATTAAGTTATATATATATAGGTAAATTACACCTAAGTCCTAGAAGAGTTTAAGTTATAACTTTTAACCCCAACAATCTTTACTACAACAAACTCTTAGTTAATTTTGGAAATAAACTATAATTAGTAAACTTATATTAATTAAGTTAATAATTAAATTGTCGGGTGTTACAAAGATAGCAGGGTCACTCTTCACTATTTCTGGTGCATATTTGACTGCCTTCTTCTTCTTCTTTACAAGTTTAGGACGAGGTAACACAACAGAACCTTCTTTGGGTTCTCCCGTCACTATACCATCGCTTCTTCTGGGGCCATGAGCATCCTCTTTGCTCGCTTCAAGAGCTCTAGCCAAGTCTTCAGCCTCCTTGGCAGCTAACTCTTCATCAATTAACTGTTTAAGAGCAGCTTCTGACTTACTGGCCTCCAAAGCAGCTTTGAGTTCAGCTTCATCTCTTTTCTTCTACTCAGCCTCTTCTAGCTTTTTCTTATGGTATTGTGATACCTTAGCCTTACCAGTTCTCTTCATTCTGGCGGCTGGTGTCTCAATAGACTTAGCTGTTGGAATAGCAATCTGATCAGCTTGAGGTGCAGATACCTCAGCTGTCGTCTGATTTGCAGTATCAGACTCCTTTACTGATTTTGCTGGCCTTTCAGCAGACTGAGGGACTTCTCTGACTGTTTCAGAAATTCTAACTTTCTGTCCTCCCAGTATCAGTTTCTTTCTTGCTGTAGACTTGGTAAATAAACTATTGGTACAGCAGCAGGAATTTTCAGTGAAATCCTTGTCCTTTTTGATAAAGGAAGTTCATCTGATTTTGTTCGTTCAGGAGATGCATCCAGAGGCATCTCATCAATCTCCTTGGCGACTTCGGAGATGATTTTGTCTGCATTGTCTTGTTCAACTGCTCTGGCTTCAACAGCAAGAAGATCCTGTGTTTGAGCAGCAGACTCAGTAGCCTTAACTTGGACTTTGCTTTTCTTAGCCTTAACAGCAGGCTCCTTTGTTTCAGTAGCTTTTCTCTTCTCCTGCTTTCTTTCAGGTGTGACAGAGGGCTTTGATTCTGCTTTGATAGCCTCATACACCTTTAGCTCTGTGAATGACTTTTCCATGGGTCATTGCACAGCCTAAGTTCATCAGCAGATGACTTAAGAAAATCTTGTGATGATTGTGTTTAGCCTCTTTGTGATCTGCTATCACATAGAAAACGTAGGCAACCCAATTTACCTTCATTCCAAAGTAAACAGCTATCATCGAGTGCAGTCTTCTCTTTAGCAAGCCATCCAGTGCACTTGTACAATTTTCTATGACCTTGGCAAATACGTCAGCCATCCTTTGAACTTCATCTACCAGCTGCGTCTTCTTAACCGACCCAGAAAGAATTTCTCCTTTCTTCGCAGAAATGTTCCAGAATCCTTCTCTCTCGGAGCAGCCAACACTGAGAGATCAATGGCTCCTTCATTTACCTATTTCTCACTCAGTAAGGCAGGAGTGATACGAATATCCTTCTCTCCAACCCTAGAATTGATTTTCAGTTTATGTAAGTCAGTCTTGGCATTTCTGTAGAATTCATCTACCTCAGGACTGAAAACCATTGTTTCATGAGCTTCCATATAGTTTACCAGCGTAGCCCTTTTGAATTTTTCCATTATTTCCTTCATTAGCTTCGTACTAGTTGCGTAATACAACTCATAATTCAAGTACCTTCCTTCAGCATTAGCTTCAGCTTTGGAACCCATGATATTTGTTGAATTAAGAGTATAGAGTGCAAGGAAAACTTTTGCAAGAACAGATTAGTAGATTTGCAATTTAGAGAATTTGAGGGTGTGTAAAGTCACTCTTCGGATCAGATTTGGATTAATAGAGTTGGGGAATTTTCGGTTTTCGTGTTATCCACCAATCGTAGATCTGTATCTGTTAGTTACGATCGTGTATGCGACAATTTCAAATTTTATAAATTTTGTCAGACTGGGCGGGAAAACGAAACGTCCCTAGTCTTTTACTTATAAAAGCGTGTTTTAGATAAAAGCGTTTTTAGCACAGTACTCTTATAAATAATCAGATGAGTAGAATTATACTTATCTGACAGATGACTTGTCTGATACAATATATCACTAGTGAGAGCCAATAGCTAGTGATCTTCCTTTGCTGTTGGTCAATCCAGCAAAATAAATAATCTTCAGGTCTTCAAGAATTAAGAGCAAATCTTCTGATAAAGCAACTCTAACTAACTGTCATTGAAGATTTCATCTTTTAATCAGGAGTACCGCTCGTCTTACACGTTCCCCCTGAGTTCAAGAATTTATCAGTCAACTAGTCTGTTGAGAGTCAGTCTTCTTGAAGAATACCACTTGTTATCAGATTACTCAGCTGATGAACCATAGTATTCTGATAGGTTCCCACTCAGCTTATGAATCCAAATTTAACAAGCCTAATTCCACTCTTAGAATAGAAAATCTTGCATCACTTAATGGTTTGGTGAAAATGTCAGCTATCTGATTGTCCGTATGAACATACTCAATAATGACATTTCCTTTCTCAACATGATCTCTTATGAAGTGATGTTTGATCTCAATATGCTTAGTCCTAGAATGACTACTTGTATTCTAAGTAAGTGAGATTGCATTTGTATTATCACAATAGATAGGGATTCCACTGATTTTGATATTATAATCTTCTAGTTGATGTTTCAACCAAAGTATATGTGCACAACATGCTCCAGTAGCAATGTATTCAACTTCAGCAGTAGATATGGATACTGAAGTCTGTTTCTTACTCATCCATGAGATCAGACTACTGCCTAAAAATTGACATGTACCTGTAGTACTCTTCCTATCAATTTTGTAGCCAGCAAGGTCAGAATCTGAATATCCAATAAGTTCAAATCCTGATTCAATTGGATACTATAATCCCAATTCTTGAGTGCCTTTGAGATACCTTAATATCCTTTTAGCAGCTAAGAGATGGGATTCCTTAGGATTTGATTGAAATCTCGCACAAACCCCAAGAGAGTACATAATATCTGGTCTGCTTGCGGTAAGGTACATCAGGGACCCAATTATGCCTCTATATTTGGTGATGTTCACTGATTTTCCATCTTCATCCTTGTCAAGGAGAAGTCCAGTAGACATTGGAATAGCAACAGATGAGCTAGTTTCCATACCAAATTTCTTGAACAGATTTTTTGTGTACTTTGCTTGATTAATAAATATGCCATCAGGCAGCTGTTTCACTTGTAATCCAAGAAAGTAATTGAGTTCTCCCATCATGCTCATTTCAAACTTATTATGCATCAGCTTAGACAGTTTCTCACACATCTGTTTCTTAGTTGAACCAAAAATAATATCGTCCACATATATTTGAACTAACAATATATGATTATCCCATTCAATAGTGAACAAGGTCTTATCTACTTTACCTTTGCGAAATCCTTTAATTAAAAGAAAATCAGATAAGGTATCATAACATGCTCTTGGTGCTTGTTTTAATCCACACAGGGCTTTCTTTAGACGATACACTTTGTCTCCTTGTTGATATACTTCAAAACCTGGAGGTTGTTCAACATAAACTTCTTCTTGCAATTCACCATTGAGAAAATCAGACTTCACATCCATCTGATAAACAGTGCAGTTCTTGTGAACAGCATAGGCAAGAATAATCTGATTGCTTAAAGTCTTGCCACAGGTGCAAATGTCTCATCAAAATCAATGCCTTCTTCTTGGCAGTAACCTTTGGCATCTAGTCTTGCTTTATTTCTGGTAACAATACTATTTTCATTCATTTTATTTATGAAAATCCACTTAGTGCCAATGACTCTTTGATGAGTAGGTCAAGGTACCAAGTACCACACTGATTTAACTCTTCTTGCATTGCTTCAATCCAGTGAGAATCACTAAGAGCTTCATCAATTAGTTTAGGCTCAACTTGTGAAAGAAAACTTACAAACATTGATTCATTTGCAGTTGACCTTGTTGTTCTTATTCTATCCAGTGGATCACCAATCACAAGATCAGGTGGGTGATCTCTGAGCCATCTGAGATCAGGTTGCAAATATGGATGTTGTCCTCTTGATTGATCTAACACTACTGTTGGAGTCTCAGTAGTAGTATGTTGAACAGTCTCTGGTCTGTCAGCTATTTGCAACTCGTCTATTAGACAATCAGTAGACTGATTTTGAACAACACTTGAGTTATCAGCTTGGTTGAGATCAGGTAGTATGTACATATTCTTATTTTCTTTCCATGGTCAATTTCTGAAGATCTGTAGATAAATCAGCATTAGTACTTTGATTCTTTTCAGAAGATTGATTAGGTTCATCAAATACTACATGAATTGATTCTTCTACAAGTAAAGTCTTTTTGTTAAATACTCTGTAGGCTTTACTAACAATAGAGTAACCTACAAAAACAGCTTCATCAGCCTTTTCTGCAAAGGAAGTAAGGTGATTTTTCCCATTATTTAAAACAAAACATTTACAGCCAAATATTCTAAGATAATGAATATTAGGCTTCCTGTTGTTCCATAGTTCATAAGGTGTCTTGTTCTGACTCTTGTTGATCATGCGTCTGTTCTGGGTGTAGCATGCTGCATTTGTGACTTCTGCCCAGATTCTTTGAAGCAGTTTTGCTTCAGCTATCATTGTTCTGGTAGCTTCTTTCAGGATTCTGATTCTCCTATCATTAACTCCATTTTGTTGAGGGGTTCTGGCAGCAGAGTACTCATGACTGATTCCTTTGGAATTACAATACTCTTCAACAGTGGAGTTTGTAAACTCAGTGCCCCTATCTGATCTGATCTTTAATATTTTCAAGCTCTTTTCATTCTGGATCAGCTCCATCAGATTAGTAAGATGTTCCTTGGTTTCACTTTTCTTTTTCATGAATATCACTCAAGTAAATCTTGAATAATCATCCACAACATCTAGGCAGTACTTCTTTCCACCATTGCTGATAGGGTCAATAGGTCCAAACTAGTCCATATGTAGTAGCTTCAAAATTTTGATTGAAGATTGGTGCTTCTTGCTTATGAAAGATGATTTAACTTTTTTACCCTTCTAACATGCGTCGCATAGCTTGTCTTTGCTCATGACTGTCTTTGGAATTCCTTCTACCAAATCATTCTTGATTAATCTGTTGATGGTCTTGAAATTCAAATGATTCGTTCTTTTGTGCCATAGCCAACCAAATTCACTTGGTGTAAAAGCCACCAAACAAACATTAGAATTCTTATCCACAGAAGTCCAGTCAACTATGTAGATGTTTCCTTGTCGTCTTCCAGATAAGATAACCTTCTTTGTTTCAATTTGCTCCACGTAGCACTTATCTGATGAGAAGATAACTGAAAAACCTTTGTCACAAAATTGACTTATACTCAACAGATTGTACTTTAGGCCTTAAACATATGAGACGTCAGATATCTCAATGTTTTCTTTGATAAGCTTTCCACACGCAACAATCTTGCCTTCTTTGTTGTCTCCAAACGTTACATTTGGACCGTCTATGGCAGCATCATTAGTCAGTTCATGTATGTCACCATACATTTGCCTCGAAAATCCACTGTCCAAGTACCATTTCCTCTCTACTTTACTCCTACTCCTAATCCTATCCTACAAAACAAAATAAAATTATTTTAGGCACCCTTTATTGAGAGGGTACTGGCGGATTATTGTCACCTTTGACAACCCAAGATTTGGAAACCTTAGTCTTCTTAGGTTCAGTAGAGTTTGGTGGTGCTTTTGTTACTCTTAGTGCATCATAGTTTTCATTATGCATGTTGTCATGATAATCATTATGATGTGAGTAATGCTCATAAGTAGGGTACGGTGCATGATAAGCAGGATAAGCATGCATCGGATGATGAGAAGGATATGCAGCATAGTAAGGTGGATAATGAGGTGCAGCATAATATGATGAATAAGAAGGTTGCACATAATAAGACTCATTTCCATACCAAGCATTATCATTTGTATGATTTATTTGCTTCTTAGGTTTAGTTCTTACTTGTTCATTAACAGACGACTTAGACTTGTTAATAGTCTGATTGTTTTTGCTCTTATCAGCAGACTTCTTGGTACTCTGCTGTTTAGCTTTACTAGTCTGTTTTCCAATTTTAGGCTCTTTACCCTTTTTAGCCTTTGGAGATTTCTTCTCCTTTTTCTCTTTTTCTTGTGAAGTAGGTTTAGTGGTCTGAACATACAAGATAACATTGTTGTTATCAGCAAATATAAATTTTTGAGTGCGGTTCAGTTCTAAACTTTCTTTTACTAAAGGTAGTTTCTGTTCACCAGGTGTGTTCACTGATTACAACAGAAGACTTATCATGGGTGGATATTATCTTTTCAAGTTCCATGATTTTTCCTTTGTAAAGTTCACATTCTGCTTTCAGAGATTCATTCTCATGCGCAAGCTGTTTATACTTAGTTGATTCTTGCGGTTCTTCAACCTTAAGTTTCAGTAGAGAATTTTGCTTTTTCAGCATAGTCATCTCTTCCTTAAGCTTTGCAAATGCATCAACAACGTTTGTGTAGTTTTTCATCATTTGTTCAAATAAACTAAATAACTCATTTTCATTTTCAGAAAGAGTTACCTCATTATCAGAATCCTCTGATTATTTGGCCATGAGACAGAGCAGTGCAAGTGTCTCTTCTTCAGCAGAGTCATCTTCTGATGTCTCCGAGTCTGAATCAGACGAGTAGATGGCTGCTATCTTTTCAGCTTCAGCCAATAGTACTTTGCTCTTTTGACGTCTCCTCTCTTTCCTTACTTTCTTTTCTTCCTCTGTATATTTCTCGGCTTTAGGATAGGAGCAGTCCTTGATGAAGTGTCCCAATTTCCTGCAGTTATAGCACATTAGTTTGGATTTATAATTATCTGTTGGATGAAGACTTAGAAGTGAAGGGAGGTTTTGATGATTTTCAAAAGTCATCAGCTAAGTAATGGAAGCTTAGCAACCTCTGGGAAATTCAATTTGAGAAGACAAGTAAAATAGAAGGGTTGGATTTTGGTCCAGAAGACTACTGATCTGATGCTGAGTTCGGAATCAGACTGGTGGATTTTAGCAGAGTCAAATCAGATGAGTTCGGATTGAATCAGCAGAGTGTTCATCAGATGAGTGGATTCGATCAGCAGAGTTGAAGAGATCAGAAAGTCATTGCAACGGTAATAAATGCACTCGTTGTAATAAATGCTGTAAGAGAAGGGTATTAAAGTCCAATGATTGAAGAGAAACCTCGAATCAGCAAGGTGCATTTAATGCGACGCGACAGAAAGTATAGCAGAACTGTACAGTGAACATTTGCAGAAGCCGTTCTGAAACAGGGACCAGTACTCGAGGAAAATCTGAAGATCTGCTTTGTTCAACGGGCAGAAATTTCAAACCTCAAGTATAAATAGTTCGAGATTCAAGAGTTAGAGACACACAACTGCATTGAGAGAATTTTATTCAAGATCAATTCATTCTAAGTCTCAAACTTAAGAACAGAACACTTATCAGCTTAGTCATCTGTTGACTCAAGCCGAAGTTGAAACAAAAGCCAAATACAAATCTAAGTGATTTCTGTAAATAGAGATAGTTGTGAGGAGTGTAGGTCCATCTAAGTGAGTGATCTAGCTTCTGAGAGTACGTTTTCTTTGTGACCTGCTGCGAACTTGTGGCTTTTCATTTGTTGAATTGCGCAAGCATTGTATAGTGTAAACTGTGTGTTTATAGTATAACCCAAGATCTAAGTGACTTGGAAGAGTGGACTAAAGGATTTCAATCCATATAACCACTATAAAAATTCTGTGTGTTTGTTTACTGCATTTAACTTGCATACTTTCAAAGAACTTCAAACATACGAACTTAACAAAAGATTTTAAAAGGAGTTGAAAAACTGGGGATAAAATCTTTTAAGGAAGAAAACAACTTGTTGAAAAACACTTGATAAATCCGCTACTAACAAGTATTTCAAACTCTGATAATATTTGAATGAGATAAGTTACATCAGACGAGTGGTCAACTAAACTGATTAAGCGAAGTGGGCAATCAGCGAAGTAGTCTTACGCGTTCTTGATCAGCTTACTCTGCTATATAAGAAAAGTTAGAGAAATTTTTGAAAGTTTTAAGAGGTCTATTCACCCCCCCCCCCCCCCCTCTAGACCTCATCTGACCACTTGAGGACCAACATTATCCTTACTTTCATGAGAATAAGAGGTAGGGTTAGAAGTAGAAGCATTGTTGCATTTGTTCTTCATTTTTATTTTGTAGAACTTCTTGAATCCATTCAGTAACAACGCTACGTCTCCAGCAGTATACTCTTTTTTATTGAGTGTCATGGTCTCATCAGATGAGTACATTGATAGGATAGTGCCCATCAAGCCAATTTACTTTAGCTTGTAATAGGTCTATTCTGTAATAAACAATCTTTGATTTTATGAATAATACGCACGTTTATTTATAACTGTATAGAATAAACAATGGCCAACTTCATCTCTCGCGAATACATTTAAGCGATTGGATGAAATCCTTAGATCACATTCGACTATGGGACGATTCACTTCGGTATTGAGTGCAATCATGAAACAGTCTCTAAGGTCGTGATCTTAAAACACGTTCCAAGTCATAGATTCCGAACGAGACGGGGTATCAAAGAAATCCCCAAGACTTGTATGAATATGCATGATTCACATGGAGTGAATTTGTAGAGTTTCATGAACAAGACATTTGATGTCAGTGCATATGAGTAGGTGGTTCGATAGGGCATCAAACGCATCGAACGACCCGAACAGAGAAACCCATTGTGGAAGCACATGACGCATATCGGTGATGGCATGTTTCTCAAGGCTTATAATAGTGTACGATTTAGTCCTTAGACTTGAGGTGCTAGGGCGAATTCGGTGCATGGGTATATGTACTTTGATCTAGGTGCAGGTCACGTAGCCTGACCATAATGTGCCTAAGTTGGGTGCATATAGTTGTGTACGCGAGTGGTTAGTACCAATATAGAATCTACCGACTCATCGTAATGGATTAGAGAATTTCCTATACGATTCTTAGATAATAATTCCGAGAAACCCGTGGCCACGGTCGGTGATGGATTTGGAAAGGGGTTTCCAAATTTAGCAGTCACACTGGATTATTATCCCGAATTAGAAAGTATAGTTATCGAGATTGTTTGTACCCAAAAAATCACCCTCGATTGATCGAGGAATAATAGCATGATAATGGGCCGAACCCAACAAATAGGGCCAAGTGAATTGGATCAAGATCGAACCTACTCTGATCCAGAAATCAATCTGACCGAAATTAAACGGGTCACGAGCCCAATTCGAGATACGGCCCAATTTTATAGTTAATTAATTTGGCTAAGTGTAAATTAATTAATGGATAAGTTAATTAATTTATGGGCCAAAGTTGATTGATTAGACCAAACAATGGTTAAGAACAAAGAGGCCCAATGAGCCTAAGGGATTATTTTGGCCATAATGGTTTAATTAAATTGATTAAGCCAATTAGTTAATTAATTGGGCCAAAGATTAGTGAGTGGCCCAAATGATAATTAAGGCCAATAAATCAAGTAATTAATTACAATTATCACATAGAGATTAATGGCCCAAGCACTCCCAACCGATCCAGAACGGCCCATGGCCCAGCCGACGAAATCGGCCCAGCAATGAAAGGGCTATTTAATTAATGATTAGGATAATTAATTAAAGTTAGAGATAAGGATAAAAGCCATGTAATTAGTTGGCTATTCAAATTAAACATAACCACTTCCCTAGAATTTCTCAAGTTGGTTACACAAAGTGGCAGAACATGTTTTGAACTGCTCATAACCGCCTAATTCATCTCTGAAAATCGCACAAGGGAGAGGAAAGAAGAAAACAAACTGCCAAGTAGTGGGAAGAATTGGAAGTAGTGGAATTAGTGGAGAGAGTGGGAGATAGGCCATCAACCAGTCAGTTTCGGCCATCAGCCAGTCAGTTTTTCAGCCATCAGCTATAAATATCAGGAAGCTGCCATACGCAGAGAAGAGACACACAACTCAATCAATCAATCAACTCAGTCTTCACTGAATCGGCTCAACGCCTCTCCGGAAGTCCAGCATCCGCTGCTTCTGTCAGTCAGTCAGCACTGCCAATTCCTTGACATCAATCGTCAATCCTCAGCAACCAGCAGGACATGGCCGCCTGAAGTCTAGCACCGCCGCTCAAAGTAAGCCGCAAAGCTGCTTCCGCCGTCAGCAAAGCTGTCTCGAGCGAAACCATTAGATATCAAGCAAAATAGCACGCTGCAACGTCATGTAAGTGCCCACGTAATTACATGGCAACCTCGTCAAGTAGCCATCTGCTTGATGAGTCCGCTGTCAAGTAGCCATCTGCTTGATAGCAATCGGTTGAGTAGCCATCTGTTCAATTGATGCCCTTTCCAGCGGCCACCCGTTGGTCAGGAGCCCGATTGGTAGCCATCTGCCAAGGTTGGGCGATCCGCTGATGGTGGTTACTCACTATCAGTGTTACTTTCTGTCAACAAGCTGCACTATCACATATCATCAGCTCATTTGGTGGGTTTACCTGCCAATCAAGGAGTATTTTTTCAGAACTTATTGTAGTCATCAACTCATTTGGCAAACATATGCCGACACAGGAGACTAATTTATCGTTTTGCATGCTTTGTAATGTTTGTAAATCAGGGAACTCATTGTAGGCTAAGACTCATATGTTTCTTTTACAGTTCAATTAATAGAAGTATTTGGCCCATATCTCTTGATTTTATTAAAGCATGTTTTACGTCGAGTGGTTTTCATTGAGGCATGATCGATATGTTAGTCAAGCTGATATAAATTAAACTGATTGATTATCAACTCAATTGCTGATTTGTAAATGCATTGATGTATTGAGTAGGCCATCGATTGGCTGTGAAACTTTGGCACATCAGAAAGGTTATCATAAATTATTTAAGTCCTGCGGCCAGGCAGGCATGGAAAAGAACTAGGGGTAGTGTTTGCCTACTCTGCCGCAATCAATTGATTAGAAGTCAGCCTTATCAGGGCATTTTACATTGATATCAGTATGTCCTTATCAGGACATTACATTATAGTTTACATTGATATCGACATGTCCAATTTTATATCGTTATGTTTGCACGCACAAACATTGGCACGCCCGCACTCATTACACATCATATCGAGCCATTTGCACATCGAGGCATTCGGTGTCAAATTTATAGCAAACAATATTTTGGCACGCCCGGTGGGACTTGATAATCTTTTGCCGAAAAATCAATCAGTTGATGCTTAACGATTAATCTTTTGCTGTTGTCAGATGATACCACAGATAACGCGAAAGACTCGATCTAGCTTGACGAGGACACGCTCTGATCTAACGCACTCTCTGGAAAATCTATCCACTGTCCCGCTAACTATGGAAGGGACTGACAAGATAGAGGAACTGACAACGGAGGTCCGCAACTTCACTAAGGACCTTGAGGCCAAACAGGTAGAATGGTCAAATGTTGTCAGTAAGTTCGAGAACATGCTAGGCTCGGCCACTGCAGCCAGTCAGGCCAATACTGAAGCCAGCAACATTGTGAATTCTTCCCTGATGCATCTGGAATCAAAGATGTCTATGCTTGCTGAAAGCATCAACACCCTTGCCAACGGGATACAATCGCAGGCCTGGACAGGGCCGCCCAAAAACTCTGTTGACAAAGGCAAGGGACCAGCGATACATATCGGGGGAAGTGGATTGAGGGATGAAACGCCCTACAAACAGGGCAACGGACAAACTAATGTCCCTGACAAGAAAGGAAGTACCTCTAAGGCCAGATATCAGCGCCCAGACTCGGGGGGCAGGTCGGAAGAGGAACGATCAGAGGCCATGGGATATGGCCCAGAAGGACATCAGGCCATCTCATCGGCCTATGACAGAACAAATCGAGCCATGGAAGGTCAGGACGACCTGTTGACGATGAATCAGGCTCAAGAAATGTTCGTAAGGAGACAAGGGAATAGGGCATCAAGGTATAATAAACCTCATCCAGAATACATTGATCAGGTGCCGTTCCCGATGAACTACAGGGCACCCAACTTCACTCTGTTCTCAGGAGAAGGGTCTCAATCTGCCACCGAGCATCTGGCTCGATTTTCTCTGGAATGTGGCAACTTAAGCAACGAGCTGAAGTTAAAATTGTTTCCTAACTCACTCACCGGCATGGAGTTCCACTGGTACGCCAATCTGAAACCAGGATCGGTCCTTGACTGGCCATCCATGGAAAAGGTATTTGTGATGAACCACTATCAAGCCCCGCTTGAAGTCTCTGTCATCGAGCTATCCAACATGAAGCAGCTGACAGGGCAGACAGTAGAGGAATACATGAAAGCGTTCATCAGGGCCAGAGGCTTCTGTGCCATACCTCTGCCAGAAAAAGAGTGTATCAAAATTGCCATCCATGGCATGCATTTCGAATTGAGGAAAATCATGATGGCCCAATATCATGAAGACTTGTTTGAACTGACCGACCATGCGGTCCGATATGAAAGGGTCCTAAGGGATGAAAACAGGCGACAACCCAGAGGAAACTACCACCAAATAGGAATGGCTGACTCTAGCGAGGAGCCATTGAATAGGTCGATGGAGCAGACAGGTATCGAAATCGGGTTAGCTGAAGTGGTCTGTCCAAAGAACACCGTCTGTCAAGCACTTGCGAAACCAAAAGAGCCTCAACCAGCCATCAAGGTGCCAAATAACTTGGTAAGAAGAGATGCTGAATACAAAACAGACCGCGAGAGACGCTACTCGTTTGATGTCTCCAAGACCGAGGCCATTTTTGATCAACTGTTGGCCGACAAGATCCTCAGGCTGAAAGGGGATCATGTGATACCATCTCCAATGAAAATTGCAGGTAAGACTTATTGCAAGTATCACGACGTATGGACTCACTCTACGAATGAATGTCTCGTTTTCAGGTGGATGGTACAAGATCACCTTGATAAGGGCATTTTAAGATTCGCCCCAGATTGGAAAATTACTAAACCGATGACGGTTGACACTAATCCTTTCCAACAGAAAGAGGTAGGGATAAACATGGTAGGGGTGACAAATGGGACAGGAGAGCAGTATGCAGAGGGGGACCCACATCACTTACCCTCTTCGACGAATATGCAAATGGGATTATGTGCTAGATGCCATGCTGACTTGGCAACAGTACCGTTGTTTGTGAACCCAAATATATATGGCCAGTACATGCCTTGGCCAAACACTGCACAAGGAACATATCCTTATCAGGTGATGCCACAGCCACAACATCAGGTGATGCCACAGTACCAAGTAATGGTACCATCTCCAGCATCCACACCTTTGCCAGTACAGACAGTTCCACCAACAGGGGAGCCTCGTAGAGATCAGGCCATACCTAAAATGCCTCGACAGCCGCAGGAGGGTACTAGTCGTAGCAACAGGATCAGGGAAAGATCACCTGACAGATCACCAGTTAGGCAGGTCAGATCGACCGCCTATCACAGGGACAGGGACAGGACCTATGGGCCGTCAACCAAAACAGCATCGCCTGGTCAATATAGACCGCGAACTGTCCATACCCCTGCAAATACTCGAGTAGGGAGATGGGTACCCGTGAGGCATCCGAAATTTCCCGGGAATCAAAGGGTTGATCAGATGACCAGAACGCAGTATCGGCGTTACTTGCGCCAGAGGAAAGAAATCGAGATAGCCAAAGGGAAAGCCCCGATGAAACAGCGAACGGCAAAGCCACGTGATATAGAAATGAAGCATGGACAAGAGGCCAAAGAGGCCGAGGAGGCCGAACAGGGAGCTGTTTCCCCATGGCGGTCACCAGGGAAAGCCAAATATGGCACAATTGATTTAGAGAAGGAATTAGAAGAAGATGAAAATGAGCTTAGGGTGAAATTTGACAAAATTTTTGCACGGAACGATGGTAAGCAAGGTGAGGCCGAATCTGGCCAAGCAATCGAGGAAAAAGCAGTCGACGAGAAAGCAAAAGAGGACGAAGAAAGTGGAACCAGCCAGCCGTCAGCCGGTTCGGCAGTAATGCAATGTAACGCAGTAAGTTCTGAACTCGTCGATGTCATCGATGAAGAATTGGAATACTTCACTGATGGAGTCTGGGACGAAGGAATGCCAGTGGTTCAAATGGCAGAGGACTTGGAAATGATATCGGTCGATGACAAGAAGGAGACCGATTGGGACAAGAAGGTAGAAAATATTTTCCAGAAACCACCTTCATTTATGGCCAGACACATCAGGCCATTGTATATATCAGGACATATCGATGGAAAGCCCATCGACAGAATGCTGGTCGATAACGGGGCCGCAGTCAATGTAATGCCAGCATCTACTATGTACAAGTTAGGCAAGGTCAGTGAGGACTTGATGGAAACAAGGGTGATCGTCAGCAACTTTACTGGAGGAAAGGCTGATACATTAGGAATCTTACCTGTCGAGGTAAAGATTGGAAAGACTAGCCTAAAGATTGCTTTCTTCGTGGTAGATGCTGCCACATCTTACAATGCGTTGTTGGGGAGAGACTGGATTCACTCCGCTTTATGTGTGCCGTCTTCTCTTCATCAATGTTTACTGATCTGGGGGGACGCCGTTGAACCAGAGATCATAATGGCCGACAACAGGCCATTTACTGCAAAAATCAATGCCGTCGAGGCGGCATATTATCGGGAAGATGTGGGACCTTATCGATTTGTCGGACAAGACAAATATGGACGACCTATGGAAGTCACATCGAGCAAAAAACTAACTCGACTCGAAATGACTTGTCTCGCTAAGGAGTTAAGCCGGCCCTGCAATGTCAAGGAAGAGGGGCCGCAAGAAGAAAACAGTCAGTCCTTATGAATTACATTGATGACGAGGGACCATTGGCCGATAAGGCCAAGCAATTTGAAATAGATGAGATCGTGGTTATTGGACCAGAACAGGAAGCATGTGACGATCTGATTCGAAAGTTTCGGGCCTATGTGGCCGAATGCTATACAGGCGATCTTATCTTCGAGGAAGAGACGCCAATATCAGATGGCGACGAAATTCAATTAGAGGAGCTAGGAACGGCGCCAGCCAAGCTTGATGACATAAAGATCCAGGTTCAAGATCCTGTCATCGAGATTGAGTTAGGCACCGAAGAGGATCATAGGCCAACGTACATCAGCGCATTGCTGGATGATGGCCAGAAAGAACGATTGATTCAAGTATTGAAAGAATACAAGGATTGCTTCGCCTGGAATTACGACGAGATGCCAGGACTAAGCAGGGAATTGGTTGAACATCGAATTCCAATACTTGAGGGGTATTTACCTCGAAAACAGCCTCTGAGACGGATGTCAGTGGAAGTCTGTCAGCTGATCAGGGAGGAAATCGAGAAGTTGTTGAAGGCCAGTTTCATCGAAGTGGCCCGATATCCAGAGTGGGTTGCCAACGTGGTGCCCGTAATGAAGAAGAACGGTAAGATCAGGATATGCATCGATTTCAGAGACCTAAATCTTGCATCTCCTAAGGATGAATACCCAATGCCAATGGCAGACATGTTGATCGATGCTGCCGCTGGCAATATGTTTTTGACTGCCGTCGACGGAAGTGCAGGCTATAATCAAATATTTGTGGCCATAGACGACGTACCGAAGTTGGCTTTTCAATGCCCAGGAGGAATAGGCACCTTCCAATGGAAAGTGATGCCATTCGGGCTGAAAAACGCTGGAGCCACTTATCAAAGGGCCATGAACTGCATTTTCAGTGAGTACATCGATGACTTTGTAAAAATTTACATCGATGATATTGTGATCAAATCAGCCAGTTATGAAGAACATTTGGCACATTTGGCGAAGTCATTTGCCAAAATGAGAAAACATAAACTGAAACTTAACCCCTTGAAATGTGTTTTTGCAGTCGCATCAGCCAATTTTCTTGGCTTCTTAGTGCATCGCAAGGGGATTGAGATCGACAAGAACAAGTCCAAGGCTATCCTAACGGCCAAACCTCCATCAACGAAGAAGGAACTGCAACAATTCCTTGGCAAGGTCAACTTCCTAAGGAGGTTCATATCAAACTTGGCTGGAAAAACAAAGGTCTTCTCACCTTTGTTAAAACTGAAGGACAAAGAGGAATTTTGCTGGCAAACGGAGCATGAGCAGGCGTTTCAAGAGATAAAAGACAAACTGACTACGCCGCCTGTAATGATGCCGCCAGTCAAGGGGAAACCCTTGAAATTATATATATCTGCCACAGAGGACACTGTCGGTGGATTTCTAGCACAAGACGATGAGAGTGGATTTGAACGAGCTATATACTACTTGAGCAGGCATCTGTCAGAAACGGAACAGAGGTATACACCGATAGAAAAGGTATGTCTTGCACTGTTTTTCTCTTGTAAGAAGTTACGTCATTATATGCTGCCTGTTAAAGTATTAGTAATTTCTAGTATTGATGTTATTAAGTATATGATAGCTAAACCTGTAATGAGAGGAAGGATCGGCCGATGGGCTATCCAACTGATGGAATATCAATTGCAGTATGTACCGCAAAAAGCAGTCAAAGGCCAAGTATTGGCTGATTTCTTGGTTGACCATCCATGCATTGACATAGATCAGACCGTTCTAAAGGAACTGGACTTGATGACAATGGAGATCAAGCCGTGGACACTGGCTTTCGATGGGTCAAGAACTGATAGACTGTGTGGGGCAGGTATTGTTTTGATTTCACCATCTAATGTCAAAACTAAGTTATCGATACAATTTGATTTTGAATGTACCAATAATCAGGCCGAATACGAAGCCTTAATTATTGGACTAGAAATGCTAAGGGAGCTACATGTCAAATCTGTTACCATCGTTGGAGACTCACAGTTAGTAATCAGGCAAATTCAAGGTACATATAAATGCCGAAATCCTACTCTTGACAAATATTACTTGACGGCAATGTCTTTACTTTCAGAATTTGCTGATGTCACTTGTTATCACATAACGAGGGGACATAATAGTGAGGCCAACAGTTTGGCCCGATTGGCGACTGATGTTGATCTTCCTGATGACATCGATGAATCTCATTACGTCGTCAGGAGACGGCACTGTCCATCGTTTATGTATCGGGATAATATTCTAACTGTCCTAAGTGTGTTTCAGGATCCTGATGACTGGAGAGAGCCGATCAAAAAATATCTGGCTAATCCGTCTGATAAATCATCTCGACAGACAAGGCTCAGGGCCGTCAATTATGTCCTGATGGGAGATCAATTGTTCAGAAAAGGCCATGACGGGGTGTTACTGTTATGCGTCGATCAACAGGAAGCCATGAGAATTATGATGGAAGCACATGAAGGAATTTGTGGCGCCCATCAAAACGGACATAAGCTAGCATGGCTATTACGCCGATATGGCTATTACTGGCCAAAGATGGTGGGAGACTGCGTTCAATTGGCAAAGGGGTGTGAAAAATGCCAACGCTTTGGGGTAATTCAGAGAATCCCCATCGAGGAGATGAACGTGATAATCAAGCCATGGCCTTTCAGATGTTGGGCCATCGATATAATCGGAGAGATACATCCATCGTCATCCAAACACCATCGATACATCATTGTGGCCACAGATTATTTCACCAAGTGGGTAGAGGCCAAACCACTTAAACAGGCCAATCAGGCCGAAGTGATGAAGTTCATCAAGGACTTAATCATACATAGGTTTGTCCTGCCACAAACCATTGTCACTGACAGGGGGCTAATGTTTGTTGGTCAGGAGATCAAGGAGTTTGCCAGGTCAAATGGGTTTTGAGTTGGTCCATTCAACACCTTATTATGCACAAGGGAATGGCCAAGCTGAAGCCTCGAATCGAGTCCTTAAGGACATCATTTCAAAGATGATCGAGGAAAACCCAAGAGCATGGCACCTGATGTTGTCAGAGGCATTATGGGCTTATCGGACCAGCAAGCGAACAAGTACTGGCACTACTCCATATAAATTGACTTATGGACAGGATGCCGTACTACCGATGGAGATAAACGTACGATCACTTCGGGTGATGCAACAAAATGAGCTGACACCCGAAGAATACACTGAAAGTATGCTCCAAGAGCTTGATGAGTTGGATGAAGTCAGAGTTGTCGCGTTAGATAGAATCGAGGCACAGAAGAAATTGGTTGCCCGATGCTATGATAAAAAGATACGCAGGAAACACTTTGACATTGGGGACTTGGTCTGGAGGACAGTCTTGCCACTTCATCAACGTGAGAAAAAGTATGGCAAATGGAGTGCAACATGGCAAGGGCCATATGAAATCTTCTCGATAACTCGAGGAGGGGGCTACATATTGAAAAAGTCAAACGGGGATCTTTGCAGAGATCCCATCAATGGAAGATACTTGAAAAAGTTCAGACCAACCCTCTGGGAAACAATGTGTCTGGAGCATCAGCAAGCTTTGGAGTTGGAAATTGAACGGCGCCAAGAGCACTTTAGTGCGCCGATACCTTTGTAAATATTAAGTTAGGTTTATTTTTAGTCTCGTTTTTTCCCTTTCTGTTTTGTTAGACTAAGTAAATTTTAAAATAGTATTAGCTGTTGCATTTATTTCTAAAAATTGGCTAAATACTTCGTTTTTAATTAAGTCTTTGTTTGCCCTGATATCAACTTATTGCAGAAATGCATTTTTTACTGTCAATTGGGTTGATTTGATTGTAACTAGGTCTTGTCGACAAGGAAGTTTTGTTTATACTTGCAAAATTAGTTTTTGGGCTGCAAATCTTTGGTACTTAGTTGATTTGGTTTCAGTTTTAAAGAAAAACACACGATAAACCAAGCCAAAATAAAATCTACTGAGGGAAGAAAAATAGTCTGTGGCCGTCAGGCCATTACATCTACGAAAACAGGAGATAAGAGAAGTCCTTGGCCGTCAAGCCATAACAAAAGCAAAATCCTAAACTACTTGGCACACTCGCCAAAATCAGTGGCTCGTAGGCCAGAAAGTCAATGTTTACTGCAGGAAGTCCTGTGTGAATCGGCCAAGGAACCCCTTGAGGGCCGTCTCTATCCTAGCTTGATCAGCTGCAGCGGCCGCTGCTTGAGCAACCACCTGATCTTCAGCAGTTTTGGCTTCGGTGATCAGGGCATCTGTGTTGGCCAACTGATCAGTAATGGATTCGGCCTCTGCGGAAGTCGTCGTGATCTGGCCTCGAACAACGTCCAACTGCCTTTGAAGCTCCTCGATGGCAGCAACCAAATCAGCCTCCGAGCCTTTCAGATTAGTGAGTGAATCACTGAGGCTGGATCCTTGGGCGTAGAGCTCTTCAAACTTGGAGAGAAGGGTCCCAAGAGGAGACTCATAAGAAGCTCTTGCCTTGATGGCCCGATCGTTGTCTTTGAATTCACTCCTCATTTGGCTAAACTGCTGCGCAAAGTCGGAGTAAAAGGCCACCTTGTCTCGTGGGAGTTTGGCAGGGGACAGCTTGCTCATCAAGTCATCAAGAGATGGTCCCATGTTGATCATCAGGACATCTAGAGGCTGACTTTGATAATTTGACAGTAGCCCTTTGAGATGAGCAATTTCAGCAGGAGAGAACAGAGCATGGCTCGATGGCTCTGAAGCGGTCGATTGGGATTGAGAGGATGAACTCTGCAGAGATAAGGCACGAGTGTTGGCAAATCGAGCCAATGCTTGAGCTAGCCTGTGGGAGCTATCCATTGCCTGACCAGATGGAGGAGTCTGAAAATTAAAACAAAACAAGATAAGTGCCATGCAAATGGAACAAGTAGGTAAAAAACAAAGCAATGATAAGACTAACCACATTTAAAGGAGGGGGAGCAGAAACAGGAGTAACTACAACAGGAACAGTCTGTGGCGGGATGACAGGCTTAGGATGTTGGAAGGCCGTCTCCCCTGATCCTCCACCAACGTCGGTGTCAACAGGAGGATTTTCTGGAATAATCCTGGGAGATCGAGGGGTTGGAACCTCCACTCGTTGGAATCTCTCCCCATCATCTTCACTATCAGATGTGCTGACAGCCAATGTCCTAACCTTCTTGCGGGGCGGAGGGTCAACTTTGATGGCTCGACGCTTGCCTTTCGAGCTCACCTCCTGACAGAAAAGGAAAAATATCAAGGTAAGTTCAAAAAGAAAACAAAGTAAGTTAATGGGGACTACCTCCTCGTCAGAACTGCTCACGATTATGGCACTAGTGCCACCTCGTTGATGAAAGAGCCGACGAGAACGTCGGACATACAGGACAAGGGGATCAGTTACCTTGTCAGCGGAAGAGTGAGCTTCAGACTCCTGAATCGATTGAGAGACAGTGGGAGAAGAGGCCTGTGGACTAACTATCTGAAGGGGAACAGCAAAGGGTATAATAGGCTCCTTGACAGCCTTCTTTTTTCCAGCCTGAGAGGCCGACGGTTTCTTTCCTGCAAAGAAACGAGCATGTTATTATACAACAGTGATCAATAAACAAAAACAAAAGAATCTACCTGGTTGATCAAGGGCAATGGTACCCCCATCCTTGTATTCACACAAAATATAAATCTTGGACATAGTGTGGGGGTCATCAGCATGGTATCCCGTAAAGGAAACCTGGGAAATAGGCTGATGGCTACGACTAGCACCCGTAATAGAGATGGAAGCCGGAGCCACAAACCCAAATGGCTCGATAAAATCAGGGAGCAATGGGAGAGAAGGGCCGAGGGGTTTGTAAAATGTATACCAAGGAGGAACTTCACCAGGACCCCCTCGTTTTTTGGCTAACTTAGAATGAGCCAACCTGGCCCTACCTATTCTATCGTTTTTCAACAGCTCAAAATTAACGGCGGCTTCCTCAAACACTCTATCTCTATTATCAGGGTCCCAAGTCACATTGTAAAATTTTTCAAATCGAGAAATGATAGCCAATTTACCTTTCTTGGACGCCTTGACAAGGGCAGCAGCAGATGGCTCAAGGAACGGGCCGTCACAGGAAATGATTTCAGGGTGATTAGGCACAGTGAACTTGGCTGCAGCAACATGAAAAGTGTCTGGGCGAGTGAGAACAAGGTAGCTATCCCACCACTTGATGAAATCGGGAGAGCTGGCAGAACTGGGATTGTACGTCCTGAAGACGAAAGCATCGCGAGCTGTGCGCCAACACCTCCGCAACTCATCAAAACTGTCCATATCCTGCAGCTCAACAAAATTGACATTTCTGTCAGCAAGGGACATGCCAAATCGAGGGATCATCTGCACAAGGCCAAATTGTCGAGCCACGTAGTGAGCAGGATAAAAACGAACGGAACACTTAAGAGGCTTCCGCTCCGTGGCTTCTTTGGCTCCAGTAACCTTTAAACCAGCAGGGATATCCCTTGACGTCAAGAAACTGGCCCACATCTTCTGATAATCCCTTTGAGCGTCTGCTGACATCGATGGGGAGTAGACCGATAACATAGGAGAGCAAAAAACCAGAAAATTAGGCTCGGGGCCCTTGACCTTGTTGTAAAATCGGGAGAAGAAGTAATAAAAGTTGAGGGGTTGTAGTGTTTGCCGAGCCACAAAACTGGCATATATTTCATTATCAACGGGGGCAGTGGTGAATGCACAGAAATCTGGGAAATAGGCAAATAACCATGCCTGAAGCAACCAGATAGGCCCCTGCAAGAAAACACATCTCGACGCCAAAAAACCCTCAATGCCCGCACAAAAACTAGAAAAAACAACAGGGCCTAAAGCCACTTTCTCGCCCCTAGCAAGACTAATAGCCATAGCATTGTACTCTTTGGTCACAGATAATGCAGAAGTACAGAAAATATATCTCGACAGCCATAGCGTAAGAAAGTGGACATGTTCAATATGAGATACCTCGACGGTGTCAGCCAGATTTTTGTATCGACCGATAATGGGGCCATAACTCAATAAGGTAGCGCCCTTTTCATCGACAGCCGCTGGGAAGTGAAATGCATCGTCTCCGGCCGATGGTTGGGGGTCGACATAACACCCAGTGGGCCCGAGGCCACTGATGGCCAAAATATCCAGAAGGGTCGGAGTCATCGGACCGTAAGCAAAGTGAAAGGTGTTGTCAGCTTTACACCAAAACTGCACCGCCGCTCGAATAAGGGGAAGGTTCAAAGATAAACCCACTTTGCAAAATTGGATGGCATCGTAAATCCCACAGAGACGCCAAACAGGGGCAAATGTTTTCTCCACCCTCCGACACCAGACCAACCAATCCGCGTGAACGACGGAACTAGCCCATGGCCACCCGCGGGTGGTGGATTGAAAGGTAGTGGGGCTTTCGGAGAAAGGCAAAGCTTCTTGGGGGTAAAGGAGAGGATGCTCCGCGGCGGGAGGCACATCGGCGACCGAGTGGAATGGGCCGATGGTGGTGCCGAAAGGAGTTTCTTGAAGGATTTGGGTTGAGATATGTACATCTCGTAGGTTGACTTGTACACCGGCCATGTTTGATTGAGAGAAAAAGCTCGATTTGTAGTGGGTTATGGAATATTGAGAAGGAGAAAAATTGGCTATGGAGGTTTTTGAGAGAGAAATCGGGTAGGAGGAGAGGATGAATAGTGAAGGGTTTCTTGTGGGGAGTTTTTGAAAAGAGATAAAGTGGGTTTTTGGGGAAGAGTGAGTTTGATGGGACTCTTGAGAGATTGGAGACTAGCCAATTGATAGGCTTGGAAGTTTTGTGTTGGCCGAAAATTTGGAGAGAGAGAAAGAGGGATTTGACACTTGGCATAGAAATTAATGGATAGGGAGACTCTTGAAATTCCCAATAAATGCCAATGTCTTGAAGAGTTAGCCAATTATGGCTAACTTTAAATACAAAGGCATGCTCAATTAATGCCAATCGAGCCATAAAATGAGGGAAATTTAAAAACTAAGTCTTATCTGATAAAATTTTGTCATCAGCTAAAATTTAACAGATACGACTTACGGGGGGCATTGTTTGTACCCAAAAAATCACCCTCGATTGATCGAGGAATAATAGCATGATAATGGGCCGAACCCAACAAATAGGGCCAAGTGAATTGGATCAAGATCGAACCTACTCTGATCCAGAAATCAATCTGACCGAAATTAAACGGGTCACGAGCCCAATTCGAGATACGGCCCAATTTTATAGTTAATTAATTTGGCTAAGTGTAAATTAATTAATGGATAAGTTAATTAATTTATGGGCCAAAGTTGATTGATTAGACCAAACAATGGTTAAGAACAAAGAGGCCCAATGAGCCTAAGGGATTATTTTGGCCATAATGGTTTAATTAAATTGATTAAGCCAATTAGTTAATTAATTGGGCCAAAGATTAGTGAGTGGCCCAAATGATAATTAAGGCCAATAAATCAAGTAATTAATTACAATTATCACATAGAGATTAATGGCCCAAGCACTCCCAACCGATCCAAAACGGCCCATGGCCCAGCCGACGAAATCGGCCCAGCAATGAAAGGGCTATTTAATTAATGATTAGGATAATTAATTAAAGTTAGAGATAAGGATAAAAGCCATGTAATTAGTTGGCTATTCAAATTAAACATAACCACTTCCCTAGAATTTCTCAAGTTTGTTACACAAAGTGGCAGAACATGTTTTGAACTGCTCATAACCGCCTAATTCATCTCTGAAAATCGCACAAGGGAGAGGAAAGAAGAAAACAAACTGCCAAGTAGTGGGAAGAATTGGAAGTAGTGGAATTAGTGGAGAGAGTGGGAGATAGGCCATCAACCAGTCAGTTTCGGCCATCAGCCAGTCAGTTTTTCAGCCATCAGCTATAAATATCAGGAAGCTGCCATACGCAGAGAAGAGACACACAACTCAATCAATCAATCAACTCAGTCTTCACTGAATCGGCTCAACGCCTCTCCGGAAGTCCAGCATCCGCTGCTTCTGTCAGTCAGTCAGCACTGCCAATTCCTTGACATCAATCGTCAATCCTCAGCAACCAGCAGGACATGGCCGCCTGAAGTCTAGCACCGCCGCTCAAAGTAAGCCGCAAAGCTGCTTCCGCCGTCAGCAAAGCTGTCTCGAGCGAAACCATTAGATATCAAGCAAAATAGCACGCTGCAACGTCATGTAAGTGCCCACGTAATTACATGGCAACCTCATCAAGTAGCCATCTGCTTGATGAGTCCGCTGTCAAGTAGCCATCTGCTTGATAGCAATCGGTTGAGTAGCCATCTGCTCAATTGATGCCCTTTCCAGCGGCCACCCGTTGGTCAGGAGCCCGATTGGTAGCCATCTGCCAAGGTTGGGCGATCCGCTGATGGTGGTTACTCACTATCAGTGTTACTTTCTGTCAACAGGCTGCACTATCACATATCATCAGCTCATTTGGTGGGTTTACCTGCCAATCAAGGAGTATTTTTTCAGAACTTATTGTAGTCATCAACTCATTTGGCAAACATATGCCGACACAGGAGACTAATTTATCGTTTTGCATGCTTTGTAATGTTTGTAAATCAGGGAACTCATTGTAGGCTAAGACTCATATGTTTCTTTTACAGTTCAATTAATAGAAGTATTTGGCCCATATCTCTTGATTTTATTAAAGCATGTTTTACGTCGAGTGGTTTTCATTGAGGCATGATCGATATGTTAGTCAAGCTGATATAAATTAAACTGATTGATTATCAACTCAATTGCTGATTTGTAAATGCATTGATGTATTGAGTAGGCCATCGATTGGCTGTGAAACTTTGGCACATCAGAAAGGTTATCATAAATTATTTAAGTCCTGCGGCCAGGCAGGCATGGAAAAGAACTAGGGGTAGTGTTTGCCTACTCTGCCGCAATCAATTGATTAGAAGTCAGCCTTATCAGGGCATTTTACATTGATATCAGTATGTCCTTATCAGGACATTACATTATAGTTTACATTGATATCGACATGTCCAATTTTATATCGTTATGTTTGCACGCACAAACATTGGCACGCCCGCACTCATTACACATCATATCGAGCCATTTGCACATCGAGGCATTCGGTGTCAAATTTATAGCAAACAGAGATAATTAGAGGTGTCGATCAATTCACATACCCTAGGTCTCGATCGGGAAATTAAGTCGATAGAAGGACCGTATGTACATGGAAGTTATAAGAGGTGAGGTTCACAAATATTGTTGGTCCTAAGTGGTCAGATGAGGTCTAGAGGGGGGGGGGGGTGAATAGACTTCTGTCAGCAGACTAAGCTAATCAAGATTCGTAAGTAGACTAAGCTGATCTCGCACAAAGCTTTGTACAGCAGAGTTGACCACTCTTCTGATTTTACTTAGCTGATTTTAAGAAAATCAGAGTTTTAAAATAACTTACTTGCAGCAGATTTGTCAAGTGTTTTTCACAAGTAGTTTTCTTAACTTAGAAAATGTTTTATCCCCAGTTTTTGCAAACTCCTTTTTAAAATCTTTTCAACAGTTAACTTAAATGTTTAATATGCTTTTTGAAAATATGCAAGAGAATAATGCAAGTATAAACACACAGAAATTTTATAGTGGTTATATGGATAAAAATCATTTAGTCCACAGTTCCAAGTCACTTAGATCTTAGGTTATGCTATAATCACACAGATTACAATATAATCTGCTTGCACCAAACAACAAATGAACTGGCCACAAGTTCGTTACAGGAAATCACAAAGAAGTCCTATACTACAAAGCTTTATCACTCACAAAGATGGATAACATCTTCTCACAACACTTCTCTCACAAAAATCACTCAGATTTATATGTATTCTTTTATCTCTCTTTTCTGCTTTCGTCAACAGATGACTAAGCTGTTGAGTGTTCTGTTCTTGAGTTTGAGACTTTGAAGAATTCTGCTTCGAAAATATGCTCTCAGTTGTGTTGTCTCTCTCTCTAACTCTTGAACTGAACTATTTATACTTGAGGTTTGAAAATCTGCCCATTGAGAGATCGACAAGTGTCCAAATCCTCGAGTACTGGTCCTTGTCTCAGAAACGGCTACCTGCGACTAAACACTGTACACTCTGCTGTACTTTCTGTCAGTTCGCATTTAATGCACCAAGCTGATACTAGGTTTTCTTCAATCATTTGTCATAAATACCCTTCTTCTTCAGCATTTATTACTTCAAGTGCATTTATTACCGTTGCATTAACTTCTGATCACTTCCACTTTGCTGATCGAAAATACTCGTCTGATGAACACTCGGCTGATCCCAAACTGAACTCATCTGATTTGAGTCTGCTGAAAATCCACCAGTCTAATTCCATTCTTCAACAACAGATCAGTAGTCTTCTGGACCATAAGATTTGACCCTTCTGATTTGACTTCTTCCTTTGTCAAAAATCTTCTAAGGGATTGACTAAGTTTCCATTACTTAGCTGGTGATGATGTTTTGGAAATCATCAAAACCTCCCTTTACTTCTAAGTCTTTATCTTCATCTTCATCCAACAATTTCCCCCTTTTTGATGATAACAAAACTTCAGCTAAGTACCTGTACCTAAAACTAAAGTTAAGTCCTCAAAAATTTCTGAGATAGAAATGATATATTGGAAACTTGAACTTTTATAAGTATGATCTTTGAAATTACAGTACAAGTTTACAAGAAAATGGACTTAAAATAGAATTACAAACAAAGTAAGCTGATATAATGATTTTCAACAAGTAACCTAGCCTAGAAAATCTAGTCTAGTCTTCAGCTTCTTCATCTTCTTCTTCCTCTTCCTCAAGTTCCTCATCTTCATCATCTTCTTCTTTTCCATTGGAAAACAGATCAGCATTAGCCAAGTTTCTTCCTGCAGCTTCGACTCTTCTTATGATTTCTTGAATCCTGCTGGTTTTCCTGAATTGATCTAGCTGTTCTTCAACAGTGTCCTTAGAAGCAGCTATTTCTTTGTCAGTCTTAGCTACATCCTTGGGCTCTACTTCATCATCAGCTTCCTTTTCAAGTACTTCATCTTCAGTAGGCTTTCAGCAGCAGCTCTTTGCTCTTGTACTTGAACAGTTGCAGTGGCAACACTCTTTTTGGCTGACTCTTCTTCCCCCCTTTTTATCATCAGCAGCAGGGTTGAGTTGATCAGGAGAGACGTTGACAGCATCACATAGCTTTCTGATGTTTTGATCCACCACTCGGAGTTGATCAGAATGATGTTGTTGAGTAGCTTTCATTTCACCAGCTTGGTCATTTAGATAATCAACATTCAGCTGAAGTGTTGATATCTCATTTTTTGCTTTGTTGGTGACGGTTGTGAATTCTTGCACAAGGGCAACATTCTTCTCGATCTCAGCTTCACCAACCTCTTTCATGACCCTTGCAATTCCAGTAATATCAGACTCATGTCTCTGAAGAGCAGTGTGCAGGTGACTTACATCAACCTTCACGTCTTCAACATTTCTGTTCAGGCTTAGAATACTTTGAGTCAGTGCTAGGGAATTGTCTGGTGGCAGAGGAAAATTTTCAATGGCATCCTGCACAATTTTTGCAGTAGCCTCCTGCACTTGCTTCAACATCAACTTGTTCCTTTCTTCCATCTCCTTCAAGGCATTGTCAATCATCAACTGCATTGACTCCATCAGTGATGAATGAAAGTCAGCAGTAGGAATGGAAGTTGATGCTTCAGCAGGTTCTTCCTGGTGAACAGGAGCTTCATGAAGAATTGGACTCTCTTCAGCTTTCCACTCAATAGCCAAAGGAATATCTTCTTTAATAGCAGCAGCGGGCAGTGACTTGGATGTATCAAGGTTAATTTCCACAGCTTGCTGGTCCTTCTTCAGTTCTTCATCAGCTAAGTGAATGACATCAGCACCATCAGTAGACACAATAGTCTTCTGATGAATCAAGTCAGCTGGAACAAAAGGTGATGTAGACTGTTGGACACTCAGCTGCTCTTGAAACGTATTGATCTCTGAGCCAAAGGCAATTCGCTGTAAACTTGGCAGAGTAGGCATGTCACTGGTTGATCCAGGTTCATATCTTGATCTTTGAGCCCATTTCTCCAAGGTAGTATAAACAACGATTTTAACTGCTCTATCAACTAGGTCATCAGATGGACCTGGCCTCTTTGGCAATGAGTCCTTGATAGCGGTTGCCTCTCTTTTTACAATGGATTTTGCGAAACCATGTAATCTGTCACGAACGAAATCTGAATCCAAAGCTTTTGCCACTGAAGTAGTCTGCAGCCAATTCAGAACCCAGCGTCCTTCATCAGCAAACTCCCTCCAGGCTTGGATTTCAGCCTCATATTTGTTCAACCTGTATTCCCTCCATCTGTTGTATCTTATCTTTTCTGGGAGGAAAGTGGTTCTTGATTGAAGCAGCTGATTCATCCTTTCTAGCTCAGCTTCAAATTTTTCGGAAGCAGCAGAGTTACCTTGGACAATATCCAGTACTCTTTTGACTTCGAATTTTCTTCTTTTGACTGGTTTGGCTCTTGGTATCACAAACTGCCCTTCCTTGGGCTTTCCAATGACGATGCCATCTGACATTCTAGGTCCATAAGCATCCTTCTTGCTTTCCTCCAAGGCCTTAGCCAAATCTTCTGCCTCTTTGGTAGCAATCTCTGCATCAGTTAACTGCTTGGTTTGAGCATCAGCCTTGCTCAACTCAATTGCCTTATGAATCTCAGCTTCATCTCTCTTTCTCTGTTCAGCTTCTTCTCTCTTTTTCTTGTGAAGAGCAGAGACTTTAGCTTTTCCCGTTCTTTTCTTTCTTTGAGCTCTGGATTCAGTGACTTGTACAGCAGCAGTTGCAATAGGTGCAACAGCAATTGGTTCGAGGATCTGCACTTCAGGATCCTCTTGAGGTTGATTAACCTCAGCTGTTGGTGCAGTGGTCTGATTTTTCTGAGCATCAGATGACTTATCAACAGACTTACTTCCAACAGGCCTCTCTGCTGATGGAGGACTTTGCCTTACTAACTCTGATAGCTTAGTAGGTGATTCAACAAAGGTCATTCTCTTTCTGATAGTGACTTTAGTATGACCTACCCTGGATGTTGCAGTATCTTTCAAAGCGCTCCTTGTTCTGGCAGCAACATTCTCCAGTGGCTTATTAGCAGATATGGTTCTAGAAGGAGAACCATAAGCCATGCCTTCGATTTCCTTTACTGTCTGATCTAAGATAGCATCAGCAGTATTCTTCTCAGCAGGCGAATCTGTTCTGGCTTGAACAGCTGGCTGGGCTGTTTGAACAGATGCCTTAGGAGCAGTCGCCTTGCTCCTCTTTGCCTTAGCAGCAGGCTCCTTAGGCTCAGTAGCCTTTCTCTTAGATTGCCTCTTTTCTGGCACGACAGCATGCTCTTTTGATCTTCCAGCCTTTACAGCTTCATAAATTTTCAGCTTCTTAGCCTTGTGAATTTCCTTGCTATTTGTCATAGTGCATCCCAGATTCATCAGCAGATGACTGAGAAAAATTCTATGAAGTGTTTGACCACGCTCCTTGTGATCAGCAATAATGTACCAAACATAGCTTGCCCAGTTTACTTTCAGCCCATAGTAAACTGCAATCATCACGTGAAACCTCTTCATAGGCACAGTGTCGATGGAGAAAATGCAGTTCTCCACAACCTTGGCAAGAAGGTCTGCCATTCTTTGAAATTCATCCTAAAGCTGGGGCTTCTTTATATTTCCAGACAGGACTTCATTTTTCTTCGCAGCCAAGTTCCAGAAATCAGCCTCCAATGGCTCAGCTAGAGTAGAAAGTTCAGTTGAACCTTCAAGGGACAGCCCATACTTCTCATTCAATACTTTGGGAGTTAGACAGATGTCTTTTCCCCCAACCATGGCCTTTATCTCCAGATTTTCATAATCTGGTTTCCCATCCGCCTTGTAAAATTCCATCACTTCTGGTGTGAACACCATATCTTCATGAGCTTCCATGAAGTTAACTAGTGTCGCGGCCTTGAACTTTTCCAGGATTTCTTTCATCAGTGGAGTGCTTGTTGCATAGTAGGTCTGGTAGTTCAAGAATCTACCTTCAGCATTTGCGTCCTTGGAAGTCATCGTTTTTCTGAAAAAGATTAGAAGGAAAATGAGAGAAATTTGCAAAAAATATGAATGCAAAATTGCTCTTGTGCTCTTGAAATTTTGAGGGTGCGTAAAAGATCAGTCAGCTGATCAGATCTGGATTTATAAGAGTTGGTTTGATGTCGGTTTCCGTGAATCAAGCCAACCGTTAGATCAGTTACTGAAAAGGTAGATCGTGTGAGCGAGATACGCGGATTTCAAAATTCATTAATTATGTCAAACTAGGCGAGAAGTTGAAACGCCACTAGTCTCTTATTTATAAAAGCGTATTTCTGATATAACGTTTTTAATACAACACTTCTTATAAATTGACATAAGTAAACAGATGAGTAAAATAATACTTATCTGGCAGATGACTTGTCTGATACAATATATCACTAGTGGAAGCCTATATCTAGTGATCTTCCTTTGCTGTTTGTCAATCTAGCAAGATAAATAATCTTCAAGTCTTCAAGAATTAAGAACAAATCTTCTAATTAAAACAACTTCAACTAACTGTCATTGAAGATTTCATCTTTAAAACAGGAGTACCGCTAGTCTTACACGTTCCCCCTGAATTCAAGAATTCATTAGCCAACTAGTCTGTTGAGAGTCAGTCTTCTTAAAGGATAACACTTGTTGCTATCAGATTAGTCAGTTGATGAACCCAGTCTTCTGATAGGTTCCCCCTCAGCTTATGAATCCAATTTTAACAAGCCCAATTCCACTCTTAAAGTAGAAAATCTTGCATCACTCAATGGTTTGGTGAAAATGTCAGCGATCTGATTATCTGTATGAACATACTCAATGATAACATTTCCTTTTTCAACATGATCTCTTATGAAGTGATGCTTGATCTCAATATGCTTAGTCCTGGAATGACAAGTAGTATTCTGAGTAAGTGAGATTGCACTTGTATTGTCACAGTAGATAGGGATTCCACTGATCATAAGATTGTAATCTTCTAGTTGATGCTTCAACCAAAGTATATGTGCACAACATGCTCCAGCAGCAATGTATTCAGCTTCAGTAGTAGATATGGATACTGAAGTCTGTTTCTTACTCATCCATGAGATCAGACAACTGCCTAAAAATTGACATGTACCTGTAGTACTCTTCCTATCAATTTTGTAGCCAGCAAGGTCAGAATCTGAATATCCAATAAGTTCAAATCCTGATTCAATTGGATACTATAATCCCAATTCTTGAGTGCCTTTGAGATACCTTAATATCCTTTTAGCAGCTAAGAGATGGGATTCCTTAGGATTTGATTGAAATCTCGCACAAACCCCAACAGAATACATAATATCAGGCCTGCTAGCAGTTAAGTATAACAGTGACCCAATTATGCTTCTGTACTTGGTGATGTCAACTGATTTGCCATCTTCATCTTTATCCAGACGAAGTCCAGTAGACATAGGAACACTAACAGATGAGCTAGTTTCCATACCAAATTTATTGAACAGATCTTTTGTGTACTTTGCTTGATTAATAAAAATACCATCAGGTAGCTGTTTGACTTGTAATCCAATAAAGTAATTTAGTTTTCCCATCATGCTCATTTCAAACTTGTTATGCATCAGCTTAGAGAACTTCTCACACATCTGTTGGTTAGTTGAACCAAAAATGATATCGTCCACATATATTTGAACTAACAATATATGATTATAGCATTCATTAGTGAACAAAGTCTTATCTACTTTACCTTAGCGAAATCCTTTAATTAAAAGAAAATCAGATAAAGTATCATGCCATGTTCTTGGAGCCTATTTCAGTCCATAAAGAGCTTTCTTCAGACGATATACTTTGTCTCCTTGTTGATAAGCTTCGATCCAGGAGGTTGTTCAACATAAACTTCTTCTTGCAATTCTCCATTGAGAAAAGCAGACTTCACATCCATCAGATAGACAGTGAAGTTCTTGTGAGCAGCATAGGCTAAGAATAATCTGATTGCTTCAAGCCTTGCAATTGGTGCGAATGTCTCATCAAAATCAATGCTTTCTTCTTGGCAGTAACCTTTGGCAACTAGTCTTGCTTTATTTCTGGTAACAATACCATCTTCATTCATTTTATTCCTGAATACCCACTTAGTGTCAATTACCCTTTGATGAGTAGGTCTGGGAACTAAGTACCAGACTTCATTCCTTTCAAATTGATTTAACTCTTCTTGCATTGCTTCAATCCAGTGAGAATCACTAAGAGCTTCATCAATTAACTTTGGCTCAATTTGTGAAAGAAAACTTACAAACATTGTTTCATTTGTAGTTGACCTCTTTGTTCTCACTCTATCCAATGGATCACCAATCATTAGATCAGGTGGGTGATCTCTGAGCCATCTGATCAGGTTGCAAATCTGGATGTTGTCCTCTTGATTGATCTTGCAACACTACTGTTGGAGTCTCAGTAGTAGTCTGTTGAACAGGCACTGGTCTGTCAGCTGTTTGCAACTCCTCTGTTAGACAATCAGCAGACTGAGTTGTGGCTAGACATCGACCATGAGGTGTTGGTACTCCTGAATTAATAAGGGATATTAATTCTGGAGTGGTCAATTAAAAGGGTTTAGTTGATCGGAGCAATTAGTTGCTCGTAAATTAAATCACGAATTGATGGTGAACCTAGAGGGTCACACACAATACAGTTGGATAGTGACAGTCATAAAAGGAAATATTTGATTTAAAGGAGTTAAATCAAAAAATGAATTAAAGTGTTAATTCAATTGGAAGAATAATTAATTAGATAGTCTAATTAATTAAAGTGTTACATAATTGAGAGATATTAATTAATTAGATTAATATGGGCTAATTTAATTAATGTGTTAATTAAATTAAGTTGCAAGACATGGGCTTTTTAATTAATAGCCCAGAAGAAGTCTTGCAAGATTAGGTTTATTAAGGGGGGCGATTTTGCTAGCTAAAATAATGGAAGAGTTTGTTTTCTTGTATGACAAGGAAATCTAAAAGATATACATGTATATCTTGTTTCCTAATGAGATAAGGAAAAAGGTCTTAATATACATGGAAGAGATATCTATTAAGAGAAGGATTCTTCTCTTATAAATATATATCTTCATACTTCTTCCATAAGATAATAGAGAATAAGCTTACACTCACTCTCAAAAAAAAAAAAACCCTGGCCGCCCCCTCTGCCCTAGCCCCCCCTTGCAGTGCCACCCCCTCTCTCTCTGCTCTTCCATATCTGGATCCAGTTCTGAATCTGGATCTGCTTCTTCCTCCATTGACAACCTTCAAGATCTAGTTCGTAGCATGTGACTTGAAGGTGTTACTACAATCCAGCTGGTGTGGATACACTCTGGAGGTGAGACAATTGGATCACTGCTTGTGAATCAACAACAAAGCCGCAGGTTACCACCACCTTGCCTGTGGTGAGGTGAAAATCGCATATATCCCCTTCTTGTTTATTATTGTTGTTTGATTCAACCTTTTCGCATACATAAGGTGGAAAACTTTTCTTGGGACTGTTTGGGTGCCTCGGAAAAATTTTAAATTCCGCACTCTCGTTGTTTTGACAACCGAGGCATTCCCAACAGTGGTATCAGAGCCAATTCCATTACTATTACGCGAAAAGGCCTGAACATAATTAAATATATGGATATTTTTGTTTGTTATGTTCTATGTGGTGATTCTTGCTTGTTATGATATGATCTATGATTTGGTAAAATCGCATATTGAGATTTGGGGCAAATTTATAGTTTTCGAAACTTCAGGACTTTTTGTGGAAATCGCGATTTTCTGAAATAAGGGCTGGAATCTGGAAATTTTTTAAAAATCTGGACTATTTCGTGTTTTTGGGTCGTTTTTGCTATTTCCAAAAATTAAAGGACTGCTTTGTAATTTTTGAAAGTTCAAGGACAAAAACCGAAAATTTTATGGATTCAAAATTTTATTTTCTGGTCGTCTGGCCGATTTGTTTTTGGGGCTGTTTTGTAACTTTTCAAATCTTTGGGGTTAAAATGCAATTTCCGTAAGTTGAGGGGCCAAACTGCAATTTTCAAAAGTTGAAAAATCTGAGTATGTTTTTATGCGGAAAATTGTTTTGTTTACCCGAAAATTGATTTTTTCATAATTAGTAGTGATTAAAGTAAGAATCATAGGTTGTTATTTTTAAAAGGAGTTTTAAAAGTAAGAAAGAAATACGTAAAAAGTTGTTTGCTTGTTTCTTGCTCTACGTGAACTGTTTACGTGGTTTTCGATCTTGCCGAGCCTTGACCCTAGGGTAGATGTGATTGGTTTAGTTTAATGTTTGGTTTTTTATTGGGCCTGCGAGCCTTAAGGTTTTTGGCCACTTTGAGCCTTTGTAATAGATTAGAGCTTTACTGTTTTAAATAGTCTAGGATGGAGGCCCGGTACAAGCAAGGTGGGAGCCCAAGAAGAGTTGAAGGCCATGTATACATGGTTATTTTTGTAATAGCCTAGGTCCATTAAAGAACCCTTTAGATTGACCAATTGGGCCAACATCATGGCTCGATGATGGCCCACATAGGAGGTTCCCGATCGAAAACATATTGTGGTAGTATGCATGCTAGGCTTGTATGTTTTAATTTATTTATCGATTTATTTATTTAGCTTGTCTGTGATGCGCGCTAGAATCTAGATCGTAAATAAAAGATAAAGCATAACTTATGCGGTGAGATCTCGAGGAGAGTTAGTATGAACTTTCTAACCCGAAAACCCCCTCTCGAATTAAATATTAAGTCATATTGGGTACATTTAAAATGAAGTTTTAAAGATCCAAGCCTTCCATCAATAGGAACTAGCGTAAGTTGTCTACTTATCGATAGGGTGATCTAGAGTCTGGCACCCGAATCGAAGAAAGGGACAATACGCAAAATTCCTTGACTTCTGTTTTTAACTAAACTCGACAAGGGTGAGGACTGGTCGGGATGTGAATATCGACCGATAACCAGTTACGGGGATTTCACGACCGGGCCTGTTGCTCATCATGATTGATGGGTTAGACTTAACGATTAGTAACACTTATGATGTAGCAGTGCTAGATAAGTGAGAAAACCGAGGCAAAATAGCTTGAAGGTTGTGTAGTGACACAATTGGTAAAAGTATACCTACCTGGAGAATTAATTGTATGGCCACGAGTCATGGGTGCAATTAATGTCTGCTGGGACGTCAAGACCTGCTAGGAAATAAGATTTCCCGAGCAATCAAAGGGGTGATTGTTTTGAAAAAATAGTGGGAGAACTTTTTCGAAACCAAGACCAAAATTCGTCAATTATAAGTATTAGGCATAGATCAGTCAGCTAAACGTTGTCTTCTTTCCATTTGTAGATTATTTTGAGCAATGTCTAAGAATTCATTATCTGTCATCCTCGACGCTAATAAACTGAATGGGTCAAACTTTGTCGACTGGCTGAGAAACTTGAGGATAGTCCTCGACTCCGAACGTCGGAGCTATGTACTCGACACACCTATGCCTGCTGCACCCGCAACACGAGCTACTAAGGAACAACGAACCGCCCATGCTAAAAGGGTTGATGATGATCTTCAGGTTCGCTGCCTCATGCTAGCTTCAATGTCGAATGAGCTGCAGAAACAGCATGCTGCTATACCGCTTGCTAGAGATATACTTCTCCACTCCAACAGATGTTTGGAGAAAGGTCTCGTACCGAAAGGTTCGCAGCCACTAAGGAGTTGTTTAATCTCAAGATGGCTGAGGGATGCAGTGTCAAGGATCACTGTCTGCGTTTCATCAACCTGGTTGAAAAACTGGGGCGATTAGACGTGGAATTGCACGCTGATCTTAGCACTAACCTCCTTCTCCATACTCTGCCTCGCTCGTTCGACCAGTTCGTGTTGAACTTCAACATGGAAGACATAAACCTTGCTCTTCACGAACTGACCAATATGTTGGTTACGGCATAATCCACTCTCAAGAAGGAGAAACACGTGATGATTGCTCACCAATCGAAGGCTGTAAAGCCCAAGAAAGGTAAAAAGAAGAAGAAGGTGTTCTCTTCTAAAGCAGTCACCAAGGTTGTCGAGAAAAAGCGCAAAAGCCCAGACGACGAATGCTTCCACTGCAAGAAAGCATGGCACTGGAAAAAGAACTGCCCAGACTACCTGAAAATGGTAGCCAAAGGTATTTTCTTGGTTGAAGTTAATATTTCTATTAACTGTGCATCATGGGTGTTAGACACCGCAGCAGGTTCTCATATCTGCAATGATTTGCAGGTGATGGGAGCAGTAAGAACACTTAAGCCCGAGGATAGGATCCTGCGTTTTGGAAACGGAGCAAGGGTTGCTGCAGAGGCAGGAGACGTGGAGTTAGTGATAGGGAATTTTACTTTACTTTTAAAAGACTGTTTGTACGTACCAACAATAATTAAGAACATTATTTCTATTCCACTTTTAGATAATGAAGGTTTTAGTTTTTCCATTGTGAATGGATCTTTAAGCATAATTAAAAATGGTTTAACTTATGCTAGTGGTACTTTGATGGACGGTCTATATTCCCTTGAGCCTACAAACTCCAACTTCTTGCACATACAATCAAGAAAAAGAAAATATGATAATCACACTCCACAACTTTGACACGCTAGACTTGGACATATTTCCAAGAGTAGGATCCAAAAGTTGGTTTCTTCTAAGGCTCTTGAAATACAGAACTTAGATGAACTTCCGACTTGAGAATCTTGTCTCAAAGGAAAAATGACCAAATCACCCTTCACTGGGAATCCCGAGCGAACCAAACAGACATTGGATTTGATCCATACTGACGTATGTGGACCACTGAGTGTCAGTGCAAGAGGAGGATTCTCCTACTTCGTAACATTCACTGACGACTTCAGTCGTTATAGATACGTGTACTTGATGAAGTACAAATCCGAAACTTTTGAAAAGTTCAAAGAGTTTCGAATGGAAGTAGAGAACCAACTTTCGATCTGATCGAGGAGGAGAATACTTGATTCAAGAATTCCTCGATTATCTAAAAGAGAATGGAATTCTCGCGCAGCGAACTCCCCCTAGGATGCCCCAACTCAATGGAGTGTCTGAAAGGAGAAATCGAACTTTGTTGGACATGGTTCGTTCCATGATGAGCTTCGCTGAACTTCCCTTTTTGTTTTGGGGCTTGGCCCTATTGACTGCTTCGAAGATACTGAACATAGTACCTTCAAAGTCAGTGCCAACAACACCACACCAAGAATGGTATGGTAAAGCACCCGTATATTCGTATCTACGAGTATGGGTGTTGGTCCCAAAAGTGGTCAATGAGGTCTAGATGGGGGGGTGAATAGACCTCTGAAAACTTTAAAACTTTTTCTCTAACTTTTTCTGTCAGCAGACTAAGCTGATCGAGAATTCGTAAGACCACTAAGCTGTTCGCGCACAAGGCTTTGAGCAGCAGAGTTGACCACTCATCTGATTTCACTCAGCTGATTCAGATGAAATATCAGAGTTTTAGAAACTAGTTGGCAGCGGATTTGTCAAGTGTTTTTCAACCAATCTGTTCCTCTTTAAGTTTTCTCACACAAAAGATTTTATCCCCAGTTTTTACAACTCCTTTTAAAATCTTTTGGTTCAGTTCGTATGTTTGAAAATATGCAAAGTAAACAAACAGTGAATCAAACACACATAATTTTTATAGTGGTTATATGGATAAAAATCCTTTAGTCCACTCTTCCAAGTCACACATATCTTGGGTTATACTAGAAAACACAAAGTTAACAGTATACAATGCTTGCGCCGATCAACAAATGAAAAGCCAAAAGTGCGCTGTAAGAAATCACAAAGAAATCCTACTCTCCGAAGCTAGATCACTCACAAAGATGGACCTACACTCCTCACGCTATTTTAAGTACAAGTAATCACTCAGAAAACCTATACTAAGAAGCTATATCACTCACAAAGATGGATATACACTCCTTCTATTCTCAGTTGAAAGTCACTAAGACAGACAACGTATGATCTCTGTTCTTCAACAAGAAGCTTCGTCAACAGATGACTTCGCTCAAGATCAGACGACTCAACTGATGGATCTCGCTCTTAGGATATGATCTTGAATAATGCAAGCTCTCTTAAGATCTTCAGTTTGTCTTCTATTTATACTCCTCGGATTTGAATTTATGCCCGTTGAAGATGAGACAGAATTCTGCAGTCCTCGGGTACTAGTCCTTAAAACGCGGAACGGCTCCCTGCAACTGTTGCACTGTACACTCTGCTGTACGGATGTCTACTTTATGTCAGTCGCATTTAATGCACTCAGCTCTCAGCACGTTACAGTTGAGCTTCCTGACCGTCTTTACTCTGCTGGTGGAAACACTCTGCTGATGATCACTCTGATGATCACTCGGTTGATGGCTTCTCGGCTGATTCAAGAATGAACACATCTATCTTAACTCGGCTGATAATACCCATCTGATATTCCACTTCGCTGATTCGGTCACTTAGCTTCCAGACCATGAGATAGGTTTCACTAAGCTGTTTTAGTTCTTAGTTGATGACTTCCAATTTAGCCTTCTTGACTATTATACCCTTTTTGTCATCTTCAAAACCTTTTCTAATATATACCAACAATGGGGATCTCCCGCCTATGTTAAGAACAAGAAAGGAGATAAGCTGGATAGTAGATCTAGTTTGTGCAAATTTGTGGGGTATCCAAAGGAATCCATTGGATACTTGTTCTACGATCCTAAAGAACGTAATACGTTCGTGTCTAGGAATGCCCACTTCTTAGTGGATGATTTCCTCACCAACAGAAATGGGACAATCGTAGAACTCGATGAAGTCCAAGAATCGAACCCATCCTCACAAACAGTGGAAGTTGATCCTGAATTTACTGAACCTACTAGTACACCTATACTTCGAAGGTCCGATCGAATGCGTAAGGAACCAGAGAGATTTGGTTTCATTCATGAAAACGATAAGTTGGATGGTGATCCAAGGACTTATGAAGAAGCTATGTCTGACATAGATTCGGGTGCGTGGCTCGAAGCCATGCAATCCGAAATGGATTCCATGCATTCCAACAAGGTTTGGACCTTGGTCGATCCACCTGAGAGAACTATCCCTATAGGATGCAAATGGATCTTCAAGCGTAAGCTTGGAAGGAATGGAGAGGTTATAACCCATAAGGCTCGCCTAGTGGCGAAAGGTTATTCTCAGAGGCCTGGAATAGACTATGAGGAAACCTTCTCTCCAGTAGCGATGTCGAAATCCATTCGGATACTTTTAGCCATAGCCGCGTGGTACGACTACGAGATATGGCAAATGGACGTAAAGACCGCCTTTCTCAATGGAGACATTGACAAGGAGATCTTTATGCAACAGCCCGAAGGCTTTGCGTCCAAAGGAAGCGAGCACAAGGTGTGCAAACTTCAAAGGTCAATTTATGGCCTCAAACAGGCGTCCCGAACCTGGAACATACGATTTGATGAGACAGTCAAAGCTTTAGGCTTCATCAAAAACGTATTTGAGCCTTGTGTGTACAAGAAGAATAGTGGGAGTTCGGTACAATTCATAGTTTTATACGTCGACGACATTCTGTTGATCGGGGACGATATTGGAATGTTAACGCAGACAAAAGCGTGGTTATCTGCGCAGTTCTCCATGAAAGATTTAGGAGAGGCATCTTACGTATTGGGAATACGTATCTATAGGGATAGATCGAAGAAGATGTTGGGACTCTCCCAATCTCAGTACATCAACACGATATGAAAAGATCCAATGAGACATGGAATCTCTCTTTCCAAGTCAATGTGCCCTACAACTGACGAAGAAAAGAAGAGAATGTCTCTCATACCTTATGCCTCTGCTATAGGGAGCATAATGTATGCGATGTTATGTACTAGACCAGACGTAGCACACGCTCTAAGTACAATGAGCCGCTATCAGTCGAATCCAGGCGAAGAGCACTGCACTGCCGTTAAATCAATCCTTAAGTACCTACGAAGGACTAAAGATATGTTTTTGGTCTACGGTGGTAGTGGAGAATTGAAACTTGAGGATTCACTGATTCAAGTTTCCAGTCTGACGTGGATGATTACAAATCCAATTCTGGATACATATTTCGCCTCAATGGCGCAGCGGTGAGTTGGAAAAGTTCCAAACAATCCACCACTGCCGAATCAACCACTGAAGCAGAATATATTGCAGCATCGGATGCGGCAAAAGAGAGTGTTTGGATGAGAAACTTCATCCAAGAGTTGGATGTAGTTCCTAGCATTGCGGAACCTGTAGTAGTCTTCTATGACAATAACGGGGCAATCGCTCAAGCGAAGGAGCCGAGATCACACCACCAATCTAAACACGTGATGAGGAAATACCATGTGATCAGGGAGATCATTGGTAGAGAAGACATACACATGGATCGTGTCAACTCAGAAGACAACACAGCTGACCCACTAACGAAGCCACATTCGCAAAAAGCGTTCGAGGGACATCTTGTAAAGATGGGTCTTAGAAATGTTTGTGAATGGCTTTAGGGCAAGTGGGAGATTGATAGGATAGTGCCCAACAAGCCAATTTACTATAGCTTGTAATAGGTCTATTCTGTAATAAACAATCTTTGATTTTATGAATAATACGCACGTTTATTTATAACTGTATAGAATAAACAATGGCCAACTTCATCTCTCGCGAATACATTTAAGCGATTGGATGAAATCCTTAGATCACATTCTACTATGGGACGATTCACTTCGGTATTGAGTGCAATCATGAAACAGTCTCTAAGGTCGTGATCTTAAAACACGTTCCAAGTCATAGATTCCGAACGAGACGGGGTATCGACGGAATCGCCAAGACTTGTATGAATATGCATGATTCACATGGAGTGAATTTGTAGAGTTTCATGAACAAGATATTTGATGTCAGTGCATATGAGTAGGTGGTTCAATAGGGGATCGAACGCATCGAACGACCCGAACAGAGAAACCCATTGTGGAAACGCATGACGCATATCGGTGATGGGATGTTTCTCAAGGCTTATAATAGTGTACGATTTAGTCCTTAGACTTGAGGTGCTAGGGTGAATTCGGTGCATGGGTATATGTACTTTGATCTAGGTGCAGGTCACGTAGTCTGACCATAATGTGCCTAAGTTGGGTGCATATAGTTGTGTACGCGAGTGGTTAGTACCAATATGGAATCTACCGACTCATTGTAATGGATGAGAGAATTTCCTATACGATTCTTAGATAATAGATCCGAGAAACCCGTGGCCACGGTCGGTGACGGATTTGGAAAGGGGTTTCCAAATTTAGCAGTCACACTGGATTATTATCCCTAATTAGAAAGTATAGATTTCGAGATAATTAGAGGTGCCGATCAATTCACATACCCTAGGTCTCAATCGGGAAATTAAGTCGATAGAAGGACCGTATGTACATGACGATTATAAGAGGTGAGGTTCACAAATATCAATTCACCTGAAGTTGGGCCTCATGGGCTTGTGGCTAGACATCGAGGTGTGGGTACTCCTGAATTAATAAGGGAGATTAATTCTGGAGTGGTCAATTAAAAGGGTTTAGTTGATCGGAGCAATTAGTTGCTCGTAAATTAAATAACGAAGGGTTCGTGGGCCTGCTGCCAATTGATGGTGAACCTAGAGGGTCACACACAATACAGTTGGACAGTGACAGTCATAAAAGGAAATATTTGATTTAAAGAAGTTAAATCAATAAATGAATTAAAGTGTTAATTCAATTGGAAGAATAATTAATTAGATAGTCTAATTAATTAAAGTGTTAATTAATTGAGAGATATTAATTAATTAGATTAATTGGGCTAATTTAATCAAATTGGGCTAATTTAATTAATGGGTTAATTAAATTAAGTTGCAAGACATGGGCTTTTTAATTAATAGCCCAGAAGAAGTCTTACAAGATTAGGTTTAGTAAGGGAGGCAATTTTGCTAGCTAAAATAATGGAAGAGTTTGTTTTCTTGTATGAAAAGGAAAATCTAAAATATATACATGTATATCTTGTTTCCTAATGAGATAAGGAAAAAGGTCTTGATATACATGGAAGAGATATCTATTAAGAGAAGGATTCTTCTCTTATGAATATATCTCTTCATACTTCTTCCATAAGATAATAGAGAATAAGCTTACACTCACTCTTGCAAAAAAAAACCCTGGTCGCCCCCTCTGCCCTAGCCGCCCCTTGCAGCGCCGCCCCTTGCAGCGCCGCCCCCTCTCTCTCTACTCTTCCATATCTGGATCCAGTTCTGAATCTGGATCTGCATCTTCCTCCATTGACAACCGTCAAGATCTAGTTCGTAGCATGTGACTTGAAGGTGTTACTACAATCCAGCTGGTGAGGATACACTCTGGAGGTGAGACAATTGGATCACTGCTTGTGAATCAACAACAAAGCCGGAGGTTACCACCACCTTGCCTGTGGTGAGGTAAAAATCACATATCTCCCCTTTATGTTTATTATTGTTGTTTGATTCAACCTTTTCGCATATATAAGGTGGAAAACTTTTCTTGGGACTGTTTGGGTGCCTCGGAAAAATTATAAATTCCGCACTCTCATTGTTTTGACAACCGAGGCATTCCCAACATACATCTCTTTTGTTCGGCCTGCTGATCTTCTTGATTTTTCTGCAGCAACTCATGCAACAGTGGGATTGGAAGTTGATGTCTCTTCTATTCCCATTCTAGGCAGTTTATACTCATATGCCTTGAGTACAGAAAACAGCTCCGTCAGAGAGATCTTCCCCAGATCCCTTGATTCTTCCATGACTGTGATCTCTTTATCAGTAAAGGTCTTTCCAAACTTTAACACGTCATTTAACGTCCTTGTAAACCTTGAATCCATTTGGTCAATGGTTTCTCCGACTTCATTCTGAAGTTTTCCAACTTCTCAAGGGCTATGCTTAAGTTATGCTCTTTGATAGCATCTTTCACTTCGCTCATATCACGAACTTTATCCCACATCTCTTTTGCAGTTTTGCAGTGTTTGACTTTGTCAAACCTGTCATTGTCAAGGGCTCTAGTCATAATGAATATGCCAACCTTGTCAAAATTGCTCAGCTTGATTTCTTCAGCTGACATCTCTTCAGGTTCTTTGTCAACAACCACATCCTGGTCATTAATTTTTATTGTTTTGGTGATTCTGATGGGACCTTTGGTTATGCATCTATACATATTGTCATTCTAAGAAGCAAGGAAAATTTCCATGTGGATTTTCCAGTCCTCAAAACTCATCCTGCCAATGTGGGGTACATGGCTAATACAATCCATTTTCAAAAGATTTTATTTTTCAAAAATATGCACTTTTGAAAGATTTCGAAAAACACACTCTGGATCAAGCTCGTTGATCAGGCAAATGATTCAGATGAACCACCTGCTATGATACCACTTGTTGGTCCCAAGTGGTCAGATGAGGTCTATAGGGGGGGGGGGGGGGGGGGTGAATAGACCTCTGTACCTTATTAAATTTCTCTAACTTTTCTTATCAGCAGAGTAAGCTGATCGAAACTGGTGAGACTACTATGCTGATTGTGCACTAAGCTTAAACAACAGAGTTGACCACTCGTCTGATTTACTTATTTGTTTCAATTTTAAATCAGATTTTGAAACTTGTATGCAGCGGATTTGTCAAGTATTTTTCAAACAAGTTATTTTCTTACTTAAAGATTTTTATCCCCAGTTTTAAAAATTCCTTTTTAAAATCTTTTAGTCGATCAAAGTGTTTGTATGCTTTTGGAGTATGCAAGTAAAAATGCAAGTAATCAAACACAATGAATTTTTATAGTGGTTATATAGACAAGAATGTCTTTTAGTCCACTCTTCTAAATCACGAAGATTTAGGTTATACTAGAAGCACTAAGTAACCTAGTACAATCTTCTTGCGCTTTTACAACAAATGATAAAGCCACAAGTTCGCTATAGGAGATCACAAAGAAAACATATACTTTGAAGTTATATCACTCACAAAGACGGATATACACTTCGCACAACACTCAAAGTTTACAGAAATCACTCAGATTTTGTTTTTGCTTGTTTCTTCAACTCGGCTTTATCAACAGATGACTCGGCTGATGGTGATCTATACTTGAGGTTTTGGGACTTAGAAAATTTGCTTGCTTGAATTCTCTCTCAGTTGTGTTGTTGTCTCTAACTCTTGAATGCAGATCTATTTATACTCGTGAATTTGAATTTCTGCCGTTGAAGTAAGACAGATTTTCAGATCTTCCTCTAGTACTGGTCCTTGTTTCAGAACGGCTTCTGCAACTGTTCACTGTACAGTTCTGCTGTGCTTTCTGTCAAGTCGCATTAAATGCACTATGCTGATCCGAGGTTTCTCTTCAATCATTTGTCATTAATACCATATTCTTACATCATTTATTACGCCAAGTGCATTTATTACCGTTGGAAGAACTTTCTGATCACTTCTACTCTGTTGATGAACACTCTGCTGATTCAAATCGAACTCATCTGATTTGACTCTGCTGAAATCCACCTGTCTGATT
Organism: Penstemon newberryi var. newberryi; assembly: GCA_030819805.1. NCBI lineage: Eukaryota > Viridiplantae > Streptophyta > Magnoliopsida > Lamiales > Plantaginaceae > Penstemon > Penstemon newberryi. The sequence goes on along the minus strand of JAUALY010000006.1, from coordinate 29,695,918 downwards.
CCGAACTCAGCATCAGATCAGTAGTCTTCTGGACCAAAATTCAACCCTTCTGATTTTACTTGTCTTCTCAGATTGAATTTTTCAGAGGTTGCTAAGCTTCCATTACTTAGCTGATGACTTTTGAAAATCATCAAAACCTCCCTTCACTTCTTCATCTTCATCCAACAGATTTGATCGAAAAAATAATTTTGAACATTTTCAACGAAATTTTTGAAACTTAATTTGGACAATTGTTTCAATATAATATTGAATACACTAATAAAGTAATACTTAGTGTGTTTGAAAATTTGAGTATATATAATTTGAATTAGAGTTTGGTTATTAGGTTTTGTGAAAAAAAAAAATAGGTGGTAAATACAAAATTAATAATTTTATAGGTATTAAAAGTAAAAGATAAATATCAAATCAATAACTTAATAGGTTTTCAAGTATGTTTTGACGATATCGATTTGGACTAAACTTGGGATTATTAAAATTTAAAAAAATGAATTATTACATTAAGTTTGATTTATGTAAGTACTTTAAAAAAATTGTTAAAATGTCAATGAATGATTTGATGAGATGAGCGCAATTATTTATATGAGAAATTGTAAATTTGGTACCATACAATAGAGTTTTTTTTACAATATTGATACCATTGGATATAAAAATACACATTTAGTATCTCAATTTAAATACTGATTGCAATGTTCATACCACCGTCAAATAATTGGACTGAAATGGATGAAATCGGCCATATGCACCACACATGATTGTTATCTCGTCTTTTGAATGAAAATCATCACTTGACAAAGTGAAAACGTGTGGGAAATGTTACAACTTTTCCTCCTAAAGACGAAATAATGTGATAATTTTCTCTCCGAAAGTGAGGGAAACATGATTATTTTTCCTCCAAAAGACGAGATAACGGCCATGTGCGGTGTACATGGTCAATTCCAACCATTTTCGTCTAATTATTTGATGGTGGTATGAACATTGACACCAAACTTTAAATTATATTACTAAATGTGCATTTACGTATCCAGTGGTACTGGTATTGCAAAGTGTCCTATTATATATATATTCTAGGAGAATTCATGAAAAGGGTCCTATTACACCAAAAATTCAATAAATTTACAAAATATTATCCACTTTACATATAACTTTAAAAACAAATCAACCCAATTAAATACATGGAATTAATATAATTGGTCCACTCTAAAGGGATTCGGTGGGATCAGTATACCATGTGCATTTCAAATCATTCTACGTAAGGAAGATTTAATGCAGGAACCCGAAATTTGCATTGAATAAAAGCATGAAACATAACTACTACTTTCCTTTTCAAATTCCATGCAATAAATGAACTATTTTTAAAAAAAAAAAAAAGAAATTGAATAGGTAAGAAAAAATTAGTAGTCAACGAAAGGGCGGTGTTAAACGCGTTTATTGGGCCCTCTTCTTTTTTTGTTCCTTTAATAATGCGATTTATAAGATTGAAAATCCTTTTGCTTTGGAAAAAGACTTGCATGTTATATATTCGCTATCCCTTTTGCTCTTTCTTATCTAGTACTATCAATTTTAATTAATGGTGCATGAGGCTTCCATTATTATTTTCGTTTGAAATTTTTTTACTTTTCCCTCTAATTTTTGAACGTTTTCATATTTTGCCCCCTAACATTTATATCTCAGGCAACCCCCTAAGATGCAAAATGCTAGAATCTAACAGAATATTCCGCCCAGCTCTAATGATGTGGCTTTGAACGTTTTTCCATTTTGCCACCAGCCCGTTGAATGTTTTCGCACTTTTTCATCCAACATTTAAATAGATTTTTGAATGTCTAAAGATAGTGATTTGAGAAATTTTTGAATGTCTAAAGATAGTGATTTGAAAAAATTTTATTAGCTGAGGGAGTTAAGTGGGAACTTACAAATGTTAAGGGACAAAGTGAAAAATTGTTCAAAAGTTAGGGGGCATAGTGAGACTTTTCCTTTTCATCTCTATAAGAGCCACCATAAGGTTGCTTTCCACATTAAGGTAAGTTAAGTTAATTTAGCTAGTTGATTATGAATAACATTTGAAATTTTAATATATAAACAACTTAAACCAAGTCGAGTTTATTTTTCTTTGTCATGATTTTGATGTTACACATGCATGCATGTAGATTTATTAATAAGCTAATGAAAATATTTCGATGCTAAATCCGTCGGAATGCTTCCAACCGATTGGCAACAAAATACCGACATATTTCATCCGACGGAATAATTTTGATGCTATATTCCGTTTTTCCAACGAATTGGCGACAATATCCGTTGTTGCATTTACTTATATACGGGGCCTTTACCTATGGATCAACTAACGGAAAAAGAAAATGTCGTTACACAGGAATACCAACGAAATCTGCCGTTGGTGAAGCCCAGTTCTCTTTTAGTGATTGACATAAAATCATAACATGTATAAATAATAGAAAATCTTGGGTGAATAATTGTAGTTTACGTAGTTATATGTCAGGTCACAATTACATATGGAAATGTAATTATGGAGCTTATTGAAATTGATCAATGAAAGAGTACTATAAATTAAATCAATTTGAATAAGTTTATGAGATGGTTTCATAATGAGTTGACTAAATGATGGTGATATAACGCTAACAATACTAATGATATTGATATGGCATTATCAATATGTTTGGTTGGATATAATTAATTAGTTATGAAACAGGATTACATCAACCTACTATGTAGTTGGATGATACATCATCATCATATATTACAAGAGATATAATGAGCTAACAATATTTCATAAAATTAGTTATGTATTTATTTTGGCTTTAAAATCAAACTTAAGATATAAGTTTACAAAATATAGTGTTACATTATGAGACCACAGATCACGACCAATATATTTTTAATAATTTAAAGTATATAGTTATCTCCCACTTTATTTGCATATCAATGTAAGATTAGTCGCGTTGTATGGTTTATTAGGTGGAAAAACGACTGATAATTACAACCAGGTTGGATAAAAAAAATTTGGAAAAACTAAGAACTTATTAATTATTTAATAACACGTTTAATAGTGTTGAAAAATTATTCATATTTCCCAGTCCATTTAAAAACCAAATTAGAGTAGCACTTCTAATTCTTAGAGTTTGGCTAAGCACACCAGTCACACGCTATCATATATTTATTCGTTGGGTTTGGACATAATTGTCTTTATATATTAAATTTTTGGTTCATAGAAGAGGAGAGAGATGATATATTTATTGGGAGAAATTTCAAAAAGGCCATAATGAAAAGTTTAAATTACAAAAAGGCCATTAAATGTTTAAAAATTTCATAAAGGCCATAAGATTAATTAACCAACTTAACTAAATTAATTAACTCTTTCTAATTAAACTAAACTTTAACAAATATACCTCAAAATTTTAAAAATTCAAAATCAACCCCACCCAAAATCAATTCAATTTCTCTCCCAAAATCAACCCCAAACCCTAACCCAATTCTCTCCCACAATTACTTATTTTCACACAAATTTCTCTCAAATCAAGGAAGAAAAGGAAGAAGAACAACATAAAAGGTAAGCATTTGCAAGTTACTTGAATTTTTGATGTATTGTTGCGTGATTTAGTTCGCAAAATGGAGAAATTTTTCGTGCTGAAAATTTCGCGTTTTTTGGCGTTTGGCGTTTGGGAAGGAAAAAACGCCAAACGCCATGCTTATCTTCATGGCATTTGGCGTTTGGGAAGGAACAAACGCCAAACGCCATGCTTATCTTCATGGCGTTTGGCGTTTGGCAAACGCAGATAAACATGGCGTTTGGCAAACGCAGATAAGCATGGCGTTTGGCGTTTGTTCATAACCAAACGCCAAACGCCAACATGGCAGAATTCAAATTCGAGAATGCATTTTTTATTTAGACAGTATGTGTATTAATTTTTGTTTTTACTTGTAGGAATGGACAAAATTATAATATATCTTCGATATGGCGGTGATTTTACACGCCAAATGGATGATAAATGGTATTGGAGTGGTGATAGAAATTCTGTGAAAACAATAATGGTGGATAGGAGAATTTCGTTTCAGGAACTGGTTGATAAAATTTGCGAGAAGTTGAATTTAGATCGGTATACTGATATTTTTGAGATACAGCGCAAATGTGTTGATAACGAAATAGTGAAAGTATCAGATAAAGAAGATTGGGAGATAACAAAGCACTATGCCCATAGTTCTATTGATTTAAATTTGTACTTGATTTTTTCTCCGAGAGAAGAAATTCTGAGGATAGAGGCAACTCCGGGGAGAAAAGAGAATTCGAAGAAACTTATGACGCGGGGTAAAGGAAAAAAAATCGTAGTTAAAGTTAGTTTCAATTACCAACTTGATGGATGTGTTATAGGAGGATCAAGTGCACAAGATGATGTTGATGAGGAGATCATTGCCTCTAATCCAACTTTACCTACAGTGGAGGAAGTTGAATCACTACGTCGTACTCCTGTATATTGTCAATGGTCTCCGTATGACAACGAAGGTAGTAATGTTGGTTATGACCGCCGTAACTTTGACAGCGATGGTGGTTATGGTGGTGCTGATGTAAATGGTGAACACCGTAACTTTGACAACGAGGGTGGTGATGTAGGTGGTGATGTTGGTGGTGGTGATCAAGCGCCTAGCCATGAAGAATTTTACCAACCACCTAGCCATGAAGGCTTTGATAACGTTGATGATGTCGCAAGAAATTATTCGGGATAAAATTCCAGTCAGGGAGGAGTGATCGATCAGGATGGACAGTTGGTCAACGGTTTAGAAACAAAAAAGAGTTCATGGATGCACTTTATAAAATTGCTGTAAATAAAAAATGGGAAGTTGGATCGTATAAGTCTGATCCTGATAGGAAGATAGCTCGGTGTAGGACTCCTGGTTGTCCATGGCGTTTATATGCGACTAAGGAAGAGCACAGTGATGAATTTGTTATTCGGACATATAGAGACGTTCACACTTGTGGGATATCGAATAGAGGTGCCGATCATAGACAAGCATCAAGTCGTATGGTTGGTTTACGGACGTCAGGATTATATCTGAATGCCAATGAACCCCCAAAACCAGATGCACTGATAAACTTCATGCGTGCCGAAGAAAATGTTAGCATTAGCTATCAAAAAGCTTGGAGGGCGAAACAAATTGCTCAAGAGCATATTATGGGGACATTCGAAGAAAAATTTGCCAATCTACCCTCCTATGCTTACATGATTGAGCAAAAGAATCCTAGCACGTACACTCACATCCATACGGACTCCGAAAATAAGTTTAAATATTTATTCATGGCTTTAGGAGCGGCTATTCGAGGATTCCATTTCCTAAGAAATGTAATTGTAATTGATGCAACATTTATGGGGCACAAATATATAGGAACCGTTCTAATTGCAAGTGCGACGGACAGTGAAAATCGCTGTTATCCAATTGCATGGGGGGTAGCTGATGGCAACGAGGATGGGGCGTGTTGGACTTGGTTCATAGAGTGCTTGAGAGAGGTTGTACCAGACAAAGACGATCTAGTTATTCTTTCAGACAGGGGCAAAGAGATTATAAAAGCGGTAAAAGATGTTTACCCTTTAGCTGATCATGGGGCATGTTACTTCCACCTCAAAACGAACTTGATAAAATAGTTTGGGAAAGATGGGGTAACCGGGTATTTTTACAATGCTGCTTTCGTGTACACTGAGAGTGAGTTCCAAAAAAATTTTGGTTACTTGAAAACCAAGAGTCCAGCATGTGCAGATTGGCTACAGAACGAGGTGACGTTTGAGAAATGGGTGAGAATCCACCATCGCGTGAACAGATACGAGGTAATGACGTCTAACCATGTTGAGGTCCTTAATAATCGGATCAAAGATGCCAAAAATTATCCCATATGTTACTTCCTCAAATTTATTATTTATTTGATAGGAAAGTGGTTTAGAGAGCATCGTGAGGAGGCTGGGAAATGGATGTTTGTACTTACCACATCGAAGGAGGATTTCATAAATGAGCGATATGAAAATGCATCCAGGTGGCGCAAATGTGCATTAGGGTATGAAACATGGAAAGTGGAATTTACTGAGTTGGTCTGGAATTGTGGATTTAGCGGAAAGAACTTGCTCATGTGGCGTCTTTCAGATTGAGCAAATACCGTGTGAGCACGCAATTGCAGCTGTCATGGACAAGCGACCAAGAAATAGAGGTCAGTATGTGTATGAGCTTGTTAGCCAATACTACAAGGTCATAAATACACGTCAAGCATACTATGAGCTCATAGAACCCGTTCCAACAAAAGACCAATGGATGAACATCCCCGATGATGTTATGGCGAGAGTAGTGTTACCTCCAGACGCCGTCATAACCCGTGGAAGGCCTAAAACGTCACGATTTACGTCTCCCCTTGAAAATTTGAGGAAAAAATACAAGTGCTCAATTTCCAAAAATACCGGTCACAACGCATCTAGATGTCCTCAACGCGGCCAGAGTTCGGGCAATAATGAAAGTGGATCTTAGATGTTTAATGAACAATGTTTGTTGTATTTGATGTTTATTGAACAATGTTTGTTGTAATTGATGTTTATTATTGGCATGTACTTGAAAATTGTAATTTTTGAAAAGTTAGGGACCAAAATGCAAATTCGTAGTGAATGAACATTTTTTATTCACACCGCCGTGTAACAACTCACACCACGGTGTATTTTGTCCAGAAACATTCTGCAACAGTATACACCGCGGTGCAACTTTTTGCACCTAGGTGTATACTGTTCACACACCAAATGTCAATGAACATGACATTTGGCGTTTGACATATCAAATGCCAGACGCCATATAAACTCTAACCCTAACCCTAACTCTAACACTAACCCTAGCTTCGTACATATTGGCCAATTTTGTAAGATTTGATCAATTTATCACCCGAAAGGAGAAGTAACACTTACAGTAACATTATATCCTCTGTAAATCATAACTTCGTAAATATTGGTCAATTTTGTAAGATTTGGTCAATTTATCACCCGAAAGGAGAAGTAACACTTACAGTAACATTATATCCTCCGTAAATCATAACTTCGTAAATATTGGCCAATTTTGTAAGATTTGGTCAATTTATCACCCGAAAGGATAAGTAACACTTACAGTAACATTATATCCTCCGTAAATCATAACTTCATAAATATTGGCCAATTTTGTAAGATTTGGTCAATTTATCACCCGAAAGGAGAAGTAACACTTATAGTAACATTATATAATCCGTAAATCATAACTTCGTAAATATTGGCCAATTTTGTAAGATTTGGTCAATTTATCACCCGAAAGGAGAAGTAACACTTACAGTAACATTATATCCTCCGTAAATCATAACTTCGTAGATATTGGCCAATTTTGTAATACTTGGTCAATTTATCACCCGAAAGGAGAAGTAACACTTACAGTAACATTATATCCTCCGTAAATCATAACTTCGTAAATATTGGTCAATTTTGTAAGATTTTGTCAATTTATCACCCGAAAGGAGAAGTAACAATTACAGTAACATTATATCCTCCGTAAATCATAACATCGTAAAACAGATCCACTTACATATTTCCAACCTACTCAACACACTGTACACTTCTCAATTGGATTTGATGAAACTTTCAGGTCCGCTAGAAATTTCAAGTTTCACTTCACATCACTTCCAGCATATCAGCTTCTTAATAGTTAATTCTTAAGAGAAAAAAGAGGAGCCAAACCCTAACCCTAGCTTCGTACATATTGGTAGGGGTGGGCACGGGGCGGGTTCGGGACGGGTTCGGGACTAGAAATATGGGTATAATAAATTCCGGGATTGACACTTTTCATCCCAAACCCGCCCCGTAATAATTCGGGTACCCGGAAGCGGGTACCCAAATTATTGCGGGACGGGACGGGACGGGATTACGGGTCCCATATTATTTTTAATCATCAATTCTTCATCCACCTAACAAAATAATATTACAATATTACGTAATTATATTTCGTCATTTTTCGTTTGCTAAATCGTATCACTTTTAACTCATTATTACATAAAACATATCATCAATTCATCATAACGATTATTTCAAATATATCCAAATACGATCAAAAAGTGAAATCATATAATGAGCAAATGCTAAAATACGATCCACATCGAAGAAGAGCAAAAAGAAAAAAAATTACATTGTGTTGTGGCCGTGGAAGAAGAAGTGGTAGAGGCAGAGCCGTACAAGAGACTAGAGAGAGTAGAGACTATGAGAGAAGAGAGATTGAGAGTTTTTAACTTTTTAGGACTTACGTAATGTTCATTACTAATTACTAATAACTAATGTAAGATTTAAAAGGAATATTAGGGTAAAGTAAAAAAATTCCCTTTCTAGATAATGTTAATTAATTAATTAATTATATAAGTAAAGTGTATAATTATATAATAATAATATTATATAGGCGGGTTCGGGTATTCGGGGTTGGAGAGACCAATCCCAAACCCGTTCCGTATTCCCGTAATAAAATACGGGTATTCAAGTTCGGGTACCCAAACCCAAAAAACACTCGTCCCGTTCGGGTATTTTAAAAATGGGACGGGTCGGGTTTGGGTTACCCAAACCCAACGCCCACCCCTACATATTGGCCAATTTTGTAAAATTTGATCAATTTATCACCCGAAAGGAGAAGTAACACTTACAGTAACATTTAACTCGAATTTGCATATTGGTCCCTAACTTTTCAAAAATTACAATTTTACCCCCAAAATTTATAAAAAACTCATAATTGCGATTCAATCCATTAGTTGCACAAAATTAAAATGTTCATTCACTACGAATTTGCATTTTGGTCCCTAACTTTCCAAAAATTACAATTTTACCCCCCAAATTTAAAAAAAATTCATAATTGCAATTCAATCCAATAGTTGCACAAAATTAAAATTTTCATTCACTACGAGTTTGCATTTAACCCGAATTTGCATTTTGGTCCCTAACTTTTCAAAAATTACTATTTTACCCCCAAAATTACGATTTTAACCATAATTGCGATTCAATCCATTATTTTCACAAAATTAAAATGTTCATTCACTACGAATTTGCATGTAACCCGAATTTACATTTTGGTCCCTAACTTTTCAAAAATTACAATTTTACCCCCAAAAATTACAACTTCTGGTCCCTAACCGAATTAAATATTACAAAGAAAAAAAACTAATTACTTAGTAGATTTATTTTTCCTAACATTTGGGACATAAGGAGTTCTTAAATGCCTACTAGGCCATCTTATCCTATCTTCTCTTCATTTTTGCCTTAGTTTACTCTTACCCAAATTATCATCACTATCGACTCCGAGATCACCATGATCTGAATTCTCTTCCTCATTATTACCCTGAAAATGCATATATTAATAATTCATATCAAACATTATATATCAACAATCCAAAACCAATTTAATAAACACAAATCCATCATTTAGATAAACACAATTCCAAAACCAATCAAAAATCAATAAAGTCTAAAAACAATTTAGATAAAATTCAAGAATCCAGAACAATAAATTCCAAAACCAATCTAAAAAATCCAGAACAATAAAATTCAAGACAACAACTAAACCTGATCCTCATCATCATTGTCGTCCCCTACATTATTATCCCCTCGGTCCCTCAGCATCATTCGATGAAGTCGATGCAGATTTACTTGCATTTGCGTCTGAGTTTCCTGCACAGAGTCCAGCTGCCCAACTATCTCGTTTGCACGGGCAGTCTGTCTCTGCTCTATCTCGTTCTGATTATCCCACAGTTTCTGCTCCATATCACGTGCCGAGGCAGGAACTTCTTCATATCTTGGTTCCGAAGATGATGGTTGCGGTTGAGCTTGAGAAGTAGAGGCACCATCTTGGTTTCTTCGGACACACTTCCTTTGTCGGCGCACATGAGCAAGAGCAGGAGCATTGGCATCTTCTTCATCATCAGGATCAGGTAGGCTAGGTGGCCGGTTGAGGCATTCGGGAGCTCTCTCATCATCCCGAACAACCACATAAAGCTCTCTAAAATACTCAGTTAATAGGCGATAACTGGGACTGCGGTTATTCGGACTAACACTGTCGGATAACTCTTTAGCTAACATATAATACTCCATCTCCGACTCCGTGTCATCCGACAGTAGCCGTGGTATCACAGCCTGAAAAAATAAAAAGACACAATTTATTTAAAATAAATATTTCAAGTGATATGTCGGAAAAAAATTATTAATAAAAACGATTAACATACCGGAACATTCCCAAAGAACCTATCCATGTCATCACAGTTGGGCCAATTACCGCCCCCCATATCCCAACGTAACATTCTTGGATATCTCAGAAGAGCCGGGTCGTGCCTTGGATAACAATTGGCCGCATCGGGCATGCCTTCAATGGCTTCCAACATCCAATATTGTTCACATTCAAAACATTATTCAAAATATCCAACATTTACGAAAAAAATAACTAAAAAGAATATATGGAAATCAAGAATTGATTTTACAAACATACTAGTAAAATGTGTGGGAAGCCGCCCGCATTCCATCTACGGATGCGGTCACCGGAGGTCATATGGCGGTCGGAGCACATATGTGCCATAAGCTCATCTATGGTGACACTCCATAGCTTCTCTCCCTAGGGATATCTCTCGCAAATCGCGAGATCGTCACATACCTTCAATATAAACTAATTTATAGAAAATTATTTTTAAAATTTAAAGAAATAATAAAAATTAAAATTAAAGTTTACTTACCGCTAAAACGTTGTTTGGAACCTCTTTATGGGCCGAACGGGTAACAACAATGCTGATATCACCCATGCGAAGACTAACTTGCATACGGTCTCGGGATTCGCATTGCGACTCACCATTGAAGAAATCTTCGTTCTGACAGCATCAACGGGAACCTGCATTTCCCCCCACCGACTAAAGTATCGGTTCTTCAAGTTACCCCCTTCGTCGATAGTTTGGGAGTCAGCATCACTCAGTCTCCCAAATCGCAACCCCGATACCAGGCTAAATTCCTCTACGCCGAATCTGACTGGCTTTCCTTTGATCAAAAACCAGTATTCGTATCTACTCTTTCGCTTATCGGGCAATCGTAGGCATATTCGGAGCATCAGACTGTGCAAGACCAATGCCTTAAATTTGCCCTTCCCGTTTAGGCGTAGAAAACTCCGAATCTGGGGGTAATCATCTATAATCCTCCAATGATCGGCTTGTAGCATTTTTGTAATCTCCGGAACTTCACTCCATGCCGTGCACTGTGTTATCCTTCCATCTACGACCACAGTCTCGTAGTGAAAGGGAGGTAATTCTGGTAGGGCCGAGGTGGGTAAGGTAGCGTATCCCTACAAAACAAACAACAACAAAATGTTAAATTTTTCATTCTGTTCTGGCATTTGGCGTTTGAAACAACCAAACGCCAAACGCCAAGAGAAACGCCATGAATATTCATGGCGTTTGGCGTTTGAGAACCCCAAAAGCCAAACGCCATGTACAAATTCATGACGTTTGGCGTTTGAGAACCCCAAAAGCCAAACGCCATGTACAAATTCATGGCGTTTGGCGTTTGTTGTTCCCAAACGCCATGTACATATTCATGGCGTTTGGCGTTTGGGAACCCCAAACGCCATGTATAAACGATGAACATATTCATGGCGTTTGGGAACCCCAAATGCCAAACGCCATGAACATTTTAGCTCTCCGGATGAATTTGTTCATGGCGTTTGGCATTTGGCGTTTGGGAACCCCAAACGCCACACGCCATGAACTCGTAAAAAATATGGCCGAATTGAATTGAGAAAGAAAGTCTCGAAACTTACCCCAAATGGCCATTCTTGAGCGTTTCTCTCACCATCATCGATTATCCTCATGTTTGCCGTCTCCAATTTGCAAGAATTTGAGAGAAAAAATTGAAAGAGAAAGAGAGTTTGAATGTAGTGTAGAGTTTGAGAGAGATAGGAATTTTTTTTGTTTTTGTTTTATTTTGTTTTTGGGGTTTGGGTGTTTTTGTTTTGTTAAAGAAAAATGGGGGGGATAAGTTGTAATTATTAGTAAGGTTTTAATAATTATTAATAATTTTTTTTTTTTTTTTTTTTGCTGAAAATAAAGGTTAAGAAAGGTTTGGCCTTTTTGTAAATTCTATTTGTGAAAATGGCCTTTCTGAAATTGGCTCGATATATTGTCATATGTTTTTAGGCTAAATCATATTTATGGTCCCTAAATATAATTTATTTTACGCTTATATCCCTTTTGTCAAAGAAGTTACGCTTAAGTCCCTCTCATATAAAATGCATTACACTTATATCCCTCGTGTCAAAAATTTACACTTAAGTCTCTCTTATATAAAATATGTTACACTGATATATATGCACTCCTCCAACCAAATTACACCAACAAAATGTGTTACCCCGATAATATCAAAATATTATAATACATAAAATCCAAAAATACCCTTAAAAGTCACGTGACTTGCACGTGGTTGCATTTTCGCCAGATTAGTTTCTATCGGTGTAACACATTTTATATAAAAGGGAGTTAAGTGTAAAATTATGGTAAGAGGGATATAAGTGTAATACAATTTATATAAGAGTGACTTAAATGAAAATTTTTTGACAAAAGTGATATAAGTATAAAATACGTTGTACTTGAGGGACCATATTTGTGATTTAACCTTGTTTTTATCACATGGTGCAATTTTTTTTATTAATATCATATATAGGAGGTTAATTTGTTATTGACTCCTTAAAGAAAATGGTAAATTAGTAAGTTTGTTTTTTCCCGGTTCACCATTAACTGAAATTGAGTGAAATGCAAAAACAGCCTTGTGCTTTGACTAACTATCAAAATTCCATGTTTTACTTTTACTTATCAAAACCCCCTATGCTTATTTTATATTAGCAAAACAAAAAAAACTTTGTAGCCGAAATGACAATTATACCCCATTATTAAAGGATGCAAAAACATTTCTGTTAACAAAAAAATATTATCAATAACCTCCTTGTTATCTTTAAAAATTGACAATTACCCCTTGTTCACTTAAATTGTTTACAAACACCTCCCTATGATTAATGAAGGAATTTCAAATGAGTTTTTTCACTAATAAAAAAGAACATAGTGGGGCTTTTGGTAATTTAATAACACAAGGGTTGTTTTTATAATAAAATAGAACACAAGGGGTCTTTATCATTTTGCTCTACTGAAATTAAAACAATATTTCAGAAAGAAAAAAAAAGGAAACTAGTGCACAATTTACTACCATAAATACCAAAACAATCTACTGAATTATGTCTGATCTGATCCATTCCTGGCACCACATTTAATGCTACTGATAAACTCCTCAGAACAATTTAAATACTAAAATAAAATTACTACTACATAAAATGAAATGCTACTGCTGAACTCCTAGAACAATTTAAATACTAAAAAAAAATTAAAATTAAAATTAAAAAATTACTACTACATAAAATGAAGCAACTTATTCAAGTTTCAAATTTTAATTACATATCTTAGAGGAGAAGGGAACAAATTAAAGTTGTTCCTCCAAGAAAAAGAAATGAAAGCTTAAGTTGGGCTGGCACGCACTAGATCATATCCTATAAAGATGCTGCACACGGTTTTGAGCTGAAAAAAAGATTTATAGAAAGAAAAAAAGCTGAAAAAAAATCATCTTCTTTCCCTTTCACTAACAAAATCAGGTGGTGGTGACCGCCGACAACACTATACACATGATTTTCTTATTGAATTTTTCCGTTTGAATTCTTATCATTTAAAATAATAAATTAAATTGAATAATAGTTATCCTTATTTTTTTTTAAAAACTTAGTTCAAGTTTGAATTTTTTTTCATGATTTAGTTCGAGTTTGTCGATAAACTAAAAACTAACATTGAATATCAAGTTACTTTGAGTTTTACGTGATCAACTCAACTAAAACTTGTTCAAGTTCATTTTATTTAAAATTTTAATTTATTTAACAATAAATGTTTGATTTAGTATAATGGACTAGTCCACACACTATAGCGAATTCAGGTTGAAGTTCAAATTGCAAAAAGTGTCTTTAATATGCTCGATGGTGTCTCATCTGACCTTGAAATTTTACTTCTATTTTCTTTTTGAGATGTTTCAAAATAAGACTCCATTTTCTCAAAACTATCCCCTCACATAAAATAATGATTTGACACCACTAATTTTGAGGGCACAAATATAAAGTTATCCAAAAATTTCACTTTTTCAACTCTTATATAAAACTTCGTGTCAAAAGTGAAAGGAGCAAAAGTTAAGGACGGATGAAGTAATATATTAAGCCACATCAAAATCTAATACATGAATACCTTGATTTTATTTTTTATTTTTTAAAGAAAAAACACTATCTTATTCGATAGAGTTCATCAAAATAAATATAACATCCTCAATGGAACCATAAAATAAAAGCTAGATATATTATTGTTCTTTTCTAGACTAGTTTTAGAGTCTAAATTTCCTGGCAAAAGAGCCACTATCATATTTTCATGCCTCATTTTAATATTAAATAGTAAATCCACCCTTCATGTAAATGTTTGGGCCCATACAAATTTTAAATTTACACACTTATCAATAAATATATATGTAACACAAAAATAGGACAATAAAGTGTGATAGATGATTATTTCCTAAATTTCCCAACATAAATTTCGGATTATATTCTTAAAGAAACAAAAAAAAATGGGTTGGGGGGAGGGGGGGCGGCAATGGACAAACTATGTACAAATTAAAGTGGGAAGTCCCTCTTTAATTCTCCCACCTGCCCCCTAGCCTTATAAATTTTGAACCCAACCCCAAAGCCAAATCCTTACTCCACATTTGTCAATCCTATTTATTGAGATCCTCTCTTTACTCCTCTCTAAAAAAAAAAATCATTTCAAATTAATTAATTTTCCCACTTTAATTTCTCACATGAATTTTACTCCTTTCTGATTCACATCTCCATTCGTGCATGCTCTTAGCTTAAATTTTCATCCATCTTACACAATGACAACATCATTTCTCAAAACTCTGTTTTTGGCTATACTTTTTTGTTCTGTTCTTTGTGTAAAACCTGATTTTGTCGAATCTGAATACTTAAATGTTCCGGCGTCCGAATTTGTGGATTCTGTGAGGTCTACAATTGGGATAGTCCGGCAAGTGATGTCGATAGTGTCGGGATTTTCCGGGGCGTTTGGTGATTTTCGGTTGAGTAATGCTGTTTCTGATTGCCTTGATTTAATGGACCTTTCGGTTG
This sequence comes from Penstemon newberryi var. newberryi, assembly GCA_030819805.1. Taxonomy (NCBI): domain Eukaryota; kingdom Viridiplantae; phylum Streptophyta; class Magnoliopsida; order Lamiales; family Plantaginaceae; genus Penstemon; species Penstemon newberryi. The sequence goes on along the minus strand of JAUALY010000006.1, from coordinate 29,680,669 downwards.
ATCAATTGAGTTGGACTCTTTCTGCTTCTCAGAATCCAAATGGTACTTCTTTTTTTTAGCTTTACTTTTCTTAAAAAAAAGGTGTGTTGTATACAGTAATTTACTTTCATTTTTGTATAGTTAATTTGGTAGTTCACTTTTATTTACGGTTTTGTCTCAATTATGTTTTTCTTAACATTTTAATCTCCACTATCAATTACTTGTTTCACTGTAGTTTTTCTCAGGCGGTTTCAGGGTGGCTCTGACATCACGTGATTAGCACGTGACTAACACGAGGGTTTTTTCAGGAAATTCACGCAAAATAACAAGTTTTCCATACTCTTTGTTGAACAAAAAGTTGAAGAACATGTCATTGATGTGATTAAACAAGCCCTAAAATCTTGTTATTTTGCTTGAATTGCCAGAAAAAATCCTCATGTTAGTCACGTGCAAATCACCTGACGTCGGAGTCTCCTAGAATTGCCTGAGAAGAACTACAATGAAACAAATAATTGATAGTGGAGATTAAAATGTTAAGAAAAATATAAGGGGATCAAACTATAAAAAAAAAATACAAAAGGAGGATAAAAAGTGGTACTTACCCTTTAATTAACATTTGTTGCTATTTTGTTTTGCTAAAAAAGTTTGAAAAAATCTGAATGATATCAGGAATTTATGGCTCTAATGCAACTTATTGCTTTGGGAAAGGTCACTAACTATGGCTCTTTGTTGTTTTTGAGTTGGCTAAATGTGCAAGTAATACAAGACTAAATTTGACACGACAAGTACATAATGAGAAAACGTGACAAATCTTATTCAATGGTCATAGTATTAAATAAACTAGTCCCGTGTAATAAATAATGAGTAATTTTTCACTATGCATCCTCGAACTGCATATTCTTGGGCATAATGCATTCCGCAAAATATCCATTGTTATGCCAAAGAATATACATTTTGAGGGGTACAAACTGTCAAAGTTTTGATTATAGGGTGTAAAGTGTCACAATAATATATTTCTAGGGTGAAAAGTGTCACAACGTCAATAAATAACATTAATACTTTTATCCTAGTTTGAACCATAATTACTTGATTTTAATACTATCATAAACATATGAATTCAAACAAATTTAAATACAAGTAATCAATTGTTGCAATGATACAGTTCGAAAATAATATCCTTTTAATAAAAAAAATAAATTACTATTTTATTGCAGGCAAAGATAATAGCACCGGAAATGTGAATGCTGATATGAAGACATGGTTGAGTGGAGCACTGATCAATCAAGACACTTGCAAAGAAGGCTTTGATGGTACAAATAGCATCCTCAAAACTTTGATTTCCGGCAGCCTTGACCAAGTTACTTCATTAGTATATGACATTCTTTCCGCGATAAAACCAACTCCCACCACCCCACCTAAAGGCGGTGGCGGTGGGGGTAAGGGTGGTAGCGGAGGTGGAGGCCGTTTTGGTGGTAGGAAACTTATAACCAATTCTCAATTCCCTAATTGGATGAAATCTAATGATCGAAAACTACTCCAAGCCGCCAATGGCGCAGTAGCAGACGTGGTGGTTGCTCTGGATGGCACTGGGAATTTTACTAAAATCGAGGATGCTATCCACGCTGCACCGGAACTTAGCAACAAAAGATACATTATATACGTAAAGAAAGGTGTGTACAAGGAATATGTAGAGATCAGTAAGAAGAAATGGAACGTAATGTTGATTGGAGACGGGATGGATGTTACAGTTATTTCTGGTAATCGCAGTTTTATTGATGGTTGGACCACTTATCGCTCTTCAACATTTGGTAAGAACAATCTTTAATCTCAACTAAGTATTATTTTTTGTTTTCTTGGTTTTCCAATGGTTTAATCCCTTTTGAGGCGCGTTGGATATATTATATGTGAACTTCTCCCTACAAGGATTCGAACTTGAGTCGTCACTTTGGAATATTAGTATCTTCCACTAGGTCAATCATTTGTTGATACTCTTAAGTGGTTACATTCATCCTACACCGGTGGATTATATCCATAGGGGTTGGATGATAAACACATGTGCATAAGAAGAGAAAAAATTATCCTCCCATACATACTTGTCGTCATCCAGTACCCCAGTGGATTGAATCCACCGGGATAGGCACATTATTTCCCTCTTTAAGTAGTTAACATATGTTAATATTACATAATCACAAAATCAATATATTTAATGCAGTAGGACTATTGTTTTGAAATAGTTCATAAATCTTTGTTCCATTGAATGTGGAGATGGGATTTTATAATTGTCGGTTGAGGTGAAATAATGTCTATGCATCGACAGTGTAATTTAATTTAAGTACTGTTTATTGTTGCCAATAAAAGATAGGTAGATATAGCACATGGGACATGTCTGATGGCATGTTGGTCACTTGGTCTATTTAATAAATTATCTATATTTCACCCCATGATTTTTTACTTTAGGGCCACTTTAAGCATTAAATATAATTTGCAAAACAGAGTATTCCATGTGACTCCATGAATCTAGTTGGATTCAATATGTGTATTACACTTGAATTAATGGTAAATAATTTTAGTTCGACCAAAATGAATTTTGCTCTATGTATATTTAAATTGGGCCCCTTTTTTTATTTTTTTTTATTTTTAGTATTGTGCTCTATGTATTTTTTTAACAGGATTCTTTATTTTGTGCATCTCTCTTGATGTCATTTTATTGTTTTAAATGAGTTCATAAAGAATGCAAGTTAGCTCATCATCACAATTCATATGATTTTAAATTGTCAATAAACATATTCATACTGCATACAATTCGAAAAAGTAAAAGTTATAGTTTAACCTAATGTATATGTTTTTGGTTATTATAATGCAGCTGTTAAAGGGCAAGGATTCATAGCACGAGATATAACATTTGAAAATGCGGCAGGGCCAGAAAAACATCAAGCTGTGGCATTCCGATCAGATTCAGATCTCTCGGTGTTGTACCGTTGTGCATTTAGGGGTTACCAGGACACATTATATGCCCATTCCCAACGCCAATTCTACAGGGAATGTAAAATAACTGGCACAGTTGATTTTATTTTTGGAGATGGCGCAATAGTATTCCAAAATTGTCAAATTCAAGCCCGAAAAGGCCTTCCAAATCAAAAGAACACCATCACAGCTCAAGGACGAAAGGAATCAGTGGAAAATACCGGCTTTTCATTTCAATTTTGTAACATCTCGGTTGAACCAGATGTACTGGCTTCATTAAACTCGACTCAGACATACCTGGGTCGACCCTGGAAATTGTATTCACGCACGATTATCATGCAGTCATACATTAGTAGTGCCATAAGGCCCGAGGGATGGCTCGAATGGAATGGGAATTTCGCATTGGATACTCTGTACTATGGTGAGTACATGAACTACGGGCCCGGGGCTGGATCCGGAGCTCGGGTGAAATGGCCCGGTTACCATGTCTTTAACAATTCGGCTCAAGCAAGTAACTTCACAGTGGCTCAATTTATTATTGGGAACACGTGGTTGCCTTCAACAGGGGTTAAGTATACGGCTGAATTAGCGATTTGATAAGGTTGATTTTTTTTATTCTTAATGGCATATTAGTAATTATGATAATTTTCTCTTATATAGATGTTCTATCTTGTGGAATGATCTTTGTTCCATTACGATCAATTATACACATTCCTATGATTTGTAAGTTCGGCCGAATTAGTGTTAAAATATTTAAATTTTGTCTTGGTATATTTTTTTCTGCGACTAACATGTATAATTGTCAACGGCGACACGAACACGATACGAACATGACCGCACGTGTTTTAAAAAAATTATAGGACACGACACGATACTTACACAAATTTTATATTATAATGATGATGATGATAATCAATTAATATCATTACCATGTTTAAAATCTAGTAACATTTAAACATTTTTAAATTATAAACTCTTTTGCCCTACATTTTAAAATAATTTTGACATGTCAAATGTAATATTGTATAATAATCACAAAACTAATGCAACAAAATGAACCATTTTACACCCAAATTAACCAAATATATTAAAAATATGTTAATTATTAAATTTGAAGTACTATTCTTAGTACTTTTTACCCCTAAATGTTCAAATATTACAAAATAGAACCTCCATCGTGCTCGAAATGTGTTAGACACTTCTTCAGCCGTGTCCGAGATGTGTCCCCAGTAGTGTCTAATATTTGAAATTTATGTTAATTTTCAGACATGCCACTTGGTATGCGGAAGCGTCTCGAGGTCGTGTCCGTGTCTCATAAATGTCCAACACTATTGGATCATTTTTTCATAATGTCCGCCAACATAGTTTTTAGTAGAATTTTGATCCGAATTAAATTTAATCCAATTCATATTTGCTGATTTTATGGGGCAGCTTGTCTTCTTTTTTTTTCTTTTTTTCATTATGTGATTGAGTGAAATGCAAATACATCCCTTGTGTTTTATCTAACTAACAAAAAACTCCTAATATTATTTTAATTAAAAAAATACTTCATGTATTATTTTTTTATTGGTAAAAAAATCCTCCTAAGCCGACGACAATTATAACCTCATCAAAGGATACACAAACACTCATCTTAACCTAAAAAAATATCAATAACCCTCCTATTAACTTTAAAAACTGAGAATAACTTCATGTTCACCTAAACAAGTAACAAAAATCTCCCTATAATTTATAAAAAAAATTTAAATAAATTTTTTGTTAATAAAAAATAATACGAGAGTTTTTTTAGTTAATCAAAGCACAAGAGGTGTTTTAGCATTTAGCTCTTTTGTGATTTGTCCGCAATATAGTTCACAGGAATGAATAGCATTGACTTTAGGGAAAATAGAAGATATTCACGCGGTTCAATGCCATAATGGTCCATGTCCAATCTGATGAGCATGAAAAATCACAATAAAATATCAATTTAATTTTAATAAAAATTAATACGTAGTAATTTTATTTCATTCTTTTTTTTTTTTTTTTTTTTTTTTTTTTTTTTTTTTGTTAACCCAGGTTGAGTCCTGGACCACTCATCACTGGTCTCTCAGCAATGTGCGGAAGTAAATCGCGGGATGTGCCTGAGTTGGTCAGGGTTTGTTCATTCTTTATACTCCTGGCCCCCAAGGGAGCCTACTACCATGGAACTTACAACACCAAGCTGCTCCATCCTCCCTTAAAGATTTTACAACACTTGACTGCTCCTCCCAGGATTCGAACTCCCCACCCTGGGGGAGTGAGCCCCGGAGTTCACCTCCTTTACCAACTGAGCTGTGCCCCGGGAGGCAATTTTATTTCATTCTTTGTGCGCGGGGGTTTGGTTGTTGCATTGCCATTTGGAGATGGAGACACTGCTCAAACCAAAATACTTCCCCCACCTCATGATGTACCCACATGTTGAACATAGTCTTTTTTTTTTTTTTTTGTCAATTTTAAATGGAGAATTGGCGAATAAATTCTTGGTTTGGTTGGATCACATCAATATTGTATAATTATTGTAGTTTAATCATATTTTTCTATTTGATTTGGTTTATTTATTGATTTTTTTTCAAAAAGAAATATTTAAACAAAATTTAAGAGAAGAATAGAGAGAGAAATAATAGGATTCTGCTTTAGATTGCTAGAAAACGGGATGAGAGAATTGGCCAGATTCTCCTTCTATTTATAGCAGCAGAAAGGTTTTTGCTGGAGGGACATGTCTGTTCGGATTAAACCAGTAGCACTGGTTCGGTCCGAACAGGTGCAACCGGTTTGATTTAAATCGAACCGGCACACCAATTCAAAAAGTGGCGCGCGGATTTTAAGAAACGGGCCAGCTACATGGATCTTGTTTGGGTCAATCGGATCTAATTTAATTTTTTTTGGGCCTTTAAGTATTGGGCCAAAAATTAATTGAACCATTACATATTGGGCCAAAAAATTAATTAAACTTTATCCAAAAAGATAATATTTTGTCCAAGTCCAATCCCAATCCCAAACCGTGCCGAGCCAACCGATCGGCAGTGGAGACGCACGTGTGGTGAAGCCATGGTCATGCACGTCTTCTCCCCTCACAAAACTTGGTACCCCAAGGGGCCCAACTCTTATCCAAATTTTTGCATTATAAATGGCAAAAACTTTTCCAATTTTCTCCATGTTGGATGAAAGCATTTTCTCTCTAACTTTCATTCATTTCTATTTCATGGGCTTAACTCCAATTCAGTTAATACCCATAAAATACAACACACGATACTTACACACATTTTATATTATAATGATGATGATAATCAATTAATATCATTACCAAGTTTAAAATCTAGTAACATTTAAACATGTTTAAATTATAAATTCTTTTGCACTACATTTTAAAATAATTTTGACATGTCAAATGTAATATTGTATAATAATTACAAAAATAATGCAACAAAATGAACCATTGTACACTCAAATTAACCAAATATATTAAAAATATTTTAATTATTAGATTTAAAGTACTATTTTTAATACTTTTTACCCCTAAATATTGAAATATTACAAAATAGAACCTTCACCGTGCTCCAAATGTATTAGACACTTCTTCAGCCGTGTCCGAAATGTGTTTACAACAGTGTCTAACATTTTAAATTTATGGTAATTTTCAGACATGCCACATGACGTGCGAAAACGTATCGGGGTCATGTCCATGTCTCATAAATGTCCAACTCTACTGGCTCATGTTTTCATAATGTCCGTCAACATAGTTTTTAGTAGAATTTTGATCCGAATTAAATTTAATCCAAATCATATTTGCTGTTTTTAGAAAACTCCTAATATTATTTTAATTAACAAAATACTCTCTGTATTATTTTTTTATTGGTAAAAAAATCCTCACAAGCCGACGACAATTATAGCCCCATCAAAGGATAAACAAACCCCATCTTAATCTAAAAAAATATCAATAACCCCTCTATTAACTTTAAAAACTGAGAATAATCTCCATGTTCACTTAAACAAAAAATAAAAATCTCCCTATAATTTATAAAAGAATTTCAAATGAGTTTTTTGTTAATAAAAAAAACATCAAAGCACAAGAGGTGTTTTAGCATTTAGGGTCTATTTGGATGGGTTTTGGGTCAGTTTTGTCTCGATTTAAAAAAATGGTTTGGGTGGTTTCGATGAAACCTTTGAGACCTCATTTGGATGAGTTTTGGCTGTTGCGTTTTATAGTTTGAACAAGTTGAAACCTCACTTGGATTGAGTTTTGGATGTTGGGGTTTAGGAGGAAAAGTAGATGGTAGGTGACAAATCAATATCTTTTTTAGTGAGATTTGGGGAAAAAAATAGGTGGTAGATGTCAAATCAATGTTTTATAGGTTTGAAGATTTTGAGTATGAGTTTCTGAATATGTTTTTAATGATTTTATGGGTTTGGTAAAAACTCGCTTGAAAGGGTTTTGACTCGATTTTGCGAAACCCGCCAGACCGGACCAAAATCCATCCACATACACCCTTAGCTCTTTTGTGATTTGTCCGCAATATAGTTCACAGGAAGGAATAGAAGATGTTCAATGCCATAATGGTCCATGTCCAATCTTTGAATCCAGTTCCTCAACTGCATATCGTCTTAATTGATTTCGACAGTTAACCAAACCCTTTACTAATCCATTGTATCATATCACGTTTAATATCCAAAAAAACATGTCTAAACTCACCTTTATTAAGGAACAATTTGGTACAAAAACAAAATTGAAAAATAAGACCCGAATATTTTATCACTAAATTATACTAAAACCACAAAACCTTATGACTATGTTCGATTATTGAATTTTAGTAAGTAAAACGTCTGGAAAAATGTTTTTATTGCATAAAAATGTTCTCTAATGACACGTTGGTAAATTATACTAATGTTTTATCTTCAGAAATTATATAGAACTTCATTTATTATGAGCGTTAATTATACATGGAAGTATGCTTGTAAATGTTACTGCATTTTGTTAAGAGTTACAATGTATGCATTCAAAATAAAGTCTTATATAACGTCTCCAAACAAAACAAAAAAAAGTCTTATGAAAATAATATTTGGTCCCACTAAAATTGCTATCAAGTTATCATTCATTAATTGGGCAGCTTGGCATTTTCCATTTTGTGATTTCTCAACCATATATATCTTTATTTTGACGGTCAATGTTGCCTATGGTTGTTCTTCATGTCAACATCTCCTTTAGTATCTTAAAATATGGGAAATTTGTTTTTAGTTATCATATAGGTTATCTTGCAACTTTGATATCATTGGACACAAAAATACAAATTTTAATATCATAAAATAGATTTTCATTGCAACTTTCATATCGAACCCAATTTTCTCCATAGTTAATGGCAATTTACCCCCCTATGAAATGCTTAATATTCAATTTATCATCATGTGATTTGAAAAAGAGCAATTTACTCCCCTGTGAAAATTTTAAAGAAACAATTTATCCATTTCAGCCGGAGAGTGTAACTCACTTGCCGAAATTGAGAATGGTCATGAAAAGTGTTTTGTAACATAGGGGGCTTCATTGTCACATTTATCATAACACGTGGAGGTAAAATGCCACATTAGCATTACGAATGGGGTAAAGTGTCACATATAAAAATATCAGGGAAGCGGTGTGAAACTTACAGGGGTAAATAGCTCGTTTTCAAATAACAGGGAGGTAAATTAGACATTATGCATTTCATAAGACGGTAATTGTCATTAACTCCAGAGAAAAATTGGACTTGGTATGAAAATTGCAATAAAAACCTATCATGTGGTATAAATTTATATTTTCATGTCCAATGATACCAAAGTTGAAAGGTGACATGCTCTATTGTACCCAAAAAAACAAAATTTCCCTTAAAATATATACCAATAACATAAAATTAGAACCAGACTTTTTCTAATAGTATATAATTTCCGAGAGGCATAAAATATAGCATTCATGACACAAATTAATATCTCATATGACCTATTAGTTTGATTACCATCGACATGTCCAACTGCGTACCATTCTTATCATAAACAATAATAATTGTATGCTTAATTTTCTTTTTTATAACCCGTGTAGGTTTAAATCATGTATAATATTCTTGGAAACCCAAAAACAAAATGACTTGAGAAAATATTTTACTTGGGTTAAAAAATCTATGAGCTAATGCCAAATTATCCCCTACGAAATATATAATATTCAATTTACCCACATTATTTTTTAAAAAGAGCACTTTACCCCCTTGTAATTTTTTTAAAGATTACCTCATTCAGTCGGAGAGTGTTATTCATTTGCCGAAATTAAGAGTGGGCATGAAAAGTATTTTTTGTAACATAGGAAGTAAATTGCCACATTTATAATAACACATGGTGTAAATTATCACATTTATCATAACACAGAGGGTAAACTGTCATATTATCATAATATAGGTGGGGGGGGGGGGGGGTGTAAAGTGACAAATATAAAATTTCAAATAGACAGTTGGAAACTTTATAAGATTACAAGGGGTAAAATGCTCTTTTTCAAATTACAGAGAAAAATTAAATATTATGAATATTATAGAGAATACATTGTACGTCATTAAGGTGGTGTTTTCAACCACTTAATAAAAGTGAATCTTGGCTTCTGGGATTAAAAAAACAGTTTAAATGTGTTTGCAAAACAAACTTATGATTCTGCTTCTCTAAAAATAAGCTGAAAGTACACCAAAAGCAGAAGTAGCTCGTGACCTGCTTCTGGCTTGTGATACCATTTTGGTAATTATATATTTAAAAGCTGATTATGACCTTTTTAGCCATAATTATTATGGTCGGATACATTTCAGCAACATGAAATAAAAAAGAAATAAAGAAAGGGGCAATATGGACATTAGATGTACAAAAGACGGAAAAAGCCCATTTGACAGCTTATTTAGAGCATCTCCCATGGTTATCACCATTTTTTTCACCAAATCCTATATTTGGTGTAATGGAGATGAGTTGATCTCCCATGGTTAGCACACAATTTCACCATTTTTGGTGAAAGAATGGTGTTTTTGGCCTCCAATGGTTTTCATCAAAATTTACACCAAATTATAAAATAATAATATTTCACCATTTCACCATTTTTAGAGAATAGGATTTGGTTTGATCTCCCATGGTATTTCACCAAATGTATCACCAAATAATAAATTTGATGTTTATAATTTCAAATTTTCAACACACTATTATCAATCTTAAAGTGCTATTTACAATTACAAATTATTTTTAAAATTATTAAATTTGTATAACTATGTTAATTAAATTTTATGCTATAAGTTATGAAAAATCATTAAAACATGTAACACAATTAACTCAAAATGTTATAAATATAATAAAATCATAACATAAATAAAATTTTCATAAATACTTGCATTATTAAACAACGTTACAAACTGATAAACAACATTTTCATGAACACCTTCATGATTTTAACTATGTTGTTTAATATTCTTTGATGTTGTTTAATTAACTATGTGTTTCATTAAGGAGTTTATCGTCATGTATTTTATTCTCATGTATTATTTAGATTTAATAAAATAATGTAGTTTATTGTCATTTTATTAACAATGTATTTCATTAAAGGATTTGTTGTCGTTTATTTCATTTTAATTATTAATGATAATTAATGTATTTATTTGATAAAAATCAATTAATTAATTGATTATTATACCTAAAAATATACAATTAATTAATAATAATGTAAAAACTATTTACTTTTATTAACAATAATTTTTATTAATAATAATTATTGTATTTATTTAATAAAAGCCGATAAATTATTTAAAATATAGTTAAATACATATAAATAATAATAAACATGTCAATAAGTTACTAATCACGCAATTAGATGCTAATTAATTAAATAGGGACAATTACACCAAATCAAAGAGTGAATTTTAGAAAAGCCATTTTCAAAAAATTTATTTTCAAAAAGACTATTAAAAACTTAAAAATTTAAAAAAGCCATTATTTAAAAAAAGAAAAAGATTTATTCACTAATTTTGGCATTTGGCATTTGAATGTCAAACGCCAAATGTCATATGTTCTTGACATTTGGCGTTTGACATTTGCCAAAAGCCAAAAGCCAAACGCCAAAGAACATCTTCATATGACATTTGGCGTTTGGCTTGGCGTTTGGTGTTTGGAAGCCAAACGCCATGAACATCTTCATGGCGTTTGGCATTTGGAAACCCCAAATGCCAAATGTATAAAAGGCGTAGAAATACAGAAATCGGATCGGAGAAGAAAAGAAGCGGCGAAACTTACACCAAACGAACGATCATTCTCCTTCGTTCCTCCTCTCCCCATCATCTCTGATTGCATGTGCCATCTCTAATTTGTGAAATTCTTGGGAAAAAATTGGAATGGAGAAGCTGAGAGAGATGAGAGAGATGAGAGAGTTGAGAGAGTTTGAATTTAAATTTAGGAATTGTGTTTAAGTTTTAGAGTTAGGGGTTTTGGTTATGGGTTAAAGAAAATAAATAAATAAAGGTTGTGGCCTTTTTGAAATTTCAACTTTTGGTTATGGCTTTTCTAAAAATTACCCCCAAATCCTATTTCTTTTCCTATATTTGGTGATAAATATAGGATTTGGTGTAAAAAATGGTGAAATGGTGAGCATCTCCCATGGTACACCAAATCCTATTTTTTTCACCTAATTTAGATGTTTTTAGCCTCCACCCTAAATCACTAAATTACTATAACACCAAAAAATATAGAGATTTTTTTTTAGCCTCCCATGGTGGTTAACCACCATTTCACCATTTCACTAAATCCTATTTTTACACCAAATATTTTGGTGAAGGAATTTGACACTATTTTTTTTGCTTTTACTCACTTTTTCTCTTGTTATGCAAACACTACTAACTTTTTATTCTATACTACTTCTAACTTTTTTTTTTTTGTAGATTCTTCAAGTTAAGTAAAAATAAAATCAGTTGAAAACACCACTTAACTCCAAAATCTATTGGATATTCGGGTATCGATTTGACTGATAATAACTCATCCTAAATAATTTGGGGTTCGGAACATGCAACATGCAATATAGTTCACATGAACGAATTTTGATGCATCTTATATATTTTTTGGTAAATTACGAATGCCCCTAAGGTAAGACTTAATTATGAAAATCCCCCCTTATGTATTGAGTATTATGAAAATTTTCCTGAGATTTGTCACCATCTTACAATTAACCTCTTACCACTGAAAAATTTCAACTTTTCTTTTAGGGGTTATTGGTAATGTTTACAATATCTTAAAAAAATTAAAGCTTGAGTATTAAATGTAATATCTCATAAATTATAAAATAGATAATTATATATGTACCACCAAAAATTGAACATATTGTATAATTGCACATAAGTTTCTCAAAATACTAAATAAACCTTATTTTTGCATAATTATTAACAATTTAATTCTTAAAATAATAAATTAAACAAAATTTCATTAATAATATTTTATAAATATAAGAATTCATTTACACTTTTAATTTAATAAATTAATTTTTATGTATATAATAATAATTTAATATTTTTCTTATTTTCAGCATCTAATTAGCGCGATTTTAAAATTCTTCAATATTTAAGGAAGGGTCGAAGCAAAATCTCTTTACATGTGTGTATTTGTCTGAAATAACTTGACCAAACTCACACAATCACCCTTGATAAAGAATAAATTTCGGTAGAGTAAAAGTACAAAAGTTCATGTTTACTTAGGTCAAAACTATACCTCCCTAAATGTGACTCTATCATCTTATCATTAAACATAAGTTACATAATTGAAGCTACAAACCTCGTAAAATCCAGGGCCTTCGTATTTATATTTTATTTTTCTTCGTCCCAATATTTTTACTCCATTAGTTACAATACCCATTACATTTTTCAATCTTTTAAGTGATTTATCATGTTAAATTATTTATATTTGTGATATGTTAAACCTTTTAAATATTAATATATATTGTGTCATATGATATTATCAACTTATTAGTGAAATATTAATTAAATGATTTATTATAAATTTTATACATTTAGTCAAATTCACTGGCCAACTGTATTAAAGAATAAAAAAATGAGACGGATTAAGTATTTATTATTTAATATGAAAAAATTATAGACTTAAGTAGACCATTCATTTAATATCTTCTCAATCCATGTAGATATATACTCCCATCAGTTCAACTTTATCTTCTCATCATTGCATTGACTGAGTTTTGTCTCTGTGTCCTTTGTGGCCCATTATATAGTGGCCCTTCTTCAGGCCGGTCTCGTGGCAATAAAACGGCCCTCGTCACTTAATTCTGCTAAGTTATACGGTGTATATTTTCTCAACATATATGGTAGTACACGAACCTTTCTTAATCATTTCCACACTTCATTTTCAAATAGAATTTCCAATAATATCTAGAAACTAATAAAATCTTCATGTACGTACAACAAGGGGAAAGGCGAAATTGGACGTCATATAACTTATGATTGCTGGCAAGTTTGCCTCATTAGTATTTGAGCTGACAATTTTATTCAATAAATGAATAAATTGAAGCAAATTTGAGATTTTTTCGGCTCAATTGAGAGAGTAAGTCACGCTTGTGGGCTGAAGATCAACCAGACACAAATTCAAGATCAAATAGTCAAGAAGGTCAAATTGTATAAGTGATTTTTCTTCCAATAATAATTATGTTATTATATTAGCATAAGTCCATATATATATATATATATATATATATATATATATATATATATATATATATATATTAATACAATAAACAGATTGTTAATAAAAATTTATGGCATTGGCCGCCTATATATTTGTATGTAAATCACATGTAAAACCTTTCGTTTTTAGTTTTAACTAAAGTTTTCATGATAACAAATAGCTTGCTAATCATATGTCAATTGTCATTAGACATGATTTCTCAGTAACTTGTGGTCATGGATGGTTTTAGGATCAAGGGGGTCGAACTTTATTATCAATTTTTTTTATAATAAAACTTATTCTATTTTATTAAGAACACGAAAATAAAATTCTATAGAATTGCTCAAGAATCTACTAGTTCTTTGAAGAATTAAACTTTAGAACAATAAACCGTAATAAAATACATCTAATAACCTAAAAAATATTTAGTATAAAAGTATTTAACTAAAGCAATAGTCAATAAAATAAAGTATGTTAATTGATATAATTACAATGCCTTATATAATTGAGAGATAGAAAGATGCATCTTATAGTAGACACAAATAATTGAAAGATAAATCAACATTTTTTGGAGAAGATATGAATGGTATGTTAAGTCTTTTATATATATATATATATATGGAAATGTGTCAAGATTTTTTATTGAGCTTCATTGTAAGTTGCTCGAAAAAATAGTACTATTTTTTTTTTTTATGAATTACCACAACATTAAAAAAACAACAAGAAACAAATTATAAAAGATCTACCAGGGGTCCCCATGGTAAAAATAAAGATAAAGAGAAAGAGACAGAGAGGCAGCATCCAAAAAACCAAAAGAGAATAATATTTAGATAGGTTATGAGCATTTAAATAAGACTCACAATTGATAAATATTTTATTTGTATGATTTATAAGTTTTTAAGGAAATCAATACAAATAATAAACTATACATATGTAGATTTTTTTTTTTAAAAAGTTTAAAATTTCAGTCCTCTCATTTATGATGAAACCGAAAGACTATAACCAAGTGAGATAAGAAGTCTATTATGTAAATGAACTCATAAAACTAATAATATTTAATATATAAATTTCCCTACGGGCCTTGCATGTAAATATTTGAGGCCTCTCCATATCGGGGGTCCAAGACGTCGGCCCAAATTGCCTAACACTTTGGTCGACACTATCTACTACCATAATTCAATTACCAAGAAAGCACAATATAAATTTAAAAGAATTCAACACTCGTGCAACTTTTTGCATGATCCAATTTTTTTGGCAGCATATGTACTACTACGTAGCACTTTTGCATAATGAAACAAAATTGTCATCGAAACAAATTTGTAAAAGTATTAAACAAAGTGAAAAAAAATAAGCAAGTAGAAAAAAGTAAGTAAGATAAATATTCATAATTCATGTGAACATCACTCTACAGCTTTCTCGTGAATGCACATAGACATATATTAATATAAAATAATTCAAATTTTGTCGCTGATGCATCTGTTCCCTTACCTTTCCCAAGTATTTTTGTCTATCAATTTAAAGACATCTTTAAACAACCACCCAGGCAGCATAATATCCTAGGGGCTGAAAATACAGAAGTGAATTCACTTCTATATTAGGTAAAGATGATTACAATGTTACCAAATACACCATTTCCTTTTGCAGTAATACTGAAATTACTATATAAATATAGGTGAAATTGAATTTTTAGTCCAACAGGATTGAATGCTCAGTATCTTTTATCTTGCATGTTACAAAATTGCACTTCTGACTGTTCCAACATTTTAATATTTTGCATTTTAGTCTCAGTGACTTCTTTGCGATAAAAAAAAATGCAAAATTGATTATACGAGGGCAAACTAACGAGGTATTATCACATGATTACAAAAGTGCAAAATTGATCATAGATTATCATATGAGACCAAAAGTGTAAAATTATGACAATCATATGTGAACAAAAGTGCTAACCAGAGATTATCATATGAGATTAAAAGTACAAAATTGAGATTGTCCTATGGGAGCAAAAGTTCTAACTAAGATTATCACACAAAAGTACAACTTTTATATTATGCATTGGGACCAACACTACATTTTTGTAACGTGCGAACCAAAAGTGCTAAACATGACACCAAAACTGCGATTTCATAAAGTACGGGACTAAAAGTGTTGAGAGTCAAATCAGTGTAAAATCATGATAGTCTTATGTGAACAAAAACGCTACCCATAGATTATCATATGAGATCAAAAGTAAAAAATTGAGACTGTCCTATGGGAACAAAAGTGCTAAACAAAGATTATCACACGAGACCAAAAGTACAACTTTTATATATGACGTTGGTACCAACACTACATTTCTGTAACATGCGAACCAAAAGTGCAAAACATGACCAAAACTGCGATTTTATAAAATACGGGACTAAAAACCAGAGGCAATCAATGTAAAATTATGACAGACTTATGTGAACAAAAGCGCTAACCAGAGATCATCATATGAAATCAAAAGTACAAAATTGAGACTGTCCTATGGGAACAAAAGTGCTAAAAAAGATTATCACACGAGACCAAAAGTACAACTTTTATATAATGACGTTGGAACCAACACTACATTTCTGTAACGTGCGAACCAAAAGTGCAAAAACATGACACCAAAACTGTGATTTTCATAAAATACGGGACTAAAAGTGCCGAGAGTCAAATTAGTGTAAAATTATGATAGTCTTATGTGAACAAACTCGCTAACAAGAGATTATCATATGAGATCAAATGTACAAACTTGAGACTAGATGGGAACAAAACTGCTAAACAAAGATTATCACACAAGACCAAGAGTGCAACTTTTATATTATGACGTTGGGACTAACACTACAGTTATGTAACGTACGAACCAAAAATGCAAAACATGTCCAAAACTGCGATTTCATAAAATACAGGACTAAAAGTGCCAAGAGTTCAATCCCACTTGAACAATTTCCCATAAATATGACTTAGATTAAACCTCATTCTTGAATTCCTCTGTTTCTTCTCCTTTCATGGCTTCCCCTGTTTTGAAATCTCTCCTCCTCTGTTTTCTTTTCTTCTCAACAACATATGCTTCTTCAAATTCAACAAATTCTTTAGAATCCCATCTTTCTTCAATAAAATCACTTTGCAAATCAACACCATACCCCGAACCATGTTTCAATTCCCTAAAGCTCTCCGTCTCCATAAACATCTCCCCAAACATTCTAACATTCATCCTCCAATCCTTAAAAACCGCTTTATCCGAAGGCCTTAAGCTCTCCAATCTCCTCTCCGATGTGGGACAAACAAATCTCGTCGAGAAACAAAGAGGAACCATCCAAGATTGCCAAGAATTACACCAAATCACACTATCCTCCCTAAAAAAATCCATGTCCAAAATAAGTTCATCCGATTCAAGAAAATTATCCGACGCCAGAGCTTTCTTAAGCGCCGCTTTAACAAACAAAATCACATGTTTAGAGGGCCTAAGTTCATCTTCTGGACCTATAAAACAATCCCTTTTGAATTCTTTAACTAGTACGTATATACATGTGAGCAATTCTTTATCCATTATACCAAAGCCGGTTTCGAAAAGAGGAGGGAATAAGCGGCGGCTTTTGGGTTTTCCGCGGTGGTTGTCGGGGAAGTCACGGCAGATTTTGCAGAGCTCCGGTGATGAATATGATCCGGGTCAGGTGTTAACGGTGGCGGCGGATGGGAGTGGGAATTTTACTACGGTTTCTGATGCGATTAATTTTGCTCCGAATAATAGTGTTGATAGAGTTTTTATTAATGTCAAAGAAGGATTTTATCAAGAAAATGTGGAGATTCCGAGCTGGAAAATCAACATTGTTTTGCTCGGTGATGGAAGTGATGGAACTGTGATTTCAGGGAAAAGAAGTGTAATTGATGGGTGGACTACTTTCAGATCTGCTACCGTTGGTAATTAAATTTATTATTTTTTCAAAAATATTTGGGATAATTACATCGATCTCCCCTGAGGTTTGCGCTAATTATTGCGCAATCACCTTGCAATTTCATAATTACATTCACCTCCCCTCACATTTGAAAAACCTTACAAAATAATGTGAAATGACCATATTGTCATGTTCAATTTTAATTAAAAAAAATAAAATAAAAACATATTAACAAAATGTCCTATTTACCCTTGCAAGGGATAATTACATCGACCTCCCTGAGGTTTGGGCTAATTACTACCCAATCCCTGCGCAATTTCATAATTACATCCACTTCCCCCCACATTTGAAAAATCTTACAAAATGATGTGAAATGATACACAAAATTACAATATTACCCCTGCAATAATACACAAAATTATAATACTACCCTTGCAAAAAATAATTTTATACATAAAAAAAAGACTCTAACCCTAACTCCCCACACCACCTCCACCGTCCCAACCCCGCAAATATCCTCCTAGGTCATGTCGTCGGCCTGGTTCGAACCCTAGGCCTTCCAGGCCGGCGACACGGCCTGTGAGGAGATTTGCGGGGTTGGGGACGTCGGGTGAGGGGTTGGGGACCGGCGGGTGCGGGGTTGGGGGGATAGGGATGGTGAGGGTTTTTTTTAAAAAAAAATAATTTATATTAAAATAGTTTATTCATTTATTAATATTAGTATTTTTATATAAATAAGATATGATTTTAATATTATTGTATTTAAGTAAGAAATATAAAAAAAAATATTTATGATTTTATAATAACTATTTTATTAAATCGAGTTTTTTTATTTTTTGTAAAAAATTTATTGATTTAATAATAACTATTTTAGTTAAAAGTTTAAGAATTTTTTTAGTAAACATGTGAGCATTTTTATAATGTCTAATAATTTCTGTTCAAGTTTTTTTTCTTCTCACGATTAAACGTAATTCATTAATTTATCCTTATACTTTAACTATGACAAAAATTGAAATTATTAAAATTACGGGTTAAACGTTAAAGTTGAATGTATATAAATTTTTTATTTATGTTCTACAAAGTTTTTTTCTTATAATTAACCATACTTTATTTACTTTTAATTGTCAAAGCATTATGAAAAAAATTTGAAAAAAATAATTGATGTGTTATTATATTTTTATTTTAAGAATACACATACACTACTATTAAAATTCATTTATTATTTTAAACCTAATTCAATCATTTATTCTTTTACTTTAATTAGGAGAAAAAATTGAAATTATTAAAATTACAGTTTAAATGTGAAGTTTAATGTATTTACATTTTTATTTATGTTCTACAATTTTTTTTTCTTATAATTAACCATAATTTATTTATTTTTCCTTGTATTTTAATTGTAAAAGGATTATGAAAAAAATTGGAAAAAAACGTTGATTTGTTATTATATTTTTATTTTAAGAATACATATACATTAATAAACTAATTATAAGTTTCATATAAATTTATAACATTTGAACCCATACTTATACATATACATTGCAAAGAAACCCCTCCTATGTACCAAACATAACAAGGGTATAATTGTCCAACAAAATAGCTACAGTAACCTCAAGGGTGAAATAGGAAGTTCAATAAAAATTCGTCGATGACTTCATCAAAATGTAAGGTTTTCGAAACGTCGGGGGAAGTGGATGTAATTATGAAATTGCGAGAGAATTGGGCAATAATTACCCCAAACCTCAGGGGAGGTCCCTGTAATTATCCCAAAATATTTCTTCTCTTTCTTGAATATAAATTAAAGTAGTGAAATGCAGAAATATTTCCTATATATTGTTAAATTAGCAAAAAAAACAAATGTGTTTATGAGATCGTGGACGTTGTCACTTGCCCCAAAACTAATTAATTGGTGTTAGGAAATATGCATACCCTTTCTTTATATTGCATTCACATAAGCACTCATGATATTCGATTGTGACTCCACCCGCACACTTAGTTTCGGTGCCACGACTGTCACCCTCACACTCAGTTAGGGTGCCCAATAATATTATTTTTACTAGCCACCCCCCCCCCCCCCCCCCCCCCTTATTCTATTTTTATTAGCGAAAAATCTCATTTGAAATTCAAATTCCTTTGTAAGTCAACAAGGATGTTGTTGTCAATTGTTGAAGTAAGCAAGAGGACTATTAACAATGTTAAAAGTTATCAAAGGGATCATTGATAATTCTTTAGGTTATTGGAGTTTTTTTCGCATTTCTTGGCGGGGTTATTAGGGTTAATTTTCCTACAAATATGTACTCCTGCATGGGAAGGGGTTTTTCGCTAATAGAAAAATAGCACAAGGGGTTTTCTGCTTATAAAAATTAGACAGATTTTTTTGTTAGTTAGGCAAAACAGAGGGGGTATTTTTGCATTTCACTCTAATTTAAACCCTATGCGTTTTTTTTTTACTGAATTCTTGATATTGAAATCAATTACAGCTGTTTCGGGTGAGGGGTTCTTGGCACGGGACATAACTTTTGAGAACACGGCAGGGCCAGAAAAGGACCAAGCAGTTGCATTACGGATCAATGCAGACTTATCTGCGGTATACCGATGCACGATAAATGGCTACCAAGACACATTATATGTCCATTCCTTCAGACAATTCTACAGAGAATGTGACATTTACGGAACTACAGACTACATTTTCGGAAATGCGGCGGTTGTCTTTCAAGGATGCAACATAATTTCCAAAATGCCATTATTGGGCCATGGGACCGTGATCACGGCCCAATCTCGCAATAGTCCGGATGAGGACACCGGAATTTCTTTACAAAATTGTTCGATTTTGGCTACAGATGACTTGTCTTCGAATTCTAGTAGCGTGGAGAGTTACTTGGGCAGGCCATGGATGAATTACTCGAGGACGGTTTATTTGGAATCATATATCGATGATTTTATTGAACCAGAGGGTTGGAGTAATTGGATCGGGGATCAAGGATTGGACACGTTGTATTTTGGCGAGTATGAGAACTATGGTCCTGGTTCCGCGATTGATGGTCGCGTTTCTTGGTCGGGTTATCATGTGATGGAGTATGATGATGCAGCTAATTTTACGGTTTCGGAGTTTATAACTGGAGAGGAATGGCTTGAATCTACTTCGTTTCCTTATGATGACGGAGTTTGATTTAAATTCAATTGGATTTTGGTGTATGAATTCAAGCATGTGAAAAACTTTGCTATTAAGTTTACATAGTTTTGTTAAACAAAAAATTCGGCTAAACAACTTTATAAACTAAATCATATTTCCTTTACAATCATAATTCATACTGTTTTTCTATAATTTTATTTTTTACTATGTTCTGTTCATGTATATGAACACTTAAGTAACATTGATTTGTTTATTCATTTATATTCATTTCAAATACTTAAAAATTATTCAAACTAAGTTACTGTACGGTTTTAAATTTCAAATTGAAATACAAATTTTATTTTATAATTAAGTTTCTACTCCACTACTTTGTTTTTATTAAAACTTTCTGAATATAGTAATATACATATACTATATTGGTTCGGTAAACTATACTTAACTACAGTTATAGTTTATACTTAATTACTATTATAGTAATTATAAGAAACATAAATTAAGTATATTTCTATTACACAGATTGTTAAACGCTACCAACATTCTTAAGACAATATAATCTGTTTAATTCATCTGTGTAGATGACAACAAACAATGTAGTGGTTGAAACACCAAAGGTTGCTGCTCCGTCGGCAGTACCACCATTTAAGTTCAAAGGAACTGCTTTTGCAACGTGGAAAGATAAGATACTTCTACATTACATCCTTGAGCATGGCTAGGTTTCTCACTGAGGAGGTACCTAAACCAAAGGAGGGAGCGACTCCAGAGGAACTCGAGGAAATAGCCATTGTGATTAAAGCTTGGAATCACTCAGATTTTATGTGCTGAAATTACATTCTTAGTTTTTTGGATGAATCTTTGTACAAAATTTATAGTCCCTTAAAGACTAGTAAACTTTTGTGGGAAAGTTTAGCCAAAAAGTTTAAGACTGAAGATGCAGGCTACAGAAAATTTGTGGTGGATAAATTTCAATTTTATCGAATGGTTGACAGTAAAACTGTGAATGAGAAAGTGGAAGAACTCCAGAGGATGATTCACGATATCTTGGCCGAAGGCAATGAACTTAGCGAGTCTTACTTGGTTGCTTGCATCATTGGCAAGCTTCCTCCTGGTTGGACGGGGTTCAAGCATCACTTGAGGCACAAGAAATCTGTTGCAAAATGGAATCTGCAAGATCTCACGGAATATCTTAAAACCGAAGAAAATAATCGGTATACTGACAAGGGCGGCAGTAACTATGTGGCTATGCCTCAGCCCGGAGGGGCTAAGATTCATGTAGTAGAGGGCTCACATAAAAGCAAGAAGCGTAAGGCCAATACCTCCAATAAAGGACAAAAGGGTAACAAGAAGCGGAAGTTCAATGGAGCTTGCTTCACATGTGGAAAGAATGGACACCTTGCGAAGGATTGTCGTAGTCGTGCTCAGCCGAAGGATGAAGCAAATGTTAGCATTAACCTAGCTCCATCTGACATCGATAACATGCACTTATCTGCAGTTGCTGAAGCATTCCTGACATGTGAAATCAAAGGCTGGTGGGTGGATACTGGAGCTACCAGTCACATTTGCTATGACATAAACATGTTCACTTCATATAAAAAGTTTGATCATGAAGAGAAGTTGTACATGGGAAATGATGCTCACTCTGTGGTAGAGGGACAAGGCAAAATGGTTCTTAAATTTACCTCAGGAACTAAGAAATGTTTTAGATTAGCCTTTAAGCCAGATAAATTTGTGTTGACCAAAGGGGGTATGTATGTAGGCAAAGGATATCTGAATGATGGCCTATTTAAGGCTAATGTAGCCGTTATTGGCAAAAACGACAAGTTTATTAATAATAATAATTCTTCTGCTTAATTGCTTGAGTCCACTTTACTTTGGCATGATAGATTAGGTCACATTAATTTTGGAAAAATGAAAAAATTAGCAAACTTAGGATTAATTCCTAAATTTGATATTGATAAATCTTACAAGTGTGAAATTTGCATTGAAGCAAAGTTTGCGAAACAACCTTTCCCTTCAGTGGAAAGGAGCTCACAACCATTAGAGCTAATTCACACAAACTTGTGCAATCTCAAGTCAACTCCAACTCGAGGAGGGAAAAAGTACTTTATCACATTTATTGATGATTGTACACGTTATTGCTACGTTTACTTATTGAGTAAGAAAAAGGAAGCAATAAATGCTTTTGTAAGATACAAAGCTGAAGTGGAAAATCAGTTAAATAAGAAGATAAAAATTCTTAGATTTGATAGAGGTGGTGAATACGAATATCCCTTTGCACAGTTGTGTGCCGACTCAGGGATAATTCACCAAACAACGGCACCATACTCACCTCAATCAAATGGAGTAGCCGAAAGGAAAAACCGAACCTTAAGAGACATGATCAATGTAGTAATTTTGAATTCGGGTTTACCTAAGAACTTGTTGGGGGAAGCTCTATTTATGGCTAACCATATATTAAATACATTCCCTATGAGTTATGGAAAGGTAGACAACCAAGCTATAAATACCTCAAAGTGTGGGGGTGCTTGGCAAAGGTAGCGGTACCAAGACCTAAGAAATAAAAGGTTGGACCAAAAATTGGACCAAAAACCGTGGATTGCTACAATATAGGTCATGCGGAAAATAGTAGCGCTTACAGATTTCTAGCGTCAAATTTGAAATAAGCAACATACACGTGAATACTATAATTGAATCACGTGATGCTACATTCTTCGAGAATGTATTTCCACATAAGAACTCGAATGTTACTTCTAATAAGAGACCATATGAATTAATTTCTAAGGAAGATAATTCTCAAATCAGCAATGAGGTTGTCGATCACTGGTTGTACGAATCAATCTCTAAGGAAAATGATTCTCAAATCAGTAACGAGGTTACTGAAGAGCATAGAAGGAGCAAACGAGCTAAAATAGCTAAATCCTTCGGCCCATATTTCTTAATTTCTTCAAACATATAAAGAAGCAATGACTGTTCCCGATGCAGCGCATTGGAAAAAGGCGATAGACAGTGAGTTACAATTTATCTAAGTAATAATACTTGGGAATTGGTTGATCTTCCTACGGGAAGTAAACCAATTGGATGTAAATGGATCTTTAAAAAGAAATTAAAACCTGAAGGGTCTATCGATAAATATAAAGCTAGATTAGTAGCTAAGGGGTATCAACAAAAGGAAGGAATAGACTTCTTTGATACCTATTCACCAGTGACTAGGATAACACCCATAAGATTATTAATAGCTCTAGCAGCTATACATAATCTTGAAATTCGTCAAATGGATGTTAAAATGGCTTTCCTTAATGGTGAATTAAATTAGGAAATTTATATGGAGCAACCAGAGGGTTTCATTGTTAAAGGAAAAGAGAACAAAGTTTGTAAACTTGTTCGATCTCTTTATGGCCTTAAACAAGCTCCTAAATAATGGCATGAGAAATTTGATAGTGTCATGATTAAAAATGGCTTTCGCATCAATGAATGCGACAAATGTGTATACATAAGACCATACGGACAAGCAACTGTCATAGTTTGTCTTTATGTAGATGATATGTTAATATTTGGGACTAACATGGAGGTTATTAAGTCAACAAAGAAAATATTAACAAATAATTTCTATATGAAGGATCTCGGCGAGGCCGACGTTATTTTAGGAGTTAAAGTAACAAGATCATCAAGTGGTATTAAATTATTTCAGTTACACTATGTGGAAAAGGTACTTGAGAAATTTAAGAAGCATGGATTTAGAGGAACTAACAATCCGTTTATTCCATCGGCGATGTTACACAAAAATAAAGGAGATAGTGTATCACAAAATGAGTATGCTCGTATAATTGGATGTCTCATGTATATCCTGAATTGCACGAGGCCA
Organism: Penstemon newberryi var. newberryi; assembly: GCA_030819805.1. Lineage (NCBI taxonomy): Eukaryota > Viridiplantae > Streptophyta > Magnoliopsida > Lamiales > Plantaginaceae > Penstemon > Penstemon newberryi. The sequence goes on along the minus strand of JAUALY010000006.1, from coordinate 29,656,125 downwards.
GACATCGCCTACTCAATCAATAAATTGAGTAGATATACGAGTAATCCAAGCAAGCTTCACTAATGAGAGTGCTTGGATACCTAAAGAATACATCAGAGTATGCATTACACTATGGAAAATATACAGCTGTCCTCGAGGGATATAGTGATGCAAATTGGATCTCTGATTCGGAAGAATCAAAGTCTACAAGTGCGTATGTATTCACAATAGGAGGAGGCGCAATCTCTTGGAAATCTTCTACACAGACGTGTATAGCTCGACCCACAATGGAGTCGGAGTTTATAGCTTTGGATAAAGCTGGGGAAGAAGTTGAGTGGCTTCATAACTTCCTAGAAGATATTACACTATGGCCAAAACCGGTGTCAGCCATATGTATACATTGCGATAATCAAGCAGCTTTACATAGAGCTCACAAATTTATGTATAATGGTAAGTCACGACATATTCGTCGTCGACATAATACCTTGACACATTTACTCTCAGATGGAATAATTTCCATTGACTTTGTGAAGTCAAAAGATAACCTCGCGGATCCGTTTACTAAAGGATTATCTGGTGAGAGAGTAGAATGTGCGTCGAGGGGAATGGGCTTAAAAGCCTAAAAATATAACTAAGTTACCTTGTACGGAAACCTAACTTGGCGACTGGAGATCCCACGGACCAAGTTCAATAGGACAACTAGTCTTGGTTAACTTAAACAAGTGGAGCACTTTAGAGTTCAACTCTAGCTCATTCCTATGATGCAAAAAGTGCAACCTACAGCGTTTGATTAGGTTAAGCTTATGCTTTTAATGACGCCTATATCTTGTTAAAAACAAGTGGAGTATAGTAGGATACTCTTGATAGATGTGGTCACCTATGTAAGTGTGAGCTGGGTTCGCTCGTTGAGAATTCTTATAAGGCTGTAATCCTCTAAAGCACTCGCAGAACCCAAGAATGTTCAGGGCCAAAACGAACACAACCGAGAACTTTTATCAAATCGGTCTAATGCTATGTTAAGTTTATTGTCTTGGTTTACACAAACAACCGACAGTTCAAGATGAAATATTTCACTGATTGGCTAAGTAAATCCTATAAACTCTAACCAAGGGAAGGTTCAAGATGGAATATTTCACCTATCCCGATGCAGTACTATTCCTGAAGGATATTTGACTTGATATGTCTCGTGCGACCACTACTAGAAAAACTGTTTTTAGCGACGGAATTTAGTGGCGGATATGAATTCCGTCGCTAATTTTCACTTAAATAGCGACGGAATAGCTATTCCGTCGCTAAATTTCGTCGCTACATAATTCCGTCGCCAATACCGTCGCTAAATTCCGTCGCTATATAATTCCGTCGCTACATCTGACCAAAATAGCGACGAAGTGTACATCTATCGCTAAATTCCGTCTCTAAAAATTTCCGTCGCCAGATCCCTCGCTATTTCCATCACTACGAAATGATTTAATAAAAAAAAATAAAAAAAGAAAGTATTAATTCAGCGACGGAAAACATATTTCCATCGCTGAAATAAAAATATTTAAAATTTAGCGACGGAAATAAATTTCCGTCGCTAAATTTTATGAACTTAGCGACTGAAATATATTTCCGTCGCTGAATTAAGTAAAATAATTAAAGTTTAGCTCGCTGATTTACATGAAATTAGCGACGGAAATTTAATTCCGTCGCTTATTTACATGAACTTAGCGACGGAAATGTGTTTCCGTCGCTGAATTACATGAACTTAGCGACGGAAATGTGTTTCCGTCGCTGAATTACATGAATTTAGCGACGGAAATGTGTTTCCGTCGCTAAGATAAATAATTTTTTTATTTAATATTAAGGAAATAATTTTTTTATTTAAATAATTTGTTCCCGATGAAATAAAATATAATTGCGAATAACCTCAATATACATATACATATATATAATCAACAATTTTGAATTTAGAGACTAATTAATTAATTTCGAGTATCAATTTGATTTCGAATAATTAACCTCTCAATGTACATAACCCGTACCTAGATTAACAATTAGTTAATTAATGTTGCAATTCGAGAATCAAGTGTCGACTAATTAATTAATTTCGAGTCAAGTGTCGATTTTATTTCGAATAAGCTCAATGTACATAATTAACCATAAGGTCAATTAACGTTAAAAATCGATCGAGAATCAATTGATCTGATTGCGAGTAACCTAGCTCAATGTACATAACCATAAAATCAACAATTTTGAATTTTCGAGCCAAGTATGGATTTGATTTTGAATAACCTCAATGTACATATACCTTTAAGGTCAACAATTGGTCAATTAACGTTACAAATCGATAATCAATCGATCTGATTGCGAATAATCTCAATGTACATATATATAACCATATATAGTCATTAATAATTTTGAATTACAGCCTAACTAATTAATTAATTTCGAGCAAGTAACGATTTGATTTCGAACAACCTCAATGTACATAACATTAAGGTCAACAATTGATCAATTACACATACAAAAATAAAAAATGATCAATGTGTTCAATTTAAACTAGGACAAAAAATAAATAAAGATTCAATTTAAACCCTTTAATAGCAGTAATTATTTTTTTAATTTCATCAATTTGTTACAATAATTTAATTAGTAAATTTAAAAAAATGTTAATAACAATAATAAATAATTAATGATTTAAGATAAACAAAAAAAATAATAATATTAATAATAAATAATAAATAATTAATGATTTAATAATAATAATTAATAATAAACCCTAATTTCTCCCCCACACCTCTTCTCACTCTCTCTTTCACTTTCAGTTTTTACTCCTCACTCTCTCTTTCTGCCGCAGCCGCCACACCGCCGCAACCCTAGCCCAGCCACAGCCGCCGCAACCCTAGCCAAGCCGCAGCCGCAGCCGCCGCAACCCTAGCCTAGCCGCAGCCGCGGCCCTTCTTCTTTATCCCGCAACCCTAACCGCAGCCGCAGCCGCAGCCACAACCGCAGTCGCAGCCGCAGCCACAACCGCAGCCGCAGCCGCAGCCACAACCGCAGCCGCATCCGCAGCACGGTCAGGTTCTTCTTTCTCCCTCAGCCGCGCGACTCCACCACGGCCAGCCACTTCCTTTCAGATCCCGCCGCCCCTGCCGCAAGCCCGAACCCGCGTGACTCCACCACGGCCAGTCCGAACCCGCGCGACTCCGACCAGCCAGACCAGACCGCGCCGTCCCTGCCAGCCACTGCCTGCCAGACCGTGCCGTCCCTCCAGACCGCGACTCCGACTCCTTCAAGTAAGATCTTCAATTTCTTTAACAAAAATGGGCTGCTATTTATTTTTTTGTTAATGGATATTAAATTTGTGTTGTTGTTATTGAAATTTGTGTGTGAAATATGTTTATTTTACAATAGTGGTGGTTATAGATTTTGACTTGCTAGTAAGGAATGCACCGTGGTCTTGAATGTGCTCTTGGCTTCATCACCAATTAATTTGCTTTGTTGTGTCTTTACTTTATTCATCTATAAACATCAGTTCTATGGCTTTGTCAACATAGTTCGAAGCTCGCTCAAGACCATACAAATCTTATGCCCTTTAGTATAGGTTTCATTTATCTCTTTAGTGTTAATTATCCCAAATATGAGCCGTTTGTACTTGCTCAACGTGTATATATTATTTGGGAGTTTACTAAAATTTAAATGACTAATTAATTAATTATTTTTGTAGAAGATGGATAATATTCAAATTCAACGTGGTTGGATGTATAACAGACTTTTGCCCAATAAAAACTTAACAATGGAGTTTTATCATGGGGTTAAAAGTTTTATTCAACATGCAAAATCTCAATCTCGATATTTAGAAGATAAAGAAATTAGGTGTCCTTGCAATGTACATAAAAATTGTAAATATATGGATCCTGAACTCGTGGAACTAGATTTGTTAAGGAAAGGATTTATGCCTAATTATTGGTATTGGACCTCACATGGAGAGATTGAGCAACATAATCCGTATAATAACCGATACGAAAATGTTGGAGCTTCGAGTAGTAATCCTCAATTTTGGCACGACGAGGGATACAACCGATACGAAAATGTTGTAGTTGATGCTATGAGGGACTGTCTATATGGTACTGAAGACACTGAAAATGAAGGGGATGATGTCAACTTAGAGAACCGTCCGAATGTAGAAGCTCAACACTTTTACAACACACAGGATGCTGCTCAACGACCTTTATGGGAGGGTTGTGACACTCAAACCGAGTTGTCATTGGCTTTACAGATGATGTCATTAAAATCTGACTACAACTTGTCACAAGGGTGTTGTAACCGTATGTGTGATATGCTTAAAACATCAGTTCCTCAAGAAAATTGTGTTCCCGAAAGTTTCTATGAAGCAAAGAAGTTGGTGTCAAAGTTGGGTTTAACTTCAATTAAAATTGATTGCTGTAAAAAAGGTTGCATGCTGTATTACAAAGAATATGAAGGGTTAACCAACTGTAGATTTTGTGGTGAAGCACGTTACAAGCCAAATAAGGGAAAAAGAAAGAAGAAGAATGTTCCTTATAAAAGGATGCATTACTTGCCCATTATTCCTAGATTAAAACAGTTGTACGCATCGATGAGATCAGCTCCTCACATGAGGTGGCACTATGAAAGTAGAAGACAAGAAGGTTGTCTGACTCATCCATCTGATGGGCTGGCATGGAAGAACTTTGACACCACTCATCCAGATTTTGCAGCAGAGCCAAGAAATGTCAGATTTGCCTTGTGTTCAGATGGATTTAACCCGTTCAGTCATTCTGCTAAACCTTATTCATGTTGGCCAGTTATTTTAACTCCCTATAACTTGCCTCCTGAAATGTGTATGACTACTCCATACATGTTTCTTACTTGCATAATTCCTGGACCACACAATCCGAAGAGCAGAATTGACGTGTACTTGAGGCCTTTGATTGATGAACTAAACGAGTTGTGGGGACCAGGTGTGGAAACATATGACACTTCTAAGAAAGAGAACTTTCGGATGAGAGCTGCACTTATGTGGACCATCAATGATTTTCCTGCTTATGGTATGTTATCGGGTTGGATGACGGCGGGAAGATTAGCTTGTCCAGTTTGTATGGAGCATTCAAAAGCTTTTTGGCTGAAGTACGGTAAAAAAATGTCGTGGTTTGACTGTCATCGTCAATTCTTGCCCCCTGATCACCATTTTCGGAATAATCGAGATTCATTTTACAAGGGAAAGGTGGAGAGGTCAACCGCACCTCCGAGATTAACTGGCCATCAAGAGTGGGAGAGAGTGCGGTATTTTCCAAAGATAACCGACTTGTCAAGAGATCATGGAAAATTACCAGGATACGGCACATTGCATAATTGGACTAAACAAAGTATATTCTGGGAGTTACCTTATTGGAAAGACAATTTAGTCCGACACAATTTAGACGTTATGCACATTGAAAAAAATGTTTTTGATAATGTGCTTAACACAGTGATGGACATCAAGGGAAAGACAAACCACAATGAGAATGCGAGGTTGGATCTGGCTCAACATTGTAAAAGATCGGAGCTACATCTGAAAGAATCGCCGAATAATGGAAAAATGGTCAAACCGAAAGCTTGTTTTGCTTTATCTAGCAATGAGAAACGAGAGTTCTGCCAATGGCTCGAGAATTTAAAAATGCCAGATGGATATGCTTCTAATTTGTCGAGATGCGTTGACGACAACTTAAATTTGAAATTACATGGATTGAAGAGCCATGATTGTCACGTGTTTATGCAACGATTGTTGCCAAGCGGTTTCAGTTTGCTTCCAAAAAATGTATGGAGTCCATTAACAGAATTAAGCTTGTTCTTTAGGGACTTGTGCTCAACTGAATTACGTACAGAGAAGTTGCATGAACTGGAGAAAAACATCCCCCTCATTCTTTGCAAACTAGAAAGAATATTTCCTTGTGCTTTCTTTGATTCAATGGAGCATTTGCCAGTGCATTTACCATATGAGGCACTTATGTGCGGGCCCGTTCAATATAGATGGATATATCCTTTTGAAAGGTAACCATTTGTTTGATTCTCATAATTCCATAATTCATAAGATTGTGCATAATCTAACTCCTAAATTTTAAATTAGGTTTTTACATGACTTAAAAGCAATGGTAAAAAATACATCAAGAGTTGAGGGCTCAATTTGTCAAGCATACCTGGCCCAAGAAGCATCATATTTTGCTTCTTACTATTTTGAATCTGACATTCAAACAAAGAGTACAAGGAGTAGACGAAATGAAGTTGAGGGACGTCACAATCAATCTCCACACACTTTATCGATTTTTAATCAATCAGGGCGTCATAGTGGTAAGTGTACTCGGACATATTTGGAAGATGAAGAGTTTGAAGCTGCTAAACTCCATGTTCTGATGAATTGTGATGAAGTGTTACCGTTTCTAGAGTATGTGTTCAAATTCTATATTACTAAGCTTTTTTTATTTAGTTTAAATAAAAACGTGACTGAAATATAAATTGCTCAGGATTTTTAAAACATCGGTTCGAAGGGACCGGCCTAACTTCACTGAGGACAAAGTCGAATCTTGTGTTGAAGCAAACTTCGTAAAATGGTTTCAAAAATATGTGAGAATAAGAAAGTTCACATATTAATTCACTGATTTTTCGTCTGTACAACTACTTTACTATTGCATGACTGATTACTTATACAGGTAAACCATCATTCGGAAAATATACATATTCAACGTCTTAAGGATTTAGCGCAAGGTCCGCTGAGACGAGTCAATACATGGAAAAAAATTTTTGTTAATGGATATGTATTCCATACAGAAGAATTGGCGGAGCATCGTAAAACTTATAACTCGGGCGTGTGTGTAAAGGGTCAAGATTCTTCAGAGTTCTATGGGATACTTAAACGAGTAATTGAACTACAATATCCAGGTGATGACTCAAATAAAGTTGTACTCTTTGACTGTAAGTGGTATAACTCAGTGTCTACTCGAGGAATGAAGAAACATCCGCAATATGGAATTGTTGAGATCAATGTCAAAGTAAATTATCCCAAATATGAGCCGTTTGTACTTGCTCAACATGCATCTCAAGTCTACTTTCTCCCATACCCAGGAAAGAAAAAAGATAGGATTAATTGGCGTATTATAATAAATACAAGACCACGAAGTAGAGTGGATCAAAGTTGTAATGTAGAAGAAGTTTTGCAAGAACCGAGGACTACCATGCAAAATTTAGTTGTTGATACCACCGAACCCATAGGAGATTTGGCTGATGGAGGTTTTGAAGAAGTCAACATTACAAATTTAGCAACGATACGTGCATATGAGGTTGTCGAAGAAGAAGAAGAAGAAGAAGATGAAGATGAAGATGAAGATGATGAAGAAGAAGAAGAAGAAGAAGAAGAAGAAGATGAAGATGATGAAGAATAATATATTATTTGTATTCTCTTCTTTTATTATTATGAGATATATATCTAACTTTAATTAGTGACACAAACATTCTATTTTATTTATCACTAATTACTTTAATATTTTATCTTCCAATTTATCATGTCAAATTAACTAAGATTATTTGTGTAATTGTCAATGCTTATATTAACCTTTCAATGCATATTACTTAATTTTCTTGCAGATGTCAAGTAGAGGAGGTGGAAAACGATCGATAGCAGCACCTATGGACGCATACATGCCTCCTTTAGATCATATTCCTAATCCTTCACCTAGTCCTTCACCTAGTCCTTCACCTAGTTCCGTTCCTGCAGATGATCGGACATCTAGTCGTCTTAGTCGTGTTCCCTGTTCTCCTAGTACACCAGAGGGACCTTCAGTCGGTCCGAGTTCAACTGATACGAGGATCTACATAGAACCTCGAGGCGACGAGTATGAAATTTTAATTTTTTTTAATAATTTATAAAGAATAAACATTTACCATATTTATTATGCTAGCTAATGTTTTACATTTTGGTTATATTATAGGTTTTACCCTAACTCATATGCAGTCGTTAAGTTCTTAATGGAGAAAATATGTGAAAGCTATGAAGGCGCATGGATTTGTTATTCTGAAGTCCCTCGGGAGGTCAAAGAGATGTGGTTCAACAAATTTAAGGTATAATTTTTTTAATTTTATATGTATATTGATTTCTTCTAATAGGTTTTTATTTTATGGAGTTTTCTTATAATGACTTGCAGGACAAATATCGTTGGAACCAAAATTGTGAGAAAGCTATCTCTCGTATTTATAAGATGAAAGCCGGAAAGGAACTATCTGATAGGTTATATAAAGCCCGTGTAGAAAAAAAATTTCAGAGACCTGACTGGATTGGGGTAGGTTATTGGGATTTGATGGTTCATAGATGGAAGACTGACCCTAAATTTATAGCTAGGAGTCAAAAAAATAAGCAAAATCGGGCATCGGACTGTGATGGTATGGGCTTCCCACTTTATGCTGGTGGGAGTAAGTCACAATTATGTCACTCGGATGATATTGTAAGTTCAACTCCATATTTTATATTTTTCTTTTTCATATGTATGTTTTATAATTATTATTTTTTCACAGACAACAAAAACTGGAGCTAAACCATCCCGAGCTGATGTATTTATGCTTACTCATTCAAAAGTAGTTGATGGCCAACGTGAATGGGTCGACGAACGTTCTGAGTTTACTCACGTTAGTTACTTTATACTAGCGTATTTAATATGTTGGACATTTAGTTATCTGTATTAATTAATAAACTTGTCTTTTAGGGAAATTTTGTGGATGTCATTTCGAGTCAAGATTCCACAGAACTTGGTGTAGTGGATCCACAAACTGAGTTGGAGGTAATATGAATATGACTTATAGTTTTATTATTTTATTTAGATTACGTAATTATTATTTATAGTTAAATATTAATAAATTGTTATATTGTTTCTTATGTAGATGTGGATAGACGTCGTTGGGCCACCAAACAAGAAGGGGAGGTGTTATGGTTTGGCTTCTGAGGCCAAGTTAGTTAAAGGTGGTTCATCAAGAGGACTTTCACAAAATCAACAACCCCCCGATGAGGTAGTTAACGAGATTTCCACACTAAAATCACAGTGTCAAACTTATGCGGAGGAAATAGAAAAAATAAAAGAAGACTCAAATATGCGGGAGAAGGCCTATGAGGAGAAAATTAACACAATGAGGGGAGACATGGATAACATGATGCAATAGTGGCAAATGATGATGGCGCGGGGTAACATGTTTCACCAACAACCCGTGGCTCCATTTCAGTCTTCAGTTGCCGGTTCCCAACCTTCATATTATATGTCATCCCCAATGTTTGGGTATATGGGGAATATGACACCCCTTCCACATCAGTCGACCCAGACTCCGCCACAGGCCCAATCTTCGCCTCATGCTCAGGCTTCACCTCATGCCCAGTCTCAACCACAAGATGTTACACGACCTCTTTCTCAGCAGCCAAATGATCAAGATTCGATATGAAGGTTTACATTACTTTGGGAACAATTTTACTTTAGTTTTATGATAATTTTGAACTGAATATTTAGGTTTTTATGATTAGGAAAATGATAATTATTATTGAGTACTTATTAATTTATTTTATGTATGTGATTGTGGTATTGAATTGTTGAATTAATTGTGTGGTATTGAATTGTTGGAATGTTTGTGGTAGCGAATTGTTGGAATGTTTGTGGTAGTGAATTATTGGATTAATTGTGGTAGTGAATTATTGGATTAATTGCGGTAATACAAGTTATTTTGAAAAAAAAAATAATAATTATTTTAAAAAAAGCGAAATTAATGTTAATTCAGCGACGGATTTAAAATCCGTCGCTAAAAATACAAACAGCGACGGAAACTATTTCCGTCGCTATATTAATATTCAGCGACGGACATAATTTCCGTCGTTGAATTAATATATAGCGACGGAAATATGTCCGTCGCTATATTAATATTCAGCGACGGATATAGTTTCCGTCGCTGAATATTAATATAGCGACGGAAATAGTTTCCGTCGCTACAGTCATATATAGCGACGGAAATTATATCCGTCGTTAGATAAAATTTAGCGACGGAATTGTTTTTCCGTCGCTAATCACTCAGCAACGGACAATATCCGTCGCTGAAATTTCCGTCGCTAATATTTAGCGACGAAGGTTTTAGCGACGGATTTTGGGCCGTCTCTGATTCCGTCGCTAAATCGATTAGCGACGGATTTTGAAGCGAAATCCGTCGCTGATTCCGTCGCTATTTTGACTGATTTTTGTAGTGGACGAGATATGAAGAATAATTTCATTCATTTGTGGGGGATTGTTGGATTTTGTGGGTATTAACCCAATTGGATTGAGCCCAATTGGAGTTAAGCCCATAAAATAGAAATGAACGAAAGTTGGAGAGAAAAATGCCGTCATCCCACATGGAGGAAATTGGAAGAGTTTTTGTCATTTATAATGCAAAAATTTGGATAAGGGTTGGGCCCCTTGGGGGTACCAAGTTTTGTGAGGGGAGAAGACGTGCATGACCATGGTTTCACCACGCGCGCGCGCCGCCGCCGTCTTCCGTCCGTCTGACCGGCCGGCTCGGCTCGGCTCGACACGTCACGGTCCGGTCCAGTCCGATCTCGGGTTTGAATTTGGATTTGGATTTGGATTTGGGCAAAATATTATATTTTTGGACAAAATTTAATTAATATTTTAACCCAAATACTAAAAGCCCAATTAACTGAAAGTCCAAAATCCAGCATGAAAGATCCGCGGGTGATCCAACCGAATAGGATCCGTGGACGACCTGGTTCGGCAAAAAGATCCGCGCGCCCTTTTTAAATGAAATGGTGTGTCGGTTCGGTTTAAATCGAACCGGTTGCACCTTTTCAGATTAAATGGTTATATCCGAATAGACACACCCTTCCAAACAAAGCCTTTCAATTGCTATAAATAGAAGAAGAATCTGGCCAATACTTCACTTTGAAAATTTATAAGCAATATAAGCAGAAATACTCTCCTTTCTTTATTCCGTTCTTCATTATTAAACCGTCGAACTTCTGTTTGTTAAAGTTCGTCGTGGGCTCTTTGTTCGTGCAAACAAGGAGCATCAGACTGTTGTATCTTGGGAGACTACCGGGAATCGACTGTGTGCAACGTAGGCAGCCCGAAAATATTGTCTTAAGGAGATTGCTTCCGCAACCTCAGTCTTATTTAATCTCCTTTTCTTTTTCTCGTTAATAATTCAGTGAGTTAATTTGATTTTCATATTTACAAGTTAAATTATTTTTTGAAAAACTCTTGCTATTAAGTTTACATAGTTTTGTTAAACAAAAAAATCGGCAAGACAACTTTATAAACTAAATCAAATTTCCTTTACAATCATAATTCATATTGTTTTTCTATAATTTTATTTTTTACTACGTTCTGTTCATGTATATGAACACTTAAGTAACATTGATTTGTTTATTCATTTATATTCATTTTAAATACTTAAAAATTATTCAAACTAAGTTACTGTACGGTTTTAAATTTCAAATTAAAATACAAATTTTATTTTATAATTAAGTTTCTACTCCACTACTTTGTTTTATTAAAACTTTCTGAATATAGTAATATACATATGCTATATTGGTTCGGTAAACTATACTTAACTACAGTTATAGTTTATACTTAATTACTATTATAGTAATTATAAGAAATATAAATTAAGTATATTTCTATTACACAGATTGTTAAATGCTACCAACATAGTTTATACTTAATTACTATTATAGTAATTATAAGAAATATAAATTAAGTATATTTCTATTACACAGATTGTTAAATGCTACCAACAACATGTCTTTAAAAAAAATTAAAGTATGAAGTGTGTTTAAATTCATGGATTTGACACTGTAATTGATTATCAAGTTTTGAGTGCACTCTCCAGTTACTAATGTTATTAATTCAAATGTATCTACTTATATATATACTAGAAAGGTATACGTGCGTTGCACGTGATTAACTAATTTTCTATGTTAGTTGAATCATATAATTATTTTTCATCATATTATGATCTTAATGACACACCACATTATTTTTTGACTAAATCAATTTAATTATTTCTATATTGTTACAAAGAAATTAAAGTTGTTATAAAAAATACCTAAAACCAAAACTTTAAAATAAAAAATGAACTATAATTACTAAGTATTTCTAATCTAAAATTACATGTCTACATAATTATTATTCTAAAATAATCATTTGAACGAATGAACAATATCAAATTTTTTCTTCCTCGACCTTGATATTTTCATCTAAACCAGTTTTCACAGGTTTAACCTTTTTTTTTTTTAATCGATTTAACCAGTCTTGCCGGTTATACCCTAGGTAACTAAAACGCGGAGCGGGTGCGGGAGCGGGAGCGAGAGCGAGAGCGGGAGCGCGAGAGTGTGGTATATTAAAATTTTAGAATATGAGAGCGTCTATTAAAATAATTATTAATAATATAAAATAATTAATTTACGGTATTAAAATAAGAAATATATAATAAAGAGATAAGTTACAACTACATTTTTAAAAGAATTAAGAGCAAAATGTATGTCATTCAACTAATAAGTATAGTTTATTTTCATTTTCTCAGCAATTTTCATCAATAAAATTCAAGAACTAAACAACGCCCAAAATTTTAGATCTTTGTGAAAAACATGAATTGCAGGGTTAAGAAAGATTTGCATTTATGCCGATAAAAAATACACATGTTGTTAGTTGGTGGGTGCATGTGAGGGTAGGGGTGATAAGGAGAGACAAAAAATATAATCAAGAAATACTTAGGTATACATATATTATTGAAATTACATATTTACCTTCGGTAATAAACGAGTACAATTCTAGCTTCATATTTGGCAATTTGTTAGAAGACGGGTTGAGAGAGGTTGAAATGTTGGTTTGGTGGGTTGCACCACCCACCGTCATTGTTCGATAATGCATTGTTTGGAGGGCAGAAATTGGTAGTCGTGACCACAATTGAATTTTGGAGGCACCCCTTATGGTCATCCACACATTTAAGTTCAAAGCAAGCTCCACAACTTTGCCCATTGTTAAAAAATATTGTACTCAATGATGATGTGTTTGTATCATCCCTTCACTATATAAATTACCATATCCACAACTACAAGCCCCACCTTCATACAAATCGTACAATAAAAAATACTACAAATTAGAGTTAATAATTTGGTTAGATAAGAGATGAAAAAAATAAAACAAATGAATTACTCATACATTTATGTCCTTCAAAATAGTGACTGAAACGATATTAGCAGTGTCAAAGCATTACTTTATGAGAATGTGATTTTAAAATAATAATTTCATTTTAAAAAATAAAATTTAGTTAAGTGACATACCAAAACAAAAAATCACGAGGATAAAAATTGAAGGACGAAGGAAGAATTATTTTTGTCAATTTACATATTCATTAGAAAATAAACCCATAAGTTTACAAAATAAAGTTACAAGTATTATTTGTGTTACAATTATTTGTAAATTACAAAATAAACCTGTAAACTTTACAAAATAAAGTTACAAGCATTATTTGTGTTAATTTTATTTTATTTTATTTTATTTTTTTTTTTTTTTTTTTGTGGTTGTAAATTGTAATGCTTCCAAGTTACAAGTATTTGTAAATTACAAAATAAACCAATAAACTTTACAAAATCTATGTAAAAATGTCACTTTTTGTCAAAATTCGTGAATTTAAATTTTCTAGTGCATGTTCTTTGTAAGGATGATACACGCTCTATTAAAATTAAAACGGCGCCCTATATATAATAAATTCGCGCTCCAAAAATTATGAATTCGCGCTCTCACTTTCAATAATTCGCGCTTTTTTTGCGAATTTTGCAAATGCGCTCCGATTCGCAAATTTGGAGCGCGTCGACACCTCTGGTGCGCGAATTTAGTTACCTAGGTTATACCTATCTTTTACTGAGTTCATCTATTTTCAATTACATGCCTAATCCATTTTTTAACTAATCTAACCCGATTTTACCATTTTTCTTCAATTTTGTCAAGTAAAAATGCTTTTACACTAAGTTTACCATTTTTTTTGTTATTTTAACATGGTCTTTCATCGATTTCAGTAGCTTTTACATTAAGTTTACCATTTGTTTTATGTTATTTTAATCCGTTCTTTCATCGATTTCACCCATTTTTGTGGTTTATCCTATTTGTTAATCAATTCACTCATTCTTACCGCTTTAACCAAATTTTAGTCGATTTTACCTATTCTTATGCTGATTCAACCCATTTTCTCACCTATTTCACATTTTTTGCCAATTTTAACTCATTTTTTTGTTTTTGTTCTTTCATCGATTTGATCCCCCCCCCCCCCCCTTGTTATCAATGTTTAACCAATATCATTCATTTTATACCAGTTATCCATTTTTGGCGGCTTATCCCGTTGTTTTATCAATTGCACCATTTTTTTTTTGCTTTAACTCGTTTTTCTTCCATGTAACCCATTTTTCCATTGATTTTACCATTTTTTATCATACATATTTTTAATAGAATTTTAACCGTTTTCATCAATTTTAACCCTCTATGTTTTGCCTTATTTTGGCTTTAAGTAAATAGTACTTTTTTTTTTAATTCATATAGCCCGAAGGTGGCCTTTTGTTTTTAGGTTGTTTAATAAGTGATAATTTCTTAAGAACTTTCAAAAGAAATATCGAGTTTACCTGCTTTTACACTGACTTAATCATTTCGTTTTTGTTATTTTAGCCCGTTCTTTCATAGATTTCACCCTTTTTATGTGGTTTATCCCATTTGTTAATCAAACCATCAATTCTCTCTAGTTTAACCAAATTTTAGTTGATTTTCACATTTGTTAATCAATTCACTCATTCTCTTCGGTTTAACCAAATTTTAGTCTGATTTTACTTACTCTTTTGCTTATTTATATTTTCTCACATATTTCACAATTTGTTTGCCAATTAACTCATTTTTTTTGTTCTTGTTCCTTTATCAATTTCTTCCCTTTTTTTGTTATCCTGTGTTTAGCCGATGTCATTCATTCTTTTTTTTTTTACCGATTTTACCCATTTTTTTATCGGTTAACCTTGTTTTTTTTAATCAATGGCACCATTTTTGTTTTGCTTTAGCTCGCTTTTCTTTCTATCTAACCTATTTTTTCATTGATTTTACCAAAATACAACATCAATTTTTTTTTCTTTCTTAACCTTGATAATTCCATCTAAACAATTTTCACAGGTTTAACCCCTTTTTATTTATCGATTTCACCAGTTTTACGTGTTATACATGTCTTTTACTGAGTTCATCCATTTTCAATTACATGCTTAATCCATTTTTTAAACAATTTGACCCGTTGTTACCAATTTTCCTCAATTTTGCCGAGTGACCTATTTTATCGATTTAACCCGCTTTTACACTGAGTTTTTATTTTTTGTTTTGTTATTTTAACATATTTTATCACCAATTTCATTGGTTTTTACATTGAGCTTACCATTCTTTTTGTTATATTAAATCGTTCATTCACCGATTTCACCCATTTTTGTGGTTTATCTCATTTGATAGTCAATTTACGCATTCTCTCCGATTTAACCAAATTTTATTTGATTTTACTTATTCTTTTGCGGATTAACCTATTTTCTCACCTATTTAGCTTTTTTTGTTGCTATTTAATTTATTTTTTTTATCTTGTTCATTCATCGATTTGACCCTTTTTTTTTATCTTGTGTTTAGCCGATATCATTCACTTCTATCGATTTATCCATTTTTTGTCGGTTTACCATGTTGTTTTATAGATTGCACCATTTTTTTTTAACTTTTTTTTTCTTCGATCTAAATCCTTTGATTTTTTATCATATATTTTTTAATCGAATTTTACCCGTTTTCAACAGTTTTATCCATTTCTATGTGTTGAGTTTTTATTGGTTTAAACCTATTGGGAGAGGTACCCACTCATTTTTATTGCTCTTGTTCTTTTATCGATTTGATCTTTTTTTTTCTTATTATCTCGTGTTTAATTGATATCATTTTTTTTTATCGATTTTACCCTTTTACCATGTTGTTATATCAATTGCACCATTTTTTATTTTGCTTTAACTCATTTGTTTTATATCTAACACATTTTCCCATTGATTTTAACATTTTGTGTATAATATATTTTTAATCTAATTTCATCTTTTTTATTGATTTTAACCATTTTTATGTTTTGACTTTATTTTTCTTAAGCCAATTATAAGTTTTTCTGTTAACTAAATAGTATCTTTTTTATTTTATTAATATAGCACGAATGTGGCATTTTTTTAGGTTATTTAATAAGTGATAATTTCGTAAGTGCTTTCCAAATAACTATTGATTTCACCTGCTCTTACACTGAGTTTACCATTTCTTTTTTATTATTCTAACTTGTTCTTTCACCGGTTTCACCTATTTTTTGTGGTTTATCCCATTTATTAATTATTTTTTCCACTCTCTTCGGTTTAACCCAATTTTTAGTTGATTTTATCTCATTCGTTAATCAGTTCACCCATTCTCTCATGTTTAACCAAATTTTAGTCGATTTTACTTTTTTTTGTTGATTTAACATTTTTCTCACCTATTTCACTTTTTTTTTGCCAATTTAACTCATCTTTTTGTTCTTGTTCTTATATCATTTTGATCAGTTTTTTCTTATTATCAGTGTTTACTTGATTTCAGTTTTTACCAGTTTTACCCATTTGTGGAACATTTGATTGTTAGGAATTAGCTAGATTGAAATCAATCTTTTTCTTCGAATATTTAATAATGGCAAAAATTAGAATATATATATATATATATATATATATATATATATATATATATATATATATATATATATTTAACAAATAAGCAAATTATTCTTGAAACGATAATAAAATTTGTTAGTCCTCATATTAGTTTCCGTGGACAACTTTCTAAGTTTCTATTTTTTTTTTTTAACTTCACCTACATTATTAAGTCTACCAAATTTATGTATTGTCCAATTTTTTATTTTATTGTATTTACTATTATTTTGATACAATAGTGTTTATATTGAAGTAGACTTCTTTTTCCTGTTACAATTTTGGTACCATTGGACACGCAAATACAAATTTGATAACACAAGATAGATTTTTATTGCAACTTTGGTACCATTTGGACGGAAACGAACGGAAAAACGTCTTTATCTTCCATTTTTCCTCCAAAATCACTCACGTGATTTGCACGCCTGCACATGATCAACTCTATGTATGATTTTTTAATTTTTTCCAAGAAGTTTTTCCGTCCGTGTCCGTCCAAATGGTTCTAAAGTTGCAATGTAAATATATTATGTGGTATCAAATTTATAATTTTATGTCTAATGGTACCAAAGTTACAGTAAAAACTTATCATATGATATTAAATTTGTATTTTCGTGTCTAATGATATCAAAGTTACATGATGATCCATCCTAGAGTACCAAAAAAAATTAAATTTCATGAATTGGAGTTTGAAAAGAGTTTGGGCTTAAGCACACCCAAAATTTGTAAGAGTAAAGGGCATATATTTATTTGGGTTGGACCACAAAGGGCCCAACCAGAAAACAGGTCATATTCTTTATTCTTTTACGGGGAAAAAACATTTGGTTAAATATTTTTTTAAAAATTCACATTTATAATTTATGCAATACAGGTTAGATTGGTTCCGGGTCGTAAGATATTTCTGACATAGTGATTGATGTATTCACCGTTTCTCTAAAAAAAAGTACACTCCAATTTTTAATGTTGTCGTAAATTTAAGGGAAATTTACATAGACACCCCCTATCTATTATCATAATTACAGGATTTTACCCTCCTGTTACAAATATTACAAAGACACCCACCTCGACTAAAACTAGATTACAAGGACACCCTCTGCTATCCCCTCAAAAATTTCAATTGTCTATTTACCAAAATTAAATTCTGACTTTTGTTCCTCTCATCAAGACGAATTCATAGACACCAACCTTATCAAATTTCATCGAGTAATTTGGGAGAAATGGCGACCGAGTTTGAAATTTCAGATCTAGGGTTATTCGCGAACCAAACTTTGAACAATGATTTCTCTCAAATTACTCGATAACATTTGACAAGGTTGGTGTCTTTTTTTCCCTCTCATGAAGACGAGTTCACAGACACCAACTTTGTCAAATTTGATCGAGTAATTTGGGAGAAATTGTTGTTCAAAGTTAAGGAAAATCTTTAAGTTCCTTAATTCTGAACAACGATTTCTCCCAAATTACTCGATCAAATTTGACAAGGTTGGTGTCTGTGAACTCGTCTTGATGAGAGGAAAAAAAAGACACCAACCTTGTCAAATTTTATCGAGTAATTTGAGAGAAATCATTGTTCAAAGTTTGGTTCGCGAAGAACCTTGGATCCGAAATTTCAAACTCGATCGCCATTTCTCCCAAATTACTCGATGAAATTTGACAAGGTTGGTGTCTATGAAATCGTCTTGATGAGAGGAACAAAAGCCCCAAATTAATTTTGAAAAATAGACAATTGTAATTTTTGAGGGGGTAGCAGGGGGTGTCCTTGTAATATAGTTTTGGTCGAGGAGGGTGTCTTTGTAATATTTGAAATAAGTGGGTAAATCTTGTAATTAGGGTAATAGACAGGGGATGTCTATGTAAATTTCCCTAAATTTAAAGATTGGATCATGAACAATTCTGTAGAACATTAATTCCATGTATTAACTCAGCTAGAGTTAATTTTAATTATTTCAAAGTGAAGAATTTGAAATTGGTAAAAGTGCAAGGTTCAAGATATATTGAATATGAAAAAAGAAATTAGAGTCATATTTATCTCCTTTTTCAGAGAACATTTCAATACTCTTTCTCAAACTTCAAAAATATTTTCGTTACAAAAAAAAAAAAAAAAAAAAACCCTTTTATCTCTTCAAAAAACCTAAACAAACCCTGTTCATTAAAAATAATTCACAATTTGTTAATTCATTATTCACAATTACAAAAATATAAATAAACTGAGAAAAGAGTTATCCTTGTTTTTCTTTTTCTGCCGAATTTCAATATTGAAAAAAGGCTTTTGGTTCATTTTTTTGAATAAAAATACAGTTTAGGTCCTTTTTCAATTTTGGAATTTTAAATAATGACTCCAGGTCTTTTATTGAATTTAGAATAATGAAGTATAGGCCAATGAAACTGCAGTCTGTTGGTAAAATTGAGGTCCAAATTAAGACTAATTTAACCTAACCCATCAATAAATAAAGGTCATAAGGATTGAATTAAATTGGGCCGAATTAGTGGGCCAACCCATGAGGCTTAACTGATATTGCTAGCGCTATAAATGCAATTTTGAGATATCATCACAATTCACACCTCACAAGTTATGCTCTGATCCATTGCTTATTATTCTCCAAATTGATTACCTTTTTTTAGATGATTTGTCTATTATAAAATAGCTGAAAAACTATCTTCAATAAGATAGGTGATCTTCTCCATCAAAATTTATCAAGATTAAATTCAGGTCATATAATTTTTATCCAAGGCAAAAATGATCAACTAGACCCTTTTTTTAGTTGGACAAATCTGAAAATGGAAATGTACTTTCATATCCTCATATAAATATGTTTAATAAATCCTAAAAAATACATAAAATCTCACTTCTTTATCTCCATCTTCATCTCTCCCCTCCTTCAAAACCATATCAACACCAGCCCACCACCACCTCCGCCACCATCTCCTACAAATATATCTTTTGTCACAAATTCGGGCCACGCAAAGGCCATTTTTGGTCGTCGGGTTGCCGAAAATGGCCAACCGGCCACGCAGCCTCCATTCCCATCCCTACAGCAGTCCTAGATTTGTTGGGATTTTTACGGGAAAACGAGGCTCAGGTAGCGGAAATATAAAAGTTTTAGGCTCCCCTTGGAAATCTTGTCAGGATACAATCCGGTATATATTTAAACTAATATTAAACAAGTATACTAATTGCTAGATTAAGTTATACCTGCTTCCTAGAACTTCCGAGCCAAACTCTGATGCTGTAGAAGTAGATTCTAGAGATCCACGAACTTGCCCTCAAGATTGCACTTCCAGTCCCAAGCTTTTGCTTAGCGCCCCACGTGTTGCGCCTTTACGGTTCAATACACCACATACACACGAAAATCTCGAAACTTCTGACCAGCTAGAACACAGAAGAAACGAGATGCGAAACTCGAAAGAAAAAGGCAGAAGCCAATCGGCTTTTGAACAGGGTTGGGTGCGGCTTTTTAAGAGAGAGAGAGAGTCCAGGTTTTTCTGGCTCTGGAAGAGTTATGCAAAGTGTATAATAATTCTCTTCTTCCAAGATCTAATGAATCTTATTTATAGATTTTGTAATCCTAGCCCCACTAGGATTCCTAACAAGATTTAACTTCTAAATGGGCTAAGCCTTTTAATTAATGCAAGACTCATTAATTAAAATATCTTCTCTTTTATTAATCTTGGGCCCCAATTAATCTCCAAGATTAGTTAGCCCATTCATTAATACCTAGTTATTCTAATTAATTAAAATAGAATCCTAGCCCAATTAATTAATTCTCATTAATCTTTATTTAATTAAATTAAACTCCAAGTTTAATTAATTAAATCTTCTCTCTCCTCAATTAACTAAGGAAAATTCTTACACAGACCAGGTCTAAAAGCTTAGTGGTAGACATTGTGATTGTAAATGCACCACATAATATATTTTGATGATGTCATGCTCCCACAATGTATGATGTGGTGCATTTACAATCACAAGGTCTATGAAAAGCTCATAGACCAGGTCTATGCAAGAATTTTCCATTAACTAAATCTAATTTAATTAATTATTCTTATCAAATTAAAAACCTATTTAATTTGACATTTCGATCCAATCCAATTCTTGCGCCCAAATGGATAAACCCAGTCGAGTCCAACTTTATTCGTTCATGTTTCCGCTCGATGTATTTGTGTATGTCCCCGTAGGTTCACCACATAATTGATCGTGGGTTATAATCAAATATATATTTAATTATTCGAGTAAAAGTATACTCTAAATCAATTAAACACTCTGTCGATTGACCATTCTAAAATTAGCACCCCCGCTAATTTGGGAATTCTCCCACACTCCATAGTCGATGTCTGGCCACAAGTCCGTGGAGCCCAATCACTGATGAATTAATTCAGTGAACCTTTAACCTTTACAATTACCATGTACGCCTTTATCCTTCCATTAGTTGGTCTCCCAGTCAAGACTAAGGTTATGGACTTTCATTGGTTTCCTTGTCTCGACTATA
The DNA here is from genome assembly GCA_030819805.1 of Penstemon newberryi var. newberryi. Lineage (NCBI taxonomy): Eukaryota > Viridiplantae > Streptophyta > Magnoliopsida > Lamiales > Plantaginaceae > Penstemon > Penstemon newberryi. The sequence continues at coordinate 29,634,909 of JAUALY010000006.1, read as the reverse complement.
TATTTTTTGGTCTCGAAACTATTCCTTTTGACTTAACCTTTATGAGCTACTTTCATAAAGCCGTCAGATACCTTGGCCAAGGATTTACCGGAATATATTTCTCACATAGATTCATAGGAGAAGCTCCCAACCTATCAAGTCGGGTCAACAGATCCTTTGTTGATGATATGAACCTACATACACGTTCCTCTATACCCAACATGAATCCACATAGACCTTCTGGTAGACTCCAGTCAGTCGGGACTCATATCAAAGCATAAACGTTCGTGCACCAGATAAATCCAATCACCTCAAGTAATATGGATCGTTCCTCGTACACTAATGTAAATAGGAATAACTTTATCCCCGATATGCGACTACCGCTTCCATGGTGAGTTATTTTCTAGTTAGGGTATTCATTGCGCTTGTTCTCCTAGCAAGACACCCACTCGTGTGTATCGACTATCCCAGTCACGCTTGTGGACCCCAGCATCCTCCAGTTCATCGGAGTATACACACTCGTGAGGGTTTAACCGAATCCATTGATGTCCCATCTCAAATGGATTCTACGACCCTTGAATTAGTTCTAGATCACGGCCTTGGAGATCAGTCAACGGGTTGTGCCATAGCCCTGTGATCTAAGGACTTCCATCCTTATGTTAGATAATTATTCATAAGATGAAGTGACCATATAAATAAATGCATTTTTTAATTGAGTTGAATAGTTATTTTAATTATAATAAATTAAATGCAGCCAAAATAGTTGGCTTGCAGGACACTATTCTATCAATCTCCCACTTGTACTAAAGCCAACTCTTCATACTTCTGATTTTCATCTTAGACAGATGTTTCTCGAATGCCTTTTGAGGCAACGGCTTAGTCAGCGGGTCCGTCGTATTATCCTTTGAGGCGACATGTTCCATCTTAATGTCTCCTCTACCAATAATATCACATATCAAATGGTATCGTCTTAGCACGTGCTTGAATTTCTGTTGAGATCTCGACTCCTTCGCTTGTGAGATAGCTCCATTATTATCACATAAGATAGTAATGGGATCGGCAATGCTAGGTACGACGTCCGACTCTTGGACGAAGTTTTTCATCCAAACACTTTCTTTTGTAGCTTCACATGCTACAAGATTTTATGCCTCGGTGTTTGAATTTTCGGTAGTATCCAACTTACCGCACCACCATTGAGGCAGACATATCCAGATGTTGACTCGAAGTCATCTACATCACCTTGGAAGCTAGAATCAGTATAGCCTTCCCATTTCAATTCTCCCCCGCCGTACACCAAGAACAATTCTTTAGACTTTTTCAGGTACTTTAGAATTGCCTTTACGGCTACCCAATATTGCTCATCTGGGTTAGACTGATAGCGGCTAGTTACACTCAGAGCTTATGCTATGTCCGGTCTTGTACATAACATACCATACATTATGCTTCTTATCGCGGAGGCATATGGTATATTAGACATCTTGCTTATCTCCTTAGAGGTCTTTGGGGTCACAGATTTAGAAAGAGCAATAACATGTCTCATCGGAAGCAACCCTCTATTGGATTCTTCCATCCTGAATCTCTTCAGTATCTTATCTATGTATTGTGATTGGGAGAGACCCATCAGTCCTTTCGATCTATCCCAATAGATCCTTATACCTATTACAAATGATGCTTCTCCCAAATCATTCATTGAGAATTGTGAAGATAGCCATGCTTTCGTTTCGGATAACACTTTTGCATCATATCCAATGAGCAGAATGTTATCAACGTAAAGCACAAAAAATCAACTGTACTTCCACTGACTTTCTTGTACACACACGGCTCGAACATATTTTTGTCGAATCCAAAGGTTTGGATTGTTTCATCAAAACGTATGTTCCAGCTTCGGGAAGCTTGCTTAAGTCCTTATATGGACCTTAGGAGTTTGCACACTTTGTGCTCATCTCCCTTGGATGCATATCCATCTTGGTTGCTCCAGTAGATCTCCTTATCAATGTCCCCATTGAAAAATGCGATCTTCACATCCATCTGTCATATCTCGTAGTTAATACTACGCATCTTTGGCCAGCAATATCCGAATGGATTTGGGCATCGCCATGGGTGAAAAGATTTCCTCAAAGTCAATGCCCAACATTTGAGTGTATCCTTTTGCGAGCGCCTTGTAGGTAATAACCTCTCCGTTCACTCCAATCTTTCACTTATTGATCCATTTGCAACCCAAAGGAGCTACTTACACTGGTGGATCTATCAAGGTACAAACCTTGTTCGAGTGCATGGAGTCCAATTCAGATTCGGGAAAGATTCCATGGCTTCGCGCCATTTTCCCGAATCTATGTCTTGCATAGCTTGTTCGTAAGTCTTTAGATCAGTCCCAGACTGTTTAGTCTCAGGCATCAGACTGTAGCACCTCTCGGGTTTCCTACATTGTCTTTTTGACCATCGAAATTCATGTCTACTAGTTGGTTCATTTTCATTTTCATGCTCAGGTTCTCCCATTATCTGTGGTGATGGGTCGGTTCCATGAACCTCATCTTGTTCTATGTTGTTTTCTTTCTTGTACAACAAGAAATCCTTCTCCAAGAAGTTAGTTTTTCTTGAGACAAATCTTGTTTGTCTTACAAGATCTTAGAACTTGAATCCTATTAAGATTTTTGGATACCCCACAAATTGCATAAGATGGATTTTGATTCCAGCTTATCTCCCACTAGCTTTTTCGTATAAGCGAGAGGCCTCATATGCGCATGAATGCATATGAAGGTACAATACCAAAACCCAAATCTCTTGATATGTTTTGGATCTGGCTTCATAGATACTTAGCTCAATATCTTTGATTTCTCGATCAAGTTTTATTTAAAATGAATAAGGAATTTCTTGTAAGATCTCCTAATGGACATATCCACGTCCAAAATACTCGACAACTTACGACGTTTCGAGTGGGTCTTACATTTTGAGAATCTAATTCTCCATTAAATAATCAACAACGTATATGCCCAAGCATGTTCGATTTTGAATCAGTCTAAATCTCTTATATGCTTTCATTCATTAGGCTCTCCTTTTTATTTTGAAATATAATTCGGAATTGTACTTCACACACTTATCTCCCACTAATGCTTTAGTGTTTCCATATATTTTCAAATGGATTAAATCCATTGCAATTGTTTATCCCTCTTGGTTGCCTAGCAACCAACTACTAAATCTGATTTCCGTTAAGCAAAATTCGAAACTCGTTGATTCGATCCAAATACTAGTATGGAATACACGCAAGTATACGGTCGTTACAAGTAATAAAGTGATAAATGAGTGTCGAACCCACAAGGAATTGTTCGATTGATTACCAACGACTATCTTGTTACTCCTACTTGAATTCATATGAGTTTAGTAAGGTGGTTATTTTGATATTAAAACTAATGTGAAGCGATGTGATTTAAACACTTAAATAACACTTGTTTGAATCTAATTATAAAGGTTCCTATGATTCTATGTCACCTAGCTTAATCCAAAATAAATGATTCAACCATTGATAACCATACTTGTATTTGATGTTCGAGGATTCAAGAATGTTCGTGTATTCTTTCGAATTGCATACAAACCTATCAAATTAGACTAATCCAATTTATGTCTAAATGGACTAAACCTAGTTGATGCATTAAACTCAAACCTTAGAAGAACATGAAATGAACTAGGTTTATGTCTATCCTAGAATCAAATCACAATCTAACTCTCAATCCACTTTGTCAAGCAATCAATAACCAATATATAGCATCTCAAAGTTGGCCAAACAATAAGATGATAAAAACACAAAACCAACCATTAATGCATCATTCAATCATGGATCAAACATTGGATTCATAAAAAACTAGAAATTAGAGATCTAGCCACTCATATTAGAAAATAAAATATTCAATACGTCAAAAGTAAACATTTTCATACTATAAATGTTAGGAAAATAGATTAAAGATAAAGAAAACTTAGCAGATGAAAAATCCACAACAACTCTTCTTTAGCCTCCAAGAGTATTCAATGCCAAAGTGTAGGGAAAGTATTGAAAAGTTGTGTAAAGATTTTACATTCTTACCCTAAAAGCAAGGTACCCACTACTAAAAAATTGTCTAAGTTACCCAAAAAACTATGGTAACAAAGACCAAAAAATCCCCCAAGAAGTTTAAAATTACAATTTAGGATATAAGGGAAAATACAAAAAATCCCTTCATTCCTCGCAATGAAACAGAGCAGGTCTCACCGCGGTGAGGTTGCAGCTCGCCGCGGTGAGTCTTCAAAAATGCATGACCTCACCGTGACGAGGTTGCAGCTCGCGGCGGTGAGGTTGTAGCAGTGGACCTCACCGCCGTGAGGTTGAAACTCACGGCGGTGAGGTTGGGCCAGTGGCCTAATTCTTCAATTCTTGTGCTTTCTTTTCCGTTAGGCCCACGTGGTTGAAAACGATTCACACTCCATGCAATAAATACTCCCAATATTGCTTCGAGATGTCGTTTCCTGCAAACCACGAATAATCATAATAAAAACACGAACAAAACACTAACAAAACACGAAAAACGAACAAAGGCCAAATAAAGAGGCCATAGACGCAAAAGACACGAAACAAGCAAAAGCACACAAAACTTGGATAAAAAAAGATGTTTTGGGCTTAAGGAGACACGTAATAATGACGTTTTCACGGCGTTATCAGTCGGTTACTATTTCTAGCGTCCCAGTCAAGCTCGACCTAGTCGAGCTCAATCTTTGAATCTTTTATTTGGAAATATATTTTAGTGCTCGTGTATCGCCTTTCGGTTCTACAACGACTCAAGTGCGTGAAATCTTGATTATTTATATTTTATTGACTATACATTTTATATTTAGTCGTTATATGAGTATTCATACCCATTTGCTTATGTATACTCTTTGCGTATAAATCTTATAGCGCAAACCAGTTCCAACCATTATAGAACTATCACATCCCTTGAGAGAATGAATGGTATAAGCAAATTTTAACGATCTAAACAATCCATGGCTTTAGACGCATTCAATGCATCAATGAGTAATTCATTGGGCGTCCAACACCCTTATGCATTACTTGACCATAAGGTTAAGTTCAATAAAATATAATCATCCCTTATGGGATTTGTAGGTTCAATCATTTCTTTCCCTTGATCTTAATCTATGGAAGAACCATCTTGATTGACTTTTCAACTTATTATCCTTACAGAAAAACCTCTTAGGTTATTTCCCTTCTGAGAGGATCCATTCCCCTTCTTCCATCTTTCGGGCCTTTTGGGTCCTTTCAACGAGATGTACTAACTTCCCATTTAAGGGAGACTTCATGTTTCCTTCAAGAAAATTTGGGCTTGAAAACCATCCTCAACCCATTGGTGAAACCTATCACCTTTCTTATTTGAAGGATAACTTCTGAAAAAGGCAGCTTGGTGAAACCTATCAACATCCTAGTCGAAGTGTAACTTCAAAAGGATAACTAATTAAATCTTTTTAAGGAGATGAGTCATTGCTTGGACTCAAGAATAATTTCTCAAGTTTTGAAGTCATTCAAAATTCATTTGGGTTCAGTCAATTTATTTTATTCAAGTATGATGGTAAAAGTTCGAAGATATATCACTTGTGAAAAACTTTCATAAACTCGACGATACAAGAAAATAAATACGCGGCATATTAATATCAAAGCATAATTTACAAACATGGTTCTCATTTGTAAATTACTCCCACTATTTTTATCGAATACTTATGCCCCACATAAGGTTCGGGTATTAAAAATTTCCTAATGGGCTCAGGGCCCAAATGCAATCGCTCAGTGCCCACGACTCTTTCGTCATACCAATTGATTCACTTGGTGGGCGATCACGTCGCCGATTAACCATCGCAACTAACCTTTGAGTTCATTTAGCCTCGTTTTTCGTTATGGACTCACGACTCTTGAGACATTCATACTTACTCGCGTTAAATTATGTCCAATACTCATGAAGAGAAATAGTTCAATCCTAGACGCCCCACGACTCGTGAGACAACACCTAGAACCTAGTTATCCCATCCCTTGACACTAAAATGTGCATCGAGGCAATAAACATATAATCTTCCTATATCTTGACCCACGACTCGTGAGACATCGAGATATATTCGTACAATATGCCTAAGACCTAGCAATTGGATAGGTTCGGAGCATAAACACCATTCTATGCGCCCGTTTTTCGATTTAATATTATAATTGAATTTTTAGGGTCAGTTGCAGGTTTTATGAAATGTTCAAGTGTGAGGTCTCATCGGATTATCAATTATCTTGTTTACGTTTTTCTATCCTAAGCATGCATCTCATACATCAAAGAATAATTACGAAAAAGTAAACATTCATCACCTAGCATTGCACATACAATTGATTGATTGCCCATCCTATGTGATCCATCAGGGGCCATGTGATGGAAAAATTGGTCAGTCTAGGGTGAACATTAAATGACCTAATCTATTACATTTTCAGTCTCATGCATACATGGGCCTTCACTTGTAATGTCCACCATCTTTCAGAATTGGGCCTCCATGTCCTCCAAGGTAATGGACCTCCATGTTGATCTCCAAAGTCTTCATGACGTCTTCCGGGCTCCAAGCCTAATCTAAGTCTAACTTAAGACCCTATTCTATTACAATTAGGACTGTCAATCGGGCCTTGTGAGCTGAGCTTTAAATAGCTCGAACTCAAATATTGTCGGGTTTCACAGCTATAGGCTCAAACTCGGCTCATAAATTTTTTAATTTCTCTGGCTCAAACTCACCCCATTTAATTTTTTGGGTTTCGGGTCTATATCGGGCTTATATCGGGTTTGTTAACTAAGCAAAAATAGCTTGATAAATAAAATATTTAGATTATCGATACACATATGAATAGACTACTATTTTTAATACACGAGCATATATCATTAAATAATGTCTTAACTGAAAGATCGAGTTATTTGCCCATATTTTTTAAGATATGTTTGATTAACTTTTGTCTTTTTTTATCTTTGATTAAATATTTTTCGTTTGAGTTTTGGCCTTAAGTATGCAATTGATATGCTAACATATATGTGAGTTTACATTATAACTTTTTGTAAAGTTTACTTCTTTCAAAATAAAAATAGTAATTAGTGAATATAACTACAATACAAATAATTAATCGTAATATTTAAAATAATTATATGTTCGGGCTTTATTCGGGTTGAGCCATGTTAGGCTCATGTTCAGCTCGTAAATTGATCGGGTTAAATATAATGGCTCAAACTCGACCCGGCTCACAAATATTCGGGTTCGAGCCAATTTTAATCGGGTCGAGCCATCGGGCTTCGGGTAGGCTCGGTTCAATTGACAGTCCTAATTACAATAGAATTCAACAAAGAAGGGGCACCGATTAGGCCCATTTAATTACAACTCATAATGAAAAAACTAATAATAAACTACACAGGGCTTAAGGGCAATTCGATCAATCCACATATTCAAGCAAGAACATGCATAAATTCACATAAGGGCAATAATGTAAAGTACCTGCTTCTTTAAATTTTAATTCGAAAATTATCCATATAATTAATTTTGAATTTTTCAATATTAAAAGGACTATTATGCTCTTACTTGAGCATCAAGGAATCTAATCTTGCAAGTTAATTAAAGATAGAAACAAAATCCAATTAGTTATCTATCCTTATTTGAAACTCTTAGTTTCCTTCTTTAAAAAGATCTCTAAGATCTATAATCTTGGTAATTAACTAAAAGACATTAATTTTAATTAAATATCTTATCATGAATGAAACTCTAAGTTTCTTAGTTAATTAGATCTCTAAGATCAATAGTCTTGGTAATTAACTAGAAGACATTAATTTTAATTAAATGTCTTATCATAAATGAAACTCTAAATTTCCTAGTTAATTAGATCTCTAAGATCAATCCATGATTCACCAAGATTCCATAACAACCAAATCTCCAAGATTTTGTTCAAGATTGTCCAAAAACGAAAATTCCCGAAATCCTAATTCATCACTGTCGCGCGTGTGAAGTTTACGTGCACCTGCTGTGCAATCGCCGTGCGATTGCCCTGCAGCTCTTGTGCAGCGATGTGAAACCACTGTGCAGCCGTCGTGCGACTGTTGTGCAACTATTGTTTGATTTTTAGATTTCGGTTCTCAATGTATTTTTATATAATATTTTCTTGATTCCTTAATTGATTAAAATGAACAGTTTTAATCTATTTAATCCAAAATTAAAAACATGATAACAATAACGAATCTAAAATTACAGTGTTAACAATCCAGTTAAAAAACTACAGATCTATCTAACAGATCTAATCTACAGATCTAACATGCATGTTAATCTAATCAACAACAAAAATCAAACATATGATTTTAATCCACATAATATGCTCATTAGTTTAAAAATAGGGCCGAATTTGGCTCTGATACCACTGTTAGGATTCTTACAGGAAAACAAGCCTCAGGCAACAGAAATATAAAATTTTTAGGCTCCCTTGGAAATCTTGTCAGGATACAGTCCGGTATATATTTAAACTAATAGTAAACATGTATACTAATTGCTAGATTAAGTTATACCTGCTTCCTAGCACTTCAGATGTTGTAGAAGTAGATCCCAGAGATCCACGAACTTGCCCTCAAGATTGCACTTCCAGTCACAAACTGTTGCTTAGCGCCCCATGTGTTGCGCCTCTACGGTTCAATACACCACATACACACGAAAACCTCGGAACTTCTGATCGACTAGAACAGAAGAAACGAGATGCGAAACTCGGAAGAAAAAGGCAGAAGCCAATCGGCCTTTGCACAAGGTTGGGGGCAACTTTTTAAGAGAGAGAGGGAGTCCAGGTTTTTCTAACTCTGGAAGAGTTATGCGAAGTGTGTAATAATTCTCTTATTCCAAGATCTAATGAATCTTATTTATAGATCTTGTATTCCTAGCCCCACAACGATTCCTAACAAGATCTAACTTCTAAATGGGCTAAGCCTTTTAATTAATGCAAAACTCATTAATTAAAATATCTTCTCTTTAATTAATCTTGGGCCCCAATTAATCTCCAAGATTAGTTGGCCCATTAATTAATATCCATTTATTCTAATTAATTAAATTGGAATCCTAGCCCAATTAATTAATTCTCATTAATCTTTATTTAATTAAATAAAACTCCAAGTTTTATTAATTAAATCTTCTCTCTCCTCAATTTACTAAATTTAATTTAATTAATTATTCTTATCAAATTAAAAATCTATTTAATTTGACATTTCTATCCAATCCAATTAGATTGAATTCTTGCGCCCAAATGGATCGACCCAGTCGAGTCCAACTTTCTTCGTTTCTTGTTTCCGCTCGATGTGTTTTTGTATGTCTCCGTAAGTTCACCGCATAATTGGCATATTTAATTAATCGAGTAAAAGTATAATCTAAATCAATCGTACACTCTGTCGATTGACCATTCCAAAATTAGCACCCTTGCTCATTTGGGAATTCTCCCACACTCCTCAGTCGATGTCTGACCACAAGCCCTAGGAGCCCAATAACTGGTAAATTAAATCAGTGAACCTTTAACCTTTACTATTACCATGTACGCCTTAATCCTTCCATTAGTTGGTCTCCCATTCAAGACTAAGGTTATGGACTTTCATCGGTTTCCTTACTTTTCTCGACTATGTATTCTGGTCTCGAAAATATTCCCTTTGACTTAACCTTTATGAGCTACTTTCCTAAAGCCGTCAGATACGTTGGCCAAGGATTTACCGGAATACGTTTCTTACGGAGATTCATGGGAGAAGCTCCCAACCTATCAAGTCGGGTGAACGGATCCTTTGTTGAAACACATTCCTCTATACCCAACATGAATCCACATAGACCTACTGGTAGACTCCAATCAGTCGGGACTCATATCAAAGCATAGACGTTTGTGCACCAGATAAACCCTATCACCTCAAGCAATAAGGATTTTTTCTCGTACACTATTGTAAATAGGAATAACTTTATCCCCGATATGCGACTACCGCTTCCATGGTGAGTTATTTCCTAGTTGGGGTATTCAATGCGCTTGTCATCCTAGCAAGCCACCCACTCGTGTGTATCAACTATCCCAATCACGCTTGTGGACCCCAGCGTCCTCCAGTTCATCGGAGTATAGACACTCGTGAGGGTCTAACCGCATCCATTGATGTGCCATTTCAAATGGTTTATACGACCCTTGAATTAGTTTTAGATCACGGTCTTGGAGATCAGTCCATGGATTGTCCTATAACTCTGTGATCTAAGAACTTCCATCCTTATGTTAGATAATTATTCATAACATGAAGGTGACCATATAAATAAATGTATTTATTAATCGAGTTGAATAGTTATTTTAATTATAACAAATTAAATGTAGTCAAAACAATTGGCTTGCAGGACACTATTCTATCAAGATTTTGTTGTCAGATGGAGGTTGGGGTGAGGGGTGTGTTTTAGGGTTTAGTTTGGCGGCTGCAGTAGAAGGGTGGCGGTGGCGGTGGCGGCGGCGGTGGTAGAAGGGTGGCGGTAGGGCTGTCAATGGGTCGGATTCTGGTCGGACCAGGCTCGTCCAGATCCGGCTCCATTTATATCTGATCGAATCCTGTCAGATTCGGATCTTGCTCGGATCTAGATTTTTTGAATCCAATGGATCTTGGTCGGATTTGACCGGATATTGGATCTTTTTTGGATCCAATAAATTTTTATTTAAAAAGTTAAATTAATATTTTTTCCTTAAACAAGTTTATTAACTTTTCATTTTATTTAATTTTAGCTCACATGTTCAAAGTTTCTTTACTATATTCATATTTTTAGAATGAAAATATTGGTTTAAATAAATTTATAAACGAGTTATAAATTACTATCTTCTTAAATTGACGGTGAAATATTATTAATGATACTTACTTTTATAAAATATTATGTATATATATCTTTCTTTTTATTTATTGTCGGATACGGATCTGTAACGGATCGGATCGACCTAAATCCATATTCGCTCTATGAGTTTCGGATTACGGATCTTTATAATTGGATCAGGTCCATCGAATCTTTAATCGGACAATTATCCTAATAAATCGGACCGGATTCAGACGGATCCGGATTGAAATCCGCCCTATTGACAGCCCTAGGTGGCGGCATCTAGAGTTTGTGGAGGAAGAAAATTAAATTAGGGTTTGTGGATTTGGGCTTGAGTGGTTGGGCCTTGGGGGTGTATTGAAATTTTACAATATTACAATATTTACCCTCAAATTTCAATGTTGAAATATTTTGGGTGTAATTGGACTATTGGAGTAAACAATTCAATTTAGCCCCTAACATCTTACATTTTTCATTGTATTAATTAAAATATATCAAGCAAATATATATTTAACTAATAATAGTAAAAATTTAATATTATAAATTTTCATTTATTTTTGGCACCATAGAACTAGGTGTTTTTCAATTTTGGCACCATGGTATCAATTTTGGTACCAATTATGACTGCCGTTTTCAATTTTGGCACTTCTGTCAGTTGACCGTTAAGTCAACTGACGGAAGTTCCAAAATTGAAAAGGCCAGTCAGAATTGGTGCCAAAATTGACACAATGGTGCTAAATTAAAACGCCTAGTTTTATGGTGCCAAAAATAAATTAATGAATATCTCTTAAGATACAGCGAAAAAAGAAAACTAAGATCAACTCCAAAGGCCAAATGTAAAATTGGGAGTATAAATATGTTATACATTCTCATATAATAGTTTGCATACTTATTTAAAGTATTTTATTTTAACTATGAATATATAAAATTAGTTCATATATTATTTTAACTATGAATATATAAAATTGGTTCATTTATTATTTCGACCTAACATTCAAATATGGTTTAAAAGGTATTTATATAATTTCGAACGATTTAAAGGGAATCAACAAAGAAGCGTTTCTAACTCTTCAAAATGAGCAGAATTAATGCATATAAGCAACGTCTCCATTATTGGAATAATAAGAAGAAGAAGAGAAAGAAGAAAATGAGAAGGGGGCAACTTACAATTGAAAAAAGGATACAACTGATAAGCGGAAGTTCAAATCAGAAGATAATCGTATATCCTTATTCAGGCAAGTGATTTTCATCTTTGAGTGAAGACCAAACTGAAGACTTAGAAGACGTTCTTAGTTGAATGTTTTGTCATCATAAAAAAGAGGGGAATTGTTTGATGAAGTTGAGTTAATGAGTTAATAAGGAGTGGTTTGATGATAACATGGGTAGCAAAAAAAATATTATTATTACAGCTATTATTATTATTGTGTACCTAAATATTTTTTTTAACTTAACTTTTTTACTATTTTATTATTCTTATTCTTATTCTTATTATTATTAAAATGGGAGTGGGATAAATTGTGAATTGGAAGTAATTGGTGAGGTGAATTGGCAAAAAATCATTTTTGGCACCATAGAACTAAGAGTTTTTCAATTTTGGTACCATGGTGTCAATCTTGGTACCAATAAAATTGAAAACGACAGTCAGAATTGGTACCAATATTGACACCATAATACCAAAATTGAAAAAGCGCCTATTTCTATGGTGCCAAAGATGATTTTTTGCCTTTATTTTGGGATTGTATTTATATTTCAATTCAATATTCATTAACTATTTATTATTATTAAAAATAATATTTATGATTATTATAAGTTTTCATTTGGGATTGTATATTTATAAAATTATTAATATTTTACAAAGCCTATTTTTGTTTTCTCAATTTATAACGGAAGAATAATCTTCTTGTCATTATTCTTACTAAAATTGAAACTCCAAACATAATCAATAAGGCTTAAATTAATAAATGTTTATCGGAGCACAATTTAAAGATAAAATTCAAAATTATTAGATCATAAGTCAACATTAATGTCCTTAAGGTAATGTATAATTAAATTAATTGTAACAGAAATAGTAATTGTCTCGATTAATTCACATAAGTCAACATTAATGTCCTTAGGGTAATGTAAAATTAGGTTAATCGTAACCGAAATCGATAATTATTCAAATTAATTTAACAAAGTCAACATTATTGATATTAGGGGTAATGTATAATTAGGTTAATCTTAACTGAAACCGATAATTGACCCTATTAATTTATCAAGGTCAACATTATAGACATTATGGTAATGTATAATTAAGTTAATTGTAATCCAAATCGATAATTGTCCCGATTAATCGACAAAAGTCAACATTATTGATATTAGGATAATGTAATAATCGGGACAATTATCAATTGAGATTACGATTAATTTAATTATACATTACCCGAAGGTTAATAATGTTGATATTGGTCAATTAATCGGAACAATTATCTATTTTAGTTACAATGAACCTAATTATACATTACCCCAAGGTTAATAATGTTGATTTGGTCAATTAGTCGAGTCAATTATCGATTTGGATTACGATTAACCTAATTATACATTACCATAAGGTCAACCATGTTGACTTTGATCAATTAATCAGGACAATTATCGACTTAGATTACGATTAACTTAATTATACATTATCCTAAGGTCAATAATGTTGATCTATTATCTATATCAGTTACGATTAACCTAGTTATGCATTACCCCTAAGGTCAATAATATTGACTTTCGTCAATTAGCTGAACTAATTATCGATTTGGATTACGATTAACCTATTTATACACCCCTAAGGTAAACAATGTTGACTTTGGTCAATTCATCGAAATAATTATCGATTCGGAATACAATTAACCTAATTATGCATTACCCTAAGGTCAATAACGTTTACTTTGGTCAATTAATCGGGACAATTATCGATTTTTATTACGATTAACCTAATTATACATTACCATAAGTTCAATAATATTGACTTTGGTCAATCAACCGAGCTAATTATCGATTTAGATTACGATTAACTTAATTATACATTACCCTAAGGTCAACTTTGTTGAATTTGATCAGTTTATCGAGACAATTATAAATTTTGGTTACGATTAACCTAATTATACATTACCCGCAAGGTCAATAATATTGACTTTGGTCAATAATATTGACTTTGGTCAATTAATCGAAACAATTACCAATTTCAATTATAATTAACATAATTATACATTACCTAATAATTTTAACTTATGATCTAATGATTTTGAATTATCTTTTTCATCTTTAATTTGTGCTCCAATAAATATTTATAACCTTAAGCTTTATTAGTTATGATTGGAGTTTCAATTTTAGTAGGAAAAATGATAATTAAGAAGATGATTCTTCCATTAAAAATTGAGAAAGCGAAATGGGCTACTTAAATGTATTAATAATTTCATAAATATACAATCCCAAAATAAATGAAAACTTATAATAGTCATAAATATTATTTTTAATAAGAATATATTTTATGAATATTGAATTGAAATATAAATATACAATTCCAAAATAAATGAAATGTTATAATATTGGTTTTTTACTATTATTAGTGAAACATTTATTTTGCTTGCTAAATTTTAATTAAAAAAATGAAAAATATAAGATGTTAGGCGCTAAATTGGAACAAATTTAAAAATTAAGAATTCAGTTGTTTACTCCAATAGTCCAATTACACCCAATACATTCAACAATGAAATTTGAGGGCAAAAATTGTAATATTGTAAAATTTCAAAACAACCCCAAGGCCCAACCACTCAAGCCCATACCCACCAAACCCTAATTTCATCTTCTTCCTCAACAAAACCTAGTCGTCGCTGCACTAAACCCTAAAACACACCCCTCACCCCAGCCCTCATCCGGCAACAAACCTAGGGTCACGACACCTCGTAGGGATGTGAATGGAAGCTGTGTGGTCGGTTCACCACACGAAGCCCAATTCCGGCAACCGAACTTCCGCCGCACAGGGAATGGCCCTTCGCCTGTGCGACGGCCAGCTATCGTTTCTCCCTCCCTGTTGCTGCCAGATTTGTGAGAAGGGGTGGAGGGTTGGAGATCTGGTGCGGTGGGGTGGGGTGTGGTGGATGTGGAAGATAACTTGGATTTAGGGTTTGGGGTGTGTAAAAAAATTTAATGGATTAAGAGGGTATTTGTATCTTTCTAAAATTAAATATTTGAAAATAAATGAAAAATGGGACACTTGTTGCCTCATGAAGGGGTATCTCAATTACACCATGACCAATAAAATCTCTTAATAGAATGACCCTCATTAGATTATACTTATTATTTATTTCTTTATATTAGTCATATGTGTACTATTTTAAAGTGAATCACACTTTTCGTCCTCCTTATAGGTTGCATTTTGCATATTCATCCCTCCTAAATTTTTCGTAGCAGATGCTATCTATTATAAATATAGGGTATCACCGATTCTTTTTTCGGCTATTACACGGTGCATACAGGTTCACTTACATTACTTGGAGGGCATTTTCATCCCTTCATCTAATATTAGACCTTCAAGTAATGTATGTGCTTTGCACGTGAGGCCGTCTCCGCCTTGAAATAGCCAAAAAATGAATTAGCGATACCCTATATTGATGAGAGGGATGTATCCGGTACAACAAATTTAGGCATAAATTAGTCATGTTCAATAACCAAGATCACTACTTGCTAACAAAATATCATCCACATACACAAGGGCGGACGGACATAGGGACCCCGTGAATTTTTTTTTTTTTTTAATATAGTAGTGGTGTATTTTTTTTTTTTTTTGAAAAAAAAAAGTTCAATCAATTAGCCCAATATGAAATTTCCAGCCCAAATATAATCTTAGTCCAATTAATATCACACAACCCACTATAATAATAACTCACTCTACCCAATTTCTAAGCCCCAATGAAAAGTCCAATTTTTTTCTATATATATTTATGATATATGTTTATGCAATTGTGCTTATGTAATAAACTAATAGTGTTATATATTCATTATTGATGTTTATATTCACTTCCCAAAATCAATTTTTAGATTCAAGTTTCATTTTTGTGCTTAAAGTTATATACTTGTTAAGATTTTCATAAGGATTAGATTAAGATATGAGGATAACTATTATATTAAAATAATATGATGATTAAATCAAGATGCAATAGAGTTAATAATATTCATTTACATATCAAACACTAATCTTAGATGGTTAATAGTTTTTTTTTTATTGAAATGTCAAACACTAATCTTATATTCTTAATAGTTTTTTATTAGCATTTATTGGCCTATTGGAATTCAACCTCTCTTGTTTTATCAAATTGAATGAAAAATAAGTCTTGTCATTATTATGTCTCTATTATATTTAACTTCTACTTCTTGAGTATGTCATTATTCTTGAGATAGTTATGTTTTGTACATTTTATGGTATTAGAAATATGGAGAGATACTTTAAGGCTACACCTACACCTCACGAGGAGCCTTCAAGTAACATTCACATTCAAAGTAATCCGCATGAGCTTCCAAACTTTCATATTGAAACGAACTTGCCCGAGCTTCCGAGTGATCCCGGTCTACGACATCATATAACTTTATATGATTCTAACATTCGAGAGAGAGCTCGTAGAGCATAATTGCTCAAAGGTCCATGTCAACCACACAACCTTGAGTTTCGGCAAACGTTAATGGGAGGTCAATGGCTAAATGATAGTTTGGTTGTCTTTATAGAGAGAGACATATTTAGTAGTATTTCAAACGATGCTATCATGGACCAATTTTAAAAGATGAAAAACCATCGTGGTCAATTATTAAAGTAAATATGAAGATATTTTGGGTTCTTTTGGGACTATAATGGGGTATCATATGTAATTAAAATATCTCGTGGGGTTTATTTTTGTCAAACTCCACCTTCCCATTTTTGTATTGCGTCATATATTTTCTCGTGAATAATATAAACTTGAAGTTTAACTGTTTGATATATTTTTTTTTTTTGTATAAGATTAGCCCCCCCTACCAAAAATCCTGGATCCTCCCTTGCACATACATGACTAATAAAA
Source organism: Penstemon newberryi var. newberryi (assembly GCA_030819805.1). Taxonomy (NCBI): domain Eukaryota; kingdom Viridiplantae; phylum Streptophyta; class Magnoliopsida; order Lamiales; family Plantaginaceae; genus Penstemon; species Penstemon newberryi. The sequence continues at coordinate 29,617,993 of JAUALY010000006.1, read as the reverse complement.
TAAACTTGCTAACAAAATTTCGAAAACAACCTTTGTATTTAAAGAAAACATTGTTGATCATAAATATACATGACTAATAAAATAAACTTGCTAACAAAATTTCGAAAACAACCTTTGTATTTAAAGAAAACATTGTTGATCAATGTATTTATGTAAAGGTCAGTGTAAGCAAGTTAAATTATTAATCAAATATTTGAATGATATTTTGTAAGCATGTAGTGATCTTGGTTATTGAAAGAGGAAACAAACCCATTTAAGTATCAACCTTTAATCTATAATATGAAAAGATTCATCCTTAAATCTTGTAGTTAAAGGAGGTTAGTGGACCGCTTAATAGAATGAAACTAATATTCAATACAATGCATGTGGATAGATAATTAACAAATATAATTAGAAAAAAAAAAGGTATTATACACTAAAACATGAGATTAACTATTTTCTGACATGCTTGTTGACTCTATATGATTCTTCTCTATTTTAATTTCTTGTCAAAGATTTGCGTGATTTAATCGTGAATAATTAAATTTCTTTAGAAGTAAATATAACAATAAGATTGTCGAAATAATTTGGCAAAATATGTTTATCAAAATATAATTGATTTTCAATTTAAAAAAAGAAAGTTCTGACTGCTAAAAACATGTTCTTCATAATTTTTGTTACGTAGAAGGATCGTTTTTCTCAATTTTAGAGTTAGTTTATATGTTTTGCAGTAATTTTGTAGGGCCATTTATATTAGTTATATGTGTGGTTACACATTTGGATTTTGAAAAAGAACAATTTCTGACAAAAATGTTAAAAAATGCAAATACAAGATTATTAAATATTAATAATCCATCAACTCAAGAAGGTCAAATTGTATAAGTGATTTTTCTTCCAATAATAATTAAGTTATTATATTAGCATAAGTCCACATATATAAAATTACAATATATTAAACAGATTGCTGATAAAATTTATTGCACGGGCCGCCTACATTCTTTATGTACATCACATGTAAAACTTTTATTTTTAGTTTTAACAAAAAGTTTTCATGATAACAAATAGTAGCTAATCATATGTCAATTCTCATTAGACATAATTTCTCAGTAACTTGTGGTCAGGGACGGACCCAGGATCGAGGGGTCAAACTTTATTATCAATATTTTATTTTAATAACACTTGTTCTATTTTATTTACATAAGTACACGAAGAGAAAATTCTATAGATTTGCTCAAGAATCTAGTAGTTCTTTGAAGAATTAAACATGAGAACAATAAACCGTAATAAAATACCTTTAACGAACTAAAAAATAGTTAGTAAAAAAGTATCTAGCTAGAGCAATAGTCAATAAAATAAATTATGTTAATCGATGTTATTACAATGTGGTAGAAGAGATTGGAGATAGTAAAGTCATCCATGGGTCATATACAATTAAGAGATAGAAAGATGCAACTTATAATTGACACAAATAATTGAAAGACAAATAAACATTTTTTGGAGAAGATATGAATGGTGTTGGGGCATTTATTTTATTTTTTATTTTGTATATGGAATAGTGTCAAGATTTTTAATTGAGCATCATTGTAAGTTGCTCGCAAAAATAGCACTATTTAAATAACACACACAATTGATAAATGCATTATTTTGTATGATAAATTTTATAAGCTTTTTAAGGAAATCAATACAAATAATAAACTATATATATGTAGATATTTTTTAAAAAATAAAATAAAATCTCACTGCTCTCATTTATGATGAAAGACTATAACCTAGTGAGCTAAGAAGTCTATTGTGTGAATAAACTGATAAAACTAATACTCCATATACCAATTTTTCTACGGGCAGTGGTGGAGTGTCTTGCAGACTGGGGGCGGTCGCCCCCTCCCCTCCCCCAAGAAAATTCTGTTAAAATATATTTGTAAGTCTATTAAGGCCATCTCCAATGGAGGGTGGGGGAGGGCTCGGGGCTCTAGAGCCCCGGGGCTGCCCCTGCCCCCACCCCGAGCCCTGCCTAGTCGTTTCCAATCGCAGGGCTCCGAATGGAATTAATTCAATTTTCTTCCTTTGCCCACTCACACCTATAATTCTAGTTTTAATTTTATTTTTAATATTAATAATACTAATAATTATTTTATTAATATAATTAAATTATTAATAATTTTTAAAATATTAAAATTAAAGAGAGTAAAGAAATCAACCGTAGACTTCAGAAAGACTTAATAACCCACGTGTATGAAAAATATGGTTAATAATGAATGTAATTATTTGAATTTACTTATCTTGTTAATTTTAGTATATATTTAAATATTTTATTATTTAAGTATTAATTTAATTTTTTTGTATAAGTGTTTAATTATATTTTCTAACTAATTCGATATTTTTAAGAATATATAGTCACCACCAATATTGTAATTAAATGGTTAAATTTAATTACAATAAAAGAAATTAAAATAAAATGTTGAATTTATTTATTAGTGATTTGTCCATAAATAAATTTAATTGCAATTTTAATAAATTATTAATGATTTTAATTTAAAAAAATTTAATTTTATTATATTAAATAATCCAATTAAAAAATGGTGACTACAATAAATATACAAACAAATTTTATTAAAATCATCAATTCTACAAATTTAATTTAGGAGGAAAATTTAATTTTAATTATTTATTTAAATAACTAATTTTATCCTATTTAAAAACATTAAAAAAACTATTTATAAAGAAATAAAAAAAGGACCAGTCAGGGGACGCCACTTGGCGTACCCTGACTTAAAGAGGGGCGCGTGAAAACACGCGCCCCTTTTCTTCTCCAGAAGCACCCACGCGACCCCGGGCCGCGGCCAGGGCTCACGTGAGCCCCGGCCTCGGCCCGTTCCCACCCCGATGCCCACCCCGCCCCCGAGCCCCGCCCACTGGAGACCATTTTTCCGCCCACCCCGCAGGCGCCCCCCCCCCCCCCCCCCCATCTCCATTGGAGATGGCCTAACAAATAACCTACCTACCCTACTGGTGGGCTTTGGCCTCTTCTAAATTATTTCCTGCCTGGTTTCGAAACCCATATGGAACTTTCTCCCTTTTCTTATTCAGTTTATTATTTTTCTTTCTTAATTCTTTATGCAGAAATTCTCTCTCAATAAATATTTATTTTATTACTTCCTTTCTCAATTATTTATGCAGTTTGATATTATTTCTCAATAACAAAGGTTTTAGTATTAATATTGGTAAATTTCTTAGCATATAATGAACTAGATTTATATTTTAAATGTTTCCATGCTTAATTAATTCTCCAATATTTTGAACCATTTAAATAATGGACTCTTAAAAAACATTGCTCATACATATTTTCATCTTTTCTTGGATAAAAAAATTGCTAGAGGTTTTTTTTTAACTTTTATTGAATAAAATTATAGTGTTATTTTATTTTGAGTTAGTATTCAAAATATCAAAAAACTATCAATTGCCATCAAAAAATTCTCCGCCCCCCCTACAAAAACCATCTAGCTCCGTCACTATCTACGGGCCTGCATATAAATCTTTGAGGCCCATCCATCTAGGGGGTCCTAGACATCGGCCCAAATCGCCTAGCACCTTGGCCAACACTGTCGACTCCATAATTCAATTACCAAGAAAACACAATATAAATATAAATGAATTCAACACTCATTCAACTTTTTGCATGATCCAATTTTTTTGGCAGCATATGTACTACTACGTAGCCTGACTAACGTTTGCATAATGAAACAAAATTTCACATGGGAAACAAATTTGTAAAAGTATTAAACAAAGTAAAAAAATAAGCAAGTAGATTAAAAAAGTAAGATAAATATTCATAATTCATGTGAACATCACTCTCTACAGCTTTCTCGTGAATGCACATAGACATATATTAATATAAAATAATTCAAATTTTGTCTCTGTTGCATCTGTTCCCATACCATTCCCAAGTATTTTTGTCTATCAATTTAAAGACATCTTTAAACAATAACCCATGCAGCATAATTTCCTAGGGCTGAAAATACAGAAGTGAATCACTTCTATATTAGATAAAGATGATTACAATGTTACCAAATGCACCATTTCCTTTCGTAGAAATACTGAAATTACTATATAAATATAGGTGAAATTGCATTTTTAGTCCAACAAGATTGAATGCTCAGTATCATTTATCTTACACATTACAAAATTGCATTTCTGACTGTTCCACCATTTTAATATTTTGCATTTTAGTCTCAGTAACTCCTTTGCAATAAAAAAAATGCAAAATTGATTATACGGGGGCAAAAGTGTTAACCATATATTATCACATGATTACAAAAGTGCAAAATTGATCATATCCGAAAAAAGTGCTGGGATTATCATATGAGACCAAAAGTGCTAACTAGAGATTATCATATGAAACCAAAAGTGTAATATTTTTTTTTGATAAGCAAACCAAAAGTGTAATATTATGACAATCATATGTGAACAAAAAGTGCTAATCAGAGATTATCATATGAGATTAAAAGTACAAAATTGAAACTGTCCTATGGGAATAAAAGTGCTAAACGAAGATTATCACACAAAAGTACAACTTTTATATTATGATGTTGGGACCAACACTACATTTCTGTAACGTGTGAACCAAAAGTGCAAAACATGACACCAAAATTACGATTTCATAAAGTACGGGACTAAAAGTGCCGAGAGTCAAATAGTGTAAAATCATGACAGTCTCATGTGAACAAAAGCGCTAACCATAGATTATCATATGAGATCAAAAGTACAAAGCTGTCATATGGGAACAAAAGTGCTAAACAAAGAATATCACACGAGACCAAAAGTACAACTTTTATATTATGACGTTGGTACCAACACTACATTTCTGTAACATGCGAACCAAAAGTGCAAAACATGACCAAAACTGTGATTTCATAAAGTACGGGACTAAAAGTGCCGAGAGTCAAATCAGTGTAAAATTATGACAGTCTTATGTGAACAAAAACACTAACCAGAGATTATCATATGATCAAAAGTACAAAATTGAGACTGTCCTATGGGAACAGAAGTGCTAAACAAAGATAATCACACGAGACCAAAAGTACAACTTTTATATAATGACGTTGGGACAAACACTACATTTATGTAATGTGCGAACCAAAAGTGCAAAATATGACACCAAAACTGTGATTACATGAAGTATGGGACTAAAAGTGCCGAGAATCAAATCAGTGTAAAATTATGAGAGTCTTATGTGAACAAACTCGCTAACAAGAGATTATCACATGAGATCAAAGGAACAAACTTGAGATGGGATGGGAACAAAAGTGCTAAACAAAGATTATCACACGAAATCAATAGGGCAACTTTTATATTATGACGTTGGGACTAACACTACAGTAATGTAACGTCCGAACCAAAAGTGCAAAACATGTCCAAAACTCGATTTCATAAAGTACAGGACTAAAAGTGCCGAGAGTCCAGTCCCACTTGAACAATTTGCCATAAATATGACTTAGATTAAACCTCATTCTTGAATTCCTCTGTTTCTTCTCCTTTCATGGCTTCCCCTGTTTTGAAATCTCTCCTCCTCTGTTTTCTTTTCTTCTCAACAACATATGCTTCTTCAAATTCAACAAATTCTTTAGAATCCCATCTTTCTTCAATAAAATCACTTTGCAAATCAACACCATACCCCGAACCATGTTTCAATTCCCTAAAGCTCTCCATCTCCATAAACATCTCCCCAAACATTCTAACATTCATCCTCCAATCCTTAAAAACCGCTTTATCCGAAGGCCTTAAGCTCTCCAATCTCCTCTCCGATGTGGGACAAAAAAATCTCGTGGAGAAACAAAGAGGAACCATCCAAGATTGCCAAGAATTACACCAAATCACACTATCCTCCCTAAAAAAATCCATGTCCAAAATAAGTTCATCCGATTCAAGAAAATTATCCGACGCCAGAGCTTTCCTAAGCGCCGCTCTGACAAACAAAATCACATGTTTAGAGGGCCTAAGTTCATCTTCTGGACCTATAAAACAATCCCTTTTAAATTCTTTAACTAATACTTACATACATGTTAGCAATTCTTTATCCATTATATCAAAACCGGTTTCGAAAAGAGGAGGGAATAAGCGGCGGCTTTTGGGTTTTCCGCGGTGGTTATCGGCGAAGTCACGGCGGATTTTGCAGAGCTCCGGTGATGAATATGATACGGGTCAGGTGTTAACGGTGGCGGCGGATGGGAGTGGGAATTTTACTACGGTTACTGATGCGATTAATTTTGCTCCGAATAATAGTGTTGATAGAGTTTTTATTAATGTCAAAGAAGGATTTTATCTAGAAAATGTGGAGATTCCGAGCTGGAAGATTAACATTGTTTTGCTCGGTGATGGAAGTGATGGAACTGTGATTTCAGGGAAAAGAAGTGTAGATGATGGGTGGACTACTTTCAGATCTGCTACCGTTGGTAATTAAATTTTAATTTTTTCAAAAATATTTCTTCACATTCTTGAATATAAATTAAAGTAGTGAAATGCAGAAATATCCCCTGTATTTTGTTAAATTAGCAAAAAAACAACTGTGTTTGTAAAACCCTAAAAATTGTCTATGAGTTAGGTCTGGTCTACTCAAGAATATTCCCCGTTCCTTATAGTAAATTCACACAAGCGTCCATGGTATTCGATTGTGACTTCACCCGCACACTCAGTTTGAGTGCCCAACAATGTTATTTTTATTAGCAAACCCTCCTCCCCCTTTTATCCTATTTTTATTAGCGAAAAATCTTATTTAAAATTCCTTGGTAAGTCAGCAGGGATGTTATTGTCCATTGTTTAAGTAAACAAGAGGATTATTGACAATTTTAAAATTATCAAGTGGATCATTGATAATTCTTTAGGTTATTGGATTTTTTTTCGCATTTTTTGGCAGAGGTATAAATGCCATTTTCCCTACAAAATATGTACTTCGGCATGGGAGGGGGTTTTCGCTAATAGAAAAATAGCACAAAGGGTTTCTTGCTTATAAAAATAACACAAGTGTTAGTGTTTATGTAGAAGTATACTTCTTCAAGTTTTTTCCTATTTTGCATTTCACTCTAATTTAAACCCTGTGATTTTTTTTTTTTGAATGGATTCTCGATATTGAAATCAATTTCAGCTGTTTCGGGTGAGGGGTTCTTGGCACGGGACATAACTTTTGAGAACACGGCAGGGCCAGAAAAGCACCAAGCAGTTGCGTTACGGATCAATGCAGACTTATCTGCGGTTTACAGATGCACGATAAATGGCTACCAAGACACATTATACGTCCATTCCTTCAGACAATTCTATAGAGAATGTGACATTTACGGAACTATAGACTACATTTTCGGAAATGCAGCAGTTATATTTCAAGGATGCAACATAATTTCCAAAAAGCCATTACCGGGCCAAGGGACGGTGATCACGGCCCAATCTCGCAACAGTCCGGATGAGGACACCGGAATTTCTTTACAAAATTGTTCGATTTTGGCTACAGATGACTTGTCTTCGAATTCTAGTAGCGTGGAGAGTTACTTGGGCAGGCCATGGATGAATTACTCGAGGACGGTTTATTTGGAATCATATATCGATGATTTTATTGAACCAGAGGGTTGGAGTAATTGGATCGGGGATCAAGGATTGGACACGTTGTATTTTGGCGAGTATGAGAACTATGGTCCTGGTTCCGCGATTGATGGTCGCGTTTCTTGGTCGGGTTATCATGTGATGGAGTATGATGATGCAGCTAATTTTACGGTTTCGGAGTTTATAACTGGAGAGGAATGGCTTGATTCTACTTCGTTTCCTTATGATGATTGAGTTTGATTTAAATTCAATTGGATTTTGGTGTGTAAATTCAAGCATGTCTTTAAAAAAAATTAAAGTATGAAGTGTGTTTAAATTCATGGATTTGACACTGTAATTGATTATCAAGTTTTGAGTGCACTCTCCAATTACTAATGTTATTAATTCAAATGTATCTACTTATATATATACTAGAAAGGTATACGTTCGATGCACGTGATTAACTAATTTTCTATGTTAGTTGAATCATATAATTATTTTTCATTATATTATGATCTTAATGACATACCACATTATTTTTTGACTAAATCAATTTAATTATTTCTATATTGTTACAAAGAATTTAAAGTTGTTATAAAAAATACCTAAAACCAAAACTTTAAAATAAAAAATGAACTATAATTACTAAGTATTTCTAATATAAAATTACATGTCTACATAATTATTATTCTAAAATAACCATTTGAACGAATGAACAATATCAATTTTTTTCTTTCTTGACCTTGATATTTTCATCTAAACCAGTTTTCACAGGTTTAACTTTTTTTTTTTTTATCGATTTAACCAGTCTTGCCGGTTATACCTATCCTTTACTGAGTTCATCTATTTTCAATTACATGCCTAATCCATTTTTTTAACTAATCTAACCCGATTTTACCAATTTTCTTCAATTTTGTCAAGTAAAACTGCTTTTACACTAAGTTTACCATTTTTTTTTTTTGTTTTAACATGTTCTTTCATCGATTTCAATAGCTTTTACATTGAGTTTACCATTTATTTTTATGTTATTTTAATCCGTTCTTTCATCGATTTCACCCATTTTTGTAGTTTATCCCATTTGTTAATCAATTCACTCATTCTTACCGCTTTAACCAAATTTTAGTCGATTTTACCTATTCTTATGCTGATTCAACCCATTCTCTCACCTATTTCACATTTTTTGCCAATTTAACTCATTTTTTTGTTTTTGTTCTTTCATCGATTTGATCCCCCCCGCCCCCCCTTTGTTATCTCATGTTTAACCTATATCATTCATTTTATACCAGTTAGGGGTGTTCATAAACCCGTCCCACCCGACCAACCCGCCCGACCCGCTCCAACCCGCCCGCAACCCGCCGGTTTTATTTTTAAAATAATCAAGTATGGGTTGGTAATTTGTAAACCCGCACGTTATGGGTCGGGTGACGGGTTTGATGGTTAAAAAACCGACCCGCCCGCAACCCGCACTTAATCATCCTTGATGTACTTTTTATTCATTGTTTAATAAAAGTGTGAAATAAATTATATTTATTAACAAATTAATAAGAACAAATAAACAAACTTTCTTAAAGTTTTTTGTTTATATTAATGTTAATGGTACAAATATGTTAGCACATTATTTCCTAAAGAGTTTGTTGTTGAAAAATTGAGAAGAAACTACACTAATTTGTTATTGTTTGTAATGTGTGAGTGATGATTTGTAATGAATTTTTTTGTGGGGATTTGTAATATTCTTTTTTGTGGAGACTATTGATTTAATTAGTAAGAAATCGTTGATTATATTATAGTTTTGTATTTTTTGCTTTTTGGATTTAATTTTAAAATTAACGGTGAACACATTTGACACATTTTATTTGTTGTTTGAAGAACTTAAGATTATATCCTTAATTGTTTATATTTGGATGTCAAGATTTTATGACATTGTCTCCGTTCAACCCGCCAACCCGCCCGCCACCCGCCCGCACCCATTCCACCCGAACCGGACGGTTTATGAAAAAAACAACGCGGGTGCGGTTTAAAAATTTGGCAACCCGCACGTGTTGGGTCGGGTTGATTTTTTCATGCAAACCCGCCCAAACCCGACCGCGTTCACCCCTAATACCAGTTATCCATTTTTGGCGGCTTATCCCGTTGTTTTATCAATTCAACCATTTTTGTTGCTTTAACTCGTTTTTCTTCCATGTAACCCATTTTCCCATTGATTTTACCATTTTTTATCATACGTATTTTTAATAGAATTTTACCCGTTTTCATCAATTTTAACCTCTATGTTTTGCCTTATTTTGGCTTTAAGTAAATAGTACCTTTTTTTTTTTTTAATTCATATAGCCCGAAGGTGGCCTTTTGTTTTTAGGTTATTTAATAAGTGATAATTTCTTAAGAACTTTCAAAAGAAGTATCGATCTTACCTGCTTTTACACTGACTTAATCATTTCGTTTTTGTTATTTGAGCCCGTTCTTTCATAGATTTCTCCCTTTTTATGTGGTTTATCCCATTTGTTAATCAAACCATCAATTCTCTCTAGTTTAACCCAATTTTAGTTGATTTTCACATTTGTTAATCAATTCACTCATTCTCTTCGGTTTAACCAAATTTTATTCTGATTTTACTTACTCTTTTGCTTATTTATATTTTCTCACATATTTCACATTTTTTTTTCCAATTAACTCATATTTTTTGTTCTTGTTCTTTTATCGATTTCTTCCCTTTTTTTGTTATCCCGTGTTTAGCCGATGTCATTCATTCTTTTTTTACCGATTTTACCCATTTTTTTATCGGTTAACCTTGTTTTTTTTTGTTTTTTTTTATCAATGGCACCATTTTTTTTTTGCTTTAGTTCGCTTTTCTTTCTATCTAACCCATTTTTACATTGATTTTACTATTTTTATCATATATTTTTAATCGAAATTTACCTGTTTTTGCCTGTTTTAACAATTGTTTAGCCGAGTCATTCATTTCTTTTACCGGTTTTACCCTTTTTTTGTAGGTTAACCTTGTTGTTTTATCAATGACACCATTTTTTTTGCTTCAACTCGCTTTTCTTTCAATCAAACCCATTTTTCCATTGATTTTACCAAAATACAATATCAATTTTTTTTTCTTTATTGACCTTGATATTTCCATCTAAACAATTTTCACAGGTTTAACCCCCTTTTTTATATGTCAATTTCACCAGTTTTACGTGTTATAAATGTCTTTTACTGAGTTCATCCATTTTCAACTACATGTTGTTGGTCCCAAGTGGTCAGATGAGGTCTAGAGGGGGGGGGGGGGGGGGGGGGGGGTGAGAGGGGTGAATAGACCTCTAAAATTTTTAATTCTAAAATTCTCCAACTTTTTCTGTGAGCAGACTAAGCTGATCAAGATTCGTAAGTAGACTAACCTGATCGCGCACAAAGCTTTGAACAACAGAGTTGACCACTCTTCTGATTTTACTTAGCTTATTTGAGAAAATCAGAGTTTTAAATAACTTACTTGGCAGCGGATTTATCAGGTGTTTTTCACAAGTAGTTTTCTTCTTAACTTAAAAGATTTTATTCCCAGTTTTTGCAAACTCCTTTTTAAAATCTTTAACAGTTAAATTAAGTGTTTGAAAGCTTTTGAAAAATATGCAAGTAAAAATGCAAACTTAAACACAGTCGATTTTTATAGTGGTTATATGGATGTAAATCCTTTAGTCCACTCTTCCAAGTCACTTAGATCTTGGGTTATACTATAAACACACAGTTTACAATATACAATGCTTGCGCCAATCAACAAATGAAAAGGCCACAAGTTCACAGCAAGAAATCACAAAGAAATCCTACTCTCTGAAGCTAGATCACTCACTTAGATGGATCTACACTCCTCACAACTTTCTATTTTACAGAAATCACACAGATTTATATTTAGCTTTGTTTTCTCAATTCGGCTGTTGTCAACAAATGACTAAGCTGACCATCTGTATTTGAGTTTGAGACTTAGAAGATTTTGCTTGCTTGAATTCTCTCTCAGTAGTTGTGTGTCTTCAAACTCTTCAATTCAGAACTATTTATACTTGAGATTTGAAAATCTGCCCATTGAGAGGTCGACATGTGTTCAAATTTCTCGAGTATTGGTCCCTGTTTTCAGAACGACTTCTGCAACTGTGCACTGTACAGTTCTGCAGTACTTTCTGTCACTTCGCATTAAATGCACTCTGTTGATCCGAGGTTTCACTTCAATCATTTGTCTTTAATACCCTTCTCTTACATCATTTATTACTCCAGGTGCATTTATTACCGTTGCAATAACTTTTGATCACTTCCACTCTGCTGATCGAATCCACTCGTCTGATGAACACTCTGCTGATCCAAATCGAACTCATCTGATTTGAGTCTGCTGAAAATCCATCAGTCTGATTCCGAATGCAGCAACAGATCAGTAGTCTTCTGGACCATAAATTTGACCCTTCTGATTTATCTTCTTCCTTGGTCAAATAATCTTTAGAGGTTGGCTAAGCTGCCAATACTTAGCTGATGACTTTTGGAAATCATCAAAACCTCCATTCACTTCTAAGTCTTCATCTTCATCCAACACATGCTTAATCCATTTTTTAAACAATTTGACATGTTTTTACCAATTTTCCTCAATTTTGCCGAGTGACCTATTTTATCGATTTAACCCGCTTTTACACTGAGTTTATATTTTTTTTTGTTATTTTAACATATTTTTTCACCAATTTCATTCGTTTTTACATTGAGCTTACCATTCTTTTTGTTATATTAAATCGTTCATTCACCGATTTCACCCATTTTTGTGGTTTATCTCATTTGATAATCAATTTACGCATTCTCTCCGATTTAACCAAATTTTATTTGATCTTACTTATTCTTTTGCGGATTAACCTATTTCCTCACCTATTTCGCCTTTTTTGTTGTCTATTTAATTTATTTTTTTGATCTTGTTCATTCATCGATTTGACCCTTTTTTATCTCGTGTTTAGCCGATATCATTCACTTCTATCAATTTATCCATTTTTTGTCGGTTTACCATGTTGTTTTATCGATTGCACCATTTTTGTTACTTTAACTTTTTTTTTCTTCGATCTAAATCCATTGATTTTTTATCATATATTTTTTAATCGAATTTTACCCGTTTTCAACGGTTTTATCCATGTCTATGTGTTGAGTTTTTATTGGTTAAAACCTATTGAGAGAGGTACCCACTCATTTTTTTTGCTCTTGTTCTTTTATCGATTTAATCTTTTTTTTCTTCTTATTATCTCGTGTTTAGTTGATATCAATTTTTTTTACGATTTTACCCTTTTACCATGTTGTTATATCAATTGCACCATTTTTATTTTGCTTTAACTCATTTGTTTTATATCTAACACATTTTCCCATTGATTTTAACATTTTGTGTATAATATATTTTTAATATAATTTCATCTGTTTTCACCGATTTTAACCATTTTTATGTTTTGACTTTATTTTTCTTAAGCCAATTATAAGTTTTCTGTTAACTAAATAGTATCTTTTTTTTTTTTTTTTTATTAATATAGCACGAAGGTGGCATTTTTTTAGGTTCTTTAAAATTTTTTAGATTATTTAATAAGTGATAATTTCGTAAGTGCTTTCCAAATAACTATCGATTTCACCTGCTCTTACACTGAGTTTACCATTTCTTTTTTATTATTCTAACTTGTTCTTTCACCGGTTTCACCTATTTTTTGTGGTTTATCCCATTTATTAATCATTTTTCGACTCTATTCGGTTTAACCCAATTTTTAGTTGATTTTATCTCATTCGTTAATCAGTTCACCCATTCTCTCATGTTTAACCAAATTTTAGTCGATTTTACTTTTTTTTTTGTTGATTTAACATTTTTCTCACCTATTTCACTTTTTTTTTTGCCAATTTAACTCATCTTTTTGTTCTTGTTCTTTTATCATTTTGATCAGTTTTTTCTTATTATCCAGTGTTTACTTGATTTCAGTTTTTACCAGTTTTACCCATTTGTGGAACATTTGATTGTTAGGAATTTAGCTAGATTGAAATCAATCTTTTTCTTCGAATATTTAATAATGACAAAAATTAGAATATATATATATATATATATATATATATATATATATATATATATATATATATATATATATATATATATATATATATATATATATATATATATAACAAATATTTCACCTATTTCGTTAATCAGTTCACCCATTCTCTCATGTTTAACCAAATTTTAGTCGATTTTACTTTTTTTTTGTTGATTTAACAATTTTCTCACCTATTTCACTTTTTTTTTTGCCAATTTAACTCATCTTTTTGTTCTTGTTCTTTTATCATTTTGATAAGTTTTTTCTTATTATCCAGTGTTTACTTGATTTCACTTTTTACCAGTTTTACCCATTTGTGGAACATTTGATTGTTAGGAATTTAGCTAGATTAAATCAATCTTTTTCTTCGAATATTTAATAATGACAAAAATTAGAATATATATATATAAATATATAACAAATAAGCAAATTATTCTTGAAACGATAATAAAATTTGTTAGTCCTCATATAAGTTTCCGTAAACAACTTTCTAAGTTTTTCCGTCCGTGTCCGTCCAAATGGTACTAAAGTTGTAATGAAAATATATCATGTGGTATCAAATTTGCATTTTTGTGTCTAATGGAACCAAAGTTACAATAAAAACCTATCATTTGATATTAAATTTATATTTTTGTTTCTAGTGGTATCAAAGTTACATGATGATCCATCCTAGAGTACAAAAAAAAATCAAATTTCCTGAATTTGAGTTTGAAAAGAGTTTGGGCTTAAGCACACCCAAAATTTGTTAGAGTAAAGGGCATATATTTATTTGGGTTGGACCACAAAGGGCCCAACCGGAAAACATGTCATATTCTTTATTCTTTTACGGGGAAGAAACATTTGGTTAAATATTTTTAAAAAAAATTACATTTTATAATTTATGCAATACAGGTTAGATTGGTTCCGGGTCGTAAGATATTTCTGACATAGTGATTGATGTATTCACCGTTCCTCTAAAAAAATGATGTCGTAAATTTAAAGATTGGAACATGAACAATCTGTAGAACATTAATTCCATGTATTACTCAGCTAGAGTTAATTTAAATTATTTCAAAGTGAAGAATTTGAAATTGGTAAAAGTGCAAGGTTCAAGATATATTTAATATGAAAAAAAGAAATTAAAGTCATATGTATCTCGTTTTTCAGAGAACATTTCAGTACTCTTTCTCAAACTTCAAAAATATTTTCGTTACAACAACAAAAAAAAACAACCCTCTTATCCCTTCAAGAAACCTAAACAAACCCTGTTCATTAAAAATAATTCACAATTTGTTAATTCATTATTCACAATTACAAAAATATAAATAAACTGAGAAAAGAGTTATCCTTGTTTTTCTTTTTCTGCCGAATTTCAATATTGAAAAAAGGCTTTTGCTTCATTTTTTTGAATAAAAATGCAGTTTAGGTCCTTTTTCAATTTTGGAATTTTAAATAATGACTCCAGGGCTTTTATTGAATTTAGAATAATGAAGTATAGGTCAATGAAACTGTAGTCTGTTGGTAAACTTGAGGTCCAGATTAAGACTAATTTAACCTAACCCATCAATAAATAAAGGTAATAAGGATTGAATTAAATTAGGCCGAATTAGTGAGCCAACCCATGAGGCTTAACTGATATTGCTAGCGTAATAAATGCAATTTTGAGATATCATCACAATTCACACCTCACAAGTTATGCTCTGATCCATTGCTTATTATTCTCCAAATTAATTACCTTTTTTTAGATGGGTTTAACTATTATGAGATAGCTGAAAAACTATTTTCAATAAGATAAGTGATCTTCTCCATCAAAATTTATCAAAATTAAATTTAGGCCATATAATTTTTATCCAAGGCAAAAATAATCAATTGGACCCATTTTTTAATTGGACAAATCTGAAAATGGAAATGTACTTTCATACCCTCTTATAAATATGTTTACTAAATCCTAAAAAATACATAAAATCTCACTTCTTTATCTCCATCTTCATCTCTCCCCTCCTTCAAAACCATATCAACACCAGCCCACCACCATCTCCGCCACAACCTCCGCCACAATCTCCATCTTCATCTCTCCTACAAATATATCTTTTGTGACAAATTCGGGCCACGCAAAGGCCATTTTTGGCCGTCGGGTTGCCGGAAATGGCCATCGCGTGGCCGGTTCCGGCCAAGCAGCCTCCATTCCCATCCCTACAACAGTCCTAGATTTGTTGGGATTTTTACGAGAAAATGAGCCTCAGGGAGCGAAAATATAAAAGTTTTAGGCTCCCCTTGGGAATCTTGCCAGGATACAATCCAATATATATTTAAACTAATATTAAACAAGTATAATAATCGCTAGATTAAGTTATACATGCTTCCTAGAACTTCTGAGCCAGACTCTGATGTTGTAGAAGTAGATCCCAGAGATCCACGAACTTGCCCTCAAGATTGCACTTCCAGTCCCAAGCTTTTGCTTAGTGCCCCACGTGTTGCGCCTTTATGGTTCAATACACCACATACACACGAAAATCTCGGAACTTTTGATCGGCTAGAACACAGAAGAAACGAGATGCGAAACTCGAAAGAAAAAGGCATAAGCCAATCGGCCTTTGAACAGGGTTGGGTGCGACTTTTTAAGAGAGAGAGGGAGTCCAGGTTTTTCTAGCTCTGGAAGAGTTATGCAAAAGAGTTATGCAAAGTGTGTAATAATTCTCTTCTTCCAAGATCTAATGAATCTTATTTATAGATCTTGTAATCCTAGCCCCACTAGGATTCCTAACAAGATTTAACTTCTAAATGGGCTAAGCCTTTTAATTAATGCAAGACTCATTAATTAAAATGTCTTTTCTTTTATTAATCTTGAGCTCCAATTAATCTCCAAGATTAGTTGGCCCATTTATTAATACCCAGTTATTCTAATTAATTAAAATAGAATCCTAGCCCAATTAATTAATTCTCATTAATCTTTATTTAATTAAATTAAACTCCATGTTTAATTAATTAAATCCCCTCTCTCCTCAATTAACTAAATCTAATTTAATTAATTATTCTTATCAAATTAAAAACCTATTTAATTTGACATTTCGATCCAATCAAATTCTTGCGCCCAAATGGATCGACCCAGTCGAGTCCAACTTTATTCATTTCATGTTTCCGCTCGATGTATTTGTGTATGTCCCCGTAGGTTCACCACATAATTGTTCATGGGTTATAATCAAATATATATTTAATTATTCGAGTAAAAGTATACTCTAAATCAATCAAACACTCTGTCGATTGACCATTCCAAAATTAGCACCCCTGCTAATTTGGGAATTATCCCACACTCCACAGTCGATGTCTGACCACAAGCCCGTGGAGCCCAATCACTTATGAATTAATTCAGTGAACCTTTAACCTTTACAATTACCATGTACGCCTTAATCCTTCCATTAGTTGGTCTCCCAGTCAAGACTAAGGTTATGGACTTTCATCGGTTTCCTTGTCTCGACTATATATCTTTTGGTCTCGAAACTATTCCTTTTGACTTAACCTTTATGAGCTACTTTCATAAAGCCGTCAGATACCTTGGCCAAGGATTTACCGGAATATGTTTCTCATAAAGACTCATAGAAGAAGCTCCCAACCTATCAAGTCGGGTCAACAGATCCTTTGTTGATGATATGAACCTGCATCCACAGAGACCTTCTGGTAGACTCCAGTCAGTCGGGACTCATATCAAAGCATAGACTTTCGTGCACCAGATAAACCCTATCACCTCAAGTAATATGGATCGTTCCTTGTACACTATTGTAAATAGGAATAACTTCCCCGATATGCGACTACCGCTTCCATGGTGAGTTATTTTCTAGTTAAGGTATTCATTGCGCTTGTCCTCCTAGCAAGCCACCCACTCGTGTGTATCGACTATCCCAGTCACGCTTGTGGACCTCAGCGTCCTCCAGTTCATCGAAGTATTACACACTCGTGAGGGTTTAACCGAATCCATTGATGTCCCATCTCAAATGGATTCTACCACCCTTGAATTAGTTTTAGATCACGGCCTTGGAGATCAGTCCACGGGTTGGGCCATAGGTCTGTGTTCTAATGACTTCCATCCTTATGTTAGATAATTATTCATAAGATGAAACTGACCATATAAATAAATGCATTTATAAATCGAGTTGAATAGTTCTTTTAATTATAACAAATTAAATGCAGCCAAAATAGTTGGCTTGCAGGACACTATTTTATCAATCTCCCACTTGTACTAAAGCCAACTCTTCATACTTCCGATTCCCATCTTAGACAAATGTTTCTCGAATGCCTTTTGAGGCAATGACTTAGTCAGCGGGTCCGTCGTATTATCCTTTGAGGTGACATGTTCCATCTTAGTGTTTCCTCTACCAATAATATCCCATATCAAATGGTATCGTCTTAGCACGTGCTTGTATTTCTGTTGAGATCTCGACTCCTTCGCTTGTGAGATAGCTCCATTATTATCACATAAGATAGTAATGGGCTCGACAATGCTAGGTACGACGTCCAACTATTGGACGAAGTTTTTCATCCAAACACTTTCTTTTGCAGCTTCACATGCTACAAGATTTTATGCCTCGGTGGTTGAATTTTCGGTAGTATCCAACTTACCGCACCACCATTGAGGCAGACATATCCAGATGTTGACTCGAAGTCATCTACATCACATTGGAAGCTAGAATCAGTATAGCCTTCCAATTTCAATTCTCCCACGCCGTACACCAAGAACAATTCTTTAGTCTTTTTCAGGTACTTCAGAATTGCCTTTACGGCTACCCAATATTGCTCATCTAGGTCAGACTGATAGCAGCTAGTTACACTCAGGGCGTATGCTACGTCCGGTCTTGTACATAATAAACCATAAATTATGCTTCCTATCGCAGAGGCATATGGTATCTTAGACATCTTGGTTATCTCCTCAGAGGTATTTGGGGTCACAGATTTAGAAAGAGCAATAACATGTCTCATCGGAAGCAACCCTCTCTTGGATTCTTCCATCCTGAATCTCTTCAGTATCTTATCTATGTATTGTGAGTGGGAGACCCATCAGTCCTTTCAATCTATCCCAATAGATCCTTATACCCAGTACAAATGATGCTCCTCCCAAATCCTTCATTGAAAATTGTGTAGATAGCCATGTTTTCGTTTCAGATAACACTTTTGCATCATATCCAATGAGCAGAATGTTATCAACGTAAAGCACAAATATTAAATTGTACTTCCACTGACTTTCTTGTACACACACGGCTCGAACATATTTTTGTCAAATCCAAAGGTTTGGATCGTTTCATCAAAACGTATGTTCCAGCTTCGGGAAGCTTGCTTAAGTCCTTATATGGACCTTAGGAGTTTGCACACTTTGTGCTCATCTCCCTTGGATGCATATCCATCTTGGTTGCTCCAGTAGATCTCCTTATCAATGTCCCCATTGAAAAAGGCGATCTTCACATCCATCTGTCATATCTCGTGGTCAATACTACGCATCTTTGGCCAGCAATATCCGAATGGATTTGGCATCACTACGGGTGAAAAGATTTCCTCAAAGTCAATGCCCAACATTTGAGTGTATCCTTTTGTGACTAGTCGTGCCTTGTAAGTATTAACCTCTCCGTTCACTCCAATCTTTCACTTCTTGATCCATTTGCAACCCAAATGAGCTACTCCCACTGGTGGATCTATCAAGGTACAAACCTTGTTCAAGTGCATAGAGTCCAATTCAGATCCATGGCTTCGCGCCATTTTCCCGAATCTATGTCTTGCATAGCTTGTTCGTAGGTCTTTAGATCAGTCTCAGACTGTTTAGTCTCATGCAGCAGATGCAGTACCTCTCGGGTTTCCTACGTTTTCTTTTTGACCTTCGAAATTCTTGTCTACTAGTTGGTTCATTTTCATGCTCAGGTTCTCCCACTGTCTGTGGTGATGGGTCGGTTCCATGAACCTCATCTTGTTCTATGTTGTTTTCTTTCTTGTCCAACAAGAAAACCTTCTCCAAGAAGTTAGTTTTCCTTGAGATAAAGGTTGTTTGTCTTACAGGATCTTAGAACTCGAATCCTATTAAGATTTTTGGATACCCCACGAATTGCATAAGATGGATTTTGATTCCAGCTTATCTCCCACTAGCTTTTTCGTATAAGCGGGAGGCCCCATATGCGCATGAATGCATATGAAGGTACAATACCAAAACCCATATCTCTTGATATGTTTAGGATCTGGCTTCATAGATACTTAGCTCAATATCTTTGATTTCTCGATCAAGTTTTATTTAAAATGAATAAGGAATTTCTTGTAAGATCTTTTAATGGACATATCCATGTGCAAAATGCTCGACAACTTACTACGTTTCAAGTGGGTCTTACATTTTGAGAATCTAATTCTCCATTAAATAATCAACAGCGTATTTGCCCAAGCATGTTCGATTTTGAATCAGTCTAAATCTCTTACATGCTTTTCATTCATTAGGCTCTCCTTTTTATTCCGAAATATAATTCAGAATTGTACTTCACACACTTATCTCCCACTAATGCTTTAGTGTTTCCACATATTTTTAAATGGATTAAATCCATTGCAATTGTTTATCCTTCTTGGTTGCCTAGCAACCAACTACTAAATCTGATTTCCGTTAAGCAAGATTCGAAAACCGTTGATTCGATCCAAATACTAGTATGCAATACACGCAAGTATACGGTCGTTACAAGTAATAAAGTGATAAATGAGTGTCGAACCCACAAGGAATTGTTCGATTGATTACCAACGACTATCTTGTTACTCCTACTTGAATTCATATGAGTTTAGTAAGGTGGTTATTTTGATATTAAAACTAATGTGAAGTGATGTGATTTAAACACTTAAATAACACTTGTTTGAATCTAATTATAAAAGTTCCTAGGATTCTATGTCACCTAGCTTAATCCAAAATAAATGATTCAACCAATGATAACCATACTTGTATTTGATGTTCGAGGATTCAAGAATGTTCGTGTGTATCTTTCGAATTGCATACAAACCTATCAAGTTAGACTAATCCAATTTATGTCTAAATGGACTAAACTTAGTTGATGCATAAACTCAAACCTTAGAAGAACATGAAATGAACTAGGTTTATGTCTATCCTAGAATCAAATCATAATCTAGTTTCACAATCTAACTCTCAATCCACTTTGTCAAGCAATCAAGAACCAATACATAGCATCTCAAAGTTGGCCAAACAATAAGATGATAAAAACACAAAACCAACCATTAATTCATCATTCAATCATGGATCAAACATAGGATAGAGATCTAGCCACTTATATTAGAAAACAAAATATTCAATACGTCAAAAGTAAACATTTCATACTATAAATGTTAGGAAAATAGATTAAAGATAAAGAAAACTTAGCAGATGAAAAATCCACAACAACCCTTCTTTAGCCTCCAAGAGTATTCAATGCCAAAGTGTAGGCGAAGTAATGAAAAGTTGTGTAAAGATTTTACATTCTTGCCCTAAAAGCAAGGTACCCACTACTCAAAAATTGCCTAAGTTACCCAAAAAACTATGGTAACAAAGACCAAAAAATCCCCCAAGAAGTTTAAAATTACAATTTAGGATATAAGGGAAAATACAAAAAATCCCTTCATTCCTCTTAATGAAATAGAGCAGGTCTGACCGCGGTAAGGTTGCAGCTCGCCGCGGTGAGTCTTAAAAAATGCAGGACCTCACTGTGACGAGGTTGCAGCTCACGGCGGTGAGGTTGTGGCAGTGGACCTCACCGCCGTGAGGTTGAAACTCACGGCGGTGAGGTTGGGCCAGTGGCCAAATTCTTCAATTCTTGTGCTTTCTTTTCCGTTAGGCCCACGTGGTTGAAAACGATTCGCACTCCATGCAATAAATACTCCCAATATTGCTTCGAGATGTCGTTTCCTGCAAACCACGAATAATCATAATCAAAACACGAACAAAACACGAAAAACGAACAAAGGTCAAATAAAGAGGCCAAAGACGCAAAAGACACGAAACAAGCAAAAGCACACAAAACTCGGATAAAAAAAGATGTTTTGGGCTTAAGGAGACACGTAATAACGACGTTTTCACGGCGTTATCAGTCGGTTACTATTTATAGCGTCCCAGTCAAGCTCGACCTAGTCGAGCTCAATCTTTGAATCTTTTATTTGGAAATATGTTTTAGTGCTCGTGTATCGCCTTTCGGTTCTACAACGACTCAAGTGCGTGAAATCTTGATTATTTATATTTTATTGACTATACATTTTATATTTAGTCGTTATATGAGTATTCATACCCATTTGCTTATGTATACTCTTTGCACATAAATCTTATAGCGCAAACCAGTTCCAACCATTATAGAACTATCACATCCCTTGAGAGAATGAATGGTATAAGCAAATTTTAATGATATAAACAATCCATGGCTTTAGACGCATTCAATGCATCAATGAGTAATTCATTGGGCGTCCAACACCCTTATGCATTACTTGACCATAAGGTTAAGTTCAATAAAATGTAATCATTCCTTTTGGGATTTGTAGGTTCAATCCCTTCTTTCCCTTGATCTTAATCTATGGAAGAACCATCTTGATTGACTTTTCAACTTATTATCCTTACTGAAAAACCTCTAAGGTTATTTCCCTTCTGAGAGGATCCATTCCCCTTCTTCCATCTTTCAGGCCTTTTGGGTCATTTCAACGAGATGTACTAACTTCCCATTTAAGGGAGACTTCATGTTTCCTTCAAGAAAATTTGGGCTTGAAAACCATCCTCAACCCATTGGTGAAACCTATCACCTTTCTTATTCGAAGGATAACTTCTGAAAAAGGCAGCTTGGTGAAACCTATCAACATCCTAGTCGAAGTGTAACTTCGAAAGGATAACTAATTAAATCTTTGTAAGGAGATGAGTCATTGCTTGGACTCAAGAATAATTTCTCAAGTTTTGAAGTCATTCAAAATTCGTTTGGGTTCAGTCAATTTATTTTATTCAAGTATGATGCTAAAAATTCGAAGATATATCACTTATGAAAAACTTTCATAAACTCGACGATAAAAGAAAATAAATACGCGGCATATTAATATCAAAGCATAATTTACAAACATGGTTCTCATTTGTAAATTACTCCCACTATTTTTATCGAATACTTATGCCCCACATAAGGTTCGGGAAATAAAAATTTCCTAATGGGCTCAGGGCCCAAATGCAATCGCTCAGTGCCCACGACTCTTTGATCATACGAACTGATTCACTTGGTGGGCGATCATGTTGCCGATTAACCATCGCAACTAACCTTTGAGTTCATTTAGCCTCGTTTTTCGTTATGGACTCACGACTCTTGAGACATTCATACTTACTCGCGTTAAATTATGTCCAATACTCATGAAGAGAAATAGTTCAATCCTAGACACCCCACGACTCGTGAGACCTAGAACATAGTTATACCCTCCCTTGACACTAAAATGTGCATCAAAGCAATAAACATATAATCTTCCTATATCTCGACCCACGACTCGTGAGACATCGAGATATATTCGTACAATATGCCTAAGACCTAGTAATTGGATAGGTTCGGAGCATAAACACCATTCTATGCGCCCATTTTTCGATTTAATATTATAATTGAATTTTTAGGGTCAGTTGCAGGTTTTATGAAATGTTCAAGTGTGAGGTCTCATCGGATTATCAATTATCTTGTTTACGTTTTTCTATCCTAAGCATGCATCTCATACATCAAAAAATAATTACGAAAAAGTAAACATTCATCACCTAACATTGCACATACAATTGATCGATTGCCCATCCTATGTGATCCATCAGGAGCCATGTGATGGACCAATTGGTCAGTCTAGGGTGAACATTAAATGATCTAATCTATTACATTTTCAGTCTCATGCATACATGGGCCTTCACTTGTAATGTCCACCATCTTTCAGAATTGGGCTCCATGTCCTCCAAAGTAATGGATCTCCATGTTGATCTCCAAAGTCTTCATGACGTCTTCCGGGCTCCAAGCCTAATCTAAGTCTAACTTAAGACCCTATTCTATTACAATAGAATTCAACAAAGAAGGGGCACCGATTAGGCCCATTTAATTACAACCCATAATAGAAAAACTAATAATAAACTACACAGGGCTTAAGGGCAATTCGATCAATCCACATATTCAAGCAAGAACATGCATAAATTCACATAAGGGCAATAATATATGTTGGTCCCAAGTGGTCAGATGAGGTCTAGAGGGGGGGGGGGGGGGGGTGAATAGACCTCTTTAAAAAATTTATCTTTTAAAAATTCTCTAACTTTTCTTTCAGCAGACTAAGCTGATCAAGAATCGTAAGTAGACTAAGCTGATCTCGCACAAAGCTTTGAACAGCAGAGTTGACCACTCTTCTGATTTCACTCAGCTGATTTTATCAAAATCAGAGGTTTAAAATAAACTAACTTGCAGCGGATTTATCAAGTGCTTTTCACAAGTAGTTTTCTTAACTTTGAAATAGTTTTATCCCCAGTTTTAACAAACTCCTTTTAAAACTTTTCCAACAGTTAACCTTTTCGTATTTTAAATATGCTCTTTTAAATATGCAGAAATTTTATGCAAGTAAAAACACAAAGGATTTTTATAGTGGTTATATGGATAGAAATCCTTTAGTCCACTCTTCCAAGTCACTTAGATCTTGGGTTATACTAAATCACACAGATTACAGTATACAATGCTTGTGCCAAACAACAAATGAACTGGCCACAAGTGCGTAATAGGAAATCACAAAGAAACTCATATTCTACAAAGCTTTATCACTCACAAAGATGGATAACAGCTTCTCACAACACGATTCAAACAAAATCACTCAGATTTATGTGTATATTCTATTTTCTCTCTTTTCTGCTTCGTCAACAAATGACTCGGCTGATGAGTGTTCTGTTCTTGAGTTTGAGACTTAGAAGAATTCTGCTTCAGATTTTGCTCTCAAAGTGTGTTGTCTCTGTGTTGTATATTCTTCTTCAACTCACGAACTGAACTATTTATACTTGAGATTTGAAAATCTGCCCGTTGAGAGATCGACAGGTGTCCAAATCATCGAGTACTGGTCCTTTCTGCAGAAACGGCTACCTGCGACTGAACACTGTACACTCTGTTGTACCTTCTGTCAGTCCGCATTAAATGCACCAAGCTGATACGAGGTTTCTCTTCAATCATTTGTCATAAATACCCTTCCTCTTCAGCATTCATTACTCCAAGTGCATTTATTACTGTTGCACTAACTTCTGATCCACTTCCACTCAGCGGATCGAAGTCACTCGTCTGATGTATACTCGGCTGATCCCAAACTTGAATTAATCTGATTTGAGTCGGCTGATAGTCCATCAGTCTGAATCCTTCTTCAGCAACAGATCAGTAGTCTTCTGGACCATGTCTGAAATAATTCTTCCTTGGTCAAATATCTTCTAAGGTTTGTACTAAGCTTCCACTTAGCTGATGACTTTGGAAATCATCAAAACCTCCCTTCACTTAAAGGTCTTCATCTTCATCCAACAATATAAATTACCTGCTTCTTTAAATTTTAATTCGAAAAATTATCCATATAATTAATTTTGAATTTTTAAATATTAAAAGGACTATTATGCTCTTGCTTGAGCATGAATGAATCTAATCTTGCAAGTTAATTAAAGATAGAAACAAAATCCAATTAGTTATCTATCCTTATTTGAAACTCTTATTTTCCTTCTTTAAAAAGATCTCTAAGATCTATAATCTAGGTAATTAACTAAAATACATTAATTTTAATTAAATATCTTATCATGAATGAAACTCTAAGTTTCCTAGTTAATTAGATCTATAAGATCAATAATCTTGGTAATTAACTAGAAGACATTAATTTTAATTAAATGTCTTATCATAAATGGAACTCTAAGTTTCCTAGTTAATTAGATCTCTAAGATCAATCCATGATTCACCAAGATTCCATAACAACCAAATCTCCAAGATTTTGTTCAAGATTGTCCAAAAACGAAAATTCCCAAAATCCAAATTCATCACTGTCACGCGTGTGAAGTTTACGTGCACCTGCTGTGTGCAACCACCGTGCAGCTCCTGTGCAGCGATGTGAAACCACTGTGCAGCCTTCGTGCGATTGCCGTGCGACTGTTGTGCAGCTATTGTTTGATTTTTAGATTTCGGTTCTCAATGTATTTTTATATAACAATTTCTTGATAACAATAACAAATCTAAAGTTACAGTGTTAACAATCCAGTTAAAAAACTACAGATCTATCTAACAGATCTAATCTACAGATCTATCTAACAGATCTAATCTACAGATCTAACATGCATGTTAATCTAATCAGCAACAAAAATCAAACATATGATTTTAATCCACACAATATGCTCATTAGTTTAAAAATAGAGCCGAATTTGGCTTTGATACCACTGTTGGGATTCTTACAGGAAAACAAGCCCCAGGCAGCGGAAATATAAAACTTTTAGGCTCCCTTGGGAATCTTGTCAGGATACAGTCCGGTATATATTTAAACTAATAGTAAACATGTATACTAATTGCTAGATTAAGTTATACCTGCTTCCTAGCACTTCCGAGCCAAACTCTGATGTTGTAGAAGTAGATCCCAGAGATCCACGAACTTGCCCTCAAGATTGCACTTCCAGTCATAAACTGTTGCTTAGCGCCCCATGTGTTGCGCCTCTACGGTTCAATACACCACATACACACAAAAACCTCGGAACTTCTGATCGGCTAGAACAGAAGAACGAGAAGCGAAACTCGGAAGAAAAAGGCATAAGCCAATTGGCCTTTGCACAGGGTTGGGGGCAACCTTTTAAGAGAGAGAGAGAGTCCAGGTTTTTCTAACTCTGGAAGAGTTATGCAAAGTGTGTAATAATTCTCTTCTTCCAAGATCTAATGAATCTTATTTATAGATCTTGTATTCCTAGCCCCACTAGGATTCCTAAAAAGATCTAACTTCTAAATGGGCTAAGCCTTTTAATTAATGCAAAACTTGTTGGGTGAAGATGAAGACTTTGAAGTGAAGGGAGGTTTTGATGATTTCCAAAGTCATCAGCTAAGTGGAAGCTTAGTACAAACCTTAGAAAATATTTGACTCAGGAAGAAGTATTTTAGACGAGTCAAATATGGTCCAGAAGACTACTGATCTGTTGCTGAAGAAGGAATCAGACTGGTGGACTATCAGCCGACTCAAATCAGATTAGTTCAAGTTTGGGATCAGCCGAGTACTCATCAGACGAGTGACTTCGATCAGCAGAGTGGAAGTGGATCAGAAGTTATTGCAACGGTAATAAATGCACTTGGTGTAATAAATGCTGAAGAGGAAGGGTATTTATGACAAATGATTGAAGAGAAACCTCGTATCAGCTTGGTGCATTTAATGCGCATTTAATGCGAAGCGACAGAAAGTACAGCAGAGTGTACAGTGTTCAGTCGCAACAGCCGTTCTGCAGAAAAGGACCAGTACTCGAGGATTTGACAACTGGCGATCTCTCAACGGGCAGATTTTCAAATCCTTAGTATAAATAGCTTAGTTCGTGAGTTGAAGAAGAAGAACAACACAGAGACAACACACTTTGAGAGCAAAAATCTGAAGCATAATTCTTCTAAGTCTCAAACTCAAGAACAAAGCACTCATCAGCCTAGTCATCTGTTGACGAAGCAGAAAAGAGAGAAACCAGAATATACTTAAAAATCTAAGTGATTTTGTTAGGATTGTGTTGTGAGAAGTAGATATCAACCTTTGTGAGCGATATTACTTCAGAGGATAGGAGTTTCTTTGTGATTTGAGTCGGCTGATAGTCCACCAGTCTGAATCCTTCTTCAGCAACAGATCAGTAGTCTTCCGGACCATGTCTGAAATAATTCTTCCTTGGTCAAATATCTTCTAAGGTTTGTACTAAGCTTCCACTTAGCTGATGACTTTGGAAATCATCAAAACCTCCCTTCACTTTAAGGTCTTTATCTTCATCCAACAATTTCCCCCTTTTTGATGATGACAAAACTTCAGCTAAGTACCTGTACCTAAACTAAAGTTGAGTCCTCAAAAATTTCTGAGATAGAAATAATATGTTGGAAGCTTGAACTTTTTATAGATTTGATCTTTTAAAATTACAGTACAAGTTACAAGCAAAAATAGACTTAAGTGAAAAATTACAGATGAAGTAAACTGGTTACATATTTTCAACAGATGACCTAGTCTAGTAAACTAGTCTAGTCCTCAGCTTCTTCACCTTCTTCTTCATCCTCTTCTTCTTCAACTTCTTCACTACTTTCTTCATCTTCACCAGATGAGAAGGCATCAACAAGACCTTTTAATTTTTCCTTTCTTTCTTCAGCTTCAAATCTTGCTTTGATGTCCTCAATCCTTTTAACCTTCATGTCTGGATTAAGCTGTTCTTCAGCAGAGTGCTTAGAGGCAGCTAGCTCCTTGTCAGTTTTAGCTACATCCTTGGGCTCTACTTTATCATCAGCTTCATCTTCAGCTTCCTTTTCAAGTACATCTTCTTCACTTGGCTTTCCAGCAGCAGCCCGTTGGTCTTGTACTTGAACAGTTGCAGCATCAACAGTCTTCTTAGCTGATTCCTCTTCCCCCTTTTTGTCATCAGCAGCAGGGTTAAGGTGATCAGGAGTAATGTTGACAGCAGCACAAAGCTTCTTGATGTTTTTATCCAAGACTTGTTGTTCAGTACAGTGATGATTTAGAGTAGTTTCCATGCGAAGTTGAGCAGCTTCCATGCGAAGTTAATTTGATTTTAACTCACCAGCTTGGTCATTTAGGCAATCAACATTCAGTTGAAGTGTTGATATTTCATTTTGAGCTTTGTTGGTGATCTTAGTTAACTCTTGGAAGAGAGTAACATTTTTCTCGAGCTCGGCCTCACCAACTTGTTTCATGACCCTTACAATCCCAGCAATATAAATAATCTTCAAATCTTCAAGAATTAAGAGCAAATATTCTCATTAACACAACTTCAACTAACTGTCATTGAAGATTTCATCTTTAAAACAAGGGTACCGCTAGTCTTACACGTTCCCCCTGAATTCAAGAATTCATCAGTCAACTAGTCTGTTGAGAGTCAGTCTTCTTGAAGTGTAACACTTGTTGATATCAGATTAGTCAGCTGTTGAACCCAGTCTTCTGACAGGTTCCCCCCCAGCTTATGAATCTAATTATAACAAGCCCAATTCTGCTCTTAGAGTGGAAAATCTTGCTTCATTCAATGGTTTGGTGAAAATGTCAGCAATCTGATTGTCTGTATGAACATACTCAATGATAACATTTCCCTTTTCAACATGGTCTCTAATGAAGTGATGTTTGATCTCAATATGCTTAGTCCTGGAATGACTAGTAGTGTTCTGAGTAAGTGAGATTGCACTTGTATTGTCACAGTAGATAGGGATTCCACTGATCTTGAGATTATAGTCTTCAAGTTGATGCTTCAACCAAAGTATTTGTGCACAACATGCTCCAGCATCAATGTATTCAGCTTCAGCAGTAGATATGGATACTGAAGTCTGTTTCTTACTCATCCATGAGATCAGACGACTGCCTAGAAATGGACAAGCACCTGTAGTACTCTTCCTATCAATTTTGCAGCCAGCAAGGTCAGAATCTGAATATCCAATAAGTTCAAATCCTGATTCCCTTGGGTACCACAATCCCAATTTTTGTGTGCCTTTGAGATACTTTAATATCCTTTTAGCAGCTAAGAGATGAGATTCCTTAGGATCTGATTGAAATCTCGCACAAACCCCAACAGAATACATAATATCAGGTATGCTAGCTGTTAAGTATAACAGTGACCCAATCATGCCTCTGTATTTGGTAATGTCAACTGATTTGCCACCTTCATCCTTGTCCAGACGAAGTCCAGTAGACATAGGAACATTAACAGATGAGCTAGTTTCCATACCAAATTTCTTGAACAAATCTTTTGTGTACTTTGCTTGATTAATAAAAATACCATCAGGTAGCTGTTTAACTTGTAATCCAAGAAAGTAATTCAGTTCTCCCATCATGCTCATTTCAAACTTGTTCTGCATCAGCTTAGAGAACCTCTCACACATCTGTTTGTTAGTTGAACCAAAAATAATATCGTCCACATATATTTGAACTAGCAATATATGATTATCCCATTCAATAGTGAACAAGGTTTTATCTACTTTACCCTTACGAAATCCTTTAATTAAAAGAAAATCAGATAAAGTATCATACCATGCTCTTGGAGCCTGTTTCAGTCCATAGAGAGCTTTCTTCAGACGATACACTTTGTCTCCTTGTTGATACACTTCAAAGCCAGGAGGTTGTTCAACGTAAACTTCCTCTTGCAATTCTCCATTGAGAAAAGCAGACTTCACATCCAATTGATAGACAGTGAAGTTCTTGTGAGCAGCATAGGCTAAGAATAATCTGATTGCTTCAAGCCTTGCAACTGGTGCGAATGTCTCATCAAAATCAATGCCTTCTTCTTGGCAGTAACCTTTGGCAACTAGTCTTGCTTTGTTTCTGGTAACAATACCATCTTCATTCATTTTATTCCTGAATACCCACTTAGTGCCAATTACTCTTTGATGAGTAGGTATGGGAACTAAGTAACAGACTTCATTCCTTTCAAATTGATTCAACTCTTCTTGCATTGCTTCAATCCAGTGAGAATCACTAAGAGCTTCATCAATCAATTTAGGCTCAATTTGTGAAAGAAAACTTACAAACATTGTTTCATTTGCAGTTGACCTTCTAGTTCTTACTCTATCCAAAGGATCACCAATCACTAACTCAGGTGGGTGATCTCTGAGCCATCTGAGATCAGGTTGCAAATCTGGATGTTGTCCTCTTGATTGATCTTGCAACACTACTGTTGGAGTCTCGGTAGTAGTCTGTTGAACAGTTGTAGTCTGTTGAACAGTCTCTGGTCTGTCAGCTGTTTGCAACTCCTCTGTTAGACAATCAGCAGACTGATTTTGAACAGCACTTGAGTTAAATCAGGTAGTATGATGGGTACATATTCTTCCTTTCTTTCCACACTCAATTTCTGAAAGTCAGCAGATATTTCTGGATTTGCACTTTGATTCTTTTCAGAAGATTGGCTTGGTTCATCAAATACTACATGAATAGATTCTTCTACAAGTAAAGTTCTTTTGTTAAACACTCTATAAGCTTTACTAACAGTAGAGTAACCTACAAAAACAGCTTCATCAGCCTTTTCTGCAAAAGCAGTAAGGTGATTTTTCCCATTATTCAAAACATAACATTTACAACCAAAAATCCTAAGATAGTGTAAATTAGGCTTTTTGTTGTTCCATAGCTCATAAGGTGTCTTGGTTTGACTTTTGTTGATCATACATCAATTCTGTGTATAACAAGCTGTATTTGTGGCTTCTGCCCATAATCTTTGGGGCAGCTTTGCTTCAGCTATCATTGTCCTGGTAGCTTCTTTTAGAGTTCTGTTTCTCCTTTCAGCAACTCCATTTTGTTGAGGGGTTCTGGCAGCAGAGTACTCATGACTGGTTCCTCTGGAATTACAATACTCTTCAACAGTAGAGTTTGTAAACTCAGTCCCTCTATCTGATCTGATCTTCAATATTCTTTGACTCTTCTCATTCTGGATCAGTTCCATCAGATTGGTAAGATGTTCCTTGGTTTCACTTTTCTTCTTCATGAAAATCACCCAAGTAAATCTTGAAAAATCATCCACAACAGCCAGGCAGTATTTCTTTCCACCATTGCTGATTGGATCAATAGGGCTAAACAAATCCATATGTAACAGCTCCAAAATTCTGGTTACATATTGGTGCTTCTTGCTTTTGAAAGCGGACTTCACTTGTTTTCCCTTCTGACATGCGTCACAAAGCTTGTCTTTGCTCATGACTGTCTTTGGAATTCCTTCTACCAGATCATTCTTTATCAATCTGTTTATGGTCTTGAAATTCAAATGATTCATTCTTTTGTGCCAAAGCCAACTGATTTCACTTGGTGTAGAAGCCACCAAACAAACATTAGAATTCTTGTCCACATAATTCCAGTCGACTACATAGATATTTCCCTGTCTTCTTCCAGATAAAATAACCTTCTTTGTTTCAATTTGTTCAACATAGCACTTATCTGATGAAAACACTACAGAAAATCCTTTGTCACAAAATTGACTTATGCTCAGCAGATTGTACTTCAGGCCATTTACATATGAGACGTCAGATATCTCTATGTTTCCTTTGATAAGCTTTCCAACAGCCACAACCTTGCCTTCTTTGCTGTCTCCAAAAGTAACTCTTGGACCATTCACAGCAACAGCATCTGCCAGTTCATGTATGTCTCCACACATGTGCCTTGAACATCCACTGTCCAAGTACCATTTCTTCACTACTTTACTCCTACTCCTAATCCTAACCTACAAAACAAAATAAAAATGTTTTAGGTACCCTTTATTGAGAGGGTCCTGGTGGATTAGTGTCACCTTTGACAACCCAAGATGTTGAAGTCTTAGGCTTCTTAGGCTTTAGAGTTTTAGCAGGAGCATGAGCAACTTCATTTTCATCATAATCAGCAGGCATGTTATGTTGATAATCATTATGATGAGGATAAGGCTCATAAGCAGGATAAGATGCATGATAAGCAGGGTAAGCATGCATTGGTTGATGAGCAGGATATGCAGCATAATAGGGTGGATAATGAGGTGCAGCATAATAAGGTGAATAAGCAGGTTGCACATAATAAGACTCATTTCCATACCAAGCAGTTTTGTTATAATTTCTTTGCTTCTTAGGTTTGCTCTTTACTTGCTCTTTAACAGACGACTTAGCTTTACTAGTTTGATTGGTTTTACTCTTATCAGCAGACTTCTTAGGACTACTCTGCTGTTTGGTTTTACCAGTCTGTTTTTCATTTTCAGGCTTTTTACCCTTTTTAGCCTTAGGAGTTTTCATCTCCTTTATCTCAATCTCAGGTGAAGTGGGTTTAGCAGTCTGAACATACACGATAACATTTCTGTTATCAGCAGATATAAATTTCTCAGCTTTGTTCAGTTCTAAACTTTCTTTTACTAAGGGAGTACTCTGTTCAGTTGATTTATCTATTGACACAACAGACGACTTAGGAACAGACGACTTATTGTGTAAAGATATTCTTGCTTCAAGTTCCTTAATTTGTCCCTTGTACATTTCACATTCAGCTCTCAGAGATTCACATTCATGCGAAAGCTTTTTATGCATGGCTGATTCTTCAGGTTTTTCAACCTGAAGTTTCAGTTTAGCATTTTGCTTTTTCAGCAAGATCATCTCGTCCTTAAGCTTAGCAAGCTCATTTACAACATCTACTTTGTTGTTCATCATTTGCTCAAATGAGCTAAACAGTTCAAGTTCACTTTCAGAGAGTATTACCTCATTGTCAGAATCTTCAGATTCCTTGGCCATGAGACAGAGCAGTGCAGGTGTCTCGTCGAAAACAGAGTCATCACTTGACGTGCCTGTTTCTGAATTAGATGAGTAGATGGCTGCCATCTTTTCAGCTTCAGCCAACAACACTTTGCTCTTTTGGTATCTCTTCTCTTTTCTTTCTTTTCTTTGTTTCTTTTCCTCCTCTGTATATTTCTCCGCTTTAGGATATGGACAGTCCTTGATGAAATGTCCCAATTTCCTGCAATTATAGCACATCATTTTGGATTTATAATCATCCTTAATATCATGAGAATTAGAGGTAGGTTTAGAAGTAGAAGCATTGTTATATTTGTTCTTCATTTTTCTCTTGTAGAACTTTTTGAACCCGTTCAATAACAAAGCCACATCGCCAGCAGTGTACTCCTTCTTGCTTAGTACTGGGGCCTCATCAGATGAGTCCTCTTCTCTGCTTTTTCCGGCGGATCTTCTTGTTCTTTCTGCAGCGACCAGTGCAGCAGTGGGGCCAGAAGTTGAGGTCTCTTCTATTCCCATCCTTGGCATTTTATACTCGTACGCCTTGAGTGCAGAAAACAGCTCAGTCAGTGAGATCTTCCCCAGATCCCTTGATTCTTCCATTGCTGTAATCTTCATGTTGAACTTTGGTGGTAGCGCCTTTAGAACTTTGACGGTGATCTCCTTATCAGTGAACGTCTTACCCAAGTTCAATACATTGTTCAACACCTTTGTAAATCTTGAATCCATCTGGTCAATGGTTTCTCCAGGTTTCATTTTGAAGTTCTCAAACTTCTCCATGGCAACACTCAAATTGTGTTCTTTGATGGACTCGTTTCCTTCGCTCATGTCACGGACTTTGTCCCACATCTCCTTAGATGTTTTGCAATGTTTGACCTATTCAAACCTTTCATTGTCCAGAGCCTTGGTCATGATAAAGATTCCAACCTTATCAAGATTATTCAGCTTGATTTCATCTGGTGTCATCTCTTCAACGTCTTTTTCAACGACCTTTTCTACGCCATCAACGATGACTTTCTTGGTAACTTTTATTGGACCTTGAGTTATGCATCTGTACATATTGTCATTGTAAGCAGCAAGGAAAATTTCCATGCGTATCTTCTAGTCCTCAAAGCTCATACCGCCTATGTGGGGAACAAGGCTGATACAATCCATTTTTCAAAAAGTTTTGTTTTTCAAAAAGATGCTCTTTTGAAAACTTTTGAAAACCTTTGAAAAACACTTAAGGATCAAGCTCGTTGATCAGGCAAATGATTCAGATGAACCACCTGCTCTGATACCACTTGTTGGTCCCAAGTGGTCAGATGAGGTCTAGAGGGGGGGGGGGGGGGGGGTGAATAGACCTCTTTAAAAAATTTATCTTTTAAAAATTCTCTAACTTTTCTTTCAGCAGACTAAGCTGATCAAGAATCGTAAGTAGACTAAGCTGATCTCGCACAAAGCTTTGAACAGCAGAGTTGACCACTCTTCTGATTTCACTCAGCTGATTTTATCAAAATCAGAGGTTTAAAATAAACTAACTTGCAGCGGATTTATCAAGTGTTTTTCACAAGTAGTTTTCTTAACTTTGAAATAGTTTTATCCCCAGTTTTAACAAACTCCTTTTAAAACTTTTCCAACAGTTAACCTTTTCGTATTTTAAATATGCTCTTTTAAATATGCAGAAATTTTATGCAAGTAAAAACACAAAGGATTTTTATAGTGGTTATATGGATAGAAATCCTTTAGTCCACTCTTCCAAGTCACTTAGATCTTGGGTTATACTAAATCACACAGATTACAGTATACAATGCTTGTGCCAAACAACAAATGAACTGGCCACAAGTGCGTAATAGGAAATCACAAAGAAACTCCTATTCTACAAAGCTTTATCACTCACAAAGATGGATAACAGCTTCTCACAACACGATTCAAACAAAATCACTCAGATTTATGTGTATATTCTATTTTCTCTCTTTTCTGCTTCGTCAACAAATGACTCGGCTGATGAGTGTTCTGTTCTTGAGTTTGAGACTTAGAAGAATTCTGCTTCAGATTTTGCTCTCAAAGTGTGTTGTCTCTGTGTTGTATATTCTTCTTCAACTCACGAACTGAACTATTTATACTTGAGATTTGAAAATCTGCCCGTTGAGAGATCGACAGGTGTCCAAATCATCGAGTACTGGTCCTTTCTGCAGAAACGGCTACCTGCGACTGAACACTGTACACTCTGTTGTACCTTCTGTCAGTCCGCATTAAATGCACCAAGCTGATACGAGGTTTCTCTTCAATCATTTGTCATAAATACCCTTCCTCTTCAGCATTCATTACTCCAAGTGCATTTATTACTGTTGCACTAACTTCTGATCCACTTCCACTCAGCTGATCGAAGTCACTCGTCTGATGTATACTCGGCTGATCCCAAACTTGAATTAATCTGATTTGAGTCGGCTGATAGTCCATCAGTCTGAATCCTTCTTCAGCAACAGATCAGTAGTCTTCTGGACCATGTCTGAAATAATTCTTCCTTGGTCAAATATCTTCTAAGGTTTGTACTAAGCTTCCACTTAGCTGATGACTTTGGAAATCATCAAAACCTCCCTTCACTTAAAGGTCTTCATCTTCATCCAACAATATAAATTACCTGCTTCTTTAAATTTTAATTCGAAAAATTATCCATATAATTAATTTTGAATTTTTAAATATTAAAAGGACTATTATGCTCTTGCTTGAGCATGAATGAATCTAATCTTGCAAGTTAATTAAAGATAGAAACAAAATCCAATTAGTTATCTATCCTTATTTGAAACTCTTATTTTCCTTCTTTAAAAAGATCTCTAAGATCTATAATCTAGGTAATTAACTAAAATACATTAATTTTAATTAAATATCTTATCATGAATGAAACTCTAAGTTTCCTAGTTAATTAGATCTATAAGATCAATAATCTTGGTAATTAACTAGAAGACATTAATTTTAATTAAATGTCTTATCATAAATGGAACTCTAAGTTTCCTAGTTAATTAGATCTCTAAGATCAATCCATGATTCACCAAGATTCCATAACAACCAAATCTCCAAGATTTTGTTCAAGATTGTCCAAAAACGAAAATTCCCAAAATCCAAATTCATCACTGTCACGCGTGTGAAGTTTACGTGCACCTGCTGTGTGCAACCACCGTGCAGCTCCTGTGCAGCGATGTGAAACCACTGTGCAGCCTTCGTGCGATTGCCGTGCGACTGTTGTGCAGCTATTGTTTGATTTTTAGATTTCGGTTCTCAATGTATTTTTATATAACAATTTCTTGATAACAATAACAAATCTAAAGTTACAGTGTTAACAATCCAGTTAAAAAACTACAGATCTATCTAACAGATCTAATCTACAGATCTATCTAACAGATCTAATCTACAGATCTAACATGCATGTTAATCTAATCAGCAACAAAAATCAAACATATGATTTTAATCCACACAATATGCTCATTAGTTTAAAAATAGAGCCGAATTTGGCTTTGATACCACTGTTGGGATTCTTACAGGAAAACAAGCCCCAGGCAGCGGAAATATAAAACTTTTAGGCTCCCTTGGGAATCTTGTCAGGATACAGTCCGGTATATATTTAAACTAATAGTAAACATGTATACTAATTGCTAGATTAAGTTATACCTGCTTCCTAGCACTTCCGAGCCAAACTCTGATGTTGTAGAAGTAGATCCCAGAGATCCACGAACTTGCCCTCAAGATTGCACTTCCAGTCATAAACTGTTGCTTAGCGCCCCATGTGTTGCGCCTCTACGGTTCAATACACCACATACACACAAAAACCTCGGAACTTCTGATCGGCTAGAACAGAAGAACGAGATGCGAAACTCGGAAGAAAAAGGCATAAGCCAATTGGCCTTTGCACAGGGTTGGGGGCAACCTTTTAAGAGAGAGAGAGAGTCCAGGTTTTTCTAACTCTGGAAGAGTTATGCAAAGTGTGTAATAATTCTCTTCTTCCAAGATCTAATGAATCTTATTTATAGATCTTGTATTCCTAGCCCCACTAGGATTCCTAAAAAGATCTAACTTCTAAATGGGCTAAGCCTTTTAATTAATGCAAAACTTGTTGGGTGAAGATGAAGACTTTGAAGTGAAGGGAGGTTTTGATGATTTCCAAAGTCATCAGCTAAGTGGAAGCTTAGTACAAACCTTAGAAAATATTTGACTCAGGAAGAAGTATTTTAGACGAGTCAAATATGGTCCAGAAGACTACTGATCTGTTGCTGAAGAAGGAATCCGACTGGTGGACTATCAGCCGACTCAAATCAGATTAGTTCAAGTTTGGGATCAGCCGAGTACTCATCAGACGAGTGACTTCGATCAGCAGAGTGGAAGTGGATCAGAAGTTATTGCAACGGTAATAAATGCACTTGGTGTAATAAATGCTGAAGAGGAAGGGTATTTATGACAAATGATTGAAGAGAAACCTCGTATCAGCTTGGTGCATTTAATGCGCATTTAATGCGAAGCGACAGAAAGTACAGCAGAGTGTACAGTGTTCAGTCGCAACAGCCGTTCTGCAGAAAAGGACCAGTACTCGAGGATTTGACAACTGGCGATCTCTCAACGGGCAGATTTTCAAATCCTTAGTATAAATA
This sequence comes from Penstemon newberryi var. newberryi, assembly GCA_030819805.1. NCBI lineage: Eukaryota > Viridiplantae > Streptophyta > Magnoliopsida > Lamiales > Plantaginaceae > Penstemon > Penstemon newberryi. Next base: position 29,580,373 of record JAUALY010000006.1, on the reverse strand, counting down.
GCTTAGTTCGTGAGTTGAAGAAGAAGAACAACACAGAGACAACACACTTTGAGAGCAAAAATCTGAAGCATAATTCTTCTAAGTCTCAAACTCAAGAACAAAGCACTCATCAGCCTAGTCATCTGTTGACGAAGCAGAAAAGAGAGAAACCAGAATATACTTAAAAATCTGAGTGATTTTGTTAGGATTGTGTTGTGAGAAGTAGATATCAACCTTTGTGAGCGATATTACTTCAGAGGATAGGAGTTTCTTTGTGATTTGAGTCGGCTGATAGTCCACCAGTCTGAATCCTTCTTCAGCAACATATCAGTAGTCTTCCGGACCATGTCTGAAATAATTCTTCCTTGGTCAAATATCTTCTAAGGTTTGTACTAAGCTTCCACTTAGCTGATGACTTTGGAAATCATCAAAACCTCCCTTCACTTTAAGGTCTTCATCTTCATCCAACAATTTCCCCCTTTTTGATGATGACAAAACTTCAGCTAAGTACCTGTACCTAAACTAAAGTTGAGTCCTCAAAAATTTCTGAGATAGAAATAATATGTTGGAAGCTTGAACTTTTTATAGATTTGATCTTTTAAAATTACAGTACAAGTTACAAGCAAAAATAGACTTAAGTGAAAAATTACAGATGAAGTAAACTGGTTACATATTTTCAACAGATGACCTAGTCTAGTAAACTAGTCTAGTCCTCAGCTTCTTCATCTTCTTCTTCATCCTCTTCTTCTTCAACTTCTTCACTACTTTCTTCATCTTCACCAGATGAGAAGGCATCAACAAGACCTTTTAATTTTTCCTTTCTTTCTTCAGCTTCAAATCTTGCTTTGATGTCCTCAATCCTTTTAACCTTCATGTCTGGATTAAGCTGTTCTTCAGCAGAGTGCTTAGAGGCAGCTAGCTCCTTGTCAGTTTTAGCTACATCCTTGGGCTCTACTTTATCATCAGCTTCATCTTCAGCTTCCTTTTCAAGTACATCTTCTTCACTTGGCTTTCCAGCAGCAGCCCGTTGGTCTTGTACTTGAACAGTTGCAGCATCAACAGTCTTCTTAGCTGATTCCTCTTCCCCCTTTTTGTCATCAGCAGCAGGGTTAAGGTGATCAGGAGTAATGTTGACAGCAGCACAAAGCTTCTTGATGTTTTTATCCAAGACTTGTTGTTCAGTACAGTGATGATTTAGAGTAGTTTCCATGCGAAGTTGAGCAGCTTCCATGCGAAGTTGATTTGATTTTAACTCACCAGCTTGGTCATTTAGGCAATCAACATTCAGTTGAAGTGTTGATATTTCATTTTGAGCTTTGTTGGTGATCTTAGTTAACTCTTGGAAGAGAGTAACATTTTTCTCGAGCTCGGCCTCACCAACTTGTTTCATGACCCTTACAATCCCAGCAATATAAATAATCTTCAAATCTTCAAGAATTAAGAGCAAATCTTCTGATTAACACAACTTCAACTAACTGTCATTGAAGATTTCATCTTTAAAACAAGGGTACCGCTAGTCTTACACGTTCCCCCTGAATTCAAGAATTCATCAGTCAACTAGTCTGTTGAGAGTCAGTCTTCTTGAAGTGTAACACTTGTTGATATCAGAGTAGTCAGCTGTTGAACCCAGTCTTCTGACAGGTTCCCCCTCAGCTTATGAATCTAATTTTAACAAGCCCAATTCTGCTCTTAGAGTGGAAAATCTTGCTTCATTCAATGGTTTGGTGAAAATGTCAGCAATCTGATTGTCTGTATGAACATACTCAATGATAACATTTCCCTTTTCAACATGGTCTCTAATGAAGTGATGTTTGATCTCAATATGCTTAGTCCTGGAATGACTAGTAGTGTTCTGAGTAAGTGAGATTGCACTTGTATTGTCACAGTAGATAGGGATTCCACTGATCTTGAGATTATAGTCTTCAAGTTGATGCTTCAACCAAAATATTTGTGCACAACATGCTCCAGCAGCAATGTATTCAGCTTCAGCAGTAGATATGGATACTGAAGTCTGTTTCTTACTCATCCATGAGATCAGACGACTGCCTAGAAATTGACAAGCACCTGTAGTACTCTTCCTATCAATTTTGCAGCCAGCAAGGTCAGAATCTGAATATCCAATAAGTTCAAATCCTGATTCCCTTGGGTACCACAATCCCAATTTTTGTGTGCCTTTGAGATACTTTAATATCCTTTTAGCAGCTAAGAGATGAGATTCCTTAGGATCTGATTGAAATCTCGCACAAACCCCAACAGAATACATAATATCAGGTATGCTAGCTGTTAAGTATAACAGTGACCCAATTATGCCTCTGTATTTGGTAATGTCAACTGATTTGCCACCTTCATCCTTGTCCAGACGAAGTCCAGTAGACATAGGAACATTAACAGATGAGCTAGTTTCCATACCAAATTTCTTGAACAAATCTTTTGTGTACTTTGCTTGATTAATAAAAATACCATCAGGTAGCTGTTTAACTTGTAATCCAAGAAAGTAATTCAGTTCTCCCATCATGCTCATTTCAAACTTGTTCTGCATCAGCTTAGAGAACCTCTCACACATCTGTTTGTTAGTTGAACCAAAAATAATATCGTCCACATATATTTGAACTAGCAATATATGATTATCCCATTCAATAGTGAACAAGGTTTTATCTACTTTACCCTTACGAAATCCTTTAATTAAAAGAAAATCAGATAAAGTATCATACCATGCTCTTGGAGCCTGTTTTAGTCCATAGAGAGCTTTCTTCAGACGATACACTTTGTCTCCTTGTTGATACACTTCAAAGCCAGGAGGTTGTTCAACGTAAACTTCCTCTTGCAATTCTCCATTGAGAAAAGCAGACTTCACATCCAATTGATAGACAGTGAAGTTCTTGTGAGCAGCATAGGCTAAGAATAATCTGATTGCTTTAAGCCTTGCAACTGGTGCGAATGTCTCATCAAAATCAATGCCTTCTTCTTGGCAGTAACCTTTGGCAACTAGTCTTGCTTTGTTTCTGGTAACAATACCATCTTCATTCATTTTATTCCTGAATACCCACTTAGTGCCAATTACTCTTTGATGAGTAGGTATGGGAACTAAGTACCAGACTTCATTCCTTTCAAATTGATTCAACTCTTCTTGCATTGCTTCAATCCAGTGAGAATCACTAAGAGCTTCATCAATCAATTTAGGCTCAATTTGTGAAAGAAAACTTACAAACATTGTTTCATTTGCAGTTGACCTTCTAGTTCTTACTCTATCCAAAGGATCACCAATCACTAACTCAGGTGGGTGATCTCTGAGCCATCTGAGATCAGGTTGCAAATCTGGATGTTGTCCTCTTGATTGATCTTGCAACACTACTGTTGGAGTCTCAGTAGTAGTCTGTTGAACAGTTGTAGTCTGTTGAACAGTCTCTGGTCTGTCAGCTGTTTGCAACTCCTCTGTTAGACAATCAGCAGACTGATTTTGAACAGCACTTGAGTTAAATCAGGTCGTATGATGGGTACATATTCTTCCTTTCTTTCCACACTCAATTTCTGAAAGTCAGCAGATATTTCTGGATTTGCACTTTGATTCTTTTCAGAAGATTGGCTTGGTTCATCAAATACTACATGAATAGATTCTTCTACAAGTAAAGTTCTTTTGTTAAACACTCTATAAGCTTTACTAACAGTAGAGTAACCTACAAAAACAGCTTCATCAGCCTTTTCTGCAAAAGCAGTAAGGTGATTTTTCCCATTATTCAAAACATAACATTTACAACCAAAAATCCTAAGATAGTGTAAATTAGGCTTTTTGTTGTTCCATAGCTCATAAGGTGTCTTGGTTTGACTTTTGTTGATCATACATCAATTCTGTGTATAACAAGCTGTATTTGTGGCTTCTGCCCATAATCTTTGGGGCAGCTTTGCTTCAGCTATCATTGTCCTGGTAGCTTCTTTTAGAGTTCTGTTTCTCCTTTCAGCAACTCCATTTTGTTGAGGGGTTCTGGCAGCAGAGTACTCATGACTGGTTCCTCTGGAATTACAATACTCTTCAACAGTAGAGTTTGTAAACTCAGTCCCTCTATCTGATCTGATCTTCAATATTCTTTGACTCTTCTCATTCTGGATCAGTTCCATCAGATTGGTAAGATGTTCCTTGGTTTCACTTTTCTTCTTCATGAAAATCACCCAAGTAAATCTTGAAAAATCATCCACAACAGCCAGGCAGTATTTCTTTCCACCATTGCTGATTGGATCAATAGGGCCAAACAAATCCATATGTAACAGCTCCAAAATTCTGGTTACATATTGGTGCTTCTTGCTTTTGAAAGCGGACTTCACTTGTTTTCCCTTCTGACATGCGTCACAAAGCTTGTCTTTGCTCATGACTGTCTTTGGAATTCCTTCTACCAGATCATTCTTTATCAATCTGTTTATGGTCTTGAAATTCAAATGATTCATTCTTTTGTGCCAAAGCCAACTGATTTCACTTGGTGTAGAAGCCACCAAACAAACATTAGAATTCTTGTCCACATAATTCCAGTCGACTACATAGATATTTCCCTGTCTTCTTCCAGATAAAATAACCTTCTTTGTTTCAATTTGTTCAACATAGCACTTATCTGATGAAAACACTACAGAAAATCCTTTGTCACAAAATTGACTTATGCTCTGCAGATTGTACTTCAGGCCATTTACATATGAGACGTCAGATATCTCTATGTTTCCTTTGATAAGCTTTCCAACAGCCACAACCTTGCCTTCTTTGCTGTCTCCAAAAGTAACTCTTGGACCATTCACAGCAACAGCATCTGCCAGTTCATGTATGTCTCCACACATGTGCCTTGAACATCCACTGTCCAAGTACCATTTCTTCACTACTTTACTCCTACTCCTAATCCTAACCTACAAAACAAAATAAAAATGTTTTAGGTACCCTTTATTGAGAGGGTCCTGGTGGATTAGTGTCACCTTTGACAACCCAAGATGTTGAAGTCTTAGGCTTCTTAGGCTTTAGAGTTTTAGCAGGAGCATGAGCAACTTCATTTTCATCATAATCAGCAGGCATGTTATGTTGATAATCATTATGATGAGGATAAGGCTCATAAGCAGGATAAGATGCATGATAAGAAGGGTAAGCATGCATTGGTTGATGAGCAGGATATGCAGCATAATAGGGTGGATAATGAGGTGCAGCATAATAAGGTGAATAAGCAGGTTGCACATAATAAGACTCATTTCCATACCAAGCAGTTTTGTTATAATTTCTTTGCTTCTTAGGTTTGCTCTTTACTTGCTCTTTAACAGACGACTTAGCTTTACTAGTTTGATTGGTTTTACTCTTATCAGCAGACTTCTTAGGACTACTCTGCTGTTTGGTTTTACCAGTCTGTTTTTCATTTTCAGGCTTTTTACCCTTTTTAGCCTTAGGAGTTTTCATCTCCTTTATCTCAATCTCAGGTGAAGTGGGTTTAGCAGTCTGAACATACACGATAACATTTCTGTTATCAGCAGATATAAATTTCTCAGCTTTGTTCAGTTCTAAACTTTCTTTTACTAAGGGAGTACTCTGTTCAGTTGATTTATCTATTGACACAACAGACGACTTAGGAACAGACGACTTATTGTGTAAAGATATTCTTGCTTCAAGTTCCTTAATTTGTCCCTTGTACATTTCACATTCAGCTCTCAGAGATTCACATTCATGCGAAAGCTTTTTATGCATGGCTGATTCTTCAGGTTTTTCAACCTGAAGTTTCAGTTTAGCATTTTGCTTTTTCAGCAAGATCATCTCGTCCTTAAGCTTAGCAAGCTCATTTACAACATCTACTTTGTTGTTCATCATTTGCTCAAATGAGCTAAACAGTTCAAGTTCACTTTCAGAGAGTATTACCTCATTGTCAGAATCTTCAGATTCCTTGGCCATGAGACAGAGCAGTGCAGGTGTCTCGTCGAAAACAGAGTCATCACTTGACGTGCCTGTTTCTGAATTAGATGAGTAGATGGCTGCCATCTTTTCAGCTTCAGCCAACAACACTTTGCTCTTTTGGTATCTCTTCTCTTTTCTTTCTTTTCTTTGTTTCTTTTCCTCCTCTGTATATTTCTCCGCTTTAGGATATGGACAGTCCTTGTTGAAATGTCCCAATTTCCTGCAATTATAGCACATCATTTTGGATTTATAATCATCCTTAATATCATGAGAATTAGAGGTAGGTTTAGAAGTAGAAGCATTGTTATATTTGTTCTTCATTTTTCTCTTGTAGAACTTTTTGAACCCGTTCAATAACAAAGCCACATCGCCAGCAGTGTACTCCTTCTTGCTTAGTACTGGGGCCTCATCAGATGAGTCCTCTTCTCTGCTTTTTCCGGCGGATCTTCTTGTTCTTTCTGCAGCGACCAGTGCAGCAGTGGGGCCAGAAGTTGAGGTCTCTTCTATTCCCATCCTTGGCATTTTATACTCGTACGCCTTGAGTGCAGAAAACAGCTCAGTCAGTGAGATCTTCCCCAGATCCCTTGATTCTTCCATTGCTGTAATCTTCATGTTGAACTTTGGTGGTAGCGCCTTTAGAACTTTGACGGTGATCTCCTTATCAGTGAACGTCTTACCCAAGTTCAATACATTGTTCAACACCTTTGTAAATCTTGAATCCATCTGGTCAATGGTTTCTCCAGGTTTCATTTTGAAGTTCTCAAACTTCTCCATGGCAACACTCAAATTGTGTTCTTTGATGGACTCGTTTCCTTCGCTCATGTCACGGACTTTGTCCCACATCTCCTTAGATGTTTTGCAATGTTTGACCTATTCAAACCTTTCATTGTCCAGAGCCTTGGTCATGATAAAGATTCCAACCTTATCAAGATTATTCAGCTTGATTTCATCTGGTGTCATCTCTTCAACGTCTTTTTCAACGACCTTTTCTACGCCATCAACGATGACTTTCTTGGTAACTTTTATTGGACCTTGAGTTATGCATCTGTACATATTGTCATTGTAAGCAGCAAGGAAAATTTCCATGCGTATCTTCTAGTCCTCAAAGCTCATACCGCCTATGTGGGGAACAAGGCTGATACAATCCATTTTTCAAAAAGTTTTGTTTTTCAAAAAGATGCTCTTTTGAAAACTTTTGAAAACCTTTGAAAAACACTTAAGGATCAAGCTCGTTGATCAGGCAAATGATTCAGATGAACCACCTGCTCTGATACCACTTGTTGGTCCCAAGTGGTCAGATGAGGTCTAGAGGGGGGGGGGGGGGGTGAATAGACCTCTTTAAAAAATTTATCTTTTAAAAATTCTCTAACTTTTCTTTCAGCAGACTAAGCTGATCAAGAATCGTAAGTAGACTAAGCTGATCTCGCACAAAGCTTTGAACAGCAGAGTTGACCACTCTTCTGATTTCACTCAGCTGATTTTATCAAAATCAGAGGTTTAAAATAAAATAACTTGCAGCGGATTTATCAAGTGTTTTTCACAAGTAGTTTTCTTAACTTTGAAATAGTTTTATCCCCAGTTTTAACAAACTCCTTTTAAAACTTTTCCAACAGTTAACCTTTTCGTATTTTAAATATGCTCTTTTAAATATGCAGAAATTTTATGCAAGTAAAAACACAAAGGATTTTTATAGTGGTTATATGGATAGAAATCCTTTAGTCCACTCTTCCAAGTCACTTAGATCTTGGGTTATACTAAATCACACAGATTACAGTATACAATGCTTGTGCCAAACAACAAATGAACTGGCCACAAGTGCGTAATAGGAAATCACAAAGAAACTCCTATTCTACAAAGCTTTATCACTCACAAAGATGGATAACAGCTTCTCACAACACGATTCAAACAAAATCACTCAGATTTATGTGTATATTCTATTTTCTCTCTTTTCTGCTTCGTCAACAAATGACTCGGCTGATGAGTGTTCTGTTCTTGAGTTTGAGACTTAGAAGAATTCTGCTTCAGATTTTGCTCTCAAAGTGTGTTGTCTCTGTGTTGTATATTCTTCTTCAACTCACGAACTGAACTATTTATACTTGAGATTTGAAAATCTGCCCGTTGAGAGATCGACAGGTGTCCAAATCATCGAGTACTGGTCCTTTCTGCAGAAACGGCTACCTGCGACTGAACACTGTACACTCTGTTGTACCTTCTGTCAGTCCGCATTAAATGCACCAAGCTGATACGAGGTTTCTCTTCAATCATTTGTCATAAATACCCTTCCTCTTCAGCATTCATTACTCCAAGTGCATTTATTACTGTTGCACTAACTTCTGATCCACTTCCACTCAGCTGATCGAAGTCACTCGTCTGATGTATACTCGGCTGATCCCAAACTTGAATTAATCTGATTTGAGTCGGCTGATAGTCCATCAGTCTGAATCCTTCTTCAGCAACAGATCAGTAGTCTTCTGGACCATGTCTGAAATAATTCTTCCTTGGTCAAATATCTTCTAAGGTTTGTACTAAGCTTCCACTTAGCTGATGACTTTGGAAATCATCAAAACCTCCCTTCACTTTAAGGTCTTCATCTTCATCCAACAATATAAATTACCTGCTTCTTTAAATTTTAATTCGAAAAATTATCCATATAATTAATTTTGAATTTTTAAATATTAAAAGGACTATTATGCTCTTGCTTGAGCATGAATGAATCTAATCTTGCAAGTTAATTAAAGATAGAAACAAAATCCAATTAGTTATCTATCCTTATTTGAAACTCTTATTTTCCTTCTTTAAAAAGATCTCTAAGATCTATAATCTAGGTAATTAACTAAAATACATTAATTTTAATTAAATATCTTATCATGAATGAAACTCTAAGTTTCCTAGTTAATTAGATCTATAAGATCAATAATCTTGGTAATTAACTAGAAGACATTAATTTTAATTAAATGTCTTATCATAAATGGAACTCTAAGTTTCCTAGTTAATTAGATCTCTAAGATCAATCCATGATTCACCAAGATTCCATAACAACCAAATCTCCAAGATTTTGTTCAAGATTGTCCAAAAACGAAAATTCCCAAAATCCTAATTCATCACTGTCACGCGTGTGAAGTTTACGTGCACCTGCTGTGTGCAACCACCGTGCAGCTCCTGTGCAGCGATGTGAAACCACTGTGCAGCCTTCGTGCGATTGCCGTGCGACTGTTGTGCAGCTATTGTTTGATTTTTAGATTTCGGTTCTCAATGTATTTTTATATAACAATTTCTTGATAACAATAACAAATCTAAAGTTACAGTGTTAACAATCCAGTTAAAAAACTATAGATCTATCTAACAGATCTAATCTACAGATCTATCTAACAGATCTAATCTACAGATCTAACATGCATGTTAATCTAATCAGCAACAAAAATCAAACATATGATTTTAATCCACACAATATGCTCATTAGTTTAAAAATAGAGCCGAATTTGGCTTTGATACCACTGTTGGGATTCTTACAGGAAAACAAGCCCCAGGCAGCGGAAATATAAAACTTTTAGGCTCCCTTGGGAATCTTGTCAGGATACAGTCCGGTATATATTTAAACTAATAGTAAACATGTATACTAATTGCTAGATTAAGTTATACCTGCTTCCTAGCACTTCCGAGCCAAACTCTGATGTTGTAGAAGTAGATCCCAGAGATCCACGAACTTGCCCTCAAGATTGCACTTCCAGTCATAAACTGTTGCTTAGCGCCCCATGTGTTGCGCCTCTACGGTTCAATACACCACATACACACAAAACCCTCGGAACTTCTGATCGGCTAGAACAGAAGAACGAGATGCGAAACTCGGAAGAAAAAGGCATAAGCCAATTGGCCTTTGTGTAATAATTCTCTTCTTCCAAGATCTAATGAATCTTATTTATAGATCTTGTATTCCTAGCCCCACTAGGATTCCTAAAAAGATCTAACTTCTAAATGGGCTAAGCCTTTTAATTAATGCAAAACTTGTTGGGTGAAGATGAAGACTTTGAAGTGAAGGGAGGTTTTGATGATTTCCAAAGTCATCAGCTAAGTGGAAGCTTAGTACAAACCTTAGAAAATATTTGACTCAGGAAGAAGTATTTCAGACGAGTCAAATATGGTCCAGAAGACTACTGATCTGTTGCTGAAGAAAGAATCAGACTGGTGGACTATCAGCCGACTCAAATCAGATTAGTTCAAGTTTGGGATCAGCCGAGTACTCATCAGACGAGTGACTTCGATCAGCAGAGTGGAAGTGGATCAGAAGTTATTGCAACGGTAATAAATGCACTTGGTGTAATAAATGCTGAAGAGGAAGGGTATTTATGACAAATGATTGAAGAGAAACCTCGTATCAGCTTGGTGCATTTAATGCGCATTTAATGCGAAGCGACAGAAAGTACAACAGAGTGTACAGTTTTCAGTCGCAACAGCCGTTCTGCAGAAAAGGACCAGTACTCGAGGATTTGACAACTGGCGATCTCTCAACGGGCAGATTTTCAAATCCTTAGTATAAATAGCTTAGTTCGTGAGTTGAAGAAGAAGAACAACACAGAGACAACACACTTTGAGAGCAAAAATCTGAAGCATAATTCTTCTAAGTCTCAAACTCAAGAACAAAGCACTCATCAGCCTAGTCATCTGTTGACGAAGCAGAAAAGAGAGAAACCAGAATATACTTAAAAATCTGAGTGATTTTGTTAGGATTGTGTTGTGAGAAGTAGATATCAACCTTTGTGAGCGATATTACTTCAGAGGATAGGAGTTTCTTTGTGATTTCCTATTGTGAACTTACGGCCACTTCATTTGTTGTTTGGCGTAAGCAGTGTATACTGTAATCTGCGTGATATAGTATAACCCAAGATCTAAGTGACTTCGAAGAGTGGACTAAAGGATTTACATCCATATAACCACTATAAAAATCCTTTGTGTTTTTAACTTGCATTAATTTCTGCATATTTCAAAGAAGCATATTTAAAACACTTAAAGGTTAACTACTGGAAAAGTTTTAAAAAGGAGTTTGTTTAAAACTGGGGATAAAACTTTTTCTAAGTTAAGAAAACTACTTGTGAAAAACACTTGACAAATCCGCTGCAAGTTAGTTACTTTAAACTCTGATTTTGATAAAATCAGCTGAGTGAAATCAGAAGAGTGGTCTACTTCGCTGTTCAAAGCTTTGTGCAAGATCAGTTTAGTCTGCTTACTGTTCTCGATCAGCTTAGTCTGCTGAACAGAAAAGTTAGAGATTTAAAAAGGTAGATTTTTAAAGAGGTCTATTCACCACCCCCCCCCCCCCTCTAGACCTCATCTGACCACTTGGGACCAACAAGTGGTATCAGAGCAGGTGGTTCATTTGAATCATTTGCCTGATCAACGAGCTTGATCCTAGAGTGTTTTTCAAAGGGTTTCAAAAGTTTAAAAAGAGCATCTTTTTGAAAAAGAAAAACTTTTTGAAAAATGGACTGTATCGGCCATGTTCCCCACATTGGCGGTATGAGCTTTGAGGACTGGAAAATACGCATGGAAATTTTCCTTGCTGCTTATAATGATAATATGTTTAGATGCATAACCAAAGGTCCGATAAGAATCACAAAAACCATCAAAGTCAATGATCAAGAAGTGATCGTGGACAAAGATGAAGAAGAGATGACACCTGAAGAAATCAAGTTGAAAAATCTTGATAAAGTTGGAATCTTCATCATGACTAAAGCCCTGGACAATGAAAGGTTTGACTATGTCAAACACTGTAAAACATCAAAAGAGATGTGGGACAAAGTCAGGGATATGAGTGAAGGAAATGAAGCCATCAAGGAACACAATCTGAGTGTTGCCATGGAGAAGTTTGAGAACTTCAAAATGAAGCCTGGAGAAACCATTGAACAGATGAGTTCAAGGTTTACCAAAGTGCTGAACAACGTGTTAAAGCTGGGTAAGACGTTCACAGACAAAGAGATTACTCTCAAAGTCCTGAAGGCGCTACCACCCAAGTTCAACATGAAGATCACAGCTATGGAAGAATCTAGGGATCTGGGGAAGATCTCTCTGACGGAGCTGCTTTCTGTACTCAAGGCGTACGAGTATAAAATGCCAAGAATGGGTATAGAAGAGACCTCAACTTCTAGTCCCACTGCTGCCCTGGTTGCTGCAGAGAAATCCAGAAGATCAGCCGGGAGAACTATAGAAGTGGACTTATCTGATGAGGCCCCAGTACTGAGTAAAAAGGAGTACACTGCTGGCGATGTTGCGTTGTTACTAAACGGGTTCAAAAAGTTCTATAAAAGAAAAATGAAGAACAAATATAACAATGCTTCTACTTCTAAACCTACCTCATTTTCTCACGATAGTAAGGATGATTATAAATCCAAACTAATGTGCTATAATTGCAGGAAATTGGGACACTTCATCAAGGACTGTCCATATCCCAAAGCAGAGAAATACACAGAGGAGGAAAAGAAACAAAGAAGAGAGAGAAAAGAGAAGAGATACCAGAAGAGCAAGGTGCTGTTGGCTGAAGCTGAAAAGATGGCAGCCATCTACTCATCTAACACAGAATCAGGCACGTCAAGTGATGACTCTGTTTTCGACGAGACACCTGCACTGCTCTGTCTCATGGCAAAGGAATCTGATGATTCTGACAATGAGGTAAATCTCTCTGAAAGTGAGCTTGAACTATTTAGCTCATTTGAGCAAATGATGAACAACAAAGTAGATGTTGTAAATGAGCTTGCTAAGCTTAAGGACGAGATGATTCTGCTGAAAAAGCAAAATACTAAACTGAAACTTAAGGTTGAAAAACCTGAAGAATCAGCCATGTATAAAAAGCTTTCACATGAATATGAATCTCTGAAAGCAGAATGTGAAGTCTACAAGGGACAAATCATGGAACTCGAAGCTACAATAAACTTATATAATAAGTCGTCTGTTCCTAAGTCGTCTGTTGTGCAAATAGAGAAACCTATTGAACAGAGCACTCCCTTAGTAAGAGAAAGTTTAGAACTGAACAAAGCTGAAAAGTTTATATCTGCTGATAATAGTAATATTGTCTTGTATGTTCAGACTGCTAAACCTGCTTCACCTGAGACTGAGAAAAAGGAGATAAAAACTCCTAAGGCTAAAAAGGGTAAAAAGCCTGAAAATGAAAAACAGACTGGTAAAACCAAACAGCAGAGTAGTCCAAAGAAGTCTGCTGATAAGAGTAAAACCAATCAGACTAGTAAACCTAAGTCGTCTGTTAAAGAGCAAGTAAAGAGCAGACCTAAGAAGCAAAGAAATTTTAACAAAAATGCTTGGTATGGAAATGAGTCTTATTATGTGCAACCTGCTTATCCACCATATTATGCTGCACCTCATTATCCACCTCATTTTGCTGCATATCCTGCTCATCAACCAATGCATGCCTACCCTGCTTATCATGCATCTTATCCTGCTTATGAGCCTTATCATCATCATAATGATTATCAATTTAACATACCTGCTGATTATGATGAAAATGAAGTTGCTCATGCTCCTGCTAAATCTGTAAAGCCTAAGAAGCCTAAGACTTCAACATCTTGGGTTGTCAAAGGTGACACTAATCCGCCAGGACCCTCTCAATAAAGGGTACCTAAAACATTTTTATTTTGTTTTGTAGGTTAGGATTAGGAGTAGGAGTAAAGTAGTGAAGAAATGGTACTTGGACAGTGGATGTTCAAGGCACATGTGTGGAGACATACATGAACTGGCAGATGCTGTTGCTGTGAATGGTCCAAGAGTTACTTTTGGAGACATCAAAGAAGGCAAGGTTGTAGCTGTTGGAAAGCTTATCAAAGGAAACATAGAGATATCTGACGTCTCTTATGTTAAAGGCCTGAAGTACAATCTGCTAAGCATAAGTCAATTTTGTGACAAGGGATTTTCTGTAAAGTTTTCATCAGATAAGTGCTATGTTGAACAAATTGGAACAAAGAAGGTTATTCTATCTGGAAGAAGACAAGGAAACATCTATGTGGTCGACTGGAATTCTGTGGACAGGAATTCTAATGTTTGCTTAGTGGCTTCTACACCAAGTGAAATCAGTTGGCTTTGGCACAAAATAATGAATCATTTGAATTTCAAGACCATCAACATATTGATAAAGAATGATCTGGTAGAAGGAATTCCAAAGACAGTCATGAGCAAAGACAAGCTCTGTGATGCTTGTCAGAAGGGTAAACAAGTGAAATCATCTTTCAAAAGCAAGAAGCACCAATCTTCAACCAGAATTTTGGAGCTACTTCATATGGATTTGTTTGGCCCTATTGATCCAATCAGCAACGGTGGAAAGAAATACTGCCTAGCTGTTGTGGATGATTTTTCAAGATTTACTTGGGTGATTTTCATGAAGAAGAAAAGTGAAACCAAGGAACATCTTACTAATCTGATGGAACTGATCCAGAATGAGAAAAGTCAAAGAATATTGAAGATCAGATCAGATAGAGGGACTGAATTTACAAACTCTACTGTTGAAGAGTATTGTAACTCCAGAGGAATCAGTCATGAGTACTCTGCTGCCAGAACCCCTCAACAAAATGGAGTTGCTGAAAGGAGAAACAGAACTCTAAAAGAAGCTACCAGGACAATGATAGTTGAAGCAAAGCTGCCCCAAAGATTCTGGGCAGAAGCTACAAATACAGCATGTTATACACAGAATAGGTGTATGATCAACAAAAGTCAAAACAAGACACCTTATGAGCTATGGAACAACAGAAAGCCTAATTTACATTATCTTAGGATTTTTGGTTGTAAATGTTATGTTTTGAACAATGGGAAAAATCACCTTACTGCATTTGCAGAAAAGGCTGATGAAGCTGTTTTTGTAGGTTACTCTACTGTTAGTAAAACTTATAGAGTGTTTAACAAAAGAACTTTACTTGTAGAAGAATCTATTCATGTAGTATTTGATGAACCAAGTCAATCTTCTGAAATGAATCAAAGTGCAATTCCAGAGGTATCTGCTGACTTTCAGAAATTGAATGTGGAAAGAAAGGAAGAATATGTACCCATCATACTACCTGATTTGACAAGAGTTGTTAACTCAAGTGCTGTTCAAAATCAGTCTACTGATTGTCTAACAGAGGAGTTGCAAACAGCTGACAGACCAGAGACTGTTCAACAGACTACTACTGAGACTCCAACAGTAGTGTTGCAAGATCAATCAAGAGGACAAATCCAGATTTGCAACCTGATCTCAGATGGCTCAGAGATCACCCACCTGAGTTAGTGATTGGTGATCCCCTTGACAGAGTTAGAACAAGAAGGTCAACTGCAAATGAAGCAATGTTTGTAAGTTTTCTTTCACAAATTGAGCCTAAATTCATTGATGAAGCTCTTGGTGATTCTCACTGGATTGAAGCTATGCAAGAAGAGTTGAATCAATTTGAAAGGAATGAGGTTTGGTACTTGGTACCTAGACCTACTCATCAAAGAGTAATTGGCACTAAGTGGGTTTTCAGAAATAAGATGAATGAAGATGGTATTGTTACCAGAAACAAAGCAAGACTAGTGGCCAAAGGTTACTGCCAAGAAGAAGGCATTGATTTTGATGAGACATTCGCACCAGTTGCAAGGCTTGAAGCAATCAGACTGTTTCTAGCTTATGCTGCTCACAAGAACTTCACAGTATATCAGATGGATGTGAAGTCTGCTTTTCTCAATGGAGAATTGCAAGAAGAAGTGTACGTTGAACAACCCCCTGGTTTTGAAGTTTATAAACAGGGAGACAAGGTATATCGTCTGAAGAAAGCTCTTTATGGACTGAAACAGGCTCCAAGAGCATGGTATGATACTCTATCTGATTTTCTTTTAGTTAAAGGATTTCGTAAAGGTAAAGTAGACAAGACCTTGTTCACTATTGAATGGGAAGAACATATACTGTTAGTTCAAATATATGTGGACGATATTATTTTTGGTTCAACTAACAAACAGATGTGTGAAAAATTCTCTAAGCTGATGCAGAACAAGTTTGAAATGAGCATGATGGGAGAATTAAATTACTTTCTTGGATTACAAGTCAAACAGCTACCTGATGGTATCTTCATAAGTCAAGCAAAGTACACAAAAGATCTGTTTAAGAAATTTGGTAGGGAAACTAGCTCATCTGTTAACGTTCCTATGTCCACTGGATTTCGTCTGGACAAGGATGAAGATGGCAAATCAGTTGACATCACCAAATACAGAGGCATAATTGGGTCACTGTTATACTTAACAGCTAGCAGACCTGATATTATGTATTCTGTTGGGGTTTGTGCGAGATTTCAATCAAATCCTAAGGAATCTCATCTCTTAGCTGCTCAAAGGATATTAAAGTATCTTAAAGGCACACAAGAATTGGGATTGTGGTACCCAAGGGAATCAGGATTTGAACTTGTTGGATATTCAGATTCTGACCTTGCTGGCTGCAAGATTGATAGGAAGAGTACTACAGGTACTTGTCAATTTTTAGGCAGTCGTCTGATCTCATGGATGAGTAAGAAACAGACTTCAGTATCCATATCTACTGCTGAAGCTGAATACATTGCTGCTGGAGCATGTTGTGCACAAATACTCTGGTTGAAGCATCAACTAGAAGATTATAATTTGAAGATCAGTGGAATTCCTATCTACTGTGATAATACAAGTGCAATCTCACTTACTCAGAATACTACTAGTCATTCCAGGACTAAGCATATTGAGATCAAACATCACTTCATCAGAGACCATGTTGAAAAAGGAAATGTTATTATTGAATATGTTCAAACAGATAATCAGATCGCTGACATTTTCACCAAACCATTGAGTGATGCAAGATTTTCTACTCTAAGAGTGGAACTAGGCTTGTTAAAATTGGATTCATAAGCTGAGGGGGAACCTATCAGAAGACAGGTTTCAACAGCTGACTAATCTGATATCAACAAGTGTTACACTTCAAGAAGACTGACTCTCAACAGACTAGTTGACTGATGAATTCTTGAACTCAGGGGGAACGTGTAAGACTAGCGGTACCCTTGTTTTAAAGATGAAATCTTCAATGACAGTTAGTTGAAGTTGTTTTATTCAGAAGATTTGTTCTTAATTCTTCAAGATTTGAAGATTAATTATCTTGCATTGACAAACAGCAAAGGAAGATCACTAGACATTGGTTTTCACTAGTGATATATTGTATCAGACAAGTCATAAATCAGATAAGTACTCTACTCATCTGTTTCTATTTATGTCAGCTTATATTTAAAGTGTTGTATTAAAAACGTTTTATCAAAAGCACGTTTTTATAAGTAACAGACAAGTGGCGTTTCAACTTCCCGCCTGTCTGACATATTTAATGCTATTTTGAAATCCGCGTATCACGATCACACGATCTGCTTTTCAAGTAACTGATCTAACGGTTCCCAGTTTTCACGAAAATCGACAAGAACTAACAATTATAAATCCAGATCTGATCAGCTTACTAGTCTTTTACGCACCCTAAATATTTCAAAAGCATTCAGAGCATTTTTGCATCCATTCTACTGCAAATCTACTCTCGTTTTTCTTCAATCTCTCTCAGGAAAATGGGTTCTAAGGTAAATGCAAAGGAAGCTGCTGCTGAAGGTATGTTCTTGAACTACCTGACGTACCATACGACTGGCACACCATTAATGAAGGAAATTCTGGAGAAATTTAAGGCAGCCTCACTGGTAAACTTCATGGAGGCCCATGAAGATATGATCTTCAAAGAGCAAGTGATGGAATTTTATGGTTCCAAGAAGGATGTCAATTTTGAGAAATTGGAGATCACTGCCAAGATTGGGGATAAGGTTATCTGCATAACCCCCAAATTGCTGAGTGAGAGATATGGACTATCTCTTGAAGGCTCGACTGACATAGTGACCCTTGCTACTCCATTTGAAGCAGATTTCTGGAATCTGGCTTCAAAGAAGGATGAAATGCTAACTGGGAGCATAAAGAAAAATCAACTGAAAGACGAGTTTCAACGTATGGCAGACTTGGTTGCCAAAGTTTTGGAGAATTGCACATTCTCACTGGACAGCGTACCAATGAAGCGTCTGCACACAATGATTGCCATTTTCTATGGCTTGAAGGTGAACTGGGCAAACTACATTTGGTACATACTGGCTGATCACAAAGTGCGTGGTCACACTCTGCACAGAATATTCCTGAGTCATCTGCTGGTAAATTTGGGATGTGATGTTACAAATGGCAAGGATGTTCACAAGGCTAAAGAATTAAAGATTTATGAACCAGTGAAAACTGGGAGATCAAAGGAGCCTACGGTTGTGCCAGAGATGAAGTAAAAGAAAAGAAAGGCTTCTGAGCCAGAAAAGCCTGCTGATAAAGGCAAAAAGAGCAAGACAACTGTTCAAACAGCTAAGCCAGCTGTTGAAGCCAGAACAGGCGTGTCTAAAAAGAAGGATGCTGTGGATTCTGTCATTAATGCAACAGTCAAAGAGATTGACGAAATGTCAGTTGGGACATCCTCTGACAAGACAATTTCAGCTGAGATACCAGCTGAAAATGTGGCAAAGAGGACTCGGAGTGCTATGAAGGACACTGCCACTTCTACCGTTGCAAATCCACCTTTCACAAAAAGGACTGCCAGAAAGAAGCTGACACTTCTTGATGAAGATACTGAACTTTCTGAGTTAGCCAAAAGAAGTCCTCAATCTGCTGAGAGGCCTGTTGAATCAGTGAAGGAATCTGCTGAGAAGAAGTCAGCTGATCAAGTGAAACAGATTCCTACACCAACAGCTGAGGTTGCTAAACCTCAAGAGGATCCTGAAGTGCAGATCCTCGAACCAATTGCTGCTGCACCTGTAGCAGTTGCATTACCAGAAACAACAGCTGTGGCACCAGTTGTTGAGTCAATAAATGCCAGAAAGAAGAGAACTGGCAAAGCAAAAGTACCAGCTTATCACAGAAAGAAGCGCGAGGAGGCTGAACAACGAAAACGTGATGAAGCTGAGCTTAAGAGAGCTCTTGAAGCGAGCAAGAAAGAAGCTGATGTCAAAAACATGACAGAGGCTGAATTGGCTGCCAAGGAAGAAGCTGAATTGGCAAAGGCCTTAGAGGAAAGCAAGAAGGATGCTTATGGACCAAGGAGGTCTTGAGGCATTGTGATTGGGGAGAAGAAGCCTAAGGAAGGTGATTTTGTGCTACCAAAGGCTGAACCAATCAAGAAGAAAAAGAAGGAAGTCAGAAGAGCAATCGAAATTGTTCAGAGTGATCCTTCTGCCTTCAAAAAGTTTGAAGCTGAGTTGGAAAGACTAAACCAGCTGTTTCAATCAAGGACTACTTTTCTCCCAGAAAAGATAAGGTACAACAGATGGAGAGAGTATAGATTGAACAAATCTGAGGAGGAAATTCAAGCCTGGAAGGAGTTTGCCACTGAAGGAAGATGGGTTTTAAACTGGCTGCAAACAACTTCTGTTGCCAAGGCACTGGACACAGATTTTGTAAGAGATAGACTACATGACTATGCTAGAGTCATGGTAAGTCAAGAAGCGACTGCTATCAAGGATTCAATTCCTAAAAGGCTTGGTCCTGCTGATGACAGGATTAATAGAGCAGTCAAGATTGCTGTTTACACAACACTGGAAAACATGGCTGAAAGATCAAGATTTGAACCAGGTACATCAAGTACAATGCCCAAGTTACCAAGTCTACAGCAAATTTGCTATGGCTCAGATATCAGCACTTATCAAGAACAGCGGAGTGCCAAACAGACTGTATCACCCTTTGTTCTTGCTGACTTGATTCATCAGAAGACGGTTGTGTCTACTGATGGTGTTGAGGTAATCCACATATCTGATGAGCCTGAAGATGAAGAACCAAGGAAGGACAAGCAAGCTGTGGAAATCAATCTTGATACATCTGTGACACTGCCTGCTGCTGTCAAAGAAGAAATTCCTTTAGCTTTGGAGTGGAAAGCTGAAGAAAGTCCTGTTCTTCATGAAGCAACTGTTCAACAGGAGGAAGACCCTGCTGAACTTCCACAAGAAGAGGATCCTGCTGAATCATCACATCCTGCCCCTACTGCTGATTTGCATTCCTCACTGATGGAGTCCATCCAGATGCTGATTGAGACTACTATGAAGGAGATGGAGACAAGAAATCAGCTGATGATTAAGCAAATGCAGGAAGAGACTGCTAAAATGGTCAAGGATGCCATTGAAGATTTTCCTCTACCACCAGATAACTCCTTAATGTTAACTCAGAGCATATTGAATATGAGCAGAAGTATTGAAGATGTGAAGGCTGATGTAGGTCACCTCCACACTGCTCTTCAAAGGAATGAAGCTGACATTGCAAGAGTTGTTAGGGTCATGACACAAGTTGGTGAAGCAGAAACTGAGAAGAATATTGCTTTAATGCAAGAGATTACAAACGTCACCGACAAAGCACAAACTGAACTGTCAACACTTCAGTTGAATGTTGACTGTCTGAATGACCATTCTGGTGAATTAAAAGCTAATCAACTTCGCTTGGAAGAGAATCAACTTCGCATGGAAACTACTCTAAATCATCACTGTGCTGAGCAAAGAGTCATGGATACAAACATCAAGAAGCTTTGTGCTGCTGTCAACATAACTCCTGATCAACTCAACCCTGCTGATGCTGACAAAAAGGGGGAAGAGGAATCAGCTAAGTTAGCTGTTGATGATGCTGCAACTATTCAAGTACGAGACCAACGGGCCGCTGCTGGAAAGCTAAGTGAAGAAGAAGTACTTGAAGAGGAAGCTAATGATGAAGCTGATGATAAAGTAGAGCCCAAGGATGTAGCTAAGACTGACAAGGAGTTAGCTGCCTCTAAGTACTCTGCTGAAGAACAGCTTAATCCATATGTTAAGTATAAGAGGATTGAAGACATCAGAGCAAGATTTGAGGCTGATGAAAGAAGAGAAAAATTAAAAGGCCTTGCTGATGTTTTCTCATCTGGTGAAGATGAAGAAAGTAGTGAAGAAGTTGAAGGAGAGGAAGATGAAGAAGAAGATGAAGAAGCTGAGGACTAGACTAGTTAATAGACTAGGTCATATGCTAAATTTTTGTAACAGCTTACTTCAGTTGTAATTTTTCACTTAAGTCAATTTTTTTTTCTTGTAACTTGCACTGTAATTTTCAAATCAATCTATAAAAAGTTCAAGCTTCCAACATATTATTTCTATCTCAGAAATTTTTGAGGACTCAACTTTAGTTTAGGTACAGGTACTTAGCTGAAGTTTTGTCATCATCAAAAAGGGGGAAATTGTTGGGTGAAGATGAAGACTTTGAAGTGAAGGGAGGTTTTGATGATTTCCAAAGTCATCAGCTAAGTGGAAGCTTAGTACAAACCTTAGAAAATATTTGACTCAGGAAGAAGTATTTCAGACGAGTCAAATATGGTCCAGAAGACTACTGATCTGTTGCTGAAGAAGGAATCAGACTGGTGGATTATCAGCCGACTCAAATCAGATTAGTTCAAGTTTGGGATCAGTCGAGTACTCATCAGACGAGTGACTTCGATCAGCAGAGTGGAAGTGGATCAGAAGTTATTGCAACGGTAATAAATGCACTTGGTGTAATAAATGCTGAAGAGGAAGGGTATTTATGACAAATGATTGAAGAGAAACCTCGTATCAGCTTGGTGCATTTAATGCGCATTTAATGCGAAGCGACAGAAAGTACAGCAGAGTGTACAGTGTTCAGTCGCAACAGCCGTTCTGCAGAAAAGGACCAGTACTCGAGGATTTGACAACTGGCGATCTCTCAACGGGCAGATTTTCAAATCCTTAGTATAAATAGCTTAGTTCGTGAGTTGAAGAAGAAGAACAACATAGAGACAACACACTTTGAGAGCAAAAATCTGAAGCAGAATTCTTCTAAGTCTCAAACTCAAGAACAAAGCACTCATCAGCCTAGTCATCTGTTGACGAAGCAGAAAAGAGAGAAACCAGAATATACTTAAAAATCTGAGTGATTTTGTTAGGATTGTGTTGTGAGAAGTAGATATCAACCTTTGTGAGCGATATTACTTCAGAGGATAGGAGTTTCTTTGTGATTTCCTATTGTGAACTTACGGCCACTTCATTTGTTGTTTGGCATAAGCAGTGTATACTGTAATCTGCGTGATATAGTATAACCCAAGATCTAAGTGACTTCGAAGAGTGGACTAAAGGATTTACATCCATATAACCACTATAAAAATCCTTTGTGTATCTTGCATTAATTTCTGCATATTTCAAAGAAGCATATTTAAAACACTTAAAGGTTAACTACTGGAAAAGTTTTAAAAAGGAGTTTGTTTAAAACTGGGGATAAAACTTTTTCTAAGTTAAGAAAACTACTTGTGAAAAACACTTGACAAATCCGCTGCAAGTTAGTTACTTTAAACTCTGATTTTGATAAAATCAGCTGAGTGAAATCAGAAGAGTGGTCTACTTCGCTGTTCAAAGCTTTGTGCAAGATCAGCTTAGTCTGCTTACTGTTCTCGATCAGCTTAGTCTGCTGAACATAAAAGTTAGAGATTTAAAAAGGTAGATTTTTAAAGAGGTCTATTCACCCCCCCCCCCCCCCCCCCCTCTAGACCTCATCTGACCACTTGGGACCAACAAAACTTATTAATTAAAATATCTTCTCTTTAATTAATCTTGGGCCTCAATTAATCTCCAAGATTAGTTGGCCCATTAATTAATACCCATTTATTCTAATTAATTATATCGGAATCCTAGCCCAATTAATTAATTCTCATTAATCTTTATTTAATTAAATAAAACTCCAAGTTTTATTAATTAAATCTTCTATCTCCTCAATTTACTAAATCTAATTTAATTAATTATTCTTATCAAATTAAAAATCTATTTAATTTGACATTTCTATCCAATCCAATTAGATTGAATTCTTGCGCCCAAATGGATCGACCCAATCGAGTCCAACTTTCTTCGTTTCTTGTTTCCGCTCGATGTGTTTATGTATGACTCCGTAGGTTCACCACATAATTGGCATATTTAATTATTCGAGTAAAAGTACAATCTAAATCAATCGAACACTCTGTCGATTGACCATTCCAAAATTATCACCCTTGCTCATTTGGGAATTCTCCCACACTCCACAGTCGATGTCTGACCACAAGCCCTAGGAGCCCAATAACTGGTGAATTAATTCAGTGAACCTTTAACCTTTACCATTACCATGTACGCCTTAATCCTTCCATTAGTTGGTCTCCCATTCAAGACTAAGGCTATGGACTTTCATCGGTTTTCTTACTTTTCTCGACTATATGTATATGGTCTCAAAAATATTCCCTTTGACTTAACCTTTATGAACTACTTTCATAAAGCCGTCAGATACGTTCGCCTAGGATTTACCAGAATACGTTTCTTACGGATATTCATAGGAGAAGCTCCCAACCTATCAAGTCGGGTCAACGGATCCTTTGTTGAAGATATGAACCTGCATACACGTTCCTCTTTACCCAACATGAATCCACATAGACCTTTTGGTAGACTCCAATCAGTCGGGACTCATATCAAAGCATAGACGTTTGTGCACCAGATAAACCCTATCACTTCAAGCAATAAGGATTTTTTCTTGTACACTATTGTAAATAGGAATAACTTTATCCCCGATATGCGACTACCGCTTCCATGGTGAGTTATTTCCTAGTTAGGGTATTCAGTGCGCTTGTCATCCTAGCAAGCCACCCACTCGTGTGTATCGACTATCCTAATCACGCTTGTGGACCCCAGTGTCCTCCAGTTCATCGGAGTATAGACACTCGTGAGGGTCTAACCACATCCATTGATGTCCCATTTCAAATGGATTCTACAACCCTTGAATTAGTTTTAGATCACGGTCTTGGAGATCAGTCCATGGGTTGTCCTATAGCTTTGTGATCCAAGGACTTTCATCCTTATGTTAGATAATTATTCATAAGATGAAGGTAACCATATAAATAAATGCATTTATTAATCGAGTTGAATAGTTATTTTAATTATAACAAATTAAATGTAGTCAAAACAGTTGGCTTGCAGGACACTATTCTATCAAGATTTTGTTGTCAGATGGAGGCTGGGGTGAGGGGTGTGTTTTAGGGTTTAGTTTGGCGGCGGCAGAAGAAGGGTGGCGGTGGTAGAACGGTGGCAGTAGGGCTGTCAATGGGTCGGATTCTGGTCGGATCAGGCTCGTCTAGATCCGACTCCATTTATATCAGATCGAATCCTGTCAGATTCGGATCTTGCTCGGATTGTGCTCGGATCTAGATTTTTTTAATCCAACGGATCTTGGTCGGATTTGACCGGATATCGGATCTTTTTCGGATCCAATAAATTTTCATTTAAAAAGTTAAATTAATATTTTTCCTTAAACAAGTTTATTAACTTTTCATTTTATTTAATTTTAGCTCACATGTTCAAAGTTTCTTTACTATATTCATATTTTTAGAATGAAAATATTGGTTTAAATAAACTTATAAACGAGTTATAAATTACTATCTTCTTAAATTGACGGTGAAAAAATATTAATGATACTTACTTTTATAAAATATTATATATATATATATATATATCTTTCTTTTTATTTATTGTCGGATACAGATCTGTAACGGATCGGATCGACCTAAATCCATATTCGCTCCATGAGTTTCGGATTACGGATCTTTATAATCGGATCAGGTCCATTGAATATTTAATCGGACAATTATCCTAATAAATCGGACCGGATTCGGACGGATCCGGATTGAAATCCGCCCCATTGACAACCCTAGGTGGCGGCATCTAGAGTTTGTGGAGGAAGAAAATTAAATTAGGGTTTGTGGATTTAGGCTTGAGTGGTTGGGCCTTGGGGGTGTTTTAAAATTTTACAATATTACAATATTTACCCTCAAATTTCAATGTCGAAATATTTTGGGTGTAATTGGACTATTGGAGTAAACAATTCAATTTAGCCCCTAACATCTTACATTTTTCATTGTATTAATTAAAATATATCAAGCAATTATATATTTAACTAATAATAGTAAAAATTCAATATTATAAATTTTCATTTATTTTTGGCGCCATAGAACTAGGCGTTTTTCAATTTTGGCACCATGGTAACAATTTTGGTACAAATTATGACTGTCGTTTTTAATTTTGGCACTTATGTCAGTTGACCGTTAAGTCAACTGATGGAAGTACCAAAATTGAAAAGGCCAGTCAGAATTTGTGCCAAAATTGACACAATGGTGCTAAAATTAAAACGCCTAGTTTTATGGTGCCAAAAATGAATTAATGAATATCTCTTGAGATACAGCGAAAAAAGAAAACTAAGATCAACTCCAAAGGCCAAATGTAAATTTGGGAGTATAAATATATTATACATTCTCATATAATAGTTTGCATACTTATTTAAAGTATTTTATTTTAACTATGAATATATAAAATTAGTTCCTATATTATTTTATTCATATTTTTTTATATAGCACATCAATGAAGTTTATTGATTGGTTCATGTTGGTTTGGAGAAGGTTTTGAAGATGACAAAAAGGCTAAAATGGTTTTGAAGATTAAAAAAGGAAAAAGAGTAGTCATCAACTAAGAACTGAAAAGCTTAGTGAAACCTATCTCACGGTCTGGAAGCTATGTGACCGAAACAGCAGAGTGGGATATCAGATCAGTAAAGATCAGATTGGTTATCATCAGCCGAGTCAAGATAGATGTGTTCCTTCTTGAATCAGCAGAGTAGCCATCAACAGAGTGATCATCAGTAGAGTGATCATCAGCAGAGTAATCCCATCAGTGAAGTGAAGTCGGTTAGTAAGCTTATCAATGGTAACAAGTTGAGTGCATTAAATGCGACTGACATGAAGTAGATATCCGTACAGCAGAGTGTACAGTGACCAGAAGCTGCCGTCAGAAAAGAAGAACGTTGCTCAGGATTAAAATGAAATTTCGCCTATCTTCAACGGGCAGAAATTCAAATCCGAGAGTATAAATAGAACAGAGACTGAAGATTGAAGAGAGACTTGCACGATTCAAGATCACATCCTTAGAGCAAGATCCATCAGTTGAGTCGTCTGATCACAAACGAAGTCATCTGTTGACGAAGCTTTTTGTTGAAGAACAAAGATCAAACATTTGTCTGTCTGAGTGACATTCAACTGTAAAAAGAGAAGTGTATATCCATCTTTGTGAGTGATATAACTTCGTAGTATAGGTCTTCTGAGTGACTTCCTATATTGTGAGCTTAGTACTCTTAATGCTTATCATTTGTTGTAAATCTTAAGTGTTCTATTTGTTGAGTGCGTTTAGAATAGGTTTTTCTGAGTGATCTACCTGAGAGCTAAGTGTGAGCTTGTTGCTTTATCATCTGTTGTAAAAGCGCAAGTAGTATGCTAGTTACTTTGTGTTTCTAGTGGAACCCAAGATCTAAGTGACTTGAAAGAGTGGACTAAAAGACATTCTTGTCTATATAACCACTATAAAAATTCATGTGTTTGATTACTTGTTTTTAACTTGCATATTTTCATAAGTAAACAAATGGTTTTTAAAAGAACAATGTTTTAAATTGAGGAATTTATAAAACTGGGGTAAAACGTTAAAGAGGAACTTGATAAAAAAGCTAAGTTCATCATGTTCAAAGTTGTAGACGAAGACAGATTCCAGAAGATCAAACATTTCAAAACTGCAAAGGAGATGTGGGATAAAGTCTGTGAGCTAAGCGAAGGAAACGACGCTATCAAAGAACATAAGCTCAATGTGGCTCTTGAGGAGTTTGAAAATTTCAAAATGAAGTCTGGTGAAACGATTGATCAAATGGATACCAGATTTACCAAAACTCTTAATGAAGTTCTAAGGTTTGGTAAAGAATTTTCGAACAAGGAGATCACCGTGAAGGTTCTCAAGGCTCTTCCACCTAAATTCAACATGAACGTGACAGCCATGGAAGAATCAAGGGATTTAGAGAAGATTTTTCTTTCCGAACTGTTCTCCTCCCTCAAAGCGTACGAGTATAAGATGCCAAGAATGGGATTAGATGTGTCAACCAGTTCAGACCCTACTGTTGCACTTATCGTGTCAGACAAGTCAAGAAAATTAGCAGATAAGTCAAAACAGAAGACTCTACTGAATTCAGAAAAAGCATACACTGCTGACGACGTTGCCCTTCTTCTGAATGATTTCGAGAAGTTTTATAAAAAGAAAATGAAGTTAAAATATAAAAATGCTATTTCATCTTCTTCTGATCATTTTCAGGAAAACAGGGATTCCTCAAAAGCAAAACATAGAGACAACTATGAAAAGGAGTATGGACTATTGATCAAAGATCATCCACACTCATCATCTAAGAAGTTTGCTGAAAAGGAAAAGCGTGCCAAAAAGGAGCGTAAGCTTAGTAAGAGCAAAACAAAGTTAGCTAATGCAGCAAAACTAATAAACTTCTGCACATCTTATTCAGACAACCAGTCGTCTAATTGTTTGCTATAAAATTTGCATGGCTTGCCTCGACGTGCAAATGACTCGATATGGTGTAAACTAAGTGCGAGCGTGCCAATGTTTGTGCGTGCAAACATAACGGTTTAAAAATTAGACATATTGATATCGATGTAAAATATAATTAAATGTCCTAATAAGGCTGACTTCTAATCAATCGATTGCGGCGGAGTAGGCAAACACTACCCCTGATTCTTTTCCATGCCTGCCTGGCCGCAAGACTTAAATAATTTATGATAACCTTCCTGAAATGCCAAAGTTTCATAGCCAATCGATGGCTTACTCAGTACATCAATGCATTTACAAATCAGTAATTGAGTTGATAATCAATCAGTTTAATTCGTATCAACTTGACTTAAAAGATATACCTAACATACTGATCACGCCTCAATGAAAATCACTTGACGTAAAACATACTTTAATTGAAATCAAGAGATATGGGCCAAATACTTCTATTGATTAAATTGTAAAAGGAGTACATGAGTCTTAGCCTACAGTGAATTCCCCGATTTACAGACATTACAAAGCATGCAAAACGATAAACAATCTCCTGTGTTGGCATATGTTTGCCAAACGAGTTGATGATCCTTTTAAGTCTTGAAAATTACTCCTTGATTGGCAGGTAAACCCACCAAATGAGTTGATGTGCAAAACAGTGCAAGCTTGTTGACATAAAGTGACACTGACGGCAAGCAATCACCATCAGCGGATCGCCCAACCTTGGCAGATGGCTACCAATCGGGCTCCTGACCAGCGGGTGGCCACTGGAAAGGGCATCTACTGAGCAGATGGCTACTCAACAGATTGCTGTCAGGCAGATGCTACTTGATGAGTTTACCATGTAAACACGTGGGCACTTACATGATGGGTGCAGCGTACTATTTTGCTTGGTATCGAATGGTTTCGCTCGACACAGCTTTGCTGACGGCGGAAGCAGCTTTGCGGCTTACCCTTGAGCGGCGGTGCTGGACTTCAGGCTGTCATGTCCTGCTGTCTGCGGAGGATTGACGATTGATATCAAGGAATTGGTATTGCTGACTGATTGACAGAAGCAGCGTATGATGGGCTTCCGGAGAGGCGTTGAGCCGATTTCAGTGAAGACTGAGTTGTTGATTTATTTATTGATTGTCCCCTTTGAATGTGGCAGCCTCCTGATATTTATAGTAGCTTATAGATTTGATCGGGCTGATGGCAATTTTCTCCACTACCTCCACTACTTCCACTATTTCCACCACTGGCGGTCGTTTCTCTCACTCCCACGTTAAGTTTCAGATGTGGTTGGCGGTTGATTTTGAGTTCTGACCAATTCTTCCTCTTTTGACTCTTGAAACTGATTTTGAGATGTTTAAGGAAATTTGTTTGTACCAAACTCAACCACCCAGCTAATTATATGGCTTTTATGATTATCACTTAATTAATTATCTTTTGATAATTAATTAGTTAGCTTGTTACTGGGTCGGCCTCTTCACGAGATTGGGCTTTTTAATCATCTTGGGCCGCTCAATTACTTTCTGGCCCAATTAGTTAATTAACCCTCCTTTTCAGTTGAACCGGCCTTTAGCTGGGATGGCTTCATGGGCCATCCTGGACCTGCTCATATCTAACCATTGTTTGGCTTTATTGATGAATTAATTGCATATGGCCCATTAGTTAATCCAGATATCAATTAACTCCTACTCGGGCCCAATTAATTCCTGACGTAATTGCAATTGGGCTTGAGTTCGAGTTGGGCCTGTGACCTGTCCGTTCGGCCCTATTATTGGCCCATTATCGTTCATAGACCCATCATCGAGCTAATATTCCTCGATCAATCGAGGGTGATTTTTTGGGTACAAACAATGCCCCCCATAAGTCGTATCTGATAAAATTCATCTGATAAATTAATTTGATCAGATTAGACTTACCTCTTCAACTTCCCCCACCTTTTTCGAATGGGTATGGCCTTAGCATGTTCACATGCTTTTAATTCTAGCAATAATTAGCTAGCCATAGCTAGCTATAACTAGCTAGCTATTTACTTTCCTAGGGACTCCCAAGAGTCCCTCATTAATCATTCCTCTTTTTTGGCCAAAGTGTCGTTACCCGAGCCAATCCTCTTTCTCTCTCTCATTTTCGGCCATATCTCCTATTTTGTCCTTATCTACTTCTTAATTGATTGGCCACAAACCCATTACTTTCCTCGATACCTCTAAAACCTTAGTCCCTACAGCCCGATCCTTTCCTAGGTCTAGGCCTCAAGTATCCTTCACAGGGTATAATGCTGATGACCCTCAAGTTATGGCCAAAATTTATCTCCTTTGTGACTATCAAGAAGAAACCACATATATCCTTGATGAGCCAGGTAGTCCATGTTCTTGTACTTGGTTTCTGTTGTTACTCGATTTCTAATTTGTTTTGTATTGGCCTTGCAGGGAAGAAACCATCAGTTTCCCAAGCTTCCAAGAAGAAGGCTGTCAAGGAGACCCCAATACCTGAAGGGGTTCCCATCAAGCATGTTGATCCACCACCATCATTGTCCTCCCCTGATCTTTCTACCTCTTTGCAGGAGTCCGAGCCTCCTGTTTCTCAAGAGAAGGTAATTGACCTTCCAGTTCTTTATGTTAGACGTTCCCGTCGGCTCTTCACACGTCGAGGTGGCACTAGTGCCATAGTCTTGAGCAGTTCTGACGAGGAGGTACTCTCCCTCTGAGTCATTTTCCTTAACCTTTATATGTTAACAAGTTTTTGATCTTTTTTGTCAGGAGGTGAGCTCTGCTCCTCTCAAACGGCGTCCCTCTCGACGACCTGTTCCTATTGACGCTCCCCCTGCTAAGAAAAGAAAACCTAGGATTCTACTCTCCAGCTCTGATGAAGAGCGTCTCGACGAAGGCATTGGCCCGATGAACGTCTCC
Source organism: Penstemon newberryi var. newberryi (assembly GCA_030819805.1). NCBI lineage: Eukaryota > Viridiplantae > Streptophyta > Magnoliopsida > Lamiales > Plantaginaceae > Penstemon > Penstemon newberryi. The sequence goes on along the minus strand of JAUALY010000006.1, from coordinate 29,550,146 downwards.
CCTCCTCGATCTATCGTTATCAAGCAAGAGGCGGTGGCCAAGGCCAACACTGGGGAAGGCTCTGGAGAGTCTCAATCTGCACGTCCTGGGCCTGTTCCTACGGTTAAGGTTCCTGAATCCTCCGTTGCACCATCCCTTTTTGTGACTCCGATCCCACCATCTCAGGTTATTTCTCACCCCTCATCTTTCGAACAAGAGTTTCTCTCGTTTCTGACTTCTCTTAATCCGTCTTTTCAAACTCCTTCCACTGGCCAGGCTTTGGTTGGTTCAAACAAGCTTGCCCAGATTTTGGCCCGATTTGCTGGTACTCGGGCTCTGTCCTTACCAAGTTCATCTTCCGCTTCTCAATCGACGGCCTCTGAGCCATCAGGCCATACGGTGTTTTACTCGGCTGAAATTGCTAGTCTCAAGAGGGAGCTCTCCGATTATCAAGGACAACCACTGGACGTCTTGATGGTCAACATGGGACCATCCCTTGATAATTTGATGAGGAAGCTTGTCTCTGCCAAACTGCCTGCTGATAATAGTGCTTTCTACTCCAACTTTGCTCGCCAATTTCATCAGCTAAGGAATGAATTTAAAGATAATGATTGGGCTATAAAGGCCAGAACTTCTTATGAGTCGCCCCTTGACGCTTTACATCAACAGTTCAATGACCTCTATGCTCAGGGGACAGTTGTCAGCGAAACTACTGATCGCCTGAATGCTTCTGAGGTCGAGCTGACTGCGGCTATTGATGAGCTCCAAAGGCAGTTGGACGATGTGCGGGCCAGGCTCCAGATTAACTCCGCCGAGGCAGACTCCCTGGCAGAGCAACTTGGCACTACAAATGCCCTGATTGATGAAGCTAAAGCTATTGAAGGGCATGTGATTTCTCAAGCTGAAGCCGTTGCAGCAGATCAGGCACGTATCGAGACCTCCCTGAAGGAGTTTCTAGGCCGATTCATCCAGGACTTTCTTCAATGAACCATCTTATTTTCTGGCCTGCGTGCCAAGTTAGTTTTTTAGGACTTACTTTTATGGCCCGACGGCCAAGGACTTTGTTTGTTTTGCTATTTTTGATGTAATGGCCTGATGGCCAAAGACTTGTTTTCGTTTTCTTTCTACTTAGTAAAATTTTCTTGGCTTGGTTTATTTTGTGTCTCGATTTATAACCAAAGCCAAATATGACTCAGTATCAAGTCAAAAGCCATTACGCTCATAACCTGACAACTATTTTGCAAAGAGAACATATTTTAACTGTCCACGAGACTTTGCTAAAATCTGGTCGGGCCAAGTGGTAATCAGAGTGACAATGCACTTCCATAACAACTTGATATCTGGGAAGACAAAGACTTAGTAAAAAAACGAAGTATTTAGGCAAAAGTTGGAAATAAATGAACCCATTACTATAACTTTAAAACCTTGTCTAAACAATAGAAAGGAAAACAAAAACAAGACTAAACATTGACCTAACTTATATTTACAATGGTATCGGCGCACTAAAGTGCTCATGGCGCCGTTCAATTTCCAACTCCAAGGCCCGCTGATGTTCCAGACACATTGTTTCCCAGAGGGTTGGTCTGAACTTTTTTAAGTATCTTCCATTGATAGGGTCTCTGCAAAGATCCCCGTTTGGCTTTTTCAATATGTAACCCCCTCCTCAAGTTATCGAGAAGACTTCATATGGCCCTTGCCATGTTGCACTCCATTTGCCATACTTTTTCTCACGCTGATGAAGTGGCAAGATTGTTCTCCAGACCAAGTCTCCGATATCAAACTGTTTCCTGAGTATCTTCTTATCGTAGCATCGAGCAACCAGCCTCTTTTGTGCCTCGATCTTATCCAACGCGGCAACTCTGACTTCGTCCAGTTCATCAAGCTCCTGGAGCATACTTTCAGTGTATTCTTCGGGTGTCAGCTCATTCTGTTGCATCACCCGAAGTGATCGGACTTTTATCTCCATTGGTAACACGGCATCCTGTCCATAAGTCAATTTATATGGAGTAGTGCCTGTACTTGTTCTTTTGCTGGTCCGATAAGCCCATAGTGCCTCTGACAGCATCAGGTGCCATGCTCTTGGGTTTTCCTCGATCATCTTTGAAATGATGTCCTTGAGGACTCGATTTGAGGCTTCAACTTGGCCATTCCCTTGTGCATAATAAGGTGTTGAATGGACCAATTCAAAACCCATTGATCTGGCAAACTCTTTTATCTTTTGACCGACGAACATCAGTCCCCTGTCAGTGACGATAGTTTGTGGCAGGCCAAACCTATGTATGATTAAGTCCTTGATGAACTTCATCACTTCGGCCTGATTGGCCTGTTTAAGTGGCTTGGCCTCCACCCACTTGGTGAAATAATCTGTGGCCACAATAATGTATCGATGGTGCTTGGATGATGATGGATGTATCTCCCCGATAATATCGATGGCCCTACATCTGAAAGGCCATGGTTTGATTATCACGTTCATCTCCTCGATGGGGATTCTCTGGACTACTCCAAAGCGTTGACATTTTTCACATCCCTTTGCCAATTGAACGCAGTCTCCTACCATCTTTGGCCAGTAATAGCCATATCGGCGTAATAGCCATGCTAGCTTGTGCCCGTTTTGATGGGCACCACAAATCCCCTCATGTGCCTCCATCATAACTCTCATGGCTTCCTGTTGATCGATGCACAACAGTAACACTCCGTCATGGCTTTTCCTGAACAATTGATCTCCCATCAGAACATAATTGACGGCCCTAAGCCTTGTCTGTCTGGATGTTTTGTCGGATGGATTAGCCAGATACTTTTTAATCGGCTCTCTCCAATCATCGGGATCCTGAAATACACTCAACACGGTTAGAATGTTATCCCGATACATAAATGATGGACAGTGTCGTCTCCTGACAACGTAATGAGATTCATCGATGTTATTAGGAAGATCCACCCCTGTTGCTAATTGGGCCAAACTGTTGGCCTCACTATTATGTCCCCTTGTTATATGATAACAAGTGACATCAGCAAATTCTGAAAGTAAATACATTGCCGTCAGGTAATATTTGTCAAGAATAGGATTTCGGCATTTATATGTACCTTGGATTTGCCTGATAACCAACTGTGAGTCTCCCACGATGGTAACGGATTTGACATGTAGCTCCCTTAGCATTTCTAGTCCAATAATTAAGGCTTCGTATTCGGCCTGATTATTGGTACATTCAAAATCAAATTGTATGGATAACTTAGTTTTAACATCAGTTGGTGAAGTCAAAACAATACCTGCCCCACACAGTCTGTCGGTTCTTGATCCATCGAAAGCCAGTGTCCACGGCTTGATCTCCACTGTCATCAGGTCCAGTTCCTTTAGAACGGTCTGATCTATGTCAATGCATGGATGGTCAACCAAAAATTCAGCCAATACTTGGCCCTTGACAGCTTTCTGAGGTACGTATTGCAATTGATACTCCATCAATTGGATAGCCCATCGGCCGATCCTTCCTCTCATTACAGGTTTAGCTATCATATACTTAATAACATCAATACTAGAGATTACCAACACCTTAACAGGCAACATATAATGACGTAACTTCTTACAGGAGAAAAACAGTACAAGACATACCTTCTCTATCGGGGTATACCTCTGTTCCGTTTCTGACAGATGTCTGCTCAAGTATTATATGGCTCGTTCAAATCCATTCTCATCGTCTTGAGCTAAAAATCCACCGACAGTGTCCTCTGTGGCAGATATGTACAATTTCAAAGGTTTCCCCTTGACTGGCGGCATCATTACAGGCGGCGTGGTTACAATTTCAAAGGTTTCCCCTTGCTCATGTTCTGTTTGCCAGCAAAATTCCTCCTTGTCCTTTAGCTTTAACAAAGGTGAAAAGACCTTCGTTTTCCCAGCCAAGTTTGATATGAACCTCCTTTGAAAGTTTACTTTTCCAAGGAACTGCTGTAATTCCTTCTTTGTGGATGGAGGTTTGGCTGCCAGGATAGCCTTAGACTTGTTTTTATCGATCTCAATCCCCTTACGATGCACTAAGAAGCCAAGGAAATTGGCTGATGCAACTGCAAAAACACATTTTAAAGGATTAAGTTTCAGTTTATGTTTTCTCATTTTGGCAAATGACTTCGCCAAATGTGTCAAGTGCTCTTCATAACTGGCCGATTTAATCACAATATCATCGATGTAAATCTTAATGAAGTCATCGATGTACTCACTGAAAATGCAGTTCATGGCCCGTTGATAAGTGGCTCCAACGTTTTTTAGTCCGAATGGCATCACTTTCCATTGGAATGTGCCTATTCCCCCTGGGCATTGGAAAGCCGACTTTGGTACGTCGTCCACGGCTACAAATATTTGGTTATAGCCTGCACTTCCGGCGACGGCAGTCAGAAACATATTGCCAGCGGCAGCGTCGATCAGCATGTCTGCCATTGGCATCAGATACTCATCTTTAGGAGATGCAAGATTTAGGTCCCTGAAATCAATGCATATCCTGATCTTGCCATTCTTCTTCATTACGGGCACCACATTGGCTACCCACTCTGGATATCGGGCCACTTCGATGAAACTGGCCTTCAATAACTTTTCAATATCCTCCCTGATCAGTTGACAGACTTCCACTGACATCCTTCTCAGGGGCTGTTTTCGAGGTAAGTAACCTTCAAGTATCTGAATCCGATGCTCAACTAATTCCCTGCTTAGTCCTGGCATCTCGTCATAGCTCCAAGCAAAGCAATCTTTATATTCCTTTAATACCTCGATTAACTTTTCTTTCTGGCCATCATCCAGCAATGCACTGATGTACGTTGGCCTATGATCCTCTTCGGTGCCCAACTCAATTTCGATGACAGGTTCTTGCACTTGAATTTTTATGTCATCAAGCTTGGCTGGCGCCGTTCCTAGTTCCTCTAACTGAATTTCGTCGCCATCTGATATTGGCTTTTCTTCTTCGAAGATAAGATCGCCTGTATAACATTCGGCCACGTAAGCCCGAAATTTTCGAATTAGATCGGAGCATGCTTCCTGTTCTGGGCCGATGACCATGATCTCATCTATCTCAAGTCGTTCGGCCTTATCGGCCGATGGTTCCTTATCAGTGTAATTCATAAGGACTGACTGCTTTCTTCTCGCGGCCCCTCTTCCTTGACATTGCAGGGCCGGCTTAGTTCTTTGGTGAGGCAGGTCATTTCGAGCTGAGTTAGTTTTTTGCTCGAGGTGACTTCTATGGGTCGTCCATATTTGTCCTGTCTGACAAATCGATAAGGTCCCACATCTTCCCAATAGTATGCCGTCTCGACGGCATTAATTTTTGCAGTAAATGGCCTGTTATCGGCCATTATGATCTCTGGCTCAGTGGCGTCCCCCCAGATCAGTAAACATTGATGAAGGGAAGACGGCACACACAAAGCGGAGTGAATCCAGTCTTTCCCCAACAGTGCATTGTAAGATGTGGTAGCATCTACCACGAAGAAAGCTATCTTTAGGCTGGTTTTTCCGATCTTTACCTCGACTGGTAAAATCCCTAATGTATCAGTCTTTCCTCCAGTAAAGTTGCTAACGATCACCCTTGTTTCCATCAAGTCTTCACTGACCTTGCCTAGCTTATACATAGTAGACGCTGGCATTACATTGACTGCGGCCCCGTTATCGACCAGCATCCTGTCAATTGGTTTACCATCGATGTGTCCTGATATGTATAATGGCCTGATGTGTCTGGCCATGAATGAAGGTGGTTTCTGGAAAATATTTTCTACCTTCTTGTCCCAATCGGTCTCCTTCCCGTCATCGACCGATAATGTTCCCAAATCCTCTGCCATCTGTACAACTGTCATTCCTTCGTCCCAGACTCCATCAGTGAAGTATTCCAGCTCCTCGTCAATGACATCGACGAGTTCAGAACCTACTGCATTACATTGCATCACTGTCGAACCGGCTGACGGCTGACTGGTCCCACTTCCTTCGTCTTCTTTCGCTTTCTCGTCGACTGCTTTTTCCCCGACTGCTTGGCCAGATTCGGCCTCATCTTTCTTACCGTCATTCTCGGCATAGATTTTGTCAAATTTTGCCCTAAGATCATTCTCATCTTCTTCCAACTCTCTCTCCAAATCAATTGTGCCATATTTGGCCTTTCCTGACGATTGCCATTGGAAAACAGCTCCCTGCTCGACCCCCTTGGCCTCTCTGGCCTCTTTGGCCTCTTGTCTAGGCTTCAATTCCATAACACGTGGCTTTGTTGTTTGCTGTTTCATCGGGGCCTTTCCTTTGGCTGTCTCGATTTCTTTCCTTCGGCGTAAGTAACGACGATACTGTGTTCTGGTCATCTGATCGACCCTTTGATTCCCAGGGAATTTCTGATGTCTCACAGGTACCCATCTCCCTACTTGGGTATTTGCAAGGGTATGGACAGTTCGCGGCCTATATTGACCGGGCGATGTTGTTTTGATCGACGGCCCATAGGTCCTGTCTCTGTAGGCGGTCGATCTGACCTGCCTAACTGGTGACCTGTCAGGTGATCTTTCCCTGATCCTGTTGCTACGACTAGTGCCCTCCTGCGACTGTCGAGGCATTTTAGGTATGGCCTGGTTTCTACGTGGTTCCACTGTCAGTGGTGTTACCTGCATTGGCAACGGTGTGGGCACTGGAGATGGTGCCATCACTTGATACTATGGCATAACCTGATGTTGTGGCTGTGGTATCACCTGATAAGGATATGCTCCTTGTGTAGTGTTTGGCCAAGGCATATACTGGCCATATATGTTTGGGTTCACAAACAATGGTACTGTTGCCAAGTCAGCATGACATCTAGCACATAATCCCATCTGCGTATTCATCGAAGAGGATAAGTAACGTGGGTCCCCTTCCGCATATTGCTCTTCTGTCGTATTTGTAATCCCTACCATATTTATCCCCACTTCGTTCTATTGGAAGGGATTAGTGTCAACCGTCATCGGCTTAGTAATTTTCCAGTCTGGGGCGAACCTCAAAATGCCCTTATCAAGGTGATCTTGCACCATCCACCTGAAAAGGAGACATTCATTCGTAGAGTGAGTCCATACGTCGTGATATTTGCAATAAGTCTTACCTGCAATTTTCATTGGAGATGGTATCACATGATCCCCTTTTAGCCTGAGGATCTTGTCGGCCAACAGTTGATCAAAGATGGCCTCGGCCTTGGAGACGTCAAATGAGTAACGTCTCTCTCTGTCTGTTTTGTACTCAGCATCCCTTCTTAACAAGTTATTGGGTACCTTGATGGTTGGTTGAGGTTCTTTTGGCTTCGCAAGAGCCTGACAGACTGTATTCTTTGGGCAGACCACCTCAGCTAGCCCGATTTCAACGCTCTGCTGTTCCATCGGCCTGCTCATCTGATCCTCACTAGAATCTGCCATTCCTACTTGGTAATAGTTTCCCCTAGGCTGTCTCCTGTCTTCACCTCTTAACACCCTCTCATATCGGACCACATGATCGGTCAGTTCAAACAGATCTTCATGATATTGGGCCATCATGATTTTTCTCAACTCGAAATGCATGCCATGGATGGCAATCTTGATACATTCTTTTTCTGGCAAAGGTATGGCACAGAATCCTCTAGCCCTGATGAACGCTTTCATATAATCTTCTACTGTCTGCCCTGTCAGTTGCTTCATGTTGGACAGCTCGATGACAGATACTTCGAGCGGGGCTTGATAGTGGTTCATCACGAATACCTTTTCCATGGATGGCCAGTCAGGGACTGATCCTGGTTTCAGGTTGGCGTACCAGTGGAATGCCATGCCGGTGAGTGAATTCGGGAACAACTTTAGCTTCAACTCATTGCTTAAATTGCCACATTCCAGAGAAAATCGAGCTAGATGCTCGGTGGCAGATTGAGACCCTTCTCCAGAAAATAAGGTAAAGTTGGGTGCCCTGTAGTTCATCGGGAATGGCACCTGATCAATGTATTCTGGATGAGGCTTATTATACCTTGATGCCCTATTCCCTTGTCTTCTTACGAACATTTCTTGAGCCTGATTCATGGTTAACAGGTCATCCTGACCTTCCATGGCTCGATTTGCTCTATCATAGGCCGATGAGATAGCCTGATGTCCCTCTGGGCCATATCCCATGGCCTCTGATCGTTCTTCTTCCGACCTGCCCCCCGAGTCCGGGCGTTGATACCTGGCTTTGGAGGTACTTTCTTTCTTATCAGAGATATTAGTTTGTCCGTTTCCCTATTTGTAGGGCGTTTCATCCCTTGATCCACTTCCCCCGATATGTATAGCGGGTCCCTTGCCTTTGTCAACAGAGCCTTTGGGCGGCCCTATCCAGGCCTACGATTGTATCCCGTTGGCAAGGGTATTGATGCTCTCAGCAAGCATAGACATTTTCGATTCCAGATGCATCAGGGAAGCATTCACAATGTTGCTGGCTTCGGTATTGGCCTGACTAGCTGCAGTGGCCGAGCCTAGCATGTTCTCAAACTTATTGACCACATTTGACCATTCTACCTGTTTGGCCTCAAGGTCTTTAGTGAAGTTGCGAACCTCTGTTGTCAGTACCTCTATCTTGTCGGTCCCTTCCATGGCTAGCGGGACAGTGGATAGGTTTTCCAGAGAGTGCGTTAGATCAGAGCGTGTCCTCGTCAAGCTAGATCGAGTCTTTCGCATTATCTGTGGTATCATCTGACAACATCAAAAGATTAATCGTTTAGCATCAACTGATTGACTTTTTGGCAAAAAGATTATCAAGTCCCACTGGGCGTGCCAAAATATAGTTTGCTATAAAATTTGCATGGCTTGCCTCGACGTGCAAATGACTCGATATGGTGTAAACTAAGTGCGAGCGTGCCAATGTTTGTGCGTGCAAACATAACGGTTTAAAAATTGGACATATTGATATCGATGTAAAATATAATTAAATGTCCTAATAAGGCTGACTTCTAATCAATCGATTGCGGCGGAGTAGGCAAACACTACCCCTGATTCTTTTCCATGCCTGCCTGGCCACAGGACTTAAATAATTTATGATAACCTTCCTGAAATGCCAAAGTTTCATAGCCAATCGATGGCTTACTCAGTACATCAATGCATTTACAAATCAGTAATTGAGTTGGTAATCAATCAGTTTAATTCGTATCAACTTGACTTAAAAGATATACCTAACATACTGATCACGCCTCAATGAAAATCACTTGACGTAAAACTTACTTTAATTGAAATCAAGAGATATGGGCCAAATACTTCTATTGATTAAATTGTAAAAGGAGTACATGAGTCTTAGCCTACAGTGAATTCCCCGATTTACAGACATTACAAAGCATGCAAAACGATAAACAGTCTCCTGTGTTGGCATATGTTTGCCAAACGAGTTGATGATCCTTTTAAGTCTTGAAAATTACTCCTTGATTGGCAGGTAAACCCACCAAATGAGTTGATGTGCAAAACAGTGCAAGCTTGTTGACATAAAGTGACACTGAAGGCAAGCAATCACCATCAGCGGATCGCCCAACCTTGGCAGATGGCTACCAATCGGGCTCCTGACCAGCGGTTGGCCACTGGAAAGGGCATCTACTGAGCAGATGGCTACTCAACAGATTGCTGTCAGGCAGATGGCTACCTGACAAGGAGCCCATCAAGCAGATGGCTACTTGATGAGTTTACCATGTAAACACGTGGGCACTTACATGATGGGTGCAGCGTACTATTTTGCTTGGTATCGAATGGTTTCGCTCGACACAGCTTTGCTGACGGCGGAAGCAGCTTTGCGGCTTACTCTTGAGCGGCGGTGCTGGACTTCAGGCTGTCATGTCCTGCTGTCTGCGGAGGATTGACGATTGATATCAAGGAATTGGTATTGCTGACTGATTGACAGAAGCAGCGTATGCTGGGCTTCCGGAGAGGCGTTGAGCCGATTTCAGTGAAGACTGAGTTGTTGATTTATTTATTGATTGTCCCCTTTGAATGTGGCAGCCTCCTGATATTTATAGTAGCTTATAGATTTGATCGGGCTGATGGCAGTTTTCTCCACTACCTCCACTACTTCCACTATTTCCACCACTGGCGGTCGTTTCTCTCACTCCCACGTTAAGTTTCAGATGTGGCTGGCGGTTGATTTTGAGTTCTGACCAATTCTTCCTCTTTTGACTCTTGTAACTGATTTTGAGATGTTTAAGGAAATCTGTTTGTACCAAACTCAACCACCCAGCTAATTATATGGCTTTTATGATTATCACTTAATTAATTATCTTTTGATAATTAATTAGTTAGCTTGTTACTGGGTCGGCCTCTTCACGAGATTGGGCTTTTTAATCATCTTGGGCCGCTCAATTACTTTCTTGCCCAATTAGTTAAATAACCCTCCTTTTCAGTTGAACCGGCCTTTAGCTGGGATGGCTTCATGGGCCATCCTGGACCTGCTCATATCTAACCATTGTTTGGCTTTATTGATGAATTAATTGCTTATGGCCCATTAGTTAATCCAGATATCAATTAACTCCTACTCGGGCCCAATTAATTCCTGACGTAATTGCAGTTGGGCTTGAGTTTGAGTTAGGCCTGTGACCTGTCCGTTCGGCCCTATTATTGGCCCATTATCGTTCATAGACCCATCATCGAGCTAATATTCCTCGATCAATCGAGGGTGATTTTTTGGGTACAAACACTAATAAAGAATTTGAAGAAGTACCTGAAACTCTATGCTTAACTGTCATAGAATCTGATGATTCTGAAACTGAGGTAACTTCTACTGTTAATTAAATGCACTATTTGAATGGTTTGATTAAATGCAAAATTACAAATTCAAATATTGTTGGTGCATTTGCCAAGCTTAATGAAGAGATGACTCTGCTGAAAAGAACAAATCAGATCACTGAAACTTCAGGATGAAAAACCTCAAGAATCAGCTGACTACAAAAAGCTTGAGCATGAGAATGAAACTCTAAAAGCTGAGTATGCAATTCGTATAGAAAATATAAATGAACTTGAAAAAAGTAATTGCATCATTCTCTAAAATCTAAAAAGAAATTAGAGGCTTAAAGAAGAAGTCTACTGATGCTCAAAAGGTTAGAAAACCTAGTAAGCTACCTAAGGCTAAACAGACTATTAAAGCTCATCAGCCGAGTAAGCTGAAATAGGCTGCTAATAGGAGTAAAATTAAAAATGTTAAGTCTGCTAAATCTATGGAGAGTTATTAGAAAACTCAGGTAAGAAATTGAGGCAAAAATGAAATATTTGGCAAGATTTTGAATCACATTATGATAATTGTTATTATGACATGCACTATGTTTATTCATATTATCAAACTGATCATGTTCACTATGCTGATTGCCATCCTCATCATATAATGCATGCTTATCACTTAATTCATGCATCTTACCTTGCTTATGAGCACTGTTTTGATCATGAGCACTGTTCATGATGAAACTAAAGTCACTAAATCATCACATGTCATACTAACCCTGCTGGACCCAATAAACAAGGGGTACCAAATACAGTCATATGTTTTGTAGAAGAAGCATATGTGAGATGACAAAGATGAGTTGACTGTCCTTGCAAATTTCAACAAGTTCAACAAGTAGTCTTACCAACAAGTGTGTGTATCAACAAATGGTATCAAACAAGTGGTATCATCAATTGGTATAATTCAACAAGGGGTAGACTCTATATTTGGAGATTTCAAGGAAAGCAAGATTGTTGGAAAGTTGAAAATCATTAAAGTACAACAAGTGGTATTAGAGACCATCAACTGGTTGCAACAAGTGGTATCAGTCAACTATGTGACAACAAGTGGTTTGTTGATTTTTGATTCATAAACTGAGGGGTAACATATCAGAAGACTTATCTCAAACAGCTTACTGGAATTCAAAAGGCTGAGTGTCTTTTAAGAGTAACTCTCTTAAGAATATTTGACCACATATTCTTGAATTCAGGGGGAACGTGTATGACTAGTGGTACTCCTGATCAGAGATGAAGTTCTCAATAAGTCAAATGAAGTTTATCAGAAGACTGCTTCTCATCAGCCGACTGGAACTCAACAGCCAAGTGATATTCAAGAATGTACTACAACAAGTGATATCAGCTGACTAATCTGATATACACTCATACAAGTAGTATCAGACTACAAGTGGAATAAGACCACGGGTGTTATTAGTTCTTGAAATCAGGGGGAACAATTATTCTAGCTGGAGTGATAAACAACAAAGAAGACTACCTCGAACAGTTAAGTACTCGCCTACTTGTCTTCAGCATCTAAGTTTGCAATTTTATAAAAAGAAAAAAAAGGGAAGAAAGAGATGCAACTAAGTATTGGTGTTGATCACATCCTTAGAGCAAGATCCATCAGTTGAGTCGTCTGATCACAAGAGAAGTCATCTGTTGACAAAGCTTTTTGTTGAAGAAGAAAAAATTAAACATTTGTCTGTCTGAGTGACATTCAACTGTAAAAAGAGAAGTGTATATCCATCTTTGTGAGTGATATAACTTCGTAGTATAGGTCTTCTGAGTGACTTCCTATATTGTGAGCTTAGTACACTTACTTAATGCTTATCATTTGTTGTAAAGCTTAAGTTTTCTATTTGCTGAGTGCGTTTAGAATAGGTTTTTCTGAGTGATCTACCTGAGAGCTAAGTGTGAGCTTGTTGCTTTATCATCTGTTGTAAAAGCGCAAGTAGTGTCCTAGTTACTTTGTGTTTCTAGTGGAACCCAAGATCTAAGTGACTTGGAAGAGTGGACTAAAAGACATTCTTGTCTACATAACCACTATAAAAATTCTTATGTTTGATTACTTGTTTTTAACTTGCATATTTTCATAAGTAAACAAACGGTTTTTAAAAGAACAATGTTTTAAATTGAGGAATTTATAAAACTGGGGTAAAACTTTAAAGAGGAACTTGTTTGAAAAACATACTTGATAAAATCCGCTGCATACAAGTTTTGAAACTCTGATTTGATTTGAAACAGATAAGTAAAATCAGACTAGTGGTCAACCTTGCTGAATCAGCTAAGTGCAAAATCAGCAGAGTAGTCTCACGAGTAAGATCATGTTGGTTGATATTGGAGAAGGTTTTGAAGATGACAAAAAGGGTATAATAGTCAAGAAGACTAATCTGGAAGTCATCAACTAAGAACTGAACAGCTTAGTGGAACCTATCTCATGGTCTGGAAGCTATGTGACCGAATCAGCCGAGTGGGATATCAGATGGGTAGTATCAGCCGAGTCAAGACAGATGTGTTCGTTCTTGAATCAGCCAAGAAGCCATCAGCCGAGTGATCAGCAGAGTACTTCCACCAGCAGAGTGAAGACGGTCAGTAAGCTTGTCAACGGCTAAGAGCTAAGTGCATTAAATGCGACTGACATAAAGCAAACATCCGTACAGCAGAGTGTACAGTGCAACAGTTGCAGGGAGTCGTTCCGTGTGTCAGGACCAGAACTCGAGGACTGTAGATTCCTGCCAACCTTCAACGGGCAGAAATTCAAAATCTGGGAGTATAAATAGAAGACATAACTGAAGATCTAAAGAGAGCTTGCACAACTCAAGAACATATCATAAGAGCGAGATCCATCAGTTGAGTCGTCTGATCTTAAGCGAAGTCATCTGTTAACGAAGCTTTTTGTTGAAGAACAGAGATCATGCGTTGTCTGTCTTAGTGACTTTCAACTGAGAATTGAAGGAGTGTATATCCATCTTTGTGAAGTGATATAACTTCTTAGTATAGGCTTTCTGAGTGATTCCTGTACTGAAAATAGCGTGAGGAGTGTAGATCCGTCTAAGTGAGTGATCTAGCTTCGGAGTGTAGGATTTCTGTGTGATTTCTTACAGCGCACTTGTGGCTTTTCATTTGTTGATCAGCGCAAGCATTGTATACTTGATTACTTTGTGTTTTCTAGTATAACCCAAGATCTGTGCGACTTGGAAGAGTGGACTAAAGGATTTTCATCCATATAACCACTATAAAAATCCTGTGTGTTTGATTTACTGTTTGCTCTACTTTGCATAATTTTGAAAGAACTCAAACATACGATTTAACCAAAAGATTTTAAAAGGAGTTGTAAAAACTGGGGATAAAATCTTTTGAGTGAGAAAACTTAAAGAGAAACAACTTGGTGAAAAACACTTTGAATATCCGCTGCCAACTAGTTTCTAAAACTCTGATTTATCATCTGAAATCAGCTGAGTGAAAATCAGATTAGTGGTCTACTCTGCTGTTCAAAGCTTTGTGCGCGATCAGCTTAGTAATCTTACAAATCTCGATCAGCTTAGTCTGCTGATAGAAAAGTTAGAGAAAAAGTTTTAAAGTTCAGAGGTCTATTCACCCCCCCCCCCCCCCTCTAGACCTCATTGACCACTTTTGGGACCAACAGATCAGCTTAGTCTGCTGATTTGAAAAGTTGGAGAAATTTTTTAAAGTTTTCAGAGGTAAATTCCCTCCCCCCCTCTAGGCCTCATTAGACCACTTGGGACCAACAGTTCATTTATTATTTCAACCCGACATTCAAATATGGTTTAAAATGTATTTATATAATTTCGAAGGATTTAAAAAGAATCAACAAAGAAGCGCTTCTAACTCTTCGAAATGAGCATAATTAATGCATATAAGCAACGTCTCCATTATTGGAATAATAAGGAGAAGAAGAGAAAGAAGAAAATGAGAAGGGGGCAACTTACAATTGAAAAAAGGATACTACTGATAAGTGGAAGTTCAAATCAGAAGATAATCGTATATCCTTATTCAGGCAAGTGATTTTCATCTTTGAGTGAAGACCAAACTGAAGACTTAGAAGACGTTCTTAGTTGAATGTTTTGTCATCATAAAAAAGAGGGGAATTGTTTCATGAAGTTGAGTCAATGAGTTAATAAGGAGTGGTTTGATGATAACATGGGTAGCAGAAATTATTATTATTACAGCTATTATTATTATTATTGTGTACCCAAATATTTTTTTAATATAACTTTTTTACTATTTTTTTATTCTTATTCTTCTTATTATTATTATTATTAAAATGGGAGTGGGATAAATTGTGAATTGGAAGTAATTGGTGAGGGGAATTGGCAAAAAATAATTTTTTGCACCATAGAACTAGGCGTTTTTCAATTTAGGTACCAATAAAATTGAAAACGGCAGTCAGAATTGATACCAAAATTGACACCATAATACCAAAATTGAAAAAGCGCCTATTTCTATGGTGCCAAAAATAATTTTTTGCCTTTATTTTGGGATTGTATTTATATTTCAATTCAATATTCATAAAATATTTATTATTATTAAAAATAATATTTATGACTATTATAAATTTTCATTTATTTTGGGATTGTATATTTATAAACTTATTAATATTTTACAAAGCCTATTTTTGTTTTCTCAATTTATAACGGAAGAATAATCTTCTTGTCATTATTCTTACTAAAATTGAAACTCCAAACATAATCAATAAGACTTAAATTAATAAATGTTTATCGGAGCACAATTTAAAGATAAAATTCAAAATCATTAGATCATAAGTCAACATTAATGTCCTTAAGGTAATGTATAATTAAATTAATTGTAACAGAAATAGTAATTAAATTAAATTCACCAAAGTCAATATTATTGACCTTAGGGTAATGTAAAATTAGGTTAATCGTAGCCGAAATCGATAATTATTCCAATTAATTTAACAAAGTTAACATTATTGATATTAGGGGTAATGTATAATTAGGTTAATCGTAACTGAAACCGATAATTGACCCTATTAATTTATCAAGGTCAACATTATAGACATTATGGTAACGTATAATTAAGTTAATCGTAATCCGAATCGATAATTGTCCCGATTAATTGACAAAAGTCAACATTATTTATATTAGGATAATGTAATAATCGAGACAATTATCAAATGAGATTACGATTAATTTAATTATACATTACCCAAGGTCAATAATGTTAATTTTGGTCAATTAATCGGAACAATTATCTATTTTAGTTACAATGAACCTAATTATACATTACCCTAAGGTCAATAAAGTTGATTTTGGTCAATTAGTCGAGTCAATTATCGATTTGGATTACGATTAACCTAATTATACATTACCATAAGGTCAACCATGTTGACTTTGATTAATTAATCAGGACAATTATCGACTTAGATTACGATTAACTTAATTATACATTATCCTAAGGTCAATAATGTTGACTCTGATCAATTAATCGTTCCAATTATCGATATCAGTTACAATTAACCTAGTTATGCATTACCTCTAAGGTCAATAATATTGACTTTCGTCAATTAGCTGAACTAATTATCGATTTGGATTACGATTAACCTATTTATACACCCCTAAGGTAAACAATGTTGACTTTGGTCAATTCATCGAAATAATTATCGATTTGGATTACAATTAACCTGATTATGCATTACCCTAAGGTCAATAACGTTTACTTTGGTCAATTAATCGGGACAATTATCGATTTTTATTACGATTAACCTAATTATACATTACCATAAGTTCAATGATATTGACTTTGGTCAATCAACCGAGCTAATTATCAATTTAGATTACGATTAACTTAATTATACATTACCCTAAGGTCAACTTTGTTGACTTTGATCAGTTTATCGAGACAATTATAAATTTTGGTTACGATTAACCTAATTATACATTACCCGCAAGGTCAATAATATTGATTTTGGTCAATTAATCGAAACAATTATCAATTTCAATTATAATTAATTACCTAATAATTTTAACTTATGATCTAATGATTTTGAATTATCTTTTTCATCTTTAATTTGTGCTCCAATAAATATTTATAACCTTAAGCTTTATTAGATATGATTGGAGTTTCAAATTTAGTAGGAAAAATGATAAGAAGGTGATTCTAAATTGAGAAAGCGAAAATGGGCTACTTAAATGTATTAATAATTTCATAAATATACAATCCCAAAATAAATGAAAACTTATAATAGTCATAAATATTATTTTGAATAAGAATATATTTTATGAATATTGAATTGAAATATAAATATACAATTCCAAAACAAATGAAAGGTTATAATATTGATTTTTTACTATTATTAGTGAAACATTTATTTTGCTTGCTAAATTTTAATTAAAAAAATGAAAAATATAAGATATTAGGGGCTAAATTAGAACAAATTTAAAAATTAAGAATTCAATTGTTTACTCCAATAGTCCAATCACACCCAATATATTCAACAATGAAATTTGAGGGTAAAAATTGTAATATTGTAAAATTTCAAAACACCCCCAAGGCCCAACCACTCAAGCCCATACCCACCAAACCCTAATTTCATCTTCTTCCTCAACAAAACGTAGCCGTCGCTGCACTAAACCCTAAAACACACCCCTCACCCCAACCCTCATCCGGCAACAAACCTAGGGTCACGGCACCTCGTAGGGATGTGAATGGAAGCTGTGTGGTCGGTTCACCACACGAAGCCCAATTCTGGCAACCGAACTTCCGCCGCACAGGGAATGGCCCTTCGCCTATTTGACGGCTAGCTACCGCTTCTCCCTCCCTGCTGCTGCCAGATTTGTGAGAAGGGGTGGAGGGTTGGAGATCTGGTGCGGTGGGGTGGGGTGGGGTGGATGTGGAAGATAACTTGGATTTAGGGTTTGGGGTGTGGAAGAAAATTTAATGGATTAAGCGGGTATTTGTGTCTTTCTAAAATTAAATATTTGAAAATAAATGAAAAATGGGACACTTGTTGCCTCATGAAGGGGTATCTCAATTACACCATGACCAATAAAATCTCTTAATAGAATGACCCTCATTAGATTATACTTATTATTTCTTTCTTTATATTAGTCATATGTGTACTATTTTAAAGTGAATCACACATTTCGTCCTCCTTATAGGTCGCATTTTGCATATTCATCCCTCCTAAATTTTTCGTAGCAGATGCTATCTATTATAAATATAGGGTATCACCGATTCTTTTTTTCGGCTATTACACGGCGCATACGGGTTCACTTACATTACTTGGAGGGCATTTCATCCCTTCATCTAATAGTAGACCTTCAACTAATGTATGTGATTTGCACGTGAGGCCGTCTTCGCCTTGAAATAGCCAAAAAATGAATTAGTGATACACTATATTGATGAGAGGGATGTATTCGCTACAACAAATTTAGGCACAAATTAGTCATGTTCAATAACCAAGATCACTACTTGCTAACAAAATATCATCCACATACATGACTAATAAAATAAATTTGCTAACAAAATTTCGAAAACAACCTTTGTATTTAAAGAAAACATTGTTGATCAATGTATTTATCTAAAGTTCATTGTAAGCAAGTTTATATTATTAATCATATATGTGGATGATATTTTGTAAGCATGTAGTGATCTTGGTTATTGAAAGAGGAAACAAACCCATTTAAGTATCAACCTGTAATCTATAATATGAAAATGGGGAAAATGCAAGATACTCCCCTGTGTTATGCTAAATCTGCAAGAAACTACCCTGTGAAATTTTTATTGCGCCAAACTTCCTTGTGTTTTCAAAAACCCTGCAAAAAACACCCAATTTGTAAAAAATAGATCGTTTTGGATCGACATATTTCAAGAGATAATTTTAAAAATATACCACGTGAAGTTATAGGGATCAACTTGAAGTATTTTAAAAATGGTTTCTTGAAATATGTCGATCTAAAACGACTTATTTTTTACAAATTGGGTGTAATTTGCAGGATTTTTGAAAACACAAGGAATTTTGGCGCAATAAAAATATCACAGGGTAGTTTCTTGCAGGTTTAGCATAACACAAGGGAGTATTTTGCATTTATCCTTATGAAAAGATTCATCCTTAAATCTTGTAGTTAAAGTAGGTTAGTGGACCGCTTAATAGAATGAAACTAATATTTTTTTTTTTTTTTTTTTTGTTAACCCAGGTTAAGTCCTGGACCACCCATCACTGGCCTCTCAGCAATGTGCGGAAGTAAATCGCGGGATGTGCCTGAGTTGGTCAGGGTTTGTTCAAACTAATATTCAATACAATGCATGTGGATAGATAATCAACAAATATAATTAGAAAAAAAATGGTATTATACACTAAAACATGAGATTAACATGACTATTATTTTCTGACATGCTTGTTGACTCTATATGATTCTTCTCTATTTTAATATCTTGTCAAAGATTTGCATGATTTAATCGTGAATAATTAAATTTCTTTAGAAGTAAATATAATAATAAGATTTTCGAAATAATTTGGCAAAATATGTTTATCAAAATATAATTGATTTTCAATTTTAAAAAAAAAAGTTCTGACCGCTAAAACATGTTCTTCATGATTTTTGTTACGTAGAAGGACAGTTTTTCTCAATTTTAGAGTTAGTTTATATGTTTTGCAGTTATTTTGTAGGGCCATTTATATTAGTTATATGTGTGGTTACACATTTGGATTTTGAAAAAGAACAATTTCTGACAAAAATGTTCAAAAATGCAAATACGAGATTATTAAATATTAATAATCCATCAACTCAAGAAGGTCAAATTGTATAAGTGATTTTTCTTCCAATATTAATTAAGTTATTATATTAGCATAAGTCCACATATATAAAATTACAATATATTAAACAGATTGCTGATAAAATTTATTGCACGGCCGCCTACATTCTTTATGTACATCACATGTAAAACTTTTTATTTTTAGTTTTAACAAAAAAATTTCATGATAACAAATAGTAGCTAATATGTCAATTCTCATTAGACATAATTTCTCAGTAACTTGTGGTTAGGGACGGACCCAGGATTGAGGGGTCAAACTTTATTATCAATATTTGATTTTAATAACACTTGTTCATTTTATTTACATAAGTACACAAAGAGAAAATTCTATAGATTTGCTCAAGAATCTAGTAGTTCTTTGAAGAATTAAACTTGAGAACAATAAACAGTAATAAAATACCTCTAATGAACTAAAAAATAGTTAGTAAAAAAGTATATAGCTAAAGCAATAGTCAATAAAATAAATTATGTTAATCGATATAATTACAATGTGGTAGAAGAGATTGAAGATAGTAAAGTCATCCATGGGTCATATATAATTGAGAGATAGAAAGATGCAACTTATAATTAACACAAATAATTGAAAGACAAATAAACATTTTTTGGAGAAGATATGAATGGTATGTTGGGGCATTTTTTTTTATTTTTTATTTTTTATTTTTTATTTTTTATTTTTTATATGGAATAGTTCAAGATTTTTAATTGAGCTTCATTGTAAGTTGCTCGCAAAAATAGCACTATTTAAATAACACACACAATTGATAAATGCATTATTTTGTATGATAAATTTTATAAGCTTTTTAAAGAAATCAATACAAATAATAAACTATATATATGTAGATATTTAAAAAAAAAAAAATTAAAATCTCACTGCTCTCATTTATGATGAAAGACTATAACCTAGTGAGCTAAGAAGTCTATTGTGTGAATAAACTGATAAAACTAATACTCCATATACCAATTTTTCTACGGGCAGTGGTGGAGTGTCTTGAAATTTATATATATTTAGATATATTTGTAAGTCTATTAACAGATAACCTACTTACCCTACTGGTGGGCTTGGGCCTCTTCTAAATTATTTCCTGCCTGGTTTCGAAACCCATATGGAACTTTCTCCCTTTTCTTATTCAGTTTATTATTTTTCTTTCTTAATTCTTTATGCAGAAATTCTCTCTCAATAAATATTTATTTTATTACTTCCTTTCTCAATTATTTATGCAGTTTGATATTGTTTCTCAATAACAAAGGTTTTAGTATTAATATTGGTAAATTTCTTAGCATATAAGGAACTAGATTTATATTTTAAATGTTTCCATGCTTAATTAATTCTCCAATATTTTGAACCATTTAAATAATGGACTCTTAAAAAACATTGCTCATACATATTTTCATCTTTTCTTGGATAAAAAAATTGCTAGAGGTTTTTTTTTTTAACTTTTATTGAATAAAATTATAGTGTTATTTTATTTTGAGTTAGTATTCAAAATATCAAAAAACTATCAATTGCCATCAAAAAATTCTCCGCGCCCCCCCCCCCCCCTACAAAAACCATCAAGCTCCGCCACTGTCTACGGGCCTGCATATAAATATTTGAGGCCCATCCATCTCGGGGGTCCTAGACACCGGCCCAAATCGCCTAGCACCTTGGCCGACACTGTCGACTCCATAATTCAATTACCAAGAAAACACAATATAAATATAAATGAATTCAACACTCATTCAACTTTTTGCATGATCCAATTTTTTTGGCAGCATATGTACTACTACGTAGCCTGACTAACGTTTGCATAATGAAACAAAATTTCACATGGGAAACAAATTTGTAAAAGTATTAAACAAAGTAAAAAAATAAGCAAGTAGATAAAAAAAGTAAGATAAATATTCATAATTCATGTGAACATCACTCTCTACAGCTTTCTCGTGAATGCACATAGACATATATTAATATAAAATAATTCAAATTTTGTCTCTGTTGCATCTGTTCCCATACCATTCCCAAGTATTTTTGTCTATCAATTTAAAGACATCTTTAAACAATAACCCATGCAGCATAATTTCCTAGGGCTGAAAATACAGAAGTGAATCACTTCTATATTAGATAAAGATGATTACAATGTTACCAAATACACCATTTCCTTTCGTAGAAATACTGAAATTACTATATAAATATAGGTGAAATTGCATTTTTAGTCCAACAGGATTGAATGCTCAGTATCTTTTATCTTACACATTACAAAATTGCACTTCTGACTGTTCCACCATTTTAATATTTTGCATTTTAGTCTCAGTAACTCCTTTGCAATAAAAAAAATGCAAAATTGATTATACGGGGCAAAAGTGTTAACCATATATTATCACATGATTACAAAAGTGCAAAATTGATCATATCCGGAAAAAGTGCTGGGATTATCATATGAGACCAAAAGTGCTAACTAGAGATTATCATATGAAACCAAAAGTGTAATATTATGACAATCATATGTGAACAAAAAGTGCTAATCAGAGATTATCATATGAGATTAAAAGTACAAAATTGAAACTGTCCTATGGGAATAAAAGTGCTAAACGAAGATTATCACACAAAAGTACAACTTTTATATTATGACGTTGGGACCAACACCACATTTCTGTAACGCGCGAACCAAAAGTGCAAAACATGACACCAAAATTACGATTTCATAAAGTACGGGACTAAAAGTGCCGAGAGTCAAATGGTGTAAAATCATGACAGTCTCATGTGAGCAAAAGCGCTAACCATAGATTATCATATGAGATCAAAAGTACAAAGCTGTCATATGGGAACAAAAGTGCTAAACAAAGAATATCGCACGAGACCAAAAGTACAACTTTTATATTATGACGTTGGTACCAACACTACATTTCTGTAACATGCGAACCAAAAGTGCAAAACATGACCAAAACTGTGATTTCATAAAGTACAGGACTAAAAGTGCCGAGAGTCAAATCAGTGTAAAATTATGACAGTCTTATGTGAACAAAAACACTAACCAGAGATTATCATATGATCAAAAGTACAAAATTGAGACTGTCCTAGGGGAACAGAAGTGCTAAACAAAGATAATCACACGAGACCAAAAGTACAACTTTTATATAATGACGTTGGGACAAACACTACATTTATGTAATGTGCGAACCAAAAATGCAAAATATGACACCAAAACTGTGATTACATGAAGTATGGGACTAAAAGTGCCGAGAATCAAATCAGTGTAAAATTATGAGAGTCTTATGTGAACAAACTCGCTAACAAGAGATTATCATATGAGATCAAAGGAACAAACTTGAGACGGGATGGGAACAAAAGTGCTAAACAAAGATTATCACACGAGATCAATAGTGCAACTTTTATATTATGACGTTGGGACTAACACTACAGTAATGTAACGTCCGAACCAAAAGTGCAAAACATGTCCAAAACTCGATTTCATAAAGTACAGGACTAAAAGTGCCGAGAGTCCAGTCCCACTTGAACAAATTTGCCATAAATATGACTTAGATTAAACCTCATTCTTGAATTCTTCTGTTTCTTCTCCTTTCATGGCTTCCCCTGTTTTGAAATCTCTCCTCCTCTGTTTTCTTTTCTTCTCAACAACATATGCTTCTTCAAATTCAACAAATTCTTTAGAATCCCATCTTTCTTCAATAAAATCACTTTGCAAATCAACACCATACCCCGAACCATGTTTCAATTCCCTAAAGCTCTCCATCTCCATAAACATCTCCCCAAACATTCTAACATTCATCCTCCAATCCTTAAAAACCGCTTTATCCGAAGGCCTTAAGCTCTCCAATCTCCTCTCCGATGTGGGACAAACAAATCTCGTCGAGAAACAAAGAGGAACCATCCAAGATTGCCAAGAATTACACCAAATCACACTATCCTCCCTAAAAAAATCCATGTCCAAAATAAGTTCATCCGATTCAAGAAAATTATCCGACGCCAGAGCTTTCTTAAGCGCCGCTTTAACAAACAAAATCACATGTTTAGAGGGCCTAAGTTCATCTTCTGGACCTATAAAACAATCCCTTTTAAATTCTTTAACTAATACTTACATACATGTTAGCAATTCTTTATCCATTATATCAAAACCGGTTTCGAAAAGAGGAGGGAATAAGCGGCGGCTTTTGGGTTTTCCGCGGTGGTTATCGGCGAAGTCACGGCGGATTTTGCAGAGCTCCGGTGATGAATATGATACGGGTCAGGTGTTAACGGTGGCGGCGGATGGGAGTGGGAATTTTACTACGGTTACTGATGCGATTAATTTTGCTCCGAATAATAGTGTTGATAGAGTTTTTATTTATGTTAAAGAAGGATTTTATCAAGAAAATGTGGAGATTCCGAGCTGGAAGATTAACATTGTTTTGCTCGGTGATGGAAGTGATGGAACTGTGATTTCAGGGAAAAGAAGTGTAGGTGATGGGTGGACTACTTTCAGATCTGCTACCGTTGGTAATTAAATTTTAATTTTTTCAAAAATATTTCTTCACATTCTTGAATATAAATTAAAGTATTGAAATGCAGAAATATCCCCTATATTTTGTTAAATTAGCAAAAAAACAACTGTGTTTGTAAAACCCTAAAAATTGTCTATGAGTTAGGTCTGGTCTACTCAAGAATATTCCCCGTTCCTTATAGTAAATTCACACAAGCGTCCATGGTATTCGATTGTGACTTCACCCGCACACTCAGTTTGAGTGCCCAACAATGTTATTTTTATTAGCAAACCCTCCTCCCCCTTTTATCCTATTTTTATTAGCGAAAAATCTTATTTAAAATTCCTTGGTAAGTCAGCAGGGATGTTATTGTCAATTGTTTAAGTAAACAAGAGGATTATTGACAATTTTAAAATTATCAAGTGGATCATTGATAATTCTTTAGGTTATTGGATTTTTTTTCGCATTTTTTGGCAGAGGTATAAATGCCATTTTCCCTACAAAATATGTACTTCGGCATGGGAGGGGGTTTTCGCTAATAGGAAAATAGCACGAAGGCTTGCTTATAAAAATAACACAAGTGTTAGTGTTTATGTAGAAGTATACTTCTTTTAGTTTTTCCTATTTTGCATTTCACTCTAATTTAAACCCTGTGATTGCATGGATTCTTGATATTGAAATCAATTTCAGCTGTTTCGGGTGAGGGGTTCTTGGCACGGGACATAACTTTTGAGAACACGGCAGGGCCAGAAAAGCACCAAGCAGTTGCGTTACGGATCAATGCAGACTTATCTGCCGTTTACAGATGCACGATAAATGGCTACCAAGACACATTATACGTCCATTCCTTCAGACAATTCTATAGAGAATGTGACATTTACGGAACTATAGACTACATTTTCGGAAATGCAGCAGTTGTATTTCAAGGATGCAACATAATTTCCAAAATGCCATTACGGGGCCAAGGGACGGTGATCACGGCCCAGTCTCGCAACAGTCCGGATGAGGACACCGGAATTTCTTTACAAAATTGTTCGATTCTGGCTACAGATGACTTGTCTTCGAATTCTAGTAGCGTGAAGAGTTACTTAGGCAGACCGTGGAGGAATTATTCGACGACGGTTTATTTGGAATCATATATTGATGATTTTATTGAACCGGAGGGGTGGAGTAATTGGGTCGGGGATCAAGGATTGGACACGTTGTATTATGGCGAGTATGGGAATTATGGTCCTGGTTCCGCGATTGATGGTCGCATTTCTTGGTCGGGTTATCATGTGATGGAGTATGATGATGCAGCTAATTTTACGGTTTCGGAGTTTATAACTGGAGAGGAATGGCTTGATTCTACTTCGTTTCCTTATGATGATGGAGTTTAATTTGAATTCAATTGGATTTGGTGTGTGAATTCAAGCTTGTTTTTAAAAAAAATTGAAGTATGAAATGTGCTTGAATTCATGGATTTGATACTGTAATTGATTGCCAAGTTTTGAGTGCACTGTCCAGTTACTAATTTTGTTAATTCAAATGTATTTACTTATATATATATAAATTATTTTCAAAGTGTTGAATTTGAAATTGGGAAAATTTGTTTTTTTTACCACGTGATAGATCACCTTGTAATTTTGGTACCATTTGACTCGAAAATGTCAATTTGATATCACATGATAGATTTTTATTGCAACTTTGGTACCATTTGGACGAAAACGAACGGAAAAGCGTTGTTATCTTTCATTTTCCCTCCAAAATCACTCACGTGATTCGTACGCCTGCAAATGATCAACACTATGTCAGATTCTTCATTTTTTTTCCAAGACGCTTTTCCGTTGGTGTCTGTCCAAATGGTATCAAAGTTGCAATGAAAATCTATCATATGGTATTAAATTTGTATTTTCGTGTATAATGATACCAAAATTACAATAAAAACCTATCATGCGGTATTAAATTTATATTTTCAATATTAATGGAACCAAAGTTTCAAGATGGTCTATTATGTGGTACCCAAAAAGCAAAATTTCCTGTTTTATTAACATTTGAGTTGGGAAAGAGTTTGGGCCTAAGACCCAAGTACACCCAAAGTTTGTAAGGGGAAAGGGCATAGATTTATTTGGGTTGGACCACATGGGCCCAACCGGAAAGCATGTCATATTCTTTCTTTTTGCTTTTACCCGGGGATAAACATTTCGTTAAATATTATCGTTTTGTAAAAGTAAAAAAAAAAATACATTTTATAATTTATGCGAAACATGTAAGATCGGTTTAGGATTGTAGGTTCATTTAGATGGGTTCAGGATCGTAGGATCATTTTTGGTATAATGATTGATGTATTCACCGTTCCTCTAAAAAGATGTACACTCCAATTTTTAATTTTGTCTTAAATTTAAAGATTGGAACATGAACAATTCTATAGAACATTAATTCCATGTATTAACTTACCTAGAGTTCAAGATATACTGAATAAGAAGTAATTAAGGTCATATTTGTCTCGTATTTCAGATAACATTTCAGTACTCTTTGAAAAATCAAACATTTATCTTTTTTTCAAGAAATAAACTTATTATGTCTCAAACTTCAAATTTTTCTCCTTTAAAAAAAAAAAAAATCTCTTTATCTCTTCAAAAAACCTAAACTAACTCTACTATTTGTACATTTTAAAACTACATATATTCATGTTTTTCTAGCCCAAATTAACACTTAAGTTTTCTTTATGTACCACTAAAATAGATCAAATTCTCAGTCTATAAACATGAATTATTCACGTTCATTAAAAATAATTCACAATTTGTTTATAATTCATTATTCACAATTACAAAAATATAAATTAACTGAGAAAAGAGTTATGATTGTTCTTCTTGTTTTGCCGAATTTCAAGATTGAAAAAAGGGTCTGCTTCATGTTTTTGAATAAAAATACGCTTTAGTTTTTTGTTACTAATTTTGGAATTTTAAATAATTACTCCAGGGCTTTTATTGAATTTAGAATCATGAAGTATAGGTCAATGAAACTATATTTTGTTGTCAAAATTGACGTTCAAATTAAGTCTAATTTAACCCAACTCATCAATACATAAAGGTAATAAGGATTGAATTAAATTGGGCCATGAGGCCTAACTGGTATTGCTAGCCCAATAAAGACAATTTTCAGATATCATCAAAACTGAGAAGTTATGCTTTCATATCTTTGATCCAATGCTTATTATTCTTCAAATTGATTACTTTTTTTGTTAGATTGTACTTATTATTTCTTTATTTATATTAGTCATAGTATTATATTAGAGTGACTCACGCTTTTCGTCTTTCTTATGCGTCGTCTTTTGCACTCATTAGTCTCTCCTAAATTTTTCTTAGCAGATGCATCCCTCTTGTCAATGTGATATCACCGATTCATTTTTCGACTATTACACAGCAGAGACGGCATCATGTACAAAGCATGTGCATTATTTAGATGGCATTTTCATCCCTTCACCTAATATTAGACCTTTGCACGTAAGGCCGTCTCTGTCATGAAACAACCAAAAAATGAATTGGTG
Organism: Penstemon newberryi var. newberryi; assembly: GCA_030819805.1. NCBI lineage: Eukaryota > Viridiplantae > Streptophyta > Magnoliopsida > Lamiales > Plantaginaceae > Penstemon > Penstemon newberryi. Next base: position 29,522,701 of record JAUALY010000006.1, on the reverse strand, counting down.
ATACACTACATATATAAGAGGCGATACATATGCTACAAACAATTTAGGAGGGACAAATGTGCAAAAATCAAACAATAAGGAAGACGAAAAATGCGATTCACTTGATTACTTTATGTATGTAAACTAAATTTAGTAGAGTGAAACTGCGGTTAGATTAATTAATTCTACTGCAGTCACATAAGTATACAAATTGTGTCCAAAGAAACAAGAGTGTTTTAATTAATGTATGCAATCTAGCAACCAATTTAAAATAAACAAGGAGGAGAAGAAAAATCGGGCAAGAATTGTTAATGGATAAAACATCCATCATCCATTTTCTAACCATATTTAAACTGAACGAAACTTTTAATGAATTAAAGTGCCTAAAATTTCTCTAATCCTCAATTTCTACAGTACGAGAAATCTATGGCATTTCATTCATTCACACTACAACAAAACGAACAAACAAAAACAAAAACCATTACACTAAAAAATTAAAAATAAAAAGTTCTGCCTTGGCTTAATTCAAAGGCAGATTAGCCAAGGCAGGGAAAAAAAATTGATCCCCTGCAATGGCATTCCAAGACTTCGATCAAATCTCGAATCGCAGACAACAAGAACGAAAACAAAAGATTAGAAGGAGAATCACTATCGCCGTTGTTTCAAGTGTGGCTGTTCTTTTATTAGTTGGTGCTGTTATAGGCACTGTGGCATATAAAAACCATCAGGACGTCGGTCCCCAACAAAACAAGGCATCCCCTGCACCCCCAAAAGCAATAAACACGCCTGAAAAGTCCGTAAAATCTGTATGTGCCACGACAGATTACAAGCAAACATGCGAAGATAGCCTTCTCAAGGCGGTCAAGAACAATGCCACTACTCAACCAAAAGATATTCTAAGATTCTCATTTGTTGTTGTCTCGGAGGAGATTGATAAGGTGATCAAACAAGCCTCGGAGCTCAAATTCGATAACCCACTAAAAAAGGCCGCGTTTGATGATTGCTTGGTTCTTCTGAATGACGCGAAAGAGGAATTGAATAACTCTGTCTCGAGTATTCAAGATTGGGGGAGGGTTAAATCGAGAACGCCAGATATAAACAACTGGCTTAGTGCTGTTTTGTCTTATCAACAAACATGCATTGATGGGTTCCCTGATGGAGAGGAAAAGGTTGCGTTGGAGAAGATGTTGAAAAGTTCCAAGGAACTTGGGAGTAATGCTCTTGCTATTGTTTCACAAGTTTCGTCTGTATTATCGACGCTTCAAGTGCCTGAAGTTAAAAGAAATCTTTTGGCTCTGGACGAGGGGTACCCGAGCTGGTTGGATGTGGAGCATCGGAGAATGTTGAAAGCGGATACATCAAAATTTACTCCTAATGTGATCGTGGCAAAAGATGGCACTGGAAATTTTACAACCGTTACTGAAGCATTGAATGCAATGCCTTTGGAACGCACAGGAAGGTATGTATGTATTTTTTCTCCAAGGAAATATTTATGCTTGCATCTAGAGGGGCCCTAGCTGGATGCCCAAGATTCGTAGAAACAACGTATTATTTTTTTCTACTTGTTTAGTTCTTGGATTTTGCTATAAAAGGACGATTAATGGCTATTTTCAATATCAATCACGTAAAAAATAACTCTTGCATGAATTTCTCAAGTAGATTAAACGTTCAATTCGGTCCTGCGCCTACTCCAACCCTTCTTTTTTTCACCAATGAATTTATTTGAATTCATTGATTTTAAATATGATTTGGTGCAGATATGTAATTTATGTTAAAGAAGGTATCTATGAAGAGAATGTTATAGTTACCAAAAAGATGGTAAATGTTACAATCTACGGCGATGGATCCCAGAAAAGCATCATAACTGGAAATAAAAACTATGTAGATGGAGTTCCAACGTTTCAAACCGCTACATTTGGTAATATTCAAGAATCAAGAAAAAGTCATTTACCCTTGTAATTAATATTGTCCTATAATCACCACATTTTCTACGCGTTAAACAAAATTGACATTGTCTTATATGTAGCTGCTCTTGGAGGAGGATTCATGGCCCAATCCATCGGATTCAAAAACACTGCGGGCCCAGAAAAGCATCAGGCTGTAGCTCTCAGAGTGCAAGCTGATCGTTCATTATTTGTTAACTGTCGAATGGAAGGATTCCAAGATACTCTATACGCTCAAACACACAGACAATACTACAAAAGTTGTTACATAACTGGAACAGTCGATTTCATCTTTGGCGATGCTGCAGCCGTGTTCCAGAACTGCAATATCTACGTTAGAAAGCCGATGGAGAATCAACAAAACATTGTCACCGCCCAAGGCAGGATGGATAAGAGGCAAACAACAGGGATCGTGCTTCAAAACTGTAAAATTTTGGCAGATGACACACTCCTACCAGAAAAAGCCAAATTCAAGAGTTATCTCGGCAGACCATGGAAAGAATATTCCAGAACAATTGTCATGGAAACTGAGATTGGCGATTTGATTCAACCCGAGGGATGGTTGGAATGGAGTGGAGATTTTGCGCTTAAGACTCTGTTTTACGCGGAATTCAATAATAAAGGGCCGGGTTCTAGTACTTCTAGTAGAGTGAAATGGCCTGGATGCAAAGTGATTAAGAGAGAAGAGGCATTGAAATTTACCGTTGCTGCGTTTCTGCAAGGTGAAAGTTGGCTCAAGGAATTTAATGTTAATGTGCGTTTCGGCTTGTTTACTTGAAGTATTGTTTCTTTTAGTTGAGTATTATGAAATATAGGGATAAAATTGGTACATGTTTATTTATTTATTTACTTTTGCTATATATTAATGTTAAATATTTGTGGGTGTTTATTCTTGCTGCAATTTTGATCTAGTTGTTTGATTGTTTAAATGAATTATGATAGATGTGTGTATAAATTCATCATTGGGTTGCCTCTTAGAAAATTGTAGTATTCACAGCTAGAGTTTGACATCCACTATTATATATATGTTCAAGACAAACATCTTACCAAAACTACATTATGTGTAATTTTTGTCAATCGTGATTCTATAAAATCGATTCCTAGAAAATCAATTCTGGTTGAAATTAATCTTGTAGAATTATTTTCCATCCGAAAATATTCTGTACATTTTTCTTTTTATTTTGTATGCTTTGTATCATCAATTTAATTACACGGGTACAATTTATATCAATAGTAATTATATTTGATAGAAAAACAAAATCCAATAGCCACCGAACTCTTTCTAATACCGTGGTCAAAACGCAAACACTTAGAGCATCTCCCATCTACCTTCATATTTGATGAATTTGGAGGAGGGACTAAACTGCAAACTCCAAATATGGAGTTTTGTATAGTTATTTTGAGGCTTCTCCAAACAACTGTTCACTTGTTTTAATTACATTTGTGTCCCAATATTCTCTTTTTAAATATTTTTGAATTACTTTTATATCATTTATGTTATTAATTATTTCTATCTTTTTAAAATTAATAATAAAAACATGAATGTTTGATATAAATATATTTAATAGGTTATAATTAATATTTAATATTTAAATTGAAAATGTATGCTTTTGTTAAGATTATAAATAAGAAAACTTAAAAGATGAATAATAATTAATATACAAGAGAATTAAATTAAATAATATTTAAAAAGTACATGAAAACTATAAATAGAAAACAACTTCTTCTAAGGATTCACCAATTCTTCATGAAAACTTCAAATAGAAATAACGTCAAAATAAGAATTAAATATTTTGATTAATTTATTTTGCATTTAATACTAGTATGTTAATAAGTAAATTATTTGAATTTTATTTAATCATATCAAATATGTTATTTGAATTTTATTTAATCATATCTAATATTATTTAATAAAAAACTCAAATTTTAACTTTGATGAATGTAGATAAAAATTATTTATTTAATAAATGAATAGTATTTTGGAGGTTGTCGAATAATGTTTTCAAGTTTTTTGGTAGGAGATGAGATGTGGAAATCTGCCTTCAAATTTAGAGAAAATTTCAATGTGAAGTCCAATTTGGAATTTTGGGTCGGGTTCGTTAGAGAATAACCATAACTACTGCTCAAGACTTACCCAATAATTATTTCTCTAATAATTTTTTATTTTCTGACAAAGTGAAATTAGTTGGTTTCAGATTTTTTTTCTCCATTTTCGTGTTGCCATTTATTTTAACTCTTGTGATGAGTTCAAGAATATGTTATTCATTAAAAAAGTTGATATTTAGGGCTTGTTCTTTGACATCTCACCGTCCAAATAATATGGACCATCAATCTATACGGCTATACCTATATTATACATTGTAGAGGGTGATTTTTTTTTTACCTAAATCCTATGATTTTAGCTGAATAAAAATTTATAATAATTTGAGTGTATTTTAATTCTAAAAAATATAGGGCCTGTTTGTTTGGCGTTTCCCAGATTTTTTTCATGTTTGGAAAATGCCAAACAAACATGTTTTTTACTTTCAGAAATAAATTTTTCATCCATTAATTTTCTCAAACTACTCTCTTAAAATCCAAACAAACAACAATTTTTTTTATCTCTAAACAAAACCTATACAAACTCTATTTTGATTTGACATAAAGTAACCTATCTCTTACACAACTTATCTCACATAACAAACATGATTTGACATAAAGTCTTACACATCTTACACCTACAACCCAACTCTTTCAAAAAAACCTAAACCTACTTTATTTCTCAAACCACTATCTCAAAACCCAAACAAATAACATTACGCAAATCGAGATTATTTCACAAACCTCCACTACTCTCCCAAACTACTTTATCAAACGCCAAACAAACAGGCCCATATACATTATGTAGATGTTTATGAAGGTTATTGGTTATTTCAAAGATCTTGAATCACAAATTTTTAAATATTATATTGAAGAGACCACATGAGATCTTGAAACATTCGCTAGAGTGTACATGAACCCGCCAAATCCGACTCGATCCGACCCAACCCGTCTATTTTATTTTAAAATAATTAATTGTGGGATGGTAGCTTGTAAATCCACATGGTATGCATGGGTCGGTTGACGGGTTTAATGATTAAAAAAACAAACTCACCCATAACCCGCACTAAATCATCTTTGATATACTTTTTATTCACATTTTATTAAAAATGTGAAATAAATCACATTTATTAACAAATATTTAAGAACAAAAAAAAAAAAAAACTTTCTTCAAGTTTCTTGTTTTTCTTACTGTTCATGGTATTAATATGTTGGTAATTACTTTTTTATTCGAATTTATTTCTAAATTATAATCATCGATACATAAGTTGGTAACAATAGACGTTATTGCAAAGATAAATTGTTAGCCGAATAATTAATGATTAACAATCAACTTGATATTTGAACTTGTTTCTTGAGTTTAATCTTAACATGAATTATTGAGAAGCTCATTATTTGAAGGAAGACTCGTTTACGAGAAATTGATCAATCGAGGATAAAATGCTCAATAAAGATTTCACTAGCCCATCAATGAAGGTCCAATTACGAATAAAACTCAATTGAGAAAAAAAGGCCCAATAAAGATCTTACAAGCCCCTCAATAAAGAAAGACCAATCGAAAAATAGTTTGAAGATCCATGCACCCTTTGGAAGGGCCCAATTTTGGACACAAGAAAATTGAGGTCACGTAAGTCTCTTATATCTCAAACTATTAATAGTAAGGTTTTTTAAATTAATCTTTTTGGCCCAACTTTTTAAATTAAGTCTTTGCATATTTTTTAATTGGCCCAAATCTTGATTTTAACTAATTCATGAAATAAAATATTACTTTTAATCTTACCTATGTGACCATATTCTCGGCTAAAGAAATGAATTAAACGAAATCTTTTTTATTGGAAAGGTCTTTTTTATCTCAAGTGCCTTCCGTATATCATTGTGTAAAGGAAAGAAATTTTCAAAGGCCATTAAAATATTATGCCTTGTCATTTGTCAAAGGAAAGAAAATTTTCAATTATTTTTAATTGTGACCTTATTCAATGAACTTATTGAAAGAATTTTTACACATATTTTAATCATATCTTTGATTCATTATTTACGGCAAAGCTTCAATGAATTTGGAAGAATTATTATTTTAATTTGAAAATCTTCCCATTTTTAGTTGATTATCTCTTTGAAGGAAATATTCTCAATATCAAGTAAATATCTTTCAAAATCTTACCTATTTAGTTGATGTGAGCTCATCTAAAAATTGAGCATCACTCCAATCGATTTTTTATATACAAAGAATTAGAGCTTTCATTTGCAAAATTACTCCATCTCCAAAATCGAATTTTGAACTTATTCTTGCAAATTCTTATTGAAAACCAAAAATCGTTTTTACCTTGCTCTTGAGAAATTTGAGAGGTAAAAAGAAGATAAAAGAAGAGTGTTCTACAATTGTCAAAATTAGCTCAGTTAGGAGCACCATCTTGTAATAAAAAGATACTTGTAATTGATTGAGCGAAGGTTGTTAACTTGTAAACTCGTTTTGTGCGATAGAACCAAGGGTTCTAGCAAGCACGTGTGAAGTGCGATAGGACAGGGGTTCTAGCAAGCACTGTTTGAGAGCGATAGGATTGGTTCCTAGCAAGCTCGTTGATTTTGAGAGAAAGATTTGTCATCTTGTAATCTCGTGTGGCGAAGGTTCGTCCTGCAAGCCACGTTTATAGTGAATTATACCTAGGGGTGCTGGAAAAGAGGAAGTAGGCCATTCGGGCGCGAACCTTTATGAAACAGTGATCTTGTTCCTTGCTTTATTTACTTTATGCATTTTTTATTCTTCTGGAACATTACACTTAAGCATATCGGAGCGATAAACTAATCTTTACAGGAACAACAAACTTAATTTTAAAACTCACTGGAACAATAAACTTAAATCTACTAGAACATATAATTGTTTGTCTTTGGAACATTAAGTGTGAAATTGTGACGCCCCGTTACCCCGGTAGGGTCATATGTGGCCCATTCCCGAGTTTGGGATCGCCCGGTGTGGGATAACCCATCAGAGTTGCTGAATTTTTTTTTCTTTTTTTAACATGATGACATAAATAAAGCATACGATAAATCCAAATTAAAAATTCAAAAGGCCTACTAGCTCCGTTATATACGGAGAAGGACAAATATACGGTCATACGGGTACCCCGCAAGCTTACGGAATACAAACACAATATTCAAAATACATCATTCGTCATTAGAACAAGACTACAACAAAAGAAGCAAAATAGCGAAAGCAAGTAAAACAAAAGGGAGGACAATCCCTCAACGACCGACAGGATCCTGGAAACTGACTCAACGACTCAACCATCATAATCCGAGACTCCTGCATCTGAAAAGATTGATAAAAGGAAAGCGTAAGTTGATCATCCAACTGAGTGAGGTTGTGGTGCATTGAGTGTGTGACACATGGATGCTACATAATATATATTGTGAGCATATAAACGAATTAAGCATATATCACATATATAAAATCGAAGCATAGAGTTCAAATAACCAAGAGTTGCTGATGCCGACCTCCACTTACCCTCCATCCTTATTCTGATGTCCATCCAAACACACCGAGTAAAGAGCGACCTTACTATCTAAAGTGCATCGACATGTCTTTGCCAAAGTTCGTCCTTACTCCCCAAGTGTTCCTCCCCACTTGGATTGTAAGGCTACTAGGCCTACGGGTAACCGTGACAATCCTGCCGGCCCTTGCCGGCCAGGTTGTCATCAGGTCCATATACCAAATAAATAGGGCCCAAACAAAATCGGAAACAAACGAAAACATAACATATCAAACAGATATAACATTCTACATTCGCAACTAAGTAGATCTAGAATCGGGTGTAGCATGTATTAGGGTAATCATGTTGATATGCTAAGTGATTCATACAAGTCAACCTATTTGCAATATATACAAGGAGAGTAACATAACACATGTTCAGATTATTCATAGCTAATGTACATGCTTAGACTCGACCTACTAGCATATCAGACGGACACACAAATGAACAGACATCGCTCACCTGTGCTGCTTACGGTTCTTGAAAGTTTATCGGTAGAACGGCGATTCCAGATCCTGTACATATTTACGTAGCGTTTAAAAATCTAAAAACGAACAAGAACTTACGATCGACTAAGGAACACTTCAGTCGCACTTATAGTGGTGTCATGGTCAAAACGAGACCATGATCAAACTTATACTAATTAGTCCGGTTTGGGGCTTCCTTAGGTTACGTGTATGGTAAGCCACAAATAAGGATTTATAAAAACTCGAGAAAGTTCTTTAATAATTCAACAAATATTTTACTTAATTTCAACAAACAAATTTAGATGTTATTTTCTTTAGGTTTAGATTTCACTTTAAAATTTTCGAACATCTTTGAATTCTTTAATTATTTTAAAATAGGTATACATTTAATTTCAATAATTCAAAGTTTATTTTTGAATTATTTATTTTGCAAATTTTGAAAACTTTATTTATTTACTAAATCTATTTTCGGATTAATTAAATTCAGAAAAATATTTAATCAAATATATTTTATTTTATTTTCCCAAATTATGAATTATTGTTTTTTTATTAAGAATCAAAATTTGCTTGAAATTATCTTCTTTTTCAAAATTATTATTTTTCATGATCTTATACGGAAAATGATTTAATTTTATTTAACCTTACATTTTATTTTAAAAATTAATTAGATTTCGAAAAATTCTTTTATTTTATATAATTCTCTTTTTTTTTTTTCAAAATTATTTAAGTAATATTTCTATTTTTCAGAAAAAGATTTATCATTTAATTTAAATGTTATTTTATTTTTTGGAAAAAAAGGGGTTATTATTTATTTTCAGAAAATAATTATTTAAAATTAATTAGTATTATTTTCAAAATTATTTATTATTATTTGTTTTCAAAATTTAATGTTAAATAACTATTAAAATTATTTTTAATATTTACAAATTTTATTTTCAGAATTCATTTATAAATTTCAAAATTATTTTCTAGGTTTTTTAATTTTTATTTTCAGAATTTAATATTTAAAAAGAGTTTTCAAACAATTTTATGTTATGCAGATAATTCTTCTATGTTTGAAAGTATTTAATATTTTTCAAAAATATATACTTAAAAATTATTTCCACAATTTTCAGATTTATTTTATTATGTAATGTGTATTTTTTCCAAAATTATTTATTATGTATAATTATTATATTTTAGAAATAATTTATTTAATTATAATTTTTTTTAAAAAAAGTAAATAGATGTGGACTGGCCCGAAGGGCCAACCCACATAAAGCAACAGGCCCAAAATTGGGTTAAAAAATCAATAAAATAAAATTGAAAATGTACGAAATTTACGGGGTGTTACAATCCTCCCCCCTTAAAAGAATTTGGTCCTCAAATTCGATTGTGGGATTCAGAAGATTCTGCTTAGAAAGCGTCACCTTTTTATGACAACATTCTGATTGGGCAAAATAGATGGACAATAAGTCCATCCTTAAAATCACGTCAAATCCTAGGGCCAGAGATATGATTAGATTGGCAGAAAATTCCATTTTTCTGATCTTAACCTTGCATACCTTGAGAACCAAACTCGTTTTAAACGAGGTTTCTAACGAAGTATGAGCCTTCAACTCAGAGGGATACTTTATTAGAACTGTACTACGAATGAATGAGATGCTCCAATATCAAATAACACTCTACATGATGGCCCAGAAACAAAAAGTTTACCTTCCAACACATCATTCACATTTGGCTCATAAAACTCCTTTCCAGTTATAGCAAATGCTTTCCCGAGCACCCCTGACTCTGGTGCTTTTGTAGCCTGGGATGATCCTCCGCTTGCCGGAGCTGAGGTAGCAAATGCCTTGGGGCACTTCTTGATGAAGTTCTCCAGACTTCCACACCTCAGACACTTTCCAGCCTTTATATAACACTTAGGCTCCCCATGCCCCTTCGAGCCACAATAAGTGCAAGCTCCATTCGATGTCTTTCCCAAATTATTTGGTGACCAGTTGTTCTGGTGAGGACCATTGGAATTTCCTAGGCTCGACTGTCCTGTCCTTGGTACCTTCCCTGTATTCTTCCCCAACTGCCAATTTTCCTGAGGAGGCCTTGACTTCTTCTCCGAAAACTGCATATCATTGAGCTCAATCAACCCGTTCTCAACTCGGGTGGCTCTCTCCACCGCCTCAATGTATGATACAATGTTGTGAGAGAGAAGGGCTCACTGGAGCTCTGGCCTCAAGCATTTTATGAACCTACGAGTGCGACGGGGTTCATCTATCATCAAGTGGGGAGCATAACGAACTAGTCGGGAGAAAACAGCCTCAAATTGCGGCACCCTCATACTCCCTTGCCTTAGAGCGTTGAATTGCTCCTCATGTTGTTCCCGAACACCATGCGGAACATACTTGTCGTTAAACTCCATCAAAAAGTTAACCCAAGTCCTTTCGGTTTGTTCTCGCTCCCAACCCATCTCCCTCGTCTGCCACCAAGATCTAGCGGCATCCTCAAAGCGTAGGTGGCCAATGAAATCTTCAAAGTGTCCGAGTAGTCCAGGCCTCAGAATATGTTATCGATCTCAGCTAGCCAGACTTCAGCCTTCCGATCATCTGGCTCTCCAAGAAACATGGGTGGTTGGAACTGCAAACGTTCCAAAGCTAGTCCAAGACGGGCGGTGTCGTAGTTGGAGGCACGGCCCGTGCAGTGCCTTGCAGAGCTTGGGTGAATTCAGCCAAAACGGTAGTGATGCGCTCAGCCTGATCAACGGGTGTTGTCACTGGTGGGACTACCGGTGCCCCCTCAGAAGGATCAGAGGTAACCCGACGGCTAGTACGACTATCAGCTTGATTGCCTGCCATCTGATCATGAGAATGGCTCAGTAGCTAATCAGAATAAATCCCAGAACCACACGAAGTAACTAAATTCAAACCAAACCAAACTATATATGTCGTATATTTAGGTGAACTACGAAAACATCAAGTACTACCTTAATATGAAACCCTATCAAACTCTCAAGACAAGAAACAAAACAAATTCCATAACATATTATGCATGATGACCCACAAGACTTAGAACACGACTCAACATACGACTTCCGAGGATCCATGACTCGATTTTGAAAATAAAAAGCTCTGATACCACCTGTGACGCCCCGTTCCCCGGGTCGGGTCCTATGTGGCCCATTCCCGAGTTCGGGATCGCCCGGCGCGGGATAACCCATCAGAGTTGTTGAATTTTTTTTTTTTTTTGAACATGACGACATAAATAAAGCATGCGATAAATCCAAATTAAAAATTCAAAAGGCCTACTAGCTCTGTTATATACGGAGAAGGACAAATATACGGTCTTACGGGTAACCCCGCGAGCCTACGGAATACAAACACAATATTCAAAATACATCATTCGTCATTAGAACAAGACAACAACAAAAGAAGCAAAATAGGGAAAGCAAGTAAAACAAAAGGGAGGACAATCCCTCAACGACCGACTGGATCCTGAAAACTGACTCAATGACTCAACCATCATAACCCGAGACTCCTGCATCTGAAAAGATTGATAAAAGGAACGCGCAAGTTGATCGTCCAACTTAGTGAGGTTGTGGTGCATTGTGTGTGTGACACATGGATGCTCCATAATATATATTGTGAGCATATAAACGAATTAAGCATATATTACATATATAAATCAAAGCATAGAGTTCAAATAATCAAGAGTTGCTGATGCCGACCTCCACTTACCCTTCATCCTTATTCTGATGTCCATCCAAACACATCGAGTAAGGAGCGACCTTACTCTGAAGTGCATCGACATGTCTTTGCCAAAGTTCGTCCTTACTCCCCAAGTGTTCCTCCCCACTTGGATTGTAAGGCCAGGCCTACGGGTAACCGTGACAATACTGCCGGCCCTTGCCTGCCAGGTTGCATTTGGTTCATATACCAAACAAATAGGGCCCACACAAAATCGGAAACAAACGAAAACATAACATATCAAGTAGATATAACATTTTACCAACAATAACAATTCACCGAAAGCAATTTAGATATATGGCTAGGTGAACATATTCTCAACTAAGTAGATCTAGAATCGGGTGTAGCATGTATTAGGGTAATCATGTTGATATGCTAAGTGATTCATACAAGCCAACCTATTTGCAATGTATACAAGGAGAGTAACATAGCACATGTTCGGATTATTCATAGCTAATGTACATGCTTAGACTCGACCTACTAGCATATCAGACTGACACACAAATGAACTCACGACGCTCACCTTTGCTGCTTAGGTTCTTGAAAGTTTATCGGTAGAATGATGATTCCAGATCCTATACATATTTACGTACCGTTTAAAAATCTAAACACGAACAAGAACTTACGATCGACTAAGGAACACTTTAGTCGTACTTATAGTGGTGTCATGTTCGAAACGAGACCATGATCAAACTTGGACTAGTTAGTCCGGTTTGGGGCTTCCTTAGGTTACATGGTATGGTAAGCTACAAATAAGGATTTATAAAAACCCAAGAAAGTTCTTTAATAATTCAACAAATATTTTACTTAATTTCAACATACAAATTTAGATGTTATTTTCTTTAGGTTTAAATTTCACTTTAAAATTTTCAAACATCTTTGAATTCTTTAATTATTTTAAAATAGGTATACATTTAATTTCAATAATCAAAGTTTATTTTTTGAATTATTTATTTTTCAAATTTTGAAAACTTTATTTATTTACTAATTCTATTTTTGGATTAATTAAATTCAGAAAAAGCGTGTTAGAATTTTTTTTTTTTTGATATAACTACTCATAAAAATTTTCAACCTGCCAATCCACCGGCCCACCCCCGACCAACCCAAATAGTGCTGTTTGAAGAAATAATAGAGACGTTGCCTCTTGCGCTGGGTCGGATTGATTTTTCTATAAAAATCCCCCCGAACCCTGTCGTTGGTGCGTTCTAGAGTAAAAGTTGGCTCAAGGATTTTGATGTTAATGTGCGTTTCGGCATGTGTACTTGAAGTATTGTTTCTTTTAGTTGAGTATTATGAAATATAGGGATAAAACTAGTACATGTTTTTTTTTTTGTTTCCCAAGGGTTTAATCCCTTTCGAGGCGGGTTGTGCACATTAAGTGAGTACCTCTCCCAAAAGGGATTCGAACCTGAATCCGCTACTTTATAGTGACTAGTCTCTTCTACTAGACCAATCACCTGTTGGTAAACTAGTACATGTTATTTATTTATTTGTTTTATATTAATGATAAATATTTCTTGGTATTTATTCTTGCCGCAAATTTTGATCTAGTTGTTTGTTTGACTGTTTAAATGAATTATGATAGGTGTATACATTCATCATTGGGTTATCTTTTAGAAAACTGTAGTATTCACAGGTAACTGTTTGACTAATAGTAGTTCTCCACTCACAAGCTTCCATGTGAAAAAAAACACCTTGTACCGGCTATCAAGTTCTCCATTCCCGCACAAATTGTCCTAATGCCCTTTTAGCAATTTGTGAGAGAAATAATTTAATTTTTTTTTACTAAAACCCACCCCACCACCCAAATCACAGACCACCAGCGGCCTGGGTTTTGGGTGGGTGGGTGGGTGGGGGAGGGTTGAGGTAGGGGATGGGTAGGTTAGCTAATATTTTTTTTTTAAATTATAATTATTTATTAATAATATACTTATAACTTTATTATTTTTATTATTTAAATAAATATTAGATAAACTAATACTATTATATAAATTTTAGATTTGAAAAAATATATATATTTTTTAATTTTATTCAAATTTATATTGAAGTATTATTTAATTTGTTAATATTATCTATAATTAGTTAAATAAATATGTAAATATAAGTTAAATCTTTAAATATTGGGATTCTTACGGGGAAATGAGCCTCAGACAGCGGAATATAAAAACTTGTAGGCAACCCTTGGAATGAAGATGCAAAACTGTTGGTCCCAAGTGGTCAGATGATGTCTAGGGGGGGGGGGGGGGGGGCTGAATAGACATCTGAAAACTTTCAAAAATTTCTCTAACTTTTCTTATCAACAAAGTAAGCTGATCAAGAACTCGTGAGACTATTTCACTGATTGCGCACTTAGCTTAATCAGTAGAGTTGACCACTCGTCTGATTTAACTTATCTGATTCAAATATAATCAGAGTTTGAAATACTTGTTTGCAGCGGATATATCAAGTTTCAACAAGTTGTTTTCTTACTTTAAAGATTTTAACCCCAGTTTTTAAACTCCTTTTAAAATCTTTTGTTTAGTTCGTATGTTGGAAGTCTTTTGAAAATGCAGTAAACAAACACAAATTTTTTATTATGGTTATATAGACAAGAATGTCTTTTAGTCCACTCTTCCAAGTCACTTAGATATTGAGTTATACTATAATCACACAGTTTACAGTATACTCTGCTTGCGCAATTCAACAAATGAAAAGCCACAAGTTCGTGGTAAGAAGTAACAAAGAAATCCTACTCTCTGAAGCTAGATCACTCACTTAGATGGATCTACACTTCTCACAACGTTCTCTTCTAACAGAATCACTCAGATTTGTGTATAAATTTGTTCTTCAACTTCGGCTTTTGTCAACAAATGACTAAGCTGATAAGTGTTCTGTTCTTGAGTTTGAGACTTAGAAAGATTTGATCTTAAATTGCTCTCAGTTGTTGTGTCTTGTATATCTCTAACTCTTGATTTCAGAACTATCTATACTTGAGGATTTGAATTTCTGCCCGTTGAAAGTTGACAGATCTTCAGATTTTCCTCGAGTACTGGTCTTTGTTTCAGAATGGCTTCTGCAACTGTTCACTATACAGTTCTGCTGTACTTTCTGTCCCATCGCATTAAATGCACCTTGATGATGCGAGGTTTCTCTTCAATCATTTGTCTTTAATACCCTTCTCTTACAACATTTATTACACCAAGTGCATTTATTACCGTTGGAATGACTTTCTGATCACTTCTACTCCACTGATCGAATCTACTCTTCTGATGAACACTCTGCTGATTCAAATCGAACTCATCTGATTTGACTCTGCTGAAATCCACCAGTCTGATTCCGAACTCAACATCAGATCAGTAGTCTTCTGGACCAAAATTCAACCCTTCTGATTTTACTTGTCTTCTTAGATTGAATTTCCCAGAGGTTGCTAAGCTTCCATTACTTAGCTGATGACTTTTGAAAATCATCAAAACCTCCCTTCACTTCTTCATCTTCATCCAACAGAAACTCGAGAAGAAAAGACAGAAGTCGATCGACTTGTCAGGGTTACGGGCGATGACTCAGGGTTTTTGGGAGAGAGGAAGATTTTGCTTTCTTGCTTTTTGTGTGCTACAAAATGCCAAGTGGTGAAGCTTTAATAAATTGTCTTGCAAGAGTCATATATAGATCTTTTAATCCTAGCCCTAATAGGATTCCTAATAATATCTACTTACTAAATTGACTAAGCCTTTTAATTAATGCAAGACTTCATTAATTAAATTATCTTGTCTTTTAATTAGTCTTGAGCCCATCTAAATCTTCAAGAATAGTTGGCCCGTTAATTAAAACTCATTTATCCTAATTAATTAAATTGGACTCTTAGCCCAATTAATTAATTCTTATTAATATTTATTTAATTAAATTAAATTATAACTTTAATTAATTAAATATTCTTTCTCCTCAATTAATTAAATCTAATGTAATTAGTTCTTCTTATCAAATTAAAAAACCATTAATTTGACATCTCAATTCAATCCAATTAGATCGGATTCTCGCGCCCAAATGAATCGACCCATTCGAGTTCAACTTTCTTCATTTCATGTTGATTTTACCGAATTTGGTAAAGGGGTAAGATCAATAGAATAACGAACTAATCAACAATATGTGACAAGTGCGAAATAAATAATAGTAATATTGATCTAGAATAGGGCTTGGTTAAAGTACTTAGGATGGTGTCACGCACAAGGAATAGTAGAAATAAAGTAATTAACTCAATAAAAAACAATGGAGAAAGATGTATTTGTATTAATAATCAAAGTTGGCAATTCAGAGTTCAACCCTCATTACAATGAAGAATCTGCTATTTATAACATAGTAAGCCTATCCCTAGTAGTATCCTAACACAAGTGGGAGACACGCATGGCCTATGAAATATTCGGAGACTTCGCCAGGTCGATAAGAATCCGTAATTGTCGCACACACGATCGTAACTGACAGATACAGATCTAACGGTTGGCGGATAACACGGAAACCAAAAATTTCCCAAACCTATAAATCCAGATCTGATCAGAAGAGTGACTTTACGCACCTCAAAATTTCTAACTCACAAGAACTACTAATCTTCTCTGTTTTCTTGTGAGATTTCTCTTGCACTCTACACTAATTTTCACAGATATCATGGGTTCCAAAGCTGCTGCTAATGCTGAAGGAAGGTATCTCAATTATGAGATGTATCACGCTACTGGTACGAAACTCATGAAGGAGATTATGGAAAAATTCAAAGCCTCAACACTTGTGAACTACATGGAAGCACATGTAACAATGGTGTTCAGTCCAGAAGTTGATGAATTCTATGCTAGTGCAAAGGTTGATTTCGAGAGACTGGAAATCAAAGCCAGAGTTGGAGGGAAGGATGTATGTATCACTCCAGCTGTGTTAAGTGAAAAGTATGGCTTGACAAACTTATCATGGATCGAACCTTGTCCAACAAGGTTTGATTCCTTCTCTCAGACACTCTCAGTTGAGGCGTCTTAGGTGGAGTTTGTTGTATGAGAATCCCATTCTCAGTAAGATAATCGAGGAATTCTTAGCTTAAGTATTTGCCACCTCGATCAGATCGAATGGCCTTAATACTATGCCAGTGTTGATTCTTTCCTTCGTTTTGAAATTCTTTGAACTTTTCAAAAGATTTCGGATTTGTACTTCATAAGATACAAATATCACTAACGCCTAAAGTCGTCAGTAAAAGTTACGAGGTACGAGTAATCTCCTCACGCACTAGCACTTAGTGGTCAACATTATTCGTATGGATCAAATCCATAGTTTTGGTTTGGTACGCTCCGGATGCCCAGCAAACGGTAGCTTTGTCATATTTTTCCTCAGACAGGATTCGCAAGTTGATAGTTCATCTAAGCCCTATATTTCAAGAAGCTTCAATGACACCAGCTTTTGAATCCTTCCTATGGAAATGTGACCTAACCTTGCGTGCCATAAATGTGGATTATTATCTTGGTATTAATTGAACTAACACATTTAATTCAATCGAATTGAGTTAACAATTTATATTAATTTGCTTTCTTTCAATTAACTCTTTAATTGATTAATTTCCTTTTCAAATTAACTCTTTAGTCAAACGTTGCTTAATTAATTAGAATTTCTAATCAATTAAACTCATCAGTGCCTTTCTTAGGTGCAGTGGGATAGTTCGACTTTTAGGCTTCCTGCGTTCTTTCGTCAACCCTTATGGTCGCTTTAGAAGAGAACAATTTCTTCTTCTTTTTACTCTTCTTCGACTTTGCAGTCCTCAAAGTGTGAGCGATCATGACAGGTATTGTAACAGCACAACTTCTAATTAAACTAACACTTACAATTAGGCAACCATTAATAAACTTAATATCTACAATCCATCTCAAAATATGGTTAATGCATAACAACTAAAATTTACATAGAATCGAGCTCAACATGACCAATACAATTCATCTACCTCTATTTGGCTCAAATCAATGCATCCTATAAAATAGACATATAGATAAATATATATACATACTTTCACGCCCACATATAAACCCGAAGTGCGGCATCTATTCATCATGTCGAGACAAAATAGGTAGGTATATACATACATAGACATTCAAGTTTAACTTTTTTTTTCACCAAAAGTAATTACTACATATTTACATAAACTTCTTTACACCAAATGCACATCAAATAAATTCACTAGGAAAACATTTCTTCACTTGAGTTCGGTACCTGAACCACTGAAAAATGATAACATAAAAAATGTAAGTTCAAATAATCAACTTAGTGAGGCTGGTGTCCGTGTGTGCATGAACTTTTATGCAATGCTAGAAATTTATTATAGTACACTCTGCATAACCAACAATTACTGCAACTTTAAACCACTTAATTTCACGTTCGATCAATTAAACAAGTAATAAACAATCAAGACACAAAATTATGTATTTAAAAGGATATTAGGCTTGAGATGTTAATACCACCTTATCACTATGGGTAAGGGGCCAATCTTACCAACCCTCACTAAATGCATTGATTCATCGCTGCCAATTTAGGTCACGTATACCGAGATACACGAGACCAAGATAATGATTGATTGCGGAGTCAACCTGACAAGTCTTCACTTGTTCCAGATTTATCCAAACCTACCACTATCCCTATGAACAGGGGAGATAAAGTAATACAAACCATGCCCTAACAGTAATCATTTAAAAGCAAGCAATACGAGCATCATAGATTGCACATTAGCTAGTCTATTCAACGCAAACAAATATTATTGCTACCGAAATTGAATATCTCTAGCAATCTTAAAATAACTCAAGTAAGCAAATACTGCGAACATCACAAACAACTATTTCCAACAACTGTAAAATCTCACAATTAATCACATTACAAGTATATAAGTACCTAAACCATTCACATAGCCCAAAAGCAAGAATTACGAGCATTCCATATACTTTAGTAATCTTAAATATAACAAATAATCACCGACTGAGTATTCAAACGATCTAACCATACACATTACGAAAGCAAGTATGTAGCTCTCACCTTCGATGCGAATTTCCCAAACCTTACTAATTTAATAATTTGAAAATAAAAGTGTCCTCAAGCTTCTTTCACTTCATTAATAGCTATAATATATACCCCATTCAAGTAATTGTAAAATTAACCACTACAAAATTTCAAAATTAATATTTTCGAGGTCTTACATACTTCCCCCTTACAAGAATTTGGTCCCCAAATTCATACCTGATAACTTGAACAACTCGGGGTTATGCTTTCACATTTCCTCCTCTAGCTCCCAAGTCGCTGCCTCGGTCTTTTGACTTTGCCATAAGACCTTTACAAGGGGAATCTTGCGGTTCCGCAACTCTTGAAACTTTTTATCTAGTATCCGAACAGGTTTCTCCTCGTAGGTCAAATTCTTACGTAGTTGTAAGGGTTCATGATCAATCACAAAGGATCTGGGTGATATTTCTTTAGAAGGGAGACATGGAATACATTATGATTTTCACCCAAATTTGATGGAAGGTCTAGTCTATATGCTACCGATCCAACTCGTTCTGAAATTTCAAAAGGTCCAACATATCTTGGACTGAGTTTTCCTCCTCTGCCATGCTTTATGAGTCCCTTTTTTTGGCGATACCTTCAAGAATACTCTATCACCCACTTCGAACTCTAATGGTTTTCTTCGCCTATCAGCATAACTCTTTTGTCTGTTCTGGGCTATCATCATTTTCTTGATTGTTTGAACTGTTTCAATGGCCTCTTGAATTAGGTCAGGGGCTCCTTGGCTTTGTTGCGATGTTGAGGAGATTAATATTTTATGCTCATCAAAATCCCAATTACACTTCCGTCCATACAATGCTTCGTATGGTGCCATCTGAATGGTAGACTAGAAGCTGTTATTGTATGCGAATTCTACCAACGAGAGATGTTTCTCCCATCCACCCTTAAAGTCGAGTACATAGGCACGAAGCATATCTTCCTGAATTTGTATCGTTCGTTCCGATTGTCCATCTGTTCGGGGGTGTGCCGTAGTGCTGAATTGCAACTTAGTACCCAAAGCTTCTTGATTTTTTTCCATAGTCTCGACATAAACCTTGGATCACGATCTAAAATGATGCTCTTAGGTACTCCGTGTAATCTAATAATTTCATCTCTATATAATTTTGCAAGTCGATCCACGGTGTAGTTCACGCTGATGGGAATAAAATGGGCAACTTTAGTCAGTCGATCCACAATAACCCATATTGCGTTGTGCTGATTTCTACTCTGTGGTAAACCTGTTACAAAATCCATAGTCATTGATTCCCACTTCCATTCATGCACTGGTAAGGGTTGTAATAAACCCGAGGGGCGTTGATGTTCTGCTTTTACTTGTTGGCAAACAAAACATTTTGCTATGAAATTAGCGACCTCTTTTTTCATGCCTTCCCCCCAGTAGTGTCGCTTCAAATCCTGGTACATCTTATTTCCTCCTGGATGAATGCTATATCGTGCACGGTGGGCTTCTTCCAAAATTTTATCTTTCAAGATACTATTCCTCGGCACCCATATCCTTCCTCTAAATCGTAATGCTCCAGTTGAATCTGTACTAAAAGGTGACTCCACGTTTTCCTTGAGAGATTTCTCTACCTTTTGTACTTCTGTATCAGTTTGTTGAAGTTCGAGGATTTGTTGTAGGAGATTTGCTTGAATTTACAAACTCATGAAAAGAATCCCCATTTTTGCTTCTTAGGGATTCCAGTAACTAATCTTTTCAAGCATCTTCCATTCTTCATTCATCAAATATGCTACAATAACTTTTCTGCTTAAGGCGTCAACTACGACATTTGCTTTCCCTGGGTGGTACTGAATGGAACATTCTTAATCTTCTAAAAATTCTATCCATCTTCTTTGCCTCATGTTTAGATCCTTTTGCGAGATTAAGTTCTTCAGGCTTTTGTGATCCGTGTAGATTACAAAAGATTCACCGTAAAGGTAGTGTCTCCACTTTCCCAAGGCCAAAACTATAGCTGCAAGCTCTAGGTTATGTACGGGGTAATTCTTTTAGTGCGGTTTTAACTTTCGAGAGGCATAAACGATCACTTTACCGTTTTGCATCAAAATGCACCCCAATCCTTCCTTAGATGCATCAGTGTAAACCATAAGATTCTCTGTCCCTTCAGGTAAAGCCAATACTGGAGCCGTAGTTAAGCGTCTTTTCAATTCCTTGAAACTTCCTTCACAATTATCATCCCATACGAATGGTGTTTTCTTTTGGGTGAGTTTTGTCAAAGACGCAGCTATTTTGGAGAAATTTTTAATGAATCTACGATAATAACCAGCTAGACCCAAGAAACTGCGAATCTCAATTATTGTTTTGGGTCTTTTCCACTCTGTAACTTCTTCGGCCTTAGAGGGATCAACTGCTATGCCATCTCCTGATATAACATGACCCAAAAAGGTGACACGTTCTAACCACAATTCACATTTACTAAATTTGGCATACAACTTACTCTCCCGTAGTACCCGTAACACCTCTCGTAGATGTGTTTTATGTTCTTGCTTAGATTTGGAGTAGATCAAAATGTCATCGATGAAGATTACTACGAATTGGTCCAAGTATGGCCTGGATATACGGTGCATAAGGTCCATGACTGCAACTGGTGCATTGGTTAAGCCAAATGGCATCACGACAAACTCAAAATGCTCGTCCCTCGAGTTGAGAGCCATCTTCGAAATGTCTTCCTCCTTAATCCTCAAATGATAATACCCTTTCCTTAAATCAAGTTTCGAGTAGACTCGCGATCCTTGAAGTTGATCAAACAACCTTTCTATGCGCGGTAACGGATATTGATTCTTGATAGTAACATTATTCAACCCTCTGTAGTCGATACACATACGTAATGAGCCGTCTTTCTTCTTTACAAATAAAATTGAAGCTCCCCATCAAGTGATCATTTTTATCGAAGATGATTTTAAATTTTCTCAAATATTGATCTTAATCTTGTTTTGTACCTGTTGGGTCTCACAGGTTGTTTGACCACGTCATGTCATCCGTCAAAATTTGTTTTAAATACTTCCGCTTCAAACTATAAATATTAAATTGAATTTATTTTTCTTTCAAAAAATAAGTAATTTAAATTATTCTTATATTGTTTTAAACCGCTTCCGCTTTAAACTTTCCCAATTGAAAATGAATTTTTATTTTGTCAATAAAATATTTTACACAGTAATTGTTGGCCGATTATGGACTAATCGCTTTCGAATTAAACTTTTAAATTTTCGTTTTGGTTTTATACCCGTTAAAAAAAAAATCGGTATTTTAACATTTTCCATAAATAAAAATTTAATCGAGTATTATCCGACGGACCTGCGGTGTCGGGCCGTTACAGATGGTATCAGAGTTTCGGCTCAAGGCCAGGATAGGATCCTCGGATTTGTATTGAGGGGCTAGTAACGTGGGACTCACCGTCAAGACTTTAGTATGTCTACCCACATTGGGTAGTTCATTTTTAGGACAAGACCCCAACCAAAACATATGTATTGTGCGTGGCCTTCGGGAAAGGGTTATATTTGATTGTTACTGTGATTTCCTAATTTGTTGTTTTATTGTTGGTATCTAGAATACACTTGACGTCATTTTGACTGAACTGTTGGAGTTATTGTCTAATTATGATTATAGATGCGTATGCCGCTTGATTACGTGCTTATTGAATTACTTTAATCTAGTGACCTTATGAGAAGTACATGTAGAACGACTATTATAGCCCTAAATCTTTTTGAATTCCATCATAGCGTGCGTTTACCTTATTCAGAACTCATATTGTTGACTTCAGACATTTCCTCTCCAAATTGATCTTTCAACTTTAGTAAGCTCTATTCAGCCTCTTTCTTTATATTAAACTGTTTTGCCCTTATGATAATGTTGGAACTTGTTTATTTGGAGCTTGTGATCCTTAAATGTCTGTTTTTCGTCATTGTGGTGTATCCAATTATTCTTATCGATTCTTTCCTTTCTATTAACGACGAGTCTTCATATTCTTATCAAACATAAATCTTGAGATTTTACTCGTTTATTGAATTTCAGCTATAAATTCTTCTCGATAACGGGTAACTTCATTTTGAATTCTATGCTACTATATGTTCCTTTCTAACCTTTCCATTTTCGCTCGTGCTTTTCTTTCGCTTCTAAATGCAGCTGTCAGATTGTATATTTCTTTTCATGGAGTGCTATTAACCGTAAAAGTTCCTTGAATTATTTTAGCCTTATTTTTAATATGGCTTATCTTGAACTCGTATCCTTAATTTGACTCCTAAATTGATTGTTTAGCTTGAGATCTTATCGAAATTCTTAATTCAACATGTTTTCGGTTATTGTGAATCTAACTTTCACTCCTTGTTATCCTATCAAGCTTCTGTTTTGATCCTTTATTTTCATACTCGTTTAGAGTTTACCTCTCCTTATTTCATGAGGTACCTCCTTGTATCAATTTCGTAACCAAAATTATTTATTCTCATCAGATTCTACGAATGTTATTATTCATTGTCATTCTTTTCCCTGAACTTATTTATTGGTTTGTGATCATTTTGAAATCATCCATATGATTTTATATTACTCTTATTCATTGTATTCAATTATGCAATCTTTTAAATTATGTGAAAATATCAAATTGTCTTGGTTTCCTTTTGAACTTCCCATCTTCATCTTGGCTATCATAAATTGTTGTTCCTTTGTCCAATTCATTCACTCTTGCGAAAGGGTAAATACCACTTTTGGTCCCTCTTATCATTAACTTTTTACAGAGTGGTCCCTCTTATATTTTTTTTCCCGCTTTAGTCCCTACTATGAATTATGTGTTTCACTTTAGTCCCTACTATGAATTATGTGTTTCACTTTAGTCCTTATCAGGTGGTTCCGATAACACGTGACATGTATATGAATATTTTTTAGGGCATTTTCGTCCGTTCACTATTGAGACTATTTGGGATATTGTTTAATTGGTGAGCAATTTTGGTGTTTGAAGAAGATTTTGGGAGAAAACTTTAGTTTGGAACGAAATGGACGATTAAGTTGGATTGGAATGAAAGTCTAGTTTGGAAGAGATTAAATATTTTTTTTAAATTAGAAAGACGAAAATATCCCTGTTAGTTTACTTGAAATGATGAAATTGCCCTCATGTGCATATCACATGTTACCGGAACCGCCTTGGATCACTTGAAAGGGACTAAACTGAGACAAATAATTCATAGTAGGGACTAAAGTGGGAAAAAAAACATAAGAGGGACCACTCTGTAAAAAGTTAATGATAAGAGGGACCAAAAGTGGTGTTTACCCCTTGCGAAAATATCAAATTTTCTTGGTTTCCTTTTGAACTTCCCATCTTCATCTTGGCTATTCATAAATTGTTGTTCCTTTCTCCAATTCATCCACTCTTGTGAGCCTCATAGAACATGTCGATTTATTCTCGACTTGTTTTGAACTTTAGACTTACCTTCTAGTTGTTTTGGACTTAAATTAATCCTCGTCTCGCTCAATCAGATTTTCGATGTTCTCGAATTTCACTATTGAGCTTTATTTGTTTCCTATTGCAGCTTGATTGAAATCATTACTTCGAAATAAATCTTTAAATCGCGCTGTTTATCTTGACTTGCTTTTCAAATAAACAAACACACTTTAATATTTTGGTTATAATCTTTAAATTGATTGAAATCCTTTCTTTGATCGTCTTCTTGCATACTCCATTCAAATTGGTTGACACTCATCTCTTCCGTTATTCTTATCGATGTGCCTTACTCGATCTTCTTGTTAATTATAACGAACTATTGACTTGGTATCATGCTACCGCTATTCAGTTCCTTTTGCAATCTTCATCGGTTCTTCTAATTGTTGACATTATTAAGTCTTGTCTTGTTATCTTGAACACTTTGATTCGATCATCTTTTGTAATTCTTATCGCGACTTTTCAGTTGATTGCCAATTGTTTTTTCCTTTGTCGAGACTCCTAAGCCAAATGTCTTTCAATAATTTTTTTGGATTCCTTGGGCTAAACTGATGATATATGTTGATATGTGAGTAGTTATCATTTTAAAAAGGAATCTTAACCCGCGACATACGAGTTGGAATTACCGTTCTCTCAATTTACCGCGTCACATTTTCATGTACCGTATATGAAGTACCACATCTGCCGTCCTCGTGAACCTACTACATATCATATAGAGCTTCATAAATATCCAACGTACGAAGGAAGTACTTACTCATCCAGATGAAGAAATGATTCCATTGTGGCGCAACCAAAGTATAAAAGAGGCGACTTGGGAGTTAGAGAAAAAGACATGTCAGAGTTTCGAAAACGTCTAACGTGCGTACGAGGAACATTTTTCGCAAACACGTCTAAATCAAAAAGGCTGCATATTCCACCAGTAAAGTTTTATGACACGTTTATGGTATTGAAGAAATGATTTGGAAGCTAGAGAAGGAAATACGTTGGCATTACTCGAATTATTTGATTTTAAAGAGCGAATTTGGGGACCAAATTCTTTTAAGGGGGGTGGATTGTAACACGCCACAAATTTCGTGCCCTTTTTATTATTCTATTTTAAAAATCTATCTTTTAAAGTATAGATTTTCGAAATTTATAAATTTAGATTATATTTTTGCTTTGTTTTAGTCGAAGAATATATATTTAAATATGATAAGATTCTTTTGAAATGGTGGAGTTATTTTCTATATCACTATTTATTTTGGCACATTTTCTTTTTAAATTTAATGCTACTTTTAACTAAAATATGCGAATAAATTTTTCGTATGAAATATTAAACTTGGAATTTATTTATAAAGGTGAGAAAAACCTTCTAAAAGTGTTGGGATCTTTTTGCAAAAAGGTTTGGACTAAATAGCACAAAATTTTAATTTTAGGGGCAAAAATATACTTTCCAAAACTTCAGGGGGTAAAGTGCAAATTTGCCCCAAGTTGAAGATTTTCTGCAGGAGTAATTATTTTTCCCTCCTTGCACACTCCAAGAGCTTCAAAAGCATGTCCTTGGGTAGAGAAACTCATCCACCCAAGATTGACATGCATTGTTGGAAAATTTAGAGTAATAATACCCCTATTTTTTCATATTTTATGTATATGTGTATACACATTAAAATATATGATTTTATAGTCCAATAATTACCCTCTTCAAACCCACTTTATCTCCTTTACAACTTAAAATACTTAGATGTAGTTAAGAAGAGAGGGGGGAAAGAGACAACACTTTAGAAAGAAAATTTTCGGATATACACTCCATAGCCTTGGTATTTCAACCATTTTGTCTTCTTCCACCGTTGGATCATGCCCAAATTTTGTTTGAAGATCCTACACTCATGGGGATACATACTGACCGTTTGGATCGTCGTTTCAATTTTCCTAAGTGAATCTACGTTCACTGGAAATTGATGAAAAGTAGGTCTTTTATTTTGAACCATTACCGCAGCCGCCACCACTGCCACCGGAGCCGCCACCACCACCACCGGAGCCGCCACCACCACCTTCGGAGGTCTGAAAATGAGGAGAGCTTCATCCCCTTCGTTGCTTTGGGTAAAGATCCGCCTATGCTTGTGTTCTTTAATTGATTTTATTTTATTTTTGTTCTCTTTTAAAGTGTTCTTCAAAGAAAAATGGAGAAAAACATGCATGCATCATAAAGAGTAATAGATTTAAGTTATTATATTGTAAAATATATTTCATTTTCATATTTGGGTCGAGTTTATGGATTTTATTTCAAGACTAAGAAATTTGTGTTCGTTTGCCCAAAACATGAATATTGAAGAACTTTTGTTTATCCATTGTAGTTTTGTGAAAAGATGTGAAGTTTATATTCAATATTAGAATTGTGATGTGATTTTGCTTGGGTTTAAATAAATGTTGATTATATATTTTGATCTTGATTTATTTTTGTAAGAAAGTTAATGTGTTTAAATTTTTTCAAAACTTTGGGGGTACTTTGGAAAAGTTTTAAAAGATAAAAGGTTAAGGACTACGATTTGCTTGGGAGTAAAAATTGACTGAAAATATCAGTTTTTGTTTCATATTTGGTATAGGGTTGATTTGAAAAGCATTTGTTTTAAAGTTTGTTTCGAGTTTTTGCAAAAAATGGAGTTTTTGAAATTTTTGGGGTTATTATTGTAAATCTGAAAATAAGGGGGCAGAGGTGCTATTTTGTCGCTGTTTTTACATGGTTCTTTTATAAATTCTTGATTAATGTATTTAAAGTAGTGGTTTATTCATTTTTGTTTTAAGATTTAACACTTACAAAAATTTCCAAAGAAAATTATGGTTAAAGAACTTTTTGTTTCTCCTTGTTAGTTTGGTGAAATGTTATTAAAACTTGTGTTAATCTTAGTTTTATAGTGAAGGTGTGCTTAAATATTTTTTTAAATATTCTTGTGATATTATCTTGAATTATTTTTGTAAGAAAGTTAATGTTTTAATGTATTAGAAACTTTTGGGTTATACTTTGAATGTTTTCAAAAGAAAATGGTGTTTAATTATTAACTTGTTAAATGTTCTGATTGAGTTCTTATTCAAAATAATCTAGTGAAGATTTTTGGTTTGAAGAACTTTTTGTGAAAAATATTTTTGGGGTACATTTCGAAAATATTAATTTTTCTAGTGGAGTTGTGTGCAATTTTATGAAGTGCTCGGGGCAGCCACCGCTGATCCATTCAGCGGGCTTTCAGGCCCAGCCGTGATGGTCCGGGCCCACTTCATTGCACTATCTCCGTGTTTGCTCGTTTCAATCCAATTTCGCTTGGATTGTTGCTACTGTTAAATATTTTGGATTTTCTCAAATATTAAAGTTTGAAAATGAATACACTTAAATGAATTTGATGTCGAAAGTTTTAAGTTCTTGTGTGCGAGGTTAATTTAGAAAATCCTTGTGATAGGATTTTCTTTAATCATATTTAAGTAAAATTATAAGATAATTTATTAGTTGTATACGTACTTGCTCAGGTTTCGGATACACTTCATTTGTGGAATTTTGGTCGCCGTAATAAGCTCCTCAGGTGAGTGCTATGTGTTTGCTTGCGTGTTAGTTCAAATGTGCTAGTAGGTTGAGTCAGAATTGTAACTTAGTACCTAACGAACAAGCATGTGATGCATGGTACTGGGAATAACTCGACTACTAGGACAAACAATCCATGTTATATTTAATATATATACCACATATGTTGCAAGAAGAGATACATGAATCTACTTAGCCTTATTTTAACTATCTAAACATGTTAGAAATGTTATGCTAAAGCTTACGTGTTCATAAATTCTTGATATTGTATATTGAATAGTTTTGATTATTGTTATTGAGTTATTCATCGATTCATGTTACTGAACTGCTTATGTTACTGTGTTGTACGATTTACTGTTACTGTGTGGGCCCTTATTATTGGTGTGTGGAATCGTGGGTAACCTGGAAGGTTAGGGCCGGAGGGTTACCTCGATCCACCGTAGACCCGCTTCACGAGCCAAGTGTGGAGGTTACACTTGGGGAGTGAATGTCAAACTCCTGGCATTTGACGTCAATGCGCACTGTTATGTAAGGTCGCACCTTACTTGGAGTGTTTCGTGGTGGTTTTCCTGACTGTGGATTGGAGGGTAAGAGGAGGACGGCATCAACAACTGTTGGTTACTTGTTTAACGTGCTTAAATTGGTATAGCATGTGTTCATTTACTGTAATGTTGTATATGCTCATGTATACTATGCTGCATCCACGCATCACACTCACATGTGCACTACAGCCTCACTAAGTTGGACGATCAACTTATGCATTACATGTTTCAATCTTTTCAGCTACAGGTGTTTGGGGAACCGATAGTTCAGGTTGTGGTTAGGTCATCACGGTTGCGGTCCCACTTTAGTTTCGGAGAGTAGTTGCACTTTTGTTTAAATTCTTATTTTATTTTAAGATCCTCCTTGAACTGATGTTTCAAAACTCCTATATGTCTAAGTCGATTTTTATAATATCTTGGTATTTTAGCTAATTTTGTAAAGTGATCATTTTTATCGAAGATGATTTTAAATTTTCTCAAATATTGATCTTAATCTTGTTTTGTCCCTGTTGGGTCTCACAGGTTGTTTCACCACGTCATGTCATCCGTAAAAATTTGTTTTAAATACTTCCGCTTTAAACTATAAATATTAAATTGAATTTATTTTTCTTTCAAAAAATAAGTAATTTAAATTATTCTTATATTGTTTTAAACCGCTTCCGATTTAAACTTTCCCAATTGAAAATGAATTTTTATTTTGTCAATAAAATATTTTACACAGTAATTGTTTGCCGATTATGGACTAATCGCTTTCGAATTAAACTTTTAAATTTTCGTTTTAGTTTTATACCCGTTTCAAAAAAAAAAAAAAAATCGGTATTTTAACCTTTTCCATAAATAAAAATTTAATCGAGTATTATCCGACGGACCCGTGGAGTCGGGCCGTTACAATTCCCGTCCCGAGCCCCACCCCTACCTCTAAATTCTAATTTTCCGCCCAACCCCAGCCCCAGCCCCAGCCCTATTGGTCTCGTGATGTAGTAGGGAATTATTATTTCTTCAGTTGCGTTTGGGATTTTACTAACTAAAAGGAATAAAGTTTGTACTTTTAGCTAAAGGGCTAGTTGATGTTAGTGCTTTTTGTTCACCAGTCAAAGGGTAAATTAAAATGTAGTCTTCTTTTCTGCTTTTCTTTTTATGGACCACGTACTTGGAGTGAAGAGATGGAAATAAGCTTCTATGAACTTCTTAGATTTTAATCAAGCCGCAAGTACAAAAGAGGTGCTATTTAGTGATAAGAATCATAAGATGTTATACTATGATATAATATCAAATTTGTCATTACTGATATATCAAAGAGGTGCTACATAAGGATCATATTTATTATTAGGTAACATGTATAGTGGAATCAATAAAAGTGTCATAATTTTATTTAGCAAAACAAAATTATTGCATCAAGTTAATTAAAAGAGTATAAGGCGACATGACTCAACTTCTAATATATAAAAAAAACCAATAAAATAATAACTAGACTAAGAAAGTATGTTAAAAACTAAAAGGAAAAATGATATATTTAGCGAGAGATAATTTTTTTGGATATTTGATGTTGAGATGATACAGAAATAAAAGTTAGTAATAGTTGTGGATCACTTACAAGTTACAAGAATTAGGAATGGGTTCAGGTTATAAAAGCTTCCTAGCTTCCTTTTTGAACAAGCATCAATTTGACAATTACATGCTCCTTTTCCTTCTTGTTATTTGTCGTGTACTTACTCGATCACATTTGGGTTTAATATTTTGTAGCTAGTTATGTATTATCGGTTTGAGTTTGATTTAATGTTAAAATTTTTCCAGAAAAAAGTTCAAAATTTTAGAAAAAATACATGAACTAAAATACATCAAAGTGTCGGTCCCAACATTATTGTATTCTTTGAACTCTTGAGACCATGTTTGGATCCATCTTAGTCTAGGTGTTTCTAATTTCGCTCGCTGAAACATTATTTAGAACTGTTTTCGCTGAAAACATGCGAAACAAGAGTTTCAACTTAAAATAATAATACTTCAATCAAATCAATCATCATAAAATATTATGTATATATTACATACATTTTCTTCCCAAAACTTCAAAATCCAAAATATATCCAAACCACAACCAACTTTTTCATATTCAACTCACCATTAAAATAACATTATTTTGGATTCAAAAGATTCTAACCAAAACATATTCAAGTAATGTTTCAATTGTTTCGAACAAATTTCAAGAAAATCTTCAAAATACTCAACAAAAATGTTTTCCACCAAAATACATCCAAATAAAGCTTGATTCTCTTGGTAAATTGGTAAATTGGGCTCTGTTCTGACTGCAAAGCTTTGAAGGGAAATGCTTAGCTTGCTGGGCTTTGTGTATTGTTACTCTTCATCGGTTGTTAACTATTACATGTGGCAGCTATGGCCTACGGGCAATCGATCAGATATGATCTGAATTAGATTTCGTTTATTTATATTGGGTCAGATTCAAATTTTGCTAGGTTTATCAATTTTACTCGAATATGATCAAATTTTAAAATTTATGTATTCAATAAAATCTTTATTTTCAAAATTCTCATCAAAGTTTTTCTACAATAGGATTGTTAACATTACATTTTCAGTCAAATTAATTCAGGTGCTCAACTTTTTTCATAATCCAAGAAGCTCCAATATAAACTCTCGACATATTCAACCACTTACTTTAAATGATTTAACAAATCACGTTGGAAAATAATGGGTTCAATTGATTGATATTAATATATCAAAATAAGTTCATGATGTTAGGTGAAAATATGCATACAAAATGAGATATTTGAATGAAATATTAACTCATGTATTGTTAAACTAATGGTGTAATATTAATAATGTTATGTTATGTTACTTATAAAAATAAAACATTATGAGAACATATAAATTCTCTACTTGTTATCGAACTCAAATCTTTAACAAATTGAATCGATCTAAATCAATATTCTTTCCACATATTTCGAGTTACAAATCTTTTATTATATAAAATCCATCAGATCTTTAATCGAATAAAAAAAACCTAATAACTCGGGATAGTTTCAGAGCGGATTAATATGTAAATCTGCTCCCTTGTATAGTAATTTCACTGGTTAAATCTAATAACTTACAGTCAAATTTTTACTAATATGTTTATTCTAGTTACTATTTCCGGAGATCCAAATCGAAATTCCAGGAGACAGTATTTACATGTAACAAAATAATTGATTTGGACCACAGAATTTGAGCTGTTTTTCAGCTTAAATGGCAAAGGTATGATATTCAACTATATCATAGTTTTAACCATTTTTTGCTAACATCCATTGTCTTGCATTTTTTTCCTCATAAATATGTCCATCAATCACTCTTCTACTAAGCTAACAAAGAAAAACAAAAAAAAAGTAAACAATGTAACTCATTATTCTCCTTAATTTGCAAGTCAAATTGTCAACAAACCTTGTCTTAGTGGTAAAGTCGAATATCAGACTCTAAACGTCTTAGATTCGACACTCGCATAAAGTATAGATATTTATCTGGTTTTATATATATTTTATTTATTTATTTATTCTAATTCAGTGAAATTTTCTGTTGAGTTTCATACTAAAGGTTAGTTATTTATTCATTCTAATTAATTGTTTTGTCAATTATAATTTGCAGATGTAAATGATGCAATTTGCCATTTCAGTAGAAAAAAAGGCTCTTGTCCCTAATTCAACATTTGGCACAATAGCTCGCCTATAACTCCATATATATATATACCGACCTTTTAAAAGGTGACAGTTGGACCTCTTCCATTCCAAGAAAGGTAGCCTTAAAAAACTCATCTACACTCTTCCCATTCTTTTCTTATTTTCTTCTTTTTTATTACACCAAACTTGAAATAAGAACAACAAACTAACTAACCATCACTTATTTTTGCTCAATTATATCAAACTACACCTCTCCAAAGTCTCCCTATCTATCCATTTCCTCTTCTTACAACAAAAATCCCTTCAAAAAATGGACATCAAAATCTTCATGATCTCTTTCATACTAAGGGTATGTTTGTAAACTCTAGCAAATAAGTTGAAGTTGGAGATTGTGAGTGACGGTTTAGTGTAATCAGAAATCAAGAAATTGCAAGATTTATTTCGAGTAATGTTGTTTTCAATGAAGTTGGGAATATTTGGATTGTGAAAAAGACTAATTTGGTTACTTATATAGGTCCAACTATGCTTGCTACAACTCTTCATGCTATTTCATTGCTATTAAGGACTGCAAAATGGGATTGGTTCATTAATCTCAGTGCCTCTGATTATCCATTTGTCACTCAAGATGGTATGGTGAGTGGCCTTTTTTATTTATTTATTATTTTATTTTTTCGCAAAAAATTGGATCAATTTTGTAATGTTTGGATACCCTTTTCTTGTTTAGTTCTAAACTTTGTTCTTAGATCAAGATATGTTGTTAAAAACTTAAAATCCTTTTGTTTAAAAAAAAAAAATACATTGTTTAATATAATATTACTAATATAATGGTGTATGATCCTTTTTTTTTCTTTTCTTTCTCTAATTGCAGATCTGACCCATGCTTTCTCTAGCTTGCCAAAAGATCTGAACTTTGTGCAGCACAGCTGTCATTTGGGATGTAAATGTAGGACTTGAAATTGTTCATACAATTAGTTTCAAAAGTTAGCTAATTTTTGCAGGAATAAAAGATGGAAGCCAATTATAATGGACCCTGGTTTGCATAGTGTTAATAAGTAAGCAAAGAACCTTGCCGACAGCTTTCAAGCTTTATACAGGTTTTATTTTGCTTTCATTTCTTTTCTATTCCATATTTTTTTTCCTTTCTATTAGTTTCTTTTTCCTTTCTATTTGTGGTTCATAAAATTTTGGGCGTTCAATTGGCATCAATAAGACAATAATAAAATTCTTGTAGATTGTTTATAGGCGGAAAGATTTAAAGGTCGCATAGGGATCTCACAATCATAAATTGATAGTGTAAGTTAAGCCCTTTTGATGCGCAGTATATAAATTACGTGAGAATTTCTTACTGCTGAGATTCGAACCTTGGTAATTCTCCACATTATGAAAAGTACTAGTCCAGGAACACCTATTGTATAGTCTAATTTTTTTAGGTAATGCCAATTTATCCCTCCGTAAAATGAATAAAGTTTAATTTAACCCTCCAGGTGATTTGAAAAAGAGTACCTTACCCCCTTTAAAGAAACAATTTACCTCATTCAGCCGGAGAGTAGAATTCACTTGAAATTGAGAGTGGGCTTAAAAAATGTGATTGTAACATAGGGGTAAATTGCCATATATATCATAATACATGGGGTAAATTGCCACATTTATCATAACACAAGGAGGTAAACTGCCATATTATCATAATACAAGGGGGTAAAGTGACACATGTAAAAATATCAGGAAAGCGTTGTGAAACTTTTATAAGATTACAAGAGATAAAATGTTCTTTTTTAAATTATAGAGAGGTAAATTGAACATTAAGAAATTCACAGGAGGTAAATTGCTATTAACTCCATTTTTTTTATTATAGACTTCTAAGTTCTACCATTAGTTTATTTACTTTCTTTTACATTTTCTAAATTTAGATTAACTATTAATTGATAACACAATTGATTATCAAGGTTAATTTGAAAGGAAAAGTGGAAATCAGTGAGGATGTGGCAAGTAAAACAAGTGATAAATGACATTTGAATTCATAGGAAAAGACTATGTACTAATTTTGGTCTTAAGTTTACAAGCGATTATTAAATTTATCAAAAGGAAAAAAAAAGGAATGCAAAGAATGAATTCATACTACAATTGACTACCAAAAGTAAATTTGAAATCAATATTGGAAACTAGTGAGGATGAGATTAGTAAAACAAGAGAAAAATGACTTTTGAAAGGAAAATCATGTAATAATATTGGACTTATATGGGCTTATTAATGGTGGTACATATTGTTCTACTATAGCTGCATCTGGAATTGTAGAGTATTCTACAAGGTTTTCTATTTTATTTGTAGAGTGACGAGGTAAAGATAGATAAGAAGATACAAAAATAAGTTGATCAGCAGATGTACTGGGAGTAGTCATGTTTTTACTGGATCAACTAGTTCTTCTTCTACAAACTCTTAAAGTATCTAGGTTAATATACTCTGGGGCTCTTATAAGAAAAATAACATGGCTCTGATACCAAGAGGGGCCGGGAGCCCTTCAACTCCTTAGATACAAGTTCATCCTAAAGCAATGTACGTTCAATCAAAAAAAATTTATTTTTGAGAATTTGCCGATTGCCCTAGCGGTACTCTTGACCTTGGCGGGACTTACAAGCTTATCTCATACATAAGCTCTTTTAGACAAAACATTCATTCTTTAAATTGATCAATGATAAAGAAGTACAGGGACCGTAGCTTACTTCATGGACCATTCCATTGTCTTCTCAATTTTCTGATGTACAGGATCCTCAAGGAGGCAAGTACAGAGTATACTTATTGAAAAGTTTAAGAGCATATTAACCAAGAACTTTAGAGATGTTTCTGAAGAACTAGAAGAAGAATGTTTAAGTAGATATGATGTATTATACAAAGAATAATTTTTATTGAATTCTGAATGCTTACAACAGAAATGAGATCCTCTATTTATAAAGGGCGGATCTCAGGATATAATACAATTCAACATAATAAAACTCACGTCCATACCAAACATTTAGATTGAATCTGAATAATTACAAACAAACAAACAACTTTTAAAAAAGCTAAAGACAACTTTTGACTAAATGGTAAAGGCATGGTCTCTTAGTTGTCCGGGGAGTCTTGTCTGATATATCCAGGTGGGTCACTTGTGTACATCTCCATTGGATCAAATTCTTCAATATTTAATTTGACATCCAACGGTCCATAATTTCATGGATCTTGTGAATCATGCCAAATTTCTTATGATTTGATCATATGAGTATCATCTTGCCGAGACTGCTGATTTTGAACTTCTAAATCTGTGGAAATAGAGTTTGGTCCTCCAATAGAATATGGAGGTGGCAATGGTCTTGTAGAAGTACAATCTATACTTTCATCAAGGAGACTGCTTGGAATATGATTTTGCTGGCAAAGAAGTTTAAACAACTGATTAAACTCATTAGATTCTTTCTTGATACAACCGTCAGTAGTGTGAAAGACACAACCATAAGCATTTGGAACAAGACTGGTTCCTACTCCAAAGTAATATGGTCTTTTGAAGATTAGAACAGTGTACGGATTTTCCATGTATTGGTTATCCTTTGTGACACTCTTCAGGACTTTAATCCACTACTTTTTGGTCCAATAACCATATAGAAACTTGGTGATATTTGGTTCTAGAGCCCTTTTCCGAATAGATTTGAGTAGAAAAATGGGCTTGACTTTTAGAGCAAAATAGCTGATCATGCTAGACACCAAAAATACCAATATCCTTATTTCGGTAAAGTGATTTCATCATGAAAGGTGAAAATTGGAAGAAATGGATAATCTGGGCATAATTTTCCTTGTTCAAGGGCTATGTTCATGGCTAGCAGAAATTTTGCTTGGCAATAGAAAACATTGTTCCTGGCAAAACTCTTAAGTATTCCTGGATTATTGAGAAGGAAGTTTGTTTCTGGAAACTCTGGTAAGACCGAATCTCTGGGTTGTGGGGAGGAAGCCATAAGTATCAGGGGTATTGTTTTTGTAAGAGAAATGAGATTTGTTTTGGCCTTGATAAAAGATCTGGGATAAGATTTTGATCCCTTTTTATATGCTGAACTTCGAACTGGTATTTGGAAAACCAGTCCTTTAATCTCAATAATTGAGATTCTGGGATGCCTTGATTCCTGAACTCAAATATCCAAGGGAAAGATGAGTTGTCCATTTGTACAGTGAAATGATGTTCACTCAGATGAAATTCAAATTTCCTGATCCCATATTTTACGGCTAAGATTTCTTCGTAGACTGTATGATAATACTTTTCAGCATACTTGAATTGTCCACTTGCATGTCCACAAAAGTATTTCTTATCATCAATCTCTTCGATGAGTAAGTCACCCCAATATTCGTCACCGACATCTGTCTGAAGTATGCGTTTTCCTTTATTAGGAATCTTTAAAGAAGGGTTGCTTCCACATGATGGGACTTCTTTTTTGAGCATCTTTGAAAGTTGACTCGTGTACTTGGAACTTTGTGGAAGAAAATCCTTCAGATAATTAACTATGCCAAGGAATTGTTGTATTTCCTTAATTGTTAAGTTTTCATCTGGAAAGTTGAGTAGTTCATTTGTAATATGAGGACCTGGATGGTACTGTCCTTCGGAGAAGTTCATTCCATGAAATTCAATTTCTTTTTGTCCAATATTACCTTTCTTTTCAGAAAGCATGATACCATATCTTTGGACTATTCCAAGGAATTTATTCAATAGTGCTTCATGGGCTTGTTTATCCTTTGAGAACAGTAGGATATCATCAATGTAGACTAAAACACTGTGTGGAATGGGTTTAAATATGCGAGTCATGGCTTTTTGGAATAGTGATGGAGCAACTTTAAGCCCAAAAGTCATAACTGTCTATTGGAATTGGGCTGTAGGTACACAAAAGGTTGTTTTGTATCTTTCTTTTAGGTCAATTCCCAATTGCCAAAATCCTGCTTTAAGATCAAAGTTGGAAAATATGTGAGCTTGGGTTAACTGAGAGAATAACATTTGGGTTCTTGGTAAAGGAAACTTATCATTTGATAAGAAATGGTTCAGAGGATTGTAATAATGACAAGTCTCTTTTTTCCTCTAACCTGTTCAGCTCGTTTGTTAACATAGAAAGCTTGGCAAGCCCAATTGGATTTTGTAGTATAAGGCTGGAATTGCCTTTTATACTTTATACCATTAGGAAGTAACATAAGCTTCTGAGCCTTATGATAAAGGTCAAAACCTATGAGATGATCTTTTTCATGTAACTTGCTTCTAATTACTTTCATCCATACTATGCAATGTGGAAAAGATTTAATTCCAATTAGATGTTTAGTAATAAGAGAACTTTTGGAGGGGCCGGGAGCCCTGCAACTCCTTAAACACAAGCTCATCCTAAAGAAACAAATGTTCATACCAAAGAATTATTTTTGAGAGTTTGCCGATTGCCCTAGCGATACTCCTGACATAGGTGGGACTTACAGGCAAATATCATACCTAACATCTTTTAGACAGAACATTCATCCTTTAAATTGATCAAGTATTAAGAAGTACAGGGACCGTAGCTTACTTCATGGACCATTCCATAATCTTTTACAATTTTCTGATGTACAGGATCCTCAAAGAGGCAAGTACAGAGCATATTTATTGAAAAGTTAATAGCATATTATCCAAGAACCTTAGAGAGGTTTCCGAAGAACTAGAAGAAGGATTTTTAAGTAAACATGATTATACAAAGGATAGTTTATTGCTGAATTATGAATGCTTACAACTGAACTGAGATCCTCTATTTATAGAGTGCGGATCTCAAACATATTACAATACAACATAATAAAACACACGTCCATACCACTCAAAAGGGAACTGAATTATTACAATAAAACACACACAAACAGACAAACGACTTTAATAAAGGTAAAGACAACTTTTGACTAAATGGTAAAAGTCTGGTCCATTAGTTGTCTGGAGTGTCTTGTCTGAGATAACCTGGTGGTCAGAGGTATACATCACCATTGGATCAAAATCATCAATATCCAACGGTCCATAATCCATGTATCATGTGCATCATCTAGAAACTCTTCCTTCATCTGATTTGATTCTTCCATCTGTACGTCTTCTGGAATTAAATCTTCTGATACAGAAAATGAGCTTGGTCCTTCAATAGAAAATGGAGGTGGTAACAGTATTGTTGAAGTACACTCTATGCTTTCATCAAGAAGATTGGCTGAAACATGATTCACCTAGCAGAGATGTCGAAATAACTGATCTAATTCATTGGAACCTTGTTTGATACCACCATCAGTAGTGGTAAAGACATAACCATAAGCATTAGGAACAAGGTTTGTTCCTATTCCGAGATAGTAAGGCCTTTTGAGAATAAAGACTGTGTAAGTATTTATCATAGGAATGTTATCTTTGATAATCCCCTTAAGTACAATAATTCATTCATTCTTGGACCAGTATCCATAAAGAAATTTGGTGATGTTGGGTTCAAGAGTTCTTTTTCGAATAGCTTTGAGAAGATAAACGGGTTTAACTTCAATTGCAAAGTAGCTGATCATTGCAAGGCACCAAAATACCAATAACCATCCGTGGGCAGAGTTATTTCCTTATGAAAAGTAAAGATGGGAAGGAAATGATAATCTGGGAAAAACCTTCCATGTTCAAGGGCTATGTTCATAGTTATTAGAAATTTTGCTTGATAGTAAAACAAATTGTTTTTGGCAAAACTCTTAAGTCTTCCCGGATTATTAAGAGGAAAGGTTGTTGCAGGAAACTCTGGTAAAACAGTTTCAGTGGGTTGAGATGATGAAGCCATAAGAATCAGTGGAATTATTTTCTGGAGAGATATGGGATGAATTTGTTTTGGTCTGGATAACAAATCTGGAATAAGATTTTTGTCTCTTTTTATATGCTAAACTTCAAACTGATATTTAGAAAACCAGTCATTTAATCTCAATAATTGAGGTTCTGGAATTCCTCTGTTCTTGAACTCAAATATCCGTATGAGTTGTCCATTTGTACAGTGAAGTGGTGTCCAATCAGATGGAATTCAAATTTCTTGATTCCATATTTTACTGCCAAGATTTCTTTGTAGATTGTATGATAATGCTTTTCAGCATCTTTGAATTGTCCATTGTCATGTCCACAAAAATATTTCTTTCCGTCAATTTCTTCAATAAGTATAGCACCCCAATACTCATCGCTGGCATCAGTCTGCAAAACACGCTTTTCTTTATCTGGAATCTTTAAAGGAGGGGGCTTTTGGCTAATCTGCTTTAATTGTTTGACAGCTGTAGTCTGATTATTTTCCCAAGCTGGGGCTTCCTTTTTGAGCAATTTAAACAACTGACTTGTGTACTTAGAACAATGTGGTAAAAAATCCTTCAGATAATTAACTATTCCAAGGAATTGTTGTATTTCCTTAGTTGTTAAGTTTTCATCCGGAAAATTGAGTAGCTCCTGTGAAATATGAGGACCAGGTTGGTACTATCCATCAGACAAATTCATTCCGAGAAATTCTATTTCTTTCTGTCCAATGTATCCTTTCCTTTCCGAAAGCATGATGCCATAGTGTTGGACTATTTCAAGGAATTTTTCTAAAAGGGCTTCGTGGGATTGTTTATCCTTTGAAAATAATAGGATATCATCAATGTAGACCAAAGCACTGTGTAGAATGTGCTCAAATATTTGAGTCATAGCCTTTTGGAATAGTGATGGGGCAACTTTAAGCCCAAAAGGCATAATTGTCCATTGAAATTGGGTTGTGGGTATACAGAAGGCTGTTTTGTATATGTCTTTTGGATCAATCCCTAACTGCCAAAATCCTGCTTTGAGGTCAAACTTGGAAAATATGTGGGCTTGGGTTAATTGAGAAATAGCATTTGGGTTCGAGGTAAAGGAAATTTATCATCAGATAAGAAATGGTTTAAATGTTTATAATCAATTACCAATCTCTTTTTTCCTCTAACCTGTTCAGCTCTTTTGTTAACATAAAAAGCTTGGCAAGCCCAATTGGATTTGGTTGGCTCAATAAGCCCAAGTTCCTGGAGTTGTCGACATTCTTGTTTAGCTAAAGCTAAATCATCAGGAGTCATTCCTGGGTGAGTGGCTCTAGTGGGGTTCACATCCTCGTTCATCTTGAATGGTAGTTGAATAAAGAACTTAGAGTTCTTCCATAAAGGATTAGGATGAGTGAACTCAGCATGGGATTCTGCACAACAATCTTGTTCCTGAATGATTTCTTTCTGAAGAATCTGAGGCTTCCTTTCTTCTTAGATTTTTCTCGTTTATCACCTTTGGACATTTTCTTGGGATGGCATGATCAATTATCTTTAGATTTACACTTAATCTCCCGATAAGATTTCTTGCAAGCTTTATCTAAATGTGACTTGTTTCTCAACAAAGATTTTAACATAGTTTGTTGCTCACAAAGCTTTTCAATTGTTGCAATTGCCATCTGATGGATTTCTCCAAGAGTAAGGGTGTTTATCTCCTTCTTTGCAGCATCAATGAACCTATTACGTTCTTGATGAATTTCTTTAGGAAGAGAAGAAACATAAACATGCTTGAGATTAGGATCATTGCTTCCATTCAGAGTGTAGTAGAGCTCTGACATTCGTTTAAAATGAAGATCCAAATCTTTCTTTTGTAAAGTACAGCACTTCATGGCAAAAGAATTGTGTTGCGCCAATCTCTCGTAGATAGTACTGTCTCCAAGAAATTCTTGATGAATGGCACCAAGTGCTAGAGATACATCAGCTTGGAAGAATTGCATCTGTCTGTATTCTCCAAGGGCTAAAAACCATTCCCTTAAAGTTCCTGTAAATCTTGAAGCAAATTCTCTTAATATAACATGAAGTCTATGTTCTTTGGTTTTTTGAATATCTATCCATGCAGCAAAAGACTGAAGTCTTTCTCTTCTATTTCCAACAGGAATATCATCAAAGGTAAACCATGGGCCATTGGCTGGTTTAGCAGATGAGGAATCATTCTGAGTTGGTGGAGAATCTTCCATTGTTGTTTCTTCATCAGTTTCAGAAGGTGGTTGCTCTTAATATGAAGATGAAGATCGATCAGCCATAAGAATCTTTGAGATGTTTGAAAAGTCTTGTTCTGTGTCAGAACTTTGACTAGATGATTCTATGGAAGATGACGAACTCTCTGTAGATTGATCAATATCAATATTTAGTTTTGGAAAATCTCGAATCATGAGAGTTTTAGGAAGGTCATCCACTTTGGCTTTGAGTTTTTCAATTTTGGGAGGTAAAGTCTTTTTAGACTTTTGTTTGAGAGGAGGTATCTCAAATGGAATATCAGATGCCATGGAGAATTGTTTGGAATATCCAGGGGTTGATTTTGGTGTTTCAAAAAAGGATAAAGATGGTGTCTGTAAGAAAGGAAGGTTTGGATTAAGTCTTTTCTTTCTATCTTCTTCCATATGATGAAGATCATTTTCTAATCTCCTGATTTCTGCTTCTTTCTGATCAAACTCAGGACCCATGATATGTTGTGATATGAGGTGTCTGAGTTCTTTATCAAGAAGATCAATCCTGGTAACAATTCTGGTATAGATCTTTTCAAGTTCTAATTCCATAGAATCAACTTTGTTTGAGCTAGCTTGAACTTGTGATAAAACCTTATCAGCACTTGTGGAATAACTGGTATAATAGGAGGCATAGATTGTCTGCAGGACTTCTCTTGTTCCTTTCTCAGAATTGCTAAGGCTTCATTATAGCAAGGTAGAGGTTGAGCACATGATGGTAGATCTAGATCTGGGTCATCAGATCTGTTGTTTCTGCAAGAAAGACGTTGTTTTCTTACCCTTCTTCTCCTCCTGCGTCTGCTGGTTCACTTTCATCATCATCAAATTCGGATTGTTCATCACAAGAACATCCTGGATCACATCTATATGGATCAACGTCCCAAATGAAATGGCCATCAATCTTATCCGTGTAGACTTGTGAACCATCAGAGTTAAAAGATGATATAGGGATGGGAATTCTGGCTCCATTACATCCTATTGTTTCACGAGTGTCTTCTACTGGTTGTATCATCAATTGCTTGAAGATGGTTATGGAAGAAGTTGCTTCTTCCTCCTGTGGTAGCTTAAAGATAGTCTTTGTACGACCACCTAACGTCTTCAGGAACTCATAAGTGGTTACTACTCATAAGTGGTTACGACCAGATATGAACATGCTGTCATAAGAACAGTTGTTACTACTCTCAACAACAGAAGTACCGTACTCACTTACTTCCCCAACTTTGCTATGTCTTTAAATGATGCCAATCTGTCCATAGCTTTAAAGATACAAGTTCAAATCAATGGTGCAGAACAAGTTGCTTCAGCAATCACAACAACTCTTCATCATCAATTGGTCTACCGTCTACAAGACCATGGACTCGATCTTCAAGGATCTGGATCCCCAGATGCCTTAATGATTCTTGCAGAATCTGGATCTAATACACCTACCATAGTTCAGGTTCCAAGGCAAATTCCTCGAAGGGAATTGGAGCTTCTCATGCTTACTGAATGGATAACGAACTATGAGTCTCTTCAACAGGCTCATGAACCCATCAGATCCATCACTTATGAGTTCCAGAAGATGACAGATGGTCGTACAAAGACTTTCTTATGAGTTCCAGAACCATCTTCAAGCAATTGATGATACAACCATTAGAAGACACTCGTGAAACAATAGGATGGAATGGAGCCAGAATTCCCATCCCTATATCATCTTTTAACTCTGATGGTTCACATGTCTACACGGATAAGATCGATGGCCATTTCATTTGGGACGTTGATCCATCCAGATGTGATCTAGGATGTTCTTGTGATGAACAATCCGAATTTGATGATGATGAAAGTGAAGTCAGCAGACTCAGGAGGAGAAAAAGGGCAAGAAAACAACGTCTTTCTTGCAGAAACAACATATCTGATGACCCAGATCTAGATCCACCATCTTGTGCTCAACCTCTACCTTGCTATAATGAAGCCTTAACAACTCTGAGAAAGGAACAAGAGAAGTCCTGCAGACAATCTATGCCTCCTATTATACCAGTTATTCCACAAGTGCAACCATGCATGATGTTTCATACTTATGAAGCAGAATTTCCTCCCTTGGAAAGAAATACAACTGGATCAATAACCACAAGGCCATATATTGTATCGACAACAGTTAATTCTGAAGGCAGAACATCTTCAGATATGACTCAAGCAGAAGAAGTCATGAATTGGCACACTACCAATTCTAGAGCACAGAATAAAACCTTGGTTCATATTGATTCTAAGGTTGATAAGGTTTTATCACAAGTTCAAGCTAGCTCAAACAAAGTTGATTCTATGGCATTAGAACTTGAAAAGATTTATACCAGAATTGTTACCAGGATTGATCTTCTTGATAAAGAACTCAGACACCTCATATCACAAGAATATCATGGTTCCTGAGTTTTATCAGAAAGAAGCAGAAATTAGGAGATTAAAAAAGGATCTTCATCATATGGAAGAAGATAGAAAGAAAAGACTTAATCCAAACCTTTCTTTCTTACAGACACCATCTTTATCCTTTTTTGAAACACCAAAATCAAACCCTGGATATTCAAAACAATTCTCCATGGCATATGATATTCCATTTGAGATACCTCCTCTCAAACAAAATTCTAAAAAGACTTTACCTTCAAAAAGTGAAAAACTCAAAGCCAAAGTGGATGACCTTCCTAAAACTCTCATGATTCGAGATTTTCCAAAACTAAATATTGATATTGATCAATCTACAGATAGTTCGTAATCTTCCATAGAATCATCTAGTCAAAGTTCTGACACAGAACAAGACTTTTCAGACATCTCAGAGATTCTTATGGCTGATCCATCTTCATCTTCATATCAAGAGCAACCACCTTCTGAAACTGATGAAGAAACAACAATGGAAGATTCTCCACCAACTCAGAACGATTCCTCATCTGCTAAACTAACCAATGGCCCATGGTTTATCTTTGATGATATTCCTGTTGGAAAGAGAAGAGAAAGACTTCAGTCTTTTGCAGCATGGATAATATTCAAAAAACCAAAGAACATAGACTTCATGTTTTATTAAGAGAATTTGCTTCAAGATTTACAGGAACGTTAAGGGAATGGTTTTTAGCCCTTGGAGAATACAGACAGATGCAATTCTTCCAAGCTGATGTATCTCTAGCACTTGGTGCCATTCATCAAGAATTTCTTGGAGACAGTACTATCTACGAGAGATTGGCACAACAAAATTATTTTGCCATGAAGTGCTGTTCTTTACAAAAGAAATATTTGGATCTTTATTTTAAACGAATGTTAGAGCTCTACTACACTCTGAATGGAAGCAATGATCCTAATCTCAAGCATGTTTAGGCCGCTTCTCTTCCTAAAGAAATTCATCAAGAACTTAATAGGTTCATTGATGCTGCAAAGAAGGATGTTTATCCCTTACTCTTGGAGAAATTCATCAGATGGCAATTGCAACAATTGAAAAGCTTTGTGAGAAACAAACTATGTT
Source organism: Penstemon newberryi var. newberryi (assembly GCA_030819805.1). Lineage (NCBI taxonomy): Eukaryota > Viridiplantae > Streptophyta > Magnoliopsida > Lamiales > Plantaginaceae > Penstemon > Penstemon newberryi. The sequence goes on along the minus strand of JAUALY010000006.1, from coordinate 29,478,277 downwards.
CAAATCTTTGTTGAAAAAATAAGTCACATTTAGATAAAGCTTGCAAGAAATCTTATCGGGAGATTAAGTGTAAATCTAAAGATAATTGCTCATGCCATCCCAAGAAAATGTCCAAAGATGATAAACGAGAACAATCTAAGAAGAAAGGACGCCTCAGATTCTTCAGAAAGAAATCATTCAGGAACAAGAAGACAGAATGATGTTATATCTGTAAAAACAAAGGGCATTTTGCTAAGATCTGTCCTCAGAACAGAAACAAGTCTGCCAGAATGATTACTCATATTCTTCAGCATACTGATGCAACTCTCGATGATACTGATGTTGAATCTATTTTCTTTGAACCAGACGAGCAAAATGAAGAGAGCATCTTTGCTCTTGAAGAATTAGTCTCAGAAGAAAAGTCCAGTTCATCCGAGTCTGAACAAGAAGCAGAATACCTTCCTAAACTTCACTCTATTACTATTAGCCAGGAAGTTATTCCATCTCCCCACATTCACATCCATGTACTTCCTTCGAAGTATGAAAGGCCAATAAAAGTAATTGGTTTTATGGATACTGGTGCTGCCAAGTCCATTATGAATCAAGATATTCTTCCAAAAGAAGCATTGACCACTCATTATGAATATTTCCAAGCAGCAGACGGACATAAGTGTGAAACTTCTCTGATGTTACGTTCCAAATACGAGTACGTAATCGCGCAAGTATACGGTCGTTTACAAGTAATAAAGTGATAAGGGGTGTCGAACCCACGAGGAATCAAACGAATAATTATCAAAATCTATTCTATTATCTTACTTGAACTTATATGAGTGATAGTAGTGAGATTGTAGCTTGTTTAATCAACTAAAGGTGAGGTGAGTAAGAATTACAATACTTTGATTCAATTAAGGAAGATTCCTAGATTTCCATGTCACCTATGTCGATCCAATACGAATGATTCACAAATTGATAACTGTACTTATGTTTGTTGTTCAAGATTTCATAGAATATTCATACGTATCTTCCGACTTGCGTACGAACCTATCAAAATAGACTAATCCAATTTATGTCTAAAAGGATTAAACCTAAGTGATGCATTAGCTCCAAACCTTGTTAGAACATGAAATGACTTAGGTATATTCCTATCCTAAAATCAAATCACAATCTAGTTTTACAATCTAATCTTTAATCAACTATGTCTAGCAATTAGAGATCAATCCATTTCATCCTATGGTTGGCCTAACCACAAGTTGACAAAAGCTCAAACTAGATTAACAAACACTTATAAGCATAGCATTAACCATTAACTCATCATTCAATCATAGATCAATCATAAGCTCCATAAAAACCTAGGAGTTAAATGCTTAGCTACTCATATTAATCAACACAATATTCATTACATTAAACAAAGTCATAAGTACAAAATAAACAAGATAAAGGTTAAGAATAAACTTATGTGATGAAATCTAATACAACTTCTCTCTCAAGCCCTTGTGTTCTTCAATCCAAAAGTGCAAGCAAGGTTGAAGTCTTCAATGGAGGCAAAGAGATGAAAAGTGATCAAGAAGTTCCAAGAGTTTGATTTCCTCCCTAACCCTTTAACCTAGCAAAACAATAACCTCCTAATGCCTAAGTTACCCCAAAAACTATAGTAACTAAGACCAAAAAGTCCCCCAAAGAGTTTAGAATTACAATTGGGGGAGAAGGGGTTATGTACAAAAAGCCCCTCCAAAATGCGCAGAAAACAGAGCAGACCTCGCGGCCGCGAGATCTAAGCTCGCGGCCGCGAGCCTTCAGCTGGGGAGGACTTCGCGGCCGCGAGTTCAAAGCTCGCGGCCGCGAGCCTCAACCTCGCGGCGGCGAGGTGAGGCAGGGCCTAAAACCTTGATTTTTGTTGTTTCTTTCGCTTTAGGTCCCCCCGCGGTCGAAAGTGACTTGCAATCCACGCACGAAAAGTTCCGAAATTGCTTCAATGCGTCGAATCCTACAAATCACCGATAAACACAGTTAGAACACGAACAAAACACGAAAAACGAACAAAGGCCGAACAAAGGGACCAAAAGCACAAAAGACACGAAAACACGCGGAGACACACGGAAACTCGGATCAAAACAAGATGTTTTGGGCTTAAAGAGATAGATAATAACGACGTTTTCACGGCGTTATCATCTGATTACTAAACATCCAATTGGAATACAATTCTTTCCAGATTGCATAGTATGGATGAAAATAATTGGAAGCAAGTTACATGGGAAAGATCTTCTAATTGGGTTTGATCTTTATCATAAAGCTCATAAACTCATGTTACTCCCTAATGGAATAAAGTATAAACTGCAATTCCAGCCTTATACTACAATTCAGAAGATCTACGCTCTTTCCAATTCTCCAAAGGAATTCCACAATATAGCTTCAAGGCTACAAGATTGTTGTGCAAAATCCCATGCTGAGTTCACTCATCCTAATCCTTTATGGAAGAACTCTAAGTTCTTTATTCAACTACCATTCAAGATGAACGAGGATGTGAACCCCACTAGAGCCACTCACCCAGGAATGACTCCTGATGATTTAGCTTTAGCTAAACAAGAATGTCGACAACTCCAGGAACTTGGGCTTATCGAGCCAACCAAATCCAATTGGGCTTGCCAAGCTTTTTATGTTAACAAAAGAGCTGAACAGGTTAGAGGAAAAAAGAGATTGATTATAAACCTTTAAACCATTTCTTATCTGATGATACATTTCCTTTACCTTGAATCCAAATGCTATTTTCTCAGTTAACCCAAGCCCACATATTTTCCATGTTTGACCTCAAAGCAGGATTTTGGCAGTTAGGGATTGATCCAAAAGACAGATACAAAACAGCCTTCTGTATACTCACAACCCAATTCTAATGGACAGTTATGCCTTTTGGGCTTAAAGTTGCCCCATCACTATTCCAAAAGGCTATGACTCAAATATTAGAGCCCATTCTACACATTGCTTTGGTCTACATTGATGATATCCTATTATTTTCAAAGGATAAACAATCCCACGAAGCCCTTCTAGAAATTCTTTGAAATAGTCCAACACTATGGCATCATGCTTTCGGAAAAGAAAGGATACATTGGACATAAAGAAATAGAATTTCTCGGAATGAATTTCTCTAATGGACAGTACCAACCTGGTCCTCATATTGCACAGGAGCTACTCATGTTTCCGGATGAAAACTTAACAACTAAGGAAATACAACAATTCCTTGGAATAGTTAATTATCTGAAGGATTTTGTTGGTCCCAAAAGTGGTCAATGAGGTCTAGAGGGTGGGGGGGTGAATAGACCTCTAAACTTTAAAACTTTTTCTCTAACTTTTCTATCAGCAGACTCAGCTGATCTGGTTCGTAAGACTACTAAGCTGATTTCGCACAAAGCTTTATCAGCAGAGTTGATCACTCATCTGATTTCACTAATCTGATTCAGATAACTCAGAGTTTCAAAACTTGTATGCAGCGGATTTATCAAGTATGTTTTTCAAACAAGTTTATCTTTCAAAGTTTAACCCCTGTTTTATAAATTCCTCAAGTAATTGTTCTTTCAAACCAGTTTGTTTACTTATGAAAATATGCAAGATAAAACAAGTAATCAAACACAAGGAATTTTTATAGTGGTTATATGGATGAAAATACTTTAGTCCACTCTTCCAAGTCACACAGATCTTGGGTTATACTATAGTCACACAGATTACAGTTTACAATGCTTGCGCAATTCAACAAATGAAAAGCCACAAGTGCGCAGTAAGAAATCACACAGAAATCCTACTATACGAAGCTAGATCACTCACTCAGATGGATCTACACTCCTCACGCTATTTTCAGTACAGGATATTACTCAGAAAACCTATACTAAGAAGTTATATCACTTCACACAGATGGATATACACTCCTCTCTCTTTTCTCAGTTGAAAGTCACTTAGACAGACAACGTTTGATCTCTGTTCTTCAACAAAAAGCTTCGTCAACAAATGACTTCGCTTACGATCAGACGACTCAACTGATGGATCTCGCTCTTAAGATGTGATCTTGAATTATGCAAGTCTCTCTTAGATCTTCAGTTTGTCTTCTATTTATACTCCTCGGATTTGAATTTCTGCCCGTTGAAGATGAGACAGAATTCTGCAGTCCTCGGGTACTGGTCCTTCAAACGCGGAACGACTCCCTGCAACTGTTGCACTGTACACTCTGCTGTACGGATGTCTACTTTATGTCAGTCGCATTTAATGCACTCAGCTCTCAGCACGTTACCGTTGAGCTTCCTGACCGTCTTCACTCTGCTGGTGGAAATACTCTGCTGATGATCACTCGGCTGATGGCTTCTCGGCTGATTCAAGAATGAACACATCTATCTTGACTCGGCTGATAATAACCAATCTGATATCCCACTCGGCTGATTCGGTCACATAGCTTCCAGACCATGAGATAGGTTTCACTAAGCTTTTCAGTTCTTAGTTGATGACTCCCAAATTAGCCTTCTTGACTATTATACCCTTTTTGTCATCTTCAAAACCTTCTCTAAATTATACCAACAATTTCCCCCTTTTTGATGATGACAAAACCTTCAACTAAGAACGTCTTCTAAGTCTTCAGATTTGGTCTTCATACCTTGAGATGGAAATTTATTGATCTGATACAACTTTCAAAAAAATAAATTACCACTTGATGGTTCTTTTTCCCTTTCTGATCTTCTGCTTAAAGGGTTCTTAGTTGCATCCTTTATCTTCCCCCTTTTTGTCATCAACACCAAAACTTAAGTTGCATCTCTTCTTCCCTTTTTTCTCTTTATAGGATTACAAACTTAGTATGCTGAAGACAGGTAGGTAAGTACTTGGTTGATCGAGGTAGTCTTCGTTGCTGTTTATCACTCCAGCTAGAAAATTTCCCCCTAACTTCAAGAATTGATACCACTTGATACCATTTGTGGTCTGATTCCACTTGTAGTCTGATGCTACTTGCAGTCTGATACTAGTTGTATAAATGTAAATCAGATTAGTCAGCTGATATCACTTGTTGATGTGATAACACTTGCTGATACCACTTGGTGTAGTACATTCTTGAATATCACTTGGCTGATGAGTTCCAGTCGGCTGATAAGAAGCAGTCTTCTGATAGCTTCATTTTGACTTATTGAAAACTTCATCTTTATTCAGGAGTACCGCTAGTCGTACACGTTCCCCCTAAGTTCAAGAATCAGTGGTCAAGTAGTCTGATGAGAGTTTCTCTTCAAAGACACTCAGCCGTTGAATTCCAGTAAGTTGTTCTGGGTTAGTCTTCTGATTAGTTCCCCCTCAACTTATGAATCCAAGGTCAACGAACCAATTTCTTTGTCACATGGTTGACTGATACCACTTGTATCACTTGTTGCGAGTAGTTGTTGGTCTCTAATACCACTTGTTGTTCTTTGATAATCTTCAACTTTTCAGCAAACTTGCGTTCCTTGAAATTTCCAAATGTAGAGTCTACCACTTGAATTATACCACTTGATGATACCACTTATTTGATAACACTTGTTGGTACATGCTTATTGGTGAGACCACCTGTTGAACTTGGTGAAATTTGCAAGGTAGTCAACTCATCTTTGTCATCTCACATGGGCTTCACCTACAAAACAGATGACTGTTTTTTGTACCCCTTATTTACTGGGTCCAGCAGGGTTAGTACAACCTTTAACATGTGGTGATCTAGTGACCTATGTTTTATCATGATACTACCACTTGTTAGTCATGATTAAAACAATGCTCATAAGCAAGGTAAGATGCATGAAATATGTGATAAGCATGCATATCGAAATGAGGATGGCAATTAGTACAGTGAACATGATCAACATGATAATATGAATAGGTATAGTGCATGTCATAATAACAATTATCATAATATGATTCAAATTCTTGCCGGATAATTCATTTTTGCCTCAATTTCTTACCTGAGTTATTTATAACTCTCCTTAGATTCAGCAGACTTGACATTTTTATTTTACTCCTATCATCAGCCTATTTCAGCTTACTCGGCTGATGGGTTTTAGTAGTCTGATTAGTCTTAGGTAGCTTACTAGGTTTTCTAACCTGTTGAGCATCAGTAGACTTCTTCCTTTAAGTCTCTGATTTTATTTTTAGTTAATGATGCAATTTCTTCTTTCAAGTTCATTTGTATTTTCTAAACAAATTGCATACTCAGCTTTTAGAGTTTCATTCTCATGCTCAAGCTTTTTGTAGTCAGCTGATTCTTGAGGTTTTTCAACCTGAAGTTTCAGTGATCTAAGTTGTTCTTTTCAGCAGAGTCATCTCTTCATTAAGCTTGGCAAATGCACAAACAATATTTGAATTTGTAATTCAGCATTTATTCAAACGATTCAAATAGTGCATTTCACTAATCAGTAGAAGTTACCTCCATTTTCAGAATCATCAGATTCTATGACAGTTAAGCATAGGGTTTCAGGTACTTCTTCAAATTTTTTTATCAGACGACTGACGGTCTGAATAAGATGTGCTGGAGTTTATTAGCTTTGTTGCATCAGCTAACTTTGATTTGCTCTTACTAAGCTTACGCTCCTTTTTGGCACGCTTTTCCTTTTCAGCAAACTTCTCTGATTATAAGTGTGGATGATCTTTGATCAAGAGTCCATATTCTTGTTCATTGTTGTCCCTAAGTTTTGCTTTGGAGGAATCCCTGTTTTCCTGAAAATGATCAGAAGAGGATGAAGTAGCATTTTTATATTTTAATTTCATTTTCTTCTTGTAGAACTTCTCAAAATCATTCAGCAGCAGGGTAACGTCGTCAGCAGTGTAGACTTTTTCTGAACTCAGCAGAGTCTTTTGTTTTGACTTGTCTGCTGATTTTCTTGACTTGTCTGACGCCATTAGAGCAGCAGTAGGGTCTAAACTGGTTGACACTTCTAATCCCATTCTTGGCATTTGATACTCATATGCTTTGAGGGATGAGAACAGTTCGGAAAGAGAAATCTTCTCTAAATCCCTTGATTCTTCCATGGCTGTCACCTTCATGTTGAATTTGGGTGGCAAGGCCTTGAGAACTGTTGGATAAAGATGAAGATGGAAGACATAAAGTGAAGGGAGGTTTTGATGATTTCCAAAACATCAGAATCAGCTAAGTATGGAAGCTTAGTAAAAACCTTCTAAGATATTTGACTAAGGAAGACTTATTCAGACTAGTCAAATATGGTCCAGAAGACTACTGATCTATTGCTGAAGAAGAAATCAGACTGGTGGAAAATCAGCCGACTCAAATCAGATTAGTTCAAGTTTGGGATCAGCCGAGTATACATCAGACGAGTAATTTCGATCAGCTGAGTGGAAGTAGATCAGAAGATCAGTGCAACGGTAATAAATGCACTTGGAGTAATAAATGATGAAGAGGAAGGGTATTAATGACAAATGATTGAAGAGAAACCTCGTATCAGATTGGTGCATTTAATGCGATCTGACAGCAAGTACAGCAGAGTGTACAGTGTTCAGTCGCAGGTAGCCGTTTCTGCAGGAAGGACCAGTACTCGAGGATTTGAACAGCTGTCGATCTCTCAACGGGCAGAAATTCAAATCTCCAAGTATAAATAGTTCAGTTCATGAGTTGAAGAAACAACAACACTGAGACAACACACTTTGAGAGCTAAAATTCGAAGCAGAACTTCTCCAAGTCTCAAAACTCAAGAACAGAACACTCATCAGCTAAGTCATTTGTTGACGAAGCAAATAGAGAGAAAAATAGAAAATACTTGTAAAATCTGAGTGATTTTGTTAGGTTGTGTTGTGAGGAGTAGATATCAATCTTTGTGAGCGATATTACTTCAGAGGTTAGGAATTTCTTTGTGATTTCCTACTACGAACTTGTGGCCAGTTCATCTGTTGGTTGGCGCAAGCAGAGTGTACTGTAATCTTTGTGACTATAGTATAACCCAAGATCTAAGTGACTTGGAAGAGTGGACTAAAGGATTTACATCCATATAACCACTATAAAAATCCTTTGTGTTTTTAACTTGCATTATTTTCTGCATATCCATAACAGCATACTTAAAACACTTTAAGGTTAATTGTTTGAAAAGTTTTAAAAAGGAGTTTGTTTAAAACTGGGGATAAAACTTTTTCTAAGATAAGTAAACTACTTGTGAAAAACACTTGATAAATCCGCTGCAAGATAGTTAATTTTGAAACTCTGATTTTGATAAAATCAGCTAAGTAAAATCAGAAGAGTGGTCAACTCTGCTGTTCAAAGCTTTGTGCAAGATCAGCTTAGTCTGCTTACAATTCTTGATCAGCTTAGTCTGCTGACAGAAAAGTTAGAGATTTTTAAAAGGCAAATTTTTAAAGAGGTTTATTCACCCCCCCCCCCCCCCCCTCTAAACCTCATCTGACCACTTGGGACCAACAAGTGGTATCAGAGCAGGTGGTTCATCTGAATCATCTGACTGATCAACGAGCTTGATCCTTAAGTGTTTTTCAAAGGTATTCAAAAGTTTTCAAAAGAGCATTTTTTTTGAAAAACAAAACCTTTTTGAAAAATGGATTGTATCAGCCTAGTTCCCCACATAGGCGGTATGAGCTTTGAGGACTGGAAAATACGCATGGAAATTTTCCTTGCTGCTTACAACGATAATATGTACAGATGCATAACAAAAGGTCCAATAAGGATTACCAAGACAATCAAAATCGATGGCGTAGATACTGTTGTTGATAAAGATGAAGACGAGATGACACCTGAAGAAATCAAGTTGAAAAATCTTGATAAAGTTGGAATCTTCATCATGACTAAAGCCCTGGACAATGAAAGGTTTGACTATGTCAAAAGAGATGTGGGACAAAGTCAGGGATATGAGTGAAGGAAATGAAGCCATCAAGGAACACAATCTAAGTGTTGCCATGGAGAAGTTTGATAACTTCAAAATGAAGCCTGGAGAAACCATTGAACAGATGAGTTCAAGGTTTACCAAAGTGCTGAACAACGTGTTAAAGCTGGGTAAGACGTTCACAGACAAAGAGATTACTCTCAAAGTCTTGAAGGCGCTACCACCCAAGTTCAACATGAAGATCACAGCAATGGAAGAATCTAGGGATCTGGGGAAGATCTCTCTGACGGAGCTATTTTCTGTACTCAAGGCGTACGAGTATAAAATGCCAAGGATGGGAATAGAAGAGACCTCAACTTCTGGCCCCACTGCTGCACTGGTTGCTGCAGAAAGAACAAGAAGATCGTCTGGAAAAAGCAGAGAAGTGGACTCATCTGATGAGGCCCAAGTACTGAGCAAAAAGGAGTATACTGCTGACGATGTTGCGTTGTTACTGAACGGGTTCAAAAAGTTCTACAAGAGAAAAATGAAGAACAAATATAACAATGCTTCTACTTCTAAACCTACCTCTAATTCTCATGATATTAAGGATGATTATAAATCCAAAATGATGTGCTATAATTGCAGGAAATTGGGACACTTCATCAAGGACTGCCCATATCCTAAAGCGGAGAAGTACACAGAGGAGGAAAAGAAACAAAGAAAAGAAAGAAGAGAGAAGAGATACCAAAAGAGCAAGGTGCTGCTGGCTGAAGCTGAAAAGATGGCATCCATCTACTCATCAAACACAGAATCTGGCACTTCAAGTGATGACTCTGTTTTTGACGAAACACCTGCACTGCTGTGTCTCATGGCAAAGGAATCTGATGATTCTGACAATGAGGTAATACTCTCTGAAAGTGAGCTTGAACTGTTTAACTCATTTGAGCAAATGATGAACAACAAAGTAGATGTTGTTAATGAGCTTGCTAAGCTTAAGGACGAGATGATTCTGCTGAAAAAGCAAAATGCTAAACTGAAACTTAAGGTTGAAAAACCTGAAGAATCAGCCACGTATAAAAAGCTTTCGCATGAATGTGAATCTCTGAGAGCTGAATGTGAAATGTACAAGGGACAAATCAAAGAACTTGAAGCTAGAATATCTTTGCATAATAAGTCGTCTGTTCCTAAGTCGTCTGTTGTGACAATAGATAAACCAACTGAACAGAGTACTCCCTTAGTAAAAGAAAGTTTAGAACTGAACAAAGCTGAGAAATTTATATCTGCTGATAATAGTAATATTGTCTTGTATGTTCAGACTACTAAACCCATTTCACCTGAGATTGAGAAAAAGGAGATAAAAACTCCTAAGGCTAAGAAGGGTAAAAAGCCTGAAACTGAAAAACAGACTGGTAAAACCAAACAGCAGAGTAGTCCCAAGAAGTCTGCTGATAAGAGTAAAACCAATCAGACTAGTAAAGCTAAGTCGTCTGTTAAAGAGCAAGTAAAGAGCAGACCTAAGAAGCAAAGAAATTACAACAAAAATGCTTACTATGGAAATGAGTCTTATTATGTGCAACCTGCTTATCCAACATATTATGCTGCACCTCATTATCCACCTCATTTTGCTGCATATCCTGCTCATCAAACAATGCATGCCTACCCTGCTTATCATGCATCATATCCTGCTTATGAGCCTTATCATCATCATAATGATTATCAACATAATATGTCTGCTGATTATGATGTAAATGAAGTTGCTCATGCTCCTGCTAAGACTGCAAAGCCTAAGAAGCCTAAGACTTCAACATCTTGGGTTGTCAAAGGTGATACTAATCCACCAGGACCCTCTCAATAAAGGGTACCTAAAACATTTTTATTTTGTTTTGTAGGTTAGGATTAGGAGTAGGAGTAAAGTAGCGAAGAAATGGTACTTGGACAGTGGATGTTCAAGGCACATGTGTGGAGACATACATGAACTGGCAGATGCTGTTGCTGTGAATGGTCCAAGAGTTACTTTTGGAGACAGCAAAGAAGGCAAGGTTGTAGCTGTTGGAAAGCTTATCAAAGGAAACATAGAGATATCTGACGTCTCATATGTTAGTGGCCTGAAGTACAATCTGCTGAGCATAAGTCAATTTTGTGACAAAGGATTTTCCGTGGTGTTTTCATCAGATAAGTGTTATGTTGAACAAATTGGAACAAAGAAGGTTATTTTATCTGGAAGAAGACAAGGAAACATCTATGTAGTCGACTGGAATTCTGTGGACAAGAATTCAAATGTTTGCTTAGTGGCATCTACACCAAGTGAAATCAGTTGGCTTTGGCACAAAAGAATGAATCATTTGAATTTCAAGACCATCAACAGATTGATAAAGAATGATCTGGTAGAAGGAATTCCAAAGACAATCATGAGCAAAGACAAGCTCTGTGATGCCTGCCAAAAGGGTAAACAAGTGAAGTCATCTTTCAAAAGCAAGAAGCACCAATCTTCAACCAGAATTTTGGAGCTACTGCATATGGATTTGTTTGGCCCTATTGATCCAATCAGCAATGGTGGCAAGAAATACTGCCTAGCTGTTGTGGATGATTTTTCAAGATTTACTTGGGTAATCTTCATGAAGAAGAAGAGTGAAACCAAGGAACATCTTACAAATCTGATGGAATTGATCCAGAATGAGAAGTGTCAAAGAATTTTGAAGATCAGATCAGATAGAGGGACTGAGTTTACAAACTCTACTGTTGAAGAGTATTGTAATTCCAGAGGAATCAGTCATGAGTACTCTGCTGCCAGAACCCCTCAACAAAATGGAGTTGCTGAAAGGAGAAACAGAACTCTAAAAGAAGCTACCAGGACAATGATAGCTGAAGCAAAGCTGCCCCAAAGATTCTGGGCAGAAGCTACAAACACAGCCTGTTATACACAGAATAGGTGTATGATCAACAAAAGTCAAAACAAGACACCTTATGAGCTATGGAACAACAGAAAGCCCAAAGAACCAGTAAAATCTGATAAGGAGATTGCTGCTTCCAAGGACTCTGCTGCTGAACAGTTAGATCCATACGTCAAGTACAAAAGAATAGAGGATCTCAGAAGAAGATTTGAAATGCTTGAACAAGATCTCTCTAGTTCTGAACAAGAAGATGAAGACCTTGAAAATGAAGAAAAAGGAGAAACACAAGAAGAGAAGAAGGACTAGACTAAGTCATTAGACTAGGTCACTTGTAATCTTTTTGTTAAACTTGTAAAATTTTACTTTCTGCTACTTCATCATTTGAACTTGTAATCTGTAATCAATTGACATATCTATAAAAGTTCAAGTTTCCAACAAATCATTTCTATCTCAGAAATTTTTGAGGACTTAAACTTTAGCTTTAGGAACAGGTACTTAGCTGAAGTTTTGTCATCATCAAAAAGGGGGAAATTGTTGGATAAAGATGAAGATGGAAGACATAAAGTGAAAGGAGGTTTTGATGATTTCCAAAACATCAGAATCAGCTAAGTATGGAAGCTTAGTAAAAACCTTCTAAGATATTTGACTAAGGAAGACTTATTCAGACTAGTCAAATATGGTCCAGAAGACTACTGATCTATTGCTGAAGAAGAAATCAGACTGGTGGAAAATCAGCCGACTCAAATCAGATTAGTTCAAGTTTGGGATCAGCCGAGTATACATCAGACGAGTAATTTCGATCAGCTGAGTGGAAGTAGATCAGAAGATCAGTGCAACGGTAATAAATGCACTTGGAGTAATAAATGATGAAGAGGAAGGGTATTAATGACAAATGATTGAAGAGAAACCTCGTATCAGATTGGTGCATTTAATGCGATCTGACAGCAAGTACAGCAGAGTGTACAGTGTTCAGTCGCAGGTAGCCGTTTCTGCAGGAAGGACCAGTACTCGAGGATTTGAACAGCTGTCGATCTCTCAACGGGCAGAAATTCAAATCTCCAAGTATAAATAGTTCAGTTCATGAGTTGAAGAAACAACAACACTGAGACAACACACTTTGAGAGCTAAAATTCGAAGCAGAACTTCTCCAAGTCTCAAAACTCAAGAACAGAACACTCATCAGCTAAGTCATTTGTTGACGAAGCAAATAGAGAGAAAAATAGAAAATACTTGTAAAATCTGAGTGATTTTGTTAGGTTGTGTTGTGAGGAGTAGATATCAATCTTTGTGAGCGATATTACTTCAGAGGTTAGGAATTTCTTTGTGATTTCCTACTACAAACTTGTGGCCAGTTCATCTGTTGGTTTGCGCAAGCAGAGTGTACTGTAATCTTTGTGACTATAGTATAACCCAAGATCTAAGTGACTTGGAAGAGTGGACTAAAGGATTTACATCCATATAACCACTATAAAAATCCTTTGTGTTTTTAACTTGCATTATTTTCTGCATATCCATAACAGCATACTGAAAACACTTTAAGGTTAATTGTTTGAAAAGTTTTAAAAAGGAGTTTGTTTAAAACTGGGGATAAAACTTTTTCTAAGATAAGTAAACTACTTGTGAAAAACACTTGATAAATCCGCTGCAAGATAGTTAATTTTGAAACTCTGATTTTGATAAAATCAGCTAAGTAAAATCAGAAGAGTGGTCAACTCTGCTGTTCAAAGCTTTGTGCAAGATCAGCTTAGTCTGCTTACAATTCTTGATCAGCTTAGTCTGCTGACAGAAAAGTTAGAGATTTTTAAAAGGCAAATTTTTAAAGAGGTTTATTCACCCCCCCCCTCTAAACCTCATCTGACCACTTGGGACCAACAAGAACCTTTGCTGTGATCTCCTTGTTCGAAAATTCTTTACCAAACCTTAGAACTTCATTCAGAGTTTTGGTAAATCTGATATCCATCTGATCAATCGTTTCACCAGACTTCATCTTGAAATTTTCAAACTCCTCAAGAGCCACATTGAGCTTGTGTTCTTTGATAGCGTTGTTTCCTTCGCTTAGCTCGCAGACTTTATCCCACATCTCTTTGGCAGTTTTGAAATGCTTGATCTTCTGGAATCTGTCTTCGTCTACAGCTTTGATCATGATGAGCTTAGCCTTTTTATCAAGGTTTAGTAACTTGACTTCTTTGGGTGTCAGCTCATCCAGCTCTTTGTCAACTATCTGATCTAGTTGGCCAGCAACCTTCACAGTCTTCTGAAATCTGAATGGTCCTTTTGTAATACATGTAAACATGTTGTCGTCGTAAGCAGCAAGAAGGATTTCCATTCTGTTTTTCCAGCTTTCAAAGTCCATAAGGCCAATGTGAGGAACATGGCTTATGACATCCATTTTTCAAAAAGTTTTTGATTTTCAAAATATGCTCTCTTTTTGAAAATTTTTGAAAAACACACCTTGGATCAGGTTCGTTTGATCAGGCAGAGGCACAGATGAACCAATCTGCTTTGATACCACTTGTTGGTCCCAAAAGTGGTCAATGAGGTTTAGAGGGGTGGGGGGGGGGGGGGTGAATAGACCTCTAAACTTTAAAACTTTTTTTCTAACTTTTCTATCAGCAGACTCAGCTGATCTGGTTCGTAAGACTACTAAGCTGATTTCGCACAAAGCTTTATCAGCAGAGTTGACCACTCATCTGATTTCACTAATCTGATTCAGATAACTCAGAGTTTCAAAACTTGTATGAAGCGGATTTATCAAGCATGTTTTTCAAACAAGTTTATCTTTCAAAGTTTAACCCCTGTTTTATAAATTCCTCAATTTATAATTGTTCTTTCAAACCAGTTTGTTTACTTATGAAAATATGCAAGATAAAACAAGTAATCAAACACAAGGAATTTTTATAGTGGTTATATGGATGAAAATCCTTTAGTCCACTCTTCCAAGTCACATAGATCTTGGGTTATACTATAGTCACATAGATTACAGTATACAATGCTTGCGCAATTCAACAAATGAAAAGCCACAAGTGCGCAGTAAGAAATCACACATAAATCCTACTATACGAAGCTAGATCACTCACTCAGATGGATCTACACTCCTCACGCTATTTTCAGTACAGGAGATTACTCAGAAAACCTATACTAAGAAGTTATATCACTTCACACAGATGGATATACACTCCTCTCTCTTTTCTCAGTTGAAAGTCACTTAGACAGACAACGTTTGATCTCTGTTCTTCAACAAAAAGCTTCGTCAACAAATGACTTCTCTTACGATCAGACGACTCAACTGATGGATCTCGCTCTTAAGATGTGATCTTGAATTATGCAAGTCTCTCTTAGATCTTCATTTTGTCTTCTATTTATACTCCTCGGATTTGAATTTCTGCCCGTTGAAGATGAGACAGAATTCTCCAGTCCTCGGGTACTGGTCCTTAAAACGCGGAACGACTCCCTGCAACTGTTGCACTGTACACTCTGCTGTACGGATGTCTACTTTATGTCAGTCGCATTTAATGCACTCAGCTCTCAGCACGTTACCGTTGAGCTTCCTGACCGTCTTCACTCTGCTGGTGGAAATACTCTGCTGATGATCACTCGGCTGATGGCTTCTCGGCTAATTCAAGAATGAACACATCTATCTTGACTCGGCTGATAATAACCAATCTGATATCCCACTCGGCTGATTCGGTCACATAGCTTCCAGACCATGAGATAGGTTTCACTAAGCTTTTCAGTTCTTAGTTGATGACTTCCAAATTAGCCTTCTTGACTATTATACCCTTTTTGTCATCTTCAAAACCTTCTCTAAATTATACCAACAGATTTTTTACCACAGTGTTCTAAGTACACAAGTCAGTTGTCTAAATTGCTCAAAAAGGAAGCCCCACCTTGGGGAAATAATCAGACTACAGTTGTCCAACAATTAAAGCAGCTTAGCCAAAAGCCCCCTCCTTTAAAGATTCCAGATAAAGGAAAGCGTGTTTTACAGACTGATGCCAGCGATGAGTATTCGGGTGCTATACTCATTGAAGAAATTGATGGAAATAAATATTTTTGTGGACATGTTTGTGGACAATTCTAAGATGTTGAAAAACATTATCATACAGTCTACAAAGAAATCTTGGCCGTAAAATATGGAATCAAGAAATTTGAATTTCATCTGATTGGACACCACTTCACTGTACAAATGGACAACTTATCTTTCCCACGGATATTTGAGTTCAAGAACAGAGGAATTCCAGAACCTCAATTATTGAGATTAAATGACTGATTTTCTAAATATCAGTTTGAAGTTCAGCATATAAAAAGAGACAAAAATCTTATTCCGGATTTGTTATCCAGACCAAAACAAATCCATCTCATATCTCTCCAGAAAACAATTCCTCTGATTCTTATGGCTTCATCATCTCAACACACTGAAACTGTTTTACCAGATTTTACTGCAACAACCTTTCCTCTTAATAATTCGGGAAGACTCAAGAGTTTTGCTAAAAACAATCTGTTTTACTATCAAGCAAAATTTCTGATAACTATGAACATAGCCCTTGAACATGGAAGGTTTTGCCCATATTATCCTTTCCTTCCCATCTTTACTTTTCATAAGGAAATAACTCTGCCCACAGATGGTTATTGGTATTTTTGGTGCCTTGCAATGATCAGCTACTTTGCAATTGAAGTTAAACCCGTTTATCTTCTCAAAGCTATTCGAAAAAGAACTCTTGAACCCAACATCACCAAATTTCTTTATGGATACTGGTCCAAGAAGGAATGAATTAAGATACTTAAGGGGATTATCAAAGATAACAGTCATATGATAAATCCTTACACAATCTTTATTCTCAAAAGGCCTTACTATCTCGGAATAGGAACAAACCTTGTTCCTAATGCTTATGGTTATGTCTTTACCATTACTGATGGTGGTATCAAACAAGGTTCCAATGAATTAGATCAATTATTTCAACATCTCTGCCAGGTGAATCATATTTTAGCCAATCTTCTTGATGAAAGCATAGAGTGTACTTCAACAATACCGTTACCACCTCCATTTTCTATTGAAGGACCAAGCTCAATTTCTGTATCGGAAGATTTAATTCCAGAAGACGTACATATGGAAGAATAAAATCAGATGAAGGAAGAGTTTCTAGATCATGCACATGATCCATGGGATTATGGACCGTTGGATATTGATGATTTTGATCCAATGATGATGTATACCTGATAGGATAGTGTCCAACAAGCCAACACAATAACTTGTAATAGGACTATTCTATGTTGGACAAATCTTTGATTTTATAATTAATATGCAAAGTTTATTTATTTCGTGTATAAGATAAACTAATGGCCATCTTCATCTTTCGCGAATACATTTAAGCGATTGGTTGAAACCCTAAGATCACTTATGACTATGGGACGATTCACTTCAGTATTGAGTGCAATCATGAAACAGTCTCTAAGGTCGTGATCTTAAAAATGTTCCAAATCATAGATTCCTGTCGAGACGGGGTATCGAAGGAATCGTCAAGACTTGTACGATTATGCATGATTCACAAGGAGTGAATTTGTAGAGTTTCATGAAAAAGAGATTTTATTTCAGTGTATATGACTAGGTGGTTCGATAGGGGATCGAACGCATCGAACGACCCGAACATAGAAACCCATTGTGGAAGTGCATAAAGCATATCGGTGATGGGATGTTTCTCAAAACTTATAATAGTGTACGATTTAGTCCTTAGACTTGAGATGCTAGGGCGAATTCGGCATACGGGTGTGCGTGTTTTGATTTAGGAGCCGGTCACGTAGCCTGACCATTGTGCGCCTACTTTGGGTACGTATAGTCGTATGTGCGGATGGTTAGCATCAAGATAGGACCTCATATTTGTGATATCTCTTTGATGTGTTATTTTCAAACTTCATTGTCCATGGGTTTAGTAATGTATATATTGATTATGTACATGTGAAAATAATTGTTTGTATTTGTGAACATGGATTTGACGAAATCCTTATATCATGTACTATGATTCTGAAGGCAAAAAATTCAATGTATGACTTTTGGTTGCTTTTATTGTAGCTGGTGCTAGCGAATAATTCTATGTTAAAATGCAGAGGTTTCCATAAGGGTTGGCAGATATTCATCCTGCACTTCTCTTCCTTTTATTGAACTGGTTGGAGGCTATAATGATAATGATAAGCAATTCTCTTTTACTAGTCAAATAATTCTAAAATAAAGATTTTCATGTGGCCAGATTGAGGAGTAGTTCAATATGAAAGCAGAGGAGTTTGAGAAAGAAAAAAGGTTAAACGAACCACTCAATAAGGGTAGTGGGGAGCCTCCTTTTGCTCATGGCCTTTGCAAAAATTGCTATACAGACGTAAATTCTGATTTCTTCATGAATTAAGTTCGTTTTACTACTCTTAATTTTAATAGTACTTTGCTGGAAATTCAATAAGACTTGGTTTATGAATGCCCCTCCCCATTCTCCCCACTCTCCAGATGATGTGAAATTCAATAAGACTTGGTTTATAGCGTCCTGTGGTTTTTTCCGCATTTCCTCTTTTCTCAAGACATTTAAACTTATTATAAACTGGAAAAAACAAGCTTATATGTTTCAATCTTCTTAACCAAATCATTTGCTGGAAAATTGATGGTTTATTTCTTATTCATCTGTCTAGTTTGATCAGCCTGAAGTATACTATGATGTAATGATAAGATAAACTTTTCTAGATATTAAATTACATTGCATTGGCAATAACGTACATAGAAGTAAAAAATATGGTAGGATTACTGTTCCTTCAATTCTTAACAAGTAGCATTTATAGCACTGGTAGTTGTATAATATACCAAATATAGTTGAATGTGTAATTCTTATACCGTATACATATTTCTGAAAATTATTTCATTTATGTTTTGATTGGTATAATTCATTTCCAGAGAAGAGTAAGATCGCTGAGAAGAAAGTCTAGATTGATTATTTTTTAAATGACTAGTATAGCTCTAATATGACATGTGTTAACCCAAGGTGGTTGGGCCAAGTGGTAGTGACTTGCGACCCCCAGAGGCGAGACTCAAGTTCGAATCCTACTGGAGATATCACACTGGGGAGGACCTATACCCTTTGCACTTTTCGGTCCGAGCTGTAAATACAGTCTAGTAGATAAAAAAAAAAAAAAAAATGACATGTCTTACAAAGGGAATACCAAATTTACTCTTTGTCTACAGGAAGGTTGTGGGTTAACACAGATGCTATAGTTGTCCCAGATATGCCACAAGTTCAGCCTTGTATGATGTTTCATAATTATGAGACAGAATTTCCTCCCTTGGAAAGAAATACAGCTGGATCAATAACCACTAGGCCATATGTTGTTTCTACTACAGTAACTTCTGATGGCAGGACTATTCCAGACTTGACTCCGGCAGAAGAAGTCTTAAATTGGAACACTTCCAATTCCAGAGTACAGAATAAAACCTTGGTTCAAATTGATTCTAAGGTTGATAAGGTTTTATCTCAAGTTCAAGAAAACTCCAACAAAGTTGATTCCATCACTTTAGAACTTGAAAGGATCTACACCAGAATTGTTGCCAGAATTGATCTTCTTGATAAAGAACTCAGATATCTTATCTCCCAACATATCATGGGTCCTGAGTTTGATCAGAAAGAAGCAGAAATCAGGAAGCTGAAAAAGGATCTCCATTATATGGAAGAAGATAGAAAGAGAAGACTCATCCCTAATCTTCCTTTCTTACAAACACCATCCTTATCCTTTTTCGAACCACCAAAATCAACTTCTGGATATTCTAGACAATTCGCCATGGCATCTGATATTCCCTTTGAGGAACCTCCAGTAAAACAAAAGTCTAAAAAGACTATTCCACCCAAAGGAGAAAAACTCAAAGCCAAAGTAGATGACACTCCTAAATCTCTCATGATCCGAGATTTTCCCAAAACAGAGATTGAGCATGATCAATCCTCTGAAATATCTGAAGAGAGTTTGTCATCCTCCAGTTCCATAGAATCTTCTAGCCAAAATTCTGAAACAGAAAAGGATTTTGCAGACATCTCAAAGATTCTTATGGCTGATCCATCTTCCTCTTCATATCAAGAACAACAACCTTCTGAAACTGAGGAAGAGACAACAATGGAAGATAATCCACCACCTCAAGTGGATACTTCACCTGCTAAACCATCCAATGGCCCTTGGTTTACATTTGATGATATTCCAGTTAGCAAAAGAAGAGAAAGACTTCAATCTTTTGCAGCCTGGATAGATTTACAGAAAACCAAAGAGCACAGACTTCCTGTTATAATAAGAGAATTTGCTTCACGATTTACAGGAACTCTAAGAGAATGGTTTTTGGCACTTGGGCAATACAGGCAGATGCAGTTTTTCCAAGCAGAATTATCTCGTGTACTCGGCGCAATTCATCAAGAATTTATTGGAGATAGTTCTATCTATGATAAACTGGCACAACAAAATTATTTTGCCATGAAGTGCTGTTCTTTACAAAGAAAAGATTTGGATCTTCATTTTAAAAGAATGTCAGAACTCTACTATGTTCTGAATGGAAGCAATGATCCTAATCTCAAGCATGTCTATGCTGCATCCCTTCCAAAAGAGATTCATCAAGAACTCAACAGGTTCGTTGAAGCTGCACATAAGGACATCAATACTCTCACTCTTGGAGAAATCCATCAGATGGCAATTGCAACAATTGAAAAGCTCTGTGAGCAACAAACTCTGTTCAAATCCTTGTTGAAAAACAAAACAAATCTTGACAAAGCTTGCAAGAAATCTCATCTGGAGATTAAATGCAAATCCAAAGATAATTGTTCATGCCATCCCAAGAAGATGTCAAAAGGACATAAAAAAGAATTTTCTAAGAAGAAGGGACGTCTCAGATTTTTTAAGAAGAAATCATTCAGGAACAAGAAGACAGATCGATGCTACATCTGTAACAACAAAGGACATTTTGCAAAAAACTGTCCTCAGAACAGAAACAAGTCTGCCAGAATGATTACTCATATTCTTCAGCACACTGAGACTACACTTGATGATACTGATGTTGAATCCCTTTTCTCTGAACAAGATGAACAAACTGAAGAGAGCCTCTTTGCTCTTGAAGAAATTGTATCAGAAGAAAAGTCCAGTTCATCTGAGTCCGAACCAGAAGCAGAATACCTTCCTATACTCCACTCTGTTACTATCAGCCAGGAAGCTATTCCTTCTCCTCACATTAATATCCATGTACTTCCCTCGAAGTATGAAAGGCCAATAAAAGTGATTGGTTTTATGGATACTGGAGCTGCTAAGTCCATGATGAATCAAGATATTCTCCCAAAAGAAGCATGGACTACTCATTATGAATACTTCCAAGCAGCAGATGGACAGAAGTTTAAAACTTCTCTAATTACTAAACATCCAATTGGAATTCAGTTCTTTCCAGATTGCACTGTATGGATGAAGGTAATTGGAAGCAAGTTACACGGAAAAGATCTTCTTATTGGGTTTGATCTCTATCATAAAGCCCAGAAACTCATGTTACTTCCCAATGGTATAAAGTATAAACGGCAGTTTCAGCCTTATACTACAATCCAGAAGATCTATGCTCTTTCAAATGCTCCAAAAGAATTCCATCAGATAGCTTCAAAGCTACAAGATTGCTGTGCAGAGTCTCATGCTGAGTTCACTCATCCTAATCCATTATGGAAGAACTCCAAGTTCTTCATCCAGCTACCTTTCAAGATGAACGAGGATGTGAACCCCACTAAAGCTACTCATCCAGGAATGACTCCTGATGATTTAGCCTTAGCCAAACAAGAATGTCAACAACTCCAAGAACTTGGGCTGATTGAGCCAACAAAATCCAACTGGGCTTGCCAAGCTTTTTATGTTAACAAAAGATCAGAACAGGTCAGAGGAAAGAAGAGATTGGTTATAGATTACAAGCCTCTAAACCATTTCTTATCAGATGATAAATTCCCTTTACCTCGAACCCAAATGTTATTTTCCCAGTTAACCCAAGCCCACATATTTTCCAAGTTTGATCTCAAAGCAGGATTTTGGCAGTTGGGAATTGATCCAAAAGACAGATACAAAACAGCCTTCTGTATACCCACAGCCCAATACCAGTGGACAGTTATGCCTTTTGGGCTTAAAGTTGCCCCATCACTATTCCAAAAGGCCATGACCCAAATATTTGAGCCCATTCTACACAGTGCTTTGGTCTACATTGATGACATCCTATTATTCTCAAAAGACAAGCAGTCCCATGAAGCTCTTCTTGAAAAATTCCATGAAATAGTCCAACATTACGGCATTATGCTTTCTGAAAAGAAAGGTTATATTGGACAAAAATAAATTGAATTTCTTGGAATGAATTTCTATGATGGACAGTACCAGCCTGGTCCACATATTGCACATGAGCTACTCAAATTTCCAGATGAAAACTTAACTACTAAGGAAATACAACAGTTCCTTGGGATAGTTAATTATCTGAAGGATTTTCTTCCACAGTGTTCCAGATACACTAGCCAGCTGTCCAGATTACTCAAAAAGGAAGCCCCACCTTGGGGAATCAATCAGACTACAGCTGTCCGACAACTAAAGCAACTTTGCCAAAAGCCCCCTCCTTTAAAGATTCCTGATAAAGGAAAAAGGATCCTACAGACTGATGCCAGCGATGAGTATTGGGGTGCTATACTCATTGAAGAAATTGACGGATAGAAATACTTTTGTGGACATGCCAGTGGACAATTCAAAGATGCTGAAAAGCATTATCATACAGTCTACAAAGAAATCTTGGCCGTAAAATATGGAATCAAAAAATTTGAATTCCATCTGATTGGACATCACTTCACTGTACAAATGGACAACTCATCCTTTCCTCGGATATTTGAATTCAAGAATAGAGGTATTCCAGAGCCTCAATTATTGAGATTAAAGGATTGGTTTTCAAAGTACCAGTTTGAAGTTCAGCATATAAAAGGAGACAAGAACCTCATTCCAGATTTGTTATCCAGACCAAAACAAATCCTCATCATATCTCCTCAGAAAACAATTCCACTGATCCTAATGGCTTCATCCTCTCAACCAGCTGAAACTATTTTACCAGAATTCCCAGAAACCACTCAACCTCTTGATAGTCCCAGCAGACTTCAAAGTTTTGCCAGAAATAATCTTTTCTATTATCAGGCAAAATTTCTGTTACTGATGAATATTCCTCTTGAGCAAGGAAAGTTTTACCCAGATCATCCTTTCCTTCCTATTTTTACATTTCATGATGAAATTACTCTCCCCACTGAAGGATATTGGTATTTCTGGTGCCTTGGAGTAATCAGTTATTTTGCCATTGAAGTTAAGCCTATCTTTCTCTTAAGAGCCATTCGGAAAAGAATTCTTGAGCCAAAGATCACTAAATTCCTTTATGGTTATTGGACCAGAAAAGACTGGATTAAAGTTTTGAAGAACACCATTAAGGAAGTTTCTCATATGGCCAATCCTTACACTGTTATCATTCTAAGAAGGCCTTATTACTCAGGAATAGGAAGACAGTTAATTCCTCATTCTTATGGATATGTTTATACCACTACTGATGGTGGTATGGGAGATAAATCAGAAGAACTAGACCGATTGTTCAGGCATCTCTGTCGAATAAATAAAGTCCCTGCTAATCTTACTAAAGAAGAAAATTGTACATCACCCCTGATGTTACCATTCCCCATCACAGGACCAAGTTATTCTCTCAGAGATTTCAACCTTCCAGAAGTACAGGATCAACAAGAAGATACTCAGATAAATCCAAACCAAGATTTGTTTCAAGATGCTCAAGACCCTTGGGATTATGGATCCATAGATCTTGAATTGGTTTATGAACAGTTCGATCCAAATATGCCCCGAAACAATACAACTGATCCAATGGATGCTGATGACTTTGACCCGATGATTATGCATACAAGTGATGGAGACATCCGACAAGACTCTCCAGATAATAGTCCATGATGCAGATAAAGGTGCTTTATTAAAGGTGCTTTAATAAAGGTGCTTTAATAAAGGTGTGGTCCTTAGAGTCTGCTTTAATTAGTGTATTTACTTTATGCTGTCTGTTGTATTATTGTGAGCAGTAGATTCCACGTGTATGGTGGACTTGTAAAATATTAAGTTGTATTGTAATAAGTTTGGAGTCCGCCCTCTATATATAGAGGTGCTTGTATCAGTTGGAACTCATTCAGAAATCAATAAACATTATCCTTTGTATGATCATGTTCAGCTAAACATCATTCGTCTAGTTCTTCAGAAACCTCTCTAAGGTTCTTGGTTAATATGCTCATAATTTTTCAATAAGTATGCTCTGTACTTGCCTCTCTGAGGATCCTGTACATCAGAAAATTGTAAAAGACTATGGAATGATCCATGAAGTAAGCTACGGTCCCTGTACTTCTTGATACTTGATCAGTTTGAAGGATGAATGTTTGTCTAAAGATGTTATGTATGAGATAAGCCTGTAAGTCCCGCCTAGGTCAGGAGTACCGCTTAGGGCAATTGGCAAACTCTCAGAAGTAATTCTTTGGTATGAACATTTGTTTCTTTGGGATGATCTTGTTGTTAAAGAGTTGCAGGGCTCCCGGCCCTCTATGGTATCAGCCTAGTGGTTATTGATCCAGCTGTATTTCTTTCCAAGGGAGGAAATTCTGTCTCATAATTATGAAACATCATACAAGGCTGAACCTGTGGCATATCTGGGACAATAGGCGGCATAGATTGTCTGCAAGACTTTCTTCGTTCCTTTCTCAGGAATGCCAGAGCTTCATTGTAACAAGGCAGTGGTTGAGTACTTGGAGGTGGATCTAGATCTGGATCATCAGATCTGTTGTTTTTGCAAGAAAGACGTTGTCTTCTTGCCTTTCTTCTTCTTCTTCGTCGGCTGGCTTTACTGTCATCATCATCGTCAGAATCGGATTGTTCATCACAAGAACATCCTGGATCACATCTGGATGGGTCAACATCCCATATGAAGTGACCATCAATTTTGTCTGTGTAGGCATGCGAACCATCAGGATTAAATGATGCTATATGGATAGGAATTCTGGATCCATTCCATCCTATAGTTTCTCTGGAATCATTCACTGGTTGGATCATCAATTGCTTGTTGAAGATGGGTTTAGATTTGGAAGTAGTAGCTTCCTCTTCCTGTGGTAGTTTAAAGATAGTCTTTGTGCGACCATCTGTCATCTGCTGGAACTCGTAGTTAGTGGATCTGATAGGCTCATGAGTCTGTTGAAGAGACTCATAGTTGGTTATCCATTCTGTAGGCATGAGAAGCTCCAATTCTCTTCGAGGAATTTGCCTAGGAACTTGGACAATGGTTGGTGTATTAGATCCAGATTCTGCAAGAATCATTAAGGCATCTGGAGAACCAGATCCTTGAAGATCGAGTCCATGGTCTTGTAGACGGTAGACCAATTGATGATGGAGAGTTGCTGTGATTGCTGAGGCAATTTGTTCTGCACCAGTGATCTGAACTTGGATCTTTAAAGCCGTGGAAAGATTTCCATCGTTTAAAGACATAGCAAAGTTTGGGAAGTAGGTGAGTACAACACTTCCGTTGTTGAGAGTGGTGACAACTGTTCCGATGACAGCATGTTCATATCTGGTGAAGCGAGTATCGAGAAGAGCAAGCCTGGCTGTGACAGGAAGACCTTTTCTTCCTTGATAGGATAGTACCAAACGAACTGCTCCAAAGTGGAGATGAGTGTAACCCTCTCTCTGCCAAGAGCTAATAAATTCCTGAGGAATATTTAGAGTAACATATTGCTCTTTTTTGGAGTAGGGGAGATCACATTTATCAAGCTTGGAGGTTTGTACAAATTCTTTTGTTTGAGGTCTGTTTGAAGAGATGAGAGAACGGATTCCTCTCAGAGACCCTCTTTTTCTGTAAATATTGTACGGACTTATTAATGGTGGAACTGACTGTTCTACAACTGCGGAATCAGGGATGGTAGTGTATTCTACAAGGTTTTCAATTTTACTGGTAGAGTGACGGGGTAAAGATAGAGAAGAGGACACAGAAATAAGTTGATCTGCTGATAAACTGGGAGTAGTCATGTTTATGTGGAGTTCAACTAGTTTTTCTTCTACCAACTCTTCAGGTAACAAGGTTAATATACTCTTGGGGCTCTTTTGAGAAATGAAAACATGGCTCTGATACCATAGAGGGCCGGGAGCCCTGCAACTCCTTAACAACAAGAGCATCCCAAAGAAACAAATGTTCATACCAAAGAATTACTTCTGAGAGTTTGCCAATTGCCCTAAGCAGTACTCCTGACCTAGGCGGGACTTACAGGCTTATCTCATACATAACATCTTTAGACAAACATTCATCCTTCAAACTGATCAAGTATCAAGAAGTACAGGGACCGTAGCTTACTTCATGGATCATTCCATAGTCTTTTACAATTTTCTGATGTACAGGATCCTCAGAGAGGCAAGTACAGAGCATACTTATTGAAAAGTTATGAGCATATTAACCAAGAACCTTAGAGAGGTTTCTGAAGAACTAGAAGAAAGATGTTTAGCTGAACATGATTATACAAAGGATAATGTTTATTGATTTTTGAATGAGTTCCAACTGATACAAGCACCTCTATATATAGAGGGCGGACTCCAAACTTATTACAATACAACTTAATATTTTACAAGTCCACCATACACGTGGAATCTACTGCTCACAATAATACAACAGACAGCATAAAGTAAATACACTAATTAAAGCAGACTCTAAGGACCACACCTTTATTAAAGCACCTTTATTAAAGCACCTTTAATAAAGCACCTTTATCTGCATCATGGACTATTATCTGGAGAGTCTTGTCGGATGTCTCCATCACTTGTATGCATAATCATCGGGTCAAAGTCATCAGCATCCATTGGATCAGTTGTATTTTTTCGGGGCATATTTGGATCGAACTGTTCATAAACCAATTCAAGATCTATGGATCCATAATCCCAAGGGTCTTGAGCATCTTGAAACAAATCTTGGTTTGGATTTATCTGAGTATCTTCTTGTTGATCCTGTACTTCTGGAAGGTTGAAATCTCTGAGAGAATAACTTGGTCCTGTGATGGGGAATGGTAACATCAGGGGTGATGTACAATTTTCTTCTTTAGTAAGATTAGCAGGGACTTTATTTATTCGACAGAGATGCCTGAACAATCGGTCTAGTTCTTCTGATTTATCTCCCATACCACCATCAGTAGTGGTATAAACATATCCATAAGAATGAGGAATTAACTGTCTTCCTATTCCTGAGTAATAAGGCCTTCTTAGAATGATAACAGTGTAAGGATTGGCCATATGAGAAACTTCCTTAATGGTGTTCTTCAAAACTTTAATCCAGTCTTTTCTGGTCCAATAACCATAAAGGAATTTAGTGATCTTTGGCTCAAGAATTCTTTTCCGAATGGCTCTTAAGAGAAAGATAGGCTTAACTTCAATGGCAAAATAACTGATTACTCCAAGGCACCAGAAATACCAATATCCTTCAGTGGGGAGAGTAATTTCATCATGAAATGTAAAAATAGGAAGGAAAGGATGATCTGGGTAAAACTTTCCTTGCTCAAGAGGAATATTCATCAGTAACAGAAATTTTGCCTGATAATAGAAAAGATTATTTCTGGCAAAACTTTGAAGTCTGCTGGGACTATCAAGAGGTTGAGTGGTTTCTGGGAATTCTGGTAAAATAGTTTCAGCTGGTTGAGAGGATGAAGCCATTAGGATCAGTGGAATTGTTTTCTGAGGAGATATGATGAGGATTTGTTTTGGTCTGGATAACAAATCTGGAATGAGGTTCTTGTCTCCTTTTATATGCTGAACTTCAAACTGGTACTTTGAAAACCAATCCTTTAATCTCAATAATTGAGGCTCTGGAATACCTCTATTCTTGAATTCAAATATCCGAGGAAAGGATGAGTTGTCCATTTGTACAGTGAAGTGATGTCCAATCAGATGGAATTCAAATTTTTTGATTCCATATTTTACGGCCAAGATTTCTTTGTAGACTGTATGATAATGCTTTTCAGCATCTTTGAATTGTCCACTGGCATGTCCACAAAAGTATTTCTTTCCGTCAATTTCTTCAATGAGTATAGCACCCCAATACTCATCGCTGGCATCAGTCTGTAGGATCCTTTTTCCTTTATCAGGAATCTTTAAAGGAGGGGGCTTTTGGCAAAGTTGCTTTAGTTGTCGGACAGCTGTAGTCTGATTGATTCCCCAAGGTGGGGCTTCCTTTTTGAGTAATCTGGACAGCTGGCTAGTGTATCTGGAACACTGTGGAAGAAAATCCTTCAGATAATTAACTATCCCAAGGAACTGTTGTATTTCCTTAGTAGTTAAGTTTTCATCTGGAAATTTGAGTAGCTCATGTGCAATATGTGGACCAGGTTGGTACTGTCCATCATAGAAATTCATTCCAAGAAATTCAATTTATTTTTGTCCAATATAACCTTTCTTTTCAGAAAGCATAATGCCGTAATGTTGGACTATTTCATGGAATTTTTCTAGAAGAGCTTCATGGGACTGCTTGTCTTTTGAGAATAATAGGATGTCATCAATGTAGACCAAAGCACTGTGTAGAATGGGCTCAAATATTTGGGTCATGGCCTTTTGGAATAGTGATGGGGCAACTTTAAGCCCAAAAGGCATAACTGTCCACTGGTATTGGGCTGTGGGTATACAGAAGGCTGTTTTGTATCTGTCTTTTGGATCAATTCCCAACTGCCAAAATCCTGCTTTGAGATCAAACTTGGAAAATATGTGGGCTTGGGTTAACTGGGAAAATAACATTTGGGTTCGAGGTAAAGGGAATTTATCATCTGATAAGAAATGGTTTAGAGGCTTGTAATCTATAACCAATCTCTTCTTTCCTCTGACCTGTTCTGATCTTTTGTTAACATAAAAAGCTTGGCAAGCCCAGTTGGATTTTGTTGGCTCAATCAGCCCAAGTTCTTGGAGTTGTTGACATTCTTGTTTGGCTAAGGCTAAATCATCAGGAGTCATTCCTGGATGAGTAGCTTTAGTGGGGTTCACATCCTCGTTCATCTTGAAAGGTAGCTGGATGAAGAACTTGGAGTTCTTCCATAATGGATTAGGATGAGTGAACTCAGCATGAGACTCTGCACAGCAATCTTGTAGCTTTGAAGCTATCTGATGGAATTCTTTTGGAGCATTTGAAAGAGCATAGATCTTCTGGATTGTAGTATAAGGCTGAAACTGCCGTTTATACTTTATACCATTGGGAAGTAACATGAGTTTCTGGGCTTTATGATAGAGATCAAACCCAATAAGAAGATCTTTTCCGTGTAACTTGCTTCCAATTACCTTCATCCATACAGTGCAATCTGGAAAGAACTGAATTCCAATTGGATGTTTAGTAATTAGAGAAGTTTTAAACTTCTGTCCATCTGCTGCTTGGAAGTATTCATAATGAGTAGTCCATGCTTCTTTTGGGAGAATATCTTGATTCATCATGGACTTAGCAGCTCCAGTATCCATAAAACCAATCACTTTTATTGGCCTTTCATACTTCGAGGGAAGTACATGGATATTAATGTGAGGAGAAGGAATAGCTTCCTGGCTGATAGTAACAGAGTGGAGTATAGGAAGGTATTCTGCTTCTGGTTCGGACTCAGATGAACTGGACTTTTCTTCTGATACAATTTCTTCAAGAGCAAAGAGGCTCTCTTCAGTTTGTTCATCTTGTTCAGAGAAAAGGGATTCAACATCAGTATCATCAAGTGTAGTCTCAGTGTGCTGAAGAATATGAGTAATCATTCTGGCAGACTTGTTTCTGTTCTGAGGACAGTTTTTTGCAAAATGTCCTTTGTTGTTACAGATGTAGCATCGATTTGTCTTCTTGTTCCTGAATGATTTCTTCTTAAAAAATCTGAGATGTCCCTTCTTCTTAGAAGATTCTTTTTTATGTCCTTTTGACATCTTCTTGGGATGGCATGAACAATTATCTTTGGATTTGCATTTAATCTCCAGATGAGATTTCTTGCAAGCTTTGTCAAGATTTGTTTTGTTTTTCAACAAGGATTTGAACAGAGTTTGTTGCTCACAAAGCTTTTTAATTGTTGCAATTGCCATCTGATGGATTTCTCCAAGAGTGAGAGTATTGATGTCCTTATGTGCAGCTTCAACGAACCTGTTGAGTTCTTGATGAATCTCTTTTGGAAGGGATGCAGCATAGACATGCTTGAGATTAGGATCATTGCTTCCATTCAGAACATAGTAGAGTTCTGACATTCTTTTAAAATGAAGATCCAAATCTTTTCTTTGTAAAGAACAGCACTTCATGGCAAAATAATTTTGTTGTGCCAGTTTATCATAGATAGAACTATCTCCAATAAATTCTTGATGAATTGCGCCGAGTACACGAGATAATTCTGCTTGGAAAAACTGCATCTGCCTGTATTGCCCAAGTGCCAAAAACCATTCTCTTAGAGTTCCTGTAAATCGTGAAGCAAATTCTCTTATTATAACAGGAAGTCTGTGCTCTTTGGTTTTCTGTAAATCTATCCAGGCTGCAAAAGATTGAAGTCTTTCTCTTCTTTTGCTAACTGGAATATCATCAAATGTAAACCAAGGGCCATTGGATGGTTTAGCAGGTGAAGTATCCACTTGAGGTGGTGGAGTATCTTCCATTGTTGTCTCTTCCTCAGTTTCAGAAGGTTGTTGTTCTTGATATGAAGAGGAAGATGGATCAGCCATAAGAATCTTTGAGATGTCTGCAAAATCCTTTTCTGTTTCAGAATTTTAGCTAGAAGATTCTATGGAACTGGAGGATGACAAACTCTCTTCAGATATTTCAGAGGATTGATCATGCTCAATCTCTGTTTTGGGAAAATCTCGGATCATGAGAGATTTATGAGTGTCATCTACTTTGGCTTTGAGTTTTTCTCCTTTGGGTGGAATAGTCTTTTTAGACTTTTGTTTTACTGGAGGTTCCTCAAAGGGAATATCAGATGCCATGGCGAATTGTCTAGAATATCCAGAAGTTGATTTTGGTGGTTCGAAAAAGGATAAGGATGGTGTTTGTAAGAAAGGAAGATTAGGGTTGAGTCTTCTCTTTCTATCTTCTTCCATATAATGGAGATCCTTTTTCAGCTTCCTGATTTCTGCTTCTTTCTGATCAAACTCAGGACCCATGATATGTTGGGAGATAAGATATCTGAGTTCTTTATCAAGAAGATCAATTCTGGCAACAATTTTGGTGTAGATCCTTTCAAGTTCTAAAGTGATGGAATCAACTTTGTTGGAGTTTTCTTGAACTTTAGATAAAACCTTATCAACCTTAGAATCAATTTGAACCAAGGTTTTATTCTGTACTCTGGAATTGGAAGTGTTCCAATTTAAGACTTCTTCTGCCGGAGTCAAGTCTGGAATAGTCCTGCCATCAGAAGTTACTGTAGTAGAAACAACATATGGCCTAGTGGTTATTGATCCAGCTGTATTTCTTTCCAAGGGAGGAAATTCTGTCTCATAATTATGAAACATCATACAAGGCTGAACCTGTGGCATATCTGGGACAATAGGCGGCATAGATTGTCTGCAAGACTTTCTTCGTTCCTTTCTCAGGAATGCCAGAGCTTCATTGTAACAAGGCAGTGGTTGAGTACTTGGAGGTGGATCTAGATCTGGATCATCAGATCTGTTGTTTTTGCAAGAAAGACGTTGTCTTCTTGCCTTTCTTCTTCTTCTTCGTCGGCTTGCTTCACTGTCATCATCATCGTCAGAATCGGATTGTTCATCACAAGAACATCCTGGATCACATCTGGATGGGTCAACATCCCATATGAAGTGACCATCAATTTTGTCTGTGTAGGCATGAGAACCATCAGGATTAAATGATGCTATATGGATAGGAATTCTGGATCCATTCCATCCTATAGTTTCTCTGGAATCATTCACTGGTTGGATCATCAATTGCTTGTTGAAGATGGGTTTAGATTTGGAAGTAGTAGCTTCCTCTTCCTGTGGTAGTTTAAAGATAGTCTTTGTGCGACCATCTGTCATCTGCTGGAACTCGTAGTTAGTGGATCTGATAGGCTCATGAGTCTGTTGAAGAGACTCATAGTTGGTTATCCATTCTGTAGGCATGAGAAGCTCCAATTCTCTTCGAGGAATTTGCCTAGGAACTTGGACAATGGTTGGTGTATTAGATCCAGATTCTGCAAGAATCATTAAGGCATCTGGAGAACCAGATCCTTGAAGATCGAGTCCATGGTCTTGTAGACGGTAGACCAATTGATGATGGAGAGTTGCTGTGATTGCTGAGGCAATTTGTTCTGCACCAGTGATCTGAACTTGGATCTTTAAAGCCGTGGAAAGATTTCCATCGTTTAAAGACATAGCAAAGTTGGGGAAGTAGGTGAGTACAGCACTTCCGTTGTTGAGAGTGGTGACAACTGTTCCGATGACAGCATGTTCATATCTGGTGAAGCGAGTATCGAGAAGAGCAAGCCTGGCTGTGACAGGAAGACCTTTTCTTCCTTGATAGGATAGTACCAAACGAACTGCTCCAAAGTGGAGATGAGTGTAACCCTCTCTCTGCCAAGAGCTAATAAATTCCTGAGGAATATTTAGAGTAACATATTGCTCTTTTTTGGAGTAGGGGAGATCACATTTATCAAGCTTGGAGGTTTGTACAAATTCTTTTGTTTGAGGTCTATTTGAAGAGATGAGAGAACGGATTCCTCTCAGAGACCCTCTTTTTCTGTAAATATTGTACGGACTTATTAATGGTGGAACTGACTGTTCTACAACTGCGGAATCAGGGATGGTGGTGTATTCTACAAGGTTTTCAATTTTACTGGTAGAGTGACGGGGTAAAGATAGAGAAGAGGACACAGAAATAAGTTGATCTGCTGATAAACTGGGAGTAGTCATGTTTATGTGGAGTTCAACTAGTTCTTCTTCTACCAACTCTTCAGGTAACAAGGTTAATATAGAATCTGTCATCTTTTGAGAAATATTAAAATGGTTTATTTTTTAGATGCAATTCCGCTGTGTCACTGCTCTAGCCTCACAGTTTGAAAATCGTGCTTCTTGCTGTACATTTTATGAAGAAAACACTCTTTAAACTTCCTTACAATTTAAATATTGTTGTTTACACAATTTGTTCTTTTGCTACCAATCCTGTTCTACTTTTATATTGGTTTTGTTCCATGTATGATTCTTTAGTTCGACAAACAAAGCAGCATAAAGAAAGTGAATTAATACAAAGACTTACAAGAAGAATCTAATTTAACAGGTATTTGTAGGGCTGAGCATTCGGTAAAAACCGAACCGAACCGGACCGAGGTTCGGTATTTTTTCGGTTCGGTACTTCTCAGACCGCGGACCGTTTCCCGAACCGAAATTTTCGGTTCGGTTCGGTAAAAAACCGAACGATCTGGTTCGGTCCAAAAAAACCGAATTTTTTTTTTTTTTTCCTTTTACACAAAATTAGTAGCAATTAATTCTTTGTGTTTAAATATAAATATAATGACACATTCAATATGTCAATCAATGTTTTGCTCAACTCTTTTCACATGATATATTGTGTAAAGAATATACTTAAAAAAGTTCATCTTTTTTTTTTTTTTTCAAGAATCATAGAAAGAAAATTCAACCTTCAAGCCACATAAGCACATACAAAATCCCAATTATACATAGGCAACTGATCCACTAGTCATTAGTTTATGTTAGCCGGCTATCCAATTCACTCCCGTACCTGGAGAAAAGTTACAGTGGCGGCGGCGGATGGCTGTGGAGGACGGCAGCGGCCGGACGGCAGCGGAGGAAGGAAGTGACGGACGGCAGTGGGCGGACGACAGTGGGCGGCTTGATGGAGGTCGGAGGCAGGGGAGGAAAAGGAAGGTTAGGGTTTTTTTTTATCACCAAATTGGCCCAAATCGATTGAAAAAATGTGGGGAAATTGATTAAGTCAAAATAAAAAAAATAAAAAAATAAAAAACAATCGGTAAAACCGGTTCGGTTCGGTAAACCTACCAGTTTTACCGAAAACCGAAAGCATATATGCTTCGGTTCTGGGCCTGAAACCGATTACCGAACCGAAAATTCGGTTCGGTAATCGGTCCGTACCGAAACTTCGGTTTCGGTACGTTTCGGTCGGTTTACCGAATCAGGCTCACCCCTAGGTATTTGACCATCTTATATGTGTAAATTGTTGTAATTATATTGATGAATATCTAATTAAAAGGTTGGAATCCATAGATAAATTATTATAGTGGGGATAGTCCAAATAGATAATGTGTATGTGGGTTTGGCCCACATTGGTCTAAGACTATTTGGCAAATTATAAAAGCCTTGTGAGGAAGTTGAAGAGTTTCAAACCCTTCATTTGTCCCACATTGACTTTTTATATTTGTGTGTACTAGTATATATGAACTTAAGTGTATAGACTTGGTATAAGTCTTTACAAAGAGGGTCATATGAATACACCACACGCGCGCCGCCGCCCGACCCGGCTCGGACTGGGCTGGGCTGGGCTCGGGCGTTTGGGCGAATTGTCTCGTCTCAGACTTATCTTTTTGGATGAATTTTGAATTAAATATAAAATTAAATTTAAAATTTGAATAATTCAGCTGCTTATTCAATTGTGTAACGTTTCAGTTACGGAAATTGAATTGAGCCGTTTTATTTGAATAATTCAGCTGCATATTCAATTGTGTAACGTTTCAGTTACGGAAATTGAATTGGGCCGTTTTATTCAGATTTAATGGAAATTGAATTGGACCGTTTTATTCAGATTTAATGGCCAGTTTTAATTGCCAAAGGCTCCCCCAGCAGCTATATATATGAGTGTTTTTCAGCTCTAAAAAACACACCAACAAAAACACTATTCTCTCTGTTCTCTCTCCGAAACAATCTGGAAAATCATCTTTTTGGTTATTTTGCTTCTGAGTGTTCTTCGAGGTGGAATTTCTCCTACTGTGCAGTGGAAAATTTGATGATGGATATTTTGTGTACGCCATTTTAGGAAATACCTCTGCTCGAGATCGACCTGGATCCCGTCCAGGAAAGGTATTCTCCGACCAGATGAACTAAGTCTCCAGCCAAGTCAGACTGATAGCTCGGGATTCCTCTTTTCGATCTACTAAACTCCTCGGATTTATCATGAGCCCGACCACAGGCCTGGACAGCTGGCCAAGATATCTTCCCCTGCGGAGGGTCTAGCTAGCCCATCACTGTTCCTATAAATACCACCGCATTTATGACATCAGGGGACACGTTTTCCAAGAAACACTCCAGCTCGGACCTAGAGTTCGGATTAGGCTTTATCTCGCTTAACTTTGTATTTGATCTAGCTAGTTTTACGGCATCCAATACCTCCCGAATAGACCTATTTTGTAATCTGTGTTTGATCTAATTATTAATATACATTCACCATCTACTTGACTTATTAATTGTTTGGCTCGACTTCCTATATTTGTATCCCAACGAAAAAGAGCTTAATCAATTGGCGCCCACCGAGGGGCCTGTTCGGGTGTTAGATCGAAAAATGCCTACTACTAGGAGATCCACGTACAATCGCGGCGAGCCTTCACACGTCGTAGGAGCTCAACGTTCTGTAAACAACGAACCAAGTAACCAGTCTCGAGCGGCACACCAGTCCGAAGCACCGCCGCTCGACCCACCTACTGACCTGCCCATACATACTACGATGGCCGATCTGTGTTCCATTGTCGATACTATGTGTAGAGAATTCATGAATCCTGGCCAGCAGCAAAACGAAAGAGCATCGCTCTATAAAGCAACTAAAGTAGAGCTAGACGCTCTATAAAAATGAAACAGAGCTAGACGCTCTATAAAAATGAAGCAGAGCTAGACGCTCTATAAAAATGAAACAGAGCCAGACGCTCTATAAAAATGACAGAGCAAAATATCTAAGACCCTAGGTCGAAAAAAGATGCTCTATAAAACAGAGCAAGACGCAGCTCTATATAAAAAAAAAAAAAAAAAAAAAACGAAAGAGCATCGCTCTATAAAGCAACTAAAGCAGAGCTGGACGCTCTATAAAAATGAAGCAGAGCTAGACGCTCTATAAAAATGAAGCAGAGCTAGACGCTCTATAAAGATGAAACAGAGCCAGACACTCTATAAAAATGACAGAGCAAAATATCTAAGACCCTAGGTCGAAAAAAGATGCTCTATAAAACAGAGCAAGACGCAGCTCTATATAAAAAAAAAAAAAAAAACGAAAGAGCATCGCTCTATAAAGCAACTAAAGCAGAGCTGGACGCTCTATAAAAATGAAACAGAGCTAGACGCTCTATAAAAATGAAACAGAGTCAGACGCTCTATAAAAATGAAACTATAAAAATGAAAGAGCAACGCTCTATAAAACAGAGCAAGACGCTCTATAAAAACGAAAGAGCAACGCTCTATAAACCAGAGCAAGACGCTCTATAAAAACGAAAGAGCAACGCTCTATAAAACAGAGCAAGACGCTCTATAAAACAGAGCAAGACGCTCTATAAAAACGAAAGAGCAACGCTCTATAAAACAGAGTATGACGCTCTATAAAAAATGAACAAAGAAATGTCTAAGACTAAGGGTGTAAGTTATTGTTATGACCCTTAGATCGGAAAAGACTTGCAAAAAAATCTCTCCTGCAAGAGGATAACGATTCCTAGAGTTGGTTTATTATTCCCTAGTTTTTGTTCGAACCAACTGCTCGGAACATGAAACTGCTCGGAAAATGGAGCTCTCAAGAAACCTTCTTATTCCTTGGAAGTCTTCCTAAAGTTGGATCATTACTTCCAAGATTGTTTTCAAGCATAACGAAGTTAATCAGACTTAAACTTTTTTTAAGGAGCACAATATCTTACTTATCAAGAAATATATCCGAGAGGATTTTAGACGAGCGATAAATCCCTGATTATGAGTTAAATTTACGATCGAATTATCAGTCTACACCTCGGATTACGCTACTCTTACCGAACTGGATTTGAAAGCAATCATAAATGAGATCAGAAGAGATAAAAATTGCAAATGTTTATGAAGAAACATGAAATTTTTATTCATAAATTCCGAGCAGAATACAAATGGGCAATGAGATACAAGGAACCGCAGTTTTATTGATGTTCATCGAACAGATTACAAAGTCTTCGAATACATTTACAAGTCCTATTAAAAATACTATACCCTATTCTATGGTCTTCGAGCTTCCCTTAGTGTTCTCGATCGGAAGCATTGGCAAGCATCCGATGAAGGTATCACAACCTGCGTGACATTGGTTCTGCATTCTTGCTACCGGCCGAGCCCGATCACTTCCCCGGGTTGGCGTCTAAGGTTGAAATTTCTCATTGTAAGATCCGAAAGTTCAACCTAGAGCGGCCGGTCATCATCTTATGGTCGGGAAGCTCGATCATAGATTACCATTTCCCTTGGAAGAAAGGAAGAAATTGGTGACTCGAGGTCAAACTTCCTTTTAATGGATTGACCAGCTTTCCACCCTAGGGGATACCCCTCGAAATCCGATATGCTAACCCTGCCCAAAATATCCGCGCAAGGGTCAGTCACTTGTTGGTATTTCAAGGGGAGATCCCGTTTTTAGGGATCGGAGACCCCCCGATATCCGAGGATCCCCTCTTTTCCGATTCCACCCATACCGAAGGATTGTGTGTTTTGTTTATAAGATCGAAAGTACATTCGAAGCCAAATCTCAAAGGCTTGAACAGGAAGAAGAAAGAATCCGAGCTCAGACCTCGGATAAAACATTTTGACAGGGCAAGCTAAAGAGTTTCAGATGAATAAAAGGCCCTTTTTATACAAAACCAAATATCGGATCGACGGTCAGTATTCAACGAAATCAACGGTCCTGATCAGAGCATTTATCACGGGTGACCATTCCGTTTCCCAAGACTTAGGTACTGTTTGGTCAGATTTTATTTGGAACTTAGCAGAAAAAAGGGGAATACTATGACTTGGTCAGATGTACAGTGCAGAAAATTTCCGTTTTCACTTTATGCTCGGACTGTGGATCACTCTTAACTCGAGTATAAATTGTTTTAACAGTGAAACTGCAACTTGAATGTTCACTCTTAACTCGAGTATAAATTGTTTTAACAGTGAAACTGCAACTTGAATGTTCACTCTTAGCTCGAGTATAAATTGTTTTACGATGAAAAGATAGTAAATATTTTCCTCAGGTACACAACATCATCGATTAGAAGCAAGGAAAAGTTTATTATTTCGACAAGAAAAACAAGTACAAAAGGGAAAAATTTAAAAGTACAACATTCAGTCGAGCGTAAAGCAGAAATCCCTAGACAGTTTTCTCGAACAGGAGCTTACGGACCTCGACGTTGCGGGCCTCATACCCCGCGTCGTACCCTTTTTTATAAGCCTCTTGCTCCCGCAGCTCGGCATTTGTCTTCTCCTGCTCGATGAGGCTCTTCAGCCTATCCAACTCTTTGCTCAACCCCTCATGGACTTGGCTTTCTCTCAGCTTCACAGCTTTCTCTGCCTCGGAAGCCAACTTCAACTCGTTAGCCCTAGCTTCTTCACGAGATTTTTCCAGCTCATTTTTATGTTTCTCCAAGTCACGAACCGCTGCAGCACGCTGCTCTGTTTCGAGCTCAACTTGCAGCCCGAGGTTGAAAATGTGCTGCCCAACCTGCAAAAAAAAAAAAAAAAAAAAAAATTGAAAAAAAAAAAAAAAAAGAAGGTAAATATTGCACTAACTTGAGTGAGCAGGACAGAGCTCGATTGAACGAGTTCCAGAGCGCTTTCTCCTTTCAACCGCTCATGTTCGGCCAACTAGATGCTACTCAAAATAATGTCCCAACCGCTCGGGGCAACGCCTCCAGCCGCTGCATTACCTTTTACCTCCCCAAAAATTGCACTAAGTGTACAACCGACATCGGAGACAACGCGGAAAGTCTCGGGATTTATGTCGACCTTCTCCTTCTCAGCAGAAGGGTCATTTATCGCGACTTTTTCCTTCTCAGCAGAAGGATTATTTATTTTGAGTTTTTCCTTCTCAGCAGAAGGGTCATTTATTTTGACCCTTTTATTTTGAGGCTCGGTGACAACGTCCTTAGCAGCCTCCATAGACGAAGTACTCCCGCCTAGTACTTTAATTGCCCCGGTCATTTGGATTAAGGTCGAGGTCGGAATAATTTCCTCGGAATGAGGCCTTTTGTTTGAAGCCTGCTCGGAAACACCGGGTGTGTTTTTCTTACTGGGATTGTTCTTCGATTTAGAGGGAGAGTCGAGAATCTCCTTTCAACCGCTCTTCCCCGGACTGTGTGTGCACGGATTTCAGCGGAGGATTGACCTCAGTTTTTCCGTGGTCATCTTTGGGAGCCTCTGATTGTTTCGGACCTGTTTTCAAACTAGGGTCGACTTTGTTTTTGCCTCGATCAGCTTTCAGAGTCTCTGATGCCTCCGCGGAGGACTTAGACTCTTTGGTTTTGGGTTTAGGAGTTTTTTCTCTCTTGGGCTTGAGCAACTTGCTTAGATCGAGCTTGGTGCCTACCAGTCCGTCCATGATCAAATATTTAATAAAGAAAGAGGTCGGAAAATATGATCGAATTGACAGCTCCGATGCACGAAATTAGAATTTCAAATGGTACGAAACTTATGAACTTCTCGCATATTTATAAGGAAGAGAAAAGTCGCCTTTGGGAGCCCAACAGTCGCGAGTTCCAAAGTTTTTCCGATCTGCATCATGGAGATCGATTGATTATTATTTCCTATGTTGAGTAATATGTCACCTGCAGTTCGATATTTATATTCCTATTCGGACCATTCGAACACTTACAAAGGCTACTATCTGATTAAGTTATATTTTAAGTTGGGACAAAATTATTACGTCGGATGTTGACACATCGTAAGAGCAAAAGAGGATTTATAAATGTTCGAAAATAGATACAATGAAAGGAGAAACCTGTCATCTATTACAAAATATTTATAATTATTTAATCACTCCGCATCGTCCTCGTCCTCGTCCCCGGTACTACCCTCAACATCAACGTCAGAAGAGCTGCTCTCTTCGTCGTCGCTCCTGCTCTCTTCGTCGTCGCTCGAGCTCGAGCTAGACGATGCTATTTCCAACATATCAGGGTTTGGCATAGAAACCCCAAACTCTTCTACAAAGGGGGCGAACTCACACGTCTCCCAATTCTGAGAACTCGAAGACGCGGTTCGATAATTTTCCCCACGAGAATTCTTCATGATGTCCAGATACTTTATATACTCCGTCATTTTGTCGGGAATGACCTTTGCTGCGGCCAACTGTTGAACCCCTTTGAAAAAGGTAGTTTGAAGGATTTTGCCGACCCTCTTTCGAGCTATGGCATCCAATGTAGGGGACTCCAAAAACTCCCTTATTGAGCTCAGACGCGACTCCTCTTTTCCGCGTTGATAAGACAACTCTGAGTCAGCCTTGGTTTGTGCAAGTTCTTCTTCGAGCTGTTTCACCCTGTCCTCGAGTAGACTCTTTTCACCGACAACCTTAACTAAG
The DNA here is from genome assembly GCA_030819805.1 of Penstemon newberryi var. newberryi. NCBI lineage: Eukaryota > Viridiplantae > Streptophyta > Magnoliopsida > Lamiales > Plantaginaceae > Penstemon > Penstemon newberryi. Next base: position 29,438,075 of record JAUALY010000006.1, on the reverse strand, counting down.
TCCTCCTCGACCGCAGGGGTATACTTGAACTTCGACTCTTCCAGTTCTTTCTGGACCGCAAGGAATTTTTGACGAAGTTTGGCTTCTTCAAAGAGGGAGTTTTGATAGGCCAGGTGGACTCGGTCGGATTCGTCTTCGAGCAGCGAGGTGCGATTAAGTTCTGTGAGGAAACAATCCCCGATCTGCCAAGAAACAAGACGACAGTTATTATTCTGTATAAACGTCTAAGAGTTATCACTCCAAATATTTCTTTACCTCATGATGCGCTCGCGCAAATCGACCTAGTATATCGAGATCGTTGTGAGCCAGAAGTTCTTCCTGATCCTCCGCGAATCTTCCCGCCATGAAGATTTTTATAGCTTTGTCGTGTTCGTTCTCTCCAGTCGGGCCGCGGTCGCTCCGAATGGATCCTCCCTCAGGATAACCCGACGCTCGGTGGCCTTTAAGCTGATTTTCGATAAAATCCACCATATCAGGTATTTCTCGACCCGGATGGCGAGTAAGGGGTGTTCGATGTCGACCCCATAATCCAGCCCTTCTCTTCGCCTCGGGAGCTCCCTCCTGGTCTTCCCGAGTTCGTCGGTTACTAATCTCCATGCCCTTCATCTTTCTCATGGTGAACAAGCTGTATCCCAATCCAGACGACGTAGAAGGACCAGCTTGGTCTGTTGGAAAGACCATTCGTAACGGTTCGGGATTCTCTAGCTCCTCGACGGTTTGGTTTTGAGCAGTTTGGGCAGGATTGCTTTGTGGGGGAACAGTGGATCGATTACCCGGTACTTGAGGAATTCTGGCTTGCCGCCTCGGTTGACCTGGCGTTTTCTTCGAGGTGGAAGCCACGGTTTTACCGACTATGGAAGCCCGATAAGACCCGACCATGTCACCTAAAAAATAAGATGATACTTATAAGATTCAAAAATTTGGGACAATAAGTCTAAAAAAGATAGACTAAGAATCTGAACTTACTCAACGATCGGGTATCGACGGCATCCGCGTGATCAAACGTAGCTGAGCTAAGGCCTGCTTTCCGAAGGACGGGCTCCAAAATAAGAAATGCCGACTGATATAGGTCGGAATGCATCTCAGCGACGGCCCTATCGCTAATGCCCTATTTAAGTGTGCCCACGAATTCGCGTTTTCCGCACACCCAGTCACGTCGGCCCGTCCACTGGTGAGGGCCCATCTCCGAGCTCCCCTCGGAAATCGGCTTGTCGGGTCCTCTAACAAAGAAGAATTGCCTCTTCCAATCCATCGAGTTACTAGAAACGATTGTGGATAAGATTGATTGATTTGGCCTTTGTGAAAAGTACACGAATCCCGCGTTGGAGGCCGATGAGTTCCTGATCTTAAAGAGCTGCCAAAAGTTCTGGAAATTGTCGCGTTTGCCTTTGGCTTTCACCAGTACACTGAAGGCTATCAGATAGCCAATGGAGTTGGGTAGGATCTGCGCAGGAGCAAGGGCGAATACATCCAGAACCTGATCGACCAGGGGTGCAAAAGGGATCCACAACCCGTAAGCGAATTGCTTAGTGTAGAAGGCTTGACATCCCTCAGGCGGCTGATCTACTCGTTGAGTGGAAGTCGGGATGACCAGCGAGTATCCCTTGGGAAGATATTTCCCTATCTCAGCCTTGAGATCCGCTTCTCCTTGGTCGGATCATATGAGCAGGCTATCTCATCGACCCGTTTTTCAGTTTTCTGAACCCGAGCAGGAGCAGTAGCAGTAGATTTCTTCGGAATGGAGTCTAGGTCGAGGATTCTCACCATACATTTATGACCAACGGGATACTTCATTATTTCGTGTTTTTCCAACGCCCCGACCTCATCCTCTTCACTATCGGAGTCTTCACGCTCGGCATCTGACTCAGTATTTTGTTCTGCGTTACCTTCGGGTTCAGGTATCTTTTGTCCAGACGTTCCCTCGCCAGCGTCCGATTCCAACACCCTCTCGACTTGTTCGATGATCTTATTCGGGAGAATTTGCAGTCGTTTTGAAGGTATCGATTAGTTCATCCATTGACCCTAGATCGGAATCTGCTCTCGGAGGAATGGTGGCGGTATTCTGTGGGTTCTCAGAAGTAGACATTTCAGGAGTTTGTTGTGATGGTCGACGAGAAATTATGCTTTCTATCGACGTGAGTACTCCGATCTGCGGTAAAAAATTGAGAAAGTATGGCTGTCTCTTAAGGTCAACGCGTATATATAAAGGTTAAAAGGGTAAATTGCAAATTAAACCCCAAGTAACCGCGACGGTTAAGCTCCCACTCAGTGAATTGAAGATTAATTTTTCTAAAAATGGCACTTACGGTCCCCTAAGTTTTTGGAAGTTGGTTTTTCAGCTCGATATTATGAAGATGTGCACTCTTTTTCCCTTTGCTCGGTTTTTGTCCCACAGGGTTTTTCCGAGTAAGGTTTTTAATGAGGCATATCCGACTCAAGACCATTCAAGACTCGATCTTATTTCTCTGTGTCTCAGATTTTGCTATGACTTCGAGGTAGAGTAAACTGATCAAGAACTCCGACCGCCAATGTTTTGAAGCATCCTGCCTTTCCAAAGGCCCGTCCAGAGAAAGTGTGCGCTCTTTTTCCCTAGCTCGGTTTTTGTCCCATTGGGTTTTTCCGAGCGAGGTTTTTAATGAGGCATATTCAAACATGAACTATGATGCTGCGTTTACTTCTCCGAGCTTCAGCTTCACTTACGCTCGAGAAGTGGGGGAGTATTGATGATGGATATTTTGTATACGCCATTTTAGGAAATACCTCTGCTCGAGATCGACCTGGATCCCGTCCAGGAAAGGTATTCTCCGACCAGATGAACTAAGTCTCCAGCCAAGTCAGACTGATAGCTCGGGATTCCTCTTTCCGATCTACTAAACTCCTCGGATTTATCATGAGCCCGACCACAGGCCTGGACAGCTGGCCAAGATATCTTCCCCTGCGGAGGGTCTAGCTAGCCCATCACTGTTCCTATAAATACCACCGCATTTATGACATCAGGGGACACGTTTTCCAAGAAACACTCCAGCTCGGACCTAGAGTTCGGATTAGGCTTTATCTCGCTTAACTTTGTATTTGATCTAGCTAGTTTTACGGCATCCAATACCGCCCGAATAGACCTATTTTGTAATCTGTGTTTGATCTAATTATTAATATACATTCACCATCTACTTGACTTATTAATTGTTTGGTTCGACTACCTATATTTGTATCCCAACGAAAAAGAGCTTAATCAGAATTCCTGTAGCCAAATTGTCCTGGAAGAAGTATTCGTGATTCCCAATTGCACCGAAGGTGGGTCGATAATTTCTTCAAGGCAAGCAGACTTATTTCTGCGATTTGGTTGGATCAATTCTATTACTATATAGAATTGTGAGATAAGTTGTTTAAACTATCTGTTCGGTTATTTAAACTGATTGTACTTTCTTTTACTGTTCAAATTGGTTTGTTTGCATTAGTTTCAATTTGTGTTCAGAATTTGATAAACTTAAAACTGATTTTACAACATAAATGGTGCAAGGATCTTTGACCTAATTTGCAAGTAGTTTGAAGAAATTCTGATTTTAGTTAGTGGTTCCAGGAGCTAGCTTGCAACATAAAACCGTTCATGATTCCAGTAATGGCAGAATGCCTGAGGGTGATGCTACTTTTGAAGAATCAGAGAGTTTGGCTGACATTGAAGATAAAGAGGTCTGTAACTTACCCATTCTCATTAACTATGATATTTGCTTACACTTGTTGTTTTAATTTCTTTTGACATTATATGTTGTCTGTAAAATAAGTGAAAGATATATGATTGAGCTTGAAATGAATGAAAACATATGCCCGTTGATTTCGATGTTAAAATAAGTACAACGACAACATATTGGAGCTTGAACCTTTGGCCAGCAAGGGTATAAATTGCATGTTGGAACTTTTACAAACCTGTCTCGGGATGTCTGAGTCACAAACTACTCCACTCTTGAGCGTAGCATCACCTTTCATCTTAGTCCATTCTTGTTGAATTGTATACAGTACAAGTTCTCGAGTTTAAGTTATTTACTAGATAGCTACCATTCTAAAAATAATTGACATACTTCTACTTGGCTGATCTGGGACTTTGTATTACAATCATGGGCACTCAAATATGGGGGTAAATGCAAGATACTCCCCTTTTGTTATGCTAAACCTGCAAGAAATTACCCTGTGAAATTTTTAATGCGCCAAACTTCCTTGTGTTTTCAAAAACTCTGCAAAAAAATCCAATTTATAAAAAATAGGTCGTTTTGGATCGACATATTTCACGAAACCATTTTTAAAATACTTTAAGTTGGTCCCTACAGCTTCACGTGATATATTTTTAAATTATGTCGATCACCTATTTTTTACAAATTGGGTGTTTTTTGCAGGATTTTTAAAAACACAAGGAAGTTTGGCGCAGTAAAAATTTCACAGAGTAGTTTCTTGTAGATTTATCATAACACAGGGGAGTATCTTGCATTTTCCCCCTCAAATATGACATCCTTGAAAATGTTCATTTCATTTCATCTCACTTTATTGGTTTATTCCCGCAGGTTGTTGTTACTACTAGGCTTGTCAAGATATTGGATATCAAGTTATCAACTGATATAAAGATATTAAGTTCTTACATCATTGGTTTTTTCGTTATTGCTTTTGTTCTTTTGATCTGAACTCGATCTTTGTTATTAATCACTAGTTACCGGGCCTTCATAGATGGAATTATATTCTTCTTACTGAAGCATAGGGAACAAGTACACTCTTTTGTGGAGTCTTCTTTGACTTTTGTATCTAAATTTCCATTTTTTCTTCAATTCCACTTTTCTATTTGGTGTGTCTGTTGTCTCTCCGTGCACACAGATAGTCTGCAATTCAGTCAGCCTCTCTTTACGGGGAAAATGCAAGATACTCCCCTGTGTTATGCTAAACCTGCAAGAAACTACCCTGTGAAATTTTTATTGCTCCAAACTTCCTTGAGTTTTCAAAAACTCTGCAAAAAACACCCAATTTGTAAAAAATAGGTCGTTTTGGATCGATATATTTCAAAAAATAATTTTAAAAATATACCACGTGAAATTGTAGGGATCAACTTGAAGTATTTTAAAAATATTTCTTGAAATATGTCGATCCAAAACGACCTATTTTTTACAAATTGGGTGTTTTTTGCAGGGTTTTTGAAAACACAAGGAAGTTTGGCGCAATAAAAATTTCACAGGGTAATTTCTTGCAGGTTTAGCATAACACAAGGGAGTATTTTGCATTTATCCCTCTCTTTACAGGTCTTAGCAATTCTGTGCAGTGAAGTTTGTTGTGCAGTCGAAATCTCTGCAAATTTTAGGTTCATAGTTAAAATGGTAGACACCCTACTACCTTTTTTTGGGACTCAATTATTGGTGAATGTTATTTACCTTCATGTTTAACTTATTACCATCTCCTAATATTTCCATTGAGTCCACATTTTGATCTTGAAGAGGCTCCAAGACTTTCATTGACCAAATTAATTTATTTGAAGATTATGCTTAGTGCTATTAGGAACTGCTTCTAGTGATACTAATAAAAATGAGTGAATAGCAAATTAACTCCCTGTGTTATTTTAAATAGGAAGTTTAACTCCTTTGATAAATAAAAGGGCGAAATAACTCCCTGTATTTTTATAAAAGAAGCGCACGCCTCCCTCTTGATTTTTACATTTTTACAAGGGGGTAAATTGCTCATTATGCATTATCACAGAGAGTTAAAGTGCTGATTTACGAATATCACAGGGAGTTAAATTGTCTATTTACGCATATCACAGGAGGGTAAAAATGAGGTGAATATGTTGTCAAATATAAGGTTAAATTGGTCATTTTTTTCATGAAAATAAAGTCTCAGTCGCATTATAGAGTGTGTGTGCAACACCTCCACTAGCAAGGATATAAATTGCTCATTATCTCATATCACAAGGAGGTAAATTGCTCATTATTTCATTTCACAGGGAGTTAAATTGTCTATTTTCATATCACATTGAGGTAAATTGTCCATTTGACATATCACATGGAGTTAATTAACTTGCCAAAAACCCAGTAAAAAGAGAACTTTCAACATATCTATAGTGTATATGTTACCCTTAAACCGACAAACACAAAAACATGGGATGTCATATTCCGAAGCCTTTACATTTGACAAAATAAACATTTTCCTGGTTTCTAGCTTTTTATTCTTTTGTTTGTTTGGTGAGGGCCGGGAGGGGACACAAATTGCTCTGGTGATAAGTGAATCTGCAATCCAAAGTTAATTTTACATGGTTCTATTTACTATTTTCAGTCTTTTATGTTTCAAAACATCTTTGATACAATTTACACACAATAACTAGTATATTCATTGACTTCTAAACTAAGAAAAATAATGGCAGGTTAATGATTATCTTCTCAACGAAGAGGAGAAGGAATTGAAGAACATAATCTGGGCCAAATTGCACAAAGAATATATTGAGGTACAAGTTGCTTTATGTTAATTTGCTTGAGAATCATCAATTAGTGCAGGTTTATATTACCTATTATATCTTTTCCTATTCATGGGGTAATTTTGGTTCTTGCTGAGATGTCGCTGATTGTCAGTTATACACGCATTAGTATGAGAATTTTATTTTTGCTTTGATAATTCAGAAATGTAGGTCTAGCTGTATACTATTAATTTTATAGTTGGTCAAATCACAACTCTTTTTCTAGTCCATATATTTCAATTGAATCGTCTACTATATTATACTATCAAATATCAAATAGGGCTGTCAATGGGGCGGATTTCAATCCGGAACCGTTCCAACTTAGTTCGATTTATTAGGATAATTGTTCGATTAGAGATTTGATGGACCTGATCCGATTATAAAGATTCGTAATTCGAAACACTTGGAGTGAATATGGATTTAGGTTGATCCGATTCGTTAAAGATCCGTATCCGATAAAAAAATAAAAAAATGTATATATATATAATATTTTATAAAAGTAAGTACAATTAATAATATTTCACTGACAATTTTTTAGATGATAGTAATTTATAACTCGTTTATAAATTTATTTAAACCAATATTTTCATTTAAAAATATGAATATTAATAAAACATGTGAGCTAAAATTAAATAAAATTCTAAAGTTAATAACCTTATTTTTAGTAAAAAATATTAATGTAATTTTTTGAATGAAAATTTTATTGGATTCGAAAAAAGATTCGATATCCGGCCAAATTCGACTAAGATCCATTGGATTCAAAAAATCTAGATTTGAGCACAATCCGAACAAGATCCGAATTTGACAGGATCCGATCCGAAATAAATGAAGTCGGATCTGAACGAGCCTAATCCGATCAGAATCCGACCCACAGCCCTACTATCAAACGGCGTCCATTTCTATCATTTAAACTTTATATTACTAAACTATATCTAAATTCTTTTATTTGTGAAACAGGAAATCCCCAGGAAGAAAGGACGAACAGAGCTGGAATCTAATAAATACTGACTACTATGATAATGTTGAAGAATATAAGAATGACGATGAGGATATCCCTTATGATGATTTTTAGAAGATTCATACGTATTATTATGTTTTATTGTACATTAATACACTACATTTTAAATATTGTTTAATTAATTTTCTTAGTTAGAACTTAGAAGCATATAGAGGTTATATATAAGCCGCCCGGAAATGTTAGTTGATTAATTCTGTCAATCTGTGTATTTGTGAGGTTTTCCTTGTCACTATTTGGCTGCAGGTAGAAAATTTGGGAATTTGATAATATTATCAATTTTTATTTTATGTGGGATTAATTTGTGTGGGATTATTGAATATCTTTTCAAAATTTGGATAGAGTTTGGTTGTTGAAAATTTGGATACACCCGAAATCCAAAAAATTACAAGGGCCAAGATTGAGCCAGAGAAATCAGAAAATTTATGAGCCGAGTTTAAGCCTATAGCTATGAAGCCCGACAATATTTGAGTTCAAGCTATTTAAAGCTCGGCTCACAAAACCCGATTGACAGTTCTAGTATTACCATTAGTACTAACCAATTTACTGATAATTCTTCACATTACATTGTATATGTCTCACATATAGTAGTATACTCACATAGCATAATTTTGACTCCTCATATTAGTAGTAATTAGTAACATTATATAGTATTTTCATTAGTCCTAACCAATGTGTATAATTCTTCACATTACATAGTATAATGTCTCACTTGTAATAATATTGAATCCACATAATTAATACGGTCTCATATTATAGTAATTAATCGCATTATATGGTATTACCATCAGTAATAATCAATTTACTAATAAATCTTCACATTACATGGTATATGTCTCACATGTACTAGTATAGACTCACATAGTATAATATTGACTCTACATACTCATTACAGTCTCATATTAGTAGCAATTAGTCACATTATATAGTATTACCATTAGTCATAACCACATTACTGATAATTCTTCACGTTATATGGTACGTCTCACATGTAGCAGTAAAGATTCACATAACATAATATTGACTCCACACACTACAAGAAAAGCAGCTTTTTCCGACGGACAAAAATTCCGTCGGAAATTAAGTAGAATTTCCGACGGACAACCAAATCCGTTGGAAAAATCAATTTTTTTTAAAAAAATATTAGAAAATCATTTTCGACGGGTATATTCCGTCGGAAATTATATTAAAAATAATTAAAAAATATATTATATAATTTCCGACGGGTATATTCCGTCGGAAATTCTATTAAAAATAATTAAAAAATATATTATATAATTTCCGACAGAATATACCGACGAAAATGGCATTTAAAAAATTCAAAATTAAATTATATAATTTCCAACGGTACATATCCGTTGGAAAATATTTAAAAAAAAAGTAAAAGGAAATAAAAAAATTCCGACGGATTATTGCCGTCGGAAAATATATAAAATATATATATATATGTATTAATAATTTCCGACGGAAATAATCCGTCGGAAAACATTTAGGAACAAAAAAAGAAAAAATAAATAAAATTTATATGAAAAAATAAAAAATATATTAAGAATAATCCGTCGGAAAATATTTAGGAACAAAAAAAGAAAAAATAAATAATATTTTCCGACGGATTATTCCGTCGGAAAATATATAAAAAAAAATATATTAATAAAACATTTAGGAACAAAAAAAGAAAAAAATAAATAATAGTTTCCGACGGATTATTCCGTCGGAAAATATATAAAAAATTAAAAAAAAAAATATATTAATAATTTCCGACGAAAATAATCCGTCGGAAAATATTAAAAAAATAAAGACCTCAATAAATTGAAATTTTCCGACGGGTTATGTTCGTCGGAAAATATATATAAAAAAGAACAAATATATTTATAATTTCCGCTAGCCATAATTAAAAGGAAAATATCCCGACGGGACTAATCTATCGGAAATTTTACTTAAAAGAAAAAGGGTTGACTTTGGTCAATTAGACCTCCAATTCGAGAATCGATCGATCTGATTACGAATAACCTCAATGTACATAACCCCGAGGTCAACAGTGTTGACTTTGGTCAATTAGACCTCCAATTCGAGAATCGATCGATCTGATTACGAATAACATCAATGTACATAACCCCGAGGTCAACAATATTGAATTTGGTTAATTAGACCTTCAATTCGAGAATCGATCAATCTAATTACGAATAACCTCAATGTACATAACCCCGAGGTCAATAGTGTTGACTTTGGTCAATAAGACCTTCAATTCGAGAATCGGTCGATCTAATTACGAATAACATCAATGTACATAACCCCGAGGTCAACAGTATTGAATTTGGCTAATTAGACCTTCAATTTGAGAATCGATCGATCTAATTACGAATAACCTCAATGTACATAACCCTGAGGTCAATAGTGTTGACTTTGGTCAATTAGACTTTCAATTCGAGAATCGATCGATCTAATTACGAATAACCTCAATGTACATAACCCCGATGTCAATAGTGTTGACTTTGGTCAATTAGACCTTCAATTCGAGAATCGATCGATCTAATTACGAATAACCTCAATGTACATAACCCCGATGTCAATAGTGTTGACTTTGGTCAACTAGACCTTCAATTCGAGAATCGGTCGATCTAATTACGAATAACCTCAATGTACATAACCCCGAGGTCAATAGTGTTGACTTTGGTCAATTAATATTACAAATCGAGAATCGATATCGATCTGATTTTGAATAACCTCAGTATACATAACGAAATTGAATTAAAACAGTTTTTTTTACCGGCTTAAGGGCGTTTTGCACGATTTTAGTCGTTCTTCATTTATAAAACAATTTTAATTATAAAAGTTTAATCATCTATGGTATTTTAAAATTGATCAATAATAAATTTGAATTAATTTGAAAAAGGAATTTTTTTTTTTTAAATTTCCGACGGGCAAACCCGTCGGAAATTCCCGTCGGAAAACTGCGCGACTAAAACCCTAGCCGCGCAGCTTTCCTTTCATTTCTTTCAATTCTTTCAATTCTCCTTCTCTTCTCTCCTCCGCCGCGGCTGCAAACCCCACCGCCACCACCGCCATTACCGCCACCACCCATCCTCCCACTTCCCCTCTCTCTCTCTCTCTCTCTCTCTCTCTCTCTCTCCTTCTCCCTCTCCCTCTCCCTCTCCCTCTCAACCCACCGTGTTTTTCCTCTCTCTCCCACCCACCCACCGCGCGGCCTGCCACGCTCCGTCGTCGCTGGATCTCCCCTGCCCCTGCTCCGTCTTCGCAGCCCCTGCCTTGCCTGAAGCCACCACAACCCAACCGGTTCCTGCCATCTTCTCCACTCCCCACCGACGCCTCTCTACAATATAAGGTGAGATCCGTTTAATTTATTTTCTGAAACATTATAATGTGTGCCTGAATTTTATGGTTTGTGAGAATTCCTCTTGTTAATTTAGTTTCTGATGACACGGGTTGTTTACTGATGAATGTGTCTACATACGAGACTGAATTTGTATTTGTGATGTTTGATAGATGTATTGTGTGCTGGTAGTGTGTGAATGTATGACGTAAGTGAGTGTTGCTAAGATGTTTGACAAAAGTCTTTAATGAAAGATTTACCTCCTTATGAATGGGAAAATGCCATAATATTGTTTTAAAGATAAAATTCACCTTTTCATGCATCCTTCTAACTTTATCAGTTATGAAGGAATATTCTGCCTCGAGCATCTCCAGTTCAAATTCAGCACCTTTTGGACCTAGCAACTGCAGATAATTTCAGTTTGAACTACTTAAGTAGACAAACTAATCGATGATTATTAAATACACAAGAAGCAGAGACTACTCACCTTGTCACCTTTTTGATGTGTACTTGATATTTTACTTCTCAATTCTACGGGGAAATAGAAAGTATTTTAGTAATTCTAAAAAGTTCGCTTTGAATATTATGAATCTTGATGATCAAAGATATTAAGTATCTCTATCATGCAGTCAATGCATTATTTTTGGTCTTTTTGTGTTGTTATTAATAGGAAGAAAAAGATTGAAAATGTGATTTTGTGGGGTTCATAGCCCTGCTCAATAGTCATTATCTGTTAATCAATAGTAAGTATTATTTATCAATTAAAAAGAAACAGTGGTTTTGGACTTCGATCATTGGAAGTTTTTTTTTTCATGAAAGATTAATGTTGAAATGTGCTTTGAGATTCAAGTTTGCGGATTGAATTATGACCTAAATTGGATGACAGGGAAATGTGTGAAATCATTTTGATTTAAGAGCAAAATAATATTCATTTTGACTTAAAAGGACAAAGTTATGAATCTTAAGTTAATAACAATATTTTTTTAATGGACTTTACTATAATAACATGGTATTTTTAGAAAGAAAAATTCCGTCGGAAATCAGTCGATTTAAGTATAAAAGTTCATTTTGACTTCTACGTAAGTGCCAAATGTATAACATGAAACTAGCTCCCAAATGTTTGTTTATTTCCTGTTAAGTTGCTCCCTTTTTCTTTTTATAGCTTTTGGAGACGATGGTCAAGAACTGTGGTGATTATGTGCATTTCCAAATCACAGAAAAGATAGCTAGTACATACTAAGGTACTTCTCTACTTTAGTAAATATTTGTTAGTTCAGTCGTAATTGATTGGAGAACATATAGCTAGTACATACTAAGGTACTTCTCTACTTTATTGCATAAAAAAATTGGGATGAAATGGTTGTTGTGAGCTAGTTTTTTCATGAAAGAAAAGTTTCAGTTATTTATTTTCTTGTTCATTTATTTCAACTGATAAATATGTTAATCTAACATGAAGGTGTTATCCCATTATTTAAAATGATATTTGTTATAACTCTCAATGGAGTAGATAATTTGTATTGATTCAAAATGTATATTTTGAAAATGTTGATGTAAATGTGTTAACTCTCAAGGTAGATATTTGTAAGCTAAGATATCAACTCCATGATGTTTAATCCACTTGTTTGGATAATTTGACTCAGTGTGACCTTTTGCAATTATTTTGAGCTCTTTTAATTCATTATGAGTAATTGGATCTTGAATTTGTATCTATCGACATTATGCTCTTAAAATTATGTGTAAGATTTCATTGTTATTGTATCATATACTCCTTCAATAGTATATTTACTTGAATTTGTAATTTTGAGCCTATTTATTACAGTTTTGTCCATCTTGTGTTTGCGCCTATTTTATTATGGAACTTTTGTTGACGATTGAGATTAATTTGATTTTATAAGATATTTTATGATTTTTGACGTGTTTATTGATTTATTTTGCTGATTTTTATGCGTGATTTGTTGATACTTTTGTTGGATTTATTGATTTTTGTATGGTATTTGGTGATTTAATTGATATATGTTTAAATCAGGTAAAATAAATAAATTCAGAAATAAAATTATTATTTTTTGCATATTAATTTATAATATTTTTATTTATTTTATTTTTGTAAATTTCCGACGGGAACAACCCGTCGGAAATTTTTTTTTAAAAATTTTTTATTTAAATTTCCGACGGGAAAAACCCGTCGGAAAAATTTTTTTAAAAATTTTTTATTTAAATTTCCGACGGGTTGACCCGTCGGAAATTTACAAAAAAAAAAATTAAAAAAGAAAAAATTTCCGACGGAACATCCCGTCGGAAATTAAGGTCAAACAGTTGACCTGACAATAGTTTCCGACGGATAGTTCCGTCGGAAATCCCGTCGGAAGTTATCCGTCGGAAAATTTCCGACGAACTTTCCAACGAACTTGGTCCACCGGAAATATCCCGTCGGAAAGTCCGACGGAAAATCTCCAACGAGCATTTTTCCGACGACTTTTCCGACGGGCATTTTCCGTCGGAAAATGACGATTTCCGACGGAATTTCCGAAAAACGTCGGAAATTCTCGTTTTTCTTGTAGTGACAAACTTTGTAACACCCCGTAATTTTTAAAATATTTTAAAATTAAGTTATTGAATGTTAATCCGATTTTGTGTGATGCGTTTTATTTTTAATGAAACTTAGTATTTCTTTAAGCTTAAACGTACAATTAAAAATTTTCGAGCGCAAAAAATAGAACTTGAAAATTATTTGGAAGGTAATAAAAACCTTATGAAAGTTTTAGAAAAGTTTATAAAAGTTATGGGTTTGATCGCGCATTTATTTTTATTTTAGGGCAAAAATGCACTTTTCCAAAAATTGAGGGGGCAAAGTGCAAATTCGCTGGAAATTTTAAAAAATCTGAAGAGAGCAATTGAGTGTCTCTCCTAGGCCTACTATGCTAGCCTATTGTCAGCCCTTGGGTGGAGAAAAACTCTCCACCCAAGTTTCCTTCCATTGGTGAGCTTGGGAGGTAAGGAATTATTATTTTCTCATCCCAAATCCTTTCAAGTATCCCATCAAATCTGATTTTCAGATTTAGTAGTGTGGGTTTTGTACTTGCTCTTGAGTGGTAGTATTAGAAGAGAGAAAGATAGGGGAAAAAACATAGATAGTTAGAAAAGGAGTGAGAAAAGTGAGTATTCTTTTGAAGGAGAAAGAACCACCACCGCCGCCGCCGTGCTGCCGCCACTGCCGGAACACGCCGCCGCCGCTGCCACCGGAGAAAAAGGGCAGTGAGTTTGAAGAAAGAAATCAACCTTCAAGTTTAGGTATAAGCCCCTTCTACCACTTTTTGGTATTTTTGTTAGTTGTTTAAGAAATAAGTTTATCCTTGTTTATCTCTTTTAAAACTTCTTGAACCCTAGATCTAGAGCTTCGATTTTCAGATTTAAGTTTTGAAGTTTTGATTTTCATATGTGAAAGAGTTTAGTTTTAGGATTTTATTAAAGATCTAGGTTTGAGTTTGAAGCTCTTGTTTAAAAATTCACATTTTTGTAAAATATTATGAAAGTTTGGTTTTTGATGTTTTGGTTGTGAATGATGATTTAAAATGCATGATTTGAAATTGTTCTTAAAATCATTGTGATGAATATTGTTGGGTTATGAAAGAATGATACTTTTATTTTAAGTTTCAAAGAGTTTTGTGGTTAAAATGAAGATTTCAAAATCTTGGGGATTTTATTGAAATAAAAATTTTAAGCTATTCTTCAACACTTAAAGTAGGATTTTTGAGAAGAAGAAAAAAAAATTTATGTTGAATCTTCTTATAATGTTTGGGTGGTTGAAACTAGAATTATTTTTGTCTTAAAAGATTTATCTTTTACTTGGGACTATTGTTGCTAATTTAAAATATGGGGTGTTTTTGGCATGTATACATAAAACATGGTCACTTTGTGCATTTTTCGATGGGGCTGGCCGGAGCCACCCCACCGCCGGCAAGCAACCCGGGCTGTCTGTTGCAAATTGCAACAGACCCATTTTGGGCCTGTTGCAAGTGCAACAGACAAACAGGCCCAAAAATGGGCATGTTGTTTCATGTTGAGTGGGCTGGCCATCATGGCCAGCCCATAGTTAAAAAAAATAAATAATAATAATAATAATAATAATAATAATAATAATAATAATAAACTGAAAATTTTATATAAATACATAATAAAAAATTTTGAAAATAAATCTAAAGCCTTGTAATATTTTCTATAATTATTATATTCTGAAAATAAATTTAAAATAGCAAGTAATTTGAAGATCGATATTAGGATGAAAAAGAAATAATAATAATAATAAATCTGAAAATAATAAGACTGAAATTAATAAATTTAAATTTAAATTCTGAAATTTAAGTTTGTAAATATTAAATATATATTTGGATAATTATTCTTGAATATTAATAAAAAAATAAAAAAAATAATAAAAAAAATTGAAAAATTTGTTTTTCAAAATAAAATATTTATAATAATTTGGGATAATTATTTTCTGGAAATAAGTATTAAAAAAAAAGTAATTTTAGAAAATTATTTTTCTGAAAATAAATAATTAAAATAATTTTGGGAAAAAAAATTTAATTTAAATTAGTTTTCTGAAATTAAATAAATTAAAAATAATTATTTAAAAAAAAAAAAGAACTTATGAATTATCTTTAATTATTAAACTTCGAATTAAAGAAAATAATTATTTCATTACTTTCTAATATTAAATTCTGAAAATGATGATTTATTAAAAATTAAGTAACAATAATTTCATTCTAGAATAAAATAAATAAAATAAAATTTTCGAAATTAATAATTTTATTATTGAAAAAAAAAAAATTATGATAACTTTTAAGTATAGTAAATACTTAACTTTTTATGAGTTAATAAAAGGTAATTTATAATAAAGAAATTTTATATGAAAATAATAAATTGTAAATATCAAAAGTCATTTTAGTAATTATATTTAAATGTTAATTACTTAAAATATATCTATATAAGTAATTTTGAAAATAAATCAAAACAAAATCATAAAAATAATTTGGATAATTATTTTTAAAGTGTATTCTAAAAATAATGAATATTTAATAGTGATAAATATTCTTGGAAATAAATGAATTATTTAAACACCGAAAAGAAATTTTTTATAAATAAAACAATTATGAGAAAATAAAATAAAATAATTTTAAGATTGTAATTTAATTCTGAAAATAAAATTGTAAATAATAAAAAAAATTTAATTAGTTTAAATATAGAAAAGGAAAACTAATAAATATTCAGAAAATAAAATCAAATAAATTTAAATAATTATTTCTGAAAATTAAATAAACCCATTTTTCTGAATAATAAAATATTTAATAAATAATTTTCCGAAAATAAATATATTACTTAAATAATTTGAAAATAAAATAAAATATTTTTGATTATATATTTTTCTGGATTTAATAAATTCGAAAATAAAATTTTTAAATATTAAATATAATTTTAATAATTATTCTCAAACATTAATTTTGAGAAATAAAATTAATAGATAATTTTGAATAATTATTCCTGGAAATAAATAATTTCAAAAGTAAACTAAAATGATTTTGGATAATCATTTTTTTGAAATTAAATAATTTCAAAAATAAATATAATAATTCCGAATAATAATTTTTCTGAATTTAAATAAGTTTGAAAATAAAGATAAAAAGGTTTTAAAAACAATACATAATTAAGGAGAAGAAATTTAATTGTTTATTTAAAACAAAAGGTTAAACAATAATAAATTATTATTCAAATAAAATTGATAAATAAATTAAAGTTTTCGAAAAGATAATTATAAACAAAGTTTAATTTTCAAAAATGAAATGATTTCAAGTAGACTTAAATTCTAATTATGAAAATAAGTTATTGTTTGAATACTTTAGAAACATAAAGTTACTTGAAGGTAACAACTTAACGTAAAACCTTTAATTAAATATTTTAAAGCTCGATTAAGATGGTTATGTTCTATTTTAACTCTTTTGTGGCTATGTTTACCACACTTCATGAACGAACCATAGAACCTTTAGATCGGTCGTAAATATCCAAGTTTTTATCGTGGCTTCGTTATTAAGCAACCACGATTCAATTGTTTGATCGACTAAAGCATTGCTTTAGTCACTCTAGAATCCTTGTGGTGTAATTAGTTTCTAAGATCATTACATAAACGTGTACAGGAACCGAAGACGCTACCTTTCCGCATATTCTCGAGAATTGTAAGCTACACAGGTGAGTGCTGTGTGTTACATGTGTGTCAGTCTGGATGTGCTAGTAGGCAGAGTCATAATTGTAGCTTAGTCCCTAAATGAACGAGCATGCGATGTATGATACAATGAATAACACGACTGCTAGGACGAACTAATCATGTTGAATTATTATGCTAATGCTTATGTGCTTATGAGTACTTGATATTGTATACCAAATTGCTTTGATTTATTGAGTTGTTTACTGATTTCCTGTTACTGGACTGTCCTGTATTGTTATTGGATTGTTATTGTACTGAATTGTATTGTACTGTATTGTTTGTTATTATTGTGTGGGCCCTATTTTGGTGTGCGGAATCGTGGGTAACTCGGAAGGTTAGGGCCGGAGGGTTACCACGATCCACCGTAGACCCGCTTCACGAGCCAAGTGTGGAGGTTACACTTGGGGAGTGAATGTCAAACTCCTGGCATCAGACGTCTATGCGCACAGTTAGTAAGGTAGCTCCTTACTTGGAGTGTTCGGTGGGGGCGTCATAATATGGATTGGAGGGTAAGAGTAGGACGGCATCAACAACTGTTGGTTACTTGTTTAACGTGCTTAAATTGTTATAACATGTGTTCAATTACTGTACTGATATATGTGCTCAAGTATATTATGTTGCATCCAAGCATCACACGCACATGTGCACTACGGCCTCACTAAGTTGGACGATCAACTTACGCATTCGCGTTTACTTCTTTTCAGATACAGGTATCCTTTGGTCTGATGTTTAGCGTTGGTGTTGTCAGTCTCCGAGATCCTGTCTGTCGATCGTCGAGGGTCATCCCCGTTGTTATCTTTTGCTTTTATTATGCTATGTTCTATGTCGTTTATGTATCTGACATGATTAATATTTAAGAGTGTGTTTATTTTGGAAACTTGTTATCGCGCGATTTGCGCTTGTTTTGAATATTGTGCCCGCTCCTGCACATAGCAGTGTTTCGGATAATTATGTTCTCGTGTTTGATCTATGATTTGAATTAATGTGTTGTTGTTTTAACAAAAAAAAAAATCTGGTCAAAATTTTGTAGTGTTCACCAAATACGGACCCGGACTCGGGGGTGGGACCACGTAGGACCCGACCCGGGGGCTCGGGCCGTCACAAACTTAGTACGGTCTCATATTAGTAGTAATTAGTCACATTATGTATTATTACCATTAGTACTAACCAATGTGTATAATTCTTCATATTACATGGTATATGTCTCACATGTAGTAGTATAGACGAACATAGCACAATATTGACTCCACATACTTAGTACGGTCTCATATTAGTAGTAATTAGCCACATTATGAAGAATATTACTATTAGTACTATCCAATGTGTATTAAAATATAAATTATGTGTATTAAATATATTATGAATTTTTTCAAAGGTTAATATTAATTATTCAACACGAAATATTATATATCATTTATTATAAAATATTATTTACACAATTATTTATTTATTTTATATAATAATTTATTAATTTATAATTTACTATTGATGTGGTTAAATATTACAATACATGTGGTCAATAATAGTGTAGTCCAATTACTTATGGTAATGGTATTATGACATGTTAGTAACCTGTTAAGTAGGTAATTTATTAATGACTTGTCATAATTCTATTGTTTATAACCAGTGGCGGAGCTATATGTAGACTGGGGGGCGACCCCCCCCCCCCCCCCCCCTTCCCAACAATTGAGGATTAAAGTTTAACATAATGAGTGTGTTGGCCATATGGTTAAGGAATTGTAGGTTCAGGTCGGAGGTATGGGTTTGATTTCTGCTTGGAGCAATTTGTTCTTAGTTCAATTATTAACCCAATTTTTATATTTTTTATTTCTTTCTCTTCAATTCTTAAGCCATTTTTTTTTCTTTCTTTCTCAATATTTAAGCCTTTCTTCCAATTTTTCTTTCTTCTTAATGATTATATAGGGGATATGATATTTTATTGTTATTACAATACAAGCATTTTCTTATAATTTTGTTTATTTAGTGCATTATTCCTCATTTTCTTATAATTTTGTTTATTTAGTGCATTATTCCTAAAAAATCTTAATAATTGTAAGAAGAATAAGATTTTTATTTTCTTTATAATATATAAGGTCTTCTTCTTATAATTATATTTATTTAGTGTACTTTTCTTTATATAATATTATTTATTTGGTGTATTGTTTCAAAAAAAATCTTTGTTAATAATTGTAAAAAGAATATATTATTTTCCAAATTGATTACTTTATTTAATGCTTCCCTCGAAAAAAATTCGGCCCCCCAATAAAACCCGTCTAGCTCCGCCACTGCTTATAACTTACGTCATGTAACGTAAGGTCACCTAGAATTTTGTGTATGGGTTTTATAGACCCCATAAATAAAGGACATTGTAAATGTGTTTTGTACACAGAAAATAAGTAACAATAACAACTATGATGGTCACATAAGCTTCAGTCCACAATCATATCAATCAAAACTTGAAAAAATGATATATAAGTTTGAAAATTAAAAAGTGAATGGCCACAAACTGTACTGAGTATAATGAGGGTAAAAAATGCACGGATGAAACTTTACATTTATTTTTGAGAAAACAAATTGTGGATGGTAATAAAAGCATGTTATGATTTTCTACTCAAAACTTGTGAAATTTATTAAACAACCAGCAAGAATAAATTTTACGATTTTGTTATAAAATGAAGTAGATGGAAGATAAAGGTTTTTCGTAATTTAAGAATGTATTAAGAACAGGGCGGATAATATTTAATTTTTTTTTTTTACATAAGCTCGTGAAAATAAATATTAAATAAAACGTATTTCCACTATATTAATTGAATTTAAAATGCAAAGCAGTTCAATAAAAACATAGGAGACTTGTACACGACGTTCTTTCATATCACAAAATCAGTTACGATAGAATGAGTATTATTTAATTAAGTCTTATTAGTAATATTTATTTTTATTACTTAAGAAAATAAAAAAATATATAAGTAATTGCATTAAGAATATCACACTGGTCGAATTATAGAAAAGCATTACTTAATCTTGGCCCCATCAAAGACCTGTAAATCCGCCCCTATTAAGTACAAAGGATTAATTTGCTATGGTTAAAACGTTGGTAATATTAAGGGTAATAAATATTTGTTATGGTAAAAGATTTAACATACATGATCCCTGATTTTGACGATTTTGGTGCCATAATTAGTTTGCTTTCCATAAACCTTGAATTCTAAAAACTATATAAGTCCTCAATTGTACTAAAAGAAACACAAATGAAATATAAAAACAAAGTTTGTGAAGGAAAAAATGGCTTCCCATTTCCTTTTGGCCCCTCTTTTGCTTGCATTCCTATCCATATGTCAAGCCATTTTGTTACGCGATGTTTGCTCGAAAGCAAAGAATCCCATTTTATGCAATGAAGTTTTAGGTCCACGTTATCGTGAATTAGATCTTAAAGATCTCGGTCAACGTGTAATTAAGAAAAGTCAAGCCGCCACTCTAATCACCATAAATGTGGCTAAAACATTTGCTAATGACGATTGTATTAAAAGTTGTAACATTGCCCTTGATTCATTGAATCACACCTCAACTTTGTTGCAAGCTTTTAATAA
Organism: Penstemon newberryi var. newberryi; assembly: GCA_030819805.1. Classification (NCBI taxonomy): domain Eukaryota; kingdom Viridiplantae; phylum Streptophyta; class Magnoliopsida; order Lamiales; family Plantaginaceae; genus Penstemon; species Penstemon newberryi. The sequence continues at coordinate 29,417,414 of JAUALY010000006.1, read as the reverse complement.
AAGGAATGTTGGTGAACTAAAAGGTTATGTGTCTGGGGCTATATCCGGTATTAGCAACTATTGTGGCAATATATATGAGCAAGATGGTCCAACTACGCTTAAAGAAGCCAGCCAAAATGCCCAAGACCTCATTCAAGTGATTTTGGTCATTATTAATATTTTGTAAGGTGAAATATAGAGCATCATGGTTATAAAATAAAGTAGAAGTGTTTTTTAATAATGATTGGTATCTATCATTTTATTAATTGCGTCGGTTTCTAGCACGAAATATTGAATGAAAAATAAGTTATAGTTACGGGTCAAAATTTTGTTTTTCCGATATATGTTTTAGTTAGCTGAATATTTGAAACTTTTTGAAAAGTTTCCAAGAACGTTTCGAAAACAATAGGAAAAATTATGAAAAAATTACTAAATTAAGAAAAAGAAAAAGTTTCAAGGTAAGTATAGAGTTTTATAAATACACTTTATTTTCGTTTTTATTGATCCAAAAATGAAAAAAATCGATATTTTCAACGAAAAAGATGAAAATTTTGATCCATTCTTATTAAAAATCATACCTATTCTCACGTTATTTATCTATACAAAAGAAATTGATTCATCATATCATATCATGTCATATTATAATATATAATTCAACAGGATTATATTACAACAACATGGTTTGTTGATTGTAATTGCACGATTTTGATCAAATACTATTTTCCTAGACTTTAGAATCTTTCTTTTTCTACTTTTTCCAAATCATCTATGACAAACTTCATTCATTATGTGTGGCGAGATTTAAAGGAGGTTTCATAATCCTTTGGGATAATTACAGAGGCCTCCCCTGAGGTTTGGGGTACTTACTGCTCAATCCCCTCACAATTTCATAATTACATCCACCTCCCCCGACGTTTCGAAAACCTTACATTTTGATGACATCATCGCTGGATTTTTATTGAACTTCCTATTTTACCCTTGAGGTTACTGTAACTATTTTGTTGAACAATTATACCCTTGTTATGTTTAGTACATAGGAGGGGTTTCTTCGCAATGTATACATATAAGTATGGGTTCAAATGTTATAAATTTACATGATACTTATAAGTAGTTTAATAGTGTATATGTATTCTTAAAATAAAAATATAACAACACATCAACGTTTTTTTTTTAATTTTTTTCATAATGCTTTTACAATTAAAATACAAGGAAAAATAAATAAACTATGGTTAATTATAAGAAACAAACATTGTAGACATAAATAAAAATGTAAATACATTCAACTTCACATTTAACATGTATTTTAATATTTTCAATTTTTTCCTAATTAAAGTAAAAGAATAAATAAATGAATTAGGTTTAAAAGAATAAATGAATTTTAATAGTAGTGTATATGTATTCTTAAAATAAAAATATAATAACACATCAATTATTTTTTTCAATTTTTTTTCTTAATGCTTTTACAATTAAAAGTAAATAAATTATGGTTAATTATAAGAAAAAAATATTGTAGAACATAAATAAAAAATGTATATACATTCAACTTTAACATTTAACCCATAATTTTAATAATTTTAATTTTTTTCATAATTAAAGTACAAGAATAAATTAATGAATTACATTTAATCATGAGAAGAAAAAAAACTTGAACAGTAATTATTAGACATTATAAAAATGTTCACATGTTTACTAACAATTTTCTTAAACTTTTAACTAAAATAGTTATTATAAAATCAATAATTTTTTTACAAAACAAAAATACTCTATTTAATAAAATATTTGTTAAAATCATAAATATTTTTTAAATATCTTACTTAAATACAATAATATTAAAATCATATCTTATTTATATAAAAATACTAATATTAATAAATCAATAAACTATTTTTATTTTAATATAATTTTTTTTTAAAAAAACTCTTGCGATCCCTAACCCCTACCCCAACCACAACCCCAACCCAACCCCCAACCCTATACCCGTCGGTCCCCAACCCCTCACCCGACGTCCCCAACCCCGCAAATCTCTTCCCAGGTCATGCCGCCTGCCTGGAAGGCCTAGGGTTTGAACCAGGCCAACGACACCGCCTGGGAGGATATTTGCGAGGTTGGGACGGTGGAGGTGGGGTGGGGTGGGGTGGGGGGTTAGGTTAGGCTTAGAGTCTTTTTTTATGTATAAAATTAATTTTTGTAAGGGTAGTATTGTAATTTTGTGTATCATTGCAAAGGTAATATTGTAATTTTGTGTATCATTTTGTAAGATTTTTCAAATGTGGGGGGAGGTGGATGTAATTATGAAATTCCGCGGGGATTGGGCAATAATTAGTCAAAACCTCAGGGGATGTCGATGTAATTATCCCTTGCAAAGGTAAATAGGACATTTTGTTAATTTTTTTTCTTATAATTAAAACTGACGAGGACAAAATGGTCATTTCACATCATTTTGTAAGGTTTTTCAAACGTGGGAGGAAATGGATGTAATTATTAAATTGCTAGGGGGTTGGGCAATAATTAGCTCAAACCTCAAGGGAGGTCGATGTAATTATCCCTAATCCTTTTTTTACTCCATAATTTAAGTCAATTATTAAAAACTGGCATTAGACCCTTAATTGACTCGATATTGACCATGGCAACTTAATGCAGGATCTACATATACACGATAAGGGATGGAAGCGTCTTGGACAAAATTCAAAATGTTGGCATATATGAACAAAATATTAGTTGAAAGACTAATGTAACAAAACCATTAAGTCCCGTAACTAAAATATTACCCCCCTGCTTATGTGGAAAAATTGTAAAAAATGATCCCCGTAAGTAATGTTTAATAGCGAAAAAATCATTTTACTTTTCATGCAGACGATTAAATCCTGTAACTAATTTTCACCATGTGTCTATGTATATTGCACTGGAAAATTCTTACCCACACCGGGTTTGGCCGAACTCAAAATAACTACAAGACAAGTGTAATACACTTGCTTTGAGATTTGATGTAACTCCTATGAGAGTGACCAATCACAAAACAAGTGCAATACATTTGTTTGATGGTTGGACCATATAGCACAAAAGATGAACGTAATATCCACCAAACAATCAAATAGGTTCTAAGCCCAGTCCAATATTATATCAATTAAAACTAGAAAAATGAGATATACTAGCAATTAAAAGTTTGAAAATTAAAAAGTGATGACCACAAATTTTACGGAGTTTCGGGGGAAATAATGCGGGATGAAACATTTTTATTTTTATATTGAGAAAGCAAGGAAAAAATAAAATTTGGCTCTATAACTTATGATCGCTGGCAAATTTGTTCTATAAGTTTTTGGACTGATAATTTTACCCTATAAGTCACATAATTAAAGTAAATTTTAGACATTTTCGGCCCAATTGAGAGTTCACTCTTTTAATTGAATTTTTTTTTTTTGAGATTAAAAAAAGAAAAAAAGAAAGAAATTTAAGTTGAGTCATGTGCCATGCAAAATTTAATTTTGGCTTTTAGGAGGGCTTATATCACGATTTTGAAAATTTTCCCTACCCGCTTTTCGGGAAAAAACAGAAAGTGCATAATATTCTTTTTTTTAAAATTATTCCAAAATCGCATTTATGACTTTAGTAAAGAAATAATTATTTCAAGATCGCGATTAGAAAGAGTAAAAAAAAGATATTGCTCCAAGATATTGCGATTAGCATAATTTTTCTTGTTTTAAATTTTTTGCTCAAAAATCGCAATTAGAGTTTTGGGACCAAAAAAATAGAATTATTCTATTAAATTTTGTTCCAAAATCGCGGTTAGGAAGAACAAAAACAAATTGTCCCAAGAGAGATAAATTGAAAATTATGAATATCTAAGGAAGATAAATTGCCATTAACTCCTTTTTTTGGTTACTCCATAATTCAAGTCATTTATTCAAAAAAAAATTGCCACTATCCTTAATTAACTCGGTATTGACCATGGCAATTGCCAACTGAATGTAGGAAGTACATATACACGACAATAAGGAATGGAAGCGTCTTGGACAAAATTCGAAATCTTGGTATATATGAACAAGTATATATGGCAATTGCTAACTGTTGGAAGACTAATATAACAAAAACAAAAATGTCCGATGGAAAAGGCATTAGAACAATATTGTTACAAGAGGTTATCAAGTTGAGCCTGCAGATCTTGTATTGAAACCATATTAACAACATTCTGTAAATCTTCAGGTGAATACTCTGATTTAAGCAGAGATACTACTTGACTGTGTGCTTCAACAATGTTGGTCCTGCAAAAATAGCGTTTAAGCCGGGAAATTTGTATGAAAAAAGGTTGCATAGTTACATTGCGATAATGCTTTGACTGAGCGCTTCAACAAGTTCATTTTAAGCATTTTAGATCAAATAAGCGTTCACAAATTATTATAGGGTGATTTACGACTGACCCCCTGAGCTGTCGTCTTACAAGGAACCCCTGATGTTTAAAATATTACAAGAAGACCCCCTCTGGTTTAGATCACCCCTTACAACTTCAATAATCCTTACAGGACACCCCTACAACTTTTGAAAAATGTTTACAAAAAAACACCTATAGGGGGTGTCCTTGTAAATTTAGGAACCAAGGGGAGTTTCTGTAATTATGGTAAACCTCAGGGGGTCCAAGTGTAAATCACCCTTTATTATAATGAATATGGTATAAACAAGTTAAGAAGAATATCATACTTAATAGGTTTGAAAAGTATTGCACGAGTTGAAGGGTTCTGGAGATAAAGCTTCATTTTGGCCATTACTATTGGCAGCTCTTTTTGAATAGCAGAACCCACCTGTCATAAAAGTTTTAATAATTTTAGAATACAGGAGACTGATTTATGGAAAGCATTAGTAATGGTTGCAGTTGTTTGAGCATCAGCAAAGAGGAGAATTATTACAACTACCTACCTATAAAGGCACACCTACAACAAAACTGCATTTTTAGTCCCGCGAGATTGGAGTCTCAAAACTTATGCTGCCGTACTTTAAAGAATTGTACTAAAACCCAACTTTTTAGAAAGTTTGGTACTTATGTTCCTACCGCCCCTTCTCCATCAAATTTTTTAACTTTTTTTCTTATAGAATGGTCTACGTTTTGCACCTAATCACATAGAACCGTCTCCCTTTAATCACAAGACAAAAAAGTGCAAATATTTTCAAAAAATTGGGATCCAAAATGCAACGTAAAGATAAACCATGAGACCAACAGATTTGTAGTTCCATTCCTGCAGGACTGAAAATGTAAATTTACCAGAGACACTAACTACTGACCTCTGACTGAAAAGGAAGCTAATAATCAAAATATATACCTTTTCGACAAGTTCAGCAACTTTTTCTGGAGTTGCGAAAGCTTGATCTTTAAGGCGCCTAACGACTGCAGAATCCATCTTCTGATTTTGACTACCCGAGGATAATGCAACTTTCACAGCAGTGACCTTCACATAAGAATGATATGTAGTTCAATATGTAAATACTGACAGCAAGAAAGTGGAACAGAACATGAGTTAAAAGAATCGAGTCCAGCTATATTATTCGACACATCATATCATTCTCTGCAATACTATTAGGCTCTTGTAAAGCTATATCCTAACTTAAGGAATTTTGGTTTGCACTTGTGTGTTTATCTGAGTCCTTAATTCATTTATGGTAGATCACTAGCAACACCTCAGACCCCACCAACTGTTCATAAATCATACAACGAGAATAATCTTTATACTTTCAAATAAAAAATGACAGACCTTGGTAACAAAAGACAACATAGGTTCCACAACCAGCTTGGTAACTGACATGATGAACTCCTCACAAGTAGCTTTGAGGCTTTTCTCCAACTCCTGCATGTGAAGTGGAGATCAACCACATATTAGAAACAAAATAAAATTTACCATGAGAGATAACAGAGTACTTGTCTGACCGAGCTTGATTGGCAAATAAGCACAACATAATCGATGTCCCGTCAACAAACAGAGGCAGTAGTAAGATACCTTCTTGGCATCTATTTGACTTTCCAAAACACGTGGTGAGAGAGTTCTCGCCAAGGAAGTGGACCTTGACCAATCAAATAGTGATGCCTGACCTCTAAGAATCCGTCTCAAATGCTCCTGTACGGTGTAAAACAATAAACATGAGTACGGTTGAATCCTCTCTCTGAACTCCATATACATCAGTCATTGTAGTGATTGCAAGTGCTGCATAGTAAGTCAATCAGATTACATAACAGGTGCCAATGTCATTTTAAAAATGGTATAATTTTAGAAATTCTCCTTCCTATGTGATGTTTACGGTAATGAAGTAATATGAATAATCTCATTGCTGATGTACTCAATCTTTGAGTTCACAAGCTTTGCCACAAAATATCATTACATTTGCAGACTGTAATATATTCCGCAACCAATCAATCAAAACATTTAATTTTGTCCGCTATGTTCAAAAGAATTATGCTCTTAACACAAAGTAAGAAGTCAACAATTTTAAATATCTACAAAAGTAAAGGATTGGATTTAAAGAATAAATTTCAAATTTTGCCCTCTTTACCATGATCTTCTCTGCAGAGTAAGTCCAATCATAAAACAAAAAGCAAACACAGTAGACATGCATACATTTCCCCATGTTACGAGCGATCACCCATTACATGAAAAATGAGACTAGGAAAGAATTTCCAGTGCCATAATCGTTAACATGCTTCAATAGACACGAAATGGGAAATTCAAGAAGAAATATCAGATTCAGAGGAAAATCTCTAACCAGCAAATGAGAGAAGTCAAGCTCCTTATGTGTGACTGAGAATTCGATATCAAACGGCGCAATCTGGAAAAAGAACCAGTGGGATAAGTAACATAAACAAACAGTTTTCAAACTAATAACTAAAGAAAAAAAGGATACCTGCTCTCTGAGGATAAGAAGATGTTTTATGAGGAAGAGTTGCCCATCCATGATGGATGATTTTTTAGCTATTTGTTTGCTAGCTTTCTGCCAAATCAGATGATTTACCATTAATGGACTAAAGTAAATGAAAGAGGAGTATGTCAAAGTTGAAACAACACTTGATGAGGGCACCAGTGGCTATTAAAGAATTAGGGCCTATCTCCGTCCCCGTCCCAATAAACAATAAACAGAAACAAAACTTAAGCACTCACCTGGATCGATATCGAGCAAAATTCAACTGCTTCCTGATGAAATTAAACAAAATAAGTGGAGTAAACTGAACAATAATAATCAATTTTGAAGGGGAAACATAGCAAGTACTAGAATACCTGAGCTAAACCAGTAAAAACTGCTGACTCAAGACAACGATATAGCTTCGACAAACAGCTTATAGTTTTCTCAAGTGGAGGGTACCAAGTTCTGGAAACATCTGAGTCTTGATCACTCTGCAATCGAACATCAGAGAAAAAATATTAATAATGCTGAATTTGTATTCAAATTGAATAACAGCAAGCTGCATTAGCATACACAACAAAAAAGGGGTTGTCTACAGCCAAGTTTACAAGTATAGAAGGAATAGATGAAGGTTCAAAAAACAAGAACCTTCAAACACACAAAAAACAAAACAATACATGAAACTGAACTATATAGAAGGTCGATTACACGATGCACCAAAAGTAAAGAAAAGCTACAAAAAAGAAAATTTATAAAACAGGATTGAAACACCTCATAGTGCAGACAATTATAAAACAGAAAGACACTTACAGATGATGTTTCGGACTTTGTCTCTGATGATTGCTCCAGCTTAGAAGGATAGTCTAGATCTTCATCCAAAGGAAGATAATTTGCAATCTGACGGACAACAGACATGAATTACTAATTAATAAAATGGCAATTTCTTGAAATTCTAGGAGAATATTACAAGTTTAGGATCTATTTGGTTAAAATTGATTTTCCTTTCATTTGTTTGGTCTGTTTCATGCATTTTTCAAGTCCTCCCATATTTCTATTGTAAATATTTAAAAGCAAGGCCAATATCTGAACCAGAAAAAGTGGTTTTCAGTTTGAAAAGCAAGAGATCTACATCTCATCCACAAGAATCAACCCACTGGTCCATTTCCTTCATAGAACATCCTCCATATCCTCTTTTAGTAATCCACAAACTCAATCAATCTATTCTACATAAAGCCCAAACAGAATCCAAAATTATGGCAATGTCAGTTTATCCGCTTGGACAACAGGAGAAATAATGATCACGGAGTGCAAACCCCATCATCATTTTTTCAAGAATCTTTTTCTTAAATTTTATTTGTGGCTAGAGCCATAGATTCCACATATTTTTTATTTCAAGGTGTGGCTGGTTAAGTGGAAATTGGGTCAAAAAAAAATGAAAAAAAAATGAAGAGAAAACGCAACAGAAATATTTGTACATGGTAGCCATTTGGGTAGGGCACCGGTGATATTGAAAAAGTTTAGGATAGTGTTTAAAGGAAAAAGGAAAAAGTGAGTGGATAAAATGCAACATGCAGTCATTCACCAAATGTATAAAGAAGGAATGCAAGATTCTGCATATTTCTAATTTCAGTTTTTTTTCTTCCCCATTCCAAATAACTTTAGATACCAATCAGTCAAATAAATGTATATATATCTTTGCTCAGCAGGTCAATAAAAGTTTAGTGAGCTTCCAGTCAATTGCTCCAGTGCTGACAATACCTTTTTAAATACATCTTTCCTTCTTTCTTTATCTTCTCTATATTTAGCTAGTCTTGTTATGTTTTAGCTCTGGAAAATAACGCATCTGACCAGTGTCAAACACTAGTATCTGTCACGTTTTGTTGACAAGCATACTCCATTTAACATCATGAGTTGATAAAACATAGTTCACAAGAAATGTGATGTGTCAACCAGGATGTATGTAGAAGTGAGCTACCACCTATCATCCAACAGAATGGAAGTTCAAAACTGAAAAATAATAAACTGTTTTTCTTCCAAGCCCAATTACTCAAACAAAACCAGAAAAAAACATCACGACAGTAACCACAACCCAATGATACCATGTATGTTTCATGATGCCAATAACATTTGGGCAACATAGCATAATAAGTAACTCAAACTGCATCAGTTACCTCATCACGAATGTGGGTTCTCGCACGGAAAGTTAAACGCTCATGAACATCTGCTAAGATCCTCTCCAGTGTAGGGCGTAATCCCGCTAGCGACTCACCTCGTCTACTGAGCTGTTCTCCCAAGACTTCAACTTTAAGAATATAAACAAGTTCGCAGAGAATATCAAGATTTGCTTCATGAATAAGCTTTGGGCGCAACGTATCATACAAGTATGTACACCTGTGAAATGTTACATTAAGAGTTTGAGTTGCACATTGAATTTGAAAATGAACCGAAAGAACTATTGAAAGATGCTTGGAAGTGAAAGCATACAACTTATTAAGTGAAGAGTTTGTTAGCAAGTATATTTGGGAAAATGAACAGAAGGAAATAAACAATATGCTTGGAAGAGAAATTATACAACTTATCTGTACAGTTTACTCAGCACATATTATCTGCCGCTAGAGAAAAGCTTATTAACTTATAAGCACAATCTCTTGGTTCAAATTACAATTCATGCACTGATTCATCAATGTAATCTCAAAATAGGAAAAACGGTCCTTTTATTTCTTCACAAGAACATATTTTTTTATCAGGTACCTCTAATATCACACACACATATATAAATATACTCAAGACTTTCAAGCTATATGAGCAATGTCTTGACGTGTATCACTATTAGAATGGTTTGTTTTTAAATTCCTTCGTTACTTTCTTATATATGCATTTAACATACACATTTGAATATCTTCCTAGAAGTTCTCATGATTGACTTTTCTATATAGGCAGTTCATTACAATGAATCACGTTCTTAAAACCTCTTTCTAGAAATGGAATATTACATGTATCTTTGTTTACTTCGATCTCCAGTATTAAATGCCTAACATGTAAATTCCTAGGGAAAAACCATTAAATTCATTCATTTCATTCACAACAATCTTCAATCACTTTTCCACGGTTGCAATTACATCAAGTCCCTCACACTTGTTCTTAAAAATGAGAGATCAAGATGATCTCATGTGTTCATTATTATTTTGAAGGGCGACAAACTTTGTAAATACATAACTTATAACTTTGTCACATTGAATGAAGTTTTTTATCCTGGGTAAAGAAGGTTATATAGCTAGAGCACACCTGATAACTTTGATTACCTTTCAACTATAGAAATTCTGTGAAATCTGTTTTTCCATGTTAAAAGATAGAACAAAGTTTTTAAAAAGAAATTTTATATATGCATTAGGGTAAAAAACCTCTGCAGTTCTCATTATATCTTGGTGTTTTAGACACACTAATCAGAAGTTGTTATCTACTGTTAACTCATAATGAAGTTTAGAGGAGATAAACAGAAGAGAAACAAAAGATGCATGAAAATCATAATCCAATTCAATTGACTTACAGCGGATCTATTAGAGGAGCCAAACTCGAAACATCCTCTGAAGATGAAGGAAAGAAATAATCAAAAAGTTGATACTCAAGTTGACACACCTGCATTTAATTCATCTTCAGTGATATTTAAATAGCAATCCTTCATTTGCTAAATTAGTTGGAAGACTGAATGGTTCAAGTTATCAAAAAGAAACACAATTAGTGTCAGTATATGTAAAAAAATGGTGTAGTCTATAGAACAACAAAGCACCCAAATAGTTAATCACGTATCTCTATTTCCAGACATAGGGAAAATATAAAGCACTTTGGAAAATCATTATCTGATCACATTATCAACATATGTTTTGCCGAGTGACTAAAAGCATTAAAATATCACCTTGATAAATCAAATCATAGAAGTGACTTTTAAGAATGTACACCCAGTAATTATCAAAACTATGGAAGTGAAAAGAGAAAAGGTAGAGAAAATATTGTATGCATATGTAGAACCAGATTTCATAAAATTTAAGTATTTCCATCAAATAGAAACTGATGAAAGGTAAAGGCATATTCACGTTCTCTCTCACAGGAAAAAGAAAGAATAAAGAAATGGGTCCTTCACTAAGAGCTGAGATTTCGCTTGAGCAAGAATCATCAAACCACCTTCAACTGCTAAATAACGATGACCAAAATTCATCAGTGTTAAATTTCTTTCTATTCCTTATCATTGAAGTCACCATCCCCCTATTTCAAGCATATAAAGACAGGGTTGAGTGCATTTTCTTACAGAGCCAATCTATATAAATATATCCCCCTTTTACTAAAATTGAAATCATTTTCATGTGTATCATATTTCCTTCATCAATTTGAAAGACATTCACTTCAAAAAGATAGGTTACATTCCTTTAGATTTGGTGCCTTATAATGATTTTTTTTCTGTGACGGAAGCAACCACCTTATGAAACTTGTTTTTCATATTCTAATAGTGAGAGTCTTCAGTTGCACCATAAGAAAGTTATTTGGATGATGTTCTGATCAATATTTATTTCAGTTACTGATACCCTAGAAACTCTCTCAATCGAATATAAAAGTGTGAAGGAATATGTAACTTGCTATATTGTTGCACCCAAAGCAGTGGGCAGTGGCATGGCCACATGTAGTTGAGTAAGGTAAAAAACTCCCATTCAAGTTTCGAATATATGTTCTTTTATGTTTTATGGAAGAAAAACAAAGGAAGATATAACTCGTTATATTGTTGCACCCACAGCAGTGGCAAGGCCACATGTAGTTGAGTACGGTCAAAAGTCCCATTATACTTCAAATAAATTTTCTTCTTTTAAGTGGAAGGATACGCAGCCAATAGAAGTTTTGACCCCACAAATATATCTTGACCATCCAAAACTTTACTAAGTTATAAACTATTATAAATCAATAAAAGTGTATTATCAAACAACCTGCATTAAGTATGCACAGCCAGATCTACTCAATGACGGCAATGCTTCTTTCTTGGCAAACTCAGAGATTCGTTGATGCACTATGCCCCTCACCTAGAGAGAGAGAGAGAGAGAGAGAGAGAGAGAGAATTCAAAAAGAGGGCAATAATTAATGAAACAACAAATATCAACTTGACTACAGATGAACGAGTGGGGGTCGTTAAAGGAGATTGGGAGAGAGAGAGAGATGCAGCTCTACTCACCAACAAAAGCCTCTGTTCACAGTAAAGTTTGTGGCACTCCGTGAGTATCTGCCCATATTCCTTCCTTGGTTTTCTACTTTCAATTTCTTCCAACACAGGCTTAAGCTGTAGTTTGACAGTTCTTAGTACAACTGACACATTAATTAGTAAATTTACCCAAAAAAAGGCACTTGAATTCGTAAACCTTTCCCACCATGAATATTAGTTTCTCAAACCAATGTTTTATCCAACCATAGTACCCTCCCATTTAGGTAATGGAATGGAGTGAAAACAATGCAAGCAAAACCAAAACTATTACCTCATTTGCTGCTGCCTTGAACCGGACATAAATTACAGATGCCTCAACACTCTCAGAGACAGATGCTTTATTGCCAGCACTGCTTCTTATTGCTGCCTGGACCTGGAATGGAACAGGATAATTACTATCAGTGTATCATTCATATAAAAGAACACACATGTTCAGAGTATAATAAAAGCAACGGAGATGTACCTGGGAGGAAGTGTTCTTGAGAACAGAGAGTACATGAGAGCGAATCATTCCTAAAGCTCGAGACTGCCCCAAGTTTAAAAGAGAAAATTAGAGGCAAGGTTCAAGAACTAAAATATGCTACTCTGTGTGGTTTCTTCACACACTGTCAAACATATGCATACCTGAAGTTGTCGGAACTTAACCAAGTAAACATTGCACTCAGCGTACTGTGGGTTACTCTCAACATACCTACACATAATAATGAAAGGATAAAGTGAAAATCATATATTTTGTGAAGGTCCTTCAGTTTATTCATGGACTCACACTTGTCAAAGTTATGGGGTCAGTAACATAAATGCCTTTCTATCCCGAAATAAGTACTACATGATACACTCTAAGTCACTTAGCAATAAAATTAACTCTTAGCTGCATATTATTATAAAAGCAATAGGCAAGTTGATTTATATTATGAGCTACAAAATGAATTAAGTTGTATAAAATAATCACTTACGAGATACACTCATCAAGTCTCTTAAGCAGAGGAAGGAAATTTTCATGTGCAACATTCATGCTATGAGAATAAAAACTGGTGGCAACCTGCACACAGATGACATTGTCAATTTCAATCATGAAAACTTGCACAAGTCACACGTTTCATTTTTTTGGCTATTTGAAACTGATGTGTTGAGGTAGATCACATGAAATGCCATTACAATTCCACAATTCCCAGCAATTAAAAAACAAGTAAAACGAAGATGAATCGAATTTTTCATGAATGGCTTGTGTTTGGCTCATTTCGAGCATGTTCATACTTGTCTATCAGTTAAATGGCAAGTTCAGAATTTGATATTAGACTTGTCCATTTACCAAGCCAAGCCAGAACAATCACTTACAAATAAGGGCCATTCATACTTTATCTACCACTTTACAGATATCGACTTGTACACCTTTTTAAGACATATTTTCAGAACGTATATGTTTTTTATATCTACGAAAATATTAATGATCTGCAGGACCTGCTGTGCATGAAGATGATTTTCACCAAAGAAAAAACATCACAGGCTGAACCCTTACTACAAAATCAATTCATAATTAATTTCACTTTTCATCATCTTCTTGGTAATACTTTTCAGCTTTTTGAATTTTTAAAATGAACTATTTATGAAGCAAACTTGACGGCGCACTTACTATTAAAATGAGCTCAAACTCAAGAAGTAAACATCAATAAGCTAAACAAAACAGCATTAAGAATGAAGTATAACCAAAAAAGCCAAGTACAAACAAGGCAGTTGATTTTCTTAACAAACTCAAGCCAACCTCCAGCTCAACTTAGAAGTTAAGGAATGAATAACTGAATGATCCTTCCTTCATAACTCACTCAGCTGTAGCCACAATACATACAAAGTAAAATTCACAGGGAAGATTGTATTCACAATAGTCCATTTATCTTGAGCAAAAGCATTTTGAAGAAAGCATGTAGGTCTTTCAATTTCATAACTTAATGCCCAATGATTATCAGTAATGCATCCACACAATTATACCTAAAACAGAAATGGGTATCATGTCTAGTAATAGATTAGAAACACAATACAGCTTATATCCAATTTACATATATGTTTTGTTTTATAGCTTATCTTATTCCATGGCTATTTGCAATGAACATAGAAATTGTACGGACAACCCTAAGGTGAATATGCAAAATTAATGAAATTTAACAAAAGACTGACACAAGAGAAATCTCTAATAAAATGTCTGAACCAAAATCGCAATCCAAAATACTGAGTATTTATTTAGCAGCAAAACAATGCCGAAGTGGATGCAATTGGATTTCAGATGCTTCATTAGCTCCTATTAAAACAAGTATAACACAAGACACTTAAACAATGAAACGGGGACCAATAACCAAACTAATAAATTCACTAGTTGATCTGAGTGCAAGGAATGGCATGATCAACTCAGATTCATTCAACAAAAAGATGATTGCCAGATGCTTAACTTACACATGGAAACAAAAATATATACAGGGGAGAAAGTTTTACAATGAATCAAGAAGGTGAATGTCAAGTTGTGAGATCTCATGGTAATCTGTATTTCAATTTTTTTTTTTAATCGAAAGGACGATCAACTAAGTAGATGAACAACAATTAGCAAACATTTTCACTTATTCCTGGCATGAGGTCTTGCCAGGGAATTTGGAATAAGTAATAAGAAAAGCCGAAGCAATAGACTGGGAATAAGAATAGGGTGAATGTAACATCTTTACTAAAAGAATTAGTTGAAGTAGTTGAAATAGAATTTATGACTAGAAAATTCGTGTTAGCCTAAAATAAGTTTCAATTATCATAGGTATACGCTAAAACAGATAAAAAAATTGGTTTTACCAAACAAGGTATAAGTTAGGAAAAATCTACAAAAATGATACTCTTTTATGGTTTTACCCCCACCTCCGCTCATTATTACAATCAAGCCATCATTCCCTCCTATTCAAGAAAACTCTAGAGCCTTAACTTACATATCTCATCTAAAACAATATGGAAAAACGCTCTTAAGTAATTTTAAGGGTTTTAGGAAGAACTAGAAGAAAAGCAAGGTAATTTTTCTTCTCTTAACTTGCATATCTGAAATTTCTTCTTTTATACCTAGTTTCAAATTGTAAACTTTCAATTCTAGTTTATATTTGAATCAATTTTGAGTTTGGGAAGAAGTAGGTTTAAGCCTTGTCTCAGTACATCACTTACCAAGGGAGTTATTTAGGTAAACTTAAATCTGCACAATTCTGCGCAGCGTTACCGTTTAGCCAATAAGTTGAGTTTGGTTAGGAATTTTTGGAATCTGATTGTTGGGTTGGAAAGAAGACAAAACTTTGGGTGTTTTAAGGTGTTTTAGATAGCCAACTCCGGCTCCTATGCCAGTGGTGGCCCGATTTCAGAGCAGCTCAAACAGGAGGGACTTTTGAGTGTTTATGTATGTTCGGCTCATTTCATAACCTATTTTTACTACATATAACTCTATGATACTTTTACGAATGAAATACTAGTCTTAATACATGATTAAAGCTGGAAAAGAAAGATATACGAATTGGTTTTGATGTTACACCATTTAAAGAACCTTAAACTCCTTCAAGCCTATAACATACATATAGCTGAATATTTTGAACTCATAACAGGGTATCATGATATCTTATGTTAGTTTTATGGTTTTTATGTTTTGTAAGTGGATTGAGCTATGTATTTACTTTCTATTAACTAGTTCAAAAGCGAAAATGTTAGTTAGCCTATCCGGAATTCTTGTTGCACTTCTGCTGGAACTTTTAACTCTGATCTAGTATTGATTTTGACCGTTTTAAATTATATCCTTCTACCTAATGAAACTATCTTGAGTAGGAAACCATAGGATTTTGTTCATGTCGTTCCGATACCTGTGTAAAAAGTTATTCAACTAGTAAGCTTTGCTGCCAGTGCTGAAACTAAAACCGACTATAAGATATGGTTTGTTTGTTCATTTCTTTGCACTACAACTGAAACACCAAAGCTTATAGTACCATTATTCTGAATTTATTTCAAGTTTAGGTATGGATAATTTTGTAAGAAAGCACAAATGATTATTTTGTGTCTTGTGCACTATAGTATATAATGTGAAGGATTTTGAAATTTAAGCTACGAATGAGATAGGATTATTATAGCACACCACAAATATCATAAACGTAGAACCAAGTTAACTAGAAGATAGAATTGAACTTCACGTGAGATTTCTCGTTCATTCTTCAACCCTTTTGGCACACCACCCTGAGAACAGGAACAATTTTGATATTCTAAAGTTTCTATTGAAACCTTTACCAAAGCACAACTCATTCTATTGTAATTTATACGTTCACTTTTAATAACACCTCAGCAATGTTTTTCTGACTTGATAGAACTCGTTTTTAATGTAATATGTCCTTGTTGATTATGATTGTACTTCACATCCGTCTTGACATTCCAATGGTTGGTTTGTTCATTTCTTTGCACTACAACAGAAGCACCGAAGCTTATAGTACCATAATTCTGAATTTATTTCAAGTTTAGGTATGGATAATTTTGTAAGAAAGCACAAATGATTATTTTGTGTCTTGTGCACTATAGTATATAATGTGAAGGATTTTGAAATTTAAGCTACGAATGAGATAGGATTATTATAGCACACCACAAATATCATAAACGTAGAACCAAGTTAACTGGAAGATAGAATTGAACTTCACGTGAGGTTTCTCGTTCTTTCTTCAACCCTTTTGGCACACCACCCTGAGAACAGGAACAATTTTGAAATTCAAAAGTTTCTATTGAAACCTTTATTCCAAAGCACAACTCATTCTATTGTAATTGATACGTTCTCTTTTAATAACACCTCAGCAATGTTTTTCTGACTTGATAGAACTTGTTTTTAATGTAATATGTCCTTGTTGATTATGATTGTACTTCACATCCGTCTTGACATTCCAATGGCATCCCTCAATTATTTTCATTCGATCTAGTAAGAAATATTATCCCGAGTTACGGATTACGACTATATTTTGTTCAAAGAAAATTTATGTTACTATCACCCTTGGGGACATCCTTGGAAAGTTGGGCTCTGGGACTATCAGTGGTGACTGTTGGGCGTTTAGTTACGGGTAGCCGTGCTCCGAACAGAACCGACATGCAACAGGGCATGTCCTCCGTTTCCGACGAGGTCGCTCAAGAAGGTATAAGGTGGATAAGATTGGTATTGGATTTTCTTTTATATACCAAGATCTCTAAGAACATACAATTCTGAATTTTCGTTTTTATTACATTTGATGTCATTACTTCTTATTCTCATATATCCAGTGCATCATACACTTTTTAATATTACTACTCCTTTTTAGTTCACTATCCATTTTCGTGTTAAAACACATACAACTTTGTTTGGCTTCACATATCCTCACTAAGTCCAACAAGACTTAAGCCTCTTTTCTATTGTTGTTAGTTTCTCAGATTGACTTTGGAAACTAAGAATCAAGATGGAAGAGTACGAGACAATTGCTTGAGTTATTTTTGAGTTTCTTATTAGATGTTAGATATTCAGTTTCAACAAACTATGATTTAGGGTTGGATCCCCTTTTGGATTGTAATACGAAAAGTGGGTGGAAAGTGACTAATATCCGTCTTACTTATTGCTAGTCTCGAGTCGTTCAATCTTTTGAAATTTTATAATCCTAGAACTTCCGTTGTATAAGTTATGAATATTAATATTACATTGTTACATATATTAATGTCATGGAATGTTTTGTTAGATTGATGCACGATCAATTCAATTGTATTGGCACTCACAAGTGTTGAAGCCATTGAATTAGTCGGGGCATCACAGTGATAGTATGGAGAGAGGCACAACCGGGATGAATGGAGGGCTCGAATATTCTATCAAATGATAATTCTTAAGTTTCTTCATGATACAAAGGTCACTTCTACCTCACAGAATTTTTACATCAGGACAGAACGATCTCCAGTTCAATTGATAAGTAACACCAGAACCTTTAAACATTTTAACAGGTAGGCCATTTAATGCCAAATTATATACTGAAGTGAATGGGATGCTTTGTCTACCATAATTCTCCTGAGTCCAACTGGCTGAAGAATTTCCATAAAAAGTTTTGGTATTAAGGGCAAACAATGGATTTTACCCTTTAGACTACATCAATAAGGAACGAGAGGGAAACCAGTTTGCAATAAATATTCCACTTGATGAAATTTTTTGGAGGTAGCAAAGAATTAAACAGGACTCTTAGAATGATAAGCATGTCTAACATGATACAATGATAAAGTTAATCTCTAAGTAAGTGTCAGTCAAACCTTACATTCTCCAGTTCATCAAAGTAGTTGAGTTTAACACGAAGTGATTCAGCGAACTCAATGAGCCTTTGCTTCTCCATCAGCTGCAATATGAACAAGAAATGAACCATGTAATGCAATTCATTGTCATAGAAGTCGAAATTAATTTCACTACTCCTCCATCAATTTACTAGTATCACGTCATCAAACAGCTAGCCACTGAGCACAAGATACATGCGATTATAATGCACACAAGAAATATACAAACCATAAATGAAAATGAACAAATTTTGCCACTCTAAACATATTTCCAAAGCAAATTAGCTTCTTGCTAAAATTACTATTGCTGCAATGTATAACACAACTACACAGACACACGACCATAGTCACCATACATACCAATCTATCACATGCATCATGCAGAGTTTTTGTCTTTGTCGCAACTGCCTGATGCTGTAGTTGTAGTTCATTAAATAATTCAAGGGTTTCATCCACCTGCAGCATATAAGTTTAACAATAGTGCAGTTAATTAAGTTGATGGTATCATAACTGAATTGCCAAAATGTTTGAAGCATAATTTATAACACAAAGAACCTACAATAATTCAAGAGTACTATCCTACCTGATGGAGTATACTGTCGCATGTTTGTATTCGCTCCGTTAATGTCCTCACGTAATGTTGATATTTCTCCTCAGTCTAAAGAAAGAAAAGGACAGGAAAATGATGTAAGAATTAATATCATCGAAGGGAATGATAACAAATTTGGAAAAATGACACAACCTCTGATTTCATGGCTGCTTCAAGATCAGCAAACCATTTATAGAACTGCAACAACAAAATGTAACAAAACAATAATATCAGATCAAATATATTAATTTTGTGATAGCTATCCAAGTAATGTCAGCATTTTTCAATTGAAATTAGCAGGACGTACAAAAACGTGCAACTCTCATGATTAAACTATGTTTCTAGAATAAATGTCACAAAGATGTATTTATGTAAATCATATAGTTTGAAACTTAAAAAGTCCATCCAGTAACACAATATACAAAGTGAAAGTGTAAATCCAAAGTTGTATTCAAACATGTACAACTTCAAAGGGATGGACTTAGGATTAAGTAGTTGAGAGGGCTGAGATAGGGCTAATATCCAAGAGAAGTCAGCATATTTCAATTGAAATTAACAGGAATTACAAGAATGCAATTACCATGCTTAAACTATGCTTTTACAATTAAGTCACAGAGAAGTATTTATCAAAATTCTATAGTTTGAAACTCAAAAAGTCCATCCAGTAACACAATATACAAAGTGAAAGTGTAAACCAAAAGTTGTTTTCATACATATACCACTTCAAAGGGATGGGTTAAAGATTAGAGAGTTGAGGGGGATCAGGGGATGAGATGTATTATTGGCGATTTTTTACAATGATATTCAGTCTATCTAATCTGCGTAAGCCCGCAAATATAAAAATACATTCAATAAAAGATTTCAAAAATAACAAAATAACTAGTCTGTATGTATAATTTTATTAGATCTACATAATATACATAATAATCGGTACAAATTAAGCAGACATATAGATAGAAATTAAAGAAATATTTATAAATACCACATTTTGAAACCCCCCACCCACCTCCCACCTTGGGAAAAAACCAAATAAAAACACTGTTAATGTTTCCCTGCCACTTCATTTCATTCCTAGATTATAATTTGACACACACACACACACACAGCCCCCCACTCCAAAGCAAGCATTTAAGGTTGAAAAAAATGATTTTTTTTATCAAAAGTATATAAGAGTAGTACTAGACAGAAGGAAAAGAACCACCGAATTCGAAACAAATAATGAAGGCTAATTCAACAAATGTACACCCAAAAGTTCTACTTTTACTAGGCAGAGTTTCACTTGGTAAAGTAACAAGCAGCATATATCTTCAGCTATATACTGTGACTTCAAAAAAATAACTGTTGAGGAGGGCACCCTCAGTTCTTGCAATTTCATAGTTCCATAACTCCGTTTAGTGTGTATTAACCTTCCTAAATTTACAGTTCATTAGATGACAGAATGAACAAAGAAAAGTGGTGTGTTGTGGGTGGGGGTGGGGGTGGGGGTGGGAGGGTGTTGTTGTTGTAGATCTTAAAGTAACAGTTAAACACAGATTATGAGGAATCGCCTATGAAGCACTAAAACAGTAATTAAAGTTAATCTAATCTGACCTGAAGGTCATGGGTTTAAATTATGTTTGTGTTTAAGATTTCCTTGGACCATGCAATGCCAGTAACCACATGCAGTATACGTGTACAGATAAAGAATATAAATGTATGCACAGAAATTCAAAGTCACAAACTTCAGGAGCATATGTCAATCATATGAAATAAAAAGCACCTGGTTTGTATTAACTAAAACAGTCTCAACGTCCCCCAAATCTTCAGCAGAACTGTGCTTTGTTGAAATGGACAAACTATTTTCCTGTCTAGCCACTTGCTCTTGTGCCTTGAAAAACAAGAAATCCAACAAACAAAATCATTCGACTAAACCATAGTATCTGTAACCAAAAAAAAAAAAAAAAAAAAGTGGGCAGAAGACTAACCATATTAGGAGGAAAAGGTCTTTCAGCAACAGCATGGGATAGTGCAACAATTGCCGACTGCTGTTGCTCTGTCAGCGGAGCATTCTAATGAATGAAAAAAGTTAACCACAATTAGCAACCATCTATAACAACACCTTTAGAGTTTCAAGGAAAAGTAGAAGTTCAACAGGTGAAATGCTCAATCCAACAAATGTAACTGCAAAGCATCTACTTCTTTTACAAATTACCCTAACTTTTTAACCCCGTCACCAAACAAAAAAAATATACATTAGAAAAATTAAGTTCACTTAATTTCATAAATCCGCGGAACAAATTTCTGTAAAATTAAGTGATTCATAATCGTACACACAATGCAAGAGATCTACTTTAATAAAATAAAATTAACAGACAGGGCGGAAATGCATCATCAGATCTATTTTCGAAGAAAGAAGCAGAAAACCTGTTCCCATGTAGAAGCAAAGTTATAGCCTCTGGAGATCGCGCCGGATCTAGGTACGCTGGCTTTTCCGGCACCCGCCGCCGCGGCCATTATCTTCTTCTTCACACTTCAAATAGAATCAAATAGAAAATTGATTGAAGATCGCTTAAATCATTAAAATCAGTGGTAGTTGTGTTCAGCAACGTAAGAGAGAAGAAGAGAAGAAGTTGAGCAACTGGGGCAAATTCCTTCTTATAGAAGCGTGTTGTGTATTAATACAAAACAAAAGCGTAGTGCTGCGTAATATATTCCACTAGGAGTGGGTAAATAGGACCAGGTTTCGGGTACCCTTCCCGTTCCAATCGGGTTTCCCCATTTGGTACAAAGAAAAACAGGTTTCCAATTTGGGACAGAGAAAAACGGGTTTGTCGGGTTTCGGGATACCCGAAAACCGGTTGATGGAAACCTGGACGAGTTTCGGGTGTTGGCCCACACCCGATCAGGGAACCCGTCCCGATTACCCTATACCTAATAAATCTATTATAGTCAGCACTCAACATAACCTAATGTCATCTCCAGTGATCCCCCTCCACCCCTTCACCTCAGACTTTCATTCCCCTCTCCAGTCATCTTTTCATAATCATCTCTAGTGACTCAGTCTTCAATTTCAATTTTCATATTTCTTAATAATAATAATAATAATAAATCGTATTTAATTTCAATATATGTAATTTCCATAATTATTTTTAATTACGTTATTCTAAATTAACACAAATTAAAGTTAAATTTCCAGAATTAAAATAATAGACAAATTAAATTTTCTTACAATATTATTAAATTCCAAACATTAATGTTAAGTTTATTAAATACAAGTTACAATTATAAAATTAATGTTAAATTTTTTTTAAAAATAAAATTAATGTTAAATTTTTTTTAAAATAAAATTAATAATAATCTTTATTATAAAATAAAATAATTAAATAACAAAAGAAAGTCAAATTTTAAAAAAATGAAAAAAGGCAGGTGGCGACCGCCACCTGCCCACCAACCGAGGTGGGTGGCGCCTCCCCACCCACCTCTTTCCCCTTCCCCCCTCATCAATGGAGATCACTCCATTTTTCCCCTCTCCCACCAACTCCTCCCCCCCTTAAGCATTAGAGATGCCCTAATATAGAAAAAAAACTAAACAAACCCACTTAAAACATAAAAAGCCCTAGCCGCCTTCAACAGTTCATCACTTCAAGTCTTCAACCTTACTGTTGATAGAAATAGTGTCCGACAAGCCAACTGTATGATTGTCATTTATTGAATTAAATAAATGAACTATTCAATTTAGATTAATAAATGCATTTTTATTATATGGTCAACTTTATCTTATGTAATAATTATCTACGCATAAGGATAGAAGTCCTTAGATCACAGGGCTATGGGACAACCCGTGGACTGATCTCCAAGGCCGTGATCTAGAACAAATTCAAGAGTCGAAGAATCCAATTGTAGGATCTCTAGCGCTTTACCACTACACCAAAAGCAATTGCTGTTAATGAGGGCGCAACTATTAATCTTTAACCCAAGGTTGATTCCTGTAGGGCACCCCCTACAGTTCACAACGGCAGCGCAGAGCCCCACACTAAGCGGTGGACGGACATGAGGGGCTTCGCAAGAATTCACGTGGATCCTCGGGTCTCCTCCGTGAAACCTCGGCAAGTTGGGTTGCCAGACTCCGATGTAGCAATAGCGCCACAGCGAATCCGTAAGGGTGACTGCTGGAACCCCATAAATCCCAACAATCTCCCCCGCAGCGGCACCCGGGCGGATTCGAACCTGCAACCTCGCTCTGATACCAGTTGTAGGATCTCTAGCGCTTTACCACTACACCAAAAGCAATTGCTGTTAATGAGGGCGCAACTATTAATCTTTAACCCAAGGTTGATTCCTGTAGGGCACCCCCTACAGTTCACAACGGCAGCGCAGAGCCCCACACTAAGCGGTGGACGGACATGAGGGGCTTCGCAAGAATTCACGTGGATCCTCGGGTCTCCTCCGTGAAACCTCGGCAAGTTGGGTTGCCAGACTCCGATGTAACAATAGCGCCACAGCGAATCCGTAAGGGTGACTGCTGGAACCCCATAAATCCCAACACCAATCGAGATAGGACATCGTTGGATTCGGTTAGACTCTCACTAATGTGTATACTCTGATGAACTGGAGAACGATGGGGTCCACGAGCGTGACTGGGATAGTCGATACACATAAGTGGGTGACTTGATGGGATGGCAAGTGCACTGAATACCCCAATTAGGAAATAACTCATCATGGAAGCGGTAGTCGCATATCGGAGTTGAAGTTATTCCAATTTACAATAGTATATGAGGAATGATCCCTAAATACTTGAGGTGATAGGGTTTATCTGGTGCGAGAACGTCTATACTTAGATGTGAGTTCCGATCGACTATAGGTTTTCTTTGTGATCTCCTATAGCGAACTTGTGGCTTTATTATTTGTTGTAAAAGTGCAAGTAGAGTGTACTATTTACTTTGTGTTCATAGTATAACCCAAAATCTTCGTGATTTGGAAGAGTGGACTAAAAAACATTCTTGTCTATATAACCACTACAAAAGTTCTCCGTGTTTGATTACTTGCATTTTTCAAAAGCATACAAACACTTTGAACAAACTAAAAGATTTTAAAAAGGAGTTTAAAACTGGGGATAAAAATCTTCTAAGTAAGAAAATAACTTGTTTGAAAAACACTTGACAAATCTGCTGCATACAAGTTTTAAATTTTGATTTTGATTAAGCTGCTTTTCGTACGTGAATAAATATAGGAAACAAAGCAAGCACAATAGCAAATGAAGAGGATGAACTGAAGTATATTGATATTCCGAGCTGATTACAAGTTGCGAAGGTCTATTCGAGTGTTACAGGATGCCGTACAACTAGGAGGCTAATTACAGTAAATGAGCTAATCTAAATTCCGAGGAGTCCGAGCTGAGAGCACCTGGGAATGCGTATATTTATAGGTATATTGGTGTGCTAGGTAGATCCTCGGCATGAGAATGTGTCTCGGCCTATAGGCTTGGCCTGGGAGTCGGTCTAACAGTGAATCCGAGGAAAGGGGTAGATCAGAAATATGGCCTCGAACTGTCAAGATGGCCTGATCGGAAAAGGCTGTCCTGCTGGTCAGAAAATGTGTATGCTGGTCGGAATACCACAAATATCGATCTGGAGTCATTCCTGAAATAGAGCATGCGAAATATCCCTCATCAATACTCCCCCACTTCTCGAGCGCAAGTGTAGCTGAAGCTCGGAGAAGTAGATATTGCTTCAAAGTAACTGACTTCGAATCCTTGGTGCTTCGGATATGCCTCATTAAAAACCTAGTCCGGAAAAATAGTGCACATCTTTAGTAAAGCCTCAAAATGCTGAATTACTTCAACAATAAATGAGTTAAATCTTTGATTTGAGAGTCAACTCCAAGGGTAGCTGAAGCTTGTAGAAGTAAGAACCATGCTGATCGAGCTTATTACCTTGGTGCGTCAGATATACCACAAACTGCTGCTCTCGAGCTGAAAACCATTCTTCGAAAACTTATGGACCTGAAATGCTATTAATGGAAAGATAGTTTTTGAAATTACTGAGTGGAAGCTTAACCGTCGCGGTTACACGGGGTTTGGTTTGCAATTTACTCTTTTAACCTTATATGTTGGATGAAGATGAAGAAGTGAAGGGAGGTTTTGATGATTTCCAAAAGTCATCAGCTAAGTAATGGAAGCTTAGCAACCTCTAAGAAATTCAATCTGAGAAGACAAGTAAAATCAGAAGGGTTGAATTTTGGTCAAGAAGACTATTGATCTGATGCTGAGTTCGGAATCAGACGGGTAAATTTCAGCAGAGTCAAATCAGATGAGTTCGATTTGAATCAGCAGAGTGTTCATCAGCAGAGTAGATTCCATCAGTAGAGTAGAAGTGATCAGGAAGTTATTACAACGGTAATAAATGCACTCAGTGTAATAAATGACGTAAGAATAGGGTATTAAAGACAAATGATTGAAGAGAAATATCGGATCAGTAAGGTGCTTTTAATGCGACGTGACAAAAAGTACAGCAGAACTGTACAGTGAACAGTTGCATAAGCCTTTCCGAAACAAGGACCAGTACTCGAGGAAAATCTGAAGATCTGTCATTTCTCAATGTGCAGAAATTCAAATCCTCAAGTATAAATAGTTCTGGATTCAAGAGTTAGTGACAGACACAACTGAGAGCAATTCACGAGCAAATTTTCCAAGTCTCAAATACTCTAAGGCAGAACACTAAAACAACAAAGTCATCTGTTGACAAGCTGCAAAATCTTAGTGATTTTCTGTAAAAGAGAAAGTTGTGAGAAGTAGTTTTCCATCTAAGTGAGTGAAAATACTTCAGAGTATAGGTTTTCTTTGTGATCTCCTCTAGCGAACTTGTGGCTTAACATTTGTTGTAAAAGCACAAGCAGGGTGTACTAGGTTACTAAATGTTTCTAGTATAACCCAAAATCTTCATGATTTGGAAGAGTGGACTAAAAGACATTCTTGTCTATATAACCACTATAAAAATTCCTTTTATTTGATTACTTGCATATTTTAAAAGCATACAAACACTTGAGCAAACTAAAAGATTTTAAAAGGAGTTTTAAAAACTGGGGATAAAATCTTTTAAGTAAAAGAACTTGTTTGAAAAACACTTGATAAATCCGCTGCATAACAAGTTAACAACTCTGAACTGTTTTGAAAAACAGATAAGTAAAATCAGACGAGTGGTCAACATTACTGAACAAGCTTTGTGCGCGATCAGTAGAGTAGTCTCATAAGTCCGATCAGCTTACTCGGCTGATTTGAGAAGTTGAAGAAAATTTCAAAAGAAAAAACAGAGGTCTATTCACAACACCCCCCCCCCCCCCTCCCTTCTAGACCTCATTAGACCACTTGGGACCAACAAGTGGTATCAGCGCAGGTGGTTCAACTGAGTCATCTGACTGATCAACGAGCTTGATCCAAGAGTGTGCTTTTCAAAGTTTTCAAAAGAGCATATTTTGAAAATAAAATCTTTTGAAAACTGGATTGTATTAGCCATGTACACCACATTGGCGGGATGAGTTTTGAGGATTGGAAAATCCACATGGAAATTTTCTTTGCTGCTTACAATGACAACATGTATAGATGCATAACCAAAGGTCCAATCAGAATCACCAAAACAATCAAAGTTAATGACCAAGACGTGGTTGTTGAAAAAGACATTGAAGAGATGACAGCTGAAGAAATTAAGCTAAATAATCTTGACAAAGTCGTCATATTCATCATGACTAAAGCTCTCGATAATGACAGATTCGACAAAGTCAAACTCTGCAAGACAACAAAGAGATGTGGGATAATGTTCGTGATATGAGCGAAGGAAATGATGCTATCAAAGAACACAACTTGAGCATAGCCCTTGAGAAGTTGGAAAACTTCAAAATGAAGTCTGAAGAAACCATTGACCAAATGGATACAAGGTTTACAAGGATGTTAAATGACGTGTTAAAGTTGGGAAAGACCTTTACTGATAAAGAGATCGCAGTCAAAGTTCTAAAGGCGCTACCTCCCAAGTTCAACATGAAGATTACAGTCATGGAAGAATCAAGGGATCTGGGGAAGATCTCTCTTACAGAGCTATTTTTGGTACTCAAGGCATACGAATATAAATTGCCAATGATGGGTATAGAAGAAACCTCAACTACTAATCCCACTGCTGCCCTGGTTGCTGCAGAAAAATTTAGAAGATCAGCCGGAAAAACAAAGAAAATGGACTCATCTGATGAGACCATGCTGCTCAATAAAAAGGAGTACACTGCTGGCGACGTTGCGTTGTTGTTGAATGGGTTCAAAAAGTTCTACAAAAGAAAAATGAAGAACAAATACAACAATGCTTCTACTTCTAACTCTACCTCTTATTCTCATGAAAGTAAGGATAATTTTAAATCCAAACTAATGTGCTACAATTGCAGAAAATTGGGACACTTCATCAAGGACTGCCTATATCCTAAAGCTGAGAAATATACAGAGGAAGAAAAGAAAATCATAAAAGAGAGGAGACATCAAAAGAGCAAAGTACTGTTGGCCGAAGCTGAAAAGATAGCAGCCATCTACTCGTCTGATTCAGATGCGGGGATATCAGAAGATGACTCTGCTGAAGAAGAGACACATGCACTGCTCTGTCTCATGGCCAAAGAATCAGAGGATTCTGACAATGAGGTAACTCTCTCTGAAAATGAAAATGAGCTATTTAGTTCATTTGAGCTAATGATGATAAATAACTCTAGTGTTGTTTTTCAGGATTCAGAGGATTTTTGTTTCCACGAGGTTTCAATTTTTTTGTAGAGGTTATCAAGCTCCCATTGGAGAGCCTCCTCACGAGCAAAAAATTCAGGGGTTTGCACTTCACTTTTGACTTTTTGGAGATTATTGAGAATGACATGGACTTTTGTTTGACAGTGACCGAATTTGGACTGGTTCCAAATTCGAATAGATTCTCTAACATTTTTGGGGGTGAACCGTTAACAGGTTTTGTCCACCCCACAGCAACCGTATCACCACAGGAATCGTCAAGAAGACACATTTCTTCAATACGAAAGGGAGGAGGGGGTTGCACCAAACCCGGAGAAGTACCAAGCAAAAGGGGACAGTGGTCCGACGTAGTAGAAAGACCATGGGAAATATTAGAAAAAGGAAACAACAAGCACCAATCAGAGTTAGCAAGAACTCTATCAAGCCTAAGTTGAATGTTAGCATCATCAGGAATGTGGTTATTCCATGTAAAGGAGTAACTGGGAAAACAAAAGATCAATAAGGCCGAGATAGTCAAAATTATCTGAGAGATTATTACTAGATGAAGAGGCGAATGGATTACCACCTTGTTTCTTGGATTGGAATGTAATATCGTTAAATTCACCCATTAACAGCCACGGGCCACTAAAGGAGGAAGCACAATTACTCAAATGGTCCCAAAACACAGGTTTAAGGGAAGCATAGCAGGGGCAGTAAACCCCAGTAAACTGCCAAAGATCGGGACAAGGTTCATACATGATGAGAGCATTAATGTGAGAAAGGTCATACGAGGTGATATTGGCATTCAAATTCGCCGTCCAAGCAAGGCAAAGACCACCCGCAAAATTCTATGGTGGTACGAAATGATGGTTAGGAAGAGAAGAAGTTGAGAGAATATTGAAGACAATATCAAGTTTATGGGTTTTTATTTCACACAGGAACACAAAGTCAGGTTTCGAGCGACGTAAGAAGTACTTTAGGGCTCTTCCTTGTTCAGGTTTGCCAAGCCTCTGCAGTTCCACGCTAAAGTCCTCATGGAGAAAAACAGGGGATTACACCAAGTCCCCCTCTGGGGCCTCGATATCAGAATTTTCAGAGTCAATTTGGGTGGTGCACATTGGCGGATCTATATATGTTATTGAGGGGCCCTGGCCCCCCCAAGATTTTTTTTTCTTATGTTATATATCTGTTTGCAGCTTATATGTATAGTGTTTCTTTATAATTATTCTTCACCTTTAAGTACAACATTTTGATAATAAAAACTCTATATGATCCAACAAAATAATATTTTGTCGTTATAAAAATAATAACATAACTCAAGTACAAACTTTTACCTTATTTTACAAAAAAAACGAAACAAAAAGATTTATCACTTATCTCATTCGATTTGTATTAGCTGATATATTTATTTTTGTTGATTATTAGTTTTATATAATAATTTAATAGAGAATCTCATGTAGTTTAGTGATGCATGTAGTTAGGTTGCATCAAAATATGCTTAAACTTATAACTCAAGAAGCACAATCCGAAATTGAATAATTATATAATCATTTAAAAATTTATCGTACTTTTTTAGTGCAATAATTATTCTCTTAGGCAAAGAGAGATTCAATTCCAATATGTTGTTTAGAATTAAAATATGTGTACATTGTTACTAGTTTTTTTTTACACTTTTTCTATTTTTAGTGTTTCTATTTAATTTCTTGGGCCTATGCAAATAAAATAAATTTGATATTATTACAAAAGAAAACAAAAATTACAAGTGACATAGTTCGGCCCCCTCGATTTTTCAATCCTGGATCCGCCCTGGTGGTGGTGCAGACAGCAGAACTGGAACAACGAAACTGATGATCAGTGCTACGAATTGGTAGAGGAGATTTAATTATGCTCACTTTCACGATTTTCCTTTCCATTTTAGAAGTTTCCCTAATTATCTCTCCATCATCAATTTGGTGCAGGGTAAGAGTTGAGTTCTCCAAAAGGGAAGGGAAGGCAATGTTCGGAGCTGAGAGAGGGTGAGGGTATTTCAATTCTGTTGCAAAGTTAATGGCCTGTTTGTTTGGTGGGTTTTTGATTTATCTAATGTGGACAATCTAAATATGGGGAAAAAAGGTCGATTAGGGGTAAAAAAAAAGACATGTGCTTTTTCAAATGGCAGTTAGATTTACAGAGGCCATCACCATCAGTAGTGATGTGGGGATTGAAGGTAGCCACATGTACGGTCGGGATTATTTCTTCTTACCAACATATTTGTTCGTTGCAGTTAGGGTTTTCAATTGCATAATTCTGGGGTTTTGGGAAAAAATTATTGATTGGGTTGGGGTTATCAAGCTGGCATTGGGATTTGTTTCTCTTTGGGGATCCATTTTTGAGTTAAGTGGTTTATAAGGTGGTTTTGGTAGTAATGGAGGTTCAACTCTAAGCCAAGTGATGCATGCCCAAATCTGCTATTCAATTAAATAAATGCATGCAGCGGAGGGGTTTTTTGCAAATATGAAATGAAAAGCGTTTTTGGTGTGTTCACGCTTTCATTAAATAAAGCAGTAACCAACGGTGTCGTTTGAACTGGGGCTTGAGCTGAAATCATTGGACCACGTGGACATGACTGGACGCAGACGTGGAAAGGGGGATATAAATAGCAGCACACGCGAAATTGGAGGGCAACACCTGAGAATATATTTGTAAGTGTAATTTCCTCCCTTCTCTCTGGTCATTGAGCTGCCGCCATTGCTGTAACTAATTCAAGTTCTGTTCATCCTTCTTTCAGGTAATAGAGGGATTAGGTGCTTGAGTTGATCGCATTCGATTGAGTTTAGTTCAGTCCTGTGTGATCGTAATCATTGGATTGTTATTGTTAATTGTTGTTTGTTGTTGGTTGTACTTCTTTAATTAATTGAGTGTAAACATTGAGTTGCTAATTACACTGGTTGGTTGAGGATTGCGTATTGATTGAATCTGTTATTGTGGTGTTTATTACGTATTATTTGCATGAATTTGAATTGAGTGCAACAGTGGTATCCAGAGCCATAGTTCCTTGCGCATTACGTAGAAATGGCTACGAATACTAGATCACAAGAAGTGCAGAAAGAACTAGATCAGCTGAAGGCAACTTCAGCTAACTTGGAGCTGAAGATGGATCAATATATTGAGGAGATGAGGAAATCCTTCGCGGATTTGATCAGTGATAGAGCGAGTGTCCCAAGATCAGATCCAATCATTAATGATACACCTCGAGCTAATTTCTCTCAAATGGGGAACAATTCACATCAATTTCATCATAGGCAGAATATGAGACTTGAATTTCCCAGATTTGAAGGGGACAATCTGAAGGATTGGCTCTATAGGTGTGAACAATATTTTGAGTTAGAGGATGTACCAGACAATGCTAAGGTGAGAATTGTTGGGGTTCATATGGAAGGAAGGGCCCTTCATTGGCATCAGGCTTATGTGAAGATGAGAAGAGGAGTGATCCACTGGGAAGAATACATTGTGGCTGTCCAACATAGATTTGGATCATTGATGTTTGAGGATCCTATGAGTGAGCTCAAGAAATTAAGGCAGGGGACCAATGTTCAAAACTATTTGGATGCTTTTGATGAGTTACTCAATAGGGTAGATATCCCTGAAGATTATGCTATTAGTTTGTTCTTAACTGGACTAAAAGAGGAGAATGAATTACCTATCAGGATGTTTAACCCCAGAACATTACAAAGGGCCTATGGTTTAGCTA
Source organism: Penstemon newberryi var. newberryi (assembly GCA_030819805.1). Lineage (NCBI taxonomy): Eukaryota > Viridiplantae > Streptophyta > Magnoliopsida > Lamiales > Plantaginaceae > Penstemon > Penstemon newberryi. Next base: position 29,385,976 of record JAUALY010000006.1, on the reverse strand, counting down.
GGATGCAAGAGCAAACTAATCAAGCTCTGCAAAAGAGATCTTCTAGCATAAATACCAGCAGAAACTCACCCATATTACCTGGACCAATAGGCAGAAGCATTACAACACAAACTAAAACCATTCCAAAGAATTCAAGAATGTTGATCTCTACTAAGATGGATGAAAAGAGGTCCAAGGGTTTATGCTTCTGGTGTGATGAGAAGTATACTTTTGGACATCAGTGTGGTAAGTGGAAGCAAGTTTGGTTCATGGAGTGTGAGGAAGGAGAAGAGGTTGTGGAACCAGGAGGGGTATGAGGAAACAACAGAAGAAAAAGTGAGGGAATTACCCTTAGTATCCATGCATGCATTGACTGGAGTGCATAACTTTAATACCATGAGAGTTACTGGTTCTCATGAAGGGAAGGCAGTACATATTTTGATAGATTCAGGAAGTACACACAACTTCCTTGATCTATATGTAGCTAGGAAGTTGGGATGCAAACTGAAGAAGACCCCACCCTTTTGTATTGATGTTGTGATAACGCCGTGAAAACGTCGTTATTACCTATCTCTTTAAGCCCAAAATATCTTGCTTTGATTTGAGTTTTGTGTGCTTTTGCTTGTTTTTGCGTTCTTTTGCGTTTTTGGTCCCTTGTTGGGATTTTGTGTGTTTTCTTTTGTTTTCGTCGTTTTTTGTCGTGTTTTTGTTCTGTTTTTAGGTATGAGAATTTAGCAAGGCTAAAGGGAAGTCCGAGAGGATCTGATTCAATGCAATTCCAACAAATCAAGACTCGGTGGCCGTTGATGCAAGCCTTTGCGCAGAAAGAGCTTCAAAGAAAAGAGAACTCGAAGCAAATCGTACAAGAATGTAGATAGCTACTCACTAAAACGTACATATATATTTCATGGATGATCCAAATGAGCTGAATTTTTGATATGTCATAGATAAATGAGTTATCTACGCTATGGACTTTACGGATCTACAATCGGAGTTCGGAATCAAAAGATATGACTCTCGGAAGGAAGTGTGGCAGAAAACTCTCTGCCTCAATCTCGCGGCCGCGAGATTTGGTCTCGCGGCCGCTAGGTCCTGCTGGTGAAAAATATCAGCAAATTCTCCGCGTTTTCAAGGGTCATTTTTGGGTTTCCTCATAAGGGGGCTATTAGGGCAAGATAAGAGAACAATCTTCACACAATCTTCCACATTCTTTCCCTCTTTCTTTGCCTCCTTTTCCTCTCTAGCCTCCCAAAAAAAATTCTCTCTTTAGTTTTTCTTATTTTTCTTGTATTGAAGACTCCACCAAGGGGGTGAGTTAATCACCACCCTTGGGGAGTGATTAGGTGGTGATTAAGGGGAGGAGAATCCATCTCTCGACTTTACTCCGATTAGGTGATATCTTTCTATTTCCTAGTTGTCTATGATTAGGATATGAATGTTGTTATTTTCTATTTGGAACAAAGGTTGTGGATTTGAATTATTTGGATTTATATATATTTATGTTATTGTTTGATTAAATGATGTTATGATGATTGGTATGGTGCTTATATGTGTTCGTTAATCCGATTCCGTGTTTATCGTTCATCTTATGGTTTGACAAATTTTGAGATGAGATTTATTGATTCTTGATTGCTAGACATAGTGATTTGGAGGATTTGATTATGAATTTGGATTGTGATTCGATTTTAGGATAGACATATATCTATGTCGTTTCATACTCGTTTAAGGTTTGAGTTTAATGCATTGATTAGATTTTAATCCACTTAGACATAAATTGGATTAGTTTAACTCGATAGGTTTGTATGCAACTCGGAAGATACATACGAACGTCCTTGAATCCTTGAGTAGCAACACGAGCATAATATATTAATTGTCGAGTCATTGTTATCGTTTGATTAGTTATGTTTTGATGTTGGGCTATGTTTGAATTGTTGGGTTTATTGTTTTATCGCACTTTTGGCCAATGATTGTAGTATATTATTGTTTAAGTACTTTGATTTGCCGTAATCATGTAATCGGACTTAATTCTACCTTGAATGCATCCTAGACATAGGACCTTGAAGGTTAGGCGAGTGACGATTTGTGGAGTTTGACCTAGGATAGGCATATACCTAGTGTGGTCCGTGTTTGTATAATGAGTTCGTTCGTGAATGCATCAAATAACTTAGATTCTCTTTATTCGGGGATTTGGGTTAGTCTTAGGTCCCGGGTGACAACGGTACGCCTTTGAGCCCTCTGAGAGCATCGAATGACAACGATGTTTGTGATTGATCCGGAGATGGAGAGTTTGGGTAGATTGGTAGAGTTAAGTGAGACCGACATGGAGACTTAACTAATTTAGAACTCACAAACAACAACTAAACCTATGATTGTTTGCATAGCTAACCTAACAACCGCATGATTTATCTGCTTTAATTGATTGCTTATAAATCCTCCTTACCGCATAATTAACTCCCCAATTTACTTGCTTTCGTAGTTAGATTTACTTTACCGCTCGTAGTTAAATAAAATCACCCTTATCATATAATTGGGTTTGATAATTTTGTGTCAAGCGTTCATAACTGAAATAAGCCGTCGATTGATTCGTTTATTCCCACCTTTTACCCATTCTTGGGGATTCGATACTCGGTATGTACTTATCGTTTTATATTACTTGTAACGACCGTATACTTGCGTAGTTTGCGTGTTAGTATTTGGAATGCAACAAGTTGCTGGGGGAAATCAGATATATAATGAGTATTTGTGTGAAGGATTCACTTGGAGTATGCAAGGAGTTTCTTTCACCATTGATTTAATGGTTTTACCTTTGGGAGGATGTGACTTAGTTCTTGGGGTTCAATGGTTAGTATCCTTGGGCACAATAGAAGGGAATTTCAGTGAATTATTTATGAAATTCAATATTCAAGGGAAGAAGGTTCACTTGAGAGGGAGTTCTCCTGACATTAAGGTTGTTAAAGGGAACAAAATGAAGAAAATTTTGTCAAGACCAGCTGAGTTATCTATGATAAGCTTAAGTTGGATTCAAGGGGAAAACACATCTTTGCAGACAATGATATCATCTGCTACAGATCATGAAGGGAAACCTCCTGAGTTACAGGCACTGTTGGACAATTATAATGATCTCTTTGCACAACCTACCACACTACCTCCCCATAGGAAGCAATATCATGCTATAATATTGAAGGAAGGGACATATCCTATCAATGTGAGACCATATAGGTATCCAACAATTCAAAAAAATGAGATTGAAAAAATGGTTGCAGAAATGTTGGAAGCTGGCATTATAAGGGAGAGTACAAGTCCCTATTCTTCTCCTGTGGTGTTAGTAAAGAAGAAGGATGGTTCTTGGAGAATGTGCATTGACTATAGAGAACTCAACAAGTCCACTGTGAAGGACAAGTTCCCAATTCCTGTGTTTAAGGAGCTTTTAGATGAATTACATGGTTCAAGGTACTTCACCAAGCTGGATCTGAGATCAGGCTATCACCAAATCAGAATGAAGGACACTGACATCAACAAAACTGCTTTTCGAACTCACCACGGACATTATGAGTTCTTAGTGATGCCATTTGGACTCACCAATGCCCCCTCAACATTCCAGAGTCTGATGAACCACATTTTTCAGAAATATTTGAGAAAATTTATCTTAGTATTCTTTGATGATATTTTAATATACAGTTCTGATTGGCACCAACATTTACAACACTTACAAGTTGTTTTTGATATTTTGAGGCAACACATGTTGTTTATTAAAGCCAGTAAATGCAACTTTTCTCAATCTCAAGTAGAGTACTTAGGCTACATAATATCTGAGCAAGGTGTTTCAGCTGATCAACAGAAGATCCAGGCCATGTTGGATTGGCCACTCCCTAGAAATATTAAGGAACTCAGAGGATTCCTTGGTCTCACAGGCTACTATAGAAGATTTGTGCAAGGTTATGGGTCCATAGCAAAACCACTCACTGAGTTATTAAAAAAAGACATGTTTAAGTGGACTGAAGAAGCCACTGTGGCTTTCCAGAAACTCCAACAAGCCATGATTCATACACCTGTATTGGCTTTGCCTAACTTCAATGAAGAATTTGTGGTTGAATCTGATGCTTCAGGTAGGGGATTAGGAGCTGTGCTTATGCAAAATAGAAGGCCTATTGCATTTTTAGTAAAGCTTTGAGTGAGAGACATGCTGCTCTTCCCATCTATGAAAGGGAGATGCTTGCTTTGGTCACAGCTGTTGATAAGTGGAGGCCATATTTGATTGGGAGACATTTCCTCATACACACTTATCAACAAAGTTTAAAGTTTCTGCTAGAGCAAAAGATTGCTACTCCAGCCCAACAAAAATGGTTAGTTAAACTCTTGGGATATGACTTTACTATAATCTATAAAAAGGGGTGTGATAATGTGGTGGCAGATGCTTTAAGCAGGCAAGATGGTATAGGATCTGGCACCTTGCATAGTCTGGTGGTGATCACTTCTTCATTAATCACACAAATCAAAACCAGTTGGATTTCTGATGATCACATTCAAAGCATCATTACAAGGTTACAAGCTGATCCTTTGTCAAAACCTAACTATACATGGCAGCATGGGTTACTCAGAAGAAGAGGGAAGTTAGTAGTGGGTAATGATCTTGATCTCCAAAAGGAAATCATCAGGTTGCACCCTGACACCTCAGATGGAGGTCACTCAGGAATGATCAACACCCTCCACAGAATCCAGAGGAGTTTTTTTTGGAAAAAAATAAAGGCCACAATTTACACATATGTGCAAGAGTGTGTGATTTGTCAAACTTGTAAACCTGTTAACTCCTTGGAAACTGGCCTTTTGCAGCCCTTACCTATTCTAGAGAGAGTGTGGTCCGATATTTCAATGGACTTCATTGAAGGTCTTCCAAAAGTGAATGGGAAGGAGGTGATTCTTGTGGTAGTTGATAGACTGAGCAAGTATGCTCATTTCATACGTTTACACCATCCGTACACTGCACTCACAGTGGCTCAAGCTTTTATGGATTCAGTCTTTAAATTGCATGGAATGCCTCAATCCATAGTCAGTGACAGGGATGTAATATTTTTGAGCAAATTTTGGACTGAGTTTTTCAAGTTACAAGGAACTCAACTGCTACACTCCACGGCTTATCACCCTTAAACAGATGGCCAGACAGAGGTGGTTAATAGATGCTTAGAAACCTACCTTCGATGCATGGCTAGTGATAGGCCAAGAACTTGGCTGCAATTCCTTCCTCTAGCTGAGTGGTGGTACAACACCACATTTCACTCTTCCACTCACACCACCCCTTATGAAGTGGTGTATGGCCAAGCTCCTCCACAACACTTAGTGTATCAACCCTTGCAATCTGAAGTGGATTCTGTTGATAGGAGCTTGACAGCTAGAGAAGCAGCCATAAGGCTCTTGAAACTTCATTTGACAAGGGCCCAAAATAGAATGAAAACCTTGGCTGACAAAAACAGAACTGATAAAGAATTTGCAGTGGGTGATTTGGTGTTTGTTAAGCTGCAACCCTATAGACAAATGACTGTTAGAGGAACTCCCTATACTAAGTTGAGTCCAAAATTTTTTGGTCCCTTTCCAATCACAGATAGGGTGGGCAAGGTAGCTTATAGGTTGCAACTTCCTCCTGCTACTAAAATTCACAATACATTTCACATCTCTCAGTTAAGAAAGAAGTTAGGGTCTGCTACTGTGGAGCCAACTCTTCCTATTGCACAGACTATGCATGGTAATGTGTTGTTGGAACCTGAAAAAATTGTCGACAGACGTATGTATAACAAGAATGGTAGATTGTCCACTCAAGTGCTGGTGAAGTGGTTAAATGCAGCTGATACGGATAGTACGTGGGAGGATCTTTATGTTCTCCGGCAGAAGTTCCCATCTTTCATTCCTTGAGGACAAGGAAGTGGTGCAGAGGAGGGTATTGATGCATGCCCAAATCTGCTATTGAATTAAATAAATGCATGCAGCGGAGGGGTTTTTTGCAAATATGAAATGAAAAGCGTTTTTGGTGTGTTCACGCTTTCATTAAATAAAGCAGCAACCAACGGTGTCGTTTGAACTGGGGCTTGAGCTGAAATCATTGGACCACGTGGACATGACTGGACGCAGATGTGGAAAGGGGGATATAAACAGCAGCACACGCGAAATTGGAGGGCAACACCTGAGAATATATTTGTAAGTGTAATTTCCTCCCTTCTCTCTGATCATTGAGCTGTCGCCAGTGCTGTAACTAATTCAAGTTCTGTTCATCCTTCTTTCAGGTAATAGAGGGATTAGGTGCTTGAGTTGATCGCATTCGATTGAGTTTAGTTCAGTCCTGTGTGATCGTAATCGTTGGATTGTTATTGTTAATTGTTGTTTGCTGTTGGTTGTACTTCTTTAATTAATTGAGTGTAAACACTGAGTTGCTAATTACACTGGTTGATTGAGGATTGCGTATTGATTGAATCTGTTATTGTGGTGTTTATTACGTATTATTTGCATGAATTTGAATTGAGTGCAACACCAAGCACCAACAAAGATTTTGAGAGAGACTTTCGAGATTCTTTTGTGGCAAACTTTCAATTTTTGTGATCGATAATACCACAGTCATGGGCGGATCTAGATAGGGGCAATGGGGGCTATAGACCCCCCTCAAATTATTTGGATTATATATTAATACTGATTAGGATTGCATAAAAATTGTAATTGTCAGTTGGTGATGTTGCTGAAAGAAACATGGAGTTCAAACCCTTGATGGACTTTTTTTGTGTTCTTTTAATTTTTTGTCATTCTCAATATTATTTTCAATATCTTATGTTTTCTTTCAAAAATAATTCCTTAATAATGTTTTCAATATTTTATGTAAAAAAAATTCCTTCTCAATAATATTTCAATGTTATATGAGTTTTTAGTAATTTTTTTCTTCTTAATAATATTTCGATATTATGTGTTTTTTAAATTGTTTCTTAATAATAATTATAAAAACTATATGAACTATCATTGTTTTTGTAGGTCGATTTTATTTTTTCTTTATTCTATGTACTTAGTTGAATAAAAAAAATCTCAATAATTTTAAAAGAATACAGTCTTATATTTTCTTTATAATACGATTTTCCCGTCATAATGGGATATCATATGTAACAAAAGTTCATTTTTTGTCAAACTTCACCTCCTATTTTTTCTTTCTGTTCATATATTTTATCGTGAACAAATTTAAGTTTGACTGTTTGATTAATTTTTTTTTTTAATATACTTTAGCCCCCCTGCCTAAAGTTCCTGGATCCGCCCCTAAATTTGTCATGTTAATCCCGCCCCCCTTGGTTTAAATTTCTGACTCCGCCCCTGACCACAGTGGTATCAGAAATCACCCAATCATTTATACCTGATATCTTTTTTTTATCCAAACTCCATTAAGATTTTGAATTTTGAAGGAGTCTAAGAGAGGTTTGGTAATATCCAACTCAACTCGAATTTTGAGGGATTTTTTCCACTTATGAGCAAGAGAAGTTAAATCTGCTTTAAAAAAATTTCCAGCTTGATTTGTAATTTCTGTAGCAGATTTTTCATTCATAAGAACAACTTGGAGGTTGTAAGTGTGCATCCAAAATTGGGATTTAGATAAATCGATCTCCTCAAATGACAGTAAAGGGTTCCATAGCCATCTCCAATGGTGGGGGGCTCAGGCTCCGGAACCCTGGAGCTGCCCCTGCCCCCACCTCACGCCCTGCCTGTTCGTCTCCAATGGCAGGGCTCCGAAATGAAATTAATTCCTTTTTGAATCATTGCCCACTCTCACTTATAATTCTAGTTTTAATTTTATTTTTAATATTAATATTAATAATGCTAATAATTATTTTATTAATATAATTTATCCATGCGACAGGGGTAAAGTTGCAAAATTCAGTATCAAGAAAACAAACTTTGGATAACTATATGATTCGTCATGAAGCAATACATTCCAAAGAAACCAACCGTATAATTCAGAAAGACTTAATAGCCCATATGTATGCAAAATTCGGTTAACAATGAATGTAATTGTTTGAATTTACTTATTTTGTTAATTTAATATGTATTTAAATATTTCTTAATTTAAGTATTAATTTAAATTTTTGTATAAGTGTTTAATTATATTTTTAACTAATTCAATATTTTTACAAATATATATCCACCACCAATATTGTAATTAAATGATTAAATTTTTAATTACAATAAAAGAAATTAAAATAAAATTTTGATTAATTATTATTGATTTGTCCATAAATAAATTCAATTATAATTCTAGTAAATTATTAATGATTTTAATATAAAAATTTAAATTTTATTATATTAAATAATTCAATTAAAAATTGGTGACTACATATATTTATTAAATACTAGTAAATATACAATAAATATACGAACAAATTTTATTAAATAATTCAATTCTACAAATTTAATTTAATTTAGAGGAAAATTTAATTTTATTCATTATTTATTTAAATAATTATTTTTCTCCTATTTAAAAACATTAAATAAAAAAATTTAATAAAGAAATTAAAAAGGGGCGCATGAATCTCACGCGCCCCTCATCTTCTTCCTTCGCTCACGTGAGCACCGCCCCCACCCCGTTCCCGTCCAGATTCCCACCCCGCCCCGAGCCCCCAGCAGCTGGAGACGGCTTCCCTCGCCACCCCAAACCGCGCCCCCGACCATCTCCACTGGAGATGGCCTAACATGACATGAGCGGAAGGACCAAGGGGACCCATTAAGGACTTTATCACAGTCGATGGATTTATTGAAAATAAATGCAACAATGTTTTCTTCCAAAGTATTTGTAGACACTTTTCCTTTGGGCTTCCAAACATTAAGTAAATTGCATTTTAAAGCATTACTATTCACAGGTTTGGTAATAAGAACTTTTGTGATGATAGTGGATTCATGGATGGCAAGGGGGTGGGGTGGGCTGAGCGGTTTTAGGTTTGGGGCGGTGGGACCATATGAGGAATCAAGATTCCACAAATCTTGTCCCATGGAGTTAAAGAGAGCATTAACTTCATCCATGGGGAAAAAAAGAAAAGAAACACAATACAAAAGACCACAAAAGGACATAAGAATAGAGGACAAGGGGAAGGGGGAAAAACAGGCACACACAATAAACAAAAAGACAAGAGAGGGCATGAGAGGTGCAGCTCACCAAAGGTGAAGACAAACTAGAGAAAACCTGAAGGTCCTAGATATAACACTGAAGCTTTGACAAAATTTCCTTTTTATTACATTTTCAAACACCGCGAGAGTTGAAGATTCGGGCAACACCGCGAGAGTTGAAGATTCGGGCTTTTCTTGAATCCCACCAAGAAAGGGGAAAACTTAAACCGTCTCATTCTCACAAAAAAATATGGCAAAAAAGCATTTTACCTTTAGGTCCGCGGGATCAGGATATTTTATTTTTTGACGAACAAATTACATTCTATATTATTTTTCTACTCGCAATTTCAGTCCACTTGATCTGGTCTGTATTTCGCCGGAATTCATCTTGATGTTCAAAAATTACCAACTGTGCAAAAAAATTGCCCCTACAAAAAAGATGCAATTATCTTCATCTGGATAAATTGTTTGCACAGTTGGCAATTTCTAAACAACCATGTAATTTCTGGCGAAATATGAAATGGAATTGCATAAATGTGGATTGAAATTGTTGCTTGGGTGGGGGTTGGGGTGAGGGGATTTGGGAGATTAGGCCCAATAGTTGGGGCTGGCCCATAAAGTTGGGGAGGCCTGGATTTATATTTGTGCAAAACCTACTAGGAATAAACTTGTCAGTGATTTTTTTGTTTTCGTTTCAAATTATATCATATTACCTAATTTTATCTCGTAATTTAATATTTTCTTGAAATATCGTCTCACCGTTAAATTGCCACATTGTTGCTTACGTGTCATGACGTCGTAAATTTTAGCATGAACAATTATACAATATTGCATAATTCGTTCCAAGCTAATTACAAGATTGAACCGTCATTTTCATTAAATTATAAATTTAATATTGGGACTAAATAAATTCATGCAAAATAGTAAATTACGGGACGAAATTCTGCCAGTTAATATAGTTTGGGACGAAAAACCAAAATTAGTAATTAGTTTGGGACATATTCCGAAAAAATATTAAATTACGGGACAAATTCGGTGAGGTGATATTGTTCGGGACGAAAATCCAAAATCACTAATTAATTTGGGACGTTTTCTACAATTTTGCAACAAGGAATTATGCCATCTCCACTGACTCTTCAGTCTAATTCCAGCTCCTCCTTAAATTCCAAGTTCAGCTTCCCATTTATTTTTCATAGTCATCTCCAATGACTCAATCCATCCAATTAATTAGCTTGGTATTTATTCTATTGCTCCTAAACTTAGTGGTATTTATTCTTATGTCAGCTCTCTTTTTTCCGGTCTTGACTATGTATTTAATGACTTTCTGTAAAAAAATTGCCAAGTGCATTTCTTTGAAACTAATTACATCGGTTATTTATTGAGATCATGAAAAGTGTCAAAGAAAAATTAGGATTTTGTGTCACTGCCAAGTGCAAGTGGCTTTTCTTTCTCATGTGTTTGACTTTCTCAATCCACGATACGAAACATTCGGAACAAATGAATATGGTGCAGCAGGATCATTATTCACAATATTTTACAGTTTAATGACGTCCGGAACAAAATTACTCTAACTTTGTCTATTCAATATGGTGTGGGAGGAAAAAATTGTATTTCTGGCTTTGCTTTTTGGGGTAAATGCAAAATACTCCCATGTGTTATGCTAAACCTGCAAGAAACTACCCTATGAAATTTTTATTGCACCAAACTTCCTTGTGTTTTCAAAAGCCCTGCAAAAAACACCCAATTTGTAAATAATAGGTCGTTTTGGATCGACATATTTCAAGAAATAATTTAAAAATATATCACGTGAGGTTGTAGGGACCAACTTGAAGTATTTTAAAAATGGTTTTTTGAAATATGTCGATCCAAAACGACCGATTTTGAAAACACAAGGAAGTTTGACGCAATAAAAATTTAACATGGTAGTTTTTTGCAGGTTTAGCATAACACAGGGGAGTATCTTGCATTTTCCCCTTGCTTTTTACATAAATGGCAAGAAAATAAGTAAATGTGGAGTTGACTGCGATCAAATTTGGCACAGGGGATCGACTAACATAAATAATGTTTTAAAGTTTTTTTTAATATTTTTCCATTTTACATACTATCCTACATTTTTCATTCCTAGAGTTTTAACATAGTTTACTGCTTTTCATCAATGGATTATAGATAATTGATTACCTATCATTATGTGATGACAGGTCCCTAAATATAAAGGCAACTGGAAATTACTGTGCAAAAGAGCACTTTACAAGTAAGGTAATATTTTCTTTGGAGAAATTTCTTGAATAATACATTTGATGTGCAAAATAACAATTTACATGTTGGTTCAGTTTTGTTACTTTTTAGGACTGAATATACATTTGATGTAATGGGACTTTTTTTGTGAAATAATAGATTTAATTTACTGTTAAGCTTTGGATATTTTTACAATACATGACAATTTCGAAGATGAGGAGGAAGAGCATAGTTAAGAGTCAAAACAATGTTCAGCATTCTGAAACAAGCTGTAATAAGCCACTATACCACATTATGATGATTTTGCTTCATGTTGGTTATAGCTTTTGAATCCTTATCCAATTTATGTTCTTTAGACATGTACGAGTTAGAAGTATTTCAATTCTCTAGAACATAATGTTGCAATAATGATTTGAGGAATTGTTTATCATGATAATTTTGTGTGTTAATAAATTTTTTGTTCACTTTTGTCTGATTTTTTTCATTCAAATTAAACTTCAAGCAAACATTTATTTTGCCTGATCGGAAAATTCTTACATAGACCAGGTCTAAGAGCTTAGTGGTAGACCTTATGATTGTAAATGCACCACATAATACATTTTGATGATGTCATGCTTTCACAATGTATGATGTGATGTATTTACAATCACAAGGTCTATAAAAAGCTCATAGACCAGGTCTATGCAAGAATTTTCCTGCCTGATCTTACAAATCAAACGTTTCCTAAGTGAAATATGCAAATTTGCAGAGTGTATAAAGTTATAATGTTTTCTTCTAAAAATATTGATGTGTACTAGCTCTTTTCTTTTCTTTTTTTTATTTTTTTATTTTTTTATCTTTTTATCTTTTTGTAGGGAAAGAAAGTAAAGAAGCTTAAAAATATTGAGAAACAAAAAAATGAAAGGTTAAAAGAATATAATACTGAGCGGATTTTGAATTTATCTCTGAAAAATAGGTTGTAATTGTTAAATACTAAAATCTATGACTCAAAAGTTCAAATGCAAGCAATTGAAATAACTTTGTAAAGACATACATATATGTGTCCCGATATGCCATACTTTAAAAGTGTTAGCTGTTTATAAGGGACTAGAACCTAGAAATACTTGAATGACTTTTTTCATTACGAGAATTTTGGTCATGAAAAAAGAGAAACGTGAAGGAAAACGAAAGAATGTGATTTTGATCTTATGAGGCTCCATGACCAGGAGGTCATGGGTTCAACTCCCACGAATGTGGGTATTTTCTCTAGTTTCATACTAGTCTTTCTCTAGTTTAATACTAGTAATTAGTTTACTTTGATATCATTGTAATAGTTTCGATTCGATATAGTGTTTGATGTAACAATGTATTCACCATCTCAAAAAAAAAATAAAGTTAATAAATATGTATTTTTTCCTACACACGATTGATTGATAAGTAAAAGTTTACAAACATTGTAATTTCATTGCTAAATATTAATAATTTACAAAACTACAAAATATCTTTTTTGATAATAAATAACATAAAATGTACAAATTTTATTCTTTAAAATTATACATCAAGTGAATAAGCCAAAATGCACAGGAATACCAAGGTTGGTCAGCCATGTCTCACCCTGTAAGAATGGACCAACAGTAAACTTTGTGGCCTCTTCCCTTTTGATTACCCTGTAGCCTGGCCATCTCACTCTACCAGAAGTGCCCGACCCAGGTCCTCTGTTGTTAAATTCAGCATAAAACAGAGTCCTAAGCCCTCGAGATCCATTCCACTCCAACCACCCTCTAGGCGAAATTAAATCGCCGATATATGATTCCATCACAATGGTTCTAGAGTATATCTTCCATGGCCTGCCGAGATAACTCTTGAATTGGCCCTTCTCTGGCTCGAGTGAGTCATCTGCCAGGAAGTTACAATTATGGAGCACGAACCCCGTCTTTTCACTTTTTTCTTCCTTGCCTTGAGCTGTGACAACATTCTGTTGATTTTTAAGTGGTTTTCTCATGTAGATATTGCAGTTCTGGAACACAGCTACGCCATCACCAAATATGAAGTCAATAGTTCCAATTATTTGACAATCTCGATAGAACTGCTTTCCTGAGTTGGCGTACAAGGTATCTTGGTAACCTTCCATTAGGCAGTTTAGAAAAGAAGCATGTTCCGCATTCACTCGGAGAGCCACTGCTTGTTTCTTTAATGGACCAGCAGTGTTTCTGAACCCAATATATTGGGCCATGAATCCATTCCCGAGAATGGCTGCAAATTAGATAAAGTTTTAGTTTAACATGTACAAAATATTGTTTTTTAATACAAAAATATAATGAATTTATTGAATTACCGAATGTAGCTGTATCTGGCAACTGAACTCCATCTTTACAGTTTTTGTTTCCGGTGACGATACTTTTCTTGTATCCATCACCGTATATGGTAACATTGACCATCCGCTGGGTAACAACTACGTTCTCTTCGTAGATGCCACTCTTTAGATAAATTACATATCTGTATACATCATTACAATTTCAAAATTATATTTAGATTCTTATAAAGTGAGAACAATAAGTTAGTTAAGGGAAGGAAGAAAGAAGGCATGGTTACATACCTTCTAGTGTATTTCTGAGGCATTGCATTCAATGCCTCAGAAATGGTAGCAAAATTCCCACTACCATCTTTTGCCACGATTAAGTGCGGGGTAAGCCTAGATAGTGGTGAGGTAGCTGCACATATGTTCATAACCATGGCAATACAAAGTAGTGCCACGATAAGAAGAACATGAAAAGAAGGGGCAAATGTGGATTCCATTTTCCTTGAGAAACTGTGGGAAATGACAACAAAATACATGAGTTCATTTGATAAATGTTATTCCATGAGTGTTGAGACACTTTATCCGTCGCTAAAGTGTGAAAGACTAGCGACGGATCGCTAAATACAAAGAATAGCGACGAATCCGTCGCCAAATAAGAAAATTAGCTATGGAAGAAACGATCACTAAATCCATCGCTCAAATTTAGCAACGAGGGTTTTAGCGTCGAATTTCGTCCCGTCGCTAAATAGCTTTAACGACGGATATTTCTGAAAAATTCGTCTCTAAATAGAATGTGCTTTGTAGTGTTATAAGGGTATTATTTTATTATCTTTTTCTCGAATATGCAAGTTTTACCACTCTCACATAATTTTACCTTTAGTTATTAGGCCCTCTATCATATATATAATATATATACACACGAAATCATTGTAAATATATATTACTTTTTAATAGTAACACACTTTTTGTTAGATGAAAAAGTAATAACATTATATTGATAAAATTATACAGTAGTACTACCTTATATTTTAAAGAAAAAATGTATTACTTTATATATATATATATATATATATATATGTTTCTGAATAAAAAATAAAAATGAATGAAATAATAAATAAACACAATATCTAATCATTATTTAAATTCATAATATTATTAAATTTTTTTGTTTTGAATTTAAAAACCTTAATGCTTTGAATTATTTGACTCGTTATATTAGGGTCAACTCATTTGGTTTGGTTTGATCTATTATGAGGCTATATTATAGCTACTAATGCTGTTTTCATGCAAATTATTATTTTAAAAGTGATGGATGGTAAAATAGACATTGTAGATATACATATTATGTTTTATATTTTTATATATTTTAACAAATAATAAGGATATAAGTGTTGTAATAATTATCAAAATCTTATGAGAAGTTTGTAATAGTAAACTCAAAGAAAGTGGATGTATTTATCCCTTTAATAAACCTATAAAAGGAAGGACCAGTTGCTACAATGGTGAACTATATATGCAATCCAATATTTGGGATCACAACATATGAATTCTGAATTTCTAAGTCGCTTTTCTTATGATATAAATTCTGACTTCTGAATTTCTCAGTCGCTTTCTTATAAGTTCAAAACACAATCACTTTATATAGGTGAAGAACAAAGTACATGCAAATTACAATTTATCCAATTAATTATAGACGCAGATAATGAAAACATCATACAAAAGATTATTAGTGTTACATATAGCTCATAAACAGATGATGATTATAGATCAAGAGTAACGAATGAGTCCGATTACTAGAAATATGAATGCATGTAATTAAGTGATGAATCATATCAATCACATGTAATATTTCCTATGTTATTTTATCATGTAGTACTCAATGTCTGAATAAAAATTTCATGAAACTATGTACTTATAAAAAATCTTTGAATATCGTTTCTCTAAATAAATCATCTTAACCTTTAAACTTCAAAACTTTAATTGGATTGAAGGCTTGCTTACTATCTACAATAATAAAATAGAAAATATATATCATCTTTCAAATATTATTCAAAGTCTATGACTACTTTAATTTGATGAGTAAATTCCAAACCTAGTTAACACTTAAAAGTATATTTATTATTTCCCAGTAATGCTGATGTTATGACTGTTCAAACTTTATTACTTAATTAGTTTTAAAATTTTAAGGAAGTACCCAATCAAATCAAAGTTGACACATGTAATCAATTAAATCCAACAAATTATTAAGAACTAATAGTCCGTTCATCCTAAAAACTGACAATTTAAATTTATCTCGTGTTAATTTGAAGATGGAATCATGATAATAATTTTTTTTCTCATCGTTTTTTAGTCATTACTCCCTCCATTCCACAATACATGTCTTTTTAGAGAGATTTTTTTTTCCACAATAATACATGTCACTTTAGGAATTCAAGATAAACTTAAATGCTATTTTGATATTTTAACCCTTCTTCATTAAAAAGAGAGAGAAGAAAAATGTATGAGAAAGAAAGAGATGGATTAATTATGGGGAGTTACAAAAAAATTAATTGCTTCTTAAGGATAATTTTGTCCAACTACACTTTTATTTTACTAAAATATAAGGTATTAATTATTTCCTTAATCATTGTGAAAAAAACCTTAAACGTCATGTAATATGGAATGGAGGGAGTAATATTCGGTAAAGAAGAATTTATTTACCAACTGTGTTGTAACCAATCCTCAGCCGCGAGATCCAAAGTCCAAATTGTACAAAATGTCACCCTGCCAAAAAGAAAAGAAAAAAAAAACATATCCATAACTATTAGCTAGGATTATAGATGCATTAAGCTATGTTTAGTTCTTGAATTTTAGTGAGGTAAGCACTAACTTATAGATGCAATATTCCCGACAACAATTATGATTATTAATATCGTACTTATAACTTAGCAACTAGTAATAAAAAAAGAAATATGATTGTGCCAAATGGTGCATATTTAATTTGGCCAGTGATACTTCCAGAGCTTGATTTGTTTGTGCCAGAGCAAATGAAAGGAAACCAAACACTAATTTACTAACTTTCCTTTTACACAATCATCTTTCCAAAAGATTGATGAAATCTATCAACGCCGATTTTATGCGAGCAAGTGAAATGAAATGAAAAATGTCAGGTTTGTTAAGAGTTAATCAACACGGATTAGTTTTTTGAAAATCTACGAAAGTATTATTAAGGATTTTGCACATCACCCCTCATAAATTTTTTATTTTGCACTTTCCCCCATACAATTGAATAAACATGCATGTAACCTCTAGAAGTTGATAAATGAGTGCACTTTGCCCCCCGATTATTTTTCAGAAATTCCAAAGGATAAAAGCATCACTTAGGGGGTTTAGTGCAAAAACTAAAAACTTTTGTGGGATTAAGTGCACAAAATTTTAAAATATCCAAATATAACTTGCAACTTGAAAAAAAAAGTAATAAATAAAAATAAAAACATGTGAAGTTATACTATTGTGTAAAAGTTCAAATTTACAAGTTCTTTTAACACAATTTTCATTAGTTCTATATTTTTTATTTACAAATAAATCATCTTTATACTAAAAACATTTAAAAAATATGTTAGAAGTTCAAAATTATATTAAAGTAATGAATTCTATGAATTTGTACTGTGAAATGTTAATAATCAATAGCTTGGATTAATACTTTTTGTACACTTAGCCCCCCAAAAATTTCAATTATTGCACTAAATTCCAAAATTACACATCTACCCTTTAATATCCAGCAAAATATTGTCCATGGCGCAAAGTGCACTCACTTATCAACTTCTAGAGGACATTGTCATATTTTTCTAATCATAAATATTTTGGGGGGTGACGTGCAAAAATTCCATATTATCATAAGTCATGGCTCTTCTATTCCCATCAATAAAAAGTGAAGTTTCAAAGCTTTTTCATCTGCCTTCATCCAACAAATATCATTTTAAGAGATGGTGGATCATAAGACCTAAATGTTTGTTATTGAGACAATTTCAAGAGCAATTGACAAAACCAGGAAAATTGAAAATTGAAAATTGACATAAATTTTGAGTTCAATGGTGGATATATGGTGACAATCAGAGACCCAGGAAGAAGAAAGAAATAAAATTAATTTTAGTTAATATTCTTCCTGGGTGTTTGATTGTCACCACCCACTAGGGCTGAAAATCAAACCAAACTACTCGATACTCGGCTCGAGCTCGTTCGATAAAAGTTCGTTTGAGCTCGGTTCGTCAAACAAATCAAACAAGCTTGAACAAGATTTCTCGTTCGGTAACTTTTGAAGCTCGGCTCGAGCTCGACTCGATAAGCTAAAAATTGAAAAAACACATGAAAAATACCAAGCTACTCGATACTCGGCTCGAGCTCGTTCGATAAAAGCTCGTTTTGAGCTCGGTTCGTTAAGAAATCAAACCAAGCTCAAACACAAAATTTCAAGCTCGATAAAATTCAAACCAAGCTTGAATAACGTGTCGTTCGATACTACTCGGCTCGTTTACACCCCTACCACCCACAACAGGCCCATAGTAAATTGCCAATACAGTTATTAAAATTCTAGATTATGTTTAAATGAATAATGGTTATGGGTCTGGACTCTGGAGTAAATTGTAATCTGCGAGCCGGGTTCGAACGGGTCAAAACAGCTCAATCGTAAATGGGTCATAAATGAGTCGAGTTGTTAATGGATCATATCATAAACGGGCAAGGTCGAATTGGCAATATCGCCCGAGCTTATTTTGTTTCTGCAGAACAATTTATCTTATATGACCCATTTAAACATAACTTTTTTATTTTCCCTTTTTTTGTAAGAAAGAAACAATTCACAAACATAATTCAATCTATTGACCGAATTTTCTCTCTTTCTCTTTCTCATTTCATGTCAGTACAGAACAAATACCTTCACCAAATCTAATTGACCAAAAACAAAAAAATGAAGATTCATAGTTCCGCTTCATAATTAATTAGAAGAAAGGAAAAAAAAAAAAAAAAAAAACTTTTCCCTGTTATTTATTTTCATGGGTCTTTACCCGCCACCATCAATTCAAAGTTTTTGTCACATTTTGGGTTTTTTTAACATCATATAATATGTTAGTGGAGGTGCCCTAACACCAGCTATTTATATATCACCATTGAAGTTGTATTTTGGTCAAGTCAATGATAATTGTAGCTATCGAAATGGGTTAAATAATTTTTTATGAAAAAATATTTGATGTATATTCACGATCTTCTCAGAATTGCAACAATATATATAGGACAAAATAGTTGGCTCTAAACCTTTGAGCAAACCCAAAATTTATTATTATTAATATATATTTTATTTTGA
The DNA here is from genome assembly GCA_030819805.1 of Penstemon newberryi var. newberryi. Lineage (NCBI taxonomy): Eukaryota > Viridiplantae > Streptophyta > Magnoliopsida > Lamiales > Plantaginaceae > Penstemon > Penstemon newberryi. The sequence goes on along the minus strand of JAUALY010000006.1, from coordinate 29,367,029 downwards.
GGATCAACTGAGAAATTATATCATTTAGAAAAAATCAAATAATACAATCTCATGAACTGAGTCAGGGAGAAAATAAGAAAAACAGATTGGTTCATACCTTTGAGCTATCGAAATGTAAATGACAAAAAGACCAAAATAATTCAGATCAATAAAGAGTAATTACCACAGTCGAAATGTGCATAGGCGCCGAGCCTTCAAACTCTACAATTTTCAGAACTTGTTTGTGAATTGAATTAATGATTCCAAATGATCTCCATTGAAGCTAAATGGCCGGGATGATCTTTTCTATTTGTATTGTGAAGTTCACAAGAATTTATTATTGCATCCTTGTACTGATCATGTAATGTACACTACAATAATTCTAATCGTTAAGGTTGAGTGAATTTTGAATTCATATACTACTATAAGCTAAATTACAAAAGTTTTTATTGGGCCTATATTTAGCAATTACGTACTAGCTAATACGAATTTTAGAATGTAGTAAAATTAAGAATATGAATATTAATTTACCAATCATATTCAAGTTGAAAATAATGCAATGAAGTGAAACTTGAATGGACAGGATTGCAACTTAGATTAAGTTGGATATATAAGAAATAATGTAATATTGTGGGGAAAAATGTCAAGTGAAGTCAGCTATGCTTGGTTCCAGGGGCGGACCTAGACGCTTTTGGTTGGGGGGGGCGAGATTTTTTTTAAATAGCAAACTCGATATTTTTATGTTATTGTGATAAAATGACAACTAAATAAAAATAAGTAATGTTGTATATTTATTTAATAAAAGGTGAAGAAATATATCAGTAATTTTTTTAAAGAGTCTCATTGAACAAATTGTTCAAAATATTGAGTAATCTTTAAACACATAAACATTTTTACAACATAAATTCAATTATGTAAAAAAGAAATGTTATAAAAAGTACCAAAAATAATATTCAAACTTTTTTTTTTATTGTAGTGCAATTTATAAAATAAAATATTTACATTTATGTTAGTACATATGACCATATATATATTGATCCATATATTAATAATCTAGAAGAAAGAAAGAAAAATAGCTTATAAACTAAAAAGAAAGAAAACTGAAGCTCACAGCATTCTAACCTGAGCCTGCAGGTTACATTTGCAGTACTACAACCACTGCTCCACTGACATCTTTTGAAAATGTTAGACGAATTACTATATAAATATTTGGTTCATATTTTTCTTGGGGGGGGCGACCGCCCCCCCAGTCCCTGAAGCGGTCCGCCCCTGCTTGGTTCTGTTCTTAAACTTTAGTCAGGAAAATTTATTAAAAAAAAATAATTAAAAAAACTTTAGTGAGTAAAACACTAAAGCAATATACGTTTGTTTCATAAAATGCGACTTAAGCTTTATTCTGTTATTTTATTTTCTTTATCATTTCACTCCGTAAAATGCTTAGAACAAACACGAGTCACATGACTAAGGCTTCAACACTTGAATTCAATATCCGAAATACAAATTGGCTACAATAGAGGACACACATATTAGATATGGAACTATGCCTACTAGAAATTATGGGGTGATTGGCAATTTAACTCCTGTGATTATCATAATATTCAATTTATCCTTTTGTGATTTGATTTGAAAAAAAGAGCAATTTATTCTCCTATAATTTTTTTAAAGAAGCAATTTACTTCCCTAAATATTGGAGAGTGTATCTCACTTGCTCAAATATGAAAATGAGCGTGAAATATATTGTGTGAAAAGATGAAATAACCCTTTAGGGGGTATAGTGGTCCACATAAAAGGGGTTATAATTGTCTATTCAATTTTTTCAGAATGTTTAAAATTTGTAGGGAGGTAGTGTTAATCATTTTTAAAAACACAGGGGGTTAATTGAACATTATGATAATCACAGGGGGTAAATTGTCATTAAAGAAATAAAATATTAAAGAAAAACGGTTCGTTATAACCATGCTTAATTATAATTTGTGTGCGCAAGAGCTTGCATAATGACGTCTTAGGCAGTCGTTTTGCTTGGATGTTGTTGAATAATTATTGATTTGACCATGTAATATTATTTTCTTGTTATTTAAGAAATACTATTAGCTGAATATATAATGCAGCATAAGCCACATAAATTAATTAATTAATTTTCTTGCCAAATGTTGAGAGACAAGTATATTACCATTTATTTTAGACAAGTACAATAGTGACAAAAATTATTTAGAATTGTCACAAAATATAACTTGTGATAATAAGTTTAATTTATACGGACAATTAGCTATATTTGTATTGTTGGTGCAACATAATTTTTCTTAAAAATTTGATGATAATTTTGTTGTTGTCACTAGACTATAAATGTAGTAAATTTCAATAACCTGAACTTTTTGTCACTATTATAATTTGACAATCACGATTGTGACATGTCACCTAATATTAATGACAACTTTAACATTTTTTTTACTGAGACAAGTTTAACATTGACAATAACATTTCGTCACTAGGATTAAACTTTCTCTTGTGGAGATAATTTTTCACTTTTCATAAATGATCCTAACTTTAAAAAATGTCAAGAAATAAAAAAATGGAGCTAATTTTTTATTTTATTTTATTATGACCAAAACTAAAAACAAGTTACTCAAATTTCAACTTAGAACTCGATTTACTATACTTTTACTTAATTTCACCTCATTATACATATCAAACCAAATTTGATTTATATTTTTTATTTGATAAATATTTCGATTTGAATTAATACGATAATCTAAACCTAGCGAAATAAATATATAAATATCAAGCTACTTATGTTCAACTCGTCTTCAGCTCGATAAAAAATATAGATAAAAATGAGAACAATGCTAGTAATAACTAAAATAATAAGTTTGTTAAACATTTTACATTCTTATCAATGTAGGTACTTAATTGAAGTTTTTACCATTTATTTTGATTATATAACTATGACTAATCATACCAATACACAAGCACATATACACATGTAATAATTGTCTTGATGTTGTGGTGGAGGTCAAGTTAAAAAAATTCCATTACTTGAACTCATGCTAGGGACAGGGTGGACATATGCTCAAGTAAAAAGAAAAGCAACTTTGATGAAGAGAATGAAACAAAAAGGCTACTGCTTGCACTGAGAAAATGTAAAACTCACGGAAATTGGACCTAATAGGCAATATAATTAGAATTTAGGCATAATATGTAAGTTTAAAAAGTATGGGGAGTTAATTATAATCAAAGTTGGACCTTATGGAACTGAAATTGGGGAATTAGGGTCAGCTTAAAATTATCTATGACCTATGCGCTCAAGTGGTGGCGGTTAAGAATTTGAAGGGGTCACAAGTGCAAATTGCTGAAATTGAGTTATAAGTAATTTGTTAACCCTAGTTTTCGGAGCGAGCACACACCATTACTGTGTGCGATTTGCACACAGATAAGAGAGAGAGAGAGAGCTCGACGACGGAGGGAGGAAGTAGTTGAGGTGGGTCGTGAACGGCGACGAGAGAGAAAATAGAAAAGAGAAGAGAAGAGAAGAGAAGCGGCGGTCGGCGGTTGTTTGCGAAGGTGGAGAGATTTTGGGGTTTTCTTTCCCCCTTTTGTGCTGGAATTGAGACGAGTGAGAGTGAGAGTGAGAGAGAGGGAGCGACAACGGTGGTGGTTCGCGGTCGTTGTGGTGGATGCTGCTGGCCGTAGACGGAAAAGAGGGTTTGGGGATTTTGGATACGGCTGGGCTCGGGTTTGGGTCGTTTGGGCTAGAATCGCGGCGGCGTTATGTTGGCCGCGGATGACGGTTAAGATTTGAGGGGGAGATGATGAAATTAGGGTTTTGGGGGTTGGGATTGATTTAGTTGGGCCTTTGGTTGTAATTGGATCTTTTTCGGTTGGGTTAGGGTTTTGGATGATGGGTCAAGTTGTGTTCGGTTGTAGTTGACTAATTGGTTTTGGGTCATTCCGGTTGCTGGTCATTTAATGTGGGCTTATCTCTTAGGCCCAATTTATTGTTGAATTGGTACAGTTATCTAACTATTATGGGCCTTCAGTACTTAGATGGATTTAATTATGTTGGGCTGCATAATAACTTGAGCCTAATATATTATATTATATTATTATACAATGAACTTGTTATGTACCTTGAAAATTGGACCCAACTTGGATTGAATTGAACATTGAAAATCAATTGGACCTAGGTGTATAAAATAAAACAATGTATTAAAGAACTGTCCAATTTGAAGATTTATAATATAAATAACACTAGCCTAAACCTCTACTATGTAAGGAATTAATTAAATAATTTTGTATGTTATAAAGATAAAATTCACGGGAACACCAAGATTAGTCAGCCAAGTATCTCCCCACAGGACCGGACCAACAATGAACTTCCAGGCTTCATTTCTCTTGATCACTATGTAGCCTAGTCATCTCACTTTACCAGGTGTGTCCGACCCCGGTCCTCTATTATTAAATTCGACATAATACAGAGTTTTGACCCCAATAGTTCCATGCCAATCCAACCACCCTTCAGGCAAAATCAAATCACCTATATCTAATTCCATCACAATGGTTGTAGAGTATTCCTTCCATGGTCAACCTAGATAACTCTTGAATTTGCGCTTCTTTGGCTTGAGTCTGCGATATGCTAGGATGCTATAATAAAGGATCACGAATCCTGTAGTTTCACCAATTTTTTCATTGCCTTGAGCCGTGACAATGTTCTTTTGATATTTTATCGACTTTCTCACGTCGATCAAGCAGTTCTGGAACACGGTTGTAGCGTCACCAAATATGAAGTCTATGGTACCGGTTATGTAACAGATTATGCAGAACTTTTTTCCTCCTTGGGCCCATAGGGTATCTTAGTACCCTTCTAATTGGCATTTCAAAAAAACTACACGGTTCGCATAAACTCAAAGAGCCACTACTTGTTCCGTTATTGGACCAGTAATATTTCTGAACCCGATAGATTGGGCCATGAATCCATAACCCGAGAACAGTTTCAAATAAGAGAAATTATTGGTTGAGTATGCATAAAATATGGTGTTTTCAGCACAAAAAGGAAAAAAAGTAGTGAAAATAATGAATTACCAAATGAAGTTGTCTCGGGTAAGAAAACACCATCTTTGCATAGTTTATTTCCGTTGACTATACTTTTCTCGTATCCATCACCTTATATTGTAATGTTAACCATCCTCCGTGTAACAACTACGTTCTCTCCGTAGATGCCACTATTTATATAAATTATATATCTATATACAAGATTATAAACTCAAATCAAGTTCATATGCATATAAAGTGAAAACAATAAGTGAGTTAAGGGAAGGTAAAAAGAAGGCATGGTTACCTCCCCGTGTATTTCTGATGCACTGCATTTAATGCCACATAAATGGTAGAGAAATTATTACTACCATCTTTTGCCACGGTTAAGTGGGGGTTAAGCCTAGCTGCGCAGAAGTTTATAATCATTGCAGTACAAAGTAGTGCCACGATATGTAGAACAAAAAATTCAAAAAATAAAATAAAAAATTTGCCAAAGTAGCGCCACAGTATAACATAGCACATGACATATGCATCGAAGAAGAATATTTTTGCTAAGTTTTGCACCATAAATTTATAAAATTCAACATTACTGTTACCTTTGACAAATAACTTTTGGGCTAAATGCAAAAATACATCTTGTGCTTTGTCTAAGTTGTTAACATTTTCTTCCCAAATAAAAAAAAAAAAAATTGATTTATTGATCCTCTTACAAGATAAGTGTTACACCGATCGTTTTTCCGATATATACTTGCAAAAATGACCTCACGTGTAAATCACGTGCATTTTTCTAATATTTCGATATTACTCTTACCTCCCTCGTGTTAATATGTTGTTTCATTTTCGTCCTTTGATGGCCATGAACAATGATTTTTCCCACCAAATTATGTGTTACTACAAAGGTGCACGTACGTTGTACATGATTTGATAATTTTTATTTAAAACTAAAATTTCATAAATTCAAGTAATACAATTAAAAATTTAAGGGATTTTGCCTTATTTCTGAAATAATTAAAAATAAAAATTTATAACATTTTAAAATCACATATAAAGTTACAAAATCACGTACATACAAAATTTGGAGGGAAATATCACTTTTAATTCCGGCCAAATGTAAAAAATGGAACAATATATTAACTTGAGGGATGTAAGTTAATACCGAAATATTATAAAAATGCACGCGATTTGTATGTGAAGTCGTTTTTCATACAATAACCGAAAAAACGATCGGTGTTACACATATTTTGTAAGAGAAGGTAAGTGTAACAATTTATTTATAAGGGACTAAACCGTGAACAACTTTAAATTTGGGGGATGATTATTGTTTTTAGATCGTTATTCTACAAAAAAGATGAAATTTGGATCGTTAACTCAACAGAACGACCACTTTTTCCTGATCTTTAAAATTTGAATTGAAGGTGGTTTGGAGTTCCAAAAATTTAATTATGATACATCTTTGATTTAATATTGCATCTAACTTCAACAATTAAAAAAGTTGTCTGGAATTGGAGAGTATTATAACATTTGATTGTTTAGTAAAAGTTTATTACAAATATTGATTCAATATAATTTACAAAAGAACAAAAAAAAATTATTATCAACAAAATGATTAAAAATAAATAACAGAAAATAGATGTACAATAATTATTAGATAATGTTATAATTCAAGTAAATAAGCCAAAATACACGGGAACGTCTAGATTAGTCAGCCAAATATTTCCTCGCCGGAACTGACCAACAATGAACTCCAGGCTTCCTTTCTCTTATTCACTCTATAGCTTTGCCATCTCACTCTACCAAATGTGCCCGATCCCGGTCCTCTATTATTAAATTCAACATAATACAGTGTTTTGACCACAATAGTTCCATGCCGCCCTTCAGGCGAAACCAAATCACCTATATTCGATTTCATCACAATGGTTGTAGAGTATTCCTTAATGGTTTGCCGAGATAACTCTTGAATTTGCGCTTCTTTTGCTCGAGTATGAGACCTTCTAGGATGCTACAATTAAGGATCACGAATCCTGTAGTTTCACAAATTTTTTCCTTGCCTTGAGCTGTGACAACGTTCTTTTGTTATTCTATCGGCTTTCTCACATCGATCAAGCGGTTCAGGAACACGGTTGTAGCTTCACCAAATATGAAATATATGGTACCAGTTATGTAACAGATTATGTAGAACTATTTTTCTCTTGGGCCCATAAGGTATATTTGTACCCTTCGAATTCTGCAATTAAAAAAAACTACAAGCATCGCATAAACTCGAAGAACCACTACTTGTTTCGACTAGCAGTGTTTCTGAACCCGATAGATTGAGCCACGAATCCATGCCCGAGAACAGTTACAAATAAAAAAAAGTATTTGTTGAGTATATATAAAATACTTTGTTTTCAACACAAAAAGGAAAGAGAAAAAAAAAGGTAGTGAATATTGAATTACCAAATGTAGTTGTCTTTTTGTAACAAAACATTATCTTTGCGAATTTTATTTCTAGTGACGATACTTTTCTCTTATCCATCACCTTATATTGTAATGTTAACCATCTAAGGTATCAACTACGTTCTCTCCGTAGATGCCACTCTTTATATAAATTATATATATGTATACAAGATTACCAATTCAAATCAAGTTCACATGCATATAAAGTGAAAACAATAAGTGAGTTAAGGGAAGGAAAAAAGAAGGCATGGTTACCTTCCCGTGTATTTTTGAGGCACTGCATGTAATGCCTCAGAAAGGTAGTGAAATTCCCACTACCATCTTCTGCCATGATAAATGCGTGTTAAGCCTAGCTGAAGTTTATAATCATTGTTGTACAAAGTAGTGCCACGATATGTAGAACATATAATTAGAAAATTCAAAAAGCTATTGTCAAAGTAGTGCCACAATATAACAGAGCACATGATATATGCATCGAATAAGAACATTTTTGCTAATTTTTGCACCATAAATTTATAAATTTCTACATTACCGTCACCTTTGATGAATAAAATTTGTGCTAAATGCAAAAATACACCTTGTAGTTTGTTTAAGTTTTTCACACTTTAGTCCCAAATAAAAAAAATGTGTTAGACTTAATGTCCTCTTACAAGATATGTGTTACATCGATCGTTTTTCGACTATTTACTTGCAAAAATTATCTCACGTGCAAATCACGTGCATTTTTCTAATATTTCAATATTACTCTTACCTCCCCCGTGTTAATATGTTGTTTCATTTTCGTCCTTTGACGGGAATGAACTATGATTTTTCCCTCCAAATTATGTGTGTTACTACAAAGGTGCACGTATGTTGTACCTTATTTGGTAATTTTATTTTAAATTGTTATAAAATTAAATCTTTAATTATTACAAAATAATACAAAATTTCATAAATTCGTAGTAATACAATTAAAAATTTAAGGGCTTTTGTCTTATTTCTAAAATAATTAAAAATAAAAATTTATAACAATTTTAAAATCACATAAAATTACAAAATTATGTACACACAAAATTTGGAGGGAAATATCACTTTTAATTCCCGCCAAATGACGAAAATGGAATAATATATTTTCTTGAGAGATGTAAGTTAATACCGAGATATTAGAAAAATGCATGTGATTTGCACGTGAAGTCTGTTTTTTCATACAATAATAAAAAAAGTGATCGGTGTAACGCATATTACGTAAGAGAGACGTAAGTGTAACATTTTTTATATAAGGTGCAAAACCTTGAACATCTTTAAATTTGGGGGATGATGATTTAGATCATTAATTCTATGAAAAAGATGAAATTTGGATCGTTAATTCAACGGAATGCCCATATAAGGGACGAACCCCTGAACAACTTTAAATTTTGGGCATAATTATTGTGATTTAGATCGTTAATTCTACGAAAAAGATGAAATTTGGATCGTTAATTCAACGAAACGACCACTTTTTCCTGATCTTTAGAATTCGAATTGAAGGTCGTTTAGAGTTCCAAAAATTTAATTATGATACATCTTTGATTTAATATTGCATCTAACTTCACCAATTGAAAAAAATGTCTGAAATTGGAGAATATTACAACATTTGATTATTTATTAAGAATTTATTACAAATATTGATTCAATATACTTTACAAAACCACAAAATCTTTTTATTATCAACAAAATGATTAAAAATAAATAACAGAAAATGGATGTACAATAATTATTAGATAATGTTATAATCCAAGTAAATAAGCCAAAATGCACGGGAACACCAAGATTTTTCAGCCAAATATCTTGTTGGATGAAGCTGAGGAATTTCAAGGAATGTTTTGATGATTACCAAAAGGGCCATCGGCTAAGTGATGGAAGCTTAGTAAGCCTTTGAAGATTCAATCGAAAAGATAAGTACAAATCAGAAGATTGAATTTCAATCAGGAAGACAAGTGATCTTAAGCTATGTACGGAATCAGATTGGTTAATATCAGAAGAGTCAAGTCAGATGTATTCGATTTGATGCAGAATGTTCATCGGTAGAGTGGATTCGATCAGCTAAGTGAAAGGGATTCCAATGGTTATAACTGCACTTGGTGTAATAAATGAGAGCTGAAAGGGTATTTATGACAAATGATTGGAATAGTTAATTCAAATTACCTCGTATCAGCATGGTGCGTTTAATGTGACTGACACTCCGTACAACATAGTTGCAGTAAACAGTTGCAGAGAGCCGTTTATGGATTTGACCGGGACTCGAGAAGGATCTGAATATCTATCTCACTTCAACGGACAGAATTCACTCTGCCGAGTATAAACAGATCTACATTCAAGAGTTAAGACAACACAACACAACACAAGAGAGAATCAACGAGCAAATTCTCTAAGTCTAAACTTAAGAACAAGACCATCAGCAGAGTCATCTGTTGACGAAGCGAAGTTGAAGAAAAAGTCTAAACACTGATGAGGGATATTCCGTAGCACCCAAAATAGGAAATATCCCTCAGCTCAAATTACGAGCTCCATGCCAAATTCCGACGTCTCAGCTCAAATTCTGAGCTCCATGCCAAATTCCGACCTCAAGTTGTTCTCCGAGCAGCACACATTCGAGCTATCGTTTGGGCCTGGCAAGGGGTCTGGCCTTTGGGCCAAGATTTATTCACATACAGGCGGAACACCTAGTCCAACGTCACACCTATATATACCCAATGCATTAATAACCTTGGGGGGGAGGAAGAGGCACTGATCCTTCAGTTCAGACTATGCAGCTCGGTCTATGCATTATCTCATTCTGCTCGGACTAGTTGTTAGGTCTCATATTTGTAATTCTCTTGTAGCTACGGCATCCTGTAATGCTCGTACAGACCCTGTAAACTTTATATTGAGATCGGAATTTATATACACATCGGGTTTACCCCCTTCTCATATTATTGTTTTTGCCTCACTTTCCTAAGTCACTTGCTTACGAAATTTGGTAAGATCAATTGGCGCCCACCGAGGGGCCTGGTCGAGTGTTAGATTGAAATATGCCTACTACACGGAGAAACACCTACGATCGGGAGAAACACCCCACTCGGAAATGTCTAGAGCAGGAATGAAAGCTATTGCCATGACTCTTGACTCAGAAAAGACTGCTCAAAATTGCTGCTCGAAACTGAAGAAGAGCGGCTCGAGATGCTGCTCGAAATTGAAGAAAAGCAGCTCGAGATGTTGCTCGAAATGTCTCGACTAAGAGTGAAAGTTGTTGCTATGACTCCTAGCTCGGAAACAGACTTTTTTAAAATCAAAATGTCTCGACTAAGAGTGAAAGTTGTTGCTATGACTCTTAGCTCGAAAACAGACTTGTATGCTCAAATTCACTGCTCGAAATTGAAGAAGAGCAGCCCCAAGTTGAAAGAAAAGAGCTGATGAGTGAAAACCGTTGTTATGACTCACTGCTCGAAAATGGAGCTCGAAATTGCTGATAAGAGCTCGAAAAAGAGCTGATGAGTGAAAATTGTTGTTATGACTCACTGCTCGAATTTGCTGCTCGAAATTGAAGAAGAGCAGCTCGAGATGCTGCTCGAAATTGAAGAAGAGCAGCTCAAAATTGAAAGAAAAGAGCTGATGAGTGAAAATCGTTGTTATGACTCACTGCTCGGAAATGGAGCTCGAAATTGCTGATAAGAGCTCGAAAAAGAGCGGATGAGTGAAAACTGTTGTTATGACTCACTGCTCGAATTTGCTGCTCGAAATTGAAGAAGAGCAGCTCAAGATGCTGCTCGAAATTGAAGAAGAGCAGCTCGAAATTGAAAGAAAAGAGATGATGAGTGAAAACCGTTGTTGTGACTCACTGCTCGGAAATGGAGTTCGAAATTGCTGATAAGAGCTTGAAAAAGAGCTGATGAGAGAAAACCGTTGTTATGACTCACTGCTCGGAAATGGAGCTCGAAAAAGAGATGATGAGTGAAAACTGTTGTTATGACTCACTGCTCGAATTTGCTGCTTGAAATTGAAGAAGAGCAGCTCTAGATGCTGCTCGAAATGTCTCGACTAAGAGTGAAAGTTGTTGCTATGTCTCTTAGCTCGGAAACAGACTTGTATAAAATCAAAATGTCTCGAATGAGAGTGAAAGTTGTTGCTATGACTCTTAGCTCGAATTTTTAGCTCGAAATTGCATTTGCTGCTGGAAATACAGCTCAAATCGAAGAAAATAGCTGATGAGTGAAAACCGTTGTCATGACTCACTGCTCGAAAAAGACTTAATGGAAAATTTGAGTAAAACCATTCATTTGGTATAAACTAAGTGCTCGAAAATGTCTAAGAGTAAGTAAAATTTGTTGATATAACTCTTTGCTCGAAAAAGGCTTAATATAAAAGGATAAATAGCATACTGGACCCCTCAGTTTTGAAAAAGTGCAGGTCTTATCAAGCGTATCTCACGGATATATACTCTTTTTCCCTTACTCGGTTTTTATCCCACATGGTTTTTCTGAATAAGGTTTTTAATGAGGTTTATATGACGCATCAAGGCTTCGAGGTCTATCAGTACCTCAGCACAACTATTACTTCTCCGAGCTTCAACTACACTTGCGCTCGAGAAGTTGGGGGGGGGGGGGGGGGGGGTGGTACTGATGAAGGATATTCCGTAGCTCCCAAAATAGGAAATATCGCTCAGCTCAAATTCCGAGCTCCATCCCAAATTCCGACCTCTCAGCTCAAATTCTGAGCTCCATGCCAAATTCCGATCTCAAGCTGTTCTCTGAGCAGCATACGTTCGAGCTATCGTTTGGGCCTGGCAAGGGCTCTGGCCTTTGGGCCAGGATTTATTCACATACAGGCGGAACACCTAGTCCAACGTCACACCTATATATACCCAATGCATTAATAACCTTGGGGGGGAGGAAGAGGCACTGATCCTTCAGTTCAGACTATGCAGCTCGGTCTATGCATTATCTCATTCTGCTCGGACTAGTTGTTAGGTCTCATATTTGTAATTCTCTTGTAGCTACGGCATCCTGTAATGCTCGTACAGACCCTGTAAACTTTATATTGAGATCGGAATTTATATACACATCGGGTTTACCCCCTTCTCATATTATTGTTTTTGCCTTACGAAATTCGGTAAGATCAAACACTTATAAAATCTGAGTGATTTTGCTCAACTGAATGTTGTGAGAAGTTGATATCCATCTTTGTGAGTGATATTACTTCGTAGAATAGGTTTTTTGAATGATCTTCTATTGTGAGCTTGTTGCTTGGTTATTTGTTGTAAAAGCACAATTGTGTGTATGCTGGAAGAAGTTATTAACTCAAGAACAGCTAAGTGATCTTATCAGTTACGTTAAGAATTGAGTAGAAGGTTTTGAAGATGACCAAAAGGTTAAGAAAGTTAAAAAGAAAGTCATCAACTAAGAACTAAAAAGCTTAGTAAACCTCTCTCACGGTCTGGAAGTTAAGTGACCAAAACAGATAAGTGGGAATATCGGATCAGTAAGATCAGATTGGTTATCATCAGTCGAGTCAAGATAGATGTGTTCAATCTTGAATCAGATAAGTAGCCATCAGCAGAGTAATCACATCAGCTAAGTGAAGTCGGTCAGTAAGCTCATCAATGGTAACAAGTTGAGTGCATTAAATGCGACTGACATGAAGTTGATATCCGTACAGCAGAGTGTACAGTAAACAGTCTGCAAAAGCTGCAGTAGAAATGAAGACCGTTGCTCAGGATTAAAATATAATTTCGCCTATCTTCAACGGGCAGAATTTCAAATCCATGAGTTTAAATAGACCAGGGACTGAAGATTGAAATATCAAGATCAAATCTTTAGAGCAAGAATCCATCAGTTGAGTCGTCTGATCACAAGTGAAGTCACCTGTTGAGGAAGCTATTTTTTTATGAACAAGATCAAACTCTTGTCTGTCTGAGTGACATTCAACTAAGAATTGAAGGAGTTTATATCCATCTTTGTGAATGATATAACTTCGTAGTATAGGTCTTCTGAGTGATTTCCTATATTAAAATAGCAAGGTTAATATGAGTGATTTTCCGAGAGTGAACTGAGTGTTCTTACTTAATGCTTATCATTTGTTGTTCTTTAGCTGAGTGCTTTAGAGTAGGTTTTTCTTAGTGATCTACCTGGGAACTGTGTGTTCGACTTGAGGCTTGTCATATGTTGTAAAAGCTCAAGTTGTGTACTAGTTACTTTGTGTTTCAAGTAGAACCTAAATCTGTGTAATTTAGAATAGTGGACTAAGAGGATTTGTTCCTGCATTACTTGTCTTGCATTGCATATTTCATAAGCTAAGTAAATACTTTAAAAGAAGAGTCTTTTAAATTGAGGAATTTCTAACTTGGGGCAAAACTTTCTTTGTGCTTCAAAATTGAATTGAGTTAAAATCATTGATTGAAAAACACACATACATATCCACTGCATCATTGTTTGAAACTCTGATCATATAAGCTTGATAAGCTAAATCAGCTAAGTAGACTACTATGCTGATCAGCTTAGTGCAAAATCAGGTTGTTCATCTTACCCTGCTGATAAGCGAACTCGTCTTATAGAAAAAGAGAGAAAAAGTTTTTAAGGTTTAGAGGTCTATTCACCTCCCCCCCTCTAGACCTCATTGTAACCACTTTGGGACCAACATTGTACTAGTTACTTTGTGTTCTAGTGGAGCCTAAATCTTCGTGATTTAGAAGAGTGGATTAAGGGGTATTCTGCCTACCGAACCATTATAAAAATTCATGTGTCACTTACATTTGCATTGCATATTTTCATAAGTAAAGTAAAGGTTTTAAAAGACTAAAATTTATTAAACTTGGGATAAAGTTAAACTTGTTTGAAAAATGCTCACTTGCATATCCGTTGCATCCAAGTTTAAACTATGAATTTATTTAAGAATATAAGTAAATCAGATGAGTGGTCTATCTTATGTTGATAAGCTGAGTGCTAGAACAGCTAAGTAGTCTCATACGATAGATAAGCTTACTCTACTTAAGCAAAGTCAGAGAAATTTTTTAAAGGTACTGAAGTCTATTAACCCCTCTCCCCTCTAGACATCATTAGACCACTTGGGACCAACATATCTCCTCGCAAGAACAGACCAACAATGAACTCCAAGATTCCTATATTTTATTCACCTTGTAGCCTGGCCATCTCACTCTACCAGATGTGTCTGATCCCGGACCTCTTTTATTAAATTCGACATAATATAGAGTTTGGACCCCAATAGTTCCATGCCAATCCAACCGCCCTTCAGGCGAAACCAAATCACCTATATTCGATTCCATCACAATGGTCACAATGGTATTCCTTCCATGCTATGCCAAGATAACTCTTGAATTTGCGCTTATTTGGCTTGAGTCTGCGATCTTCTAGGATGCTACAATTAAGGATCCCGAATCATGTAGTTTCACCAATTTTTTCCTTGCCTTGAGCCCTGACAACGTTCTTTTGATATTCAATCAGCTTTCTCAAGTCGATCAAGCGGTTCTGGAACACGGTTGTAGCGTTACCAAATATGAAGTCTATGGTACCGGTTGTATCTTGGTACCCTTCAATTCGGCAATTCTAAAAAACTACACAGTTCGCATAAACTCTAAGAGCTACTATATTTTTTGTTATTGGACCAGCAGTGTTTCTGAACACGATAGATTGGGCCATGAATCCATGCCCGAGAACAGTTACAAATAAGAGAAAGTATTGGTTGAGTATGTATAAAATACGGTGTTTTAAACACAAAAAGGGAAAAAAAGTTAGTGAAGATACTGAATTACCAAATGTAGTTGTCTCGGGTAACAAAACACTATCTTTGCAAATTTTATTTCCAGTGACGATACTTTTCTCGTATCCATCACCTTATATTGTAACGTTAATTGTCCTCCAGGTAACAACTACATTATATCCGTAGATGTTGTAACGGCCCGAAACCGGCACCTGCTTGCTACGAATAAAATAATATTAATATAACCATTATAAATTTCCAATATATGCAGTTCAGAGCTCTAACTATCTATTACAATAGAATGATTATCCCAACTAACTCATTACATTAAAACTTCTAATACAAACCCAACATTTATATTGCCTAAATTAATAACTCTACGGTTGACGTCCAACTGAAAAACCGATTCAGCTACATTATTGTTCATCCCGCTCTTCGATAAGATTCTGAAAGAGTATTTAATTGAAAGCGTAAGTTGTAAAAACAACTTAGTGAAGTCAGTGCAAGGGTGCAATTGAGTTTTATGCACGAAACGATTTGAAATCCATGTACCGCCTACTATATTGCAAAGCCAATGATATTTCACAATAGTATAGTAGAGACGTTAATAACACAAATGATATCACATTCAATTACCCGTCAATACGGGCTAAACAACAACTCCACCTCAATAGGATATGGAACGATCAGGGGAGGGATCAATGGTTAGCACGCCAGTTAGATGAGGGATAAGGTGCTACCTTTCCCTATAAAATGGGCATTGACATGTCTTAGCCAAATCAGGTGAGTCACTCCCCAAGGGGCTCTAATCCCTGGTTTGTGAGTCCGCTCAATGGCAGAGCTCTGGTAACTCTGTAGCCCCAGCTACCCAGAATTATCTGGAGAATACCATCAAGCGAGAGCAGACGAGCGCGCAAATAATAATGCACAGGCAATTGGTACGTAGGGTGAGATAAAGTACTACACCTTGATACCATTCATCATTATGAGGTGAGATAAAGTACTGCACCTCATTATTCAACAATTATCATATACTGCGAGCAACGCAGACAAATTATCAATTCAACTATGAACAAGTAGTACATAATGCAAGCATGGCAGACAGTTACAAGCATAGATATAACAATAATAGTCATTTCAAATGCAAAATGCATATATACGATATGATTTTCTTTTGAAGCTCTTTCAGTTTTAAAAACGTTTTATTGAGGCGCTCACCGTTCTCAGGCTATGTACACTTCTCAACGGTAGACGATGATCCTCATGTCACGTTATCGAATTCACCTTTAGGCATGGCTCGACAAAGAATTTGTCTCGATCCAAATCATTTCAAGTCTGGACTCTATAGTTGGATAATGACATAACGATTAGTCCCGAATTACTTACAATGAATGTTTCGATAATATCAACATGTTCAATTACTCTTAACATTCCAGCTGCCATCTATCTCTTTTAGTCGTATATTTTATTTATTTGAACTTATGAGTTGACCGAATACAACCAAATCATAAATAAAGATTAGTGCTAGTTAATTAACTTCTACTCCTAATTTGACCAACCCGTTTGATTAGTCTAAGAAATTAATCAAATAATATATTTACTGGCCATAATTATACTTGAAGTCTTAGACATTTTAACTTGTACTCATATTGAATAAATTTTATTCTTTTTCAATTAACACTTATAAATTATAATCAATCTTTGGTCATAAATAAAACCGTGCCAAAAGCTGTACAGTTAATTCAATTACGTTTAGTTCATGTAATTAGTAAAACTTAACATAACACCTACATGAAATAAATAACCAAGATTAGTTAACATGAAGTCAACCAGTACGTATTACTTTAAAGAAATCTATTGTACTTTGGAAAATTGTATGTTAATGCTTACATGATAATTTCTTAACTAATTGATAATTTACATTTCTGATTTCCTGAGTACCAAGTCAGCTATAATAGGTTTTACTCAATGAACAAATTAGCTAATACTTAATAGATTAATTACTTAACAATTTAAGTAAGGTCCATGCCAAGTATTAAAGATCCAACAATCTTTAAAACTATATTTAATTAAGAGAGCATAACCTAAAATAAATAGTCCAAACATAAACCCACCTTGATTTGTCGCCCTCAAGTCATTCCGGCCAACCACCATATAATAATTATCCAGCCACCACTTCTTCTTGCTCCTGACTCTCTCTCGCTATAAGTGTGTGTAAAAAGCACACACTAAGTGATGAGGGCTATTTTACACATATAATGGTATAAAGCTTTCCGAGGAGGTTTAGGATCGATCCGACTTGTGGAAACTACAGGATCGGCTCGATCTACCCATATGTATTTGATCGACCAGAAGACCGATCCAAAAGATCTATTGGGCCGTGCGGTACTCCTAAGCCGAGCAGGATTCCTAGGCCTAATAGGACTCCTAGTTACATTAGGACGAGACTACTATTATAAATACTGAGTTTTACGTTGTATCAAGGATCCAGAATTTAACCTATCAATGATACTACAACTTTTTCTCCTATCGTATACCTATTATTACGTGATTATACGATTTTATACTGATTTATATTGTTCTTGAATTGCTCCATCCTGAGTACTTTAACCAAACCCCTAATATATAAAATTGTTCTTTTAATAATTTACTGAGTTTAACCATAAGACGAAATCAGGCTAAATCAGTTGGCGCCCACCGAGGGGCCAGGTTAATTACTCAATCGAATATGGTCAATCCAAGGAAAAGCACACGTAACGCAGGAAAAAGCACAACCTCTAAGCATCCTCATGCTGTAGAAAGTCTGCCCCGAAAATTCCCAAAGAATTAGCACTAATAATATGCCGCCTCCCGCAGAACATCAAGATTTAGATCGAGCAGAGGGGCATGTTACATCAAACATAAACAACAACCAAAATACTGGAGGACGACAAACTCTTAGCGGAAGTAGGGCCCCTAATTCACCCGTTCGATCCGTCCCTCCTCCCCCGTTACCAGCCAATCAAGAGAAGCTAAGGCAAATGGCTCAACTGGTAAATTCGTTATGTGCTGAAATCTTACATACACCGGGACCAGAAAACATCGGCCCACAGGTGGCCACAATTCCGTCGACCAGATTGGTAAACAATATCAGGCGAGACCGAGTGGACAACGATCGAGTATCGGCTGAAGCGGAAAGCCCAGATGGGGATCAACGATCTCACATATCCCCACCAAACGCCGCTAAAAGACACCCTGGTCGGAAAGGTAACCAGGCAAGAGCTAATTCTCGTCCTGAACCTTATCTATCCAAAGAGAAAACAGTTATTCCGATCGATGATGAAGAGGAGCCCCAAGTTATCGATCAACGAGCGACTAGAAGATTCTCTGAGAGAGACATTGGGATGATGGTGGAGGAACGAGTGGAACAAAGGGTATTGACTTTGAGACGACCTTGGCCTCGTTCCCGAGAAATCCAGGATAGTATAGCTGCCTGTTCCCCATTTTGCCTAGAAATTAGGGAAGCACAGGCTTCAGGGCCTTTACCTGCCCGACTTCCCAGATATGACGGAACTGGTGATCCAACTGATTATATATTTAGTTTCACAAATATAATGAACTTATACGCTCATTCAGCGGAGTACACGGCGAAGCTGATGATCACAACCTTCGAGGGATTAGCACTAGACTGGTTCGGAAAACAACCGCCTAACTCAATATTTAGTTTCAGAGAATTATGCAACAAGCTAGAACAACAGTTTGCTAGTCAGAAAAGACAAAAGCTCCCCATGAGTTACCTTGGAACTATTATTCAACAAGAAGGAGAATCCCTAAGAACTTGGTTGGCAAGATTCAATGTTGAACTATTGAAGATCGACTCCCCAAATATTGATTATATTATATCTATTTTGTTCGATCTAACGAAAAATAGGCAATTTGGCAATGCCTTAAGTCGGAAACAGCCGCGAACCTTTGCAGAAATCATGACATTAGCCTCGAAGTATATGACTCAAAAAGAGATGAACTCATTCAAAGATAAAAATAAGAATAAAGCATCCACTTCAGGATCTAGGAAGCCTGAAAAACCTCAGATGCAAAAAGCCATGGATTACGGTCGATTTTCCCGGAGGGGTTCCAAAGGTTGGAATATAGCGGGGGTAACCCTGAGAAAAGACCTAATGTCTACCTCAGGCCTCGATCTCCAGAAAGGAATGTTAGAGATCGAGTAAGCTACGTGGAGTATACCAAACTAAACGCCCCCAGAGAGGATATTTTGGTAATACTGGAGAGAAGTAACTTGATTCCCCCAGCAAAAAGAATCACGCAAGCTAAACCTGGGGCAAAGAACTACGACCTATATTGTAGATACCATCGAGCTCACGGTCATAGGACCGAGGACTACTATCACCTAAAACAGGAGATTGAAAAATTAATTCAACAAGGTAAGTTGAACGAATTTGTGGACAGAACAGATCGAAGGAGACAAAGGACACGGAGTCCTAGAAAAAGGGAAGGGAATAGAAGCCCTCATGGGAGATCTCCCAGCAATCGCGCACCTCGGAGAGACGACATCGATAACGATCAAATCAATGGTACTATACATGTAATCTCCGGAGGTCCAGCTGGGGGAGATAGTCGAAACGCAAGGCGGAAGACAGCCCGATCCCTGGAAAAGGGACTTGTCACTCCTAAGGAAGTATGGGCACTCGAGAACAAGGGCTCTGACAAACAAATAATCAGCTTTGATGAAAGTGAAGTCCCTAGAAATTTGAATTGGGACGTTAATGAAGACCACCCCAATTTTCCAACGGTAGTTTCACTGAAAGTCTCCGATTTTAATGTTAAAAGAATTTTGATCGATAATGGAAGCTCGGCTAACATCATAGCCATCGAAGCTTTAAATCAAATGACTCTGGGAAAAATAACTCTCCAAAGAGTAGCCACGCCACTAATAGGGTTTGGAGGATCGGAAATAGTTCCAGCCGGGACTATTAATTTAAGTGTTACCCTTGGGAGCAAACCTCATCGAGTGGTAAAAATGATAAAGTTCTTAGTAGTGGAAACACCATTCGCTTACAATGCCATCTTGGGAAGACCAGCATTGAATCAGTTTCGAGCAGTTGTTTCGACCTATCACCAAAAGATAAAATTCCCTACACTCTCTGGGGTCGGCGAAATAATCAATGATCATTGCATGGCGTGGGATTGTTACAATACGGCGCTCTCTTTGAAAAGGAATGTCGATCCGTTAACATCTTCTAAAAGAAAAGCGGTAGGATCTTCAGTGGAAAGATCTCAAGACCCAGAGTTACCTAGTATGGAAAGGATCGATAAAAAGGGAAAGGAACCTATAGATTTGACTCTACGAGCACACGAGCATAAAGATATTCGACTTATAGAGAATGATCCGACCAAAATCACCAGAATTGGAACGGAATTATCTCCGCAAGGAGAAATTATGTTAGTTGACTTTACTAGAAAAAATATGGACGTGTTCGCCTGGAGTTCGGAGGATATAGTGGGGATTGATCCAAGAATAATAACCCACTCTTTGAAAATCGATCCGAACGCAAAACCTGTCAGACAAAAGAAAAGGAATCACGGTCCTGTCAAAGACAAGATAATAAAAGCAGAGGTCGGGAGGCTTTTAATGTCTAAACAGATTAGAGAAATACACTTTACTGAGTGGCTGTGTAATGTCGTGTTAGTGTCAAAAGGGGACAAAAAGGACAATAAATGGAGAATGTGTAATGATTTTACGGACTTAAACAAGTTATGTCCGCGGGACCCTTATCCACTCCCCAGAATCGACCTGTTAGTCGACTCCACTACTGGTTTTGCTATTTTCAGCATGATGGATGCATTCCAAGGTTTCTACCAAATATTCATGGACAAAAAAGATCAAGAAAAAACTGCCTTCGTTACTGAACAGGGGGTATATTGTTTCATAGTAATGCCTTTCGGATTAAGAAATGCTGGAGCGACCTACCAAAGATTGGTGAACTTAATGTTCAAAGAGCTGATCCGAGAAATAATGGAAGTTTATGTTGATGATATGTTGGTCAAAAGCATGAGCGAGGAAGACCACATAAAACACCTTGATCGTTGTTTTAAAATTTTGACGAAATATAGAATGAAACTCAACCCTTTAAAATGCACCTTTGGAGTAAGATCTGGGAAATTCCTGGGTTACCTAGTTCACGAAAGAGGCATCGAAGAAAATCCAGAGAAGATACGTGCTATCACGGAAATGAAGCCCCCAAGAAATATTACCCAAGTGCAAAGTCTAGTAGGGAAAATTGTGGCCCTCAATAGGTTCATATCAAGGTCGGCGAATAAAAGTCTGCCATTCTTTCAAACTTTAAGAAAAGCTAAGACATTCGAATGGACCGAGGCTTGCGACCAAGCATTCGATCAACTGAAAGAATACTTGACCTCACCACCACTACTCGCCAAACCTACAGAAGGTCAGCCTCTGTATATATACATCGCTATTTCGAGGCCGCCGTGAGCTCGGTAATGGTTAAAATTGAGGGCTCGGAACACCAGCCAGTCTATTATCTGAGTAAATTACTACAAGGGGCTGAAAAGAATTATTTGGTGATTGAGAAATTTGCCTTGGCTTTGGTAACATCAGCACGAAGATTACGACCCTATTTCCAGACGTATAAAATCATCGTTCTTACCAATCAACCTTTAAGGCAAATTCTATCAAAACCTGAAGCCTCGGGCAGATTGATCAAATGGGCGGTAGAACTGGGACAATATGAGATCGAATATCAACCACGAACAGCAATCAAAGTTCAAGTACTTGCTGACTTCCTCCTAGAGACTCCAAGTCCGCCGGAGACGAGCCCTGAAGGGACATCTGCAAGTGATAATAACGTTTTGATCGTCAATGATCTAGCATGGCTTATGCACGTCGATGGTGCGTCAAGCAGAGATGGTGGGGATGCAGGGATTAATTTCCAAGGACCAAATGGTGAAGATATGAATTATGCCATCACCCTAGATTTCATGGTAACCAACAACGAAGCAGAGTATGAGGCTCTGATTGCAGGATTGGAAATGGCAATACAAGCCGACTTAAGGACTTTAAACGTCCTAACAGATTCCGAGCTGATCCAGAGACAGATAAATGGAATGTATGAGGCCAAAGAATACAACATGATAAAATATTTGGAAAAGGTAAAAAAGTTGACTGAAAGATTTGACAAATTTGAGATTCAAAATATCCCCAGAGAAGAAAATCGATGGGATGATCAACTGTCTAGATTTACGGGAACAAGGGATGGTAAGTCTAAAAGAGTGATCACTTGGCTAATCTCAAAAACACCGTCGATCGATCTCGACACTGTTCTTGTTACCGAAATAATGGACATCGACTTAGCCGCGGATAGTTGGATGACCCCTCTAGTCACCTATTTGGAAGATGGGTCGCTCCCTAGCAATAAGAATGAAGCTAGGAGAATTAAATATCGAGCACCAAAATATGCCATTGAAAAGGGAAAACTCTACAGACGATCCGTCTCTGGAATTTTGCTAAAATGCATTCCCGAGCACCAAACCCAAAGTATCCTTAATAATATCCATGAAGGAGAAGCAGGGAATCACAGTGGGGCTCGAGCACTCACACTCAAGTGTTTGAGAACTGGGTACTATTGGCCAACAATGTATGCAGACGCACAGGATTATGTAAAACATTGTCATTACTGCCAGGTACACTCAAATATAATACATCAACCAGCTGAGACAATGCACCCAATTCCGATCTGTTGGCTTTGACCAATGGGGAATTGATATAGTGGGACCATTCCCAAAGGCCAAATCGAAAAAGAGTTATGTCCTGGTCGCTGTTGAATATTTCAGCAAATGGATTGAATGTATAGCACTAGCTCGGATAACTCAGTTCCAAATCATAAATTTTCTTTGGAAAAATATAGTCTGTCGTTTCGGAATCCCGAGGGTCTTGATTTCCGACAATGGGACCCAATTCGCTGGAAAACAAGTCCAAGAATGGTGCTCGAAGTTTGGGATACAGCAAAACTTTACATCCGTCGGACATCCTCGAGCGAATGGGCAGACTGAACTAAAATCGAGAAATTATCAGATCCCTCGAAAAAAGACTGGACGACGCCAAAGGAAGATGGCTGGACGAGCTTCCCGGTGTCATTTGGGCTAATAGAACTACGGTAAAAGCCTCTACCGGTGAAACACCTTTTAGCTTAGTCTATGGATCGGAGGCGGTTATCCCAGTTGAGGCACTAGTCCCCAGCCCTAGAATTGAATTGTACGATGAAGAGTCAAATAATCAACTGAGAAAAGACGACGTCGATTTAAGTGAGACCTTGAGGGAAAAAGCCAGTCTTCGTTTAGAAGCAGCTAAATCCAGCATGGCAAAGGCCTACAATCAAAGAGTGAGAATACGATCGTTCAAGGAAGGTGATTTGGTACTTAAGAAGGTCGAAGTGTCGAAACACTTGGGTAAATTACAGCAAAATTGGGAAGGTCCATACGTGGTAACTGCGGTCGGCAAGAAGGGATCGTATAAAATAGCCCATATGGATGGAACTCCACTTCCTCGAACATGGAATGCAGTAAACCTCAGAATATATTATGGCCGTTGATCTCGGGATAGGAGGTCTTGAAGATCAGATGGAATTTTACAAGAAATTAGCTTGTTTTTCGTTTTTTAGTCTGTTTTGTTATTTTCTTTTCGAACATCAAATTTATCTACGATTATAATAAAAGCTTTTGCTTATTTTTTCCATACATCGCACCCAAAAGACTATTGTCAAATTCCCTCTACAAAGGTTAAAAACCAAAAGTTGGTGTAAAACCTAAGTAAAATAAAATCTTTGAGTAAAACCGATTGGGTCGGTATAAACTCTTAGATCTCCTGACGAACGATCTACACAGGTTAAAAACCAAAAAGTTGGTATAAAACCTAAGTAGAATAAAATCTTTGAGTAAAACCGATTGGGTCGGTATAAACTCTTAGATCTCCTGACGAACGATCTACACAGGTTAAAAACCAAAAAGTTGGTATAAAACCTAAGTAAAATAAAATCTTTGAGTAAAAACGATTGGGTCGGTATAAACTCTTAGATCTCCTGACGAACGATCTACACAGGTTAAAAACCAAAAAGTTGGTATAAAACCTATGTAAAATAAAATCTTTGAGTAAAACCGATTGGGTCGGTATAAACTCTTCGATCTCCTAACGAACGATCTACGCAGGTTAAAAACCGACAGAAACTAAGGTCTTTGAGTAAAAACCGATTGGGTCGGTAAAAACTCTTCGATCTAATAAAACGATCTCCAAACAGTAAAAACCAATAAGTAATAAAAGACCAAATGGGTCGGCGATAGCTTAAACATCATATGATCGACAAATTAGGCAGCTAGTAAAAATAATAAGGAATTTATTTATTACAAATACATTGGAAAAGTACAAAGATTTCCCTAAATTGAACGATTACGAATTCTATTACATGCTGAAAGGAAGTCCTAATCGAGTATAGCTCCCGTGTCCGGTTGACTTGTAAAAAGCAATCTTACAAGATAATCGGACCGACCAAGATTGTCCAGGTTTAAAAAAAAAAAAAAAAAAAAAAAAAAGGCAGCTTAAATGGTGGGCTTCTGTCTTTGTTTATCTCCACACTTTTCCCAGCATTCTTGCTACCTGCTAAGCCTGGTCGACGAGGACAACCGCCTTTTAAGTTCCGTAATTGCAACCTCAAGCTTGGAGAATCTGAGGTCCATGTTCTACCAGAGCTTTGTGAGGTCATAATTTTACGTCGGTCGACGGTGGTCAGCATTCTCGATCATATCTTCAGGTTTTAATGAACTGACCAGCTTTCCACCGACCACGGAACTATTAGATCGGAATGCCACCATACCGACCCTTACCCATTTGCACAGGATGGTCGATATACGATTGACACGCCGATCGATCCCCTTCTTAAGGGATCGGAGACTTCATGGTTTTTAAGAAGTCTCCATTTTCCGATTCCGCCCATACCAAGTTGAAGTAATTAACAATTTCTTGGATTTTCAAGTTAGGTGGACGACCACCATTTTGAAAAAAAAGGAAGTACATTGTTTGAAAATTTTACTTTTGATAGTAAATGAATGAAAGGTAAAGGATTCCTTTTATAGATAAGAGGGTAAAAATCCAACGGTGGAACTCATATCCAATCAACGGTGATCACATGATATCGGGATTTACGTTACATATTTATAACTACCAGCCATAAAAACAGGACTTGAATTAAATGCACTATCAGGCACCGATCGAAATACTAGCAACTATGTCTACAAAATCTCGAGAAAGAGTTTATCTTCGATGATCATCATAATAACAAGTACTTCGGAACCCTCGAGCTACAGAACATACCATCTTTACGTCTACTTTGAAAACAGTGACGAGAAACTAAAGTTCAGGCTTTCTTCTAAGGATCGGCAGCTGTCACTGGTCGAGGGAAGAGTACATGCTATCACAACTCGACCACCTTGAAGAAGCTAACTATAGTATAACCCAAGATCTAAGTGACTTGGAAGAGTGCACTAAAGGATTTATATCCATATAACCACTATAAAAATCCTTTGTGTTAAACTTGCATTATTTTCTGCATATTTCAAAAAGCATTCTTTAACACGGAAAAGTTAACTGTTGAAAAGTTTTAAAAGGAGTTTACAAAACTGGGGATAAAACTTTTTCTAAGTTAAGAAAACAACTTGTGAAAAACACTAGAAAAATCCGCTGGAAGTTAGTTATTTTAAAACTCTGATTTTGATAAAATCAGCTGAGTGAAATCAGAAGAGTGGTCAACTCTGCTGTTCAAAGCTTTGTGCGAGATCAGCTTAGTCAACTTACGATTCTTGATCAGCTTAGTCCGCTGACAGAAAAAGTTAGAGATTTTGAAAGATAAATTTTTAGAGGTTTATTCACCCCTCCCCCCCCCCCCCCCCCCCCCTTCCTCTAGACCTCATTTGACCACTTGGGACCAACAACTAGAAGATTACAATCTCAAGATCAATGGAATACCAATCTACTGTGATAATACAAGTGCAATTTCACTTACTCAGAACACTACTAGTCATTCCAGGACTAAGCATATTGAGATCAAACATCACTTCATCAGAGATCATGTGGAGAAAGGAAATGTCATTATTGAGTATGTTCATACAGATAATCAGATCGCTGACATTTTCACTAAACCATTGAGTGATGCAAGATTTTCTACTCTAAGAATGGAGTTGGGCTTGTTAAAATTGGATTCATAAGCTGAGGGGGAACCTATCAGAAGACTGGGTTCATCAGCTGACTAATCTGATAGCAACAAGTATTATTCTTCAAGAAAACTAACTCTCAACAGACTAGTTGACTGATGGATTCTTGAATTCAGGGGGAACGTGTAAGACTAGCGGTACTCCTGTTTTAAAGATGAAATCTTCAATGACAGTTTGTTGAAGTTGTTTTAATCAGAAGATTTGTTCTTAATTCTTGAAGACTTGAAGATTATTTATCTTGCTGGATTGACAAACAGCAAAGGAAGATCACTAGATATTGGCTTTCACTAGTGATATATTGTATCAGACAAGTCATCTGCCAGATAAGTATTATTTTACTCATCTGTTTACTTATCTCAATTTATAAACAGTGTTGTACTAAAAACTTATTATCAGAAACACGCTTTTATAAATAAAAGACTAGTGGCGCTTCACATTCCCGTCTAGTCTGACATAATTAATAAATTTTGAATTCCACGTATCTCGTCCACACGATCTACTTTATCAGTAACTGATCTAACGGTTGGCTTGAATCACGGAAACCGACATCAAACCAACTCTTATAAATTCAGATCTGATCAGCTGACTGATCTTTTACGCACCTTCAAAATTTCCAGAGCACAAGAGCACTTTGCATTCATATTTTCTGCAAATTTCTCTCTTCCTTTTCTTTTTAATCTTTTTCAGAAAACAATGAGTACCAAAGACGCAAACGCTGAGGGTAGATTCTTGAACTACCAGACTTACTATGCAACGGGCACTCAACTCATGAGATAGATTTTGGAGACATTCAAAGCTGCTTCGCTGGTTAACTTCATGGAAG
Organism: Penstemon newberryi var. newberryi; assembly: GCA_030819805.1. NCBI lineage: Eukaryota > Viridiplantae > Streptophyta > Magnoliopsida > Lamiales > Plantaginaceae > Penstemon > Penstemon newberryi. Next base: position 29,339,779 of record JAUALY010000006.1, on the reverse strand, counting down.
CTCATGAAGATATGGTGTTCACACCAGAGGTTCTAGAGTTTTACAAATCAGATGGGAAGCCAGATTATGAAAATCTAGAAATCAAAGCCAAGGTTGGGGGAAAAAACATCTGTCTAACTCCCAAAGTGTTGAATGAAAAACATGGGCTATCCCTTGAAGGTTCAACTGAACTTTCCACTCTAGCTGAGCCGTTGGAGGCTGACTTCTGGAATATAGCTGCGAAGAAGAATGAAATCATGTCTGGAAATATAAAGAAGCCCCAGTTGAAGGATGAATTTCAAAGGATGGCAGACCTTTTTGCCAAAATTGTGGAGAACTGCACCTTCTCCCTTGACAGTGTGCCTATGAAGAGGTTTCACATGATGATTGCGGTTTACTATGGGCTGAAAGTAAACTGGGCAAGTTATGTTTGGTACATTCTTGCTGATCACAAGGAGCGTGGTCAGACACTTCACAGAATATTCCTCAGTCATCTGCTGATGAGTCTGGGATGTTCTATGACAAACGGCAAAGAAATTCACAAGGCTAAGGAACTAAAAATCTATGAAGCTGTAAAGGCTATCAGATCAAAAGAGCTGATGCCGTGCCAGAAAAGAGGCAATCTAAGAGGAAGGCTACTGAGCCTAAGGAGCCTGCTGCTAAGGCAAAGAGAAGCAAAGTGACTGCCCCTAAGGCATCTGTTCAAACAGCTAAGCCAACTGTTCAAGCCAGAACAGAATCGCCTGCTGATAAGAATGTTGCTGATGCTATCTTAGATCAGACAGTACAGGAAATTGAAGACATGGCTTATGGCTCTCCTTCCAGAACCATTTCTGCTGAAAAGCCATTGGAGAATGTTGATGCCAGAACAAGGAGATCATTAAAAGACACTGCAACCTCCAAAGTGACTCATACCAAAGTCACTGTCAGGAAGAGGATGACTTTCATCGAATCGCCTACGAAGCTTTCTGAGTTAGTAAGGGAAAGTCATCCAGCAGCAGAGAGGCCTGTTGAAACTGAGAAGAAGTCTACTGTTCAAGAGTCAGCTGTTGAACAGACTACTTCTGCCCCAACAGCTGAGGTTAACCAACCTCAAAAGGATCCTTGAACCAATTGTTGCTGCACCAATTGCAACTGTTGCCCCTGAACCAACTGCTGCCGCACCAGTCACTGAATCCAGAGCTCAAAGAAAGAGAAGAACTGGAAAAGCTAAAGTCTCTGCTTATCACAAGAAGAAGAGAGAAGAGGTTGAACAAAGAAAGAGAGATGAAGCTGAAATCCAAAAAGCTATTGAGCTGAGCAAAGTTGATGCTCAATCAAAACAGTTGACTGATGCAGAGATTGCTGCCAAAGAGGCAGAAGATTTGGCTAAGGCCTTGGAAGAGAGCAAGAAAGATGCCTATGGACCTAGAAGGTCAGAAGGCATCGTGATCGGAAAGCCCATGGAAGGGAAGTTTGTTCTGCCAAGAGCCAAACCAATCAAAAGAAATAAGTTTGAATTCAGAAGAGCACTTGACATTGTCAAAGGTGACTCTGCTGCCTTTGAAAAATTTGAAGCTGAGGTTGAGAGGTTAAATCAGCAGCTTCAAACAAGAACTGTTTTCCTCCCAGATAAGATAAGGTACAACAGATGGAGAGATTACAGGTTGAACAAATCTGAAGTTGAAATCCAAGCATGGAGAGAGTTTGCTGATGAAGGACGTTGGGTTCTAAGTTGGCTGCAGACTACTTCAGTTGCAAAAGCTTTGGATTCAGATTTTGTTAGTGACAGATTACATGGTTTTACAAAAGCCATTGTACAACGAGAGGCAACTGCCATCAAGGACTCCTTGCCAAATAAGTCAGGTCCGACTGATGACCTAGTTGATAGAGCAGTTAAGATTGCTGTTTACACAACCTTGGAGAAATGGGTGCAAAGATCAAGATATGAACCTGGAACAACCAGTGATATGCCCACTCTGCCAAGCTTACAGCAAATTGCCTTTGGCTCAGAGATCATTACATTTCAAGAACAGCTGAGTGTCCAACAGTCTACATCAACATTTGTTCCAGCTGACTTGATTCATCAGAAGACTATTGTGTCTACTGATGGTGCTGATATCATACACATAGCTGATGAGCCAGCTGATGAAGAACCTAGAAAATACCAGCATGCTGAGGAAGTCAATCTTGATACATCTAAGTCACTACCAGCTGCGGTTAAAGATAAGAGCCCCTTAGCCGTTGAGTGGAAGGCTGAAGAAGCTCAAGTTCTTCATGAAGCTCTTGTTCACCAGGAAGAACCTGCTGAAGCATCAACCTCCATTCCTACTGCTAACTTTCATTCATCACTGATGGAGTCAATGCAGCTGCTGATTGACAACGCCATGAAGGAAATGGAAGAGAGGAACAAATTGATGTTAAAGCAAGTGCATGAGGCTACTGCAAAAATTGTGCAGAATGCCATAGAGAACTTTCCTCTGCCACCAGACAATTCCTTAGCATTGACTCAGAGTATCCTAAGCATGAACAGAAATGTTGAAGATGTGAAGGCTGATGTAAGTCACCTGCACACTGCTCTTCAAAGACATGAGTCTGATATTGCATGAATTGCAAAGGTCATGAAGGAAGTTGGTGAAGTTGATATTGAGAAGAACATTGCCCTTATGCAAGAATTCACAACCATCACCCACAAAGCGCAAGATGAAATGTCAACACTTCAGTTGAATGTTGATTATCTAAATGACCAAGCTGGAGAAATGAAGGCTACTCAACAACATCACTCTGCTCAACTCCAAGTTGTGGATCAGAACATCAGAAAGCTGTGTGCTGCTGTCAACATCTCTCCTGATCAACTCAACCCTGCTGCTGATGACAAAAATGGGGAAGAGGAGTCAGCTAAAAAGAGTATTGCCACTGCAACTGTTCAAGTACCAGAGCAAAGAACTGTTGCTGAAAAGCATGTTGAAGATAAAGTACTAGAAGAGGAAGCTGATGATGAAGAAGCTGATGAAGAAGAGCCCAAGGATGTAGCTAAGACTGACAAAGAAATAGCTGCTTCTAAGGACACTGCTGAAGAACAGCTAGATCCATTCAGGAAAACCAGCAGGATTCAAAAAATCAGAAGAAGAGTCGAAGCTGCAAATAGAAATCTAACTAATGCTGATCTATTTTCCAGTGGAGAAGAGGAATAAGAAGATGAAGTTGAAGAAGAGGAAGAGGAAGAAGAAGATGAAGAAGCTGAAGACTAGACTAGACTTTCTAGACTAGGTTACTTAGTTGAAAATCATTGTACCAGCATACTTTATTGTAATTTTTATTTTTTTTAAGTCCATCTTTTGTAAACTTGTACTGTAACTTCAAAGATCATATCTATAAAAGTCAAGTTTCCAACATACTATTTCTATCTTAGAAATTTTTGAGGACTTAACTTTAGTTTTAGGTACAGGTACTTAGCTGAAGTTTTGTCATCATCAAAAAGGGGAAAATTGTTGGATGAAGATGAAGATAAAGACTTAAAAGTGAAGGGAGGTTTTGATGATTTCCAAAACATCATCATCAGCTAAGTAATGGAAACTTAGTCAATCCCTTAGACGTTTCTGACCAAGGAAGAAGACAAATCAGAAGGGTCAAAACTTATGGTCCAGAAAACTACTGATCTGTTGCTGCATTCGGATCAGACTGGTGTATTTTCAGCAGACTCAAATCAAATGAGTTCGGTTTGGGATCAGCTAAGTTTGGAGAGAAACTAAGTTACGCAAGAGGAGTCCTAGATCCTATTATCACTAAAGTTCTTTATCCACCCCAAATACAACCTAGCCTTAGCCAATGTGCTCAAATTTTGTAGAAGCATACTAAAATAATAATAAGAATTTGAAAAAAATTGGCGGGTCGACCTAGCATGTATGCAAGTACTTGCGACCTCTCTCCCCCAAACTTAAAACGCACAATGTCCCCATTGTGTGAATTGAGAAAATGGAGGGAGGTAGACACGACAACCACACAAGCACACAGAGGAAAGACAAACAAAAACAAAAACAAAACAAAGAAAACAACAAGGTGAATGATCAAGCACGGCTCTATCCAATTCAAGCAACCATGGATAATTAAAACCAATCAAGTACGAACATATAGATATAGCATTGTAAGCGCAAAATAAACCAAACGGAATGCAAAAATGTAAAGGTTACGCCCTTTTGTCGATCATGGAGTCCGTGCATCCCGTGGTTAACTTCCGTCTCGAATCCTCAATCATGCTTGCCATTACTTTTTTATCATGCACAATCATCACCTACAACACAACACAAACAAAAACAAAACAAAACAAAACAAAACAAAACAAGACAAAACAAGATGAAAAAGGGAAAGAATGCTTGTTTTAAGTCACGAGCTTGACTTGATACGAGGGATGGTTTGATCGTCACCAAAACTACTCCCATCGTCCATGGTTCCCCAAAAAACATAGGCTCATCAAAATCCTTAAGCTCTTCGCAATAAATCGATCGAACCTCGCAAAGAAACAAAAAGATCAAGATTAGCACGAAGTATCAAGCTATCAAATACAAAACTAGCCATCAATATCGTCATTTACTCCACACGTTACCACATTCCCCGGCAACGGCGCCAAAAACTTGTTGCGTTCCAAATACTAATACGCAAACTACGCAAGTATACGATCGTTACAAGTAATATAAAACGATAAGTACATACCGAGTATCGAATCCCCACGAATGGGTAAAAGGTGGGAATAAACGAATCAATCGACGGCTTATTTCAGTTATGAACGCTTGACACAAAATTATCGAAACCAAATATATGATAAGGGTGATTTTATTTAACTACGAGCGGTAAAGTAAATCTAACTACGAAAGCAAGTAAATTGGGGAGTTAATTATGCGGTAAGGAGGATTCATAAGCAATCAATTAAAGCGGATAAATCATGCGGTTGTTAGGTTAGCTATGCAAACAATCATATGTTTAGTTGTTGTTTGTGAGTTCTAAATTAGTTAAGTCTCCCTGTCGGTCTCACTTAACTCTACCAATCTACCCAAACTCTCCATCTCCGGATCAATCACAAACACCGTTGTCACTCGATGCTCTCAGAGGGATCAAAGGCGTACCGCTGTCACCCGGGACCTAAGACTAACCCAAATCCCCGAATAAAGAGAATCTAAGTTATTTGATGCATTCACGAACGAAGTCATTATACAAACACGGACCACACTAGGTATATGCCTATCCTAGGTAGAAATCCACAAATCGTCACTCGCCTAACCTTCAAAGTCCTATGTCTAGGATGCATTCAAGGTAGAATTAAGTCCGATTACATGATTACGGCAAATCAAAGTACTTAAACAATAATCTACCACAATCATTGGCCAAAAGTGCGATAAAACAATAAATCCAACAATTCAAACATAGCCCAACATCCAAACATAATTAATCAAACGATAACAATGACTCGACAATTAATATATTATGCTCGTGTTGCTACTCAAGGATTCAAGGACGTTCGTATGTATCTTCCGAGTTGCATACAAACCTATCGAGTTAAACTAATCCAATTTATGTCTAAGTGGATTAAATTATAATCGATGCATTAAACTCAAACCTTAAACGAATATGAAACGACATAGGTATATGTCTATCCTAAAATCGAATCACAATCCAAATTCATAATCAAATCCTCAAAATCACTATGTCTAGCAATCAAGAATCAATAAATCTCATCTCAAAGGTTGTCAAACCATAAGATGAACGATAAGCACGGAATCGGATTAACGAACACATATAAGCACCATACTAATCATCAAGACATCATTTAATCAAACAATAACATAAATATATATAAATCCAAAGAATTCAAATCCACAACCTTTGTTCCAAAAAGAAAATAACAACATTCATATCCTAATCATAGACAACTAGGAAATAGAAAGATATCACCTAATCGGAATAAAGTCGAGAGATGGATTCTCCTCCCTTTAATCACCACCTAATCACTCCCCAAGGGTGGTGATTAACTCACCCCCTTGGTGGAGTCTTCAAATACAAGAAAAAGAAAGAAAAGTAAAGAGAGAAAGGTTGAGAGAGGCAAAGGAGAAAGGGAGGCTAGAATGAGGGAAAGATTGAAGAAGAAGTGTGAAAGTTGTTCTCTCCTCTTGCCCTAATAGCCCCCTCATGAGAAATCCCGAAAATGCCCCTTGAAAACGCGGAGAATATGCTGATATTTCGCACCAGCAGGATCACACCGCGGTGTATCTTATTTGCACCGCGGTGTGATATAGGCAGAAACTTTTCTGCTCTGTCAGACTTCCTTCCAAGCAGCATATCTTTAGATTCCGAACTCCGATTGCGGATCCGTAAAGTCCGTAGCGTAGCTAACTCACTTATCTATGACATATCCAAAATTCAGCTCATTTGGATCATCCATGAAATATTTATGCATGTTTTAGTGAGCAGCTGTCTACATTCTTCTACATTTTTACTTCGGTTTCTCCTTCCTTTGAAGCTCTTATCCACATCTCCCTACAAAACACACAAAACACAATTAAAACACACAAACAACCACCAAAACACACAAACAACCAAAAACACAAAAGAACGCGAAAACAAGCAAAAGCACACAAAACTCGGATCAAAGCAAGTTGTTTTGAGCTTAAGAAGACACGTAATAATGATGTTTTCACGGCGTTATCAGTCAACTCTGCTGTTCAAAGCTTTGTGCGAGATCAGCTTAGTCTACTTACGAATCTTGATCACCTTAGTCAGCTGACAGAAAAAGTTAAAGAATTTTAAAGATAAAATTTTTAGAGGTCTATTCACCCCCCCCCCCCCCCCTGTAGACCTCATCTGACCACTTGGGACCAACATAATTCAAGTAAATAAGCCAAAATGCATGGGAACAACAAGATTAGTCAGCCAAGTATTTCCCCGCGAGAATGGACCAACAATGAACTTCCATGCTTCCCTTCTCTTGATCATTCTAGAGCTTGGCCATCTCACTCTACCAGATGTGCCCGACACTGGTCCTCTATTATTAAATTCGGAATAATACATAGTGTTGAGCCCAATAATTACATGCCATTCCAACAACACTTCAGGCGAAACAAAATCCCCCACATTCGAATCCATCACAATGGTTGTAGAGTATTTCTTCCATTGTCTGCCGAGATAACTCTTGAATTTGCGCTTCTCTGGCTTAATTTTGCGAACTACTAGGATGCTACAATTATGGATCACGAATCCCGTAGTTTCACCAATTTTGTCCTTGCCTTGAGTCGTGTAACGTTCTTTTGATATTCTAGTTGTTTTCTCAACTCGATCAAGCACTTCTGAAACACAGTTGTAGCGTCACCAAATATGAAGTCTATGGTACCGATTATTTAACATATTCTGTAGAACTGTTTATCCTTGTGTATATAGGGTATCTTGTTACCCTTCCATTCGGCAGTTCAAAAAGACTACAAGGTCCGCATAAACTCGAAGAGCCACCGCTTGTTCTGTTATTGGTCCAGCAGTGTTTTTGAACCCGATAGATTGGGCCATGAATCCATGACCGAGAACAGTTACAAATAAGGGAAACTATTGGTTGAGTATGTATAAAATAAGATGCTTTCAACACAAAAAGGAAAAAAAAAAGGTAGTGAAGATACTGAATTACCAAATGTAGCTGTCTCAGGTAACAAAACACTATCTTGGCAAATTTTATTTCTATTGACGATACTTTTCTCGTATTCATCACCTTAAATTGTAACGTTAACCATTCTCAAGGTAACAATTACGTTCTCTCTGTAGATGCCACTCTTTATATAAACTATATATATGTGTACAAGATTATAAATTCAAATCAAGTTCACATGCATATAAAGTGAAAACAATAAGTGAGTTAAGGGAAGGAAAAAATAAGGCACGGTTACCTTCCCGTGTATTTATGAGGCACTGCATGTAACGCCGAAATTTCCACTACCATCTTTTGCCACGGTAAGTGCGGGTTAAGCCTGGCTAAAGTTTATAATCATAGATGTACAATGTAGCGCCACGATATGTAGAACATATAATTCAAAAAGTTCTTGAAAAAGTAATGCGCCACAATATAACATAGCACATGACATATGAATTTATGAAATTCTACATCACCGTTACCTTTGATGAATAACATTTGGGCTAAATGCAACTATAAATCTTGTGTTTTGTCTAAGTTGTTCACACTTTTGTCCCAATAAAAAAAAAAGTTAAACTAATGGTCCTCTTACAAGATATGTGTTACACTGATAGTTTCTCCGACTGTTTACTTGCAAAAATGACCTCACGTGCAAATCACGTGCATTTTTCTAATATTTTGATATTACTCTTGTCTCCCTCGTGTTAATATGTTGTTTCATATTCGCCCTTTGACGGGAATGAACAATGATTTTTCCCTCCAAATTATATGTGTTACTACAAAGGTGCAAGTACGTTGTACCTGATTTGGTAATTTTATGTGTGATTTTAAAATTATTACAAAATATAATCTTTAATTATTACAGATTAACACAAAATTCTATAAACTCGTAGTAAATTTTGTCTTATTTCACAAATAATTAAAAATAATAATTTATAATGATTTTAAAATCACATATATAATTACAAAATCACGTACACACTAGATTTGGAGGAAAATATCACTTTTAAAAATAACAATTAAGGTGAAGCAGGGTCAGGAACGACGAATCTCTTTATGATAAACAGATCCATTTTGCAAGTTCGTTACCAAATGATAAAAATGGAACAATATGTTAACTTGAGGGATGTAAGTTAAAACCGAAATATTAGAAAAATGAACGTGATTTGCACGTGAAGTCATTTTCTCAAACAATAACCGAAAAATAATCAGTGTAACACATATTTTGCAAGTGAGATCTAAGTGTAACATTTTTTTATGAAGGACGAAACTGTGAACAACTTTAAATTTGAGGAATGATTATTGTGATTTAGATCCTTAATTCTACGAAAAAGATGAAATTTGGATCGTTAATTCAACTCAACGACCACTTTTTCTTGATCTTTAGAATTCGAATTGAAGGTGGTTAGGAGTTTCAGAAATTAAATTATGATACATCTTTGATTTAATTTTGCATCTAACTTCACCAATTAAAAAAGTTGTCTGGAATTGGGGAGTGTTAAAACATTAGATTGTTTACTTAGAGATTTTTTACAAATATTGATTGTTTAATATAATTTACAGAACCACAAAATCTCTTTATTATTAAAAAAATGATTAATAATAAATAATGAAAAATTGATATTCAATATTTATTAGATAATGTTATAATTCAAGTAAATAAGCCAAAATGCATAGGAACACCCAGATTAGTCAGCCAAATATCTCCCCGCACGAACGGACCAACAATGAAGTTCCAGGCTTCTTTTCAATTGATCACTCTAGAGCCTGGCCATCTCACTCTACCAGATGTGCCCGACCCCAGTCCTCTATTATTAAATTCGGCATAATATAGAGTTTTGAGCCCAATAGTTCAATCCCATTCCAACAACCCTTCAGGAGAAACAAAATCACCTATATTTGATTCCATCACAGTGGTTGTAAAGTATTCCTTCAATGGTCTGCCGAGATAAATCTTGAATTTGCGCTTCTCTGGCACGAGTGTGCGATCTACTAGGATGCTACAATTATGGATCACGAATCCTGTAGTTTCACAAATTTTTTCCTTGCCATGAGTTGTGCAACGTTCTTTTGATATTCTAGCAGTTTTCTCAAGTCGATCAAGCAGTTCTGGAACACGGATGTAGCATCAACAAATATAAAGTCTATGGTACCGGTTATGTAACAAATTCTGTAGAATTGTTTTCCTCCTTGGGCCCATAGAGTATCATGGTACCCTTCCATTCGGCAATTCAAAAACACTACACGGTCCACATAAACTCGAAGAGCCACTGCTTGTTCTATTATTGCACCATCAGTCCGATAGATTAGGCCATGAATCCATGCCCGAGAACAATTTCAAATAAGAGAAAGTATTAGTTGAGTATGTATAAAATATAGTGTTCTCAACACACACAAAAAAATAAAAAAATAAAAAGGAAGGAAGTGAAATACTGAATTACCAAATGTAGTTGTCTCATGTAAAAACTCCATCTTTGCAATTTTTATTTCCAGTGATGATTCTTTTTCTCGTATCCATCACCGTATAAGGTAACGTTAACCATCCTCCGGGTAAGAACTACGTTCTCTCCGTAGATGTCATTCTTTATATAAATTATATATATGTATACAAGATTATAAATTCAAATCAAGTTCATATGCATATAAATTGTAAACAATAAGTGAGTTAAGGGAAGGAAAAAGGAAGGAATGGTTACCTTCTTGTGTATTTCTGAGGAACTGCATTTAATGCCTCAGAAATGGTAGCGAAATTCCTACTACCATCTTTTGCCACGGTTAAGTGCGGGTTAAACCTAGGTCCGCAGAAGTTTATAATCATTGCAGTACAAAGTAGTGTCATGATATGTTGAACATATATACAAAACTTCAAAGATTCAAAAAGTTGTTATCAAAGTAGTGCCACAATATGACATATGCATCGAAGAAGAACATTTTTGCTAATTTTTGCACGATAATTTAAGAAAAAATTACTTCACTGTTACCTTTGACGAATAACAATTGGGCTAAATGCAAAAATACACCTAGTGCTTTGTCTTAGTTGTTCACATTTTCGTCCTATATAAAAAAAAAGTGTTAGACTTATGGTCCTCTTACAAGATATGTGTTACAACGATCATTTTTCTGACTATTTACTAGCAAAAATGACCTCACGTACAAATCACGTGCATTTTTCTAATATTTCGATATTCTCTTACTTCCCTCGTGTTAATATGTTGTTTCATTTTCGTCCTTTGACGGGAATGAACAATGATTTTTCCTTCAAAATTATGTGTGTTACTACAAAGGTGCACATACATTGTACCTGATTTGGTAATTTTATGTGTGATTTTAAAATTATTATAAAATTTAATCTTTAATTATTACAAAATAATACAAAATTTCATAAATACGTAGTGATATAATTAAAAATTTATTGGATTTTGTCTTATTTCTGGAATAATTAAAAATAAAAATTTAGAACAATTTTAAAATCACATATAAAATTACAAAATCACGTATACACAATATTTGGAGAAAATATCACTTTAAATTCCCGTCAAATGACGAAAATGGAACAATATATTAACTTGAGGGATGTAAGTTTAACACCGAAATATTAGAAAAATGAACGTGATTTGCACGTAAAGTCGTTTTTTCGTACAATAATCGAAAAAGTGATCGGTGTAACACATATTTTGTAAGAGAGACATAAGTGTAACATTTTTTTTATGAGGTACGAAATCGTAAGCAAGTTTAAATTGGGGGATTATTATTGTGATTTAGATCATTAATTCTAAGAAAAAGATGAAAGTTGGATTGTTAATTCAACGGAACGGCCACTTTTTCCTTATCTTTAGAATTCGAATTCAAAGTGCTTTAGAGTTCCAAAATTTTAATTCTTATACATCTTTGATTTAATATTGCATCTAAATTCACCAATTAAAAAAGTTGTCTGGAATTGGAGAGTATTACAACATTTAGTAAGAGTTTATTACAAATATTGATTGTTTAATATAATTTACAAAACCACAAAATCTTTTTATTATCAACAAAATGATTAAAAATAGATAACAGAAAATCGATGTATAATAATTATTAGATAATATTATAATTCAAGTAAATAAGTCAAAATGAATGGGAATACCAAGATAAGTCAGCCAAGTATCTCCCCGCAGGAACGGACCAACAATGAACTCCAGTCTTTCTTTCTCTTATTCACTATGTAGTTTGGCCATCTTACTCTACCAGATGTGCCTGATCCCGGTCCTCTATTATTAATTCAGCATAGTACATAGTTTTGAGCCCAATAGTTCCATGACATTCCTACCACCCTTCAGACGAAACCAAATCACCTATATTCGATTCCATCACATTGGTGGTAGAGTTTTCCTTCCATGGTCTGTCGAGATAACTCTTGAATTTGCGCTTCTTTGTCTCGAGTCTGCGATCTGCTAGGATGCTACAATTAAGGATCATGAAATCCTGTAGTTTAACCAATTTTTTCCTTGCCTTGAGCCGTGACAACGTTCTTTTTATATTCTATCCACTTTCTCACGTCGATCAAGCGGTTTTGGAACACGGCTGTAGCGTCACCAAATATGAAGTTTATGGTACTGGTTATGTAATAGATTCTGTAGATCTGTTTTCCTCCTTGGAACCATAAGGTATCTTGGTACCCTTCCATTCGGCATTCAAAAAACTACACGGTCCGCATAAACTCAAAGAGCCACTACTTGTTCCATTATTGGACCAGCAGTGTTTTTGAACCTAATAGATTGGGCCATGAAACCATGGCCGAGAACAATTACAAATAAAAGAAAGAATTGGTTGAGTATGTATAAAATACGGTGCTTTCAACACAAAAAAAGGAAAAGAAAAAAAAAATGGTAGTGAAAATACTGAATTACCAAATGTAGTTGTATCGGGTAACAAAACACTATTTTCACAAATTTTATTTTCAGTGACGAAACTTTTCTCGTATCCATCACCTTATATTGTAATGTTAACCATCCTCCAGGTAACAACTACGATCTCTCCGTAGATGCCACTTTTTACATAAATTATATATATGTATACAAAATTATAAATTTATCAAGTTCACATGCATATAAAATGAAAACACAAAATTAGTTAAGGGAAGGAAAAAAGAAGGCATGGTTACCTACCCGTGTAATTTTGAGGCACTGCATTTATTGTCTCAGAAATGGTAGCAACATTCCCATTGACCATCTTTCGCCACGGTAAGTGCGGGTTAGGCCTAGTTGCGCGAAAGTTTATAATTATTGTTGTACAAAGAGTAATGCAACGATATGTCGAACATATAATTCAAAAAGTTCTTTTCAAAGTAGTGCCACAATATAACATAGCACATGACATATGCATTGGAGAAGAATATATTTGCTAATTTTTGCACCATAAATATATAAAATTCTACATTACCGTTACCTTTGACGAATAACATTTGGGATAAATGCAAAAATACACCTTGTGCTTTGTCTAAGTTGTTCACACTTTCGTCCCTAATAAAAGAAGTGTTACTTATGGTCCTCTTACAAGATATGTGTTACTCCGATCATTTTTCCGACTATTTACTTGCAAAAATGACCTCGTGTGCAAATCACGTGCATTTTTCTAATATTTTGATATTACTATTACATCTCTCGTACTAATATGTTGTTTCGATTTCGTCCTTTGACAGGAATATACAGTGATTTTTCCCTCAAAATTATATGTGTTACTACAAAGGTGCACATACGTTGTACCTGATTTGGTAATTTATGTGTGATTTTAACATTAGTATGAAATATAATCTTTAATTGTTACGGAATAACACAAAATTTCATAAATTTGTAGTAATACAATTAAAAAAATTAAGGGATTTTGTCTTATTTCATAAATAATCAAAAATATAAATTTGAAATCACATATATAATTACAAAATCACGTACTATGGAGGAAAATGACATAAATTGAACAATATATTAACTTGAGGGATGTCAGTGTAATACCGAAATATTAAAAAAATACACGTGATTTGTACTTTACCAAAAAAGTGATCTGTGTAACATATTTTGTAAGAGAGACATAAGTGTAATATTTTTTTTATGAGGGACGAGACCGTGAACAACTTCAGATTTTAGGGATGATTATTGTGATTTAGATCATTAATACTACGAAAAAGATGAAATTTGGATCGTTAATTCAACGGAACGACCACTTTTTCCTGATCTTTAGAATTTTAATTGAAGGTGGATTGGAGTTCCAGAATTTAATTATCATACATTTTTTATATAATATTTCATCTAACTTCTTAAATTAGAAAAGTTGTCTGGAATTGGGGAGTAATACAACATTTGATTGTTTAGTAAGAGATTTTTACAAATATTGATTGTTTAATATAATTTACAAAATCATAAAGTCTTATTATTATCAAAAAAATGATTAAAAATAAATAACAAAAAATAGATGTAAAATATTTATTAGATAATGTTATAATTCAAATAAATAGCCAAAATGCTTGGGAACACCAAGATTAGTCAGCTAAGTATCTCTCCGCAGGAACGGACCAACAATGAAGTTCCATGCTTCCTTTCTCTTGATCACTCTAGAGCCTGGCCATCTCAATCTACTAGATGTGCCTGACCCCGGTCCTCTATTATTAAATTCGGCATAGTACAAAGTTTTGAGGCCAATAGTTCCATGCCATTCCAACCACCCTTCGGGCAAAACCAAATCACCTATATTTGATTCCATCACAATGGTTGTAGAGTATTCCTTTCATGGTATGCCGAGATAACTCTTGAATTTGCCCTTATCTGGCTCGAGTATGCGATCTAATAGGATGCTACAATTATGGATCATGAATCCTATAGTTTCACAAATTGTGTCCTTGCCTTGAGCCGTGACAACGTTCTATTGATATTCTAACGGTTTTCTCAAGTCGATCAAGCAGTTCTGGAAAACGGTTGTAGCGTCAACAAATATAAAGTCTATGGTACCGGTTATGTAACAAATTTTGTAGAACTATTTTCCTCCTTGGGCCCATAGAGTATCTTGGTACCCTTCCATTCTGCAGTTCAAAAAAACTACACGGTCCGCATAAACTCGAAAAGCCACCGCTTGTTCCATTATTGAACCTGCAGTGTTTATGAACCCGATAGATTATGTAATATCCCGTATTTTAAGTTAACGTAAAATGAATTCAAATTGATTTAATATGATTAAGAAATAGAATAAAATGTATGTATTGTTGTAAGTGGTACACAATTGAACATTAGAAATAAATTAAAGTGTCTAATCATAGAAGTGGACTAAAGTGAATGTTTTAAGAAATGTAGAGGACTTTAACGATCTTATATAAAAGTTAAAGAAGTCAACTACATTTATTATGAGCTATAGATTATATAGTTGAAGTTTTGGGGTTAATGTTTAATTACTAAAAGTCGAGGACTTTAAATCAAATTTAGAGTAGTGATAATGATACAAATTCTATCAAGTATATATATTTTCTATCTATATATATAGTAAACTACTTGGAGTTGATACTAATGGAATAGAAAAATAAAACTAGAAAATATTTAGGTGGTCTTATCCCTTTTAAACATGCACACACGACATTAAATTAAGAAAAGAAATTGATGACTATTTGATTAAACTTTGCTACTTGTCACCTATTCCCTTCCTTCTTATCAAATATACACAATATACACACATCCCTAATTATTTTGATACTATCTCAATTGATATGTATACAATAAACACAAATTAACTAACCCACATACCTCACCTTTCAGCTAAAGAAAAAATGAAAGAAACTTTAGTAATAATCAAGTTGAAATATATATAACTATATATGTTTATTAATTAGAAACACAAGTTGTGATATTAAGGTTCTCCAAACCATCACACGTACATAATTGATAATCCATGTTTGCCTTTAGACATACACACGCAGCAGTATAGGTGGAGAAAAAAAATATGACTCATTATTAGCCTTGCCACAAGCTCTCTAGTTCCTTCTTGGTTAAGTAAAGTAACATATATTCTCTTAGCTAATATATCCTTTCACACACAACAAAACATAGATAATTCTTGTAATGGGTAAAGAGTGGTGTTAGTGGTGATTGGGTTTTCGGTGATGGTGCACGGTAGATGAAGGAAAGGCCATGGATATAATCAGGTGGGTTATGTAAATTAAGTCTTCGATCTTAATTAGTTGTATTTCATCAACTGTGGGACGGAGGACCAAATGAGTTTAATTTAAGCTTAATCTATCACTTAGTTTTAATGCTTGAAAGGGTACTTGGCTAGGTCTACCTCATTTATGGACTTTTACACAATTTAATTGTAACATCTAAGTTATGAGTGTTGTTCAAATAATTAATTAATTGCTTATTATTTAAGGTACGGTTAATTAATTATGATTGAGATAATTTAACAATCTAGTTATAACTCAGTATACAAATATATATATTCGAGTTTAAGTTACTATAAATAATAAATATGGGTTTAGGATTCTATTAATTAATTTGCTTATGTCGTATGACCATGTTACCAGTTCAATAAATAAATAACATCATGGATTGGGTAGTCAGTTGAGAAGGAAATTGTTTGGACCAGTATAATATTATGTAATTATAAGGTAATCTATATATTATTAAACTAATAGAAATTTTATATCAAGGACTATAACTTTAGCTTGGTAACTATTAAATAACAATTGCATGTCTTCGGCTAGTGATTATTAAAAGTCATAGAGTATTATCATTGAATTAAATGACAAACAAGAAATAAAATGGGTGATGCATTCTTAAGGGTAGTTGATTGTGAGATCACTATTGATATTATTGAAACGCCCGTTGTAAATAATTCGAGATTAATCGGTATGTGATTGATCGATTATAGAGTCAAGACTTGGAAGGATTGGAAGTGATGCCACTCCTCTATTGAGTCAAGTTAGTGGTGAAAGCGATAACAAGTCATGAGGTCGACTGTCTACAGGGGATAAACATCACTAGCCTGAGAAGGTGAGCGCCTCAATAAAACGTTTTTAAAACTGAAAGAGCTTCAAAAGAAAATCATATCGTACATATGCATTTTTCATTTGAAATGACTATGATTTTTATATCTATGTTTGTAACTGTCTGCAATGCTCGCAGTATTACTTGTTCATAGTAGAATTGATAACTCTATATCTGTCTGCGTTGCTCGCAGTATGTGATAATTGTTGAAATAATGAGGTGTAGTACTTTATCTCACCTCATATTGATGGATGGTACCAAGGTGTAGTACTTTATCTCACCTATGTACTAATTGCATATGCATGATTATTTGCGCACTCATCTGCTCTCGCTTGATGGTATTCTCTGGATAATTCTGGGGAGCTGGGGCTACAGAATTACCAGAGCTCTGCCATTGACCAGACTCACAAAACCAAGGATTAGAGCCCCTTGGGGAGTGACTCACATCATTCGGCTAAGACATGTCAATGCCCGTTCTATATAGGGAAAGGTTGCCGCCTTATCCCTGGGAAAGGTTACCGCCTTATCCCTCATCTCACCGGCGTATTAACTAATCCCCCCCCTGATCTTTCCGTATCCTTTTGAGGTGGAGTGGTTGTTTAGCCCGTTTTGACGGGTAATTGAACGTGATCTCATCTGTGTTATTAATATAACTGTTATACTATTGTGGATTGATTTTACAATTAAATAGGCAGTTCATGGATTTCTAAATCGTTTCTTGCATAAAATTCAATTGCACCCCGACACAGGCCTCACTAAGTTGTTTTTACAACTTACGCTTTCAAATTATCACTCTTTCAGAATTTCACCGAAGAGCAGGATGGACCACATCAGACTAAGGGAATTCAGTTGGGCGTCTACAATAGAGTTTCTAGAATCTGTCAGGTGAATGCTGGTTTCATCTTGATAAGTTAAGTGTAATGAGATAGTTGGGAAAAATTATTGTATTGTAATAGACAGATAGAGCTCTGAACTGCAGTTATTGGAAACTTATTAAGGTTATCGTATTAATTATTTATTTCATAGCAGGCAGGTGCCGGTTTCGGGCCGTTACAGATTAGGCCATGAATCCATGCCCGAGAACAATTGCAAATAAGAGAAAGTATTGGTTGAGTATGTATAAAATACAGTGTTTTCAACACAAAAAGAAGGAAAAAAAAAAGGAAGGTAGTGAAAATACCGAATTACAAAATGTAGTTGTATCTGGTAACAAAACTCCATCTTTGTAATTTTTATTTCCAGTGATAATACTTTTCTCGTATCCATCACCGTATATGGTAACATAAACCATCCTCCGGGTAACAACTACGTTCTCTCCGTAGATGCCATTCTTTATATAAATTATATGTATACAGGATTATAAATTCAAATCAAGTTCATATGCATATGAAGTGAAAACAATAAGTGAGTTAAGGGAAGGAAAAAGAAGACATGGGTACCTTCCAGTGTATTTTAGAGGCACTGCATTTAATACCTCAGAAATGGTAGTGAAATTTCCACTACCATCTTTTGCCACAGTTAAGTGCGGGTCAAACCTAGTAGCGCAGAAGTTTATAATCATTGCAGTACAAAGTAGTGCCATGATATGTAGAACATAAAATTCAAAAATTCAAAAATAAATTATCAAAGTAGTTCCACGATATAACATAGCACATGACATATGCATCGAAGAAGAATATTTTTGCTAATTTTTGCACCATAAATTTATAAAATTCTATATTACCGTTACCTTTGACAAATAACATTTGGGATAAATGCAAAAATACACCTTGTGTTTTGCCTAACTTGTTCCCACTTTTGTCCCAAATAAAAAAAAAAAGTGTTAGACTTATGTCCCTCTTACAAGATATGTGTTACCCCGATTGTTTTTCCGACTATTTACCTGCAAAAATGACCTCATGTGCAAATCACGTGCATATTTCTAATATTAAGATATTACACTTACCTCCCTCGTGTTAATATGTTGTTTCTTTTTAGTCCTTTGACGGGAATGAACAATGATTTTTCTCTCCAAATTATGTGTGTTACAACAAAGGTGCACGTACGTTGTACCTGATTTCGTAATTTTATGTGATGTTAAAATTATTATAAAATTTAATCTTTAATTATAACAAAATAACACAAAATTTCA
Source organism: Penstemon newberryi var. newberryi (assembly GCA_030819805.1). Classification (NCBI taxonomy): domain Eukaryota; kingdom Viridiplantae; phylum Streptophyta; class Magnoliopsida; order Lamiales; family Plantaginaceae; genus Penstemon; species Penstemon newberryi. The sequence continues at coordinate 29,321,028 of JAUALY010000006.1, read as the reverse complement.
TAAATTCGTAGTAATACAATTAAAAATTTTAAGGAATTTTGTCTTTTTTCAGAAATAATTAAAAATAATTTTTTTTAGTAATTTTAAAATCACGTACACACAAAATTTGGAGGGAAATATCACTTTAATTCCCGTAAAATGACGAAAATGAAACAATATATTAACTTGAGGGATGTAAGTGTAATACCAAAATATTACAAAAATGCACGTGAAGTCGTTTTCTCATACAATAACCGAAAAGTGATCGGTGTAACACATATTTTGTAAGAGAGACGTAAGTGTAACATTTTTTTTATGAGGGACGAAATCGTGAACAACTTTAAATTTGAGGTATGATTATTGTGATTTAGATCATTAATTCTACGAAAAAGGTGAAAGTTGGATCATTAATTCAATGGAACGACCACTTTTTCCTTATCTTTAGAATTCGAATTCAAGGTGGTTTGGAGTTCCAGAAATTTAATTATGATACATCTTTGATTTAATATTGCATCTAACTTCACCAATTAAAAATGTTGTCTGGAATTGGAGAGTATTATACATCATTTTCAAAGTAACGAAAATTAATCACCGAAAATATATAGAGTAGTGAATGCTAATAAATAAAATTGTTTCTCATCTTTTCAATTGCTAACTTCCTAATTAGAGCCAATTTTCAGATTTTACAATAGGAAGAACAAGGGCAATTAGGGTTAATGTAGGGGTAACAAGAAGTTTCAGTATATATAGGAAGAAGAATGACAAGGGTTAATGTAGCTAGAAGAACTAGGTCTGATTAAGTGTCCAATATTTAGCATTAATTCAAGATTAGATTTGCTATTATATATGTGCATTTTTTAATTAATAGGGATTTGCTCATGTGCTTAGCTAGGGCCAGGTAACTATAATTTCAGCTCTATAACTTTAATGATTTAATCAATGATTGTATGAGTTCTAAATTTGTTATATAAAAACAAAAACCGACCTCCAGCCATTAAGGCTTTGTTTGAATGTTTATGTCTGTTTGTCGTTCATTTTTTGTCTTTTAAACTCGACTCACTTTATATATATATATATATATATACTAGGCTGAGTGCTCCACGCTAATGCGTAAAGTTCGTTGCCCAGACTTGTTGGATCGCTTTGGTGAGTAAATATGGGTATATTGTGTAAGGATGAAGTGAAAGTTGAGGTATATTTGGTTTACTTAATTTATCGAAGTTTATGTTATCATGTATTTTAAGTTCACTGAGTAGTTAAAATTTATAGTTCTTGGCGGCACTTGGGTGATTTTATTGTGTTTTTAGATTGTTTGGATGAAGATATATGTGTATTTATTTGAATAATTTTTTTTTTTTTGAGTTATTTTAAGTAGTGGGAATTTTTTTAAATGTTTTGAAAACTGAGGTTGTGGATTTGTGACGCTTTGACTTGGGTTTTATTTCAATGACATTTTTTGTAATGCATATTTTTAAAAAGACAAAATGAATAATATTTTTTAGAACAAGAAATTATTTTTTGGTAACATTGAAATTGCAATAATTCATATTGGGACCACGTATCAATTTCATTTGATATTACTAATTATCAACCATTAGTTTGAAGAAAAAAAAAAGGAACATAAAAATTATTTTAAGAACTCTTATCTAAAAAAATTGCCTGCTTTCTTGTATACATAATCTCAAGAACTAACCAGATTGCTCGTACAGAGCGTACTCAGGGGACTAAGCAGCAGTGAGCTCCTACAATTGTGCCAATTTGAAATTTTTAACTTTTGCTCTCATAGTAGAATGTAACAATATGTTTGTTGGCTTAATGTCTCTATGATATATAGAAGACTTAACTCCTTAGTGAATATAAGATATTGCATTGCCTATGTTAAAAAAATATGCTCTTATTTTGGGGCAAAATTGATGTCGTATTTAAACCTATTTCTTATGGGAATATTTATTTCTCCAACTTCCCATTTGGCATGTAATCATAAAGTAAGAACTTTTGATTTTTCTTTTATTTGTAGTTACATTAATCAACATATCAACCTTTGGTGTGGGACAACATTTCTATGACTTAAAGTTGGGGGAAATTGTTTTTTTGTTACCATAGGATAAACCAATTGAGAAAAAAAATTGCCCCTATAAAAATTTAATGAAGCAATTTACTAATTTCAGCCGTATAATGTAACTCATTTGCTAAAATTGAGAGTAGGCATGGAAAATATTATGTAACATAGGGGGGATAATTGCCACATTTGTCGTAGCACAGAGGGCTAAAATGTCACATTATCATATTAAAAGGGGATAAAGTGTTGTCTATAAAAATATCAGGTAGGCGTTTTGAAACTTTTATAAAATTACAGGGGATAAAGTGCTCTTTTTTAAATCACAAGGGGGTGAATTGAACAATATGCATTTTGTAGGGGATAAATTGCCATTAACTTTGGAGAAAAATTGGTCTTGTTACCAAAGTTGCAATGAAAATCTATCTTGTGGTACCAAATTTGCATTTCCATATCCAATAGTACCTAAGTTGCAAGTAGTCTATCCTATGGTAAAAAACAAACAATTTTCTCAATTTTGACAAAACTCATAATCCCTTTAAAAATCTGTATTTATAATATTCTTCACAGTAATCATGATATTTTTTGATAAAACTGACATCTCCCAATCAAGTTCTTTTTTGAAAACTCATATGTTCTCTCAAGTAAGTGAATGTTAAACCATAATGAATCGGTATTGGGTCTCCAAATCAGCAATACATTTCTATCATCATCTACATTTGACTGAGAACCTGAAAACGCCCATGAAAGTCTCAGATATTTTTAAAAATTAGAAAATTTTATCAAAGATAAAGGTAGCCCAAGAAGAATGCAAGAAAGTGCACCAGAATACTCGGGACCAAACTTGTCAACCATCCCTGCAGCGTATACAATCGTGTAATAAAAATACCCTCTTGCGTATGAACTATTGCCATCAAACGCAATCAATCGAGACTGAATTTCGAATCTAATAAGCACGCATGAATCACCTAAATCACCCTGCCTCTAGCATTATTGCATATATAATGTGGGAAAGATTAGCCTTGTACTGCATTTAGTTCCACAAATATATTAAAATTAATAGTAAATATAGTAGTTCAACAGGGAAGCCTATTTACAATAGTAAAAAACTATACAAAAGTTCTATAAACACCAAACTATTAAACAGAACCTCCACTATATACACAAAGATGTACCTACTAAGTAATCATATAGAGTATACTTAGAGGGCTAATGTCATGATGTATATTGATTATTTACATGCCTAGCACAACAACCTATTCTACTTCAGCTTGGCAAGCTTATTCCGAAGACCCATCTTTGATTACTCCCATATTTGAAGTTTCTTCTAGAATGTTTATAAAATTCAAATTAGTTATATTGTATGAACTTTTACTTATAAAAAAGAATAAAAGATCTGAAAGCATTAGTAGGCAAGATATATAAATCACTAATGGCAGAACAACTTTAGTAAGTTCGAAAACTACTGCAAAAATCCAAGTAAGCAAAGTATAGTGATAGTCACCATTCAGGAATTGCTTCATGCAAATTGATTTCGTAATTGTGCCAATAACCTAGATAGTTTGAAATAGAATAATTTTGAAGTACTCAAGTTTATATGTAAGCAAGATGAACTCTCAAATTATACCTGAATTTTGGAAGTTGTTTCTGAATCCAATAAAGGTTTGATCACACTCCAGAATAGCCTAAAGCCAGAACTCGAATTGATGATGGACATTCTAGAAAACGTCTGAACCAACTGAATGAAATCCATAACAGGTTCAGTCAAGCTCATGAAACCATGGACAAAACCAAAGTGAAATGAGTCAACAATGTTGAAACTATCCAAATTGTCAAATTTAAGTTATAAAAATAATAAAAAAAATATCTTTGATTTTGTGGAGGCAAAAACAACAATGGAAAGACCCTTCAAAGTCAAAGAAGAAGAATGAGCCTCCTTCCCAATTATACCAAATCCCTCTTTATTATCTATCATTCCATTCATTGGAGATAGATTTATTCACTAGAAACTTGAAAATGGGCTAATGAGACACGCACCTTGTTGAGATTCACTGAGGTTCCCTACCAAATTAAAATATGAATCATTTACAGCACAAATCATGAGACACCTCACAATGCCACCCATTCACATCTCAAACATATTCTAGCATATATATACCAAACATAAAAGAATATATGAGGTCTGACAAAAATAATACCTGTCTAAAATATGACATTTTTGGGAACTTGTATTAAAGTAGAGACCCACTTTGATATGAGGGTAAATAGGTAAGAGCCAATAAGCCTTCTTGAACAGCCCAGTTTTCGCTTCATGCGAACCTTGCCTCTCAACATTTTCCTACACAAAGTATAAGTTACAGTTAAATACTTGAAAACCTTATAAAAATCACCTTGCCATAAATATTTACTTTAATAACTCATATTAAAGAAAACAGCCATTTAGCAGAGAAAACTCACACTGGGTACCTTTCAAACGCAAGAAAACTCAACCATTAATCATCCTCCAAACTGATTTTTTTTTAGTACACATTCAAATCAGTTTACTCAAAAAATAATGTAACAAATTAATAAAGATAATAATGCAAGAAAACTCACCGTTATAATCCTCTAAACTGAATAGAATTAATACACATCAAAATCAGTTCACCCAAAAAATTATGGTTAATAAAAGGGATTTGTTGTAATAAATTTTGAAAGAATGGAATGCGCCGACGATGTCCATCTGTGATTTGTTCAACAGTGCTAAAGTTGGGGTAAAGTGGGAGGGGAATAGGAAGAGATGGATAATAAAGGAGGAAAGGGTGGGGGTGAATGAACAGAGGATGCTTTAAATTATTTTTTTATTTTTTTATTTGTTTTTTTTTTAGTAGAGTTGATATCTCAAATTCAAATTTCACAAACATAGCAAGAGAATTTTCCTTGCACAATTCCTTTGCACTTTTCTCAGTATCCATAAACTTATTTTCGAATTCGAGTAAATAAGTCTACAACTCCCACATAGCAAATAAAATAAAACAACAATTTGGAAATATAACATAATAAATTCAAACCAAATAAGAACAAATACAACATGATTGAGCCCTATTAGTAGTCCAGAGCATATTAAATTTGCATCACTGCCATTGTATTCATAGTATACACAAGCACATATTCACATTCAAAGAACTAAGAAAAACAAAACCAACCTAGAAGAGCCATTGAAATTGACAAACACCAACAGGTTTATCCTGTTCATAATGGGACAAGAAAAACAGAAACAAAGATTAAAACTTTTGTTAACAAATGTGGGAACTGAATTTCATATATTTCTGAATGAATAAAGATACATCTACAACTCATATATATACACAATCTAGGAATCCTATCTAAGGAAGGTCTCCTAAATAGATTACTCTAATAGATAGAAATAATAATAATACTACAATATATAATACTCCCCCTCAAGTTGGAGCATAGATATTAATCATGCCCAACTTGTTACAAAGATAATCAACCCGAACCCCATTTAGAGCTTTCGTGAAAATATCTCCCAATTGTTCTCCAGTTTTCACAAATCCCGTGGAAATCAACCCTTGTTGTATCTTCTCACGGATAAAATGACAATCGATCTCTATGTGCTTCGTTCGTTCGTGAAACACGGGCTCGGATGCAATATAAAGAGCTGCTTGGTTATCACACCATAACTTTGCAGGTATTGAAGTTTTAAGACCTACTTCATTCAAGAGGTGATATATCCACATTATTTCACACACAGATTGTGACATAGCCCTATATTCTGATTCTGCAGATGATCGTGACACAACATTTTGCTTCTTACTTTTCCAAGAGACCAAATTCCCTCCAACAAAAACACAATAGCCTGAAGTGGATCTTCTACTCACTTTGCATCCTGCCCAATCTGAATCCGAGTAACCTTCAATATGAGTGTGTCCATGATTCGCATACAAGATACCACGTCCAGGTGCTCTTTTCAAGTAACATAGAATTTGCTCTAAAGCCGCCCAATGATGAACTGTTGGGGACGACATAAACTGACTCACAACACTGACAGAGTAAGCAATATCTGGACGAGTCACTGTAAGATAATTTAGTTTTCCTACCAATCGTCTATACCTCTCAGGATCTCCAAACAATTCTCCATCTGATGTAAGTTGCAAATTCGGAGTCATTGGAGCACTACTCGGCTTTGCCCCCAATTTTCCTGTTTCGGTCAATAAATCAAGCACATATTTCCTCTGAGATAGGAAGATGCCTTTCTTACTCCTAATTACTTCAACACCCAAGAAATATTTTAGCACCCCTAAGTCTTTAGTGTGAAACTGAGTATGAAGAAAAGACTTAAGGGATGAGATCCCAGTAGTATCACTCCCAGTAATGACAATATCATCCACATATACAACTAAAAGGATGATGCCAGATTCAGATTGTTTATAGAAAACAGAGTGATCAGACTTACATTTAATCATACCAAAACTCTGAACCGACTGACTAAACTTGCCAAACCAAGCACGAGGGCTCTGTTTCAAGCCATACAAAGATTTTCGAAGACGACAAACTTTCCCATACTCCCCCTGAGCAACAAAACCAGGAGGTTGCTCCATATAAACTTCCTCCCGAAGATCACCATGAAGAAAAGCATTCTTGATATCTAGCTGATACAAAGGCCAATTATGAGTCGCTGCCATAGAAATAAACAATCTAACAGACGTCAATTTAGCAACAGGGGAAAAAGTATCTGAATAATCCACTCCATAGGTTTGAGCATATCCCTTAGCAACAAGACGGGCTTTCAATCGAGCAACTGACCCATCAGGATTTACCTTAATTGTGAAAACCCATTTACATCCGATAGCCCGTTTCCCTGAAGGTAAATCCACCAAGTTCCAAGTACCATTATCATCTAAAGCATTCATTTCCTCTATCATGGCTGTACGCCACCCAGGATGAGATATGGCTTCATGAACAGTTTTAGGGATAGAGATAGAATCAAGAGATGCGATAAATGAACAGGATGAGGGTGACAAGTGGTTATAGGAAACAAAAGAAGAAACAGGATAAGTACACTGACGTTTACCTTTACGCAAAGCAATAGGAAGACTATCACTCGAAACGGGATCTGATGCCGAAGGAACTGGTGCAGGGCATGAGTCGGGAGAGAGTCGACGTCTGGAGTATACCTGAAGAATAGAAGGCTTGTCAGGAGGCGGTTCCAAAACTGGTTCAGATGAAGTGATAGTATAGACTAGCAAATCATCATCCTCCCCCTGACGTTCTGTAGTAGAAGATGGAAAGTATGGTGTTTCTTCCAAGAAGGTAACATCTGCTGAAACGAGATACTTATTGAGATTAGGACAATAACATCTATAACCTTTCTGAAGGCGAGAATAACCAAGGAAGATACACTTCAAAGACTTTGGATCTAATTTAGTAACACGTGGACGATGATCCCTAACAAAGCAGGTACTACCAAATATCCTAGGCTCAATAGGAAACAACGACTTATTGGGAAAAATGGTACCATAAGGAGTTCCACCATGAAGAACAGACGAAGGCATACGATTAATTAAAAAACATGCAGTTGAAACTGCATCAGCCCAAAAGGTTTTAGGAACATTCATTTGGAATAATAAGGTTCGTGCAGTTTCTAGAAGGTGTCTATTTTTTCGCTCTGCCACTCCATTTTGAGAAGGTGTATCAACACAAGAAGTTTGATGAAGAATTCCATTTTGAATCATATAAGTTTGGAAAGGTGCTGACAAATATTCTTTGGCATTATCACTTCTTAATGTATTAACAGAAACATTAAAATGCGTTTTAATCTCAGCACAAAATGCACAAAAATGAGAAAACACTTCAGAACGATTTTTCATTAGATATAACCAAGTAACACGAGAATAGTCATCAACAAAAGTAACAAAATACTTAAATCCAGTTTTGGACGGAACAGGACAAGGACCCCATACATCAGAATGGACTAATTCAAAAGGAAAATTGGCTCTTTTATTTAATCTAGGACTACTACTAAGACGATGGTGTTTAGCCAACTGACATGACTCACAATCTAATGAAGACACTTTACTAAACTGTGGACAAAGTTTCTTAAGTAGCGGAAGAGATGGATGGCCCAACCGGCAATGTTCTTTAAAAGGGGACGTCATACTAGAACAGGCAACAGGTCTAGGTATATGTGTGTCAAGAATGTAGAGACCTCCAGACTCATGTCCTCTACCAATAATCTTCTTCGTCATAAGATCCTGAAATAAGCAATAATCAGGAAAAAATGAGATACAACAATTAAGATTGCGAGTTAGTTGGCTTACAGAAATTAAATTAAAGGATAACTGAGGTAAATGTAGGACAGAGGACAAAGGAAGCAGATGAGTCGGGGTAATTGTGCCAGACCCAAGAACACAAGATTGTGATCCATCGGCTAAAGTAACAGTAGGGGATGATGTGTTTGACTGAAAATTAGAGAATAGACTAGAATTTCCTGTCATATGATCTGTGGCTCCAGAATCAATGACCCATTTGGAGGATGAGGAAATAAGACACGTATTTGATTTACCTGAATCAGCGACAGCGGTAACAGAGGTTGATAAAGACTTCAGTGATTCTTGGTACTGAGAAAACTTAGCAAATTCATCGGCAGAGATCATAACTGATGTATCAGATGCAATGTTAGTGGATGCAACATTAGCTGAGGGATTTTTCTGATTTCTAAAACGAAGCTTTCTGCACTGACTTTTAATATGTCCGGGCTTATGGCAATAATGACACACAATCACTCCTGAATCCTGTGCACGAGGTTCAAAATTATTGTTTGATCCCCCCCCCCCTGTGTTGTTATTTCTGAAAGGTGATCGCCCAAAGTCATTAGTATTACGGCTCACAAGGGCACCACTAAACTCAACAGATGGAGTACTTTCTGTACGAAGTACCCTACTAAAGACCTCCTGTAAGGAGGAGATATCAGAACTCGATAGAATTTGTGACTTTGCGGTCTCAAATTCAGAAGGAAGACCACCAAGAAAACTCATGATAGCCATCTTCTCTCGTTGTAGTTGTTGAACCTTCACATCTGGACTAAATGGCAACAACATATTAAGCTCCTCATAAGTTCTCTTAAAATCCATAAAGTAGTTTGTGAGAGACTTGTCATGTTTTTCAGCTCGATAAAAAGCTTTGCACACCTCAAAAATACGAGAAACATTATTTTTTCCTGAGTATAAAAAATCCAAATAGTCCATCAATTCTTTAACAAATTCACAGTGAATGATCATACCAATTACCTCACTGTCAATGGAGTTTCGTATTTGCAGAAATAATCGAGCATCCTCCCTCATCCATTTTTGTTTCGACTCATCCTTAGGGGGATCATCAACTAGATGACTGTCCATGTCAATACTCCGTAAATATAGTCGCACAGATTTACTCCAATCCAAAAAATTGGAGCCATTAAGCTTATGTTCCGTGATTTTGGACATAACAGGAACCACATCCGGCAAAACAACTTTCTTATCACCCATAATACGAAAGAGAAATATAATAAAAAATTCTAAATCCAACCAAAAAGGACCAAACCCAATCAAAAAAGAACCAGATCCAACCAAAACGAAACAAAAAGGAACAAATCCAAAGTGATTTACCACAAACAGGCGCGGAGACGTGCTGCTTCCACGCGCCTTCACGTGCGGGCGCGTGGACGGACGACGAAATCAAAATCTGGCGCGTGAGGTTCACGCGCGGCAAATCTGGTTGCCGGAATCTGGGGAAACGACAGCCGGACAGTGGGTAATCTTCCTGTAGCGGCGGTGATAACAAACAGGCACTGTGGATAGTGACCCAAGATAAACCCTAATTTTGTTATTTTGAAGAACCGTAATTTTCTGATTTTAAAGAACCCTAATTTGCCCACACGAAATTTTCAGACCTAACAAAACCCTAAGGCTCTGGATACCATGTTAACAAATGTGGGAACTGAATTTCATATATTTCTGAATGAATAAAGATACATCTACAACTCATATATATACACAATCTAGGAATCCTATCTAAGGAAGGTCTCCTAAATAGATTACTCTAATAGATAGAAATAATAATAATACTACAATATATAATAACTTTGTAAATTGCCCCATTTTTTTAAATATTTTCCATGGTACAATTTCAAGCACACAGACAATGAAGTTTTAACACTGAAAGTTCTGATAAATCAATAAATTTGGTGTCCTAAAACAAAAATGTTTGTTCTTATAGTACGAAAATCATCAATATATTCATTTAATTGCACACGGATATGATAAATTATGAGATAAATCAAGAACGGAGCCAAAATGATCAAAATCAGCAAGAGCAACAAACTCCTTACCTCTTCCTCTGCCCAATTTCCCATTGATTTTCTTCTGGCTTGACCTTTCAATGTCCTATAAGTATATAGTAACACCCAAAATTATTAATCATCACACAGGTATTACAATCTTGTATAGCATATAGTATAACAATATAATACTATAGAATAAACATATTTTCAGCTCATGATACATTGAGTATTAATTCGAATCTTACTGAAGAAAATCAATAAATCCACCATTTTTACTTTCTGCAACAATTTAAGCACCCAAAATAAAAAAACTCTGATATTGAAAAGTTATTCATATTTTCAGATTCTTTTAACTTTTATCTCCGAAGCAAGAGCCAAAGAAAAAAAATCCAGTAGACAATATATTAATAAAACAATCCCACTAAACAATTGAGCAATTAAGCCGAGAAAAAACCCATAGAGAAGCAAGCAGCAGCAGGCGGCACCCATAGAAAAGAACATATGGCCTCAATAAAACAATCCCACTAAGCAATTGAGCAACTAAGTAACAAATCCAGTAGACCATATATTAATAAAACAATCCCACTAACCATTTGAGCAATTAAGCCGAGAAGAAACCAAATAGAAGCAAGCAAGCAGCAGCAGAAAAATCATCCCCACTAACTAATTGAGAAATTAGGAAAAGAAGAAATAGAAGAGAGGCAAGGAAGCAGCACAACAAAAATAATTTGCACTAACCAATTGAACAATTAAGCGAGAAGAAAATTCAAGCTGCATAAGAAAATAACAAGCAGCAAGGCCCACAAGAAAAGACGGAAGAAAATACCAGCAGCTTGAAATAAAGAGAAACTAATTTCAGCTGGTAGCGTTAAAATTTGGAAAAAGAAAGAAACGACACAGTTTATGGAATTATACGGCGTCGTTTTAGGGGGAGGGGGATTAAAAAAAAAAGGGAAAAGAAAAGGCGGGCACTGTAGCGCAGTCCCTTACCCCCTTATATGATATATATAAATGAGACCCGAATTATTAGGACTCCAAGGATCGTTCTACAATCAGGTTTAGATGGATTTAATGAAGACGCCACAAACGATGATGGATGAACGCCACAAATCTTCTTGACAAGTTCATGAGGATGCCACAAACGATGTTGACTGAATCGTTTGATAAGTCGGAACTCCACAAGAATGCAAGTTCGTGAGGACGCCACAAATGATGATGGTTGAATCGTTTGATAAGTCATTGAATGCCACAAGAATTTTACTCCTTGATATGAAGAAGAATTCTTCAAAGGTGGAAAATACTCACACAAAATAATTGAAGACTAAATCTTAATTTTATTAAAACAAAAAGGTTCTTTAAATAAAACTAGATTACATCTTGAAAAGAACTAGGAAACAATAAAATAGTAAACTAACGTAATACCAAAAGGAAACTAAATCCTAGTAAAGAGTAAACTAATTCCTACAAAAACAAATCCTATATCTAAAAGGAAACTAAATTAAAAACCCCAACATGTCAATTAATTATTGGGCTAGATCTTCTTCAATCTTGATGAGCAAGTAATTGTCATAAATTTTTTCTTCCAAGTCTTCCACGTATTTTTACTTCCTTTATTGTGCTCATCATGGTCACATCAATACATTTGATTCAGTGGTTGAGGACCACTCAATTAGATTAACGTTACAATTTCAAGTCAAATTAACGCAATATGATTGAATTATTTGGAGTTTAGGACTGAAAATCAAATCAAGTTACTCGAAACTTAACTCGAGCTTGTTCGATAAAAGCTCTTTTGAGCTTGATTCGTCACTCAAATCAAACAAGTTTGAACATTTATTTTTCGTTCGATAACTTTTAAAGCTCGGCTCGAGCTCGACTCGATAAGCTAAATATTGATAAAATACATGTAAAATGTCAAACTACTCAATACTCGGCTCGAGATCGTTTGATAAAAGTTCGTTGAGCTCGGTTCGTTTAACAATCAAAACAAGCTCAAACACAAAATTTCAAGCTCGAAAAAATTCAAAAAAAGCTTGAACACCGGGTAGTTAATTTAACACTACTCGGCTCGATTACAACTTTTATTTGGAGTCATTTTCTAATAGCAATAATACATATTGCATCCGCACCAGCAACGATAAAAAAAGACATAAACAACTATTCTTGAAACTATTTCTGAGTGAATTACAAAATACTTCCATATGTCTATGAGACACTAGGGTGAGTTTGGCCTAGCGATTCGAAAATCAATTATAGGAGAATTAATTTTACTAAAATAGATTTTGGCAATAATTGATTATGATAAAATTCAATTATAAAATAATTGCTTTTGGATAATAGCTTTTACAAAAGTAACACTTTATTAGCTTCTGAAATAAGTTGATTTTTAGCTTCTGGAGATCCCAAAAGTGATTATGATATTAGGGGCCAAACACCATTAAAATCACGATTGACTAAAAGCAATTTCTATAATTGGGGCCAAACACTTCAAAAATCACAATGGAGGTCTAGAATTGCTTTTAAGAACTCCCACCGCTGGGCCAAACTCACCCTTTATCCCTCCTCCAATCATTAGAGGAAAAGAAAAAAGGGAAAAAAACGTCTCAAGGCTTTAAAATATATTTTACGATCTTCTTAATTGAGTGTTCAAATCATAAATTTTATTGTTGAAACTAAATTTTTTTTTTTTATCTACTAAACTGTGTATTTACAGCTCGGACCGAAGAGTGCAAAGGGTATAGGTCCTCCCCAGTGTGATGTCTCCAGTAGGATTCGAACTTGAGCCTCGCCTCTGGGGGTCGCAAGTCACTACCACTTGGCCCAACCACCTTGGGTATTGTTGAAACTAAATTGTCTTTGCTTAAATATTATTTAAAAATATCGGACCAATCGTTTTCCCAACCCTCACCTTGCCACCCCGCGCAGGGGGCTGGGGTTGAGGCTATTTTTTTATTTTGATTTTATATTGTAAAAAGAATTAAGCTAATGTCAATTTACCCGTCCTTCCCCTCCGTGAAGTGTATAATGTTCAATTTATAATTTAAAAAAGAACATTTTACTCCCTCTTTGACAATTTTAAAGAAGCAATTTACATCCTTCAGCCGGAAGTATAACTCACTTGTAGAAATTGAAAGTGGACATGAAAAGTATTTTTGTAACATGAGGGCGTAAATTACCACATTTATCATAACACAAAGGGGTCAACTGTCACATTATCATAACACAGGGGGTAAAGTGTCACATATAAAAATATCAGGGAAGCGGTGTGTAACTTTTTTTTAAGATTACAGGAAGGTAAAGTGTTCTTTTTCAATTCATAGGAAGGTAGATTGAACATTATGAATATCACAGAAAAATAAATTACCATTATGTATATATTTAAATATTATCAGATTAAGAGATAAGAGAAGGGTAGAGTACCGTAATCTTTCCATGTCTCAAAATAAAGTTATAGATGCAATTATGTGTGCGCGAACAAGACTACATGATGTACCAAGTCTTCGTCCCATGACGTGGCACTCATCAATTTCACATTAAATATAAAATCAACAACACAGCAGAAGCAAATATCTACTCGAGAGGCGCATCGATATCGATATCTAATAAAACAATCTCGGATCTTGTTACTACTGGATCGAATCGAATAGTTCGTACCCATATCCGAACTTATACGTCTTGTCATAATTCGACCCGGTAGTTGAAACCTAACACTATAAATACCCCTCTTAAATGAGAATAGGTAGGCACAAGACACAGAACATAACATTAACTTTGATTTCTTATCCCAAGACTGACTTAAGCATCGGAGGGTTATCACCGGGTCACCACCGGTACTAGCCTAACGTGGTTATCTTTAATTTCAGGTTAGGATCCCCTAAACAAAAGAGGAGAAGCTCGATTGACCTGTTTATCCTCACATGCGAGAGTAGTGTTAGAACTGACACCTGGACATAGACAATAAATTATTAATATACCAAAAATTCACTCATCACTACATGCAAGTCTTAGGTAGTCGTTTTACCCGGATGCTGTTTTCATAGGAGGGTATTTTACCTATTTTCGTATGACCAATATTCTTTTACAAGTAATCGACAAAAAATCTAATTTTTTCCATAATATAAATTACTTCTTGAGATAATGAATTGTGCCCAAGTCACGGGGTAGTTTGGCCTCCAGTTTCCATCATAAAGAAAGAGAGTTCTGGACAAAAGAAGTGTCAATCTTGCAAGAGTTAATTTTGATATAATTGAGTATCATTAAGAAATATTGGAAAGTTCTCATGAAATTCTCGAAAACATTTCAATCTTAAAAAAATTAATTTTGATATAATTGAGAATCATGAAGAAATATTAAAAACTTCTCACTCGAAAACGTTTAAAAAACACACAAAAGAATTATTAAATCAAAAAAAAAATCTTAAAACAAAAAAAAATTACAAATACACCTTATTTTCATTTTAAGCAATTAAAAAACAACAACATTACTAGTATTATCATGGGCTTGGAGGAGGCCCAACCCGAGCTGCCCATGACATGCAAGTTGTTTGTAACCATAATAACTTCAGGCCCAGTGGGTATAGTTTGGACTTTGGACTATTTTTCGGCTATTCAAATCTGGTCTGGGCTAAGATTTCATTTTCAACTAGTAAAATTCCAACATGCCATAAATTTTAAATATCAATAAAGTTTATTTATAGTATTTATATATGAGTTGAAAAGACAAAAATCAAAATCTTTTTGAAGAGGACATCAGTTTATTTAGCCAGTCGAGATCTTCTGGACTTGTACAAATGATATATAAATGTATTTCATTATTTAGAGACGACTTTTCTCATACATGGATCAAAATTTCGTGTGATTTTGTCGAAAACATCAAAAAGTTTTTTTTTTTTTTATTAATGGAAACAAAAATAAGACGTAATTCCTAAACTATTGGTTTACCTTGGTACTCTTTTATTTTTTATAATTTTTCATAATGTTTCCAAAACATTTTTGAAAAAATTTCAAAAAGTTTCCAATATTTACCGAAACATACAGTTGAAACGAAACTTTGATCCATGCTTTCATAAACGATATGCCACATAAATGGCAAAAATGAATTTTCAATCCTTTAACCTTTAATGGGTAATGATTTTAGGACAACTTATTTCTTAATTAAGCAATTTTAACCGTTTAACTTTTCCTTATTTGCAATTTTAGGGCAGTTGATTGCAATTTTTGTCCTTGATTGTTTGCAATTTTAGAACATTTTACTGAAATTTTGATCCTTAACCTTTTTTAATTTTGAGAGCAAACAAAAAAAAAAAAATTGTTGTCCATTGTCCTAAAATTGCATACACAAAAAAAATTGAAAGACCTAAATTGCTTACCAATTAAAAATGGGACTTAATTGTCCCAATATTGTCAATTAGTAAAAGTTAAGGGACTAAAAATACGTGTTTACCCCACATAAATGATTTCGTCTTACGACATCATTTAAAGCAAAATAATATTTTTACATATATTATTCTCGGGCTATCTTGAAACATACATACTTAAAATTAACTATCAAATAAAGAATTATGCCGGATGGATATGTAGAAATGACAATAGAATAAGTGACCAAATCTTGATCTTTATTATAGTAAAGACAACTAAAGTGCCTTTATTACACAATTTGTACTAGTAGAACAACCACAAGGTATACATTGATAATTCCAATAGAAATATGAAATAGGAAAACAATTTCATGGTTGAAAACCAAATGAGACATTTAATCGAAAAATCAATAAGTGAAAACATAACCCTTTTCTTTCAACAAATCTCAATGGTCTTTTATTGAACAAAACAAAATACTTCACTTGATTTCAATGCATGCCTCTCTTCTTTATATTTATTCAACAGCTCTTGGAACAGCTTCAGCCTAAACACAAAGAAACAAAATCCTCAACTCACATTTCCAATCAAAAAATATTATTTTTTTCCGAATAAATTATATATAAAACTTACCAATGTGCGATATTTAAGCGCGTAAAACATTTCAAGGTATCGCCTAATCTCAAGACGATTGAGCTTTGAAACATATTTCCAGAATCCATAAACACCAGCCAATGTCAATAACCTGTCAGAATAAATCTCCCAAGTATACCTAAACAACACAAGTAATAAAATGATCAATTCTTGATAAATTTTACCATATTAAATTGAACTAAATTTAAATTTAAATTATTCTTACTTCTCTTTGATACGTTTAAGCCCACCAGTCGAAATAGCTTCCCAATGTTCGGGCTCCTTCTTAGACTTCTCAAAGAAATCAACTAAAAGGTCACCAACTTGTTCACCATTATACGGGTCAATATGAAAACCCGACTTTCCATGAATGATAATCTCCGCAGGACCACCGTGTAGAGTCGCAAAAGTCGGTAAGCCACAAGTCATGGCTTCTACAACTGTCAATCCAAATGCTTCGTAAAAAGCAGGTTGTACAAAAGCCCCTTTTGTATCAGCTATACAACGGTACAGTTCACCGTTTCTAACACGGTCCATTTGGGAAGAAATCCATCTGAATTGGCCATTTAGTTTGTAAGTTTCAATTAGGGTGTACATTTTTTTCATCTCAGCTTGTTCTTCCAAATCTTTGGATTCTTTTCTTCGGTCGCCACCAACTATGACTAGGTTAGCCAATTCCCTTAGCTTTGGATTCTTGGCGTATAGTTCCACGAGACCGGTTAAGTTCTTCACACGATCCAATCGTGCCATGGTGAATATGATTGGCTTTTTCTTGTCTTTTAACACACATCTACCAAGTATATATGCATATGTTAGAATTTTGTTGAATGCATAAATGAAATACCAAGTATGAGTTGCATAGCTTGTAGACCTGGTTTATGTATGAATTTTCTCCCTCCGTCTCATTATTTTTGGGCCATCTAGATTTAGCGCAAGATTTTACTTAAGAGTTAAAAAGAAGAAATTTTAGATGAATTTACATTTTTGTCCTCAAAACTACAGGTCGGGAATTGGTTATGTCAAATCATCACATAGAGCCTTTTTTCGAAAAGAAAATTCTATTTTAGGAAAGGAGTCTTGTTTTGGAACATCCAAGAGAATAAATTTGGAACAGAGAAAGTATATAAACTTACAGATGTTCTTCATTTTCAACGTCGCTATAAAGGAGCTCTTCGATTTCAGGGTGGAATTTTGTTAGTCTTTTTTCCGTCTCCGTGTAAGGGAAGTAGATATTCATATCGGCACCCGGAGATACGATGTTGAATTTGGGGTCAAAAACGTCAATTCCGTGTACGACTCTGTACAGTCCCGGCATCGTGAATGCCATATGGCTCTCATATTGTCCAACAGTGTCCTTGCTAATAAAACAGAAACAAATAAAAACTTAGACAAATTCTCATAAACAATGGTTTGGGAACAAAGATTTTCGATTCAGTAAATTAAACTCACTTTCCGGCAATTTCTTGGAATGTGCTAGTAATAATGAAGTCGGTATGATTCATCGCATATAAATCAGCTGTAAACTGGCATGAAAAATGATACTTCTCATCGAAATTTTTGAGGTAAATGTCCGAATCAGGGTATTTCGTTTTCTCGAGAGCATGAGCAATGGTACATTGTGTTACTCCTAACTTGTGAGCAAGCAGTGAGGCTACAAGATTACCCTCACTATAGTTTCCAACAATTAAATCCGGCTTCGCTTTCAATTCTGCGGTAAGTTCCTTGGCAACATCCTGAAAATATTATGTACTAAAAAGTTCAGTATACGTAAACGATAAATTCAAAACTCTCCCTATGTTATTTTAGCTACCAAAAACCCCCTGTACTAACTTTTTATTAGCATGAAACCCCCTCCCAAGCCAAAATGACGAGTATACTGTATACCCCCACTAAAGGATGCAAAAACACCCCTACTCACCTAAAAAATTGGCAATATAAGAAATTGATAATGGGTCCTTTTTGTTAAAAAAAATAACGCAAGGGAGGTTTTTGATAATTAGGCAAAACACAGGGGTATTTTTGCATTTAGCTCTAAGCGAACATATATAAGAGAGAATGTGTAAGTAAAGTAGTTTTCTGAAAATCTCACCTCGGTGAAAGTTTCCATGTAAGGCCAAACTTCGAAACGAGAAATCCATTTACGAACAATTCCCTTTTCAGTTCTAAAGGGAACTCGAAGAATATGCGAGTGTTCTGCTCCAAACACTTTTTCGAGCCTTTGACCACAAGTGGTTCCAACTGCATCCGGAAGCAATCGAGTCACCTATATACAACCACACAATTCATCATTCGGAAAATAAACATAGATTTATCGTATTTATGATTAATGAATACAAATGTCGTTAGAAACTAACAATCAAAATACGAGGTGTGATATCTAGTCCTTGTTCCTTTATACGTTTGATCATTTCCTTTTCAAGGGCAGGAACTTGATCCAAAATATACACAACCTGAAAAGCAATAAAAGAAACTTAAATCATTTGCAAAACTAAATTTCGATGTGGGATGAAATTATTGATATTTATCGACTAAATACCTGGCCACCGGTATCGGGGAAACCTAGGACATTTTCTTGAGCAAAGTAACCATGAGGAGAAAGAATAACGACATTGAACACCATCGGAATTCTACCAAGGAATTTCTCGAGTGTACAAGAATCGGGAGCTTCAAGAAGGCCAAGAAGCATAGAAATCATTTCAGAAACTCTTTGTGCATTGTTACCCCATCCTCTCTCCAATCCAATATCTTGAAACATATGCTCGAAATCATCGTAAGGTGTTTCCGGAGGAAGTGTTGAGAGGTACTCCTCTGCTTTCCTTAAAACAGCTTGTAGTGAGTTAAGGCTTCTAATTTTATCATTCAGCATCATTGTCTGTACAAAAAACAAAATTCAAATTATAGCATTTAAAACCCAAAATATAACATATATTTCAAGAGTGAAACGCAAAAACACTCCTTGTGCTTTTCCTAACTATAAAAAAGTGCTTACTTTTTATTAGCAAAAAACCTCTCCCAAGTCGAAATGACAATTATACCCCCACCAAATGATACAAAAAAAACCCTCGAAAAAATTTGAAATGGGTTTTTTTGCTATTTAAAATAACATATGGGGGTTTTGATAGTGAGACAAAGCACAAGGGGTGTTTCTGCATTTAGCTCTATTTCGACGTCGAAAAAGAATATGGTATTGAATTCACCTTTCCCTTGTATTGGTGCACACGGAGGAAGTCAAGAAGAGGGGTCATGCTTTCTTTGTCATGAAACATTTTTGCTGAGAGATGTCGGTTGAGGAACTCGACTCCATTTCCGATGGATTTGGTGAGAGTTGGCTTTGGAATTGATGCCGTAAATGGTTCAAAATCCAACTCAAGAACAAAGTTACCATTAGCACTGCAGCAGGACATAGGAAAGTTCTCAAGAAACTTGACAAGGAATGGGATCAAAAGTGCATAATTTAGGAACGAAGACTTACGTTCCATTCACAAGTTCTTCTTTAAACTGAAGATATTCAGGCACGGTGAGTTCTTCGACAACTAGTAAGTTCACATTGACTCGTACGTATTCCCAAACGCCTGGCCTCAGGCGAATAGCAAGCGCAACCCATGGAGGTAAAACTATTGCTTCCTAGTCAAAAAAATAATAAAAAAAAATTACATAACAACTTAGGTGTATCACATTCGAAATAGGGAATTTACTTTCTTGACTATTTTTTTTAGCTAAAACACTTATCTTATACGAAAAAGATTCACCCCTCCCTTAACCTTTCAAACACTTAATTTTGTGTTAAGACTAAAAAAAACCTTATACAATATCAAATTAGAAAATGATCACCCCACTACACATCCTTTTTGGATTTCAGAAGTGGGTAATCTACACACTTATTTTCAATAAAAAAGTTAGATTGTTCATTAGACACATTGAGGAATGTAATTAAGTGGCTAAAATTATGGGATATAGTTGGAGTTAAAATTGCTTTTAAGCATAATACTAGTGATTCAGTTGCGTTATTACGCGCGTAAATAACATCGTGCACGCTAAGAAGGCTTATCACCTGCTTTTTTTGTTCACGAAGGGGTAATCCGCAACTTTTTTACAAGGAAGTATACATATCATCCGCAACTTAGCATTTTAGAATGGGTAAAAAAGACCCAATAAAATGTATATTATACCTGTGTGGACTTGAGGACTTGTTGGAAGGCATGATCTTGCAATTTCACTTTGTCAGTTTTGGAAATTGCTTCAAATTCAGCAATAAGCTGATGGTGTTTCAGAATCCTTTTTCCATGGACTGATATTCTGCAACCAAACAAAAAAAAATTAAGCTAACTTGAAAAAGACAAAAAGATTTAGATTTACACTCGAACTCCCCGAAGTTTATCGTAATTACAGAAAACCCCTGTGGTTCCAAAATTATTAGGACACCCCTTAACGGATATTTTTGTAAACATTTTCAAGGGTTTTGTAAGAATTGTTGAAACTGCAAAGGGTATTTTAATACATAGTCTAAATCAGAGTGTCTCCTTGTAATTCCTGAAACGTTTGGAGTTACTTGTAAAATGACTAAAACTCAAAGTCTAGGCGTAAATCACCCAAAAAAATATAGGAAACAAGATTTAGTATATTGAAAAAATACGCACCTGGATAGAAACAGTAATATTTCATCGCGATGAGCAGAGAGAGTGGCATCCAATCGCTCACGGAGGCTGTGAACACGCGTGAGTACACGTTCCGCCATTGAACAGTTAACAAATTCTTTGTTTTCAACTGTTTAGACAAGAATGCAATAAAATAAGTTGGTAAAGAAAATTGGATAGATAAAAAGGGTAGCTTATTTAAATGGGAATTGACTAAAATATTTAGTCACTTTCCCAACATATTAAATTCAATTTAAAATATCTAGAAATATCTAGATCAAACATCTTCCTACTATTACATACCTACCATTTTCAACGAAATTAAGTAGACTATGCGTGGAAGACAAGAATTTGGAAAAACTTATCCCAAATTTATAGAGTTAATGACAATTTACCCCCTGTAATTTACATAGTGATAAATTTACGTTTTCGTAATTTTATACATTTGTAATCTTATAAAGATTTTCACATCACCTTCTTGATATTTTTAACTTAAAAAAAAAACAAATTCACAAAGATGCCTCTATTATATGTAACACTTTATTACTCTCTTATATGCGACATTTTATAAGCATTTTATTTCTTTATGATAAATATGACACTCTAACCTGTATTATTATAAACATTGTATTTTACCTTTATATTATAAAAATATTTTTCATGTCATTCTCAATTTCAGTAAATGTGCTGTACCCTTCTTTGACTGAATGAGATAACTTACTCTTTTAAAATTTTCATAAGATAAATTAACATTATGCATTTTACAGGGTAAATTGACTTTAGCTCCAAATTTATATGTCAAATGCAACAACAACAACAAAAAAGGCAATCAATCGGAATCAAGAATTTAATTTGGTATTAATTATAAAAAATCAAAAATCAAATACAATACAATGATTTTTCGAAATACTACATGACTAAATCCAACCAAAAAATTCTCACTTGAGAAACAGAGTAGAAACGAACAAAAGCAAAATTTGATTTAAAAAAAAATGTGTGTGTGTGTGTGTGTGTGTGTGTGTGTGTGTGTGTGTGTTCTGATCGTTGATAAGTAAAAGGTGAAGATTTTCTCGTTAATTACCTTATATAAACAGCAGGCAGCAGCTAAGCAAAAGCAACCAAACAGGGCTTAGAATTAATGAACCAATGGGAAGAAAAAGAGAAAAGAATTGAACAGAGTAAAGAAACGCAACAAAAGGAACAAGAGCAAATAAAGGAGTTTAATTTGTTTGTGATGGTGAAGAATGAAAGCCAAACACCCCTTTATATATAGCAAGAAAATAAAGGGAAAAAGTAAAAAACGTCCCCCACTCCTTTTGAAAACTACTCACACAAATGGTTATCAAGTTAATGGTTTTGGCTAAATATAAAGTTGGGGTCTTTTTGGATTTCGTGAAAAGAAAAGAGCTAAATGCATAAATACCCCATCCACTTAAATTAATTAGCAAAGTGTCCCATGTGTTATTTTTATTAACAAATATGTTGTTTTCTTTTTTATTAACAAAAAGTTCTCCATGTCTGACTTTTAATTAATTCCTCAATAAGTCAATAGAAGGGTTATTGTAAGCGAACATCGGGATTATTGTCAATTATTTAGCTGAATATGGGTGATTCTAAATTTATAATGAGTTATAATTGTCATTTTGCAAAAAAATTATACTCCCACATGAGAGGAAATTTAGAGGGATGTTTTTGCAAATAAAGTTTTATTAACCAGACAAAAGATATTCTTGCATTTCACTCAAAAGAAAATTTTCTATCTTTTTCACCTTCCTCTAGTTGGTATATTAGTTATACTCTTTTTTACCTAAAACCAAGTTTTATTAATTAGACAAAAGATATTCTTGCATTTCACTCAAAAGAAAATTATCTATCTTTTTCACCTTCCTCTAGTTGGTATATTTAATCATACACTTTTTTACCTAAAACCACTTTAATTCTATCATCATTAGCAACTCCTGTTTCGTTAATGGTATACAATTATTAGTCTAATCCAGTGGACCCATTTCTTTAATTATCCACTATGTTTGTTCATTTTTATTGATATACTATTTTTTCATGTGGAATAGATTTTGCTTTTTGTAATATTCCTTTTGTTCCTAAATTTTTATTATTATTTTTTTGAAATGTTCCAAAATAAATTTCATTTCTATGAATGAAATTATTTTTATCAAAAATATCATCTCACATAAAGTAATATTTGACACAACTAGCTATCAATCACAACTTTTAAGGACATTCGTATAAAAATCCTAAAAGTTCAATCTTTTTAATTTTGCTTAAAACTCCGCGTAAAAAATAAAATGATAGAAATAAAAGGGGCAGTAGTACTAAGGGTGTATGTGGATGGGTTTTGGCCCGGTCTCGCGGGTTTCGCGAGACCGAGCCAAAACCCTTTCAAATGAGTTTTCGCCAAACACATAAAACCATCAAAAACCTATTCAGAAACTCACACTCAAACTCTTCAAACCTATAAAACATTGATTTGACACCTACCACCTACTTTTCCCCCCAAATTTCACTAAAAAGACATTGATTTAACACCTACCACCTACTTTTTCCCCGAAACCCCAACATCCAAACCCAATCCAAGTGGGGTTTCAACTTATTTAAACCACAAAATCCAACAGCCAAAACTAATCCAAATAAGGTCTCAAAGGTTTCATCGAAACCATCCAAACCATTTTTTTTAAACCAAGACCCACGAAACCGAGTCAAAACCCATCCAAATAGACCCTAAGTTACTACGTCGGTTGGAAGAACAAAATTAAGAAATGAAGTATTGCAATAGTGGGCACATGTGAATGGATATAATAGCATATCCATGTACGTACTTTATGAAGGAAACAAAATCCATGTACTGATGTACTTTTTTTTATTTAATCTTTCCTGGTTTTACGCTAGTAGACCTCGTTATTCTTGTCGCGTAACTGCGTAAGTTAGAAGATCAAAGGGTAATATTGTAATTAGAGACCATATGTTGTTATTATAAATAAATACTAGAATAAACAATTTTAGTCTTTTAACTTTTGAAGAGATGCGAAAATGGGACACATGTAATTTCGACAAGTAATTTATATCATTTATGTGTTAAATTGCTGCAATTTTAATCCTAAATTAGTCGGAATTTTAATTAGTGTCTTTAAATTGTTACACAAGCAAATAAATCACGGTAGTAATTCACCACGTCATCCAGTCAAATTAGCTTACATTGGGAAAAATTAAAACCTAATTTTCCTTCATTTTTTTTCCTACCTACATTACGACAAATAGGTTATAATGTCTCAATTTGTTTGCTTGTGTGAAAATTTATGGACACTAATTTTAATTTCGACGAATTTAAGACTAAATTACGGATAAGATGACTAAAATTGAGCAACTTAAAAGATAAGGGATGTAAATTACATGTCGGAACTACAATGGTCTATTTGGATGGGTTTTGGCTCGATTTCATGGGTCTCGGTTTAAAAAAAATGGTTTGGGTAGTTTCAATAAAACCTTTGAGATCTCGTTTGGATGAGTTTTGACTATTGGGTTTTGTGGTTTGAATAAGTTAAAATCTCATTTGGATTGGGTTTATATGTTGGATTTAGAGGAAGAATTAGGTGGTAGGTGTCAAATCAATGTCTTTTCTAGTGAGATTTGGGGAAAAAAAACATGTGGTAGGTGTCAAATCAATGTTTTACAGATTTGAAGAGTTTGAGTGTGAGTTTTTTAATATATTTTTTATGGTTTTATGGGTTTGGCGAAAACTAATTTGAAAGGGTTTTGATTCGGTCTCGCGAAACCCAGGAGACCGGACTAAAACCAATCCGCATACACCCAAGTGTCCCATTTTTATCCCTGTCAAAATTATTAAAGGACTATTATTGTTTTTTTTCCCCCAACAAATACTAGTGATCTGATTTGAGAGAATTATAATTTGAATTCGGTTTGTGAGTATTGGCTAGAGATTATTATAGGGTCTTTAAGTGGTCACGGACTCTAGACAACCTGACCATCTAAGAAAATATGTTCAAGTATGTTTTATGAAATTTGTCACGTTTAAAGTGTTTTTCAAGGAAGTATAAATTACTTTCTTTGTAATTGATTTGGACGTGGTCGAACCAACTTTTTTGGATTATAGGAAGATTTGTAATATATAGAGAAGAATTAAACATCAATTTGGTTGTGGATCATTAATTTAAGAAGTAATGTCAATGTAGCAATGTGATTTGAAAATGAGCACTTTATCATTTTTTGAAAATTTTAAATGAGCAATTTACCTATTTCAACTCAAGAGTGTAACTTACTCGTCAAAATTGATAGTGAACATGAAAAATATTTATGTAACATAGGGAAGTAAAGTGCAACATTTATCCTAACACGGGGTGATAAAGTGCCACATTTTCATAATACGGGTGGATAAAATGTCACGTATAAGCGATAATTTTGTCGATTAATATTTTTTTCTAAGTTTAAAAATATTAGGGAATTAAGCAGTGTGAAACTTTTATAAGATCATAGGAGAGTAAAACGTTTTTTTTTTCTCAAATCACATTGGGTAAATTGATTGTTGTGCATATCATAGGGGGTAAATTATCATTAAATCACTATTTTTTTTTTTTTTTTATAATTAAACATTCATAAGATAACTAAAGAGAAACTATTATGAGAAAATTATAAGAAATATTAAGATAAGTCAGACTACAATTGAAAGATAAGTTTACCTACACAATGACAAATTACTATTATTTGTATAATAATAATATTGATAGTAACAATAATAATACCTAGGGCGAAAATCAAACCAAGTTACTTGCAATTCGACTCGAGCTCGTTCGATAAAATCTTATTTGAGCTCAGTTTATCACTCTAATCAAACAAGCTTGAACATAATTTTTCGTTCGTTAACTTTTGAAGCTCGCCTCGAGCTCGACTAGATAAGATAAAATTGATAAAATACATGCAAAATATCAAGTTACTCGATACTCGGCTTGAGATTTTTCGATAAAAGCTCGTTTGAGCTCGGCTTTTTTAACAATCAAACTACTCAAACACAAAATTTGAAGGTCGATAAAATTCAAACCAAGTTTGAACAGTGTATCGTTTAACACTACTCAACTCGATTACACTACCAACAATAGTAATGAAAATGGAACAATTGTTTAGAATAAAGTAACAAACTCTACTTATTCTGATTCCTAGATAAAACGGAAAAGATTAGTATCTAAATTACAAATAACATTCTCTATTTATTAAATTGCAAAAATCATTATATATAGAGTAAAGAGTCCAATATTGGAGCGAGTGACAGAAAATGTCATTAGTTCGATTCTCATTAATATAAATTTTCTTTTAGTTTAATACTAGTGTATGATAAATGATTTAATCGGATAGATTTTCTGATTAAGTGATATTGATGTAATGATATAATTATCATTTCACTAAAAAAATCACATATTTGTATAGTTATACGAGTCTTTTTTGCGAAGAGAATGAATTATAAGTTTGGTTTTAATTTAAAGAGCTTGAAAAAGACTTTTATGCGGGCAGACGACTTATAAGAGAAGAGACAAACCATGTGGAGAATAGAATTAAGTCTAGTAGCAGTAGTACCAAAAAAAATATGTGGTTATAAAAGATAGAGAAAAAAAGGGAAGGAAAAAAACAGAAAATGACAAATGAAATTTGATAAGAGATATAAAGATAGAGAAAATGGGAGAGGAATAAGTAGAAAAGAAAAAGTTGGAAAAATATCAAGAAAGAGGCAAGGAAGGGAATAAAGAAGGAATATGGAGTCGAGGAATAAAATGAACTTTTATTCTTAAGAAATTCAAATTCACTCATAAATGTTAGTATAAGTGATGGTCCATTTTAATTGAGAGATACATTTGAACAGATCTTTATATTGTTATATATTAAATGAATAATATTGGTTAGTCCAAACCGTTATGTCCTCTCCATCATGGATCAAATATCGTTTTCGATGTATGTTTCAGTCAGCTAAATATTGGAAACTTTTCGAAATGTTTTCGAAATATTTCGAAAATACTATGAAAAATTATGAAATTAAGAAAAAAAGAAAGTTTCCATTAATCCAAGGCAAATAAAGAATTTTAAAAATATACGTTCTTTTTGTTTCCATTAATCCAAAAGCAGAAACTTTTTGATGTTTTTCACGAAAAATATGAAATTCTTGATCCATGCTCTCCATGATGTATAAAGTAGTATATATTTAGGGTTCTATTTATAAGCAATTCATTAAGTTTTCTGCAAATAGTTCAACTTGAAATTAGTCTTCAATAATTGTTTCATATACAACTCTTTTCTATTTTAAAAAATATTAAGAATCCATTTAATGTATAACTGAACCAATATAAATTTTGATTAGACTGTAGAAGAGTAAATTTTTTTGCCTATTAAATTTTGTCAAACTTGAGAGATAATGCAAATTACATTAAATCTCATCATAGAAGATTGTACAAGGCATGATTTTCTTGGAATATTCGTCACAATATAATATTTGCATATAATATATTTTATTGGGCAAGAATATAAAATTAAATATATTTCTTGTCATAAAGATATTGATAGCCAATTAAATCGCGCAACGTAATGGAGAGAATTTTCAAGATTTTCAAATCCCACCTATAAATAGGGGTCATCTCCAAGAAGAAAATGACAACTCAGAACACAATTCAAAAACCACAAAGGAGTTCAAGAAGAAAAAAATAAATTTTCTCAAGGTGTTCTTCAATTAAAATCAAGGCGTTTCTGTAAGACACTCTTCAAATCAAGGCGTTTCTTCAAGGCGTTCATCTCGATATTCAAAGGCCTTCTTCCAAAATTGAAGAAAAATCCGACGTTTAATTTGAGATCAAGCTATTTAGCCCTCAAATTAACGTTATTGAAAATTTACGAAGGTCCAAAGAAGATAAAATTTCTTAAAAAATCAAAGTATCAAAGAAGGAGTTCGAGACGTTCGTCGAGGAGATCTAAATAATTTCACGTTTGATTCAAGATTAAGCATAATTGCTCTTGGATTAATGTTATTCAAACACCAAAATTATTTTGGAGAAGATCAATTTAACATTTTCCAAGATCAAGTTCAAAAATAGTTATTTTCTTAAAGAGAAGAATCAGAGAAATCATAGAGATTGTAACCACTTCTTTAATAATTAAAGTTTGTATTTATACTATTATTTCATGTTTAATAAATTTTAAACTTGAAATTTTATTTGTTACAAATTTCTGGCACGCCTAGTGAGACAATATCTACATCTCATCTCTTTTCTTCATTAAGTGGCGCCAATTATGACGACACACAATCCAACCATGGAGGAACAACTTTTGATGTTAACAAAAGCGATGGAGAAGCTCACAAAGCACTTCCAACAACGAGATGATAAGCTCGATGAGCTGTTGAACAATTTGGGCAATGTTGAGGCCATCCACGTGGAGGAAAAACTACTCAAGAAGTTTGAAGAAGGCGATACATCTGCGAAACAACTATTGAACAAAGGAATTCGTGCTGAGGAAAACCACCTGATGGAAAAGATGACCAATAATATTGGTGATTGCAAGATACCCATAAAGCAACAAATGCAAAAGAAAAATCTTTATCTAAAAAGATTTAAGTCTCGTATGAAAGTATGGTCCAAGCTAGCCAACTAAAGGAGTTCATTTTGGAGGCCATCAATAGCAAGCTGAATGGGAGCTCGAAGTCTTCCTCACATACACCAAGCCTTACCCTTAAAGAAATGACAACTTAAACATGCCAATTGGATATGAAGAAGTTTCAATAATTTGATGGCAAAGACAATCCAAAGCAACATGTGGCGCATTGAGACGTGCAATGATGCTGGGATACATGAAGATCAATTTGTCAAGCAATTCGTACGTTCATTGAAGGACAATGCATTTGACTGGTATATTGACTTGGGGGCAAACTCCATTGATGGATGGGACCATTTGGAGCAAGAGTTTCTCAATCACTTTTATAGCACTCGAAAAACTGTGTGAATGGTCGAACTCATATCTGAAAACATAGCAACGCTCCTAGATACGAGCTAAAACTATCTGGGATCTTTCAAAGTTGGATCTCTTCAATGATCCTTGATAAAAGCTTAAACTGTCAACATAACTTCTTGATACGAGTTAAAACTGTCTACAAATCTTCAAGTTGAAATCTCCTTGACACGAGTCGAAACTGTCTACAAAATCTCCAAAGTTCAAGTGAAATCTCCTTAACACGAGTATAAATTGTTTACAAGTCAAATTCATTACTCCTTAACATGAGGATAAACTATTTACAAATCAAATCCATAACTCCTTAATATGAGTATAAACTTTTTACAAATCTCAAATCAAAAGCCTCCAGTAGACGAGACAAAAAAGTCTACAAGTTCAAATCAAGTTTTCCCAGACAAGAAAATGTCGGTGAATTTCAAATCAAAGCCTCAAGTAGACGAGACGAATAGGTTTACAAAACTCAAATCAAGTTTTCCCAGACACGAGAAAAATTGTCTGCAAATTTCAAATGAAAGCCTCCAGTAGATGATACAAAAATGTTTACAAATTTTAATTCAACTTCTCTTGGACACGAGTCGAAAAGGTCTACCAGAATTCAAATTCAAAATGTTCCTTGACACACGAGCCTAAAACGTATGTTACTCTTCGTTAACATGAGTATAAATGTGAACAACATCCATCAAATCAAAATTTGATGTTTTGAACTACGTTATGACTTGATTCCCTTTTTGGGATATGTAGGAAGCTTGAGATTCAATTTTGAGCTCAGTCAAATTCCGTAAAAGAAACAAAAATGTTGGCTTCAAATTTGACAAATTAAAATATCCAAGATAAAATTTCTTAAAAAACCAAAATATCCAAGACGGAGTTCGAGACGTTCGTCGAGGAGATCTAAATTATTTCACGTTTGATCCAAGATTAAACACAATTGCTCTTGGATTAACGTTATTCAAACACCAAAAGTATTTTAGAGAAGATCAAGTTAACATTTTCGAAAATCAAGTTCAAGAAATAGTTAAGAGAAGAATAAGAGGAATCATAGAGATTGTAACCACTTCTTTAATAATTAAAATTTGTATTTTTACTATTATTTCATGTTTAATAAATTTTAAACTTGAAATTTTATTTGTTACATACACATTTATGTATCATGATTGTCATGACTTGTTAAGAACATATTCTTAGTGCTAACAGAACATTTCATATATTGTTTAATTTTTTTTAAATACTCCGTGTATATTTATTGGTTTTTATAATAGAGCATAAACCAGTCTTTATTGAGCTTATTTTTTGTATTTTAAGCTTCCTATATTACTCATAATAATAAGTAAAAAAGGAATTAAAATTGAATAAATTTGATAGAAAATTAACCAATAAATTGTGCATAAACCGTCAAGCAAAACGGATTGAGAAATATAAGAATTAACCTAAACACAGTTTATGAAATAGTTTCAAATGAGTTTTTTGCTAATAAAAAGTAATTCAAGTGATTTTCGCAAATAAAAATATCACAAATGGTTTTCTCAAATAAAAATATCACAATGGAAATTTTAGCAATTAGACAAAAATATGGGGTATTTTTGCATTTAGCTCTTTATTATTTTTGTAAACATGTGTACTATAAATAATTATCATGTACCAACATATGATTGGTCGAGTGGAAAGTAGTCACTACAAGAAAAACAGGATTTTCCGACGGATTTTCCGACGGATTTCAAGCAAAATCCGTCGGAAAATGGGTTTTCCGACGGATTTTGCCCGTCGGAAAATCCGTCGGAAAAAGTGGCGTCGGAAAATTTCCGACGGATTTTCCGATGGATTTTCCGACGGAAAACATCCGTCGGGAAATCTGTCGGAAACTTTCCGACGGACTTATTCCGACGGATTTTCCGACGGAATAATTCCGTAGGAAATTGTATTTTCCGACGGGACTTTTCCGTCGGAAAATATATTTTCCGACGGAATTATTCCGTCGGAAATAACTTTTAAATAATGTTATTTTTATTTCCGACGGAATTATTCCGTCGGAAATTTAAAAAAAATTATTTTATTTTCCCACGGAATTTTTCCGTCGGAAAAAATGAAAAAAAAAATGAAATTAAAAATTATCAAAAATAATGAAATTGCAACACAAAAAAAAATTGCAATACAATATAATACAACAAATTCATAACTTAGATAAAATTATCAAAAATTTCAACATTTATAATTATATGTGAATACAATAAATAATCTTACAACAAGTTCTACATTGTAAAAAATGTGAATACAATAAATAATCTTACAACAAGTTCTACATTGTAAAAAATGTGAATACAATAAATAATCTTACAACAAGTTCTACATTGTAAAAAAAAAAATATCATTCTTCTTCTTCTTCTTCTTCGTCTTCTTCTTCTTTGTCTTCCTCCTCCTCCTCGGCCTCTACCTCCATATTCTCTTCGTTCTCTTCTCCTTCTCCTTCACCTTCTTCAGCAGCATATAAATCCATTGCTAATTCGGTATCAACAATTGAATTTAGCATGGTAGGTGGTTCTTGCAAAGCTTCTTCTTATACATTATAACTATCATCCACTCTACTTCTTGGTCTCGTATTTATTACAACACGCCAATTAATCTTATCTTTCTTCTTACCCTCTTTTATGTGATACTTTACCCCCCATGTTATGATGAACACATTTCAACTTACAAGGCTAATTTCAATCAAATGCACACCTTACAAGGCCACCAAAAATGAACACAACAAATCTAATCACCATTTACAACATACAACATAAGCAAAGTTATGATGAACACATTTCAACTTACAAGGCTAATTTCAATCAAATGCATAACTTACAAGGCCACCAAAAATGAACACAACAAATCTAATCACCATTTCCAACATACAACATAAACTAATAGTGAACACAACCTTATATTTGCAAAAGGCCAATAAAAATATCTACAACATACAACCTTTCAACTTTATACATAAACTCACATGATTGGTAAGGTAAAATTACACTTTTCGTTCTAAATATGTGATATTCATATTTAAAAAGTTAATGGTCATTACACAATGTGACACAAGATATGATATTCATAATTAAAAAATAACCATCATAATTAAGAATATTTAAATTTTTAGACATTAGAACCAAATACACTATATTTAAAAATCTCACATAGACAAAACAAGTAAAGAGTACTGAATACATATATTCCCCATCAAATTAATTAATATTCCAAACGAGAACCCAAGTTGATATACTTGATGATGGTTATCAATGGAGAAAGTACGGCCAGAAAGCAGTCAAGAACAACAAATTTGCAAGGTATGTATAAATCTATGTTCATTAGACATTATGGTCTGATTGTCAGGCTCCAATTAGCTAGTAACATATATATATTTGAGAGAATAACTAAGGAGCAATAATTATGTCAAATTAACTGAGGGATTTGTTATACAAGAATTCTACTAAGTAAATGATGATTTAAGAATCATATTTATGATAATTACATCTACAATGTAAAATAGATCTAGGAAAAATGCACAAAGGGAATTACCTCTACAATGTATTGTATTTCGGGCTGGGCTGGGCGGCGTGAACAGGGGTCGTCACGGGGTCTGGGCAGCGGGTTCGGCAGCGGCGGCGTGAGCAGGGTAACTCACGCGGGTCTGGGCAGCGGGTTCGGGCAGCGGCTGCGTGAGCAGGGGAACTCACGCAGGTCTGGGCAGCGACGGCGTGAGCAGGGGGGCACGCGGATCTGGGAAGCGAGTGTCTTGGCAGCGGATTCGGGCAGCGGCGGCGGGTGGGAGTAGAGAATGAGGAAGGCGGTGGTGGGAGTAGGGAATGAAGAAGCGGCGGCGGGAGGGAGTATATTGAAGAAGAAATGAAATTAGGGCATTAATAGTTCATTTCAATTTCTTTTTCAGTTTGTATTTTTTTTTTATCTTAAATCATTAATTATTTTTAACTTTTTAAAATTAACCAATTAAATTATTGCACAAAATTGTTGAAATTAAAAAATACTCCCCCGTCCCATTATTTTTACTCCATTATCTACAGTACCCGGTCAAATTTTCAATTTTTTAAATGACTTATATATCATTTTAAATTATTCATATTTGTGGTGTAT
Source organism: Penstemon newberryi var. newberryi (assembly GCA_030819805.1). Taxonomy (NCBI): domain Eukaryota; kingdom Viridiplantae; phylum Streptophyta; class Magnoliopsida; order Lamiales; family Plantaginaceae; genus Penstemon; species Penstemon newberryi. The sequence continues at coordinate 29,287,917 of JAUALY010000006.1, read as the reverse complement.
TAAATTTTTTAAATATTAATATATATAGTGTCATCTGATATTATCAAATTATTAGTGAAATATATTAATTAAATTAATTATTATAATTTCTATAAATTTAGTCAAGTTGACTGGGTCAACTGTACCAACGGATAAAAAAATTGGAACGGAGAAAGTAATTAGAGTTAAATCAATAAAAAACGATTTAAATGGAATCAATTTGGTGGAAATTGTTAACTGTATGATTATGTACATTGAAGTTATTCGCAATCAGATCGATTAATTATGAATTTGTAACGTTAATTGACGAAGTCAATATTGTTGACCTTAGGGTTATATATATGTACATTGATTTTACTCGAAATCAAATCGATATTTGGCTCGAAATTACTTAATTAGTCACCAATTAAAAATTATTGACTATGGTTATGTACATTGAGCTTATTCGCAATTGATTCTCAATTGAGAACGTTAATTGACCAAAGTCAACATTGTTGACCTTATGGTTATGTACATTGAGGTTATTCGAAATCAAATCGATCGATCGATAGATCGAAATTACTTAAGTAGTCATTAATTAAAAACTATTGACTATATGATCATGTATATTGATGTTATTCGCTATAAGATCGATCGATTCTCGATTTGTAACGTTAATTGGGCAAAGTCAACATTGTTGACCTTATAGTTATATGGTTATGTAAATTGAGGTTATTCGAAATCAAATCGATACTTGGCTCGGAATTACTTAATTAGTCACTAATTCAAAATTGTTGACTATATATATATATATGTATATATGGGGTTATGTACATTGAAATTATTCGCAATCAGATCGATATATTCTCGATCTATATAAAGTTAATTGACCTAAAGTGGTTTAAATTAATGAAAATTAAATTGGTAGGAATTGAGTTAATTAAATCAATCAATAAGGATTTCTATAGATGAAATTTGTGAAATATGGGTTAAATCAAAGAAAGTTAGTGAAATCGACGAGAACAATTTAATTAAATTAAATTAATCAAATTGTTGCAAAAATAGATTAAATTAGAAAAAAGAAAAAAGGGTTTAAATTGATGAAGATTGGTGAAAAACGAGTTAAATCAATCAATAAGGGTTTAAGATGATGAAATTTGTGAAATTACAGGTTAAGTCGAACAAAGTTAGTGAAAATTTAGTTAAATCAATTAAGAACGGTTTAAATTAATTAAATTATTGCAAAAAATGGTTTAAATCAATGAAAATAGGTGGATAACGAGTTAAATAAATCAATAATGATTTTAAATCGATGAATTTTGTGAAAATATGAGTTAAATTAGTGAAAAATTGGTTAAATGGATCAATAATGGTCTAAATTAATCAAAATAAGAAAAAATAAGCCCAAAATTAATTTATATTTTTTAATTATTTCCGACGGAATTATTCCGTCGGAAAATAGAAAAGAATTTTTCCTATTATTTTCCGACGGATAAAATCCGTCGGAAATTATTAATCTTTTTCTTTTTTTTTTTTAAAAATTATTTTCCCACGGATATAATCCGTCGGAAAATAATTAATAATTTTCTTTTTTTTGTTAAAATTATTTTCCCACGGATAAAATCCGTCGGAAAATAATTAATAGTTTTCTTTTTTTTTAGATTATTTTCCCACGGATAAAATCCGTCGGAAAATAATTAATAATTTTCTTTTTTTGTTAAAATTATTTTCCCACGGATAAAATCCGTCGGAAAATATTTAATATTTTTCTTTTTTATTTAGATTATTTTCCCACGGATAAAATCCGTCGGAAAATAAGTAATCCTTTTTTCATTTTTTTTAAAATTATTTTCCGACGGATTAAATCCATCGGAAATCTAATTATTTTATTTTTTATTAAATTTTAATATTTGTTCCGATGGATGTTGCCCTCCGTCGGAAATTCCGTCGGAAATTTCCGACGGATTATTTGGCGTCGGAACTTCCGTCGGAAATTCCGACGGATTTTTTCCCGTCGGAAAATCCGTCGGAAATTTCCGACGGATTTGAATCCATCGGAAATTATCCGTCGGAAAATCCTGTTTTTCTTGTAGTGAGTAGACTCAGGTTTAAATTTCTGTTGGGAGAGATTCTCACTTTATATGCCCGATCCGCCTCAAAAGGGATTAAACCTTTGTGGAAAAAAAAAATTCATGCCAGTGTAATGGGTGTGCGATTTGTACTACAGTTACAACTTACAAGGGAGCTTCAATATATAATTAGCAAGACAAAGAACTAAATAAAATACCATTGCATGCAGGAGGTGGCACGTCATAATTGAACAGTCCATGGACGAGGCAAACCGACTGGTCATGCTTGTCTGGAATTTCGCAAAGCATTTAGTAAAACAATATCTTGTCCAAATAAATTTACTTATTCTCGAACTAATTAAGGTGAGTCATGGACTTGAGGGTACTTTTTTCTTATTAAATTATGTTATGTTACTTAGAAATTTGGTTTTGGCACATAGCACAATTACAATTAACAATTAAGAGTAAATTGGGAATTAAAAAAATTTAAAAGAATGAGTTAATGACAATTTACCTCATGTGATATTTATAATATTCAATTTATTTTCTTGTGATTTGAAAAAAAAAAAATTAACCTACTGTAATTTATATGTGGCATTTCACTCCTTGGATTATGATAATATGACAAGATTTATGATAATATGACAATATAATTTACCCCCTATGTTATGATAAAAATGACAATTTAGCTCCCTAGTCCCTATGTTACAAAAATACTTGTCATGTCCACTCTCAATTTTGGAGAGTTACACTCTCCGACTCAAGAAGGTAAATTGCTTCTTTAAAATTTTCACAGGAAATTAAAGTGTTCTTTTTCAAATCAAAATAAAAAAAATTGAACATTATGCAATTTTTTCTAATAATTATTATGCATTTTACAGGGGATAAATTGGCGTTATAACACCCGCACACGGTGATGCTACACATGATGTAAAACCCCAATGTTAAATATTCTTTTCTTAAATATGAAGTTTTGTATCATATTTAAGACTCAACAGTGACTATCTTTCTTTTCTTCACCATATTATATTTGAGTTACAATTTAGTTCAGGAAAGCAAACTGATATTAGGTACTCAATCAGTTCTTGAATATGTTTGTTTGGTGCAAATATATTATAAGACCTAAAGATACCATAATTATATTAATCATGAACCAAACTAGCTAGGCTATTATGCATATTATTACCTCATGTCATGTCATGTTCCACAACATAATGTTGTTCATATGCAGCCAAAATCTCATTAGGCACTTCAAAATATAATTTTTTTTAAGTGATCATTTTCCCCAGTCCGGACCTCTATGTACGTATTTACTATTAATTAAAGCCATGATAATTCGAATAATCGACTCAATTAATTAGATATCACTAGTTTAAAATATACTTTATCCGTTTTTTTTTGGGTCTAGATTGGAGCTATAGATAAGAATTAATTGAAAATATGATTTTATTTTTTGTCTTATAAAATAGTGATAGTTAGGAGTTAATTATTGTATCATTAATAGTATAAAATAATTGTATAGGAAAGTAATTGTTGCATCCATTGACGTGACACCATGCCACTTGACAAGACAATTATTAAATGAAAACTATAATTCCTTCCATAGAAATTTGAAGATGAAAAAGGAAAATAGAGATAATATGCCTCACTTTATTTATGTACCTTCAAGAACACGTACTTGTCTAACTAACAAGTGGCCTATTTATGTCCATCCATGTATGCACTATATACAGTGGGGCCATTTGGTAGGGTATATTGGATTAAAGTGGATTAGATCGGAGCCGGATTGAATGACATGTTAATAATACGTTTGGTAACTTAAATTTGATTGAGTCATATTACATTAAAGCAATATACCGTAATATGTTTTGTGGAGTTATAAGTTTAGTCATATATTAATATATTTTCACTACTAATTGAATATATTATGTTAGTTAAGAACTTAAGATATATCAATTCATCGAAACCATTTGTATAATATGTATGAGAGTATGAGTTGATCAAGGTTTATTCAATGTTTTAGTTCGAATACCTCCATGTTAATTGTAAATTGATATAGATTTTAGTTTGTGATTTATTTATGTAGAATGTGTTTCCATTTTGAGAGATTTGAGAAGAATTAATGATATTTAATGATATGTTAAAATAGGAAATATGTAAATTTGAGGTTATAAGTGACATTTCACCGAATTCATATTCACCCGGATTAACTAATCCACCCATGCATGGATGGATTATAATCTAGTCTTAATACCGGATCGTAAGGATCTAATCCATTTGCCCCGGTATTGGAGCAATGCCACCAAACGTTGTATTATCCCATATTAACAAATATAATATGACCTAATACCTTCTATTATGTCCTACCAAACGGCTCCAATGTCTATTATCCTTTGTATGAGAAAAAAACAATAAGGCTATGTTTGGTTATAGATTTAGTGAGTAAAATGCAAAATGAATAATAAATGAAGTTTAACATTGTGTCATTGGATGCCAGAGAAAAAAAATCCTTATGACCCGTTTGTTTACCTGGGAAAATAGAGATAATATGTATATACATCTTTTCATAGAGAATGGTATTTGCGTTCCTAAATGTTACAAATTCAAATCATTATTAATCGTGGATAAAAATGGATTAATATCAGATTATGTGATGACGAGCATTATCATTATAGACCTAGAGTTTGAAGGGCTTTTAAGGTGAAATTCAAAATGCGAGAGAGAATTTAGTAATTATTGAAACTTCAAGTAATGATCTTGTAATTTCACATAAATTTAGTGTTAATTCTGCTGGTATTGTTCCATAAATACCATATGTTATATAATATAAGTGAAAAATGTTTGTTAACATTTGAAAAAAATGGATTACATTCCTTATGTTTACCAAACATATAAAAAAGAATTTGTCACTTTCCTTCTTGAAATCCCGAGTGTTACCCAAACACTGTAATTGAATTATATCACTAGTAATCACATTCCTAGAAATCAAATTTCCAGAACCAGGTTCCATTCATGTTAAACAAACGGGTCCTTAGTGTTTTACTCACTGAAATCCAAGAATCAAACATAGTCAATAGTCCTTTAACTTTGGCATGGACGCCAAAATGGGACACTGTAGTTCCGGCAAACAGTTTACATCATTTATGTTTTAAATCATCGCAATTTTAGTCCTCTTACCCACAATTTTAGATATAAATTCGCTTGATTTAAAAATAATGTCAATGAATTACCACATAAGCAAAAAAAATTGAGGCATTATAACAATTTTTCCCTAATAATTATTAGGAAGGAAGATAAATTAATGAAAATAAGGTATTATAATTTCTCCAATTTAACCTAATTTGATAAGGAGACATTGACGATTACCACCGCATGGCAACCAACCCTCCAATTTGCTTGCTTGCATAGCAATACAAGGACATTGATTTTAATTTCAACAAATTTATGCTAAAAATGCGGGTAAGAGGACTAAAATAACGCCAACTTAAACATATATGGGATGAAAATTATTTGTCGAAATTACATGTCCCATTTTGGCGTCTATACAAAAGTTAAATAACTAAAATTACTTTTTTTGCCTCCTTTGTTTATTGGCGATTTTAATGTAGAAACTCAATTAATCATAAATCTTATAGTTTAATGATCATTAATTTTGGAACTAATCAATTTCTTTCTGGTACCAATTCACACGAGATAACTTAATTTGCTGAAAGAAAAATATATACCTTAGTTAAGTTTTAATTATGGATTCTATATTTTTTTGTACTTTTTGTAAAACAATATAGTGTAAGGATTGTTTTACGAAGGAATAGATATTTTTTTTATTAAATATATATTATTCGGATCACTCAATTACCAAACAGTAATATGAAAAAATATATTACGTACAGCTACGTCACACGTTCTTATAGTGTACACCATTAAGATAATATTTCTGAGTTATAAGAAATGTAATACTAAATAGCTATTAGTATACTTCGAAAATTATACAATCTGAACAGAAAATTGTGTCCCCGAAAAGGTAAAATTGCAGAAAACTTCCCAAATTAATCAATGATTTTGGATTTTCGTCCCAAATTATATTACATCGCCGAATTTTGTCCCGTAATTAATATTTTTTTGGAATATCGTCCCACCGTTAATTATGAGACGGAAATTGCGCATGTGTCCATTAAATTGTCACATGGCTGCTTACGTGTCATGACATGACAAATTTTTAGCATGAACAATTATACAATATTGCATAATTCGTCCCAAACTAATTACAAATTGAACAATCATTTCCATTAAATCATAAATTTAATATTGGGACTAAATTCATGCAAAATGGTAAATTATGGGACGAAATTCGGCGAGTTGATATAGTTTGGGACAAAAAACTAAAATTATTAATTAGTTTGGGACAATATTTCGAAAAATATTAAATTACGGGACGAAATTCGGTGAAGTGATATAGTTTAGGACGAAAACCGAAAATAACTAATTAGTTTGAGACGTTTTCTGTAATTTTAACCCCCAAAATTAACTACCAAAATTTTGAACGAAATACGAATTTTATAGGGGTCAATTTGTGGGGCATAAATTTCTAATGATATCTCACAGTTGCAATTAATTCTCGTCCAATTTTCCTTACTTATGCTTCAAGCATTTCCAAATACATTTGTGAATCTCATTTTGTTACGTGCTGTTGATTTGCAACAATCTTGTATGAATATGTTAGTTGACGCTGATGTAACCTAGTGGATGAGTTCAACTTTAACTTGTATTAGTATTTTCTTATATTATCTCTTCCGTCCCAATTTTTTTACTCAATTAGCTATAATATAAGTTAATTTTTTTAATTTTTTAAGTGACTTATCAAGTAGAATTTTTACATTTATATCGTTTTAAACCTTTTAAATATTATATATATGGTGTTATATAATTTTATTAAATTATTGTCGAAATAAATTAATTAAATTATTTTTTATAATTTTTAAAAATTTAATCAAGTTGACTGGTCAGCTATACCATTCAATAAAAAATTTGGGACGAAGATAGTACTACTATTTTCCATATTATTACTAGTGTTCCTAATTGTAAGATAGTACTACTATTTTCCATATTATTACTAGTGTTCCTAATTGTACTCTCATATACCTTGAAAATATTCTGAACTGATATAATGACTTATTTAATATATATTCACATTCTAAAAAAATGTTACTTGACGTGATTTCAAAATGAAAAGTAATCAGAGGTACGTAATTAGTCTTTCTGTTTTCTTTCACATTCATAACGCCAATTAAGATTTAAGATGACAAATTGACTACATTCATCAATTATATTCTTCTATATCTTGTCCTACTGGCACATAAATTTGTTATATTTGTACAATTTTTCCAGCACATAAATAGGTCAATTCAATTTTGGTGGCTTTCTAGTGACCAAATTCCACATCGTGTAATTTGCAAACTGTACGTAATCATGTTTCTTGAGTTTGGGTTTTGTTGCACATATTTTTGACGTTTTCCTTCTAGAGATGTAACTTTGTAAACACTTGAATGGGGTAACATTATTATTTATTTTTTTAAAAGAACAAATTTGACTTTTGGTATGTGCTTATTGATTGATTATATTGAAAATGGCCGATGATTAAGTAGTCGGTTGTCTAAAGATAAGGTTTCGTGGCCAAGAGTCCTGTATTCAACTTTTAATAGTGTGGATATTTCTTTTAACTTTATTTATTAATTTATTTATTTTAGGAAAACTCATCGGATGAACAAATCGTCAAGGAATTTCAATCGTCAATTACCAAATCAACAATAAACTGGGGAAGTTCCTAAAGCGGGGAGGATAAAATGCAACTTTAGCTAAGTCATGAGCTACATAATTACTTTCTCGCAACACACGAGAACACCTAAAAGATTCAACCGAAGAGGATAAACGCTTAATGTCTTTATAGTGCTCTTAGAAGGTTGTAGAGAGCAAATACCATCAATGACTGATTTACAATCCCCTTCTACAACGAATTGATTCCATTTAACTCCTCTTGATGTTGCAATTGCTTTAGTCTGACACTTGTCTTTGTAATTAATTTATCTTTATACTTTGATATCATTGAAAAATATTCTAATAGATTTCCTGATATGGTGATAATGATGTATTCACCGTCTCAAAAAAATATTAAAAATGGAATTCTAACACAAGTTCAATTTGGCGGCATCGAGTTTATTTTTAAAATACATACAATACAACTATTACTCCTGTAATTGTATAACAATTTTATAAGAATGGCTAATCATAAGAAATATAAATACTTTTATTTGTGATTGAGTTATTAGTTAATACAACTAAATCATCACTAGGACTGTCAGTCGGGCCTTGTGAGCCGAGCATTAAATGACTCAAACTCAAATACTGTCGGACTTCAAAGCTATAGGCTCAAACTCGGCTCATGAATTTTCTAATTTCTTTGGCTCAAACTCGGTCCATGTAATTTTTCGGGTTTCGGGCCTATATCGGGCTCATACCGGGCTTGTTAATATAAGCGGTTTTATCTCGACAAAATAAACAGTTAAAATTACTGAAACACATATGAATAGATTATGATTAAGACACGACTATATATAAATTCCATAAATGTACATAATATAAAACATTAAATAATATTTAAACTGAAAGATCGAATCATTTTCCCAAATTCTTTAAGATACGTTTGATGTATATGAACAAACAATATAGTTTTAAAGTCCCAAGACTCCGATTTATTGATCTTTTGTGTTAACTTTTGCTTTTTTTTTGTTAATTTTTTTCCTTTGAGCTTTGACCTTCCATACGTAATTGATCTACTAACATATATGTTGGTTTACACTATAATTTTTTACAAACTTTTCTTGTTTCAAAATAAAAACAGTAATTAATAATATAACTACAATACAAATAATTAATCATAATATTTAAAATAATTATATAGTCGGGCTTTATTCGGGCTGAGCCGTATTAGACTCAAGCTCGACTCATAAATTAATCGGGTTTAATATAATGGCTCAAGCTCGGCCCGACTCACAAATATTTAGGTTCGAGTCAGTTTTAATCGGGTCGAGCCATCGGGCTTCGGATAGGCCCGACTCAATTGACAGTCCTAATCATCACGTACAATCTAAAAAATTACAACGTTATATAGAGATATAACTTTGTGAAGCACCTAAATTTAACGGAAAATATAAGTGCATTTAATTTTGCAATAAACCAACTTCTTCCTAATAACAAACTTTAGATACAACACTGTTATATCTCAAAAAGAAAAAGAAAAATATGAACTTTTTAGTGCAGTTACAAATTACCAAAAGGAAAAAGGAAAAAGGAAAAAGGAAAAATGAAAGAGGCATCGTACACGAGAAAACTTAATTGGGCCGTGATTTAATTAATGGGCTCACGACTTTACACGGGTCCTTGATAAATGGACCCAGGAGGAGCCTAACCCATATTTCAAATGCTTAAACTAGCCGTTATCAGTTATCATCCATTAGAAATTAAACAAAAGAGAAAAAAGAGAAAGAAAAAAAGAAATTATAAATACGAAACCCTTCCATTTTTATTCCAGATTATTCCATCCCGCTTCCCATTTTCGTAATAGCTCCTGAAATTGAGATATTCTATGAAAAAAGATTCAAAATGCACTGAATAATCGTCGTTCTCTACCACGTTTGTTGATCGTAGTGTTTAAATCTTGGTTTTCGCTTGTAAAATATTCACGAATTTGACGATTTCTTTTGTATGTAAGTGGATAATTTCTTGATTTTCTATCTGCATTTGATTTACTTTCCTTGTAGAAGACCGAAGAGTAATCAGTTAAAATCCTATTATTTTCGATTTCCTAATATAGAAATTATTAATTCAAAATGATATTACCTTATTTAAAAATCTGTAAATTCGAATCTAGGAATTGATTGTACGTTGTTCACTTCTGTATTACACACTGCACTTGCCTAATTTATATGAAAATAACTGCAATTTGAATAATTGATGAATTATTTCCAGTGAGTTTGTTATAGGTCAAGAAACCATGTGCCCTAGGTGGTTCTTGTGATTATTACTTAATTTTGATAATTATTTCTGTTTTATTTTTTTGGGGAAAAAGTTTCTGTTTGATGAAGATGACTATGGGGGCACCTGTGACACCGTCGTCAAAGATCGGGAGAACACAAGCACGTACTCCAAGCACTCCAAATAAAGCTCGAGAGGAAAACATATTAGTTACTGTTAGAGTGAGACCATTAAGTTCAAAAGAAGTAGCAGCTTATGATCTTATAGCATGGGACATCACTGATGAACACACCATTGTTTCGAAAAATTTATATCATGAGCGGCATACAGGATCGAATACATTCGGTATATCATATACTTAATCCCATATACTTATTAGTATTTTGTCATAATTACTAACTGGAAGTAGGATTTGTTTCTGTTTTTGTATGTATTAGATAAGGTTTTTGATCCATCTTGTCCCACATGGAAAGTTTATGAAGAAGGTGCACGAGATGTTGCTCTCTCTGCTCTTAATGGAATTAATGGTAAAAAATAATTTATTGAACTAGTTAGTGTCGTTTGGCTTATTTCTTAAGTAGCTTTTGATTTTCTTTCTGCAGCAACAATCTTTGCATATGGGCAAACTAGTAGTGGAAAGACGTATACCATGAGGGGCGTAACAGAGCATGCTGTCAAAGACATTTATGAGCATATCAACCTTGTAAGATAATTTGGTCTCATAAACAATTTCAGATAATTTATGAGTATATTTTGTAGCAAGTTTGATTGTAAATTTATTGATGATATGATTTGTCCTTTTACAGACTCCCGAGAGGGAATATGTGCTCAAATTCTCTGCTTTGGAGATCTACAATGAAACAGTTGTAGATCTGTTGAACAGAGAGTCTGGCTCCCTTCGCCTTTTGGATGATCCCGAGGTAAAAACATCAATATTGAGAGGTTAAACTGATTTTCATATATTTGTTTCTTTAAATGCTATTGTGTTTTTAAATGCTTCTTTTGTGTGCAGAGAGGAACCATTGTGGATAAGTTAATCGAAGAGGTCATCAAGGATGGTCAACATTTGAGGCACCTTATAAGTATTTGTGAAGGTAATATAGAGCTGAATATTTAAGGTGCATTATATAAGTTCTCCCACCTTATTCAACCATTTTGTCATTGTACTCTCTCTTAGAGAAAATTTAAACAATTTTTTTCAATATCAAAATGAACCCTTTCATCACTTAACCATCTTACGAGTACATGTCCTTGCAGCCCAACGGCAGGTTGGTGAAACTGCTCTAAATGATAAAAGCTCAAGGTCACATCAGATAATCAGGCTGGTAAGCTTAAATGTTTTGCAACTACTAATATTTATTAATTTTTAACTCTTAAATTGTATAATATATAGCTTGTTCATTATCTTTATGTACCTTGAATTTCAGACCATCGAGAGTAGTCTCCGAGAAGATTCAGGGTGTGTGAAGTCTTTTCTAGCAAATTTGGTGAATACCTCACTCCAGTTTTTCCTTCTGCCAAGTATTTTGTTGATCATACACTAAGAAATGCTGGATTATCACAGAATCTTGTCGATCTTGCTGGAAGTGAGCGCTCAACTCAAACAAATACAGTTGGTATAAGGTTGAAGGAAGGTAGCCATATCAACAGAAGCCTTCTGACTTTAACTACTGTAATCAGAAAGTTAAGGTATTGAAATGTATTGTATATTTATTGAAGCAAGATTGATAAGGATAGAACTTAGAAAATAGAGAAGTAAATTTGAGATCATAAGTTGGTTGCTCTGGTTTTCAGCAATGACGATTAAGAATAAAGAACATAAGTGTAGCAGAAGTTATCACATATGGACATGATCTTTTTATTTTGTTTGCAGTGATGGCAAGAGAAGTGGTCACATTCCTTATAGAAACTCCAAACTCACAAGGATTCTGCAGACTTCACTTGGTGGAAATGCACGAACAGCAATAATTTGCACAATGAGTCCTGCTTTAAGCCATGTAGATCAATCAAGAAATACACTTAAGTTTGCAACAAGTGCAAAGGAAGTCACAACCAGTGCCCAAGTTAACATGGTATGTGAAGAAATATAACTAAAAGATTCTCAGTTCATAAAAAGTGCATTTTTGTTGGTACACTTTCTGGTGAGACGCGATACGAGTATCGCATCTTTAATCAGAATAGTGTGGTTTAATATAGCATATAATTCTATGCTCCTTTTTGAGTTTTATTGTGAGTGTGAAGCATGGCCATAGTAATAGCCATACTAATAAGTTCTGAAATATGCATGAATGATAGAATTATAGTCTTAATGAAATTCATTTTTTATTGCAAAAAGTATTTACAAAGAACTTGTAATATGTAGGACTGAGTTTCTTATTCAGCAAAGAATACTATGATTTCTAATTGCTGATTTCATTTTTTTAAGTTGAGTGTCCTATGTGATAAAGCCCTTTGCATAGGTTTAAATTTGTATTTCATTAATTTTGTCATCTACTGCAGAAATATCATCTTTTGTATCTATAAAAAGACTCTGCTGGTGAACACAAGGTTTAAGTTGTGTAACATATGGATACATACTTATCTATGGCAAATGAATATTCTGCAGTTTAGCTCTCTAATCATAATTGAATGTGCAATTTCCGTAAGTTTAATGAAGATCAAAGTTGAATATAGTTATAGATTTGTTTTTTCTACGACTTTTTTTTATTTAAATTATAAATTATGAATAGGTTGTTGAAAGGAAGCAATTGGTAAAGCAATTGCAAGAGGAGGTTTCCAGACTCGAAGCAGAGCTCTACAGCCCCAATCCATCGGCCTCTTCAAGTTTAGGTTCTTTACTGCGGGAAAAGGACTTGAAAATTCAGCAGGTAATATAAACTTTCTTTACTTCAAAGGTAAAAAATCGAAAATTCCACCATAACTTTCAATGAGAAAGAAGACTTACTGTTGCCCATCCTCTTATTCTTTATAAGACCCTCCCCCCCTCCCTTTTCTTGCAGCACCAATATGAGCATGGTTATTGAAATAATCAATAAGGATACAACTGGATGTCTTTCAAAATATTTTTGAACATACCATATATTGGTTATGTCAAACTTAGCTATTAATATTCAGTCTATTGTCGTATTGATGCTTTAATTTTGATTTTGCTCTATGATTTGGGCTTTCCTCATGGTGCCTTCTTGTCAGAAAAAAAAAAGGATTATATGCAATATCAATGTAAACTATTTTTTCTGCTATGGAATTGACACAAGGAATCCCATAAAACTAACAATTTATTAAGAGACGTATTGTTTACAAACTTTGCCTTAATCTGATGAGATGTGAAATAATCTTTGCATGTTCTGATCATAGTTTTTCAATTACAGATGGAGAGACAGATTAATGAGCTCAAGCGTCAAAGAGACCTTGTACAATCTCAGCTCGAGTTAGAAAGAAGCTCGCACAAAGAGAAAAAGGTAGCCTGTATCTATGTCTATGTCTCTATTTCTTTCTACCTATGTATGTATCTAGCTTTCCCTCTCTTTCACTGTAAGTAAACATGCTTTTTCTATACAGGCTTCAGATCATCAAGGACCTTCTTGTAAAGTAGTCAAACACCTCTCCTTTTCCACTGAAGATGACTTGTTTTCTAGCAAAAGTGATTCAAAATCCATGATGAGAAAGATAGTGAGAAGATCAACCACTTCTGCAGATGTATTGGTAAACGAAATTAGAAAGCTGGAGATGAGGCAAAGACAGCTTGGTGACGAAGCAAATCACGCACTAGATCTACTCCACAAAGAGGTCGCTTCTCAGAGACATGGAAGTAAAGATACTGCTGAAACAATTGCAAAAATGCTATCGGAAATAAAAGAGATCCATGCAGCAAGTTGCATTTCAGAAGTGGTTGAGTTAAAAGATAAGGCTAGCTTGAGAGAAGAGATTTCTCGGTTGAACTCCCAAGAGAGCAACATCACAGTTTTAGAACAGAAACTTGAGAATGTGCAGAGATCCATTGAAAAATTGGTTATGCATCTTCCAACTTGTGTTGAGACACCAGAGTCGAAGAATTTTGTGAAAAAGAAAAAAGGGCTCCCTTTCACTTTGAGTAATACGACCAACATGCAAAGTATAATACGAGCTCCTTGCTCACCATTGTCTTCCAATCGTAAATCAATGGAAAACGAAGTTGAAAACAGAGCCCCGGAAAATGAAGTAATGAGGGAAAAGAACACACCTAATAGTGAAGAAGAAACGTGTAGTGTTTCATCAAGGGAGAACAGTTCTGCCAAAAAGCAATCTAGCTCCATCAATGTTAAGAAAATGCAAAGAATGTTTAAGAAGGCAACAGAGGATAACATCCAAAGCATTAAAGCTTACGTTACTGAGCTTAAAGAACGAGTTGCGAAGCTACAATACCAAAAGCAACTCCTTGTTTGCCAGGTGAGAATTTTGTCACATAATATGTTATAATTTGTATTTGTGGATGCATAAGTTTCATAATGTAAAATCTTTTTGAAATCTAAGGTGTTGGAGTTAGAGGCCAATGAAACATCAAGTGACGAAACTGAAATAATCGAACAATCTCCCATGCCATGGAACATGATGTTTGATAATCAACGGAAAGAAATTATAATGCTATGGCATCTCTGCCATGTTTCAATAGTACACCGAACTCAATTCTATTTGCTATTTAGAGGAGACCCTTCAGATCAAATATACATGGAAGTTGAACTCAGAAGGCTCAAATGGTTGGAGCAGCATTTAGACGACCTCGGTAACGCTAGCCCTGCACTCTTAGGCGATGACCCTGCTGGCTCGGTGTCATCAAGGTACTATAGTTCGACTCCTCTAATATAATATATCTACATCTATACGTATATTATGTAGAGTGAAATTCAATAACACCTGTGTTATTTTAATTAGCAAAAAACCCCCTGTACTTACTTTTTATTAGCAAAAAAAAACCTCCCAAGTCGAAATGACAACTATACCCCCTTCAAAGGATGCAAAAACACCCCTCTTAACCTAAAAAAAATCAATAACCCCCCTGTTCACTTTGACAAAAACCTACCTATGATTTATGAAGGAATTTCAAATGGATTTTTTTGCTAATGAAAAGAACACAGGGGTTTTTTGCTATGTAAAATAACACGGGGGGTTTTGATAGTTAGACAAAGCACAAGGGGTGTTTTTGCATTTAGCTTGTATATTATAGGTAAGCTAAAGAGTGTTGTTTGTTTCATTTTTTGTGAGTGCAGTATCAAGTCACTGAAACAGGAGAGGGAGTACTTAGCAAAGAGGCTAAGCTCGAAATTAAGTGCCGAAGAAAGAGAGATTCTTTACTTGAAATGGGATGTACCCCCGGAAGGGAAACAGAGGAGGAGACTGCAACTTGTGAATAAATTGTGGATTGATCCTTTAAATATGCAACATGTGAAGGAAAGTGCAGAGGTGGTGGCTAAGCTTGTTGGTTTTTGTGAGTCAGGACAACCTATTTCGAGAGAAATGTTTGAGTTAAACTTTGTACCTCTTTCTGATAAGAAGTCATGGATGGGTTGGAATTTGATATCCAATCTTTTACATTTGTAGATAGTGATTTTAAAATGTAGATGTAATGAATATTGGCTGAATAAGACAGAGTTGAAAGTAAATTGTAAAGTGTTTTTTACTTTCAGTCCAAAGGAGAACAAGTAGTGTATTCACAGGGTCTCTCTCCTTTTGACAAGGACTTTTATTTTTTTACTTTCAGTTCAAAGGAGAAATTGTGAATCGTATTTTTGTGCATACATTGCCTACTTTATGTTTCATGTTGTTGAGATTTTGTTTTTCTGGGCTTAGTTCTTACAAAATTGGATTTTTGGCATCTACTTTGCGAACTTTCTGCCTGCTGATTTACATTTTCTTCTCTTTTTCATGGGTCTAACTTGCTCTTTCTTTTTAACCCTTTTAGATCTGAATAATTGATTTATGGTTTTGGTTGAAGAGTTTTGGGCCAGATTGCTCCATTTCTTGGTTTCGCATGCAACATACATTTCTTGCTGCTACTATGAAGGTAACTATGACAAAGGTGAAAGGGAGATTGAGTTGTTGCTACTTGCTAATTTGAGATAGAATACATTCCTCTAACTCAGTTTCTGGGTTGTGTACTTATAACTTGTGTTATGCTTGGGAAGGTATCGAGTTTTCAATTTGTGCAACTTTTTATACTGTTGAGGGGACGTGTGTGTTTACGAAATAGAATTTGGGATTATTTGAGGGTTTGGGCTAAAATTGTAACAATCCATTGATGGTCCATTGTCCTACATTCCTTAAAAGGAACAAAACCAGAAAATAATTTATATGATAAGCAGGTGTAAGCAATTCTTCTTGAATATACTCCCTCCGTTTCATAATATCTGTCGCTTTGAAGAGTTTTTCTTGTGTCATATTATCTGTCACTTTAGATTTCCAATAAAACATTAATTACTCTTTTTCCATTTTTGCCCTTTATGCTCATAAATTTTCTTAAACATTAGTGGAGGATAATTAATTAAAAGGGTATCTTAGTCTTTTTCATTTTTTTCCTCTTAGAATTCAGCTATATACAATGATTTTCTTAATTTGTGTGCATACATGTGAAAAGACAGATATTTTGAAACGGAGGGAGTATATGGTTTTTATAGAGCCCATGCAGCATAAAAATATAGAAAAACTCTAATCCTCAAATCTATCTTTAGATGCCTAGAGGTAGAATATTTGTAGCTATGTGTCTAGTTTTAGTTAAAGTGAGAAGAGGTTTGTGTGGATTCCCATGCCCCATGACCAGTTTCCAATACTCACCTTCCCAAAATCTCTTAAGAATTAAGATTTTAGTATATGGTTCTTCTTTGTGATCCTGAAGGTAAAGCTTGTACATCAATACTTTTGAGTTAAACTCGAGGGAGTTGCAACTACGATCAAAATATAAAAATTAAATTAGTTAAATAAATATGTAAATATAATAAGTAAAATTTCTAAATTGGTCGCACGTGTCTTATTCGAGTCAATTTTGAAATTGGACAATAATGTGGACTAAAATTATCAGTAAATTTGAAGATATGGGGTTATTTTGATAATCTGAAATGTTAGGGGTATAATTGTCAGTCAACATGAGTAATGGTATCAATTTTACAATAAAACTTAACTGCCACGTCATCAGTTAACGTCTATTTTTAACGGTGGTACCAAAAGTGATTGATTTCTTAAATTGTGGTACCAAATGTGTCGGTCTCGATTTTTATGATACCACAAGTGAGAATCGGTATATAGTTTGGTACACAAATGTAATTCTCTCTAATACTTTGTATCTAAATGCACTGGATTTTTTTTTCAATTGTTGTTGCTAGCATTTTATAATTAAAAAAATAACCCGTAAACATGTCTGCCTTATTTTTCATTCATCCCCAGAAAGAAAATGTGCTTATTTTCTAGTTACAAGTTATTTGAAATCTATTTCTGAATTCCTCATGTGAAACAAATATCCCTTCTGGAGAATTATTTTTACTACTTTTCTTATGGGCTGTCAAATTTTTGAAATTTACTGTCCTATCATTTTCAAATTATGTACAGCCCATGACCGCTGTCTTCTTCCCTAAGGCCATCTCCAATGGTGCCGAAGGAGCCAGGTGAGGGCTCGGGGCTCCGGGAAAAATCCATCTCCAATGATTGGGGGGGGGGGGGGGGGGGGGGGGGGGGGGCGGCTTGCCGGAGGGGGAGCCCGGGCTCTGGACAGGGCTCCCTCAATGATTTTTTTTTTTTGTTTTCTTTAATTAATTTATAAGATTTTAATAAATTAAAACTAATTATTTTTAAGTAAAAATTTATGCATCTACTTGTATTTCTCTTCATGTTTTATACTATAAAAGTACACCATAACACTTTCTTCAAATCAATGTGGGATAATTTCTTCTTTGTAGATTAAGTTATTATCCCACATTAGTTTGAAGATCATTTTTGAATGAGCTTCTAGTAGTATAAAGCATGAAGGAGAAATATTTTTTTTTTTTAAGGAGAAACATTATGTTCATTCAAAAATGTAATATTAAATTTTTTTAAGAACAAATGTAAGTTTTAATTAATAAAAATGTAAATTTAAATGAACTTAACTTTAATTTTAGAAACTTAGCATTAATTTATTATTGTGTGAAATTTATTAGTTTTTAAAAAAATTAACTTTAATTTGTTTTAACTTAGAATATTATAATTTAAGAAACTTAACTTAACATTTTATTATAATTCCTTTCTTGTTTCCTATGTTGTTTGTTGTATTTCTTTTCTTGTTTATTGTATTTCCTATTATGTATGAATTTTAATTTCGTGATTATTTACTCTCTTTAATTTTAATATTTTAAATATTATTATTAATTTAATTATATTAATAAAATTATTATTAGTATTATTAATATTAATATTAAAAAAACTAGAATTATAGGTGAGAGTAGGTATTGTTTTAAATGGAATTAATTCCATTTTGAAGCCCTGCCATTGGAGACGACCAGGCAGGGCTCGAAGAGGGATTCGGGGGTAGCCCCAGGGCTCCCCCTGCCGGAGCCCCGTGTAACCATTGGAGATGCCCTAAGATCGGACGACCCCGTTGCTGCACTACCTTGCTTTGTAGTTTTTTGTACTCATTTGCTTAACTTATAAGGTCAATTGTTCAATGTTTATTAAAATGTTTATTATTCTCTTCTTTAGATAGTTTTTCTAGGCAAGTTAAATCAACAACAATGGAGGGAAGATGGGGAAGCAGGGAGTCGATAATATTTCTCAGATCTTTATATTGTAGGGGTAAATGGGCCATTCCATGCACTTTTGCTCTGGCATTAGGAAAAGTGCTATGGCTATATCAGTAGCCTTTCTTATGTGGCGCAATAAGGAAAATGGTTTTTTAAATTTTTTTGTGCTCAAAAAGTACTAACTGAAAATTAATAAATTTAAAAAATATTGATTATTGAGAGACATAGTTTGGAGAAAAAAGTTTCCATAAAAAAGAGGGAGTTTTTTAAACACTTCAAAATGAGAATATGAGTTAAAAAAAATTATAATTGGGTAAAAAGTTAGAGGTAGAGGAAAAAATGTTAACCTATATTTGACACATAAATTCAGTTTATTTATTTTCTTTTACTGGAATATATTAGATTAAAGAATTTATTAATATTTAAACGATTGAAATTACCAAGAAAATAGAATAGTAATCCATATTTTATTACTAAAATGGATTTTTGATCTTCCGAGAACTGTGATAAGGACACGATAATTTATACTCAGACCCCTGAGATTTAATCATTTTACAAGTAATCCTTTGACATTTTAGAAATTACAACTTCAACAATCCTTACAAGGACAACCCCTACAACTTTTGAAAATATTTACAAAAACAACTCGATAAGGGATGTTCTTGTAATTTTTGGAACTATAGGAAGTTTTCTGTAATTACGATAAATCTCAGGGGTCCAAATGTAAATCACCCACAAGGATATATTAGTTTTCACATCTGATCTGAATATAAAAGCCCTAACTGATCTACTGTAATCTTAGCACCTCAATCAAAAAATGGGAAGAGAGACTTTGATTAATACGGCGGCGACAAATCAAAAGCAGCAGTCATCGTCGATGTCGTACACGGTGGAGCAGCTCATCTCCGTCAATCCGTACAACCCCGACATACTTCCCGATCTCGAAAACTACGTCAATGAACAAGTACTCACACATCTCTTCTTTATTATGCTTGTCTATACATGAATGTTATTGATATATATATACATTTCATTTTTGGAGATTGTTTAGGTATCATCTGGAAGCTATAGTTTGAATGCGAATCTTTGCCTTGTACGGCTCTATCAGGTCCATTTCCTTTTTCCTTTTCCTTTTCAATTAAACTGATTATTTTTAATGTTTTGATAATTATTTGGGGTATTTAATTAAACCAGTTTGAGCCGGAAAGAATGAGCACTCAGATTGTTTCCCGCATTTTGATCAAGGTACAAATAAACTTTTTTTTTTTTTGGAAAGAGGTACAATTAATGATCTAATAACATTTTACCCCTGTGATTTACATAATGTTCAGTTTACTTCCCAAAAAGAGCACTTTACCCCTCTGAAATATTAAAGGAGAGTTGGCATGCAAAGTATTTTGTAACATAGGGGTAAAGTGTAACATTTATCTTAACATAAGAGGGTAAAGTGCCACATTTATCATAACACAGAAGGGTAAAGTGTCACATTTATCATAACATAGGGGGTAAAGTGCCAAATATAAGAGGGTTAGTTTTGTCAATTCATATTTTTTTAAGTTTAAAAATGTCAGGGAGTCAATGTGAAACTTTTATAAGATTATAGGGGGTAAAGTGTTCTTTTTCAAATCATAGGGGGTAAACTGAACATTATGCAAATCACAGAGAGGTAAATTGCCATTGACTCTAAAATTAATCGTAAGTGAATATTATTTTCAGAATGGATTTCAATTCTTTCTGTCTCTCATTACAATTTATTGACAGGCTCTAATGGCAATGCCAGCGCCGGATTTCAGCCTTTGCCTCTATTTAATACCTGAAAGAGTGGTACTATTCTATTCCATTGCTTATATTAACTATGCAATTCAATTATTTCTCTAATGAATATAAGAAATAACTGAAAGTAAATTGTAAACAAAGAAGTTGGACTTTATTTATTCTATTTGTTGTGTACCCTATGTTTTTGTAGGCTATTTAGGCGTTAATATTTGTTAATGAGCTTCCTTTGTTTGCTGAGAAAATAGATGTACATCATAATTTTTTCCAAACTGATTGCCTCTTCTCTTTCATTTCAACTACTAGCAAATGGAGGAACAGTTTAAGACTCTCATTGTCTTCTCGCACTACTTGGAGGTAGTTTTTGGCCCATCCTGCTTTCTATATTGTTCATGAAAAATGCAGTATCTTTTGTCCATTACTTTTGTTTGCTATAAGGTTATCCAACATGGGTCTGATAATGTGCTACTATCTTTTATTCAGACTGCCAGATTCCGTCAGTTCTGGGATGAGGCTGCTAAGAGCCGCCAAATATTAGAGGTTGTACCAGGTATGTTGAATTATTATTTTTGATTGTCTTGTTTCCGACCCTATCCAGTGGTTATGAATCTTTTACGCCATTTTGCATGAGCCCTTCATATTTTTTTTTTGTTGTATGTGTTTTAGCACTCTTTGAGAGAAATATAAGCATAGCACGTGTTAGAATTTTTATTGGTAAAAAGAAGAAAGCTTGCATATTTTAGTATACACGTGTAGATAACGAAATGGATGGATGATTTAAAACAGTGCAAGAGAAATTTTATTTCAGTTGCTGCGTAATTACCAAGTCTTTCTTTATTTGTAAGTTGAAATGTGTTAGAACCTGAATCACCACCCTGTTACTGTCCAGTCCGATGAATGTGTTGTCAAAGTGACACCTCATACATGACACTGTTATTAATGAATTTTTTAGTGAAAAATTGTTATTAGGTTGTCCCATGTACTCCGTTTTCTGTACAA
The DNA here is from genome assembly GCA_030819805.1 of Penstemon newberryi var. newberryi. Taxonomy (NCBI): domain Eukaryota; kingdom Viridiplantae; phylum Streptophyta; class Magnoliopsida; order Lamiales; family Plantaginaceae; genus Penstemon; species Penstemon newberryi. Next base: position 29,266,352 of record JAUALY010000006.1, on the reverse strand, counting down.
AAATCGCACTTTGTTTGCTGAATTCTATGTGCCCGTTTCCCTTGTTTCATTTTCCAACTGACACTGATCTTCAATGAATGCAATTATCCGACATTTTTCATAATTTTATCAGGCTTTGAAGAAGCAATTCAAGCATATGCAATTCATGTTCTTTCACTGACTTACCAGAAAATCCCAAAGTCCGTGCTTGCTGAGGTATGTCTGTACCCCCTGAAGTTCATGTGCCTATAAGTGATTGGTTTCTTCTCAGTTCATAAATAGTGGTCAATGCCTCAAGTTTATGATTTATATTACAGGCTATCAACGTCGAAGGCCAGTCTCTGGACAAGTTCATTGAGCACCATGTAGCTAACTCTGGTTGGGTGATAGAGAAGAATCCGAGTAAAGGGCAGCTCATCGTTCTTCCTCAAAATGAATTCAACCATCCCGAGCTTAAGAAAAGTAATGCAGACAGTGTTCCATTGGATAAGATTACTCGGATTTTACCTATTCTAGGCTGACCCAAATTACCTAATCAAGGGAGATGCACAATTCAGCTATAGTTGGTTAATTGAACTACACTTTGACCTTGTGATGCTGAGATTTTAATGTGGAGAATGTTTGCAGTTTGGGTAGAAATTCGCTATGTACCCTCTGAGATATATGACATTTCTCTTCAGCTCCCCTCTTATTTTATGGTGTGATTTCCATAAATCTCCTTTAGAATTGGATGCAAACGCTTTTGATTCTAACTCCTTACGTTTTATGGTATTTCAGATGAGTTCTGGAGAGGCTATATTCTTTTTATGCTTTTGGATGCAATTAGTAGATTAAGGGTGTGTTTGCAATAACTATAAAAAGGTTGAAGCTAAAGCATCTCTTAAGGTGCTTGTAGCTTAATAGCTTATTTTAGTTTATTTTTATAGATGCAGAAACTAAAGCATATGAGCAAAGTCAAACATTTCAAAACCGCATATGGGCAAGAATAAGCTCAATAATTATTTTCAAAAGTTGTGCACTACCGAAGGCTAGGGCTGAAAATCAAATCAAGCTACTTGATACATGATTCGAGTTTCTTTGATAAAAAACTCGTTAGAGTTTGGCTCGTTGAACAATCAAACCAAGTTTAAACACAACTAAGCTTGTATAGGTGTATTATTCAACGCTAATCGACTCGGTTACACACCTACCTAATGCCTATGTTTCAATTGTTGCTATATTTTGAATTTGAAAATAATTGGTTTTTGTTAAAAAAAAGGTAGCTTCCTTTCGTTTCAAGAACAAAACTTATTATCGGAAAATTGGCGAAAAATCATATGCAGCTTGTGCAATGTATATAGCAAATTATAAGAATTAGGTTTGGTGTTCAACATCAAGTAAAAGAACTAGATTGATTCTTTTTTTTTTTTTTGGTGATTACATGGGAAATAATTAAATATTACAGTGCATCCTCTAAAAGAAGAGGGACTAAGGCAGGGTGCCTCTTCTAAAAATCTAAAATACTCCTCCATAGTATGGCCCATCTTTGTTAGTGCATCCGCACACTCGTTTCCGCTTCGTTTTGTATGTATGATCCGACAATCCCAAGGTTTTCGAATGAGCAATCTACAGTCCAAGATAATGTTCCCTTGGGGGTGGCAGTCGATATCCGCATTCTCAATGAGGTTCATAACAATTTCGGAGTCTACCTCAAGCTCAATTTTCAAGATGCGTCTTTCCCACGCCATTTTGAGACCTTCTCTAGCCGCAAGGAGTTCCGCAAGAATAATCGGTACATCTCCTAATTTGCAAATAAAAGACAAAAATTCATTTTTGGCACCATAGAACTAGGCGTTTTTCAATTTTGTTACCATGGTGTCAATTTTGGTACCAATTCTAACTGGCTTTTTCAATTTTGGCACTTCCGTCAGTTGACCGTTAAGTCAACTGACGGAAGTGCCAAAATTGAAAATGCAAGTCAGAATTGGTACCAAAATTGACACAATGGTACCAAATTTGAGAAACAACTCCAATTTCCCTCACCAATTACTTCCAATTCATAATTTATCCCACTCGCATTTTAATAATAATAAGAGTAAGAATAATATTAATAAAATAGTAAAAAAATTATATTAAAAAAAATATTTGGGTACACAATTGTAATAATAATATTTTTTTGCTACACATGTTATCATCAAAACATTAACTCATTGACTCAACTTCATCCAACAATTCCTCTCTTTTTTATGATGACAAAACATTCAACTAAGAACGTCTTCTAAGTCTTCAGTTTGGTCTTTACTCAAAGATGAGAATCACTTGGCTGAATAATGATATACGATTATCTTCTGATATGAACTTCCGCTTATCAGTTGTATCATTCTTTCAATTGTAAGTTGCCTCCTCCTCATTTTCTTCTTTCTCTTCTTCTCCTTATTATTTCAATAATGGAGACGTTACTTAGATGCATAATTCTTCTCATTTTGAAGAGTCAGAAGCGATTCTTTTTTTATTCCTTTTAAATCGTTCGAAATTATATAAACAACTTTTAAACCATAATTGAAAGTCGGGTCGAAATAATAAATGAGCAAATCAATAGACTGCATTGATGTGCTATACAAAAAATATATGAATAAAATAATATAGAAACTAATTTTATATAATCATAGTTAAAATAAAATACTTTAAATAAGTATGCAAACTATTATATGAGAATGTATAATATATTTATATTCCCAAATTTACATTTAGCCTTTGAAGTTGATCTTAGTTTTATTTTTTCGCTGTATCTCAAGAGATATTCCTTAAATTAAAATTAGAATTACTACGAAACTTATGAATAGATATTTTTTTTAATAAATTAAGACTTAGAAGACGTTCTTAGTTGAATGTTTTGTCATCATAAAAAAGAGGGGAATTGTTGGATGAAGTTGAGTCAGTGAGTTAATGGTTTGATGATAACATGTTTAGCAAAAAAAAATTAATATTACCGCCATTATTATTATTGTGTACCAAAATATTTTTTCAAAATAATTTTTTTACTATTTTATTAATATTATTCTTATTCTTCTTATTATAAAATGCGAGTGGGATAAATTGTGAATTGGAAGTAATTGGTGAGGGAAATTGGCAAAAAATTATTTTTGGCACTATAGAACTAGTTATTTTTCAATTTTAATACCATTGTGTCAATTTTGGTACCAATTCTGACTTGCATTTTCAATTTTGGCACTTCCGTCAGTTGACGTGCCAAAATTGAAAAAGTCAGTTAGAATTGGTACCAAAACTGACACCATGGTACTAAAATTGAAAAACGCCTAGTTCTATGGTGCCAAAAATGAATTTTTGCCCAAATAAAACCAGCCAACCACTCTCCCGAGTCATCCCGAATGAGAGCTCCTGCTGTTGCCGTTCTCAGGGACTCCCGAACACTCCCATTGGTGTTTAGTTTGTACCATGTCGTGGTTTACTCCATTTAATTTCGGATGGGTTTTCTCTCTTTCCTTTCCGCCTCTTCATGGGGGCACACATAAGATCTTCGACTAAGCTCTTCACAAGATAAACAACTTGTTTCACCGGTTCACGTGTATTTTGAAAGATAAATTTGTTTCTCGATTTCCAGAGGACCCACACAACAACGATAAACATAATGTGCCAAGAGGCGTTCGGCTCTGATACCACTTGTTGGTCCCAAGTGGTCAGATAAGGTCTAGGGGGGGGGGGGGTGAATAGACCTCTAAAAATTTAACTTTAAAATTCTCTAACTTTTTCTGTCAGTAAACTAAGCTGATCAAGAATTGTGAGTAGACTAAGCTGATCTCGCACAAAGCTTTGAACAGCAGAGTTGACCACTCTTCTGATTTTACTTAGCTGATTTTATCAAAATCAGAGTTTTTGTTGGATGAAGATGAAGACTTTGAAGTGAAGGGAGATTTTGATGATTTCCAAAGTCATCAGCTAAGTGGAAGCTTAGTACAAACCTTAGAAAATATTTGACCAAGGAAGAAGTATTTCAGACGAGTCAAATATGGTCCAGAAGACTACTGATCTGTTGCTGAAGAAGTAATCAGACTGGTGGATTATCAGCCGACTCAAATCAGATTAGTTCAAGTTTGGGATCAACCGAGTATACATCAGACGAGTGACTTCGATCAGCAGAGTGGAAGTGGATCAGAAGTTATTGCAACGGTAATAAATGCACTTGGTGTAATAAATGCTGAAGAGGAAGGGTATTTATGACAAATGATTGAAGAGAAACCTCGTATCAGCTTGGTGCATTTAATGCGCATTTAATGCGAAGCGAAAGAAAGTACTGCAAAGTGTACAGTGTTCAGTCGCAACAACCGTTCTGCAGAAAAGGACCAGTACTCGAGGATTTGACAACTGGCGATCTCTCAACGGGCAGAAATTCAAATCTCAAGTATAAATAGTTCAGTTCGTGAGTTGAAGAAGAAGAACAACACTGAGACAACACATTTTGAGAGCAAAAATCTGAACCAGAATTCTTCTAAGTCTCAACTTCAAGAACAGAACACTCATCAGCCTAGTCATCTGTTGACGAAGCAGAAAAGAGAGAAAACAGAATATACTTAAAAATCTGAGTGATTTTGTTAGGATTGTGTTGTGAGAAGTAGATATCAACCTTTGTGAGCGATATTACTTCAGAGGATAGGAGTTTCTTTGTGATTTCCTATTGTGAACTTACGGCCACTTCATTTGTTGTTTGGCGTAAGAAGTGTATACTGTAATCTGTGTGATTTAGTATAACCCAAGATCTAAGTGACTTGGAAGAGTGTATAAAGGATTTACATCCATATAACCACTATAAAAATCCTTTGTGTTTTTAACTTGCATTAATTTCTGCATATTTCAAAGAAGCATATTTAAAACACTTAAAGGTTAACTACTGGAAAAGTTTTAAAAAGGAGTTTGTTTAAAACTGGGGATAAAACTTTTTCTAAGTTAAGAAAACTACTTGTGAAAAACACTTGACAAATCCGCTGCAAGTTAGTCAATTTTGAAACTCTGATTTTGATAAAATCAGCTAAGTAAAATCAGAAGAGTGGTCAACTCTGCTGTTCAAAGCCTTGTGCTAGATCAGCTTAGTCAACTTACTATTATTGATCAGCTTAGTCTGCTGACAGAAAAGTTAGAAGTTTTTAAAAGGTAAATTTTTAAGAGGTTTATTCACCCCCCCCCCCCCCCCCCCTCTAGACCTCATCTGACCACTTGGGACCAACAAGTGGTATCAGAGCAGGTGGTTCATTTGAATCATTTGCCTGATCAACGAGCTTGATCCTAGAGTGTTTTTCAAAGGTTTTCAAAAGTTTTAAAAAGAGCATCTTTTTGAAAAAGAAAAACTTTTTGAAAAATGGACTGTATCGGCCATGTTCCCCACATTGGCGGTATGAGCTTTGAGGACTGGAAAATACGCATGGAAATTTTCCTTGCTGCTTATAATGATAATATGTTTAGATGCATAACCAAAGGTCCGATAAGAATCACAAAAACCATCAAAGTCAATGATCAAGAAGTGATCGTGGACAAAGATGAAGAAGAGATGACACCTGAAGAAATCAAGTTGAAAAATCTTGATAAAGTTGGAATCTTCATCATGACTAAAGCCCTGGACAATGAAAGGTTTGACTATGTCAAACACTGTAAAACATCAAAAGAGATGTGGGACAAAGTCAGGGATATGAGTGAAGGAAATGAAGCCATCAAGGAACACAATCTAAGTGTTGCCATGGAGAAGTTTGAGAACTTCAAAATGAAGCCTGGAGAAACCATAGAACAGATGAGTTCAAGGTTTACCAAAGTGCTAAACAACGTGTTAAAGCTGGGTAAGACGTTCACAGACAAAGAGATTACTCTCAAAGTCCTGAAGGCGCTACCACCCAAGTTCAACATGAAGATCACAGCTATGGAAGAATCTAGGGATCTGGGGAAGATCTCTCTGACGGAGCTGTTTTCTGTACTCAAGGCGTACGAGTATAAAATGCCAAGAATGGGTATAGAAGAGACCTCAACTTCTAGTCCCACTGCTGCCCTGGTTGCTGCAAAGAAATCCAGAAGATCAGCCGGGAGAACTATAGAAGTGGACTCATCTGATGAGGCCCCAGTACTGAGTAAAAAGGAGTACACTGCTGGCGATGTTGCGTTGTTACTAAACGGGTTCAAAAAGTTCTATAAAAGAAAAAATGAAGAACAAATATAACAATGCTTCTACTTCTAAACCTACCTCATTTTCTCATGATAGTAAGGATGATTATAAATCCAAACTAATGTGCTATAATTGCAGGAAATTGGGACACTTCATCAAGGACTGTCCATATCCTAAAGCAGAGAAATACACAGAGGAGGAAAAAAAACAAAGAAGAGAGAGAAAAGAGAAGAGATACCAGAAGAGCAAGGTGCTGTTGGCTGAAGCTGAAAAGATGGCAGCCATCTACTCATCAAATACTGAATCAGGCACTTCAAGTGATGACTCTATTTTTGAAGAGTCACCTGCACTGCTCTGTCTCATGGCCAAGGAATCTGATGATTCTGACAATGAGGTAATACTCTCTGAAAGTGAGCTTGAACTGTTTAGCTCATTCGAGCAAATGATGAACAACAAAGTAGATGTTGTCAATGAACTTGCTAAGCTTAAGGACGAGATGATCGTGCTGAAAAAGCAAAATACTAAGCTGAAACGCAGTGTTGAAAAACCTGAAGAAACAGCCGTGTATAAAAAGCTTTCGCATGAATGTGAATCTCTGAGAGCAGAATGTGAAGTTTTAAAGTGACAAATCAAGGAACTTGAAGCTACAATTGCATCACAAAATAAGTTGTATGTTCCTAAGCCGCCTGTTGTGCAAATTGATAAACCTACTGAACAGAGCACTCCCTTAGTAAAAGAGAATTTAGAACTGAACAGAGCTGAGAAATTTGTATCTGCTGATAATAGTAATATTATCCTGTATGTTCAGACTGCTAAATCTACTTCACTGGAAATAGAGAAAAAGGAGAAGAGTCCTCCTAAGGCTAAAAAGGGTAAACAACCTGAAAATGAAAAACAGACTGGTAAAACCAAACAGCAGAGTAGTCCCAAGAAGTCTGCTGATAAGAGTAAAACCAATCAGACTAGTAAACCTAAGTCGTCTGTTAAAGAGCAAGTAAAGAGCAGACCAAAGAAGCAAATAAATTATAATAATAATGCTTGGTATGGAAATGAGTCTTATTATGTGCAATCTGCTTATCCACCATATTATGCTGCACCTCATTATCCACCTCATTTTGCTGCATATCCTGCTCATCAACCAATGCATGCCTACCCTGCTTATCATGCATCTTATCCTGCTTATGAGCCTTATCCTCATCATAATGATTATCAACATAACATGCCTGCTGATTATGATGAAAATGAAGTTGCTCATGCTCCTGTTAAAACTCAAAAGCCTAGGAAGCCTACGACTTCAACATCTTGGGTTGTCAAACGTGATACTAATCCACCAGGACCCTCTCAATAAAGGGTACCTAAAACAATTTTATTTTGTTTTGTAGGTTAGGATTAGGAGTAGGAGTAAAGTAGAGAAGAAATGGTACTTGGACAGTGGATGTTCAAGGCACATGTGTGGAGACATACATGAACTGACAAATGCTGCTGCTGTGAATGGTCCAAGAGTTACTTTTGGAGACAGCAAAGAAGGCAAGGTTGTAGCTGTTGGAAAGCTTATCAAAGGAAACATAGAGATATCTGACGTCTCATATGTTAGTGGCCTGAAGTACAATCTGCTGAGCATAAGTCAATTTTGTGACAAGGGATTTTCTGTAAAGTTTTCATCAGATAAGTGCTATGTTGAACAAATTGGAACAAAGAAGGTTATTCTATCTGGAAAAAGACAAGGAAACATCTATGTGGTCGACTGGAATTCTGTGGACAGGAATTCTAATGTTTGCTTAGTGGCTTCTACACCAAGTGAAATCAGTTGGCTTTGGCACAAAAGAATGAATCCTTTGAATTTCAAGACCATAAACAGATTAATAAAGAATGATCTGGTAGAAGGAATTCCAAAGACAGTCATGAGCAAAGACAAGCTCTGTGATGCCTGTCAGAAGGGTAAACAAGTGAAGTCATCTTTCAAAAGCAAGAAGCACCAATCTTCAACCAGAATTTTGGAGCTATTGCATATGGATTTGTTTGGCCCTATTGATCCTATCAGCAATGGTGGAAAGAAATACTGCCTAGCTGTTGTGGATGATTTTTCAAGATTTACTTGGGTGATTTTCATGAAGAAGAAAAGTGAAACCAAGGAACATCTTACTAATCTGATGGAACTGATCCAGAATGAAAAGAGCCAAAGGATATTGAAGATCAGATCAGATAGAGGGACTGAGTTTACAAACTCTACTGTTGAAGAGTATTGTAATTCCAGAGGAATCAGTCATGAGTACTCTGCTGCCAGAACCCCTCAACAAAATGGAGTTGCTGAAAGGAGAAACAGAACTCTAAAAGAAGCTACCAGGACAATGATAGCTGAAGCAAAGCTGCCCCAAAGATTCTGGGCAGAAGCTACAAATACAACATGTTATACACAGAATAGGTGTATGATCAACAAAAGTCAAAACAAGACACCTTATGAGCTATGGAACAACATAAAGCCTTATTTACATTATCTTAGGATTTTTGGTTGTAAATGTTATGTTTTGAACAATGGGAAAAATCACCTTACTGCATTTGCAGAGAAGGCTGATGAAGCTGTTTTTGTAGGTTACTCTACTGTTAGTAAATCTTATAGAGTGTTTAACAAAAGAACTTTACTTGTAGAAGAATCTATTCATGTAGTATTTGATGAACCAAGTCAATCTTCTGAAAAGAATCAAAGTGCCAATCAAGAACTATCTGCTGAATTTCAGAAATTGAGTGTGGAAAGAAAAGAAGAATATGTACCCATCATACTACCTGATTTGACAAGAGCTGTTAACTCAAGTGCTGTTCAAAATCAGTCTACTGATTGTCTAACAGAGGAGTTGCAAACAGCTGATAGACCAGAGACTGTTCAACAGACCACAACTGTTCAACAGACTACTACTGAGACTCCAACAGTGGTGTTGCAAGATCAATCCAGAGGACAACATCCAGATTTGCAACCTGATCTCAGATGGCTAAGAGATCACCCACCTGAACTAGTGATTGGTGATCCCCTTGACAGAGTTAGAACAAGAAGGTCAACTGCAAATCAAACAATGTTTGTAAGTTTTCTTTCACAAATTGAGCCTAAATTAATTGATGAAGCTCTTGGTGATTCTCACTGGATTGAAGCTATGCAAGAAGAGTTGAATCAATTTGAAAGGAATGAGGTTTGGTACTTGGTACCTAGACCTACTCATCAAAGAGTAATTGGCACTAAGTGGGTTTTCAGAAATAAGATGAATGAAGATGGTATTGTTACCAGAAACAAAGCAAGACTAGTGGCCAAAGGTTACTGCCAAGAAGAAGGCATTGATTTTGATGAGACATTCGCACCAGTTGCAAGGCTTGAAGCAATCAGACTGTTTCTAGCTTATGCTGCTCGCAAGAACTTCACAGTATATCAGATGGATGTGAAGTCTGCTTTTCTCAATGGAGAACTGCAAGAAGAAGTGTACGTTGAACAACCCCCTGGTTTTGAAGTTTATAAACAGGGAGACAAGGTATATTTTTTGAAGAAAGCTCTTTATGGACTGAAACAGGCTCCAAGAGCATGGTATGATACTCTATCTGATTTTCTTTTAGTTAAAGGATTTCGTAAAGGTAAAGTAGACAAGACCTTGTTCACTATTGAATGGGAAGAACATATATTGTTAGTTCAAATATATGTGGACGATATTATTTTTGGTTCAACTAACAAACAGATGTGTGAAAAATTCTCTAAGCTGATGCAGAACAAGTTTGAAATGAGCATGATGGGAGAACTTAATTACTTTCTTGGATTACAAGTTAAACAGCTACCTGATGGTATTTTTATTAATCAAGCAAAGTACACAAAAGATCTGTTCAAGAAATTTGGTATGAAAACTAGGTCATCTGTTAATGTTCCTATGTCCACTGGAAATCGTCTGGACAAGGATGAAGATGACAAATCAGTTGACATCACCAAATACAGAGGCATAATTGGGTCACTGCTGTACTTAACAGCTAGCAGACCTGATATTATGTATTCTGTTGGGGTTTGTGCGAGATTTCAATCAAATCCTAAGGAATCTCATCTCTTAGCTGCTCAAAGGATATTAAAGTATCTTAAAGGCACACAAGAATTGGGATTGTGGTACCCAAGGGAATCAGGATTTGAACTTGTTGGATATTCAGATTCTGACCTTGCTGGCTGCAAGATTGATAGGAAGAGTACTACAGGTACTTGTCAATTTTTAGGCAGTCGTCTGATCTCATGGATGAGTAAGAAACAGACTTCAGTATCCATATCTACTGCTGAAGCTGAATACATTGCTGCTGGAGCATGTTGTGCACAAATACTCTGGTTGAAGCATCAACTAGAAGATTATAATTTGAAGATCAGTGGAATTCCTATCTACTGTGATAATACAAGTGCAATCTCACTTACTCAGAATACTACTAGTCATTCCAGGACTAAGCATATTGAGATCAAACATCACTTCATCAGAGACCATGTTGAAAAAGGAAATGTTATTATTGAATATGTTCAAACAGATAATCAGATCGCTGACATTTTCACCAAACCATTGAGTGATGCAAGATTTTCTACTCTAAGAGTGGAACTAGGCTTGTTAAAATTGGATTCATAAGCTGAGGGGGAACCTATCAGAAGACAGGTTTCAACAGCTGACTAATCTGATATCAACAAGTGTTACACTTCAAGAAGACTGACTCTCAACAGACTAGTTGACTGATGAATTCTTGAATTCAGGGGGAACGTGTAAGACTAGCGGCACCCTTGTTTTAAAGATGAAATCTTCAATGACAGTTAGTTGAAGTTGTTTTAATCAGAAGATTTGTTCTTAATTCTTGAAGATTTGAAGATTAATTATCTTGCTGGATTGACAAACAGCAAAGGAAGATCACTAGATATTGGCTTTCACTAATGATATATTGTATCAGACAAGTCATAAATCAGATAAGTACTCTACTCATCTGTTTCTATTTATGTTAGCTTATATTTAAAGTGTTGTATTAAAAACGTTTTATCAAAAGCACGCTTTTATAAGTAACAGACAAGTGGCGTTTCAAATTCCCGCCTGTCTGACGTATTAAATGCTATTTTGAAATCCGCGTATCTCGATCGCACGATCTGCTTTTGCAGTAACTGATCTGACGGTTACCACTTTTCACGAAAACCGACAAAAACTAACATCTATAAATCCAGATCTGATCAGCTTACTACATTTTTACGCACCCTAAATATTTCAAAAGCATTCAGAGCATTTTTGCATCCATTCAACTGCAAATCTACTCTCGTTTCTCTTCAATCTCTTTCAGGAAAATGGGTTCCAAGGTAAATGCAAAAGAAGCTGCGGCTGAAGGTATGTTCTTGAACTACCTGACCTATCATGCGACTGGCACACCGTTGATGAAAGAAATTCTGGAGAAATTCAAAGCGGCAACGCTGGTTAAATTCATGGAGGCCCATGAAGACATGATTTTCAAGGACGAGGTCTTTGAATTTTATGGTTCCAAAGACGATGTTGACTTCGACAAACTGGAGATTAAAGCCAAAATTGGGGGCAAAGCTATCTGCGTAACCCCAAAATTGCTGAATGAGATGTACGGACTCTCTATTGAAGGGTCTACTGACATTGCAAACCTAGCTGAACCTTTTGAGTCAGATTTCTGGAATCTGGTCTCAAAGAAGAATCAAGTGCTATCTGGAAGTATCAAAAAGAATCAGCTGAAGGATGAGTTTCAGCGAATGGCAAATTTGGTTGCCAAAGTCCTCGAGAACTGCACATTCTCTTTGGACAGCGTACCAATGAAGAGGTTTCATACTATGATAGCCATCTTCTATGGATTGAAGGTGAATTGGGCTAACTTCATCTGGTATGTGATTGCTGATCACAAAGTACGTGGTCTGACTCTGCACAGGATATTCATTAGTCATCTGTTGGTAAATCTGAGATGTGCTGTGACTAATGGAAAAGAAATTCATAAGGCGAAGGAATTAAAGATCTATGATAAAGTAAAATCGAAAGAGCCTGCTGCTGTGCCTGAGAAAAAGCAACAGAAAAGAAAGGCTACTGAGCCTACAGTTCCTGCTGATAAAGGCAAGAAGAACAAGACAGCTGTTCAAACAGCAAAGCCTGCTGTTGAAGCCAGAACAGTTGTGCCTAAAAGAAAGGATGCTGCTGATTTGATTGTTGCTGAAACAGTCAAGGAAATCGATGAGATGTCAGTTGGAACATCTTCTGACAAGACAATTTCAGCTGAGTTACCGGCTGAGAATGTGGCTAAAAGAACAAGAAGTGCTATGAAAGACACTGCCACCTCTACTGTTACTAATCCGCCTTTCACAAAAAGGACTGCCAGAAAGAAGCTGACACTTCTTGATGAAGATACTGAACTTTCTGAGTTAGCCAAAAGAAGCCCTCAAACAGCTGAGAGGCCTGTTGAATCAGTGAAGGGATCTGCTGAAAAGAAGTCAGCTGATCAAGTGCAACAGATTCCTACACCAACAGTTGAGGTTACTAAACCTCAAGAGGATCCTGAAGTGCAGATCCTCGAACCAATTGCTGTTCCACCAATAGCAATTGCTCCACCAGAATCAACAGCTGAGGCACCAGTTGTTGAATCCAGAAATGCCAGAAAGAAACGGACTCGCAAGGCAAAAGTATCAGCTTACCACAAGAAAAAGCGTGAGGAAGCTGAACAAAGGAAGAATGAGGAAGCTGAACTTAAGAGAGCTCTTGAAGCTAGCAAAAGAGATGCTGAAGTCAAAAACCTGACTGAAGCTGAACTGGCTGCCAAGGAAGCAGAAAACTTGGCAAAGGCCTTAGAAGAAAGCAAAAAGGATGCCTATGGACCTAGAAGGTCAGGAGGCATAGTGATTGGTAAGAAACCTAAGGAAGGTGAGTTTGTGCTACCTAGAGCTGAACCAATCAAAAAGAAAAAGAAGGAAGTCAGAAGAGCAATACAAATTGTTCAAAGTGACTCTGCTGCCTTCAAGAAATTTGAAGATGAGTTGGACAGACTAAACCAACTATTTCAATCAAGGACTACTTTCCTCCCTGAAAAGATCAGATACAATCAATGGAGAGAGTATAGATTAAATAAATCTGAGGAGGAGATTCAAGCCTGGAAGGAGTTTGCCACAGAAGGAAGATGGGTTCTCAACTGGTTGCAAACCACTTCTGTTGCCAAGGCTTTGGACTCAGATTTTGTGAGAGATAGACTGCATGACTTTGCAAGAGTCATTGTAAGTCAGGAAGCTACTGCTATTAAGGATTCAATTCCAAACAAACCAAGTCCTGCAGATGACAGGATTGATAGAGCAGTAAAGATTGCGGTCTACACAACTTTAGAGAAATGGGCTGAAAGGTCAAGGTTTGAACCAGGTTCATCAAGTTCAATGCCCACTCTACCAAGTTTAAGAAAAATTGCTTATGGCTCTGATATCAGTACTTATCAAGAAAAGCTGAGGATTCAACAGACGACATCACCTTTCGTGCCAGCTGACTTGATTCGTCAGAAGACTATAGTGTCTGCTGATGGTACTGAATTCACACATATTGCTGATGAGCCAGCTAGTGGAGAACGAAAGAAAGACCAGAAAGCTGAGGAAATAAATTTGGATACATCAACACAGCTGCCTACTATGGTCAAGGACTTAGTTCCTTTAGCTTTGGAATGGAAAGCTGAAGACAGTCCTGTTCTTCATGAAGCACCTGTTCAACAGGAAGAAGAGGAATCTGCTGAACCATCATCCCCTGCTCCTACTGCTGACTTGCATTCTTCACTGATGGAGTCAATGCAGATGCTGATAGAAACTGCCATAAAGGAGATGGAGTTGAGAAATCAGCTGATGATGAAGCAAATGCAGGAAGAAACTGCAAGAATGGTTAAGGATGCCATTGAAGACTTTCCTCTACCACCAGATAACTCACTGATGCTGACTCAAAGTTTGTTAAGCTTGAATAAAAACTTAGAAGGTGTGAAAGCTGATGTTAGTCATCTGCATTCAACTATTCAAAAACATGAGTCAGATATTGCCAAGGTTATAAAGAACATCACAGACATTGGTGAAGCTGAAGTAGAGAAGAATTTTGCTATGCTACAAGAATTCTCAGCTGTTACCATCAAGGCACAAAATGAAATATCAACACTTCAACTGAATGTTGATTGTTTGAATGATCAGTCTGGTGAGTTAAAATCCAATCAACTTCGCATGGAAGCAAATCAGCTTCGCATGAAAACTACTCTAAATCATCACTGTGCTGAGCAAAGAGTCATGGATACAAACATCAAGAAGCTTTGTGCTGCTGTCAACATAACTCCTGATCAACTTAACCCTGCTGCTGATGACAAAAAGGGGGAAGAGGAATCAGCTAAGAGAACTGTTGATGCTGCAACTATTCAAGTACGGGATGAACGGGCTGCTGCTGGAAAGCCAAATGAAGAAGAAGTACTTGAAGAGGAAAAAGCTGAAGATGAGGCTGAAGATAAAGTAGAGCTCAAGGATGTAGCTAAAACTGACAAGGAGTTAGCTGCCTCTAAGTACTCTGCTGAAGAACAGCTTAATCCAGACGTGAAGTATAAGAGAATTGGGGACATTAGAGCAAGATTTGAAGCTGAAGAAAGAAGAGAAAAATTAAAAGGTCTTGCTGATGTTTTCTCAAGTGGTGAGGATGAAGAGAGCAGTGAAGAAGTTAATGGGGAGGAGGAAGAAGAAGAAGAAGAAGATGAAGAAGCTGCGGACTAGACTAGATTACTAGACTAGGTCATCTGTTGGAATTTTTGTAACCAGCTTTCTTCACTTGTAATTTTTCACTTAAAGTCTATTTTGCTTGTAACTTGTACTGTAATTTTCAAATCATTTATAAAAGTTCAAGCTTCCAACACATTATTTCTATCTCAAAAATTTTTGAGGACTCAACTTTAGTTTTAGGTACATGTACTTAGCTGAAGTTTTGTCATCATCAAAAAGGGGGAAATTGTTGGATGAAGATGAAGACTTTGAAGTGAAGGGAGGTTTTGATGATTTCCAAAGTCATCAGCTAAGTGGAAGCTTAGTACAAACCTTAGAAAATATTTGACCAAGGAAGAAGTATTTCAGACGAGTCAAATATGGTCCAGAAGACTACTGATCTGTTGCTGAAGAAGTAATCAGACTGGTGGATTATCAGCCGACTCAAATCAGATTAGTTCAAGTTTGGGATCAGCCGAGTATACATCAGACGAGTGACTTCGATCAGCAGAGTGGAAGTGGATCAGAAGTTATTGCAACGGTAATAAATGCACTTGGTGTAATAAATGCTGAAGAGGAAGGGTATTTATGACAAATGATTGAAGAGAAACCTCGTATCAGCTTGGTGCATTTAATGCGCATTTAATGCGAAGCGAAAGAAAGTACTGCAAAGTGTACAGTGTTCAGTCGCAACAACCGTTCTGCAGAAAAGGACCAGTACTCGAGGATTTGACAACTGGCGATCTCTCAACGGGCAGAAATTCAAATCTCAAGTATAAATAGTTCAGTTCGTGAGTTGAAGAAGAAGAACAACACTGAGACAACACATTTTGAGAGCAAAAATCTGAAGCAGAATTCTTCTAAGTCTCAACTTCAAGAACAGAACACTCATCAGCCTAGTCATCTGTTGACGAAGCAGAAAAGAGAGAAAACAGAATATACTTAAAAATCTGAGTGATTTTGTTAGGATTGTGTTGTGAGAAGTAGATATCAACCTTTGTGAGCGATATTACTTCAGAGGATAGGAGTTTCTTTGTGATTTCCTATTGTGAACTTACGGCCACTTCATTTGTTGTTTGGCGTAAGAAGTGTATACTGTAATCTGTGTGATTTAGTATAACCCAAGATCTAAGTGACTTGAAAGAGTGGACTAAAAGATTTACATCCATATAACCACTATAAAAATCCTTTGTGTTTTTAACTTGCATTAATTTCTGCATATTTCAAAGAAGCATATTTAAAACACTTAAATGTTAACTACTGGAAAAGTTTTAAAAAGGAGTTTGTTTAAAACTGGGGATAAAACTTTTTCTAAGTTAAGAAAACTACTTGTGAAAAACACTTGACAAATCCGCTGCAAGTTAGTCAATTTTGAAACTCTGATTTTGATAAAATCAGCTAAGTAAAATCAGAAGAGTGGTCAACTCTGCTGTTCAAAGCCTTGTGCTAGATCAGCTTAGTCAACTTACTATTATTGATCAGCTTAGTCTGCTGACAGAAAAGTTAGAAGTTTTTAAAAGGTAAATTTTTAAGAGGTCTATTCACCCCCCCCCCCCCCCCCTCTCTAGACCTCATCTGACCACTTGGGACCAACAGTTTTAAATTTACTAACTTGCAGCGGATTTATTAAGTGTTTTTCACAAGTTGTTTTCTTAACTTAGAAAAAAGTTTTATCCCCAGTTTTGCAAACTCCTTTTAAAACTTTTTAACAGTTAAGTTTTACGTGTTTAAATATGCTCTTTGGAAATATGCAAGAAATAATGCAAGTATAAATACAAATGATTTTTATAGTGGTTATATGTATTGAAATCCTTTAGTCCACTCTTCCAAGTCACGTAGATCTTGGGTTATACTATAAACACACAGTTTACAATATCCAATGCTTGCGCCAAACAACAAATGAAATGGCCACAAGTGCACAATAGGAAATCACAAAGAAACTCATACTCTCTGAAGTAATGTCACTCACTTAGATGGATATTTACTTCTCACAACACTTTTCTCACAAAATCACTCAGATTTGTATGTGTATTTTGTTTTCTCTCTATTCTGCTTTGTCAATAAATGACTCGACTGATGAGTGTTCTGTTCTTGAAGTTGAGACTTAGAAGAATTCTGCTTCGATTTTAATCTCAGTTGTGTTGTCTCTTCTTCTTCAACTCTTGAACTGAACTATTTATACTTGAGATTTGAAAATCTGCCCGTTGAGAGATCGACAGGTGTTCAAATCCTCGAGTACTGGTCCCTTCTGCAGAAACGGCTACCTGCTACTGATCACTGTACACTCTGCTGTACTTCCTGTCAGTCCGCATTAAATGCACCAAGCTGATACGAGGTTTCTCTTCAATTATTTGTCATAAATACCCTTCCTCTTCAGCATTTATTACTCCAAGTGCATTTATTACCGTTGCAATAACTTTTGATCCACTTCCACTCTACTGATCGAAATCACTCGTCTGATGTACACTAATCTGATCCCAAACTTGAACTAATCTGATTTGAGTCGGTTGAAAATCCACCAGTCTGATTCCTTTCTTCAACAACAGATCAGTAGTCTTCTGGACCATATTTGACTCGTCTGAAGTAAATTCTTCCTTGGTCAAATATCTTCTAAGGTTTGAACTAAGCTTCCAAACTTAGCTGATGACTTTTGGAAATCATCAAAACCTCCCTTCACTTTTAAGTCTTCATCTTCATCCAACAATTTCCCCCTTTTTGATGATGACAAAACTTCAGCTAAGTACTTGTACCTAAAACTAAAGTTAAGTCCTCAAAAATTTCTGAGATAGAAATGATTTGTTGGAAACTTGATTTTTTATAAATGTTCTTTGAAATATTATAGTACAAGTTTACAAGAAAAATACTTAAGTGAAAATTACAAGTAAAGTAAGCTGATACAAATTTTCAATAGATAACCTAGCCTAGAAAATCTAGCCTAGTCTTCAGCTTCTTCATCTTCTTCTTTATACTCTTCACTTTCATCATCTTCATCTTCTCCACTAGAAAATGCTTCCAAGTTCTTAGAGGCAGCTTCGATCTTTCTTTTGATGTCCTCT
This sequence comes from Penstemon newberryi var. newberryi, assembly GCA_030819805.1. Taxonomy (NCBI): domain Eukaryota; kingdom Viridiplantae; phylum Streptophyta; class Magnoliopsida; order Lamiales; family Plantaginaceae; genus Penstemon; species Penstemon newberryi. The sequence goes on along the minus strand of JAUALY010000006.1, from coordinate 29,248,444 downwards.
AATCTCTTGTATTTTTTGTCTGGATCTAGCTGTTCTTCAGCAGAGTCTTTGGAGGCAGCCAACTCTTTGTCAGTTTTTGCTACGTCCTTAGGCTTTTCTTTAGCAGCTTCTTCATCTTCAACTTCCTCTTCAAGTACTTTATCTTCACTTGGCTTTTCAGCAGCAGCACTTTGGTCTTGTACTTGAACAGTTGCAGCAGCAACACTCCTCTTAGCTGATTCCTCTTCCCCCTTTTTGTCATCAGCAGCATGGTTGAGTTGATCAGGAGTAACGTTGACAGCAGCACAAAGCTTTCTGATGTTTTGATCCACAACTCGGAGTTGATCAGAGTGAATATTTTGAGTTGCTTCCATACGAAGTTGAGTAGTCTTCATCTCACCAGATTGGTCATTTAAGTAGTCAACATTCAGTTGAAGTGTTGACATTTCATCTTGAGCTTTATTGGTGACAACTGTGAACTCTTGCATAAGTGCAACATTTTTCTCTATGCCTCACCAACTTCCTTCATGACTCTAGCAATTCCTGCAATGTCAGACTCGTGCTTTTGAAGAGCAGTGTGCAGATGACTCACATCAGCTTTCACGTCTTCAATACTTCTATGCATGCCCAAAATGCTCTGAGTCAGTACAAGGGAATTGTCTGGTGGTAGAGGAAAATTCTCTATGGCTTCCTGCACCATCTTTGCAATAGCCTCCTGCATTTACTTCAACATCAGCTGATTTCTCTTTTCCATCTCCTTCATGGCATTGTAAATCAGCATCTGCATTGACTCCATCAGTGAAGAATGTAAGTCAGCAGTTGGAACAGAGGTTGATGCTTCAGCAGGCTCTTCCTGTTGAACAAGAGCTTCATGAAGAACTTGACTTTCTTCAGCCTTCCACTCAATGGTTAAAGGAATCATATCCTTGACTTCAGCAGGCAGTTTGTTGGATGTATCCAAGTTGATTTCTGCAGCATGCTGGTCTTTCTTCTGTTCTTCACTAGCTGGCTCATCAGCAATGTGAATTATTTCAGTACCATCAGCAGACACCACAGTCTTCTGACAAATCAAGTCAGCTGGAACAAAAGGTGAAGTGGACTGTTGAGCACTCAACTGTTCTTGATATGTACTGATCTCTGAGCCAAAGGCAATACACTGCAAACTTGGTAAAGTGGGCACATCACTGGTTGAACCAGGTTCATATCTTGATCGTTCAGCCCATTTCTCCATAGTTGTGTAGACAACGATCTTAACTGCTCTATCCACTAAGTCATCAGCAGGACTTGGTTTATTTGGTAATGAATCCTTTATAGCAGTTGCCTCTTCACTTACAATGACTCTAACAAAGTCATGTAGTATGTCTCTAACGAAGTCTGAATCCAACGCCTTTGCAACAGAAGTTGTATGCAGCCAACTTAGAACCCAATGTCCTTCATCAGCGAACTCCTTCCATGCTTGGATTTCTTCCTCAGACTTGTTTAACCTATACTCCCTCCAACGGTTGTACCTTATCTTTTCTGGGAGAAAGGTGGTTCTTGATTGAAGTAGCTGATTCATCTTCTCCAGCTCAGCTTCAAACTTTCTAAAGACAGCAGAGTCACTTTGAACAATTTCAAATGCTCTTCTGACTTCAGCCTTCTTTCTTTCGATTGGTTTGACCCTTGGTAGAACAAATTCTCCTTCCTTGGGTTTGCCAATCACGATGCCTTCAGACCTTCTTGGTCCATATGCATCCTTCTTACTATCTTCAAGAGCTTTTGCCAAGTCTGCTTCTTCCTTGGCAGCAAATTCTGCTTCAGTCATTTTCTTGACGTCAGCATCTTTCTTGCTAGCTTCCAAAGCTCTTTTCAGTTCAGCTTCATCACGCTTCCTTTGTTCAGCCTCCTCGCGCTTCTTTTTGTGATAAGATGACACATTTGTTTTGCCAGTCCTTCTCTTCCTGGCAGCTCTTGATTCAACAACTGGTGCCACAACTGTTGGTTCTGGAGCAGCAATTGCTACTGGTGCAGCAGCAATTGGTTCAAGGATATTGTTGGATGAAGATGAAGACTTTGAAGTGAAGGGAGGTTTTGATGATTTCCAAAAGTCATCAGCTAAGTATGAAAACTTAGTACAAACCTTAGAAGATATTTGACCAAGGAAGAATTATTTCAGACTAGTCAAATATGGTCCAGAAGACTACTGATCTGTTGCTGAAGAAGGAATCAGACTTGTGGACTATCAGCCGACTCAAATCAGATTAGTTCAAGTTTGGGATCAACCGAGTATACATCAGACGAGTGATTTTGATCAGCAGAGTGGAAATGGATCAGAAGTTAGTGCAACGGTAATAAATGCACTTGGAGTAATAAATGCTGAAGAGGAAGGGTATTTATGACAAATGATTGAAGAGAAACCTCGTATCAGCTTGGTGCATTTAATGCGGACTGACAGAAGGTACAGCAGAGTGTACAGTGTTCAGTCGCAGGTAGCCGTTTCTGCAGAAAGGACCAGTACTCGAGGATTTGGACACCTGTCGATCTCTCAACGGGTAGATTTTCAAATCTCAAGTATAAATAGTTCAGTTCGTGAGTTGAAGAAGAATATACAACACATTTGAGAGCAAAAATCTGAAGCATAATTCTTCTAAGTCTCAAACTCAAGAACAGAACACTCATCAGCCTAGTCATTTGTTAACGAAGCAGAATAGAGAGAAATCAAAGAATACATATAAATCAGAGTGATTTTGTTAGAATCGTGTTGTGAGAAGCTGTTATCCATCTTTGTGAGTGATAAAGCTTTGTAGTATAGGACTTCTTTGTGATTTCCTGTAAAGAACTTGTGGCCAGTTCATTTGTTGTTTGGCGCAAACAGAGTATATTGTAAACTGTGTGTTTATAGTATAACCCAAGATCTAAGTGACTTGGAAGAGTGGACTAAAGGATTTTCATCCATATAACCACTATAAAAATCCTTTGTGTTATACTTGCATTATTTTCTGCATATTTCAAAGAGCATACTTTAACACAAAAAGTTAACTGATTGAAAAAGTTTTTAAAAGGAGTTTATAAAACTGGGGATAAAATTTTTTCTAAGTTAAGAAAACTACTTGTGAAAAACACTAGAAATATCCGCTGCAAGTTAGTTATTTTTAAAACTCTGATTTTGATAAAATCAGCTGAGTGAAATCAGAAGAGTGGTCAACTCTGCTGTTCAAAGCTTTGTGCGAGATCAGCATAGTCAACTTACGATTACTGATCAGCTTAGTCTGCTGACAGAAAAGTTAGAGAATTTTGAAAGATAAATTTTAAAATGTCTATTCACCCCCTCCCCCCTCCCCCCCTCCCCTTTCTAGACCTCATCTGACCACTTGGGACCAACAAGTGGTATCAAAGCAGGTGGTTCATCTGAATCATTTGCCTGATCAACGAGCTTGATCCTAGAGTGTTTTTCAAAAGTTTTCAAAAGTTTTCAAAAGAGCATCTTTTTGAAAAATAAAGACTTTTTGAAAAATGGATTGTATCAGCCTTGTTCCCCACATAGGCGGTATGAGCTTTGAGGACTGAAAAATATGCATGGAAATTTTCCTTGCTGCTTATAATGACAATATGTACACGTGCATAACACAAGGTCCGATAAGAGTTACCAAGACAATCAAAATTGATGGCGTAGATACGGTCGTTGATAAAGAACGATCAGAGATGTCACCTGATGAAATCAAGTTGAAGAATCTTGACAAAGTTGAAATCTTCATCATGACAAAGGCTCTGGACAATGAAAGGTTTGACAAGGTCAAACACTGCAAAACATCTAAGGAGATGTGGGACAAAGTCCGTGACATGAGCAAAGGGAATAACTCTATCAAAGAACACAATCTGAGTGTTGCCCTGGAGAAGTTTGAAAACTTCAAGATGAAACCTGGAGAAACCATTGACCAGATGGATTCAAGGTTTACAAAGGTGTTGAACAATGTTCTAAAGTTGGGAAAGACGTTTTCTGATAAGGAGATCACCGTCAAAGTTTTAAAGGCGCTGCCACCCAAGTTCAACATGAAGATCACAGCGATGGAAGAATCAAGGGATCTGGGGAAGATCTCACTGACGAAGCTGTTTTCTGTACTCAAGGCGTACGAGTATAAAATGCCAAGGATGGGAATAGAAGAGACCTCAACTTCTGGCCCCACTGCTGCCCTGGTCGCTGCAGAAAGAACTAGAAGATCAGCCGGAAAGACTAGAGAAATGGACTCATCTGATGAGGCCACAGTACTGAGTAAAAAGGAGTACACTGCTGGCGATGTTGCTTTGTTATTGAACGGGTTCAAAAAGTTCTACAAAAGAAAAATGAAGAACAAATATAATAATGCTTCTACTTCTAAACCTTCCTCTAATTCTCATGATATTAAGGATGATTATAAATCCAAAATGATGTGCTATAATTGCAAGAAATTGGGACATTTCATCAAGGACTGCCCATATCCTAAAGCTGAGAAGTACACTGAGGAGGAAAAAAAATAAAGAAGAGAGAGAAGACACCAGAAAAGCAAAGTGCTGTTGGCTGAAGCTGAAAAGATAGCAGCCATCTATTCGTCTAACTCAGAATCAGGCACGTCAAGTGATGACTCTGCGTTTGAAGAGACACCCGCACTGCTCTGTCTCATGGCCAAAGAATCTGATGATTCTGACAATGAGGTAATACTCTCTGAAAGTGAACTTGAGCTGTTTAGCTCATTTGAGCAAATGATGAATAACAAAACAAATGTTGTTAAAGAATTTGCTAAGCTTAAGGACGAGATGATTCTGCTGAAAAAGCAAAATGCTAAACGTAGTGTTGAAAAACCTGACAATTCAGCTATGTATAAAAAGCTTTCGCATGAATGTGAATCTCTGAGAGCAGAATGTGAAGTTTACAAGGGACAAATCATGGAACTTGAAGCTATAATATCTTTACATGATAAGTCGTCTGTTGCTAAGTCGTCTGTTGTATCAATAGATAAATCTAATGAACAGAGTACACCCTTAGTAAAAGAAAATTTAGAACTGAACAGAGCTGAGAAATTTATATCTGCTGGTAATAGTAATGTTATCTTGTATGTTCAGACTGCTAAATCTACTTCACTTGAGACTGAGAAAAAGGAGAAGAAATCTCCTAAGGCTAAAAAGGGTAAAAAGCCTGAAAATGAAAAACAGACTGGTAAAACCAAGCAGCAGAATAGTCCTAAGAAGGCTGCTGATAAGAGTAAAACCAATCAGACTAGTAAAGCTAAGTCGTCTTTTAAAGAGCAAGTAAAGAGCAGACCTAAGAAGCAAAGAAATTATAACAATAATGCTTGGTATGGAAATGAGTCTTATTATGTGCAACTTGCTTATTCACCTTATTATGCTGCACCTCATTATCCACCTTATTATGCTGCATATCCTGCTCATCAACCAATGCATGCTTACCCTGCTTATCATGCATCTTATCCTGCTTATGAGCCTTATTCACATCATAATGGCTATCAACATAATATGCCTGCTGATTATGATGAAAATGAAGTTGCTCATGCTCCTGCTAAAACTCTGAAGCCTAAGACTACAACATCTTGGGTTGTCAAAGGTGACACTAATCCACCATGACCCTCTCAATAAAGGGTACCTAAAACAATTTTATTTTGTTTTGTAGGTTAGGATTAGGAGTAGGAGTAAAGTAGTGAAGAAATGGTACTTGGACAGTGGATGTTCAAGGCACATGTGTGGAGATATACATGAACTGGCAGATGCTGTTGCTGTGAATGGTCCAAGAGTTACTTTTGGAGACAGCAAAGAAGGCAAGGTTGTTGCTGTTGGAAAGCTTATCAAAGGAAACATAGAGATATCTGACGTCTCTTATGTTAATGGCCTGAAGTACAATCTGCTAAGCATAAGTCAATTTTGTGACAAGGGATTTTCTGTAACGTTTTCATCAGATAAGTGCTATGTTGAACAAGTTGGAACAAAGAAGGTTATTTTATCTGGAAGATGACAGGGAAATATCTATGTAGTCGACTGGAATTCTGTGGACAAGAATTCTAATGTTTGTTTGGTGGCTTCTACACCAAGTGAAATCAGTTGGTTTTGGCACAAAAGAATGAATCATTTGAATTTCAAGACCATAAACAAATTGATAAAGAATGATCTGGTAGAAGGAATTCCAAAGACAGTCATGAGCAAAGACAAGCTTTGTGACGCATGTCAGAAGGGTAAACAAGTGAAGTCCACTTTCAAAAGCAAGAAGCACCAATCTTCAAACATAATTTTGGAGCTGTTACATATGGATTTGTTTGGCCCTATTGATCCTATCAGCAATGGTGGAAAGAAATACTGCCTAACTGTTGTGGATGATTTTTCAAGATTTAACATCTTACTAATCTGATGGAACTGATCCAGAATGAGAAGAGTCAAAGAATATTGAAGATCAGATCAGACAGAGGGACTGAATTTACAAACTCTACTGTTGAAGAGTATTGTAACTCCAGAGGAATCAATCATGAGTACTCTGCTGCCAGAACCCCTCAACAAAATGGAGTTGCTGAAAGGAGATACAGAACTCTAAAGGAAGCTACCTGATGAGGGGTATTTCGCATACGCCACTTTAGGAAATACCTTCTGCTCGAAGTCAGCCTCGATCCCGATCAGAATGGTATTCTCCGACCTGAAGAACATGGTTTTCCGATCAAGCCAGACTGATAGCTCTAGATCGAGTACTCCGACCTTCTTCCCGATCTACTCGTCTGCTCGGAATTACTGTGGGACCGACCTACAGCTTTACACAGCTGGCCGAGAGCTATTCTCCTACGGATGGTCTAGCTAGCCCATTACTGTTCCTATAAATACGCGGCGCATTTATGACATCAGGGAGGGCACAACTTCCAAGATATTCCTTCTGCTCGGACCTACTGTTCGGATTAGGAACTAGCTTGTAACCTCTTTGTATTGGTCTTTTTAGTAGTACGACATCCCGTAGTGCTCGGGTAGACCCGTTTTGTAATTTGTATTCGAACACCGATATTTATATACAGTTTTTAGTTGCTCGATTCGTACATTGATATACTCTACTTTCCTTATTGAACTCGTACGAAAAACGGTATAATCAATTGGCGCCCACCGTGGGGCCTTACTCGGGTGTTAGATCGAAATATGCCTACTACTAGGAGGTACACGTACAATCGAGGTGAGCCTTCACAAGCTATGGGAGCGCAGCGCTCAGTGAACAATGAACCAAGTAACCAATCCCGAGCGGCCCACCAATCTAAGGTGCCGCCGCTCGAACCACCGAATGATATGCCTATTCATACGACGGTGGCAGATTTACGTTCCATTATCGGAACCATGTGTAGAGAATTCTTAAACACGGAGAGAGCAGATCGTGAAACTCTTCCAGGTCAGCAGCCTCCAGTCGATCAACCTGCTGCTCGGGGTCCGGTTTCCGACAGACCAAGGGAAGGAAGTGTTCGTCGATCTGCTCTGGGGGCACCATCTGATGTAAGACCCAACCCACCGCGAGCTAGAACCGTTGTCCGATCGGGGCAACCTTCTAGGAATGTGCAAAATTTAGAAGATTCGGTGGTCGGGGAAAGTCAACCCAAAGCTGTGGAGAAATCTAGAAAGCCAGCCTACAGAAAGGTGACCGAGGCTGACCTGGAAAAGATTGTTCAAGAAAGAGTTACTAAGGAATTGGAGAGGGAGATGTTAATAAAGGAAACCCGATCCGCAGACGTCAGGGCTCGAGGAGTCGGGGCCAAAGAAGATGGGGCCGTTTTCCTTGAAGCACGGAATAGGGAACTGAGCACGAACATTATGCGATGTTCTCCGTTCTGTCAAGAAATTAGAGAAGCTCGGGGAACAGAAACGGTCCCGACCAGGTTGCCAAGATATAATGGGACCTCTGACCCCGGGGAGCATATAAACAGTTTCGTAAACGTATTGAACTTATATGGACATTCGGAGGATTTCTGTTGCAAAATCATGGTCACAACGTTCGAGGGAATTGCTTTGGATTGGTTCGGGAAACTACCCCCGAACTCGATCTTCTCTTTCGATGAGTTGTGCGATAAATTGAAACATCAGTTTGCTAGCCAAAGGAAACAAAGGTTACCTGCTAATCATTTGGGAACGGTGAAGCAAATGGAAGGAGAAACATTGAGGCAGTGGCTGGCTAGATTTAGTATTGAACTTCTAAAAGTTGATACCCCACAGATTTTCTGTCATCATTAATGTTCGAACTGACCCGTAACAGCCAGTTCGGGAATGCTCTATGTCGAAAGCAACCAAAGTCTTTCGAGCGGATTATGGAAATAGCCGAGAAATACATGATCCAGGAGGAAATGAATAAGTTAAAGAACGCACAGAATCCTAGGCCCCCCATCGTGAAGAAACCTGATCGGGCCCCTATCCCAAAACCAAGTGACTATGGAGGGTCAAACGCGCAACAAAGAGGCTCGGTTTGGCAGAGACTTAAGGTCTATAAACCTCAGGTTCCGACCCACAGATCTAATGTCTACGGTCGACCTGCAACTCCAGATAGGGCTCCAAGGACGGAGCATGAAAAAGGCAACTTTACCAGACTGAATACCTCAAGGGACGAGATTCTAACGGTCCTCGAGGAGAGAAATTTGGTCCCTGGAGCTCGGCGTATCACTCAACCTAGGCCAGGGACTATGAATCACGATAAGTATTGCAGATACCACAGAGCTCGGGGGCATAGCACCGAGGATTGCTTTCAGTTAAAACAAGAGATCGAGAAACTGATTGCTCAGGGAAAGTTGAAGGAATATGTCAGAAAGGAGAACCATAACAGCCGTTATCGATCCAGAAGTCCTAGGAGGTCCTCCGAACAACACCGTGAGGATCAACAACAAGCAGAGGACCAGACGAATCGGGTGATAAATATGATATCTGGTGGGCCAGCTGGGGGAGATAGCAGGAATGCGAGGAAAAGGACTGCTAGGTCGATAAAGACTGGTGTCTCGACTAGGAAAGAGGTCATGTCCTTAAGACCAACGCCCTCGATAAATCAAGTCATTAGTTTTTCCGAGGCTGACAGACCTAGTGATGTGACTTGGGATACTAATGAAGATGACCCCGATTTTTCGATGGTCTTGACCCTGAGAATTGCTAACTTCGAGGTTAGGAGGGTGTTAATCGATAATGGCAGTTCGGCAAACATAATCTCTTCTGAGGCGCTCGGCAGAATGAATCTACAACATCCGCGACTGGAACGGGTATCCACCCCGCTCATTGGGTTCGATGGATCGGAAATTGTTCCTCTCGGAACCATACTCTTGAGTACTACTATGGGTAAAAAACCAAAAGACGTTACGAAGATGGTTAAGTTCTTGGTCGTGAGTACCCCGTTCGCTTATAATGCAATTTTGGGAAGACCGGCTTTAAACGTATTCAAAGCGGTCGTGTCGACTTACCATCAGATGGTTAAGTTTCCCACTTTGGCAGGGGTCGGAGAAATGAGGAACGACCAATGCATGGCGTGGGAATGTTATAACACATCTTTAAACATGAAGCAGTTTGAGCCAGTATTGCCCTCGAAAAGAAAGTTAGAAGAGGAAAAGGTATTCTCAGTATCCGACCTCCCGTTGCCAGATTGTGAAAAGTTGCAGAGTAAAAAAGGAAAAGAGATCGATATGAGCGTACAGCCCCCAAATCATAAACAAGTAACGTTAATCCCTGGCTCTCCAGAGAAGTTCACCAGAATTGGAACCGAGCTAAGTCAAGGGATGGAGACCATGTTGATCGAATTCCTTAGAAACAACGCCGATGTCTGAAAGGATAGTGCCCTGCAAGCCAATAGATTTTAGCTTGTATAAGGACTATCATGTGATAAGCTTTCTCTAGTATAAATGAATTAATACGCTTGTTTGTTTATAGTATGTAAATCAAACAATGGCCAACTTCATCTCTCGCGAATCACTTAAGCGATTGGATGAAATCCTTAGATCACAATAGACTATGGGACGATTCACTTCAGTATGAGTGCAATCATGAAACAGTCTCTAAGGTCGTGATCTTAAAAATGTTCCAAGTCATAGATTCCTGTCGAGACGGGGTATCGAAGGAATCGTTAAGACTTGTACGAGTATGCATGATTCACATGGAGTGAATTTGTAGCGTTTGATGAGCAAGGCATTTGATGCCAGTGCATATGAGTAGGTGGTTCGATAGGGGATCGAACGCATCGAACGACCCGAACAGAGAAACCCATTGTGGAAGCGCATGTCGCACATCGGCGATGGGATGTTTCTCAAGGCTTATAATAGTGTACGATTTAGTCCTTTGACTTGAGGTGCTAGGGCTAATTCGGTGCACGTGAGTACGTACTTTGATTTAGGAGCCGATCACTTAGCCTGATCATTGTGCGACTACTTTGGGTACGTAGGATCGTGTACGCGAATGGTTAGCACCAATATGGGATCTACCGACTCAACGTAGTGCGTTGAGAGAATTTCCTATACGTTCTTAGATAATATATTCCGAGAAACCCGTGGCCACGGTCAGTGACGGATTTGGAAAGGGGTTTCCAAATTTAGCAGTCACACTGGAATTATTATCCTGAATTAGAAAATAGAGTTATCGAGATAATTAGAGGTGCCGATCAATTCACACACCCTAGGTCTCGATCGGGAAATTAGTCGATAGAGGGACCGTATGTACATGGCAATTATAAGAGGTGAGGTTCACTGAGATCAATTCACCTGAAGTTGGGCCTCATGGGCTTGTGGCTAGACATCGACCATGAGGTGTGGGTACTCATGAATTAATTGTAAGATTAATTCTTGAGTGGTTAATTGAAGGTGTTCAATTAATCGGAGCAATTTATAAGCTCGCAAATTAAATCACGAAAGTCGAGGGCCCGCGGCCAATTGATGGTGAACCTAGAGGGTCACACACAATACAATTGGACTGCAACAAATCAAATAAGGAAAGTTTGATTTAAAGAGTTAAATCAAAACTGAAGAATTAAAGTGTTAATTCTTGAAGAAGAAAACAAAAGAATTAAAGAGTTAATTCTGTGAGAGAAATAATTAATTAGATAGTCTAATTAATTAAATGTTAATTAAAGAGTTAATTAAAGAGAGAGAAAATTAATTAGATTAATTGGGCTAATTTAATTAAAGGGTTTAATTAAATTAATGCAAGACATGGGCCAATTTAATTAATGGCCCATACTAAAGTCTTGCACAAAAGGGGGCCTTGAGAGGTGGCTATAAAAGGAGTCTTAAGAAGACTCAAAAACCTAAGCAAAAACAAAACCCTAGCCACCCTCCCTCTTGCCCTAGCCGCCCCCTCTTGGAGAAGAGGTGTGGCCGCCGCCCCCTCTCCAATGGAAGAGAGAGGCCGCCCCTCTCTCTCATCCAGATCTAGATCTGGTTTTCTTCTTTGTTCTTCCATGTCTGATTACCCTTGAATCCTATTTCTGAGCCTGTGGATTCAAAGGGGTTGCTTCAATCCAATTGGTGTGGATACCGCTAGAGGCACAACACTTGGGGTGCTTCTCACGAACCAAATCCATCAGATCTGAAAGAAGACCGGAGAAAAACCACCACCTTGCCTGTGGTGAGGTAATTTCGAATTACACCCTTTAAATTTAGTAATTTGTTGCTAAATTATATTCAACCTGTTCATATGTGCTAGTAAATAAATCCTAGGGACGTGGGTGTATGAAAAATTTTAAATTCCGCACTGTTGTTTTGACAATCATACCCCATAAAATCCCAACAGTGGTATCAGAGCCAAATTTACTACGCTCATATGAATAGGCCTGAACACTTCAAAATATATGTGTATATTTGATTGTTGTGTTCTTTTTCAGCACTATGGCCTCATCAGATGAGTCCACTTCTACAGTTCTCCCGGCTGATCTTCTTGTTCTTTCTGCAGCGACCAGTGCAGCAGTGGGGCCAGAAGTTGAGGTCTCTTCTATTCCCATCCTTGGCATTTTATACTCGTACGCCTTGAGTACAGAAAACAGCTCCGTCAGGGACATCTTCCCCAGATCCCTTGATTCTTCCATCGCTGTGACCTTCATGTTGAACTTTGGTGGCAGCGCCTTTAGAACTTTGACATTGATCTCCTTATCAGAGAACGTCTTGCCCAATTTCAGCACGTTGTTCAACACTTTTGTAAACCTTGAGTCCATCTGGTCAATGTTCTCTCCAGGTTTCATTTTGAAGTTATCAAACTTCTCCATGGCGACACTCAGATTGTGTTCTTTTATGGATTCGTTTCCTTCGCTCATGTCACGGACTTTGTCCCACATCTCCTTAGATGTTTTGCAGTGTTTGACCTTGTCAAACCTTTCGTTATCCAGGGCCTTGGTCATGATGAAGATTCCAACCTTATCAAGATTATTCAGCTTGATTTCGTCAGGTGTCATATCTTCAACATCTTTTTCAACGACCTTCTCTACGCCGTCAACCATGATTTTCTTTGTACCTTTGATTGGACCTTGAGTTATGCATCGGTACATATTGTCATTGTAAGCAGCAAGGAAAATTTCCATGCGTATCTTCCAGTCCTCAAAGCTCATACCGCCTATGTGGGGAACTAGGCTGATACAGTCCATTTCTCAAAAAGTTTTATTTTCAAAAAGATGCTCTTTTGAAAACTTTTGAAAACCTTTGAAAAAACACTTAAGGATCAAGCTCGTTGATCAGGCAAATGATTCAGATGAACCACCTGCTCTGATACCACTTGTTGGTCCCAAGTGGTCAGATGAGGTCTAGAGGGGGGGGGGGGGGGGGGGTGAATAGACCTCTTTAAAATTTCCTTTTTAAAATTCTCTAACTTTTCTGTTCAGCAGACTAAGCTGATCGAGAACAGTAAGCAGACTAAGCTGAACAGCAGAGTTGACCACTCTTCTGATTTCACTCAGCTGATTTTATCAAAATCAGAGTTTCAAAATAAACTGACTTGCAGCGGATTTATCAAGTGTTTTTCACAAGTAGTTTTCTTAACTTTGAAATATTTTTATCCCCAGTTTTAACAAACTCCTTTCAAAACTTTTCCAACAGTTAACCTTTTTAAGTGTTTTTAAAAACTGTTCTTTAAAATATGCAGAAATTAATGCAAGTTAAAAACACAAAGGATTTTTATAGTGGTTATATGGATATAAATCCTTTAGTCCACTCTTCCAAGTCACTTAGATCTTGGGTTATACTAAATCACGCAGATTACAGTATACAATGCTTACGCCAAACAACAAATGAAATGGCCGTAAGTTCACAATAGGAAATCACAAAGAAACTCCTATCCTCTGAAGTAATATCGCTCACTAAGATTGATATCTACTCCTCACAACACAGACATACAAAATCACTCAGATTTTACAAGTATTTTCTGTTTTCTCTCGATTTTGCTTCGTCAACAAATGACTCGGCTGATGAGTGTTCTGTTCTTGAGTTTGAGACTTAGAAGAATTCTGCTTCAGATTTTTGCTCTCAAGTTGTGTTGTTGTTTTCTTCAATCTCACGAACTGAACTATTTATACTAAGGATTTGAAAATCTGCCCGTTGAGAGTTCGCCAGTTGTCAAATCCTCGAGTACTGTTCCTTTTCTGCAGAACGGCTGCTGCGACTGAGCACTGTACACTTCTGCTGTACTTTCTGTCGCATCGCATTAAATGCGCATTAAATGCACCAAGCTGATACGAGGTTTCTCTTCAATCATTTGTCATAAATACCCTCCCTCTTCAGCATTTATTACACCAAGTGCATTTATTACCGTTGCACTAACTTCTGATCCACTTCCACTCAGCTGATCGAAGTCACTCGTCTGATGTGTACTCGGTTGATCCCAAACTTGAACTAATCTGATTTGAGTCAGCTGATAATCCACCAGTCTGATTCCTTCTTCAGCAACAGATCAGTAGTCTTCTGGACCATATTTGACTTGTCTGAATAACTTCATACTTGGTCAAATATGTTCTAAGGTTTGTACTAAGCTTCCACTTAGCTGATGACTTTGGAAATCATCAAAACCTCCCTTCACTTCAAAGTCTTCATCTTCATCCAACACCTCGAAGTTAGCAATTCTCAGGGTTAAGACCATCGAAAAATCGGGGTCATCTTCATTAGTATCCCAAGTCACTTCACCAGGTCTGTCAGCCTCGGAAAAACTAATGACTTGATTTATCGAGGGCGCTGGTCTTAAGGACATGACCTCTTTCCTGGTCGAGACACCAGTCTTTATTGACCTAGCAGTCCTTTTCCTCGCATTCCTGCTATCTCCCCTACTGGCCCACCAGATATCATATTAATCACCCGATTCGTCTGGTCCTCTGCTTGTTGTTGATCCTCACGGTGCTGTTCGGAGGACCTCCTAGGACTTCTGGATCGATAACGGCTGTTATGGTTCTCCTTTCTGACATATTCGTTCAATTTTCCCTGAGCAATCAGTTTTTTGATCTCTTGTTTTAATTGAAAACAATCCTCGGTGCTATGCCCCCGAGCCCTATGGTATCTGCAATACTTATCGTGATTCATAGTCCCTGGCCTTGGTTGAGTGATACGCCGAGCTCCAGGGACCAAATTTCTTTCCTCGAGAAAAGTTAGGATCTCGTCCCTCGAGGTGTTCAACCTGGTAAAGTTGCTTTTTTCATGCTCCATCCTCGGAACCCTCTCTGGAGATGCAGGTCGACCGTAGACATTAGATCTGTGGGTCGGAGCCTGAGGTTTATAGACCTTAAGTCTCTGCCAAACCGAGCCTCTTTGCTGCGCGTTTGACCCTCCGTAGTCGCTTGGTTTTGGGATAGGGGCCCGATCAGGTTTCTTCACGATCGGGGGCCTAGGATTCTGTGCGTTCTTTAACTTATTCATTTCCTCCTGGATCATGTATTTCTCAGCTATTTCCATAATCCGCTCGAAAGACTTCGGTTGCTTTCGGCAGAGAGCATTCCCGAACTGGCTATTACGGGTCAGCTCGAACATTAATGACGACAGAAACTCAATCTGTGGGGTATCAACTTTTTAGAAGTTCAATACTAAATCTAGCCAGCCACTGCCTCAGTGTTTCTCCTTCCATTTGCTTCACCGTTCCCAAATGATTAGCAGGTAACCTTTGTTTCCTTTGGCTGGCAAATTGGTGTTTTAATTTATCGCACAACTCGTCAAAAGAGAAGATCGAGTTCGGAGGCAGTTTTCCAAACCAATCCAAAGCAATTCCCTCGAACGTGGTGACCATGATTTTGCAACAAAAATCCTCCGAATGTCCATATAAATTCAACACATTTATGAAACTGTTTATATGCTCCCCGGGGTCAGAGGTCCCATTATATCTTGGCAATCTGGTCGGGACCGTTTCTGTTCCCCGAGCTTCTCTAATTTCTTGACAAAAAGGCGAACATCGCATAATATTCGTGCTCAGTTCCCTATTTCGTCCTTCAAGGAAAACGGCCCCATCCTCTTTGGCCTCAACTCCTCGAGCCCTGACGTCTGCGGGTCGGGTTTCCTTTATTAACATCTCCTTCTCCAACTCCTTAGTAACCCTTTCTTGAACAATCTTTACCAAGTCAGCCTCGGTCACCTTTCTGTAGGCTGGCTTTCTAGATCTCTCCACGGCTTTGGGTTGACTTTCCCCGACCACTGAATCCTCTAAATTTTGTACGTTCCTAGAAGGTTGCCCTGATCGGACAACGGTTCTAGCTCGCGGTGGGCTGGGTCTTACATCAGATGGTTCGCCCAAAGCAGATCGACGAACACTTCCTTCCCTTGGCCTGTTGGAAATCGGACCCCGAGCAGTAGGTTGATCGACCGGGGGCTGCTGACCTGGCAAAGTTTCACGATCTGCTCTCTCCGTGTTCAAGAATTCTCTACACATGGTTCCGATAATGGAACGTAAATCTGCCACAGTCGTATGAATAGGCATATTATTCGGCGGGTCGAGCGGCGGCACCTCAGATTGGTGGGCCGCTCGGGATTGGTTACTTGGTTCATTGTTTACTGAGCGCTGCGCTCCAACAGCTTGTGAAGGCTCACCTCGATTGTACGTGTACCTCCTAGTAGTAGGCATATTTCGATCTAACACCCGAGTAGGCCCCTCGTTGGGCGCCAATTGATTATACCGTTTTTCGTTCGTGTTCAATAAGGAAAGTTGAGTATAGCAATATATGAATCGAGCGTGTGAAAACTGTGTATTAATATCGGTGTTCGAATACAAGTTACAAAGCGGGTCTACCCGAGCATTACGGGATGCTGTACTACTAGAAAGACTAAAACAAAGAGAATACAAGCTAATTCCTAGTCCGAACAGTAGGTTCGAGCAGAGGGTATTCCTTGGAAGTTGTGCCGTCGTTGATGTCATAAATGCGCCGCGTATTTATAGGAACAGTAATGAGCTAGCTAGACCATCCGTAGGAGAATAGCTCTCGGCCAGCTGTGTAAAGCTGTAGGTCGGTCCCACAGTAATTCCGAGGAGACGAGTAGATCGGGAAGAAGGTCGGAGTACTTGATCTAGAGCTATCAATCTGGCTTGATCGGAAAACCATGTTCTTCAGGTCGGAGAATACCATTCTGGTCGGGATCGAGGCTGACCTCGAGCAGAAGGTATTTCCTAAAGTGGCGTATGCGAAATACCCCTCGTCATCTGCAGAGAATCTTTGGGGCAGTTTTGCTTCAGCTATCATTGTCCTGGTAGCTTCCTTTAGAGTTCTATTTCTCCTTTCAGCAACTCCATTTTGTTGAGGGGTTCTAGCAACAGAGTACTCATGATTGATTCCTCTGGAGTTACAATACTCTTCAACAGTAGAGTTTGTAAATTCAGTCCCTCTATCTGATCTGAGCTTCAATATTCTTTGGCTCTTTTCATTCTGGATCAGTTCCATCAGATTAGTAAGATGTTCCTTGGTTTCACTTTTCTTCTTCATGAAAATCACCCAAGTAAATCTTGAATAATCATCCACAACAGCTAGGCAGTATTTCTTTCCACCATTGCTGATAGGATCAATTGGGCCAAACAAATCCATATGTATTAGCTCCAAAATTATGGTTGAAGATTGGTGCTTTTTGCTTTTGAAAGTGGACTTCACTTGTTTACCCTTCTGACAGGCGTCACAGAGCTTATCTTTGCTCATGACTGTCTTTGGAATTCCTTCTACCAAATCATTCTTTATCAATCTGTTTATGGTCTTGAAATTCAGATGATTCATTCTTTTGTGCCACAGCCAATGATTTCACTTGGTGTAGAAGCCACCAATCAAACATTAGAATTCTTGTCCACAGAATTCCAGTCGACTACATAGATATTTCCCTGTCTTCTTCCAGATAAAATAACCTTCTTTGTTCCAATTTGTTCAACGTAGCACTTATCTGATGAAAACATTATAGAAAATCCCTTGTCACAAAATTGACTTATGCTCAGCAGATTGTACTTCAGGCCATTAACATAAGAGACGTCAGATATCTCTATGTTTCCTTTGATTAGCTTTCCAACCGCAACAACCTTGCCTTCTTTGCTGTCTCCAAAAGTGACTCTTGGACCATTCACAGCAACATCATCTGCCAGTTCATGTATGTCTCCACACATGTGCCTTGAACATCCATTGTCCAAGTACCATTTCTTCTCTACTCTACTCCTACTCCTAATCCTAACCTACAAAACAAAGTAAAATTGTTTTAGGTACCTTTATTGAGAGGGTCATGGTGGATTAGTCTCACCTTTGACAACCCAAGATGTTGAAGTCTTAGGCTTCTTAGGCTTTTGAGTTTTAGCAGGAGCATGAGCAACTTTATCTTCACCATAATCAGCAGGCATATTATGTTGATAATCATTATGATGTGAATAATGCTCATAAGCAGGGTAAGATGCATGATAAGCAGGGTAAGCATGCATTGGATGATGAGCAGGATATGCAGCATAATAAGGTGGATAATGAGGTGCAGCATAATAAGATGAATAAGCAGGTTGCACATAATAAGACTCATTTCCATACCAAGCATCATTGTTATAATTTCTTTGCTTCTTAGGTGTGCTCTTTACTTGCACTTTAACAGACGACTTAGTTTTACTAGTCTGATTGGTTTTCCTCTTATCAACAGACTTCTTAGGACTACTCTGCTGTTTAGTTTTACCAGTCTGTTTTTCATTTTCAGGCTTTTTACCCTTTTTAGCCTTAGGAGATTTCTTCTCCTTTTTCTCATTCTCAAGTGAAGTAGATTTAGCAGTCTGAACATATAAAATAACATTACTGTTATCAGCAGATATGAATTTCTCAGTTTTGTTCAGTTCTAAATTCTCTTTTACTAAAGGTGTTCTCTGTTCATTAGATGTATCTACTGATGCAACAGACGACATATCATGACAGGATATTATCTTTTCAAGTTCCATGATTTTTCCTTTGTAAACTTCACATTCTGCTCTCACAGATTCACATTCATGCGAAAGCTTTTTATACTTAGCTGAATCTTGTTGTTTTTCAACACTAAGTTTCAGTTTAGCATTTTACTTTTTCAGCACGATCATCTTTTCCTTAAACTTTGCAAATTAATTAACAACATCTGTGTTGTTTTTCATCATTTGCTCAAATGAACTAAATAGCTCATCTTCATTTTCAGAGAGAGTTACCTCAGTGTCAGAATCCTCTGATTATTTGGCCATGAGACAGAGCAGTGCAAATGTCTCTTCTTCAGTAGAGTCATCACTTGATGTCCCTGATTTTGAGTTAGACGAATAGATGGCTTCTATCTTTTCAGCTTCGGCCAACAGCACTTTGCTTTTCTGGTGTCTCCTCTCTTTCCTCGCTTTCTTTTCCTCCTCAGTATACTTCTCAGCTTTAGGATATGGGCAGTCCTTGATGAAATGTCCCAATTTCCTGCAGTTATAGCACATCATTTTGGATTTATAATCATCCTTACTATCATGAGAATAAGAGGTAGGTTTAGAAGTAGAAGCATTGTCATATTTGTTCTTCATTTTTCTTTTATAGAACTTTTTGAACCCGTTCAATAACAAAGCAACATCGCCAGCAGTGTACTCCTTCTTGTTGAGTATTGTGGTCTCATAAGATGAATCCACTTCTCTTATCTTCCCGGCTGATCTTCTTGATCTTTCTGCAACGACCAGGGCAGCAGCGGGGCCAGAAGTTGAGGTCTCTTCTATACCCATTCTTCGCATTTTATACTCGTACACCTTGAGTACAGAAAACAGCTCCGTCAGTGAGATCTTCCCCAGATCCTTTGATTCTTCCATAGTTGTGATCTTCATGTTGAACTAGGGTGGCAGCGCTTTAAAGACTTTGAAGGTGATCTCTTTATCAGAAAACGTCTTTCCCAACTTTAGTACGTTGTTCAACACCTTTGTAAACCTTGAATCCATCTGGTCAATGGTTTCTCCAGGTTTCATATTGAAGTTCTCAAACTTCTTCAGGGCTACGCTCAGATTGTGCTCTTTGATTGAGTCATTCCCTTCACTCATGTCACGGACCTTATCCCACATCTCCTTAGATGTTTTGCAGTGTTTGACCTTGTCAAACCTTTCGTTGTCGAGGGCTTTGGTCATGATGAAGATTCCAACCTTGTCAAGATTTTTCAGCTTGATTTCCTCAGCTGTCATCTCTGAACGTTCTTTGTCAACGACCATATTTTGGCCATCAACTTTGATTGTTTTGGTGATTCTTACCGGACCTTGAGTTATGCACGTGTACATATTATCATTATAAGCAACAAGAAAAATTTCCATGCGTATTTTCCAATCCTCAAAGCTCATACCGCCAATGTGGGGAACAAGGCTGATACAATCCATTTTTCAAAAAGTTTTATTTTAAAAAAGATGCTCTTTTGAAAACTTTTGAAAAACACTCTAGGATCAAGCTCGTTGATCAGGCAAATGATTCAGATGAACCACCTGCTCTGATACCACTTGTTGGTCCCAAGTGGTCAGATGAGGTCGGGGGGGGGGGGGGGGGGGGGGTGGTGAATAGACCTCTAAAAATTTAACTTTAAAATTCTCTGACTTTTTCTGTCAGCAGACTAAGCTGATCAAGAATTTTAAGTAGACTAAGCTGATCTCGCACAAAGCTTTGAGTAGCAGAGTTGACCACTCTTCTGATTTTACTTAGCTGATTTTATCAAAATCAGAGTTTTAAATTTACTAACTTGCAGCGGATTTATTAAGTGTTTTTCACAAGTTGTTTTCTTAACTTAGAAAAAAATTTTATCCCCAGTTTTGCAAACTCCTTTTAAAACTTTTTAACAGTTAACTTTTATGTGTTTAAATATGCTCTTTGGAAATATGTAAGAAATAATGCAAGTATAAACACAAAGGATTTTTATAGTGGTTATATGGATTGAAATCCTTTAGTCCACTCTTCCAAGTCACGTAGATCTTGGGTTATACTATAAACACACAATTTACAATATCAAATGCTTGCACCAAACAACAAATGAAATGGCCACAAGTGCACAATAGGAAATCACAAAGAAACTCCTACTCTTTGAAGTAATATCACTCACTTAGATGGATATCTACTTCTCACAACACTTTTCTCACAAAATCACTCAGATTTGTATGTATATTTTGTTTTCTCTCTATTCTGCTTTGTCAACAAATGACTCGGCTGATGAGTGTTCTGTTCTTGAAGTTGAGACTTAGAAGAATTCTGCTTCGATTTTAATCTCAGTTGTGTTGTCTCTTCTTCTTCAACTCTTGAACTGAACTATTTATACTTGAGATTTGAAATTCTGCCCGTTGAGAGATCGACAGGTGTTCAAATCCTCGAGTACTGGTCCCTTCTGCAGAAACGGCTACCTGCGACTGATCACTGTACACTCTGCTGGACTTCCTGTCAGTCCGCATTAAATGCACCAAGCTGATACGAGGTTTCTCTTCAATCATTTGTCATAAATACCCTTCCTCTTCAGCATTTATTACTCCAAGTGCATTTATTGCCGTTGCAATAACTTTTGATCCACTTCCACTCTGCTGATCGAAATCACTCGTCTGATGTACACTCGGCTGATCCCAAACTTGAACTAATCTGATTTGAGTCGGCTGAAAATCCACCAGTCTGATTCCTTTCTTCAGCAACAGATCAGTAGTCTTCTGGACCATATTTGACTCGTCTGAAGTAAATTCTTCCTTGGTCAAATATCTTCTAAGGTTTGAACTAAGCTTCCAAACTTAGCTGATGACTTTTGGAAATCATCAAAACCTCCCTTCACTTTTAAGTCTTCATCTTCATCCAACAGGTCTTGAAATTCAAATGATTCATCCTTTTGTGCCATAACCAACTGATTTCACTTATTGTAGAGGCCATCAAACAAACATTAGAATTCTTGTCCACAGAATTCCAGTCAACTATATAGATGTTTCCTTGTCTTCTTCCAGATAATATCACCTTCTTGATGCTAACTTGCTCTACATAGCACTTATCTGATAAGAAGATAACAAAAAATCCTTTGTCACGAAATTGACTTATGCTCAGCAGATTGTACTTTATGCGTTTAACATAAGAGACGTCAGATATCTCAATGTTTTCTTTGATTGGCTTCCCACACGCAACAATCTTGCCTTCTTTGTTGTCTCCAAAAGTAACATTTGGACCATCTACAGCAGCAGCATCAGTCAGTTCATGTATGTCACCACACATGTGCCTCGAACATCCACTGTCCAAATACCATTTTTTCTCTACTTTACTCCTACTCCTAATCCTAACCTACAAAACAAAAAAAAATTGTTTTAGGTACCCTTTATTGAGAGGGTCTTGGCGGATTAGTATCACCTTTGACAACCCAAGATTTGGAAACCTTAGGCTTCTTAGGTTCAGTAGAGTTTGGTGGTGATTTTTTCACTCTTGAATCATCATAATTTTCATTATGCATATGTTCATGATAATTATTATGATGAGAGTAATGCTCATAAGCAGGGTATGGTGCATGATAAGAAGGATATGCATGCATCGGATGATAAGCAGGATAAGCAGCATAGTAAGGTGGATAATGAGGTGCAACATAATAAGATGAATAAGCAGGTTGCACATAATAAGACTCATTATCATATCAAGCATCATTATTATAATTTCTTTGCTTATTTGGTTTACTCTTTACTTGCTCTTTAACAGACGACTTAGATTTACTAGTCTGATTAGTTTTGCTCTTATCAGCAGACTTCTTGGGACTACTCTGCTGTTTAGCTTTACTTGTCTGTTTTTCATTTTCATACTTTTTAGCCTTTGGAGATTTCTTCTCATTTTTCTCTATTTGATGTTTTCTCTATTTGAAGTGAAGTAGATTTAGTCTGAACATACAAGATAACATTACTGTTATCAGCAGATATAAATTTTTTAGTTCTGTTCAGTTCTAAATTTTCTTTTACTAAAGGTGTTCTCTGTTCATTAGATGTGCTTACTGATGCAACATACGACTTATCATGAGTGGATATGATCTTTTCAAGCTCCATGATTTTTCCTTTGTAAACTTCACATTCAGCTTTCAGAGATTCATGCTCATGCTCAAGCTTTTTATACTCAGTTGATTCTTGTGTTTTTTCACCATTATGTTTCAGTAGAGAGTTTTGCTTTTTCAGCACAGTCATCTCTTCCTTAAGCTTTGCAAATTCAGTAACAACGTTTGTGTTGTTTTTCATCATTTGCTCAAATGAACCAAATAGCTCATTTTCATTTTCAGATAGAGTTACCTCATTGTCAGGATCCTCTGATTCTTTGGTCATGAGACAGAGCGGTGCGGGTGTCTCTTCTTCAGCAGAGTCATCATCTGATGTCCCCGATTCTGAATTAGACGAGTAGATGGCTGCCATCTTTTCAGCTTCAGCCAACAATACTTTGTTCTTTTGATGTCTCCTCTCTTTTCTTGCTTTCTTTTCCTCCTCAATATACTTCTCAGCTTTAGGATATGGGTAGTCCTTAATGAAGTGTCCCAATTTCCTGCAATTGTAGCACATTAGTTTGGATTTGAAATCATCCTTACTATTATATGAAGTAGAGGTAGGATTAGAAGTAGAAGCATTGCTATATTTTTTTTCATTTTTCTTTTATAGAACTTTTTGAACCCATTAAGTAACAACGCAACATCGCCAGCAGTGTACTCCTTTTTGTTGAGCAGTGTGGTCTCATCAGATGAGTCCACTTCCTTTATCTTTCCGGCTGATCTTCTGAATTTTTCTGCAGCAGTTGGACTAGAAGTTGAGGTCTCTTCTATACCCATTCCTGGCAGTTTATGCTCATATGCCTTGAGTACAGAAAACAGCTCTGTCAGAGAGATCTTCCCCAGATCCCTTGATTCTTCCATTGCTGTGATCTTCATGTTGAACTTGGGTGGCAGCGCCTTTAACACTTTAACAATGATCTCCTTGTCAGAGAAGGTCTTTCCCAACTTTAGCACATTGTTCAACGTTCTTGTGAACCTTGAATCCATCTGGTCAATGGTTTCTCCAGGCTTCATCTTGAAGTTTTCCAACTTCTCCAGGGCTATGCTCAGATTGTGTTCTTTGATGGCATATTTCCCTTCACTCATATCACGAACTTTATCCCATATCTCTTTTGATGTCTTGCAGTGTTTTGACTTTGTCAAGGTCTTTAGTCATGATGAAAATTCCAACCTTATCAAGATTACTCAGCTTTATTTCTTCAGCTGTCATCTCTTCAGGTTCTTTGTCAACAACCACTTCCTGGTTATTAACTTTGATTGTTTTTGTGATTCTGATAGAACCTTTTGTTATGTACCTGTGCATGTTATCATTATAAGCAGCAAGGAAAATTTCCATGCGGATTTTCCAGTCCTCAAAACTCATTCCGCCAATGTGGGGGTACATGGCTGATACAATCCATTTTTCAAAAAGTTTTTCTTTTCAAAAAGGTGCTCTTTTGAAAACTTTAGAAAATCTTTGAAAAGTACACTAGGATCAAGCTCGTTGATCAGGCAAATGATTCAAATGAACTACCTGCTCTGATACCACTTGTTGGTCCCAAGTGGTCAGATGAGGTCTAGAGGGGGGGAGGGGGGAGGGGTGAATAGACCTCTGAAAACTTTCAAAAATATCTCGAACTTTTCTTATCAGCAGAGTAAGTTGATCAAGAACGCGTAAGACTACTTCGCTGATTGCGCACTTAGCTTAATCAGTTTAGTTGACCACTCGTCTGATGTAACTTATCTGATTCAAATATTATCAGAGTTTGAAATACTTGTTAGCAGCGGATTTATCAAGTGTTTTTCAACAAGTTGTTTTCTTTCTTAAAAGATTTTAACCCCAGTTTTTCAATTCCTTTTTAAAATCTTTTGTTAAGTACGTATGTTTGAAGTTCTTTAAAAATATGCAAGTAAAATGCAATAAACAAACACACAGAATTTTTATAGTGGTTATATGGATTGAAATCCCTTAGTCCACTCTTCCAAGTCACTTAGATCTTGGGTTATACTGTAAACACACAGTTTACAATATACAATGCTTGCGCAATTCAACAAATGAAAAGCCACAAGTTCACAGCAAGAAATCACTAAGAAATCCTATTCTCTGAAGCTAGATCAATGTTGGTCCCAAGTGGTCAGATGAGGTCTAGAGAGGGGGGGAGGGAGGGGGGGGGGGGGGGGGGAGGGGTGACTATACCTCTGAAAATTTTAACTTTAAAATTCTATAATTTTTTTTTTGTGAGCAGACTAAGCTGATCAAGATTCGTAAGTAGACTAAGCTGATCTCGCACAAAGCTTTGAACAGCAGAGTTGACCACTCTTCTGATTTCACTTAGCTGATTTTGAGAAAATCAGAGTTTTAAATAACTTACTTGGCAACGGATTTATCAAGTATTTTTCACAAGTAGGTTTCTTTTAACTTAAAAGATTTTATCCCCAGTTTTTAACAAACTCCTTTTGTAAAATCTTTAACAGTTAACTTAAGTGTTTGAAAGCTTTTGAAAAATATGCAAGTAAATATGCAAACTTAAACACAGTAAATTTTTATAGTGGTTATATGGATGTAAATCCTTTAGTCCACTCTTCCAAGTCACTTAGATCTTGGGTTATACTATAAACACAAAGTTTACAATATACAATGCTTGCGCCAAACAACAAATGAAATGGCCACAAATGAGCAATAGGAATCACAAAGAAAACCTATCCTCTGAAGTAATATCACTCACTAAGATGAATATCTACTTCTCACAACACTTCTCTTACAAAATCATTCAGATTTATGTATATATTTATTATCTCTCGCTTCTGCTTTCGTCAACAGATGACTAAGCTGATGAGTGTTCTGTTCTTGAGTTTTGAGACTTAGAAGAATTCTGCTTCGAATTTTTGCTCTCAGTTGTGTTGCTTCGGATGTCTCTAACTCTTGAATCCTGAACTATTTATACTTGAGGTTTGAAAATCTGCCCGTTGAGAGATCGACAAGTGTTCAAAATCCTCGAGTACTAGTCTTTGTTTTCAAAAACGGCTACCTACGACTGAGCATTGTACACTCTGCTGTAGTTTCTGTCAGTTCGCATTAAATGCACTCTGCTGATACGAGGTTTCTCTTCAATCATTTGTCTTTAATACCCTTCCTTTGCAGCATTTATTACTTCAAGTGCATTTATTACCGTTGCAATAACTTTTGATCACTTCCACTCTGCTGATCGAATCCACTCGTCTGATGAACACTCTGCTGATCCAAATCGAACTCATATGATTTGAGTCTGCTGAAAATCCACTAGTCTGATTCTGAATGCAGCAACAGATCAGTAGTCTTCTGGACCATAAATTTGACCCTTCTGATTTGTCTTCTTCCTTGGTCAAATAATTATAAGGTTTGAACTAAGCTTCCAATACTTAGATGATGACTTTTGGAAATCATCAAAACCTCTCTTCACTTCTAAGTCTTCATCTTCATCCAACAATCAATCACTTAGATAGATCTACACTTCTCACAACTTTCTCTTTTACAAAAATCACACATATTTGTATTTGACTTGGTTTTCTCAACTCGGCTGTTGTCAACAAATGACTAAGCTGTTGGTGATCTGTATTTGAGTTTGAGACTTAGAAGATTTTGCTTGCTTCGATTTTTCTCTCAGTTGTGTCTTCTTCTCGAACTCTTGAATTCAGATCTATTTTTACTTGAGGTTTGAAAATCTGCCCGTTGAGAGATCGACAGGTGTTCAAATTCCTCGAATACTGGTCCCTGTTTTCAGAACGACTTCTGCAACTGTTCACTGTACAGTTCTGCTGTACTTTCTGTCACGTCGCATTAAATGCACCTAGCTGATCTGAGGTTTCTCTTCAATCATTGGACTTTAATACCCTTCTCTTACATCATTTATTACACCGAGTGCATTTATTACCGTTGTAATGACTTTCTGATCTCTTCAACTCTGCTGATCGAATCCACTCATCTGATGAACACTTTGCTAATTCAAACCGAACTCATCTGATTTGACTCTGCTGAAATCCACAAGTCTGATTCCGAACTCAGTATCAGATCAGTAGTCTTCTGACCAAAATTCACCCTTCTGATTTTACTTGTCTTCTCAGATTGAATTTCCCAGAGGTTGCTAAGCTTCCATTACTTAGCTGATGAGTGATGACTTTTGGAAATCATCAAAACCTCCATTCACTTTTAAGTCTTCATCCAACAAGCGTACTGCCGCCTATGTTGTGATCTCTACCAGAACGGCAGCGGCGAGTGAAGTGCCGCCATGTTGGTGGCGAAGACAACGGAAGTGGCACTTCGCCGTCGCCGTCCTCATCGGACTAGGAGTAGAGAAGGAGGAGGAGGAGCGTGAGGGTGGTGGTGGTGGTATGGGCTAGGGTTTGGATAGGGATTTGGAGAGAATTTGGGGGAGATGAAATGAGAGGGATATTTTGGTAAATTGAGTATTTTTTTATAAAGGGTAATAATGTAAAATTCCTATTTACAATTTATTGTTTATTAATTTTTTTGGTGTAATACACAAAATGTGATGTTGATACACATTTGTACATATTTAATGGACAAGATAATTTTAATTTTTTTTTCAAGGATTGGGATTGAATATTTTTGGTGACTCAACTTGGAATTGAGAGTCATGATAGAATGCCCCTACAAAGTAAAGGTCAAAATAAGGGGCGGCAGAACAATTGCAGTAGTACTCCTCCACGTACGATAGAAAACAGCAGGCAAAAATCAGGTTTTATTAGTGATGAGGGGTATTTCGCATATGCCACTTTAGGAAATACCTTCTGCTCGAGGTCAGCCACGATCCCGACCAGAATGGTATTCTCCGACCTGAAGAACATGATTTTCCGATCAAGCCAGATTGATAGCTCTAGATCAAGTACTCCGACCTTCTTCCCGATCTACTCGTCTCCTCGGAATTACTGTGGGACCGACCTACAGCTTTACACAGCTGGCCGAGAGCTATTCTCCTACGGATGGTCTAGCTAGCTCATTACTGTTCCTATAAATACGCGGCGCATTTATGACATCAAGGACGGCACAACTTCCAAGGAATACCCTCTGCTCGGACCTACTGTTCGGACTAGGAATTAGCTTGTATTCTCTTTGTATTAGTCTTTCTAGTAGTTCAGCATCCTGTAATGCTTGGGTAGACCCGCTTTGTAACTTGTATTCGAACACCGATATTAATATACAGTTTTCACACGCTCGATTCCTATTTTGTTATACTCAACTTTCCTTATTAAACACGAACGAAAAACGGTATAATCAATTGGCGCCCACCGTGGGGCCTACTCGGGTGTTAGATCGAAATATGCCTACTACTAGGAGGTACACGTACAATCGAGGTGAGCCTTCACAAGCTGTTGGAGCGCAGCGCTCAGTAAACAATGAACCAAGTAACCAATCCCGAGCGGCCCACCAATCTGAGGTGCCGCCGCTCGACCCGCCGAATAATATGCCTATTCATACGACTGTGGCAGATTTACGTTCCATTATCGGAACCATGTGTAGAGAATTCTTGAACACGGAGAGAGCAGATCGTGAAACTTTGCCAGGTCAGCAGCCCCCGGTCGATCAACCTACTGCTCGGGGTCCGATTTCCAACAGGCCAAGGGAAGGAAGTGTTCGTCGATCTGCTTTGGGCGAACCATCTGATGTAAGACCCAACCCACAGCGAGCTAGAACCGTTGTCTGATCAGGGCAACCTTCTAGGAACGTACAAAATTTAGAGGATTCGGTGGTCGGGGAAAGTCAACCCAAAGCCTTGGAGAGATCTAGAAAGCCAGCCTACAGAAAGGTGACCGAGGCTGACTTGGAAAAGATTGTTCAAGAAAGGGTTACTAAGGAGTTGGAGAAGGAGATGTTAATAAAGGAAACCCGACCCGCAGACGTCAGGGCTCGAGGAGTTGAGGCCAAAGAGGATGGGGCCGTTTTCCTTGAAGGACGAAATAGGGAACTGAGCACGAATATTATGCGATGTTCGCCTTTTTGTCAAGAAATTAGAGAAGCTCGGGGAACAGAAATGGTCCCGACCAGATTGCCAAGATATAATGGGACCTCTGACCCCGGGGAGCATATAAACAGTTTCATAAATGTGTTGAATTTATATGGACATTCGGAGGATTTTTGTTGCAAAATCATGGTCACCACGTTCGAGGGAATTGCTTTGGATTGGTTTGGAAAACTGCCTCCGAACTCGATCTTCTCTTTTGACGAGTTGTGCGATAAATTAAAACACCAATTTGCCAGCCAAAGGAAACAAAGGTTACCTGCTAATCATTTGGGAACGGTGAAGCAAATAGAAGGAGAAACACTGAGGCAGTGGCTGGCTAGATTTAGTATTGAACTTCTAAAAAGTTGATACCCCACAGATTGAGTTTCTGTCGTCATTAATGTTCGAGCTGACCCGTAATAGCCAGTTCGGGAATGCTCTCGGCCGAAAGCAACCGAAGTCTTTCGAGCGGATTATGGAAATAGCTGAGAAATACATGATCCAGGAGGAAATGAATAAGTTAAAGAACGCACAGAATCCTAGGCCCCCGATCGTGAAGAAACCTGATCGGGCCCCTATCCCAAAACCAAGCGACTACGGAGGGTCAAACGCGCAGCAAAGAGGCTCGGTTTGGCAGAGACTTAAGGTCTATAAACCTCAGGCTCCGACCCACAGATCTAATGTCTACGGTCGACCTGCATCTCCAGAAAGGGTTCCGAGGATGGAGCATGAAAAAAGCAACTTTACCAGGTTGAACACCTCGAGGGACGAGATCCTAACTGTTCTCGAGGAAAGAAATTTGGTCCCTGGAGCTCGGCGTATCACTCAACCAAGGCCAGGGACTATGAATCACGATAAGTATTGCAGATACCATAGGGCTCGGGGGCATAGCACCGAGGATTGTTTTCAATTAAAACAAGAGATCAAAAAACTGATTGCTCAGGGAAAATTGAACGAATATGTCAGAAAGGAGAACCATAACAGCCGTTATCGATCCAGAAGTCCTAGGAGGTCCTCCGAACAGCACCGTGAGGATCAACAACAAGCAGAGGACCAGACGAATCGGGTGATAAATATGATATCTGGTGGGCCAGCAGGGGGAGATAGCAGGAATGCGAGGAAAAGGACTGCTAGGTCAATAAAGACTGGTGTCTCGACCAGGAAAGAGGTCGTGTCCTTAAGACCAGCGCCCTCGATAAATCAAGTCATTAGTTTTTCCGAGGCTGACAGACCTAGTGAAGTGACTTGGGATACTACTGAAGATGACCCCGATTTTTCGATGGTCTTAACCCTGAGAATTGCTAACTTCGAGGTTAGGAGGGTGTTAATCAATAATGGCAGTTCGGCAAACATAATCTCTTCTGAGGCGCTTGACAGAATGAATCTACAACATCCGCGACTGGAACGAGTATCCACCCCGCTCATTGGGTTTGGTGGATCGGAGATTGTTCCTCTCGGAACCATACTCTTGAGTACTACTATGGGTAAGAAACCTAAAGATGTTACGAAGATGGTTAAGTTCTTGGTCGTGAGTACCCCGTTCGCTTATAATGCAATTTTGGGAAGACCGGCTTTAAATGTATTCAAAGCGGTCGTGTCAACTTACCACCAGATGGTCAAGTTTCCCACTTTGGCAGGGGTCGGAGGAATGAGGAACGACCAATGCATGGCATGGGAATGTTACAACACGTCCCTAAACATGAAGAAGCACTTCAAGCCATTATTGCCCTCAAAGAGGAAGTTAGAAGACGAAAAGGTATTCTCGGTATCCGACCTCCCGTTGCCAGATTGTGAAAAGTTGCAGAGTAAAAAAGGAAAAGAGATCGATATGAGCGTACAACCCCCAAATCATAAACAAGTAACATTAATCCCTGGCTCTCCCGAGAAGTTCACCAGAATTGGGACCGAGCTAAGTCAAGGGATGGAGACCATGTTGATCGAATTCCTTAGAAACAACGCCGATGTCTTTGCTTGGAGTTCTGATGATATCGTAGGAATCGACCCAAGGGTGATCACTCACTCTTTAAATATCGATCCTAAAGCAAAGCCAGTTAGACAAAAGAAGAGGAATCACGGTCGAGAAAAAGACAAAATCATCAATGCTGAGGTGGATAGATTATTGGCCGCAAAACAGATTCGGGAAATAACATTCACTG
Organism: Penstemon newberryi var. newberryi; assembly: GCA_030819805.1. Classification (NCBI taxonomy): domain Eukaryota; kingdom Viridiplantae; phylum Streptophyta; class Magnoliopsida; order Lamiales; family Plantaginaceae; genus Penstemon; species Penstemon newberryi. The sequence goes on along the minus strand of JAUALY010000006.1, from coordinate 29,217,946 downwards.
AGTGGCTTTGCAATGTGGTGTTGGTGTCGAAGGGAGAGAAGGTCGACAACAAATGGAGAATGTGTAATGATTTTACCGACCTAAACAAACTGTGTCCAAGGGACCCCTATCCTTTACCTCGGATCGATATGCTGGTCGACTCGACTGCGGGATTCATTTTCTTTAGTATGATGGATGCTTTCCAAGGGTTTTATCAAATATTTATGAATGAGAGAGATCAGGATAAAACAGCCTTTATTACCGAACGAGGAGTGTACTGCTTCATTGTAATGCCGTTCGGGCTAAGGAATGCAGGAGCAACTTATCAAAGGCTTGTGAATATGATGTTCAAAGATCTTATCGGTGAGATCATGGAAGTTTATGTTGATGATATGCTAGTGAAGAGCATGACCGAGGAGGATCATATAAAGCACCTTGACAGATGTTTCGCCATCCTAAGGAAATACAGAATGAAACTGAATCCGGCTAAGTGCACTTTCGGGGTAAGGTCGGGAAAATTCCTCGGTTATCTGGTGCACGAACGAGGCATTGAGGCAAACCCAGAAAAGATCCGAGCTATAGCTGAGCTACAACCGCCAACTAAGTTGTCTGAGGTGCAGAGTCTAATCGGAAAAATAATATCTTTGAACAGGTTTATATCCCGCTCGGCGGACAAGAGTTTGCCTTTCTTCAAGTTATTGAGGAAATCGAAAAGTTTCGAATGGAATGAGGAGTGCAGTAAAGCTTTCGAAGAGCTTAAGAAATACTTGGTTTCCCCGCCGATGTTGGCAAAACCGGTCGAGGGGGAACCCTTATATTTATACATAGCGGTATCGACCGATGCGATAAGTTCAGTTCTCGTGAGAATTCAAGATTCCGAGCACAAACCCGTGTATTACCTAAGTAAGTTGCTACAAGGGGCGGAGAAGAACTACATGGAAATCGAGAAGTTCGCACTTGCTCTAATTATGGCCGCACGTAGACTGAGACCTTATTTCCAAACTTACAAGATTATTGTTTTGACAAATCAGCCTCTAAGGCAAGTTCTGTCAAAACCAGAGACGTCCGGGAGATTGATTAAATGGGCGGTGGAACTTGGACAGTTCGAAATCGAGTACCAACCTCGAACAGCAATCAAGGCTCAAGTCCTGGCAGATTTCATTGCAGAATCAACAGGGTCCAGTTCGGGCAACTTGTCAGTTCCCGTGATAAATCTGGTCGAAGATGTTCAGCATAAAGTTTGGGTGATGCATGTCGATGGGTCGTCGACCAGAGAAGGAGGTGGGGCAGGAATTCATTTCCAAGGTCCCGAGGGAGAGGATCTCAGTTATGCGATCACTCTAGATTTCGTAGTCACGAACAATGAAGCGGAGTACGAGGCTTTGATTGCAGGTTTAGAAATGGCGATTAAGGCAAGCATAAAGTCCCTCACAGTGTTGACCGACTCCGAGCTCGTACATAGACAAGTGAAGGGAGTTTATGACGCGAAAGAATTTAACATGGTAAAATATATGAAAAGAGTGAAGGATCTGGCGGAAAAGTTTGAAAGGTTTGATATACAAGCTATCCCTCGAGAGGAAAACTGTTGGGCGGATTTGCTTTCAAAATTTACGGGATCGATGGATGGAAGGAAGGAAAGAGTGATAACTTGGTTGATGTCAAACTCTCCGGCTATAAATTTGAACGTAACCCCAAATTCGGAGATAATGGAGGTAGATGTTCGAGAGTCTTCTTGGATGGAGCCTCTGAAGGCTTATCTAAGAAATGGTACTTTGTCGGAAGACACAAATGAAGCCCAAAGGATTAAATATCGGGCTCCAATGTACGTTTTGGACGAGGACAAACTTTATAAAAGATCAAGCTCAGGAATTTTGATGAAGTGCATTCCCGAGAGTATGTTCGATCTTATTTTAAAGGAAGTTCACGAAGGCGAAGCTGGGAATCATTGTGGTGCTCGAGCCTTAGCCTTGAAATGCTCGAGAACTGGATATTATTGGCCTACTATGATTTCGGATTCCATCGACTATGTCAAGAAATGCCATCATTGCCAAGTCTATTCAAATCTAATTCATCAGCCCGCCGAGCAGTTGCATTCAATTCCGATCTGCTGGCCCTTCGACAAATGGGGAATCGATATTGTGGGACCTTTCCCGACTGCTAGATCGAGAAAAAACTATGTCCTGGTTGCTGTGGAATACTTCAGTAAATGGATCGAATGCATTGCCTTAACAAAAATCACTCAATTCCAGGTGATAAATTTTCTATGGAAGTATATTGTTTGCAGGTTCGGGATACCGAGGGTCCTCATCTCCGACAACGGAACTCAGTTTGCGGGAAAACAAATTTTGGAGTGGTGCGAAAAGTTTGGGATCCAGCAGAATTTCACTTCGGTCGAGCATCCCCAGGCGAATGGGCAGACCGAGGTCACCAACAGGGAAATTGTTCGATCGCTGGAAAAACGTTTGGCCGAAGCAAAAGGCAAATGGTTGGATGAGCTTCCTGGAGTAATTTGGGCGAACAGGACCTCCATAAAATCTGCTACAGGGGAAACTCCTTTTTCTTTGGTATATGGTTCGGAAGCGGTAATCCCGGTCGAAACATTGGTTCCATCACCAAGGGTCGAATCTTATGACCCCGATCATAATCAGTTGCTGAGAGAGATGGATGTCGATCAAGCAGATGGTAAACGCGACCGAGCGTGCATAAAGATCCAAGCCACCAAGTCCAGCATGGAAAGAGCTTATGACAAGAAAGTCAGAATAAGAACATTCAAGGTCGGGGATTTGGTTCTCAAAAAGGTGGAAGTATCTAAGCATGTCGGAAAGCTTCAGCCAAACTGGGACGGCCCTTATGTCGTGCAGGAGGTCGGGAAGAAAGGGTCCTATAAAATTGCTCACCTCAACGGTGAAGTCTTGCCAAGAACCTGGAACGCAGTAAATCTAAGGAAATACTACGGTCGGTAGTTGATAATTGCAATCATTTAAATTTTTCTTGTAATTTGCAGTTTTCGTAATTTTATGTTCCCTAAAAAGTGTAAGGACAAGCAATGAAATCCTCCATTTGAATTCAAACTGTATTCCGAGCACCAGGAAGGAAAAAGAGTGATTTAACCGAATTTCGTCTTAAGGTTAAACTCAGTAAATTATTTAAGATCACAATTTATATAATAGGGGTTTGGTTAAAGTACTCAGGATGGTGCAATTCAAGAACAAATATATATTGTATAATCACGTAAAAACAAGTATATTGGAGGCGAAATAAGTGTAGTATTATTGATAGGTTAAATTCTGACCCCAAATACAATGTAAAACTTCTTATTTATAATCATTCTCCTGTCCTAAGTAAACTAGGAGTCCTATTTAGCCTAGGAATCCTGCATGGCCTAGTAGTACAACATGGCCCATTAAGTCTTCTGGGTCAGACAATAGGTCGAGCAGATATGTTTGGCGGATCGAGCCGATCTCGTGATTCAAGCAGGTCGGATCGACCTTGATTCTCCTCGGATATTCCAAGTTGGTTATATGTGCGAAATAGCCCTCATCAGTACTCCCTCACTTCTCGAGCGTAATCGAAGCTGGAGCTCGTAGAAGTAGAAGTAGTAATTGGTTTAAATCTTCCATCATTCGTGAGATATGCCTCATTAAAAACCTTGTTCGGAAAACCCTTTTCGGGATAAAAACCGAACGAGGAAAAAAGAGTGCATACCCTTTTCAACCTTCTACGCACAGACACGTCTTTGGGCTAGCGTGTGTCAGACCATGGCAGCGTCTTTTCTTGACTTTAATTGGCGGGAATACGAAGAGGCGCGAAGGGTTAAATCTGTCTTTTCACTGCCCATATATATAATTGAAAATTGCGGGATATTCACTTTTTACCACAGATATTCAGATTCTCTAGCAGTAAAAGTATACATCGATAGTTTACCCATTTACTTATTTTTTCGAGCACCTTACTTCCAAATACAAAAAATGGCTTCGACTTCGCAGAATCCTCCTTCCCCTACTCAGAATGTAGGGGAGGAAGTTCCACCTAATATTCCCAATCCTGATATCCTTTCTTCTGATAATGAAGCAGTAGACAATTCCCAAGCAGAAGAAGTTAGAGATTATGCCGAGGACGAAGTTGATAGCTTGGTTGTGGAAATTATTCCAGAGGAAGAGATGATTTCGAGGGCATCTAAGAAATCTAAAACGGCCCAACCTCAAATTTCCGCTCCTGTGGAACTTTTTCCTTCTCGATTTAAAGAGGAAGATCTGCCTTTTCTGAGAAAGGAATATAGTCGCTACTTCCCGTCGGAATTTGAGATCATCATTCCTACTTCCGAGGAAAGAGTAAACACCCCACCTGCTAATTGTCGAGCTTTTTATACGTCCCATTTCGAGCATGGGCTTCGCTTTCCCCTATCTTCAATTCTTCGTCAATTTTTGGAGACATTCCTAGTTTCGTTGACCCAACTTGTTCCGAACGCCATAGCCTTTATTATGGCATTTTCTGTTTTGATGGTCGCACGAGGTCTGCAGCCCTCGTTTCGTAATTTTCTTCACTTTTTTCGATTTTCCGTATCGACCTCCTCCAATAGAGGTTACTATTATGTTAGTCAGAGACCTGGGTATGCTGTTCTGGAAAATGCCATTTCGAGCAACAGCACGGAGTGGAAATCAAACTTCTTTTTCGTCAAAGCTCCGACTGTGTCTGTTCTTGTGAACGGGGAAACGGAGGAATTTCCTCATGACTGGGGATACAATGACTCTTGGATATATGGGGGTCGGAAGGAAACCGGTCAGATGACCCCAGATGATCAATTTCCATCTGCTTTGATCGAGCAGATGAGATCGAATAAATACCAATCGGCCTACTTGATTGGAGAAATCTTCCTTAGGAAGGCCGGATTGAGTTCTCTGGATTTCCCTATCCCAGTGGATGATCGATCTCTTGGTCAGGTTCTTTTACTAGTAGTAACTTTATTACACGACATCGTCATTTCTTAACGTTTATTGTTTTGTGTTGTAGCTTCTATGGTCGATAACTGTCGCTTCTCTGTGGTTGGGAAATCAGTTCTTTCGAACTCGAAAAAATCTTGGGGTAAAGCTCCCATAGAACATAAGGAATCCAGAAAAAGAAGAAGAGATCAATTTATGGATCTGGAGAATATCGAGGAGGAGTCGTTCGAGAATGCTGATCCTATCCGAGTAGCTCCTCCCTCTTCTGGTCAGACCTCGTCAAATATACCATCTTCGAGCTCTCGCCCAGGCCGCGGTTATCCGCCCAAGTTTCTTAGGGATGAACATGGTATTCTAGGCTGTCAATCATGGTCGGAGCGCAATCCTACCGGCCCTGAAGCTAAAAGGAGAAAATAGTTCTTTGACAAAGGAGGGGAATATTTTACTCACGTCGGAGATATTGGTCATAAAGCTTCCCTGGTAGATATGATCGAGAGTCATCTTCAAGGGAAACGGGCGTCTGGATACTCCGAGAAGGATACATTGGCGTCTGATGATAAGGAGAACGTCATCGATAAATCCATTCGAATTCTCCTTTCTTCGACCTTCACTCAAGATGTAAATAGGACGATTAAGAAAAAACCCCTCGAACAATTTGCAAGGGCAGCACATGCTCACGCAGTGGTAATATTCCTCAATTTCTTCTGATCTTTTAATAATCTATAATATTCTATTTGAAGGTTATTCATAAATTTTCCTTGTCACAGGCGGGTAATGCCTTGGTGTCCGCTTTATACGATATGGCATTGCATAGAGATCAATGTGACTTTGTCGAAGAAAGCAACAGAATCTTGAATGCTAGGGTCAAAGAACTTGAAGAGCAACTTGCTCAGGTCGGTAATTCTCGATCTTCCGCTGAGACTCAACCTGCTCCTCTCGCCACTAAGAATTTGGAAACTGATAATCCTCATATTATTGGTATGATGACGGATGCTAGTCGATATCAGGCCCAGGTCGACCAGTTAACACCCGAGAACTGGACGAGCAGCGAGTGTCGCACACCACTGTAGTTAGCAAATTGGAATCGGATATTGCCTTACTTCGATCCCAACTTGCGGCAAAGGAAGACGATTCTGCTGATTTGGAAAAGATCATAGACGAGCATCGAGCTCCCGAGGTCGAGCCCACTATTAGAGAGTTTCTGGATTCCCCAGTACATACTGCCATAATCCATCAGAAGATCGGAAGTTTGCTTTTGAGCTCGTTCTATAAAGGTGTCGATCAATTAATCGAGTCTGGGCAGATTCCTGATAAGCGTGAGGAATATCGCAAGGTTATGGCCATTGAAAAGGACCGAAGTCTTCAAGATTATCCTCCTGAGTCTTTACCTTCTGTTGAGTATAGCGGCCATCCTCTGGCTCATTTAGTCGATGAATATGGATCCCCATTTTCCGTGCCAGCACCTGATTTTGAGTTAATAAAAGATATCCTGGAGGATCAAGCAAATGAAGAGGAAGATATCGACGACGAAGAGGATGTTGAAGGAGACCAGGCCAACGAGGGAAATGAAGAAGAAAAGGAAGGCTCGCCCTTGAAAGAAACCAATTCCCCTACTTAGGATGTTTTTTACTTCTTCTTTTATTTTGTTGTAATTGTAGGTCTTTTGGATTCTGTAGAACATGCAAAATTTTTATGACATATATGATTTTACTTAGATATACTTCCTTGTTGTGATGATCATAGTACACATTTGATGACCCGCTTTTTGCCTTATATTTGAATTTTTACTGTGCGCGCCAAGGTTCGAGGATATTATTGTCATTTCCATAGCTATATATAAAGGTAAATCTTTTGGAGTTTTACCGCGCGTCCCCACTTGTAATATAAAATTTCTTTATTGTTGATCGGAGCTCTTAACTCGATACTTCATAAGAACCTTTGATTTTTTGATCATGAGTTCCAACCTATTTTCTGGAGCTTCTAAACGCTCTCTGCGGGGTCCGTCCCGACGAGATACTCCGAGAAAAAAGCCTCGAACGGAAAGTTCTCATCGATCATCTTCCAAAGGGGAATCTTTCTCTCAAGAGGTTGAGCCCCGATCTGAACTAAAAAACATTCCTTCTCCGACAGGAGAAACCACGCACTCATCGATGGAAATTCCAAGGGTTTCGATCCGCAGTCCCTTGGTTGACCCAAAAATTCTGGAAGCTTGCCAGACCGAAGGTTCCCGATCTATTTCTACTCCTCCTGTAGATCAAATGACCAATGAAGAATCTAGAACTACTCTTTCCCCACTTGTGGAAGAAGTTATGAACGAGGAATCTAGAGGTTCTACTCCTCCTCCAGTTGATCATTTTAATGAGGAGTCTCAATCTGCTTCTACTCCTCCCGTCGATCATTCTGTAGACGAACGTCCTCCTTCCAATCAAGAAGTGACCAATCAAAATTCCAGTCAAGAGAGGGATTCCGTGGAAGACATTCTGAGATTGAGCCAACTCTACAATTAAGGGATTCCGTGGAAGACATTCCTGAGTCTTTCCTTTCCCCTATGCATCCTCAGGTCGTTGTATCGATCTCTCAAGGTACTCGCGCCATCTCCCCTGTGCCTACATCACAAAACGTATCGAAAACAGGATCTGGGCCGAGTCGTTCTGGTCTTGAAAATACTGCAGATGATTCGTCTCTTTTAGATGATCGTCCTTTTAAGGAGCAGGTAGAAGAAATAACTGAATTTGGATATAGTCGATCTGGTGGAGTTTCTATTGAAGCTTGCATCCCGTCAACTCTCGATCCTGATGGTGTTTCTTGGAACCTTGGAATGGGCACGATTCTACCCAGGGAGCTTGATAAACTGAAAAGCCATTCCTCTCTGCATCTTGTTCAGTCTATTTTTAAGCGTTTGGAGATGGTAAGTGTATTTTTGTTATTGCTATATTAGTTATTTTTATTTTGAAGAATTCCTTATCCTCATTTCTTTCTCATAGGCCAAGCATGAAGCTCTCCAGCTCGAAATTCAGAATGATGAGTCTTACTTTCTCAAAGAAGAATCTTTTGAACGGATGGATAGAATCGCCGTGGCCCATCGAGCTCTGATGATCGAGGTGGAGAATCTTCGAGCTGCAGCTGAAAAACTTTCAAAGGAGAAAGAAGAGCTTGTCCAAACTAACAACGATTTGGTGTCTGAGAAGGAACAGCTCGTCTCTGAGAAAGAACAGCTCGTTAAAGAAAAAGCAGATCTTCTTCAATCGAAAGATGAAGAGTTTGACAGGGGTTTTTCCTTTGGATATAAGCAGCGAGCCCAAGAAATGATGAACTTCCTTGCTCATCAAACAAACCCCGATCATGCTCTCGAGCAGTAGACAACAGTCTTTCATTTTTTTTTTTTTTTTTTTTTTGTAGCAATGTAAATATACATTTTGCCTGATGAATGAAAAAAACATGGTTTTTTGTTTAACCTCTGTATCTTTTTGACCTGCCTGCCAATAAATGCAATTTCTTCTCTCAATATTCTTGGAATATGAGAAGTCAATCTGGTAGGTGTGCCGTAAGTTTAGGAACGGTTCGTATGCTTTGCCCATTGATTGATTGACTCCTTGTAGTATAAATAACTTATGGGCTAAGTAGAAAAATCAAAGACTTAAAATAACATGTCTCCCATAAGCATCTCATTATGGTTTTTATGGCATGTCGACTATGGTGGGGACATCAATCCAGATAGTTTTTTGGATAGGCGAGAGCTGGTTAGTTCATTAAAAATTGGGTTTGTCCATGCATGCTCGAAACCTTGCCCCCAAGGCATGGAGAACGAACCTGTCTTAATTGTATGACAGCAAAGTTCTTCCCTTCTTAGTGTGCTTTAGCTTGATATTGTGATCGACCCTAGATGCAGTATACCTCCTGGTTACCACGTGGCCCATGTAGAGGTCGTTAATTCATCAGCATCATCAAATATATGCACTTCTGCATGTTCCTTGTTTCTATGCCTTGGTAGTGGTCTGAGGAGAAGGTCGAATTGAAGGAGCAGATCATTCCGATGAGTAACAAAGTAGGATTAGTGTTTGAAATTATTGTAATGATCCTCGAATGTAAATGTAGTTTTTCGTGATGATATGGCTGTACTTGTGAAATGTAAGGATCCTTTCCAATATCTGAATAAAATCAATTATTCTTTTGTATGTTCGGTTCAATAACGTTTTAAATCTGGACCGTTGATAGGACTTTGATTTAACACCATTGGATCCTGTATCCCCTGCCTACAAAAAGATCATTCCATTCCTTTCTATCTTCCCAAAAGATGAAGTCCTTCAAGATGAATATTTATCGTTATAAGTATCATCGAGCACCAGATTTGTCAGTTTATCGACCTAGGAGTTCGAGAGTTGGTATGAGAGGAATTGGAAAAATGAGATCTCCATCTTATGCTGTGATGGTCGGGCAAATCTCTGAACTGAGGATTAGCTGATCAACCACCGCGTCGTATGATAGAGGTCGAGAGTAGAGGAAAGCAGGATTCTATGCTTATCGAAATCAACTTGTTTCTAACAAGTTGGTGATGTCATGCATGAGACTCGTCTGATCCCTACTCTAATTGGCGAAGAAAAAGCATCAACTTTTTCAAGGTGGTCGAGTCGTGATAGCATGAGGCTTTGCTTGCCCGACGACACCTGCCGATCCGTAGAAGAAGTCTGAACTTTAGGTTCTCGTCACTGTTCTCAAAGTAGAAAGAAAGATGACCGTTCCGAGGAAGCTCTGAAGCGCTTTGGAATCAAATTCTTCCTTTTGTAGGTGTAATTGTTTAGCGTACCTGATCGATGAATATTCAACATGTAATATTAACTCCGTATGATAGTCTTTGTATTGTCTCCATCGATCATATATATGACTTCTAATTTGACTGAGTCAAAAAACGCTTTTACTTTCTTTCCTGTATTTAATGCTTGTGTTTATGAATCTGTAACATAATTCCCGATGTGGCTTCATCGCCGTTGATTGGACGCGAGTTTCACCGTTGGATCTTTAACTCACCCTATCTATAAAAGGAATCCTTTATCATTCATTTAGCTATTAGTAGAAGTAAATAATCTTTAACTAATGTACTTCCTCCTTGTTCAAAATGGCGGTCGTCCGCCTAATTCGAGAATCCACAAGAAAACTTATCATGTCGACTTGGTATGGGTGGAATTGGAAAGTAGAGATTTCTCAAAAACCATGAAATCTCCTACCCCTAATAAGGGGGATGGATCGGAACGCCTATCATCATTCGACCAACCTATGTAAATGGGTAAAGGTCGGTGTTGTGGGGTTCCGACCTATTAGTTACGTGGTTGGTGGAAAGCTGGTCAGTTCATTAAAACGAGCATGTATGGCCAAAAAATGCTGACCACCATCGACCGTTGTAACATTATGATCTCTCAAAGCTCTCTCTGATTCCAAAGTTTTTGTGACCGTAAGAACGACCGGTTCTAGCTGGTGGCAAGAATTCTGGGAGCAAGTCGGAGATAGATCAGGTGGAAGATCCTTTGTTTGCTTCTTTTCTTCATTATGTAATAGAATTTGCCATTGCTTTAGCTAGGATAGTATAGGTATTTCTAATGTACATGATTATCAGTGATAAAAAAATCTTACTGTATATCAGCTGTTCATTTATGTAGATCGTTTGATTAATGTATACTTTCTCTTATCAATGAGTTTTGTCGAGCCAACCGGTTTTTACTCAAAAATCTTATCATACTCTTGGTCTTGCGCCAATCTTTGGATTTTAACCTTTGCAGATCGATTGTTAGGAGATCGATGAGTGTATACCCACCCAATCGGTTTTACTCAAAGATTTGTCGTACTTAGGTTTTATACCAATTGTGGTTTTAACCTTTGTAGATCGTTTTTTAGGAGATCGATGAGTGTATACCGACCCAATCGGTTTTACTCAGAGATTTGTTATACTTAGGTTTTATACCAATTGTGGTTTTAACCTTTGTAGATCGTTTGTTGGGAGATCGATGAGTGTATACCGACCCAATCGGTTTTACTCAGAGATTTGTTATACTTAGGTTTTATACCAATTGTGGTTTTAACCTTTGTAGATCGTTTGTTGGGAGATCGATGAGTGTATACCGACCCAATCGGTTTTACTCAGAGATATGTTATACTTAGGTTTTATACCAATTGTGGTTTTAACCTTTGTAGATCGTTTGTTAGGAGATCGATGAGTGTATACCGACCCAATCGGTTTTACTCAGAGATTTGTTATACTTAGGTTTTATACCAATTGTGGTTTTAACCTTTGTAGATCGTTCATGTAGGAGATCGATGAGTTTATACCGACCCAATCGGTGTTACTCAAAGATTTTTATACTTAGGTTGTTTACCAATTGTGGTTTTAACCTGTGGAGACCGTTTTAACAGATCGGTGAGTGTTTTCCCGATTCAATCGGTTTTACTCAAAAATGTCTTTAGGTTGTATACCAATTATTGGTTTTAACCTTTGTAGATTGTTGTTTGACAAAAGTCTTTTGAACGTGCCTTATGTGGAAATAAGCAAAAGCTTTTATTATAATCGTAGGTAATTTTTAAAGTATGAAAGGGAAATAATAAAATACTCTATAAAATGGAAAAACTAATTTCTTGTAAATCCTGACTACTTTCTAAATCTTCTTGTCTCGAACTTAAGACCATAATATCTTCTGAGATTTACTGCATTCCATGTTCGAGGAAGCGGAGTCCCATCCATATGTGCTATCTTGTACGATCCCTTTTTGCCGACCGCAATCACTGTATAGGGACCCTCCCAATTTTGCTGTAATTTTCCCACGTGTTTGGATACTTCAACTTTTTTAAGTACCAAATCCCCCTCTTTGAATGATCGTATCCTTACTTTTTGATTGTAGGCTTTCTCCATGCTGGACTTAGCTGCTTCTAAACGTAAGCTGGCTTTTTCCCTCAAGGTCTCACTCAAATCGATGTCATCCTTTCGCAGTTGATCGTTTGATTTCTCCTCGTAGAGCTCAATTCTTGGGCTGGGAACTAGCGCTTCTACTGGGATAACTGCCTCTGACCCATAGACTAGGCTAAATGGTGTTTCACTCGTGGAGGCTTTTACTGTAGTTCTGTTGGCCCAAATGACGCCTGGTAGTTCATCTAATCATTTCCCTTTGGCCTCGTCTAATCTTTTCTCGAGGGATTTGATAATTTCTCGATTTGCGACCTCCGTTTGTCCATTAGCTCTAGGATGTCCGATGGACGTGAAGTTTTGCTGTATCCCAAACTTCGAGCACCATTCTTGAACCTGTTTTCCAGCAAACTGGGTTCCATTGTTAGAGATCAGAATCCTCGGTATCCCAAAACGACAGACTATATTTTTCCAAAGAAAATTTATCACTTGGAACTGTGTTATCCGAGCAAGGGCTATGCATTCGATCCACTTGCTGAAGTATTCGACGGCTACCAGAACATAACTCTTTTTCGATCTGGCTATTGGGAATGGTCCTACTATATCGATTCCCCACTGATCAAAAGTGTTGGATGAAGATGAAGACTTTGAAGTGAAGGGAGGTTTTGATGATTTCCAAAGTCATCAGCTAAGTGGAAGCTTAGTACAAACCTTAGAAGATATTTGACCAAGGAAGAAGTATTTCAGACAAGTCAAATATGGTCCAGAAGACTACTGATCTGTTGCTGAAGAAGTAATCAGACTGGTGGACTATCAGCCGACTCAAATCAGATTAGTTCAAGTTTGGGATCAGCCGAGTACACATCAGACGAGTGACTTCGATCAGCTGAGTGGAAGTGGATCAGAAGTTAGTGCAACGGTAATAAATGCACTTGGTGTAATAAATGCTGAAGAGGGAGGGTATTTATGACAAATGATTGAAGAGAAACCTCGTATCAGCTTGGTGCATTCAATGCGCATTTAATGCGATGCGACAGAAAGTACAGCAGAAGTGTACAGTGCTCAGTCGCAGCAGCCGTTCTGCAGAAAAGGAACAGTACTCGAGGATTTGACAACTGGCGAACTCTTAACGGGCAGATTTTCAAATCCTTAGTATATATAGTTCAGTTCGTGAGATTGAAGAAGATAACAACACAATTTGAGAGAAAAAATCTGAAGCAGAATTCTTCTAAGTCTCAAACTCAAGAACAGAACACTCATCAGCCGAGTCATTTGTTGACGAAGCAAAATCGAGAGAAAACAGAAAATACTTGTAAAATCTGAGTGATTTTGTATGTCTGTGTTGTGAGGAGTAGATATCAATCTTAGTGAGCGATATTACTTCAGAGGATAGGAGTTTCTTTGTGATTTCCTATTGTGAACTTACGGCCATTTCATTTGTTGTTTGGCGTAAGCATTGTATACTGTAATCTGCGTGATTTAGTATAACCCAAGATCTAAGTGACTTGGAAGAGTGGACTAAAGGATTTATATCCATATAACCACTATAAAAATCCTTTGTGTTTTTTTAACTTGCATTAATTTCTGCATATTTTAAAGAACAGCTTTTAAAAACACTTAAAAAGGTTAACTGTTGGAAAAGTTTTAAAAGGAGTTTGTTAAAACTGGGGATAAAACTATTTCAAAGTTAAGAAAACTACTTGTGAAAAACACTTGATAAATCCGCTGCAAGTTAGTTATTTTTGAAACTCTGATTTTGATAAAATCAGCTGAGTGAAATCAGAAGAATGGTCAACTCTGCTGCTCAAAGCTTTGTGCTAGATCAGCTTAGTCTGCTTACTGTTCTCGATCAGCTTAGTCTGCTGAACAGAAAAGTTAGAGAATTTTAAAAAGGAAATTTTAAAGAGGTCTATTCACCCCCACCCCCCCCCCCCCCCCCCCTCTAGACCTCATCTGACCACTTGGGACCAACAAGTGGTATCAGAGCAGGTGGTTCATCTGAATCATTTGCCTGATCAACGAGCTTGATCCTTAAGTGTTTTTCAAAGGTTTTCAAAAGTTTTCAAAAGAGCATCTTTTTGAAAATAAAACTTTTGAAAAATGGACTGTATCAGCCTAGTTCCCCACATAGGCGGTATGAGCTTTGAGGACTGGAAGATACGCATGGAAATTTTCCTTGCTGCTTACAATGACAATATGTACCGATGCATAACTCAAGGTCCAATCAAAGTTACAAAGAAAATCATGGTTGACGGCGTAGAGAAGGTCGTTGAAAAAGATGTTGAAGAAATGACACCTGACGAAATCAAGCTGAATAATCTTGATAAGGTTGGAATCTTCATCATGACCAAGGCCCTGGACAACGAAAGGTTTGACAAGGTTAAACACTGCAAAACATCTAAGGAGATGTGGGACAAAGTCCGTGACATGAGCGAAGGAAACGAATCCATAAAAGAACACAATCTGAGTGTCGCCATGGAGAAGTTTGATAACTTCAAAATGAAACCTGGAGAGAACATTGACCAGATGGACTCAAGGTTTACAAAAGTGTTGAACAACGTGCTGAAATTGGGCAAGACGTTCTCTGATAAGGAGATCAATGTCAAAGTTCTAAAGGCGCTGCCACCAAAGTTCAACATGAAGGTCACAGCGATGGAAGAATCAAGGGATCTGGGGAAGATGTGCCTGACGGAGCTGTTTTCTGTACTCAAGGCGTACGAGTATAAAATGCCAAGGATGGGAATAGAAGAGACCTCAACTTCTGGCCCCACTGCTGCACTGGTCGCTGCAGAAAGAACAAGAAGATCAGCCGGGAGAACTGTAGAAGTGGACTCATCTGATGAGGCCATAGTGCTGAAAAAGAAAGAATACTCTGCTGACGATGTTGCTTTGTTACTGAACGGGTTCAAGAAGTTCTACAAGAGAAAAATGAAGAACAAATATAACAATGCTTCTACTTCTAAACCTACCTCTAATTCTCATGATATTAAGGATGATTTTAAATCCAAAATGATGTGCTATAATTGCAGGAAATTGGGACATTTCATCAAGGACTGCCCATATCCAAAAGCTGAGAAGTACACGGAGGAGGAAAAGAAACAAAGAAAAGAAAGAAGAGAGAAGAGATACCAAAAGAGCAAGGTGTTGTTGGCTGAAGCTGAAAAGATGGCAGCCATCTACTCATCTAACACAGAATCTGGCACTTCAAGTGATGACTCTGTTTTTGATGACTCACCTGCATTGCTCTGTCTCATGGCAAAAGAATCTGAAGATTCTGACAATGAGGTAATACTCTCTGAAAGTGAGCTTGAACTGTTTAGCTCATTTGAGCAAATGATGAACAACAAAGTAGATGTTGTTAATGAGCTTGCTAAGCTTAAGGACGAGATGATTCTGCTGAAAAAGCAAAAAGCTAAGCTGAAACTTAAGGTTGAAAAACCTGAAGAATCAGCCATGTATAAAAAGCTTTCGCATGAATGTGAATCTCTGAGAGCCGAATGTGAAATGTATAAGGGACAAATTCAGGAACTTGAAGCTAGAATATCTTTACATAACAAGTCGTCTGTTCCTAAGTCGTCTGTTGTGTTAATAGATAAACCAACTGAACAGAGTACTCCCTTAGTAAAAGAAAGTTTAGAACTGAACAAAGCTGAGAAGTTTATATCTGCTGATAATAGTAATATTATCTTATATGTTCAGACTGCTAAACCCATTTCACCTGAGACTGAGAAAAAGGAGATAAAAACTCCTAAGGCTAAGAAGGGTAAAAAGCCTGAAAATGAAAAACAGACTGGTAAAACCAAACAGCAGAATAGCCCCAAGAAGTCTGCTGATAAGAGTAAAACCAATCAGACTAGTAAAGCTAAGTCGTCTGTTAAAGAGCAAGTAAAGAGCAAACCTAAGAAGCAAAGAAATTATAACAAAAATGCTTGGTATGGAAATGAGTCTTATTATGTGCAACCTGCTTATCCACCTTATTATGCTGCACCTCATTATCCACCTCACTATGCTGCATATCCTGCTCACCAACCAATGCATGCTTACCCTTCTTATCATGCATCATATCCTGCTTATGAGCCTTATCATCATCATAATGAGTATCAACATAATATGCCTGCTGATTATGATGTAAATGAAGTTGCTCATGCTCCTGCTAAGACTGCAAAGCCTAAGAAGCCTAAGACTTCAACATCTTGGGTTGTCAAAGGTGATACTAATCCACCAGGACCCTCTCAATAAAGGGTACCTAAAACATTTTATTTTGTTTTGTAGGTTAGGATTAGGAGTAGGAGTAAAGTAGTGAAGAAATGGTACTTGGACAGTGGATGTTCAAGGCACATGTGTGGAGACATACATGAACTGACAGATGTTGTTGCTGTAAATGGTCCAAGAGTTACTTTTGGAGATAGCAAAGAAGGCAAGGTTGTAGCCGTTGGAAAGCTTATCAAAGGAAACATAGAGATATCTGACGTCTCTTATGTTAGTGGCCTGAAATACAATCTGCTGAGCATAAGTCAATTTTGTGACAAGGGATTTTCCGTGGTGTTTTCATCAGATAAGTGCTATGTTGAACAAGTTGGAACAAAGAAGGTCATTCTATCTGGAAGAAGACAGGGAAACATCTATGTAGTCGACTGGAATTCTGTGGACAAGAATTCAAATGTTTGTTTGGTGGCTTCTTCACCAAGTGAAATTAGTTGGGTTTGGCACAAAAGAATGAATCATTTGAATTTCAAGACCATAAACAGATTGATAAAGAATGATTTGGTAGAAGGAATTCCAAAAACAGTCATGAACAAAGACAAGCTGTGTGACGCATGTCAGAAGGGTAAACAAGTGAAATCCTCTTTCAAAAGCAAGAAGCACCAATCTTCAACCAGAATTTTGGAGCTGTTACATATGGATTTGTTTGGCCCTATTGATCCAATCAGCAATGGTGGAAAGAAATACTGCCTAGCTGTTGTGGATGATTTTTCAAGGTTCACTTGGGTGATTTTCATGAAGAAGAAAAGTGAAACCAAGGAACTGCTTACCAATCTGATGGAACTGATCCAGAATGAGAAGAGTCAAAGAATATTGAAGATCAGATCAGATAGAGGGACTGAGTTTACAAACTCTACTGTTGAAGAGTATTGTAATTCCAGAGGAATCAGTCATGAATACTCTGCTGCCAGAACCCCTCAACAAAATGGAGTTGCTGAAAGGAGAAACAGAACTCTAAAGGAGGCTACCAGGACAATGATAGCCGAAGCAAAACTGCCCCAAAGATTCTGGGCAGAAGCTACAAATACAGCATGTTATACACAGAACAGGTGTATGATCAACAAAAGTCAAAACAAGACACCTTATGAGCTATGGAACAACAGAAAGCCTAATTTACATTATCTTAGGATTTTTGGTTGTAAATGTTATGTTTTGAACAATGGGAAAAATCACCTTACTGCATTTGCAGAAAAGGCTGATGAAGCTGTTTTTGTAGGTTACTCTACTGTTAGTAAAGCTTATAGAGTGTTTAACAAAAGAACTTTACTTGTAGAAGAATCTATTCATGTAGTATTTGATGAACCAAGCCAATCTTCTGAAAAGAATCAAAGTGCAATCCCAGAGATATCTGCTGAACTTCAGAAATTGAGTGTGGAAAGAAATGAAGAATATGTACCCATCATACTACCTGATTTAACTCAAGCTGTTAACTCAAGTGCTGTTCAAAATCAGTCTGCTGATTGTCTAACAGAGGAGTTGCGAACAGCTGACAGACCAGAGACTGTTCAACAGACTACTACTGAAACTCCAACAGTAGTGTTGCAAGATCAATCAAGAGGTCAACATCCAGATTTGCAACCTGATCTCAGATGGCTCAGAGATCACCCACCTGAGTTAGTGATTGGTGATCCTTTGGATAGAGTGAGAACTCGAAGGTCAACTGCAAATGAAACAATGTTTTTAAGTTTTCTTTCACAAATTGAGCCTAAGTTAATTGATGAAGCTCTTGGTGATTCTCACTGGATTGAAGCAATGCAAGAAGAGTTGAATCAATTTGAAAGGAATGAAGTCTGGTACTTAGTTCCCAGACCTACTCATCAAAGAGTAATTGGCACTATTTTCAGAAATAAGATGAATGAAGATGGTGTTGTCACCAGAAACAAAGCAAGACTAGTGGCCAAAGGTTATTACCAAGAAGAAGGCATTGATTTTGATGAGACATTCGCACCAGTTGCAAGGCTAGAAGCAATCAGATTGTTCTTAGCCTATGCTGCTCACAAGAACTTCACTGTCTATCAGATGGATGTGAAGTCTGCTTTTCTCAATGGAGAATTGCAAGAAGAAGTGTACGTTGAACAACCTCCTGGTTTTGAAGTTTATCAACAAGGAGACAAAGTATATCGTCTGAGGAAAGCTCTCTATGGACTGAAACAGGCTCCAAGAGCATGGTATGATACTTTATCTGATTTTCTTTTAATTAAAGGATTTCGTAAGGGTAAAGTAGATAAAACCTTGTTTACTATTGAATGGGATAAACATATATTGCTAGTTCAAATATATGTGGACGATATTATTTTTGGTTCAACTAACAAACAGATGTGTGAGAGGTTCTCTAAGCTGATGCAGAACAAGTTTGAAATGAGCATGATGGGAGAACTTAATTACTTTCTTGGATTACAAGTTAGACAGCTACCTGATGGTATTTTTATTAACCAAGCAAAGTACACAAAAGATCTGTTCAAGAAATTTGGTATGGAAACTAGCTCATCTGTTAATATTCCTATGTCCACTGGAACTCGTCTGGACAAGGATGAAGGTGGCAAGTCAGTTGACATTACCAAGTACAGAGGCATAATTGGGTCACTGTTATACTTAACAGCTAGCAGACCTGATATTATGTATTCTGTTGGGGTTTGTGCGAGATTTCAATCAGATCCTAAAGAATCTCATCTCTTAGCTGCTAAAAGGATATTAAAGTATCTCAAAGGCACACAAGAATTGGGATTGTGGTATCCAAGGGAATCAGGATTTGAACTCATTGGATATTCAGATTCTGACCTTGCTGGCTGCAAGATTGATAGGAAGAGTACTACAGGTACTTGTCAATTTTTAGGCAGTCGTCTGATCTCATGGATGAGTAAGAAACAGACTTCAGTATCCATATCTACTGCTGAAGCTGAATACATTGCTGCTGGAGCATGTTGTGCACAAATACTTTGGTTGAAGCATCAACTAGAAGATTACAATATCAAGATCAGTGGAATCCCTATCTACTGTGACAATACAAGTGCAATCTCACTTACTCAGAATACTACTAGTCATTCCAGGACTAAGCATATTGAGATCAAACATCACTTCATCAGAGACCATGTTGAAAAGGGAGATGTCATCGTTGAGCATGTTCTTACAGATAATCAGATTGCTGACATTTTCACCAAACCATTAAGTGATGCAAGATTTTCCACTCTAAGAGCGGAATTGGGCTTGTTAAAATTGGATTCATAAGCTGAGGGGGAACCTATCAGAAAACTGGGTTCAAACAGCTAACTAATCTGATATCAACAAGTATTACACTTCAAGAAGACTGACTCTCAACAGACTAGTTGACTGATGAATTCTTGAATTCAGGGGGAACGTGTAAGACTAGCGGTACTCCTGTTTTAAAGATGAAATCTTCAATGACAGTAGTTGAAAGTGTTTTAATCAGAAGATATGTTCTTAATTCTTGAAGACTGAAGATTATTTATCTTGCTGGATTGACAAACAGCGAAGGAAGATCACTAGATATTGGCTTTTCACTAGTGATATATTGTATCAGACAAGTCATCTATCAGATAAGTATTATTTTACTCATCTGTTTTTATTTATGTCAGCTTATATTTAAGTGTTATACAAAGACGTTTTATAAGAAACACGCTTTTATAAGTAACAGACAAGTGGCGTTTCGCTTTCCCGCCCGTCTGACATATTTAATGCTATTTTGAAATCCACGTATCACGGTCGCACGATCTGCTTTTACTGTAACTGATCTGACGGTTACCACTTTTCACGGAAACCGACAAGAATTAACTTCTATAAATCCAGATCTGATCAGCTTACTACATTTTTACGCACCCTCAAATTTCAAAAGCATACAGAGCAATTCTGCAAACTATCTACTGCAAAATTTCTCTCTGTTTCTCTAAATCTTTTTCAGAATGTCTACCAAAGAAGCTGCTGCTGAAGGTATGTTCCTAAATTACCTGACGTATCATGCAACTGGAACACCACTGATGAAAGAAATTCTGGAGAAATTCAAAGCGGCTACTCTGGTTAAATTCATGGAGGCCCATGAAGATATGATTTTCAAGGAGCAAGTTATGGAATTTTATGGTTCCAAAGAGGACGTTGACTTTGAAAAACTGGAGATTAAAGCCAAAATTGGGGATAAAGCTATATGTGTTACCCCCAAGTTGCTGAACAAGATGTACGGGCTCTCGCTTGAAGGGTCCACTGAAATTACAACCTTAGCTGAACCGCTGGAAGCAGATTTCTGGAATATCGCTTCCAAGAAGAATCAAGTGATGTCTGGAGGCATCAAGAAAAATCAGCTGAAGGATGAGTTTCAGAGAATTGCTGATTTAGTTGCTAAGGTCCTTGAGAATTGCACATTCTCGTTGGACAGTGTACCAATGAAGAGACTTCATATGATGATAGCTGTTTACTATGGGTTGAAGGTAAATTGGGCAAATATCATCTGGTATATACTTGCTGATCACAAGAAGCGTGGTCTGACTCTGCACAGGATATTCATTAGTCATCTGCTGGTAAATCTGAGATGTGATGTGACTAATGGCAAGGATGTTCATAAGGCAAAGGAGCTAAAAGTTTATGAAGCAGTAAAAACTGGTAAATCAAAAGAGCCTGCTGCTGTGCCAGAGAAGAAGCAACAGAAGAGAAAGGCTACTGAGCCTAAAATGGCTACTGATAAAGGCAAGAAGAGCAAGACAGCTGTTCAAACAGCAAAGCCTGCTGTTGAAGCCAAAACAGTTGTGCCTAAAAGAAAGGATGCTGCTGACTTGATTGTTGATGAAACAGTCAAGGAAATCAATGAGATGTCCGTTGGGTCATCTACTGACAAAACAGTTTCAGCTGAGCTACCAGCTGAGAATGTGGCTAAAAGAACAAGGAGTGCATTAAAAGATACTGCCACATCTACTGTTCCTATTCTTCATACAAAGAAAACCATCAGAAAGAGAATGACGTTCGTTGATGAAGATACTGAGCCTTCTGATTTGGTTAGAAAAAGTCCTCCATGTGCTGAGAGGCCTGTTGAATCAGTGAAGGAGTCTGCTGAGAAGATATCAGCTGATCAAGTGAAACAAATTCCTACACTAACAGCTGAGGTTGCTAAACCTCAAGAGGATCCTGAAGTGCAGATCCTCGAGTCAATTGCTGCTGCACCTGTAGCAATAGCTTTACCAAAATTAACAGCTCTGGTACCAGTTGTTGAGTCCAGAAATGCCAGAAAGAAGAGAACTGGCAAAGCAAAAGTGCCAGCTTATCACAAGAAGAAGCGTGAGGAGGCTGAACAACAAAAACGTGATGAAGCTGAGCTGAAAAGAGCTCTGGAAGCAAGCAAGAGAGAAACTGATGTCAAGAAAATGACAGAAGCTGAGCTGGCTGCCAAGGAAGAAGCAGACTTGGCAAAGGCACTGGAAGAAAGCAAAAAGGATGCACATGGACCAAGAAGATCTGAAGGTATTGTGATTGGAGAAAGACCTAAGGAAGGACAGTATGTCCTACCAAAGGCTTAACCAATTAAGAAGAAGAAATCTGAAGTAAGAAGAGCACTTCAGATAGTCCAAAGTGACTCCACTGTTTTCGAGAGATTTGAAGCTGAGCTAGAAAGAATGAATCAGCTACTTCAATCTAGAACCACCTTTCTCCCAGAAAAGATAAGGTACAATCGCTGGAGGGAGTATAGGTTAAATAAATCTGAGGAAGAGATCCAAGCATGGAAGGAGTTTGCTGCTGAAGGACGTTGGGTTCTAAGTTGGCTGCATACAAATTATGTAGCAAAGGCATTGGACTCAGATTTCGTGAGAGACAGATTGCATGATTTTGCAAGAATCATTGCAACTCATGAGGCAACTGCTATCAAAAACTCAATTCCAAACAAACCAGGTCCTGCTGATGACCGGATTGACAGAGCAGTTAAGATTGCCGTTTACACAACTTTGGAGAAATGGGCTGAGAGATCCAGATTTGAACCAGGAACATCAAGCACACTGCCCACTCTGCCAAACCTACGACAAATTGCTTATGGCTCTGATATCAGTACTTATCAAGAAAAGCTGAAGATCAAACAAACTACTTCTCCTTTCGTACCAGCTGACTTGATTCGTCAGAAGACAGTTGTGTCTACTGATGGTGCTGAAATCATACACATCGCTGATGAGCCAGACGATGAAGAACAAAAGAAAGACCAGAAGGCTGAAGAAATCAACCTGGATACGTCAAAGAAACTGCCTACTGTGGTCAAGGACTTAGTTCCCTTAGCTTTGGAATGGAAAACTGAAGACAGTCCTGTTCTTCATGAAGCAAATGTTCAACAGGAAGAAGAACCTGCTGAACTTCCACAAGAAGAGGATCCTGCTGAATCATCACACCCTGCTCCTACTGCTGATTTGCATTCCTCGCTGATGGAATCCATCCAGCTATTGATTGAAACCACTATGAAGGAGATGGAGTCAAGGAATAAACTGATGATTAAGCAAATGCAGGAAAAGACTGCAAAAATGGTCAAGGATGCCATTGAAGATTTTCCTCTACCACCAGATAACTCCTTAATGCTGACCCAGAGCATATTGAACATGAGCAGAGGCATTGAAGAAGTGAAGGCTGATGTAAATCATCTTCACACTGCTCTTCAAAGGAATGAAGCTGATATTGCAAGGGTCGTGAGGGTCATAACACAAGTTGGTGAAGCAGAAACTGAAAAGAACGTTGCTCTTGTGCAAGAGTTTACAACTGTTGCCAACAAAGTTCAAACTGAACTGTCAACACTTCAGCTGAATGTTGACTGCCTGAATGACCAATCTGGTGACTTAAAAACAAATCAACTTCGCATGGAAGCTGCTCAACTTCGCATGGAAACTACTCTAACTCATTACTGTGCTGAACAACGAGTCATGGATTCAAACATCAAGAAGCTTTGTGCTGCTGTCAACATAACTCCTGATCAACTCAACCCTGCTGATGCTGACAAAAAGGGGGAAGAGGAGTCAGCTAAGTTAACTGTTGATGTTGCTGCAACTAGTCAAGTACGAGACCAACGGGCTGCTGCTGGAAAGCCAAAAGAAGATGAAGTACTTGAAGAGGAAGCTGAAGATGGAGCTGATGATAAAGTAGAGCCCAGGGATGTAGCTAAAACTGACAAGGAATTGGCTGCCTCTAAGTACTCTGCTGAAGAACAGCTTAATCCAGACGTTAAGTATAAAAGGATTGAGGACATCAAGGCAAGATTCGAGGCTGATGAAAGAAGGGAAAAATTAAAAGGCCTTGCTGATGTTTTCTCATCTGGTGAAGATGAAGAAAGTAGTGAAGAAGTTGAAGGAGAGGAAGATGAAGAAGAAGATGAAGAAGCTGAGGACTAGACTAGATTACTAGACTAGGGCACTTATTGAAAATTTGTAATCAGCATTCTTTACTTGTAATTTTTCACTTAAGTCAAATTTTGCTTGTAACTTGCACTGTAATCTCTCAAATCTATCTACAAAAGTTCAAGCTTCCAACATATTAGTTTAGGTACAGGTACTTAGCTGAAGTTTTGTCATCATCAAAAAGGGGGAAATTGTTGGATGAAGATGGAGACTTTGAAGTGAAGGGAGGTTTTGATGATTTCCAAAGTCATCAGCTAAGTGGAAGCTTAGTACAAACCTTAGAAGATATTTGACCAAGGAAGAAGTATTTCAGACAAGTCAAATATGGTCCAGAAGACTACTGATCTGTTGCTGAAGAAGTAATCAGACTGGTGGACTATCAGCCGACTCAAATCAGATTAGTTCAAGTTTGGGATCAGCCGAGTACACATCAGACGAGTGACTTCGATCAGCTGAGTGGAAGTGGATCAGAAGTTAGTGCAACGGTAATAAATGCACTTGGTGTAATAAATGCTGAAGAGGGAGGGTATTTATGACAAATGATTGAAGAGAAACCTCGTATCAGCTTGGTGCATTTAATGGGCATTTAATGCTATGCGACAGAAAGTACAGCAGAAGTGTACAGTGCTCAGTCGCAGGAGCCGTTCTGCAGAAAAGGAACAGTACTCGAGGATTTGACAACTGGCGAACTCTCAACGGACAGATTTTCAAATCCTTAGTATATATAGTTCAGTTCGTGAGATTGAAGAAGATAACAACACAATTTGAGAGCAAAAATCTGAAGCAGAATTCTTCTAAGTCTCAAACTCAAGAACAGAACACTCATCAGCCGAGTCATTTGTTGACGAAGCAAAATCGAGAGAAAACAGAAAATACTTGTAAAATCTGAGTGATTTTGTATGTCTGTGTTGTGAGGAGTAGATATCAATCTTAGTGAGCGATATTACTTCAGAGGATAGGAGTTTCTTTGTGATTTCCTATTGTGAACTTACGGCCATTTCATTTGTTGTTTGGCGTAAGCATTGTATACTGTAATCTGCGTGATTTAGTATAACCCAAGATCTAAGTGACTTGGAAGAGTGGACTAAAGGATTTATATCCATATAACCACTATAAAAATCCTTTGTGTTTTTTTAACTTGCATTAATTTCTGCATATTTTAAAGAACAGCTTTTAAAAACACTTAAAAAGGTTAACTGTTGGAAAAGTTTTAAAAGGAGTTTGTTAAAACTGGGGATAAAACTATTTCAAAGTTAAGAAAACTACTTGTGAAAAACACTTGATAAATCCGCTGCAAGTTAGTTTATTTTGAAACTCTGATTTTGATAAAATCAGCTGAGTGAAATCAGAAGAGTGGTCAACTCTGCTGCTCAAAGCTTTGTGCTAGATCAGCTTAGTCTGCTTACTGTTCTCGATCAGCTTAGTCTGCTGAACAGAAAAGTTAGAGAATTTTAAAAAGGAAATTTTAAAGAGGTCTATTCACCCCCCCCCCCCCCCCCCCTCTAGACCTCATCTGACCACTTGGGACCAACAAAAAGGCCAACAGATCGGAATTGGATGTATTGTCTCAGCTGGTTGATGTATGATGTTCGAATGCACCTGACAGTAATGACAGTGTTTTACATAGTCTTGCGCGTCAGCATACATTGTTGGCCAATAGTAGCCTGTTCTCAAGCACTTGAGTGTAAGTGCTCGAGCGCCACTGTGATTCCCGGCTTCTCCCTCGTGTATGCTTCTAAGGATGCTTTCGGAATTGTGCTCGGGAATGCATTTTAACAGAATCCCTGAGACGGATCGTCTATAAAGTTTTCCATCCAATATTGCATATCTTGGTGCTCGATACCTTATCCTTCTAGCTTCATTTTTACAGCTAGGGAGAGATCCATCGTTCAAATAGGTGATTAAAGGAGTCATCCAACTGTCTACTGCCAAGTCGATATCCATTACTTCACTAGCTGGGACAATATCGAGGTCGATCGAAGGCGTTTTGGAGATTAGCCAGGTGATCACCCTTTTAGATTTACCATCCCTTGTTCCTGTAAATCTGGATAGTTGATCTACCCATCGATTTTCTTCACGTGGAATATTTTGAATATCAAACTTATCAAATTTCCCAGTTAACTTTTTCACTTTATCCAAATATTTTATCATGTTGAATTCTTTTGCCTCGTATATCCCGCTAATTTGTCTCTGGATTAGCTCGGAATCTGTCAAGACACTCAAAATTTTTATATTGGTCTGTATAGCCATTTCCAATCCTGCAATTAGAGCTTCGTATTCTGCTTCGTTATTGGTCACCACGAAGTCTAAAGTGATGGCATAATTCATATCCTCGCCGTTTGGTCCTTGAAAATTGATCCCTGCGCCTCCACCATCTCTGCTTGAAGCGCCATCGACGTGCATAAGCCATGGTAGGTCATTGACGATCATAACACTGTTATCGCTTGTCGATGACACATTAGAGCTTGTCTCCGACAGACCTGGAGTTTCAAGGAGGAAATCTGCAAGTATCTGAGCCTTGATTGCAGTTCGCGGTCGATATTCGATCTCGTATTGTCCCAATTCTACAGCCCATTTGATCAATCTTCCCGAGGCTTCTGGTTTGGATAACACTTGCCTCAGAGGCTGATTGGTAAGTACGATGATCTTGTATGTTTGAAAGTAAGGCCGCAACCTTCGTGCTGACGTTACCAAAGCCAGAGCAAATTTTTCAATTGTTAAATAATTCTTTTCAGCTCCCTGCAATAACTTACTCAAATAATAGACAGGCTTGTGCTCCGAGCCCTCAATTTTTACCATAACCGAGCTCACGACCGCCTCGAAAATAGCGATGTATATATATAGAGGTTGTCCCTCCGTAGGTTTGGCGAGCATAGGTGGCGAGGTTAGATAGCTTTTCAGTTGCTCGAATGCATGATCACAATCTTCAGTCCATTCAAAGGTCTTAGCTTTTCGTAAAGTTTGAAAAAATGGTAAACTTTTGTCTGCGGACCTTGATATGAATCTATTGAGAGCGACAATCTTCCCTACTAGACTTTGTACCTGAGTAATATTTCTAGGGGGGCTTCATTTCAGTGATTGCCCGTATCTTCTCTGGATTTGCTTCGATGCCTCTCTCATGGACCAAATATCCTAAGAATTTTCCCGACCTTACCCCAAATGTACATTTTTAGGGGTTGAGCTTCATTCCATATTTCCTCAAGATCTTGAAGCAACGATCAAGGTGCTTTATATGATCTTCTTCGCTCATGCTTTTTACTAGCATGTCATCGACGTACACCTCCATTATTTCTCCGATTAGCTCTTTAAACATCAGGTTAACCAACCGTTGATAGGTTGCTCCAGCATTTCTTAATCCGAACGGCATTACTATGAAACAATATACGCCTTGTTCGGTAATGAATGCAGTCTTTTCTTGATCTTTTTCATCCATGAAAATCTGATAGAAGCCTTGGAATGCATCCATCATACTAAAGATTGCAAAACCTGCCGTCGAGTCGACCAATAGATCGATCCTAGGGAGAGGATAAGGATCTCTCGGACATAATTTATTCAAGTCTGTAAAATCGTTGCACATCCTCCACTTGTTGTCCTTCTTGTCTCCCTTCGAGACAAGTACGACATTACACAACCACTCGGTAAAGTGTATTTCTTTAATCTGTTTAGATAGTAAAAGTCTTTCGACCTCTGCTTTTATTTTTTTATCCTTCACTGGGCCATGATTTCTTTTCTTTTGCCTGACCGGTTTTGCGCTCGGATCTATCTTCAAAGAGTGAGTTATGATTCTTGGGTCGATTCCCACTATATCTTCCGAGCTCCAGGCGAAAACATCCACATTTTTTCTTAAGAAGTTGATCAACATGATTTCTCCCTGTGGAGATAGTTCAGTTCCGATCCTGGTGATCTTGGTTGGATCATTCTCGATAAGCTTGACCTCTTTATGCTCTGGTGCACGCAGAGTCAGATCTATGGGCTCTTTTCCCTTTTTTCTGATCGGATCCGTGCTAGGCAACTCAGGCTCCAGAGATCTTTCCGTCGAAGATCCCACTGTTTTTCTTTTCGACGGTGTTAGAGGATCGACGTTTCTTTTTAAGGATAGTGACGTGTTGTAACAATCCCAGGCCATGCAGTGGTCGTTGACTATTTCACCGACCCCAAAGATTGTAGGAAACTTGATCTTCTGGTGATAGGTTGACACTACCGCTCGAAATTGGTTTAGTGCTGGTCTTCCCAAAATGGCGTTATAAGCGAATGGTGTTTCAACCACTAAAAACTTAATCATTTTGGTCACTCGATGAGGTTTATTTCCAAGAGTTACACTCAAGTTAATAGTTCCAGCTGGAACTATTTCCGACCCTCCAAATCCTACTAGGGGCGTAGCTACTCTTTGGAGGGTTAATTTTCTGAGGTTCATTTGATTCAGCACTTCAATGGCTATTATGTTAGCTGAGCTTCCGTTGTCGATCAGAATTCTCTTGACGTTGAAATCGGATATTTTCAACGAGACTACCATAGGGAAATCGGGGTGGTCTTCGTTGTAGTCCCAATTCAGATTTCTGGGGACTTCGCTTTCGTCGAACTTGATTACTTGCTGGTTAGAGCTCTTACTCTCGAGTGCCCATATCTCTTTGGGAGCGATTATCCCTTTTTCTAGAGATCGTGCAGTCCGTCGCCTCGCATTCCGACTGTCTCCCCCTGCTGGTCCACCAGAGATTACATGTATAGTTCCATTGATCCGATCGTCATCGATATCGTTTCGTCGGGGTGGATGGTTACTGGGAGATCTATCACGAGGACTTCTATTTTCCCCTCTCCTTCTAGGACTTCTTGTCCTTTGTCTTCTTCGATCTGCTCTATCAACAAATTCATTTAATTTACCTTGTTGAATCAATTTTTCGATTTCTTGTTTCAGATGATAACAATCTTCGGTTCTATGACCGTGAGCTCGATGGTACCTACAATATAAATCGTAGTTCTTTGCCCCAGGTTTAGCTTGTGTGATTCTTTTTGCTGGGGGAATTAGATTATTCCTTTCCAGTATCACCAGGATGTCTTCTCTTGGGGCATTTAGTTTTGTAAACTCCACATAACTAATTCGATCTCTTATATTCCTTTCTGGAGATCGAGGCCTGAGGTAGACATTGGGTCTTTTCTCAAGGTTACTCCCATTGTGTTCTAATCTTTGAAACACGTTCCCTCTTCGGGGAAATCGATCATATTCCGTTACCCTATGCATCGGGGGTTTTTCAGGTTTTCTTGATCCTGAAGTCGATGCTTTATTCTTATTTTTGTCCTTGAAAGAGTTCATCTCTTCTTGTGTCATATATTTGGAGGCCAACGTCATGATTTCCGCAAAGGTTCTAGGTTGCTTTCGACTCAAGGCGTTGCCAAATTGCCTATTCTTAGTCAGGTCGAATAGAATTGATATGATGTAATCAATGTTCGGAGAGTCAATCTTCAAAAGTTCCACATTGAACCTTGCTAACCAAGTTCTTAAGGATTCCCCTTCTAGCTGGGTTATAGTTCCTAGATAGCTCATGGGGAGTTTTTGTTTTTTCTGGCTGGCAAATTGTTGTTCTAGCTTGTTGCACAACTCTCTAAAGCTGAAGATCGAGTTAGGCGGTTGTTTTCCGAACCAATCTAGTGCTAATCCCTCAAACGTTGTGATCATTAATTTGGCCGTATATTATGCTGAATGAGCATACAGGCTCATTATATTAGTGAAACTAAAGATATAGTCGGTTGGGTCAGTGGTTCCGTCGTATCTGGGGAGCCGGGCGGGCAAAGATCCGGAAGCATGTGCTTCCCTGATTTCTAAACAGAAAGGGGAACATGCAGCTATACTATCATGTATTTCACGGGAACGAGGCCAAGGTTGTTGCAAAGTCAGAAGCCTCTGCTCGACTCGCTCCTCGACCATCCTTTCTATATCTCTTTCAGAGATTCTTTTGGTCGCTTGTCGATTGATAACTGGGGGCTCCTCCTCCTCATCGATCGGGATTACTGTATGTTCCTTGGATAAACGACGTTCAGGACGAGCATTGGCTCTTGCCTGATTGTCTTTTCGAACAGGGTGTCATCCAACTATGTTTGGCGGGGAGATTTGAGATCTTTGGTCAGCATCTGGGCTCTCTGCTTGAGTTGATGACTGATCGTTATTTTCCCGGGGTTCCTTGCGATTATTAACCGCCCTCGAAGGACGAACCGGAGCCCTAGTTGGTTCCGCAACTGCATGAGTTGGATGAATTTGAGGAAAAAATGAACTCAGAAGCTGAGCGATTTGTAGTATTTTTTCCTGGTCAGCCGGTAGCGGGGTAACGGGTTGGACCGGCGGGTTAGGAGCCCGACTTGTGGTAGGAGTTTGTCGTGCTCCCTCGTTTTGATTGATGTTTTCGTTTGGTGCAACTTGTTCCTCTACAGGATCAAGATTTTGCTGGTTTGCCGGAGGTTGTGTATCGTTAGCGCTGATCCTTTGGGAATCTTCAGGCAAGCTATCCATAGCATGAGAAGGTCGAGAATTCGTGCTTCTTCCTGTGTTACGTGCGCTTTTCCTTGGATTGGCCATATTTCGATCGAGTAATTAACCTAGCCCCACGGTGGGCGCCAACTGATTTAACCGAATTTCGTCTTAAGGTTAAACTCAGTAAATTAATTAAGATCACAATTTATATATTAGGGGTTTGGTTAAAGTACTCAGGATGGTGCAATTCAAGAACAAATATATATTGTATAATCACGTAAAAACAAGTATATTGGAGGCGAAATAAGTGTAGTATTATTGATAGGTTAAATTCTGCCCCCAAATACAATGTAAAACTTCTTATTTATAATCATTCTCCTGTCCTAAGTAAACTAGGAGTCCTATTTAGCCTAGGAATCCTGCATGGCCTAGTAGTACAACATGGCCCATTAAGTCTTCTGGGTCGGACAATAGGTCGAGCAGATATGTTTGGCGGATCGAGCCGATCTCGTGATTCAAGCAGGTCGGATCGACCTTGATTCTCCTCGGATATTCCAAGTTGGTTATATGTGCGAAATAGCCCTCATCAAAGAGTATATCGGCCGAGGGTGAAAGCTTTTGCTATGACCCTCCCTCGATAAAATCATGATCAAAAATCAAAATCGGCCGAGGGTGAAAGCTTTTGCTATGACCCTCCCTCGATAAAATATGTTCAAAAATAAAAATCGGCCGAGGGTGAAAGATTTTGCTATGACCCTCCCTCGATAAAATCATGATCAAAAATCAAAATCGGCCGAGGGTGAAAGCTTTTGCTATGACCCTCCCTCGATAAAATATGTTAAAAAATCAAAATCGGCCGAGGGTGAAAGCTTTTGCTATGACCCTCCCTCGATAAAATATGTTCAAAAATCAAAATCGGCCGAGGGTGAAAGCTTTTGCTATGACCCTCCCTCGATAAAATATGTTCAAAAATCAAAATCGACTGAGGGTGAAAGCAATTGTTATGACCCTTCCTCGATAGAAATTCAACGTGACTATCCAACTCCAACTGATGCTCGAAATGTTATGATGATGCAGTTCTGCTCGAAACCCGAACACCTTTCAAGAGTTTCTTATTATTTGGGGAATTACTAAAGTTGGGATCATTATTTCTTAAGTTCAAATTATTCTTAAAGAGAACTTCGCAACTTTCAGATATTATTCATTTGGACGAGGGTGAAAGCTTTTGCTATGACCCTCCCTCGAAAATCGGCCGAGGGTGAAAGCTTTCGCTATGACCCTCCCTCGATAAAAATCCAACACGACCATCCAGCTCACTGAATAGCGATCAATTATTTATACTGCAGAGGAACTTCTCAGTTTTCAGATATTATTCATTTGGACGATTATCGGATAATATTTCCGAGGACAGTTCATCGATCAATAAATGTTCCAGATACAAGTTCAACCTTATCATCCAAATATTTAAGTTTCATCGGATCATTAATTCGTTGTCGAGTTGGTTTTTACGAGCATAATACTAATATTTAGACGATGGAAAGAAAAGTTGCAACTATTTGATTTGAAACGAAAGGTTCTTATTATTATTTTCGAGCAAGATACAAAGATCAATGAGAAGGAAAGGTTACAACTTTATTAACATCCATCGAACAGATTACAAAGTCAGTATGATTACAAAGTCCTAATACAACTACTTTACACTATTCTATAATCTTCGAGCATCCTTCAGTATGGTCGACCAGGAATATTGGCGAACATCCGATGAGTGCACCACAATTTGTTTGACAAATCAGTTGTCCCCGGGACTTGTAAAGCGGTCGAGCTGTCTATGTTTATCGTCTAATGATATCTGGGTTTTCTGATTATCTCCATACTTTTCCCAGCATTCTTGCTACCAGACGAGCCCGATCACTTCCCCGAGTTGGCGTCCAAGGTTGCAATTCCTCATTTTAAGATCCGTAATTGCAACCCAAGCCGGCCAGCCATCTTTTTATGATCGGGAAGCTCAACCCAAAGTTACCATTCTTCAGGGAAGAAAGGAAGAAATTGGTGATTTGAGGATGAACTTCCTTTTGATTATCTGACCAGCTTTCCACCCTCGGGTATACCCCTCGAGATCCGTAATGCTAACCCTGCGCAAAGTACTCGAGCAAGGGTTAATCGAACAATCGCATCTCGAGGGGAGATCCCTCTTTCAGGGATCAGAGACCCCCAGATAGAGGAGGTGCTCCTTTTTTTCCGATTCCACCCATACCAAAGAAGTTTATGTTTTGTACGAAAGATCGGACGTACGTTCGAAGCCAAATTTCAAAGGCTTGAACGGGAAGAAGGAAGGTTCCGAGCTTCGTCCTCGGATAAAACATTTTTGACAGCGGAGGGTAAAGATTTTCAACTGAGCAAATGCCATATTTATACTAAAAGGAAGATTTGATCGACGGTCTGTATTCAACGAAACAAACGGCTTAGATTAAGGCATTTATCACGGATGACCGTTCCACTTCCCGAGATTAAGGTACTGTTTGGACAGACTTTCTTTGAAAATTAGCTGAAAAAAAGGGAATACTATGACTTGGTCAAATATGCAGTGCAGAAACTTTCCATTTTTACTTTATGCTCGGAATTTCGATCACTCTTAACCTCGGAATTTCGATCACTCTTAACTCGAGTATAAATTGTTATGCATTAAGATTTCAACATGAATGATCACTCTTAACTCGAGTATAAATTGTTTTTACAATAATACCATTCGAATGGTTACTCTTAACTCGAGTATAAAATTGTTTATACAATGAACAACTTCACCAGACACAAAACATCATCGATTAGAAGGAAGAAAAAGTTTATTATTCCAACGGGGAAAACAAGTACAAAAGGAAGAAATTTAAAGGTACAACATTTAATCGAGCAGCAAACAGAAGAAATCTCTAAACACTTTTCTCGAACAGAAGCTTGCGGACTTCGACGTTGCGGGCCTCGTACCCCGCATTGTATCCTTTGTTATAAGCCTCTTGCTCCCGCAGCTCGGCATTTTTCTTCTCCTGCTCGACGAGTGACTTCAGCCTGTCCAACTCCTTGCTCAACTCCTCGTGAACCTGGCTTTCTTTCTGCTTCACAGCTTTCTCTGTCTCGGAGGCCAATTTCAGCTCGATGGCTCTGGCTTCTTCAAGGGATTTTGACAGTGCAACCTTCTTTTCCTCCAGCTCGAGGATAACCTTAGCGCGCTGCTCGGCTTCTCGCTCGACTTGCAGCCCGAGGTTGAATAATTGTTGTCCAACCTTAAATGGACAAAAGTTATGATAGTAAAAAAAAAAAAAAAAAAAAAAAAGAAAGAGAGCGAGGACACTCACTTGAAAAAGCAGATCTGTACTCGATTGCACCATTTCGTTGGCATTTTTCCCTTCTTGTTCGGCCATGGCCTTATTTTTCACCTCTTCAAAAAACGCACTTAGCGTCCGAGCAAAGTTGGGGACAGAGTCTTGGGGCTCTGGGTTCCCACCCAACGAGGGAATTTTCTTTTGATCGACGGGAGGGTCATTTATTTTGACCTTCTTATTGGGAGGCTCGACCACAATGTCCTTATTTGCCTCCAGAGCCAAGACACTACCAGCCAATGTTTGGTTCGCCCCCGTCATCTGAATCAGAATTGAGGTTGGAGTCAGATCGTCAACGACTGGATTTTTGATCAAAGCAGACTCAGAGCTTTGCTTGTTCCCCACCGAGCTGTCCTTAGACCTAGAAGGAGAGTCCGAAATTGGTATAACTGCTTTGTCCTCGATCCGAACGGGTGACGGGTTGGGAAAAGGCTTGGTCTCAGCTTTGCCAAGATCACCTTTAGGGGCTTCAGTTTGCTCGTTGACCACATTCGAAGGAGAATTGATATTGCGCTTCCCGCGGTCGCTCTTAGAGGTTTTTCCTACGTCCGAGGAGGATTTTGACTCTCTAATTTTGGACTTGGGACCCTTCTCCTTTTTGACCTTCAACAATAGTTTGGGATCGAGTTTGGAACTCACCATACCCTCCATGATCTATTTTTTAGTATAAAAGAAGAAGGTTCGATTTACGTTATCAATCAATGGGCTCCGATGAGGAAAGACTTATAATTTCAGTGGTACAAATCTAAAATTGCCTTCTATTTATAAGAAAATGGAACGTTGCCTTTTTTGGGAACCCAACAGTCGCGAACTTCGAGTTTTTTCGTGTCCTATTAAAAGGCTCGATTGTTTTGATAACTTGCCTACTAAGTGATTCACATGCGCGATAATGCTCGATATCAACGATCTTTTACGAACCTTATGGCTCACAAAGACTTTTGTCTAGTTGAGTAATATAATAAGTTACTAATGAGCAAACTCAGAGAAAAACAGAAAAAGCAGATTTTATAGATGATCGAAATAATTACAGTGCATATGATAAAGGGTCCTACAATCTATTACAAGAAATCTAAGGGTTTGACTGCTCCTCCTTGCCCTCACTCTCGGAGCCACCCTCGACGTCGACGTTATTATCTCCAGAGGCTTCTCGATCATCCCCATCATCAGAAGAATCTTGATCATCTCCGGAACTGTCTTGGCTATTCTCGTCATCAGAGCCATCTGAACTCGAGCTCGCGCTGGATGTATCCAAGTCCATCAAGTCAGGATTGGGCATTGGAACTCCGAACTCTTCCACAAACGGAGCGAACTCATGTTTTTCCCAGTTGGCCGAGCTCGAGGACACAGTTCGATAGTCTTCTCCGCGAGAATTCTTCATGATGTCCATGTGCTTTATATACTCCGTCATTTTGTCGGGAATAACCTTTGCTGCGGCCAACTGTTGAACCCCTTTGAAAAAGGTAGTTTGAAGGATTTCGCCGACCCTCTTTCGAGCTATGGCATCCAACGCGGGAGACTCTAAAAATTCTCTTATCGAGCTTAGGCGAGAGTCTTCTTTGCCACGCTGATAAGATAACTCGGAATCAGCCTTAGTTTGCGCGAGCTCCTCTTCAAGTTTCCTAACTTTCTCCTCGAGCAAGCTCTTCTCTTCCACGACCTTCACCAAGTCTTCCTCGACGGCCGGGGTATACTTGGCTTTCATGGACTCCAATTCTGTTTGGACGGAGGTAAATTGATTGCGCAGTTGGGACTCTTCCTTGAGTAAGTCCCTATAAGCGATATGAACCCGATCGGACTCCTCTTCTAACATGGAGGTACGGTTCACCTCAGTGAGAAAGCAGTCCCCGATCTGCAAGAACAGGGTAGTTAGTATTTTATTCCAAGACTTAAACAGCTACAACGAATGTAAAGGGATTTACCGTGTGATATGCTTTGGAGAATTGGCCTAATACGTCAAGGTCGCAATGGCCAAGAAGCTCCTCCTGGTCCTCGACAAATCTCCCCGCCATGAAGATCTTGATCGCCTTGTCGTGCTCGTTCTCGCCATTTGGGGTGCGATCACTTCGAATTGATCCCCTCTCAGGATAACCCGCTGCTCGGGAACCTCTTAGTTGATCTTCGATGAAGTCCACCATATCAGGCCTTCTTTGACCAGAACGGGAAGAAAGAGGTGTTCGGTGTCGACCCCACAATCTGGTCCTCCATTTAGCCTCGGGGGGTCCCTCGAGATCTTCCCGAGCTCGCCGATTGGAGATCTCTGTCCCTTTGAGTTTCTTCATGGTAAACATACTGTATCCTAAGCCAGAAGAAGAAGAGGGACCAGCTCGGTGAGGAGGTGGTACCATTCGGATCGGCTCAGCGTTTTCGGGCTCCTCTTCGTTTCCGATCTGGTCAGTCTGAGCCGAGCTTCCCCGAGGAGGGACGACAGTTCTGGGCTCCGGTCTAATTTGTCTCCTCGGTTGACCGGGCGTCTTTCTCGAGGTAGAAGCTACAGTTTTACCGACTATGGAAGCTCGGTATTGCTCCACCATTGTACCTGAAGAAATAAAAGGTGAAGTGTTAAGTAACGAAATCCGCTAAAAGGCTTACTATCAAGGTCACTCGGGAAAGGCCATTATCCTTACTCAATGTTCGAGGGTCATCAGCATCTGCTAGTCGATAGGTAGCTCAGCTGAGTCCAGCTTTTCGAAGAACGGGTTCCAGAATAAGGAAAGCCGACTGATACAGATCGGAACACATCTCTTTAACAAGATCGTCTGGGATAACCTTCGCAAGCTGGCCTAACAAATCTCATTTTCCGTACACCCATTCTCGCTCACCTGGCCATTTGTGCGGAACCATCTCCGAGCTTCCCTCGGAAGCCGGTACTTCAGGTCCTTTGATAAAGAAGAACTGTTTCTTCCAGTCGAGAGAATTGCTAGAAGTTATGGTCGACAAGACCGAATGATTCGAACACTGGGAGAAATACACGAACCCAGCGTTCGAGGCGGAGGAGGTACTGTCTTGAAAAATTGCCAAAAACGCCGGAAATTAGCAGCTTGGTTCTTGGCCTTCATCAAAACACTGAAAGCTATCAAGTACCCAATCGAGTTGGGAAGGATCTGTGCGGGAGCCAGGCTAAATGCATCTAAAACCTGCTCGAGTAATGGGGCGAAAGGAATGCGCAACCCATAGTCAAATTGCCTAGCATAGAAAGCTTGACATCCTGCGGGGGGCTTATTCACTCTTTGAGAGCTGGTCGGAATGACTAGCGAGTAGCCCTCGGGAAGGAATTTACCTATCGCAGCTTGGAGGTTTGCCTCATCCTCTTTTGGATCATACGCACTTGAGATGTCGTCGACCCGTTTCTCGGTCTTCTGAGCCCGACCTGTGGTTTTGGACTTTTTCACGACACCGGCTAGGTCGAGGATTCTCACACTGCACCCGCCTCCGATTTGGTATCTCATTATCTCATGCTTGTCAAACGGTACAGTCAAGCTGTTCTCATGGTCGGAGTCAACTTTTTCTCCATCTCCACCCTCCTCGCTGTCGGCCTCGGCATTTTGTTCTGCATCACCACCGTGTTCGGAACCCTGTCGACCAGATGTTCCCTCTCCAGCGTTTGGCCCCAAGGCATTCTCTATTTGGTTGACGATCCTATTCGTCTCTTCAGAAGAATTCTCAGTATTCTTGTAGTCATTAATGAGTTCACCAGTGGATCCTAGCTCGGAATCCGATCGTGTAGGGTTATTAGTTTGAATTTCTGGGTTTTCGGAAGTAGACATGATGAAAGATGCTTATTGTGACGGTCAATAAAAGAAGGGTACTCTTTATCGATCTGAATGCTCCGATCTGTAATAAGTATGAAAGACGTACTCGTCTTTTCTAAGTCAACATATATATAAAGGTTAAAAGGGTAAATTGTAAATTCAACCCGAGTAACCGCGACGGTTAAGCTCCCACTCAGTAAAATTGAAGATTATCTTTTGTTAATAGCAATTATGGTCCTCCAAGCTTCAGAAATGAGTATTTTCGAGTCAGCAGGATAAAATATGCACTCTTTTTCCCTTCGCTCGGTTTTTATCCCACAGGGTTTTCCCGAGTAAGGTTTTTAACGAGGCATATCCAACTCAAGACTGTCCAAGGCCTGTTCTCTACTATCTATTTCTCCGAACTTCAAATATTGCAGCTCCTGGTGAATCATCGAAGTGAATCTCTCAGGTCAAAAACTTCACCCTTCTATTTTTGGGGCGATTCGGTATTTCGAGGCCCCTCCAAAGAAGATGTGCACTCTTTTTCCCTAGCTCGGATTTTGTCCCACTGGGTTTTTCCGGACTAGGTTTTTAATGAGGCATGTCCGAAACATCAAGAAATCAAAGTCTTTCGCCGTGATGCTGTGTTTACTTCTCCGAGCTTCAGCTTCACTTACGCTCGAGAAGTGGGGGAGTATTGATGAGGGGTATTTCGCATACGCCACTTTAGGAAATACCTTCTGCTCGAGGTCAGCCACGATCCCGACCAGAATGGTATTCTCCGACCTGAAGAACATGATTTTCCGATCAAGCCAGATTGATAGCTCTAGATCAAGTACTCCGACCTTCTTCCCGATCTACTCGTCTCCTCGGAATTACTGTGGGACCGACCTACAGCTTTACACAGCTGGCCGAGAGCTATTCTCCTACGGATGGTCTAGCTAGCTCATTACTGTTCCTATAAATACGCGGCGCATTTATGACATCAAGGACGGCACAACTTCCAAGGAATACCCTCTGCTCGGACCTACTGTTCGGACTAGGAATTAGCTTGTATTCTCTTTGTATTAGTCTTTCTAGTAGTTCAGCATCCCGTAATGCTTGGGTAGACCCGCTTTGTAACTTGTATTCGAACACCGATATTAATATACAGTTTTCACACGCTCGATTCATATTTTGTTATACTCAACTTTCCTTATTAAACACGAACGAAAAACGGTATAATCAATTAGGTCAGCTTATCCTTTAAAATTTGGGGTCACGGGTCAACTGAAAAGTGTAAAAATATCTTTTAGTTTTTATGTATGTTGAAAAAAATAAAATAGGGTTATTTGCACTTATACCCTCTGAATTATTGTTATTTAGCAGTCATCCTCAAAACTTCTCATATTTTGTCACTCACACCCTTTCCGTTATTTGACCATCCAATCCTCCGTCAAAATTAAACAAATGTCAAAATTACCTTCCAATGGCTAGTTGAATTCATTATAATAATATGAGCTTTGGAAAAATGAAAATTGTTTTATATGCATGGAACCTTTTTTTAAATAAAGCAATTTTCAGTTTTCCAATGTAAGGTTCATATTATTAATTGAAGTCAACTAGCCGTTGGAGGGTAATTTTGACATTTGATAAAATTTTAACGGATGATTGTTGTTCAAATAATGAAAGGGGTGTGACTGTCAAAATATGAGAAGTTTTGGGGGGATTGCCAAATAATAATAGTTTAGGGGTGTACGTGCAAATAGAGGTCTTGCTCTTGCAATAATTGAGATTTGAGATTACTTTAGTTTGCTAATGGGAATTAAGAAAACATGTGAACTCAGCCCACGTCTACACGTTCTCTGTATTTTATTTATTGATTCAAGAATTTCACCGACATAGGTCTTATTACCACTATTGACTTTCATTTAATGTGTCTTTTACTACTAAATTAGAATGCATGTTATGATTTGATATTGGAAAGCATACCCAACCAAAACATATATACACAAAACATATATACAGAGCCCATAAAATCCAGAATTACTTGAAGTATTAGTCAAGACAATTCCGGTTTAAGAAAAAATTTGTTGAAGTTAAAATTGTTTAATTGATAATTGGCAATTGCAGAAAACGTCACAAATTAATCATGCTTTTGGGTTTTCGTCCCAAACTATATCACCTCACCGAATTTCGTCCCGTAATTTAATATTTTTTTGGAATATCATCCCACCGTTAATTATGAGACAAAAATTACCCATGTGTCCGTTAAATTGCCACATGACTGCTTACGTGTCATGGCGTGACAAATTTTAACATGAACAATTATACAATATTGCAGAATTCGTCCCAACTAATTACAAGATTGAACATCATTTTTCATTAAATTAAAAATTTAATATTGGGACTAAATTCATGCAAAATGGTAAATTACGATACGAAATTCAGCGAGTTGATATAGTTTGGGACGAAAAACCAAAATTAGTAATTAGTTTGGGGCAATATTCTGAAAAAATATTAAATTACAGGGCGAAATCGGTGAGGTGATATAGTTTGAAACGAAAAATCAAATCACTAATTAGTTTGGGACTTTTTTGCAATTTTGCCTTGATAATTCGACTGTTATACACTATTTATCTTTTTTATATTTCAGTGATTAATGTATTTTGGGACGTCTCAGGCACATTTGACAGTTAACATTAAATGTAATTGACTTATTGTTGATTTTACCCACCTTAGGTTAGGACATTACTAATTTTAGTTTATTTCGATCTTGAGAGAATTTCACTTTTGATACCATAATTATACTTACTTTAGGGATTTGATACCACAACTATTTCTGTCGATACATTTGGTACCATATTTCAATTCCACTTTACAGATTTGATACTTCCGTCAAATTAATGACGGAATTGACACGTGATTTGCACGTGCTCGTTAAATCTCGTTATATATTTAGTCGCCCCCCAAATTCAATTTGAGAGAATTTCACTTTTGGTACCACAAGTAACCCTACTTTAAGGTTACGGTACCATTACTTTAAAAACATACACATTTGGTACCACATGTTAACTGCTCTCAACACATTTGGTACTTCCGTCAAATTTTGTACGGAAAAATCAATTTTAGACTGAAAATTGATGAAAAATTTACAGAATTGGTCCTATAGTTATAGATTGTTGACAAACTTTGCCTCACATATTTTATGGCTGACAAATTTACACCACAATTCACAAGTTTGAAGCATTTCAGTCCCAATTGTAAATATAATTAATTATAAATCCTAGTTATAAATTTTATATACTATAATTATTAAATCTCTTACACTAATTAGATTTTATATATAAAATATAAACTAAATAATATTTTATATAAAATCCAAAAAAAAAATATCAATAATTTTTTTTTAAACTAATTATATTTTACACATAACAAATATAAAATAAATAATATTTTATATAAAATTTGAAAAATAAATATCAATTAAACTTATTAATTTTTTTAAATTGAAAACAAATCTTTTAAACTAATTAGATAATAATATATACAAATTAAATAGTATTTCTTATAAAAGCTGGAAAAAAATCTTTTTAAAATTATATAAATAATAATAATTTTAATTAATAAATTTATTATAATTAAAAAAAAACCTAATTTAGTCTAAAAGATTTTTTTTAAATTTTAAAATTTAATAAGTATATTTATTTTTCAGATTAAAATATTATTTAATTTATATATATTATATATATAATCTAATTAGATTAAGAAATTTAATAATAATAATATATAAAATTTGTAAAACTTGTGAACTTTGGGATAAATTTATCTGCCAGAAAATATGTGGGACAAACTTTGGCAGTAATCTATAACTATAGGACTAATTATGCAAATTTTTCATTAACTTTCCGTCCGAAATTGTATTTTCGGTCCAAAAATTGACGGAAGTATTAAATGTGTCGAGGACAGTTAATATGTGGTACCAAATGTGTATGTTTTTAAAGTTATGGTACCGTAACCTTAAAGTAGGGTTACTTGTGGTACCAAAAGTGAAATTCTCTCAATTCAGATTTAACGAGATTTAACGAGCACGTGAGAATCACGTGTCAATTCCGTCATTAATTTGACGGAAGTATCAAATCTGTAAAGTGGAATTGAAATATGGTACCAAATGTGTCGATAGAAATAGTTGTGGTACCAAATCCCTAAAGTAAGTATAATTATGGTATCAAAAGTGAAATTCTCTCTTTCGATCTTATTTAGATAAACATAAAAGAAATTTAAGGTCAAATTGGGTTACATCCAAATTAACCATGGAATACTGACCAATTTTACCAAATTTAGACAAGATTGAGTTTTTATTCTAAGTAGCACGACTAAATATATGTTAATGGAGCTAATGGCATTCTATTCACTGTGATACTCATAATATTCAATTTATCCCTCTATAATGTGTAAAAGAGCAATTTACCCGAGATGAAAATTTTAAAGAAACAATTTACCCCCCCTCAGCCGGAGAGTGTAACTCACTTGCCGAAATTGAGAATGAGCATGAAAAGAGTTTTGTAACATAAAGGATAAATTGCCACATTAATCATATATAACACGATAGGATAAATTACCACATTTATCATAACACATGGGGGTAAATTGTCATATTTATCATAACACAGGAGATAGATTGCCACATTATCATTACACAGGGGGGTAAAGTGCCATATATAAAAATGTTAAGGAGGTGGTTTGAAACTTTTATAAAATTACAGAGGATGAAGTACTCCTTTTCAAATTACAGGAAGGTAAATTAAACATTATAAATATCACAGGGGTAAATTACCATTAACTCTATGTTAATATTGATTTCTTGAGGAGGAAAAAAAAAATTCACTCATTACTGTTTTAGTTATTTTCGTATTATAAGAAATAATTATATGTTAGTAAAATATATTACCTAGTGTGGTGACTCCAGTAGGATTCAAATTTCATAGGCGAACCTCAAATTCGAATTATATTGAAGTCATCACACTGGGGAGGACATAGGGGTGTAAACGAGCCGAATAGTATCAAACGACACATTGTTCAAGCTTGGTTTGAATTTTATCGAGCTTGGTTTGATTTCTTAATGAACCGAACTCAAATGACATTTTATCGAACGAGCTCGAGCCGAGTATCGAGTAGTTTGATATTTTACATGTGTTTTTTTAATTTTTAGCTTATCGAGTCGAGCTCGAGCCGAGTTTCAAAAGTTATCAAACGAGAAATCTAGTTCAAGCTTTTTTGATTTGTTTGACGAACCGAGATCAAACGAGCTCGAGCCGAGTATTGAATATTTTGATTTTCAGCCCTAGGAGAATATGTGCGCATCATTATGCTCCCAGATTTGGGTTGTGATCCACAGTTTAGTAGACAAAAAATATATTTACGGTTGATCTTTCAAAATAATACTTGACATGAAAATGTTATATCAAGCAAATTTCTTACGTAGCCAGTAATTAAAAATAATATGACTGGATATACATTTGTTCCTGCAAAATAATCTATACTTCAACGTGCTTCTTGAGTATATACCTCGTTTAATGCAGACAAATTATTAATTTTTGCTACTCCAACATGGTAAAAATGGTCAGAGCTTGAAAAGAGGTATGTTTAGGGCTGTCAATGGGTGAATTTAGGTAAGATCAGACTGAACCTAAATCCGACTCCATTATGTCGGATCGGACTCGAATCAGATCCGAATCTTGCTTGGATCTATTTTTTTTTTAATTTTATCAGATCTTGTCCGAATTCAATCGGATAGCAGATATTGCTTAGATCCATTATAATCCCAACTATCAAAATTTGCACCTCTTTTTTTCTAAAATAAGTTTCTTAACATTGCATTTTCATTACTCACGTGTTCAAACTATCTTTAGTAATATTCATATGTTTTGATAAAAGTTGGCAAAAAAAAATACAATTATGAATAAATCAACAACTAATATATTCTTAAATTAATGGTAATACTATTAATAATATATATAAGTTTTTTTCTTTATTATGTATTGTCGAATATAAATCTTTAATGGATCGGATCAACGTGAATTCAAATTCGCTTCACATAATTCAAATTATAAATTTTTATAATAGAATCAGGTCCATCATATAAGAGGACATAATAAATTAAGCCTAATACGAATCGAAGATATACGCCCATTGATAACCTTAGTCCTTGGGTATGTTAAACGGATAAATTACTACAATGTTGGGGGCCCAACCTCTGAAACAAAAAGGCCTCTTCTTGCTTTGGGCCTGTAATACAGGCCCATTAGTGCCTCCTTCATACTAAACAACACAATTGAATCATTGAGGGTAAGTATGTAATTTCAAGCATCTGAATGTAAAATCCAATCCCAGCTTCATTGAAGAAGCCCTAACCTGGAATTTTGAAATCAATTTATCTACTGCTACTTTCTTGCTCAGTTATGTCGACGAAGCGTAATCACAAGGAAAAGACCGTTCGCCGGCCACAGTACGCGATTCCTCTAACTTTTTTTTTTCTTTTTCTGAATTGATTATTAATTTCATTTGCTTCAGCTAATCGAATTTTCCCTGAATTTGACTGCTTGAAAGTTTTATTAATGTATTTTATTTCAATTGCTTCAGCTAAATTTCGATTTTTCGCTGAAATTTGAGTGCCTGAAAGCTTTTATTAATGTATTTTGTGGTTTCATAATACTTCATGAACACTGTTATTTCATAGTACAATTGTTTGGTAAAATTAAGGATTTATGTTTAAGTAGTTGTTTTCTGAGGGTGTTGAATTGAATTTTCAGTAAAGAGGAGAAGCCAGAGGAGCCGGAGCTTCCGAAATACAGGGACCGAGCTAAAGAAAGGAGAGAGGATCAAAATCCGGATTATGAGATTAATGAAATAACAGCATTCCATGCCGTTGCTCCTCCGGGAACTGCTGATATCCTGTGAGACATCTCTGCACGAGTTTAGAATATCAACTAATTATTCTTATTCTGATTTAGTATTTATTTTCTCTTTTTTATTGACATTTCAATTCTGGTATAAATAGGTCTGCTGAGGCACATAAGTTATCTATCGAGAAGAGCAAGTATCTTGGAGGTAGGCCTTCTTGGATCCTTATTATCTA
Source organism: Penstemon newberryi var. newberryi (assembly GCA_030819805.1). Classification (NCBI taxonomy): domain Eukaryota; kingdom Viridiplantae; phylum Streptophyta; class Magnoliopsida; order Lamiales; family Plantaginaceae; genus Penstemon; species Penstemon newberryi. Next base: position 29,173,835 of record JAUALY010000006.1, on the reverse strand, counting down.
TATTTTTGTTGTCTAGAGTAGATGATGATACTTGGTCAGTTATATTTGCAGGCGAGGAAAAAGAGAAGTAATTGTAGATTGTTGTCTTTGTGCTTGTCCATTTGTGTTGGTTGCTTAGAGCACACTTAGTTGATCTCTTATTTCTTGCGATGTTCATTTAACTTCAACATGACAATAAATCTGAACTCTCTCTCAGTTCATGCACTATACTCATATAAGTGATTATAAGAAGAAATTCCTCTACTACAATTAATTCTTCATTAGTAGTTTCTTATCTGATCTTTTATCTGAAGAATGCACATTATCAAATATAAGCCATCTTTAGCTCTTGTAATTGGATGCAAATGAGCTATTTGAGGCTGAGACAACCAATGCTTTACTTGCGCTTGGATTTATTTAGTGAAAACTCAAGCCTGCATTTCCCCCAAATTTGAATCAGTCTAGGATGAACTTCTGCCAAAGTGAATCCAGGCTTTCTCAAATTTGAACATCGATGAAGCATTTGAATCATAATGATTTTTTGAGATTTGTTGATCTCCACTCAAGACCTTAACTCAAATGTTTGGTAGTTAATTCACCAAAATGCTCATCTCCTTAAAGTGAATACCCTTATCAGTTTTTTATTCTTGTTTGAGTATAATTGACGAGTCTAAATTTGGTAGTTCTTTCTTCCAATCGACTTCTCTTATGGGTGGTGATTATGTCATGCAGGTGATGTGGAGCACACACATTTAGTCAAAGGGTTGGATTATGCTTTGCTTAATAAAGTTCGGAGTGAAATAGACAAAAAGCCAGATGGTGAAGAGGATGATGGGAAATTGAAGTATGCAACCTTTTCTGTTTCTACTTTCGACATGTGTGGAAGCTTAATTTTATATCCATTCTTATGTTTCATTCTGCTTGTTCATGAAACCCACCTGTGTGAATACTATGTTAACTTTAGAATTATGCATATTCTTTATAGTTTCATGATGGCCTGGTTAAAAAGTAAAATATGTGGCACCAAAACTTTTTTTATTTTTGTTTTTTATGATGGAATGTCTTAATGTGGAGTCCAACTCCAGCCATATCTATTTTAATATGGGATGTCGTCTCCTGTATTATTTATTAAAAATATATTTTACTTGTTAAAAATGTGAGAGATTATATGTAATGCAATTCCATTTACTTATATATTTAGATAGGTACGAGTACTATCTTTTCACCAGTAAAATGCTAAAATTATCGCATTTAACCTAAAGATTTGATTAAGGAAACATCCCTAAAAAATTAGAGGATATAATGAATAACTTGCATCATACGGATAGAATGCTTGAAATAACTTCCATCCTCTCTAAACACAGTCTTGGGCTTGTTTGAGTGTGTTCTCGGGAATATGAGACGATTTTTCTTCATATCAGTATTTGATGTTAATGATATTTCCTTGACAATTATAAGTTTTGATCTGATTGATTAAGAACATCTCTTCTGTGAACAGGATAACAAAGGATGACCAACCAGTAGCTTTCCGCACTGCATCAGCAAAGGTATGTATATTTCGGAGGTTTTTGCATCTGGAAGGTTTCCGTTCTCTGGGATAACTGTAATATTTCTGTTACAGTCGGTTTATCAATGGATAGTCAAGCCACAAACTGTCACCAAGACGAACGAAATGTTCCTCCCTGGACGAATGGCTTTTATATTTAACATGGTGAGATTCTACGTTTCCATGCTTCAGCATATGTAGCTTATACATTTATGCTAAAGGTTCTTCTTAAACTCTTATTCGACGGAGTATTTCACTAGCAGCACTTGCAAACTATTTTTGATAGACAATGAGGAAAATAATTCCAACCTTGTATCTCTGTTAACTTGGCTGGTTGATCCCACTATCTGATGCTGATGGCTTCAAGCTTGGAAAATGAGATGTTCTATCAGCTGATGCAGCTCCTTTTCCTCATCAGATTATGCATGCTTGATCAAACAGCCTACTTATCTTATTGTAGTGTGAACTCTGATAATTATGTTAGATATATCGATCCATCTAATCTGGACCACTTAGATAGCACCTTTGCTGTGATTATGTACTATAGTAGAGACGTCATATGTGTGATGTCAGAGCTATAATAGTTTTCCTTCTTTTTCTTCAAATGTTGCTTTATGAACTATATCTAACAAAAAAGTTGGATTGCATATGCCAGGAAAGTGGGTTTTCTCATGACATTCCAACTACTGTGTATAGAAGTAAAGCTGATTGTCCTATCCCTGAGGTACTTCTATTTTTATCATTCTTTATTCTAGTATTATTTTGTTCATTCTTTTGTGCTATGCTTTTAGCTCTGTATGAGAAAGTACTTATATGTTGTTCTTTCCTTCCAGGAAATGGTTTCTGTCAGCGTTGATGGTTCAGTTTTAGATCGAATTGCAAAAATTATGACATATCTTCGCCTTGGATCATCTGGAAAAGTTCTGAAAAAGAAAAAGAAAGACAAAGATGCAAAAGGTGCTGTCGGTGTGCACATGCTTGCAGAACTCAGTTTCAATAACTTAGTTTTCTATATGCAATACCCTGCTCTAATGTGCATTCTATTTTACAGGAAAGACATTATCTGCTTCTAATGGATATGAGGAACATGAGAGGATATTGAAATCTGGCCCGTTGAAGAATCAAAATGGAGGGGAAATCCTACCACCACCTCCTCCACATCCGAAGAATTACCTTCCTGAGAAGCAGTCTACTGCTGTTAGGACAGAAGAGGATGATATTTTTGTCGGGGAAGGTGTAGATTACTCTATTCCCAGTAAAGATATGAGCCAAAGCCCAATTTCGGAGGACATGGAAGAATCTCCTCGAAATAAAGAGAAAACTTCCTACTTTGCTGAACCTGCCTATGGTCCAGTTCCACCGACTGATCTCTCTCATGGTTGGCAAGAAGCAGTGAGTGAATATCAGATTTTAGCTTCTAAAGCACTTTAATTTCTTTGTTCCATATTTTTTGAATTGTTATTTTCTTCTAATGTGCAGAATGGATATGACACTTTGCAAGCGCAAGCGTTATCAGGCGCTTACCAAGGAGAGTGGCAGGACTACCAATATACTGAACAAATGGCTTACCCGGAGCAATATCTCCAGCAAGACTTTCAGGGTTCTTATGATATGCAAGCTGGTGCAGTCGTGCTACAGGATCCACAGTTAATGACTCAAGAAGAGAAGGATAGAGGTTTAGGCTCCGTGTTTAAGAGAGATGATCAGCGTCTTCAACAACTAAGGGAGAAAGACGCTCGAGAAAAAGATCCCAATTTCATATCAGAGAGTTACTCAGAGTGCTACCCCGGATACCAAGAATATAATCGCGAGGTTGTTGATAGTGATGATGAAGACGATTTATCCAAAATGGATATGGGTGGCCGCGTAAGTATTTCCTATGTTATTTTATACGGTGTTTATGTATTAATTCCAATTTACCCCCTGTGATATTCATAATGTTCAATTGAACCCCCCCCCCCCCCCCCCCCCCCGCCCCCCCCCCCCCCCCCCAATGATTTGAAAAATAGCACTTTACCCACCTGTGAAAATTTTAAAGGAGCAATTTGTCTCCTTCAGTAGGAGAGTGTAACTCACTCGCCAAAATTGAGTGGGCATGAAAAGTGTTTTGTAACGTAGGGTGGAAAATGCCACATTTATCATAACACAAGGGGTAAAATGCCACATTTATCATAACACAAGGGGGTAAAATGCCACATTTATTATAATATGGAGGGGTAAACTGCCACATTTATCATAACACAGGGGGTAAAGTGCCACATATAAGAGGGGTAGTTTTGTCAATTCATATATTTTTTGAAGTTTAAAAATATTAGGGAGGCAGTGTGAAACTTTTATAAGATCACAGGGAGGGAAAGCGCTCTTTTTGAAATCACAGGTGGTAATTGAGCATTATGCATATCACAGGGTAAATTGCCATTAACTCTAAAAGAAGGCTTAAGTTTATTTTTTTCAACAGGCAAAGGGACGGCTTCACAGATGGGACTTTGAGACAGAAGAGGAATGGGCTACATACAATGAGCAGAAGGAAGCTATGCCTAAAGCTGCATTTCAATTTGGTGTGAAGATGCAAGATGGTCGAAAAACTCGGAAACAGAACAGGGACCAGAAACTCACCAATGACTTGCACAAGATAAACAAAATACTTACAAGAAAGAAGTCAGAGAAGGGCGAAAATAACGACGAAGGCAGGACTTATGATGATGAGTCGCAGCCCGGAAAGAAACTAAGAGTATGATAATTTACTTGAATTGTATTTTGATAAAGAATGGAAGAAGACATTTCTTGTTTTTTTGTACAAAGAGTTGAGGACTTTAATGAGTGATTTTATTCGATTAATCTTATATTTCTTTTTACTTTATGGAAACTCTGTCTATGTTAGGAGTCTGCATTCTGTATGCATTTTATTAGGAAATAAAGGTACCTATTGGATTCTACAAAAAGGGTATTTGATAGATTTTGAAATGGACTGATGTTACCCAATGTAGCTATTTATGATACTTTTTTCATAAAATGTCTACATCTATAGTTTCTTGAATCCCATATTTCACGAATGATTTTTACCCTACTCTAACAAGAATTTTAGTATTAGTAGTTCCTATTTTACAGGAGGTGTTTGAATTAGCTCCTTTCGACTTCTTTCCATAGGACCATCATAACAGGAGCTCGCGGAAAACTTTAAATTTATAGAAGGCCTTAAATAAAAAATAATAAAGATGTAAATTGGAAAAATATAATCTTTTTTTTTTTTTATAAATAAATTGGAAAATAGTTGAAGCTGTTTTTTGTTTTGTCCTTCCTAACAACTTCAAGTACTATTTTATCAAAAACACTCCTTTACAGAAAAAAGAGAAAAAGAGTTAAACACAAAACGCCTCTTATATTTTGCCTAACTATATTATCAAATAAATTCATTTGAAATTCCTTCATAAATCATTGGGAAGATTTTGTTAATTGTGTAAGTGAACATGAGGTTATTGTAAATTTTCAAAGTTAATGGAAGGGTTATTGATATTATTTTTTACATTAAGAGGGGTGTTTTTTTATCCTTTGATGGGGTATAATTGTCATATTTTGTGTTTACTAATAAAGAATACGTGGGTTTTTTGTTAGTTAAAATAAAATAGGGGATTTTTGTTAGTTAAACAAACCACAAAGGGTGTTTTTGTATTTCATTCAGAATAAAAAAGAAAGAACAAGTAGAACAAGAAGCTAAAATCAGCCTATTTCCTTCCGCCACCTCCTCTTCACGAGCGCATATCAAAATCTTCTTTAAATATCAAATCTTCAATATAAATAAGAAAAAGTCTTCCTTAATTGATTCACCTTTATATATCAGATTTTATCTTGTGATTTTCTGTTGTTTCTTCTCATTTCACTTGTTATCAAATTTGTTACCCTATATCATATCACAGGGTTTACGGTCATACGAATTAGCCTCTGTGCCTCGGCAACGTTAGTAACCTTCTCTCTTTCCATTTCTCAATTCAGTTACGTTGAACATATATATACCGTTTTGTTTGCTTTTTCTAAAATTTAATTTGTAATTAGTTACTCAATTGCGATTTTTTCTTCGTAAGTCGTAACACTATTTTTACGGTATGCTTATTTTGCACAATTATTAGGTTTTGCAGTTTCTTTTGTTTCTTTTAAATTTTTAAGAGCTAACGCCAATTTACCTAGGGGTGGGCATTCGGTATCGGGTTTTGGGAACCCGTCCCGTCCCGGTCGGGATTTTGTAGTTTGGGACGGGAAGTATGATTGATTTTCGGGTTTCGGGAAACCCGAAAGCCCGACAAACTAAATCGGGACGGTATTCGGGAAATATTTCACACCCGATTGGAAAAACCGAATCCCAAATTTCTTATCATACAAAATAAATTACCCCTTTCAATCAATCTCTTACTCCCAAACTCAAGTCCCATGACCTGCCCCATGACCTACCCCATGGTCTTGAAATTAACAATTCATGGTCATAAAGAAAAATATAATGCTATGAAGGAGCAAAATAAAGAAAAGTGTGATATTTCTACCATATAGGAGTTTAAAATTATTATTTTCGGGAAATCCGAATCCCGATCCCGAACCCGAAAACCCAATATTTATCGGGAAACCGAGATACTGGGACCAAGTCAATTCAAATGGAATTCAGGTAGTAAAAATCAAAACCCGAATCCCAAAAATCCCGTCCCGAATTACCCGAAATCCCGTCCCGATCCCACCCCTAAATTTACCGCTGTGATATGAATAATGTTCAGTTTACCTTCCCGTATAATTTCATAAAATTTTCACTTCCCCTTTATGACACGTTTAAACATAAAAAAGTACGAACTGACAAAGCTATCCCTATGTTATGTAGCGCTTTACCGCTGTGTATTATGATAAATGTGGCACTTTACCCCGTGTTATGATATATATTGCACTTTACCCGTTTATGTAACAAAAATATTTTTCATATCCATTCTCAGTAGCGAGTGAGTCACGTTCTCCGGTTGAAGGAGGTAAATTGTTTCTTTAAAATGTTCAAAGGGGAAAAAGTGCTATTTCTCAAATAATAGGGGTAAATTGAACATTATGCATATCATGTGGGTAAATTGGCATTAGCTCAAATTGTTAATCTATAACATATTGTGATGTAGGTGTTTCTTCTTGAATATTTGTTATCTTATGCATATCATGTGGGTAAATTGGCATTAGCTCAAATTGTTAATCTATAACATATTGTGATGTAGGTGTTTCTTCTTGAATATTTGTTATCTGTTTCAGTAGGTAATGATTAATGGCCGCGTCAGAAGGGAAAGTTTCATATGCTTCACTACCCAATCTTGAAAAAGACAATAGCAACTTTACTTATATAGATGACTTTGATGATGCTGCCTTTGATGAAAAAGTATCATACCCGTTTCTGCCCGATTCCGAAGATTTCGAGGACAAAGAATATGACTCCGGTGAGGATCAGTACACCACAGTACCTCGAAATCACCCACCCGAGGTGAACATGAGAAATGTTATGAGTGGAATATTTGCTATTCTAAGTGGGCGTAATAAAGATCATTCTCGTGTCGGTGTTCTTCCACAATTGCCAAGCACAAATGTTTCATTCCTTGGATCTGCAAACAATGGAGAGACTTCCTTGCATTCATCAGTATACACACCAAGTGCACCCCCACTTAATGCTTTCGATTATAATGCTTACAAAGATGTGTTAGAAGCTGAACCGCCAGAATGGCTTCGAGACAGTTCAACAACAGTTTGTATGCAGTGCAGTGCTCCTTTTACGGCTTTGACCCGTGGAAGACACCATTGCCGATTTTGTGGGGGTATTTTTTGTAGGGTGTGCTCAAAAGGGAGGTGTTTATTGCCTGCTAAGTTTAGGGAGAGAAATCCACAGAGGGTTTGTGACACTTGCTACGATAGGCTTGATCCACTACAAGGTGTTCTGATCAACACCATCAGCAATGCTGTGCAGGTTGCGAAGCATGATGTGATTGACTGGACTTGTTCAAGGGGGTGGTTGAATCTTCCAGTTGGTTTGTCAATGGAGCATGAAATATACAAGTCAGCCAATACATTGAAAAGCTATTGCCAGGTCCACTCCGTCTTTTTTTTTTATGCTATTTTATATCGAACTAATGCCAATTTACCCCCTATGAAAATTTTAAAGGAGCAATTTACATCCTTCATCTAGAGAGTGCAACTCACTCGCCGTAATTGAGAATGGACATGACATAGATTTTTTTAATTTTTTTTTACCTATTTGAATTTATTGTGTAAATTAAGTATTTGTTATATTAGTATTGGTGTGATTGTGTAATTTTCTTTAAATTAAGTTTTTTTTTTTTTTTTTGTTAATTGTAACTCTATTTTATTATTATTAATTATCACATCTCTATTATTATTATTATTATTATTATGGTGAGAGTGGTGGTGGAAAATAAAAACATAAATATGCCCCTAACTATGGAAGACGACTACAAAGGAGAGGGGGAGGGGGAGGGGGAGGGGGAGGGGGAGTGGGAGGGGGGAAGGGGGCATTTCTGCCCCAACTATTGAAGATGGCCTTACATAGTACCTAGGGGTATTTCTAGGATTTAATTTTTTTGATGAAATTAACGTCGTAAGGGGTAACTGTAATGAATCCAATACATAAGGGATAGTTTGAGTAATTTTTCAAATATGGAGAGTGGTCCGTGTAATTACAATAAACCTCAGGGATAGTTTGAGTAATTATCCCTAAAAACACCCGCGATGAGTTGCATTTTATCCTTGTATGAAAGCTAGCATTTTTATCTATGCATACTGAAAAGTAAGGAGTATTTTCTCACAGGTTGCGAGATTGGATCCTGATAAGTTCATCCCTGCAGCTATTCTGAAAGGGGCTAAAGGTCTGGCAATCTTGACAGTTGTTAAAGCTGGAGTGCTACTTTCTTATAAACTTGGAACTGGCTTAGTTGTTGCCCGAAAGTCGGATGGGTCGTGGTCTGCTCCATCTGCGATACTTTCCGTTGGTTTGGGATGGGGTGCCCAGGTATACAATGAGTTTTCAGATTAGCATTTATATGGCTTCTTTTGGTTTTATATGTAATTTTCATGCCAGTTTGAGGTTTTGTTTTCTTTTTTCTTCACTCAAAAAAAAAAAAAGAGTTAATGGCCCCCTATAATTTGTAAAAGAGCATTTTACTCTCCTATAATCTTATAAAAGTTTCACTGCCTCCCTGTCATTTTTAAACTTAAAAAAAAATACGAAACTGCCCCTTTTATAATATATGTAGCACTTTACTCCCTTGTGTTATGATAAGTGTTGGACTTTACCCCCCTGTGTTATGATAAGTGTTGGACTTTACCCCTCGAGAATGTATAGAACCCTATTCCGGCCTGGTCCGGTATGGAATGAACTTATAATCATGGAATCGACTCGATCATCAGATTATAAGTTCATAACCCTTAGCCCCCTATGCTAGAAAAACACTTTTCATGACATTTAGGCTAGCGAGTTACACTCTCTGGTTAAAGTATAAAAGTTCACCTCCCTATAATCTTATAAAAGTTTCACACTGCCTCCCTGCCATTTTTTAACTTAAAAAAATACGAATTGACGAAACTACTCTTCTTATATGTGGCACTTTACCCCTTGTGTTATAATAGATATTGCACTTTACCCACCTGTGTTATGATAGATGTTGCACTTTACCCCCCTGTATTATGATAAATGTTGCACTTTACCCTCTATGCTACAAAAACATTTTTCATGCGCACTCTCAATTTGGCGAGTGAGTTACCCTCTCCGGGTGAAGGAGGTAAATTGCTCCTTTAATTTCTTTAGAGGGGGTAAAGTACTCTTTTTCAAATCAGAAGGGGGTAAATTGAATATTATGCATATTATAGGGGGGTAAATTGGCATTAGCTCAAAAAAAGAAAAAGGGAAAATCTAGAACCAATGATTTTTGTGCTTTACATACCATGTATATCAAACTATATAAAGAAAAGACATAAAAGAGATGGAATTTTGGTTGTTACATTACATTGTACTCATCAATTAGGCTTGCTTCCCATTAATGATGTGTTCACTTGGAAGTGAGATTGGTGAACTATTTTGTATGTCTCATTTTGATATACTACAGGCCATATATAATAATGACATTTCTCACAATTGAATCACACAGGTTGGGGGTGAACTAATGGATTTTATAATTGTTCTTCATGATTCCAAAGCCGTGAAAACATTTTGTAGTCGCATGCATTTTTCTCTTGGCGCGGGTTGTAGTGCTGCAGCTGGACCTATTGGAAGAGTTTTAGAGGCTGATATGCGAGCTGGAGAAAAAGGTTATGGCATGTGCTACACTTACAGTTGCAGTAAAGGTATGACGACTTCATAATGTTGTATTACATATCCGAAATAACTTTTGTGTTGGATTTCTGGGTATTGTTTAGTTTGTGTCTTTGTGGATTGTTAATAAACAAGTTAAAACTATGATGTTTTAACAGTTTTAGGAATAAGTTGTATTTTAGTATGGCATACATGTGTTACATATTTATGCAAGTTCAATTTATTGAAGACTTCTATGTATGTTTGCGGATATATATGTGGTCGACTTCATTTTATATGGACATTGGTGAGTCATTTGTTCTTTTGACTGTTGTGTATTGTGGTATGCATTTCCATGTTGGTCCTTTTAATTTCAATATATTGTAGGGCTAAAACTGATCATTTTGGCTCTTATTATAAAATGTTTATAGAAACTCATAAATGAAGTTGTGAAATGAAACATATGGATTTATGTTTAAGTAATCAACTTCACAAGTTCACATAAATTAGGAGTTAATAGCAATTTACCCCTTGTGATATTCATAATGGTCAATTTACCTCCCTGTGATTTGAAAAAAAACACTTTACCCCTCTGTAATCTTATAAAAGTTTCACACCGCTTCCCTGACATGTTTATATGTTACACTTTACCGCCTTGTGTTATGATAAATGTATCAATTTCCCTTCCGTGTTATGATGAATGTGGCAATTACCCCCTATGTTACAAATACTTTTCATGCCACTCTCAATTTCGGCCAGTGAGTTATATTTACACTTTCCGGCTGAAGGAGGTATATTGCTTCTTTAAAATTTTCACAGGGGGTAAATGACTCTTTTCAAATCACAGGGGTAAATTTGCATTAGCTCTATAAATTAGGCTTGTTTGATAATGCATTATCATTAAATTTCATGTATATGTTGCAGGTGCATTTGTTGGGGTCTCACTAGAAGGAAACATCGTTGCGACTCGAATGGATACAAATCTTTCGTTTTATGGTGATCCATATGTCACTACAGCTGATATACTGCTTGGTACCATAGACAGGCCAAAGGCTGCTGAACCATTGTATACTGCTCTTGGGGATCTTTACGCCAAATTACGATGCTAGTTAGTGTTGCCTACTGGCTATAGGTTCATACGCTTGTATATAGACGTTCATATAGTTTACATTTATTAAAACCGACACTTTGATAGCATCATATTAGAGCTAATGTCTATTTATCCTATGTAAAATGAATATTGTTCAACTTATCTTCCTGTGATTTGTAAAAGAGCACCTTCTCTCCTGTAAATTTTGAAGAAGCAATTAACCTTTTTCAGTCAGAGAATATAACTCATTTGTAGAAATTGAGAGTGGGAATGAAAAATATTTTTGTGAGGAAGGTAAATTGCCACATTATCATAACACAGAGGGTAAATTGTCATATTTATCATAACACATGGGGTAAACTGCCACATTATCATAACACGGGTGATTGGGGTGGGGTGGTAAAATGTCACATATAAAAATGTCAGGGAGGCGGTGTAAAACTTTTATAAGATTACAGAGGGGTAAAATGTTCTTTTAGAATCACAAGGGGATAAATTGAACATTATGAATATTATAGGGGGATAAATTGTCATTAAAACGACACTTTTGTAGCATTATATTAGAGCAAATGCCAATTTATCCCCTATTAAATGAATAATATTCAGTTTACCCCCATGTGATTTGTAAAAGAGCACTTGACCTCTTGTGAAAATTTGAAAGAATCAATTTACATTCTTCAGTCGTAGAGTGTAACTCATTTGTCGAAGCTGAGTGTGGGCATGAAAATAATGGTTGTAACATAAGGGGTAAATTGCCACATTTATCGTAACATATGGGGTAAATTATCATATTTATCATAACACAGGTGGTAAAGTACTATATATAAAAATATCAGGGATATGGTGTGAAACTTTTATAAGATTATAAAGAGGTAAAATGCTCTTTTTCAAATCACATTGGATAAATTGAACATTATGAATATTAAAGAGCATAAATTACCATTCACTCCATTATATTACGTTGTCAAGTTCGAAAAGATGACCAAGTTTACTAGCACATTACCTGTTGATTATCTTGTGTCCTTGTGAAGTGATTTTTCCACAGTGGATGATTAAAAATATTAATATTGTAACTCGTTTGATTGCACAATTCCACCATCAACCAAAATTATATAATTGGTTACAATACAAAAAATATTAATAGTGTTAGTCCAATCACACAAGTATATTCCCCTAAAGAAACTTCGAAGAGGTCGTACTAGGTTGATTAGCTCGTGGTAGCTGGTCATGGCAAGACCGATCTCCCGAAGACCGACCAAGGTAGGGGATCGGAGATGGGTTGGGGTGTTACCTTTTATTTATAATTTATCAAAATGTAATTATTTATTATATAAATATAAATGACATGATGTTTGATTATGATTGACTCATTGGAATTTACATTGACCAAATTTAGAGCTTTTATGATATAGTTTGTCGTTTTAATATTTTAATATTTTCTTTAATAGTACTTTTAGGGATAGGACAACGGTAAAATGTCTTGTGTCGAAATGTTCAATTGAAATGAGATCCTTGCTATGAATCTAAATGATTTTGTGGATGCCGAAAAGTGAAGACAAATGCATTGCACACTATTAAGAGTTCATTAGTTGTCATGCAATTCTTGGCCTTTGAGTTGTAATTTTAATCCTATAAATAAGATGCCTTGTAAAGTATTTTGTACATACAAAAAATAATGAAGAACGAAATAAAATGATATATTTTCTATCTTTTCTCAATTGTTCTTAGTTTATACTTTGTTTACTTTAAATTATTGATCCTTTTAGATTAGTTTTATAACGCTTGCTAGAGGTGTGGAGTAAAAGACATGGATCTCGTGCATGTTGTACACAAATATAGTTTAGCTTATATATCAATGATTGGAGCATCGTGAAGATGCACAATACCATGAGCATCAAGTTGGATGCATAAAATTATGCGAGCATCATAAAGATGCATGAAAAATCATGTGAGCATTATAAAGATGAGTGGTGGATATGTTAATTTGATTGACAGTGGGTCACCCCACACGAATATTTGAGATAAAAAAAAAATTTCAAACTTGAAATTAGCAGAAGCATAAATTACTACAAACTGAGGTAATATAAAGGCTCCAGACGAGCATATATAATATTTTCAGGATGTGCAAAAATATTCTTGTAAAAAATGCTTTGTGTTTTTCAAAATCCTAAAATGAATTTGTTAAATTTGAAAGACATACGTCTTGAAGAATGTATTGACAAGTTTCATATGGAAACTATATATATGAGGGGAATATGACATATACTTATACTAATCCAATATTTCATGCCAGAAAAATATTGATGAATAAGATCCTAGTTTTCTCATCAAAATGAATTATGCAACCATAAGCAATGTTGGGTCAGAAATTTAAGTTGAACCAGAAGTAAAATGATCTTAAATATTATGAAGTGGCATGATAAATTTGGTCATCCAGGGAAAATTAAAAATGCGCCGAATAATTACAGGTATCTTTTAAAGAATCATACAATTTTTTACCTCATGATTATATGTGTGTTGATTGCTCACAAAGAAAGTAAATTGTAAGGCCATCTCCAATGGAGATGGCGGGGCTGGGGGCGGGGCCGGGCTGCGGACGAGGAGCCGTCTCCAACGGTGTAGGGGCGCGGGGCGGGGCGGCAGACGGGCGGGAACGGGCCGCAAGCCCGCGTGAAGAAAAGAGGGGCACGTGCCCCTCTTTAAGTCAGGTGGCGTCCCCTGACTGGATCCGCTTTTTTTTATTTTTAAAAATTGTTTATTTAATAAATTAAAATAGAAAAAAATATATATATACTTAAATAATTAATAAAATTAATTTTTCCTATTAAATTAAATTAAATATGTAGAATTGAATTATTTAATAAAATTTATTTAGTATATTTATTGTATATTTACTAGTATTTAATAAATATATGTAGTCACCAATTTTTAATTTGATTATTTAATATAATAAAATTAATTTTTTTAAAATTAAAATAATTAATAATTTATAATTAAATTTATTTATGGGCAAATCATTAATAAATAAATAGCCCATTTTATTTTAATATCTTTTGTTGTAATTAAAAATTTAATCAGTTAACTACAATATTGGTGGTGGCTATATTTTTTTAAAAATACGGAATTAGTTAAAAATAAAATTAAACACTTATACACATAATTTAGATTAATACTTATTCTAAATTAAATATTTAAATACATACTAAAATAGACAAGAAAAGTAAATTCAAACAATTACATTCATGCTTAACCGTATTTTGCGTAAACATGGGCTATTAAGTCTTTTTGAAGTCTACGGTTGGTTTCTTTTGAACGAATTGCTTCATGACGCAGCATATAGTTATCCAACGTTTGCCTTCTTGGTTCAACATCTTTCAACTTTACTCCGCGAGATGGATAAATTCTAGCGCGTGCTCTACGAGACGTGCTAATGTCAGTATCATCATCGTCGGAGTCATCATCTTTGTATTCGACACGTTCGTCCTCCATAATTATGTTGTGGAGTATTATGCAAGTTAACATGATGTTGGACAAATCCTACGTATGCCACCCCCTGCCGGGTTGATTAACGATTGCGAACCGAGCTTGGAGAATTCCGAACGCTCGTTCAACATCTTTGCGGAATGATTCTTGATACCGCGAGAATACTTGTTCAGGAATGGTTCTCGGGTTTCTCACAGACTGGATTAGCGTTCCCCACTTCGGATATATACCATCCGAAAGGTAGTAAGGCATGTAGTAATTTCGATTGTTCACTTCATACTGAACTTCGGGAAGGTTACCAGAAGTGAGGTTGTTGAACAGAGGTGAACGACCAAGGACTGTAATGTCATTCAATGCTCTTGGCACGCCAAAAAAGGCATGCCATATCCACGTATCATGTGAAGCAACAGCTTCAAGAACAATCGTAGGTTTTTTCGACCTTCCAGAAAAACTTCCTTGCCATGCGGTTGGGCAATTTTTGCACGTCCAATGCATACAGTCGAGCGAGCCAATCATTTCAAGGAATCCACGTCGTTCCGATTTGTTAAGTAGCATGGCAAAGTCAGCTTGCGTTGGGGCACGAAGGTACTGGTCTTTATACAAACCCAAAATGGTTTGACAGAATTCACGGACAATCTCGCATGTGGTACTCTCCGCAACACGGAAATTTTCGTCGCTGGAATCGTGGGAGCATGCATACGCCAACGAACGCATAGCGATTGTTACCTTCAGAATTGGTGAAAACCCTGCTCGATGGGAGGCATCGTATCTTTGACGAAAGTATATATTTTCGCGCTCGCAATCCGCAAGGATACGGAGGAAAAGGGGACGCTTCATACGGAAACGGCGCCTGAATATTTCACCTGAATACAACGGTCTTTCAATGAAATAATCGTTCATCAGTTGTATGTGTCGTGCTTGGTGGTTCCTGTCTAAAAATTTACGACCTGGAACAGAACCACCATGTACAGGCACAATTTCTGTTTGAGAATTCAAAAGTTCGTTGTACTGTTCGTGAAGTTGTTTATCTTCATTATCTTGTTCTTCAATCGTGTTGTTATAATCTTCCCAAAAATTATTTCGGGAATAAGATGATTCGTCACCATCACCATAACCATAACCATAATCTCGGCCATAACCATAATCATAGTTGTGGTTCATCTTGGGAAAATAATATGAAATTTTTGAAGAGTGAATATTTTCTGAAGAGTGAATAATTTTGAAGAGTGAATGTGTTGAGTAGAATGTGAGACTGGATTATTAAATAGGCAAAAGTTGCACCAGATCATAACCGTTCGATTTCTGCACCCGATCATAACCGTTCTTTATCTGCACCAGATCTCCACCGTTCTTTTTCTGCACCGATCTCCACCGTTCTTTTTCTGCATCGATCTCCACCGTTCTTTTTCTGCACCGATCTCCACCGTTCTTTTTCTGCACC
Organism: Penstemon newberryi var. newberryi; assembly: GCA_030819805.1. NCBI lineage: Eukaryota > Viridiplantae > Streptophyta > Magnoliopsida > Lamiales > Plantaginaceae > Penstemon > Penstemon newberryi. The sequence continues at coordinate 29,157,991 of JAUALY010000006.1, read as the reverse complement.
ACCAATCCACCGTTCAATTTCTGCACCAGATCTCCACCATTCAATTTTTAGAAAATTACATAATACACCCTATAGCTTTTCCTATTTAAAGGGAGGTGTGCTCACTTCTGAAATCACACATCTCTCAATATCTTCCAATCTAAATAAAAAAGAAAGCAAACATTATAAGGCAATGTCGACAAAGTGGTCTCAAGCTGAAGATGTAGCCTTGACAAAGGCATACATAGAGGTCTTGGAGGACAACGTGGTAGGGGCAGGCCAGCCACAAGATACATTCTGGGCAAGAACCGTAATCATAATGTATGTCCTTCTTGATAGTACTGGACATCAATATGAACGAAGATCAAAAGAGTCAATCACTAGTAGATAGAAAAAACACATTTGCAACAAGATGCAAAAATGGAACGAAGCACTTCAAAGGGCCTCAAGAGAGGTGGGAAGTGGCGGCCAAATAATGGACGAGGTAAATATTATGTTAATACTATGCTAAGTAATTATTAATAGGTTATATTAACTATTTTTTGTAATTTTTAGCATGAATTGGCATTGCGTCTGTACAAGGCCGAAACGAAGCAACATTGGTGCTTCCAGCACACATGGGAAGTTGCAAAAGTTTGGATCATGTTAAGGTCAACATCTGGAACGTCTCAAACACCTCCTGTTAACCCATCTCAACCAACGGGAGACTGTTATATTCCAACCCCACCACCAGAAACTCAATTTGAATCGGAAAAACTAGGCGACGATGATCATCCCGAGACTCCCCACGTACCCCAATCGAGTGAAAGGTTTGAAAGACCTATTGGTAACAAAAAAGCCAAGAAGGGAAAAGGGAAGGCTTCGTCAAGTAGTTCATATGGTAATATTGACTTCGAAAGGGAAAAAATGGCTGCCATGAGAGAAACTACATTTCTGGTAGAGGCTGGACGAGAGAGAAGGCATATGGAGACGATTCAACGTCAACGGGAAGAAGAATGTCAGTGACAATGTCATTACAGGAGGAACGGATTATGTCGATGGACTGCTCTTCATTCACTCCAGATACAAAGGCGTATTGGAGGAACAGAAGAAGAGAAATACAAAATAAAAATCTTCCTCGGGACTTATTTGGAGATTCATCGAATGAAGGAATCGACTGGTTTCAGAGGAGAAATCAGTATAATGTTATATTTTCGTGTGTTTGTCGTTTATTTAATCCGATTTCTTGTATTTCCTTTCTTGTTTGTTGTATTTCCTTACTTATTTGTTGTATTTCGTATTATGTATTAATTTTAATTTACTTAATTATTTACTCTCTTTAATTTTAATATTTTAATATAATTAATAATTTATTTACAAGTACTAATAATTATTACTATTATTAATATTAATATTAAAAACAAAATTAAAACTAAAAGTATAGGTGAGAGTGGGCAAGTTTTCAAAATGGAATTAATTCCATTTCGGAGCCCTGCCATTGGAGACGACCAGGCAGGGCTCTGGGGGGGGGGGGGGGGGGGGGGCAGGGCTGGCTCGGTGCTCCGGAGCCCCGGGGTTGGCCCTCTCCATTGGAGATGGCCTAAGACCATCTTCTGTTAAGGATGATCGTGAATCCCAAACATTTTTATGATGATTTAATTGGGATATATGTGGACGTGTAGATCCACTTTGTTGACCATTTTGTTATTTCATGGTCCCGTAAAAGTATTTTTTAAAGGTCTAAGATATGCCTACTGTCAACGTATATGGATTTTGTTAAGATTCTTGCTCAAGTAAAAGATTGAGGACAACGTTGCAACTTGAGTCAGATTGAAAACCTAATAATTCTCAATTAAAATTTATGATTGTGCGATTTATGTTCTGATTTTTCCACCAAAATGAACAAATATGGTTCTACAAATACGTGTTTGTTAATTTTTATTTTCCGTCTATAATCATATATTTTGGACTCCTGATGAGGCTATAACCATATATCTTAAACGCCTGACGAGGTGATATGATTAAATCAAAATATCATGATAATCCTTTGGATGAGACAATTTTTCCGTCATTCGGGGGAGAATTGATGTCATTGTATGTAGAACGACGTAAAATTATTTGACATGGGTACATAAATGTACAATACTTGTCTCAGTTTGGCCCACACACAAATATCACATGCAAGAATTGAAAATTGCACCAACATGGATTGAAATCATTGAAGGACAATATGCTAGCATACTATAAACGCACTTGAAGCGTGAAAATACTATTGGTGCAAAACAAAACTTCTAAAGAAAAATGGTACTTAAAGTACTTGTCCCTCCTGAAGAGTAAATTATTTCAGAATAAAACGCTATAGAAAAAATGATTGATCAGTCTAAATCAAGAGATGCCCATGAAGAGGCACATGAAACATAAATAAAATATATGAATAAATCAAGAAATCTGAGATAGAAAGGAAAGTAATTATAGATAATAGTTTTGCTTATTTGAGTCGCACTAAATCTAAATGTTATAAATTAGGATCCTGAACCATGAACGGTTAAATTAATGTCGACATAAATAAATAAATAAAAGAGATAAATTGGCCAAAACAGAAATATGCAATTCAAGATCGCTATTAAATTGTAAAGTATTTGGATTAGTTGTCCGCATGCCTGAAGACGTTATTGGCATGTCACAAACATATAATTTTACGAAAACATGATGAAAATGTGAGATATAAGACATGACTTCTTGTACGAATTCTCACAGAGACCAATAACTACGATGAAATATATTCCCCCGTGATTGGTGCAATCACGTTGCGGTATTTAATTGATTTGCAGTCCCCGAAGGACTTGAAATGTATTTTTGGATGTAGTTACCGCATATTAGATAGATCATTGGGTAGTGTCATTTATTTAAAAATCCCTGAAGGAATTATATGGTCTCATGCATTATCATTTATCGAACAATACGATCCTTATACTAGTTAGGTTAACCTCGTCGGATGTGGTATAACCTGCTCAATGATACCTCGCAAAAGAAGGATTCGTTGATAATCTAATTTGTCCATGTATTTTGCATTGAGAGATTTTAAAATGAATTTTCTATTATTGAGGTAAGCGAGGATGATTTAAATTTTATGAGGACTCCTGAAGAGCTCACAAAGATCGCAAATTACTTACTGGAATAACTTCAGATAAATTTTGATAAATCTTTATTCGTTGAGCAAATTTCATGATTGATTGTTCTTTAGATATATGAATATCACTTTCGTTCCGGGAAATGATAATGAATAAATTTTTGGTTATGAAGTACCATAAGTAAGTGCAATAAGAGCCCTCATGTATATTGAAATTGTTCGAGGTCGAATATAGCTTTTTCGGTGAACTAGATACAAGTTTGCACCAACATGAAGTCGTTGAAATGACATTAAACAAGCATTATGTTATATTCATGGAACAACTAATATGAGCTTATTATTACTCTAAATGTCAAAGCTCACAATTAGAGGGTTTTGTAAATATTGGTTATATAAAAGTTTATTCAAAAGTGAACTTGTATTTACTTGTGTGGTTTTGTGATATTCAGACAATATATGAAATAAACAATAGCAATCACATTTTTTCTTACCATTTAAATTTTTTGATATTTTACGAAATAATTCGTGAATGTATATAAATGATATATGTTGTTTAATATATTCAAGAATTATGTGGGTTGTCTTTCACAAGGAATACACCAATAATATTATATGAAGACAATGTTGGCTATATCTGAGATGACAAACACAAAACATATATCACAGAAGTTTTTTTCACCCACAAGCTTCAAAGAAAATGGTGATATAGATGTCATCAAATTCAAACAATATTTTTGCCTATTGTCAGCTAAATTATTTCAAAAGATGGTCCACCACACCGGAATACGTCTGACTTGTGGACCTTGTGTCAGCATCAGGGGAAGCGTGTCATCAATAAAATCTGCACACTTTACTCTTTTTCCTTCGTCCATGTTTTTTTCGAATGAGTTTTATTGGCAAGGTTTTAACGAGGCAGTGTTACACGCTAATGGATCCCATATGGATGTGTACTCTTTTTTCCTTGTTCAGGTTTTTCCCATGAGGTTTTTCTAACAAGGTTTTTAACGAGGCATATTCCAAAAGTAATGTGCATCCAAGGGGGAGTGTTATGAATCTATATGATTTGGTGGATGCCATATGAAAATTCATGTACAAATGCATTGCACACTATTAAGAGTTCATTAGTTGTCATGCAACTCTTGACCTTTAAGTTGTAATTATAATCCGATAAATAGATGCATTGTAAAGTATTTTGTACACACAAAAAATAATGAAGAATGAAATAAAATGATATAGTATTATCTATCTTCTCTCAATTGTTCTTAGTTCTTACTTTGTTTACTTTAAGTTATTTATCCTTTTAGATTAGTTTTATAACAATCCTTTAATTAATTAATTTATTCTTATTGATATATTGGAGGGATCAGGGATACATATATTTAATATACCTCAAGCACACCTTAGGGGTTATGGATGTAAATTATCCTAATTATTAATGCTCTAATTCTTATAAATAGGATACTATTTTTTTTAAGAATAAATCTTAAATGTGATCAAAGACTGTTTTAAATCATACATTACAGTCCAAAGATAAACCCAAACATATTGATTCAAATTATTTGCTTTAATCTTTTTCAAAAAATAATGTGACATATTTAAAGCGTGCTTTACATCTCTACAAGAAAAGGAAATTAAAAGCAAAAAGTCGAGGCTGTTATGAAATAATCAGATAATAAGCAATTAAGAACTAAAAGCAAAAACTAAAAAGTAGAGAGTGGATTAGGGAGAGTAATATAATTTTTGGTCATATTCACGTAGATTATACATTACAAGATCTACTTATTTATAGGATCAAAGAAGTTATCCAAAAGCCAAAAGTTACATGAACATTTGTCATTACAAAATATGAGTTACAAATCTCTTCATATGTTTACTTCAATTGTTGTTAAATATATGAGTTACATGACTCTTCACTTGGACATCACAGCAATATTATCATAACACTTCCCCTTGGAAGCCCATCACTTATGAAATACGACAAGGGGAAAAAAGTATATTTCTCTGTGGGGCTAAGAAGTGTGTTACATTGCCTCGTTAGAACCTTGTCAAGAAAAAAATCAATGGATAAAAACTTGGACGAACGAAAAAGAGTACAATGTGAAGCATATTATTAACAACACGCTCCCCATAAAGATTATTGATTATATGACATGCCTCGTTAAAAAACTTATTAGGAAAAATCCGGTGGGATAAAAACCAATGAAGGAAAGAAAAGTGAACATGTCTTGTCTTTTACTCCCCTTGATAATAAAATCACTTAAATTTTTTAATTCAACACATCCAAATTTCATTAATCAATTTCTCAAATGTGGCAGTCTGATAATGCGTTGGTTACCAAATCTTTCCCTCAAATGATATTCCACGAATCCTTTTGGATATGATGATCATCGATCCAAACACATTCTCGATTTGCATTGTGATTACTTCTGCATGATTCGTTGAAGTGGCAATCATTGTTTATTTTGTAGTAACGCCATAATATAGCAGTTCATCTACTTGTAGATACATAACATGTTTGAGAGTGAGCTTTATGTGGATCAAATAAGTATCCTGCATCCGCATAGTCAACCAATTGTGATTTTGAATCATTTGTATCAAATAAACCCATATCAATTGTTCCTCGGAGATATCGAAATATATGGTTAACTCAATTCCAATGTCAACGTGTCGGAGAAGAACTGAATCTTGCTAATATAAACTTACAACAATGAATATATCAAGACACGTACTATTAACAAGATACATCAATGCTCCTAGAGCATTGAGACATGGTACTTCAGGACCAATGAGTTCTTCATCATTCTCACGAGGGCGAAAAGAGTCATTTTTCACATCTAAATTTTTTACAATCATTGGGGTACTTAGAGGATGTGCCTTATTCATATAAAATGGTCTTAAGATCTTTTACATAAGGTGATTGATGAAGAAAATAATCATTTGATAAGTGCTCGATAGGCAAGTCGAGACAAAACTTTATTTTTCCATGATCTTTCACATCAAATTCTTTATTTAAATAATCAAGTATTATTTGAAGTTCCCAATAATATTCAAATCATAAACACATAAAACAATTATAATAAACTCTGATTCAAATTATTTTATAAAGAAAATGGGCAATGGGCAAATTTGGTCACTTTCATAACCTTCTTTTTTACAACATTCAGTAAGTCAGTTATACCATATATACCCGAATTAGTTTAATTCAAATAAAGATTTACGCATGCTCATTGAACAATCTTCCCGAGAATTTTCGAGTGTAATTAAGATTTTAAATCCTTCATGGACTTTCATATAAATCTTACTATTGGCTGTAACAATATCTATTAGATGCAAATCTAGTTTTCACGTACTGCCATAAGGTATCTAAAAGTAATTGCATCCACCATAGGAGAATAAGTATCCTCATAATCAATGTCAGGTCTCTGTGAAAACCCTTGTGCCACTAGTCGGGCTTTATATCTTACGATTTCATACTTCTCATTTCGTTTTCGCACGAATACTCATTTATACCTAACGGATTTTACTCCTTTAGGTGTTTGGACTACTGGTCTTGAAAACTTCATATTTGGAAAGTGATCTTAGTTCTACTTGAATTTCGTCTATTTAATTTGGCCAATCATTTCTATGTTTATATTTTTTCAACAAATTTATTTCAAGATCCTCATTTTACTTTATAATTATATGTAAAAGTGTTGTCGACAACTGTTTAATTTCGGTTCTATCTTTTTCTTGCAGTGACATAACTTGTTGAGATCTCTTCATTTTCATTGTTTTCAGGTACCTGAACCTCTTCTGGGGTATTATCGTTAGTTATGTCTTGCGACTCTTCAGGAGTACTTGCCTCCATCTCGAATATTTGCCCCTTTTCTTTTACGATTATTATTTTTCTTTCTTTGGAACCGTAGCTTATTTTCATTTACATTAACAGATTGTCCTACCGGGACATCTGTTGGATGAAGATAAAGAAGTGAAGGGAGGTTTTGATGATTTTTAAAAGTCATCAGCTAAGTAATGGAAGCTTAGCTAACCTCTGAAAAAGTTCAATCGAGAAGACAAGTAAAATCAGAAGATTGAATTTCGGTCTGGAAGACTAGTGATCTTAAGCTGAGTACGGAATCAAACTGGTGGATTTCAGCAAAGTCAAATCAGATAAGTTCGATTTGAATCAACAAAGTGTTCATCAACAGAGTGGATTCAATCAGCAGAGTGAAAAGAGATCAGAAGTCATTCCAACAGTAATAAATGCACTTGGTGTAATAAATATTATCTAAGAAGGGTATTAATGACAAATGATTGGGGGAGTTAATTCAAAAACCTCGTATCAGCATGGTGCATTTAATGCGACTGACAGATCCGTACAACAAATTGTACAGTGAACAGTTGCAGGGAGCCGTTTAAGGTAAGGACCGAAACTTGAGAAAGATATGAAATATGTCTCACTTCAACAGGCATAATTCGAATTGCCGAGTATAAATAGATCCATTCAAGAGTTAAAGACAAGAACACAACAATTGAGAGAACTTAACGATCAAATTTTCTAAGTCTAAAAAACTCAAGAACATATCATTATCAGCTGAGTCATTTGTTGACAAAGCCAAGTTGAAGAAACAATTCAAACACACAAATCTGAGTGATTTCTGTAAAACTAAGTGTTGTGAGAAGTAGATATCCATCTTTGTGAGTGATATTACTTTGTAGAATAAACTTTCTTTGTGATTTCATATTGTGAGCTTGCTGTTTCATAATTTGTTGTAAAAGCACAAGTAGAGTTGTACTAGTTACTAAGTGTTCTAGTAGAACCTAAATCTTCGTGATTTAGAAGGGTGGACTAAGAGGCATCTTGCCTGTATAACCACTATAATTATTCCTGTGTTCGCTTACATGTTTTTAACTTGCATATTTCCATAAGTGAACAATAGTTTTAAAAGATAAAGCTTTTAAAGAGGAATTTATAAAACTGGGGTAAAACATTTGAAGTTAAACTTGTTTGAAAAATCTTCACCTTCATATCCACAACATACAAGTTTCAAACTCTGAAGTTGTCTGAAAAGATAAGCAAATCAGACGAGTGGTCTTACTTGCGCTGAATAAGCTAAGTGCTAAATCAACTGAGTAGTCTCATACGAACGATAAACTTACTCTACTTATACAAAGTTAGAGAAAATTTTAAAAGGTATAGAGGTCTATTCAACCCCTCCCACCCCCCCCCCCCCACCCCCCCCCCCCCCTCCATCTAGGCCTCATCTGACCACTTGGGACCAACAAGTGGTATCAGAGCAGGTGGTTCATTTGAATCATTTGTCTGATCAACGAGCTTGATCCGGGGTGTGTTTTTCAAACGTTTTCAAAAAGAATCATTTTTTAAAATTAAAACTTTTTGAAAATGGATTGTAATAGCCATGTTCCTCACACTGGCGGTATGAGTTTTGAGGACTAGAAAATTCACATGGAAATTTTCCTTGCTGCTTATAATGACAATATGTGTACATGCACTACAAAAAATCCTTTCAAAATCACCACAACAATCAAAGTAAACGACCAAGAGGGGACAGTTGATAAAGAGCCTGAAGAGATGACTGCCGAAGAAATCAAGTTGAATAATCTTGATAAAGTTGCTAGATTCATCATGACCAGAGCCCTCGACAATGAAAGGTTTGACAAGGTCAAACATAGCAAAATTACAAAAGAGATGTGGGACAAGGTTCGCGACATGAGCAAAGGAAATGATGCTATCAAGGAGCACAATCTAAGAATAGCTCTTGAAAAGTTGAAAAACTTCAAAATGAAGTCCGGAGAAACCATTGATCAGATGGATACAAGGTTTACAAGGACCCTCAACGAAGTTCTAAAGTTGGAAAAGACTTTCACGGGTAAAGAGATCACTGTAAAGGTTCCCAAGGCGTTGCTACCAAAGTTCAATATGAAAGTCAAAGCCATGTAAGAATCAAGGGATTTAGGAAAAATCTCTCTTATCGAGCTGTTCTCAGTACTCAAGGCATATGAGTATAAATTGCCAATGATGGGAATAGACGAGTCATCTAGTTCTAATCCCACTGCTACTTTAGTTGCCGCAGACAAACCGAAGAAATCAGCAGGGAGGTCAAAGGAAATGGACTCATCTGATGAGACCATGCTTACTCAATAAAAAGGAGTACACTGCTGGCGACGTTGCGTTGTTGTTGAACGGGTTTAAAAAGTTCTACAAAAGAAAGATGAAAAACAAATAAAACAAAGCTTCTACTTCTAAACTTACTTCTCATCCTGATGAGTACACGTAGGAATAAAACAAATGAGAAAATAGAGGAGACATAACAAGAGCAGAGTATTGTTGGCTGAAGCTGAAAAGATAGCTGCCCTCTACTCGTCTGATTCAGACTCGGAGACATCTGAAGATGACTCTGCTGAAGAAGAGACACCTACACTGCTCTGTCTCATGGTCAAAGAATCAGATGATTCTGATAATGAGGTAACTCTCTCTGAAGAAGAAAATGCGCTTTTTAGTTCTTTTGAACAAATGATGGTTAACAACACTAGCGTTGTTGATGCTTTTGCCAAGTTTAAGGAAGAGATGACTATGCTGAAAAATCAAAATACTTCACTGAAACTTAAGGTTGAATAACCACAAGAATCAGCTGAATATTAACAGCTTGAGCATGAGAATGAATCTTTGAAAGCAGAATGTGAAGTTTATAAGGGAAAAATCATGGAACTTGAAAAGATTATTGAGTCCATGCTAAGTCTTCTGAAATAGTTGAAAGTAAGACTTGTAATCAGAAATTACCTTATGAAAAGACAGGTTTAGAATTCGACTATGCTGAAAATTTCACATTTTCTAGTAACAATAAGGTAATCTTATATGTTCAGAATGCCAAACCCGTTTCACCAGAAAAATAGATTAAGGAAAAGAAATCTCAAAAGGCTACTATGGGTATAGAGCCTAATAAAGATAAACAAACTAGTAAAGCTAAACAACAGAATAGTCCAAAGAAGTCTGCTGATAAGAGCAAGCATAATCAGACCAGTAATAAGTCTAAGACATCTGTTAATGAGCAAGTAAGAAAGAAACCTAAGAAGCAAAAAAATCATAAAAATGATATTGCTTGGTATGTAAATGATGTTGGGATTCTTACGGGAAAACGAGCCTCAGGCAGCGAAAATATAAAACTTTTTAGGCTCCCCTTGGGAATCTTGCTAGGATACAATCCGGTATATATTTAAACTAATATAAAATAAGAACATATAAACAGATCTAGTTTATACCTCGTTCCTCGCACTTCCAAAGCAACTCTGTATATCTGGATCTGTGTAGAACTTTCAGTCCCAAGCTTTTGCTTAGCGCCTCACGTGTTGCGCCTCGACGGTTCAGTACACCACATACACACGAAAACCTTAAAATATTTGATCGGCTAGAACAAATAAGAAATCAGATGCGAAACTCGAGAAGAAAAGACAGAAGTCGATCGACTTCTATCAAGGTAGGGGCGGTGGCTGCTAGGGCTTAGGGAAGAGAGAGGGTTTTCTTTTCTTTCTTTTGAAGAGTTATAAAAAGTGCGTACTTAGTATTGTGTGTCTTCTCCAAGACTTAATGAGACTTATTTATAGATCTTGTAATCCTAGCCCTACTAGGATTCCTAACAAGATCTAACTTCTAAATGGGCCAAGCTTTTAATTAATGCAAAACTCATTAAAAGGTCTTCTCTTTAATTAATCTTGGGCCCCAATTAATCTCCAAGATTAGTTGGCCTATTAATTAATACCCATTTATTCTAATTAATTAAATTGAACTCCAAGTCCATTTAATTAATTTCCATTAATATTTTATTTAATTAAATCAAACTCCAAGTTCATTTAATTAAATCTTCTCTCTATTAATTAATTAAATCCAATTTAATTAATTTCATCTTTCAAATTAAAAACCTATTTAATTTGACATTTCGATCCAATCCAAGTGGATCGGATTCTCGCGCCCATATGGATCGACCCAGTCGAGTCCAACTTTCTTCGTTTCCTGTTTCCGCTCGATGTGTTTGTGTATGTCTCCGTAGGTTCACCACATAATTGGCCGTGGGTTATAATCAAATATATATTTAATTATTCGAGTAAACATATACTCTAAATCAATCGAACACTCTGTCGATTGACCATTTCAAAATTAGCACCCCTGCTAATTTGGGAATTCTCCCACACTCCACAGTCGATGTCTGGCCACAAGCCCGTGGAACCCAATCACTGGTGAATTAATTCAGTGAACCTTTATCCTTTACAATTACCATGTACGACTTAATTCTTCCATTAGTTGGTCTCCCAGTCAAGACTAAGGTTATGGACTTTCATCGGTTTCCTTTACTTGTCTCGACTACATGTATTCTGGTCTCGAAACTATTCTCTTTGACTTAAACTTTATGAGCTACTTTCATAAAGCTGTCAGATACCTTGGCCAAGGATTTACCGGAATAGGTTTCTCACAAAGATTCATAGGAGAAGCTCCCAACCTATCAAGTCGGGTCAACGAATCCTCTATTGATGATATGAACCTGCACACACGTTCCTCTATACCCAACATGAACCCACAAAGACCTTCTGGTAGACTCCAGTCAGTCGGGACTCATATCAAAGCATACACGTTCGTGCACCAGATAAACCCTATCACCTCAAGTAATAAGGATCGTTCCTTGTACACTATTGTAAATAGGAATAGCTTCATCCCCGATATGTGACTACCGTTTCCATGGTGAGTTATTTCAGTGCGCTTGCCATCCCAGCAAGCCACCCACTCGTGTGTATCGACTATCCCAGTCACGCTCGTGGACCCCATCGTCCTCCAGTTCATCGGAGTATACACACTCTTGAGTGTCTAGCCGAATCCATTGATGTCCCATCTCAAATGAATTCTACGACCCTTGAATTAGTTTTAGATCACGGCCTTGGAGATCAGTCCACGGGTTGTCCCATATCCCTGTGATCTAAGGACTTCCATCCTTATGTTAGATAATTATTCATAAGATGAAGGTGACCATATAAATAAATGCATTTATTAATCGAATTGAATGGTCCTTTTAATTATAACAAATTAAATGCAGCCAAAACAGTTGGCTTGCAGGACACTATTCTATCAATCTCCCACTTGTACTAAAGCCAACTTTTCATACTTCTGATTCCCATCTTAGACAGATGTTTATCGAATGCCTTTTGAAGCAATGGCTTAGTTAGTGGGTCCACCATTTTTTTTTTGAGATGACACGTTCTATCTTTATGTCTCCTCAACCAATGATATAACATATCAAATGGTATCGTCTTAGTACGTGCTTGGATTTCTGATGAGATCTCGACTCCTTCGCTTGCGAGATAGCTCCATTATTATCACAGAAGATAGTAATGGCTCGACAATGCTAGGTACGACTTCCAATTCTTGGACGAAGTTTTTCATCCAAACATATTCATTTGCAACTTCACATGCTACAATATTTTATGCCTCGGTGGTTGAATTTGGGGTAGTATCCTACTCACCGCACCACCATTGAGGCAGATATGTCCAAATGTTGACTCGAAATCATCTACATCACATTGGAAGCTAGAATCAGTATAGCCTTTCCAATTTCAATTCTCCCCCGCCATATACCAAGAACAATTCTTTAGTAATTTTCAGGTACTTCAAAATTGACTTTACGGCTACCCAGTGCTGCTCTCCTAGGTCAAACAAATAGCGGCTAGTTACGCTCAGGGCGTACGCTGTCTGGTCTTGTACATAGCATACCATATTATGCTTCATTTCACGGAGACATGTGGTATCTTAGACATCTTGCTTCTCTCCTCAGAGGTCTTTGGGGCCATAGACATAGAGAAAGCAATATTATGTCTCATCGGAAGAAATCCTCTCTTGGATTCTTCCATGTTGAATTTCTTCAGTATTTTATCTATGTACTTTGATTGGGAGAGGCCCAGCAGTCCTTTCGATCTATCCATGTAGATCCTTGTACCCAGTACAAAGGATGCTTCTCCCAAATCCTTCATTGAGAAATGTGTAGAAAACCATGCTTTCGTTTCGGATAACACTTTTGCATCATATCCAAGGAGCAGAATATTATCAACATAAAGCATAAAAATTCAACCGTACTCCCACTAACTTTCTTGTACACACACTGCTTGAACACATTTTTGACGTATCCAAAGGTTTGGATTATATCATCAAAACGTATGTTCCGGCTTTGGGAAGCTTGCTTAAGTCCATATATGGACCTTCGGAGTTTGCACACTTTGTGCTCATCTCTCTTGGATGTATATCCCTTTTGGTTGCTCCATGTAGATCTCCTTATCAATGTCTCCATTGAAAAACGATATCTGCCATATCTCGTAGTTAATACTACGCTGATATGTCCAACAATATCTGAATGGATTTGGGCATCGCTGCATGCAAAAATTCATCAAAGTCAACGCTCGACATTTGAATGTATTATTTTGCAACTAGTCGTGCTTTGTAGGTAATAAGCTCTCTGTTCACTCCAAGCTTTCACTTATAGATCCACTTGCAACCCAAGGGAGCTACTCCTACTGGTGGATCCACTAAGGTATAAACCTTGTTAGAGTGCATGAAGTCCATTTCAGATTCCATGGCTTTGTGCCACCTTCCCAAGTCTATGTCTTGCATAGCTTCTTCGTAGGTCCTTGGATTAGTCTCAGACTGTCCAATTTCATGCAGCAGACTGTAGAACCTCTCGGGTTCCCTACGTTATCTTTCAGACCTTCGAAATTCATGTGTACTAGTTGGTTCGTTTTCATGCTCAGGTTCTCCCACTGCCTGTGGAGATGGGTCGATTTCATGAACCTCATCTTGTTCTATATTGTTTTCTTTCTTGTCCAACAAGAAATCCTTCTCCAAGAAGTTAGTTTTCCTTGAGACAAAGGTTGTTTGTCTTACAAGATCATAGAACTCGTATCCTTTTGAGGATTTTCGGATACTCCACGAATTGCATAAGATGGATTTTATTTTCAGCTTATCTCCCACTAGCTTATTCACATAAGCGGGAGACCCCATATGCGCTGAATGCATATGAAGGTACACTACCAAAACCCATATTACTTGATATGTTTTGGAACTGGCTTCATAGATACTTAGCTCAGTATTTTCGATTTTCTCGATCAAGTTTTATTTGATTGAATAAGGAATTTCATGCAAGATTTCCTACTGGACATTTTCATGTCCAGAATGCTCGATAACTGACAATGTTTCGAGCGGGTCTTACATTTCGAGAATCTAATTCTCTATTAAATAATCAATGGCGTATTTGCCAATGCATGTTCGATTTTGAATCGATCCAAATCTTTTACATGCTTTCATTGATTAGGCTCTCTTCTTTATACCAAAAATAATTTGGAGTTGTACTTCACAACGTACTTTTACCCATGAGGGTACAAGAGACGCCTTATCTCCCACTAATGCTTTAGTGTTTCTACACACTTTTAAATGGATTAAATCCATTGCAATTGTTTATCCCTCTTGGTTGTCTAGCAACCAACTACTAAATTTAATTTCCGTTAAGCAAGATTCGAAAGTCGGTTACTATTTCTAGCATCCCAGTCAAGCTCGACCTAGTCGAGCTCAATCTTTTGAATCTTTAATTCAGAAATTTATTTTAGTGCTCGTGTATCGCCTTTCGGTTATACAACGACTCAAGTGTGTGGAATCTTGATTATTTATATTTTATTGACTATGCATATTATATTTTGTCGTTGCATGAGTATTCATACCCATTTTCTTATTCATTCCTTTTGCGTATAAATCTTATAGCGCAGTCAGTTCCAACCATTATGGAATTATCACATCCCTTAAGACAAGGGATAGTATAAGCAAATTCTAACGATCTAAATAATTCATGGCTTTAGAAGCACCAATCTTCAAACAGAATTTTGGAGCTACTTCACAATGTTGGAAAAAAATACTGCCTTATAGTTGTAGACAATTATTCAAGATATACTTGGGAGATTTTCATGAAAAAGAAGATTGAAACCAAGGAACGTCATACTAATCTGATGGAGCTAATTCAGAATGAAAAGAGCTTGAAAATCTTAGGTTGTATATGGATCTAGTTTGCCTTGGTTTGGTTTCACTCAAACCGGGTCAAACCCCATCAAGTAAAGAGTTTGAAGAGGTCTCAGGCGAAACTTCAAGTTTCAGACATATCGAAACCTACACAATCCTACTTGAGACCTATAAAGTCATTAATTTGACATCTGTCATCTATTTTTTACACATAATGTTATTGATTTGACATCTACCACATACTTTTCTCCTCCAAACCATAACAACCAAACCTTAATCCAAGTCATATCTCAAAGTTTCAAAACCTACTAATTATATTTAATAATATTTTACAATCTCAATATTCTATTGAAACCATTATCCAAATCGAGTTTCAAAAGTTTCGTCGAAACTTCTGAAACCAATTATTGAGACCAAACCGAGACCAAACCCAGTCAAACTACTTCCATATTAACCCTTAAGGATCAGATCAGATAAGGGAACTGAGTTTACTAACTCTATTGTTGAAGATTATTGTAATTCAAGAGGAATTAGTCATGAGTACTCTGCTGCCAGGACCCCACAACAAAATGGAGTTGGTGAAAGGAGAAAAAAACTCTAAAAAAAGCTACCAGAACAATGATAGCTGAATCAAAGCTGCCTCAAAGATTTTGGACAGAAGCTACAAATACATCATGCTATACCCAGAACAGATGAATGATCAACAAAGTCAAAACAAGACACCTTATGAGTTGTGGAACAACATAAAGCCCAATATTCACTATCTTAGAATATTTGGTTGTAAATGTTTTGTCTTAAATAATGGGAAAAACCACCTTACTGCTTTTGTAGAAAAGGCTGATGAAGTTGTTTTCGTAGGCTACTCTTCTGTTAGTAAAGCTTACATAGTATTTTAACAAAAGAACTTTACTTGTAGAAGAATCTATTCATGTAGTATTTGATGAACCTACTCAATGTTCTGAAAAGAATCAAAGTACTAATCCAGACTTATCTGCTGATCTTCATAAATTGACTGTAGAAAAAAAAATATGTACCCATCATACAACCTGATCTCAACCAAGATGAAAACTCAAGTACTGTTTAAAATCAGATGACTGATTGTCTAACAGACGAGTTGCAATTAGCTGACAGACAGACTACTACTGAGACTCCAACAGTAGTGTTGCAAGATCAACCAAGAGGACAACATCCAGATTTGCAACCTGATCTAAGATGGCTCAGAGATCACCCACCTGATCTTGTGATTGGTGATCCACTGGATAAAGTAAGAACAAGAAGGACAACTGCAAATGAATCCATGTTTGTAAGTTTTCTTTCACAAATTGAGCCTAAATTAATTGATGAAGCTCTTAGTGATTCTCACTGGATAGAACCAATGCAAGAGGAGTTGAATCAATTTGAAGGAAATAAGGTTTGATACCTACTCATCAAAGAGTCATTGGCACTAAGTGAGTTTTCAGAAATAAAATGAATGAAGATGGTATTGTTACCAGAAATAAAGCAATAGTAGTGGCCAAAGGTTACTTCCAAGAAGAATGCATAGATTTTGATGAGACATTTGCACCAGTGGCTAGGCTTGAAACAATCAGACTATTCCTCGCCTATGCTGCTTACATGAACTTCACTGTCTATCAGATGGATGTGAAATCTGTTTTTCTCAATGGAGAACTGCAAGAAGAAGTGTATGTTGAACAACCTCCAGGATTTGAAGCATATCAAGAATGAGACAAAGTATATCGTCTGAAGAAAGCTCTATATGGTTTAAAGCAAGCACCAAGAGCCTGATATGAACCTTATTTGATTTTCTTTTAATTAAAGGATGTCGCAAAGGTAAAGTAGACAAGACCTTGTTCACTATTGAATTGGATAATCATATATTGTTAGTTCAGATATATGTGGATGATATTATTTTTGGTTCAACTAACAAACATATGTGTGATAAGTTCTCTAAGCTGATGCATAATAAGTTTGAAATGAGCATGATGGGAGAACTCAATTACTTTCTTGGATTACAAATCAAACAGCTGCTTGACGGCATAGTTATCAATCAAGCAAAGTACAAAAGAGATATGTTCAAGAAATTTGGTATGGAAACCAACTCATCTGTTGCTATTCCAATGTCTACTGGACTTCGCCTTGACAAGGATGAAGATGAAAAATCAGTTGACATCACCAAATATAGAGGCATAATTGGGTCTCTGTTGTACCTTACTGCTAGCAGACCTGATATTATGTACTATGTTGGGGTTTGTGCGAGATTTCAATCAAATCCTAAGGAATCTCATCTCTTAGCTGCCAAAAGGATATTAAGGTATCTCAAAGGCACACAAGAATTGAAATTGTGGTATCCAAGGGAATCAGGATTTGAACTAAATGGATATTCAGATTCTGACCTTGCTAGCTGCAAAATTGACAGGAAGAGCACTACTGGTACTTGTCAATTTCTAGGCTGTCGTCTGATCTCATGGATGAGTAAAAAACATACTTCAATATCTATATCTACTGCTGAAGCTGAATGCATTGCTGCTGGAGTATGTTGTGCACATATTATTTGGTTGAAGCATCAACTAGAAGACTACATTATCAAAATTAGTGGAATTCCTATCTACTGTGACAATACAAGTGCAATCTCACTTACTCATAACACTACAAGTCATTCAAGGACTAAGCATATTGAGATCAAACATCACTTCATAAGAGACCATGTTGAAAAAGGAAATGTCATAATTGAGTATGTTCATACTGACAATCAGATAGATGACATTTTTACTAAACCATTGAGTGATGCTAGATTTTCTACTGTAAGAGTGAAATTAGGCTTGTTGAATTTGGATTCATAAGCTGAGGGGGAGCATATCAGAAGATTATGGTTCATCAACTTACTAACTTTCAACAACTGAGTAACCTTCAATACTAACTCTCAACAGACTAGTTGACTAATAGATTCTTGAACTCAAGGGGAACGTGTAAGACGAGCGGTATTCCTGGTTAAAGATGAAATCCTCAATGACAGTTAATTGAAGTTATATATTAGAAGATATGTCCTTTATTCTTGAAGACATGAAGATATCTTGTTGGATTGACAAGTATCAAAGGAAGATCACTAGCTATTGACTTTCTCTAGTGATAATCTATTTTCAGAGACGTCATCTGTCAGATAAGTACACTATACTCATCTGTTATTTATAAAAGTATTGCACTATAAACGTTATATTTATAAACACACTTTCATAAGTAATATACTAGGGACGGTTCAGTTTCCCACCTAGTCTGACATAATTTATAAATATTTGAATTTCGTAAATGTAGCACACACGATCAAAATGTATCAATCAAGATCTAACGGTTCACGGATATCACGGTAACTGAAGAATCCCTAACCTTATAAATCTAGATCTGATCAGACGAGTACACTTACGCACCTTCAAATATTTTTGCAAACTTACAAGAACTACTAATCTTCTCTGTTTTCTTGTGAGATTTTCTGCACTTCTTTTCCAACCTTCAACATAATCAATGGTTGGAGCTGAGGGAAGATTTTTGAACTATGACGTGTACCAAACCACTGGTACCAAATTAATGAAAGAATTAATGGAGAAGTTCAAATCTGCTACTCTAGTTAACGTACTGGAAGCACATGAAACCATGATGTTTCCCGACGATGTTACTGAATTCTATAAGAATGTCAAGATGGACTAGGATAAGTTAACTATGACATCTACTGTTGCCGAAAAGAAGATCTGCATATCTTCTGTTGTTCTGAGTGAAGTATATGGATTGACTAACGAAGGAGGAGATGTAACCATTTTGGGGAGACCCAAAGAAGAGGAGTTTTGGAAACTAGCTGCCAAAAAGGGAGAGAAGCTAACTGGGTCAATAAAAAAGACTCAACTGCTGGATGAATATCAAAGAATGGCAAATATAATTGCCAACATTTTGAAATGCACCACAAGTGCGTTGGATGGCTTGCCCAAGAGGAGACTTCACACCATGATTGGTATTTTCTACGGGTTGAAGGTCAACTGGGCTGTTCATGTGTTCAGAATTCTTGCTACTAAAAAATCTGGACATGTCATCTTATTGAGCCATCTGCTCATGGCTCTGAACTGCTCACTGGGTGCTGGGAAAGTAATTCACAAACTTAAGGAGTTCAAAGTCTACGAGCCTGTTAAGACAGAGGCTAAAGCAGAAGTTACACCTGAGAAAAAGCAGATTAAGAGAAAAACTTCTGAAGTTAAGGCTGATGAAAGCCTGCTGATAAAAAGACCAAAAGTGATGACAATGCTGCTGAGCCTGCTGTTCAAACGGTAGCTAACCCTATTGTTGAAGCCAGAACAGTTGACATCACTAATGCTGATGCAGAAATCTCCAAGGTTGCCAAGGAGATTGATGAAATGGTGATTGACAACTCCCCTGAAATAACTGAATCAGAGGAGCTGCCAAAGGAGAATGTTGCAACAAGGACTAGAAATGCCTTGAAGAACCCTATTGTTGCATCAAATCTTGTGCATACAAAGGCTACTGCAAGAAAAAGGCTGATGGTGGGAGGTCATAAAGTTATATTTTCTGATGTTGTTAGAGAAAGTCCTCCATCTGCTGAGAGACCAGTTGAATCTGCACAAGAAGCTGATGATGTCAATCAGACGACAAAAGATGTGTCTGAACCTCAAGTGATCTAGTCTGCTGAGCCAATAGAGGTCAATGAATCAGCTGCTGCCAGAAGAAGGAGAACTGGCAAAGCAAAAATGTCTTACACCACTAAAAAGAAGAGAGAAGAGGCTGAGCAAAAGAAGAAAGAAGAAGCAAAATTCAAAGTTGCTCTTAGACCAGTAAGTCCGAAGCAAGCAAAGAAGATGCTCACGGCCCAAGGAGAAGTGGTGGGATAGTGATTGGAGAGCCGAAACAAGATAACTTTGTGATGCCTCGTCCTGTGATCATCAAGAGAAAGAGAAAGGAGATCAAACATGCACTGGAGATAGTTAAAATTTGAGTCTGGATTGGATAGGTACAACACATAGTTACAGACAAGAAGTACATTCCTCACTGAGAAGATAAGATACAACAGATGGAGGGAGTATAAATTGTTCAAGACAAAGGAAGAAATCATTGCTTGGAAAGAGTTTGTTGATGAAGAGAGATGGGTGTTGAACTGGTTGCAGACCAACTCCATCAAACAAGCAATTGATTCAAATTTCTTTCATGACAGGGTACACGAGTACATCAAACTTGTGGTCAAGGAAGAATCAACAAAACTAAAGCAGACCATCCCAAAGAAGCTAAGGAAGCAAGATGATGAAGGAGATAGAGTTGTGAAGTTAGGAATTTGTGTAACTCTGGACAAGTGGCTGGAGAGATCAGGATTTGGTCAAGGAAGTTCGAGTAATCTGTCACCTCTGCCAAGTCTTCAACACATTGCTTTTGGTTCTGAGATCAGAAGATATCAAGAATCAGATTACCTACAATAGACGACATCACATTTTGTTCATACACTATTTACTTATCATAAAACTGTTGTGTCTACTGATGGTTCTGATCTTGTACATATTACAGATGACAATGCTAATCTACAGAAACCTGAAAAAGACTCATATGTGGAGATCAATTTCACTGATGCTCCTACTTCATTAGATGAGCTACCAAAAATTAAGGAGAAGTTGGCTATTGAATGCAAGTCTGAAGCCACTCTTGAAGATAAAGAAAATGGTGCCTATCCTCCTTCCAAAGAAGCAAAGAATATTCAGTCTGCTATCTTGGATTCTATGAAGACCTTGATTGAAAATGCCATGAAGGAGATGGAGGAAAAGAATAAGGCTCTAATGCTAAAATTTGAGGAGATGACCTCAAACCTTGTTCAGAGTATTCCAACGCTTGTTTATTCTACTCTGTTGTGGAAAGAATAACTGAATACCATTAAGGAAGATCAGTGGTATTAAGTCTGACATTCAAGTGTTCAGTAACAGAGTACAACATAATGAGGCAGGATTGAAACATATTAACCTGGTTGTTGCAAATGCTATGGAAGCTGAGCATGAGAAGACTTCTAACATCATTCAAGCATTTTGTGAAGGCATTGACAAAACACTTCAATCAAAAATTCAAGTGTGTGAAGAGGTCACTACTCTTCACCAAAATATGGATTATCTATGTAATCAAGCTGAAGTGTTTTTGCTACACAAAGACAATAGGGAAATCAACTCAAAGCAATGGATCAAAATATTAGAAAGCTGTGTGAAGCATTGAACATATCTCCTGCTGAAGTTGAAGATCTCAACCCTGCTGATGATGACAAAAAGGGGGGAAGAGATACTTGAGACTAAGGAAGAAGTTAATTTGCTGAAGAAGAGGTTGCTGATATGAAAGAAGAACCCAAGGATGCGGCAAAGGAAGATAAAGAGATTGCTGTCTCTAAGGATTCTGCTGAAGAAGAACTTGATCCATTTCGAAAGACTGAGAGGATAGATGAAGTAGTTGCTAAAATTGAGGCTGCTGATAAAACCAAGAAATTAGCACTAGACTTCTCTAGTGGAGAAGATGAAGAAGAGGACGAAGAAGAAGAAGAAGTAGAAGAAGATGAAGAAATTGAAGATTAAGAAGAGTCTACTTTTATTCATGTACTCTTTTGTAATTTTTTATTTTGTTGTAACTTTTTCATTGTAATCTGATGTACATGTAATATTCAAATATTAATAAAAGATTACAAGGTTATCCAACTTAATTTCTATCTCAGAAATTTTATGTGAAGACTAAACTGAAGATAGGTTGGGTATTTAGCTGAAGTTTTGTCATCATTAAAAATGGGGAAATTATTGGATGAAGATGAAGAAGAGAATGGAGGTTTTGATGATTTCCAACAGTCATCTGCTAAGTAATGGAATATTAGCTAACCTCTGAAAAAGTTCAATCGATAAAACAAGTAAAATCAGAAGATTGAATTTTGGTTTTGAAGACTAGTGATCTCAAGCTGAGTACGGAATCAGACTGGTGGATTTCAGCAAAGTCAAATCAGATAAATTCGGTTTGAATCAGCAGAGTGTTCATTAGGAGAGTGGATTCGACCAGCAGAGTGGAAAGAGATCAGAAGTCATTACAACGGTAATAAATGCACTTGATGTAATAAATGTTGTTTGAGAAGGGTATTAATGAGAAATCTCGTATCAGCATGGTGCATTTAATGCTATAGACAAATCCGTACAACAGGCTGTACAATGAACAGTTGCAGGGAGCCGTTTAATGTTAGGACCGGAACTCGAGGAAGATCTGAAATCAGTTTCACTTCAAAGGGCAGAATTCGAATTGCCGAGTATACATATATCCATTCAAGAGTTAGGGACAAGAACACAACAACTGAGAGAACTTAACGATCAAATTTTCTAAGTATCAAAAACTCAAGAACATATTACTATCAGCTGAGTCATTTGTTGAGAAAGCCGAGTTGAAGAAACAATTCAAACACACAAATATGAGTGAATTCTGTAAAACTGAGTGTTGTGAGAAGTAGATATCCATCTTTGTGAGTGATACTACTTCGTAGAATAGGCTTTCTTTCTGATTTCCTATTGTGAGCTTTCTGCTTCATCATTTGTTGTAAAAGCACAAGTAGAGTTGTACTAGTTACTAAAAGTTCTGGTAGAACCTAAATCTTCGTGCTTTAGAAGAGTTGACTAAGAGACATCTTGCCTGTATAACCACTATAAAATTCATATGTTTGCTTACTTGTTTTTAACTTGCATATTTCCATAAGTGAACAAATGTTTTAAAAGACAAACCTTTTAAAAGGGGAATTTATAAAACTAGGGTATAACCTTTGAAGTTAAACTTGTTTGAAAAACCTTCACCTTCATATCCGCTGCATACAAGTTTCAAACTCTGAAGTTGTCTGAAAAGATAAGCAAATCAGACGAGTGGTCTTACTTGCGCTGAATAAGCTAAGTGCTAAATCAGTTGTGTAGTCTCATACGAACGATAAGCTTACTCTGCCTCTAGACCTCATCTAACCACTTGGGACCAACAACATCGATATGAATTTGAACGTTTTCAGCTGGTATATGAGATTCAATAATTCTTTTTATATTAGTAAATTCATCTGGCAGTAAATTTGTAATATTCTGCAAATGCATTATCTTCTAAACTTCAAGTGTACACTGATTTATTCGAGGATCTAGAGAAGATAATGTTGATGTATTTCATATAATTTCTTTTACAAGCTCTTTATTCTCTCCCCTTAATGCCGAGAACATTATTTCAACATTTATACTCTTCCCTTAATGCCGATAACATTATTTCATCAAAATTACAACAAATCGTACTTTAAATAAATATTTAGTCATTTGTTCAAGATATCTAATAATAGAAGGGGATTCATAACAAATATATATGGGTTTTTTGCAAGTTAACTCCCTATGATATGTGTAATGGGCAATTTACCTCCCTGTGAAATAAAAATAGGCAATTTAACTGCCTGTGAAATGAAATAATGAGCAATTTACCTCCTTGTGATATAAAAATAGGCAATATACCTCCCTATGAAATGAAATAATGAGCAATTTAACTCCCTGTGATATGAATTAATGAGCAATTTAGAGGATGCAATGTGCTTCTTTTATAAAAACACAGGGAGGTATCTTGCCATTTTTCTTATCACAGGGAGTTAAATTGCCTATTTAGAATATCACAGGGAGGTATTTTGCCCTTTTATTTATCACAAGGAGTTAAATTGCCTATTTAAAATAACACATGGAGTTAATTTGCTATTCACTCAAATATATATTCTCAATTTTATTTGAGAACCCATATTTTGTGCGTTGTGGTGGAACAATTGTAACCTATGTCGCACTTTATTTCTAAGATGGAAAATGTTTGACTCATGACCAAACGTTAATTTCAATGGAGAAAAATTATGATAACTTATTGGCATGATGCATATAAGTGTTGTTGCATGTAAAACAACATATATACATGTTGAAACAAGAAGTTTTGTTCTCATTTAAATAGTTTAGCAATTAATATGAGGCGTATAATAAATGACTGTGCAAAACTATTTTGTTTATGAATATTAGCTACATGACTTTCAATTATTATTCAGTGGTCATTAAAAACCTCATATCAGAAATCACCAGCATTATCAAGGTATATTATAAAGATTGCATATTTGAAATTGTGCTCTTATTTTGATTATTTGCGCAAATAATTCCCGCAAACTTCAGGTTGCAGATTGATAATAAACACACATGTGACCATTTGTATAAATGCATATATTAAATCCATAAAATATCTAAATGGTACACATGGTGGATTGTAGGTCCATTATATCACCTTGAACGTGTTTCAAAATTGCTGGAGATTCTAACCAATTTTCAGTTGGGAAATGATCTAGTAATCAATTGACCTTGAGAACAAGCAGCACAAAATAATTATTTGAATTGAAAAATCTTCTGGCTTTTCAATGAACATCCATGTAAACTCTCAATGTTTTTCAGTTTATCCCAGATGGTCTAACCGGTCATGCCAAATAATGGATGTATTTTGATCAGTAAACGTCTGGTAACTATGATATGTGTTTCAGCTGTACAAACACATTTCTTTCTAATAAAATCCCCACAGTTGAAGTCTTAAAATAAATGGGTTGATTAAGATAATAAGTCTTTACCGATTATAAAGGATTCATGAGCTCAAATATTTTTTCGAAGAAATCTCACATTACTTAATATGATGAATAATTCAATCAAGGTGAATTAATTGTCACATTGATATGTTCTCATTTTACTTTAATTAATACATGAACTAGAATAATTTAATGTCAATAAAGGCAGGCACAAATATATATATATATGTGTGTGTGTGTGTGTGTGTGTGTGTGTGTGTACAAACACATTTCTTTCTAATTAAATACCCACATTTGAAAGTCTTAAAAGAAACGAGGTTGATTAAAATAATAAGTCTTTATCGAATATAAGGTATTCATGAACTCAAATATTTTTCAAAGTAACCTCACATTATATGTAATTCAATCAAGGTGAATTAATTGTCACATTGATATGATCTCATTTTAGTTTCAGTCAATATATACATAGAATTATTTAATATCAATCAAGGCATATAAAAATAATATATATATATATATATATATATATATATTATTTTTAATGATGGCATCATATATATCCGAATTTTTCATCTAAAAGTAAATTTTTTTATACTTAGTAGAGACAATATGAAAATAATATTATATATATTTAAATATAAATTTCCATGCACTGTCACATTCACTTATGGGAATGGAGCAGAAACGGTGAGTTGAATTTCATTATTTTTAATAAATACCTCGTTATATAGCTCAGCCACCAAAATGCTTGAAATCAATTCAGAGTATTTCCTAAAATTATTTCACGGTATTGTTACTGCATGAGCACTTTAGATGTGTGAAATGTTGAGAAAATTTTCTCTTATAAGTCATCATCATTAATCTCTCGCGTCCACTAACAAATTAGACAAATTAATCTTAAATCTCAATTCTAATTGGATTTTAGAGAATTTCTTTTAAGTCAAAATTATAATTTCATCCCACATTTTTCTTATGGACAAATCATGGCCAATCCCTGCCAATGATTTAAGTAACATATTTGTGATCTCTTTGGTAAGATTCAATTTCAAACGTTTATTGAAAATTGAAAGACTTTACCACACAAAATCAAATTAAGAACTTTATGGAATTTATTTGCATATCTCCAAAAAAGCATCTGTGTACAAATAATCAAATCATGATAATATTAAATGAATTTTGAAGCATGATTTGTCATCTTCAAAAAACAAGGGAGGTTAGCAACCTCAATTCAAAATCATTCACCATTATTGGCAGAAATTAATGGTTGTCCTACTTTTCTAATACCAACTTATTTGATTCCTAAATAATTTCAAGCCCAAAAATGTTGAAATTCAATTCTGAATGATTTTTAACATTTGTCTGAGTACATAGGCATATTAGACAAGTATTTTGACAACATACTTTTGGGTCATAAAATCATAGGTACTTGTTCATATGTAAACAAAAACTTGAATATTTTACCTTAGATGAAAATGCGACAAAGAAAAAAACTTGTTCATTTGTATGTTTAATAGCAAGAGATCGAGTTTTATAATAAATATTTTAGCATAATTTTCGAATTTGAAGACAAGTTTTGAATAAATGATTAATCACAGTTAGGTTAGAAAAATGAATGTTTGCTATCTACTAGATAAACATTTAATGAAATTTAAAACCTATAATTAAAATCCCATGTTATTAAAATACAATAAATAAGTTGTAATATAGTAAATGTCGGGGTTATCTTATATTTCACTCTAATATTCTTTCTTGTATAACTAATAATGTCTATACTTATAATTATTATTATGAATTAATCGGTTCTCAAGCAGGTGTAGAGATAAAGCTTTAATACACTATCTTGTTGTCTTATTTTTTCTTTTTCGAAAGTCGTGGTATCATATTTTTATTATTATTGTTAAGACAACCTGTATGTAGACATACTTCATTTTGCTGTATAGGTGATACTTACAGTAACAAATATCATTATCAAAATTAATAAATTGTTATCAATTGATACCGTTAATCTTTGATGAAGCACTGACCACTCTTTGTTGTTGACATTGCTAGCTAGCTAGTTCTTGGATTCCAATGAAGAAGCAACAAAGTTCCTCAATGATTCCTCTCGGACCAAATGGACAAGAATAGTTGAACTAAAATAAAAAACTTCGAGCGGAATTCGAGGTGATAACATATTATGAAATAATTAGATAATCTATAAGAGCAATTAAGAACTAAAAGCAAAAACCAAAAAGTAGAGAGAGGATTAGGGAGAGAAATATGATTCTTGTTCATATTCATGCAGGGGCGGACCTAGACAATTTTCTTTGGGGGGGCCGGATTTTTTTTTTTGGTAGCATAAACACAATATTTTTTCAATGTGTTGATAAATGATAAAAAAATAATAATAAAATAACTTAAGATAAAGTAATACTATAATTTTATCAAAAGGCAACATTTATTAACGAATACTATATAAAGGAAAATTTAAATAAACTTGAGGGTAATGATAAAATATATCAATATATAAGATTATGCTGATTGAATATCCAAAAAAGAAGAAAAGAAAGTATCCTATATACTTCTCGCCAAAAGAGAAAATTTTTTGATCTCCATAACATATATCCATTAGGCTTTAATCTCCATAAAAAGAAAAAAAAAAGTAAAGATTTGTTGCATAAGGGGATTGAACTCTAAACTTCTTGCTACCCAATCAAGTACCCAACCACTATGCCAACTACAATTTATTGTTAATTTTGCATATAATACATAGAATATATTTTTTTTTTTGGGGAACCAAGCCCTCCCTCCCCCCCACCCCCCAAGTCCCCATTGAGGTCCGTCCCTGTATTCATGTACATTACAATATCTACTTATTATAGGCTTAAAGAAGTTATCCAAAAGCCAAAAGTTACATGAACATTTAGGTGGTGTTTGCAAGAGCTTATCCAAATGGAGAAGTACTTGCTTTTACTTCTTTAAATTGTGTTGAAATTAAGTAGGTTGTGTTTGCAAAGTTACAAAAAAAACACAAAAAAGCAATGAGAAAAGTGTTGCGAGACAAAAAAGCATTTTGTTGAATTTATTGGGTTTGTTGGCCAAAAGATATATTTACCCTTACATTTAACACTTTTATTAATTAATAATAATTTAAACGTTGTCTCCTCCACTTCAAGAAAACGTTTCAGACTACAAAAAAAATGTTTCTACTCCTAAAAAAAAAATGTTCTTCTCCTAAAAAACATTTTACAATCAATTTCTTCACTGCAAAATAGACCCAGCCCTCAAATCCCTAATTTCCTCCACCTAGGGCGATTAATTTCTCTCCAACCACTCCATACCGATACAAGTCTTATCACTTCAATTAAACCCTGTAATTGCGTGAGAAGTGGTGATGGAGGTAGGTTATTGCATTTAATTCATAATTTATATACTAAGTGCATCAATTTTTTTATATCACTTACATTGCAAATTGATTTCATTATTTCTTTGTAGGATTTCAACTCTTCTTCCAGTAAGAGGCTTGAACCAAGTTTATTTTTGTGTGGTTTCTCCTTTTCTGTGTTGAAGTTTTCTTCCTTGTGAATTAGGACTTTTAATTTTGTTTGTTCGAAAAGATTGTTTGATTATGGAAGATAATATATAGTTGATTTAATTATTGGAAAAAAATATCCTTTAGATTCTTTTGTTGCCTGTTTGATGAGGGGAAAATGATTTTGTGCATATTAGTGTCTCATTGTTGTAAATCTTTGATTCATTAAAGTAGTTCTAGGTTTTGCCTTATAACACATATGATTCTTCTTTGATATATGATTTTCAAGTTAATATTTGAAAGTTACTAAAATCAAATTTTCTTATATTTGTCATTATTCAGATTTTAACTTCATATTTTCTGGAAGATTTTGCTTGATTCTTTGAGGGACTGCTGGAAAAAAATTAAGCAACTTTCATTAAATTATTTCATTAAACAATAGGAATGTGTTTTCATATAAATATATCTACTGGGTATATATGCGTACATAAGATATGTGTGTATACATGATGTGTCTATTTAGTAAAACAATATATATATTTATATCATACTAATCCACTATATTATAATTTACGGTGATCAAAACTATTAAATTAATTCAATTATGCCTACGATATAATATATTTTTGTTTACTTTGATGTATAATTTAGAACAATGGCACTGCCAAGGGGTGATTGGAATGTCGAAGACGAACGTACATTTATTGAGTTGTTGATAAGTGCAACCATGAATGATAGGCTCGAATGGGGTAGGAACAACAGGGATACGTTCATTGTCCTTTCTGCCCCATTCACTCACAAGGTTGGTAGGGAGTATACATTCGCGATGTGCCTCCTAAAGTATCGCATACTACACCAACGCTACACTATATGGGAGTCAATCATATCGATGTTTGGTATCAATTTGAATGTTGCTGAAAATAGGATTATAATGGACGAGAGATTTTGGCTTAGACTTTATTCGGTAAGAAGCCATACGTTACTATTTTCTTTGTGTTTTGTGATAATTGTATTTTATTATTAACTAACAATAATCCAATTAATAATTTGTTATGCATTTTGGGCTATCCCGTTGGCTAGGCGTTACCGGGATGAAGGTGAAGTTTATTGGGCCGAGTTGCGCCGGCCACCAACAACAAAATTGGCAGCAAGCACGAGGTGCAAAGGGTCTCTTTGATATTCTCAACAACAATGAAGACGGTGAAGGGCACGCGCATGGCAATGGAGGTGTAGTAACAGTTTCCGATCCAATGGTAGGTGTGGAAAAGGTTACTCCACCCACAACAAATGATGTTGATGATATGGTAGATGCAGAGGATGTTCTAGTTGATGAGGTGAATGATTGGAGCCCTGCGGTGGCTATATGATCTGATGAAGAGAATGATGGTCTGATTTATATCTCTTCGTCCGAAGAAGACATTTAGCTCTTCTATTGTGTATGTGTTGGGTTGTATTGGAGGCAAATTATTGAGTAATGTTGCCTTATGTTTGCTAGTACTTTTATAGGCCACATATTTTATGTTATGTTAAGTAAACATTGAACTATTTTGATATGTACTTTGATATATTTGACTTTACCAATGTTTTCACTTGTATTGGATAAAACAAGGCTATTTTAGATTAATCGTGTTTTAACTACTTTAATTGGAATAATAGGTATCAATGCTTTTAAAGTTTTGTTAAATATATGGAAATTTTATAGAATTGGGCATTGTAAAAGGAACAAGGATTATGTTGAAACAAGAGCTTTGACAACTGTTAAAATACTCCATGAAATTAATAGTTAATTATGATGAAACAAGAGCTTGAAAGTTGATACCTTTAAAAAAGCACTAGACCCGATTGAAGTTGTTTAGTGAGAGCCAAAATGCCACAGTGCTACTCCCATATTTATGCACACATATTGGCTTCTTTGAATGGGTAACTCTATCTTGATTAAATCTATACAAGGTTGGAACTTGAAAGTTTCAACTATTCATATTGAAGAATTCAATGAAGAACACATTGCACTTATTTCACATTCAGTCCCAATATTATTTATAAATGGTTAGTAGTAGAACAATATGAGTATATTTCATTAATCATTAAATAAATGCAGGCCATAACTATGAGATGCAAATTAATTTCACCATGATAACAAATAGTTCTAATTTAAAACGAAATACGGAACTTAATCTAGACAATGAAATAATATTCAGAATAAAAAGTAATAGTCAGAATCGAACGCCAATCCTAGAAAATGCTATGGACGTGCGTATGTCATCTCAAACCCTATCCATCTCTTGGTCACCCAGGTCCAAATCTGGTATGTTTTCATTTTGTGGTTAGCTATCGGCTTCATCTGGAACAAAGTTTTCTTCATTCACAAAACTTAAGAAGTCTTCATCCAGCCTATCTACTTTACGGATGAAGTTATGAATTGCCATAGTTGCTGCCACAAGCCCCACTTGAGATTCCCATGGAACATTTACATGGATGTCTTGCACGGTGTAAAATTTACTTTTCTAACATCCACATGCACTTTCAATTGTTGTTCACAAAGATGAGTGTATATGATTGAACATGTCATGTTCATTGTTGTATACGTTTGCTCAATTAAAATCAAGGAAATGATATTTTGTACCTTTGTATGGTGCAAGAAATCCTGGAATAACTAAGTAGTATTTACCTGTTAATACTAAAATAAAAAATCTTATAAATTGATACAAACTACCAAAATTACTCACTAAGGGATCGTACTTGTTACATACCCGGAGGTGGCATGAGAAAATTTTTACTTGGGTATCTAATAGTATCATAGAAGATTCGAGTATCTTGAGCACTCCCCTCCCATCCTGGCGGTACAAATGTGAAACACATGTCAAAGTCACATGATACCATTATATTCTGTGTTGGCATTTGTTTTCTGCCAATAAAAAGAACTTATGCTTCATTGGGCAGTTGAGCTTTTATGTGGGTTCCGTCTATTGCACCTATGCAGTCCTACAAAATATGAATAACTTTGATTTGTTGTTAATAAATCTAGTAACTAATTAAAGGATAAATAAATTAAATATTACCTTAAAATGAGGATAATATATTTCATTGTGTAACCGAATGATCAGAAAATAGGACAACCCAATCAAGCGACATCCTTATGCAAGCCTCCAATACTCGGTGAAAGGATTTACTTATTGTAAAATCAGAAATTTAAAAAGTTTCTTCACACTGTCTGTTCCCTACTCTTGGCCCTACCAACATCATAAAAGTAGCTACTTGTTCCTCGATAGTGATAGATCTCATTGCTTTTAGGCTGTACTCTTCCACTAGCAACGTACAAAGTTGAAAAAAAGCTTCAAAATTGACATCAAAGCATCCCAACTACTATATTCTTTGTTGTGACTTGGTGTTTTATTCATGTAGTTTTGAAAATGCGATGCAACAGCAAAACACATAGATTTCATTTGATTTATGTTATTTTTCTTCTTAAAAGTCGCACCATTAGAGTCCTCCTCACTACTCAATTCATCTAAACAACCACTACATGTCGAGTAAGAACAATATCCAAGCCCGAGTCATGATGAGAATCATCCATTTTGTGTATAAGATACAAATAATCAATCCCAAACATAACAAGATAGCATAAACATGAACATATCATCCCACAGTTAAAACAAAAACATACTATCACACGGTTAAAACAAAAACATATCCCACAGTTAAAACAAAAAGACAGTTATAAGAATATCCAACATATAACATCCTCAACTAAAGCAACTAATAAAGTAGTAGAAGAAAATAAAGTAAACTATACAAAAAAACAATCAAAATTCAATATCAGAATCATCATATTCAAAACATTCGTGCAAATAAGATCATATCAGCCCGACGGTTCGTGGTCATTGTTTCGAGAATCCCCCCTTGAAGCTTGAGCATACGAAGTCCGAGCTATCTTTTTAAGCATATTTCTATCCATCTGACCGCTTAGCCACCTCAAATGTCTATCATCAGTTTCTTCATCAGACTCATCAATGCCTAAGTTATCCAATGCTTCAAGACATGACTGTATGCTATATTTTCCTGTATCGAAAGACCCACGAGAGGAAGCAACATCACTCTCTACGGCATCCACCATACGCTCAAGCCACTTTGCAATCT
The DNA here is from genome assembly GCA_030819805.1 of Penstemon newberryi var. newberryi. NCBI lineage: Eukaryota > Viridiplantae > Streptophyta > Magnoliopsida > Lamiales > Plantaginaceae > Penstemon > Penstemon newberryi. Next base: position 29,125,617 of record JAUALY010000006.1, on the reverse strand, counting down.
TATCAGCGGTGGAGACTTTCATCACTTTCTTCTTTTGAATGCGAGATAAAAATTCTTCGACAGTCCTTCTACGCCCTTCTGTATTGGAAGCATGACCTCCATCGGTGGGTGTGGGATTTAGAGGATCTAATGTAGGTTGGCTTCCAATATCAGGATTTGCTGCAAGTTCCTCCTCAGACTGTTCGTCAGGCTGATCTTACATCCATGGAGGTAGCACTCCTGAACTAGGTGTCCAAGCACTAGACCCGTTCGCTATTAAATCGCAGAAGAACAAATCTTGATCGTACGCCAACAAATTACCCTTTTCTTTAAATTTACTAGCTTCCAGATTAGCCTGAAAACAAAAATTAAGACAAGCACACCACGTAAAAGTGTTTTCCATTGACTCCATTACTTTTTCAAATTATCCCACTTGTTCTTCAATTGTGCCTTAGTTTAATTGAGACTTGATGCAACAACAATTTTTTTCACTAGATTATCCCAACTTGTTTTGTTAAAGTGGCTACTTGGTCGATTTCCTAAGCTCACTTCATCTACACATAACTTGATAAACATTTCTGATGATCTAGAATCCCATGATGCCTTAAGGAATTGGTATGAATTTCTTCCCCTTTGAATTCTAGTAGGGTTGGGATTGGAATTGAAATTGAGAATGGGATTGGGCATTAAATTGTTAATTTGTGGAATAGAATGGGACTGAGATTGAGTTTGAGGCTATGATTGACTTTGGGGATGTGATGACATAAATGAATTGATGTATGGATCCATTACTACAAACTAATACACAACAATAATAAAGTTCAGATCAATATATATATAATAATTATTACTAGGATACATATTATTCAGTCACATAAATTAGCATAAGAAATCTACTGGATCATAATCAAGATATGTAGGAACATTTTATTACACTCAAAGACAAGATTAGACACATAATTATGAAGTAAAAAAATGATCATACAACAGAATGAAAATTTTCAAACTAGTTAAGATGCCCATAAATTACAGTCAGAATATTTTAATCAGCACAAATTATCATTTCACTCTGCTACTTTATTTTGGCGTATTTAATAATGTTTTAAACTCAAATTAATAAAGTTAAACTAACATAATTAAAGTTTCAAAATAGTGAACATGCCCATTAGATTTCATCATATGTTTTCACTTCAAAATTGCATAAATCTTTCCTTTTGATGGAAGCATCAAATTATTAAGTAACTACAATCTTAATAACAAAATTAAAATCAATAAAAGACAAAAAAACAATATGAATAATGAACAGTACTTGGGTACTAAATATTAAAAAAATTTAACTAAAACATGTAGAAACTCCTCTGTTGCTCCAAAGTAATTAGAATAATATTCCCCTAAAAAATGATTTTTAACAAAACAAAGATAAAAAAAATTTGATAAGAAACAAAAAAAATCTTTGTGTTCAAATATGATAACATAATAGGGATGAAAAAATAAAATTGATGTGATATAACCTCTATGAAGACCAACGGCTGCGTAATGATGAAGAGAATGAATATTGAAGAGTGTAATAATTACAAAGGAGGGAGATAGAGAAATAGAGAGTAAAAATTAGGGCTGAATGATCGACTGCTCATTTTCAGATTTATTTTGGTCAATAAATGAAGGGTATAATTGGAATATTGGTAAATTTTAAAGGACAAAAGAGTCCTTAAAATTGCTTCTACAAAATTACAAATTTGCCATTAATGAAGAAGCAGGTGGAGAGCAGCTTTTACCACAACTCCATTTTAGTGCTTATTAAATGGAGAAGTAGATGCGGCTTTTGTTGTTGCAAACACCTTGCAACTGCTTTTGGAAGTCCAAAAGTTGCATTTGGACCTCCAAAAGCAGTTGCAAACACCACCTTAATACATAACATTACAAAATATGAATTACAAATCTCTTCATATGTTGACTTCAGTTGTTCTTCAATATATGAGTTACAAGACTCTTCACTTAGACATCCACAACAATATTTTCACAACAGAGGCATAAAACAAACTCTTTATCATGCAAACTGTTATTGAGTTTTTCAAGCCTTAAAAGTAAATCAATGAATGATAATTAAACATTTGGGGGGAGCTTAAATTGGGAAAAGATGTATTCCTCTCTTAACATGCATTCACAAAATTAAGTTTATTTTCGTCGAAATTTGACTAAGGGGTCCAAAGTGCTATATAAAGGTGAATTTCGTAACTTCATATGTTTTATAAGTTAATAAACTATAATATTTTATGAGCTAATTAATTGAAAACTAATGAGGATTTTCATTTTTGTTTAATTAATTAATGTAATTTAAGTTAGGTTCATATTTAAAAATTAACTTCCACTATATCATAAAAAGTTAAGCAAAACTAAAATATTTAAAATGCTTTTTTTTTTTATAATTAATCATAATTTCATTACTAAACAAAAAACATTACAAATACATCATAGTGCTTACAGTGACTACAAAGAAATTGAACAATGAAAATCAAACCAAACTTTGGGATAACAAAACAAAAAGAGAGACAACAAAAAAAAATGAAGAAAATGAGCTATTGCACATCTCTGTGCAACATAAGGAATCCCAGACTGAGTGAAAATCAAAGCCATTTCTTTGAACTAATCCCAAGAGGAATGATAATAAAGTGCTAAAACTATGACCAACATCCCAAAACTTGATCTTCTCTTCAAAGAACACAATATTCAAAGACCATAGTGAGCAACCACAGAAGTAACTGCGGAAAAAAAAATGACAAACACCAAACAACAAGAAAAAATAAAGCATAAAAACATAGATTTGATGGCTTTGGGGGTACTTCCGGTTGCTTTGGAGTGAATCATAGATCCGTACGTCAATTGAAATTTTCATTACAATTAGATTCCTAAAATAAATGACAAAATAAATTTACCAACATTACATTATATGCCAAAAACTTTACTAGTCACTTTTAAATTTTGTACTAGGGGTGGAAAATGGGTCTTGACCCATGGGTTGGTCTTGACCGACCCGACCCGACCCAGCTCAATTCAACTTATTTTTATTTTTTATGTTTAATATAATCAGGTTGAGTTATATTTTGTAAACATTAATACGGATTAATAAAAATAGGTTCATAAGCGATTAAAAAAAAATCAAGTAAAAAAACACACATATATCTAAATTAGTTTACATTTCATGACTTAATTTAGTTACAAAATTAAATTATTAGATATATTTAATTTTCAAAATAATTGTATATTAAATATTTATTTTAAAAAATAGAAAAATCCTAAGTATGATGAGTTTTTCTTAATTCATATAATTTAAATTATTTAATATTAATTTAATCTCATTTAGTTATACTTAAATATTTGAATAATATTTACTCATAAGTATGGTGTTTTTTTCCATAATTTTGATTTAGTAAAATATACAGCATTATTATATATAAAATGAATCGATTTATTATATATAAAATGAATCGATCCGGCCCGACCCGACAATTTTGGACCCCAACCCATCTTTCACCCTTATTATGTGATTCGTTTTCGACCCGACCTGCTTTTGACCTGGCCCAGTCCACCTGTTTGCCTACCTCTATTTATACATATCACACATCTATCATCCATACAAGCGCCCACGATATTCGATTGTGACTCCACCCGCACACTCAGTTTGGGTGCCACAGGTCAATTGATGTCACCCGCACACACAGTTTGGGTGCCCAACAATCTCCCCCTCAGCAATTGCTCCAGCTAGGAATCGAACACGTGACCTTGGCTCTGATACCACTTGTAAGACCTCAGGCGCTACCAGTTGCCCCAAAACCAATTGGTGTTAGGAAATGCGCATACCCTTCCCTTATAGTGCATTCATACAAGCGCCCACGATATTCGATTGTGACTCCACCCGCACACTCAGTTTAGGTGCCAGAGGACAATTGATGTCACCCGCACACACAGTTTGGGTGCCCAACAGGGAAGTTTTACGATTTTGATGTCACAAATGCACAAGAGGATTGATACATATTTTGTTGCATTGTTCATCTGGCATAGTATAATCGAAATATTTAACTTCATAATTAATTTTCAGGTTCTAGTTTAAAATAATATTCTATACCATCATTACTAATGTGTTGCTTACACCAATATTACCAAAATGAAGCCAGCCATTGACAAAATTCTTTAAGGGCCCTTCATATAGTCCTTCATTATAGGTAGCCTTGCCCCGAATACAATTTCACATTCGTTTTCCCGTCAAAAGACATGTAAAATTAACTTAAGCGGAATTTCGCACATTTAATGCTCGTGAAAAATTGTAGTGAGTTGTTCATGAATGTGAAATCCGATGGGTTGTTGGCCATCAAATACTATTTTTGCTGCTGCTTTTAACAACTGAAGCTCCTCCGATCCTCTAGATGCCGCAATTGTGAAGATTTTGCATTCATATGTTTCTTCATTTATTCTTGATTTTCCATTTTGTTATTTTATAAATGAAATTTCAGAGAAAGACAAAAACTATGATTAATTTTTAATTTTTATTCCAACATTTGTCGACTATAGGTTGATGATATATTCCTTCGCCCCCCAACATGCATACTTCAATTAATGTTGCTCTTATTCCGTTTACTTCCACAAATTGACTGAAGTCCAATGATATGAAACTACTCCAAGCCGCCAACGATGCAACCGCAGATGTGGCTGGATGGCACAATAAAGTTCACTACCATTTTAGATGATATTTATACCGCACCAGACTAAAACAACAAATGATAGGCTATATATGTGAAGAAAGGTGTTTACAAAGAGTATGTGGAAGTGAACAAAAAGGTATCAATCATGATTAGGGGTGTTCATAAACCCATTAGACACGAACCGACCTAACCAAGACCCGCCGGTTGTGATACTAAAATAGACTCTTGCAGTATGTTTCCAATACAGGGACTCAGGCCGCTTTTCGTGAAACTGAATGGGTTTGCTTCCCATTTTGTTGTGCTGTTTATTTTTATTAATTTTTTTTTTGGTACTCAGTTATTTTCTTGTATTATGTTTTAAGAATTAGCTAGTTTATTTAATTCGACTTATTATCAACTTTATCAATTGAGTCAGAGATATCATTTTTTCTCCATTAACATCAAACAACTTCAAATTCCAGTTTTGATATGTTCTATTAATATATAATTTCGAATTTAGTAGTTGAAAATATAGTATACAATCAATTAAAAGAGTTATTTGTCAATGTTAATAGTTATAATTTGCATAAAAACTTAGTGAAGTTCAATAACAACATATGTGTGGCTATGTTTTGTCAATTTCATTGTTATGCTTTTAGATATAGCATTGTCGTCGTTCAACCCGTCAACCCCTCCGCACCCGTCTCACCCTAACTGGACGGTTTATGAACGTTACAATTGTATCGAGTAACAAAGTTGATGGGTGGTCTACTTACCTCTCGACAACTTTTGGTACAACTATATTAATTCCTACGATATTTGGTTAAATATCTTAAAACAATTTATGATAAATATTTCATATATGTTTTTTTGTATGAAAAATGTAGCTGTTACTGGGCCAGATTCATAGCACAAAACATTAAATTTGAGAACACGTATGGACTGGAGAAGCAACAAGTTGTGTCCTTCATGTCGGAATCCGATCGCATGGTATTGTATCGTTGTGATATTATGAGGTACAAAAACACACTATATGCTCGTTCTCAATGCCAGTTCTACAGAGAATAAATCACCGACACGGTGGATTATATTTTTGGAAATTGCAAAGTAGTGTTCCAAGTCGGTCACAATTAGGCCCAAAAAGCTCTCCTTGGTCAATAGAACACTACCACTGCACAAAGTCGAACACAAATAAAATTTCTAGTGGTTTTTCCCTACATATGTTCAATATATCGGTTTAACCGGGTGTCGCGATTGAGACATTTTTGGGCCGCCCTTGGAAAGAGTACTCGCGCACTGTTATCATGCAATCCTACATTAGTTGTTCCATTTAGCTTGTGGGACCATGAAATACATTTCTTCCCAGTGGACACTGTGTACTATGACGAGTACATAAAGAGCCAAATTGGGAGCTAGAGTTAAATGACATGGTTATCATGTGTTAACTAATCATGTCCAAGCATTATGAAGAAATGCAACAAATGTTTTTGCATTGCATGTGATACATTTATTTCTTTCCTCTAGCTCATTCTTTCTATTAAATCAAGTTTATAAAATTTCATAGACCTTGTGGCCAAGAATTCACCACATCATCCGGTCCATGTAAAAAAAATTCATATAAAAATGGTCTATTCCTATATATATATTAAACCATATTTGCGGCTGAGTAGTAAACACAAATTGCCTCTTATTACATAATACATAATCTATAACCCTTTAAAAAAGGTCTATTCCGATATGTGTCATCCTTTAAATGATTTTAGTTGGGATAATTATTTTCTTCCTATTAGTGTTTCTTGCGAGATGTATATTTACCTTATGAGGGGCATTGACCCCCCAAGATTTGGATTTTTTTGCAATATATGCATCACTTTATTATTTTAGTTACTTTAATTCTTGCATTTTGCTGTACAAAGATGATTGGCCGCCTCTTTTCCATTTCAACAAGGTTAAATCTAGATTCTACATAAATTTCGCACAAATGTTGCACGCGATACACATGACTGTGCATTTCTAGCATAATTTTCTTCTCGAGGAAATTTCATTTTTAAAAATTACACAACAATGTTTCAAATCTAGTTTTGATTTTCTAATTTTGCCCTATGTTAAACACTGCTATGTTATTTTTTTTAATTTTATAATTAAAGTGGTATATTTTGGACATATAATTGATTTATTGCTTCTACTATAGGAAACATAACAACACTGGAGATATGCCACATCAGACTACAACAACATACGTGGTGGTTGCTCGGGATGCCACGAACTACTGTAACAAAAGACGTGTTATATACGTAAAGAAAGGTGTCTACAAGGAGTATGTGGAAGTTAGCAAAAAGATATCAAACATCATTATCACAGGAGATGGGATTGATGCCTCAATAGTTTTTGGCAACCACAACTATGTCGACGGTTGGATAACTTATCGTTCTGGAACATTTAGTAAGTACACATTTTAACTTAAATTTATTGTTCAATTTACTATATTATGATTATATTATTAAATTATCTTACAACTGTTAAAGGACGAGAATTCATAGCATGTGATATAACGTTTGAAAATACGGCAGGACCATATAAGCAACAAACCGCAGAGTTTGTGTCGGATTACGATTTCTCTGTCTTGTACCGCTATGCTTTTAGGGAATACCATGACACATTATATTTTTGGAGTCGGATTACGATTTCTCTGTCATTCCCAACATCAATTATCATGGAATGCAAAATCACTAGCACATTTGATTTTATTTTTGGAGATGGAACAGTGGTGTTGCAAACTTGTGAAATTTTGGCATGACAAGCCCTCATTGGTCAACATAACAGTATCACCGCACAAGGGCGAAGTCTATCGAAAAAGAGATACATGCGTTTACCTCATGAGGGGCACTAACCCCCCTCCCCCCAAGATTTGGACGTTTACCTCATTGTTGTAGAAGGATGATTGGTGGCCTCTTTTCAATTTCAACAAGGTTAAAACAAAATTCTACAGGAATTTCGCACAAATGTTGCACGCAATACCCATGATGTGCAATCCATGTGTGAATTTCTAGCATTTTTTTCTTCAGTAAATTTTCGAAATATTACACAATAGCATTTCAAATCTATTTTTGGTTTTCTAATTTTATCCCATGTTAAACACTGCTAGATGTTTTTTTTCTTTTCCGTTTCGTAATTCAAGTAGTTTATTTTGGATATAGAATTGATTTATTGCTTCTACAGCAAAAAATCTACCAACACTGGAAATATGTGGGTTGATATATAAAGACTTAGTTGAGTGGACTATTTTTCAATCAAGATACTTCAAAAGAAGGCTTTGAAGTTAAAAATAATATGTTCAAAACATTATTGCCAGTAGCCTTCGGTACTCGGTCCGTTTACTTATTTTTTCTTTTAACCAATCAGTCAATTTAGAAAGTTTAGTCTTAACATGATCATTACAGTACCATTTATAACATAAAACCAATTGACATATGTTTGAAGATAAATCATTTCTTGGCTCACAAGTTCACTTGTAACTTGTAAGGAATCCCTTTCCTCTTTCTTGGAATCACTTTCCTTTTCCTCCTCTTATTATTCCTATTCAACTTCTTCTAACTCTTTTTTCTTTTTTATAAACACATCTTCTAACTTCTTCCTTTGATTTTTCAGGTTCATAAGGTGTAGTGTTGAGGTCGTTGCACAAAATAATATTTCCAAACATAGTAAAAGAATAATTTTAGCATACACCCCACTCAATTGTACATAGATTGTCCACATGATAAATTAATACATTTCAAGTGTAAAAATGAAACTGAAAAAAGGAAAAGCTTCATATTCATAGTACAACAACCCAAGGGGTCTCAATCTTCTCCAAGTATTCACCATAACAAGCAAATATCAACGTGATTCCCAAGTAGTGGAGCTACGAGTCGAAACAAACTCGTTTAACTTCACTAAGTCAGATCAACTATTGAAAATTAAGAGAATCAAATAGAGTTATTGCTAATATTTTAGAAAAACATGCGAGGTTATTGACAATTTTTTAAGTTTATTATAGAGGAACATTGCCAAAAACAATTAAGTGAAAATGGTACTTTCGCATTTTATTCAAATAAAAGAATAACATCTAGGAGTATATTTGTTACTTCCACTGTAAATTAAAAAGTATACATTTTGAGCTAGTAAAACACACTAAGATCTTGGAGTGGTATAAATATTTTTGACTTGTTAACACAATTATTTAGTCATAACAAGTTACAAGAGGAGCTGCATTTAAAGGTTAGGAAGGTACATTTTCATGAGAAAAGGAATTGTTTGTACTCCGCTCAGAAAATAGAAAAAATTTAAAAGGTTTGCTGAAATGTAGTGCAGATCAAAAGACGAAAGCTTAAGGAAGGAAAGTCAGTTAATTCTAATTATAAAAAATAAAAGCCCATTAATTCTAGTAGTATGAGACAAATAAATTATAGTTGTAATTTTTCCATTCTTTCTTCCAACTAAGTCAAATTTAGAAGTGTATTGTACCCTGGACTGGGTCAGCGAAAATTAAAAAAGCAAAAAAGTAATTCCAAAATCCAAACTAAAATCAAGACGCAGAAGAACACACAAAATAATATTTGAAAAAAGGTTGATTCCTATGGCATTCCCACATTCTACCATATTATTTTATCCTATAAATTTAAAATTTTAGTATATGGTTGTGTATGGATCGTGTTGTAGCCTCAGGGCCGCCTAGGGCCCCTGTGTAGAGGGGCCCAGAAATTTTACTAAGACCTTTTAAAAATTTTGAAAACTAAATATTACTAGTTTTTTTTTTTAATTTCATTTGCACAACATGTATCTTAGCTTTCTTGGTTAAAGTCTATTTTCATCGATGGGTGGTCTAGGTCTCAAAACCCAACAATGCTTTTTTCTCTTTATTTTATTATTCTATATATTTTGAACTTTTTAAGAAGTGTTCCTCATTTTTCTTCTTTCATAGTAATTATTCTCTTTATCTTTATCTTTTTTATTTTTTCATGTTTTTTTCCTTAAAAAGTGTTCTTTAAAAATTTCTTTCTTAATAACTATAAAAATAATACTTTAAAAAAAATCTTGATAATACGATTTTTTGCTTATTACTTATAGCTAATAATTTATCTTAATAAGTAGAAAGTTAAATTTACTTACGTACACCTGATATAGAATTATATTTAGTACATATACTTATAGAATTTATTTCCGCTAAAATTTATGATTAATTATGTTAAAAAAACTAAGTGAATTTGTTATTTAGTTATATATCAGAAAAATAATATGTTAAAAATAATTATTTGTGAATACTTAATTAGTATTTTCGCATTTAAAAGAAAAAAGAGGAAGATAAATTTAACTATTGTTATATTACATGGGGGGCCCATATTTAGAATTCGCCTACGGCCCTCAAATGTCTAGGGTCAGCCCTGGAGTCGTAGCACCGTATAACATTTAAACTTGGATAAAGTGAAATAATTGAACATTTTGGAAAAAATGAAATAGTTGAACATTTTGTAAAAATTATTTTGTAACGTTGAAAGGGAGCTGCTACTTAATTTATTTGGCATATTTCTATATTTTTTTATAATTAAGTTGGCAAACGAAACAACAAATTGAGGCTTACTTTTTTTATTAATTAATAAACCCGTCTTTCATAAGAGAATTATATATGAATTATTGCTTCTGTAAAAGGAAAATATATCCAAAAAATTGTATCAATATTATTGACATTATTAAATATTAGCTACTATATATTCTGAATAAACCATCTTCAAGAAATGACAAAATTTATTGATTGAGAAGGGTAAGCTTTTTGTCCTCCTTATGTATTTTTTTTTACAGTTTGGTCCCTCTTATGTTTTTCTTAACATTTAAATCCCCAATTTTAATTATTTGTTTCATTGTAGTCTTTCTGAGACAGTTTCAGGTGGCTCCGACGTCAGGTGATTTGTACGTGCCTAACGTGAGGGTTTTTTTTCTTCTAGGAAATTCACGCAACATAACAGATTTTTCATACTATTTATTGAACAAATAGAACATGTCCTTCTCTGCAAGCCTCAAATCCTGTTATTTTGCGTGAATTTTTTTAAAAAAATACCTCATGTTAGTACGTGACGTTAGGGCCACCATGGAACCGCCTGAGAATGACTATAATGAAACAAATAATTGATAGTGGAGATTAAAATGTTAAGAAAAACATAAAGGGACAAAATTGTAAAAAAAAATACACAAGGAGGACCAAAAGTGGTATTTACTCAATTCAAAATCTTTTGCCCTGAGTAGGGGACTATCACATTTTGTCTTCTAGGGACTCGCTAGCAATTGGTGGGGAAATTGCATGTAAAAATACCAACTACATTCCATGCTATGCTAATTAATTAATTTACTAACAATTAAATATATTTTAAGTTTGTATTGCACAATTTTCATATATATTTGTGGCTTAATCCCACTTTTCACTCTAGAAATGTATGAGTTTGGCACGTTGTACCCTCGAAAAAAATCAATCCCTCTTTGCACCGTCAAAACATATATTATCTTTCACTTTTCACCCTAGGTAAATTTTAGGCCAAAAGGCACGGATATTTTGTCACTCCCTTCGAAATTCAACATATATTCACTAATGTGATAATCACGTGCAATTAAGAGTAAAATTGACAATTACCCATTAAAATAACTCCGAAAAAAATATTAAAAAAAATAAGACGTCACATGTTGTAAATATAAATTTGAATTTGGGGTTTTTGGGTTTTAATTCATGTGCAATTAAGAGTAAAATTGAAAATGATCCATTAAATTAATTCCATAAAGATATAAAATAAAAAAATGAGAAGTCACATGTTGTAAATATAAATTTGAAAAGACCGATATCAAATGATATTTTTGCCCATGTTGGAGTTTAGAGATCCTTATGTTATTTGAATGCACAAAGCTCATATATATATATATATATATATATATATATTATATCATATTATATCATATAAGGGGGTAAGGGACTGTGCTACAGTACCCATTTTTTCTTTTGCCTTTTTTTTTATTCCCCCTCCCCCTAAAACGACGCCGTTTTATCACAAAAACGTTGACGTTTCTTTATTTCCTCCCAATTTCTCAGTACCAGATCAATTTACTTCCTCTTTAATTTTAGCTGCTGCTATTTTCTTCCGTTTTCTCCGGTGGCCCCTGCTGCTTGTTAATTTCTTATGCTGCTTCTATTTTCTTTTCCCTCAATTGTTCAATTGGTTGGTGCTGATTAATTGTTTCTTCCTGCTTCGTTGACTGGGTTCATTTTCTTCTTTCCTTTTTTTTCCAATTGGCTGCGGCAACCATAATTTCCCTGCTGCTTGGTTGCCGCTATTTTGTTCGTACCTGGGTTTATTGGTTACTTGTTTAGTGGGGTTGTTATAATACTATATTCTTGAATGGATTTCGCTGCTTTTTCGTTCCGATTGCTTGACTCCATGTGATCTTGTCTCTTATTTTTGATTTGTTGCTTGCTTCGGTTCGGGGCTTGGAGGATTCATTTGTCTCTAATTGCTTGCTTGCTTGGTTCGGCTTGGGGCTCGGGGGATTTATTTGCCCCTTCTTTTGGATATAGTTTTTTGCTTTGGATTATGGCTTGGATTATGGTTTGGAAGGGATTACGACGGCAGGGTATGTATTTCATGATTGCTTACACACTTTTATCTCCTTCTGCACGCCTTCAATTTGTTTGTATATATCTCCTTCAGTTTTATGTTTTTATTTTGCATTGTAGCTGTTCCAAATAATACTCTCTCTACTGAATTTCCTAAATTGTATGTTTTCTTGAATTTTCTTTATTCCTGGGTTATTTTGTTCTTGTATTAATGCTGTTGTATACTTTTTTTTTAGGAGTTCTTACTGGTGTATGTGATTTTGCTTACCTGTTTGAGGTTAGTTGTTTTTCTTTATATCTTTAGATTACTTTATATATGTACTACGTAGCTTTTGAATTTAGGATTTCAGTAATATGGAGTTATTGAATCTTCTTTTGTTCTTGAGTTTAGTTTTGTTATTCTGACTTAACAGTTAATGCATATATACATACCTAGGTAGCTCACCACTTCATTAATTAAGAATTCCTATGTTGTTTTATTGTTTATGCAGATATGCAGAAATATTTTAGTGATTTTTAGAATCTTTATGTAGTGCTAAGCTAGGCAGGCATCTTCACCATTTAAATTAGATAAACGAATTCCTCTACTTTATTGAAGTATGAATACACACACTTCCTCCACTTTATTGAAGTATGAATACACACACCTTAAGAAATAATAGAATTAGATACAAAATTAACACTAGGAAATTGAAAGTTCTAGATTATTTTAGGCAAGTCAGAACGATGGTCAGCATCTATGTCTCGTCCCAGAATTGTTTAAGAAAATTTATACACGAGGAGAGGTTACGTCTTAACTTGATTCTTGAATTTTCTCCAATTCCCACAGGATGTTTCTCCTTATCTAAGGCATAGGCAACTTTAGATTCTGTTTTATAGTAGTCAGCCCCAAGCATCACAGTGTCCTGTAAACATTAGGAGCCTCAGGTCACACTTTATCTTGAAAAGTACTCATCGTTGAACAAACTCACATAAATCTAAAATCTATGTTGTTTTCTAACTCTTCACAAAGTAAGTGGCCTTTTTTTTTTTTTTTAACTTTGGAGGTCTGCTATACACAACTTCAGACATTTTTCTGATGAGTGGCAATTGTGAAGTTTCATAATAGGTTGGTAATTTCATTAGCTCATGTTGTAGGAAACTGGTTGGTTTTTTATTGTTTATAGTAAATAAAATGTCAGGCATATAAGAAAACATGTACCAAATATTTAAAAAATGATTTATATCAAAACCAAACCTTGAGGTGAAATTTGGAGTTTATGCATGACCGCATACCAACAACAATGTGGTTCACTAAGCAATCAGTCAAGAAACTCATGTGATACAATATAATAATCGTTTTGAAACTGCAAAATAAAGTGTTTTGATTTTTATTCCTTGTTAAATATCAGTACATCTGTGAAGCAATATTTAAATGAAATTTATGTGATCTCAAGCTAAATGACCACACAAATTCTTCATGATTGGGAACGTTCAAAGAGTTTTCAGTTTACCAATGGGTTAATAGCAATTTAGTCCCTGTAATATTTGAAATATACAATTTAAATTTTAATAAGAAAACACCATTTGACCACTACCCAACCTGTTTTTTGATTTCATGAGGGGGTTATCTGTATTTTTTTTAGGACGGTAGATAGTCCATTAGATATATCTCAATGAGGTAAATATACTAAAAGTCGGGTTAAGAGTGTCTTTTCAGAATAAAAATAGAGCATCAGCTGTATTTTAATGTGCGGCGCGTCCGAAGGAGGCGTATCATTTGATTCTTTTCTTCCACAAAGGGATAATCTCCATTATTTTTACGAGGAATAGATTGTCCATTAGACATATCTCATGGAAGAAGGGAGTAGATTATTAAAAGCCTTATTATTAATTTATTTATATGGTTCATAGATGATAAGATTGTGACTAATAAAAAGAAATATTTACCAATGGATATTGGTCTTAGATCAATATTTAACATAAATTTTCTCAAAAGAAAAACAGAAAACTTTTTGCATATATTCCTATTAATCTATTGTAACTTTAACTCTTAAGTAATAAGCATGACACTATTCTTTCAGAAACTTATTATCAACAATTCAATTTCCATAATTTCTGAAAAAATAGGACAATTGAAATTCCATAAATCCTTAAGATTTACGCATCTTAAATTGTACTACACTTATGGTTTAACATGTATTCTTTATTGTATATTTTTGTTTGTGTGTTGTTGTCGATGGACTTCACTAGAAAACCAATACGTACTTTTTAATATTTATTATAGACATTAAAATATAAACTGAATCTTGGTGGCTGAAATAACAAAGCAAACCAAGATGATGACATTGGTATAAGTTTACGAATGAAATATTAAGATTTCCATCTTTCAGGCATATTGAGCTACCAAATGGTAGCTATGTGATTCTGAAAGCATATTAAAATTGAATTTTCTTTTTAATAGCAAAAACTCCAAAATATTCATACATGGTAATGATCATATGAGGACTGAGGCAATTTTGGTTGTTTTCATATGGATGAGTGTTATTATCTTCAAAGATCATACCATTATGGATTTATTTCCCAAATAAATTTTTTTTTTCGATATTTAACATGGGTAATTTAAATTCTATTTGACTTCAAACTTGTTTTATTCTATTAGATCTTACGACTTATTTTTAACATCGAAACAGATAACAAGAAATGTAAATAAGATTAAGTGTAGAAATTAACTTAATGCATGGAAAAACCTGTTCTATTGCCTTTTTTTTTCCTTAGAAGCTCACTCCTGCTTATGTATATTTATTTCTCTCCCATTTTCATTATATCTTCTTTTTACAATTTTCATTTTCTTAATATCACTATGAGACTACCAAAACATAATACAGTAAGTGATGTTATTGATCAACCTTTATAGAATTCAGCAACAAACATATCCGTTATTTTGCCTTCTCATTTTCATTAGTAAATTCGCTTGTCAATTCTAAAGTATCACTTACAGATAGTTGTTTCATTATTTATGTATTTGCATTAATGATAAATACATTAAAATAGACAAATGTTTGATCACAAGTTATTAGTTAAGCAAGTGGAAAGTAGGCGTGATACATTGTTTATTAACAATGATATCTTCTCTTCTCAGAGGGTTTCACCGATTGGGTATTCGGTATTTATTCTCTTGTCCTTAAATTGATGTTAAGAAAAATTTACACTTATCATGTTAGTTTTGTTATATACTTTTTCCAATGATAGTGTATCACTATGTTTAGTGATTACACTGTAAGGACTTGAGCAGTACGTGATTTTTTTTCCTCATTTTTCTTAATACCCTACTCAGTTAAACAACATCGTTTATAATGTTTTCTTCTGTTATTCAAATAATAATTTACTTTGTAAATTTGTTCTGCCTTTTATGGAATTTATGTTGATGTTGTTTTGCATTTATTTTGTAGGAGTTACACGAAGTGTTTGTGATTTTTGTTCTCTCTTTGAGGTTAGCTTTCTTATACAGTTATTTTATTGTTTATATGTCATCTTATATTTTGATTTGAATTTGTGGCTGTTTTTTGTGAACATTGTGAATATGTGATTGTATGTAAATCAAATTTTGTTATTGCATATTTTGTTTGCATTTATTGTGTTTTATATCTTTATTGTTGGTTTTTTTTTTCTTATGTGGAAGTTGTAGACTTATTTACTTTAAATCAGAAATAAGTTTATGGATATTGCTAAAAGTGCTAAGGAATTGCGTAATGAAAAGTCTCGGGCTCGTTATGCTAAAATGGATTCCCAAAAAAGGAAAGATTACTTTCATTGGCTCGTGAGAAGTATCGTTTGCGATCTTTGGTTATGGATAGTAGGCAAAATAAGATCTCAGCCTCTGTAGAGGGTAATCGTAAGTCTGCTATTAGGCCTGGTTCTATTGTTACTAATTTATCTACGGCTTCAATTCCTTCTGCTTCATCTTCACTGGGGTCTGTTTCATTGGGTAAGTTTTGTATCTTTTCCCCTCTCTTATTTTTTTATTTTCTACTATGGTTTATTTAAATATTTCTTTTTTTCAGGTGTAAATATGAATTGTGCTACCGCTGATATTCAGCAAGGAGGTACAATGTCATTTACTCTACTTTTTCAGTTGTCTTGTTTGTTTATTACCATTTATTTGCTTCTTATATATATATTTTTTTTCTTATTTAGCTGTCTCGGATAATGATGTCCATCGTAAGACAATTCGCAATTTCAAAGAACGTGCTAGATACTATGGTTTGAATATTCTTGAGAAAAATGATTTGTTGTCTAGAAAACGATCCCATGCTGTCTTGAATCCTATTTTATCTGAAATGTCTCATGGTTGTGAAGGTAAGTAAATTTTTAATCTTGACAATGCGTTTTATTTTTTTTTCAGCTATTTGCTTTTTATGTATTAATGTTCTCATGCTTGATTTGTAGGTTGCGAAAATTGTGCAGTCTCATGCGTACATTATCCAGCATGCTTATCTTCTGCACCTCGTAATCGATTTGAAAAATTAACGCATATTCCTTTGACAAAGTGGATGTTGCCACCTGAACCACTTTGTAAATATTGTGGGGCCTTTCGTTTCAGTCGAGAGACAGCTGGTTTTTGTTGTGCTGGTGGACAAGTATGGCTTGCAAAAACGGTTCCTTGTCCAATTTTGTGGTTTTTGTTTACTGATGCTATATCTGAGGTTGCTTGTGAGTTTCGCCGGCGGGTTAGGACGTATAATAATGCATTTGCATTAACTTCTATTGGAATGAGCATTGATCCAAACTCTTGGTGGGCGCGTGAAGGGATATATGCACTTAAGGTGTTTGGTCAGGTTTCACATTATGTTAATCCAATTGATGGTAGTCCAAATATAACGTCGTTGTTACAACTCTTCTTTCTTGATGCTGTGGAGCAGTTAGATGCTGACCTCCTTAAGCGTAAAGACCTACGTTCAGATGTTATGGCTATGCTTATTAAGGCATTAACAGATAACCAATACACTAAGTTCTTTAAGTGTATTAGGTCTTGGGATAATCTTGCAGAAGCACATATTGTTATAAAAACAAGTACTTCTTTAGATCAAAGGAATTGTAATGTGCCTACTGTTGATGAGGTTGCCGGTGTTTGGAAAGATGGCGATGAGAAGATTTATAGATCAGAGCGTGATATTCATGTATATACAGATGGTGGTAGAAGCCTTCGGATGAATTACTATTATAGTTGTTATGATCCGACACAATATCCTTTGTTGTTTCCTCGAGGAGAGCCAGGGTGGCATGCTGGAATTCAAAAGATTATACCTAAACATATTTCTAAGATAAATAACTTTGGACTTAAGTGTACTAATGAGGTTATACCTAATGTTGCTGCTGCACATAGTGCTGATGAGATTATTGCCGCCGAGGAACATGGTAAGTATATTATATTATATATTTTTTAAATCAATATTTATGGCTTCTTCTTATATAATAAATATAGACCTGATTGTAATATTTATTTATATTGGATACAAAATACTCACACAAATAAATAAATATTTTTCATAGTATTGCCTACATCAGTAAAGTTTAAATACAGAGACATAAAATATAAACTTACAGCTGCTGTAATGTAGTATTGTTAACATACTGCCAATGAAAATTACAAAATAAGGCATACAACATTAGAGAAGGTGTCGAAGATTTATGTAATGCCTCGTAGCATTCATTTATATATGTGACAGAGCCTCATTACTTAGATATTACATCTGCCATTTATTAATATCTAGGCATTAATGTATTATTTATTTGGAATAACAGGACGTACAATAACATTTTAGACAAATTATAAATTATTTTTTAATCAGCAAATAGATCAGCAATGTCAAGATTGAAACATATAAATAGAACTAGGCACTATAAAGTATGTTCTTATCTTACATATTTTATCTTTTCACTATTGTTTTTGGTTTTAATTTTTAAATAAATATATTTGTGAGTACTAATTTTGCCTAAAAATTTTCGTGGCATTTTTTTCAGGACTTCAACAGAATAAGAGGGCTCGTAATAATGTGTCATGCCGGGAATATTATTGTTACAAAGCTCAGATTCGTCGTCATGATAATTCTTACTTGTTGCATTTTGGTCGGCTTGGTCATCAGTTTATTATAGATATGTATATCAAATTAGAGTCATCTCGTCTTGATTACTATAAATTAGAGCAGTTTCATAAAGAAGTTCGTACGGAGTCTTACCAAGGAATTATTGACAGCCTTCTTATAGATGGTCAAGTTGATCCTTCTCAGATAGGCCAAAAGGTTATTTTACCTTCTTCTTTCATTGGTGGTCCTAGAGATATGCGCAGACGTTATGTAAATGCTACGGCCTTGGTGCAAAAGTATGGAAAGCCTGATTTATTCTTGACCATGACGTGTAATCCACAATGGAAAGAGATCCAAGATAATTTGCTTCCATCAGAGAAAAGTCATGATAGACCTGATCTTATTACACGTGTTTTCAAAGCTAAATTGGAAGAGCTTAAAGTTGAAATAGTTCGAAAGAAATTGTTTGGAGATGTTGCTGCCTACGTCTATGTAATAGAATATCAGAAAAGAGGTCTTCCTCATGTACATTGGCTTATTATTTTGGCTGGACATCATAAAATTGTATCTCCAAATATGTACGATCATGTCATTTCTGCTGAACTCCCTGATTCTTCTCATCCGTTGTTGCGTGAGTACGTGGTCAGACATATGATGCATGGCCCTTGTGGGGAAGCGAAGAAAAATAATTCTTGTATGCGAAATGGAGAATGCAAAGATCATTATCCTAAAGATTTTGTACCTATTACTTGTAACGGGGCAAATTCTTATCCCAAGTATAGAAGACGAGATGATGGAAGATCAATTGTTGTTCAAAAGGTCAGGCTTGATAATAGAGATGTTATTCCTCATTGTCCTTATTTATTGGTGAAGTTCGATTGTCATATGAATTTGGAAGTCTGCACTGACATCAAATTGGTTAAATATATGTACAAATATATCTACAAAGGTCACGATAAAATGGCATACAATGTTGTTGCTCGTAACTCTCTTAACAAGTTGGATGAGATACAATCCTACCAAGGAGGTCGTTAAATATGTGCTCCAGAGGCCTATTGGCGTATATTTGCATTTCCAATGAGTGAGATATATCCTCCTGTTATTGTTATACCAGTGCATTTAGAGAATCATCAACCATTGAGGTTTGGTATTAAGCATTCACTTGAACAAATTTTAAATAATCCGTTGGCTAGTAAGACAATGTTGACAGAGTTTTTTGCTATGAATGCTTTCGATCCGGATGCAAACCGATTGAATATCTGTCCCTGCTTGCTAAGCATTTGTCCCTCCAATCTGATGCAGCAGTGCATCAATTTCATCCCCGTCCTCCATTTCCAGTTGTAAGAATAAAATTATAACTTAATTACCAGTATTCCAAAATAATAATGACCCGAAGAAATTGTGAAGAGAAAGAGTAGATCACCTCATCTGGAGTTTGCTTCCCTTGGATACGACATCCATCAAACAAGAATACAGTAGATATCAAATCCATTGCGCATCTGTCACAATAAACATTCATAAGCTTCTTCAGCTTCGCGTCTCTTCTAATCTTGAAAAATAATTCAGTCCCATCCTACAAAATCAAATTAGTTATTTGTTATAAAGCGTATGTTCATTGAGAAATATACATAATATTTAAATTCTAATTGAAATCAAAAAGTCAAAATGATACTTAAATATAAACTATTTTAAGATAATAGGCTTAAATAGAAAGTTTGGTTTTTGTAAAGTTTAGTATCTTCATAATAAACCTAGCATAGAATTAGGCACTGCCAAAACATCAAATAGATTAAAATATAAGAAGAACCTGGCCTTTCACTTTCACTCTAATGTAAGGATCGGTAACGCCGGTAACACATGACATAGCTGTAGAGGTTGACATTTTTTTTCACCCCGTGTATATTAGTGGTTGTTCTTTTTTGCTATGGACTATATTTGTAATGAAAAATCCCGTCTGCTTGGCTACATATATATATACAACATACAAAAAAAGTTGTGACTGTGTGCAACTGTGACAAAGAAATGTTTAATTTTACAACCACCATTACTGATATTAATTAATTGATTGTGAATAAGAAATTAATGAAATGAAACCCGCTTTCTCTTCTCATCTCCTCTCCTCTAACATCATTTTCAGTGTGTGAGGCGTGTGAGAGGAGAGAAATAATCTGTAAAAGGAGCCTGCTGCAGCTGCTGATGCTGATGCTGATGCAGGTTACACGACATGTTAAGGAAGAAAAATAAAAATAAAAAGAGTTTTTCCTTTGGGGTTTGTACCTGATGCCGTGGTTTACTTGCATTTATCCTGCACTTGGATCAGCCGTGTTTTCTTAATTGGGCCTTCTCTTGATTTCTTCTTAATGGGCCTTCCCCTGGATATAACTCCGGATTCATTGCACATCCGAATATATTATTTTCGAGTTAATGATAATTTATTCTCGTGATATGTATAATATTCAATCTATTCCTTGTAATTTGAAAAAAATTACTTTACACTCTTTAAATTTGTAAAGTTTTACATTGCCTCCTCCGCATTTTAAAACTAAAAAAATACCAATTGATAAAACTATCCCTCTTATATACTATACCTTGACTCGGTCAACATATAAATATGACATTTTAACCCCTGCATTATTATAAATGTGGCATTTAATTGAAATGAGAAAGTTTTATTGCAAATTTTGTTGTTCTTGTCATAATCACAATTTTAATGCACGAGAGAGTACGTCACAGAATATATGTTCACTGATTTCAAATTTATCAAAGAAAGTCCCTTTTTTGGTAAGTGGTGAGGTGGACAAGAGTGATTTTTTTCTCTCTCTTTTGGATGGTGTGTGTGTCTACATCATCAGCATCGCGTGACCTTGTTTTTTTCAGGTGTAAATATGAATTGTGCTACCGTTGATATTCAGCAAGGAGGTACAATGTCATTTACTCTACTTTTTCAGTTGTCTTATTTGTTTATTACCATTTATTTGCTTCTTATATATATATATATATATATATATATATATTTTTTTCTTATTTAGCTGTCTCGGATAATGATGTCCATCGTAAGACAATTCGCAATTTCAAAGAACGTGCTAGATACTATGGTTTGAATATTCTTGAGAAAAATGATTTGTTGTCTAGAAAACGATCCCGTGCTGTCTTGAATCCTATTTTATCTGAAATGTCTCATGGTTGTGAAGGTAAGTAAATTTTTAATCTTGACAATGCGTTTTATTTTTTTTTCAGCTATTTGCTTTTTATGTATTAATGTTCTCATGCTTGATTTGTAGGTTGCGAAAATTGTGCAGTCTCATGCGTACATTATCCAGCATGCTTATCTTCTGCACCTCGTAATCGATTTGAAAAATTAACGCATATTCCTTTGACAAAGTGGATGTTGCCACCTGAACCACTTTGTAAATATTGTGGGGCCTTTCGTTTCAGTCGAGAGACAGCTGGTTTTTGTTGTGCTGGTGGACAAGTATGGCTTGCAAAAACGGTTCCTTGTCCAATTTTGTGGTTTTTGTTTACTGATGCTATATCTGAGGTTGCTTGTGAGTTTCGCCGGCGGGTTAGGACGTATAATAATGCATTTGCATTCACTTCTATTGGAATGAGCTTTGATCCAAACTCTTGGTGGGCGCGTGAAGGGATATATGCACTTAAGGTGTTTGGTCAGGTTTCACATTATGTTAATCCAATTGATGGTAGTCCAAATATAACGTCGTTGTTACAACTCTTCTTTCTTGATGCTGTGGAGCAGTTACATGCTGACCTCCTTAAGCGTAAAGACCTACGTTCAGATGTTATGGCTATGCTTATTAAGGCATTAGCAGATAACCAATACACTAAGTTCTTTAAGCGTCTTAGGTCTTGGGATAATCTTGCATAAGCACATATTGTTATAAAAACAAGTCCTTCTTTAGATCAAAGGAATTGTAATGTGCCTACTGTTGATGAGGTTGCCGGTGTTTGGAAAGATGGCGATGAGAAGATTTATAGATCAGAGCGTGATATTCGTGTATATACAGATGGTGGTAGAAGCCTTCGGATGAATTACTATTATAGTTGTTATGATCCGACACAATATCCTTTGTTGTTTCCTCGAGGAGAGCCGGGGTGGCATGCTGGAATTCAAAAGATTATACCTGAACATATTTCTAAGATAAATAACTTGGGACTTAAGTGTACTAATGAGGTTATACCTAATGTTGCTGCTGCACATAGTGCTGATGAGATTATTGCCGCCGAGGAACATGGTAAGTATATTATATTATATATTTTTTAAATCAATATTTATTGCTTCTTCTTATATAATAAATATAGACCTGATTGTAATATTTATTTATATTGGTTACAAAATACTCACACAAATAAATAAATATTTTTCATAGTATTGCTTACATCAGTAAAGTTTAAATACAGAGACATAAAATATAAACTTACAGCTGCTGTAATGTAGTATTGTTAACATACTGCCAATGAAAATTACAAAATAAGGCATACAACATTAGAGAAGCTGTCGAAGATTTATGTAATGCCTCGTAGCATTCATTTATATATGTGACAGAGCCTCATTACTTAGATATTACATCTGCCATTTATTAATATCTAGGCATTAATGTATTATTTATTTGGAATAACAGGACGTACAATAACATTTTAGACAAATCATAAATTATATTTTAATCAGCATATAGATCAGCAATGTCAAGATTGAAACATATAAATAGAACTAGGCACTATAAAGTATGTTCTTATCTTACATATTTTATCTTTTCACTACTGTTTTTGGTTTTAATTTTTAAATAAATATATTTGTGAGTACTAATTTTGCCTAAAAATTTTCGTGGCATTTTTTTCAGGACTTCAACAGAATAAGAGGGCTCGTAATAATGTGTCATGTCGGGAATATTATTGTTACAAAGCTCAGATTCGTCGTCATGATAATTCTTAGTTGTTGCATTCTGGTCGGCTTGGTCATCAGTTTATTATAGATATGTATATCAAATTAGAGTCATCTCGTCTTGATTACTATAAAATGTATTTTATTGGTTTATATAACCATTTCAGTTCATTAATTCTTAATCATTGTGCATTTTAATTTTGTACACACTTACCATGTTTAAATACTTCTGTGTACAAACATAAAAAAAAAACTTACTCCATGCATACCATAGCAAATCACTTAATCTGGGCAACAACTCCACGCATTAGCGTGGAGCCACTAGCCTAGTATATAATAAGAAGCTATGGGCGGTGTGAACAGTGCAAGCCTTTTCTTTTAACTTTTTTGTTAATCCCCCATCAACTTAAACGACGTCGTTTAAAGCCCGTTACTGTGTCGTTTCATTCTTTCCTCCCAGATTAACACTACCTGCTCAAATTCTTTTCCCTTTTACTTCACCAGCTTCTAATTTCTTTCGTCTTTCCTTGTGGCCCCTGCTGCTTCTTATTTTCTTATGCTGCTTGGAATTTCTTCTCCCTTAATTGTTCTATTGGTTGGTTCGATTTGATTATCTTGTGCTGCTTCCCTGCCTCTCTTCTTTACCCTCTTTGCTTGATTTTTCAATTGGCTGTGAGGATGATATTTCTTCTGCTGTTTGATTATATTATGTCAAATTTTGTTTATTCTTGGGTTATTTGCTCAATTGCTTAGTGGGATTGTTTTAATAATATTTTTTCTACTGGATTTGGGCAAATTCTTATTTGCCGCTTGCTTCGGAAGTACTATTTTGGCATTTATTATGGTTTGGATGGGATTACAACGACAAGGTATGTATGTGAATTTAGGTTCAACTTTTTTTGTATTTTTCTTTCTTTAGCTGTTTTATTTAGGACTTCAGCAATAGGGGGTTATTTGATTTTCCTTTGTCTTTGAAGTTAGTTTTGTTATGTAATTTTGTTAATTATTCTTTGGCAATAATGATTTTTCCTTGGACCAATATCACCTAAGATATGTAATATCAATATGTACAGTGATATCTTAGTTAGCTGCTTTACGAGGTATTCAGCAATAAGGGGTTAAGTGAATTTCTTTTTTTTCTATGAGGTTAGTTTCCTTATGTAGTTTTGTTAAATATGCTTTGGCAGGTCATATTTTTCCTTGGATCAAGCTTTAAATCACATAATATATGTATGTCTTCAATGATAATGTACTACTATGAATTGTGATTTCTTAGTTACCTGTATTATTGATCACTTTAGCAAGAGAGGAGTGGGGGTTTGAAGTTATATAAGAAAATGAGACATTTTATATAGTAATATATACTATTCATTGGCAACATTAAAACAGGCCAAGACAGTTCCTAATATTTCTTTTTTCCTGTGGCTATTGTCTCATCTCTTTTAGGTTGGTTATCTTTGCTAACTCTTTAAAATGCTGATAAAGGTTCTATTCATGTTCATGTTTATGTTTATGTTCCTCAACTTATGTACATGCCAAGAGTTTAATGAACTCAGGCTTCTTCTATCCATGAATGCTTCAATAAATGATCAATTTCAGTCCATCATTAACTTGAATTCTTACTGCAAATGGAAATGAATCACATGTTTTGACTTATCCCGTGTGTCGAAATTCGAGCTCTCCGGAAAAAAATTATCTAGAAAAATTTCATATTCCCTTTTCAAATTGCCACACACCCAGTCCATTGGTTTAACCAACAATCACTTGTTTGGTTAAATTCCTCAGAATTTATCGTCCTGTTTTTCGATTAGATATCTAATTATAGGTAGCAATAATCTCACAGGTGTAATTCCTATTTCACCCCTCCCAGTTCTTGAAGCACTTGACTTATCAAACAACATGCTCTCTAGAGAAATCCTTCAAGACATAGAATTAATATTTTCCGGCCTAAAATACCTCGATTTCGGTGGTAATGCTTTAACGGGGCAGGTTCCAATTTCGATACCGAACATGAAAAGATTGGAGTTCTTGACTTTGGCATGAAACCAATTGATTGGTTAAATTAAATGGCAGTTATGTAAATCTAATACGCCTTGACTTTTTATGTCTTATTATACTACATTAATTTTTCCTTTGAAAAGGTAATCAAGTGAATGGTACAAGTTATTTTTCATTTAAGTATACCATATGTAGCATTCATATTTATGCTAATTTCTTGTACACGGAGAAGATTATCATCTATGCAAGTCTTCAGATTAATAAGGCAAACCAGAAATTCGATTACATGGGATGTGAGAAGTGCTATTCTGGAATTGATGCAGAATATAACTACGCGTACAACTGTAATTCATGTAGGGAAGCAACCATAGCGAAACCAAGGTTCACTTGATTTTTGCTATCTTTGTTCCCGCACATATTAGTCCCCTATGCTTTCGTAATCTGTTGCACAAACTAACTGGTAATAGCATAAAGGACATTTTTACCTTCTTTGTAAGTTACCAATAAAACATTTAAAGAGCTAAGAACAATTAAATTTTAAATTATCTGCATTTTCTCAGTTCTTATCCTTTTTTGCCTCTTATTTTTGCATCATTTCATTATCTTCTTCAAAGCTCTGAAATTTCTTAAACAAACTAGGAATTATTTTTCTCTATCTATAACACATATCTTCAGATCTAATCACTGGAAAAATCCATAACATACACGCTCCTCGTATCTGAAGTATAAAACCCATTTGGTAACATGGCTCATGATTTTATAAATATTAAAATTTATTATTTGACTTTGTAAATACTAAGTGATTTTTGCCCAACTATGTTATGCAGATTTATTTATTTTACCTATATTAATAAATCATAGGAAGCTTTTGATAATTTTTAAGTGAATTGGGAGGTTGTCAATTTTCGAAGTTAACAGAAGGGTTCTTGATATTTTTGTATATTTTGGTAGGTATATAATTGTCATTTTGGCCCGGAAGAGTTTTTTTCTTGCTAATAAAAACTAAGCATACAGAGTTTTTTCTATAAAAACAACGCAGAGGTTGTTTTGATAGTTAGACAAAACACATGGGGTGTTTTTACATTTACTCTATAAATATATTATAGCAGCCTAGCAAGAAGTAGTTGGGAGGGGTTCTCGTTGAAGAGTTAATGACAATTTACCCTATGCATAATGGTCAAATTGCTCCCCTATGATTTGAAAAAAAAAATTTACTCCCCTAAAATCTTATCAAATTTGCACACTTTTCTCCATCACATTTAAAACTTAAAAAATATTTGCTTATTTATATTGAATCCCAAAGAAAATCAGTCTATTGGACTTCTCCCAACAAATACGTCCAAAATATTTTGGAGATTACAATATTTTTTTTATCTTTTATTGATTTTACCACCACACATGGATTACTAAATATGTATTCACTAAATTGAATTATAACAACAATTAATTTATGCAGGCTTATTTCCTCAAATGGTGTGGAAAATTCATATGTGGTCCCGATATGAATTATTCTCAATTTCAATGTTAACAAAAATTCATTTTTTTTCTTTTCAAATAGATGCATTGCAAAAAATGTCATTCAAAAACACCCGAGTCACAGCGTCACAAATCTACAACCTCAGTTTTCAAAACAATAAAATAACAAAAGAAATCCCACAACTAAAAATAACTACAAAATAACTCATAAAAAAATTATTCAAAGAAAAACACCTATATGTTCATCCAAACAATCTCAAAACACAATAAAATCACCCATATTGCCGCCATGAACAATAAATTTTAACTACTCACTAAACTTAAAACATATGATTGCATAAACTTCACAAAATAAGTAAATCAAAATCCTACTGCATTATACCTCAACTTTATCTTCATCCTTACACAATATACCCATTTTTACTCACCAAAGCAACCCAACAAGTCTGGGCAACGAACTCCACGCATTAGCGTGGAGCACTCAGCCTAGTATATATATATATATATATATATATACTAGGCTGAGTGCTCCACGCTAATGCGTGGAGTTCGTTGCCCAGACTTGTTGTATATATATATATATATATATATATATTTTGTCACATAGACCTTTATATATTATATTTAAAATGGAACACAATTTTAACCAACTACGTTAATTTTTTAGCTCACTACAAGAAAAACATCAAATTTCGATGGATTTTTCGACAAATTTGTCACGGCGAAAATTGGGACCGAAACATTTTGTTGGAAAACATCGTATCGGAATTTTTTTTGATGAATTTTCGAGTGACAAGTATTTTCGACGGTCATTCCAACGAATTTCTTGGCGCCATATGTACTTATACTCCACCACTTTACTGTAGAAACAAGACTATTTTTTATTTATTTATTGATATTATATTTTGTTATTTCAAGTTATATAAATATTTTTTTAGAATTATATTTTATATTAAGTCGAGTTAAGAGTAAATAAAGTATTCATTTAACTGCCCTCCAAAATGATTTTCTTCCAAAGTTATTTTAATGGGTAATTTTTCAGTTATACTCTTAATTGTACATAAATCTCACATTATTATATTTTGGAGGGAATATATGTTAATTTTTTAAGGGAGTGATGAAAATAACTTTTTTTTTCGCTTCAAATTCATCCAGCGTGCAAAGTAAAATACAATATATGTTTTGAGGGTGGAAAGTGCCAAATTGATACATTTTTAGGGTGCAAAGTAGAAATAAGTTGTTGATAACTGCAACTTGATTAAAGCCAACCTTTGAAAAATTATAACTACATTGAGATTCTAAAATTCATATAATTATGTTATTAGATTTAGATTACGAATTAATTGTAATTATTTTCATAGTACTCATCGTTCATTGTTTCATATGCCAAGTGTCAATTTTCATTATATAAATTAATTCAATTAATATACAATTATACTATATGTACGAAGTATTACATTTTTTGTGTTCTCTTGGGCTGATTAGCCACAATTATTAATTAGGTGTCAAAAAAGGCCCAAAATTGGGCAGCTCGTAGTTAACGGGCAAAACTATGGGCCACCCCTGCTTTTTGCCCCAATTACAATTGTTAGGCTACCCCAAAAATTATATAATTTGGTCCAAATTCATAAAAAAAAGGGATAATTACAGGGACCTCCCCTGAGGTTTGGGGAATTTCGCGTCCAATCCCCTCCAAGAATCATAATTACAACGACCTCCCCTGAGGTTTCAAAAACATTACATCCGTTGGTCCACCGTCAGTTTTTGCTGACGTCAGCACCTTAATTTTATTGAAAACCCCATTTTACCCTTCAGTGTACTGTAGCAATTTTCGTGGACAATCATGCCCTTGGTTATGTTTGGTGCATGGGAGGGTGTTCATTGTAATGTTTATGTTTATGAATGGGCCTAAATGTTATAAAGTGACATTGAACTTATATTACTTTTACAAAATTTAATAACATATAATTATTTTTACTAATTTTTTTTGTAAAATGAAATCCTCATCAAAATGCATAAATTACTATTACATAAATTTCTAAAATATTTTATAATTAATATCCCTTTATAATTAACACTTAATTATTTTTTTCATATTTTCTGGAAAATAAAATTCAAAAGTAAATTGAATAAACACAAATTAATGCTAAAATAATAATAATTCATAATAATTCATAAATAACCAACCATAAAACCTAACAGTCGTTCATTACATATACACCCCCCGATGTTTCAAAACATAACACCATCATCCAAATACTTGGCAAAAACTATCCTAGATGTACCCAAAACATTATAATATCCTACCTTACATTCCAAAAAAGTTAAAGTACCATCCAAACTTTGTCCATAAACACATCAAAAACCAACACAACATACTTTGTCCAAAAACAGCAACAAATATAAACCTTAACACTAATTCAGGAATTAAAATTCATAAACACCATCAAATTCAATCATCCAAGGCAACTTGTGAGGATTGGGAGACTGGGGGGCATTTTTGGCTGTTCAACACCATACTTTCAGCTCTTGATCTTCTTATCAGTCCCACCACTTGGTTGAGTGGAATATCAACATCAAAATCCACACCTCCAGCTCCAGCAGCATTAGATGTTCCAGCATCTCCATGTCCAGCAACCTACAAATACAATGGATGAATGAATTAATCCAAAACATTAATGATTGAAAATGCAATGTTAAGCAAACTATACAAACTTATAATGACCTGTGGCTCTTCTATGTTGGTTCCTCTCTTGGTTCTTTTCTTTTTGGCTTGCCCACCCTCACAAGTCCTTTTGTTATGTCCAAGTTGGCCACACTTACTACACTTTAAAGTAGATGACCTCTTTGATGGGATTACCCTTGATGCCTCTCCTTGCTCCCTTCTCCTATGCTTTTTTGGCCTACCTGGCTGCCTTTTCAGAGGTGGGGGGAGCACAACTTGAGGTTCAACATGCTCCAATGTAGGCCAAAACATTGGATCAGGAATGCCCTTGATCCTATGATGGTAGGCCATCATGTAAAACCCTTTATAGTAGCTTCTGTCAGTGTAGTTCTCCACACTTTCTCTGTTATGTTGTATAGCTACCAATGCATGCCTACAAGGAATGCCACTCACCTCCCAATATCTACAATTACATGTCCTAGTACTCAGGTTCACTATGAAGTGAATGTTGTTATCTTTCACTTCAAACTCATTTTCTCCACCAATTAGCAACACACACCTATTTGCCTCTACTTTTAGCATGTTAATCTTATTAACAACACTATCACACAAAGTACCAGTCCACTTCAGCCCATTAGCATACCTATTGTTCACCCTATTCATAATTTTTGATCTCAAACCATCCATCAAAGTCTGAATAGGTGAAGCTCTAAGATCTCCAATCCAGTTATTAAAAGATTCAGATATATTGTTAGTCACGTGATCATTTTTTAGCCTAGTATCAAAAGCATGTCTTGACCACATCCTAACATCTATTTCCATCAACCAATCATAAGCTTGGGGTTTTACCTCTCTCATCTTCTTCATGGCAAAATCAAACATGGACTTATTGTATGCCCTTGCAGCTGCCCAGTACCACTTTCTCACCAACATACCAGGATATAGGGTCCTCATGTTTGCATAAATATGTCTGGCACATTTTCTGTTGATAGCAGTGGGCACTTTCTCATTGATAGCCTCAACCAGACCCTGAAATAAACATTACTAATAAGTCTTTCTAAACTATTAATCATTACAAATAAGTCCTTCTAATCTATTAAACATTACAAATAAGTCCTTATGAATAATTAAAAATTACAAAAATGTACAGTATGAAAGTTTACCTTTTGTCTGTCTGTCATGAAAGTCCAGGGCCTTTCAGTGTTGAATCCTCCCAAAAAGTTCTCCAAGCAGTGGAAGAAAAAACCCCAGCTTTCTTTATTCTCACTTTCCACTACAGCAAATGCCAAAGGGAAGAGACCATTGTTCCCATCCAATCCAACTGCTGACAATAAGATTCCCTTGTATGGTCCTTTCAAATGGCACCCATCAAAGCCCAAAAATGGGTTGCATCCACTTAGAAAACCTCTTTTTAATGCTTCCAAACCCAGAAAAATCCTTTTAAATCTTGGACCAGTTGGAATATCTTCAGTTTCTTCTTCTTCCACTACTTCATCTACATCACCATCCCCTGCACCCTCAAATTGGATCTCCACAAGACTCCCAACATTTGTAGTCCTCACCATCTCAGCATACTTAGGCAACATAGAATAAGACTCCTTATGTCCACCTTCAACAACATCCATAGCTTTTAACTTGGCCCTGTATAACTGCATGTAGTTAGGAGTAATACCATACTTTTTCAGCTCATTTCTCATCCGTCTGGGCCTCACACCAGGATTTTCTCTTAGCACACTGACCAACTTGTCAGCCATCCAGTTTGCGCTTGCCTCCTTAAGTCCACCAATCCTAACACATGTATGCACAGGATTGAGAGACTTGATCATAAATGTAATTCCATCAGGCAAAGGAGATGCATGAACTCTCCAAGGGCAATCTAATGCAGCACAAGTTGCTGTAACTCTTGTCCTCTCATTCTTTTGTCTTATAATCTCAAATCCCTCCCTAACCACAAACTCCCTCAATGCATCTCTAAAGTGATCAACTGTGGGAAACTCCATCCCAACAGTAAAAATCATCTTCTCAGAAACATTCTCAGGAATAATGAACTCATTCCTGTCAATGTATCCAGCCATAGTGTCATCTTGAAACTCCTCATCTGAACTATTTTTGGTTTCACAGTGATCATCAGACTCATAATCACTCAGTGCATTATCATAATTTGCAAGTTTTTTCCTTTATTGCCACCCTGGTCATTTCCTTCCACCCCAATACCATTTTCTACATTACTTTCATCCCCATCAGCTCTTTCAGTTCCTTCATTTTCCTCCCTTGTAACATTATTAGGATCTTCCAACTCACCCTCATCAGTTTCATCACCTTCCATTTCACCCTCATCAGTATCATCAGTTTCATCACCTTCATCAGTAGATTCAGAAAAATCACCTTCATAAAATTCACCTTCATCAACTTCATCACCTTCATCACTTGCAACCCCTGCTTGGTTTTCATCCCCTACTTTCACAAACAAGTCAATGGTTCTCTTCATCATATTCTTCTTAAACATATTGTGGAGATCCTCATCACACCACAACTTAAATTTCTTAAACTTGTCCATGGATGTATCCTTATAACTTATCACAATAAAAGCATCATGTCTTGCCCCAACATTCCTCAAAGCAACTTCACGAACATCGTGCAGTAGGTCAAGGTACCTATAAGTCCTGGATTGAATGTTCTTGAGGATAAACAGCTCACCCAAGTAGTGGAGTACAATGTCATGAGACATGATCTAAACATTCAAAGTAACAACAAAATCAATAATAACACAAAATCAGTAACAATAATGTAAGAATATGAGACCAAAATCAGTAACAACAATGTACGAATATCACCCCGTGTAACCAACAAATCAGTAACAAACAAAATCCTTTTTTCATATATAATGCATATGTTAGTGTATTTTCATGCTTTTTTACATCACTTCAAACTCACGATTGCTGCAATCAACTACCATTAACAAAAATATGATTTATTTCTAAATCTAATTTATTTATCATCAACTCACTTGTATGTTTAGCAATGCATATGAAAAAAAAAAAAACGAATGGGTGTTGCTGCAAATCAAAAAAACGAACAAAATCTAAAAAAAAATTGAAAGAAAACTTTGATTTTACCTTTGCTTTTTGTGGTCTTGCTTCGCGGAAATCGTACGCCAATGGGTGTTGAGGTTTGTTGGTGGTACGGGTATTGTGAATGTTGTAAGGTGGGTTTGCAAAATTTTGATGTTAGAGCAACAATGGAGATTGAAGATGGAGAGGAAGAAGAAGGGTTTGAGGAAAAAAATAGGGTTTGATTGTAATTGTATGGGAGAGAGTATTGAGCGCGGGAATAAGAAGAGGCAGGGGCAAATTTGTCAATTCTGAGGTCAGTTATTTTACACGATTTTTGGGTTTTTTTTTTTGGTTAAATTGATGAGGGCAATTGCGTCATTTTACCAATTCCGTCCAACTCTGTTAGTAGCCGTTAGGGTTTTGTAATGTTTTTGAAACCTCAGGGGAGGTCGTTGTAATTATGATTCTTGGAGGGGATTGGACGCGAAATTCCCCAAACCTCAGGGAAGGTCCCTGTAATTATCCCTAAAAAAAAAAAGACACTATTGCCTTTATAGTTATGTATATTAACTGCTAAATTGCCACTGCTTGAAAGATTCAGATTAAATATTAAGTATTCACATTTTCCTCCTCTCTTTGCTGTAGTTATTTGTGCAACAACCCTAGCCCAAAAATTTCTTGAAGCAATTATTAACATTCTAGACTTTATTAATCTTTGATAGTGTCTTCTTCTTCATTGTTCCTCATCAATTTTATGTTTTCAAACTTACTAGGACAAGCAAGCGTTATCCGTGTCGGATATCTGAGTTCTTCGACATTTTCTTTCGGTGAGAAATCGTATATATGGTCAACACACGTGTTTAACAATATCAAAATATTTTTGCAGAAATTCAAATTCATTTATACATATTAAATCAGGGATTCCTTAATTTGAGAATTTTTTGAAACTATGATTCATATATTTCCGTGGATTTACTGATCTATTGTGCATTCCTGAAGCTAATGTGAAGGTTTATGCTTTTTGTTTAGATAATTAATTGTAGCACAAACCCTTAATTTAGTTGCATTTTTTTTTTCAGAACTAAATAAACCCACCCCTCCTTTCATGGGTTTGGTCTGTTCTCCATTTTTGTTGGTTTCCAATTAAAGCATTTTTCTATAATTTAGGTGCTTTCCAAAATTTCACAAAGCATTATTCTTTTCTGCAAAAAATGATTTCACATAAAATAAAATTGCTTTATGTAATTACATAAACAAAAATGATTTTTCAACCATAATCCTTATGTATTTTGTGTCCTACTTATGGTTAAAGTCATTTAAAAATGCTTCATATTCGGATTTTTGACAAAAACTCACCTTGGGGTTATGATTGGATTCTTATCTAGATTCTTTAATTTAAAATAATGCTCTTTAAGAAGCTCACACATTACACCAAAAAGCCCCATAGATTCACATATATGAGATTGGATTCACGGACGAAACAATATAGTTCTAATAATGCTTCATGAATTTTTTTGGCGAGGTCATGTATTTTTAATATGTTTGCTCACTATTGCACACCACACACAATTGCCCAAACAGGAAAGGAAAGGGTATAATATCTTACGTAGGGGACAAAAACTAAAGAAGATAAAAAAAGAAAGGATAAAGAAAAATAGAAAGTGGAAGACTTTGGATTCTTATGCAACCCCACCGCCGTATGCTGTCTACATGAAAGATTTCATAAACGAGACTAAATCTACATTTGGGAGTCTTACGTCAAAGTTCAATGCAGAAGAAGATAATGACGGCACTTGAGATGAACTTAACCGAAGAAAACATCAACTTTTTGTCATTCAGGATAATTGATAACCTATAGAATACGAGTTTGTTCTTCAGATTGACCGAGTGCAACTGATAAATTCAAGTTATATGATGCTTCAAGGTAAAATTCCTTTATATGATAAAGTTGTTGAATTCTTTGGGATTTTTTAATATGGTAAATCATACTTATGGCTTGGATAGTTTGCTATTTGGCATGTTGCCCTTTTTTTACTAGTTTTTTGATGTTGGGTGTCCCCAAAAATTTTGGTGGGTTAAGGATGTTCTAATTATGGTTGTTAGGGAGTTGGTTGTTAGGCCATCTCCAATTGGTTTTGTCGGACTAGCCCCCGAGCAAGTCCATGCTCTGAGTGGTCATCTCCAATGGTGGGCTCTCAACCTCAATTTTTATCAAATTTTTTTATTCCCCACTCTCACCATTATAATAATAGTTTTAATATTATTTTTAATAATAATAATAATAATTATTATTATTATTATTATTATTATTTTAATAATATAGATAATTTAAAAATATTATAATAATAATATTTAAACATTAAGATGTGAATTATAATTAATTCAAAACACGAATTATAACATTAAATAAACGGCACATATAAAAAACAAGATGTAGGTTACAACAACCACGAATGGAAAAAAAAATCAAAGAAGATTACAACATTTATTGATTTCCCCCTGAAACTAGTCGGTTTCTTCATCCGAGGATCCTCCAAATAAGTACCGACTAAGATTCTTTTGTTGTATTTCCTTTCTTTTTTTCTTCCAATACGCCTTCGTATCTGGAGTGTACAAAGATCAGTCCATTGACATTATTTTTCCTCCCTTTCTCTCTCATTTTGCGCCTTTTTCATTTCTTTGTCTGACCTTATTTGTTGAAGCATATCCTGATGCCTTCTCTCTCGTCCAAACCTTCTAACATACTTGCGGTTTCTCTCATGGCCAGTATCCCTTTCCATATCAATAATCGTTTGTTGACCACAAGAAGTTTTCCCTTTTCCTAGTTGGAAGATGAAGAGATTGAGAGAGTTGTGGATTCTGAAGTGAGCACATCTCTCTTTTAAATAGGGAACAAGAACAGATATGTCATTCCGTAATTTTTAAAAACTTAAAGGGTACTTATGTGATTTTTCAATGTTGTATAGTGCAGAAGTGCTTAAATGGCATTCATATATGTCTAAATTGAATACAACCCAATCTACCCACCTACTTAAATGGCATTCATACTGCCATAAATTGTCATCTTCGAGTTAGATGCACTTTTTAATTCTTCATAATTATGGTGTTTACAAACTATCACTCTACTTTGCTACCCCTATTGATTATCGAACATAGTAGTAAATTAAATATTAGAAATATAGTATAGGAAGTTAACTAGGTCAAGTTACATATATATATTAATTAAGTGGCATTTATCGTTATGCGTTCGTTAGCATATGCATTCTCTCATGATTCCAATGGCAAAAAATTTCGTGTTGCGGAGAGTACCGTATGCGAGATTGTTCGTGAATTCTGCTAAACCATTTTGCGATTGTACCAACAAGAATACCTTCGTGCCCCGACGCATGCGGGTCTGGCCAGGCAACTGATCAAATCGAAAAGACGTGGATTTCTTGGTATGATTGACTCAATTGACTGTATGCACTGAGGGTGAAAAAATTGCCCAACAGCATGGCAGGGGAGTTTTTCTCGAAGGAAGAAAAAACCCACGATTGTGCTTGAAGCTGTTGCTTCACAGATACATGGATATGGCATGCATTTTTTGGCGTGCCAGGAGCAATGAACGACGTTATTGTCCTTGGTCGTTCACTTTTGTTCGACAACCTCATTTCTGGTAATCTTCCAACTGTTGAGTCTGAGGTGAACGACAGAAAACACTACATGACTTACTACCTTGCGGACGGTATATATCCTATGTGGGGAACGTTAATCCAGTCGGTGAGAAACCCGAGAACCCTTCCTGAACAGGTATTCTCTAAGTATCAAAAATCATTTCGCAAGGATGTTGAAAGAGCATTCGGAATTCTCCAAGCTCGGTTTGCAATTGTAAATCAACCCGGCAGAGGATGGCATACGGAAGACTTGTCATACATTATGTTAACTTGCATAATACTTCACAGTATGATTGTGGAGGACGAATGTGATGAATACAAATATGATGACTCCGACGACGACGATGATGACATAAGCACATCTCGTAGGGCACGTGCTAAAATTTATCCACGCGGAGGTATTCACTTGGAAAATCCAGTACCAAGAAGACAAACTTTGGATAACTATATTATTCGTCATGATGCTATACGATCCAAAGAAGCCAACCGTAGACTCTAGCAAGACCTAATCGCCCATGTGTATGTAAAATACGATTAACAATAAATGTAAATTGTATGATTTATGTATCTTGTTGATTTAAGTATGTTTTTAAATATTTCTTACTTTAAGTATTAATTTAAACGTCTAAGTGTTTAATTATATTTTCAAGTAATTCTAATTTAGAAGGAAATTTTAATTTTATTCTTATCAAATCATTAATAATTAGAATTGTAATTAAAATCAAAATTATTTACAAAATTTAATTACTATTTTTTAAATGTAAGAAACAATTAAACCATTATTTAATTTTATTCTTATTAAATCATTAATAATTAGAATTGTAACTAAAATCAAAATTATTTACAAATTTTAATTACTATTTTTTAAATATAAGAAACAATTAAAACCATTATTTAATTATATTATTATTAAACCATTAATAATTCGAATTTTAATTAAAATCAAAATTATTTACAAAGTTTAATTACTTATTTTTAAATAAAAGAAACAATCAAAACCATTATTTAATATTGTTATTATTAAACCATTGTAAATTAGAATTGTAATTAAAATCAATAATAATAATACTTTAATTTTATTCTAATTTTAACAAATTAAAAAAAATATTACAAATTTTATTCTAATATTAACAAATATTAAAAAATTTAGTTACAAATTTTAAACAATTAAAACAATTAAATTACATTCAAAACAATTTAACAATAAAAAAAAAATGGAACCAATCTCCACCTGACTTAAAGAGGGGTGAGTGAAAAACACGCGCCCCTCTTTCTTCCCCAGCCCTCATGCGGCCTCCGTTCTCCGCGCCGTTCCCTTCCTGCCCGGCGAGACGCCCCGCCTCACCGTGGGAGATGAGTTTCCCCTCCGAGCCAAGTCCTCACACGTGCCCGAGCCCATTGTTTGAGATGGCCTTAATTATAATGTAACCTTTTTTGAAGAAATAACGTTTCTCTTTGGTTTGTTCCTCAAGATGATGTAATTGAGTTGAAGATGGATTATATTTTTGTTAATGACTAATTCTATGATGTTGTAATTGGGTTGAAAATGGATTATGTAATTGTTAATAACTATTGCTACTATTTAAAATTGTATGTTAAATTTTTTTTTTTTTTGTTATTTAATCTATGGTGGAAGTATAACTTGTATAAAATTGGATTGTTAATTTGTTTACATAAATATATAAATGAAAATGTGTAGTATTAGACATAAATATATAGTAATTAAAAATTCATACATAAAGTAATATTGCTAGGTTTTTAAAATTTTGCCTTCTAGATATATTCATAGAAATTCGATTCAATTAATTACCTAAATAAAAAAAAAAAAAAAAAGCAATTTAAAATAATTGTTGTTGGTTGGTATACTTCATCCAACGGCTCATAGGCCAATATTAGATAGTGGCTCAATTACAATGTGGCCAAGCGAACACAACCTTTGATTACAATTAAATATAACTTTTGATGATTTAAATTTTTACAAGTTTATGGTGCAAAAATGAGCAAAAATATTCTTGCTCAATACACAATGCACAATGTCATGTGCTATGCTATATACACGCATTAAATTACATATATTTTTTAAAAAATTCGAACGAAGTTCAATATAATATTATTCAATTTATAATAAATGTATATGATTTGAATAGTTTACAATGAAATATATAATGATCAAATACCTGCTTTTCCATTTGGTTGGTGTGCCTACTAATTTTATTTCCTTTGCAGTAGCTTCATAGTTAATCTTAGGGTACGTTCGATTGCTGTTATCAGTTGTGTGCCCAATTGCGAATTGGACCAATAAATCTATTGGGCTCATAATATTATACCATGTTCGACATATCACAATTGGGTTCATTATAATTCGCCCCATTATTTGTTATTTAGTTCGGTTGGCCTAATTAGATTAAATTGACTATTTTGCCCTCAGATCATCTTCACTTTACAATTTAATCATCATCGTTCCTTGACATTTAACCTTGGCCGTTCAATTTTGATGGCATAATTGCAGAAAAAACCCTACATCTCTTCTCATTTGCAACCCATATTTCTCTCTGATAATCTCTCGTTTCCCATCGACGCCACATCTTCCCCTCTGCAATTATTTGTAAAAATCATTCGTTCACCACCACGATTTCATACAAACGATGATTATCATGTAAATCTTGTGTTAGTTTTGGAAAGATAACCCGAGCCATCGTTTTCTACGTTGGGTAGGATTAATGGTAGTTTCTATCAATATTACCATCTTTTTTTCGTCCATTTTCATATTATCTAAATTTAACGGCATTTTATGAAGACTAGTGACCATTTTCAATCTTTGCTTAGGTGACCATTGTGATTTTTTGAATGGATTGATCCAGTCCTGTGTAATAGATCAAGGATGATTATACCTGGTTTTTACTTATGATGATCTGTGTTGTGCTTATCGTGCTATGGTTTCTTTTGGCTGTATAACTACTTAATTGAACTTAGTTTGACTTATTTTATGGTATTTTAGGATGTAATTTGCATGCCAACTTTCGTAGACTGTTATTAAGTGAGGATGTGGTTAATATGTGTATTTTGGTATTGATTTTGGACATAACATGTATTATGGTTTAGATGTTGCTGTTCTGATGATTCTGGTGCTCTAGTGATTGTGGGGATTTGGTGATTGTGTAGAGATTTAACTATTTCTGAAGTATGTGCTATGTGTTACTGGTTTTGAGGATTGAATCTTTGATAAAAAAAAAAAAAAAAAAAACTATTGCTTAAACGTTTGGTTAGAATCTTTATTTCCTATGTGTTTATCCTTATTTTTGAGAAGTGATTCTTGAAGAAATTTTCCTAATTTATGCCTATCCATCTCTTGGTTGTCTGTGAGCGTGCATTTGACATTGAAAACTTCATATTTGACTTTGTTTCAACCATTTTTTGGAGTTGTTTGAGGATAAAAAGACTTGCGGATTTTGATGGTGGTTCAATGTTAGTGTTAAAAAGGTCTTCATGTTGGTAGAAGTAGTATTTTCTATCTGTTTCACCTTTTTGAGGACTGATTCTTTATTTATTGTCCTAAGGGTGTATTTGTTGTTTAGGAAGATGTTCTTGCAATCTTGAAGTTCAGGGGTATTTTGGCAATTCATAAGGGTGTATTTGCTAATCATGATGGTATTTTTGCCTTTTCTGAAACTCGTGTTGTTTACTTTTAAGAAAATCTGAATATTAAGTTGTTTGATGATTTTGGAACATATCTTATTGCTCGGGAGGTTTTTTGCTTCTTTCTTGAATTTGATCTTGTGGATAATGAGGCTGTATTTTTTCTTCCATCTTGAGTTCTATATTTTTGTCTTGACTTGGAGATTTATTTTTGGAACTAGTAGTCATTAAATGATGAACTGATTAGTGGTTGAATTAAGGTGGATGTGCTAACTAGAATATTACTTCTGACTTGATAAACTATTCACCTTACTCGGAATATTAAATATGAGTTGTTTACTAATGCATTAATAAATGCATATCTACTCTACATCCTTTCAACATTAATGGAGGAAGTTGAATTGTTCATACACTTCCTTCTATAAAACAAAATTAGACTCCAACACATTTATACACACCTCCTTCACTACACAGCTCAAACATTGGCTGAAATTGTAAGAACATTGTCTAACACAATTATTTAGTATACATTTTCTTATCTCTTTTTGCATAACTAAAGAGATTGTTATTTTGCATTCATGTTTTATGACATCATACCGATGACAAGGCGTATGCGAAATTATGCTAAGAAACTGAATGATGGTTGGACATAAGATGAGAACTGGAACTTTGTGGATCTGTTGTACCGAGATGCTAAAGTATTAAATCTGAAGAATGTGGATGTGCTCACTAGAACCTGCCAACGTAGTGCATCCACCATGTCTACAGGGTTTGATCGTCATTTCAGCTTGTACTACATCAAGAAGAAGTTGGAACAAATAAGCAATAGGAACAAGACCTTCAACAAATTTCTCTCTACTCCTGAAGTAATCTATAATATTGAAAATTGCGATTCTCATGTGGATGAAGACTACTGGAAGGATGTTGCTTCCAAGGAAAACTCCATTTTGAACAAGCTTATGATAAAATCTACCCTACATTGTCAAATAGTGTCTATTGTTGTTTTATTTAATGTTGTAGATGGAGCCTAAGTTATTTAGGCAGTTTAGAACAAATTGTAATATCTTCCACCTGATGCTTACTGATGGTGTTGCAACCTTTCTGAGGAACCTCACTGGAAGCCCAAAACGACCCATACTTGTGCGAGATTCAGAGGATGATGAGTTGGTTGTTGTGGCAGTTGTTGCGGGCAGTGGATTTGTGACTCCCCTGCCGTTTGATCTAGGTAATGATATTGTCCTAGTTGAGCGGATGGATTTTAATGCTATTGGTGCATCTGATGATGGTCTTTTTGGTGTTAGTCTTTGGGAAGTTGATCAATACGGAACTTTGTTTTAGCAGTACCCTTTTTCAGAACTTTTGTATTTGTGTTACTGTTATTTGATTGTGGATGTTTGGTTAATTGGGGCATTGGGGATGTCTGCTGGTATTATATGACTTTTATATTGTAAGATGGATGATTTAGGATTGTTATGGTATTTTGGATGATGTAGCCTATGGTAAGACATGTTATTGTCACTACTCTGCACATTTTGGTGTAACTACAATTTAATGACTTGAGGCCATATTATGTTTGTTTTTATTTTTAAGATTATGAAATGAAAAGGGTATTGTTATTATGTTTTACTATTGGTTTGAATATTATGATTGGTTTTGTATATGTGAATTTAGTATCTCTTATTCTAAAAAATGAATCTCTGATATGGCATGGCATAATGCAAGTGTTGAAACTATATTATCTTTTGAATTTTGATTTCTCATATTTAGATTACAAAAATATGTCCAACAAAAAACTTGGAAGCTGAAATATGTCTTTGATCAATTGTTATCTACTTTCATAGGTTGCAATTCAAGATTCTCAAATATACACTGCAAAATGTTAGATGAAAAAATGCGACATAATATTCTCTACACTTGATTTAATTGAAAAGAATTGCACTATACACACCCTGGTGAAAAAGCTTTGCAAATTGAATAAAATACTTGTACTCCATTCCTAGCAGCAAGAAAGATAATAAGTCCAAAATCTGAAATTGCAACTATCACCCAAAAGTTATTGAGTACACTATAAATATGTTCAACTATAGTTCCATTTCATACAACACATTTGGGTAAATAGGAACACAAATATTATCAAAGATATCTCATAGTGACTAACTTCAACCCTCATCCTCCATCTCACTTATTTTACACCGAAAAATGGCCCAAGGAAATTGATGATTACTCATCGAATTTTTATCTAATGAGGCTTACTTTCAAAATACAATTTTCATTCATAGCTTTAGTGACGTTCTTACAGTTTCTAGTAATGATGTAAATGTATATCTCGACCGTTCTTTCACTTTGAATGAGATAATGGCTAAATTCAATCTGCTTAAACGTAGACATGCCACATTTTCTTATTTGAGGAACATTTTCAGTTATTATTTGCTTGATAATACTAACATTGTTGGGGGGTGATGGTTGGAGGTTGTTAAGCACTTGTGAATATCTGCACCATCTTTGTAACTAAATTAATACTAATAATTAATATCTGCACTTATGAAATTTTTTGGATATGATCAAGTTGAATTTGTCGTTGCTCCACCCGCCTTCCCAATTAATCTTCAATGGTTTGAACTAGACAATAGCCCAGATCTTGGCCAAGGAACACCAATCGCAAAACCTATCAACCAACCGCAAGTTAGGTTTTCGCCATGCGATAATGATGATTTCTGGAATAAATTGGCCAATTTCAACAATACATCAACTGACTCAGAAAATGATGAAGGTGAGAAATCTTATACAATTGCTAAATGCCTCCGGCCAAAGGTAGGAACGTCACATGGCTCGAATATGGCGAAAAACCGTTGAAGAACTGTTGGGAATATTTTTGCTGGCTTAATCTATTTTCCTGTTAATATGCTTATGTTTGCACTTTTTTTTATTTGAATATTGTTGGTCTTCCATTTTCTTTATTTCATGAAAAGTGATTTCGTTGTTGGTAGACATATGACTTTCATATTTAGAGAGTGAAATTCTCAAAAGAGCATCTTAGCATTTTTTTATTTGTTTCAGGGTTTTTTTTCTTTTATTCATAAGGGTGTATTTGCTATACAGAAGGGAGATTTTGCATTTTTTCCGCTCAGTGGGTATTATGCTTTGGAATCCGAGTTTTAACTTCTTCCATGTTGAATTTAAACTTGCACAATCAATGAAGGGTGTTTTTGCATAAACTAATCACACTGGGCAAATCACATGTAATCTACAATGGCACAACAAGTAAAAACTTATATATTTGCTACAACAATTATGTCAATTACAAAAGATTAGTGCATTTGTTACTAACCTAACTAACACAACATTGCTTAAAAATAAGTCCCAACTATAACAATACCTAATACTAATGCACCACAACAAGGCACCGTAATAGTCAACCAAAATAGCTACAACAATACTCCAACAACATATCATCAACTTGCACAATAAAAAAATGTAGTACGTGCAAGGGAATAGTTTTTAAATTACGAGGAATAAAGTTCAACAAAAAATGTTAACACCTAGTGAGACATTTTCCATTTTGTTAAGATATTTTACCTTCGAGCATCAAGTGTGCTTGAAGGAGAAATAGTTCCCGTTCTCATTGGTGAGTGAGGAGATGTTCTCTAGTGCCACTATGATCATTTGAGCCTTCTCATCATAGGTATCCTTCTCCTTAGCAAACATCGACATAAGATCTACACATGTTGATTTAGCAGCAACAATTAACTTATTCATGTCTGGCTTGAATGCTTCTGGACCATAAGTTATTTTGTGTGTTCCACCTCCTACTTCAAATTTGTCACTCTTACGGTCTTACCTCATAATAACTCTGAGGTTTCATTGGAGGACTGAATTGCCCAATTGCTTCAATCATGGGACCAAAGCTATCATACTTCACTGTACTCAATGGAATGCCGGCATCGTACATCCATCTAAAAAACTTTTGAACCGCATCTTCTCTCAATTTCTTTTGAGCTTCAGTGATTGTATTGGTTGCACCACCTTTTTTTTTCCCTCATTTGGTTTTTTGTTGAATAACAAATTGATAGGATCTAGTTGTCTTGGCTTTTTGGGTTGGGGGTCACTTAATTTGGTAATAGGCCTCTTACCATGAGCCCGATCCGCATGTTCCTCCTGCTCTTGTATCTCTCTTTCTTCTCTTTCTTGGTCGGGAACCTCATCAAAGTAAGGGATTGCGTCCAAACCCCTTTCTGCGGTTGATTTGACTTCATAATGATCATTAAAGGTTTGCTTAACGTCAGGAGGGACCATCATGCAAGCTACAACATTCTTAAAACCCTTTACAAGATGTTGTTTTGCCCTCGAGATACTTCCATCTGGGATGCATCAAGTCACATGGTCCAATCTGGGATACCGATTATCTCGATTCGCTATCATTCAGTTAAATTATATTAACACAACCAGGGACGGATGCATCCATATTTTGCCCCGCCCCCCCTCCCTACCCAAGAATTT
The DNA here is from genome assembly GCA_030819805.1 of Penstemon newberryi var. newberryi. NCBI lineage: Eukaryota > Viridiplantae > Streptophyta > Magnoliopsida > Lamiales > Plantaginaceae > Penstemon > Penstemon newberryi. The sequence goes on along the minus strand of JAUALY010000006.1, from coordinate 29,081,392 downwards.
TAGAAAAAAAAGATAGTTCTACTTTTTTTTTGAGAAATTAGAATTATTATCTTACATTATTCAACGACTGATCTAATTCAAAATATTAGAAGTTTCTTTTATTATACTCCGCATATACTCATGGGCCCGATACAATTCTAATAAAAAGACAAGTATATTTTCATGTTAAATTGTCAATTACACCTACTTAAATGAATGAAAACATCCGTTTAGATATATATTTACAACAATTAATAATTTAGTATTTACAACTCCCCTTTTAATTATGCATTACCTATTGAAATAAAAAAATATATATAATATATGCGTTAAAAAAGACAACATTTTATAAAATAAATTCAAAAGTCAACCAGATATATTCATCAATATCAATCGTATTCTCATCAATATCATCAAAGTTATGTTCATCCTCGTACACATGATCCGAACCCATCATCTTCTCATTCTTATATACCAAGTCCTAATGATGCCCATCCAGAGTCTGATTATGACAATGTTTTATCTACGTCACCAGGTATTGTAAATTATATAGGGGAATTTGTATGATAATTTCTAATAACATATATCAACTTTGTTTAATTCTTGCTTTAAATAATAATTTTATCGTCTCTTGAAACTAGGGAAAAAAGAAGAAGGGTTGAGGTCCTACAAGGTTGCCCCGTTCATAACCCATTGGAGAGAATGCACCAAAACTGACACATCTAATGGGTTGAATAGTTAGAGATATTAACAAATTTCCCTCGAGTACCAAAGATTGGAGATAAATTGATCAATCAAACAAAGAGGCTAAGTGGTTAGAGCTTAAGGTACATCCTAATTTTTAGTATTAAATAGAAAATAGAGGTTAATATTGACATATATTTTTAACTAGAAATGCATCACGTTTTCTAGGAAATCTTCACTCTTGTGAAGACTTTTAAATATATTTTTTCAAAATGCTTGTCAAGTTATGGAGAGAATAGAAATCAGTAGCTCATTTACATCCTAGGATTGACACGGTTGAATGGAAAAAATTAGTCAATATATAGGAGTAATGATCCACATGCACGGGTATAAATTTTATTCCACGACCATTGTTTAAAGTTTTTAGATATATATATGTACTATACATTTTAACAATCATTTGATTTACAGAAGATCTGTGAACAAAATCGTGCACAGGGCCGACCCTTCCCCTAGGCAACTTAGGCGGTTGTCTGGGCCTCGAGGGTAGAAGGGACCCCAATATTTTTGTTATATGATGTATACTTTTTTTTTTGTAATTTAATAATTGAAATGTTATTTATTTTTCATACATGGTTAGATGATATGTAAGGACTTAGGAATGTAGTGTACTAAATAGAATCGAACGATGTAATATTCAAAATGATTAATTTTCTTATCAAGCCTGAGATTTAATTAATTAAATAAGACGAGTTCAAAAGTGCATTAATCGAGGATAACATAACTCAAGTCCGATAAATTTACATATATTTATATTTAGTTTATTGATTTGATCTCGAATCGTTATTCTAAAGCTATTAAAATTCAAGTTTGATATGTATAATAAATGTGGTCTAAACCACTTTTTGACCAAACTTGAATCAAATATAAAGTGATTATATTTAATTTTTATTAGATTTTGAATTATTTATCCACTTTGATGTTGCTTATGTCAGCTATATTTTGTAGCAATGTTATACGAGTATAAAAAGCTTATTATGATACATTTTAACTTTACATATATGTATTAATTTTTGACAAGTAAAATTCATTTCGATTAATATGCATTTGTTATACTCCTATAATTATATTTATCACACTTATGATATTTGTTTGCTGAAAGAAGGTTTTCAAAATTAAGAATTAATAAAAACATATTTACGACTAACTATCAAAAAATTAAGAGTATTTTTCATTTTATCTATATAGAAAATGATAGTTGGTAAAAACTAAAATGTGTATTGATCAATACTTTTGCATTTAAAAAAATAAATTTATTACATAATTTTCTTATAATATAGGGCCCCAAATTTTACTTTCGCCTAGGGCCCAAAATTGTCTAGGGTCGGTCATGATCGTGCAAACAAAAATCAACTACGAACTTATCACAAAATTGGAGAAAAAGGTTATCCAAGTCTTAGAGTAAAGGTAACTTTTTTAGTTCGTTGTATAATATTTCTCAATTGTGTGGTACCCCTATTCTGATTACTTGATATTTTATTGTTTCTTAGATGTTTATAGAGAAGGGTGAAGAACCTTCCAACTTTGACGTATAGGTGAAGGCAAGCACGCCGAAGAATGGACAACAAGACGCATATACATCTTCTAGTATTGTAAGTAAATATTAAATTTTATATTCTATATTTGATTTCAAATTTTGAATGTTAGCCTCCATGGTGTCCTAAATCCCATTTTCTTAACTTGTAGGGAAAGTTGACAAATCTTATTTCAGAAATCCGGAGGCTATGAACTCTAAGCAAATGAAACATCAAATTTTTTATGTTATTTTAGGCCCTGAGAAACACGGTCGTGTACGCACATATGGATTTGGTCTTACACACACTCAAGTCTCGGCCATCAAGAATCAAAATTCCATTATTGGTAAGAAGGTCTCCCTCATAATGTCCCTTACGGAGCGTGTTAGAGAAGAATTGTGGTTGGAGCTAGGGGAGGAGATGGAACAAATGATAGAAAATGCCCTTCAATCTCATTTCCACCAAAATGTTCAATCGTCTAAGGTAATGTATGCGTTTAAGAGTTATATATGTATGCATATATATTTATGAAGTTGTAATATTTGAGATTTACAAAACTATATAATCATTAATAGGAGCCCACGACCAATATGTATGGCCCTGACATCTAGTTGTTCACAACAAGATCATGTTGAGGTGATTGTAACCTCACAATCTTCAAGTTTACAGGGTGCTACTTTTTCTCGATAAAGTCTTATGCACTCAAGTGTCCAATTTTGCGAGGTAATATTTTTCAAGAGTTTCAAAGTTTTACTTCCTCGTGTTCCTCTAGGCAGATGAAAGAAATTAATATATGATTTATTAATAATTGCAATGCAAAATTAATCTATGATTTTCAATTAATTGCGGACACAAGAACCCATGCTAGAAACTACAGTGAGAAAAAACAAATGCAAAATCACAATACCAGTGCGGTTAATGCTTAGGCATCAAAACTTTGTATTCTGAATTGGGTAATTGTGTGTTGGTCCCAAGTGGTCAGATGAGGTCGAGAGAGAGGAGGGGGGGGGGGGTGAATAGACCTCTGAAAACTTTTCAAAAATTTCTCTAACTTTTCTTATCAGCAGAATAAGTTGATCAAGAACTCGTGAGACTACTTCACTGATTGCGCACTTAGCTTAATCAGTAGAGTTGACCACTCGTCTGATTTAACTTATCTGATTCAAATATAATCAGAGTTTGAAATACTTGTTTGTAGCGGATATATCAAGTGTTTTTCAACAAGTTGTTTTCTTACTTAAAAGATTTTAACCCCAGTTTTTAAACTCCTTTTAAAATCTTTTGTTTAGTTCGTATGTTTGAAGTCTTTTGAAAATATGCAAGTAAAAATGCAATAAACAAACACACAGAATTTTTATAGTGGTTATATAGACAATAATGTCTTTTAGTCCACTCTTCCAAGTCACTTAGATCTTGGGTTATACTATAATCACAAAGTTTACAGTATACTCTGCTTGCGCAATTCAACAAATGAAAAGCCACAAGTTCGTGGTAAGAAGTCACAAAGAAATCCTACTCTCTGAAGCTAGATCACTTACTTAGATGGATTTACACTTCTCACAACGCTCGTTTCTAACAGAATCACTAAGATTTGTGTATGAGTTTGATCTTCAACTTCGGCTTTTGTCAACAGATAACTAAGCTGATAAGTGTTCTGTTCTTGAGTTTGAGACTTAGAAAAATTTGATCTTGAATTGCTCTCAGCTTTTGTGTCTTTGCCTCTAACTCTTGATTTCATAACTACTTATACTTGAGGATTTGAATTTCTGCCCGTTGAAAGTTGACAGATCTTCAGATTTTCCTTGAGTACTGGTCCTTGTTTCAGAACGGCTTCTACAACTGTTCACTGTACAGTTCTGCTGTACTTTTTGTCCCGTCGCATTAAATGCGCCTTGCTGATTCGAGGTTTTTCTTCAATCATTGGACTTTAATACCCTTCTCTTACAACATTTATTACCGTTGAAATGACTTTCTGATCACTTCCACTCAACTGATCGAATCTACTCTTCTGGTGAACACTCTGCTGATTCAAATCGAACTCATCTGATTTGACTCTGCTGACATTCACCCGATTGATGCTGAACTCAGCATCATATCAGTAGTCTTCTTGGACCAAAATTCAATCCTTCTGATTTTACTTGTCTTCTCAGATTGAATTTCTTAGAGGTTGCTAAGCTTCCATTACTTAGCTGATGACTTTTGGAAATCATCAAAACCTCCCTTCACTTCTTCATCTTCATCCAACATTGTGATTTGTGGAAGTGTTTATATTGGTAATGAATCTCATGTATGTTATGTTTATTTGGTTGAATTCATCATGTTTATTATTGGTTTATCTTGTTTGACTACTACTATATGATTTGTTAATTGTGATTCTTGGAAGTTTTTCTATTGGTATTGAATTTCATGTCGATGCTATGTTTTATTTGGTCGAATTCATCGTGTTTATTGTTGGTTTGTCTTGTTTAACTACTTCCATATAGTTTGGTAATTGTGATTCGTGGAAGTTTTTCTGTTGGTAATGAATTTCATGTCTATGTTAAGTTTTATTTGGTTGAATTCATCTTGTTTATTGTTGGTTTGTCTTGTTGAGCTACTACCATATGCTTTGACAATTGTGATTTGTGGAAGTGCTTCTATTGGTTTTAATTCACGTTCACGTTAAGTTCTATTTGGTAGAATTCATCGTGTTTATTGTTGATTTGTCTTGTTTGCTACTACTATATGATAAGTTTCATTCCTTGGATTGACTATTTGTGTTTCATTGTTGTTAAGTTCCTAACACATTCATTTTCTATATTTTAAGAAGTTGTTGCCAAAGAAGAAGGTTCAATATTAATTGTTGGATCGCACATTATTTTGTATTTTAGTTTGATAGATATTTTATTAATTTTTTTTTTGTCAATGCAAATTGTTGGGGCATTGCATTTGTTGGATGATTTGTAAATAATGCATATTTTAATTGTATTTGTTGGATGATTAAAAAAATATTTATTTTGATTGAATTTGTTAAAAGATAATTTTGAAATATTTATTGGATTTAGATTTGGGTTATTTATATATGCACCTATAAACAAAAAGAACAAAATATCTTAAAAATAGAAAATTATTTTATATTTAAAAAAAAAAACAGTGCTCCGGGAATAGCATAGAAAGATATATTCCCGATGCCTAAAGCGCCAGGAATATTAATTCCCGGGGACTTTTTTATTCCCGTCATCCCTTTTATCCAACGGCTGCAGTGCTTAATTTCTATTTCCGGCATTTTTTACGTGCCAGAAAAGGTCCTTAATGTTGTAGTGTTCCCATTTTTTAAACTCTTTCTTCAACGATTAAGATAAATCAAATAAGGTACATTCAATTGAAGAAATTGTTGGTTCAAACACAAAACTTGATTATGCTGTTTTTCGTTCGTAACAAATAAGGAAAGTCGAGCAGAACAATAAATAAAGTCGAGTGTGTAAGTGATTCGTATTATAAATCAGATCAAATTACAAGTTACAAAGTAGGTCTACTCGAGCGTTACAGGATGTCGTACAACTAGCTAGACAAGTACAAAGAAAAGCGAGCTATAACCTATTCCGAGCTCTAAGTCCGAGCTGGGATGTATCTTGGGAATAGTACTTTCTCCTGATGTCATAAATGCGCCGCGTATATATAGGAACAGTGATGAGCTAGCTAGACCCTCCGCAGGGGAATACGTCTTGCCAGCTGTCCAGGCCTGAGGTTCGGCCCCACAGTGATTTCGAGGAGAGACGTAGATCGGAAAGTAAGGTCTCGAGCTATCAATCTGGCTTGATCGGAAACAGCGTTCAGCAGGTCGGAGAATAGTCTTCCTGGTCGGGAATGAGATCGATCCCGACCAGAAGTATTTCCTAAAATGGTGTATGCGAAATATCCCTCATCAATACTCCCCCACTTCTCGAGCGTAAGTGAAGCTGAAGCTCGGAGAAGTAAACACAGCATTGTAGTAGGAAAATTTGGATATGCCTCATTAAAAACCTTACTCGGAAAAAACCCGGTGGGACAAAATCCGAGCTAGGGAAAAAGAGCGCATGTTTTCTCTGGACGAGCCTTGGAAAGATGAGATGCTACACACCACGGGAGGACGGAGTTCTTGATCTTATTACTCTACTTCGATGACATCACGATATCTGAGAATCGGAGAAATAAATAACATGGACCAAGTCTTGAACAGTCTTGAGTTGGATATGCCTCGTTAAAAACCTTACTCGAAAAAATCCAGTGGGATAAAAACCGAGCGAAGGGAAAAAGAGTGCACATCTTCGAAAAACGATGTTGTTAATCTTAATTTATCGAGCTGAAATACCAACCTTTTAAAACTTAGAGGACCATAAATGCCATTTATGGAAAGATAACTTACAATTTACTGAGTGGAAGCTTAACCGTCGCGGTTACTCGGGGTTTAATTTGCAATTTACCCTTTTAACCTTTATATATATGCGTTGACCTGAAGAGACGCGTATATCTTCCCAACTTACTGCAGATCGGAGCATTCACATCGATAAAGACCAATATTTATTGTCGACCATCACGACAACCTCTTACTCGGGTATTTTGGGCAGGGTTAGCATTGCGGATTTCGAGGGGTATCCCCGAGGGCGGAAAGCTGGTCAGATAATTAAAAGGAAGTTTGACCTCGAGTACCAATTTCTTCCTTTCTTTCTTGAAGAATGGTAACTTTGGGTCGAGCTTTCGGATCATAAAATGACGACTGGCTGCTCTAGGTTGAAATTTCGGATCTTAAAATGAGGAATTTCAACCTTAGACGCCAACTCGGGGAAGTGATCGGGCTCGGCTAGTGGCAAGAAAGCTGTAGTGGCAAGAAGGCTGGGGACTGTATAGGACACAGTAGTTGTATTAGGACTTTATTTGTAAACATACTCAATAACTCTGTAATCTGTTCGATGAATATCAATAAAGCTGTAGTTTCTTGTATTTCATTGATCTCTTGTACCTTGCTCGGAATTTATAAATAAGAGTTTTATTTTTCAATTTGAACATTTGCAATTTATCTTTCTTTTCAATCGTCCTTGTTATTATTCTTGCTCGCAACATCCAATTCGATGACAAACTGATAATCCGATGAAAATAAAACTTTAAAAATCTGAACGCGAAGTTTAATCCATAATTGGAATACTATCGACCGCCTAGATCATCTCGGATAGATTTTCCGATAAGTGTCCAAATGAATAATAACTTAAGTCCGTACTTCGATCAGAATTGAATTTAGGAAATAATAATACCAACTTGAGAAGGAATTTTCCAAGAATATGAATGATTTCAAGATTCCCACATCTCGAGCTGGGCTACTTCATTATTTTATCTCGAGCAGCATCTTATTTGCCCGACAATAAATCGTTTGACAAACTTCATCATTTAAGTCCTTTTTTCCAAGCTAGATAGTCATGTTCTTTTCGTGCAGGTCTTTTATCTAGCTGAGGGCCATAGCAACAGCTTTCACCCTCGGTCGAGACATTTAGCATATTTTTAGCAAGTCTTTTATCGAGCTGAGGGGCATAGCAATAGCTTTCACCCTCAGTCGAGACATTTTGCTTTTTTGAGCAAGTCTTTATCGAGCTGAGGGGCGTAGCAACAGCTTTCACCTTCAGTCGAGACATTTTGCTTTCTTGAGCAAGTCTTTATCGAGCTGAGGGGCATAGCAACAGCTTTCACCCTCAGTCGAGACATTTTACTTTCTTGAGCAAGTCTTTATCGAGCTGAGGGGCATAGCAACAACTTTCACCCTCAGTCGAGACATTTTGTTGTTTTATAGCAAGTCTTATCGAGCTGAGGGGCATAGGAACAGCTTTCACCCTCAGTCGAGACATTTTGCTTTCTTGAGCAAGTCTTTATCGAGCTGAGGGGCATAGCAACAGCTTTCACTCTCAGTCGAGACATTTTGCTGTTTTATAGAAAGTCTTTTATCGAGCCGAGGGGCATAGCAACAGCTTTCACCCTCAGTCGAGACATTTTGCTTTCTTGAGCAAGTCTTTATCGAGCTGAGGGGCATAGCAACAGCTTTCACCCTCAGTCGAGACATTTTGCTTTCTTGAGCAAGTCTTTATCGAGCTGAGGGGCATAGCAACAGCTTTCACCCTCAGTCGAAACATATTGCTTTCTTGAGCAAGTCTTTTATCGAGCTGAGGGGCATAGCAACAGCTTTCACCCTCAGTCGAGACATATTGCTTTCTTGAGCAAGTCTTTTATCGAGCTGAGGGGCATAGTAACAGCTTTCACCCTCAGTCGAGACATTTTGCTTTCTTGAGCAAGTCTTTATCGAGCTGAGGGGCATAGCAACAGCTTTCACCCTCAGTCGAGAAATTTTGCTTTCTTGAGCAAGTCTTTATGGAGCTGAGGGGCATAGCAACAACTTTCACCCTCAGTCGAGACATATTGCTTTCTTGAGCAAGTCTTTTATCGAGCTGAGGGGCATAGCAACAGTTTTCACCCTCAGACGAGATATATTGCTTTCTTGAGCAAGTCTTTATCGAGCTGAGGGGCAAAGCAACAGCTTTCACCCTCACTCGAGACATATTGCTTTCTTGAGCAAGTCTTTTATCGAGCTGAGGGGCATAGCAACAACTTTCACCCTCAGTCGAGACATATTGCTTTCTTGAGCAAGTCTTTTATCGAGCTGAGGGGCATAGCAACAACTTTCACCCTCAGTCGAGACATTTTGCTCTTTCTTCTCCCTTCCTTTTTTGCTCTGCAATTTTTCCCAATCTGGTAGTGGGAGGTCGGATAACGAGAAAACCTTTTCATCCTCTAACTTCCTCTTCGAGGGCAAAATAGGCTCAAACTGCTTCTTCATGTTTAGGGACGTGTTGTAACACTCCCATGCCATGCACTGATCGTTTCTCATTTCTCCGACCCCAGCCAAAGTGGGAAACTTGACCTTCTGATGGTAAGTTGACACGACTGCTTTGAAAATGTTTAAAGTCGGTCTTCCCAAAATAGCATTATAAGCAAAAGGGGTACTTACAACCAAGAACTTGACCATCTTCGTCACATCTTTAGGTTTCTTGCCCATAGTGGTACTCAGGAGGATAGTTCCGAGAGGAACTATTTCCGAGCCACCGAAGCCAATAAGCGGGGTAGATACCCGATCCAGACGTGGGTGCTGTAAATTCATTCGAGTGAGAGCTTCAGAAGAGATTATGTTTGCCGAGCTGCCGTTATCGATCAATACCCTTTTAACCTCAAAGTTAGCAATTTTCAAGGTCAATACCATTGAGCATCGGGGTCATCTTCATTAGTGTCCCACGTTATTTCGCTTGGTCCGTCAGCTTCGGTAAAACTAATGACCTGATTTGCCGAAGGAGCTGGTTCTAAGGACATGACTTCGCTTCTGGTCGAGACACCTGTCTTTATCAACCTAGCCGTCCTCTTCCTCGCATTCCTGCTATCTCCTCTAGCAGGTCCGCCAGCTATTACATTTATCACTCCATTCGTCTACTCCTCGACTTGATGCTGATCATTATGGTGTTTTTCGGAGAACTTCCGCGGACTCCTTGATCGGAAACGGTTGTTAGGATTCCCCTTCCTAACATACTCCTTTAACTTTCCCTGAGCAATCAATTTCTCAATTTCCTGTTTCAACTGAAAACAATCCTCAGTGCTGTGTCCTCGAGCCCTGTGGTACCTACAATACTTATCGTGATTCATAGTCCCCGGCCTGGCTTGAGTGATACGCCGAGCCTCTGGGACTAAATTCCTTTCCTCGAGCACAGTTAGAATTTCGTCCCTCGAGGCATTCAGCCTGGTGAAACTGCTTTTCTCAGGTTCTCTCCTTGGAGCCCGCTCTGGAGAAGTAGGTCGACCGTAGACATTAGATTTGTGGGTCGGATCCTGGGTTTATAGACCTTAAGTCTCTGCCAAACCGAGCTTCTTTGCTGCGCGTTTGACCCTCCGTAGTCGCTTGGCTTTGGGATAGGGGCCCTATCAGGTTTCTTCCCGACCGGGGGCCTGGGATTTTGAGCGTTTTTCAATTTGTTCATTTCCTCTTGAATCATGTATTTTTCAGCAATTTCCATGATCCGCTCGAAAGATTATGGTTGCTTTCGACAAAGAGCGTTTCCAAACTGAGTATTTCGGGTTAGCTCGAACATTAATGACGACAAAAATTCAATCTGAGGAGTATCGACCTTCAGAAGCTCGATACTAAATCTAGCCAACCACTGCCTTAGCGTTTCCCCTTCTTGCTGCTTGACCTTTCCCAAATGATTGGCTGGTAATCTTTGTTTCCTTTGACTGGCAAATTGGTGTTTCAACTTGTCGCACAACTCGTCGAAAGAGAAAATAGAGTTCGGAAGTAACTTTCCGAACCAGTCCAAGGCAATTCCTTCGAACGTGGTGACCATAATCTTGCAACAGAAGTCTTCTGAGTGACCATATAAATTTAACACGTTTATGAAGCTATTAATATGCTCTCCTGGATCGGTGGTTCCATTATACCTTGGTAACCTCGTTGGAACTGTCTCGGTACCTCGAGCTTCCCTAATCTCTTGGCAAAAGGGTGAGCACCGCATGATATTCGTACTTCGGCCCCATCCTCTTTAGCCTCGGTTCGTCGACCCCTAACATCCGCGGGTCGGGTTTCCTTTACCAGCATCTCCTTCTTTAACTCTTTTACAACTCTTTCCTGCACAATCTTCTCCAAGTCAGTCTCGGTCACTTTTCTGTATATTGGCTTCTTTAACCTATCCGCAGCTTCGGGCTGACTTTCCCCGACTACTGAATATTCCACGTCTTGGACGGTTCTAGATGGTTGTCCCGAGCGGACCACGGTTCTAGCTCGAGGTGCTCTGGGTTGAACATTAGACGGTTCACCCAAAGCAGATCGACGAATACTCCCTTCCCTTTGCCTGTTGGAAATGGGACCCCGAGCAGTAGGTTGATCGACCGGAGGCTGCTGATCAGGCACAGTTTCACGATCTGCTCTTTCCGTGTTCAGAAACTCTCTACACGTGGTTCCAATAATAGATCGCAGATCGGCCACTGTTGTATGAATGGGCAAATCATTCGGCGGATCGAGCGGCGGCACCTCAGACTGGTGGGCCGCTCGGGATTGATTACTTGGTTCATTGTTTACCGAGCGTTGAGCTCCAACGGCATGTGAAGGCTCGCCGCGATTGTACGTGTATCTCCTAGTAGTAGGCATTTTTTCGATCTAACACTCGAATAGGCCCCTCGGTGGGTGCCAATTGATTATGCTGCTTTTCGTTCGTAACAAATAAGGAAAGTCGAGCAGAACAATAAATAAAGTCGAGTGTGTAAGTGATTCGTATTATAAATCAGATCCAATTACAAGTTACAAAGTAGGTCTACTCGAGCGTTACAAGATGCCGTACAACTAGCTAGACAAGTACAAAGAAAAGCGAGCTATAACCTATTCCGAGCTCTAAGTCCGAGCTGGGATGTATCTTGGGAATAGTGCCTTCTCCTGATGTCATAAATGCGCCGCGTATATATAGGAACAGTGATGAGCTAGCTAGACCCTCCGCAGGGGAATACGTCTTGCCAGCTGTCCAGGCCTGAGGGTCGGCCCCACAGTGATTCCGAGGAGAGACGTAGATCGGAAAGTAAGGTCTCGAGCTATCAATCTGGCTTGATCGGAAATAGCGTTCAGCAGGTCGGAGAACGGTCTTCCTGGTCGGGAATGAGATCGATCCCGAGCAGAAGTATTTCCTAAAATGGCGTATGCGAAATATCCCTCATTTAGAAGTAAATATATATTCTGCTCCAATGCAATTTTTAAATCTCCCCTTTATCTCTGGGAATCATTCATATATTCAGATCTCTACTATTTTAAGAACGCCATCAGTAGTGCAACACATTAATAGATATAGAATATTTTCTCAGATACATATTTGTATAAAGAAATATGAAAACCTTTTTTTCATATCTACATAGCAACCACAACAACCATTTGAAATACAGACAGTGACAATCAATACTTGGCTGCCAAATGCCTTTTTAATATGACACCAATTCCTTTTTCTTTTTAATACATAGTGATAAATTAATTTTATTAACATGTAATATGTATGAATTAATTTATGACTTCAAGGTTCTGGCATATCAGATATATTTTGAATAGCCCAAAATATAATAGTTAATGACAATTTAAACCCATGTGATATTCATATTGTTCAATTTACTTTCCTGTGATTTGAAAAAGAGTACTTTAACCCCATGTAATCTTATAAAAGTTTCACACCGTCTCCATGATATTATGATAATATGGCAGTTTACCCCTCTATATTATGATAATGTGGTAATTTGCCCCCATGTGTTATGATAAATGTGACAATTTATCTCCCTGTATTACGACAAATGTGACAATTTACAATTCCCTATGTTACAAAATACTTTAATGCACACTCTCAATTTTGGCAAGTGAGTTACACTCTCCGGCTGAATGAGGTAAATTACTTCTTTAAAATTTTCACAAGTGATAAAGTGCTCATTTTTAAATTACATGAGAATAAATTGAATATTATGCATTTCACGCGGTAAATTGGCATTAGCTCCAAAATATTGTCCAAACTATACCTAGTAATTATAGTTATTATAGTACAAACGTTACGATACCATGTAACCAAACTACTTGCAAGGAAATTGCAGCTTAGATGGGCCTTCAAGCCCATGAAAACCAACAACTGTTGACGAATTTATTTCCGGAATTGCAAAAAGTATATAACTTCAGAGGTAATCTAGATTTTTACAGGTATTATCATTTATTTCCTCATGATGCTTAATTTATTAACAAAATATTAAAACAGTTAATTTAGATTATACTTGAAAATAGGCCAATTGACCTATTCAACATTTGATTTACTATATCCCAAACAATAATTAAATTAATTACATTTAATAAGGACTTCCTTTTTTTTTTTTAATAAACAAATAATAACATATTATATACACATGGATTGTGTTGAGGTCCATCATTGTGTTGAGGTCCATCAGACTTAAGTATAATTTACCTCAAAAGTTAGTTCAAGGTCTTTTCAATTATTACCAAAGTATATAAATTACTTAACTACAAATACTAGTAATAAACCAGGAAAATACTCACATCAATGTACGTTAGTCAAACCCAAAACCTCTTGATATTTGGGCTCTAGTCTACGCTACCACCTTGATATACCATATTTTGGACTTACCACGTGGACGTCTGATCGAAGATCCACGTGGCGGTAGAAGTAAATTGATCGGCTCGACCTAGGTTAAGCAATGATCGGACCTTGAATTTCAGGCATGTTAGGTATTACAGGAGGCACCAAGATCGCCAAGATCGAACCATGGTGGGTCGACCCAACCCTTGTACCTTGGCTCGACTAGGTTATTTTCCTTGCTATGTTGATCCACTTGGCAGTAGAAGTAAGTTGATCGGCTCGACCCAGATTAAGCAATGATGGGACCTTGGATTTCGAACCTGTTGGGTATTACGGGAGGCACCAAGATCGGACCATGGTGGGTCGACCCGTTCCTGGTACCTCGGCTAGACTAGGTGATTTTTCTTGCTATGCTTGTTCTCATCATGTATGACGATGGTCCCAAAAGTTGTTAGAGAAGCATACGAGCCGGCACGTGAGTTCGTACGGTGACCAGTACGGATCAGCATGTGATTCCGTACTAGAAGCCACCCTATGAATAGGGAAATCATTTATTGAAGGAGGACACAATTCAAGACGCTACCAATCGGAGCTTTAAGGTTGACTAGTACCAAATTGTCTGATCGGTTCCCCCTAGGTTCTTAACTTGTAATATGATCTATTTTTACTGATTTGGCTTATATATATACCCCACTTGTACTCGACACGTGTTATAACAAATTTTATACTTAATCATACCTCATATATGTAATGATTTAATAGCACTCAAACAATTTTGATGGAAATGAAGTAATAATGACCTTAAGCACATGATTATTAGTACAAATTTAACATATATAATAGCAAATATAATCTTGAATTAATACCAAGTATTGGACCCTTAATCAGAACTGCTAATATATGTATAGTAATTACATTAAATCATTGCGAATCAGCAAAGTTCTATGTTTTGTTTGATCTCATCAGATAGCAAATCCTATGATTGGATTATGCTTCCTGACCAGGAAAGAATCATATCTCAACATAATCCAAAACACATGAATTATTGATTATCTTCACTCAAATATATGATACGTACTGACAAATTAATCCTAGCTACATATTATTCAAATTCAACATATAGTTAAGAGATAATTGTATTTTTGGTACTGAGCTTTATGCTAATTTTTACTTTTAGTATCAAATAAATGCAGGTTAATATATTTGATATCATAATTAACAAATCGTTCCACATCTGGTACCGCCGTTAACAACATTTAAAAAGCACCATTAAATTGGTGATGTGGTCATTAAGTCAGTTTTAAATATTGCAACATAAGTGTCATAGCTTATACTAGTTGACAATTCTATCCTATAACATTTCGAGCTGGCAAAATAACATTTCGGTAGAATTCAACTAGTATAAGTTATGATACTAATTAATTATCAAAAAAATGAAGTTATGATACTAATTTTGTGAAAATTAAAACTGACTTAACAGCCACGTCATCAATTTGATGGTGATTTTCAAATTTAGTTAACGACGATACCAAATGTGGAACAATTTGTTAAATTATGATACAAAATGTATTGACCTGCATTTATTTAGTACCAAAAGTAGAAATTGACATAAAATTTGGTAAAAATAATGCTATTTTCTTATATAGTTTACTTCTGATGAGGATTATACTAACTTTTTTTTACCAGATTGTGGTCCAGCAACGAAATCATGAATTCATGATTCTAGAAATTTTGCTATTTGTATGTATATAGAACTATAGAAGTGAATTTCTCTAAAACAAATACTATTCTTTTTTTCATTCAAAAAAGTTCATGTTCAGTGAATACTTTTGTGTTGGATACCTCATTTATATATAGGGGAACAGAGCGCCGACTTTTGTGGAAATTTTTCTAAGCGTTAATCATATTTCTAACGTTTTCCTAAACATGATTTAGTAGAGGGTTTTATTCGATTTAGACAAGATTATATGTGTCGTTTGCCAAATTGCCTTTCTAATTTATATAATTAACGTATAAATATGTTTTGAACTGTTTAGACAACTACTACTGACACTATTCTTGTACGTGGTAAGAAGACATCTCTTGAATTTTGTAAGTTAATGTTGAGAAGTTTGTGTTAACACTAATATTCAATTTGATATATATGCATGCCATTATTATCTATCTGTATATACGAGTTGGCCAAGGAAATTCTTCCCTATTTTTAAGACTATTATACCCCTATTTAAATTATATTGTGATATTTAATTCTATGGCAAAAAGGTAAAAGAAAATAATCCTACAAGAAAAGAATCCTCGAATTATAATTAGACAAGAAGTCTCTCCTATATCAATCTTATAATTATCATTTAAAGTTTTACAACTCATTAAAATATTAATGGTAACAAAAAATATTAAAAAAAAAAACTATTACTCTATATTTCTAATAAAAATTCTTTTGTGAAATTCTTAAGAAGTTATCACTTATTAAAGAACCTCAAAAACATTAAAGAACCTCAAGAAAAATTACGCCACATTCATGCTATATGAATAAAAAAAGGTACTATTTAGTTAACTAAATGTATAATTGGCTTAAGCCAAAAAAAGTCAAAACATAGAAATTGTTAAAACCGACAAAAACATGTAAAATTAGATTAAAAATATATGATAAAAACATGGAAAAATCAATGAAAAAATGGGTCAGATAGAAAGAAAAGCGAGTTAAAGCAAAAAAAAATGGTGCAATTGATAAAACAACAAGGTTAACCAGCAAAAAAATGGTAAAATCGGTAAAAAAAAATGAATGACATCGGCTAAACACGAGATAACATAAAAACGGATCAAATCGATAAAAGAACAAGAACAAAAAAATGAGTTAATTTGCAAAAAAAAAGGTGAAATATATGAGAAAATATGTTAAATAAGTAAAAGAATAAGTAAAATTAGACTAAAATTAGGTTAAACCATAAAGAATAAGTAATAAATGTCAAAATCGAATAAAATTGGGTTAAACTAGAGAGAATTGATGGACTGATTAATAAATGGGATAAACCACACAAAAAAAGGTGAAATCGGTAAAAGAACGGGTTAAAATAACAAAAAAAATGATAAATTCAGTGTAAAAGCAAGTAAAATCGATATTTCTTTCGAAAGTTCTTACGAAATTATAACTTATTAAAGAACATAAAAACAAAAGGCCACATTCGGACTATATGAATAAAAAAAATACTATGTAGTTAACTGAAAACTTATAATTGGCTTAAGCCAAAACATAGAATGGTTAAAATTGATGAAAACAGGTAAAATTCTATTAAAAATATATATGATAACAAAAATTGGTAGAATCAATGAAAATATGGGTTAAATAGAAGAAAAACGAGTTACAGAAAAAAAATGGTCCAATTGACAAAACAATGGGGTAAACAGGCAAAAATTAGGTAACTGATAAAAAATAAATGATATTGGTTAAACATGGGATAACAAAAAAAAGGGGGGGGGGGGGGGGGGTCAAATCGGTAAAAGAACAAAAATAAAAAAATGAGTTAAATTGGCCAAAAAAAGGTAAAATAGGTTGAATCAACATAAAAATAGGTAAAATCGATTAAAATTGGGTTAAACCATAGAGAATTGGTGAATTGATCAACAAATGGGATAAAACACAAAAAATGGTGAAATCGATCAAAGAAGGGGTTAAAATAACAAAAAAGAAATGGTAAAGTCGGTGTAAAAGCGAGTGCAATCGACATTTCTTTGGACAATTCTTAAGAAATGATCAATTATTAAAGAACCTCAAAAAAAGCCACATTTGTGCTATATGAATAAAATAAAGTACTGTTTAGTTAACTGAAAAACTTATAATTGGCTTAAGTTAAAAAAAGTCAAAAATTATAAATGGTTAAAACTGGTGATAACTGGTAAAATTCAATTAAAAGATATATGATAAAATAATGATAAAACAATGGAGAAATGGGTGATTGAATAAAAACGAGTTAAAGCAACAAAAAATAGTACAATCGATAAAACAATGAGGTAAACCGGCAAAACACAGGTAAACCGGTAAAAAATGAACGACATCGGCTAAACATATGATAAACCAAAAAGGGATCAAATCGATAAAGAACAAGAACAAAAAAAGGAGTTAAAACGACAAAAAAAATGTGAAATAGTCGAGAAAATAAGATAAATCAATAAAATAATAGGTAAAATCGACTAAATTGGGTTAAACCGGAGTGAATGAGTGAATTGATTAACGAATGGGATAAACCAAAAAAATGAGTGACATCGGTGAAAGAACGAATTAAAATAACATAAAAACAAATTACAAACTCGATATAAAAGAAGATGAAATCGATGAAAGAACATGTTAAAATAACAAAAATAAATGGTAAACTAAGTGTAGAAGCAGGTTTACTCCACAAAATTGAGGAAAATTGGTAAAAACGGGTTAGATTAGTTAAAAATGGATTAGGCATGTCATTGAAAATGAATGAACTTAGTAAAAGATAGGTATAGCCGGCAAACTGGTTAAATCGATAAAAAAATGAAAAAAAAAAAAACTTGTTAAACATGTGAAAACTGGTCTGGATGGGAAAATTGTTTTGATGGAAGTATCAAGGTCAAGGAAGAAAAGAATTGATATTGTTCATTCGTTCAAATGGTTGTTTTAAAATAATAGTTATGTAGACATGTAGTTTTAGATTAGAAGTACTTAGTAATTATAGATCATTTTTTATTTCAAGTTTTGATTTTAGGTATTTATGATAACAACTTTAAATTCTTGGTAACAACATAGTAATAATTAAAGTGATTTAGTAAAAAAAAATATGTGGTATGTCATTAAGACCATAGTATGATGAAAAATTATTATATGATTCAAGTAACATAATAAATTAGTTAATCAGCAAAGCAAGTGCACTTTTCTAGTTATGTTAAATGTAATATTATCACAATATATAATTACAAAAAATATGACAAAGGTTTATTGAAAACCAAAAAGGATTGGGCATGAACAATGAAGAGTAGTTCTCCCGGACCAAATTAAATTCTTTTTTTTTTTCAGTTAGAATATGTAAATAAATCATCACATCAATAAATCTATTTAGTTATTATTAGAGTATAAAAATATTGAAAGATCTATTTGATTATTAACAGTGTACAAAAAATTTCAACTTAACAAGTACAAAGAATATCATACTAGTGTGACTAGTATTAAAATAGAAAAATATTCGAAAATATTGTGGATTTGAAGATAAAACGCCCAAAAAAATGAAGCCTTAGATTTACCTTAAGCAAGACCTCCTCAATGAACCATTTTAATTATGGTTCTAATTATTACACAAGTATATCTTTATATATCTTGTTTTTGATAATTCTTCTTAATTAATGATGATCAATGCAAATTTGCACTAGTATTTTCAGGTTTAAAGCTATTTATACCGCTGTGATATTCTTTGTTTGTTTTTTAATAATTCAATATTTAATTAATAACGAACGAAATCATACAAAAGATTGTGTAAAAAGTCGTCCTTCCAAAGTTCCGTTACTAAAAGAAAAGTAATGTCTTACGGGTTCCCTTGATTTTTCAATCATTTATATTTTGTATTAAGAGTAATATGCCCCTATATAAAAAAATTATTTTCGCCACTATACACCCGTCTTTTGATTTTACAAGGGGTTAATATTGCATTTTTTTCATAGTTTATACAACAATTTGTATAGATTATTGTTGGAAAATGATTTAATTAACTATGATTATCAGCTTGGGTGATTGAAAAAATTGTCACCAAGTTTAATTAAAGAAGTTTTGGGTCTTAAGCCCAAAAAGGAGAGAGGTTGGAAGTTTAAGTTCATTTGATTAAAAGTAACTCTCTCACATTATTTGTGAAAGATAATTTCTCCCCCTTGAGTGTTATAAATAGAGTTCCCTTGCTTTCTCCTCAATCACACCAACAAAGAGATAAATCTTCTCTATAAGGTTAAAATCTCTCTTGTTATCTCCTTAGTCAATTTTTTCCGGTGATAGTTTCTAGCACACAGAGTTCGCTGAAAAGTACATTGGTCGAGCGCCTTGCTACTAGTCTTCTGTTGTATCCTGTGAGACAGACACCGTGCATTCCTACACCAACGGTAGGAGGCAAATATGTTTTAAGGAAATTATGTACTACACAAGCCTCGGAATTCTCTTCGGTCCATTTCTATCTCTCGCTTTTAATTTATCGTTTTAATTATTTATTTGCTCTCTAGTTTAGTTATATAGAGTATTGTTAGTTTAGTTTAAATTAGTTTTATTATTCTTTTGCCTTAAATTGTAATCACTTAGTCTAAATATTTCACTTGTAACAACTGTGAAAAATTATTATAAATAAATTGTGATTATTATAATATGTCCTAACAATCTTAAAACATACTATTCTCAAGAAGGACGGAAAAAAGCTGAACTATATTTCTGAGGAAATATTATGTATAAAGTATTGAAACTGAAAGTTACGATTCGAAAAAATTATGTCTAAGGAGATTGGGTTTTAAGTGGGACCATTGTGACCCCTCCAACCTTTCTTGGGAACTATCCGAAAAGTGTTATTCAGGTTGTTTGGGAAAAATAGCTTATTTCCATCATGTTTGGAAATATAGCATTTTTTTGGAATATTAAAATATTTTCTCTGGAAAATAGCATAATTTTTAGTTCTGAGAACTGATACACTTTCTTTGGTGTTTCAGACACAAAGATGACAAGTTGAAATAACGTTGTAGACACAACTTCTGGTTGTGGCTCATGAGCCAACATCTGTTGTGGCCCGCGAGTCGAACCCCACTGTGGCCCGAGGGCAAAACTCCTTACCGGTACCGGTCTCACATGGAGAGGAACCGGAGAAGTTCAATGGATCGAAATTCAAGAGTTGGCAACAAAAGATTATGTTTTATCCGACGAAGTTGAATCTGGCTAGGTTTTTTACTGAAGATCCTCCGAAGATGGAAGAGGACAAAACTAATTTTCAAGTTATCAATGAAGTAGATGCTTGGAAAAACTCTGACTGCCTATGCCGAAATTATGTGATGAATGGACTCACTGACTCTTTGTACAAGGTGTATGGTACAAATAAATCTGCAAAAGAGCTATGGGAGTCTCTAGACCGAAAATATAAAACTGAGGATGTTGGCGCAAAGAAATTTGTGGTAGACCGATTTCTAAATTACAAGATGGTGGACTCTAAAACAGTCAAGTTCAAGAACTCCAAGTGATCTTGCATGAAATTCATGTTGAAGTAATGTCTTTTAGTGAATCTTTTCAAGTAGCTGCTATTATAGAGAAGTTACCCCCTGCATGGAAAGACTTCCAGAACTACCTTAAGCATAAGCGAAAGGAGATGACTATTGAAGACCTGATTGTTAGACTTCGCATTGAAGAAGGCAACTGAGGAGCTAAGAGGCGTGAGGTAAAAACACATGAAGCTAAGGCCAATGTGGTGGAAGTTAAGAAGAAGTGTAACAACAAAGGGTCCAAACTTGGACCAAAAGGGGGAGTCTCCAAGCCTTCGAAGTTTCAAGGGAAGTGTTTCAATTGTGACAAGACTGGTCACAAGTCAACTGACTGTAGACTTCCAAAGAAAAACAAAAACAAGCAAGCCAATTTGGTTGATGACTTCTCAAATGAGGGTTCTGATATCAACCTTTCAGCAGTGATATCTGAGGTGAATCTGGTTGGGTCGAATTCAAAAGAATGGTGAATTGACACTGCTGCTACCCAACATGTATGCTTCAATAAAGGGAGTTTTTCCTCGCTAGAACATGATGAAAGTGGAGAAAATCTCTTCATGGAAAATTCTGCAACTTCTAAAATCAAGGGTCAAGGCAAAGTGATTCCGAAGATGACCTCTAGAAAGGAACTGACTCTGAACAATGTGTTATATCCAGAAGTCCAAAAGAACCTTGTGTCTGGTTCGCTTCTTAGCAAGCATGGTTTTCATATGGTTTTTATAGTCTGATAAATTAGTTTTGTCCAAGAGTGGACTTTTTTTGGAAAATGATATGTTTCTAATGGGTTGTTTAAGCTCAATGTAATGATTGTTAAAGAGAAGAATAATAAAGGTAGCTCTTCTACTTATTTGATTGAGTCTCCTAATTTATGGTATGGTAGATTAGGGCAGGTAAATTATTATACTTTGCGAATGTTAATTAACTTGAATTACATACCTACATTCCGCATTGATGCAAAACATAAGTGTGAAACTTGTGTAGAAGCAAAACTAACTAGGTCATCTTTTCAACGTGTTGAAAGAAATACTGAACCTCTAAATTTAATCCACAGTGATATATGTGACTTAAAATTGGTACAAACTAGAGGTGGTAATAAGTATTTTATTACTTTTGTCGATGATTGCACTAAATATTGTTATGTGTACTTGCTTAAGAGCAAAGACGAGGCAATAGAGAAATTTATTCTCTACAAGAATGAAGTTGAAAATCAACTTAACAAAAAGGTTAAGATGATAAAAAGTGATTGAGGTGGTGAGTATGAATCACCATTTGCTGAATTTTGTGCTCAACATGGGATTATACATCAAACCACTGCACCTTACTCACCTCAGTCAAATGGTGTTGTTGAGCGGAAAAATCGTACTTTGAAAGAAATGATGAATGCAATGCTTGTGAGTTCTGGGTTGCCTTGGAACATGTGGGGAGAAGCCATTTTGTCGGCAAATTACCTTTTAAATAAGGTGTCCCGTAAAATGGAAGACAAAACACCATATGAGTTATGAAAATGAGTTAAACTCTCTTACAAATTCTTACGAATATGGGGATGTCTTGCTAAAGTACTTGTACCTAAACCTAAAAAGGTAAAATTAGGTCCAAAAACAGTGTATTGTACTTTAGTTGGGTATGCACAAAATAGCAGTGATTATCGGTTTCTTGTGCATATATCTAAGATCCCGAATATACACAAAAACATAATAATGGAATCAAGAAATGCTTCATTCTTTGAACATATTTTTCCATGTAGGTCAAATGAAGGACCTAGTTCGTCTAAACGAACATATGAGACTATTGATGAAAATAGTCATGACCAAGAAGAAAGGGACCAAGATGAAAATGAAAATCTTCAATATGAACCTAGACGTAGCAAAAGAACAAGAGCATAAAAATCTTTTGGCCCATATTTTATGAATTACCTGTTGGAAGGTGAACCTCGAACTTTCAAAGAGGCAGCAAGCTCTACTGAAGGACCTATGCGGAAGGAAGCCATAAAAAGTGAAATTGATCCCATACTGCAACATCACACCTGGGAGTTAGTAGATCTTCCTCCAGGATGTAAACCTCTATGATCCAAGTGGATATTCAAGAGGAAAATGAATGCAGATGGAACAATTGATAAGGAAAAGGCTAGGCTTGTTATAGACAACGAGAGGGTCTAGACTATTTTGATATTTAATCTCCTGTGATGAGAATAAATTCCATAAGGATTGTACTTGCGATTGCTGATTTGCGCAATCTTGAAGTACACCAAATGGATGTAAAAACAGTCTTTCTGAATGGAGATTTGAAAAAGAAATCTACATGGAGCAACCTGAGGGTTTCACTACATCTGGGCAAGAAAGGAAAGTCTGTAAATTGATGAAGCCTTTATATGGCTTAAAACAAGCACCAAAGCAGTGGCATGAGAAATTCGACAATGCAATGATAACAAATGGATTTAAATTCAACGAATGTGATAAATGTGTCTATGTCAAAGACACTGAGAATAGCTATGTCATTTTGTGTTTATACGTTGATGACATGTTCATAGTAGGTAGCAATGATAAAATAATCAAATCTACCAAAGACATGTTAAACTCGAGATTTGAGATGAAGGATATGGGTTTAGCTGATGTCATAATGGGAATCAAGATATTCAGAACATCTGAAGGACTTATCTTGAGTCAGTCACATTACGTTGACAATATTCTTGGGAAGTTTAGTAAAGATGACACTGGTTTTTCCAGAATACCAATTGACGCAAGTGTACATTTGTCCAAAAATAGAGGAGAAAGTATTTCTCAAGTAGAATACTCTAGAGTAATCAGAAGTCTGATGTATTTAATGAGTTGTACAAGACTGTACATAGCTTATGTGGTTAGTAAGCTAAGCAGATATACGAGTAACCCCGGAGTTATCAATTGGAAAGCAATTGTAAAGAGTACTAAGTTACTTAAGATTTACTCGTGACTACGGGTTGCACTATACAAGATATACAAGTGTCTTAGAAGAATACACTGATGCGAGCTGGATATCTGATATAAAGGACTCAAGGTCTACTAGTGGAAATGTTTCACACTAGGAAGTGCAATTGTTTAATGGAATTCCTCAAAGCAGACTGTTATAGCCAGATCCACTATGGAATCTGAATTTATCGCTATGGATAAATGTGGGGAAGAAGCAAAATGGCTACGCCATTTTTTAGAGGATATTCAAAGATGGCCTAAGCATGTGTTTGCAATTTGCATACATTGTGATAGTCAGTGAGCAATTGGCAGGACACAAAGCCGTATGTATAATGGTAAGTCAAAACATATTCGTCGAAGACACAATACCATCAGACAACTAATATCTATTGGAATTATCTCAATTGATTATGTGAAGTCAAAGGAAATATTGCGGATCCACTAACCAAAGGGTTAAACCGAGAATTAGTTGAGAAATCATTCAAGGGAATGGGATTAAAGTCCATGAAATAACATATCAATACATTGGAAACCCAACCTAGTTGAATGGAGATCCCACCAAGATCTAGGTTCAAAGGGACAACCTAAATGTAGAGATTGTGCTAGATCACTGTGGGGATTCACCCCAACCCACTCCTATCATGAAAAACAGTGACACCCGTGAAGGATAAGGATAAGCTAGACTTTTAATGATTATTATGCATCGGGATATCCGAGCAGAGTAATACGGGTTAGTCTTAATTAAGAAATCACCCATGTGAGAGAAAAGTGGGACCGCTTTAAAGGGGAATTGTTTGGACTAAATTCCTGGGAAACTCTCACTTAACCAAGGAGATGTTCAGGCCAAAATGTACATACCTATGAGAACTAAGTTGTGTTAGGAAGACTCATGTGTGAAGTATGTCATCGTTTACATATATGGCAGAACAGTTCAAGGACATCGTGTCTACTGATTAGCTAGTAAACATATTTTCACAAGGGAAGGTTCAAAGGATAAAACCTACCTATCCTATGCATGTTTCGACCATGGAAATATATCACCATGTTTGTATGTCCTCTTTGTCGTCTTTGTTTGTCTTTTTTTTCATTCATGTGGTGATTGTTGAAAAATGGTTTAATTAACCATGATTATTAGCTTGGGTGAATGAAAATTGTCACCAAGTTTAATAAAAGAAGTTTTGGGTCTTAAGCCCAAAAAGGAGAGAGGTTGGGAGTTTAAGCTCATTTTATTAAAGGTAATTCTCCCACGTTGTTTGTGAAAGATAACTTCTCCCCCTTGACTGTTATAAATAGAGTTCCCCTGCTTTCTCCTCAATCACACCAACAAAGATAAATATTCTCTATAAGATTAAAATCTCTCGTGTTCACTCCTTAGTCAATTTTTTTCGATGATAGTTTCTAGCACACAAAGTTCGCTGGAAAGTAGCTTGGTCGAGTGCCTTGCTAATAGTCTTCTGTTGTATCCTGGGAGACAGACGTCGAGCATTCATCTAGCACCAACGGGAGGAGGCATATTTGTTTTAAGGAAACTGTATGTTACACAGGCATAAGAACAGTTCTATCTCTCTCTTTTAATTTATCGTTTTACTTATTTATTTGTTCTCTAGTTTAGTTATGTATAGTATTGTTAGTTTAGTTTAAATGCTTTAGCTTTATTATTCTTTTGCCTTAAATTGTGATCACTTGGTCTAAATATTTCACTTGTAGGACTGTCAATTGAGCCGGGCCTACCCGAAGCCCGATGGCTCGGCCCAACTAAATTTGACCCGAACCCGAATAATTATGAGCCGGGCCGAGTTTGAGCCATTAAATTAAACCCGATCAATTTATGAGCCGGGTTTGAGCCGAAATAGGCTCATCCCGAATAAAGCCCGACTATATAATTATTCCAAATACAAATTATCAAGTTGATTATTTTACATTATTGGGTTTAAAAAAAATGCAAGTTTCCAATTATTTACCATATTGATATCAAACTGGATAAGTGGATACTTTTCGAACTTTTCCTTTTGCACTTTATTGCAACTTATTATTTTAAATACTACTATAAATTATTAATATTAAAATTATACTCCAAGTATACTAATTATTATGAAACATTTTTTTTACAATTAACTTGTTTCCTACATATATCACTTATAACACATATATCAATTACAATTAACGTATTTGCGGGCCAAAGGGAAAAATAAATAACAAAAGGGAAAAAATTAAAAAGTTAAAATATATGGTCAAATAGATCGAGAGCCTCGAGACTTTTACCAGCTTTATTTAATGTTTTATATTATGGATTACAAGTATGAAATTTATATAATCTTGTGCATTAAGTAAGATTAGTCTATTTATATGTGTTTTAACAATACCTAGTTTTTTATTTGCCAAGTAAAATTTGCTTGAGTGAACAAGCCCGATATAAACCCGAAGTCCGAAAAGTTTCATGAGCCGAGTTTAAGCCTATAGATGTTAAGCCCGATGGTATATGAGTTTGAGCCTTTAATCATGAAACCCGATGTTATTTGAGTTTGAACCATTTAAGGCTCGGCTCACACGACCCGATTGACAGGCCTATTCACTTGTAACAACTGTGAAAAATTATTATAAATAAATTATGATTATTCTAATTTGTCCTAACAATTATAACATTCGTAATTAGAGAGTACATATATCAATAGCATAAATCCGATAGAAAAACAGTAAATAATCCCATCAAATATTGTTCCAAAACATGTATTTACTATAAGAATAACATGGAGCATTTATTTCTTAAAGTTTGGCTTCTCGTAAGAAAATAATAACATGATTTGATGATTATTAGCCGAAATCACATGGGGGATGGTATGGGTGATCGAGATACTTTGAATTTTATTTTGATATTTTTGGCATTAATATGTTTCATGACGTGGAACAATATTTAGGAACATGGTGTGTCCATGTTTTGCTCACATGGCTCTGTTTGAAGACTGCCATGTATATTTCACTTTCAACTCTTAAATTTTGATAGCATGATTCACAACAAAATGTTAGTTATTTTTGGTAACAATGTTTTAGTCCAATTTTTATGTAGTGAATTGGAGTTGTCCCTTCCGACAAGTCAACAATACAACTTGCATTTCTTAGACTTAGCTACTTAAATTTTCTCATTTCGCATGAGTCGATGTATAAGAGCCTAAGTACAATCTTACATTTATGTCGCCAAATTTTTTTTTGGAAATTTTATACCTAACTTCCTCAACTAGATGTTGGTCCATTGCATGAGAGACATGCAAAAGTAAGTGTAGTAATTGAGCGAAGGGAAAATTGCAAGTTTGATACCATATAATAGGGTATTTTGTAATTATGGTATCACCGGATACATAAATGCATATTTAATTAGTACCACAATTTAAAATTTTGTTGCAATATTCATACCACCGACAATAGTTGGACCGAAATGGATGAAATCGGACATGTGCTCCGCACCTGACTGTTATCTCGTCTTTTGGAGTGAAAACCATCACATGATTTCGTGAAAACGTTATATTTTTCCCTCCAAAAGATGAAATAATGTTATAATTTTTTCCTCCAAAAGATGAAATAATGTGATAATTTTTCCTACAAAAGTGAGGGGGACGTGATTATTTTTCTCCAAAAGACGAGACAACGACCATGTGCGATGTACGTAGCCAATTCCGTCTAATTATTTGACGGTGGTATGAACCATCGCAACCAAATTTTAAATTGTGATACTAAATATGCATTTATGTATCCGGTGATACCAAAATTACAAAATGCCATATTATATGGTACCAAATATGCAATTTTTCCATTGACGGAATCGATCAGGTTAGGTCCAAACATGTTGAAAATGAATTAAAAATAAAATTATTATTTTTTTGCAGGTCAAAATTGTTAGATCAGTTGGGTTTGGTCCTTGTTTAGAACGGATTTATTATACGATATATTATCTTGTGTTGTTCAATAATAACTTAGATATAAGTTTGACCCTCATTAATTTATTTAGGTTCAACTTTAAATTAAAACCGAGTTGGATTGAGTCTTATCAACCCATAGTTATAGCTCGTTTTGCCATGATGTCACTAGGTTCAAGTTGATATTTTAGGTTTTTTCTTTTTTTCTTTTTTTTTTAGGGAAGTTGTTCTTTAAATTCCGAGGTCCTAAACAATTCAAGCAAACCAAAATAAGCAATTTTCGTAAATGTGTACATGTGATTTAATTTTGGGTATATTTCATCGTTCTTTCTAGGCTAATTTAATTTAAAAGTGATGTCAAGTTTTGAAAATGATGCAAGTATCCGTTCATTTCACATATTTTCTTTTAGCACCAAACATAGTGAGGCCAATACATGTATATAGAAAATTAATTATTATTCTTACTTATAAAAAATAAAAATATTTCATAAAGCAGACTCTTTCGCATATTCTAATTACCGTCGGCCCGTCACACTCGAGTTGCTTTACTACCAATACCTATAATTAATGAAACAGTAGTTGATATTCGTCAATTTCATATTTCGTTATATTAAATTGGACAAACTTTGGTAGGTAGTTACCTTTAGTTGGTGTTTAATTTAGTATTAAAATATTACAAAAAGGTACATTTATGCCCTTTCCATTAAAAAAATTTATCAATTATACTTGACCTAATTGGTTAGGTTTTGACTCGGTTTTGTTTTTAAAAATATGAAACCATCCAAACCAAATTTTTAAAAGCAAAACTGGGCCTATTTTTAAAAATTCTCAGTTATACTTGGCCTATTTGGTTAGGTGCCAAATTTTGAGTTTCGCGAAACTTACACTCAAACTTCATTTAGTTAGGATTTATCTCTGTTTCGTGAAACCGTGAAACTGAATCAGAACCATAACCTAACCAAATAACTAGGGCCAGGACTATCATTTAACTATAATGTTCAGTTTCGCGAAACCGCGAAACGGAGCCATCACCTAGCCTATCATAAAAAATACTATCATTTAAATATAATGCATAAAGTTGAGATAAATTAGTTAATAAGTTAATCAATGAGGTCCAAAATACGGCAAAAATTCCTAACACGTCTGTCGCTTTCAGTAAACATACGTTTCAGAAGAGCTTTCAAGCAGAAATAAATTATGCACCAAACTTCTTTTTCTAGTTAAATGGGAACAAGAAACAAGTCTATCCAGATTGCAATAATGGGCCCCAATCACCGAAAATTGAGTGTTGATTGGTTCAATTAGACTTTCAATTAAATAAGTTAATTAATAAATAAATGTTATGAAGACCTATCTAATTAGGTCAGATGCTACAAAATTAATTTTTATTGCACTCCAACACTTAACGTGTCAAGTTAGTAATGGTTTTCAGTAATCTTCTGCATGTCTTGTGAATTTGTGTGGTGGGGGTGGGAATATGTTCAAACCAAATTTACTTATAAAATAAATAAGAGTTATAGATTCGTTATTTTGGCACAATATTAAGACAAACAAAATTATACATAAACATATATGATAAGCGTTAATATATTTATTAGGAATTAGAAAAGTTAACACTACTCATCCACGAAGGAGAACAATCTAGGAATTTAAATATTTAATAGTCAAATATAAAATCAAAGTTTTACTAGCTTCGGTTGTTTAAGATACGTTTGTGAGTTAGAGAACTCGTTCAATCTCGAAGTATACAATATTAATTTTTAGTTTAGTAAATATAGAAGATAAATTGTTTATAGCATTTAATGCAGATTGATAATATAAGTGACTCTAGTTGGCTCGATTTATTTGATGCACGTACCGTTAATTCAATTTGATCATTTCACTTTTACGTTCATGTCATCCTTTTTTAGTTTTGGTTCGATTAATAATTATATTACCTATATGTTGTGTTCTTATAGGGTCAATTTTCTATTATGTGATAAAAATATATCATAGTCCCTCATCAATGATCTTATTTTAACACAAAATTATTCAAACATAAATTTAAGATGAATTTTTTTATCACACTTGCGGCACAATTTATCCAATATAATCCACTCATAGTTTCCAATATCGATGCATGCATACTTGATATATAAAGTTCACAAACATTTTATTTCCTTAATTAATTTAATGCTGAAAGATGGTACGTACATCCTCTAACATTATTTCATACTTATTATGTGATATATTTGGGGAAAATGCATATTACTACCCTGTGATATCGAAAACCTGCAAAAAACTACCCTGTGAATTTTTTTTTGCACCAGACTTCCCTTATGTTTTCAAAAACCCTGCAAATTACACCCATTCTCCGTTAATCATTGACACCGTTAATTTTAAGTTGAATTGCCTACATTACCCCTTATATATTAATAAAAAAATTATATTTTTATTAACGGGAAAAATGCATATTACTACCCTGTGATATCGATAACCTGCAAAAAACTACCCTGTGAATTTTTTTTGCACCAGACTTCTTTGTGTTTTCAAAAACCCTACAAATTACACCCATTCTCCGTTAATCATTGACACCGTTAATTTTTAATTGAATTGCCTAAATTACCCCTTATATATTAATAAAAATTATATTTTTACAATTACAAAAACTCTCACTAATTTTTCTCTCTCGCTTCTCATATGGAACAAACAAAGAAAAGAAGAGATATTATGTGCGAAGTTTAAAAGATACAAAATTATGGGTATAGTATAAAAGTATAAGGGAGTTTGAACAATCGTTTAAAAGTACAAGAATTTTTTGCGCAAACATTAAAAAATATGAGTTACTTTTCAACAAACATTAAGAAAAACATAGAAGTTTTTTGCAAACATTTCAAAGCATAAGGAAGTTTGACGCAAACTTCCAAAAGTACAAGGAAGTTTTTTGCAAACGGTGGAAAACACAAGGAAGTTTTCTGCAAACTTTAAAAACAGAAGGAAGTTTTATGCAAACTTTAAAAAACACAAGGAGGTTTTATGCAAACTTTAAAAAACACAAGGAAGTTTTCTGCAAAGATTCAAAGTTACAAGGGTATTCTTGTCATTTTGAATGAAAAATTACGTCAGAAACAAAAAAAATCGCATTTTTGGCGCGTAGAATATACGCGCGTCAAAAAATTGACGGAGGGAGACGGAATGGGTGTAATTTGCAGGGTTTTTGAAAACACAAGGAAGTCTGGTGCTAAAAAAATTTCACAGGGTAGTTTTTTGCAGGTTTTCGATATCACAGGGTAGTAATATGCATTTTCCCCGATATATTTAGTTGACAGTTTCATTTAGAATTCAAATATAATGTTATAACTATTACACAAGCTACTAACAAAAATTCATAAACGCGATATTTTGCAAATGCTTATATATTACATAACATCATGCTGATAATGCAACTACATGAAATAATTCCTCGAAAGAAGAAATTACATTTATTGTATCACGTTATCAAATTCACACGGTACAATGTATACATACAATATTTCTTGTCCACGTGGAAATAAATTTCAAAAATTTCAATTAATGTACTAAGGAATTTCTAAAAAAGGAGGAGGCATTTTAGGTAAAAATGTGGTGCAATTAATGTACAAGTAATTTCTAATGTATTGTTTGGTTGTCAGGAAAGTGAAGGAAAGTCAGTTTTTTTTTCTCCCACTTATTGTTTGGATAGCAGGAAAGGAAGTTACTATTTTCCTTCAACTTTCCTGCAGGAAAATTTTGTGAAGAAATAATTTCCCCACCAATTTGATGGGGAAATGCTGGGAAAATCTTGAGAAAATTTTAGAGTAAATTGCAAAACAATCCTTGTACTTTGTCTAACTATCAAAACCTCCTATTTGTGATTTTTTTTTACCAAAATCCCTTCGTGCTTATTTATTATTAGCAAACAAAACTCTCTCAAGTCATAATAGCAATTATACCCCCACAAAATATCGCAAAAACACCCATTTCAGACGCAAACAACCCAAAGAAAATGTAATTTTTATCTTGAAACTAGAAAAGTACAAATTGCAAAAAACAATATCAAGTAAATTTTACATAAATCCCAACCATAGAAAAAGTTACAGATTTTAATCATATATATAGATAAAAAATATTACTTCTTTTTCTAAACTTTCTTGACAATCAAACATCTGCAAGAAAATAGTTTTCCTGACAACCAAACATGTAGAGGAAAATGACTTTATTTTCCTTTTCTTTTCCTTTCCTTTTTTTTTCATTTTCCTACAATTTTCCCTCACTTTCCATACAACCAAACAAGCTATAAAAGAGGAGGAGGCATTTTAGGTAAAAATAAAGCCGCCGATGGTATTGGGTTCAAGTTGAACCAAGTCAACCAACCATGGGAGACCAAACTAATGAAGAACCTCTCCTTCAAAGGGGGTCTAATTCAATCCCACGTCTTCACAGTACAATACCAGGGCCCACCTGTTCCAACCATTTGTTATTTATTGCTTAATTTCATTTTGCACCTTATAAATAGGCTTATTTTTCACTTTGTACTCTAGTAAAAAATTAATAACAAATTATACTCTGAAATCCATGTTTTCATTTCACATTTAACCCTCCCAACGGCGATTTAAAATGCCAGAAAAAGGACCAGGGTGTAAAGTTTAAAAAAAACATAATATTAGGGTATAATCTACTATTAATTATTTTTAGGGTGCAAAGGAAAAAATAAGCATATTTATAGGGTGCAAAGTGAAACTAAATCATTATTTATTTCACAGTTTCTTTTCAGTTTTTTTCAATCACGTCTCCCAGGCCTGTGGGACCCACCTCCACACCCCTATATATAACGAACTTTCCTCCACATTTCTCAAACCCCTCAAAACCCCAACATCAACACACAGAAAATTTAAAAACCACCAAACACGCCCTTAACAAAAACAATGGCGAAAGGAGGCAAGCTCACCAAAATCAAATCCGTACTAAAAAAAATGCAGTCCTTCAAACTCGGCCGGAGCAACTCCAGCTCCATCTCCGCCGTCGCCGCCAACAATTCCTCCGATTATGATTCCTTCTCCACGGCCAAGGACCTCCACCCCGTCTACGTCGGAAAATCGAGACGCCGCTACCTTGTCTCTCCCGATCTCATGGAGAATCCTCTCTTCCGTGAGCTCGTCTCTTCCGGCGGCGACGACGGCGAAACGGTCACCGTCGGTTGTGAAGTGGTGCTGTTTGAGCACCTGCTTTGGATGCTGGAAAATGCCGATCCGCAACCGGAATCGCTCGAGGAGCTTGTGGAGTTTTACGCCTGCTGACGCCGCCGCCGCCGCGGTTATGACGGTTCAGTTAAATGAGCGGGATGATTTATTCTTGTAAACCTGCATATGGTGTATAGCTGTAAATTTTTGAAGTTTTTTTTTTACTAATGTTAAATCATTTGATGATTAGCGGTGTAGAATTATATCATTTGAGGATTTTTAACCCAATTTACGCGGCTAATCTTTTCACTGCGGAAGGGCATAATGGGTAATGTACTAATAGTTGTCAGTAATTGTAATTGATGCTATTCATTTTTTATTGCAATTTTATATTTCCTTTATCCAGTGTTTCTTTATTTAGAGTTCAGAAAAGTGTAGATGACATCTTCATTGTAATTTTGTAAAAAATAAAACATTATTTTAGTATATTTACAAAACTCCTAACATTTACTATAAACTTTTAAGATGTGGATGTAATCGATCTGAGTAGTGTAGAACGACACACCGTTCAAGTTTGGTTTGAATTTTATCGAACATGAAATTCCATGTTTGAGGTTGGTTTGACTGCTAAACGAGTTGAGCTCAAACGAGTTTTTATCGAACAAGTTCGAGCCGAGTATCGAGTAGCTTGATATTTTACATGTATATTTTCAATTTTTAGCTTATCGAGTCGAGCTCGAGCCTAACTTCAAAAGTTTTCGAACGAAAAATGATGTTCAAACTTGTATTAGTATAACGAACCGAGCTCGAATCGAGTATCGAGTATTTTGGTTTGATTTCAGCCCTACAAATAAGTAAAAGAAATTATTTCTTTAGTTTATTATTGTATGGAGACAAACACTTGTAAAATTATAGTCACTCTCAATATTGTCATTGTACATTTATGTTTAGTGTTTTTTTACATAGGATAAAAGTATTAATACTCATCTTTTGTTTTTTTTTTGTTTTCCCTAGGGTTTAATCTCTTTCGAGGCGTATCGGACACATTAAGTGTGAACCTCTCTCAACAGGGGTTCAAACCTGAATTCACTACTTTGTAGTGACTAGACCAATCATCTGTTGGTCTCATCTTTTGGTATTACGTTCATGTCACTCATGTGTTTGTATTTAGTACTTCTATGTATAAAATTAATTTGTGTCATTGTATATGAATTGATGGTGTAAATGCATGATAGTATCATGTGTTATGCGAAACCCGAAAATAAAACCATAATGTGAAAAAAAAAATTGCATCAAACTTCTTTGTACTTTTAAAAACTCTGCATAAGATATCCAATATCCGTTAGTGACTCGTTAATTTTTTATGGAATCGCCTAATTACCCCTATATAATTTAAAATGCAGGGTATTTTGTGCAAATATTCAAAAGTACGAGGGTATTTTGCGTAAATATTCAAAAGTACAAGGGAGTTTTGTACAATTATTCAAAAGTACAAGGAGTTTTGTGTTGAAAAAATATGCAAAAACCAAGAAATCGTTAAAAAATGGACTGAATGAGACGAATTTGGTGTTTTATGCATGGATTTTGAAAATAAAAGGGAGTTTGGTACAGAAAATTTTTCACATGGTAGTATCGTAAATTTTTCCCGAATTAACGCTCATTTACTTAAAATTTAAATTTGAGACACCAATCTTATACCAAATTTGGCTGGTTAATTCCATTTATTTGTAAATCGTACATGATTTCGCAAGATTTTATTAGTAATAAATTTGAGAAGATACAATAATGACTCTAGGGTATAAAAGTTTTTGAACCATTTTAACTAATTTGACTAAGCAACAGATATTTAGGTTCTGTTCAATCTTTTCATTGTCATCAATCTCTTGGAAAGTGAGACCTTTAGGATGTAATAATGAGTATGTGGTTGAGTTTAAGAGAAGATAATACCTAGACTTGGAGATAAAGGATGCCTATATATATACTATTCCCTTGGTTTTAAAATATCTGTTATTTCACATGTATGTACACAAAATCATTGAATATAGCTAAATTTTAAGGGGAAATAATGAAAAAGACTAATTTACCATTTTAATTAATTATCCTCCACTAATGTTTGAGAAAATTTATGAGCATAAGGGTAAAAATGGAAAAAGAGTAATTAATGTTTTATTGGAAATCTAAAGTGACAGATAATATGGCATAAGAAAAACTTTTCAAAGCGACATATATTATAAAACGGAGGGAGTAACATTAAACATAATAATAGTGACGGCACCACGCCATTTTGCTGAGTTTTGATAAATGACCAATGTAATTGCATGTTGGTGTGTATTTTCATTCGTGTAAACTAATTTTATTTTCTCAGTATGACATAACACTCTTGTATTTTTATTTGTTACAGATTTACAGTCGAGCATATCAATAGGTAGTTAAAAAGAATACGAAATTTACACATTTTGGGTATTAAGTATTACTTCCGTTTCATATTAATTATCACATTTGAGATTATCACACAGATTAAAAAACTCTATAATTCTTCACTTATTTAGACGAAATGTCAAGAGTAACCTTTTAATGATTGCTTTAATTGATACTATTCCATCCGTTTAAAATTAATTGACATATTTGCAAAATTTCTTGTTTCAAATTACTTGTCACATTTTGTTTTCCAAGGCATATTTTTTCAATTTTACCCTTTCTTACTTCTAGGTTTACACAATAAAATATAGTACAAAGATCAATGACATTAATTAAAGCAATCATTACAATAGTATTTTCGACTATTTGTCTTAGAAAGTGACCAATTATTGAGCTTCTTAATATGTGTGAAAAATCAAATTAACGTGTCAATTAATTTGAAACGGAAGGAGTATTAATCTTTGTTTACATTGGTAAGCGTGTAAGTCTAGAAATAATAAATTGTAAAATAGGAAATACAATTAATTTAAAAAAAGATAATTTTGTAAATATGACAATTAAAATAATAAATTAAAGGGAGTAACTAATTAAGGAATCCGTGTTAATTGTATTATTGTATTTCGTTATCACTTATCACAAGTGCGCCACTTGCAGATTTTGTATTTTCATCAATTTAAGGAATTTTTGTCAAGGCATCATATAAGGAGTTCAACAACATATAGCTAAGAAAAAAAGAACAAAATAAAAATAATCAGCGCAGTCTATTCTAGAATGTCTGGTAAAATAATTAAGGAAATATAGACCATAGAAAATGCCAAATATGAAATGTCAATGACTAATTTATTTGATGAAGATCATAACTAAAATCACCTCAACTTATTCTTATAAGTATTTTCTTTTAATCTTGACAAATTAATTTGACTAAATAAATGTCAACCATTTACCATAGGAAGTAGACTAGACCAGACTAGCTTTTAACCTTTAGTAAGGTTTAATTTTACTTTTGAAGTAAGATTTATATACCTTTAATAATTTAAAGAAAAAAAGAAAAAATATTTGTTGAGCTTGTGTAACTTTGAGTTTTTTTTTTTTTTTTTCTGTTTGTGGTTTATCTCTGATTTTGTTCTTGACGATATTAAAATTTAATATCCTATATTTTAGAAGAATATAGGTGATATGAGATTTCAATTCATATGTAATAACTATATTGATCGACTGCACCACGTGTATTTGATGATGTGGTGTAGCGGTTATATTATATATTTCTCCATAAGAAGACCTATCATCTACGTATCCTTAAAACCACAAAATCAACAAGAGAAGAACAAAAGTAATGAGCATAATTAATTAATAAAACAAGTTAAATAATGCTTTAACACATAAGTTAGTAGAAGATTAGGTCCTTTTGAGCTTAATCTACTCGTATATACAACATTAATTAATGATTATTCTCACTCTAAACTGCCCTTTAGCAAACACCTTTTGGAGCTATTTCAAAAATAAAATAAAAAAATGCACCACTTTTTCTTTGCAAAAGTCAGAAAAAATAAAAGCTGCAAATGTTTTTATATTCTTGTGCAGCAGGTCAACCAAGACTTACAAGATTGGGAAAATTGCATATGGTACCATAAAATATGACACTTTACAACCTTGGTATCATTGAATATGCAAATTCATATTTAATGTCATAATTTAATTATTGATTGCAAAATCCATATCACTGTCAAATAAATGGACGAAAACGGACGGAATTGGGTATATATGTACACCGCAATTGACCATTATCTTATTTTTTTGAGAAAAAATAATCACGTTTCCTTTACGTTTGAAAGGAAAATTATCACCTTATCGTCTTTTGAAGGAAAAATGATAACAATCCCCTCATGCTATCATAATAACGACTACGTTAAGTCCATTTTCGTCCAATTATTTGACGGTCGTATAAATGTTGCAATTAATATTTAAATTGTGATACTAAATATGCATTTACGTAGCTAGTGGTATCGAGGTTGCAAAATGTCCTATTGTATAGTACCAATTATGCAATTTTTTCAATTTCAAGATTATAACATTAATCAAGTTAGCTCCTATTTTTATATTTTATTATTTAATACTCCATATAAGTATAAAATGTATAGTTTACGATACTAATGATTGAGTTGTTAGAGATGCTTCTTTTTTGTTGATTTACCTCCTCATACACGCTCTGTTTGTTGTTAGACAGATTTTTCATTACACTTTTTGAATAAGCTCTTTTAATAATATAATCTTGCTAAGTGGAAGACACGAGAATTGTTAAGTACACGCATTTGGTAACTATCTGTAACGCGTTTGGCTAAATCACATTAATCGTCCATAGGTTTAAAGTTATTTACGATTTCATTCTTCATAAATAAAATTTATACTTTCGTCCCTCTTATAAAGTATGTGTTACACCGATTATTTTTTAGACCAATTTTTATCAAAAAATATATCACTTTTCTGGCAAAACACTGCATTTCCTTGTCTTCTTTGGAGCTTCTTTATTTTCAACTTATGTCACATGAGGGATTGGTCTGAAAAATGGTATGATTTTGTTGAAAATTTAGTGATTGGTGTAATATATACATATCTTATAAAAGAGACGAAAGTGTAACACTTTATTTCTGAAGGACAAAAGAGTAAATAACTTTAAACTTGAGGGATGATTAGTGTGGTTTAGCCAACGCGTTTATTACAAGCTGCCTCGACCCACATTAAAAGTTTGTGGTTAGCATTTCAATTTTTTAATTGAATAATAGGAAGGACTGTATCACCAAATTTGGAATTATGTTGTCTCATTGGCTAAAAAACTCAAAAAGATATAAAGATGGTGGAGACTTGACGGTGAGTATCTATTGGAGAATATTAAAATGGATCTGGAAAATACTTGAATGATACAAAGAAGTTCTTAATAGTGTTGCATTCATACATAATCAAGTTATAGTTTATCAAAAAATAAAAATTAATAAATAAATCAAGTTATATGTTCATGTTTAAGGGTATAGTCCAAGGTGGAAGGGTATTTGTACCACTTTATCAATTATTTTTAAGTTTAAGATTTGATATCTTACTTAAGTATTAAAAAAGTTTCGTCGAAATCACCCCTATTTAACCTCACATGTTGTGATTTTATAGATTTAAACAAATTTAAATTCAGAGTAAATATTTATTACTTGTGGATAGTTTGATTTCGTTATACCATATTCTCTTATAGACATATAAACGTTGATAATTAATTACTACTCCATTCCTTTAATTTTATTACTATTTATTTTTTGGTATGTCCCTCTATAACATTTCAAAAATGAACTTATTTTTCTCAAAAATACATTCTCACATAAAATAGTGATTTAACACTACTGGCTTTCAACCACGGTTAAAGGCAAATATAGTAAAAAATTTACTTTTTCAACTCTTACATAAAAATTCGCGATAAAATTCGCGCTAAAAGTTAAAGTAGAAAAAAAAAAGGACGGTATCTTTTATAACTAGTAGAGTAGTGGTCATATAATTAAAAATTGTCTATTTTTTTTTTTGTTTTGCATATGGCGTGCAAAGATAGACATAACTACTAAAATAATATATCAAGTTTGAATACTGATAAAGTCGTTAAAGAACACTAAAAAGTAATGTGAATTTGGGTTCTTAAATCTATTTTGGGTTATAATTAATGCATGGCCACTCTTTTTCCTTTACGTTAATAGGAGACAGCAAAAATAGATTTATTGAGGACCAACTATTTCTCCGCCATAGAACTTTCAATGTTCGAACAAATTAGGCAATGCCTTAATTAGGTAAATTATCTTTTATTTTGATTGATCAATTTATTATCAAAATAAAAGGCTATAATTATAAAAAAATATTTCTACGTGGACAGGCCTGGATATAAACCTCAACTGAGTTTACGAACATAACGAACCGAACCTATAGTCGTTCGTATTCGGCTCGAAAACTCTGGCGAGCCTGAATTTCTGTTCGACCTCGAATCGGTAAGGAAGTTGACGAACAGTAAACGAGTATTTCATGAGCAATCCGAGTCGAATACCGAGTAACTCGGTTCGAATTTCACCCCTATACGTGGATTTCAGTAACTTTTTTTTTCAATTTAATTATTTATAAATCAAAAGGTTTGGATTATACTAGTTATATTCGAATAAACATTTTTTTTCCTCAAAATTTAAAGAATATATATGAGATTATGTGTGTGTGTGACTAGTCTAGTAGCTATAGGTGGCCGTTATGGGGGAAACCTTTTTTTTTTACTGGGCTCCGTATAGAAGTCGTTTGACTGGATTTAGTCTCAATCAAATCGAGTCAAACTAAATAGTTTGAATAGGTTTCAGTCCAAACATAACCTGCAAAACCCCACTTCATATCTATAAAATTATTATTAGACATTTGTCATCTCTTTTTCACACATACAAATTTATTGATTTGATATCTAACATCTATTTTTCTCCTCGAAACCCCGACAACCAAACATCAGTCCAAATCATATCTCAAGTTTTCAAAATTTACTAACTATTATTTAATAATATTTCACTATCTCAATATTTCATTAAAATCATTATCCAATTCGAGTTTCAAAGTTTCATTGAAAACTCCCAAATCATTTTGAAACCAAATCGAGATGGAACTCTGGCAAAGTACTTCTATAATAAAACTAGGGTTTTGGAAAACAAACTTGCTTTAATCAACAATAGGTTTTGAAGGAAAGTAATAAATTGTATAATCCTAACTTATCAATAATTATGGAGGTTCGAATCATACTCATAAGTGGGCTAGACCAGCCCATGTGTATTGGGGCAATAAATCCGCCTTTTGGTCTAACATGGGTCCCTGTCAAGAAATTCATGCTACCGCCTCGTGCGGTTTTGAGTTTTTTTTTTTTTTTTTTTGTCTTTAAAATCTTTAATTTTTATGTACACCCAAATACAAATTAAAGAAATGCATTATCAAATAAATATATTAAATTTAGGTGGACAAATTAAAATAAATATGCATGAAATGGAGGAGTTATGAATGAAGAGCCAACAGAAAGAAAATAAGCAGTGTTCGGCCCACAGAAACCCACATGGGCCCATGGCCTACAAGTTGCAACTAGCTGATGTAGGCCTGTATCAATCTATGTTAGAATGAATGTGCACTACAGTCCAGCAGTCAAGATCAACACTTTGTTAAAAAAAAAAAAAAAAAAAAAAAATCAACACCAACACTTGAAAACAAACAAGAATTAAAGTAAATTGACCCCCTATATATTCCTTCTGCAGGTTCATTGTTTTTTGAAGTCAAAAGAACAAGATTTGTAATCTCTCCATGACAATTTTTCTTGTAATATAATAAATTTTATCTAGTAATGAAAACTGATGGACACATTTAGAGTTGTAAATTAGACGGATTGAATTCAAAACGGATTAAATTAGATCTGGATCCAACTCCATTTAATATTCATGACTATTCTCTGGGCAGTCACTATCTGTCATGTTAGGTCCATTTTAGGGACACTTTTTATGTAAAAGTGTCCCTAAAAGAAACCTAACTCTGGGTAGCCACGAAAAATTCCATTTAATATATGGTCAAGATTCAGACTTGCCAACTATGGTTCAAGACCACTTGTTGAAGGATTTGGGATTTTTCTCAATTGGATGTGAAGCCTTGATTAAATAATTAAAGTATATGGATAATTTTTTGGGAATTGCAATTGACAAACAATTAATTATATAATATTTAGATAATTCTTTTATAAGGGATTCTTTTGTAGTGAAATTATGATTAATTAGACCAATTAAGATTTTATAAGCTGTCAAACATAAATCTGATGTATTGTCAAACATAAATCTGATGTATGTAGATGCTGAGTTTATTTGGTCTTTAAGCCATCATCTGTCACATTTAATTTCATAATGGCTAGAAAGTAAGTCACTTGAATTAATCCAAAAGCACATAAACAAGAAACATGACATGTGATTAAATCCAAATAACATCACATATTGGGTGAGCCATAGCTATTTATTTGACTAGTCCTCAAAATACACACGCATATATAGAGCTAGTGTGACAAGGATTAAAGAGGGTAAACTGATAAAGTAATGCACATCCATCCAAAAATAAATTCA
Source organism: Penstemon newberryi var. newberryi (assembly GCA_030819805.1). Classification (NCBI taxonomy): domain Eukaryota; kingdom Viridiplantae; phylum Streptophyta; class Magnoliopsida; order Lamiales; family Plantaginaceae; genus Penstemon; species Penstemon newberryi. The sequence continues at coordinate 29,040,196 of JAUALY010000006.1, read as the reverse complement.
ATTGATAATGATTTAAGAATTTGGAGGTTTGAAAATATATATTTTCGAAATATTCTTCTAAAATCTTGTTTTATTCTTTTTCTTTTTATCCAGTAGTGGAACTATGCAGCGACTGTGGGGGAATCGAAAAATTATTTGGTGCATTCGTTGTAATGATGACGTGGTACAATACAAAGAGAAGATTAAATTCAATCCCTAAATTTAAGGGAAAGTTGGCTCCATAATTCCATCATCACCATGTATTGGTATGCAAACAGTAGTTTCATCAAATTCCAATCGTTTGTTGCACCACGTCATCTATGCAACAGTTGTACCAAATAATCTCTCGGAAAATCGCCCCCAATAAAATATCATATAGTGTCCTTGTAATTTCTGAAATGTGAGGGGGTTTTCTGTAATATAGTGAGAGGTTTCCTAGCTTTGTTGGTTAGGACGATTCACTATTAAGTTGAAGTCAATAGTTCGAACCGTGTCCGATCCGTATCTTACTTCAAAGTCCAAATTTCCATGCCTTATCAATTTTTAATTTTTCGTTCTTGCTTAATGATTATATTAGTTTTTCTTTCTTGCTTAATGATTATAAAAATGAAATGTCTTTTATTCTTTCTGTAATATTTTATCCTTTTTTTTTCTTTTCGTTTGTGTGTACTGCTCCTGAAAAATGTTTCTAAATATTTATAAAAAGAAGTATAAGGTCTTTTATTCATAATACGATATTTCTATATTATTTTTCTTATTTAGTGCACTGTTTCAAAAACTATCGTCCCCCAATAAAACTCGTCTAGCTCCGTCCTTGTTTTTATTCAAACTATTTTCTATTTTTTTTCTAGTACTACTTGAAAACTTCTAAAACCAAAATGTATCCAACGAACCAGATTCGAATCCCTATTAGAGAGGTTCTCACTTAATGTGTCCGATGCGTCTTTAAATGGATAAAACTCTTGATAAAAAATTAAAAAAAAGAAAGAAAAGGGGGTTAAGCGTGCCGTGAAAGATATGAACAAGGCAATAAGATGCCAAAGTGCATGTGCCCTCAGCGGCAGTTCCGGGAATGGATACCCATATCATATGCAGATTTTCTTACAATAGCTTCTTCTTCTAAATAATATAATTTAATACTTGGTCCTTAAATAAAAAACTAGCCACCAAAATGTGAAAACTTTTTAAGGGTAAAGGAACAAATACCATCAATCTAGGTTATTCTCTTGAAAGTGACTTGGATGTTAAATAATATGTGGCCAAAATGCCAAATGGACCATTGTTGAAGCTAAGTCATGAACATCAGGTCGTGGTTATTAAATCGTGTATTATTTTTCTTTTGTATTTTATCGTCTCGTGAATCGTAAATTACATGATCAATTACTATACCTAACATAAAATATATTTTCAACATAATAAAAAACACGAACATGCATTAATTAATATTAAAGTCCACTAACTCGTATGAAACCAAATGACGTTCCATTATGTATAGTGTAAATTATTAATTATAGATGACAAGTAGGTTTTTGTGGTACATTTCAATAATAATCGTAATTTTAGGTTGCTAGGATCTAGAACTAGAATTTTTATAAGAGAAATTGAAAAAATTCGAGTGAATGGGGGTCCGAGTTTGTTTGTGACGTAAGAGTGCATATAAGAAAAAACTATTTTGGTTAAATGTTCGGTAGAATATTTTTTTTCTTTTATTAAAAAGAAATGGAGTGTACCGAATAATCCGTTCAGATTGGAAGAAGCAAACATGTCAGTATTGTATCATACGAATCAAATATATACCATAATCGTGTCGTGCACGATTCATATTTCATATCGCGTAAGATACAAAAGGTTGTACAATCACTACTAGAAAAAATAAAAATTCCCACCAAAAAATTCCAACCGAATAAAAATCTGTTGGAATTTCCAAGAATTCCAACTGAAAAAAAACCGGTCGAAATTAATTCCGACATATTTTAAATCGGTGGGAATTTTATTAATTATTCCGACCGATTTTTAAATCGGGCGAAATTTTATTACTTATTCTGATACAATGTTTCTCCAAAAAAATAAACCAAAAATAATTTAAATCGTTCAACCTATATAACGTGTCGTATCGCGAATCGTAAAATACTGATAACCATACCTAAGGGTACTTATCATTAATTTGACACATATTATTTATTTTCTCCCAAACTCAACATTCAAACTTATCCTAATGCCCAAGTCATATCTCAATTTTTTATGACCAATAAATCCTGATTAGAACAAAATACCTAAAGAATTATAAAGCTAATATGAATTATGTGAATTTCAATGTCTTGAAATTGACACTCCTCTCATATAAAAATCGAAATAAAAAACATTTTTCAAATGCAGTAATATTTTAAAAAATCCTCTAAATTTCTACAACACTCTAAAACATTTCAAACAAACAGACCCCAAGTTTTACCCCATAAACCAATTATTCTCCTAAAATATTTTATCCTTTATCCTAACTTTAGGCATAGGACTGTCAATGGGGCAAATTTCAATTCGGATCCGATTCGAATTGGGTCCGATTTATTAGGATAATTGTCCGATTAGAGATTCGATAGACCTGATCCAATTATAAAGATCCGTAATCCAAAACACATGGTGCGAATATGGATTTAGGTCGATCCGATACGTATCCGACAATAAATATTTATACATAATATTTTATAAAAGTAAGTAACATTAATAATATTTCACTATTAATTTAAGAAGATAGTAATTTATAACTCGTTTATAAATTTATTTAAACGAATTTTTTCATCTAAAAATATGAATATTAGTAAAGAAAGTTTGAACATGTGAGCTAAATTTAAATAAAATTATAAAGTTAATAAACTTGTTTTAGGAAAATATATTATTGTAATTTTTTAAATGAAAATTTTAATTGGATCAGAAAAAGATCCGATATCCCGTCAAATCCGATTAAAATCCATTGAATTCAAAAAAATTAGATCCGAGCACAATCCAAATAAGATTCGAATCCGACATGATCCAATCTGATATAAATGGAGCCAGATCTGGATGAACATGATCCGACCCATTGACAGCCCTATAATTACGCATGCTCAATTAATTTCTGGAAACTAAGGTGGGCCTAATTTACTAAAGGCGGGCCTCTCATAGAGTGATAAGGCCCATCTACCCTAAATGGTGCCTTTGTACATGCATCAATAAACTTTAATTAGTCCATTTGAGCCCAATACAAGTATTTGTTCCCGTTTTCTTTAATGGAAAGTAAAAACAATAAAACTCACTACACTCCACTCAGTATTATTATTATAGTTATGAAAGCATGTAATGTAAATGCTTCATTGTATATTCACCCAACTTTTATTATTATTATTATTATTATTATTATCTTCACAAAATTGCTGATAAAATTTGATGTCGGCATAGGAGCATCTCCTGTAAATTGTAACAAGTCAGTAAAACTTATTTCACAAAACTTTCCCTCTTTTTCAATGAATGAACTTCAGTGTTGAGTGTTTTCGTATACTTCAGCTTTTACTTAAAATAAGAATTCTTCCAAATTTATAAAAGTAATTGAAAATTGTAAGTGAGTGGTGCTTACATTTTAATAAAAAAATAATAATAAAAGTAGGTGATGTTTGCATATTAAGAGGAAAATAATAATAATAATAATAATAATAATAATAATAATAATAATAATAATAATAGAAGAGTTTTATTTGTTAATTAGATAAATCATATGAGGAAGGATTGTCAATGGGTCGGATTCGGAGCGGATCAGGCTCGATCCAGATCCAACTCCATTTATGTTGAATAAAATTCAGTCCGAATACGGATTTCTACATTTCCCCAGTCCAACAGATTTTTGTCGAATTCTGTCGGATATCGAATATTTGTTGGATACATTAAAATCTTCGCTTTCAAATTTTATAACAATATTTTTTTCTAAAAAAGTTTGTTAACGTTGCGATTTTATTTAATTTAGCTCACATGTTCTAACTTTCTTAATTAGTATACATGTTTTTAGATGAAATATGCATAAAAATAAAATTATCAATAAATTATTAACTACTATCATATTAAACTAGTTGTAAATTATTATTAATGTTACTAATTCTAATAAAATATTATGTATATATAAAATTTATTAATTTATTGTCAGATACGGATACCTAACAAATCGGATCAACCTAGATCCATATTCACTTCAAGTATTTCGGATTATGGATCTTTATAATCGGATCAGATCCACTGAATCTCTAATCGGATTAAAATCCTAATAAATCGCACCGGATTCGAATCGAACTCGGATTGAAATCCATCCCATTGACAGCCCTAGGTGTTTCAACATTTCACTCTATAGACTTAAGTCCTCATAATTAAAAGTCCTTTTCTTAAATGTGAAGGAAATTACTTTTGATGATCATCGAGAATTGATATGTACAATTAAAGCAAAATCAAACAAAGGAGAAATTCAAATAAACTCAAGCATTAATGTAGCACAAAGAATTTTCTGGGTAATTTGAGTAGTTAGTTCATAACCTCAAGTACAAATGTGTGCAGAGTGCTTAATCCTGCACAATAACACATCATTTAAAATTGAAAAAAAAAAAAAAATACATTGAGAATCTTGAAGAGGGAAAAATCATCATTTCAATAAAACATTAGATCTTAGCCCAATAACAACGCATCTGCACAAATAATACAAACTATCTAAATTTTTCTCCGAAATAACGAAAAAAAGAATGTCAATATATTTCTTACAAAGACAATAAAAAAAATAAAAAAAATCAGTCCTAATCTCAAACCACAACTGTGACCATATCATCACTCCTCAATTGGCATTGCATTTTCAGCTGCAAATTTCCCACAATCCCAATTTTAGATCAAAATGAAACAACAAAACAATACAAGAATCTAGATCAAGAAATCGAAAAAAGGACTTAATTAGTTAGCAAATTTAACCTTCACTTTGCTCTTTCTGATGATTTTCCATGCATTGAAGCAAATACTTAAATGTCTCGATCTCACACGGAATCGTAAGCCCGCCACTATGATCGAACCCAAACTCTTCCTCGACCTTTTCTAGCAAAACTTTGAAAAGTGGATCACTAAGATAGCTAGTCGGGATAATGAACCTACGAAGCTCGGGGCCCACGTAGACAGCTAAATAACCTCTAGGCACATCGGGTGGAGGCTCGGGGCTTTGACAAGTGTCCTCATCCGAGTCACAATAAACGTTTGAACTCATCAACCTACGACTAATCGCAGGTGAAATTCCACCACAGAATGAATCAGAAGGGGGGCTATTGCCCCCCTTAGGGCTATTTTGGGTAACTTGTTGCCATTTTTGAAGAAATCCCTTTAGCCTAACAATTTGTCTGATGCCTGTCACCTTGCTTCCTCCATTGTCATCCATGTTGTATAATTATAAGCGTTACTACAAGGTCGATGAGAACGGAAAATAATATGAATGTTTTTTAAGATTTTCGATTCTCTTCGCACGAGTACGTCTCATCAGATCATGCTCCACTGCAGTTTATAGATCCACATCAAGAAATTCAGATACAAAGATAGATTATACTTCGGCCAAATGTTGCAAGAACAAACCTTAATGATGTATTACTCTTATTTCTTGAGTGGGGAAAAGCATCAAACAGTTTGAGTGCATTCTAAAATCAATACAATGCTTTTAATTTAAAGTATCATCTATTGTTTTCTAAATTTATTCGGAATCACTTTTGCTTAGATAATAATGAATCCATGTGATATGGCTAAGAGGGCTTCACATGGCTATGCATTTTATAATAACATTGTTTATACACTATATGAAAATTAATTATTATTACAAGTATCAACCCACTTCTTTTTCTCTTTTGCAAAGTCAAATTAAAGCAAACCACATTCCCTCAAAAAGAATGTACCGCGTAATCACATTATAAAATGAAACATATAAGTGTTATTCTTTGTCAAGTTTCTAACATAATCTGCAAAAAAGATTTGATTCTTGCATTGTTTATACAAACTCCCATGAATTATTATTATGTTATTTACAAATCATAAACAAAATATGACAAGAAAAACGGAGATCTAATCAAAACCAAGCGTGAAGATCTATCATATCAAAATTTCGTTTTTAATGTTTCAGAAAAACTAGGAGAAATTATGAAAATTAAATATTATTAAATTAGAAAAATAAAATAAGAGAGTCTCAATACAAAGAGTTAATGATAATTTATTCTGTTGTGATATATATATAATATTCAATTTGTCCCCTGTAATTTGGAAAATAGCATTTTACCCCCTATGATTTTATAAGAGTTTTACACTATCTCCCTAACATTTTTAGAGTTAAAAAAAGATAGGAATTGATAAAATTACCGTTCTTATTTGTGGCTCTTTACCCTATATATGATATATGTGGCAATTTACCATTATGATAAATATTGTATTTTATCCCCTATATTACAAAAATACTTTCCATGCACACTCTCACTTTCGACGAGCGAGTTACACACTCCCGCTGAAAAAGTGTAAATTGCTAATTTAAAATTTTCACAGAGGGTGTAAAATGCTCTTTTTCATTTTCAAATTACCAAACATTATGAATATCACAGGGGATAAATTAACATTAGCTCTCAAGACAAATAAAGAGTTTTCATAATACACATTATTTTCTGTTCCATTAATTCAAAAACATACATTTTTCTATGTTTTCGTTGAGAACCATGGAAATTTTGATCCATACTACTAGGTACAAACAAGAATTCGAATATGCCTGACAAAAATGGGCTATTTAATTACTTAAAATTAATGACCACTACAAACATAATCTCATGTACAAAAAATCTAAAAATAGGTCTGATGAATATAATAAATATAAATATTTTATATATACCAAATGGAGGTGGCTCCGGCGGTGGTGGAGACGAAATGAGGAGGAGGAGGAGGCGGTGGTTAGCAGGCAGCAATGATTAGAAGAGAAAAAAACATAATTATATTAATTAATTGATTATCATGTAGTGTTTTTTATGGAAGAATGAGCTTCGGAGGAAGAGTGGAGGGGTTCAATCTACCTAAATATGGAATCCTATTTTAATTCCTACGGTTTGTAAATTTTAACAAAAAAATTAAAATTAAATATTTTGGATAATAGCAAATTAGTATTGATTCCAATATTCCATAGGATTTTATATCTTCTCATTTCTTGTTACAGTGAATTTCTCTCTGGCTTCCCCTGCATTATCGAGGCCGATCCGAATTATCGAACTAACAAAACATGTGACATTTTTTTTGGTAATATATTTGTGTAATTAAACATATAATTGATTAGACATATATCATTATAGATCTGATCTTCATATTTCATTACTATACTTATTAAAAGCTACATTAAAAATAAATTTAAATGGCAACATTGTACTTTAGAATCACACAATACGTACATACAAAAGGTTTACACAAGTGCCAAGTGGTACTATTTCTTTTCAATATGAAATTTTCGTAGATGAAAGAACCAATATAAATGGATCTAGTTAATGACAATTTACCCCCGGTGATATTCATAATGTTTAATTTATCTCCCAATGATTGAAAAATAATATTTTACTCTTTGTAATCTAATAAAAACTTCACACCCAGGAACAGATCTACTATATGAGTTGGGGGGACCTTGGCCCCCACAAGATTTTGCTTTTTTTTTTTTTTAATTCTATTCATGTATATATATTTAGTTCATTTGAATGCCTTTTGGTTTCTTTTAAAAGCTAGATTACTAAATTTTGTAGTTTTAATTGATATGTTTATTAATAGTATGACTAATTAATTAAATAATTTTGGTTTTTAAACCAATATGATAGCAGTGTATTGTGATATTAGTTTATTTATAATTTTATATGTTCTATATGCGAAATATAAAGTAAAGCTTTTAAAAATAAGCCTTAAAACAAGATACAAGTTTATTTATTATTTATTATTTTGCTAATGTTTTAATTCATTATGAGAAGAATATTAGTTTTATTTGAGACTATTTTATAGTATATTAATGAATATCGTGTACAATTATAATATAGTGAAAATACATTTTAAAGTATACATTTTTGGGCAAGTAAGTAATACTCTCCGGCTGAAGAAGGTAAATTGCTTCTTTAAAAATACAGGGGGTAAATTGAATATTATGCATTTCACAGTGGATAAATCGGCATTAGCTCTAAATGATCAATATGATTAGTTAAATTTTAAATTTCATTGTGAATGTACTTGATCTCTAATCTTTGTTAAATAAATAGTTAAATACTCACTCCGTCCTTTTTTTTCATATCATTTTACATTTGATGCGGAGTTTTATGTAAAAGTTAAAGATGTGAAATTTTAAATAGATAGATGGTCTTAAAAATAGTGGTTGAGAGTTAGTGGTGACAAATTATTACTTTTGAGAAAAATAAATTTATTTATAGAAAATAAGTGTTATTTTAAGACATAAAAAAAAATAGTAATGAAAATCTAGGGACATTAGAGACAATCTATCAAAATTAAGACAATGCTTGATTTGACTATATATTTGATGATTACTTGTGATATAAATCTACAATTCTTAATTACTTAATTTACAAGTGATGAATTAATTGTCTTACTGGACAAGCATATTTTTAATGAATTAATTGTACAGATGCATATGCAGACCAGCAATTTTTACGTGTCCTGATATATCGTACTATATTATAAAATATCCTTCTCAGATGGGAAACCAAATCACGTTGGTGAAAATTAAATATATACTATCATGTTTAAAAATAAGGCAAACAGGGGATGTAGCTCAAATGGTAGAGCGCTCGCTTTGCATGCGAGAGGCACGGGGTTCGATCCCCCGCATCTCCACTTATTTCAATATGTTTTTTTTCACTTTCCCTCAACTAATTTCAATCTTTTTTAACTTTCCAGGTGTAGCTGATAAATTCAGAATATGTATTCCATTCCTTTTCATGCCGGATTTAAGATTAAAGATTAATATGAAGGTTGAGAAAATAGTTATATTGCCGATTTTAATTTGTACTTGACGATATTGAGTATTAATGCATTTACCTACAATTTCCTCAAAATAAATAAATAAAAGTGGCGTCGATTTTGACAAAATTATATGTAATATATACTAGGCAAGTTGCTCCAAGCAATTGCGTGGAGGTTGTTGCCCATTTTCAGTTGGTGGCTGCTGTTGGGAGTATCTTGATAGGTCTTATATTGTACGGAGAGAAGAACACTTTTGATACCAAATTTTAATCCAAAAAACATATTTGGTACCAAGCTTTTCGGAAAAACACATTTCATACCATGTTTCACACAATTTCGGACGGAATTAAGCACATGTTGTCAATTGTGAATCTTTAAAATCCGTGCATATTTTCCCTCTCATTGTCAACTTAACGAGCACATGATTTTAAAGATCCACAATTGACAACATGTGCTGAATTTCGTTCGAAAATTGACGAAAAAACTAAATGTGTCAAGATTGTGTGAATCATGATATAAAATGTATTTTTTAAAAAAACTTGATACCAAATGTGTTTTTTGGACTAAAATTTGGTATCAAAAGTGTTTTTCTCTCATATTGTATGTATTTGAGGAAGAATGAAATTATCAAATTTGATTATGAAAGGCCCAACTTAAAAATGGGTTTATCCTTTTATATTTTTAGTATATTGTACGGCACAGCCGCACAGACGTGGTTGGTCATTGCATTTTATTTGACTTAATAAAGTTATCATTTGGACACTTTACCCTTTCAAATTGCTTATTTTAGGAAAAATAATAGGCATTTTGCACTCTATTAAGGTGCTTGTTGCCACAATAATATGCAATTTAAGGATGTAAAATATCGAAGCTCTAATTTTAGGGTTAAAATGACCTAAATGATGTATTTATGGGTTGTAAATTGTCAACATAAAATTACTAAGAGAAGAAATTAGAATTACTAAGACGTATAAATGAAACCTGAAAAAGCATACCTTGTTTTTCCATGATTAAAAGGATTCACCTTATTCACCAAAAATGCTGTTGGAAAACTTGGTCATTACCTAATACCTATTCATTGTCTGTACTAAATTCATTACCCATAATATATAAGCCATGCAATTAAATTAATAATCAATTGCAAAACCATTATTTTGAACAAACCTCAACCTAGCATGACGACTAACTTTGAATGACATCTAATCTGACAAATTACTTGAAGCAATAATATCATCCCTTTTTTTCCCCCTCTAAATATTAGCAATTAAGAGAAAGAGCATAGCATCAACCCCTTATGAATTGGCAGAAAAAAGAACACGACTTCAATCCTCAAATTGATCCTTCAGATTATCCACAAAGCAATGAAGAACAGTTAAAAAAATAATCAGTAAGAAAAATAACAAACGAAAACCTTCTTGCTTGGTAGTAAAATACAAGAATTCTCCATATTTAAACCCATGTCTCTCGTTTATCCAAAAAATGCATGTGCAAGGAATGTAATCATAAAATATTTATAAGATTTCACCAATTAATGATAAACACTAAAACAAAATAAAAAATACTCATACTAATCTAACTTCTACAACTGAAAAATGTTTGGAATTCAGACTGTTGGTCCCAAGTGGTCTAATGAGGTGTAGAGGGGTGTTGAATAGACCTTAGTACCTTTAATTTTTTTCTCTGACTTTGCTTAAGTAGAGTAAGCTTATCTTTCGTATGAGACTACTCAACTAATTTTGCACTTAGCTTATCAGCGTAAGATAGATCACTCGTCTGATTTACTTATCTTTTCAGACAACTTCAGAGTTTTAAACTTGTAAGCAGCGGATATGTAAGTGTATGTTTTTCAAATAAGTTCAACTTAAAGGTTTTATCCTCTGTTTTATAAATTCCTCTTTAAAAGATTTGTCTTTTAAAACTTTTACTTTACTTACGAGAATATGCAATGCAAATGTAAGTAAGTAACACATGAATTTTTATAGTGGTTCGGCAGACATAATACCCCTTAATATACTCTTCTAAATCACGAAGATTTAGGCTCCACTAGAATACTAAGTAACTAGTACATCACCACTTGTGCTTTTACAACAAATGAACAAGCAACAAGCTCACAATTGAAAATCCAAAGAAGACCTATTCTACGAAATAATATCACTCACTAAGATAGATATCTACTTGTCACAACACTATGTCTTACAAGTTCACTCAGATTTTGTTAGTGTTTTAAACTTTTCTTCGACTTTGCTTCGTTAATAGAAAACTTAAGTGATGATCTGTTCTTGGGTTGAGACTTAGAGAATTTGATCGTTGATTTCTCTCTTGTATTGTATATCTAACTCTTGAATGTAGATCTATTTATACTCGGCAATCAACAGACTGAACTTTGACTTGTTCATCTGAAGGAGGAACAACACTTGTCTCTTTTTCCTCAGGATCAGCTTCAATTTTCCATTCAATAGCTAACTTCTCCTGGAATCTTGGTAACCCATTTAAGGATACAGGAGGATCAATGAGGATGATCTCCTGAGATGAGTTCTTCTTTGGTTCCTGTGATTTAGTTTTCTCATATGAAATATTAACAATGTCAGTACCATCAGTAGACACAACAATTTTACAATAAGTGAACAAAAGTTGATGTCGTATGTTTCTGGTAGTCTGATTCTTGATAATATCCGATCTCTGAACCAAAGGCAATGTGTTGTAAACTTGGAAGTAGCGTCAGATTACTGGAACTTCCTTGTCCATATCTGGATCTCTCCGACCACTTATCTAGAGTCACACATATGGCTAATTTGATAGCCCTTTCTCCCATATCATCATTCCTTCTTGACTTCTTCGGAATGGATCCCTCTAATGCAATTGATTCTTCCTTGACGTGTTCATGTAGTCTATCATGGAAGGATTCAGAGACCAAAGCCTTCTTGATTGAACTGGTTTGCAGCCAATTCAACACCCATCTTTCTTCATCATTGAACTCTCTTCATGCATTAATTTCTTCCTTGGATTTATGCAACCTATACTCCCTCCATATGTTATATCTAATCTTTTTAGTGAGGAAAGTACTCTTTGTCTGCAGCATTGTGTTGTACCGTTCCAATTCTGATTCAAATCTCGCGAAAACTATAGAGTCACTCTTCACTATTTCCAGCGCACGTTTGATTTCCTTTCTTTTTCTCTTTACAACTTTGGACGAGGCATCACAAATGCATCATCTTTGGGAACTCCAATAACAATCCCATCGCTTCTTCTAGGTCCATGAGCTTCATTCTGACTTATCTCAAGGGCCTTAACTATATCTTCAGCTTCCTTTGCTACTAGCTCAGCTTCAATCATCTTCTTTGTAGCAGCTTCAGATTCACTAGCCAAGAGAGCAGCTTTGAGTTCAACTTCTTCCTTTTTCTTGAGCTCAACTTCTTCTCTTCTTTTTAGCAGCAGAGGACATTTTAGCTTTGCCTGTTCTTTTTCTCTTGAGAACAGCTTGTTTAATGACCTCTTCAGTCTGATCAGCAGACTCAGTAATTGGTGGTTGAGGTTCAACAACTTCTTCTGTCACTTGACTGATAGTATCCGATCCCTTTGCTGATTCAATGGGTCCTTCAGCAGAAGGGGGATCTTTTCTAACTGTTTTAGAAAACGTAACTCGTTGGCAATTCAACATTAAGCGCTTTCTGGCAGTTGCTTTTGTATGAACAATGTTTGCTACAATGGGAGGATTCTTCAAGGCACTTTTCGTCCTTGTAGCAATATTTTCCCACAGAAATTCCTCTGATTCAGTTCTTTCAGGAGAGTTATCCTCAATAGGCATTGCATCAATCTCCTTAGCAATCTCAATGATCACTTTTTCATCTTCAATGGTGTCGGCTGTTCTGCCTTGAACAGTAGGGTCAGTTACCGTTTGAACATCATGTTGTTTTGAAGCGGTCTCAACAACCTCGACATCACTCTTAGTCTTCTTAGCCCTTTCAGCAGGCTTGTTCTCAACAACATTTCTCTTCTTTGTTTGCCTCTTTTCAGGTGTTATATCTGCTATAGCTTTAGACTTCACATGCTCATATAACTTGAAATCGTTAACCTTGCGAATTATCTTCCCAGAACCCAATGTGCATCTTAGTGCCATAAGCAAGTGGATTAACAAAATCACATGATCTGTCTTCTTGGTGGCAAGAATTCTGAACATGTGAACATCCCCATTGATTTCCAATCCATAGTAGACTCCAATCATCGTATGAAGTAGTATCCTGGATAGGCCGTCTAGTGCACTTGTAGTACACTCAAGAATTTTGGCAATCAGATCTGCCATTCTTTGAAACTCATCCAACAATTGAATCTTCTTAGATGACCAAGTGAGTTTCTCGCCCTTATTAGTAGCAATCTTCCAAAATTCATCCTCCTTGGGTCTCCCCAACACGGTCACATCTCCTCCTTCATTTACTAATCCGCAACTCTCACTCAAAACAGCAGGAGATATACAAATTTGCTTGTCTGCCTTAATTGACGTCATTGTCATACTACCCATGTTTACTTTGATGTTCTTGTAGAACTCATCAACATCTTCAGGATAAACCATAGTTTCTTCCATGATGTTCTCCAAAGTAGCAGTCATGAATTTTTCCATAAATTCTTTCATGAGTTTTGTACCAGTAGTGTGGTACAGATCGTAGTTCATGAATCTTCTTCCTGGACCAGCCATAGCTTCTGTTTAACGATTAGAGAAGGAAAACAGAGAATCTCACAAGAATACAAGAGAGGGTTAGTAGTTCTTGAAAGTAAGAATATTTGAGGTACGTAAGGTCACTCGTCTGATCAGATCTGAATTTATAAGATTAGGGATTCGTCAGTTTCCGTGACATCCGGTAACCGTTAGATCATGATACATACGTTTTAATCGTGTGTGCTATAATTACGAATTTTAATATTTATTAATCATGTCAGACTACGCGGAAATTTGAAGCGTCCCTAGTGTATTACTTATTAAAGCATGTTTATGGATATAACGTTTTAAAACTAACACTTTCATAAATAAAATAACAGGTAAGTAAAGTTCACTTATCCTTATCTGACAGGTGACTTATTTGAAAATAATATATCACCAGTGAAAGTCAATAGCTAGTGATCTTCCTTTGTTCTTTGTCAATCCAACAAGATAATCTTCAAGTCTTCAAGATTATAAAATAAGTCTTCTGATAATATAACTTCAACTAACTGTCATTGAAGATTTCATCGTTAATCAGGATCTCCGCTCGTCTTACAGTTCTCCCTGAATTCAAGAATCTTTCACTCAACTAGTCTGTTGAGAGTCAGTGTTAAATGTTACTCAGCTGTTAAACTCTAGTAAGCTGATGAACCACATTCTTCTGAATGGTTCCCCCTCAACTTATGAATCCAAATTCAACAAGCCCAATTCCACTCTTAGAGTAGAAAATCTTGCACCACTTAATCGTTTAGTGAAAATGTCAGCTATCTGATTGTCAGTATGAACATACTCAATTATGACATTCCCTTTTTCAACATGATCTTTTATGAAATGATGTTTGATCTCAATATGCTTAGTCCTTGAATAACCAGTAGTATTTTGAGTAAGTGATATTGCACTCGTATTGTCACAGTAGATTAAAATTCCACTGATTTTGATATTATATTCTTCTAGTTGATGCTTCAACCAGAGTACTGTGCACAACATGCTCCAACAACAATATATTCTGCTTCAGCAGTAGATATAGAAACTGAAGTTTGTTTCTTATTCATCCATGAGATCAGACGACTGCCCAAAAATTGACAAGTTCCAGTAGTACTATTCCTGTCAATTTTGCAGCCAGCAAGGTCAGAATATGAATATCCAATGAGTTCAATTTATGATTCACTTGGGTACCACAATCCCAATTTTTGTGTGCCTTTAAGATATCTCAATATCCTTTTAACAACTAAGAGATGAGATTCCTTAGGATTTGATTGAAATCTCGAACAAACCCAACATAGTACATAATATCAGGTCTACTAGCAGTAAGGTACAGTAGTGACCCAATTATGCCTCTATATTTGGTGATGTCAACTGATTTGCTATCTTCATCTTTGTTAAGGCGAAGTCCAGTATACATAAGAATAGCAACAAATGAGCTATTTTCCATACCAAATTTCTTAAACAGACCCATTGTATACTTTACTTGATTAATGAATATACCATCAGCCAACTGTGGTTTTTAATCCAAGAAAGTAGTTGAGTTCTCCCATCATGCCCATTTCAAACTTATTTTACATCAGTTTAAAGAACTTCTCACACATTTATTTGTTAGTTGAACCAAAAATAATATCGTCCACATAAATCTGCACTAACAATATATGATTGTCCCATTCAATAGTGAACAAGGTTTTGTCTACTTTACCTTTGCGAAATCCTTTAATTAAAAGAAAATCAGATAAGGTATCATATCATGCTCTTGGTGCTTGCTTTAAACCATATAGTGCCTTCTTCAGACCATACACTTTGTCTTCTTCATGATATGCTTCAAATCCAGGAGGTTGTTCAACGTACACTTCTTCTTGAAGTTCTCCATTGAGAAAAACAGCCTTAACATCCATCTCGTAGACAGTGAAGTTCTTATGAGCCGCATAGACAAGGAAAAATCTGATTGCTTCAGCCTAGCCCTTGGTGCGAATGTCTCATCAAAATCTATGCCTTTTTCTTGGTAGTAACCTTTGGCCACTACTCTTACTTTGTTTCTGGTGACAATCCTAGTTTCATTCATCTTATTTCTAAAAACCCACTTAGTGCTAATAACTCTTTGATGAATAGGTCTGAGAACCAAGTACCAAACCTCATTTCTTTCAAATTGATTTAAATCCTCTTGCATAGCTCCTATCCAGTTAGAATCACTAAGAGCTTCATCAATTAACTTAGGCTCAATTTTTAAAAGAAAACTTACAAACATTGATTAATTTGTAGTTGACCTTCTTGTTCTCACTCTATCCAATGGATCACCAATCACAAGATCAGGTTGCAAATCTGGGTGTTGACCTCTTGATTGATCTTGCAACACTACTGTTGGAGTCTCAGCAGTAGTATGTTGAGCAGGCTCTGGCCTGTCAACTGATTGCAACTCGTCTGTTAGACAATCAGTCAAATGATTTTGAACAACATTTGAGTTCAGCTTGATTAAGATCATGTAGTATGATGGGTACATATTCTTATTTTCTTTCAATCGTCAAACTCTGAAAATCAGCAGATAGATATTGATTAGTGCTTTGATTCTTTTCAGAATATTGAGTATGCTCATCAAATACTACATGGATTGATTCTTCTACAAAGTTAATTTGTTAAAAACTCTATACGCTTTACTAACAAAAGAGTAACCTACAAAAATAACTTCATCAGTCTTTTCTGCGAAAGCAGTTAGGTGGTTTTTACCATTATTTAAGACAAAACATTTACAACCAAATATGCGAAGATAATGAATATTAGGCTTTATATTGTTCCACAACTCATCTGGTATTTTTGTTTTTACTTTTGTTGATCATGCATCGGTTTTGGGTATAGCATGTTGTGTTTGTAGCTTCTGCCCAAAATCTTTGTGGAAACCTTTCCTCACTATCATTGTCCTGGTAGGTTCTTTTAGAGTTCTGTTTCTCCTTTCAGCAACTTCGTTTTGTTGTGGGGTCTTGGAAGCAGAGTACTCATGACTGATTCCTCTAGAATTACAACACTCTTCAACAGTCGAGTTGGTAAACTCAGTGTTCCTATCTTATCTGATCCTTAAGATCTTCAAGCTCTTTTCATTCTAAATCAGCTCCATCAGATTACTGGAACTTCCTTGTCCATATCTGGATCTCTCCGACCACTTATCTAGAGTCACACATATGGCTAATTTGATAGCCCTTTCTCCCATATCATCATTCCTTCTTGACTTCTTCGGATTGGATCCCTCTAATGCAGTTGATTCTTCCTTGACGTGTTCATGTAGTCTATCATGGAAGGATTCAGAGTCCAAAGCCTTCTTGATTGAACTGGTTTGCAGCCAATTCAACACCCATCTTTCTTCATCATTGAACTCTCTTCATGTATTAATTTCTTCCTTGGATTTATGCAACCTATACTCCCTCCATATGTTATATCTAATCTTTTTAGTGAGGAAAGTACTCTTTGTCTGCAGCATTGTGTTGTACCGTTCCAATTCTGATTCAAATCTCGCGAAAACTATAGAGTCACTCTTCACTATTTCCAGCGCACGTTTGATTTCCTTTCTTTTTCTCTTTACAACTTTGGACGAGTGTTGGTCCCAAGTGGTCAGATGAGGTTTAGAGGGGGGGGGGGGGGGGGGTGAATAAACCTCTTTAAAATTTTTACTCTTTCCAAAATCTCTAACTTTTCTGTCAGCAGACTAAGCTGATCAAGAATTGTAAGCAGACTAAGCTGATCTCGCACTAAGCGTTGAACAGCAGAGTTGACCACTCTTCTGATTTTACTTAGCTGATTTTATCAAAATCAGAGTTTCAAAAATAACTAACTTGCAGCGGATTTATCAAGTGTTTTTCACAAGTAGTTTTCCTTAATCTTGAAATAGTTTTATCCCCAGTTTTAACAAACTCCTTTTTTAAAACTTTTCAAACGATTAACCTTTAAGTGTTTTAAGTATGCTGTTTCAAATGTGCAGTAAATAATGCAAGTTAAAAACACAAAGGATTTTTATAGTGGTTATATGGATGTAAATCCTTTAGTCCACTCTTCCAAGTCACTTAGATCTTGGGTTATACTAAATCACACAGATTACAGTATACACTTCTTACGCCAAACAACAAATGAAATGGCCGTAAGTTCACAATAGGAAATCACAAAGAAACTCCTATCCTCTGAAGTAATATCGCTCACAAAGATTGATATCTACTCCTCACAACACAACCTCACAAAATCACTCAGATTTTTAAGTATATTCTATTTTCTCTCTTTTCTGCTTCGTCAACAGATGACTCGGCTGATGAGTGTTCTGTTCTTTGAGTTTTGAGACTTAGAAAAGTTCTGCTTTGGATTTTTGCTCTCAAAGTGTGTTGTCTCTTTTCTTCAACTCCCGAACTGAACTATTTATACTTGGAGATTTGAATTTCTGCCCGTTGAGAGATCGACAGCTGTTCAAATCCTCGAGTACTGGTCCTTTCTGCAGAAACGGCTACCTGCGACTGAACACTGTACACTCTGCTGTACTTGCTGTCAGATCGCATTAAATGCACCAATCTGATACGAGGTTTTTCTTCAATCATTTGTCATTAATACCCTTCCTCTTCAGCATTTATTACTCCAAGTGCATTTATTACCGTTGCACTGATCTTCTGATCTACTTCCACTTAGCTGATCGAAATTACTCGTCTGATGTATACTCGGCTGATCCCAAACTTGAACTAATCTGATTTGAGTCGGCTGATTTGTCCACCAGTCTCATTTCTTCTTCAGCAATAGATCAGTAGTCTTCTGGACCATATTTGACTAGTCTGAATAAGTCTTCCTTAGTCAGATATCTTCGAAGGTTTTTACTAAGCTTCCATACTTAGCTGATTCTGATGTTTTGGAAATCATCAAAACCTCCCTTCACTTTATGCCTTCTATCTTCATCTTCATCCAACAACGAGGCATCACAAATGCATCATCTTTGGGAACTCCAATAACTATCCCATCGCTTCTTCTAGGTCCATGAGCTTCTTTCTGACTTATCTCAAGGGCCTTAACTATATCTTCAGCTTCCTTTGCTACTAGCTCAGCTTCAATCATCTTCCTTGTAGCAGCTTCAGATTCACTAGCCAAGAGAGCAGCTTTGAGTTCAACTTCTTCCTTTTTCTTGAGCTCAACTTCTTCTCTTCTTTTTAGCGGCAGAGGACATTTTAGCTTTGCCTGTTCTTTTTCTCTTGAGAACAGCTTGTTTAATGACCTCTTCAGTCTGATCAGCAGACTCAGTAATTGGTGGTTGAGGTTCAACAACCTCTTCTGTCACTTGACTGATAGTATCCGATCCCTTTGCTGATTCAATGGGTCCTTCAGCAGAAGGGGGATCTTCTCTAACTGTTTTAGAAAACGTAACTCGATGGCAATTCAACATTAAGCGCTTTCTGGCAGTTGCTTTTGTATGAACAATGTTTGCTACAATGGGAGGATTCTTCAAGGCACTTTTCGTCCTTGTAGCAATATTTTCCCACATAAATTCCTCTGATTTAGTTCTTTCAGGAGAGTTATCCTCAATAGGCATTGCATCAATCTCCTTAGCAATCTCAATGATCACTTTTTCATCTTCAATGGTGTCGGCTGTTCTGGCTTGAACAGTAGGGTCAGTTACCGTTTGAACATCATGTTGTTTTGAAGCGGTCTCAACAACCTCGACATCACTCTTAGTCTTCTTAGCCCTTTCAGCAGGCTTGTTCTCAACAACATTTCTCTTCTTTGTTTGCCTCTTTTCAGGTGTTATCTCTGCTATAGCTTTAGACTTCACAGGCTCATATAACTTGAAATCGTTAACCTTGCGAATTATCTTCCAGAACCCAATGTGCATCTTAGTGCCATAAGCAAGTGGATTAACAAAATCACATGATCTGTCTTCTTGGTGGCAAGAATTCTGAACATGTGAACATCCCCATTGATTTCCAATCCATAGTAGACTCCAATCATCGTATGAAGTAGTATCCTGGATAGGCCGTCTAGTGCACTTGTAGTACACTCAAGAATTTTGGCAATCAGATCTGCCATTCTTTGAAACTAATCCAACAATTGAATCTTCTTAGATGACCAAGTGAGTTTCTCGCCCTTATTAGTAGCAATCTTCCAAAATTCATCCTCCTTTGGTCTCCCCAACACGATCACATCTCCTCCTTCATTTACTAATCCACAACTCTCACTCAAAACAGCAGGAGATATACAAATTTGCTTGTCTGCCTTAATTGACGTCATTGTCATACTACCCATGTTTACTTTGATGTTCTTGTAGAACTCATCAACATCTTCAGGATAAACCATAGTTTCTTCCATGATGTTCTCCAAAGTAGCAGTCATGAATTTTTCCATAAATTCTTTCATGAGTATTGTACCAGTAGTGTGGTACAGATCGTAGTTCATGAATCTTCTTCCTGGACCAGCCATAGCTTCTGTTTAACGATTAGAGAAGGAAAACAGAGAATCTCACAAGAATACAAGAGAGGGTTAGTAGTTCTTGAAAGTAAGAATATTTGAGGTACGTAAGGTCACTCGTCTGATCAGATCTGAATTTATAAGATTAGGGATTCGCCGGTTTTCGTGACATCCGGTAACCGTTAGATCATGATACATACGTTTTAATCGTGTGTGCTATAATTACGAATTTTAAATATTTATTAATCATGTCAGACTACGCGGAAATTTGAAGCGTCCCTAGTGTATTACTTATTAAAGCATGTTTATGGATATAACGTTTTAAAACTAACACTTTCATAAATAAAATAACAGGTAAGTAAAGTTCACTTATCCTTATCTGACAGGTGACTTATTTGAAAATAATATATCACTAGTGAAAGTCAATAGCTAGTGATCTTCCCTTGTTCTTTGTCAATCCAACAAGATAATCTTCAGGTCTTCAAGATTAGAAAATAAGTCTTCTGATAATATAACTTCAACTAACTGTCATTGAAGATTTCATCGTTAATCAGGATCTCCGCTCGTCTTACAGTTCTCCCTGAATTCAAGAATCTTTCACTCAACTAGTCTGTTGAGAGTCAGTGTTAAATGTTACTCAGCTGTTAAACTCTAGTAAGCTGATGAACCACATTCTTCTGAATGGTTCCCCCTCAACTTATGATTCCAAATTCAACAAGCCCAATTCCACTCTTAGAGTAGAAAATCTTGCATCACTTAATCGTTTAGTTAAAATGTCAGCTATCTGATTGTCAGTATGAACATACTCAATTATGACATTCCCTTTTTCAACATGATCTTTTATGAAATGATGTTTGATCTCAATATGCTTAGTCCTTGAATAACCAGTAGTATTTTGAGTAAGTGATATTGCACTCGTATTGTCACAGTAGATTAAAATTCCACTGATTTTGATATTATATTCTTCTAGTTGATGCTTCAACCAGAGTACTGTGCACAACATGCTCCAACAACAATATATTCTGCTTCAGCAGTAGATATATAAACTGAAGTTTGTTTCTTACTCATCCATGAGATCAGACGACTGCCCAAAAATTGACAAGTTCCAGTAGTACTATTCCTGTCAATTTTGCAGCCAGCAAGGTCAGAATATGAATATCCAATGAGTTCAATTCATGATTCACTTGGGTACCACAATCCCAATTTTTGTGTGCCTTTAAGATATCTCAATATCCTTTTAACAACTAAGAGATGAGATTCCTTAGGATTTGATTGAAATCTCGAACAAACCCAACATAGTACATAATATCAGGTCTACTAGCAGTAAGGTACAATAGTGACCCAATTATGCCTCTATATTTGGTGATGTCAACTGATTTGCCATCTTCATCTTTGTTAAGGCGAAGTCCAGTATACATAAGAATAGCAACAAATGAGCTATTTTCCATACCAAATTTCTTAAACAGACCCATTGTATACTTTACTTGATTAATGAATATACCATCAGCCAACTGTGGTTTTTAATCCAAGAAAGTAGTTGAGTTCTCCCATCATGCCCATTTCAAACTTATTTTACATCAGTTTAAAGAACTTCTCACACATTTATTTGTTAGTTGAACCAAAAATAATATCGTCCACATAAATCTGCACTAACAATATATGATTGTCCCATTCAATAGTGAACAAGGTTTTGTCTACTTTACCTTTGCGAAATCCTTTAATTAAAAGAAAATCAGATAAGGTATCATATCATGCTCTTGGTGCTTGCTTTAAACCATATAGTGCCTTCTTCAGACCATACACTTTGTCTTCTTCATGATATGCTTCAAATCCAGGAGGTTGTTCAACGTACACTTCTTCTTGAAGTTCTCCATTGAGAAAAACAGCCTTAACATCCATCTCGTAGACAGTGAAGTTCTTATGAGCCGCATAGACAAGGAAAAATCTGATTGCTTCAGCCTAGCCCTTGGTGCGAATGTCTCATCAAAATCTACGCCTTTTTCTTGGTAGTAACCTTTGGCCACTACTCTTACTTTGTTTCTGGTGACAATCCTAGTTTCATTCATCTTATTTCTAAAAACCCACTTAGTGCTAATAACTCTTTGATGAATAGGTCTGAGAACCAAGTACCAAACCTCATTTCTTTCAAATTGATTTAAATCCTCTTGCATAGCTCCTATCCAGTTAGAATCACTAAGAGCTTCATCAATTAACTTAGGCTCAATTTTTAAAAGAAAACTTACAAACATTGATTAATTTGTAGTTGACCTTCTTGTTCTCACTCTATCCAATGGATCACCAATCACAAGATCAGGTTGCAAATCTGGGTGTTGACCTCTTGATTGATCTTGCAACACTACTGTTGGAGTCTCAGCAGTAGTATGTTGAGCAGGCTCTGGCCTGTCAACTGAATGCAACTCGTCTGTTAGACAATCAGTCAAATGATTTTGAACAACATTTGAGTTATCAGCTTGATTAAGATCATGTAGTATGATGGGTACATATTCTTATTTTCTTTCAATCGTCAAACTCTGAAAATCAGCAGATAGATATTGATTAGTGCTTTGATTCTTTTCAGAATATTGAGTATGCTCATCAAATACTACATGGATTGATTCTTCTACAAAGTTAATTTGTTAAAAACTCTATACGCTTTACTAACAAAAGAGTAACCTACAAAAATAACTTCATCAGTCTTTTCTGCGAAAGCAGTTAGGTGGTTTTTACCATTATTTAAGACAAAACATTTACAACCAAATATGCGAAGATAATGAATATTAGGCTTTATATTGTTCCACAACTCATCTGGTATTTTTGTTTTTACTTTTGTTGATCATGCATCGGTTTTGGGTATAGCATGTTGTGTTTGTAGCTTCTGCCCAAAATCTTTGTGGAAACCTTTCCTCACTATCATTGTCCTGGTAGGTTCTTTTAGAGTTCTGTTTCTCCTTTCAGCAACTTCGTTTTGTTGTGGGGTCTTGGCAGCAGAGTACTCATGACTGATTCCTCTAGAATTACAACACTCTTCAACAGTCGAGTTGGTAAACTCAGTGTTCCTATCTTATCTGATCCTTAAGATCTTCAAGCTCTTTTCATTCTAAATCAGCTCCATCAGATTACTGGAACTTCCTTGTCCATATCTGGATCTCTCCGACCACTTATCTAGAGTCACACATATGGCTAATTTGATAGCCCTTTCTCCCATATCATCATTCCTTCTTGACTTCTTCGGATTGGATCCCTCTAATGCAGTTGATTCTTCCTTGAAGTGTTCATGTAGTCTATCATGGAAGGATTCAGAGTCCAAAGCCTTCTTGATTGAACTGGTTTGCAGCCAATTCAACACCCATCTCTCTTCATCATTGAACTCTCTTCATGTATTAATTTCTTCCTTGGATTTATGCAACCTATACTCCCTCCATATGTTATATCTAATCTTTTTAGTGAGGAAAGTACTCTTTGTCTGCAGCATTGTGTTGTACCGTTCCAATTCTGATTCAAATCTCGCGAAAACTATAGAGTCACTCTTCACTATTTCCAGCGCACGTTTGATTTCCTTTCTTTTTCTCTTTACAACTTTGGACGAGGCATCACAAATGCATCATCTTTGGGAACTCCAATAACTATCCCATCGCTTCTTCTAGGTCCATGAGCTTCTTTCTGACTTATCTCAAGGGCCTTAACTATATCTTCAGCTTCCTTTGCTACTAGCTTAGCTTCAATCATCTTCTTTGTAGCAGCTTCAGATTCACTAGCCAAGAGAGCAGCTTTGAGTTCAACTTCTTCCTTTTTCTTGAGCTCAACTTCTTCTCTTCTTTTTAGCGGCAGAGGACATTTTAGCTTTGCCTGTTCTTTTTCTCTTGAGAACAGCTTGTTTAATGACCTCTTCAGTCTGATCAGCAGACTCAGTAATTGGTGGTTGAGGTTCAACAACCTCTTCTGTCACTTGACTGATAGTATCCGATCCCTTTGCTGATTCAATGGGTCCTTCAGCAGAAGGGGGATCTTCTCTAACTGTTTTAGAAAACGTAACTCGTTGGCAATTCAACATTAAGCGCTTTCTGGCAGTTGCTTTTGTATGAACAATGTTTGCTACAATGGGAGGATTCTTCAAGGCACTTTTCGTCCTTGTAGCAATATTTTCCCACAGAAATTCCTCTGATTCAGTTCTTTCAGGAAAGTTATCCTCAATAGGCATTGCATCAATCTCCTTAGCAATCTCAATGATCACTTTTTCATCTTCAATGGTGTCGGCTGTTCTGGCTTGAACAGTAGGGTCAGTTACCGTTTGAACATCATGTTGTTTTGAAGCGGTCTCAACAACCTCGACATCACTCTTAGTCTTCTTAGCCCTTTCAGCAGGCTTGTTCTCAACAACATTTCTCTTCTTTGTTTGCCTCTTTTCAGGTGTTATCTCTGCTATAGCTTTAGACTTCACAGGCTCATATAACTTGAAATCGTTAACGTTGCGAATTATCTTCCCAGAACCCAATGTGCATCTTAGTGCCATAAGCAAGTGGATTAACAAAATCACATGATCTGTCTTCTTGGTGGCAAGAATTCTGAACATGTGAACATCCCCATTGATTTCCAATCCATAGTAGACTCCAATCATCGTATGAAGTAGTATCCTGGATAGGCCGTCTAGTGCACTTGTAGTACACTCAAGAATTTTGGCAATCAGATCTGCCATTCTTTGAAACTCATCCAACAATTGAATCTTCTTAGATGACCAAGTGAGTTTCTCGCCCTTATTAGTAGCAATCTTCCAAAATTCATCCTCCTTGGGTCTCCCCAACACGGTCACATCTCCTCCTTCATTTACTAATCCGCAACTCTCACTCAAAACAGCAGGAGATATACAAATTTGCTTGTCTGCCTTAATTGACGTCATTGTCATACTACCCATGTTTACTTTGATGTTCTTGTAGAACTCATCAACATCTTCAGGATAAACCATAGTTTCTTCAATGATGTTCTCCAAAGTAGCAGTCATGAATTTTTCCATAAATTCTTTCATGAGTTTTGTACCAGTAGTGTGGTACAGATCGTAGTTCATGAATCTTCTTCCTGGACCAGCCATAGCTTCTGTTTAACGATTAGAGAAGGAAAACAGAGAATCTCACAAGAATACAAGAGAGGGTTAGTAGTTCTTGAAAGTAAGAATATTTGAGGTACGTAAGGTCACTCGTCTGATCAGATCTGAATTTATAAGATTAGGGATTCGTCAGTTTCCGTGACATCCGGTAACCGTTAGATCATGACACATACGTTTTAATCGTGTGTGCTATAATTACGAATTTTAATATTTATTAATCATGTCAGACTACGCGGAAATTTGAAGCGTCCCTAGTGTATTACTTATTAAAGCATGTTTATGGATATAACGTTTTAAAACTAACACTTTCATAAATAAAATAACAGGTAAGTAAAGTTCACTTATCCTTATCTGACAGGTGACTTATTTGAAAATAATATATCACTAGTGAAAGTCAATAGCTAGTGATCTTCCTTTGTTCTTTGTCAATCCAACAAGATAATCTTCAAGTCTTCAAGATTATAAAATAAGTCTTCTGATAATATAACTTCAACTAACTGTCATTGAAGATTTCATCGTTAATCAGGATCTCCGCTCGTCTTACAGTTCTCCCTGAATTCAAGAATCTTTCACTCAACTAGTCTGTTGAGAGTCAGTGTTAAATGTTACTCAGCTGTTAAACTCTAGTAAGCTGATGAACCACATTCTTCTGAATGGTTCCCCCTCAACTTATGAATCCAAATTCAACAAGCCCAATTCCACTCTTAGAGTAGAAAATCTTGCACCACTTAATCGTTTAGTGAAAATGTCAGCTATCTGATTGTCAGTATGAACATACTCAATTATGACATTCCCTTTTTCAACATGATCTTTTATGAAATGATGTTTGATCTCAATATGCTTAGTCCTTGAATAACCAGTAGTATTTTGAGTAAGTGATATTGCACTCGTATTGTCACAGTAGATTAAAATTCCACTGATTTTGATATTATATTCTTCTAGTTGATGCTTCAACCAGAGTACTGTGCATAACATGCTCCAACAACAATATATTCTGCTTCAGCAGTAGATATAGAAACTGAAGTTTGTTTGTTATTCATCCATGAGATCAGACGACTGCCCAAAAATTGACAAGTTCCAGTAGTACTATTCCTGTCAATTTTGCAGCCAGCAAGGTCAGAATATGAATATCCAATGAGTTCAATTTATGATTCACTTGGGTACCACAATCCCAATTTTTGTGTGCCTTTAAGATATCTCAATATCCTTTTAACAACTAAGAGATGAGATTCCTTAGGATTTGATTGAAATCTCGAACAAACCCAACATAGTACATAATATTAGGTCTACTAGCAGTAAGGTACAGTAGTGACCCAATTATGCCTCTATATTTGGTGATGTCAACTGATTTGCTATCTTCATCTTTGTTAAGGCGAAGTCCAGTATACATAAGAATAGCAACAAATGAGCTATTTTCCATACCAAATTTCTTAAACAGACCCATTGTATACTTTACTTGATTAATGAATATACCATCAGCCAACTGTGGTTTTTAATCCAAGAAAGTAGTTGAGTTCTCCCATCATGCCCATTTCAAACTTATTTTACATCAGTTTAAAGAACTTCTCACACATTTATTTGTTAGTTGAACCAAAAATAATATCGTCCACATAAATCTGCACTAACAATATATGATTGTCCCATTCAATAGTGAACAAGGTTTTGTCTACTTTACCTTTGCGAAATCCTTTAATTAAAAGAAAATCAGATAAGGTATCATATCATGCTCTTGGTGCTTGCTTTAAACCATATAGTGCCTTCTTCAGACCATACACTTTGTCTTCTTCATGATATGCTTCAAATCCAGGAGGTTGTTCAACGTACACTTCTTCTTGAAGTTCTCCATTGAGAAAAACAGCCTTAACATCCATCTCGTAGACAGTGAAGTTCTTATGAGCCGCATAGACAAGGAAAAATCTGATTGCTTCAGCCTAGCCCTTGGTGCGAATGTCTCATCAAAATCTATGCCTTTTTCTTGGTAGTAACCTTTGGCCACTACTCTTACTTTGTTTCTGGTGACAATCCTAGTTTCATTCATCTTATTTCTAAAAACCCACTTAGTGCTAATAACTCTTTGATGAATAGGTCTGAGAACCAAGTACCAAACCTCATTTCTTTCAAATTGATTTAAATCCTCTTGCATAGCTCCTATCCAGTTAGAATCACTAAGAGCTTCATCAATTAACTTAGGCTCAATTTTTAAAAGAAAACTTACAAACATTGATTAATTTGTAGTTGACATTCTTGTTCTCACTCTATCCAATGGATCACCAATCACAAGATCAGGTTGCAAATCTGGGTGTTGACCTCTTGATTGATCTTGCAACACTACTGTTGGAGTCTCAGCAGTAGTATGTTGAGCAGGCTCTGGCCTGTCAACTGATTGCAACTCGTCTGTTAGACAATCAGTCAAATGATTTTGAACAACATTTGAGTTATCAGCTTGATTAAGATCATGTAGTATGATGGGTACATATTCTTATTTTCTTTCAATCGTCAAACTCTGAAAATCAGCAGATAGATATTGATTAGTGCTTTGATTCTTTTCAGAATATTGAGTATGCTCATCAAATACTACATGGATTGATTCTTCTACAAAGTTAATTTGTTAAAAACTCTATACGCTTTACTAACAAAAGAGTAACCTACAAAAATAACTTCATCAGTCTTTTCTGCGAAAGCAGTTAGGTGGTTTTTACCATTATTTAAGACAAAACATTTACAACCAAATATGCGAAGATAATGAATATTAGGCTTTATATTGTTCCACAACTCATCTGGTATTTTTGTTTTTACTTTTGTTGATCATGCATCGGTTTTGGGTATAGCATGTTGTGTTTGTAGCTTCTGCCCAAAATCTTTGTGGAAACCTTTCCTCACTATCATTGTCCTGGTAGGTTCTTTTAGAGTTCTGTTTCTCCTTTCAGCAACTTCGTTTTGTTGTGGGGTCTTGGCAGCAGAGTACTCATGACTGATTCCTCTAGAATTACAGGACTCTTCAACAGTCGAGTTGGTAAACTCAGTGTTCCTATCTTATCTGATCCTTAAGATCTTCAAGCTCTTTTCATTCTAAATCAGCTCCATCAGATTGGTAAGATGTTCTTTGGTTTCACTCTTATTTTTCTTGAAAACCACCCAAGCATATCTTGAGAAATCATCCACAACCGCAAGACAATAATTATTTCAGCCATTGCTAATGGGGTTATGGGTCCAAACAAATCCATGTGAAGCAGCTCCAAAATTCTATTTGAAGATTGGTGCCTCTTACTTTTGAAGATGACTTGATTTGTTTACCCTTCTGACAAGCATCAAATAGCTTGTCTTTGGTCATGCTTGTTTTGGGAAGTCCTTCAACCAAATCATTCTTGATTAATCTGTTAATGGTCTTGAAGTTTACATGATTCATCATTTTGTGCCATAGCCAACTGATTTCACTTGGTGTAGAAGCCACCAAACAAACATTTGAATTCTTATCAATTGATCTCCAGTCAACTATATAGATATTTACTTGTCTTCTTCCAGATAGTATCACTTTCTTTGTTCCAATTTGCTTCACATAGCACTTTTCTGATGAGAAGATGACATAAAATCCTTTGTTAGATAATTGACTTATACTGAGCATATTATACTTCAGTCATTTGACATATGAGACATCTGATATCTCAATGTTCCCTTTGATAAGCTTCTCTTTAGCTACAATCTTGCCTTCTTTACTATCTCCAAATGTAATCATTGGACCGTCTTTGGAAGCAATTTCAGTCAGCTCATGTATGTCACCACACATGTCTCTTGAATATGCACTGTCCAAGTACCATTTATTCTCTACTCTACTTCTACTCCTAACCTACAAAACAAATAAAATGTTTTTAGGTACCCTTCATTGAGAGGGTCCTGGAGGATTAACATCACTTTTGACAACCCAAGTTTTGGTAAACTTAGGCTTCTTAGGCTTAGTAGATTTTGGTGGTGCCTTTTTGAGTTTTGGGGCATCATAATGTTCAACAAATGTGTTATGATAATAATCATTATGATGTGAATAATACTCATTAGTAGGATAAGGTGCATGATATGTAGGATAAACATGCATACGATAATGAGCATGGTATGCATCATCATAGTGAGGTGGATAATAAGGTGCATGATAATATGATGAATAAGCAGGTTGCAAATTGTAGTAACTTTCATCATAATAAGACTCATTTCCGTACCAAACATTGTTATTTTTATGGGTTCTTTGCTTCTTGGGTTTCTTCTTTACTTGCTCATTTACAGACTTCTTAGATTTATCACTAGTCTGATTATTTTTGCTCTTATCATCAGACTTCTTTGGATTGTTCTACTGTTTAGCTTTACTAGTCTGTATGCTCTTTTTAGGTTCTTTACCCTTAGTAGCATTTTGAGACTTCTTCCCTTTAGTCTCTTCTTCTTGTGAAGTAGGTTTAGCATTCTGAACAAATATGATTACCCTATTAGTGATAGAAGATGTGAACTGTTTTGAACTGTTCAGAGTAGTCAAAACCTTAGCCTGTTTTATCATAAGGTAAACTCTGATTACTAGTCATGTTATCTATTGCTTCAGACGACTTAGCATAGGACGCAAGAATCTGTTCAAGTTCCATTATTTTTCCCTTATGGACTTCACATTCAGTTTCCAGAGTTTCATTCTCATTCTCAAGCTGTTTATATTCAACTAATTCTTGTGGTTTTTCAACCTTAAGTTTCAGTGAAGCATTTTGCTCTTTTAGCATAGTCATCTTTTTCTTAAGCTTGGCAAAAGCAGTAACAACACTCGTGTTGTTAGTCATCATTTGTTCAAACGAACAAAATAGCGCATTTTCTTCTTCAGTGAGAGTTACCTCAGTATCAGAATCATAAGATTCTTTGGCCATGAGACATAGCAGTTCATGTGGTTCTTCTTCAGCAAAGTCTCCTTGCTGATTTCTTTGGTTTGTCTGCGGCAATGAGAGCAGCAATGGGGTTAGAAGTAGACGACTCATTTATCCCCATCCTTGACAGTTTATACTCATATGCCTTGAGTACTGAGAACAACTCGTTGAGGGATATCTTTCCCAAATCCCTGGATTCTTCCATAGCTGTGACTTTCATATGGAACTTTGGTGGCAACTTGTTGGATGAAGATGAAGAAGTGAAGGGAGGTTTTGATAATTTCCAAAAGTCATCAGCTAAGTAATGGAAGCTTAGCATACCTCTTAAAAGTTCAATCGAGAAGTCAAGTAAAATCAGAAGATTGAATTTTGGTCCAGATCTGATGCTGAGTTCGGAATCAGACTGGTAGATTTCAGCAGAGTCAAATCAGATGAGTTCGATTTGAATCAACAAAGTGTTCATCAGCAGAGTAGATTCGATCAGCAAAGTGAAAGTGATCAGAAAGTCATAAATGCACTTGGCGTAATAAATTCTGAAAAAGAAGGGTATTAATGACAAATGATTGAAGAGAAACCTCGTATCAGCAAGGTGCATTAAATGCGATTGACATATCCGTACATCAGACTGTACATTGAACAGTTGCAGAGAGCCGTTCAGAGACAAGGACCAGTACTCGAAGAAGATCTGAAATCTGTCTTACTTCAACGGGCATAATTCAATCCTCAAGTATAAATAGTTCAAGATTCAAGAGTTAGAGACACAAAACATTTTGAGAGAAATCAACGATCAAATTCCTCAAAGTCTAAATACTCAAGAACAGAACACTAAATGGCTGAGTCATCTGTTGATGAAGCCTAGTCGAGGAAAAATGCAAACACTTAAAATCTTAGTGATTTATGTATAAGAGAGTTGTGAAAAGTAGTTTTCCATCTTTGTGAATAAAAATACTGAAATGATAGTGCCCTGCAAGCCAATATATTTAGCTTGTATTAGGACTATCGTAAACTTTCTCTAGTATAAATGAATTAATACGCTCGTTTGTTTATAGTATGTAAATCAAACAATGACCAACTTCACCTCTCGCGAATCACTTAAGCGATTGGATGAAATCCTTAGATCACAATAGACTATGGGACGATTCACTTCAGTATGAGTGCAATCATGAAACAGTCTCTAAGGTCGTGATCTTAAAACGTTCCAAGTCATAGATTTCGAACGAGACGGGGTATCGTAGGAATCGCAAAGACTTGTACGATTATGCATGATTCACATGGAGTGAATTTGTAGCGTTTCATGAGCAAGGCATTTGATGCCAGTGCATATGAGTAGGTGGTTCGATAGGGGATCGAACGCATCGAACGACCCTAACAGAGAAACCCATTGTGGAAGCGCATGACGCACATCGGCGATGGGATGTTTCTCAAGACTTATAATAGTGTACGATTTAGTCCTTTGACTTGAGGTGGTAGGGCGAATTCGGTTCACATGAGTACGTACTTTGATTTAGGAGCCGATCACTTAGCCTGAGATCACTTAGCCTGATCATTGTGCGACTACTTAGGGTACGTAGGATCGTGTACGCGAATGGTTAGCACTAATTTGGGATCTACCGACTCAACGTAGTGTGTTGAGGAAATTTTCTATACGTTCTTAGATAATAGATTCCGAGAAACCTGTGGCCACAGTTGGTGACGAATTTTGAAAGGGGTTTCCAAATTTAGAAGTCACACTGGAATCATTATCCGGAATTAGAAAGTATAGTTATCGAGATAATTAGAGGTGCCGATCAATTCACACACCCTAGGTCTCGATCGCGAAATTAAGTCGATAGAAGGACCGTATGTACATGGTACTTATAAGAGGTGAGGTTCACGAGATTGCTTTTCTCCTTCTTCCTGTCTGATTGCTTTTGGATCCTAGTTCTGAGCCTGTGGATTCAAAGGAGTTGCTTCAATCCAATTGGTGTGGATAGCACTAGAGGCACAACACATGGGGTGCTTCTCCGAACCAAAAGTCCTGCAGATCTGAAAGAAGACCGGAGAAAAACCACCGTTCCTGTGGTGAGGTAAATTCGTTAAAACCCCCTATGGATGTTTTAATTTGTGTAAAAATCCTTTTCGTATGACTAGATGAATAAAGATTCTGCTTGGGTTGTTTTAAAAATTTTAAATTCCGCTGCTTTTAACGTTCTGACGTTACCAATAACCCAACAGTGGTATCAGAGCAAGAAGAGAGGTTGCGGCTCTAATTCCTAGGTAGGAATTTCGTGGCTTATGTGTTATGGAGGCTTTGGTTTTATGTGGAGTCTTCTACTCCTTATATACTAAGAGTCTTGACCTAGATTTGTACTTATCTTGTTAGGAAAGTAGAATCCCATTCTATCTTTATTTCCTTAACTAACTAGGTCTCCTTTATTTAATTAAACTCTTTAATTAATTAGACTCTTTAATTAATTAAACTCTTTTAATTAATTCAGCCCATTTAATTAATTAATCCAATTAATTAATTAATCCCTCTCTTTAATTAATTAGTTTTCTTCTTTAAGAATTAACACTTTAATTCTTCAGTTTTGATTTAACTCTTTAAATCAAACTTTTCTTATTTGATTTGTTGCAGTCCAATTGTATTGTGTGTGACCCTCTAGGTTCACCATCAATTGGTCGCGGGCCCACGACTTTCGTGATTTAATTTACGAGCTTATAAATTGCTCCGATTAATTGAACACCTTCAATTAACCACTCAAGAATTAATCTTCTTATTAATTCATGAGTACCCACACCTCATGGTCGATGTCTAGCCACAAGCCCATGAGGCCCAACCTCAACGTGAATTGTTTGCTTTGGATTTTTTGTTGGGTCTGCGAGCCTTTATTTGGGCCTTTTTGTGCCAATGTAATAGATTAGGGCTTTACATTAAATAGTTTAGGATGGAGGCCCATTACATGCAAGAAGGAAGCCCAGTGGAGAATGAAGGCCAAATATGCTTGGTTATTAATGTAATAGCCTAGGCCCATTAAGAACCCATTAGATAGACCAATTGGGCCAACATTATTGGCTCAATGATGGCCCAAACATAGGTGGCTCCCGATCGAAAACATATTGTGTTAGAAATGCATGCTAGGTTGATTTATTTATGTCTTATTTATTTATTGGTTCTATTATTTGGCTTGTATGGTGATGCGCGCTAGAATATTAGAACATAAATAAGATAATTCATAATTGAAGCGGTGAGATCTCGAGAGAGTTTGCCTTAAACTTTCAAACCAGCAAATCCCCTCTTGAATTAAATATTAAGTCATATTGGGTTAAAATAAAATGAAGTATTTATATAAATCCAAGCCATCCATCAATAGGGACTAGCGTACGTTGTCTACTTATCGATTAAGGTGATCCAGAGTCTGGCACCCGAGGCGAAGAAAGGGACAATACGTGAAATCTCTCGGTTCTTGTTTATTAAATAAACTCGACAAGGGTGAGGACTGGTTGGGACATGTACAATCGACCGATAACCAGTTACGGGGATTTCATGACCGGGCCCGTTGCTCATCTAGATTGATGGGTTAGACTTAACGAGTAGTACCACTCATGATGTAGCAGTGCTAGATGGGACGTCAAGACCTACTAGGAAATAGAATTTCCCGAACAATTGAAGGGGTAATTGTATCGACAAAATAGTGGGAGAACTTTTACGATAGAAAGTCCAACCTTCGTAGATTATAAGTATTACTCATTAACTAGTCCTCTATATATTTTTCTTCTCTTTAAAATAGATATTGAGATATCTATAATTATCCATTTTACTATTTTTCCTCGACTTATAAAATAACTGGATCAAAATATAGATTGGCTTGAGGATTGTCCTCAATTCCGAAAGTCGGAATCATGTTCGTAATAACTAGCCTATGCCTTATGCACTTCCGAGATGAGTAGATAGGGGGAACGAATCACCCGTAGAGTATGGGTATATTAATGATCGTTTCCTCATATAAGGATGAGTCTCAAAAGTGGAACGAATCACCTATAGAGTATGGGAATCTTAATGATCGTTTCCTCAAATAAGCATCAAGTTTGAACGAGCTAAAGAAGCGACATAGGAGTATGTCTGAAGCTTCTAAAACAAACCTCCACCTCAAAAGCTTGTTTTGAGGAGCAGTTTCGAATCGTTTGGTTCGAGACCACTAAGGAGTTGTTTTAAAACTCAAGAATAAGTGAAGGAACTAATGTCAAGGATCACTGTCCTTGTTTATCAATCTGGTTGAAAACTGGATCGATTAAACGTAGGCCTGCAAGTGATCTTAACATTGACTTTCACCTAAATTCTCCTCCCCGCTCATTCAAACGATTCGTGAAATACTCTGAACTTATTTGATAAGTTGATCACATTTCATGAATTAACCAAAATATTGGTAAAAGGCAAATAGGAAAAACCTGTTATGATCGTTCACACTTCAAGGACTGCAAAGTCAAAGAAGGGTAAAAAGAAGAAGAAATTGTTCTCTTCTAAAAGCGACCATAAAAGTAGTAGAAAGAACGCATGTAGCCTAAAAGTCGAATTATCCCACTGCACCTAAGAAAGGCACTGATAGGTTTAATTGAATAGAATATCTAATTAATTAAGCAACGTTTCAATTAAAGAGTTAATTGAAAATGAAATGAATCAATTGAAGAGTTAATTGAAAGGAAGTAAATTAATTGAATTAAAATTGTTAACTCAATTCGATTGAATTAAATGTGTTAGTTCAATTAATACCATGATAATAATCCACATTTATGGCACGCAAGGTTAGGTCACATTTCCATAGGAAGGATTCAAAAGCTTGTGTCATCGATGCTTCTTGAAATACAGAGCTTAAATGAACTATCAACTTGCGAATCCTGTATGAGGGAAAGGATGACAAATCTACCGTATGTTAGGCATCCGGTGCGTACCAAAAGAACTTTGGATTTGATCC
The DNA here is from genome assembly GCA_030819805.1 of Penstemon newberryi var. newberryi. Lineage (NCBI taxonomy): Eukaryota > Viridiplantae > Streptophyta > Magnoliopsida > Lamiales > Plantaginaceae > Penstemon > Penstemon newberryi. Next base: position 29,005,177 of record JAUALY010000006.1, on the reverse strand, counting down.
AAACAAATGAATGTGGACCACTAAATGTTAGTGCTAGAGGAGATTACTCAGACCTCGTAACTATTACTGACGACTTTGGTCGTTAGTGATATGTGTATCTTATGAAGTACATATCTGAAACCTTTGAAAAGTTCAAAGAATTTTGAAACGAAGTAGAGAATCAACAAGGGCATAGTATTATGGCCATTCGATCTGATCGAGGTGGCAAATACTTAGGCCAAGAATTCCTCAATTATCTTACTGAGAATGGGATTCTCATACAAAAAACTCCTCCTAAGACGCCTCAACCTATTGGACTGAGAGAAGGAATCGAACATTGTTGGACATGGTTCGATCCATAATGAGTTTTGTTAAGCTTCCTTATGCATTCTAGGGGTTGGTCCTCCTAACTGGATCGAAGATACTGGACATAGTACCTTCAAAGTCCGTGCCTTCAAAGCCTTACCAAGAAAGGTATGGCAAATCACCTCTATGCTCTTACTTTTGAGTATATGGATCTCTTGCCTAAGTTAGGAACAAGAAAGGAGATAAATTGGATAATAGATCCAATTTGTATAAGTTTGTGGGGTATCCAAAGAAATCCATTGGATGCCTCTTTGATTATGCTCTATTTCGTTCGGGATAAATAAGGAAAGTCGAGTAAAACAATAATTAAAGTCGAGCATATAAACGATGTGTATTGATATTAAGATCCGATTACAAAGTTATAAAGTAGGTCTATCCGAGCGTTACTGTATGCCGTACAACTAGCTAGATAAATACAAAGGAAAGCAAGCTAATTCTATTCCGAGCTCTAGATCCGAGCTGGGGTGTTTCTGGGGAATTGTGCCATTTTTGATGTCATAAATGCGCCGGGTATTTATAGGAACAGTGATGAGCTAGCTAGACCCTCCGCAGGAGAATATGTCTCGGCCAGCTGTCCAGGCCCATGGGTCCGCCCAACAGTGATTCCGAGGAGAGGAGTAGATCGGAAACTGTGTTCTGCAGGTCGGAAAATAGCCTTCTTGGTCGAAATCGAGGTCGATCTCGAGCGGGATATGTCCTAGAATAGAGCATGCAAAATATCCCTCATCAATACTCCCCACTTCTCGAGCGTAAGTGAAAAAGAGTGCATATCTTTTAGAGAAGCCTCAAAATGCCGAACTGCTTCAAATAATGAATAGTAATAGTAAAGAATCAATTCCTCCAACTGAGAGTCCATTCCATGGCAGTTTACCCCTCATCAATACTCCCCCACTTCTCGAGCGCAAGTGTAGCTGAAGCTCGAAGAAGTAAATATTAGACCGAGGTGCTGATCGATCTCGAAATCTGGATGCGTCGGGTATACCTCATTAAAAACCGTACTCGAAAAAACCCAGATGGATAAAAACCGAGCAAGGGAAAAAGAGTATATATCCTTGAGAGACGCTTAATAAAATCTGCTGCTTTCGAACTGGAAAGTCACTTCTTCAAAGCTGAGGGGCCCAATATGCTATTTATCCTTTTATATTAAGACATTTTTGAGCAAAGAATTATATCACAGATATTACCCTTACTCTTAGACATTTTCGAGCACTGAGTTTATACTAAATAAATGGTTTTACTCAAATTTTCAGTTAAGTCTTTTTCGAGCATAGAATCATATCAACGGATTTCACTCTTGCTTTTAGACATTTCCGAGCAAAGGGTTATATCAAAAGATCTTACCCAATTAATTTACAAGTCTTTTTCGAGCCTAGAGTCATAGCAACAACTTTCACTCTTGGTCGAGACAATTTTTATTTTACACAAGAGTCATAGCAACGGCTTTCACTCTTGGTCTTCTACACAAGACTTTTTCCGATCCAAGAGTCATAGCAACAGTTTCACTCTTGGTCGAGACAATTTGAAGTAGGATTAAAACAAGTCTTTTTCCGATCCAAGAGTCATAGCAACAACTTTAACCCGTGGTCGAGACACTTCGATTTTTATGCGAGTCTGTTTTTGAACTAGGAGTCATAGCAACAGCTTTCATGCGAGTCATAGCAATAGATTTCACTCTTAGTCTAGACACTTCGATTTTTTGTTTAAACAAGTCTTTTTCCGAGCTAAGGCTCGTAGCAACATCTTTCATCCTTAGTCGAGACATTTTGCTTTTTTATGCAAGTCTGCCGATCTAAGGGTTGTAGCAACAGCTTTCACCCTTAGTCGAGACATTTGCTCTTTTTTCGAGCTGAGGGGCGTAGCAACAACTTTCACCCTTAGTCGAGACATTTTACTTTTTTACGCAAGTCTTTTTTTGAGCTAAGGGGCGTAGCAACAACTTTCACTCTCAGTCGAGACATTTTGCTTATTTATGCAAGTCTGTAACCGATCTAAGGGTCGTAGCAACAACTTTCACCCTCAGTCGAGACATTTTGCTTTTTTATGCAAGTCTGTAACCGAGCTGAGGGGCATGGCAACAGCTTTCACCCTCAGTCGAGACATATTTAGCAGCAGCTCGAGCTGCTCTTTTTCAAATTCGAGTTGCTCTTCTTCAATTTCGAGCTACATTTTCGAGCATATAAGTTTGTTTCCGAGCTAAGAGTAGTAGCAACGACTTTCACTCTTGCTCTAGAATTCTCCGAGTTGTGGGTCTTCTTCAAGCAAAGAGTTATACCAAAAGATTTTACTCGATGCTCAGACATTTTCAATCATTGAGTATATACCAAATGAATGGTTTTACCCTTTACACCTTTTCAATTTTGAGCATATCGAACTCCACTATAAGTAACCACCTCAAAGTAATTCTCCACATCAACTTGAATGGAGATAACCGAATTAATCCAAGCAATCAACAAATAACTAACAAGCAACTCAATAAACTGATATCCACCAACGTATGAAACCAGCAGCCACCTTAATCTCACAATTGCAAGCAAGCAGCTGAAAATAGTTGAACACAAACCAAGTAGGCACCTCAAAGTAATTCATTACAATTGAACCAATGGAAAAATTGCAGAATCAAGCAACCAGCAGAACTAATTGAATAAATTAGCTCACAACCATTGCCATTAATTAATTAATCTCAACTATAGAGAATAGGTGGGCGTGTTTGTTCAGCAGCGGGAACTGGGGGCTGAAAATGCGAAATACTCATCTTCCTCACTTAGCTTCACGTACAGAAAAAAGGCAATGAAAGACACCATATAACCCGAACATATAACCACCACTTAAGTGCAAATCACACCAAACTAAGGATTCTAACAACAATATTAATAAACAAGGAACCAAAATCAGCCACAAAAACATCCAAAAATAGCAGAATTTGAAAGGCCCGTAATTGGATTGAAAGCCCGAAACGCCAAATTCAGCCGAACTAGAAGCAATTACCGTGAGACCAATGTACAACACTTACTAGTCGAGGAAAAGGAGAAGAAACCATCAAGAAAATCAAGCCCAAACTTGCTGGAATTCGCGGCCCGAATTTGTGATTCCCAGCCCGAATCAAATACTCGATGAATTGGCTGCTGGATTGTGAAAATGGCTTCGTAGATGATGAATAAAAATTTTGAATCTTCCAAAATCGAGCTGAATAATGCGAAATTGGAGTCGTGAACGGTGATTACGCACTACAAGGAGCAAAATCACGAAGCTAATTTGAAGCAAAATGCCGTATTCGAAGAATCACGAAGAGGCCGAATTTGGTGAACTCTTGCAATCGAATGAAATTGGCAGTAGAATGTAATATTGACCTATATAGGAATAATCGTGATGATGAGCAGCAAAAAGAAATTCAGAAATCCATCCACCAATGAGTGAGTTGTGGATGAATTAAGCTTCTAGTTGAGTGACAATGGCAACAACACGAAAATCTCACACAGCCAAGGTGTAATCGCCGATAATTTTTTTTTTTTGGTTTTTTTTTTACTGGCAAATTGGTGTTTCAACTTATCACATAACTCGTCTAAAGAGAAGATAGAGTTCGGAGGTAACTTTCCGAACCAGTCCAAGGAAATTCCTTCAAACGTGGTGACCATAATTTTGCAACAGAAGTCTTCTGAGTGCCCATATAAATTCAACACGTTTATGAAACTATTAATGTGCTCTCCTGGATCAGTAGTTCCACTATACCTCGGTAATCTGGTAGGAACAGTTTCAGTACCTCGAGCTTCTCTAATCTCTTGGCAAAAGGGTGAACATCGCATGATATTCGTACTTAACTCCTTCTCTCGACCATCCTCAAGGAAGAAAACCCCATCCTCCTTAGCCTCAACTCGCCGAGCCCTGACATACGCAGTTCGGGTTTCCTTAACCAGCATCTCCTTCTTCAACTCTTTTACAACTCTCTCTTGCACAATCTTTTCCAAATCAGCCTCGGTCACTTTACGGTAAACCGGCTTTTTTAACTTATCTCCTGCTTCGGGCTGACTTTCCCCGACTACGGAATCTTCAAAATCTTGGATGGTTCTAGATGGTTGCCCTGAGCGGATAACAGTTCTAGGTCGGTGTGCTTGGGGTGGAACATCGGACGGGGCACCTATAGCAGATCGACGAATGCTCCCTTCCCTTTGCCTGTTAGAAACGGGACCTCGAGCAGTAGGTTGATCAACTGGGGGCTACTGATCAGGCCCAGTTTCACGATCTGCTCTTTCCGTGTTCAGAAACTCTCTACACATGGTTCCAATAATTGATCGCAGATCGGCCACTGTCGTATGTATAGGCAAATCATTTGGCGGGTCGACCGGCGGCACTTCAGACTGGTGGGCCGCTCGGGATTGATTACTTGGTTCATTGTTTACTGAGCGTTGAGCTCCAACGGCATGTGAAGGCTCGCCGCGATTGTAGGTATATCTCCTAGTTGTAGGCATTTTTTCGATCTAACCCTCGAATAGGCCCCACGGTGGGCGCCAATTGATTATGCTCTATTTCGTTCGGGATAAATAATGAAAGTCGAGTAAAACAATAATTAAAGTCGAGCGTATAAACGATGTGTATTGATATTAAGATCCGATTACAAAGTTATAAAGTAGGTCTATCCGAGCGTTACTGGATGCCGTACAACTAGCTAGATAAATACAAAGGAAAGCAAGCTAATTCTATTCCGAGCTCTAGATCCGAGCTGGGGTGTTTCTGGGGAATTGTGCCCTTTTTGATGTCATAAATGCGCCGGGTATTTATAGGAACAGTGATGAGACCCTCCGCAGGAGAATATGTCTCGGCCAGCTGTCCAGGCCCATGGGTTGGCCCAACAGTGATTCCGAGGAGAGGAGTAGATCAAAGAGGGCCTTGTGCTATCGATCTGGCTTGATCGAAAACTGTGTTTTGCAGGTCGGAAAATAGCCTTCTTGGTCGGAATCGAGGTCGATCTCGAGCGGTATATTTCCTAGAATAGAGCATGCGAAATATCCCTCATCACTGTTCTACAATCCTAAAAACAAACGGTGTTTGTTACAAGGAATGTCCATTTCTTACAGGATGACTTCCTCACGAATAGAAACGGGACTCTTGTAGAACTTGATGAGGTCCAAGAATTGAACCCATCCCCACAAACAGTGGGAGTTGAATCCAGAAACTACTGAACCATCAAGTACACCAGTACTTCGTAGATCTGATCAAGTTCGTAAGGAACTTGAAAGATATGGTTTCATCATATACGAAGATGCTACATTGGATGTAGAAACGCATACATGGCAAGAGGCCATGCAATCCGAAATGGATTTCATGCATTCCAACAAGGTATGGACCTTGGTCGATCCACCTGAAGGAATTGTCCCTGTAAGTTGTAATTGGATCTTCAAGCTGGGAATGAATGGAGAGGTGTTAACCTCTAAGACTTGACTAGTGGTAAAAAGGCTATTCACAAAGTTCTGGAACAAACTTTGATGAAACCTTTTCTCTAGTAGCAATGTCTGAATCCATTTGGACTCACATTCATTTTGTTGAGACAGTCAAGACATTTGACTTCATCGAAAATGAATGTGAACTTTGTGTGTACAAGAGGTTTAGTGGGAGCTCTATGAAGCTCATATTTTATATGTCGATCTCATTCTGCTTATCAGGGATGATATCGAAATGTTGGCGCAGACGAAAGCATAGTTGTCCATGCAATTCTCCATGAAATATTTGAGAGAAACATCTTACGTATGGAGAATATGTATCTATAGAGATAGATCGAAGAAGATGTTGGGACTCTCTAAATCTAAGTACATAGAAACGATGCTGAAAAATGATTCAGTATGGAAGAATCCAAGAGAGGATTGCTTCAAATGAGACACTGTATCTCTTTTTCCAAATCGATGTGCCCTACATCGAATGAGGATAAAAGGAGAATGTCTCAAATACCTTATGTTTCGACAAAAGGTAGCGTGTGGTATGCTATACTATGTACTAGACCAGACGTAGAACCTGCTCAAGTGTCACGAGCAGTTACTAGTCAAACTTCGGTGAAGAGTACTGGACCACCGTAACAGATAAGCTCTTGAGAAAGACTAAAGATTTTTTCTTGGTCTACGGTGGTAGTGGAGAATTAAAACTTGAAGGATTTAATGATTCGAGTTTCCAATCTGATGTGGATAAATATATATCCAATTTTGGATACATATTTTGCCTCAATGGGGTAACGGTAAATTGGAAAGGTTCCAAGCAAAGCACCGTTGCCAACTCAACCACTAAAGTAAAATATATCTCAGCATTTGATGCAACAAAATAAAGTATGAAAAACTTCATCCAATAGTTGGATGTAGTACCTAGCATTGCGAAGCTCATGGTTATCTTCTGTGATAACAATGGAGCTACTGCTAAAGCAAAGGAATCGAGATCTCACCTGAAATCTAAACACATTAAGAGAAAAGTACCATTTGTTTAGAGAAATCATTGGTACAGTTGACGCACATAATGGATCGCGTCGACTCGGAAGACAACTTAGCGGATCCACTAGTAAAGCCTTTGTCACGAAAAGAGTTCGAAGAACATCTTTGGAAGATGGGTCTTAGAAGCGTTTGTGATTGGCTTATATTAGGACTATCGTAAACTTTCTCTAGTATAAATGAATTAATACGCTCGTTTGTTTATAGTATGTAAATCAAACAATGACCAACTTCATCTCTCGCGAATCACTTAAACGATTGGATGAAATCCTTAGATCATAATAGACTATGGGAAGATTCACTTTAGTATGAGTGCAATCATGAAACAGTCTCTAAGGTCGTGATCTTAAAACGTTCCAAGTCATAGATTTCGAATGAGAAGGGGTATCGTAGGAATCGCAAAGACTTGTACGATTATGCATGATTCACATGGAGTGAATTTGTAGCGTTTCATGAGCAAGGAATTTGATCACAGTGCATATGAGTAGGTGGTTCGATAGGGGATCGAACGCATCGAACAACCCGAACAGAGAAACCCATTGTGGAGGCGCATGACGCACATCGGCGATGGGATATTTCTCAAGACTTATAATAGTGTACGATTTAGTCCTTTGACTTGAGGTGCTAGGGCGAATTCGGTGCACGTGAGTACGTACTTTAATTTAGGATCCGAGCACTTAGCCTGATCATTGTGCGACTACTTTGGGTACGTAGGATCGTGTACACGAATGGTTAGCACTAATATGGGATCTACCGACTCAACGTAGTGTGTTGAGGGAATTTCCTATACGTTCTTAGATAATAGATTCCGAGAAACCTGTGACCACAGTTGGTGACGAATTTGGAAAGGGGTTTCCAAATTTAGCAGTCACACTGGAATCATTATCCGGAATTAGAAAGTATAGTTATCGAGATAATTAGAGGTGCCGATCAATTCACACACCCTAGGTTTCGATCGGGAAATTAAGTCGATGGAAGGACCGTATGTACATGGTACTTATAAGAGGTGAGGTTCATGAGATTGCTTTTCTCCTTCTTCCTGTCTGATTGCTTTTGGATCCTAGTTCTGAGCCTGTGGATTCAAAGGAGATGTTTCAATCTAAATGGTGTGGATATCACTAGAGGCACAACACATGGGGTGCTTCTCCGAACCAAAAGTCATGCAGATCTGAAAGAAGACCGGAGAAAAACCACCACCGTTCCTGTGGTGAGGTAAATTCATTAAAACACCCTATGGATGTTTTAATTTGTGTAAAAATCCTTTTCGTATGACTAGATGAATAAAGATTCTGCTTGGGTTGTTTTAAAATTTTTAAATTCCGCTGCTTTTAACGTTCTGACGTTAACAATAACCCAACAAATACTTCAGAGGATAGGTTTTATTAGTGATCTCCTATTACGAGCTTGTGGCTTTATCATTTGTTGTAAAAGCGGAAGTAGCATACTAATATTTAGTGTTTTTAGTAGAACCTAAATCTTTGTGCTTTAGAAGAGTGGACTAAAAGACATCTTGTCTATATAACCACTATAAAAATTCCTAGTGTTTGATTACTTGTTTTATACTTGCATATTTTCATAAGCAAACAAACACTCTAAAAGAAGACAAAAGCTTTTAAAAGAAGGAGTTATAAAACCGGGTAAAATCCTTAAATGGAATCAGCTAAGTGCGCAATCAGCAAAGTATTCTCACCAGTTCGATCAGCTTACTCTGCTAATAAGAAAAGTTGAAGAAATTTGAACAAATAACGCCCGCCCACCCCCCCGCGCCCCGTAGACCTCAACTGACCATTTGGGACCAACAAAAAATATGGACATCAGTAAGAAAAATGATAATGGAGAAAAGGGTAGAGAGACAAGATAAAGTTGAACTGTACAAAAGTGATAGAGACCTTGGACATACTTTTACATTCTGGAAGCCCCTTTGCATTCAAGAAGATGAAGAAAACACCTTTGCATATTGGAAGAAAGCAGCATAACAAAGTATTAGATTTAAAGTGATAAATGCAAACAAACCTAATCCAATCATTAACTAAATTCCTTTTACCATGAAATCTGATACGCACTGCATACTCAATCATCATTAACTTACACTGAGGCTTAGCAACACCTCAACCAGCCATTTCTTAACCTAATGTGAACCCTAAACACATCCCTAATAAGCTAGACAAATCGACAACAACTAAAAACAAAAAGAGATAAAACAAGTGAAATCTACCAGACATAATTTATCATATACATCCATCTCCTAAAGACACATTTATCTCTCTCCCATAGTTAGAAGGCTCAAAGATGGTAATCGCTTCTCTCCCACTGCCTGAATCAGAAAATAAAATGGAGATTTGTTGAATGAGATAAATCAAAGAAAAAATGTTCAGTGAAAAAGTCTTATAAGTTGTATGAATTCATTATCATAGAGACCTTGCAGCTTCTACTTTGCTGTCGAATATGCCAAGATACATATGTACATGAAACAAATCATTAAAATCTTATACAGAAAATGAATTCCTCTCCCCATTTAAGTAATTATCCTATGTCAATTTCCTGATCCTTTATAAAGCATAAATCATTTAATCCTCAATTAATAATTAGGTTTCAGACCATGACACACAATGAATCAAATTGCTGATAGTTGATTGTACGTAGCAAATAAAATATCCAAGACCTGTACCAAATAAAAGATCCAATAAATACTTAAAGGAAATCCTTACCTTTTCCAAATGAATTGGCCAACAACACATGAAGAACACACAGAGACCAGGAAAACCCCTAAGCCAAGACCAAAAACCATACCTTCAAGAACAAAAAGGTTAGAAAATGCAGAAAAAAAAGTTTCATTATTAGCTTTCACCTTGTGATTTCTAAGAAAGTATCAACTGAGCACCAGGGCTCGAACAAAACAAAACAAAAAAGAAAGTCAACAAAAAATGCCATAACACTAAATACCAAGACTATCAAAAAGTGCATAAATCGAAAGAGAAAAAACACCAAATTTCAATATTTCTACATTTTAATTAAACCCTCACGAAAGCATCTCCACCTCCCCGCCTCCATGCTCCACCACCTGCACCGGCACCGGCACCGGCACCGGCACCCAACCAGAACATATCTTGGCGGGAACCACGGCCTCCATCTCCTTCTCCGGAGTCATCTCTTAAATAGGAACGAACTGTCTCCATCCAAATCAACAAATTAATAAAACCAAATTGTAGCCCACAACGTCAAGCTTTAACAAAATTCAGGAATCAATTTAATACCTAGCAATTAGACCGCCTCTGTCCCCGTATCTCTCCCTGCTCGCACCTCTGTTTTGCACCTGAATGTGTTTTTTGCACACACTTTAGATGTGGATGCATTCTCACAAACGCGTTCTCCTTTTGAAATTCTCTTCCCATAACTCAGGACCAAAGGATTTTGAAGTTCTTGTTCATTATAGAAGATTCATGTAACCAACTACAACTATAACGCAAGTGATTACAAACTATTGAGCAAATAAATAAGAACACAATGAAATTTAACAATATGCATCACCACGAAGAAAATAGGAACATAATGAAAGAAAAAAAAACTTATAAGAAGATGATTAGAGTCCTTAACCTTTCTCTGACGAATAAGAGTCCCTTAGATTAGAAATAAGATGATTAACAGTATTGTTTGGATGAGATCAATAAAAAAGAAGAAGTTCAGTGAAACGGTCTTATAAACAGTATGAATTCATGATCATAAAGACCTTGCAACTTTTACTTATTAAAAGAAATACAAACCTTTCCAGCCGACAAATGTATAGTGGCCAATTTCATTCTTCTGCCCTACCTCTTCGGTTGACCTACATGAAAAGAAGAAATCAATTAAAGATGATTTGCATAGAAATACTCATACCTCCTAGCATATGACAGAAACCCACTGCACAAACACAATTGTAAAAAACCACATCTTTATTTGGTTGATTCTTCATGTTGGATGAAGATGAAGATGGAAGATATGAAGTGAAGGGAGGTTTTGATGATTTCCAAAACATCAGAATCAGCTAAGTGGAAGCTTAGTACAAACCTTCAAAGATATTTGACTAAGGAAGACTTCTTTCAGACTAGTCAAATATGGTACAGAAGACTACTGATCTATTGCTGAAGAAGAAATCAGACTGGTGGACTATCAGCCGACTCAAATGAGATTAGTTCAAGTTTGGAATCAGCCGAGTATACATCAGACGAGTGATTTCGATCAGCTGAGTGGAAATGGATCAGAAGATCAGTGCAACGGTAATAAATGCACTTGGAGTAATAAATGCTGAAGAGGAAGGGTATTTATGACAAATGATTGAAGAGAAACCTCGTATCAGATTGGTGCATTTAATGCGATCTGACAGCAAGTACAGCAGAGTGTACAGTGTTCAGTCGCAGGTAGCCGTTTCTGCAGAAAGGACCAGTACTCGAGGATTTGGACACCTGTCGATCTCTCAACGGGCAGATTTTTAAATCTCCAAGTATAAATAGTTCAGTTCGTGAGTTGAGGAAGAAGATACAACACTGAGACAGCGCATTTGAGAGCAAAAATCTGAAGCAGAAATTCTTCTAAGTCTCAAACTCTAGAACAGAACACTCATCAGCTGAGTCATTTGTTGACGAAGCAAAATAGAGAGAAAACAGAAAATACTTGTAAAATCTGAGTGATTTTGTTAGGTTGTGTTGTGAGGAGTAGATATCAATCTTTGTGAGCGATATTACTTCAGAGGATAGGAGTTTCTTTGTGATTTCCTATTGTGAACTTACGGCCATATCATTTGTTGTTTGGCGTAAGCAGTGTATACTGTAATCTGCGTGATATAGTATAACCCAAGATCTAAGTGACTTGGAAGAGTGGACTAAAGGATTTATATCCATATAACCACTATAAAAATCCTTTGTGTTTTTACTTGCATAAATTTCTGCATATTTAAAACAGCATACTTAAAACACTTAAAGGTTAACTGTTGAAAAAGTTTTTAAAGGAGTTTGTTAAAAACTGGGGTTAAAACAATTTCAAAGTTAAGGAAAACTACTTGTGAAAAACACTTGATAAATCCGCTGCAAGTTAGTTATTTTTGAAACTCTGATTTTGATAAAATCAGCTAAGTAAAATCAGAAGAGTGGTCAACTCTGCTGTTCAAAGCTTTGTGCGAGATCAGCTTAGTCTGCTTACGATTCCTGATCAGCTTAGTCTGCTGACAGAAAAGTTAGAGAATTTTTGAAAGGTAAATCTTTAAATAGGTTTATTCACCCCCCCCCCCCCCCCCTCTAAACCTCATCTGACCACTTGGGACCAACAAGTGGTATCAGAGCGGGTGGTTCATCTGAATCATCTGACTGATCAACGAGCTTGATCCTTAAGTGTTTTTCAAAGGTTTTCAAAAGTTTTCAAAAGAGCATCTTTTTGAAAAAAAAAAACTTTTTGAAAAATGGATTGTATTAGCCTTGTTCCCCACATAGGCGGTATGAGCTTTGAGGACTGGAAGATCCGCATGGAAATTTTCCTTGCTGCTTACAATGACAATATGTACACGTGCATAACACAGGGTCCAATAAGAATTACCAAGACAATCAGAATTGATGGCGTAGATACGGTCGTTGACAAAGAACGATCAGAGATGTCACCAGAGGAAATCAAGTTGAAGAATCTTGACAAAGTCGGAATCTTCATCATGACGAAGGCCCTGGACAATGAAAGGTTTGACAAGGTCAAACACTGCAAAACATCTAAAGAGATGTGGGACAAAGTCCGTGACACGAGTGAAGGGAATGACTCTATTAAAGAACACAACTTGAGTGTTGCCCTGGAGAAGTTTGAGAACTTCAAGATGAAACCTGGAGAAACCATTGACCAGATGGATACAAGGTTTACAAAGGTGTTGAACAATGTTCTAAAATTGGGAAAGACGTTTACTGATAAGGAGATCACTGTCAAAGTCTTAAAGGCGCTGCCACCCAAGTTCAACATGAAGATTACAGCGATGGAAGAATCAAGAGATCTGGGGAAGATCTCACTGACTGAGCTGTTTTCTGTACTCAAGGCGTACGAGTATAAAATGCCAAGGATGGGAATAAAAGAGACCTCAACTTCTGGCCCCACTGCTGGCCTGGTTGCTGCAGAAAGAACAAGAAGATCCGCCGGAAAAAGTAGAGAAGATGACTCATCTGATGAGGCCCCAGTACTGAGCAAAAAGGAGTACATTGCTGGCGATGTGGCTTTGTTATTGAACGGGTTCAAAAAGTTCTACAAAAGAAAAATGAAGAACAAATATAACAATGCTTCTACTTCTAAACCTACCTCTAATTCTCATGACATTAAGGATGATTATAAATCCAAAATGATGTGCTATAATTGCAGGAAATTGGGACATTTCATCAAGGACTGCCCATATCCTAAAGCGGAGAAGTACACGGAGGAGGAAAAGAAACAAAGAAAAGAGAGACGAGAGAAGAGATACCAAAAGAGCAAAGTGATGTTGGCTGAAGCTGAAAAGATGGCAGCCATCTACTCATCAAACACAGAATCTGGCACTTCAAGTGATGACTCTGTTTTTGACGAAACACCTGCACTGCTGTGTCTCATGGCCAAGGAATCTGATGATTCTGACAATGAGGTAATACTCTCTGAAAGTGAGCTTGAACTGTTTAGCTCATTTGAGCAGATGATGAACAACAAAGTAGATGTTGTTAATGAGCTTGCTAAGCTTAAGGACGAGATGATTCTACTGAAAAAGCAAAATGCTAAACTGAAACTTAAGGTTGGAAGACCTGAAGAATCAGCCATGTATAAAAAGCTTTCGCATGAATATGAATCTCTGAAAGCAGAATGTGAAGTTTACAAGGGACAAATCATGGAACTCGAAGCTACTATTTCTTTATACAATAAGTCGTCTGTTGCAAAGTCGTCTGTTGTGTCAATAGATAAATCAATTGAACAGAGTACTCCCTTAGTAAAAGAAAATTTAGAACTGAACAGAGCTGAAAAATTTATATCTGCTGATAATAGTAACATTATCTTGTATGTTCAGACTGCTAAATATGCTTCACTTGAGAATGAGAAAAAGGAGAAGAGTCCTCCTAAGGCTAAAAAGGGTAAAAAGCCTGAAAATGAAAAACAGACTGGTAAAACCAAACAGCAGAGTAGTCCAAAGAAGTCTGCTGATAAGAGTAAAACCAATCAGACTAGTAAACCTAAGTCGACTGTTAAAGAGCAAGTTAAGAGCAGACCTAAGAAGCAAAGAAATTATAATTATAATGCTTGGTATGGAAATGAGTCTCATTATGTGCAACCTGCTTATTCACCTTATTATGCTGCACCTCATTATCCACCTTATTATGCTACATATCTTGCTCATCAAACAATGCATGCTTACCCTGCTTATCATGCATCTTATCCTGCTTATGAGCCTTATCATCATCATAATGATTATCAACATAACATGCCTGCTGATTATGATGAAAGTGAAGTTGCTCATGCTCCTGCTAAAACTCTAAAGCCTAAGAAGCCTAAGACTTCAACATCTTGGGTTGTCAAAGGTGATACTAATCCGCCAGGACCCTCTCAATAAAGGGTACCTAAAACATTTTTATTTTGTTTTGTAGGTTAGGATTAGGAGTAGGAGTAAAGTAGTGAAGAAATGGTACTTGGACAGTGGATGTTCAAGGCACATGTGTGGAGACATACATGAACTGGCAGATGTTGTTGCTGTGAATGGTCCAAGAGTTACTTTTGGAGACAGCAAAGAAGGCAAGGTTGTAGCTGTTGGAAAGCTTATCAAAGGAAACATAGAGATATCTGACGTCTCATATGTTAGTGGCCTGAAGTACAATCTGCTAAGCATAAGTCAATTTTGTGACAAGGGATTTTCCGTAGTGTTTTCATCAGATAAGTGCTATGTTGAACAAGTTGGAACAAAGAAGGTTATTTTATCTGGAAGAAGACAGGGAAATATCTATGTAGTCGACTGGAATTCTGTGGACAAGAATTCTAATGTTTGTTTGGTGGCTTCTACACCAAGTGAAATCAGTTGGCTTTGGCACAAAAGAATGAATCATTTGAATTTCAAGACCATAAACAGATTAATAAAGAATGATCTGGTAGAAGGAATTCCAAAGACAGTCATGAGCAAAGACAAGCTGTGTGACGCATGTCAGAAGGGTAAACAAGTGAAGTCATCTTTCAAAAGCAAGAAACACCAATCTTCAACCAGAATTATGGAGCTATTGCATATGGATTTGTTTGGCCCTATTGATCCAATCAGCAATGGTGGAAAGAAATACTGCCTGGCTGTTGTGGATGAATTTTCAAGATTTACTTGGGTGATTTTCATGAAGAAGAAAAGTGAAACCAAGGAACATCTTACTAATCTGATGGAACTGATCCAGAATGAGAAGAGTCAAAGAATATTGAAGATCAGATCAGATAGAGGGACTGAATTTACAAATTCTACTGTTGAAGAGTATTGTAATTCCAGAGGAATCAGTCATGAGTACTCTGCTGCCAGAACCCCTCAACAAAATGGAGTTGCTGAAAGGAGAAACAGAACTCTAAAAGAAGCTACCAGGACAATGATAGCTGAAGCAAAGCTGCCCCAAAGATTCTGGGCAGAAGTCACAAATACAGCATGTTATACACAGAACAGGTGTATGATCAACAAAAGTCAAAACAAGACACCTTATGAAATATGGAACAACAGAAAGCCTAATTTACATTATCTTAGGATTTTTGGTTGTAAATGTTATGTTTTGAACAATGGGAAAAATCACCTTACTGCATTTGCAGAAAAGGCTGATGAAGCTGTTTTTGTAGGTTACTCTACTGTCAGTAAAGCTTATAGAGTGTTTAACAAAAGAACTTTACTTGTAGAAGAATCTATTCATGTAGTATTTGATGAACCAAGTCAATCATCTGAAAATAATCAAAGTGCAAACCCAGAGATATCTGCTGACTTTCAGAAATTGAGTGTGGAAAGAAAGGAAGAATATGTACCCATCATACTACCTGATTTAACTCAAGCTGTTAACTCAAGTGCTGTTCAAAATCAGTCTGCTGATTGTCTAACAGAGGAGTTGCGAACAGCTGACAGACCAGAGACTGTTCAACAGACTACTACTGAAACTCCAACAGTAGTGTTGCAAGATCAATCAAGAGGACAACATCCAGATTTGCAACCTGATCTCAGATGGCTCAGAGATCACCCACCTGACTTAGTCATTGGTGATCCTTTGGATAGAGTGAGAACTAGAAGGTCTACTGCAAATGAAACAATGTTTGTAAGTTTTCTTTCACAAATTGAGCCTAAGTTGATTGATGAAGCTCTTAGTGATTCTCACTGGATTGAAGCAATGCAAGAAGAGTTGAATCAATTTGAAAGGAATGAAGTCTGGTACTTAGTTCCCAGACCTACTCATCAAAGGGTAAGTGGCACTAAGTGGGTTTTCAGAAATAAGATGAATGAAGATGGTATGGTTACCAGAAACAAAGCAAGACTAGTTGCCAAGGGTTACTGCCAAGAAGAAGGCATTGATTTTGATGAGACATTCGCACCAGTTACAAGGCTTGAAGCAATCAGTTTGTTCCTAGACTATGCTGCTCACAAGAACTTCACTGTCTATCAGATGGATGTGAAGTCTGCTTTTCTCAATGGAGAATTGCAAGAGGAAGTTTATGTTGAACAACCTCCTTGCTTTGAAGTTTATCAACAAGGAGACAAAGTATATCGTCTGAAGAAAGCCCTCTATGGACTGAAACAGGCTCCAAGAGCATGGTATGATACTTTATCTGATTTTCTTTTAATTAAAGGATTTCGCAAAGGTAAAGTAGATAAAACCTTGTTTACTATTGAATGGGATAATCATATATTATTGGTACAAATATATGTGGACGATATTATTTTTGGTTCAACTAACAAACAGATGTGTGAAAGATTCTCTAAGCTGATGCAGAACAAGTTTGAAATGAGCATGATGGGAGAATTAAATTACTTTCTTGGTTTACAAGTCAAACAGCTACCTGATGGTATTTTTATTAATCAAGCAAAGTACACAAAAGATCTGTTCAAGAAATTTGGTATGGAAACTAGTTCATCTGTTAATGTTCCTATGTCTACTGGACTTCGTCTGGACAAAGATGAAGGTGGCAAATCAGTTGACATCACCAAATACAGAGGCATAATTGTGTCACTGTTATACTTAACAGCTAGCAGACCAGATATTATGTATTCTGTTGGGGTTTGTGCGAGATTTCAATCAGATCCTAAGGAATCTCATCTTTTAGCTGCTAAAAGGATATTAAAATATCTCAAAGGCACACAAGAATTGGGATTGTGGTACCCAAGGGAATCAGGATTTGAACTTATTGGATATTCAGATTCTGACCTTGCTGGCTGCAAAATTGATAGGAAGAGTACTACAGGTACTTGTCAATTTTTAGGCAGTCGTCTGATCTCATGGATGAGTAAGAAACAGACTTCAGTATCCATATCTACTGCTGAAGCTGAATACATTGCTGTTGGAGCATGTTGTGCACAAATACTTTGGTTGAAGCATCAACTAGAAGACTACAATCTTAAGATCAGTGGAATCCCTATCTACTGTGATAATACAAGTGCAATTTCACTTACTCAGAATACTACTAGTCATTCCAGGACTAAGCACATTGAGATCAAACATCACTTCATCAGAGACCATGTTGAAAATGGAAATGTCATTATTGAATATGTTCATACAGACAACCAGATTGCTGACATTTTCACTAAACCATTGAATGAAGCAAGATTTTCCACTCTAAGAGCGGAATTGGGCTTGTTAAAATTGGATTCATAAGCTGAGGGGGAACCTATCAGAAGACTGGGTTCAACAGCTTACTAATCTGATATCAACAAGTGTTACACTTCAAGAAGACTGACTCTCAACAGACTAGTTGACTGATGAATTCTTGAATTCAGGGGGAACGTGTAAGACTAGCGGTACCCTTGTTTTAAAGATGAAATCTTCAATGACAGTTAGTTGAAGTTGTTTAATCAGAAGATTTGTTCTTAATTCTTGAAGATTTGAAGATTATTTATCTTGCTGGATTGACAAACAGCAAAGGAAGATCACTAGATATTGGCTTTCACTAGTGATATATTGTATCAGACAAGTCGTCTATCAGATAAGTATCATTTTACTCATCTGTTATTATTTATGTTATCTTATATTTAAGTGCTGTACAAAAACGTTTTATCAAAAGCACGCTTTTATAAGTAACAGACATGTGGCGTTTCAAATTCCCGCCTGTCTGACATAATTAATAAAATTTGAATTCCGCAATTCTCGCCCGCACGATTAGAAACTGACAGATCAAATCAAACCGTCCGCGTAAAACACGGAAACCGAAGCAATTCGAAAGCTATAAATCCAGATCTGATCAGAAGGGTAAACCTTACGCACCCAAAATTATCCTAAGTGAAAAAGAAGTTACTGATTTATTTGCTTTCTGTCTTAAAGAGTTTCAAATTCTCTCAACCTACTTCAATTTCACTAAAATGGCCGGAGCTGAAGGACGCTACTTGAATTACGAGAAGTTCTACGCTTCTGGAACTCCTCTAATGAAGGAACTCGTGGTTAAAATCAAAGAGGCTTCTCTGGTGAAAGTTTTGGAAGCTCACGAGGAGTACGTTTTCACTGAAGATGTTGCTGAGTTTTACGAATCTTGGAAAAATGATTTAACCAAGATGATTTTCGTGGCTACCGTAGGAGGAAAGGCTATCTGTATCTCTCCTGCTGTTTTGAATGAAATTTACGATTTGAAAAATGAAGGAGGAGAAGTGTTCACTCTGGGCACAGAAAAAGAGGAAGAGTTTTGGTTTATTTGTGCGAAGGAAGGAGAACCGATGACTGGAACCTTAATGAAAACTCAGTTGAAGGATGAGTTTCAAAGGTTTGCTGATATCATTGCGAAGATCTTGGAGTGTTCTACGAGCTCCTTAGATGGGTTACCTAGGAGAAGGTATCAAACGATGGTTTGTATCTACTATGGGTTACCAGTAAACTGGGCTGTGCATTACTTTTATCTTCTGGCCTTGAAGAAGAATGTACATGTCATAATGTTGAGTCATCTGCTCTCAACTCTTGGATGTCCAATGGTGAATGGGAAAGTAGTTCACAAATTAAAGGAGGTAAAAGCGTATGAACCAGTAAAGGTTGAAGGCACTTCAAAAAGAAAGGCTAAGGGAAAAGCAGAGAAGTCTGCTGCTGCCAAGAAGCCTAAAGTTAATACAAAGGCTAAGTCTGCTGATCAAACAGCAAACCTTGCTGTTGAAGCCAGATCAGTAGAATCTGCTGATGTTGCTGACAAGATAGTCACTGAGGTGACTAAAGAAATTGATGAGATGAGTACTGAATCATCTCCAGAAAGAACTGAGTCTGACGAACCAGTTCCAGAGAAAGAAGTTGGACGAAGAACCAGAAGTTCAGTAAAAAGGAATGCTGAACCTCGCCAAACTGAGATTTTGCCCAAGTCAAAGGCAAAAAGAAAGTTAACTCTGGGTGGTCAACGAGTTACCTTCACTACTGCTCCAACTATTCAAGTCAGAGAAACCCCTGCTGCTGAAAGACCAGTAGATGCAGTAGAAAAAGCCGCAGAAGATAAGACAGCAGAGGACCAATCTCTTGACAAGTCTGCTGTTGCTGAACAGCCGACTACTCTGACAGCAGAGGAGAATGTACCACTCATTCATCCTGCACCAATTGCTGCTGCTCCACTGCAGATAGTGGAATCACCTGCCGCCAGAAGGAAGAGAACTGGTAAGGCAAAGGTTAAAGTGATTACTGCTGCTGAACAGAAAAAGATAGATGAAGCAGAAAAGAAAAAGAAAGAACAAGAAAACGCTCGTAAACTTAGGGAGCTTGAGGCTCAGGCTAAAAATATGTCTGAAGCTGAGATAGCTGCTAAGGAAGCTCAGGATTTAACTAAAGCTATAGAAGCCAGTACCAAGGATGCTCAAGGTCCAAGGTACAGTGGTGGAATTGCTATTGGAGATCCAAAGAAGCCAAAGGCTGTTATGCCAACACCCAAGCTGCCAAAGAAGAAGAGATCTGAGTTAAAGTATGCTCTGGAAATAGTTCAAAATGATCCAGAGATATTCAAACAGTTTGTGGCAGATCTTGAGCGGTATAATGATGTTTTGGTCCGTCAGAGTCTTTTTGTTGCAGAAAAGATCAGATACAATAGATGGAGAGAGTATCGTCTGACAAAAACCAAAGAACAAATTATGAAATGGAAAGAGTTTGCTGCCGAGGAAAGATGGGTTCTACAGTTTTTGGAAACTGGATGTCTAAGGCAAGCATTGGATTCAGATCACTTCTTCGATATGATCCACTATCGGATGAGGAAGTTGGCGAAGTCTGAAGCCAAGAAGCTACAAAATTATGTTCCTGAAATTCCAGCTGCAGATGAAGACTTAAAGAACAGAATGGTAAAGCTGGCACTTTCCATAACTTTGGAAATGTGGACAAAGAGGACCAGACACCAGAAGGGTCAACCAAGTTCATTGACGCCCCTGCCAAGCTTACAACAGATCGTCTTTGGACCGGCCATCAAAACTTATGAGGATCTACCTGAACAGACAACTTCACCGTTTATACCTGCTCTTATCTTTACTCATAAAACTGTTGTTGCTGATAATGGTGTTGATGTTGTTACAGAGGTACATGAGCCAATACAGGTCCAAAAGAAGACTGCTGAAATTTCAACATCATCAGAGAAGTTGCCCCAACAGCAGACTACTCTGATTGATGAACCAAAGGAGTCTGATAAAACTCCTGAGATTGTACCAGCAAGCACAGTTATTTCATCACCTTCAGAAAACATACAACCAACTATCTTGGAGTCCATCCAACAGTTGATTGCCAATTCTATGAAGGAAATGGAAGACAGACATAGCGAACAGATGAAGAACTTTGAAGAAGTAGCCTTAACTATGCTGTCTACTGCTGCTGAAAAAGTCCCAAAGGCTGCTGATCCTAGCCCTATGATAGTGGAAGAAATAGCAAACATCAAAAGTGAAGTACAAGCTATCAGACTTGATATGGAGACATTTGGTGCAAGGGTCAAGAACAACACAGCTGGCTAGAGGGACATAAACGAAGTTGTTGCGAATGCAATGGAGGCTCATGAAGACAAAGCTGAGAGCATGCTGAAAGCATTCACTACATCAGCTGATTTGATTCTGAGTTCTCAGATTCAACTTTGTGATCAAGTGGATCTTACATTCAAGAAGATTGAGTCGTATAATACATTGCAGCAACTAAAAAGGGAAAATCATCTTATGGCGGTGGATAAAAACATCAGATTGATTTGTGACGCAATTAACATCACTCCTGTTCTGCCTGAAGAACCCGTCTACCTTGCTGATGATGACAAAATGGGGGAAGATGGAGACTCTACAACGAAGAAGAAGGGTGCTGATGCTAATCTATCAGCTGACGTTACTGAAAAATTGGACTCTGCTGAAAAGGATTCTGATGATGAAAATACAAGCAGACCAGATAATGAAGTAACTGAGGCAGACAACGATGCTGATGAAGAGCCCAAAGAACCAGTAAAATCTTATAAGGAAATTGCTGCTTCCAAGGACTCTGCTGCTGAACAGCTAGATCCATACGTCAAATACAAAAGAATGGAGGATCTCAGAAAAAGATTTGAAATGCTTGAAAAAGATCTCTCTAGTTCTGATCAAGAAGATGAAGACCTCGAAGATGAAGAAGAAGAAGGAGAAACACAAGAAGAAATGAAGGACTAGACTAAGTTATTAGACTAGGTTTCTTACAATCTTTTTGTAAATCACTTGTAATGTTCTATTTTCTGTTCTCTCATCTGATGAACTTGTAACTTGTAATCAAATTGATATATCTATAAAAGTTCAAGTTTCCAACAAATTATTTCTATCTCAGAAATTTTTGAGGACTTAAACTTTAGCTTTAGGTACAGGTACTTAGCTGAAGTTTTGTCATCATCAAAAAGGGGGAAATTGTTGGATGAAGATGAAGATGGAAGATATGAAGTGAAGGGAGGTTTTGATGATTTCCAAAATATCAGAATCAGCTAAGTGGAAGCTTAGTACAAACCTTCAAAGATATTTGACTAAGGAAGACTTCTTTCAGACTAGTCAAATATGGTCAAGAAGACTACTGATCTATTGCTGAAGAAGAAATCAGACTGGTGGACTATCAGCCGACTCAAATGAGATTAGTTCAAGTTTGGAATCAGCCGAGTATACATCAGACGAGTGATTTCGATCAGCTGAGTGGAAGTGGATCAGAAGATCAGTGCAACGGTAATAAATGCACTTGGAGTAATAAATACTGAAGAGGAAGGGTATTTATGACAAATGATTGAAGAGAAACCTCGTATCAGATTGGTGCATTTAATGCGATCTGACAGCAAGTACAGCAGAGTGTACAGTGTTCAGTCGCAGGTAGCCGTTTCTGCAGAAAGGACCAGTACTCGAGGATTTGGACACCTGTCGATCTCTCAACGGGCAGATTTTCAAATCTCCAAGTATAAATAGTTCAGTTCGTGAGTTGAGGAAGAAGATACAACACTGAGACAGCGCATTTGAGAGCAAAAATCTGAAGCAAAAATTCTTCTAAGTCTCAAACTCTAGAACAGAACATTCATCAACTGAGTCATTTGTTGACGAAGCAAAATAGAGAGAAAACAGAAAATACTTGTAAAATCTGAGTGATTTTGTTAGGTTGTGTTGTGAGGAGTAGATATCAATCTTTGTGAGCGATATTACTTCAGAGGATAGGAGTTTCTTTGTGATTTCCTATTGTGAACTTACGGCCATATCATTTGTTGTTTGGCGTAAGCAGTGTATACTGTAATCTGCGTGATATAGTATAACCCAAGATCTAAGTGACTTGGAAGAGTGGACTAAAGGATTTATATCCATATAACCACTATAAAAATCCTTTGTGTTTTTAATTGCATAAATTTCTGCATATTTAAAACAGCATACTTAAAACACTTAAAGGTTAACTGTTGAAAAAGTTTTTAAAGGAGTTTGTTAAAAACTGGGGTTAAAACAATTTCAAAGTTAAGGAAAACTACTTGTGAAAAACACTTGATAAATCCGCTGCAAGTTAGTTATTTTTGAAACTCTGATTTTGATAAAATCAGCTAAGTAAAATCAGAAGAGTGGTCAACTCTGCTGTTCAAAGCTTTGTGCGAGATCAGCTTAGTCTGCTTACGATTCCTGATCAGCTTAGTCTGCTGACAGAAAAGTTAGAGAATTTTGAAAGGTAAATCTTTAAAGAGGTTTATTCACACACCCCCCCCCCCCCCCCCCCTCTAAACCTCATCTGACCACTTGGGACCAACACTTCATATGTAACAGATTACTAATTAACACCGATCATATTTCTTTTCTTCTGAATCCTAATTAAATATTTGATTTTAGAGTGGCCATTGAGAGAAACCCGTCAGCCATAAACGGAAAACTCATAGGACTCACAAAAAAGCATTTTTTTGTAAATCATGTGGGAAAAATCAGTTTTGAAATAATCGAAACCGAAACCAAATTGAAACTAATTACATACAACCAATTTGGATACAAATTGAATGTACAATTAGTTTAGGGAATATAAATCGTAAATAATACTTATATCACAATTTTCTATAGTAACAAAATTGATTAACCAAATCGCAGAAAGAATTCTGCTTGCCTTGAAGAAATTATCGACCCAACTTTGGTGCAATTTGGGCAACACGAAAACTCCTTCCAGGATAATTTGGCTACATAAATTACTCCACTGTACAGTTGTTGGATGAAGATGAAGACTTTGAAGTGAAGGGAGGTTTTAATGATTTCCAAAGTCATCAGCTAAGTGGAAGCTTAGTACAAACCTTAGAAGATATTTGACCAAGGAAGAAGTAATTCAGACGAGTCAAATATGGTCCAGAAGACTACTGATCTATTGCTGAAGAAGAAATCAGACTGGTGAACTATCAGCCGACTCAAATCAGATTAGTTCAAGTTTGGGATCAGCCGAGTACACATCAGACGAGTGACTTCGATCAGCAGAGTGGAAGTGGATCAGAAGTTAGTGCAACGGTAATAAATGCACTTGGTGTAATAAATGCTGAAGAGGAAGGGTATTTATGACAAATGATTGAAGAGAAACCTCGTATCAGCTTGGTGCATTTAATGCGCATTTAATGCGAAGCGACAGAAAGTACAGCAGAGTGTACAGAGTTCTGTCGCAACAGCCGTTCTGCAGAAAAAGGACCAGTACTCGAGGATTTGACAACTGGCGAACTCTCAACGGGCAGATTTTCAAATCCTCAGTATAAATAGCTTAGTTCGTGAGTTGAGGAAGAAGAACAACACAGAGACAACACATTTTGAGAGCAAAAATCTGAAGCAGAATTCTTCTAAGTCTCAAACTCAAGAACAGAACACTCATCAGCTGAGTCATTTGTTGACGAAGCAGAATAGAGAGAAAACAGAAAATACTTGTAAAATCTGAGTGATTTTGTTAGGATTGTGTTGTGAGGAGTAGATATCAATCTTTGTGAGCGATATTACTTCAGAGGTTAGGAATTTCTTTGTGATTTCCTACTACGAACTTGTGGCCAGTTCATTTGTTGTTTGGCGCAAGCAGAGTGTACTGTAATCTGCGTGACTATAGTATAACCCAAGATCTACGTGACTTGGAAGAGTGGACTAAAGGATTTCTATCCATATAACCACTATAAAAATCCTTTGTGTTTTTAACTTGCATTATTTTCTGCATATTTAAAACAGCATACTGAAAACACTTAAAGGTTAACTATTTGAAAAGTTTTAAAGGAGTTTGTTAAAAACTGGGGATAAAACTATTTCAAGGTTAAAGAAAACTACTTGTGAAAAACACTTGATAAATCCGCTGCAAGTTAGTTAATTTTAAAAACTCTGATTTTGATAAAATCAGCTAAGTAAAATCAGAAGAGTGGTCAACTCTGCTGTTCAAAGCTTTGTGCGAGATCAGCTTAGTCTGCTTACAATTCTTGATCAGCTTAGTCTGCTGACAGAAAAGTTAGAAGCTTTTAAAAGGCAAATTTTTAAAAGAGGTTTATTCACCCCCCCTCTAAACCTCATCTGACCACTTGGGACCAACAAGTGGTATCAGAGCAGGTGGTTCATCTGAATCATCTGACTGATCAACGAGCTTGATCCTTAAGTGTTTTTCAAAGGTTTTCAAAAGTTTTCAAAAGAGCATTTTTTTGAAAAATAAAACTTTTTGAAAAATGGATTGTATTAGCCTAGTTCCCCACATAGGCGGTATGAGCTTTGAGGACTGGAAGATCCGCAAGGAAATTTTCCTTGCTGCTTACAATGACAATATGTACACGTGCATAACACAAGGTCCAATAAGAATTACCAAGACAATCAAAATTGATGGCGTAGATACGGTCGTTGACAAAGAACGATCAGAGATGTCACCCGAGGAAATCAAGTTGAAGAATCTTGACAAAGTCGGAATCTTCATCATGACGAAGGCCCTGGACAATGAAAGGTTTGACAAGGTCAAACACTGCAAAACATCTAAAGAGATGTGGAACAAAGTCCATGACACGAGTGAAGGGAACGACTCCATTAAATAACACAACTTGAGTGTTGCCCTGGAGAAGTTTGAGAACTTCAAGATGAAACCTGGAGAAACCATTGACCAGATGGATACAAGGTTTACAAAGGTGTTGAACAATGTTCTAAAGTTGGGAAAGACGTTTACTGATAAGGAGATCACTGTCAAAGTCTTAAAGGCGCTACCACCCAAGTTCAACATGAAGATTACAGCGATGGAAGAATCAAGAGATCTGGGGAAGATCTCACTGACTGAGCTGTTTTCTGTACTCAAGGCGTACGAGTATAAAATGCCAAGGATGGGAATAGAAGAGACCTAAACTTCTGGCCCCACTGTTGCCCTGGTCGCTGCAGAAAGAACAAGAAGATCCGCCGGAAAAAGCAGAGAAGAGGACTCATCTGATGAGGCCCCAGTACTAAGCAAAAAGGAGTACACTGCTGGCGATGTGGCTTTGTTATTGAACGGGTTCAAAAAGTTCTACAAAAGAAAAATGAAGAACAAATATAACAATGCTTCTACTTCTAAACCTACCTCTAACTCTCATGACATTAAGGATGATTATAAATCCAAAATGATGTGCTATAATTGCAGGAAATTGGGACACTTCATCAAAGACTGCCCATATCCTAAAGCGGAGAAATATACAGAGGAGGAAAAGAAACAAAGAAAAGAGAGACGAGAAAAGAGATACCAAAAGGGCAAAGTGCTGTTGGCTGAAGCTGAAAAGATGGCAGCCATCTACTCATCAAACACAGAATCTGGCACTTCAAGTGATGACTCTGTTTTTGACGAAACACCTGCACTGCTGTGTCTCATGGCCAAGGAATCTGATGATTCTGACAATGAGGTAATACTCTCTGAAAGTGAGCTTGAACTGTTTAGCTCAATTGAGCAGATGATGAACAACAAAGTAGATGTTGTTAATGTGCTTGCTAAGCTTAAGGACTAGATGATTCTGCTGAAAAAGCAAAATGCTAAACTGAAACTTAAGGTTGGAAGACCTGAAGAATCAGCCATGTATAAAAAGCTCTCACATGAATATGAATCTCTGAAAGCAGAATGTGAAGTTTACAAGGGACAAATCATGGAACTCGAAGCTACTATATCTTTATACAATAAGTCGTCTGTTGTGTCAATAGATAAATCAATTGAACAGAGTACTCCCTTAGTAAAAGAAAACTTAGAACTGAACAGAGCTGAAAAATTTATATCTGCTGATAATAGTAACATTATCTTGTATGTTCAGACTGCTAAATCTGCCTCACCTGAGAATGAGAAAAAGGAGAAGAGTCCTCCTAAGTCTAAAAAGGGTAAAAAGCCTGAAAATGAAAAACAGACTGGTAAAACCAAACAGCAGAATAGTCCAAAGAAGTCTGCTGATAAGAGTAAAACCAATCAGACTAGTAGACCTAAGTCGTCTGTTAAAGAGCAAGTTAAGAGCAGACCTAAGAAGCAAAGAAATTATAACTATAATGCTTGGTACGGAAATGAGTCTCATTATGTGCAACCTGCTTATTCACCTTATTATGCTGCACCTCATTATCCACCTTATTATGCTGCATATCCTGCTCATCAACCAATGCATGCTTACCCTGCTTATCATGCATCTTATCCTGCTTATGAGCCTTATACTCATCATAATAATTATCAACATAACATGCCTGCTGATTATGATGAAAATGAAGTTGCTCATGCTCCTGCTAAAACTCTGAATCCTAAGAAGCCTAAGACTTCAACATCTTGGGTTGTCAAAGGTGACACTAATCCACCAGGACCCTCTCAATAAAGGGTACCTAAAACATTTTTATTTTGTTTTGTAGGTTAGGATTAGGAGTAGGAGTAAAGTAGTGAAGAAATGGTACTTGGACAGTGGATGTTCAAGGCACATGTGTGGAGACATACATGAACTGGCAGATGTTGTTGCTGTGAATGGTCCAAGAGTTACTTTTGGAGACAGCAAAGAAGGCAAGGTTGTAGCTGTTGGAAAGCTTATCAAAGGAAACATAGAGATATCTGACGTCTCATATGTTAATGGCCTGAAGTACAATCTGCTGAGCATAAGTCAATTTTGTGACAAGGGACTTTCCGTAGTGTTTTCATCAGATAAGTGCTATGTTGAACAAGTTGGAACAAAGAAGGTTATTTTATCTGGAAGAAGACAGGGAAACATCTATGTAGTCGACTGGAATTCTGTGGACAAGAATTCTAATGTTTGTTTGGTGGCTTCTACACCAAGTGAAATCAGTTGGCTTTGGCACAAAAGAATGAATCATTTGAATTTGAAGACCATAAACAGATTGATAAAGAATGATCTGGTAGAAGGAATTCCAATGACAGTCATGAGCAAAGACAAGCTCTGTGATGCCTGTCAGAAGGGTAAACAAGTGAAGTCATCTTTCAAAAGCAAGAAGCACCAATCTTCAACCAGAATTTTGGAACTATTGCATATGGATTTGTTTGGCCCTATTGATCCAATCGGCAATGGTGGAAAGAAATACTGCCTAGCTGTTGTGGATGATTTTTCAAGATTTACTTGGGTGATTTTCATGAAAAAGAAAAGTGAAACCAAGGAACATCTTACTAATCTGATGGAACTGATCCAGAATGAGAAGAGTCAAAGAATATTGAAGATCAGATCAGATAGAGGGACTGAGTTTACAAACTCTACTGTTGAAGAGTATTGTAATTCCAGAGGAATCAATCATGAGTACTCTGCTGCCAGAACCCCTCAACAAAATGGAGTTGCTGAAAGGAGAAACAGAACTCTAAAAGAAGCTACCAGGACAATGATAGCTGAAGCAAAGCTGGCCCAAAGATTCTGGGCAGAAGCCACAAATACAGCATGTTATACACAGAACAGATGTATGATCAACAAAAGTCAAAACAAGACACCTTATGAGCTATGGAACAACAGAAAGCCTAATTTACATTATCTTAGGATTTTTGGTTGTAAATGTTATGTTTTGAACAATGGGAAAAATCACCTTACTTCATTTGCAGAAAAGGCTGATGAAGTTGTTTTTGTAGGTTACTCTACTGTTAGTAAAGCTTATAGAGTGTTTAACAAAAGAACTTTACTTGTAGAAGAATCTATTCATGTAGTATTTGATGAACCAAGTCAATCATCTGAAAAGAATCAAAGTGCAAACCCAGAGATATCTGCTGACTTTCAGAAATTGAATGTGGAAAGAAAGGAAGAATATGTACCCATCATACTACCTGATTTAACTCAAGCTGATAACTCAAGTGCTGTTCAAAATCAGTCTGCTGATTGTCTAACAGAGGAGTTGCGAACAACTGACAGACCAGAGACTGTTCAACAGACTACTACTGAAACTCCAACAGTAGTGTTGCAAGATCAATCAAGAGGACAACATCCAGATTTGCAACCTGATCTCAGATGGCTCAGAGATCACCCACCTGACTTAGTCATTGGTGATCCTTTGGATAGAGTGAGAACTAGAAGGTCTACTGCAAATGAAACAATGTTTGTAAGTTTTCTTTCACAAATTGAGCCTAAGTTGATTGATGAAGCTCTTAGTGATTCTCACTGGATTGAAGCAATGCAAGAAGAGTTGAATCAATTTGAAAGGAATGAAGTCTGGTACTTAGTTCCCAGACCTACTCATCAAAGAGTAATTGGCACTAAGTGGGTTTTCAGAAATAAGATGAATGAAGATGGTATGGTTACCAGAAACAAAGCAAGACTAGTTGCCGAAGGTTACTGCCAAGAAGAAGTCATTGATTTTGATGAGACATTCGCACCAGTTGCAAGGCTTGAAGCAATCAGATTGTTCCTAGCCTATGCTGCTTACAAAAACTTCACTGTCTATCAGATGGATGTGAAGTCTGCTTTTCTCAATGGAGAATTGCAAGAAGAAGTTTACGTTGAACAACCTCCTGGCTTTGAAGTTTATCAACAAGGAGACAAAGTATATCGTCTGAAGAAAGCTCTCTATGGACTGAAACAGGCTCCAAGAGCATGGTATGATATTGTATCTGATTTTCTTTTAATTAAAGGATTTCGTAAAGGTAAAGTAGATAAAACCTTGTTTACTATTGAATGGGATAATCATATATTGTTGGTACAAATATATGTGGACGATATTATTTTCGGTTCAACTAACAAACAGATGTGTGAAAGATTCTCTAAGCTGATGCAGAACAAGTTTGAAATGAGCATGATGTGAGAATTAAATTACTTTCTTGGTTTACAAGTCAAACAGCTGCCTGATGGTATTTTTATTAATCAAGCAAAGTACACAAAAGATCTGTTCAAGAAATTTGGTATGGAAACTAGTTCATCTGTTAATGTTCCTATGTCTACTGGACTTCGTCTGGACAAAGATGAAGGTGGCAAGTCAGTTGACATTACCAAATACAGAGGCATAATTGGGTCACTGTTGTACTTAACAGCTAGCAGACCTGATATTATGTAGTCTGTTGGGGTTTGTGCGAGATTTCAATCAGATCCTAAGGAATCTCATCTCTTAGCTGCTAAAAGGATATTAAAGTATCTCAAAGGCACACCAGATTTGGGATTGTGGTACCCAAGGGAATCAGGATTTGAACTCATTGGATATTCAGATTCTGACCTTGCTGGCTGCAAAATTGATAGGAAAAGTACTACAGGCGCTTGTCAATTTTTAGGCAGTCGTCTGATCTCATGGATGAGTAAGAAACAGACTTCAGTATCCATATCTACTGCTGAAGCTGAATACATTGCTGCTGGAGCATGTTGTGCACAAATACTTTGGTTGAAGCATCAACTAGAAGACTATAATCTCAAGATCAGTGGAATCCCTATCTACTGTGATAATACAAGTGCAATTTCACTTACTCGGAATACTACTAGTCATTCCAGGACTAAGCACATTGAGATCAAACATCACTTCATCAGAGACCATGTTGAAAAAGGAAATGTTATTATTGAGTATGTTCATACAGACAATCAGATCGCTGACATTTTCACTAAACCATTGAATGAAGCAAGATTTTCCACTCTAAGAGCGGAATTGGGCTTGTTAAAATTGGATTCATAAGCTGAGGGGGAACCTATCAGAAGACTGGGTTCAACAGCTTACTAATCTGATATCAACAAGTGTTACACTTCAAGAAGACTGACTCTCAACAGACTAGTTGACTGATGAATTCTTGAATTCAGGGGGAACGTGTAAGACTAGCGGTACCCTTGTCTTAAAGATGAAATCTTCAATGACAGTAGTTGAAGTTATTTTAATCAGAAGATATGTTCTTAATTCTTGAAGATTTGAAGATTAATTATCTTGCTGGATTGACAAACAGCAAAGGAAGATCACTAGATATTGGCTTTCACTAGTGATGTATTGTATCAGACAAGTCGTCTGTCAGATAAGTATTTTACTCATCTGCTTTTATTCATGTCAACTTATATTTTAAGTGCTGTACTAAAAACGTTTTATCAAAAACACGCTTTTATAAGTAACAGACAAGTGGCGTTTCAAATTCCCGCCTGTCTGACATATTAAATGCTATTTTGAAAACCGCGTATCACGATCACACGATCTGCTTTTCAAGTAACTGATCTAACGGTTGACACCTTTCACGGAAACCGACAAGAACCAACTTCTATAAATCCAGATCTTATCAGCTTACTAAGTTTTTACGCACCCTAAAAATTTCAAAAGCTTTCAGAGCATTTTTGCATACATTCAACTGCAAATCTACTCTCGTTTCTCTTCAATCTCTTTCAGGAAAATGGGTTCCAAGGTAAATGCAAAAGAAGCTGCGGCTGAAGGTATGTTCTTGAACTACCTGACCTATCATGCGACTGGCACACCGTTAATGAAAGAAATTCTGGAGAAATTCAAAGCGGCAACGTTGGTTAACTTTATGGAGGCCCATGAAGACATGATTTTCAAGGACGAGGTCTTTGAATTTTATGGTTCCAAAGACGATGTTGACTTCGACAAACTGGAGATTAAAGCCAAAATTGGGGACAAAGCTATCTGCGTAACCCCAAAATTGCTGAATGAGATGTACGGACTCTCTATTGAAGGGTCTACTTGCAAACCTAGCTGAACCTTTTGAGTCAGATTTCTGGAATCTGGTCTCAAAGAAGAATCAAGTGCTATCTGGAAGTATCAAAAAGAATCAGCTGAAGGATGAGTTTCAGCGAATGGCAGATTTGGTTGCCAAAGTCCTCGAGAACTGCACATTCTCCTTGGACAGCGTACCAATGAAGAGGTTTCATACTATGATAGCCATTTACTATGGGTTGAAGGTAAATTGGGCTAACTTCATCTGGTATGTGATTGCTGATCACAAAGTCCGTGGTCTGACTCTGCACAGGATTTTCATTAGTCATCTGTTGGTAAATTTGAGATGTGCTGTGACTAATGGAAAAGAAATTCATAAGGCGAAGGAATTAAAGATCTATGATAAAGTGAAATCGAAAGAGCCTGCTGTTGTGCCTGAGAAAAAGCAACAGAAAAGAAAGGCTGCTGAGCCTAAAGTGCCTGCTGATAAAGGCAAGAAGAGCAAGACAGCTGTTCAAACAGCAAAGCCCGCTGTTGAAGCCAGAACAGTTGTGCTTAAAAGAAAGAATGCTGTGGATTCTGTCATTGATGAAACAGTTAAGGAAATTGATGAAATGTCAATTGGGACATCTTCTGACAAGACAATTTCAGCTGAGCTACCAGCTGAAAATGTGGCTAAAAGAACAAGGAGTGCAATGAAAGATACTGCCACATCTGCTCCTGTTTTTCATACAAAGAAAACCATCAGAAAGAGGATGACGTTTATTGATGAAGAAAAAGAACTCTCTGAAGTGGTTAGAGAAAGCCCTCCATCTGCTGAGAGGCCTGTTGAATCAGTGAAGGAGTCTGCTGAGAAGAAGTCAGCTGATCAAGTGAAACAGATTCCTACACCAACAGCTGAGGTTGATAAACCTCAAGAGGATCCTGAAGTGCAGATCCTCGAACCAATTGCTGCTGCACCTGTAGCAGTTGCATTACCAGAAACAACAGCTGTGGCACCAGTTGTTGAGTCAAGAAATGCCAGAAAGAAGAGAACTGGCAAAGCAAAAGTACCAGCTAATCACAAGAAGAAGCGCGAGGAAGCTGAACAGAGAAAACGTGAGGAAGCTGAGTTAAAGAGGGCTCTTGAGGAAAGTAAAAGGGAAGCTGATGTCAAGAATATGACAGAAGCTGAATTGGCTGCCAAGGAAGAAGAAGACTTGGCAAAGGCCTTAGAAGAGAGCAAGAAGGATGCATATGGACCAAGGAGGTCTGGAGGCATCGTGATTGGAGAAAAGCCCAAGGAAGGAGACTTCATGCTACCTAGGGCTGCACCAATCAAGAAGAAAAAGAAGGAAGTAAGAAGAGCAATTGAAATTGTTCAGAGTGATTCTATTGCCTTCAAAAGATTTGAAGCTGAGCTGGAAAGGCTTAACCAGCTGTTTCAATCAAGAACTACTTTTCTCCCTGAAAAGATTAGATACAATCAATGGAGAGAGTATAGATTGAACAAATCTGAGGAGGAAATTCAAGCCTGGAAGGAGTTTGCTACAGAAGGGAGATGGGTTCTAAACTGGCTGCAAACAACTTCAGTTGCCAAGGCTTTGGACTCGGATTTTGTTAGAGACAGACTACATGACTATGCTAGAGTCATTGTAAGTCAGGAAGCGACTGCCATCAAGGATTCTATTCCAAAGAAGCCAAGTCCTACTGATGACAGAATCGAAAGAGCAGTCAAGATTGCTGTTTACACAACCTTGGAAAGATGGGCTGAAAGATCAAGATTTGAACCAGGAACATCAAGTACAACGCCTACTCTGCCAAGCTTACAGCAAATATGTTATGGCTCTGATATTGGTACTTATCAAGAGAAGCTGAGGATCAAACAGACTACTTCACCATTTGTGCCAGCTGACTTGATACATCAGAAGACTGTTGTGTCTGCTGATGGTACTGAAGTTATTCATATATCTGATGAGCCTGAAGATGAAGAACCAAGGAAGGACAAGCAAGCTGTGGAAATCAATCTTAATACATCTGTGACACTGCCTGCTGCTGTCAAAGAGGAAATTCCTTTAGCTTTGGAGTGGAAAGCTGAAGAAAATCATGTTCTTCATGATGCCCCTGTTCAACAGGATGATGAACCTGCTGAATCATCACCCATTGCTCCTACTGCTGACTTGCATTCTTCACTGATGGAGTCATTGCAGCTGCTGATTGAGAATTCTATGAAGGAGATGGAGATGAGAAACCAGCTGTTCATTAAGCAAATGCAGGAAGAGACTGCAAGAATGGTCAAGGATGCCATTGAAAATTTTCCTCTACCACCAGACAATTCACTTGCAATTACTCAAAGTATCTTGAACATGCACAGAAGTATTGAAGATGTGAAGGCTGATGTAGGTCACCTCCACACTGCTCTTCAAAGGAATGAAACTGACATTGCAAGGGTTGTTAGGGTCATGAAGCAAGTTGGTGAAGCAGAAACTGAAAAGAATGTTGCTTTAATGCAAGAGATTACAAACGTCACCAATAAAGCACAAACTGAACTGTCAACACTTCAGTTGAATGTTGACTATCTGAATGACCAATCTGGTGAGTTAAAGGCTAATCAACTTCGCTTGGAAGAGAATCAACTTCGCATGCAATCTACTCTAAGTCATCACTGCGCTGAACAACAATTTCTGGATAGAAACATCAAGAAGCTTTGTGCTGCGGTCAACATAACTCCTGATCAACTCAACCCTGCTGATGCTGACAAAAAGGGGGAAGAGGAATCAGCTAAGTTAGCTATTGATGTTGCTGCAACTAGTCAAGTACGAGACCAACGGGCTGCTGCTGGAAAGCCAAAAGAAGATGAGGTACTTGAAAAGAAAGCTGAAGATGGAGCTGATGATAAAGTAGAGCCCAAGGAAGTAGCTAAAACTGACAAGGAGTTAGCTGCCTCTAAGTACTCTGCTGAAGAACAGCTTAATCCAGACATAAAGATTAAGAGGATTGAAGACATTAGAGCAAGATTTGAAGCTGATGAAAGAAGGGAAAAATTGAAAGGTCTTGCTGATGCTTTCACATCTGGTGAAGATGAAGACAGTAGTGATGAAGTTGAAGAAGAAGTTGAAGAGGAAGAAGAAGAAGATGAAGAAGCTGAGGACTAGACTAGTAAATAGACTAGGTCATCTGTTGAATTTCTGTAACAGCTTACTTCAGTTGTAATTTTTTTTCACTTAAGTCAAATTTTTGCTTGTAACTTGTACTGTAATTTTAAAGATCAAATCTATAAAAAGTTCAAGCTTCCAACATATCATTTCTATCTCAGAAATTTTTGAGGACTCAACTTTAGTTTTAGGTACAGGTACTTAGCTGAAGTTTTGTCATCATCAAAAAGGGGGAAATTGTTGGATGAAGATGAAGACATTGAAGTGAAGGGAGGTTTTGATGATTTCCAAAGTCATCAGCTAAGTGGAAGCTTAGTACAAACCTTAGAAGATATTTGACCAAGGAAGAAGTAATTCAGACGAGTCAAATATGGTCCAGAAGACTACTGATCTATTGCTGAAGAAGAAATCAGACTGGTGAACTATCAGCCGACTCAAATCAGATTAGTTCAAGTTTGGGATCAGCCGAGTACACATCAGACGAGTGACTTCGATCAGCAGAGTGGAAGTGGATCAGAAGTTAGTGCAACGGTAATAAATGCACTTGGTGTAATAAATGCTGAAGAGGAAGGGTATTTATGACAAATGATTGAAGAGAAACCTCGTATCAGCTTGGTGCATTTAATGCGCATTTAATGCGAAGCGACAGAAAGTACAGCAGAGTGTACAGTGTTCAGTCGCAACAGCCGTTCTGCAGAAAAAGGACCAGTACTCGAGGATTTGACAACTGGCGAACTCTCAACGGGCAGATTTTCAAATCCTCAGTATAAATAGCTTAGTTCGTGAGTTGAGGAAGAAGAACAACACAGAGACAACACATTTTGAGAGAAAAAATCTGAAGCAGAATTCTTCTAAGTCTCAAACTCAAGAACAGAACACTCATCAGCTGAGTCATTTGTTGACGAAGCAGAATAGAGAGAAAACAGAAAATACTTGTAAAATCTGAGTGATTTTGTTAGGATTGTGTTGTGAGGAGTAGATATCAATCTTTGTGAGCGATATTACTTCAGAGGTTAGGAATTTCTTTGTGATTTCCTACTACGAACTTGTGGCCAGTTCATTTGTTGTTTGGCGCAAGCAGAGTGTACTGTAATCTTTGTGACTATAGTATAACCCAAGATCTACGTGACTTGGAAGAGTGGACTAAAGGATTTCTATCCATATAACCACTATAAAAATCCTTTGTGTTTTTAACTTGCATTATTTTCTGCATATTTAAAACAGCATACTGAAAACACTTAAAGGTTAACTATTTGAAAAGTTTTAAAGGAGTTTGTTAAAAACTGGGGATAAAACTATTTCAAGGTTAAAGAAAACTACTTGTGAAAAACACTTGATAAATCCGCTGCAAGTTAGTTAATTTTAAAAACTCTGATTTTGATAAAATTAGCTAAGTAAAATCAGAAGAGTGGTCAACTCTGCTGTTCAAAGCTTTGTGCGAGATCAGCTTAGTCTGCTTACAATTCTTGATCAGCTTAGTCTGCTGACAGAAAAGTTAGAAGCTTTTAAAAGGCAAATTTTGAAAAGAGGTTTATTCACCCCCCCTCTAAACTTCATCTGACCACTTGGGACCAACAACAGTGGTAGAAATTCCACCACGAAGAACACTCAGAAGTAAAAAACAACCCAAAGATAATTTTCAGAGAGAATTTTCGAAGAGGGAACATAGAGCTTTTTTTATTGTGTTGTGTTTTTTCTGAAACCAGAAACAACATATATATATAATGTGGGGAGTGGACAAATTAAAACTGCAAAATTAATTTCGTAACTGAAAAAGAAAAAACGGTAGAAATATTTTGTCAATCAATTTCCGTAACTGAAACGTGATACTAAATTGAATCTGCAGAATTAATATTGTAACTGCATTATTCAAAAATGTTTTATAAGTTCAAATTTTTGTAAAACATTTTAATTAAAAATACCTCCAAAAAGATAATTTCGAGACGAGACAATTCGCCCACACGCCCGAGCCCAGACCAGATCAGACGCGAGCTAAGCCGAGTCGGGTCATGCGGCGGCGGCGCGCATATGGTTTAATCATATGACTATCTTTGTAAACACTCATGCCAAGTATTTATACTTAAGTTCATATATACTAGTACAACTTACTACAAACTTCCAATGTGGGACAAGTGAACTAGTTAAATCACCTTAGTCTCAAAACAATGTGGAACAAACCCACATATACATTATCTCTTTGAACTTGGTCTTCCCCACTATTCACATATACATTTATATATGTATTCCAACCATGTAATTAGGCATCCATCCACAATAAATTAACTCTCTTTATATGTAATTACAACAATCCCCCAAAAATCCATAGAAAAATTAATCTATAAGGGTCACCGTAATGTGCTTTCAGCAATGGTACCTTCCGGTTTGAACCACAACCTAAGTTATCCAACTTATGCTGTCACAGGGACAAATGAATCTAAGCCTTGAATTTGGCCCTTGAAGCGGTAGCGTCCACTGGTAACAACACATCACTTGCTATGTCTTAATCTTTAGACTTGACACTATAGGCCATGTATCCCGATCCTGAATCTCGAATGTTATTTAAGGGATAACCCTATTTCCTCTAGTCACGGCCAAACAACTACATTCACTTAGTTGGGCATCTCAGGATGTACTGCTAGCATCCCGTCCTAAAGACTTGACCCCATTCAGTGTTAATACACTTACTGTATTAGTAATATTCAACACCTATCAGGTATACCAGGGGATAAACTGTGATACTTAGTATCAGTCTTAGTTAGGTGCAACTTTTTTATACCCAACAGTTTGTTTACACCAAATTGAACCTTCCTTGTGGGATCTCCACTTGGTAGGTTGGGTTGCCACTGCTTGTATATTACTTTAGGGTTTTCAGTCTCATCCCCAGCCTGGATTTCTGTACTAAGGACAAGTCAAGTCCTTTGGTTAAAGGGTCAGCCACATTGTTTTTGATACCAACAAAGTCGGCGACTATGACCCTATCAGACACAAGTTCCCTTATAGACTTTAGTCTAACTTGGATGTGTCTCTTGGTCTTTTGATTATACTTTTGACTTTTAATCTTTGCAATTGTGGTTTGAGAATCACAATGCACAACGACTAAAGCTATCCATGGGTAATTGGATCAATAACCCATGTAGCCATTCAGCTTCAGTCCTTGTCGTGTCTAAAGCACATAATTCGGCCTCAAATGTAGACCGAGGCACCAAGGTTTGTTTAGTTGACTTCCAGGATCTTTGCCCCCACCTAGGGTAAACACGTACCCCGTACACCCATTGCTTCTGGAGTTCTTGGCTATCCAACTAGCATCACTATACCCTTCAAGAACTACAGGGAACCTGCCATATTGCAGGGTTAGTGATATTGTGCCCTTCAGATACCTAAGTACCCGGTCAAGAGCTTCCCAATGAGTTCGATTTGGAAAACGTGTATATCTTGCTAGCTTTGAGACCGCAAACGAAATGTTTGGTCTCACGCCATTTGCTAGATATTGGAAGCTTCCAATGATTTGTGAATATCTTAATTGAGATACAGGAACACCGCTTTCATTTTTGAAAAGCGCTACTAAAGGATCATATGGTGTTTTGGCAATTCTACATTCTTTACAACCAAATTTCTCAATTATCTTCTCAACATAGTCAGATTCAAAAACTACTATCCCCTCAGTTGACCGAGTCAACTTGAGTCCAAGAATTACATTTGCCACACCCATATCCTTCATTTCAAACTTACTCTTCAAGAATGACTTGGTTTCATTTATTATCTCAATGTTAGATCCAATCAATAGAATGCCATCAACATATATACATAAAACTATACATTTATCACCTTTAACTTTACAGTAAATGCACTTATCATTATCGTTTACAACAAAGCTAATGGATAAAATAGTTTATCGAATTTTTCATACCATTGTTTAGGAGCTTGTTTCAAACCATAATGTGATTTAACAAGCATACACACTTCTCGCTCATTTCCAGAAGCTACAAATCCCTCTGGCTGATCCATATAGATTTTCTCCTCGAGATCACCATACATGAATGTTGTTTTCACATCCATTTGGTGAATCGGGAAATCATATATAGAATCCAGTGCTATCAGCACCCGGATTGTAGTCAAACGAGCAACAGTGGAATATGTATCGAAAAAATCGATTCCCTTTTTTTGCCACCCTTTGGTAACTAACCTGGCTTTAAACTTATCTATGGTTCCATCAAATTTAAGTTTCTTTTTAAAGATTCATTTACATCCAATCATATTACACCCTGGGGGAAAATCGACTAGTTTCCATGTCCCGTTAGAGACAATGGAGTCCATCTCACTTTTGACAGCTACCTTCCAATGCTTTGCTTCTTTCGAAGCCATATGCATCTTTGAAGGTTACAGAATCACCCTCGAAGTTGTAAGTGATAAAATCACTTCCAAAATCCTTGGAAATTCTGGCTCTCTTACTCCGTCTCGGTTCATCTATTGATATTGAATCAGAACTACTTGGATTAACCCACACATTTGTCATCTTTTCCACATGTTCAGGAATTGATGAAGACGTAAGGGCTGAATCTAAAGAGCTTTCATTAGGGATTCCCGTTTTCATGGGAAATACGTTCTCAAAGAACGTAGCATCACGATATTCAACTATCTTGTTAACCTCTATGCCAGGGATTTCTGATTTTATAACTAGAAACCTGAGAGCATAGCTTGTTTCCACATAGCGTAAAAAGATTGCATCAACAGTCTTTGGACCCAGTTTCTTTCTCTTGTGTTCTGGAACTAGAACTTTTGCAAGACAGCCCCACACTCGAACGTATTTTAATCTAAGTTTTTTGTCTTTCCAGAATTCAAACGGAGTGCTTTCATTATGTTTTAGAGGAACTATGTTCAGAATATGGCAAGTCGTATTCAAAGCTACTCCCCACATATATTTAGGCAATCCATAATTCAAAAGTAGACTATTAATAATGTCTTTAAAAGTTTTATTCTTTCGTTCTGCTATCCCATTTGACGAAGGGGAATATGGAGGAGTCTCTTCATGAATAATGCCAAAATTTCGGCAATATTCTTCGAACAAATTAGATTCATATTCTCCACTTCTATCTAATCTTAACAGTTTAAGTTTCTTACCAGTTTGAGTTTCAGCTTCATTCTTAAACGTTATGAATTTTTCAAGTGCTTCGGATTTATGTTCTAACAAATAAACATAACAATACCTACTGCAATCATCTATAAAAGTGATAAATTATTTCTTATTACCTTTAGTTAAGATTCCATTGAATTTACAAATGTCCATATGAACTAAATCAAGTATTTTAGAATGTCTTTCAACCGATTGGTATGGCTTTCTTACTTGTTTTGCCTCAACACAAATGTGACATTTGTCTTTATAGTTTACATCATGTTTGGGGATTAGATTTAAACTCATCATCTATTTAACAGAACCAAAATTTAAATGCCCTAATCTATCATGCCAAACATTAGAAGATTCAATCGCATTAACAACAGGAATTTCAGAAAATTTATTAGAACTAACATTTTCAACTTTTAATTTAAACAATCCATCATCTAAATAACCTTTACCAACAAAAGTCCCATAATATAGAATTACGACTTTATTGGATTTAAAGTTCATTTCGTAACCCTCCCTAACTATTACAGAACCACTTATTATGTTTCTCCTGATCGTAGGAACATGATGCAGCCTTTGTAGTGATAGTATGCGCCCTGAAGGAAATTTCAAGTCTACGCGTCCTATCCCTAACACTTTGGCGATACTCGAGTTTCGCATTGTCACGGACTTTCCATCAACAGGCTGATAAGACACACATAGCAATTTATCAGCACAAACATGCACATTTGCCCCAGTGTCAATTAGCCAATAATATGGTTCATAGACAGTAAGAAGTTCAGGTTTAAAAGAAACATACCCATCAACAGAGTTTTCTGGAGCTTTAGTTTCACTAGCGTCTCCCACAACCATGTTTAACATAGCCAGAGCTCTAGGTTCACTATTATCTCCCATAAATTGACTATAGCCGGTGCGGTAGACTCAGATTTGCCTTTGGACTTTTTCATAGGACACTCCTTAGCCCAGTGACCCATCTGTCCACAAGTCCAGCATGGTTTGTTTGCCTTTGGTTTCTTTTTGGTTTTAGGTTTATTTATGGATTTAGAGTTGGGATTTACATGGTTCACTTTTTTCTTTCCAGTTATCATATTTGCCTTAGGCTGGTACTCAACAGGAACACCGTGAGTTTGGTTTTTGTGTTCCTCTTCGATACTTAATGCAATCCTAAGATCATTAAGACTCAACTTTCCCTTTTGATGTCTTAATGTCATGCCAAAGTTTTCCCAAGATTTGGGAAACTTATCTATAATAGACATAACCAGAAACTTATCTGGAAACTTCTTTTCAACATCAGAAAGAGAGTGCTCGAGATTTATCAGTTCATGCGTTTGTTCAGTTACAGACTTTCCTTCAACCATTTGATATTTCAGGAACATGGAAACATAATACTTTTCGAGCCCATGCTCTTCAGTATTATATTTCCTGTCCAATTCATCCCAAAAGAGACTTAGTTGTATATGTATCAGAACAGTACACGTCAAAGAGTACATTCGATAAAGCAGAAAGAATGACTCCTCGACCAATTTGGTCCCGTTCTGACCA
This sequence comes from Penstemon newberryi var. newberryi, assembly GCA_030819805.1. Taxonomy (NCBI): domain Eukaryota; kingdom Viridiplantae; phylum Streptophyta; class Magnoliopsida; order Lamiales; family Plantaginaceae; genus Penstemon; species Penstemon newberryi. The sequence continues at coordinate 28,963,945 of JAUALY010000006.1, read as the reverse complement.
TTCAGCTATTTGATTTGTCTTTGGGTCAGTATCAGTTGGTTCAGGCCTAGTCACCTGAATAACTGACAAAAGTCCTTTCATCGTAAACCAAATTTTCATACGTTGTTGCCAACGCTTAAAAAATTGGCCCGAAAACTTTTCCGGTAAACCGGATAAGTCGACTTTTGTGGCTGGCATGGACACGGTACCAGAGCCTCCCGCAGATAAAACAACTTCCACGAAAATTTTAAAACACGGATACAATTTTTTCAAGATTGTTGGAAAAATCAGTTTTAAAATAATCAAAACCGAAACCAAATTGAAACTAATTACAAACAACCAATTTGGATAAAAATTGAATGTACAATTAGTTTAAGGAATAGAAATCGTAAATAATACTTATCTCACAACTTTGTATAGTAACATAATCGATTAACCAAATCGAAGAAAGAATTCTTCTTGCCTTGAAGAAATTATCGTCCCACCTTTGGTGCAATTTGGGCAACACGAAAACTTCTTCTAGGATAATTTGGCTACAGAAATTACTCCACTGCACAGTGGTAGAAATTCCACCTCGAAGAACACTCATAAGTAAAAAACAACCGAAAGATAATTTTCAGAGAATTTTTTTTTGGAGAGGGAACAGAGAGCTTTTCGTATTGTGTTGTGTTTTTTCTGAAACCAGAAACAACATATATATATATATATATATATATATATATAGGAGGGGAGTGGACAAATTAAAACTACAAAATTAATTTCATAACTGAAAAAGGAAAAACGGCAGAAATGTTTTGTCAATCAATTTTCGTAACTGAAACGTGATACTCAATTGAATCTGCAGAATTAATATTGTAACTGAATTATTCAAAAATGTTTTGTTAGTTCAAAATTTTGTGAAACATTTTAATTCAAAATTCTTCCAAAAAGATAATTTCGAGATGAGACAATTCGCCCAAACGCCCCAGCCCAGACCATATCAGATCCGAATCGGGTTGGGCAGTCGCAGCACGCGTGTGGTTTATTCATATGACTATCTTTGTAAACACTTATTCCAAGTATTTACACTTAAGTTCATATATACTAGTACAACTTACTACAAACTCCCAATGTGGGACAAGTGAACTAGTTAAATCATCTTAGTCTCAAAACAATGTGGAACAAACCCACATATAAATTATCTCCTTGAACTTGGTCTTCCCCACTACTCACATACACATTTATCTATGGATTCCAACCATGTAATTAGGCATCCATCCACAATAAATTAACTCTCTTTATATGTAATTACAACAAATCACAGGACTTTCAAGAAACTGCTAGCAAAACAAACAATAGATCAATAAGGTTACTGTTAGGAGAAGCCTCTTTGATCAATGGAATGGGATCTTCTGTTGGATGAGCAGTAGAAGAAGAACCACGGATAATATAATCTATTAGCTTTTTGAGTAACCAAAAAATAAGGTTTCTGAAAACATTTAAACGTTAGATTGAAAACGTACTGTAAAATAACCTTAAATGATTGTGTTCATTACCTTTTTGTGTTATTTCATCGAATATGTTATGTGCAGTGTAGAATAACATATCATACACCAGTGCAATGGATTCCTACATGAAGGCTTCAACTCTTCTCCATTCTTTAATGGATTTCAGAAGCTTGGTGTCATTAGATGTCAGAGAAGGCTAGAGAATAAAGTTAAAATGAATAAAATCAGCTTATAAAATAATAAGAGCACGAAATACCAAATGTAAATTGCAGTAACAAAATGAAGGAAATAATACAGGACTACTTCATTGAAATTTGAAAATGGAACAAAAATAGTAGTAGAAAAGGGAAGAGAACCGACCTTGATTTCAAGAGAACTCAACAATGAGGAATATACGAGAGAGAAATGGAATTGACATCTGCTAGATTGCATCATTGGAGCCAAGGACGTGGAGCATCGGCGGCCAAAGTACCAAATGACTCATCCCATCTACTAAATCACACCTAGGCAAAAATGAGCACGTGAAGGCAGAGGAGAAGACGAATGAGGAGCGGCTGAAATTTTGTACGCTGATCTGAATAACCAAGGCAAGGAAAAATCCCTTGCCTAAAATTCAATTAAAATCAATCCATACCCAAAATTCCCCAGAGCTGCCGCATCTTAATTAATAAATCATATTAAATTGTAATCAGAGACGTATCCCCAAGGCAAGGAAAATTCCCTTGCCTAAAATCTAATTGAAACCATTCAAAACCCAAAATTTCTCCCTAGAGCTACCGCAATTCATGGATTAAGTATATCTTCTTTTCCAAATAAAAGCGAAGGAAAGAATTTTAATTTAAGAGGCGTACCAAGGGTCCCACAAAAGAAGGCAGGCCGTAATTAGAAAATAAACTAAAAGAGAAACTCAAAATCAGAGAAGCAATAATCCAGAAACAATCTAGTAACGATTTTACCTCATTTTAAACATATATAATAACATAACATAAAACAGTTCATAAATATTTAAGAAAAAATAGCAGACCAACCTATGTATAATCTAGACATCACCTACATAAACAAGAAAAAATACTACATCAGTACAATACACCAAAAAAATGATACATCAAAAAATTTGAGGTTCTATGAACAACATGGTGAATGTATAATACTATATCAGTACAATACACTAAAAAAATGCTACATCACAAATTTTGAAATACTATCCTAGAATCAAACCCAATTTGAGGTTCCACGAAGATCATGGTGAATGCATAAATAGGTAAAATTGCACTTTTGACAATCTACCCTTTATTTTCTAAATAAATCAAATTAGACCCAAAAAAATACAACGGAAAATGATAAAATAAGCCAGAAAATTAAATTCAAATGAAAAATTCTCACCCAATTTCAGAAGGAAGGATGCACGAACATCCACCACACACCCCAGTGACGTATTGAGATGTATCCACCGTCCTCCTACCGGCCAAATGCACGTGAATTCATACAAACCACTCGAGTAAAAAAAAAGAAGCTAAAACCAACTCAATCCCCTCCGTAGCTGCTGAAATAAAATAAAAGAGCAGGAGCCTACAAAAGGCAAGGGAAATTCCCCCACCTGACATCCAATGAAAACCGGACCAATCCACAAATTAATCCCTGACCTGCCGAAATTAAGAAAGAGAGGAACTGATTTTCTTCAAATCAAAGAGAAGTAGGAGAGAATTGAATTGGGAGAAAGCAGGAGAGAATTGAATTGGGAATTATTTGTGGCTAAATTGATTTTCTTCAAATCAAAGGGAAGTAGGAGAAGACTGAATTGGGAGAAAGCAGGAGAGAACTGAATTGAGAATTATTTGTGGCTGAAGGTGGTACCAAGAGGCCCACATCATAAGTCAGACCGTAAATCGAAATGAGGAAAAAAAAGATAAAAGAAAATAAAGGGAGCACAGCGTACAACATTGAGCAGCATAGATTTTCCAAAACGACGTCGTTTTATATTAGTTGGGAGGAAATAAAAAGGGAAATATCCTTCTTAGGTTTAAAATGAGGCAAACAGGGGATGTAGCTCAAATGGTAGAGCGCTCGCTTTGCATGCGAGAGGCACGGGGTTCGATCCCCCGCATCTCCACTTATTTCAATATTTATTTTTTCATTTTCCCTCAACTAATGTCAATCTTCTTTTTCACTTTCCAGGAGTAGCTGATAAATTCAGAATATGTATTCCATTCCTTTTCATGTCGGATTTCATATTAAAGATTAATGTGAAGGTTGAGAAAATAGTTTTATTGCCAAATTTAATATTTACTTGACGATATTGAGTATTAATACAATTACCTACAAGTTTTCTCAAAATAAATAAATTCAAGTTTTGCATGTAGAATTACAAGGCAAGAAGTTTGACTATATATAGAGTGAATATTTGAAATTTAATCTTCTATGTTTCTCAATAACAGATAAAAATGATTCATATTCATGAATTTGATAAAAGGTGAAGTTATAAAATTTGATAAAAGGTAAAGTGATAATTAGTAGTATTATAAATTATAATAAAATTGTTTTGGTTGAAATCTAATGGACATAGTAGCAGTGAAGCATAGAGTAAAAGAATTAAGAATATAGAGAAGTGCATGAAACCTGAGGGTAAAAATTAATTTTATGAACATTTATTCGAAGATATAATAATTCTATGAATTTTTTGTATTAGTTGAATCAAGATACAACATATTTTTTATGAAAAATATTTCTTAACAAAACTATAATCATTATCTTATTTTCAATTGCGCGTTTTATCGATTTAACATTTAGAACGTCAACTTCAGTTACTATATAAAATTGATATTAATTAAAGTACGAACCTAGACAAATTATTTTAACAAAATCCTATCATTTTCGTACACCCTATTAGGGGTGTTTACAACAATGCTTGGACAATGTTTTTAAGATTTTTCTCTTTGAAAAGTGTATTTCCAATGTTTGCAAAATTGTTTTTGTTTTTACTTCACTTTTGGAAAAACATATCATGACTTATTTCGAATAATGGTGACATTTTCATTATAAAATAAAGACATTTAATTTAATTTAATTTCTACTTATCACACTTTCTCTTTTGTTTCCAGCCAAATTATGTAATTGTTTACGCCTTTTCACTTTGTAAATGTTACATTCATCCTACATTGGTGGATTATATCCATAGGGGTTGAATGATAAACACATGTGCATAAGAAGACAAAATTACCCTCTCATACAAACTTGTCGCTCATCCAGCACCCCAGTGGATTGAATCCACCCGGGTAGGCAAGTTTTTTCCATAGAATTGGGATTAATTAGTTATATTAGTTTTCATTATTTTTCCAGGGTCATTCAGTTATATCGTCCAAATGTGTATATCTTTTTCAATAATTAAGTCCAACTCTTAATTAATGCAGTACCTCCTCCTCTCTCTGTCTTTCTTTTAATCTAACTGTTGACACAAGAGATGCCCCTCCTTCGGATTTTTCCCGAAATATGAAAAATAAACACTTTACACCCCCAAATAGGAACAATTAAGCACTTAGCACCCCTCCCATTTTCCGGTAGAGTTGACCACCAGAGTCAATAAATCTAGGGGTAAAATAGGTAATTTAGCTTTGACAATTTGCACCCTCAAAACACGATAAATGGACAATTTGCACCCTGAAACAAAATTAGCACTTAACACCCTCGAATTAAGAACAACTCAACAACTTGCACCTCAAAAATACAAGAAATGAGAACTTTGCCCCCTCGAAACATAAAATTAGCACTTAGGAAGTATTAAGAACTCGTATTTGATCCTGTTTACACTCCAAAAATCACTAGACTTTTGAGAGAAACCGAAGAATGGGAGCTAAAATTGTAACACAAGTAGATCGATATGTTCATTGATCATGCATATGATATGTTTCGAAGCTTCTATTGCATTTACGACTTTGGCGCCGTTTCATATTCTTTTTCCTGATTAATCTTTATTTAATTGCAACTCCTAAATAATCATCTAAAGAAATTATGGAAGATCATTGACAATGAAGCTCGTTTGGCTTCCCTGTCAGGCACGACTAATGCGCGATTTCCCCTTTACACCATTCATTCAGGATATGATTGGTTCTAGGATTTTAAACAGTATAATGCTTGTTCACTTTTATTTTCTTTATCATTTAGTAGCTAATTTCCAAGTTCCATTTATCTATTTGAACTTGATTTGTCGACGCTTTGTTGTACCATTCTTTCTGTTCCAATCGAGGCCTAAAAATTGAATTGTACTTTGCCAACGCCTCAAGGCCTAAAACCGATATCCCTTTTGCTCATGCGCCTCTAAAATCTCCTCAACTTCATATTAATAATGTACCAATTCATAAACTTCCATTTAAGCATTCCAGTTCTTATAAGCACGGATAATAACCTTCTCAGAAATTCATTATAACAATATTGTCGGAAATATTTGGAAATGTTATGTGAATAGCTCTTTTTATATAGTTTATTATCTGATGTGGTTGATATTTCTATTCAAAGTTGTACCCAATATAGAAAGTGAGCTTGTAAATTAAGTGATTAATTATAAACTTTTGTCGATAAAGATATTGATGAAGAATTTTGAGTTCGGATATTCTGATGGATCCAAAATATGTATTGGAAATCTTACAAAAATCTCGCATGTACTTAAATTCAAAACGATTGGAACAAACATATACAAATTCAGAATTAGACTAATACGTTTCAAGTCGAACTCTTTGATAGCCCTAAATATGGACATAGTGGTATTAGGTTCTAAACTTTTGAAGGTGGGACATGTTAAGAACTTGAATAATATAGATAAATTTATGCCATGCTAAAATTCAATTCAATGCATAAAAAAATTTAAAACTACCACAAAAATACAAAACAAAATCCTTAGGCTATACTCCAAAGTTGTATATTCTCAAATCAAACAAGCATCCTGAAACCATTTTAATGCCAATGTTCAAATTCAGAAGCCACGCTAAAGCCGAAAATTGTCTAAAAATCACATATGAAAAAGTCCACAAATGATGTAATTAACAATAACAACAAATAACTAGAATTAGAGAGTCATCCATCAATCATTGCTACTTGAAGCTTAACACACTCAATGGCACAGCTGCCACATCAAGCTTCTTTCACAGTTGGAATTTGTGCTGGTAATGAAGCAAGGTCAAGTTCAAAGCACATTTTGGGAACATTTGGCCCCTCGTTTCCAGTCAATTGAAAAGAAGGTACCCTATGCGAAAACCTTAAAATATCCTGAACTGGGATTAATTTTCTATTCATTTCTTCATCCATTTGCTTATAAAGAGAATAGAAGCCATTTACTTTACATAAGAATCCAACGTATACGCCTTCCTTATCATCATAATCCGACAAAATTTTGACTAGATCGAACTCATAATCTTTACGGATCCTTAAATCACGATACCATTTGATATCCCAGTTCTTGAAAATAGCCCAAGTTTCACCTTTTCTCGGGTATATCTCATACGCGCTTCCTTTCTCAATGCGCTTTTGCCAGCTTACAATTTGTGAGAAAATCAAATGGTCTTCAATGACTTCACTACTTCCAGGTCTGAATTTCCCACAAGAAGCAGGCAAGCCTTCATAAATCCATTTGATTTCCTCCTCATTATCAGAATCTGGCTCTAACCAAGTTATCGACAACTTAAAATCCGCTGAGACAACAATATCAATTAGAGCATAGAATCGTGGCATGGCATCTAATGTATCATACGCCGCCCATATTTGTCCAGCACTAAACCTATTTTTAGCCCTCTCTTTGTCAAAATCATTAAATTCCGGCTCTGGATAGTCAACAAATCTCGTTTCCGGTGCAATCCGGAAACATGAATTAGCTCGAATATTACCAGACATGCATCCATCATTAGGCTTATTTGAGAAATTTGGAAGAGCAAACTCCACCCATTTTTCAAAGTCATAATCAATGTACACAAAATTCTTGATTTTTTTGTCAAATAATCTACGTTTCTCATGATTTATGAGAACATATTTAGCCTCGCTTATCAGCTGAAATGCATCTGATGCACCAGGAAACCGATTTTTATCGGGATGAATCATGAGAGCTAATTTATGATACTGTCTTTTTATAACGGCTTCATCAGCAGTTTGTTCACAGTTGAGGATTTTGTACCAATGTCTCTCGTTTTCACTAAACTTTTCCTCAGCGGAGCAATGGACATTACACAACATAAGCATTTGGTCGAGATCGTCCAAATAAGGGTAGAGATTGTGTGCTTTGACTACAAATTTTCTTGCAGCCTTAAACTCCTTATTTTCCATCATCTTATGTGCAGTGTCTTTGGCCCTGATGGCTTCACCTTTGTCGTATTCCATTGAAAAATAAGTATCAACAGGCACAAATAATCCCTGTAAATTTAATTTATCCCAATTCAGAATTCAGTTGTTTACATTCAAAGTCAAACAATAGAAGCAAATCTTTTTTGGCAAGTTCAATTTTACTACATGAAGAATTAAGACTAAGATTAACAAACTCAAACTAAAGAATTATCCCAACAAAAAAAAATATCATGTTTTCCATAGACTCCAAATTTATGAGTAAATTTAGACTCCAAATTGAGCACAAACTATCACGTTCGCAAGGAATATGATGCTTTAATTAATGTGTACTGTACACAGGTTTACATTGTGCAAACCCTTCAAATCACAGAGCAGGTGTATATATTACATTTTTATGTGATTGGGCACCTTTTTGCAATTAACATATAGAAGTACTAAACGCGTTGGGTCCGACCAAACTCAATTTGAAATTAAATTATAGTTAGAGAATAGTTAGGAGATCTTTGTACTCATAAAAATCTCCTCAATTATATTGTTATGCTTTTTTATAGTTTTCTAGTTAGGTTTCTACTATACTTATGATTCTGTTATTTATTATATATAAAAGTGTAAATAATTTATTTTTTTAAATTATGTATGGACCAATGTACAATTATTTCAGTTGTAATATAATTTTTTGTTAAATATAAAAATATATATATATATATATATATATATATAATAATAAATATAGCTAGACAATGAGTTTTATCATATATTATCTCGTGCATTAATTTCCAAATTTTAGAAACTCTCTTATATATATTTATTAAAACTTTATTTTATATCAACTCTAATAATTTAATTTTTTTATTTCCTACAAAATCTTAAAAATGGTAAAAAAAAAAAAAATTAAAATATCGCTTATCTCCAAAATATAGATCTTTAAGTTAAATATTTGTTAGCTTGTAGGGCATTTGAACTATTTCCTAAAAAGTTAAAAAAAATAATATGAATAAAAGAATGCAAATATTTGAGGGAATAAACATATTTTTTAAAACCAGGTCACGCTAATCCGATCAAGTAGAAGACACGACCGGACCCGGACTACTCTTGTATATATATTGCTTAAATGGGAAGTCTGTAATTCATTCTGATCCAAAAAATACAAACACGATTCAAATAAATAAATAAATAATTGCTAACATAGTCATATCACAATGTCCATTTTACATAAGATTCATTTGAGGATAATTTAATGTCTTGCCATTAGGTATTGGTTTTTTTTTTTTCAAAAAAAGAACTTAATTAAAAAATACAAATTAAACATACAATTTGCAAAGACCTGTTAAAAATATTATGTCACACATTCTTCAACGGTTAACATTAGACCCACAAAAAAAAAATTAGACCCACAAGGAAAACCTATTAATTATCTCTTTTTTATTTTTTCTCAGAATAAGTAGATCAAAAATCTAACATAACACCTTTTCCCCTAATGAAGTCAATCCAAATAAAGTAAAACAAGATTTAAGAGATTTCACTATATCTCCACAAATCCTAAAAATTTAACTCATGCCTCTCTCTGATAATAAATAAAACAGATTTATATGGGATTGTACCTACAGAGGTGGTCGGTTCAGCCTGGAAAATAAAAAATAAAGAGGAAATAATTTAATAATTTCAAGACTAAGGTATACGACTGTCAACTGAAAAAAATATTGTTCTGGCACAAAAATCTTCTATTTTGGTAATAAAATTGACTCTATATAACAAAAATAAACTTCAGTGAGTTCAAGAATTTTTGCATATATTTTAAATACCTTTAAAATTTGTTTTGGACTTGGATGATACACCTTTGATGTTGGCTATTTATTTAAGTGTAGCTTCTAAATTGATTTCCTTATTGTTTTTCAGTTTTAATTCGATGTACAAGACGATTAGAGTTTAACGTTCCCTTTTATAGAGATTTAATAGAACCTCGTTGTATCCGCCACAACGAACATAAATTTTAATACAACATTGATATGTCCTCAACTCCTAACCAGTGTTTTAAAAGACGGACTGGACCGGCCGGTCCAATCGGTTTAATCAATAACCGTCTGTCAATTCGGTCCAGTCAATCTTCAAGAACCACCATTTTTCTGACCAGTTCGAACCGGTCAAAAATCGGTAAACCAGTGAATCGATTGAACCACTGGTCCACTTTTTAAAAAAATTATGCTACTAATTTTTACTTCTCTTTCGAAGCCTTTAAACTTCAAAAGAATTCTCACATCTCTTCTTCTGTTTTTTACTTTGAATCAAGCAAAAGCAACAAGAAATCTAAAATCTTTTATACCTCTAAATTCTTTTATAGAAATATATTTGAGCATCAATTTCAGTAGAAAACTCATTTCTTCCTCAACTCTAAGTATTTTCATTTTTCTTTTATAAAATGGTTTAGATGACAAAATTGAACAATATTTTCTCTTTTTCATAGGTGATTAGTAATAAAATTATAGTTTTTAATATGATGTTTAACATAATTTGAACTATTGTTTTGATATCAAGTTATCATACGTGTGCTTTTGTTGTATCATTGTGAGATAACATTTTGTTTATTGAAATAAAATTGAAAAAATGGATAAGAATTTATTTATTTAAATAGTTAATTACATACATTAAAACTTGAATTAAATTATTACTTCTTAATGACGTCACACCGGTTGAACCAGTTGTTGAAACGGTTAAAGTGATCTAACCAGTAACCAGTAAAGCTACCAGTTCAATGTTCAATCCGATTTTTAAAACATTGCTCCTAACAACGGTAGGTATGATAGTAACAATCCCAATTAATGACATTTACTTTTGTGGCCTTATTTTCAATAATCACTCCATCCCTAAATGTATGTTCTTTAAGGTTGTTGCACAAAGCTTAAGGGAACTATTAATTATTTAAGTTTTAGTAGAATAAAAGTCTTATGGTACAAAACTATCCTTAAAAATTGAAAGACATTCAATATTTAGGAGTTCAATCGTTAATTAGAAAGGGTAAAATTATCACAAAAGGAATTTAATTCTCTCTCGAATTTCTAAAACGACATGTATTTAGGAATAACTTTTTTTTTACTAAAATGACATTTTATTTAGTAATGAAGGTATTAATATATTTTCACTTTTGGAAAAATTTAAAGAAGTCCTTTACCATTCCTAAGTATGGATTAAAATTTCCTTATTTTCCATCAAAAATATCGAAACATTCCTAAGTATAGATCAAAATTTCCATATGTTCCGTCAAAACATCGAAAAGTTCAGCATGAATCAATAGATACGAAATAAGATATAATTACGAAACTATTTGTTTGTGTGAAAAATCTCATTAATTTATAGTCGCCATAAACTATTCGTTTCGCTTAGCCTCACATAGACGACCTTGGGCTTCAGAAAGTTGTTGAGCAAGCAATTCCTTAGATGAGTCTTCACTAGATGTCGATCTTGCAGTATCATAAGCGACAACCATCTCAGAAAACTAAGCTACCAGTGTTTCCACATGGAAGATGTCAACATCCTCAAAAATTCTCATGGTCTCCAACACATCATAAACCTCGTCTTTGATGGAAGAAATTGAGTCGGGCAAGGTCTTTGCTATCTTTTGACTAAGCCCACTCCACAATGTATTCAAAAATCTCGTTGTGTGCTCAAGTATGAACTTTTTACCCACAAAGACCGAGCATGCAGCATGAGTAGGTGTTTTACCTTGTGGGACCTTTTCTCGCAAAGTGGAATTGACAACTAGCTTTGTGGCATCGCGAGATTGGGCATCATCACTAACTGGAGAATTCTCTTCTATCTGCTGAATGTAAGCAATAAGTGCAAGCTTAGAAAATGAAATACGAAGTAATAATGGATGAACCAATAAATAAATACCTCTTCAGCAAAGTCTTCCAATGAAGGTTTATCATCTGAAGGGTCATTGAAGATATCAACATCTTCTTGCTCCAAATATTTCGAAACTTTCTTTTGTCTTTTTCCAGTTACGGTCTAAGTTGCTGCTACAACTTTCTTCCAAATCAATGGGAACTATTTCTTTTTATTTGTGTGGAAACATCGAACTTCTTAGAGAGTTAGAGCTATGTATCGAATTCTCTGCAATGAACATTCCTACATATTAGAAATTTTATACATAAAAATTTTAACTTTATCATAAACTATGTGTAGAAATCAAATTACCTTTGATACGTTCCTTGGAATGGTCTTTAATTTTAGGAGAAGGCTCACTCAATTTCATAGTGATTAAATGCTCAATGTTTTCTTCAAGATATCGTCCATGAACTTTATCCACCATTTTCCGTAATCTTTTGAATATAATCTCTTCACACAAGAAGGTACGCCAGGAAACCTCGTTGTAGTTTTAGACTTAGGCAAAGTGCTAATTCGCCAATAGAGCAACCCTTCCTCCAAAGAAGCCTCACGAATATCATGCTTGAGAATGTCTGGGACCTATTGAAGGTATCCAAATTGACGGCTGAATCGGTGTGGACTATACGGTTTGACAATAAACTTTTCGCCTCTCCTCAAAGTAAGATAACTCGAACGAATGCTAGTAAAGTAATTATGTTGGGACTCAGAAACATTAATGTTATCAATATACAAGCAATCCACGATTTTTGGGTCAATGTTACAAGTCCAAGCAATATACTCTCCCTTATGAATTTTTCTACGAGCTTCTAAAGGGTCACAGTATTTTGCACCTCATTCACCAGAATATAATACCATACTAGGACCACGCAATGGTTGGTAACCTTCAAAATTAGTCTTGAAATACTGTGCAAGCCAACCATAAACAAAATGGACTGGAAATGGAAAATTTGCACAAGGTTTTGAAGATTTTGAAATGGTGTTATGACCTTTGTAGATAGCCGCCAATACTGGAATTGCAAGGCTCACTCGACGACCACCCGCCATAGACTAGCCATCTTAAAAGTACTTGGGCGTATCGAGTTAATGTTTTCGGTGGAAAGGACAAAGGTACAAAGCCAACACGCTAATTATGTCGCCAAATATGTCTCATCTTTCATAGTGCCTCTGAGTTTGAGCTTCGAAAATACGCCTTCTTCCAAAGGAGACCATGTCTTATGATCATTAAAATTGTCAAGTGGATTATGAGTGGATTAAGGTCGAACGCTCTTCCCCTCTTTTCGCGGAGGGGGTAGCTCGTACTTCTTCACTTTCTTAGACCGAAATTGGATCCATATCTCAATCGAAACTTGGGAGTGATTGTCACCTTTGCCACATGCTTGAAGTAAATGAAATGCGTGGAACAAGTACTTGCAGGATCGAGGTACGTATGGTTCTCCCTTTTCATCTACACCGTTTATCTGCGCTTCACTAGGGATTACCTCATCATAAAGGCGTGCATTGAATGAAAAATTCTGGCCACATGTAGCTCAGTCTTGCAACGGCTCAAAACATCTTCGGTCCGTTCCCAATATAACCTAAAATAACAGAATTCTCTAGGCACTTCAAAGGAATCATCACCCCACTTCTGTTGGGATTCAGTAAGATAAACAGCCCTTCACGCAGCGGAATTTAAAAAAAAAAAAATTTTAAGGACCTCTTAGATGAATCTTGCCAGGATACAGTCTGTATGTATATATATGAAATATTAATAACGAAGATAAAACTTTGTCACAAAGTTATACTTGTCTCCTTGCAAATCCAAGCCTAGCAAAGTGGATGCGTTTCTTCCTTTCTTTTGCACCTTTGATCCCAAGATGATATAGCGCCCCACGTGTTTGCGCCTCTACGAGTTGATACACCACAATATGACGAAAACCTTAATAATCCTAATCGGCTAGAACATAGAAATTATTAAGATCTAAAACTAGAGAACAATTGGGAGCAAAAATCAAAAATCGAAAACTCCTCTAGAGTGAGAGAGAGAGTTCGGCCAAAAATAGAGAGAGAGAGGGAGAGAGAGAATTTTGCAAGATTTGATTTTCTTGTGTGTTTTATCTTCTATTTCAGATATGATATATATTCTCATATATAGATATCTTATAACTCCTAATCCTACTAGGACTAGGAATTAAGTCTTCTCTCTTCTCCTACATGGGCCATGGCCTTTTAATTGGAAGACTAAGTCTTCTAATTAATTAATGGCCCATTCAATTTAATTAGTTGAGGCTTTATTTAATTTCTAAATTAAATGGGCCAATTAATTAATCACTCTCTCATTTAATTAAATTAGACTCTAAGCCCATTTAATTAAATATTCCTATAATTAATTAAATCGAATTTAATTAATTAACTTATAAATTAAATTCCAATTTAATTTATAATCTCGATCCAATCCAATTGGATCTCGTCTGCTCCAATTGGGTCGACCCAGTCGATCCAGTTGTTCTTCGTTTCCTTGCTTTCGCTTCATGTGTATTGTGTATGCCCCCGTAGGTTCACTACATAATTGGTCGTGGGTTATAATTAAATATTTATTTAATTACTCGAGTATTAAATACTTAAAATCAGTCGAACACTCTGTCTACTGATCATTCCAAAATTAGCACCCCTGCTAATTTGGGAATTCTCCCACACTCCACAGTCGATGTCTGGCCACAAGCCCATGGAGCCCAATCACTGGTGAATTAATTCAGTGAAACTTTAAACATTTACAATTTCCATATACGACATGATCTCTCCATCAATCGATCTCCCAGTCGAGACTTAAGGGTATGGACTTCTCATCGGTTCCCTTTCCTCGTCTTGACGTTATGCACTCTGGTCTCGAAATAATTCTCTTTGAATTAATCTTTATGAGCTACTTTCATGAAGTCGTCAGATACCTCGGCCGAGGGTTTTACCAGAATTAGTTTCTCACAGAAATCCATAGGAGAAATTCCCAACCTATCAAGTCAATGGATCCTTTGTTGATGATATGAACCTGCATACGAGTTCCTCTATACCCAACATGAATCCTCAGAGACTTTCTGGTAATCTCCAGTCGGTCGGAACTCACATCAAAGCATAGACGTTCTCACACCAGATAAACCCTATCACCTCAAGTATTAGGGATCGTTCCTCGTATACTATTGCAAATAGGAATAACTTCTACCCCGATATGCGACTACCGCTTCCATGGTGAGTTATTTCCTAATTGGGGTATTTAGTGCACTTGCCTTCTCAGCAAGTCACCCACTTCTGTGTATCGACTATCCCAGTCACGCTCCTCCAATTCATCGGAGTATACACATTAGTGAGAGTCTAACCGAATCCAACGATGTCCTATCTCGATTGGATTCTACGACTCTTGAATATGTTCTAGATCACGGCCTTGGAGATCAGTCCACGGGTTGTCCCATAGCCCTGTGATCTAAGGACTTCTATCATTATGCTTAGATAATTATTACATAAGATAAAGTTGACCATTTATAACAAAGTGCATTTATTAATCAAAATTTAATAGTTCCTTTATTTAATGCAATAAATCGCAGCCATACAGTTGGCTTGTCGGACACTATTTCTATCAACTTCATCTTATCACCAATGAGTTGATGGCCCAAAGACGGGAAAGGAATAACGTCACTCGATGGTTTATGATGAGCGGATAGCTAGATTAAATGTTTTTTAGTCTTATTTGGAGATTTCGTATATTCTCGGGACCATTCGTCCAAGTGAAGAGAATTTCTTAGTGTCATCCACCTTTTCGAGTATCTGCCACTTAAAAACATTCCTACAGTCAAAGTCATGCTCTTTTCTATTGGTTGATCCTTATCTCGAATAGTCAAACGTTCTTTCCCGGAAGAAGTGCGGTCACCAATAAAGATAACCATCCTAACAAAAGTCAATTCAAAATAAAGGGTGCATTAGATAAATTGGTAACAATTCAAATATTTTAAAAAAAAAATATTGAATTTGTGACTAAATTTTATTTTACTAAAGGGACTTCGAGATTCCAAGAAATTGCTCGTCACGGTGGTAAATTCTGTCCAAAAAAAAAATATTAAGTGGGGAGAGGAATCAGTGAAAGAAAAATACAACAATATATGAATATATCATGGATATACACGCATGAACTTAAATTTAGTTGAAGCAAATTGAATAAACTACTAACTGTTCGGAAACGAAGTCGAGGTAATAGTGGACTCTGATTAGAAAAAAAAAATGAAGGCAAAATCAACAAAATCAAATCAAAACAGGTGTAAAAGAAAGAAAAAGAAAATCAAGGGAAGAAATTGAAATTGGATGCTCACAAAAGAAAAGAAAAATTGACTTTTTGAATCCCTTCTGTAAGCACTAATGGGTAATGTTATTTGAATAAATAAGAAAAGGAGTGATGAAGTCCCTTTTACTGGCACTAATACAGTACAAAATTGGGAGTCCTTTTTGGACTCGGAATCATTGGCCAAGGGAATAAGGAAGGCCTAGAAGTTTCATAGAAATAGAATTTGGAAATAAAATTTGAGGTTGTGGAAAATAAAATTAAGTTTGGATTCTATAAATTAATCGATCTTGTCAAGAAAATATAACAAGAGAAGTGTTATTTAATTAGTTTCCTTAAACTCGAAAATACTGCCGTAAAAATTTGAACTATTAGCAGTATTCAACACCTATCAGGTATACCAGGGGATAAACTGTGATACTTAGTATCAGTCTTAGTTAGGTGCAACTTTTTTATACCCAACAGTTTGTTTACACCAAATTGAACCTTCCTTGTGGGATCTCCACTTGGTAGGTTGGGTTGCCACTGCTTGTATATTACTTTAGGGTTTTCAGTCCCATCCCCAGCCTGGATTTATGTACTAAGGACAAGTCAAGTCCTTTAGTTAAAGGGTCAGCCACATTGTTTTTGGTACCAACAAAGTCGGCGACTATGACCCTATCAGACACAAGTTCCCTTATAGACTTTAGTCTAACTTGGATGTGTCTCTTGGTCTTTTGATTATACTTTTGACTTTTAATCTTTGCAATTGTGGTTTGAGAATCACAATGCACAACGACTAAAGCTAACCATGGGTAATTGGATCAATAACCAATGTAGCCATTCAGCTTCAGTCCTTGTCGTGTCTAAAGCACATAATTCGGCCTCAAATGTAGACCGAGTCACCAAGGTTTGTTTAGTTGACTTCCAGGATCTTTGCCCCCACCTAGGGTAAACACGTACCCCGTACAACCATTGCTTCTGGAGTTCTTATCTATCCAACTAGCATCACTATACCCTTCAAGAACTACAGGGAACCTGCCATATTGCAGGGTTAGTGATATTGTGCCCTTCACATACCTAAGTACCCGGTCAAGAGCTTCCCAATGAGTTCGATTTGGAAAACGTGTATATCTTGCTAGCTTTGAGACCGCAAACGAAATGTTTGGTCTCACGCCATTTGCTAGATATTGGAAGCTTCCAATGATTTGTGAATATCTTAATTGAGATACAGGAACACCGCTTTCATTTTTGAAAAGCGCTACTAAAGGATCATATGGTGTTTTGGCAATTCTACATTCTTTACAACCAAATTTCTCAATTATCTTCTCAACATAGTCAGATTCAGAAACTGCTATACCCTCAGTTGACCGAGTCAACTTGAGTCCAAGAATTACATTTGCCACACCCATATCCTTCATTTCAAACTTACTCTTTAAGAATGACTTGGTTTCATTTATTATCTCAATGTTAGATCCAATCAATAGAATGGCATCAACATATTTACATAAAACTATACATTTATCACCTTTAACTTTACAGTAAATGCACTTATCATTATCGTTTACAACAAAGCTAATGGATAAAATACTTTATCGAATTTTTCATGCCATTGTTTAGGAGCTTGTTTCAAACCATAATGTGATTTAACAAGCTTACACACATCTCGCTCATTTCCAGAAGCTACAAATCCCTCTGGCTGATCCATATAGATTTTCTCCTCGAGATCACCATACATGAATGTTGTTTTCACATCCATTTGGTGAATCGGGAAATCATATATAGAACCCAGTGCTATCAGCACCCGGATTGTAGTCAAACGAGCAACAGTGGAATATGTATCGAAAAAATCGATTCCCTTTTTTTGCCACCCTTTGGTAACTAACCTGGCTTTAAACTTATCTATGGTTCCATCAAATTTAAGTTTCTTTTTAAAGATTCATTTACATCCAATCATATTACACCCTGGAGGGAAATCGACTAGTTTCCATGTCCCGTTAGAGACAATGGAGTCCATCTCACTTTTGACAGCTACCTTCCAATGCTTTGCTTCTTTCGAAGCCATATGCATCTTTGAAGGTTACAGAATCAACCTCGATGTTGTAAGTGATAAAATCACTTCCAAAATCCTTGGATATTCTGGCTCTCTTACTCCGTCTCGGTTCATCTATTGATATTGAATCAGAACTACTTGGATTAACCCACACATTTGTCATCTTTTCCACATGTTCAGGAATTGATGAAGACGTAAGGGCTGAATCTAAAGAGCTTTCATTAGGGATTCCCGTTTTCATAGGAAATACCTTCTCAAAGAACGTAGCATCACGATATTCAACTATCTTGTTAACCTCTATGCCAGGGATTTCTGATTTTATAACTAGAAACCTGAGAGCATAGCTTGTTTCCACATAGCCTAAAAAGATTGCATCAACAGTCTTTGGACCCAGTTTCTTTCTCTTGTGTTCTGGAACTAGAACTTTTGCAAGACAGCCCCACACTCGAACGTATTTTAATCTAGGTTTTTTGCCTTTCCAGAATTCAAACGGAGTGCTTTCATTATGTTTTAGAGGAACTCTGTTCAGAATATGGCAAGTCGTATTCAAAGCTACTCCCCACATATATTTAGGCAATCCAGAATTCAAAAGTAGACTATTAATAATGTCTTTAAAAGTTTTATTCTTTCGTTCTGCTATCCCATTTGACGAAGGGGAATATGGAGGAGTCTCTTCATGAATAATGCCAAAATTTCGGCAATATTCTTCGAACAAATTAGATTCATATTCTCCACTTCTATCTGATCTTAACCGTTTAAGTTTCTTACCAGTTTGAGTTTCAGCTTCATTCTTAAACGTTATGAACTTTTCAAGTGCTTCGAATTTATGTTCTAACAAATAAACATAACAATACCTACTGCAATCATCTATAAAAGTGATAAAGTATTTCTTATTACCTTTAGTTAAGATTCCATTGAATTTACAAATGTCCATATGAACTAAATCAAGTATTTTAGAATGTCTTTCAACCGATTGGTATGGCTTTCTTACTTGTTTTGCCTCAACACAAATGTGACATTTGTCTTTATAGTTTACATCATGTTTGGGGATTAGATTTAAATTCATCATCTGTTTAACAGAACCAAAATTTAAATGCCCTAATCTATCATGCCAAACGATAGAAGATTCAATCGCATTAACAACAGGAATTTCAGAAAATTTATTAGAACCAACATTTTCAACTTTTAATTTAAACAATCCATCATCTAAATAACCTTTACCAACAAAAGTCCCATAATATAGAATTACGACTTTATTGGATTTAATGTTCATTTCGTAACCCTCCCTAACTATTACAGAACCACTTATTATGTTTCTCCTGATCGTAGGAACATGATGCAGCCTTTGTAGTGATAGTATGCGCCCTGAAGGAAATTTCAAGTCTACGCGTCCTATCCCTAACACTTTGGCGATACTCGAGTTTCGCATTGTTACGGACTTTCCATCAACAGGCTGATAAGACACACATAGCAATTTATCAGCACAAACATGCACATTTGCCCCAGTGTCAATTAGCCAATAATATGGTTCATAGACAGTAAGAAGTTCAGGTTTAAAAGAAACATACCCATCAACAGAGTTTTCTGGAGCTTTAGTTTCACTAGTGTCTCCCACAACCATGTTTACCATAGCCAGAGCTCTAGGTTCACTATTATCTCCCATAAATTGACTATAGCTGGTGCGGTAGACTCAGATTTGCCTTTGGACTTTTTCATAGGACACTCCTTAGCCCAGTGACCCATCTGTCCACAAGTCCAGCATGGTTTGTTTGCCTTTGGTTTCTTTTTGGTTTTAGGTTTATTTATGGATTTAGAGTTGGGATTTACATGGTTCACTTTTTTCTTTCCAGTTATCATATTTGCCTTAGGCTGGTACTCAACAGGAACACCGTGAGTTTGGTTTTTGTGTTCCTCTTCGATACTTAATGCAATCCTAAGATCATTAAGACTCAACTTTCCCTTTTGATGTCTTAATGTCATGCCAAAGTTTTCCGAAGATTTGGGAAACTTATCTATAATAGACATAACCAGAAACTTATCTGGAAACTTCTTTTCAACATCAGAAAGAGAGTGCTCGAGATTTATCAGTTCATGCGTTTGTTCAGTTACAGACTTTCCTTCAACCATTTTTCAGGAACATGGAAACATAATACTTTTCGAGCCCATGCTCTTCAGTATTATATTTCCTGTCTAATTCATCCCAAAAGAGACTTAGTTGTATATGTATCAAAACAGTACACGTCAAAGAGTACATTCGATAAAGCAGAAAGAATGACTCCTCGACCAATTTGGTCCCGTTCTGACCATTCAGCTATTTGATTTGTCTTTAGGTCAGTATCAGTTGGTTCAGGCCTAGTCACCTGAATAACTGACAAAAGTCCTTTCATCGTAAACCAAATTTTCATACGCTGTTGCC
Organism: Penstemon newberryi var. newberryi; assembly: GCA_030819805.1. Lineage (NCBI taxonomy): Eukaryota > Viridiplantae > Streptophyta > Magnoliopsida > Lamiales > Plantaginaceae > Penstemon > Penstemon newberryi. Next base: position 28,943,531 of record JAUALY010000006.1, on the reverse strand, counting down.
AACGCTTAAAAAATTGGCCCGAAAACTTTTTCGGTAAACCGGATAAGTCGACTTTTGTGGCTGGCATGGATTTCAGAAGCTTGGTGTCATTAGATGTCAGAGAAGGCTAGAGAATAAAGTTAAAATGAATAAAATCAGCTTATAAAATAATAAGAGCACGAAATACCAAATGTAAATTGCAGTAACAAAATGAAGGAAATAATACAGGACTACTTCATTGAAATTTGAAAATGGAACAAAAGTAGTAGTAGAAAAGGGAAGAGAACCGACCTTGATTTCAAGAGAACTCAACAATGAGGAATATACGAGAGAGAAATGGAATTGACATCTGCTAGATTGCATCATTGGAGCCAAGGACGTGGAGCATCGGCGGCCAAAGTACCAAATGACTCATCCCATCTACTAAATCACACCTAGGCAAAAATGAGCACGTGAAGGCAGGGGAGAAGACGAATGAGGAGCGGCTGAAATTTTGTACGCTGATCTGAATAACCAAGGCAAGGAAAAATCCCTTGCCTAAAATTCAATTAAAATCAATCCATACCCAAAATTCCCCAGTGCCGCAACTTAATTAATAAATCATATTAAATTGTAATCAGAGACGTATCCCCAAGGCAAGGAAAATTCCCTTGCCTAAAATCTAATTGAAACCATTCAAAACCCAAAATTTCTCCCTAGAGCTACCGCAATTCATGGATTAAGTATATCTTCTTTTCCAAATAAAAGCGAAGGAAAGAATTTTAATTTAAGAGGCGTACCAAGGGCCCCACAAAAGAAGGCAGGCCGTAATTAGAAAATAAACTAAAAGAGAAACTCAAAATCAGAGAAGCAATAATCCAGAAACAATCTAGTAACGATTTTACCTCATTTTAAACATATATAATAACACAACATAAAACAGTTCATAAATATTTAAGAAAAAATAGCAGACCAACCTATGTATAAACTGGAAATCACCTACATAAACAAGAAAAAATACTACATCAGTACAATACACCAAAACAATGATACATCAAAAATTTTGAGGTTCTATGAACAACATGGTGAATGTATAATACTATATCAGTACAATACACTAAAAAAATGCTACATCACAAATTTTGAAATACTATCCTAGAATCAAACCCAATTTGAGGTTCTACGAAGATCATGGTGAATGCATAAATAGGTAAAATTGCACTTTTGACAGTCTACCCTTTATTTTCTAAATAAATCAAATTAGACCCAAAAAATACAACGGAAAATGATAAAATAAGCCACAAATTAAATTCAAATGAAAAATTCTCACCCAATTTCAGAAGGAAGGATGCACGAACATCCACCACACACTCCAGTGACGTATTGAGATGTATCCACCGTCCTCCTACAGGCCAAATGCACGTGAATTCATACAAACCACTCGAGTAAAAAAAAAAGAAGCTAAAACCAACTTAATCCCCTCCGTAGCTGCTGAAATAAAATAAAAGAGCAGGAGCCTACAAAAGGCAAGGGAAATTCCCCCACCTGACATCCAATGAAAACCGGACCAATCCACAAATTAATCCCTGACCTGCCGAAATTAAGAAAGAGAGGAACTGATTTTCTTCAAATCAAAGAGAAGTAGGAGAGAATTGAATTGGGAGAAAGCAGGAGAGAATTGAATTGGGAATTATTTATGGCTAAATTGATTTTCTTCAAATCAAAGGAAAGTAGGAGAAGACTGAATTGGGAGAAAGCAGGAGAGAACTGAATTGGGAATTATTTGTGGCTGAAGGTGGTACCAAGAGGCCCACATCATAAGTCAGACCGTAAATCGAAATGAGGAAAAGAAAGATAAAATAAAATAAAGGGAGCACTGCGTACAACATTGAGCAGCATAGATTTTCCAAAACGACGTCGTTTTATATTAGTTGGGAGGAAATAAAAAGGGAAATATCCTTCTTAGGTTTAAAATGAGGCAAACAGGGGATGTAGCTCAAATGGTAGAGCGCTCGCTTTGCATGCGAGAGGCACGGGGTTCGATCCCCCGCATCTCCACTTATTTCAATATTTATTTTTTCATTTTCCCTCAACTAATGTCAATCTTCTTTTTCACTTTCCAGGAGTAGCTGATAAATTCAGAATATGTATTCCATTCCTTTTCATGCCGGATTTCATATTAAAGATTAATGTGAAGGTTGAGAAAATAGTTTTATTGCCAAATTTAATATTTACTTGACGATATTGAGTATTAATACAATTACCTACAAGTTTTCTCAAAACAAATAAATTCAAGTTTTGCATGTAGAATTACAAGGCAAGAAGTTTGACTATATATAGAGTGAATATTTGAAATTTAATCTTCTATGTTTCTCAATAACAGATAAAAATGATTCATATTCATGAATTTGATAAAAGGTGAAGTTATAAAATTTGATAAAAGGTAAAGTGATAATTAGTAGTATTATAAAGTATAATAAAATTGTTTTGGTTGAAATCTAATGGACATAGTAGCAGTGAAGCATAGAGTAAAAGAATTAAGAATATAGAGAAGTGCATGAAACCTGAGGGTAAAAATTAATTTTATGAACATTTATTCAAAGATATAATAATTCTATGAATTTTTTGTATTAGTTGAATCAAGAAACAACATATTTTTTATGAAAAATATTTCTTAACAAAACTATAATCTTTATCTTATTTTCAATTGCGCGTTTTATCGATTTAACATTTAGAACGTCAACTTCAGTTACTATATAAAATTTATATCAATTAAAGTACGAACCTAGACAAATTATTTTAACAAAATCCTATCATTTTCGTACACCCTATTAGGGGGTGTTTACAACAATGCTTGGACAATGTTTTTAAGATTTTTCTCTTTGAAAAGTGTATTTCAAATGTTTGCAAAATTGTTTTTGTTTTTACTTCACTTTTGGTAAAACATATCATGACTTATTTCGAATAATGGTGACATTTTCGTTATAAAATAAAGACATTTAATTTAATTTAATTTCTACTTATCACACTTTCTCTTTTGTTTCTAGCCATATTATGTAATTGTTTACGCCTTTTCACTATGTAAATGTTACATTCATCCTACATTGGTGGATTATATCCATAGGGGTTGAATGATAAACACATGTGCATAAGAAGACAAAAAATTACCCTCTCATACAAACTTGTCGCTCATCCAGCACTCCAGTGGATTGAATCCACCCGGGTAGGCACGTTTTTTCCATAGAATTGGGATTAATTAGTTATATTAGTTTTCATTATTTTTCCAGGGTCATTCAGTTATATCGTCCAAATGTGTATATCTTTTTCAATAATTAAGTCCAACTCTAAATTGATGCAGTACCTCCTCCTCTCTCTGTCTTTCTTTTAATCTAACTGTTGACACAAGAGATGCCCCTCCTTCGGATTTTTCCCGAAATATGATAAATAAACACTTTACACCCCCAAATAGGAACAATTAAGCACTTAGCACCCCTCCCATTTTCCGGTAGAGTTGACCACCAGAGTCAATAAATCTAGGGGTAAAATAGGTAATTTAGCTTTGACAATTTGCACCCTCAAAACACGATAAATGGACAATTTGCACCCTGAAACAAAATTAGCACTTAACACCCTCGAATTAAGAACAACTCAACAACTTGCACCTCAAAAATACAAGAAATGAGAACTTTGCCCCCTCGAAACATAAAATTAGCACTTAGGAAGTATTAAGAACTCGTATTTGATCATGTTTACACTCCAAAAATCACTAGACTTTTGAGAGAAACCGAAGAATGGGAGCTAAAATTGTAACACAAGTAGATCGATATGTTCATTGATCATGCATATGATATGTTTCGAAGCTTCTATTGCATTTACGACTTTGGCGCCGTTTCATATTCTTTTTCCTGGTTAATCTTTATTTAATTGCAACTCCTAAATAATCATCTAAAGAAATTATGGAAGATCATTGACAATGAAGCTCGTTTGGCTTCCCTGTCAGGCACGACTAATGCGCGATTTCCCCTTTACACCATTCATTCAGGATATGATTGGTTCTAGGATTTTAAACAGTATAATGCTTGTTCACTTTTATTTTCTTTATCATTTAGTAGCTAATTTCCAAGTTCCATTTATCTATTTGAACTTGATTTGTCGACGCTTTGTTGTATCATTCTTTCTGTTCCAATCGAGGCCTAAAAATTGAATTGTACTTTGCCAACGCCTCAAGGCCTAAAACCGATATCCCTTTTGCTCATGCGCCTCTAAAATCTCCTCAACTTCATATTAATAATGTACCAATTCATAAACTTCCATTTAAGCATTCCAGTTCTTATAAGCACGGATAATAACCTTCTCAGAAATTCATTATAACAATATTGTCGGAAATATTTGGAAATGTTATGTGAATAGCTCTTTTTATATAGTTTATTATCTGATGTGGTTGATATTTCTATTCAAAGTTGTACCCAATATAGAAAGTGAGCTTGTAAATTAAGTGATTAATTATAAACTTTTGTCGATAAAGATATTGATGAAGATTTTTGAGTGCGGATATTCCGGTGGATCCAAAATATGTATTGGAAATCTTACAAAAATCTCGCATGTACTTAAATTCAAAACGATTGGAACAAACATATACAAATTCAGAATTAGACTAATACGTTTCAAGTCGAACTCTTTGATAGCCCTAAATATGGACATAGTGGTATTAGGTTCTAAACTTTTGAAGGTGGGACATGTTAAGAACTTGAATAATATAGATAAATTTATGCCATGCTAAAATTCAATTCAATGCATAAAAAAATCTAAAACTACCACAAAAATACAAAACAAAATCCTTAGGCTATACTCCAAAGTTGTATATTCTCAAAGCAAACAAGCATCCTGAAACCATTTCAATGCCAATGTTCAAATTCAGAAGCCACGCTAAAGCCGAAAATTGTCTAAAAATCTCATATGAAAAAGTCCACAAATGATGTAATTAACAATAGCAACAAATAACTAGAATTAGAGAGTCATCCATCAATCATTGCTACTTGAAGCTTAACACACTCAATGGCACAGCTGCCAAATCAAGCTTCTTTAACAGTTGGAATTTGTGCTGGTAATGAAGCAAGGTCAAGTTCAAAGCACATTTTGGGAACATTTGGCCCCTCGTTTCCAGTCAATTGAAAAGAAGGTACCCTATGCGAAAACCTTAAAATATCCTGAACTGGGATTAATTTTCTATTCATTTCTTCATCCATTTTCTTATAAAGAGAATAGAAGCCATTTACTTTACATAAGAATCCAACGTATACGCCTTCTTTATCATCATAATCCAACAAAATTTTGACTAGATCGAACTCATAATCTTTACGGATCCTTAAATCACGATACCATTTGATATCCCAGTTCTTGAAAAGAGCCCAAGTTTCACCTTTTCTCGGGTATATCTCATACGCGCTTCCTTTCTCAATGCGCTTTTGCCAGCTTACAATGTGTGAGAAAATCAAATGGTCTTCAATGACTTCACTACTTCCAGGTCTGAATTTCCCACAAGAAGCAGGCAAGCCTTCATTAATCCATTTGATTTCCTCCTCATTATCAGAATCTGGCTCTAACCAAGTTATCGACAACTTAAAATCCGCTGAGACAACAATATCAATTAGAGCATAGAATCGTGGCATGGCATCTAATGTATCATAAGCCGCCCATATTTGTCCAGCACTAAACCTATTTTTAGCCCTCTCTTTGTCAAAATCATTAAATTCCGGCTCTGGATAGTCAACAAATCTCGTGTCCGGTGCAATCCGGAAACATGAATTAGCTCGAATATTACCAGACATGCATCCATCATTAGGCTTATTTGAGAAATTTGGAAGAGCAAACTCCACCCATTTTTCAAAGTCATAATCAATGTACACAAAATTCTTGATTTTTTTGTCAAATAATCTACGTTTCTCATGATTTATGAGAACATATTTAGCCTCGCTTATCAGCTGAAATGCATCTGATGCACCAGGAAACCGATTTTTATCGGGATGAATCATGAGAGCTAATTTATGATACTGTCTTTTTATAACGGCTTCATCAGCAGTTTGTTCACAGTTGAGGATTTTGTACCAATGTCTCTCGTTTTCACTGAACTTTTCCTCAGCGGACCAATGGACATTACACAACATAAGCATTTGGTCGAGATCGTCCAAATAAGGGTAGAGATTGTGCGCTTTGACTACAAATTTTCTTGCAGCCTTAAACTCCTTATTTTCCATCATCTTATGTGCAGTGTCTTTGGCCCTGATGGCTTCACCTTTGTCGTATTCCATTGAAAAATAAGTATCAACAGGCACAAATAATCCCTGTAAATTAAATTTATCCCAATTCAGAATTCAGTTGTTTACATTCAAAGTCAAACAATAGAAGCAAATCTTTTTTGGCAAGTTCAATTTTACTACATGAAGAATTAAGACTAAGATTAACAAACTCAAACTAAAGAATTATCCCAACAAAAAAAAATCATGTTTTCCATAGACTCCAAATTTATGAGTAAATTTAGACTCCAAATTGAGCACAAACTATCACGTTCGCAAGGAATATGATGCTTTAATTAATGTGTACTATCTTGAACTATAAATAATCACAAACTTATACACAGGTTTACATTGTGCAAACCCTTCAAATCACAGAGCAGGTGTATATATTACATTTATATGTGATTGGGCACCTTTTTGCAATTAACATATAGAAGTACTAAACGCGTTGGGTCCGACCAAACTCAATTTGAAATTAAATTATAGTAGAGAATAGCTAGGAGATCTTTGTACTCATAAAAATCTCCTCAATTATATTGTTATGTTTTTTTATAGTTTTCTAGTTAGGTTTCTACTATACTTATGATTCTGTTTTTTATTATATATAAAAGTGTAAATAATTTATTTTTTTAAATTATGTATGGACCAATGTACAATTATTTCAGTTGTAATATAATTTTTTGTTAAATATATAAAAAATATATATATATAATAAATATAGCTAGACAATGAGTTTTATCATATATTATCTCGTGCATTAATTTCCAAATTTTAGAAACTCTCTTATATATATTTATTAAAACTTTATTTTATATCAACTTTAATAATTTAATTTTTTTTCCTACAAAATCTTATAAATGGTAAAAAAAAAAAAAAAAATATCGCTTAGTTGCTAAAATATAGATCTTTAAGTTAAATAGGGTCTTTTTGTTAGCTTGTAGGGCATTTGAACTATTTCCTAAAAAGTTAAAAAAAAATATGAATAAAAGAATGCAAAAATTTGAGGGAATAAACATATTTTTTAAAACCAGGTCACGCTAATCCGATCATGTAGAAGACACGACCGGACCCGGACTACTCTTGTATATATATTGCTTAAATGGGAAGTCTGTAATTCATTCTGATCCAGAAAATACAAACACGATTCAAATAAATAAATGCTAACATAGTCATATCACAATGTCCATTTTACATAAGATTCATTTGAGGATAATTTAATGTCTTGCCATTAGGTATTGGTTTTTTTTTTTTCAAAAAAAGAACTTAATTAAAAAATACAAATTAAACATACAATTTGCAAAGACCTGTTAAAAATATTATGTCACACATTCTTCAACGGTTAACATTAGACCCACAAAAAAAAAATTAGACCCACAAGGAAAACCTATTAATTATCTCTTTTTTATTTTTTCTCAGAATAAGTAGATCAAAAATCTAACATAACACCTTTTCCCCTAATGAAGTCAATCCAAATAAAGTAAAACAAGATTTAAGAGATTTCACTATATCTCCACAAACCCTAAAAATTTAACTCATGCCTCTCTCTGATAATAAATAAAACAGATTTATATGGGATTGTACCTACAGAGGTGGTCGGTTCAGCCTGGAAAATAAAAAATAAAGAGGAAATAATTTAATAATTTCAAGACTAAGGTATACGACTGTCAACTGAAAAAAATATTGTTCTGGCACAAAAAACTTCTATTTTGGTAATAAAATTGACTCTATATAACAAAAATAAACTTCAGTGAGTTCAAGAATTTTTGCATATATTTTAAATACCTTTAAAATTTGTTTTGGACTTGGATGATACACCTTTGATGTTGGCTATTTATTTAAGTGTAGCTTCTAAATTGAGTTCCTTATTGTTTTTCAGTTTTATTTCGATGTACAAGACGATTAGAGTTTAACGTTCCCTTTTATAGAGATTTAATAGAACCTCGTTGTATCCGCCACAACGAACATAAATTTTAATACAACATTGATATGTCCGCAACTCCTAACCAGTGTTTTAAAAGACGGACTGGATCGGCCGGTCCAATCGGTTTAATCAATAACCGTCTGTCAATTTGGTCCAGTCAATCCTCAAGAACCACCATTTTTCTGACCAGTTCGAACCGGTCAAAAATCGGTAAACCAGTGAATTGATTGAACCACTGGTCCACTTTTTAAAAAAATTATGCTACGAATTTTTACTTCTCATTCGAAGCCTTTAAACTTCAAAAGAATTCTCACATCTCTTCTTCTGTTTTTCACTTTGAATCAAGCAAAAGCAACAAGAAATCTAAAATCTTTTATACCTCTAAATTCTTTTATAGAAATATATTTGAGCATCAATTTCAGTAGAAAACTCATTTCTTCCTCAACTCTAAGTATTTTCATTTCTCTTTTATAAAATGGTTTAGATGACAAAATTGAACAATATTTTCTCTTTTTCATAGGTGATTAGTAATAAAATTATAGTTTTTAATATGATGTTTAACATAATTTGAACTATTGTTTTGATATCAAGTTATCATACGTGTGCTTTTGTTGTATCATTGTGAGATAACATTTTGTTTATTGAAATAAAATTGAAAAAATGGATAAGAATTTATTTATTTAAATAGTTAATTACATACATTAAAACTTGAATTAAATTATTACTTCTTAATGACGTCACACCGGTTGAACCAGTTGTTGAAACGGTTAAAGCGATCTAACCAGTAACCAGTAAAGCTACCAGTTCAATGTTCAATCCGATTTTTAAAACATTGCTCCTAACAACGGTAGGTATGATAGTAACAATCCCAATTAATGACATTTACTTTTGTGGCCTTATTTTCAATAATCACTCCATCCCTAAATGTATGTTCTTTAAGGTTGTTGCACAAAGCTTAAGGGAACTATTAATTATTTAAGTTTTAGTAGAATAAAAGTCTTATGGTACAAAACTATCCTTAAAAATTGAAAGACATCCAATATTTAGGAGTTCAATCGTTAATTAGAAAGGGTAAAATTATCACAAAAGGAATTTAATTCTCTCTCGAATTTCTAAAACGACATGTATTTAGGAATAACTTTTTTTTTTTACTAAAATGACATTTTATTTAGTAATGAAGGTATTAATATATTTTCACTTTTGGAAAAATTTAAAGAAGTCCTTTACCATTCCTAAGTATGGATTAAAATTTCCTTATTTTTCATCAAAAATATCGAAACATTCCTAAGTATAGATCAAAATTTCCATATGTTCCGTCAAAACATCGAAAAGTTCAGCATGAATCAATAGATACGAAATAAGATATAATTACGAAACTATTTGTTTGTGTGAAAAATCTCATTAATTTATAGTCGCCATAAACCTCAAGATGCCATAAACTATTCATTTCCCTTAGCCTCACATAGACGACCTTGGGCTTCAGAAATTTGTTGAGCAAGCAATTCCTTAGATGAGTCTTCACTAGATGTCGATCTTGCAGTATCATAAGCGACAACCATCTCAGAAAACTAAGCTACCAGTGTTTCCACATGGGAGATGTCAACATCCTCAAAAATTCTCATGGTCTCCAACACATCATAAACCTCGTCTTTGATGGAAGAAATTGAGTCGGGCGAGGTCTTTGCTATCTTTTGACTAAGCCCACTCCACAATGTATTCAAAAATCTCGTTGTGTGCTCAAGTATGAACTTTTTACCCACAAAGACCGAGCATGCAGCATGAGTAGATGTTTTACCTTGTGGGACCTTTTCTCGCAAAGTGGAATTGACAACTAGCTTTGTGGCACCGCGAGATTGGGCATCATCACTAACTGGAGAATTCTCTTCTATCTGCTGAATGTAAGTAATAAGTGCAAGCTTAGAAAATGAAATACGAAGTAATAATGGATGAACCAATAAATAAATACCTCTTCAGCAAAGTCTTCCAATGAAGGTTTATCATCTGAAGGGTCATTGAAGATATCAACATCTTCTTGCTCCAAAGATTTCGAAACTTTCTTTTGTCTTTTTCCAGTTACGGTCTAAGTTGCTGCTACGACTTTCTTCCAAATCAATGGGAACAATATTTCTTTTTATTTGTGTGGAAACATCGAACTTCTTAGAGAGTTAGAGCTATGTATCGAATTCTCTGCAATGAACATTCCTACATATTAGAAATTTTATGCATAAAATTTTTAACTTTATCATAAACTATGTGTAGAAATCAAATTACCTTTGATACGTTCATTGGAATGCTCTGTAATTTTAGGAGAAGGCTCACTCAATTTCATAGTGATTAAATGCTCAATGTTTTCTTCAAGATATCGTCCATGAACTTTATCCACCATTTTCCGTAATCTTTTGAATATAATCTCTTCACACAAGAAGGTACGCCAGGAAACCTCGTTGTAGTTTTAGACTTAGGCAAAGTGCTAATTCGCCAATAGAGCAACCCTTCCTCCAAAGAAGCCTCACGAATATCATGCTTGAGAATGTCTGGGACCTATTGAAGGTATCCAAATTGACGGCTGAATCGGTGTGGACTATACGGTTCGACAATAAACTTTTCGCCTCTCCTCAAAGTAAGATAACTCGAACGAATGCTAGTAAAGTAATTATGTTGGGACTCAGAAACATTAATGTTATCAATATACAAGCAATCCACGATTTTTGGGTCAATGTTACAAGTCCAAGTAATATACTCTCCCTTATGAATTTTTCTACGAGCTTCTAAAGGGTCACAGTATTTTGCACCTCATTCACCAGAATATAATACCATACTAGGACCACGCAATGGTTGGTAACCTTCAAAATTAGTCTTGAAATACAGTGCAAGCCAACCATAAACAAAATGGACTGGAAATGGAAAATTTGCACAAGGTTTTGAAGATTTTGAAATGGTGTTATGACCTTTGTAGATAGCCGCCAATACTGGAATTGCAAGGCTCACTCGACGACCACCCGCCATAGACTAGCCATCTTAAAAGTACTTGGGCGTATCGAGTTAATGTTTTCGGTGGAAAGGACAAAGGTACAAAGCCAACACGCTAAGTATGTCGCCAAATATGTCGCCAAATATGTCTCATCTTTCATAGTGCCTCTGAGTTTGAGCTTCGAAAATACGCCTTCTTCCAAAGGAGACCATGTCTTATGATCATTAAAATTGTCAAGTGGATTATGAGTGGATTAAGGTCGAACGCTCTTCTCCTCTTTTCGCGGAGGGGGAAGCTCGTACTTCTTCACTTTCTTAGACCGAAATTGGATCCATATCTCAATCGAAACTTGGGAATGATTGTCACCTTTGCCACATGCTTGAAGTAAATGAAATGCGTGGAACAAGTACTTGCAGGATTGAGGTACGTATGGTTCTCCCTTTTCATCTACACCGTTTATCTGCGCTTCACTAGGGATTACCTCATCATAAAGGCGTACATTGAATGAAAAATTCTGGCCACATGTAGCTCAGTCTTGCAACGGCTCAAAACATCTTCGGTCCGTTCCCAATATCACCTAAAATAACAGAATTCTCTAACCACTTCAAAGGAATCATCACCCCACTTCTGTTGGGATTCAATAAAGATAAACAGCCCTTCACGCAGCGGAATTTAAAAAAAAAATTAAGGACCTCTTAGATGAATCTTGCCAGGATACAGTCTGTATGTATATATATGAAATATTAATAACGAAGATAAAACTTTGTCAAAAAGTTATACTTGTCTCCTTGCAAATCCAAGCCTAGCAAAGTGGATACGTTTCTTCCTTTCTTTTGCACCTTTGATCCCAAGATGATATAGCGCCCCACGTGTTGCGCCTCTACGAGTTCATACACCACAATATCACGAAAACCTTAATAATCCTAATCGGCTAGAACATAGAAATTATTAAGATCTAAAACTAGAGAACAATTGGGAGCAAAAATAAAAAATCGAAAACTCCTCTAGAGAGAGAGAGAGAGTTCGGCCGAAAATAGAGAGAGAGAAGGATAGAGAGAATTTTGCAAGACTTGATTTTCTTGTGTGTTTTATCTTCTATTTCAGATATGATATATATTCTCATATATAGATATCTTATAACTCCTAATCCTACTAGGACTAGGAATTAAGTCTTCTCTCTTCTCCTACATGGGCCATGGCCTTTTAATTGGAAGACTAAGTCTTCTAATTAATTAATGGCCCATTTAATTTAATTAGTTGAGGCTTTATTTAATTTCTCAATTAAATGGGCCAATTTATTAATTACTCTCTCATTTAATTAAATTAGACTCTAAGCCCATTTAATTAAATATTCCTATAATTAATTAAATCTAATTTACTTAATTAACTTATAAATTAAATTCCAATTTAATTTATAATCTCGATCCAATCCAATTGGATCTCATCTGCTCCAATTGGGTCGACCCAGTCGATCCAGTTGTTCTTCGTTTCCTTGCTTTCGCTTCATGTATATTGTTTATGCCCCCGTAGGTTCACTACATAATTGGCCGTAGGTTATAATTAAATATTTATTTAATTACTCGAGTATTAAATACTTAAAATCAGTTCAACACTCTGTCGACTGATCATTCCAAAATTAGCACCCCTGCTAATTTGGGAATTCTCCCACACTCCACAGTCGATGTCTGCCACAAGCCCATGGAGCCCAATCACTGGTGAATTAATTCAGTGAACCTTTAAACATTTACAATTTCCATATACGACATGATCTCTCCATCAATCGATCTCCCAGTCGAGACTTAAGGGTATGGACTTCTCATCGGTTCCCTTTCCTCGTCTTGACGTTATGCACTCTGGTCTCGAAATAATTCTCTTTGACTTAATCTTTATGAGCTACTTTCACGAAGTCGTCAGATACCTCGGCCGAGGGTTTTACCAGAATTAGTTTCTCACAGAAATCCATAGGAGAATTTCCCAACCTATCAAGTCAATGGATCCTTTGTTGATGATATGAACCTGCATACGAGTTCCTCTATACCCAACGTGAATCCTCAGAGACTTTCTGGTAATCTCCAGTCGGTCGGAACTCACATCAAATCATAGACGTTCTCGCACCCGATAAACCCCATCACCTCAAGTATTAGGGATCGTTCCTCGTATACTATTGCAAATAGGAATAACTTCTACCCCGATATGCGACTACCGCTTCCATGGTGAGTTATTTCCTAATTGGGGTATTCAGTGCACTTGCCTTCTCAGCAAGTCACCCACTTCTGTGTATCGACTATCCCAGTCACGCTCCTCCAATTCATCGGAGTATACACATTAGTGAGAGTCTAACCGAATCCAACGATGTCCTATCTCGATTGGATTCTACGACTCTTGAATATGTTCTAGATCACGGCCTTGGAGATCAGTCCACGGGTTGTCCCATAGCCCTGTGATCTAAGGACTTCTATCATTATGCTTAGATAATTATTACATAAGGTAAAGTTGACCATTTATAACAAAGTGCATTTATTAATCAAAATTTAATAGTTCCTTTATTTAATGCAATAAATCGCAGCCATACAGTTGGCTTGTCGGACACTATTTCTATCAACTTCATCTTATCACCAATGAGTTGATGGCCCAAAGACGGGAAAGGAATAACGTCACTCGATGGTTTATGATGAGCGGATAGCTAGATTAAATGTTTTTAGTCTTATTTGGAGATTTCGTATATTCTCGGGACCATTCGTCCAAGTGAAGAGAATTTCTTAGTGTCATCCACCTTTTCGAGTATCTGCCAATTAAAAACATTCCTACAGTCAAAATCATGCTCTTTTCTATTGGTTGATCCTTATCTCGAATAGTCAAACGTTCTTCCCCGGAAGAAGTGCTGTCACCGATAAAGATAACCATCATAACAAAAGTCAATTCAAAATAAAGGGTGCATTAGATAAATTGGTAACAATTCAAATATTTTAAAAAAAAATATTGAATTTGTGACTAAATTTTATTTTACTAAAGGGACTTCGAGATTCCAAGAAATTGCTCGTTACGGTGGTAAATTCTGTCCAAAAAAAGAATATTAAGTGGGGAGAGGAATCAGTGAAAGAAAAATACAACAATATATGAATATATCATGGATATACACGCATGAACTTAAATTTAGTTGAAGCAAATTGAATAAACTACTACCTGTTCGGAAACGAAGTCGAGGTAATAGTGGACTCTGATTAGAAAAAAAAATGAAGGCAAAATCAACAAAATCAAATCAAAACAGGTGTAAAAGAAAGAAAAAGAAAATCAAGGGAAGAAATTGAAATTGGATGCTCACAAAAGAAAAGAAAAATTGACTTTTTGAATCCCTTCTGTAAGCACTAATGGGTTATGTTATTTGAATGAATAAGAAAAGGAGTGATGAAGTCCCTTTTACTGGCACTAATACAGTACAAAATTGGGAGTCCTTTTTGGACTCGGAATCATTGGCCAAGGGAATAAGAAGTTTCATAGAAATAGAATTTGGAAATAAAATTTTAGGTTGTGGAAAATAAAATTAAGCTTGGATTCTATAAATTAATCGATCTTGTCAAGAAAATATAACAAGAGAAGTGTTATTTAATTAGTTTCCTTAAACTCGAAAATACTGCCGTAAAAATTGAGGTTGGTTTTCAAAGTTTTGGAAACAAAATAAAAGTTGTTGAATTTAATTATTAATGATTTGTCCATAAAAAATTTAATTACAATTAGAATAAATTATTAATGATTTTATTATATTAAATAATTTAATTAAAAATTAATGACTACATATATATTAAATATAAGTAAATATAAAATAAATATACTAAACAAATTTATTAAATGATTCAATTCTACAAATTTAATTTAATTTTATTAAATATTTACTTAAATAATTAATTTTAATTTATTAAAAACATTTAAATACAAAATAATTAAAGAAATTAAAAACAAAATAAGCAATCAGGTGGCGCCAAGTGGTGCCACCTGATACAAAGGCCACAGCCTCACGCGAGCCCCGAGCTTGCCCCTCCCATCACCCACCCCCGAGCTCGACCATTGAAGATGGTTTCTCCACCCAGTCCCGAGCCCGCCCTCGACCCCTGTGGCACAATTGGAGATGGCCTTATAATACATGCATTTGAGAACATTATTTTCTTGGAGAAGACAAACTAGGAGAAAATGAAAGATACTCCCATGTGTTATATTAAACCTGCAAGAAACTACCTTGTGAAATTTTTATTGCGCCAAACTTTCTTGAGTTTTTAAAAATCTTGCAAAGAACACCCAATTTGTAAAAAATAGGTCGTTTTGGATCGACATATTTCAAGAAATAATTTTAAAATATATCACGTGGAGTTGTAGGGACCAACTTGAAGTATTTTAAAGACGGTTTCTTGAAATCTGTCGATCCAAAATGAACCATTTTTTATAAATTGGGTATTTTTGCAGAATTTATGAAAATACAAGGTAGTTTGACGCAATAAAAATTTTATAGGATAGTTTCGTGCAGATTTAACATAACACGGGGGAGTATTTTGCATTTACCCCGACAAACCACGCGATGCAGAGGACCCAACATGTGATAGAATCGAGCAATTACGACAAGCGACTGAGATCGTTTGTTGTGATAATGCAGTGCAAAAGAAATACTCCAATATAAGAAAACAAAAGGTACAACAAAAATTGCAAAATGTACAAGTGAAGCAAGCTGTTCCACCATCAAAACCACGTCGTTTCACTCTTGCACGACAAATAAAATAAGAAAACCGAAATTGACACTGTTGATTAGAGGCATTGCCTCTAATATATATATATATATATAGAAAATATAGTCCCATAATATTTATACTACTTCTTAAACCTGCAATTCAAGAATGATTCACTCTCCAGCATAAGATTCTGGCTTTGAGTGAATAGTACTTTTTGTTATTTTTACTGGTCAATATTTGCACATTTGTCCCTCTTAAATTTTTCGTAGCATATTCGTCCATTTTATCAATGTAGTGTAACACATTCGTCTCTCTTAAATTTTTCGTAGCAGATGCGTCCCTCTCATCAATGCAGTGTAACACATTTGTCCCTCATAAATCCAAAATACATCCATTTTCATTCATTTTAGGATGTATTTTGAATTTAAGAGGGACGAACGTGTTACACTACATTGATGAGGACTCATCTGCAACGAAAAATTAAAGAGGGACATATGTGTTACTCTATATTGATAAAAGGGACGAATCTGCTAAGAAAAATTTAAGAGGGACGAATGTGTAAAAAAATTCCCATATCGCTTTATTAGGTTGTTGATTCATATATATTTAATAGATTGTATATTCAAAAAAATATAATATATGAGCAACTATATAATTTCCCAAAAACTAAAGGATTATAAATCGAGGTTCGAAAAAGATTTAACTAAACCAGGTTTACTTATCACTGTACCAGGTCATCTTGATCTTCAATTGAGCCCTTCGGGCCTTCCTCTCAAATTGTACTAGATCATTAACATGAGATTGTAAAAACTTCGAACTAAATAGTAGCTCAAGTAATTAGTATTAAATCCATAGATGCAGGGGCGGATCCATGATTTTTGGTCAGGGGGCTAAAGTTATACAAAAGAAAAAAAAATCTATCAAACAGTTAAACTTAAAGTTTATATTATTCACTATAAAATATATGACGCAATACAAAAATAGAAAGGTGGAGTTTGATAAAAATAAACCCCACGAGATATTTTAATTACATGTGATACCCCGTTATAGTCCCAAAAGAACCCAAAATATCTTCATATTTACTTTAATAATTGACCACGGCGGTTTTTCATCTTTTAAAATCGGTCCATGATAGCATCGTTTGAAATACTACTAAATATGTCTCTCTCTATAAAGACAACTAAACTATCATTTAGCCATTGACCTCCTATTAACACATGCCGAAACTCAAGGTTGCGTGGTTGACATGGACCTTTGAGCAATTATGCTCTACGAACTCTCTCTCGAATGTTAGAATCATATAAAGTTATATGAGGTAGTAGACCGGGATCACTCGGAAGCTCGGGCAAGTTCGTTTCAATATGAAAGTTTGGAAGCTCATGCGGGTCACTTTGAATGTGAACGTTACTTGAAGACTCCTCGTGAGGTGTAGGTGTAGCCTTAAAGTATCTCTCCATATTTCTAATACCATAAAATGTACAAAACATAACTATCTCAAAAATAATGACATACTCAAGAAGTAGAAGTTAAATATAATAGAGACATGATAATGACAAGACTTATTTTTCATTCATTTGATAAAACAAGAGAGATTGAATCCCAATAGGCTAATAAATGCTAATAAAAAACTATTAAGAATATAAGATTAGTGTTTGACATTTCAATAAAAAAAAAAAAACTATTAACCATCTAAAATTAGTGTTTGATATGTAAATGAATATTATTAACTCTATTGCATCTTGATTTAATCATCATATTATTTTAATATAATAGTTATCCTCATATCTTAATCTAATGCTTATAAAAATCTTAACAAGTATATAACTTTAAGCACAAAAATGAAACTTGAATCTAAAAAATGATTTTGGGAAGTGAATATAAACATCAATAATGAATATATAACACTATTATTTTATTACATAAGCACAATTGCACAAACATATATCATAAATATATATAGAAAAAAATTGGACTTTTCATTGGGGCTTAGAAATTGGATAGAGTGAATTATTATTAGAGTGGGTTGTGTTATATTAATTGGACTAAGATTATATTTGGGCTGGAAATTTCATATTGGGTTAATTTATTGAACTTTTTTTTTTTTTTTCAAAAAAAACAAAAAAATACACCACGACTATATTAAAAAAAAAAAAATTCAGGAGCCCCCCCTTGCCCCTATGTCCGTCCGCCCCTGCATAGATGTACTAACATCATAATTTTTACCAAAAACTGAAAGGCACAAAGATTATAATAGAAAACATAGAAATTTGGAAACACAGCATGTAACTAAATAAAATGTATTGCTTAATAATCTCAGTTATCTACGTATGAAGATAAGTCTTGTGGGAACAACAGTTGTCTCACAGGGAGTCGAACTTGTGACCTTAGTTCTGATATCAATTATAGGATCAAGCGTCTGCCTCTATGCTAAAAGTCATAGTTGATAGCAATTGTGCAAACGAATACTTTTCGATTGTGCAAACCCACAACCAGACCACTCCATCACTAGAGCAATTGTTGTCATATCCATACCAACGAGTACAATGTTCAGTGTCACAACGATATTAGATCTAGCTACATCGGGTTCATCCTTGTAGGAGTTGACATAGATTAAACAACAATAATTACTCATAAATGAGCATGAGTTTTAATGTGGTATGTCCTATTTTAGCAAAGGAGCTAAAGAAGCTATCACAAGAATTAACTCACAAGACAGTCACGAGGTTCGAATTCCATAAGCAGTACTTCCGATGAAATGTGATCAGAAACTTATCATACATGTGTATTTGTAATTATTCATTCACAAGTGGTCAAGATACCGAATGTTCACGACCCTGTTCTGGAAAAGATGGCAGTCAGTAACTGTTTCTGAATTACATTGCAAGCCACTGATTAGACAGGTGCAAAATGGTAGAGGATGTCTACTGAAAATGACTTTAAATGCAGAAAAGTGATTTATGATGTTCAAATTCTTTCGATTCTAGACAAGCATAAATCACTTGTTCCAAAAGTTTAGAGCAAGCAAGAACATCATACTACATGAGCCAGAGCACAAAACAATCAAAGTACGTTGTAAACATAGATAGTTAAGTTAACATAGACGCCGATATCATGTATGTATATAGATGTATTACATACAAATAAATGAATGTACGCGTGCACTTATGCAATTACATTCTTTTGTCCAATAGGTACGAGAAAAGAATTGTACTAAAATGACAAAACATCGAAATATCACAACTTAGCAAACCGAACATGCAACGCAAAAATGTTTAATTAGCAAAGCACCATATCCAACAAGGTAAATTTCAAAGAAAGACCTATAGAAACATAGTTTAAACTACACCGTATAATACGTCCATCACTTGGAATTTCCCCAATTCTTAA
Source organism: Penstemon newberryi var. newberryi (assembly GCA_030819805.1). Taxonomy (NCBI): domain Eukaryota; kingdom Viridiplantae; phylum Streptophyta; class Magnoliopsida; order Lamiales; family Plantaginaceae; genus Penstemon; species Penstemon newberryi. The sequence goes on along the minus strand of JAUALY010000006.1, from coordinate 28,924,286 downwards.
TCCTCAAAGAACCTTCTTCAATGTTTCCAAGTACCACAACAAAAATCATACTCAACCACTCTTTACCTATTTAATCATCCTTCAACCTCCTTAGAAGTCTCGACGCCCAACGTCTCACACGTCGCTTCAACGTATAACCAACTACAATTCCAGCAATAAAGCAAATACCGCAAAGCTTTGAGCATGTCCAAAGTGACACAAATTGTCTGTAAATAAAAAATCATCATTAAACTTTTTCTTTTAAGTGTACTACTAGTTATTTGCCTTTTAAGACAATGGCAAAATTTCAAAAAATGATCCTATAACTTTGGTATTTATTCAAAAATAGCCCTGTAACTAGTGAACATTTAACTTTCACCTAATTTCAATTTTAGTCATATGCATAACAAATTTGGTCCTCTAATAAGTTCCAAATTTCGTCCTAAAACTACAATTTGGTCCTATTACTGGGAAAAAAGTTTGTAACTGTAACTAGAGGACAAAATTTGCTAAGAATGGGACTAAAATGGGTGAAAGTTAAAGGGTTGAATGTGCGTTCAATATAGTTATAGGACTATTTTTGAAAGGGACTCAAAGTTACAAGACCATTTTTGAAATTTAGCCTTCAAACAATAGTAGAAAAAAATTAAAAAACACAAAATCATTCAAACATAGGGTTTATCGATACTGTCAAAATCAACATTTTTAGTGAATTAAATACTGGAATTGAAAGAGGGATTTTCTACCTTGGCGGTCGAGTTGTGAGTAACAAGCGAGATTGATCTGTTACAGATGAAGAAGAAGAAGAAGAAGAAGAGTCGATCGATTTCGCTTTTTCTAGAGAAGAAGCTAAAGAGCTGAGCTTTGCTGTTGATTCTTGAGCCTGCGACATTGCGCTGCGATATGCTTTCTGTATTCCTTCCATTGGAGAGTTGAAGAATGAAGATTTGATGATGGGTTAGGGTTTTAGGATTTGAATAATTTCATGGCGAGGAAATTTTTATAGATTTGCCCAGGTACTTTAGATTAATAACTTGTAGTCCCTATCTCCCGGCAAAAGAAATTTTGTACTCCTAGTTCCTTTTTTTTTAATACTCCGTAATTAAAGTTATTAATTAAAGAGCTAATTGCAAAAACACCCTTGTACTTTGTTTAACTAACAAAACTTTCTGAATTATTTTAACTAACAAAAATCCCCCTGTATTTTTTTTCTATTAGCAAAAAAATTCATTTGAAATTTTTTCATAAATTATAGGTAGGTTTTGGTTAATTGAATAGGGGGATTATTGTCAATTTTCAAAGTTAATAGGAGTTATTGATATTTATTTTAGGTTAAGAGGAATATTTTTGTATAATTTGATGGGGTATAAATATTATTTCGACTAAAGAGGGGTTTTGATGCTAATAAAAAAAAATGCAGGGGAGTTTTGTTAGTTAAATAAAACACAAGGGATATTTTTACATTTCAATCTTAATTAAACTTCATAAAATGGCATTAAAGAAGAGATGCAAAAGAAAGTTTTTCTGCCATATTCACCAAAATGGCCCGCGAATATTGTGGGATAAACAATTTTGATAATCATGCAATAAATTTAGATATTTATACGAAAACTTGTGATTTTCGGAAAAAGTTAAAAATACCCTTTTAATTGCTTCTGTTTTTTATTTTATTATTTTACCTCAAAATAGAATTTAAAAGCATTTATTTGGAAAAGAGAAAAATAGTTCTTCAGATTTTAAAAGGTAGAAGTAGTTTCCACCAACTTCTGCAAATAAATTAAAGCATTATTACACATATATAATTAAATGACATGTAACAAATTAAAAAATATATACATATGTAATAAGAGCATGTATATAAATGAATACTTAAATAAGTCATCATTTATTATGTTTTTTAAAACTCGTTCATATTTTAGAAAATAAATTTTACTTCATCTATCTTCAATACTTTAATTTTTTCTATAAATAATTCTAAGGTCATCTCCAATGGTAGAGGTAGGGTCAGGGCTCAGGAGCCTGGAGCCCTGGGGCTGCCCCTGTCCCTAGCCCTGCCTGGTCGTCTCCAATGGCAGGGCTCTGAGCTCCTTTTAATTTCATCTTTTTTCTCTCTCACTATTATAATAATAGTTTAATTTTTATTTTTTTATATTAATATTAATAATATTAATAACTATTTTAATAATATAATTAAATTAATAATAATTATATTTAAATATTAAAATTAAAGAGAGTAGATAATAATAAAATTAAAATTGATTCAAGAGAGGAAATACAACAAACAAGAAGGAAATACAACAAAGAAGATTAAATAAGCGGCACACATGCGAGTTACAACATTTTAATCATTTCCCCCTGAAACCAGTTGGTTCCTTCATTCGATGGACCTCCAAATAAGTCCCGAGGAAGACATTTTTGTTGTATTTAAATATTTCTTTATTTAAGTACTAATTTAAATTATTTGTATAAGTGTTTAATTATATTTTCAACTAATTCGATATTTTAAAAAATATATAGCCACCACCAGTTTTGTAATTAAATGATTAAAATTTTTTAATACAATAAAATAAATTAAAATAAAATGTTTAAAAGAAAGTATTAATTTAAAATATTAATTACAATTATAATTAAACAAAGAAATTTACAATTCTATTTAATTCTAATTCTAATTCTAATTACAATTCTAACTAATTTATGAATTTAATTATTTTAATTACAATTCTAATTAATTATTAATGATTTGTCCATAAAAAATTTAATTTTTTATTATATTAAATAATTCAATTAAAAATTGGTGGATATATATATTTATTAAATACTAGCAAATATACAACAAATTTACTAACAAACTTTATTAAATAATTCAATTCTACAAATTTAATTTAATTTAGGAGGAAATTTTAATTTTATTAAATATTTTTTTAAATAATTAATTTTAAATCTATAAAACAATTAAAAAAATTAAAGAAATAAAAAAACAACTAATCAGGTGGCACCACCTGACTTAAAGAGAGGCGCGTGCCGCGGATAGTGCTCCGCCGATCCCTATCTCCGCCCCGTTCCCGACCGCCTCCGAGCCCTCCCCGCAGCCCCACCCATTGGAGACCACTTTCCCTCCCACCTCGGCCCCTGCCCGACCCCGTCCATCTCCATTGGAAATAGCCTAAGATTTCATTTTTTTTAAAATCAGACAACTCTTAGCAAAAATAGTGTTTTACATAATATAATGATTTAACACTAATCTCCAATCACGATTTTTGAGCGCATAAATAAACAATTATTTAGAAAGTTTTTTTTTCTAACTCTTACTTAAGATTCATGATAATTGTTTTATAACTCTTGCTTAAATTCGTATTAAAATCGGACGGAGCAACAAATCTTGTAACTATCATGAACACACATTTATTCCTTTAACTTTTGTTCAATTTCAATTTTATTCCAATGCATAACAATTTGGTCCTCAAACTTTCAGATAAGTTTTAATTTTCATCCTGCAATTATAAACTTCGTCCTCTAACTTTCAATAAGGTTCACAATTTTCGTCCTACAATTATAAACTTTTTTTTCGGTAATAGGACCAAATTTGTAATTTCTGGACAAAATCTTAAACTTGTTGAAAGTTAGAGGAATTTTTTGTTATGCTTAATACTAAATTGAAATCACATGAAAGTTAACGAACGAAGGGCCTGCTTGTTTGGCATCTTCGAAAAAAAAATTGTGTTTGGAAAAAGCGAGGCAAACATCATTTCTACTTTTTGAAATAAATAAATTTATACTCTCTTAATTTTCAAACCACTCTCCCCACATCCAAACAAACAACATTACGCAAATCGAAATTATTTCACAAATTTCCACCAGGCTCACAAACTACTCTTCCAAATGCCAAACAAACAGGCCTTAAGTGTTTTTTCAGTATAGTTACATGACTATTTTTGAAAAGTTACACGACGATTTTTAAATTTTTGTTGAGCAAACGCTGTGGACGGAAAGAGTATTTGTTAAAGAATTTATTTTCTTTAAGGTGACTTACGACCGAACCCCCTGAAGTTTAGTCATTTTAGAAGGAACTCCTTGAAGTTTAAAAAATTACAGGAAGATCCCATACAGTTTAGACTATGTACTAGAATAACCCTTACATCTTCAACAATCCTTACAAGACACACCCCCTACAACTTATAAAAATATTTTCAAAAAATCCAATAAGGGGTGTCATTGTAATTTTTGGAACTATATAAAATTTTCTTTAATTACGGTAAATATGAGGGATTTGAGTGTAAATCACTTCTCTTTAATATGATATGGAAGCCGTACCATCGTAATCAAATGATGGGTCTCTAATTGTCCACGCCCCCAAAAAACCCATCTCTATTCTATGCTTCCTGTTTTCCTTATCTTTTGCTAAACCAACATTCCTCAAATTATCTAAACGGAAAATCTTGCAAGAAAAATCATTTGCTGAAAGAAAGAAGTTAAGAATGGCTTCAATTTCTCTCCACACAAATCATACTCTTCCTTCTTTACTGCACTCTCAAACCCCAAAACCCACATTCTCTCAAAAAATATCTCTTCTTTCAAGATCTTCACAATCCCAATTTCATGGCCTCAAGCTCTCTAATTCAACCCTTCTTTCAATCCCCTCTTCTTCCTCGGTGAAAAGCTCCATTCTTGCTAAGGTACATTTACCAAGTTTATTTCTTTTTTAAAAAAAAAATATTTTTTGGGTCGGTGGAAGTTGACTTTGAATTGTGACTTGTGAATAGTTAATTTTCCTGCTTGTAATTTTACAGAATTGAAAATGAGAGGTAGAATTTCTTATAGGTTATGCTTGGTTCTTGAATTTTAGTGAGTAAAGAGCAAAATGTCTTCCTTGTATTGAATTTTAGGCTATATTTGTTCTTGGATTTCAATAAGTAAAAGTAAGTAAACTGGTAATGAAAATGAATATAAGAAGAAATGAAGCTTAATGATCTACATTTACCTTAGCTTTTTACTCGAGCTAAATGCAAAAACACCCTTTGTTTTGCCTAACTATCAATAATCCCCTGTATTATTTTTATTAGCAAAAACCCCGTTTTCTTTTTTTGTTAGCAAAAAAGCCCATTTGAAATTCCTTCATAAATCATAGGGAGGTTTTGTCAACATTTTAAGTAAACAGGGTGGTTCTTGCCAATTTTCAAAGTTAACAGGGGGATTTTTGATAATTTCTTAGGTTAAGAGGGTTGTTTTTGCATCTTTTAGTTGGGGTATAATTGTCATTTCGGCGTGGGAGGTTTTTTTTTGCTAATAAATAATAAGCACGGGGAGGTTTTTGATAATAAAAATAACAGTCTCTTTTGATAGTTAGGCAAAGCACAAGGGGTGTTTTTGCATTTAGCTCCGTTTTACTCTACAAAATTTAAGAACTAAACATAGCCTTAGTGAGTAAAAAAGCTCGGTACAATGTTTTTCTTGCATCAAATGGTAGAACGTTAAGCCTCATTATTTGATCATTTTCATCTTACTAACCGAAATCCAAGAACCAAACATGACCTCAATTTTTGAAAATTACCAATTTAAAGGTGTTCGATTGTTATAGGTTACGGAAGGTGCGATCCCACCAGCATTTACATTGAGAGATCAAGATGGGAAGACAGTTAGTCTTTCGAAGTTCAAAGGGAAACCAACAGTTGTTTATTTCTACCCTGCTGATGAATCCCCTGGTTGCACCAAACAGGTACACTTATTTGTCGATGTTACATCAAATTTTCTTGATTTATGATTGTGAACTGGAAATATTATTAGTATTAGATATCCCACAAAATTAAATTACTTTTAAAGGTGATGTGAAGTTTCAAGTATAAGGATCTGGTCCTCTCCATTTACCACATATCCCATTTTTATTTGTTTGTTCTTAACGAGTTCTTTAAGTCATATCTAGGATAAAAAAATACCTTATTTTTATTAGATACTAATCGACCTTGCAGAACTAGTTATTTGTGTAGAAACGTTAAAAAACGGAACGGATTAAATAACAAAATAGAAATTACAAAGTACAAATGTGAGTTCTATGCCCTACTTGTCCCGAAATTGTGAGTAGAACTAGTTCATGTTACATAGGCTACATAATGAAGAGTATTGGTCTTTTGGAACTTGAAGATTGAAACTTTTGGTGAATGGGAAATTGTACTGCAAGTTTAGTTAAAAAAAAAAAGGAATTGGAAATGGTGTGTTTGAAGACATTTAATTTACTCAGCACTTCGAACTATATGGTTTCTTGGCCTTTACGTAATAAAATGGTATGCAGAATTTTCACAAACCAAAAGTGGAAAATAATAATTAATCGTTAATTTTTTCATGGTGTTTATAGGCATGTGCTTTCCGAGACTCTTATGAAAAATTTAAGAAAGCTGGAGCTGAGGTCGTTGGGATCAGCGGGGATAATTCAGCATCCCACAAGGTACCAAAAACTTAAATGGACATTTAGTCTAATGTATATTTGACTGTTTTTGTTCACAGTTTGTTATTTATAGAAGTAAGGGAGAATTACTCAAATTATTCCTTTAGTGTAATTACACTGATCACCCCTCATGTTTGGGAAATTGCTCAAACTACCCCTAAGGTGTCAGATTCATTACAATCGATGTTAATTTCATCGAATTTTTATTCCAAAGATATCTCCGGGTATTTGGCAAACCGATTTCACCTGTTTTTCAACTATTTCATCCATTTTCCGTCAAATTTCAACCATTTTTTTCATTGATTTAACTCAATGTCACCCTTTATTTTTCACCTCTTTCACCTGTATTTTTCACATCAAACTCTTCTCTTAGATGGTACTCAGGGGTATCTCTGGAATTCAGTTTCATTTTTGATGAAACTGTAAGGGGTAACCGTATTGAATCCAATACCTCGTGGGTAGTTTGAGTAATTCTCTCTAAAATTAACATCTTTACATTTTTGCCCCATAAACATTTAGTCTTCTTCGTTTCATCGGTTAACTGGCTAATTTGTTTTTTGATAAAATCTCAAAAACCAAAATCTTTTCAAATTTAGAAAGTCAGAGTTGATAAGTCACTTTTCAAAGTCCAAAAATGTTCGACAATTTTCCATTCGTGATGTGTTTGGCTCTTTCTGCAAATTAAATCTCTTCTTTTTTCCAAAAAACCATAATATTCAATATCTAATAATAATGAAGATTACAACTCCTATTATAAGACTCTAAAGTCTAATCCTAGGTAACTGAAAGGAAATATGACTTTAAAGGAAACTGAATAACTCCTATGGAAACGAAATCACCAAAAAGTAAGGAAACTAAATAACTAAAAATAAGAAACCTAGTTAACAAGGAAAACTAATAAAAAGATAGATTGTCGTGGAGTTAGACCGTGTTATAATCACAACAAACTAATTTTGATATCCCTTTCTCCCAATTTGATGAAATTATACAATATTTATGCTACTATAATCATATTTAAGAATGATTATGATCCTGATCTTTTTATTGGTCAATTAGGCCTAGCTCTTCCCTAAAAAAAATAAAAAAAATTAGGCCTAGCTCTAGAAGCATTTTAAGGCCACATGACTTAATTGAAATTGACAGAATATTTGTATCAATCTTAGGCTAGAAGCATTTTAAGGCTACATGACTTAATTGAAATTGATAGAATTATTTGTATCAATCTTAGGCCTTTGCACAGAAATACAAGCTTCCGTATACCCTATTGAGTGATGAGGGTAATAAGGTCAGAAAAGAGTGGGGTGTCCCATCAGACCTATTCGGAGCCTTACCTGGAAGGCAAACTTACGTACTCGACAAGAACGGAGTTTGTCGACTTATCTACAATAATCAATTCCAACCCGAAAAGCATATTGATGAGACCTTGAAGTTTCTCAAAACTGTTTGAAATCGACTGGTATCTAACTTCCAAATTTGTTTTATGTTTCTCCCTGTGGAATTTATACTTCCTATACTATTGTCAAAACTGTGAGGCTGGTTTTTGATGTAGATTGCTTATTAAGATTTTTTTTTTTTCTATATTATGTACATTTTTTTTATGTATACTGTTTCTTCTGATGTTAGTTCTGCATCTGGTATTCTGTTTCAAATGGTTCATGCTGGGGGTTCATATCAGAGGGTTCATAACTCTGAAGCAAAGCAAAGCGTACATTTTTTAGTATTTTTTGGGAAAATTTGAAATTTCTTCACAAGTCAAAAGGGTCAATTTTTTAAGTGAACAATGGGATTATTGTCAATTTTCAAACTTTGTAGGGGGGTTATTGTCAATTTTTTAGGCGAATATAGGGGTGTTTTTGCATTTCACGGTGAAGGTATAATTGTTATTTTTCCTGTAAAATATGTGTTCTTATAAGGGAAGGTTTTCTTACTAATAAAAATTACATTGGGAGGGGGGGGGGGGGGAGGACGGCTTGGGAGGGGTTACATGCATAGACAACTTTAAATGTCAAGGTTAGAAAAGAAAAATAGAAAAATCGAAAATTAATGTAACATGACATGAGTTCTCTTTTTTTTTTAATATAGTATAGAAAATTAGGAGATATCTTTTATGGTTTGCAGTATTAGAATAGACTACTCATCAACAACATGAAAAAATAAACTAAACATTTTATTTCATTGAATCAAGATTACATTATTTTAATTTATTACAACATTCATCTCTTATATGAATTGCTATATTATTTATTTCACGATAATAAAAAAGGAATAAATCAAACAACAAATATAGTTAGTATAAGAATTGTGTATCCATAAGGCTATTAATTACTCTTCCTCTTCATAGTCTTGACTGTTGTAAGGGCTAAAAGCTTCAGCAAACCAGTTATTCTTCTTCCTCCATGAACTCCATCCCATTTCTTCACAAATTTCATCACTATGATTAATGCTGAAAGTTGAAATGCAGCTTCTTTTGTAAAACCTAGTTGTCCTCCTCATAATTTCCATTTCTTTTGTTGTTTGTCCAAGCATGTTTTCTACACTCGGAAGCTTGAATTGTTCGTCTACTAAACGCGAGAGCCATTTGCAACGTATTTCCGCTGTATGAAGATTCGAAACACTTTCGATGTATCCAACAAATGCCATATTAGGAATCATTGGATTGATTGTACCCCTATCAAAAAATCAGAAAAGATCAGTTTCGATATCCGAAGTATTTTACATATAATCATAAATTTGATCCAGTGAGATTGCATTTTTAGTCCCATAGAACTGGACGTTCAGCACTTTTTGTCCCATACTTCATAAATTGCACTTTAAACTTGTATTTTATAAATTGCACTTTTGGTCCCGTACTTTATAAATTGCACTTTTGGTCCAATAGAACAATATCTATTAAGCACTTTTAGTCCCGTAAGATTGTCTCATCTTTGCACTTTTTGTCCCAAATTGGATGGAAAATGAGTTGATGGGACCAAAAATGAAAAATATATGAGAAATTAGGACCAAAAGTGCAATTTATAAAGTATGGGACCAAATATGCTAAGAGTCCTTAGAAGGACAAAAAATGCATTTTTTTTCGTTTTGGTCCTTTTCCGTACCTGTATAAGGGCATCATGTTAGAAGGGAATTCGAGTAAACTGCGAAAAGGGTCCGGAATTATCGCTTTTAGCTTCTTTTTGCCATCAAAACCAGTAGCAAGAATCACAATATCAGCATCTAATTTTGTTCCATCTTCGAATTCGACTCCTTCCTCCGTAAACCACCATTTTGAAGCCCTTTTAAAAGCAATCTTTCCTTTGTCAGCTTCAGGGAAAAATTGTTCAGGCAAGATTGCCATTTGACATGATGCATAGTCTTCCTCAAAAGGGTGGTCTGGTTTCAGACCGTACTTCTCTAATGGGAGCTTCGATGTTAAATACGACTCGATAATCTTCGACATTGCCCTTCTCTGTTAATCATAAAATCACAAGCTAAATTCAGTTGTGTTCTATAAAGAGTGACATGCAATAATATCCCGTGATTTGTTTAATTGGCAAAAAAAAATCTACATTATCTTTATAAACAAAAAACTCATGTGTTATTTTTTATTAGCAAAAAACTCCCTCTTAAGCCGGAATACATATTTTGCGGAAAAAATTGACAATTATACCCTCACCATAAAATGCAAAAACACCCGTATTCATCTAAAATTTTGACAATAATTTACAGTTAACTTTGAAAATTGGCAATAATCATTATGTTCACTTATAAAATTGACAGTGATCCCATTATTGACTTATGAAGGTATTCAAAATGGGTGCATTAAGCTAATAAAATGTATGACATAAGGATTTTTTTGCCAATAAAAAAGAATGGGAGATTTTTTGCTAATAAATTTAACAAAGGGGTGCCACGTTGTATTTTTGCGCGAAAAAGAAGAGACGAAAAATGACGAATTGCATTTTTAGTCGTCCCTTCCTGTTTGGTACTTTCTAAAATTGCACTTTTGACCATATTTTTTCATAAAAGTTTACACTTTGGTCCTATACTTTATAAAATTGTACTTTTTGCCCCAATTATGTATAAAATTGCACTTCTGATCCCATGAAATAGTTTCTATTTAGTATTTTTATCCCATAAAAATTTGCAAACTTGGTCCCATGTGATGCAATGTGACCAAAAATGCAAAATATGTGAGAAAATTGGGATTGGGTTCAATCACGTGAAACTAAAAATGCAATTTTTCTGAGGAAAAACATCATAGGATCAAGCTCACCATTGGAGAGAGCATGTGGCAAAGAACGGTCCTGAATAAGCCCTGATTCGGTCTTTCATGGAGGAATTGGGATGCTCTAGTTGAATAGAACATGTAAAATGGTAGGCCCCAAACTGAATAATGTGGTACAGTCCAATGTAAGGTTCTTACGACCATGGTACATGTTTGGCCATCCGGTCCTGGAATTCATACATAAAATCAACATAATTTAATTAGCAATTGGTCATATATTAATTGGTGGACTTTGATTTAGTAATAGATACCTAACCTCAGTTCATATATGGTAGTACTTATAAACTATGAAACATATGGAGTTAATGGCAATTTACTCTAATGTGATATTCAAAATATTCAATTTATCTTCATGTAATTTGAAAAAGAATACTTTACTCCCTGTAGTCTTATAAAAGTTACACACTGTCTCCCTGACATTTTTAAACTTAAAAAAATACAAATTGACAAATTACCTCTCTTATATGTAGTGCTTTATCCCCAATGTTATGATAAATATAGCGATTTACCCATGTGTCATGATAAATATAACAATTTATCTCTGTGTTATGACAAATGTGACAATTTATCCCCCTCTGTTACAAAAATATTTTTCATGCCCACTCTCAATTTCGGCAAATGAATTATATTCTACGGCTAAAGGAGGTAAATTTCTTCTTTATAATTTTCACAGGGGTAAAGTGTTATTTTTCAAATCATAGGAGAGTAAATTAAATATTATGCATTTCCCAGTGGGTACATTAACATTAGCTCTATATTAACTGGTGGACTTTGATTCAGTAATAGATACCTAACCGCACTTTACATATGTTTAGTACTTATGAACATAAATTAACTATGAAACATATGTAACAGGTCCAACAATTTCTTGTTTAGTTTACTTAGTGGGAAAAGGGAAATTGACTCTTGTTGTGCTCTATTTATTTTAAGTTTTTAACTAATTAAAATAATTATGAACTTGAATTTATTAAATGAACGCTTGCAGCTACTCTAAGATTTGTAACATTATTTAATTTTGACCGAGATTGACTCTAGTTTTACTGCTTCAATAACTACATTAATGTCAGCAGATCATATACTTAAATTAATTATGAAGTTGGTTTAGTTACGTTGTACTAGAAATTGACTTTTTTTCTTTCTTTTTGTATAAAATAATACTCCTATTTTATTTTCTATTACAGGTGAAACATCACTGACAATGACTAATTCAAACTGAAGGTGAATTTTTCCAAACATTAGAACAAAAGGGGACAACTTGTGAATTCGTGGGAAAATATTGTTGGTCCTTAAACTTGGTGACATATTTCTTCAAAAAAAAAAAAATAGAAAAAAATCTTGGAGACATGGAAAAGGGAAGGAATTTAATTACCAAAAACAGAAAGTTGACATATATGTTAATCACGCTTTCAAGATATTCTACATAATTCAGTTGTTGGAATATATGTATATATTATCATGTTTTCTCAACTTTATTTATTACTTGACCTATCAAACTTTGAAATTAATTAATTACCAAGTCCAAGTGTTCAGATTATTAAAAAAATTCATACTCATACAGACAACAACACAAAAATTCTTACATCTATGAGAATTGTATGGTTGTATGGACTAAATGCAAATACTCCCCTGTTGTATTAAAAAATGCAAGAAATTAACCCTGTAAAAAATTTATTGCATAGAACTCTCTTGTACTTTTAGAAACTCAGCACGAAACCCCCAATTTGTAAAAAATAGGTCGTTTTAGATAGGCATATTTCGATAAACCATTTTTAAAATACTTCATGTTGGTCTCTATAACTTCATGTGAAATATTTTAAAATTACTTTATTGAAATAATTCGATCTGAGACGACCTATTTTGAACATGTTGTGGGTTTCGTGCTGAGTTTTTAAAAGTATAAGTAGGTTCTATACAATAAAATTTCACAAAATAACACATGAGAGTGTCTTGCATTTTTCCCAAATTGTATATAGACCTTGCAATCAGAAATTTATTATATCATCAATTGTGAATTATATACCTTGCAGTCAGAAATTCACCATATCTCAACAGTTTTGAAAATATGACGTTACAATTAATGATGTAATGAATTACTGACCACAAGGTCTATGCAGCTCATAGATCAACGTACGAATTTTCTCACCAACACACATAAAGGAAAGTTTAGTTTGTATAAACTAATAAAAAATTAAATTTTAGTTAGTTAATAAGTTAATTATAATTAGTTATAATACCTTGATTTGCTTCTGCACATTCAACAGCTAAATCAATAGCGGATTTCTTGTACCCAAATATTACAACCTTTTTGCCCTTTAGCAACTGAGTCGACTCGTCTTCATTGAGTTTGCAGTAATCTAGTGTGTGCATCACTTTCCCATGAAAAATTTCAGGTCCTTTGTTATGTGGAAATTTGGGTATTGCCGGAACATCACCATATTTTCCGGTGCATATCACCAGAAATTCGAAAGCATACCACTGTAATAAAATATAATAGAATCAATATTTGTCAGCATGAATTGTTCAAGATGAGAAATTTAATTATTTCTTTTATAATATCTTTTTATAATTATTTTACACAAGACTGGATTCTCATCACTTTTGGTTAGTTTTTAATTAAAAAATTACAATTTTTGTCTCATCACCTTCTAGGGAGTTGAGACCAAAAGTATAAAACTGAGACAATCTTATGAGACCAATAGTGCAAATTAAAGTAAAAAATATTTTACGGGACGAGAAATACAAAATATTTTGAAGAATTGACACAAGAGTGCAATTTTATAAAGTGCAAGATCAAATGTACAACTTAAAGTAAAGTGTTGATTGTTAGTATTGTGGGACTAGAAATGCAAATTTTTCCTCTTTAGAAGCATATCATATGTATGCACTTTTTTCCCTCTAATTCAAGCAATCTTGTTGGATTTTTCTAAATAAATCTTCCTTTGACCAAAAGAGTCAAATTAATTAAGTCTATTCTATGGACCGATAATGCAAAGTAGAGAATATTTTATGGGACGAGAAATACAGAATATTTTAAAACCTGGCACAAAAAGTGCAATTTTGTAAAGTGTAGAATCGTGTCAGTTTTGTGGGACTAAAAATGCAACTTTGCCTCTTTAGAAACATATATGTATCCATTCCACCCCCCCTCTCAATCAAGCAATTTAGTTAATTGATTTTTCTTAATAAATATATATTTAGACTTCTTTCAATGATCATCCATCAATACCTGGAAAGTTCATGGAAATATAAAAGAAAAATCATGAAAAATTACGTCCAAATTATTGAAAATATAAAAAACCTGAATAATTTCAGATTGACTTGTCTGAACTCCGACTTCCCAAACGGGTTTTCCGGGCAACAAACTCCCATACTCCTCCGACGTCGTTTCAGTTCTGTCACCAACAAACCGAATTTCGACCACCTTTGAATTGAACCTAACAAATTTTAGGACATCAAAGTAGGTAGCATAGGAATATAAATAATCAAGTATTTCCTGGTAAGAAGGAAAACTTGTGTTGTCCCTTTGAGTCCAAGGAAAATCCGAGAACTCATAGTCACAACGTGGGGTTTGTAGCTTTGTTGATTTGTAAGAACAATGCTTCCAAACCCCACCAATGGAGTCGGTGGACTCGAACACCACGGGCTCGTGTTTCGACAGTTGCTTTGCCGCGGCTACGCCGCTTATGCCGCCACCGATAATGCCAATCTTGGAATGAATAGCCATTAATTGAAAGTTAGTTTATGTTGCGTGTTTTTTGTGATGGTTTGATGTTCTTTGGTGTGTGATGGTTTTTAAACGTGAAGGGAGTAGGGGTATTTATAGGCAATTTCAAGTGCATGGGAACGAAAATGGCAAGAGCTTAATAAATGTTTTTTTTTTTTTTTTTTTTTTTTTTTTTTCAAATTAACTATATATATGTGATATGCTTAATGTGTAATTTATCTCCATTTGATATGAAAATAGACATATTACCTCCGACCAATAAGTAATTGGTCTAGTTGAAGGGACTACTATCCCCTAAATTGGCGACCCAAGTTCGAATACCTGTTGGGAGAGATTCTCATATAAGAAGCTCGACACGCCTCGAAAAGAGTTAAACCCTCTAAAAAAAATGACATATTATTTCCATTTGATATATTATAATGAGTGTTTTACCTCTCTCCTCATGGAGTGTTGCACACACGCTTCAAAATGCGAATTAGACTTCATTTTGACTAATATAACCCTTCACTGACAAAATATAATGAACAATTTTCCCCTATGATATTGTCTAATGGACATTACCCCCTATCATATAGTCTAATGTATACTTTACACCCCCTCCCCCCTCGGGATGTTGAATAATAGGTACTTTACCCCTCTGTGAAAATGCAAAAACTAAGAAGGAGACAGTGTACTTCTTTTGTAAAAATACATGAGATATCTTGCTATTTTATTTATTATAGGGGATAAATTATCTTTTAACAATAATACATGGAGTTATTTTGTTATTCACTCGCTTATATGTTACAAGAAGTGAGTGAATTCTTCAAATAATTGTGTCATTTTTGTTAATTATCATCAATAAGGTAGATATTTAAAAAAAAAATACATGTAGACAAATGTTACTTGGAGAATGTAATTGTGCATTGCAGTGTAGCATGTAAGTTCTCAATACAAACAAAACGAGGAAGATAAAAGTTTTTTTTCATTTTCTTCTTTAATTTGGTTACATTAATAGTATATGCTTGATACATAAATATACGATCCACGAGATTAATTAAATAATTTAAATGGAGATACTTATTACTCTCTGTTCTATTTTGTGAAGTCAAACTTTTATATAAGTTATAACTAGTAACTTATTGTTTTGAATTTCTTGAAATTTATGTTATTTTACTTTAGAGCAAAAGACAAAAACACCCCCTATACTTTGTCTAATTCCCAAAAACCTCCCTGTGTTATTTTAACTCCCAAAAACCCTCATATGTTTTGTTTTAAATACCACACTCGACCCAAGTAGTATATATAATTTTATTTTTGACTTTTGGTGGAATGACAAGATTACCCCTATGTGTTATTTTTTTTAAAATTTATTTATTCTTTTTGAAAAATTAAGTATATACTACTTGGGTTGAGTGTGGTATTTAAAATCAAACACAGGGGGGGTTTTGAGGATTAAAATGACACATGAGGGATTTTTTGGGAGTTAGACAAATCATAGGGGGTGTTTTTGTCTTTTAATCTTTAACTTTATAAGAAAAATTGTACTGTTTATAGTCTTGTTAGTTTAACATTATCAAATTATATTTGTAATAAACTACTTAGTTTATTATTGTAATATTAAGCCAATGTACAAGGAATTATGATAAGATGCATGAAAATAGATTACATAGGTGTGAAGTGAAAATACTTATATATGATATATCATATATACTACCGTAATGAGAATTTGTCGGAGTCATACCACGTGAATAGACTATGGAGAAAAATTGCACGAAAGTTTTATTTTTATTCTCAGTTTTCATATTTAACACCTATAATATAGAGTTATCATGTACATGTATATATATATATATGTATATATATATATATATATATATATATATATATTGATTGATTTTGTTGTTAATTAAGTGAACTATTCATTGAGGCTAAATAAATAAGAAGAAAATTGCATTTTTGGTACTGCGATTTAGGTCAATTTCCACTTTTGTTACACCGCTTTATGTATCCAACATATTTGGTACAACGCTTTAACAAATTGTGCACATTTGGTACAACCACTAAAAATTTCCGTTAAATGGTGATGTGGCAGTTAAGTCTAATTGCAAAGTTTATGCCATTACTTATGTTGACTGATAATTTTACCCCATAACATTTCAGGCTACCAAAAAAGCCCCACATCTCCAAATTTAGTGACGATTTTAGTCTACATTGTTGTCAAATTTCAAAATTAACTCGAATAAGACAACGTGCAGACCAATTTAAAATTTTACTTATTTTATTTAAATAACTAATTTGATTTATAAACAATATTAATAAATTAAATAATACTTTAACAAAAATATAAAAAAAATTAAGAAAACATGTTCTTTTCAAATATAAGATTTATATGATAGTAATTTATTTAATATTTATTAAAATAATAAATTATATAATTAAAAATATTTAATAATTATTAAAATAATAAATTATATAATTAAAAACTATTAATATTTATTAAAATAAGAAATAATTATAATTTAAAAAAAAAACTAAAACCCACCCACCCCAACCCCTTGAACCCCATTTCCCAGGCCGTCGGCGGCCGTGGTTCTGCTACAGAACCCAGGCTACGGCGGCCTGGGACCGAAGATCCTAGGCTGACAGTGTCCTGGGACCGAAGTCCCAGACCGCCGGTGGTCTGGAAAATGGGGTGGGGAGTGGGATTAAGGGGTTGGGGTGGGGTGGGGTGGGGTTGGTGGGTTGGGTTTAATTTTTATTTTAAATTATAATTATTTATTATTTATTGTTTTAATAAATATTAAATAGTTTTTAATAGCACTTATTTGAGATGGGAGTTTTTGGGAGTTAAAATAATACAAGGGGTTTTTGGGAGTTAGACAAAGCATAGGGGGTGTTTTTGTCTTTTGCTCCTAAATTTGGAGATGTGGGGCTTTTTTGGTAGCCTGAAATGTTATGGGGTAAAATTATCAGTCAACATAAGTAATGGCATCAACTTTGCAATTAGACTTAATTGTCACGTCATCATTTAACGACAATTTTTAACAGCTGTACCAAATGTGTCACAATATTTTAAAGCGCTGCACCAAATGTGTTGGACACATAAAGCGGTGTACCAAAAGTGGAAATTTACCTAAAGCGCAGTACAAAAAATGCAATTCTCTTAAAAAAAAAGTGAAAATGCAATTCTCTGAAAAAAAAAAAGTGAACTATTTATTGAACCTTAAACTCGAATTTCGTCCCATATATCTGGGCAGTTGTATTTTATTTTTTAAGATGATGTGGTTGCTGAACTTCTTTGCATTTTCAATAAGATTGCTATAAAAAAGAAAAAAATCTGCGCGAATATTTCTATAAAATTTTGTGTGTAGCTAATTGTTGACAATGACAATTTAATAACAATTTTTCTCACTAATATAAGGAGATCATTTCAATACAAAATCCGAATCATTGTTGCGTAATATATGTTAATACTAACAAGTTTAACATTGAGATTATTATTTTATCAGTTAATTTCCATTTATCCCGTAATAAACATAATGTTCAATTTATCTATGTAAACTAAACTACATAATTTAAAATGCGGGGCAAAAAGATCCACATGAAATAACACATGAAGTAAACTAATCCACATACATAAAATAAAAAGAGAAGGTAAACCGCTTAGTGTAAAATAACATGTGGGAGAAATTAGATCTAAGTTACTACTATATAAGCAAGAGCAATTTCGTTATTACATAATTTTTGGAGGTTCAAAAATAGGAGGGAGTCGATGGAAGTACGTAATTTTATAAGAAAAACAAAAGGAGGTAAAATATATTTTATCTTATTGCAGGTGACAAATTAATTGAACACAAAAGGAGGTAAAATATATTTTATCTTATTACAGGTGACAAATTAATTGAACATTATAAACATCAGTTGATGTAACTCGTATTTTTCCACACTAACAACTCATTTTCTTGTAGTCTCTCTCGCACACACTTCCACACACCTAGACAGAGAAGATTAATTCTTGTGTGGACCTCATTTTTCATAGACCATGTACAAAATCTTACAAATAAATTTAGTGATTGAATGAATTTTATTTATGGTGTATAAAAAATCTGGTCTACACAAGAATTTCCTCTAAACACACAAAACGTGAGAGTCTCTCTCTCTCACACATACTTCCACACTCGGACACAACAAAATATCTATTATACCATTTTGGTATCACGTGATGGATCCACTCTACAAATGTTTATATGGGTTTAAATCAATTTTAAATTTAAACACTTGTCAATAGATATATATGTGTGACACAAAAATATGACATGAAAGTGGGATAGAGGATCCAACCTGCCCAAACTCACAAAGAAACACCCACACACGCACCAAAATAGATCATCTATCTCATTTGATGTCACATTTTTGTGTCACGTACATACAAATTATTGACAAGTGTTTAAGTTTAAAGTTCGTGTGAACCAACACATATACTTGTAGAGTGAATCCATCACCGCACTACAAGAAAAATGAATTTTAGTGACAAAATATTAAGTGACACTGTTGAAATTGTCACTTTTTTCATATATTTAGTGACAAAATATAATTTTTGTCACAATAAAAATAGTGACAAGTGCAATAGTGACAAAATATATTTTAAAGTTGTCACTAATGGCTATTAGTGACAAGTGTATGGAACTTAAGTTGTCACTATTGACAATTAGTGACACCCTTTCAGCGACAACCTAGTGACAATAAATATTGTCACTATAATTTAGTGACAATTTTTTAATTATCACTGTTGGGGTATCACTAAATGTCAATAGTGACAACTTTTTCACATTTCTTGTCACTAGTGTGTCTCTATATACATCATTTTAGTGACAATATTTAAATTCTTGTCACTTTGTCATTTACTATTTTGTCACTAAAATTTAAATTTTTTGTAGTGACCTGACACAAAAATGAGACACTAAAACGCGATAGAGTGACTTTTGTCCACCCGTGCAAAGTGAAACATGAAGCTAATGTGCATGAATCTTTCATTCTCATGTGTTTTGAGACTGCCTTTAGATTCCTGCAGCCCATATGGAAAATATTAATTGGAAAATTAGGGAAACATCCAGGAAAATAACACGAAATTCAAGAGAAATGAAACACCTTGAATGATAATCACATATATCTTCAACATTACAAAACAAAATATATATATATTTAATTGAAGAGTACACGCCTCAAAATTATAATCTTGACCGTTCTTGCTGATTTCAAGATTCTCTCAAACCAGTGAACTAACAATAACATGTAGGAGTTATTCAGCAACTTCTAGATTAACGACTTATATTTATTTAAAATATATTTAAATTAAATATATAGCTTCAAAAAAATCATTAAAGGAAGTCATATATATAGTTTATTTAACATGAAAAAACATATGCATGAACGGGCGGAATTGCGGATTATAGAAGTTTAATCATGTCCAGCAATTTCTGTAAATGTATCTAATTAAGAATATTAATATGTTGCATGTCAAGAAAATTAAGGCTAATTAATTAAATTCACTGCTTAATTTATCAAGTGGCATATTGGTAAATAAAGAAGTTGAAAAACGACATTTAGAACATGAAAATTAGACAGATCCCTATATATTAAACCAAAAATTGGCCAAAATGATTCGTCCTTAAGGCTTGTTGTGTTGTTTATGAGAGCAAAAGTACATCTAAATCTTCCTTCTGAAAAACTATAATATTTTCTCTTTGTCAAATCATATCTAAATATAACTACAAAAATAATACGTTGATTATTTTTTAAGACATAATTTGGAATAAAAAAAAATTAGGAATCCTAACCCCAGCCCCCTATGTGAAGGTGTATGAAATGTGGTAAAGTTGGGGAAAATGACTTGTTTTATTTTTTTAATATTTATGTCAATATAATTTCAAGTAAAATTGTTATGGTTTGAAAGGAAAAAAAAGGTTAAACGATATATTTGAAAATAATATATAGAGATTTTTAAAATTGTCATTACATTATTATCGTGGGGAATAATATATAAGGCATATCCGAGGTACTTTGCTATTTACTTTACATTTTATCAAGCAAAATGATAAAAAGTGAAATAGAACATATATTCATATATATATTACGGACTATGTTTAATTATAAAAAATAATACGGTGTATATGTATATGTATATGTATAGTATAATCTTAGTATTTTCTTCGATAAATCAATGACTCCAATACACTATTAATCGAATTTTCAAAAATTGTTAAGCATGGGCACATATTCGATGTATTGTTATACAACTGTTGTCGTCCGTAGTACTTGTGCATATAATTATTTCCTTGATATTAAGATGAAATTACGAAGTAAAAGTAAAACACACTGAATTTTAATTTATTAGAGTTTTGACTTTGACCTCGACTTCTAGCTTCAATCTAAACACTTTGACTTATGATCTTTAGTCAAACAACTGTTCACCATTTGAAAGTGTATGAAGTCTGTTCACCAAAGGTTTGTTTGAATTAACAGAAGTGATATAATATAGGGTGTGACTTGTGAGTGAAATTTACATATATACTAAAAAAATAGGTTAGTCATATAATTAAGAAATCCAATTATATTTTTTTTTCTTATTCATTTTTTGTCTTTTTGAATCTTGCTAGTCCATTTTTTTTTTCTTTTGATGAATTAATATTGCAAGTCGTGTACACACTTATCCCCCAAGTTTACTCTTTCAATAATGTTCATACTTCATATTAATAATGTTCATACTTCATATGAACTTTCATTATTTTATATGTGTGTCTATTTGTTAAACTTGACTCAGTGACCGTACCTACGAATTTTTGCCCCTTTAATTGGACAAGTTCACAAAATTGAGCTGGAAAATTTCTTAACCAGTCTGGGTTCGGTCGAATCCAAAATATCTATATGACAAATGTAATATATTTGTTTTGAGATTTGATGTAACTTCTAGAAGAGTGACCATTCACAAAGTAAGTACAATACATTTGCTTGGTGGTTGGAAGAGTTTGACCAAATCAGACTTAAATAAGAATTTTCCACTTAGATGGGCCTACACCATAGCTCAATCATATTTTATTTGAGTCTAGTTTATTTTAGGTTGAATTTATTTATGAGAAAATTGCAAGTTAAATTAGGCTCCATAAAATTTAACTTGTGAAAATGCTTGAATAATTTCATTTATTATGTAATATTAACAGTAGAATTCTATCTCTTTGAAATTTTTTTTAATGTTATCTTTTTTATTTTTTTATTTTATCAGTACTCTTTGAATTGTTTTAGTGAAATGATAATCTCTATCTCTATTATTATTATTATTATTATTATTATTATTATTATTATTATTATATTATATAAAATAAAAGAATGAATATTTCTTAATATTTTTTGTGTGGACTATACCCCTATTTGATTTTAAAAAGGAAAAGAAACTCAAAAAGTATAGTTAAATTAGGAAACATTAGAAGTTAAAAGACTTAACATAATACAATTCTAATTAAAATGTTTTAATAGGCAAAATAAACCTAAAAATGTATAGCTAGATTAGAAATCACAAGGTATAATTAGATTATGAGACAATATTAATTATAATTAACAATTGCAACAAACAAGATGTTAGTTATATAATTGAGCAAGGTCACATATCAAAATCCTAAGAATGGCACAAGAGATGCTACACAATTTGAAAGCAAATTTGAGGTCATATTATGTATATTTGGATTTTGAATTCACTTTATTAAATATTTAAACCTACTGTCGTAAAATTAGAAGATAGAAATCTTAATATTTTTAAATTTACAAAAATATTTAGCTTTCATAGTTTTTCATAAAGTCTAAAATGAATTATATGAAAAATAAAGCTATGTATAATACTTTATAGTTATAATAATATTTCTATTTATATAATTGATGAGGGCTAATTTATATCAAGCTAGGTCGGATTTCTTGAACAAATCCAGATCGAGCTACGACGCTATCGATCTGGCTTGGAACTCGTCGATCTAGACAAGCAACTAAACCACAGAAGATCATCACCGTGTAATTAGCCTGGCTAAGCTTCTGGACAGCCCATGGGCCGCGCGAAGACTCCATTAGGGCTAGATGTGTTAGACTATAAATACTAGAATAATTATTATAATAGAGGTTCTAAAGCTGATGTAATTAAATATATATTAGTTTTATTCCTGTTCAGTATTTTAGTTTAATATATCCTCGATAAAGCCTATTCTTTGTATTGCGCCATCCTGAGTAGTTTGACCAAGCCCTATATTCCTTATAATTCAGATCCGATCATATTCAATAAAAGCTCCTGTTATCTTTCTTTGTGGATCTGTTTTGTTACTTTATTGATTTTACATAACTTAGATGAAATTCGGTAAAATCAGTTGGCGCCCACCAAGGGGCACATGTCAATTACTCGAACAGAATATGGTCAATCCAAGGAAAAGTACCCGAACAGCAGGGAAAAATACGGTTTCTCAAGCTCCAACTATGGTGGATAATCCACATGATAATTCTCCTAGAAATAGCAGCAAGAATCACGGGCCTCTGGAGGGACCACAAAAGTCAAATCGCACAAGGACTCGTGCTACCCAAGGAGGGATTAACATGCAAAATAGCCTGAGCCGACAAGTTCCCGATCCAAACATCCCCCTGAATCATCCAGCTCAACCTATCCCTCCGCCCCTCACTGCTGATAACGAGCAACTAAGGCAAATAGCTCAATTAGTGAGCGCGTTTTGCAATCAAATATTGCAGAAACCTACGCAAAATCTGATCGAGCCTGAACTAGGTCCCACCCAAACTCCTCAAAGACCCAATGTCTACAGGAGGCCTCAGGATGAAAGAGACCGGATTTCCGATCAAGGGGACAGTCCGACTGGTGATCAGAGGACCTACAACTCTCATCAGATCGATAACTTAGGACAAGCGAATGCTAACCTTCGACACAAACACAGGAATATTCAGGTAAGAGCTGATGCTTGTCCTGAAAAACGTCAATTATAGAACATACTATTATTCGGATCAATGATAGTATCGCACCTCCGGTCATCAATAACCACCAACCAGACAATTTTTCGAAAGAGATATAGAAAGGATGGTGGAGGAACGAGTGGAGCAGCGTTTATTAGTAGCAAGACAACCCTGGCCTCGATCTCTGGAGGGGCATGATAGTATAGCCGCGTGTTCACCTTTTTGTGTGGAGATCAAAGAGGCACAAGCTTCAGGTCCTCTACCGAGCCGATTACGCAGATATGACGGCACGGGAGATCCAAATGATTATGTATTCAACTTTTTGAATATAATGAATCTATATGCTCACTCGGAAGAATATAAGGCAAAGTTAATGGTGACCACTTTTGAAGGATTTGCTTTAGACTGGTTCGAAAAACAACCTCCGAACTCTATATTTAGCTTCAGGGAGCTCTACAATAAGTTAGAGCAACAATTTGCGAGCCACAAGAGACAAAAACTTCCGATGAGCTATTTGGGGACAATCCTACAACATGAAGGGGAGTCTTTAAGAAACTGGTTGGGAAGATTAAATGTTGAATTGTTAAAGATCGACTCTCCAAATATAGACTCCATTATATCGAACTTGTTCGACCTTACGAAGAACAAACATTTTGGTGATGCTCTGAGTCGGAAACAACCGCGAACTTTTGCAGAAATTATGACTTTGGCTTCTAAGTATATGACGCAAGAGGAAATGAATTTGTTTAATGACCAGAACAAGGCAAAGGGTTCTACTTCAGGATCTAAAAAACCTAAAAGGGCTTCGATCCCAAGAATATCCGACTACGATCGACCACTAAAAAAAGGGCAATGTTTTTCAAATACTGGATTATGGAGGCATTGACTCTAACAAAAGATATAATGTCAATGTTAGACCATGTACCCCTGATCGAAACATTAGAGATATGATTGGGTACGTGGAGTTCACAAAATTAAATACTCCTAGAGAAGAAATATTAGCTGTCCTAGAAAGGAATGACTGGATTTCCCCGGCGAAGAGAATCACACAGGCAAAACCAGGAGCTAAAAATTACAATTGTACATACCATCGAGCTCACGGTCATTGAACCGAGGATTGTCATCATCTAAAATAGGAAATTGAGAGGTTAATTCAACAGGGTAGGTTAGGTGAATACATAGAAAAGTCAGATCAAAACTGGTGGCGATCTCGTAGTCCACGTGTAAGGAATGAACATGGAAATCCTTCAAGAAGTTCGCCTAGCAACAACGTACCGAATCGGAATGATCTGGAAAGCGAAGACATTAACGATACAATACACGTGATTTCTGGTGGACTCGTCGGAGGGGGTAGCCGAAATGCGAGAAAAAGAACTGGTCAATCGATAGATAAGGGAATAATAACCCCTCGAGAAATACTTACTCTGGACAGCAAAGCCGTAGATAAGCAGGTTATCAGCTTTGATGAAAGTGTGGTTCCCAGAAACATAAATTGGGATCCCAACAAAGACAACCCCGATTTTCCTATGGTGATATCTCTAAAAATTGCCAGCTTCAATGTTAAGAGAATATTAATCGATAACGGTAGTTCAACAAATATAATAGCCTTCGAAGCTTTAAGCCAGATGAACTTAGGAAAATTATCCTTGCAGAGAGTGGCAACGCCTCTTATTGGATTCGGAAGATCGGAAATTGTTCCTACAGGAATGACCAACCTAATTGTCACACTCGGAAAGAAGCCGCAACGGATTGTGAAAATGATCAAGTTTTTAGTTGTTGATGCGCCATTCGCTTATAATGCCATTCTGGGATGAGCTGCGCCTAATGAATTTCGAGCTGTTGTCTCGACTTACCATCAGAAAATAAAGTTCCTGACCACGCATGGGGTCGGAGAAATAATCAACGACCACTGTATGGCCTGGAACTGCTATAACACAGCGCTTTCACTAAAGCAAAAAATTGAACCACTTACACCTTCTAAGAGGAAATCACTTGGTTTAACCGCAGAGATATCGATGGAGTCTGAAATTCCAAGTACTGATAGGATCGACCAGAAAGGAAAAAAGCCTATCGATCTGAATATCCGATTTTCTGAACATAAGAAGGTCCAATTAATTCGAGACGATCCCAGTAAAATAACTAGGATTGGGACAAAGCTTACACCGCATGGAGAAATCATGCTAATTGATTTCCTAAGAAACAACACATATGTTTTCGCTTGGAGTTCAGATGACATAGTCGGTATTGATCCAAAAATCATTACCCACTCTTTAAAGATAGATCCAAACGCAAAACCAGTCAGGCAGAATAAGAGGAACCATGGTCCTGTTAAAGACAAAATTATAAAGGCCGAAGTTGAGAGGCTTTTGATGTCTGAACAGATCAGGGAAATACATTTTACAGAATGATTATGTAATGTGGTCTTAGTGGCGAAGGTAGTAAGAAAGAAAATAAATGGAGAATGTGCAACGATTTTACGAACTTGAATAAATTGTGTCCACGAGATCCTTACCCACTTCCCATGATCGATTTGTTGGTCGACTCGACTGTGGGGTTCGCCATATTCAGCATGATGGATGCCTTTCAGGGATTCTATTAGATATTTATGGATGAACGGGATCAGGAAAAAACTGCTTTTGTTACTGAGCAGGGAGTATACTGCTTCATAGTTATGCCGTTCGGATTAAAGAATGTGGGAGCGACCTACCAAAGATTGGTTAATTTGATGTTTAGAGAATTCATCGGTGATATTATAGAGGTTTACATAGATGATATGCTGGTCAAAAGCATGGACGAGAGAGATCATATCGATCACTTGGATCGCTGCTTGGGGATATTAAGGAAATATGGAATGAAGCTCAATCCTGCAAAATGTACATTCGGAGTGAAATCTGATAAATTTTTGGGCTATCTAGTCCACCAAAAAGGAATTGAGGCAAACCCGAAAAATATACGGGCAATCAAGGAAATGAAGCCTCCGAGATCGATCTCTGAAGTACAGAGTCTGGTCGGCAAAATCGTTTCCCTTAACAGGTTTACATTTAGGTCAGTAGATAAGAGCCTGCCTTTCTTCTAGACCTTGAGGAAAGCTAAGCCCTTCGAATGTGATCGAGCTCTCGATCAAGTAAAAGAATATCTAACTTCCTCACCATTGCTGGCTAAACCTACTGAAGGACAACCCCTCTATCTATACATTGCCGTGTCCATAGCTGCGGTGAGTTCGGTGTTAGTCCAAATTGAAGCTGCAAAACACAAGCCAGTTTATTACTTGAGCAAATTACTACAAGGGGCAGAAAGAAACTATTTGGAGATAGAAAAATTCAGCTTGGCATTTGGGGTAGCACCACGGAAGCTAATGCATGCCTTATTTCCAAACATATAAAATCATAGTCCTTACTAATCAAACATCGAGGCAGGTATTGTCAAAACCAGAAGCGTCGGGAAGATTGGTAAAATAGGCTATGAATTGGGGCAATATGAGATCGAATATCGACCAAGGACTGCTATAAAAGCTCAAGTGCTTGCGGATTTCCATTTAGAAACTCGTAGTTCATCTGACATGACGGTCGATCAACCAATTTCTAGAACTAACAACATCATGGTCGTAGATTCTCCAATCTGGCTTATGCATGTTGATGGGGCATCAAATAAAAATGGTGGAGGAGCATGAATAAATCTTTGAGGACCAGAGGGGGAAGATTTAAATTATGCAATCACTCTCGATTTCATGGTAACTAATAATGAAGCAGAATAAGAAGCCTTGATAGCAGGAATGGAAATGACAATAAAAGCAGATAGAAAGGCTCTGAATGTGTTAACAGACCCCGAACTAATTGAAAGATAGATCAAAAGGGATGTACGAAGCTAAAGAGTACAATATGATCAAATACTTGGCCAAAGCGAAAGGATTGGCAGCTAAGTTTCAAAAATTCGATGTTCAGAATATTCCTAGGGATGTAAAACAATGGGCGGATCAGTTATCTCGATTTACTGGATCGAGAGATGGTAAGAATGAAAGGGTAATCACATGGTTGATTTCCAACACCCCCACAATCGACCTTGATTAAGTACCCGATATAGAGGTAATGGAAATCGATGTGGCCACCGACAGTTGGATTACTCCTATAATGAAATATCTCACTAATGGCGATCTTTCGGCTGATCAGAACAAGGCCAGAAGGATTAAGTATCGAACTCCTAGATATGCAATTATAGAAGGAAAACTCTACAAGCGGTCGGTATCAGGTCTGTTTCTGAAATGTATTCCTGAACACCAAACGCAGAGTATTTTGAAGGAAATCCACGAAGGAGAGGCAGGAAATCATGGTGGAGCTAGAACACTTGTGTTGAAATGTCTAAGGACTGGCTATTATTGGCCGACCTTAACTTCGGACTCAACAGAGTATGTAAAAAGGTGTCATCATTGTCAGGTGCATTCAAATTTAATTCATCAACCTGCAGAAATGATGCATTCAATACCGATATATTGGTCTTTTGATCAATGGGGAATTGACATTATTGGTCCTTTCCCTACTGCGAGGTCGAAAAAGAGTTATGTGATGGTGGCTGTCGAGTATTTTAGTAAATGGATCGGGTGCATCGCCTTAGCACGAATTACTCAGTTTCAAGTTATAAATTATGGAAATATATAGTTTGCAGATTCGACATCCCGAAGATATTAATTTCCGACAATAGAAAAGTTCGCAGGAAAACAGGTCCTGGAATG
The DNA here is from genome assembly GCA_030819805.1 of Penstemon newberryi var. newberryi. Taxonomy (NCBI): domain Eukaryota; kingdom Viridiplantae; phylum Streptophyta; class Magnoliopsida; order Lamiales; family Plantaginaceae; genus Penstemon; species Penstemon newberryi. Next base: position 28,896,184 of record JAUALY010000006.1, on the reverse strand, counting down.
GTGCTCAAAATTTGGGATACAACAAAATTTTACATCAGTAGGACATCCCCGAGCAAATGGGAAGGCTGAAGTAGCCAACAAATAAATAATCAAGTCTCTAGATAAAAGGTTGGACGACGCCAAGGGAAAATGGTTGGATGAGCTTCCAGGAGTTATTTGGGCCAATCGAACCACAATAAAGGCTTCGACCGGGAAAATGCCTTTTAGCTTGGTCTATGGGTCGGAAGCAGTAATTCCCGTCGAGAGGCTTGTTCCGAGTCCAAGAACAGAATTCTTCGATGAGAATGTCAACAACCAGTTATGACAGAACGATGTCGATCAAGCTGAAGCATTAAGAGATAAAGCTAGTCTTAGATTGCAAGAAGCAATCAAGTATGGAAAAGGCATATAACCAAAGGGTAAGGATCCGATCCTTCAAAGAGGGTGATTTAGTACTTAAGAAAGTTGAAGGTTCAAAACATGTGGGAAAAATTCAATAGAACTGGGACGGTCCTTATGTTGTGGTAGGGGTCGAAAAAAGAGGAGCTTACAAGATTGCCCAGATGGATGGTACACCCCTACCTCGAACCTGGAATGCTGTTAATCTTAGGCTCTACTATGGACGATGAGCTCTAGGAAGATTTTTCGTAATACTATGGTTATTTTAGTTATAATTTTAATTCATTTATTGTTTTCCAATGGATGTTAAATTTCTGATTCATATAATAAAAGCTCTTGCTTATTTTCTCCATACATTTGTGTAAATTCTCAAGACATGATTCTAAATTCGTAAAAGCTATTGCTTCATTGATCTTTTATTTCCGATTCACAGAGGTTAAAACCAATAATTGGTAAACAACCTAAGAATATAAATTATATTGAGTAAAACCAATAGGGTCGGTAAAATTTTTTGATCTTCGAAAGTCGATCTACAAAGGTTAAAGCCAATAATTGGCATACAATCTAAGAATAAAAATTATATTGAGTAAAATCGATTGGGTCGGTAAAACTCTTCGATCTCCAAAAGTCGATCTACAAGGGTTAAAGCCAATAATTGGCATAAAACCTGAGTATAAGTTACATTGAGTAAAATCAGTTGGGTCGGTAATAGCTCGTCGATCTCGTACTATAAACTAGAATGGAGCGGAACATACTTTGTATTACTTTTACGAATCGTTATAGGTCGGAAAAGTTGTATGAGAAATTAAAACATATATTTGAGGATGCAAAGTTGAAAAGGAAATGATATTTTTGTTCATTTAAATGTCCTTATGTTACAACTCTCTAACACAGCTTACAAATAAATCGACTTGTACGATTTAGAGCTACAAGAATGCTAAAAATCATCGAAAATATTCTGAATTTACTGCGACAATGTACACGGCAACATTTATTCGGCCTATCCCTTATACAACATCGGAAGATCTGATCTTTTATTTCCGATTCACAAAGGTTAAAACCAATAATTGGTAAAAAACCTAAGAATATAAATTATATTGAGTAAAACCGATTGAGTCGGTAAAATTTTTCGATCTTCGAAAGTCGATCTACAAAGGTTAAAGCCAATAATTGGCATACAATCTAAGGATAAAAATTATATTGAGTAAAACCGATTGGGTTGGTAAAACTCTTCGATCTCCAAAAGTCGATCTACAAGGGTTAAAGCCAACAACTGGCATAAAACCCGAGTATAAGTTACATTGAGTAAAATCGGTTGGGTCGATAATAGCTCGTCGATCTCGTACTATAAACTAGAATGGAGCGGAACATACTTAGTAATACTATTACGAATCGTTATAGGTCGAAAAGTTGTATGAGAATTAAATCAGATATTTGAGGATGCAAAGATGAAAAGGAAATGAAGATTTTTGTTCATTTAAGTGTCCTTATGTTACAACTCTCTAACACAACTTACAAATAAATCGACTTATACAATTTAGAGCTACAGGAATGCTAAAAATCATCGAAAATATTTTGAATTTACTGCGACAATGTACACGGCAAAATTTATTCGGCCTATCCCTTATCCAACATCGGAAGATCTGAATTTCATGAACAACTTCACTAGCTTCGTCCAGAACTTCAAGACTTCTTTAGTTCGATGCTCGAGGTCAAATGAGCTCGACAATCCTTCGAGATGCTAACCCTTGACAAGCCAGAGATCTTGTTGTGGTTATTCATCCAAAAGGATCGCGGAGCTCCAGAGGGGTCGTCTGTTCCCGCTGTATGATCGATCTTACCTCCCACCTCCACCGTTTCAACTTTAGTGTAGCTTCCCCAGAGTTTGATAGTTTTGTCCACCACTCCGAAAAAATAATTTCACAGAGCAGGAAGGCACGATCGAGGCGGTCGAAAACAAACTACAACCATTTGATCTTCTCCGAAGCACCCGACCAGTTTTTATCCGACTTGACGGCTTCGAAAAAAGACAAAGGTCATCATCCTCTCGAACTCAAACTGGAGATCGACAGGTGATTCCCTGGTTTTCGACCAGCCCTATTTTTCCAATTCCACCCATACCAATTCAAAATTATGTTGAATTACAAAAATATATAAGTTAGGTGGTCGATCACCGTTTTGAAAAAAGGAAACCTCCATCAAAGGAAATTTTACTGGATGTAAAAATGGAAGGAGGTTAAAGCCTTTTATAGCTAGGATGGTAAAGATCTAACGGCTAGAATAACAGGGAATCAACGGCGAAGATTGATTATCTGTAAACGGTAAACGTGGTTGGCATTCCAACTACCCACGATAAATGAGGATACAACTCTCCACATTCTTGGAATGGTCGAAAATGTTGAGATCGGAAAGGACAATAGAGTTGCATCCTTTCGTAAAAGAGAAATTTTGGGAAAAAAGACTTGAGAAATAATTGAGTAAAATCTATTTGATACAACTCAATACTAGAATAACTACAAGCTCGGAAAAAAATTAGTACATTTGGATAAAATTCTTGACTCGAAATTGTTTGCTCGAAGAAAGTACCCGATGTATAACAATCTGTAGGCATAGTATGCTACTCGGAACAGACTCGGTAAATGTTGGTTTGAAGTAATTCGAAATGCTCGAATACGAGAAGTTCATACTATTAACTCGATCTTTGGAGGCGAACAAAGCAGCGAGTAAAGTGGAAAATCAACGGAATCTGAAATTCAACTTTGAATGAGCAATCACAAAAAGCACAAACGATTACGAGAACTAGAATTTATTGATAAATTCGAGAAGTTACAAATGTTTACAAGAAAGCAACATATATAATATTACAAGTGTATTCCTATTACAAGTATACCGAGCTAAACTAGGAGTCATTTATGAGGCTTCCAGCAATCTTGGTCGAGTTTCGAGACCTCCAGCAAAGCTCGATTATCAGTAAAACATTACGTTCCGAGGCTTCACGCACGCTTGGCAGTTATGATGACCATGATTTTAAGATCCGAAATTTCGACCTCGTTAAGCCATGGTGAAGTATAAGCATCAGCTTCTTCAAGAGAGGCCGAGATTCTTCTTTTAATGAACTGGCCAACTTTTCGTCGACCTCGAAACTACTTGTTTGGAAAACCATAGGATCGACCCTTATTCAATTGCAAGTGATGGTCGGTCACTTGTTGGTATTCCAATAAGATCCCATTTTTCAGAGATCGGAGACTTCATCGTCTTCGAGAAGTCCCCATTTTTCAATTCCAACCAAACCAAGGAGTAAAAAAATTGGATGTCTAAATACTTGGAAAAAGATCCGAAGGCGGATTTCGAACAAATGAATTGGAAGAAAAGAAATTTCGAAAAGAGAGCTCCAAGGACTCATTTTACTTGGATAAAACAGAATGATTTTAACTAAGCATGGAACCCCATTTATAATATTTAATGATTCTGTTGGTCCCAGGTGGTCAGATGAGGTCTACAGGGGGGGAGGGGGTGAATAGACCTCTGAAAATTTAAAATTTCTCCAACTTTTTCTGTCAGCAGACTAAGTTGATCAAGATTCGTAAGTATACTAAGCTGATCTCGCACAAAGCTTTGAACAACAGAGTTGACCACTCTTCTGATTTCACTTAGCTGATTTTTATAAAATCAGAGTTTTAAGTAACTTACTTGCAGCGGATTTTATTAGTGCTTTTCACAAGTAAATTTTCTTTACTTCGAAAAGGTTTTGTCTCCTGTTTTTGCAAACTTCTTTTAAAATCTTTTCAAAAGTTAATTTAAGTGTTTAGTATGCTTTTTGGAAATATGCAAGAAAGTAATGCAAGTTTAAACACCATAATTTTTATAGTGGTTATATGGATAGAAATCCTTTAGTCCACTCTTCCAAGTCACTTAGATCTTGTGTTATACTATAAACACACAATTTACAATATACAATGCTTGCGCCGAACCACAAATGAAATGGCCACAAGTGCGCAATAGGAAATCACAAAGAAAACCTATCCTCTGAAGTAATATCACTCACTAAGATGAATATCTACTTCTCACAACACTTGTCTTACAAAATCACTCAGATTTATATGTATTTTCTTTTATCTCTCTTTTCTGCTTTCGTCAACAGATGACTAGGCTGATGAGTGTTCTGTTATTGAGTTTGAGACTTAGAAGAATTTTGCTTCGAAATTTTCTCTCAGTTGTGTTGCTTCAGATTCTTCTCTAGCTCTTGAACTTGAACTATTTATACTTGAGGTTTGAAAATCTGCCCGTTGAGAGATCGACAGGTGTCCAAATCCTCGAGTAAAGGTCCTGTTTTCAGAAACGGCTACCTGCAACTGAACACTGTACACTCTGCTGTACTTTCTGTCAGTTGCATTTAATGCACTCTACTGATCCGAGGTTTCTCTTCAATCATTTGTCATAAATACCCTTCCTCTTCAGCATTTATTACTTCAGGTGCATTTATTACCGTTGTAATAACTTCTGATCACTTCTACTCTGCTTATCGAATCCACTCGTCTGATGAACACTTGGCTGATCCAAATCGAACTCATATGATTTGAGTCTGCTGAAAATTCACCAGTCTGATCCGAATGCAGCAACATATCACTAGTCTTCTGGACCGTAGATTTGACATTTCTGATTTGTCTTCTTCCTTGGTCAAAAATCTTCTAAGGGATTGACTAAGTTTCCATTACTTAGCTGATGATGATGTTTTGGAAATCATCAAAACCTCCCTTCACTTTTAAGTCTCTATCTTCATCTTCATCCAACAATTTCCCCCTTTTTGATGATGACAAAACTTCAGCTAAGTACCTGTACCTAAAACTAAAGTTAAGTACTAAAAAATTTCTGAGATAGAAATAGTGTGTTGGAGGAAACTTGACTTTTATAGATTTTCAATAAGAGTTACAGTACAAGTTTACAAGGACGAACTTAAAGTGAAATTACAAATAAAGTAAGCTGATATACATATTTTCAATTTAAAGTCCTAGTCTAGAGAGTCTAGTCTAGTCTTCAGCTTCATCATCATCTTACTCTTCTTCTTCAACTTCATCATCTTCTTCTTCTCCACTAGAAAACATGTCCAAGTTCTTAGAGGCAGCTTCGATCTTCTTTTTGATGTCCTCTAATCTCTTGTATTTTCTATCTGGATCTAGCTGTTCTTCAGTAGAGTCTTTGGAAGCAGCAATCTCTTTGTCTGATTTTGCCACATCCTTAGGCTCTTCAACATTTTCAGCTTCTTCATCAGCAGCTTTCTTTGTCTTGGTTACTTCAACATTTGGTCTACTTGTCTCTTCATCAGCAGGCTTTTCAATAGACTCTACTTTCTCAGTAACTTCAACAACAGATGCAACATTCTTCTTGTTAGCTGATCCCTCTTGCCCCTTTTTGTCATCATCAGTAGGGTTGAGTTGAGCAACGGGAACAGGAGTAATGTTGACATCATCACATAGCAGTCTGATGTTTTGATCCACGGTTTGAAGTCGAAGATTCTGTTGAACTTGATTACATTTCAAAGCAGCAGTCTGGTCATTCGGATAATCCACATTTACTTGTAAGGTGGCCATCTCTAAAGTAACCTGAGCAGCTTGGTCAGTGAAATTCTGAAATAGATAGGCAATTTTCTCCGTTTCTGCTTCAGTTGCCTTTTGAAATGCTTGACCAACTTTAGTCCAATCCATCTCATGTCTTTGAAGAGTTTCATGAATTTGATTTACATCCTTCTTGACGTCTTCCACCTGAAGAGTCAATGCAACAATTCTCTTCTTTAGTAGCATAGAATGGTCAGCTGGTTGTGGAAGGCTTTCCACAGTACTTTGAACAAGTTTAGCAGCTGTTTCTTCAAACTTGCACAACAGCTCTTTGTTCATTTCTTCCATTTCCTTCATTGAGTTTTCAATCAAGGCTTTTATTGAGTCCACGATTGAAAGTTGAGCAGATTCAGCTGGAATGGAAGGTGCAGCAGTTAACAGCTTTGTAGCAGTTTCAGCATTAGGCTCAGCTGTCTTTTGTTCTTCAGTTGATTCTTTATCAGGTGGCATATCTTCCACATGAACAAAACCAGAACCATCAGCAGATACAACGGTCTTCTGACGTATAAAATCAGCAGGCACAAAGGGAGACGTTGTCTGAGGTTGGCTGTTTTGCTCTTGATAACAACTGATTTCAGAACCAAAGGATATTTGTTGCAGACTTGGTAAACTGGGCAGATCACTGATAGGATAGTGCCCAGCAAGCCAATCTTAATTAGCTTGTAAGAGGACTATCTTCTTATGGTTTAACAAATTAATACGACCGTTTATTTATAGTACGTAAATTAAACAATGGCCGACTTCATCTCTCGCGAACTTATCTAAGCGATTGGATGAAATCCTAAGGTCACATTTGACTATGGGACGATTCACTTCGGTATTGAGTGCAATAATGAAACAGTCTCTAAGGTCGTGATCTTAAAACATGTTCCAAGTCATAGATTCCGAATGAGACGAGGTATCGAAGGAATCGCTAAGACTTGTACGATTATGCATGATTCACATGGAGTGAATTTGTAGAGTTTCATGAACAAGACATTTGATGTCGGTGCATATGACTAGGTGGTTCGATAGGGGATCTAACGCATCAAACGACCCGAACAGAGAAACCCATTGTGGAAGCGCATGACGCATATCGGTGATGGGATGTTTCTCAAGGCTTATAATAGTGTACGATTTAGTCCTTAGACTTGAGGTGCTAGGGCGAATTCGGTGCATGGGTGTACGTACTTAGATTTAGGTACTGGTCACGTAGCCTGACCTTAATGTGTCTAAGTTGGGTGCGTATAGTCGTGTACGCGAGTGGTTAGTACTAAGAAAGGATCTATCGACTCATCCTGATAAGGTGGGAGAATTTCCTATACGTTCTTAGATAATATGTTCCGAGGAACCTGCGGTCGCAGTCGGTGACGGATTTGGAAAGGAGTTTCCAAATTTAGCAGCCACACTGGAATTATTATCCAGAATTAGAAAGTATAGTTGTCGAGATAATTAGAGGTGCCGGTCAATTCACACACCCTAGGTCTCGGTCGGGAAATTAGTCTTTGGAAGGACCGTATGTACATGGCAATTATAAGAGGTGAGGTTCACAAGATCAATTCACCTGAAGTTGGGCTTCATGGGCTTGTGGCTAGACATCGACCATGAAGTGTGGGTACTCCTGAATTAATAAGGGAGATTGATTCTGGAGTGGTCAATTAAAAGTGTTTAATTGATCGGAGCATTTAATTGCTCGTTAATTAAATCACGAAAGTCGTGGGCCTGCTGCCAATTGATGGTGAACCCAGAGGGTCACACACAATACAGTTGGACAGTGACAGTCAAAAAGGAAATAGTTGATTTAAGGAAGTTAAATCAAAGTTGATGAATTAAAGTGTTAATTCAAAGAGGAGAATTATTAATTAGAATATCTAATTAAATTATTAGAGTGTCTAATTAATTAATTGGATTATCTAATTAATTATAATATTAATTAAAGTGATTAATTAATTAAATGGAAGAAGAATTTAGCATGCAATTTTTGGATTGCATGGATAAGGCATGAGGGGCGATTTTCTTGGCTAGGAGATAAGTGGAAGAGTTTGTTTCTTGTTTGACAAGTGACAAAGATGAGATTTGGTTGAATTTTGTTTCCTATTGTGATAAGGAAAGGATTCACCAAATCTTGATGAGATATCTAATAAGAGAAGGACTCTTCTCTTATAAATATAACTCATCATATCTTCCATAATGTGTGAGAACTAATCCAAGCAATAAAAGAGAGAATTTGAAGAGCTGAAAATTGTGATCAGCCCTAGCCAAAAACCCAGTGCCGCCGCCACCCCTTCTTCTTCCTCTCTTTCATCTGGATCTAGTTCAAGAGCTGGATCCAGTTCCAACTCTTCCTTCACTGACAAATCTCCAAGGTCTAGTTCGTAGCCTGTGACTTGGAGACGTTGCTACAATCCATCTGGTGTGGATACATTCTGGAGGTGAGACAATTGGATCACTGCTTCGTGAATCAAACAAGAAAGCCGGAGGTTACCGCCACCGAACCTGTGGTGAGGTATTTCCTAGATTGCACGGATACGGATACGGCGATACGATATAATACGATACGTATACGGCGATACGGATTTTTAAATTTTATAGGATTCGATACGGCAAAGATACGCATATAAAATAAAATAATTTTATATTATACATAACAACATAACTAATTAGATCCTTCTATTATACCACAAAAGCAATATATCATATTCAAAGTATATATTGTCTACGAGTTTAATTTCGGGTTAAAAGTTATACACTAAAATTATCCTAGACCATTCAAAATACACAAAAGTTATATATCAAAAGTTGGGAAAGTTAGACAAAACAGGAATTGATTTGAAATTTTCAACTAAACATCACGAGTATTGATACCCGTATCCAAGACCATTCAAAATACATTTTTTTTTAACTTTTAATTTATTAATTTTTAACCCATAAACTTTGAAAAACTAACAAAAACACCCAATGCGTATCCAAAACGTGTCCAAACCTGCAGGATACTCCAAAAAAACGTACTGTACCCGTATCCGAATTATTTTTTATTTAATTTAATTAGGATACTCCAGATGGCGTACTGTACGCGTATCCCACGCGTATCGAACGCGTATCCGTATCCCCGGAGTACTGGATACTGCACGGGGCCATTTTTCGGAGTATCCGTGCAACCTAGGGTATTTCGCATATCACCCCCTTTGTTTCTATTGTTGTTTGATTCAACCTATTTCACATGAATAATATGGAGATCGAATTTTTGGGACTGATGGGGTGCCTCGGAAAATTTTTAAATTCCGCACTTATGTTGTTCTGACAACTGGGGCATTCCCAACAATCACTAGATGTTCCTTCGATGTAGACTGATCTTTCAACCCATTTTTCCAAGGTGACATACATTGCAACCTAGACTGCTCTCTCAAAAAAGGTCATCAATTGGACCAGGTTTGTTAGGCATGGATTCCTTGAGAGCAGTAGCCTCCTGAGTCACAATGAGTTTGGTATACTCATGTACTCTGTCATGGAAGAAATCAGTATCTAAGGCATGTTAGATATTATTGGTTTGAAGCCAATTCATAATCCATCTTTCTTCAGCAGCAGCCTCCTCCAGGCTCTGAATTCTTCACATGTTTTCTTTAACCTGTAGTTCCTCCATTTATTGTATCTTATCTTCTCAGCTAGGAACACAGTTTTGGATAAGGGAGTTGTATTTTTCCAATTCAGCTTCAAACTTTGAAAAAGTGTTGGGGTAACTCTTGACAACTTCAAGTGCCCTTTTCACTTCCTTTTTCTTTCTTTTGATCGGCTGAGCTCTTGGTAGCAGAAACTTTCCCTCCAGTGATTTGCCAATCACTATCACACCAGTCCTCCTTGGACCATGGGCATCCTTTTTGCTTTCTTCAAGGGCCTTTGCTAGATCAGCTTCCTCCTTGGCAGCTAGTTCAGCTGCAGTCATATTTTTGACTTCAGCTTCAATTTTTGCTGGCTTCAAGAACCCGTTGAAGTTCAACTTCATTCTTTTTCTTCTGTTCTACCTCTTCTCTTTTCTTCTTGTGATAGGCAGACACTTTAGCTTTACCAGTTCTTTTCTTTCTGGCAGCTTTAGTTTCAACAACTGGTGCCTCAGCTGTTGGAACAGCAGACTGAACTGCTTGAGTAGTAATCTGATCAGGTTGAGGTGTTGATGCCTCAGCTGTCGGCTGATCAGACTCCTTAGCTGAAATAACTGGTCTTTCAGCAGTCTGAGTAACTTCTCTAACAATCTCAGCAATGTTAGCATCTTGATCTCTTAGAACCAGTTTCTTTCTAGCGGTTGCCTTTGTAAGAGGAACAGTAGCAGATGCAACAATGTCTTTTAGTGCACTTCTTGTTCTCTTAGCAACGTTTTCAGCTGGCACTTCAGCTGACTGAGTTCTTTCAGGAGAGATGTCGTAGGCCATTTGCTCAATCTCCTTTACAGTTTCATCAATTATATTGACAGCAGGGTCAACTGATCTGGCTTGAACAGCAGTAGAAGCTGTTTGATCAGCAGTGCTTGAAACTGTAGCCTTGCTCTTCTTTGTTTTACCAGCAGGCTCCTTAGGCTCAATAGCCTTCCTCTTAGATTGCCTCTTTTCTGGCACGGCAACATGCTCTTTTGCTTTAACAGCCTTTACAGCTTCATTGATTTTTAGTTCCTTAGCCTTGTGAATTTCCTTGCCGTTTGTCATAGAACATCCCAGACTCATCAGCAGATGACTGAGAAATATTCTGTGAAGTGTTTGACCACGCTCCTTGTGATCAGCAAGAATGTACCAAACATAACTTGCCCAGTTTACTTTTAGCCCATAGTGAACCGCAATCATAGTGTGAAACCTCTTCATAGGCACACTATCAAGGGAGAAAGTACAGTTCTCCACAATCTTGGCAAGAAGGTCTGCCATCCTTTGAAATTCATCCTTCAGTTGGGGCTTCTTTATATTTCCAGAGAGGATTTCATTCCACTTCGCAGCTATCTTCCAGTAGTCAGCCTCCAACGGCTCAGCCAAAGTGGAAAGTCCAGTTGAGCCTTCAAGAGATAGCCCATACTTCTCGTTCAATACTTTTGGAGTCAGACATATGTCTTTTCCCCCGACCTTAGCATTGATTTCCAGATTTTCATAATCTGGTTTCCCTTCAGATTTGTAAAACTCTAGAACTTCTGGTGTGAACACCATGTCTTCATGAGCTTCCATGAAGTTCACTAGCGAAGCAGTTTGGAATTTCTCCAAAATCTCTTTCATTAGCTGAGTTCCTGTTGCGTAATACGTTTGGTAGTTCAAAAATCTACCCTTAGAGTTTGCGTCCTTGGAAGTCATTGTTTTTCTAAAAAAGATTAGTAGGAAAACGAGAGAAATTTGCAGGTAATATGAATGCAAAAATGCTCTTGTGTACTTAGGAAATTTTGAAGGTGCGTAAAAGATCAGTCAGCTGATCAGATCTGGATTTATAATGGTAGGGTTGATGTCGGTTTCCGTGATTCAAGCCAACTGTTAGATCAGTTACTGATAAAGTAGATCGTGTGAGCGATATACGCGGATTTCAAAATTTATTAATTACGCCAGACTAGGCGGGAATGTGAAGCGCCACTAGTCTTTTATTTATAAAAGCGTGTTTCTGATATTACGTTTTTAATACAACACAGTTATAAATTGACATAAGTAAACAGATGAGTAACATAATACTTATCTGACAGATGACTTGTCTGATACAATATATCACTAGTGAAAGCCAATATCTAGTGATCTTCCTTTGCTGTTTGTCAATCCAGCAAGATAAATAATCTTCTAGTCTTCAAGAATTAAGAACAAATCTTCTGATTAAAACAACTTCAACTAGCTGTCATTGAAGATTTCATCTTTAAAACAGGAGTACCGCTAGCCTTACACGTTCCCCCTGAATTCAAGAATTCATCAGTCAACTAGTCTGTTGAGAGTCAGTCTTCTTGAAGAATAATACTTGTTGCTATCAGATTAGTCAGGTGATGAACCCAGTCTTCTGATAGGTTCCCCCTCAGCTTATGAATCCAATTTTAACAAGCCTAGTTCCACTCTTAGAGTAGAAAACCTTGCATCACTCAATGGTTTATCTGTCTGAACATATTCAATAATGACATTTCCCTTTTCAACATGGTCTCTGATGAAGTGATGTTTGATCTCAATATGCTTAGTCCTGGAATGACTAGTAGTGTTCTGAGTAAGTGAGATTGCACTTGTATTATCACAGTAGATTGGTATTCCACTGATCTTGAGATTATAGTCTTCTAGTTGATGCTTCAAGCAAAGTATCTGTGCACAACATGCTCCAGCGGCAATGTATTCAGCTTCAGCAGTAGATATGGATACTGAAGTCTGTTTCTTACTTATCCATGAGATCAGACGACTGCCTAAAAATTGACAAGTACCTGTAGTACTCTTCCTATCAATCTTGCAGCCAGCAAGGTCAGAATCTGAATATCCAATAAGTTCAAATCCTGATTCCCTTGGATACCACAATCCCAATTCTTGAGTGCCTTTGAGATACCTTAATATCCTTTTGGCAGCTAAGAGATGAGATTCTTTAGGATTTGATTGATATCTCGCACAAACCCCAACAGAATACATAATAGCAGGTCTGCTAGCTGTTAAGTATAACAGTGACCCTATTATGCCTCTGTACTTGGTGATGTCAACTGATTTGCCATCTTCATCTTTATCCAGACGAAGTCCAGTAGACATAGGAATACTAACAGATGAGCTAGTTTCCATACCAAATTTCTTGAACAGATCTTTTGTGTACTTAGCTTGGTTGATGAATATACCATCAGGCAACTGTCTAACTTGCAATCCAAGAAAGTAATTTAGTTCTCCCATCATGCTCATTTCAAACTTGTTCTGCATCAGCTTAGAGAACTTTTCACACATCTGTTGATTAGTTGAACCGAAAAAGATATCGTCCACATATATTTGCACAAGTTATATATGATCTTCCCATTCAATAGTAAACAAGGTCTTGTCTACTTTACCTTTTCGAAATCCTTTAATTAAAGAAAATCAGATAAAGTATCATACCATGCTCTTGGAGCCTGTTTCAGTCCATAGAGAGCTTTCTTTAGACGATATACTTTGTCTCCCTGTTGATAAGCTTCAAAACCTGGAGGTTGTTCAACATAAACTTCTTCTTGCAATTTTCCATTGAGAAAGGCAGACTTCACATCCATCTGATAGACTGTGAAGTCCTTGTGAGCAGCATAAGGTAGGAATAGTCTGATTGCTTCAAGCCTTGCTACTGGTGCAAATGTCTCATCAAAGTCAATGCCTTCTTCTTGGCAGTAACCCTTGGCAACTAGTCTTGCTTTGTTTATGGTAACAATACCATCTTCATTCATCTTATTTTTGAAAACTCACTTAGTGCCAATGACTCTTTGATGATTTGGTCTAGGAACTAAGTACCAGACTTCATTCATTTCAAATTGGTTATGACATATTATCATTATAAGTAGCAAGGAAGATTTCCATGCGGATCTTCCAGTCCTCAAAACTCATACAGCCAATGTGGGGAACATGGCTGATACAATCCATTTTTTTTTAAAAAGTTTTATTTTTCAAAAATATGCTCTTTTGAAAACTTTTCAAACCTTTGAAAAACATACTAGGATCAAGCTCGTTGATCAGGCAAATGATTCAAATGAACCACCTGCTCTGATACCACTTGTTGGTCCCTAGTGGTCAGATGAGGTCTAGAGAGGGGAGGGAGGGGGGGGTGAATAGACCTCTGAAATTTTAAAATTTTCTCCAACTTTTTCTGTCAGCAAACTAAGCTGATCAAGATTCGTAAGTATACTAAGTTGATCTCGCACAAAGCTTTGAACAGCAGAGTTGACCACTCTTCTGATTTCACTTAGCTGATTTTTATAAAATCAGAGTTTTAAGTAACTTACTTGCAGCGGATTTTATAAGTGTTTTTCACAAATAAATTTTCTTAACTTCGAAAAGGTTTTGTCTCCAGTTTTTGCAAACTTCTTTTAAAATCATTTCAACAGTTAATTTAAGTGTTTAGTATGCTTTTTGGAAATATGCAAGAAAGTAATGCAAGTTTAAACACCAGAATTTTTATAGTGGTTATATGGATAGAAATCCTTTAGTCCACTCTTCCAAGTCACTTAGATCTTGGGTTATACTATAAACACACAGTTTACAATATACAATGCTTGCACCAAACAACAAATGAAATGGCCACAAGTGCGCAATAGGAAATCACAAAGAAAACCTATCATCTGAAGTAATATCATTCACTAAGATGGATATATACTTCAAACAACACTCCTCTTACAAAATCACTCAGATTTATATGTATTTTCTTTTATCGCTCTTTTCTGCTTTCGTCAACAGATGACTAGGCTGATGAGTGTTCTGTTCTTAAGTTTGAGACTTAGAAGAATTTTGCTTCGAAATTTTCTCTTTGTTGTGTTGCTTTAGATTCTTCTCTAGCTCTTAAACTTGAACTATTTATACTTGAGGTTTGAAAATCTGCCCGTTGAGAGATCGACAGGTGTCCAAATCCTCGAGTACTGGTCTTGTTTTCAGAAACGGCTACCCGCGACTGAACACTGTACACTCTGTTGTACTTTCTGTCAGTTGCATTTAATGCACTCTACTGATCCAATGTTTCTCTTCAATCATTTGTCATAAATACCCTTCCTCTTCAGCATTTATTACTTCAGGTGCATTTATTACCGTTGTAATAACTTCTGATCACTTCTACTCTGCTGATCGAATCCACTCGTCTGATGAACACTTGGCTGATCCAAATCGAACTCATCTGATTTGAGTCTGCTAAAAATTCACCAGTCTGATCCGAATGCAACAATAGATCAGTAGTCTTCTGGACCGTAGATTTGACCCTTCTGATTTGTCTTCTTCCTTGGTCAAAAATCTTCTAAGGGATTGACTAAGTTTCCATTACTTAGCTGATGATGATGTTTTGAAAATCATCAAAAACTCCCTTCACTTTTAAGTCTCTATCTTCATCTTCATCCAGCAGATTCGATCCGACTGTCAGAAGTTAGAACGTTCAACGGCTCAGATGAAAGCATAAAAAAAGCGTAGAACCATTCTATTTCCACCTGAAAAGGTACTGTTTGCCTGACAAGTTGGAGATTTTCTGAGAAAGTTGATTGGTGCTTGAAAATGCACTTAAATTGTCCTAATTTTCCAAATAAATCAAGTGTTAATTTGATATGTTCATGAAATTATTAGAAATTATTTTGATTAGAAAATTTTGAATTTTGATTTGTTTTTATAGAAAAATAAAATATGAACCCCGGAATATTTAGCTTTCTCAAATTGTACAAGTACCAAAGGCATGAGTTGAAGCAAGGAAAGATTCAAGGAAGTCAAGTAGTGCAATACCAACAAATAAGGAATCTGCCAGAAATATTGCTGCTACTTCCAAGGACTATAACTCTTTTAAGTAAACTCCTATGAAGCTGAATTTTGGATATGTTATAGAGGAAGGAGTTAGATACGTTAAGGACTTTACGGATCTGGATTTGGAGTTTGGAGCGCAAAGATATGCATTTTATAAATATGTCTCGCAAAGCAGAATTTACTACGCGGGAAAAGCGATTTTTGTCCTAAAGGGGTTAGGAAACTTGCCTAAGTCCTTTCCATCTGAGGATTGAGCCTCCTAAACATCTTCCTACTCAATTTCTACCTCCTAAGCATTCTCCTACTTGGATTAGGGCTCTTTAACACCTATATATAGTCCTAGAATTACACATCTTGGAAGACATAATTATTAGTCTTAGTTACAATTCTCTCTAAAATCATTATCATATTTTCTCTCTAGAACTTGTGATAATGATTAGCAAATTAGGCTAAGAGTTCTTTGGTGAGGTTAGAGATGAACTTATATGCGTAGTGATCTTATTTGGATTCGATTCTTCAAGGTTTTGTAAGTTTTATAAATCTGAGTAATTTACTCTTCTTCAACTATTTTCATCAACTCTTATGTTAATACAATTGTTTTATAAATTTTCATATAAATCTAGTCAAGCTCTTTTTATGTGAAAATCTTTATGATATAATTATATTGATATAAGTCATTCGTTTTATGGGTAGTCTTTTAATGCAATATGCCTTGGTATATAGTATGTTTTCGATTTCTCATAAGATAATATTTTGTGCCAATTCTAAAAGCAAGAAAATTATTTACTCAAATACATATTAGAAATAATGTGTTTTTCAATTCTTTATCTTCCAATTGATTGTTTGGGATGTGAAACTTTCAATTGAGTATTTTTATGAATCAATTCAAATAAGTGAACGAAGCATATAAGGGATTCTTGACATCTTACCGTTTTAATTATCGTATTTTTTCAACAACCAAAAATTCACTTTTCTTTAAGTTTTCTTAAAATCAAATCACTTCGTTAATTTAGTTTGTTTATTTATCTCTAAAGCTACTTTGTCTACTAATCTTTTTAGCTTGTTTTAGTCATCTCCTCGTGGATAGGACCGCCCAATCTATTCTACCTCGATCGCTTTGTTTCGACAAGTTTGGGCCTAATCAAATTTTGGCGCCGTTGCCGGGGAGGTGCAACAAGTAAGCATCATAAGTAGTTATTTAGCTAAGAGACAGGTACCTTCATATGCCAAGGTGATTAAGGATCTGTGTACTGTGAAAAGAAAACACAACGTCAAGAAAACCGCATTTTTGACCGAGCAAGTAAGTGCAGTGATTGAGCAAAAGGTACCACCTAAATATAAAGATCATGGGTGTCCCACAATAATCTGTCAAATTGGTCCACATGAGTTTAGTCAAGCTTTATTAGACCTTGGAGCAAGTGTAAACCTTATGCCATACTCAGTTTACTTGCAACTTGGCCTTGGAGAGATCAAGCCTACATCTGTTGTTTTGAAACTAGCTGACCGAACCATTAGTAGACCCAAAGGAATAACAGAGGATGTTTTAAATCAAATCGATAAATTCTATTATCCTGTTGATTTCTTGGTTTTGGGTACTCAGTCTGTGGTCAATATGGAGTCTAAGATACCACTGATCCTAGGTAGACATTTCCTTGCTACAACAAATGCTCTCATCAATTGTAGGAATGGTCTTTTGAAGCTTACATTTGGTAATATGACACTGGAAGTCAATGTATTCCATGTTGGGAAGAAACTACAAGATGAAGATGAGTGTCACCATACTTATATGATAGATTCATTGGTGTCTGAAACATTCGAAAGGGAAAATTGTGAATCCTTACACTATCTTCTTTGTAATTCTGATTTTGATGATTCGTTTAACTCTGTTAATAATATTAATTCATCTAATTTTGTTAATGAAACAAGGGTGAAAGAAAAGAGATTTTGGCACCCGCACTTCAAGGAACTACCAAAAGAAAGAAGAAAACCAAAGACATCTTCCGCTCAAGCACTGAAAGTGGCTCATGACAAGCATAACATTAGAAAGAACTTTGACCCTGGAAAGTTGAGATCAAGATGGACTGGTCCGTTTGTGGTGAAACAAGTCTTTCCCAATGGTTTCATAGAAGTTGAAATTCCTAAAGATGGAAGACTTTTTCGTGTGAATGGCCGAAGATTAAAGCAAATTTTGGAGAGGGTAGATGAACGTGAGGAGTTTGCACTTGCGGCTCCTATCTACCATTGATCAGGTTCTATCTTTCCATTATGTACTATAGTTTTTTTTTTTTTTTTTTTTGGCGTGTTTTGTTTTTTGTTTTTTCTTCCGTTTGTGTGTTTATAAGATCATCTCTAGCTTAAATTACATCATTCAAGTAGTCATTTGTCTCTTGTATTCTCTGCATTCATATTATAGTGACAATGAGGACACTGTCATATTGAGGTTGGGGGTGGTAGCTTTCCGAAAGAAAAAAAAATGATTTTAAAGAAAGACTAGTTTATTGCTTTTATATTAGCAATTCTCTTGAAAATGGGCTATAATGTATGAATGGATGGATTGATTTGAGATGCTAGATTTGCTATTTAGGTATGATTTCATAGTGTAAAGTCTTAGTCACTTTTTCTATCTTTATTACTAGAAAGTAGCTTCCGAAATAATTTTTTGCACATTACTAAGCTTGTGGTAAGATTGATGTTCGATGCATTTAGCCTAGAAATTTTCCAAGTTAAAGTTTTTTTTTCTATACTCACACATCTTTTGTGAGTGAGTGGAGAGGTTGAGAAAACAACTTATGAACTTATATTGCTCTTTTGAATTGGTTAATTGCTATTTAGAGTAACATTCTTAAAGAAAAATAAAAGAGATGGATGATATTGGTCAAGAGTAAAATATCCTCATGAGCCATGAAAAAAAATAGAGAAAAAAAGAAAAAAAAAAGTGAAAAAAAGAAAAAAAAAGTGAAAAAAAAAAGAAAAAAAAAAAAGTTCTTAGTTTTCGTCATTATAGAAGACGAATCTTTATATGGCTCCATATTATGTATTGACCAATTGAAATCCTGAAGCTAAATTGTGAAAGAATGTGACCTCTAGATAGTTATGTTTCCTATCTTTGGATCAATGTTTGTTTGTATGCTTGTCCGTAAAATTATGGCCTATTTCTTTGAGTGACTATCTATTTTCCAACTCCATGAGTGAAATCCTTGTCCTAAAAATTTAAACACTTTACCCGTGAGGAAATAGAGTTGAGACTTTTCTTGGTAACTTTTCGAAAGCTATGTGTATTGTGGTTTGTGGTATGAAGGTTTTTGCTTGGTATTCACACACACACATTTTGGGAGTTATGATCGAAATAATCTTGATAGCGATTATGATCTTTGACTAGCTCTTTGATTGAAGTACTTGAATATTTTATCTTATTTCATCTCAGTTTTATTCATCATACTTATATCTTATTTGCGCTTGGATTGCTAGAGACTAGCAATAAGCTGGTTGGGGGTTGTGATTGGTGCTTGAAAATGCAGTTAAATTGTTCTAATTTTCCAAATAAATCAAGTGTTAATTTGATATTTTCATGAAATTATTAGAAATTATTGTGATTAGAAAATATTGAGTTTTGATTTATTTTTATAGGAAAATAAAATATGTACACCGGAATATTTAGCTTTCTCAAATTGTACAAGTACCAAAGGCATGAGTTGAAGCAAGGAAAGATTCAAGGAAGTCAAGTAGTGCAAGAACAACAAATAAGGAATCTGCCAGAAATATTGTTGCTCCTTCCAAGGACTATGACTCTCGTAAGGAAACTCATATGAAGCTGATTTTGGATATGTTATAGAGGAAGGAGTTAGATACGTTAAGGACTTTACGGATCTGAATTTGGAGTTCGGAGCGCAAAGATATGCCTTTTACAAATATGTCTCGCAGAGCAGAATTTACTACGCGGGAAAAGCGATTTTTGTCCTAAAGGGATTAGGAAACTTGCCTAAGTCCTTTCCATACGAGGATTGAGCCTCCTAAACATATTCCTACTCAATTTCTACCTCCTAAGCATTCTCCTACTTGAATTAGGGCTCTTTAACACCTATATATAGTCCTAGAATTACACATCTTGGAAGACACAATTATTAGTTTTAGTTACAATTTGTTGGTCCCAAAAGTGGTCAATGAGGTCTAGAGGGGGGAGGGGGGTGTGAATAGACCTCTGAAACTTAAAAACTTTTTATCTAATTTTTCAAATCAGCAGACTAAGCTGATCGAACTTGTGAAACTACTAAGCTGATCGCACACAAAGCTTGAACAGCTGAGTTGACCACTAGTATGATTTTACTCGTCTGTTTCAAATCAGATCAGAGTTTCAAAACTTGTATGCAGCGAATTTATCAAGTATGTTTTTCAAACAAGTTTATCTTTAAAAGTTTTCTTTGTCTTAAAAGATTTTATCCCCAGTTTTCGCAAACTCCTTTTGAAAATCTTTTAATTAACTTGAATGTTTGAAAGCTTTGGAAATTATGCAAAGTAAAATGCAAACTCAATCACAAGTAATTTTTATAGTGGTTATATGGATGTAAATCCTTTAGTCCACTCTTCCAAGTCACAAAGATCTTGGGTTATACTAGAAAACACAAAGTTAACAGTATACAATACTTGCGCCAAACAACAAATGAAATGGCCACAAGTGCGCAGTAAGAAATCACAAAGAAATCCTACTCTATGAAGCTATATCACTCACTTAGACGGATCTACACTCCTCACGTTATTTTCAGTATAAGAGATCACTCAGAAAACCTACACTAAGAAGTTATATCACTTCACAAAGATGGATATACACTCCTTCTATTCTCAGTTGAAGGTCACTTAGACAGACAACGTTTGATCTTTGTTCTTCAACAATTTGCTCCGTCAACAGATGACTTCGCTTACGATCAGACGACTCAACTGATGGATCTTGCTCTAAGGATGTGATCTTGATTTATGCAAGTCTCATTTCGATCTTCAGTTTGTCTTCTATTTATACTTCGTGGATTTGAATTTCTGCCCGTTGAAGGTGAGACAGAAATCTACAGTCCTCGAGTACTGGTCCTTAATTTGCGGAACGGCTCTCTGCAACTGTTGCTTTGTACACTCTGCTGTACGGATATCTACTTTATGTCAGTCGCATTTAATGCACTCAACTCTTAGCACGTTACCGTTGAGCTTCCTGATAGTCTTCACTCTGCTGGTGGAAATACTCTGATGATGATCACTCGGCTGATGGCTTCTCGGCTGATTCAAGAATGAACACATCTATCTTGACTCGGCTGATAATATACATCTGATATTCCACTTCGCTGATTCGGTCACTTAGCTTCCGGACCATGAGATAGGTTTCACTAAGCTGTTCAGTTCTTAGTTGATGACTTCCAAATTAATCCTTATGACCATTATACCCTTTTTGTCATCTTCAAAACCTTCTTCAAATTTAACCAACAATTTTCCCCTTTTTGATGATGACAAAACCTTCAACTAAGAACACATCTAAGTTTCTGATTTAGTCTTCATATTCTGAGATGGAAATTATTTGATCTGATACAACTTTTAAAAACCACTTGATGGTAGCTTTCCCTTTTTTTTATTTTCTTCCTTTAAGGGTTCTTAGTTGCACCTTTCTCTTCCCCTTTTTTGTCATCAACACCAATCCTTATTTTCATTCTTCTATCTTCCCCTTTTTCCTTTTATAAATCGCAAACTTAATATGCTGAAGACAAGTAGATAAGTACTTAGCTGTTTGGGTTAGTTAGCTGTTGATGAGCCAACGTACAGTAGTCTTCTTTGCTGTTTATCACTCCAGCTAGAATAACTGTTTCCCCTGACATCAAGAATTGATACCACTTGTTGATATCAGATTAGTCAGTTGATACCACTTGTTGAGATGATACCACTTGTAGTCTGATACTACTTGTTGGTCTGATTCCACTTGTAGTCTGTTACCACTTGCTGGAATACATTCTTGAAGGTCACTTGGCTGTTGAGTTCCAGTCGGCTGATGAAGCCGTCTTCTGATAAACTTCATTTTGACTTATTGAAAACTTCATCTCTGATCAGGAGTACCGCTAGTGGTACACGTTCCCTCTGAGTTCAAGAATCCGTGGTCAAGTAGTCTGATGAGAGTTACACTTAAAAGACACTCAGCTGTTGAATTCCAGTAAGCTGTTTCGGGTTAGTCTTCTGATATGTTCCCCCTCAACTTATGAATCCAAAAACAACAAACCAATTTCAACTTCATAGAGAGCTGAAATAATGATGTCACATGGTTGACTGATACCACTTGAATAGTTGTATCACTTGTTGCGAACAGTTGATGGTCTTTAATACCACTTGATGGTCTTTTTATAAGCTTCAACTATCTAACAGTCTTCCTTCCTTGAAATCTCCAAATGTAGCCTCTATCACTTGTTGATTTATACCAATTGTCTGAAGCCACTTGACTGATACCACTCACTTGACTGATATCATTTGATGGTTTGATCCAATCTGATATAAGCAACTCGTTGATTTCACTTGATATACCACTTGTTGGTATTTAATGACGAGACACTTGTTGAGTTCATTGGAATTTGCAAGGTAGTCAACTCATCTTTGTCATCTCACATGTGCTTCACCTGTAAAACAAATGACTATTTTTGGTACCCCTTGTTTATTGGGTCCAGCAGAGTTAGCATAACCAATGACATGTGATGATCCAGTGACTTTTAGTTTTATCATGATAATACTACTTGTTGGTCATGATTAAAACAATGCTCTTAAGCAAGGTAAGATGCATGAAGTATGTGATAAGCATGCATTGAATAATGAGGATGGCATTCAGCACAGTGAATATGATCAGCATGATAATGTGGATAAGCATGATGCATGTCATAATAACAATTATCATAATGTGACTCAAATTCTTGCCAAATATTTCATTTTTGCCTCAATTTCTTACCTGAGTTATTTAATAACTCTGCTTAGATTTAGCAGACTTAACATTTTCAATTTTACTCCTATCAGCAGCATATTTCAGCTTACTCGGCTGATGAGTTTACTAGTCTGATTAGTCTTAGGTAGCTTACTAGGTTTTCTAACCTTGTGAGCATCAGTAGACTTCTTCTTTTAAGCCTCTGATTTCTTTTTAGAGAATGATACAATCACTTCTTTCAAGTTCATTTGTATTTTCTACACGAATTGCATACTCAGCTTTTAGAGTTTTATTCTCATGATCAAGCTTTTTATAGTCAGCTGATTCTTGAGGTTTTTCAACCTGAAGTTTCAGTGATCTGATTTGCTCTTTTCAGCAGAGTCATCTCTTCATTAAGCTTGGCAAATGCACAAACAATATTTGAATTTTTATTTATTCAAACTATCCAAATAGTGCATTTCATTAATCAATAGAAGTTACCTCAGTTTTCAGAATCAACAGATTCTATAGCAGTTAAGCATAGAGTTTCAGGTACTTCTTCGAATTCTTTATCGGACGACTGGTTGTCTGAATAAAATGTGCAGGAGTTTATTAGCTTTGCTGCATCAGCTAACTTTGTTTTGCTCTTTCTAAGATTACGCTCCTTTTTGGCACGCTTTTCCTTTTCAGCAAACTTCTCAGATGATGAGTGTGGATGGTCTTTGATCAAGAGTCCATACTCCTCTTCGTTGTTGTCTCTAAGTTTTGATTTTGAGGATTCCCTGTTTTCCTGAAAATGATCAGAAGAAGATAAAATAGCATTTTCATATTTTAATTTCATTTTCCTTTTATATATCTTCTTGAATTCTTTCAGAAGGTGGGTAACGTCTTTAGCAGTGTATGCTTTTTCTGAATTCAACAGAGTCTTCTGTTTTGACTTGTCTGCTGATTTTCTTGACTTGTCTGACGCGATATATGCAGCAGTAGGGTCTGAACTGGTTGACACTTCTAATCCCATTCTTGGCATCTTATACTCGTATGCTTTGAGGGATGAGAACAGTTCGGAAAGAGAAATCTTCTATAAATCCCTTGATTATTCCATGGCTGTCACCTTCATGTTGAATTTAGGTGGCAGAGCCGCGAGAACCTTCGTGGTGATCTCCTTGTCTGAAAACTTTTTACTAAGCCTTAGAACTTCGTTCAGAGTTTTGGTAAATCTGGTATCCATTTGATCAATTGTTTCTCCAGACTTCATTTTGAAATTTTAAAATCCTCGAGAACCACACTGAGCTTATGTTCTTTGATAGCGTCGTTTCCTTCGCTCAGCTCGCATACTTTATCCCACATCTCTTTTGCTGTTTGCAAATGTTTGATCTTCTGGAATCTGTCTTTGTCTACAACTTTGAACATGATGAACTTATCCTTTTTATCAAGGTTTACTAACTTGATTTCTTTGGGAGTCAGCTCATCCAGCTCTTTGTCAACAATCTGATCAGGCTGGTCAGCAACCTTAACAGTCTTCTGAAATCTGAATGGTCCTTTTGTAATACATGTAAAAATGTTATCATTATAAGCAGCAAGAAGGATTTCCATTATGATTTTCCAATTTTCAAAGTTCATATGGCCAATGTGAGGAACATGGCTTATGATCTCCATTTTTCAAAAAGTTTTGATTTTTCAAAATATGCTCTATTTTTGAAATTTTTTGAAAAACACACTTAGGATCAAGTTCGTTTGATCAGGGAGAGGATCAGATGAACCAATCTGCTCTGATACCACTTGTTTGTCCCAAAAGTGGTCAATGAGGTCTAGAGGGGGAGGGGGGGGGGGGGGTGAATAGACCTCTGAAACTTAAAAACTTTTTCTCTAACTTTTCAAATCTGCAGACTAAGCTGATCGAACTTGTGAAACTACTAAGCTGATTGCGCACAAAGCTTGAACAGCTGAGTTGACCACTAGTCTGATTTTACTCGTCTGTTTCAAATCAGATCAGAGTTTCAAAACTTGTATGCAGCGGATTTATGAAGTATGTTTTTCAAACAAGTTTATCTTTCAAAGTTTTCTTTGTCTTGAAAGATTTTATCCCCAGTTTTCGCAAACTCCTTTTGAAAATCTTTTAATTAACTTGAATGTTTGAAAGCTTTGGAAATTATGCAAAGTAAAATGCCAACTCAAACACAAGTAATTTTTATAGTGGTTATATGGATGTAAATCCTTTAGTCCACTCTTCCAAGTCACAAAGATCTTGGGTTATACTAGAAAACACAAAGTTAACAGTATACAATGCTTGCGCCAAACAACAAATGAAATGGCCACAAGTGCGCAGTAAGAAATTACAAAGAAATCCTACTCTATGAAGCTAGATCACTCACTTAGATGGATCTACACTCCTCACGCTATTTTCAGTATAGGAGATCACTCAGAAAACCTACACTAAGAAGTTATATCACTTCACAAAGATGGATATACACTCCTTCTATTCTCAGTTGAAAGTCACTTAGACAGACAACGTTTGATCTTTGTTCTTCAACAATTTGCTCCGTCAACAGATGACTTCGCTTACGATCAGACGACTCAACTGATGGATCTTGCTCTAAGGATGTGATCTTGATTTATGCAAGTCTCATTTCGATCTTCAGTTTGTCTTCTATTTATACTTCGTGAATTTGAATTTCTGCCTGTTGAAGGTGAGACAGAAATCTACAGTCCTCGAGTACTGGTCCTTAATTTGCGGAACGGCTCTCTGCAACTGTTGCTCTGTACACTCTGCTGTACGGATATCTACTTTATGTCAGTCGCATTTAATGCACTCAGCTCTTAGCACGTTACCGTTGAGCTTCCTGACCGTCTTCACTCTGCTGGTGGAAATAGTATGCTGATGATCACTCGGCTGATGGCTTCTCGGCTGATTCAAGAATGAACACATCTATCTTGACTCGGCTGATAATATACATCTGATATTCCACTTCGCTGATTCGGTCACTTAGCTTCCGGACCATGAGATAGGTTTCACTAAGCTGTTCAGTTCTTAGTTCATGACTTCCAAATTAATCTTTATGACCATTATTCCCTTTTTGTCATCTTCAAAACCTTCTTCAAATTTAACCAACACAATTCTCTCTAAAATCATTATCATATTTTCTCTCTAGAACTTGTGATAATGATTAGCAAATTAGGCTAAGAGTTCTTTGGTGGGGTTAGAGATGAACTTATATGCGTAGTGATCTTATTTGGTTTCGATTTTTCAAGATTTTGTAAGTTTTATAAATTTGAGTAATGTACTCTTCTTCAACTATTTTCATCAACTCTTATGTTAATACAATTGTTTTATAAATTTTCATATAAATCTAGTCAAGCTCTTTTTATGTGAAAATCTTTATGATATAATTATATTGATATAAGTCATTCGTTTTATGGGTAGTCTTTTAATGCAATATGCCTTGGTATATAGTATGTTTTCGATTTCTCATAAGATGATATTTTGTGCCAATTCTAAAAGCAAGAAAATTATTTACTCAAATACATTAGAAATCATGTGTTTTTCAATTATTTATCTTCCAATTGATTGTTTGGGATGTGAAACTTTCAATTGAGTAATTTTATGAATCAATCCAAATAAGTGAACGAAGCATATAAGGGATTCTTGACATCTTACCGTTTTAATTATCGTATTTTTCAACAACTAAAAATTCACTTTTCTTTAAGTTTTCTTAAAATCAAATCACTTCGTTAATTTAGTTTGTTTATTTGTCTCTAAAGCTACTTTGTCTACTAATCTTTTTAGCTTGTTATAGTCATCTCCTCGTGGATACGACCGCCCAATCTATTCTAAATCGATCGCTTTGTTTCGACAAGTTTGGGCGTAATCAAAAGTGGAGGTTTTCTGACTTGGTCAGAGGAATCTACATCTTTACTAACGCCATCTGCTGGGTCGGAGAGTTGATAGAAAGTATTTCGGACAGTAATCTTGATTTCAAGCTTGATATATTAAACGGAAAAGGTGTTACTCAGTTCGGAATATCTTAAAAAAAAAAAGGGTGGGGGGGGGGGGGGGGGAGTACTACGATAAAAATAAACAAGTTAACATTCTTTGATAGTAAAAAGAAAGTATCATCTACATTTACATCCTGTTTAGACAATTACAAAGTGACAATAAAACAAGAAATTTACAAGGAGGATCTACAACTCGAGATTGTGATCATGTGAGTTATTATGCCCGAGGAAAGTAATTAGTTCATTAGTACGATGTTTATATCCAAAGGCAAAACCTGCATCAAAATCCTTCTTTCCCTTCTCGATCTGAACTTGAACGACCTCCTCTAGATTCTTGTTTTTTTGAATCAAATCCTCCTTCTCTTTGAGGATATTTTTTTATCAGCGGCCAGCTCGGCATTTAGCTTCAAAAGCCTCTCATTATTAGCTCGAAGACGTCATCGTTTTGAATCCCAAGTTGAACAGTCTGGTGCTGCGCCTAGGGGAAACATAGAGAAGTCAGCATATGATAAAAATTCTACGAGCATAGATTTGAATAAAATAGAAGTTTACTAGTTCCAAATGTTTGATGCTAGACTGGACCAAACTTAAGGAAGAAAGATCCTTTATTTTATCCAGTTCGGCAGGAAGGATCGACCCAACCTCTAAATTCCATGATACTCCATCAGGTTCGTTAGACTCAGGAATACTTGCCTCAAGGGAAACTCCCCCATATCGTTCGAGGCTATAATCTCAAATTTCCTCGATCTAATGACTGAGTGAGGGATCATCCAACAAAGAAGGATCTTCTTGGGGATTGAATACCTACCCCTGAGTGGGAGGCACGGGTTCAGAGTGGATTACTTCTTGATCATTTTTAGTTGGAGATGGATGAACTCGAACGACGAGAGCTGCAGGAGGAACGTCCGCGACACCGGAAGTTTATATGTCCGGATTGGGTTCTTGATTCTCCTCTGAAACTGTCCTCTCGACCTCGAGGTCTTGAGTGAAATCAGTGGGAACAATCTCTGTCGACTGAACGATATGTCCTGCGGAAACGTTGATCAAAGCTGTATCCAAATTAGGTATCTCAAGTTCGGAATTGATCGTAACATTGGGGCCAAGAGAGTCAGCCGAAGAGTCTTCACCTCGATAAGCGTCAAGGATGTCCTTCTCTACCAACGGTTCGGAGGGAGGAGGCTCGACCAACTTATCCAACCCAGAACCAACAATAGAATGGGGAGGTGAGGCTAAGAGACTTCTTCTTTCAGAAGCGGGAGTACCCTTATAACGATTCGATGTTCGATCTGAGGAGGAGATGTATTGGCGAACAACCTCTCCGATCTCATCTATAGGTTGAATGGTGCTCCCTACTCGAGCCTTCTTCCTAGGTGCATTGCTTCTAGAGGGTGTTCGTATCGTTCGCTTGGGAGCTGCGGAGAACAAATTTGCACTCATTTTCGGGAATATATGGAAATTATAGGAATATTGATCCCGTGCTTCGATCTAATCAAGAGAAATTTTAATGGTACAAGTAGGGACACACTGTAAATCTTGGAATATTTTACCCCTATATATACTAGTGAAATTGACACAAAGGCCCTGGGAAAAGAGCGCGAACAGTAATTTTTCAAATTTTTGGTAGATTTAAAGACAATTGTCTAACAAACTTTGCGCAATTGAACGGAAAATTAGTAAATCAATCTAAAAGACTTATGTCTAATAGGGATACAAATGGTAAAATCAACAAAAGCTTTTACACAAAGGGTTGACAAAATAAATGCAGAGTTACATATCAATTACAGGGAAGTCAGAAGTATAATTGGAAAAAGTATCTCATCTTTCTTCCCCTTTTTCGACCGTATCTCTTTTTTCTTCGTTAGCAGCTTCATCTTCAGATGTAGCTTGGTCCTCATTGCTTTGCTCTTCATTGACCTCGTCTCTGGAACCTTGTCTTGATCGGGCAAAGGTGTCCCAAATTCCTCCACCATGTGAGCTAATGGATGATGGCTATAGTCGACTTGGAAAATGGCCTCGGAAGGATAAGATTGGTATTTGCGATCCTTGTTAATATCTATAGCATCATAATACTCACGCAGTCTGTTCGGGATCAATTTTAATCTAACCAGTTGTTCGACCCCTTATAAAAAGAACTTGACAGCAGTCCCCCTATTTTTTGGTACAATATAACAGTATGCACCGGGGAGTTGAGAAAATCCCGAACAACTGGCTCTATATTTTCGGCCTGAGTCTCTCGCATAACTTCATCCATAACAGCGTCATCGGCTTTGATTATAGCTGTGATTGCAGAGACCTATTCTCAGCTTCTAGAGCACGGATTGAGGTCGTGAAAGAGACTCGTTGCTCTTCTAGTTCCCGAATCAGCTGATCAACTTGTGCTTGGTACCGACTAGCATCCATCATGGTGCTGACTATATGAGGATTATCGGTCTCCAAATATGGGTTGCTACTAGGGCCAGCTTGGTTTTCTTGGACTCGAGAACCTCCAAGCTCTGCAAGTCTGCCCTCGAGCTTCTTATTCTTAGCCATAAGAATCTTTTTTGTGTTGGCTGGTATTGGAGAAGGTTTTGAAGATGACAAAAAGGCCAGAACGGTTTTGAAGATTAAAGTGTCATCAACTAAGAACTGAAAAGCTTAGTGAAACCTTTCTCACGGTCTGGAAGCTATGTGACCGAATCAGCAGAATGGAATATCAGATCAGTAAAGTTCAGATTGTTTATCATCAGCCGAGTCAAGATAGATGTGTTCATTCTTGAATCAGCAGAGTAGCCATCAGTGAAGTGATCTTCAGCAGAGTAATCCCATCAGCGAAGTGAAGTCGGTTAGTAAGCTTATAAACGGTAACAAGTTGAGTGCATTAAATGCGACTGACATAAAGTAGATATCCGTACAGCAGAGTGTACAGTGACCAGTCTGCAAAAGCTGCAAATGTAATTTCGCCTATCTTCAACGGGCATAATTTCAAATTCGAGGGTATAAATAGACCAGAGACTGAAGATTAAAGAGAGACTTGCACAATTCAAGATCACATCCTTAGAGCAAGATCCATCAGTTGAGTCGTCTGATCACAAGCAAAGTCATCTGTTGACGAAGCTTTTTGTTGAAGAACAAAGATCAATCCTTTGTCTGTCTAAGTGACATTCAACTGTAAAATAGAGAAGTGTATATCCATCTTTGTGAGTGATATAACTTCGTAGTAGCTGATAGGATCAGTAGGACCAAACAAATCCATGTGAAGGAGCTCCAAGATTCTACATGAAGATCGGTGCTTCTTACTTTTGAAAGGTGATTTGATTTGTTTACCCTTCTGACGTGCATCACAGAGTTTGTCTTTGCTCATGCTGGTTTTTGGTAATCCTTCAACCAAATTATTCTTTATCAATTTGTTGATGGTCTTGAAGTTTACATGATTAATTATTTTGTGCCATAGCCAACTAACTTCACTTGGTGTAGAGCCCACCAAACAAACATTAGAACTCCTGTCCACAGTTCAGTTGTTGGTCTCAAAAGTGGTCAATGAAGTCTAGAGGGGGGGGGGGGGGTGAATAGATCTCTGAAACTTTAAAACTTTTTCTCTAACTTTTCAAATCAGCAGACTAAGCTGATCGAACTTGTGAAACTACTAAGTTGATCACGCACAAAGCTTTGAACAGCAGAGTTGACCACTAGTCTGATTTTACTTGTCTGTTTCAAATCAGATCAGAGATTCAAAACTTGTATGCAGCGGATTTATCAAGTATGTTTTTCAAACAAGTTTATCTTTCAAAGTTTAACCCCTGTTTTATAAATTCCTCAATTTAAGATTGTTATTTCAAAACAGTTTGTTTACTTATGAAAATATGCAAAATAAAACAAGTATTCAAACACAAGGAATTTTTATAGTGGTTATATAGATGAAAATCCTTTAGTCCACTCTTCCAAGTCACACAGATCTTGGGTTATACTAGAAAACACAAAGTTAACAGTATACAATGCTTGCGCCAGACAACATATGAAATGGCCACAAGTGCGCAGTAAGAAATCACACAGAAATCCTACTCTCCGAAGCTAGACCACTCACTTAGACGGATCTACACTCCTCACGCTATTTTCAGTATAGGAGGTCACAAAGAAAACCTACACTAAGAAGCTATATCACTTCACACATATGGATATACACTCCTCTCTCTTTTCTCAGTTGAAAGTCACTCAGACAGACAACGTATGTTTTCTGTTCTTCAACGAAAAGCTTCGTCAACAGATGACTGGGCTTGTGATCAGACGACTCAACTGATGGATCTTGCTCTATAGATGTGATCTTGAATTTTGCAAGTCTCTCTTCAGATCTTCAGTTAGTCTTCTATTTATACTCCCGGATTTGAATTTCTGCCCGTTGAAGGAAGGCGAAATTACTCTTTAATCCCTGAGCAACGGTCTTATTCTCTGACGGCAGCTTTTGCTTTTGCAGACTATCTTCTGTACACTCTGCTGTACGGATATTCACTTTATGTCCAGTCGCATTTAATGCACTCAGCTGGTTAACGTTGATAAGCTTACTTCACCGACTTCACTTCGCCGATGGGAATGATCGGCTGATGACCACTCTCCTGATGATCACTCGGCTGATGGCTACTCGACTGATTCAAGAATGAACACATCTATCTTGACTCGGCTGATGATAACCAATCTGATAACCCACTCGGCTGATTCGGTTACTTCGCTTCAAGACCTTGAGATAGGTTTCACTAAGCTGTTCTTAGTTGATGACTTAACCTTCTGATCTTCAAAACCATTATGGCCTTTTTGTCATCTTCAAATAACACCAACAATTTCCCCCTTTTTGATGATGACAAAACCTTCAACTAAGAACGTCTTCTAAGTCTTCAGATTTAGTCTTCATACCTTGAGATGGAAATTTATTGATCTGATACAACTTTCAAAAAAATACCAATAGTTGGTTCTTTTCCCCTTTCTGATCCTCTGCTTAAAGGGTTCTTAGTTGCATCCTTTATCTTCCCCCTTTTTGTCATCAACACCAATACTTGAGTTGCATCTCTTCTTCCCCTTTTTCTCTTTATAGGATTGCAAACTTAGTATGCTGAAGACAGGTAGGTAAGTACTTGGCTGATCGAGGTAGTCTTCGTTGATGTTTATCACTCCATCTAGAAAATTTCCCCCTAACTTCAAGAATTAATACCACTTGATACCATTTGTGGTCTGATTCCACTTGTAGTCTGATGCTACTTGTAGTCTGATACCACTTGTATGAATGTAAATCAGATTAGTCAGCTGGTACCACTTGTTGATGTGATAACACTTGCTGATACCACTTGGTGTAGTACATTCTTGAGTAACACTTGGCTGTTGAGTTCCAGTCGGCTGATGAGAACAGTCTTCTGATAACTTCATTTTGACTTATTGAAAACTTCATCTTTATTCAGGAGTACCGCTAGTCGTACACGTTCCCCCTAAGTTCAAGAATCAGTGGTCAAGTAGTCTGATGAGAGTTTCTCTTCAAAGACACTCAGCCATTGAATTCCAGTAAGTTGTTCTGGGTTAGTCTTCTGATAAGTTCCCCCTCAACTTACGAATCCAAAGTCAACGAACCAATTTCTTTGTCACATGGTTGACTGATACAACACTTGTTGGTGATACTGCTTGTTGCGATTAGTTGTTGGTCTCTAATACCACTTATCATTCTTTGATAATCTTCAACTTTTCAACATTTATGCGTTCCTTGAAATCTCCAAATGTAGAGTCTACCACTTGAAAAATACCAATAGTTGATACCACTTATTTGATAACACTTGTTGGAATATGCTTGTTGGTGAGACCACTTGTTGAACTTTGTGAAGTTTGCAAGGCAGTCAACTCATCTTTGTCATCTCACATGTGCTTCACCTACAAAACAGATGACTGTTTTTGGTACCCCTTATTCATTGGGTCCAGCAGGGTTAGTACAAACATGTGATGATCTAGTGACTTATGTTTTATCATGATAATACCACATGTTGGTCACGATTAAAACAATGCTCATAAGTAAGGTAAGAAGCATGAAATATGTGATAAGCATGCATATTGAAATGAGGATGGCAATCAGTACAGTGAACATGATCAACATGATAATATGAATGAGCATAGTGCATGTCATAATAACAATTATCGTAATGTGATTCAAATTCTTGCCAAATAATTCATTTTTGCCTCAATTTCTTACCTGAGTTATTTAATAACTCTCCTTAGATTCAGCAGACTTTGACATTTTAATTTTACTCCTATCAGCAGCGTATTTCAGCTTGCTCGGCTGATGGGTTTTAGTAGTCTGATTAGTCTTAGGTAGCTTACTAGGTTTTCTAACCTGTTGAGCATCAGTAGACTTCTTCTTTTAAGTCTCTGATTTCTTTTTGTTTAGAGAATATTGCAATTTTTAAGCTCATTTGTATTTTCAAAACAAATTGCATACTCAGCTTTTAGAGTTTCATTCTCATGTTCAAGCTTTTTGTAGTCAGCTGATTCTTGAGGTTTTTCAACCTGAAGTTTCAGTGATCTGATTTGCTCTTTTCAGCAGAGTCATCTCTTCATTAAGCTTGGCAAATGCACAAACAATATTTGAATTTGTAATCTAGCATTTATTCAAACGATTCAAATAGTGCATTTCATTAATCAGTAGAAGTTACCTCAATTTCATAATCATCAGATTCTATGGCAGTTAGACATAAGGTTTCAGGTACTTCTTCAAATTCTTTATCAGACGACTGACGGTCTGAATAAGATGTGCAGAAGTTTATTAGCTTTGCTGCATCAGCTAACTTTGTTTTGCTCTTACTTAGCTTACGCTCCTTTTTGGCACACTTTTCCTTTTCAGCAAACTTCTCTGATGATGAGTGTGGATGATCTTTGATCATGAGTCCATACTCCTTTTCCTTGTTATCTCTAAGTTTTGCTTTGGAGGAATCCCTGTTTTCCTGAAAATGATCAGAAGAAGATGAAGTAGCATTTTTATATTTTAATTTCATTTTCTTCTTGTAGAACTTCTCAAAATCATTCAGCAGCAGGGTAGCGTCGTCAGCAGTGTATGCTTTTTCTGAACTCAGCAGAGTCTTATGTTTTGACTTGTCTGCTAATTTTCTTGACTTGTCTGACGCCATTAGAGCAGCAGTAGGGTCTTAACTGGTTGACACTTCTAATCCCATTCTTGGCATTTGATACTCATACGCTTTGAGGGATGAGAACAGTTCGGAAAGAGAAAGCTTCTCTAAATCCCTTGATTCTTCCATGGTTGTCACCTTCGTGTTGAATTTAGGTGGCAAGGCCTTGAGAACCTTTGCTGTGATCTCCTTGTTCAAAAATTCTTTACCAAACCTTAGAACTTCATTCAGAGCTTTGGTAAATCTGATATCCATCTGATCAATCGTTTCACCAGACTTCATCTTGAAATTTTCAAACTCCTCAAGAGCCACATTGAACTTGTGTTCTTTGATAGCGTCGTTTCCTTCGCTTAGCTCGCAGACTTTATTCCACATCTCTTTGGCAGTTTTGAAATGCTTGATCTTCTGGAATCTGTCTTCGTCTACAGCTTTGAACATGATGAACTTCGCCTTTTTATCAAGATTTACTAACTTGATTTCTTTGGGTGTCAGCTCATCCAGCTCTTTGTCAACTAGCTGATCTGGTTGGCCAGCAACCTTCACAGTCTTCTGAAATCTGAATGGTCCTTTTGTAATACATGTAAACATGTTGTCGTCGTAAGCAGCAAGAAGGATTTTCATTCTGATTTTCCAGCTTTCAAAGTCCATAAGGCCAATGTGAGGAACATGGCTTATGACATCCATTTTTCAAAAAGTTTTGATTTTTCAAAATATGCTCTTTTTTTGAAAAATTTGAAAAACGCACCAAGGATCAAGCTCGTTGATCAGGCAACTGATTCAAATGAACCAACCTGCTCTGATACCACTTGTTGGTCCCAAAAGTGGTCAATGAGGTCTAGAGGGGGGGGGGGGGGGTGAATAGACCTCTGAAACTTTAAAACTTTTTCTCTAACTTTTCAAATCAGCAGACTAAGCTGATCGAACTTGTGAAACTACTAAGTTGATCGCGCACAAAGCTTTGAACAGCAGAGTTGACCACTAGTCTGATTTTACTTGTCTGTTTCAAATCAGATCAGAGATTCAAAACTTGTATGCAGCGGATTTATCAAGTATGTTTTTCAAACAAGTTTATCTTTCAAAGTTTAACCCCTGTTTTATAAATTCCTCAATTTAAGATTGTTCTTTCAAAACAGTTTGTTTACTTATGAAAATATGCAAGATAAAACAAGTATTCAAACACAAGGAATTTTTATAGTGGTTATATGGATGAAAATCCTTTAGTCCACTCTTCCAAGTCACACAGATCTTGGGTTATACTAGAAAACACAAAGTTAACAGTATACAATGCTTGCGCCAGACAACATATGAAATGGCCACAAGTGCGCAGTAAGAAATCACACAGAAATCCTACTCTCCGAAGCTACACCACTCACTTAGACGGATCTACACTCCTCAAAGAAAACCTACACTAAGAAGCTATATCACTTCACACAGATGGATATACACTCCTCTCTCTTTTCTCAGTTGAAAGTCACTCAGACAGACAATGTATGTTTTCTGTTCTTCAACGAAAAGCTTCGTTAACATATGACTGGGCTTGTGATCAGACGACTCAACTGATGGATCTTGCTCTATAGATGTGATCTTGAATTTTGCAAGTCTCTCTTCAGATCTTCAGTTAGTCTTCTATTTATACTCCCGGATTTAAATTTCTGCCCGTTGAAGGAAGGCGAAATTACTCTTTAATCCCTGAGCAACGGTCTTATTCTCTGACGGCAGCTTTTGCTTTTGCAGACTGTCTTCTGTACACTCTGATGTACGGATATTCACTTTATGTCCAGTCGCATTTAATGCACTCAGCTGGTTACCGTTGATAACCTTACTTCACCGACTTCACTTCGCTGATGGGAATGCTCGGCTGATGACCACTCTCCTGATGATCACTCGGCTGATGGCTACTCGGCTGATTCAAGAATGAACACATCTATCTTGACTCGGCTGATGATAACCAATATGATAACCCAC
Organism: Penstemon newberryi var. newberryi; assembly: GCA_030819805.1. NCBI lineage: Eukaryota > Viridiplantae > Streptophyta > Magnoliopsida > Lamiales > Plantaginaceae > Penstemon > Penstemon newberryi. Next base: position 28,860,810 of record JAUALY010000006.1, on the reverse strand, counting down.
TCGGCTGATTCGGTTACTTCGCCTCAAGACCTTGAGATAGGTTTCACTAAGCCGTTCTTAGTTGATGACTTAACCTTCTGATCTTCAAAACCATTATGGCCTTTTTGTCATCTTCAAATAACACCAACATCAGTCGACTATATAGATGTTTCATTATCTTCTTCCAGATAATATTACTTTCTTTGTTTTAGTTTACTTCTTTAACTTATTACTAGTCTGATTGTTTTTTGCTGTTATCAGCAGACTTCTTAGGACTACTCTACTGTTTAGTTTTACTAGTCTGTTTTTCTTTAGGATCTTTACACTTAGTAGCCTTTGGAGATTTCTTCTCCTTTTTCTCTTTTTTTGGTGAAGTAGGTTTAGTATTCTAAACATATAAGGGGTCGTTTGGTAGGACTTAATAGGGGGTATTAGATCATATTATATGTGTCAATATGGGATAATACAACGTTTGGTGGCATTGCTCTAATACCGGGTCAAATGGATTAAATCCTTATGACCCGGTATTAAGACTAGATTATAATCCACCCAGACATGGGTGGATTAGTTAATCCGGGTGAATATGGATTCGATGAAATGTCACTTATAACCTCAAATTTACATATTACCTATTATAACATATCATTAAATATCATAAATTCTTCTTAAATCTCTCAAAATATATTAATATATACTTAAACTCATAATTCCCCCAGACATATTACAGTTTATTTTTTTAATGTAATATGACTCAATCAAATCTACCAAACGTATTTTTAATATGACTTTCAATCTGGCTCTGATCTAATCCACCTTAATCCCATACACCCTACCAAACGGCCCCTAAGATTACCTTATTGTTACTAGCAGATATAAAATTTTCAGCATAGTTGAGTTCTAAACCTTCTTTTTTTAAAGGTAGTTTCTATCTACTAAGCATGTTATCTGATGTAACAGAAGACTTATCATGAGACTCAATAATCTTTTCAAGTTCCATGATTTTTCCTTTATAAACTTCACATTCTGCTTTTAGAGATTCATTCTCATGCTCAAACTTTTTGTACTCAGCTGATTCTTGTGGTTTTTCAACCTTAAGTTTGAGTGAAGCATTTTGCTTTTTCAGCACAGTCATCACTTCCTTAAGCTTGGCAAAAGCATTAACAACACTTGTGTTGTTTTTCATCATTTGTTCAAATGAACTGAATAGTTCATTTTCTTCTTCAGAGAGATTTACCTCATTGTCAGAATCATCTGATTCTTTTGCCATGAGACAAAGCAGTGCAAGTGTCTCTTCTTCAGCAGAGTGATCTTATGATGTCTCCGAATCTGAGTCAGACGAGTAGATGGCTGCTATTTTTTCAGCTTCAGCTAACAGTACCTTGCTCTTGTTGTGTCTCCTCTCATTCCTTATGTACTTTTCCTCCTCTGTATACTTCTTAGCTTTAGGATATGGACAGTCCTTGATGAAGTGACCCAATTTCCTGCAACTATAGCACATTAGTTTGGACTTAAAGTTATCCTTACTATCATGAGAATTAGAGGTAGGGTTAGAAGTAGAAGCATTGTTATATTTGTTCTTCATTTTTCTTTTATAAAACTTCTTGAACCCATTCAGTAACAACGCAACATCGCCAGCAATGTACTCATTTTTGTTGAGTAGCATGGTCTCATCAGATGAGTCCATTTCCTTTGTTCTCCCTGCTGATCTTCTTGGTTTTTCTGCAGCGACTAAGACAGCAGTGGGATTAGAGGTTGATGTTTCTACTATTCACATTCTCGATGGTTTATACTCGTACGCTTTGAGTACTGAAAACAGCTCTGTCAGAAAGATTTTTCCCAAATCTCTTGATTCTTCCATTGTTGTGAGAACTTGGGAGGCATCACCTTGAGAACTTTTACATTGATCTCTTTGTCCGTGAAAGTATTTCCCAACTTTAACACTCCGTTGAATGTCCTTGTAAACCTTTTATCCATCTGATCAATGGTTTCTCCGGACTTCATTTTGAAGTTTTCCAACTTCTCAAGAGCTATGCTCAAATTATGCTCTTTGATAGCATCATTTCCTTCGCTCATATCACGAATTTTATCCCACATCTCTTTTGTTGTTCTGCAGTGTTTGACCATGTCAAACCTGTCATTATCAAGGGCTCTGGTCATGATGAATCTACCAATTTTGTCAAGATTATTCAACTTCATTTCTTTAGTTGTCATCTCTTCAAGCTTTTTGTCAACTGTCACTTCTTGATCGTTGACTTTGATGGTTTTAGTGATTTTGATAAGACCTCTGGTTATGCACGTGTACATATTGTCAATATAAGCACCAAAGAAAATTTTCATGTGGAACTTCCAGTCCTCAAAACTCATACCGCCTATGTGGGGAACATGGCTGATGCAATCCATTTTTAAAAAGTTTAAATTTTTTCAAAATATGCTCTTTTTAAAAACGTTTGAAAAACACACCTTAAATCAAGCTCGTTGACCAGGCAAATAATTCAAATGAACCACCTGCTCTGATACCACTTGTTGGTCTCAAGTGGTCAGATGAGGTCTAGGGGAGGGGGAGGGGGGAGGGGTGAGTAGACCTCTGTACCTTTAAAAATTTTCTCTAACTTTCTTTTCAGCAGAGTAAGCTGATCTTACTTATGAAACTACTTAGCTGATTTTGCACTTAGCTTATTCAGCATAAGTTGACCACTCGTCTGATTTAACTTATCTGTTTCAAACGAAAACAGAGTTTCAATCTTGTGTGCAACGGATTTGTATAAGTATGTTTTTTCAAATAAGTTTCTCTTTAAAGGTTTTACCTCCGTTTTATAAATTCCTTTTTAAAAGCTTTATCTTTTTAAATGTTTGTTTGCTTACGAAAATATGCAACCATGAAAGCACGAAATCAAACACAGGAATTTTTATAGTGGTTATATAGACAATAATTCTTTTAGTCCACTCTTCTAAATCATGAATATTTAGGTTCTACTGGAAACACTAAATATCCAGTACACCACTTGCGCTTTTACAACAATTGATAAAGCCACAAGCTCACAATAGGAGATCACAAAGAAAATCTATCATCTGAAGTAATATCACTCACTAAGATGGATATATACTTCTCACAACTCTCAAAGTTTACAGAAATCACTAAAATTTATAAGTATGATTTTTTTCCTCAGCTAGCTTCGTCCACAGATGACTCGGCTGATTGTGTTCTGTTCTTGAGTTTTTGAGACTTAGAGAATTTGATCGTTGAATTGCTCTCAGTTGTTGTGTTCTTCACGTCTCTAACTCTTGAATGTAGAACTATTTATACAGTTTGAATTCTGCCTGTTGAAGTGAAACACATTTCAGATCTTCCTCGAGCTATGGTCCTTGTCTCTGAACGGCTCTCTGCAACTGTTCACTGTACAGTCTGCTGTACGGATCTGTCAGTTCACATTTAATGCACCTGCTGATACGAGGTTATCCTTCAATCATTTGTCATTACTACCCTTCTCTTTCAGCATTTATTACGCCAAGTGCATTTATTACCATTGGAATGACTTTATGATCTCTTCTACTCTGCTGATTGAATCCACTCTGCTGATGAACATTCTGTTGATTCAAATCGAACCTATCTGATTTGACTCTGCTAAAATCCACTAGTCCGATTCCGAACTCAGCATCAGATCAGTAGTTTTTGGGACCGAAATTCAATCTTCTGATTTTACTTGTCATCTCGATTGAACTTTTTCAGAGGTTAGCTAAGCTTCCTTTACTTAGCTGATGAATTTTGAAAATCATCAAAACCTCCCTTCACTTCTTCATCTTCATCCAACAGATCCATTAAACTCTATGGTGAGATTATCAAATTACTTACATAATTCATGTGGATATGTTATAAGAGTAATCGATGTCACATTTAAGTTTTCAAAAAAAACATCGAACTACGTTCCTTTTCCTAATCCCTATTGGTAAATTAGAAAATATATTTGATATTTTATCCTAATTAATTATCTAAATACAATAAATGTTCTTGTGGGATAAAATTTATTGTACTAAGGATAATAAATTACAAATCATTTCTATTTTTCTTTATGGATCCTAATATGCATAATATATAATTTTAATTAATTAATGGTGTTGTGGCTAAGCCTTAATTTATTAAAATTATATGAATTGCAAGACATTAAAATTAATCTTTATGAGAATATTAACACTTGATAATTCCCAGGTCATAGATTAAATATTGCACAATTTTAAACATGTTTATATTATAATTATCTAATACCACAATATTGTATGTATGATAAAAACCATAATTTATACATACAAATTACTTAACTTATTAGAGAAATCTTAGTAAAAAATTATCTTAGTTGATTCCATACTAAATTTAATTTGAAAATAATCAACAGTAGTCTTAATTGTCATTTACTAGAGATATCTTATCTCATGCCAAATCAATTTCAATTTATTCACCCAAAAATCTGAAAACGGAAATTGGTGTATTTCTTTGAAAATGGAGTTAAGAGTCAATCGATTATCAAAGAGAAGAAAGAGTCTTAATTCAATTAAGTTTAAAATCCAATTAAAGGGACTCAAAAATTGTTTGATTAATCCAAAACAAAAACCTTCTAAACAACTTTCGGTCACTTTATTAAAATAATAACCATACCACTTTTCTTTAATTAAACCCGTGAGGCAATAATTTGGACCAATGAAAACTCATATACATAGACTTTAAATTCCCGAAACACATTCGGCTTTTTTCAAGGCAAGAACCCAAAAAATTCAAGCATAATTCATCAAACATAACACAAATAAGAGTGCATCAAGACAGAGCTACAACGGGCTCTGATACCAAGTATTATACAAAACTGAAATCGACCCATACAATAAATGTGAAATTAAAACGGATCGAAAAACTTAAAATAATCCAAGAATTATGCCTCCTGCCATTATTGCGCTAATTCAATTTTGTTGTTTGTTTATACTGTGTTTGATCTTCCAATCTCAGTCTCACTCTCTACTGATGGTGTGTATTGAAGTGTTAGTAATGACTGAGTTTATGGACCAAAAACATTTTTTATTTATAGTCAAAACTAACCATCATAGACTCGGTCTAGGCATGTGTTGGATTAATTTCTTAAGTTAGATAGCAATATTTATGGAGGAGAATCAATAAGTCACCTTAATTAATTCCCTCAAAATATGATATTTGTACAAAATCCATGAAACTAGGCATGTGTTGGTTTAATTTCTTTAGTTACCTAGTAATAATTATGAAAGAGAATCAATGAGTCACCTTAATTAGATCTCTAAGAATATGAAATTGGAACCGAATCCCTAGAAATATATGGGATTTATCTTGGGATTTAACTTCACACTTAATTCATAAGAAAATCTTTATTTATAAACCAATCTTGGATATGTTTTTGGCACTCAAATTAAATTCTAATGATCTTGGATTAAAAGAGTGCCTATTTTGTTTGCTTGTTTCTTGAGGACATCAATGTTTTATATTTGGTCTAATTCCTTTTGAGCACTATCAGATATATTACCTAAGTATCTCTGCAAGCAGGGATCGAATCCAAATTCATCATATTGTGATTAGTATCTTCTATTAAACCAAACACCTGTCAATAACTGACACTAAGTTAAATATTAGTATTAAATTTGCTTTAACATATGTATCTGCAGACGAGTTTTTAACACAAGTGAAGTTGAGTTGACAATTGAACACGGCCTACACGTACATTCTATATTACTCAAATCAAGTCGATTGACAATTTCTTTGAAAAAGATGAAGAGTTTAAATACAGATTAATAGGACTGACAGCCATAGTTGAAATAGTACTACTTGTAATAAAGTTCAGGTTAAATTTGGTTGAAAGAACACCATCTTAATTTTACTTTAATTTTGAGTCAAATCAGTCTAAAATAAGACCTAAACTTTTACCAATAAAATTATTCAACAACCCGTCAAATAAGCCAGAAGCCAAATTGTGATCAATAATATTACTTTTCAAACTTTTGAATTTCAAATCAAATTTCAACACCAAAATCTGGACTTGTTGTGAAGTACGTGCAAATACCATGAATAATGGATACCAAAATAGAAATGAGAAAATGCACTAATTGCTTCAAAGAAATTTCTTAATTCCACATTCCAGTGGACTTTTAATAGATATCTAGAATATAGAGAGTTATCATTCAGTTAATTTTTTTAATTAATTATGGAAGTTTGTATATATGGTGTCCAGGGGCTTATGAGTTCAATTATCATGAGTAATGTGAATTTTCTTAATACTAGTGGTTATTGTTAATTTGTAATTTAGTTGTATTTTGTATTTGAATAGATTTCTATTAATGTAATGATATAACCAAAAAATAAAAAAGAAAGTTAGACTCAACTTGATTGTAGATGAGATAAATAAATTATTTGTACTTAGTAAAATTTAGGATAACATACTTGAGATAATCACTAAACATAGGGTTTTTGGCATTTTGCACCATGGAATTATAGGATTTTGGCACTTGCACTTTGACTTAAAAGTTTTGGCACTTTGCACCCTGCAAATATAGAATGTTGGATTTTGGTAAGAAAATTCATTGGTAGAAGGGTAAAATAGTCCTTTCTGATTATTTTTTTGGCACTTTGCATCCTGGCAATATAGATTTTGAACCCTGAAAATATAGAATGTTGGATTTTGCACCCTAAAATTATAAAATATTGGCGCTTTTCACCCCGATTTAAAATTGTTGGCACTCTGCACCCTAAAAATATAATGTGTATGACATTTTGCACCCTAATGTGTTTTCCTTAAAAAAAAACTCATGAATGTCGTCGATGTAGAGATAAAATGGTCATTTATGTACACAAAAATCATAAACATGTTGTCCTTAATTTTATTTTACTTTATAATAATTTATTTTAACATTTTCTCTCAGTAAAAATTTAGATTGAAAAAAAAGATATTGTCTTCATTTTGTTTTCAAGTATCCTCTAGATTATTTACTTTATATCTAAAATACACGTTTACAAATATGACATGTTATAATATTGCATGTTATTTCCATTATTTAGATTATCATAAAAAGTCGAGGTTGAAAATGCTAAAAATTATATTTTTTGGGTGCAAAGTGCCAACATTCTATATTTTCAGGGTGCAAAGTGTCAAAATAGATATTTTGAGGGTGAAAATTGCCAAAATTATTCCACAATGACTATTTTACCTTTCCATCAATGAATTTTTTCTTCAAAACACATACTAGGGTGCAAAGCGCCAACTAAATTGTATTTTCAGAATGCAAAGTGCCAAAACTTTTAAGTTAAGTGCAAAGTGTTAAAACCCTATAATTTCAGGGTGCAAAGTGCCAAAAGCCCTAAACATATTTGATAATGTAGAAAATTTTAAGCTAATGACATTATGATTCATCAATTAATTCACGTCACACAATTGTGCTGATTATTTTTGTTAAGATGATAATATTCTCTGACAATTAATGAATACCAAAAGTTTTAAATTTAGTTACGTAAACATGGATGGAAATAAATAGATGAGTGGTTTAAATTTAATAATTAGCTTAGGAAAACGTTGTACTAAAATGGTTTAATGAAATTCGTCTAGTTTGATAATAGTGTTAATTATTTGCAATTTTTTATACTTAGATATTTATTGAAATGCTTTATGATGTAATGATTGATGATGAATGTATTCTTAGAAAAATATATACATAGTCTTGAAAGGATAGTGCCCTGCAAGCCAATATAGTTAGCTTGTATTAGGACTATCATAAACTTTCTCTAGTATAAATGAATTAATACGCTCGTTTGTTTATAGTATGTAAATCAAACAATGGCCAACTTCATCTCTTGCGAATCACTTAAGCGATTGGATGAAATCCTTAGATCACAATAGACTATGGGACGATTCACTTCAGTATGAGCACAATCATAAAACAGTCTCTAAGGTCGTGATCTTAAAACATGTTCCAAGTCATGGATTCCGAACGAGACGGGGTATCAAAGGAATCGCTAAGACTTGTACGATTATGCATGATTCACATGGAGTGAATTTGTAGCGTTTCATGAACAAGACATTTGATGTTAGTGCATATGAGTAAGTGGCTCGATAGGGGATCAAACGCATCGAACGACCCGAACAGAGAAACCCATTGTGGAAGCGCATGACGCACATCGGCGATGGGATGTTTCTAAAGGCTTATAATAGTGTACGATTTAGTCCTTTGAATTGAGGTGCTAGGGCTAATTCGGTGCACGTAAGTACGTACTTTGATTTATAAGCCGATCACTTAGCTGGATCATTGTGCTACTACTTTGGGTGCGTATGATCGTGTACGTGGATGGTTAGCACTAATAGGGGATCTACCGACTCAACATAGTGTGTTGAGAGAATTTTCTATACGTTCTTAGATAATAGATTCCGAGAAACCCACGGTCGCGGTTGGTGACGGATTTGAAAAGGGGTTTCCAAATTTAGCAGTCACACTGGAATTATTATCCAGAATTAGAAAGTATAGTAATCGAGATAATTAGAGGTGCCGATCAATTCACACACCCTTGGTCTCGATCGGGAAAATAGTCGATAGAAGGACTGTATGTACATTGTACTTATAAGAGGTGAGGTTCACTGAGATCGATTCACCTGAAGTTGGGCCTCATGGGCTTGTGGCTAGACATCGACCATGAGGTGTGGGTACTCATGAATTAATTGTGAGATTAATTCTTGAGTGGTTAATTGAAGGTGTTCAATTAATCGGAGCAATTAATAAAGCTCGCAAATTAAATCACGAAAGTCGTGGGCCCGCAGCCAATTGATGGTGAACCTAGAGGGTCACACACAATACAATTGGACTGCAACAAATTATCTAAGGAAAGTTTGATTTAAAGAGTTAAATCAAAACTGAAGAATTAAAGTGTTAATTCTTAAAGAGGAAAACTAATTAATTAAAGAGTTAATTAATAAGATAGTAATTAATTTAATTAATTAATTAAATGGGCTGAATTAATTAAAAGAGTTTAATTAATTAAAAGGGGATCTAATTCCATTAGGAAACAAATAAAGGCCATATGTAAATAGGCTTTAAGATTCCTAGTAAGATTAGATCACATCTAGGTCAACACTCCTTATCTATATAAGGAGCTCAAGGCCTCAAAAAACCCTAGCCAAGTCTTCATATGTGCCACCCCCTTCTGCAAGCAAGCGAGGCCGCCCCCTCTCTCGTCCAGATCTAGATCTGGATCTAGATCTGGTTTCTTCTTCTTTCTTCCTCTGTTTGATATCTCTTCCATCCTAGTTCTGAGCCTGAGGATTCAAGAGAGTTGCTTCAATCCAGATGGTGTGGACACAGCTAGAGGCACAACACATGGGGTGCTTCTCCGAACAAAAAGTCATGCGGATCTGAAAGAAGACCGGAGAAAAACCACCACCGTTCCTGTGGTGAGGTAAAAATAGATAAACCCCCTGTGGTTGGTTGATTTGCTGCAAAAATTCTTTTCGTATGACTAGATGAATAAAGATCCTGTTTGGGTTGTTTTAAAAAATTTAAATTCTGCTGCTTTTAACGTCTTGACGTTACCAATAACCCAACAGTAGTATCAGAGCCTAATTCACTACTCTCATCCGAAAATGTCTGAATATAATTTGATTGCTTTATTGTATTGCATGTTATATTCATGTTGTTGATTCTTATTTGTTATGGGTAGGTCTGATTTTGGGTAAAATTGCATAAAAATATTTTGGGCCAATTTTGAATTTTTTGAAAATTAAGGGGTTGTTTTGCGATTAGAGAGTTTTTGGAAAAACTGTTCTGAATTTGATATTTTTTCGAACTGTTGTAACTTTATGGAAATTTTCAAATTTGGGGTTGTTTTGCAATTACCTAAAGTTTTGGGGCTATTTTTTTAAATACTAAAAACTTCAGGGTGCCGAATTGAAAATTTGAAAATTTTCTAGAAATAAATTTTTTTATTTCTGTCCTCTGCCCAATTTCAAATTTGGGGTTAATTTGTAATTTCCAAATCTTTAGGGGTCAAATCGCAATTTCCAAAAGTTGGTGGACGAATTGCATTTTTGAAAAGTTGAAAATTTTATTCACTTTTTATGCATAAAATAGTTTTTTTTATCCGAATATAGATTACCCATAATTAGTAGATACTAAAATAAGAATCTAGAGAAATATTTTAAAGGCGTTTAAAATAATTAAAGTAAGATAGGAAACTAGTAATTGTGTTTGCTTGTTTCTTTGCTCAACGTGAATTGTTTACGTGGTTTTCGATCGAGCCGAGCCTAACCTTAGATGTGATTGGTTTATTTTTCTTTGGATTTTTGTTGGGCCTGCGAGCCTTTATCTGGGCCTTTTTGTGACAATGTAATAGATTAGGGCTTTACATTAAATAGTTTAGGATGGAGGTCCATTACATGCAAGAAAGAAGCCCAGTGGAGAATGAAGGCCAAATATGCTTGGTTATTAATGTAATAGCCTAGGCCCATTAAGAACCCATTAGATAGACCAATTGGGCCAACATTATTGGCTCAATGATGGTCCAAGCATAGGTGGCTCTCGATCGAAAACATATTGTGTTAGAAATGCATGCTAGGTTTATTTATTTATGTCTTATTTATTTATATGTTCTATTATTTGGCTTGTATGGTGATGTGCGCTAGAATATTAGAACGTAAATAAGATAATTTATAATTGAAGCGGTGAGATCTCGAGAGAGTTTGCCTTAAACTTTCAAACCAGCAAATCCCCTCTTAAATTAAATATTAAGTCATATTGGGTTAAAATAAAATGAAGTATTTATATAAATCCAAGCTTTCCATCAATAGGGAATAGCGTACGTTGTCTACTTATCGATTAAGGTGATCCAGAGTCTGGCACCCGAGGCGAAGAAAGGGACAATATGCGAGTTCTCTTGATTTTTGTTTTTAAATAAACTCGACAAGGGTGGGGACTGGTCGGGACATGTACAATCGACCGATAACCAGTTACGGGGATTTCAGAACCGGGCCCATTGCTCATCGAGATTGATGGGTTAGACTTAACGAGTAGTACCACTCATGATGTAGCAGTGCTAGATGAGTGCGAAAATCGAGGCAAAATAGCTTGAAGGTTGTGTAGTGACACAATTGGCAATAAGTATGCCTACCTAGGGAATTAGTTGTATAGCCACGAGTCGTGGGTGCAATTAATGTCCGCTGGGACGTCAAGACACACTATGAAATAAGAATTCCCGAACAATTGAAGGGGAAATTGTTTCGATAAAATAATGGGAGAACTTTTACGATAGAAAGTCCAACCTTCGTGGATTATAAGTATTATTCATTAACTAGTCCTCTATATATTTGTCTTCTCTTTAGATTAGATATCGAGATATCTATAATTATCCATTTTACTATTTATCCTCGACTTACAAAATAACTGGATTAAAATATCGACTGGCTTAGAAACTTGAGGATTGTCCTCAAATTCCCGAAAGTGGGAATCATGTTCTTAATAACCAACCTATGCCTGATGTAATTCCGAGATGAGTCTATAGGGAGGAATGAATCACCAGTAGAGTATGGGAACATTAATGATCGTTTCCTCATATAAGGATGTGTCTCAAAAGAGAAACGAATCATCTATAGAGTATGGGAATCTTAATGATCGTTTCCCTAAATAAGCATCAAGATTGAACGAGCTAAAGAAGCGACATAGGAGTATGTCTGAAGTTTCTAAAACAAACCTCCACCTCAAAAGCTTGTTTTGAGGAGCAGTTTCGAATCGTTTGATTCGAGACCACTAAGGAGTTGTTTTAAAACTCTAGAATAAGTGAAGGAACTAATGTCAAGGATCACTGTCCTTGTTTTATCGATCTGGTTGATAACTGAAACGATTAAATATAGGGCCTGCAATTGATCTTAACATTGACCTCCACCTAAATTCTCCTCCCGCTCATTCAAAAAATTCCTGAAATACTCTGAACTTATTTGATAAGTTGATCACATTTCATGAATTAACCAAAGTTGTTGGTCCTGAAAGTGGTCAATGAGGTCTAGAGGGGGGGGGGGTGAATAGACCTCTGAAAACTTTAAAACTTTTTCTTTAACTTTTCAAATCAGCAGACTAAGCTGATCGAGATTTGTAAGACTACTAAGCTGATGCGCACAAAGCTTTATCTGCAGAGTTGACCACTCATCTGATTTTCATTCAGCTGATTTCAGATGTTAAATCAGAGTTTTTAGAAACTAGTTGGCAGCGGATATTCAAAGTGTTTTTCACCAAGCTGTTCCTTTTTAAATTTTCTCACTCAAAAGATTTTGTCCCCAGTTTTTACAACTCTATTTAAAATCTTTTGGTTAAATCGTATGTTTGAGTTCTTTGATAAATATGCAAAGCATAACAGTAAATAATTCAAACACACATAATTTTTATAGTGGTTATATAGACAATCGTCTTTTAGTCCACTCTTCCAAGTCACGAAGATCTTGGGTTATACTATAAACACACAGTTTACAATTTACTCTTCTTGCGCAATTCAACAAATAAAGAGCCACAAGTGCGCTGTAAGAAATCACACAGAGATCCTACACTCTGAAGCTAGATCACTCACTAAGATGGACCTACACTTCTCACGCTGTTTTCAGTACAAGTAATCACTCAGAAAACCTATACTAAGAAGCTATATCACTCACAAAGATGGATATACACTCCTTCTATTGTCAGTTAAAAGTCACTAAGACAGACAACGTATGATCTCTGTTCTTCAACAAGAAGCTTCGTCAACAAATGACTTCGCTCAAGATCAGACGACTCAACTGACGGATCTCGCTCTTAGGATATGATCTTGAATAATGCAAGCTCTCTAAAGATCTTCAGTTTGTCTTCTATTTATACTCCTCGGATTTGAATTTTCTGCCCGTTGAAGGTTGACAGAAAGCTACAGTCCTCGAGTACTGGTCCTGACACGCGGAACGGCTCCCTGCAACTGTTGCACTGTGCACTCTGCTGTACGGATGTTTGCTTTATGTCAGTCGCATTTAATGCACTCAGCTCTTAGCTCGTTGCGTTGATAAGCTTACTTGACCGTCTTCACTCTGCTGGTGGAAATACTCTGCTGATGATCACTTTGCTGATCACTCGGCTGATGGCTTCTCGGCTGATTCAAGAATGAACATATCTAACTTGACTCGGCTGATAATACCCATCTGATATCCCACTTCGCTGATTCGGTCACTTAGCTTCCAAACCATGAGATAGGTTTCACTAAGCTGTTCAATTCTTAGTTGATGACTTCCAGATTACCCTTTTTGTCATCTTCAAAACCTTCTCCAATATTAACCAACAATTTCCCCCTTTTTGATGATGACAAAACCTTCAACTAAGAACCAATCTTAAGTCTTCAGATTTAGTCTTCATGCCTTGAGATGGAAATTCTTTTGGTCCGATACAACTTTTTTTTTTTTTTTTAAAAAAAGTACCATTTGCATGTGATGGTTCTTTTTCCCTTTCTGATCTTCTGCTTAAAGGGTTTTTAGTTGCATCCATCTTCCCCCTTTTTGTCATCAACACCAAAATTTTAGTTGCATCTTTTCTTCTCCATTTTATCCTTCCCCCTTTTTAGGATTTGTGATAACTTCTTTTCCATAAGATTGCAAACTAGTATACTGAAGATAGGTAGGTAAGCACTTGGCTGATCGAGGTAGTCTTCGTTGCCGTTTATCACTCCAGCTAGAAAATTTCCTCTTAACTTCAAGAATTTTTACCACTTGATACCACTTGTGGTCTGATTCCACTAGTAGTCTGATACTACTTGTATGGATACAAATCAGATTAGTCAGCTGATATCACTTGTTGATGTGATAGCACTTGCTGATACCACTTGGTGTAGTACATTCTTGAAAATCACTTGGCTGTTGAGTTCCAGTCAGCTGATAAGAAGCAGTCTTCTGATAGCTTCATTTTGACTTATTGACAACTTCATATTTTATTTAGGAGTACCGCTAGTCGTACACGTTCCCCTTAAGTTCAAGAATTCGTGGTCAAGTAGTCTGATGAGAGTTTCTCTTCAAAGACACTCAGCCGTTGAATTCCAGTAAGCTGTTCTGGGTTGTTCTTCTGATAAGTTCCCCCTCAACTTATGAATCCAAAATCAACAAACCAATTTCTGTTGTCACATGGTTGACTGATACCACTTGAATAGTTTGTGATACCACTTGTTGAACTTGGTGAAATTTGCAAGGCAGTCAACTCATCTTTGTCATCTCACATGTGTTTCACCTGCAAAACAGATGACTGTTTTTGGTACCCCTTGTTTATTGGGTCCAGCATGGTTAGTGTAACCTTTAACATGTGATGATCTAGTGACTTATGTTTTATCATGATAATACCACTTGTTGTTTTTCAACATTTGTTAGTCATGATTAAAACATAGCTCATCAGCAAGGTAAGATGCATGAAATATGTGATAAGCATGCATATTGAAATGAGGATGGCAATCAGCACAGTGAACATGATCAGCATGATAATATGAATAGGCATAAAGCATGTTGAAATAACAATTATCATAATGTGATTCAAATTCTTGCCAAATAATTCATTTTAACCTCAATTTCTTACCTAAGTTATTTAATAACTCTCCTTAGATTCAACAGACTTGATACCACTTTAATTTTACTCCTATCAGCAGCCTATTTCAGCTTACTCGCTGATGAGTTTTAGTAGTCTGATTTGTCTTAGGTAGCTTACTAGGTTTTCTAACCTATTGAGCATCTGTAGACTTGTTCTCTTAAGCCTCTGATTTTCTGTTTAGAGAGTGATGCAATTACTTCTTTCAGGTTTATTTATATTTTCAAAACAAATTGCATACTCAGCTTTTGGAGTTTCATTCTCATGCTCAAGCTTTTTGGTAGTCAGCTGATTCTTGAGGTTTTTCAACCTGAAGTTTCAGTGATCTGATTTGCTCTTTTCAGCAGAGTCATCTCTTCATTAAGCTTGGCAAGTGCACAAACAATATTTGAATTTGAAATTCAGCATTTATTCAATCGATTCAAAATAGTGCATTTCATTTATAGGTAGAAGTTACCTCAATTTTCACAATCATCAGATCCTATGGCAGTTAAGCATAAGGTTTCAGGTACTTCTTCAAATACTTTATCAGACGACTTGCGGTCTGAATAAGATGTGCGGGATTTTATTAGCTTTGCTGCATCAGCTAACTTTGATTTGCTCTTACTAAGCTTTCGCTCCTTTTTAGCACGCTTTTCCTTTTCAGCAAACTTCTCAGATAATGAGGTTGGATGGTCTTTGATCAAGAGCCCATACTCCTCTTTATGGTAGTCTCTAAGTTTTGCTTTGTAGGAATCCCTGTTTTCCTGAAAATGATCAGAAGAAGATGAAGTAGCATTTTTATATTTTAATTTCATTTTCTTCTTGTAGAACTCCTTGAAATCATTTAGCAGCAGGGTAACGTCGTCAGTAGTGTATCCCTTTTCTGAACTCAGCACAGTCTTCTGTTTTGACTTGTCTGCTGATTTTCTTGATTTGTCTGACGCCATTAGAGCAGCAGTAGGGTCGACACTTCTAATCCTAATCTTGGCATATGATACTCATACGCTTTGAGAGATGAGAACAGTTCGGAAAGGGAAATCTTCTCTAAATCCATTGATTCTTCCATGGCTGTCACCTTCATGTTGAATTTGGGTGGCAAGGCCTTGAGAACCTTTGTTGTGATCTCCTTGTTCGAAAATTCTTTACCAAATCTTAGAACTTCATTCAGGGCTTTGGTAAATCTGGTATCCATCTGATCAATCGTTTCACCAGACTTCATTTTGAAATTTTCAAACTCTTCAAGAGCCACACTGAGCTTGTGTTCTTTGATAGCGTTGTTTCCTTCGCTTAGCTCGCAGACTTTATCCCACATCTCTTTGGCAGTTTTGAGATGCTTGATCTTTTGGAAATTGTCTTCGTCTACAGCTCTGAACATGATGAACTTCGCCTTTTTATCAAGATTTACCAATTTGTTTTCTTTAGGTGTCAGCTCATCCAGCTCTTTGTCAACTATCTGATCTGGTTGACCAGCAACCGTCACAATCTTCTGGAATCTGAATGGTCCTTTTGTAATACATGTAAGCATGTCATCATTATAAGCAGCAAGAAAGATTTCCATTCTGATTTTCCAGTTTTCAAAACTCATAAGACCAATGTGAGGAACATGGTTTATGGCATCCATTTTTCAAAAAGTTTTGATTTTCAAAATATGCTCTCTTTTTGAAAAATTTGAAAAACACACTTTGGATCAAGCTCGTTGATCAGGCAGCTGATTCAAGATAAACCACCTACCCTGATGCTATTTGATGATATCAGGTAAATTACCAGAGCAACCTGCTCTGGTACCACTTGTTGGTCCAGAAAGTGGTCAATGAGGTCTAGAGGGGGGGGGGGGGGGGGGTGAATAGACCTCTGAAAACTTTAAAACTTTTTCTCTAACTTTTCAAATCAGCAGACTAAGCTGATCGAGATTTGTAAGACTACTAAGCTGATGCGCACAAAGCTTTATCAGCAGAGTTGACCACTCATCTGATTTTCACTCAGCTGATTTCAGATGTTAAATCAGAGTTTTTAGAAACTAGTTGGCAGCGGATATTCAAAGTGTTTTTCACCAAGCTGTTCCTCTTTAAATTTTCTCACTCAAAAGATTTTGTCCCCAGTTTTTACGACTCCTTTTAAAATCTTTTGGTTAAATCGTATGTTTGAGTTCTTTGATAAATATGCAAAGCATAACAGTAAATAATTCAAACACACATAATTTTTATAGTGGTTATATAGACAATCGTCTTTTAGTCCACTCTTCCAAGTCACGAAGATCTTGGGTTATACTATAAACACACAGTTTACAATATACTCTTCTTGCGCAATTCAACAAATGAAGAGCCACAAGTGCGCTGTAAGAAATCACACAGAGATCCTACACTCTGAAGCTAGATCACTCACTAAGATGGACCTACACTTCTCACGCTGTTTTCAGTACAAGTAATCACTTAGAAAACCTATACTAAGAAGCTATATCACTCACAAAGATGGATATACACTCCTTCTATTCTCAGTTGAAAGTCACTAAGACAGACAACGTATGATCTCTGTTCTTCAACATGAAGCTTCGTCAACAAATGACTTCGCTCAAGATCAGATGACTCAACTGACGGATCTCGCTCTTAGGATATGATATTGAATAATGCAAGCTCTCTTAAGATCTTCAGTTTGTCTTCTATTTTACTCCTCGGATTTGAATTTTCTGCCCGTTGAAGGTTGACAGAAAGCTACAGTCCTCGAGTACTGGTCCTGACACGCGGAACGGCTCCCTGCAACTGTTGCACTGTACACTCTGTTGTACGGATGTTTGCTTTATGTCAGTCGCATTTAATGCACTCAGCTCTTAGCTCGTTGCGTTGATAAGCTTACTTGACCGTCTTCACTCTGCTGGTGGAAATACTCTGCTGATGATCACTTTGCTGATCACTCGGCTGATGGCTTTTCGGCTGATTCAAGAATGAACACATCTATCTTGACTCGGCTGATAATACCTATCTGATATCCCACTTCGCTGATTCGGTCACTTAGCTTCCAGACCATGAGATAGGTTTCACTAAGTTGTTCAGTTCTTAGTTGATGACTTCCAGATTACCCTTTTTGTCATCTTCAAAACCTTCTCCAATATTAACCAACAAAAGTATTGGTAAAAGGAAAATAGGATGAACCTGTTATGATCGTTCACACTTCAAGGACTGCAAAGTCAAAGAAGGGTAAAAAGGAAGAAGAAATTGTTCTATTCTAAAAGCGACCATAAAGGTAGTCGAAAGAACACAAGTAGCCTAAAAGTCGAATTGTCCCACTGCACCTAAGAAAGGCACTGATAATTTTAATTGATTAGAAAGTCTAATTAATTAAGCAACGTTTCAATTAAAAGAGTTAATTGAAAATGAAATGAAATAGGAAGTAAATTGATTGAATTAAATCGTTAACTCAATTCGATTGAATTAATGTGTTAAGTTTTATTGATACAAAGATAATAATTCACATCTATGGCACGCAAGGTTAGGTCACATTTCCATAGGAAGGATTCAAAAGCTGGTTTCATCGACGCTTCTTGAAATACAGAGCTTAGATGAACTATCAACTTGCGAATCCTGTCTGAGGGAAAGATGACAGATCTACCGTTTGCTAGGCATCCAGAGCATACCAAATGAACTTTGGATTTGATCCATAAGAATGATTGTGGACCACTAAGTATTAGTGCGAGAAGAGATTACTCATACCTCGTGACTTTTACTAACGACCTTAGTTGTTAGTGATATGTGTATCTTATGAAGTATATATCTGAAACCTTTGAAAAGTTCAAAGAATTTCAAAACGAAGAGAGAATCAACAAGGGCATAGTATTATGGCCATTCGATCTGATCGATGTGGCAAATACTTAAGCTAAGAATTCCTCGATTATCTTACTGAGAATGAGATTCTCATACAACGCACTCCTCCTAAGACGCCTCAACTTATTGGAGTGTCTGAGAGAAGGATTAGAACCTTGTTGGACATGGTTCGATCCATACTGAGTTTTGTTAAGCCTCCTTATGCATACTGGGAGTTGACCGTCCTAACTGCATCGAAGATACTGAACATAGTACCTTCAAAGTCCGTGCCTACAAAGCCTTACCAAGAATGGTATGGCAAATCACCTCTATACTCTTTCTTGTGAGTATATGGATCTCCTGCCTAAGTTAGGAACAAGAAAGTAGATAAATTGGATAGTAGATCCAGTTTGTATAAATTTCTGGGTATCCAAAGAAATCCATTGGATACCTGTTCTACAGTCCTAAAGAACAAAGGGTGTTTATTTCAAGGAATATCCATTTCTTAGAGGATGATTTCCTCATGAATAGAAATGGTACTCTTGTAGAACTTGATGAGGTCCAAGAAGTGGAACCCATCCCCACAAACAGTGGGAGTTGAATCCAGAAACTACTGAACCATTAAGTACACCAGTACTTCGTAGATCTGATCAAGTTCGTGAGGAGCTTGAAAGATATGGTTTCACCATATACGAAGAAGCTTCATTAGATGTAGACATGCATGCATGACCAGAGGACATGCATGCATGACAAGAGGTCATGCAATCCGAAATGGATTCCATACATTCCAACAAGGTATGGACCTTGGTCGATCCACCTGAGGGAATTGTCCCTGTATGTTGTAAATGGATCTTCAAGCTAGGAATGAATGGAGAGGTGTTGACCTATAAGACTTGCCTATTGGCGAAATGTTACCAATAACCCATCTTCCAAGAAAGAATTGCCTCCAATAAGACACTATATCTTTCCTTCCAAATCGATGTGCCCTACCTCGAATGAGGATAAAAGGAGAATGTCTCAAGTACCTTATGTTTCGACAAAGGAAGCATATTGTATGCTATACTATGTACTAGACCAGACGAAGAACATGCTAAGTGTTACGAGCAGTTACTAGTCAAACTCCAGTGAAGAGCCCTGGACGACCGTAAAAGATGTTGGGATTCTATGGGTATGATTGTCAAAAACAACGTTGCGGAATATAAAATTTTTCAATTTTTCATACACCAATTCCCAAGAACATTTATTGGCACATATGAATAAAGGTTGAATACAATTTAGCAACAAATTACTAAATTAAAAGATGGTAAATCGAATTTACCTCACCACAGGCAAGGTGGTGGTTTCTCCGGTCTTCTCTTTCCTTGTTCACTAGAGCACCCCAAGTGTTGTGCCTCCAGAGATTAGTCCACACCAGATGGATTGAATGACTCCTTCAATTCTTAGGCTTAGAAATGGAAGAGAAGGATTCTTGTCAATGGCTGATCTAGATCTAGATCTAGATCTAAGTGAAGGAGAGAGCAAGAGGGAGAGAGGGGGGCGGCCAAGTGAGGGGGGGCGGCTAGGTCTAGGTTTTGCTTAGGGTTTGAGTCTCAACTTAGACTCCTTTATATAGCCACCTCCAAAGCCCCTTTGTGTGCAAGACTTGCTATTGGGCCATTAATTAAATTGGCCCATGTCTTGCACTAATTTAATTAAACCCTTTAATTAAATTAACCCAATTAATCTAATTAATTATCTCCCACTTTAATTAACTCTTTAATTAATATTTAATTAATTAGACTATCTAATTAATTATTTCTCTCTCAGAATTAACTCTTTAATTCTTTTATTTGATTTAACTCTTTAAATCAAACCTTTCCTTAATTGACTGTCACTGTCCAACTGTATTGTGTGTGACCCTCTAGGTTCACCATCAATTGGCCGTAGGCCCACGACTTTCGTGATTTAATTAACGAGCAATTAATATTCAAATAATTGCTCCGATCAATAAACTCCTTTAATTGACCACTCCAGAATTAATCTCCCATTAATTCAGGAGTACCCACACCTCATGGTCGATGTCTAGCCACAAGCCCATGAGGCCCAACTTCAGGTGAATTGATATTAGTGAACCTCACCTCTTATAAGTACCATGTACATATGGTCCCTCTAACGACTAATTTCCCGATCGAGACCTAGGGTGTGTGAATTAGTCAGCACCTCTAATTATCTCGATTATGTACTTTCTAATTCTGGATAATAATTCCAGTGTGACTGCTAAATTTGGAAACCCCTTTCCAAATCCGTCACTGACCATGGCCATGGATTTCTCGGAATGTATTATCTAAGAATGTACAGGAAATTACCTCATTCATTACAATGAGTCGGTAGATCCCATCTTGATGCTAACCACTCGCGTATACGACTGTACGTACCCAATGTAGGCGCACAATGGTCAGGCTACGTGACCGGCTCCTAAATCAAAGCACGCACACCCGTATACCGAATTCGCCCTAGAATCTCAAGTCTAAGGACTAAATCGTACACTGTTATAAGTCCTGAGAAACATCCCATCACTGATATGCTTTACGCACTTCCACAATGGGTTTCTCTGTTCGGGTCGTTCGATGCGTTCGATCCCCTATCGAACCACCTAGTCATATGCACTGACATCAAATGTCTTGTTCATGAAACTCCACAAATTCACTCCATGTGAATCATGCATAATCCTACAAGTCTTGACGATTCCTTCGATACCCCGTCTGGACAGGAATCTATGACTTGGAACACTTTTGAGATCACGACCTTAGAGACTGTTTCATGATTGCACTCAATACTGAAGTGAATCGTCCCATAGTCATGAGTGATCTCAGGGTTTCAACCAATCGCTTAAATGTGTTCGCGAAAGATGAAGTTGGCCATTTGTTTATTTAATTAAATAAATAAACTTTGCGTATTAATTAATAAATCAAAGATTCATACAAGATAAAATAGTCCTATTACAAGCTATTGAGTTGGCTTGCAGGGCACTATCCTATCAATCTCCCACTTGCCCTAAAGCCAATCACAAACATTTCTAAGACCCATCTTCACAAGATGTTCTTCGAACACTTTTTGCGATAGTGGCTTCGTTAGTGGATCAGCTACGTTATCTTTTGAGTCGACACGTTCCATTTGAATGTCTCCTCTACCAATGATTTCTCTAATCATATGGTATTTCCTCATCACGTGTTTGGACTGATGGTGTGATCTTGGCTCCTTTGCTTGAGCGATTGCCCCATTGTTGTCACAGAAGACTACTATGGGTTCTGCAATGCTAGGTACTACATCCAACTCTTGGATGAAGTTTCTTATCCAAACACTTTCCTTTGCTGCATCCGATGCGGCAATATATTCTGCTTCAGTGGTTGAATCTGCAGTGGTGGACTGTTTGGAACTCTTCCAACTCACCGCTGCTCCGTTGAGGCAAAATATATATCCAGAATTGGATTTGTAATCATCCACGTCAGACTGGAAACTCGAATCCGTGAATCCTTCGAGCTTCAATTCTCCACTACCGCCGTAGACCAAGAACATATCCTTAGTCCTTCTCAGGTACTTGAGGATAGCCTTTACGGCGGTCCAGTGTTCTTCCCCTGGATTTGACTGGTAGCGACTCGTCACACTCAGAGCGTGTGCTACGTCAGGTCTAGTACATAACATCGCATACATTATGCTGCCTATGGCATATGCATAAGGTATGAGAGACATTCTCTTCCTTTCTTCATCATTTGTAGGGCTCATAGATTTAGAAAGAGAGATCCCATGTCTCATAGGAAGCAATCCCTTCTTGGATTCTTTCATACTGAACCGTTTCAGTATAGTGTTAATGTACTGAGATTGGGAGAGTCCTAACATCTTCTTCGATCTATCTCTATAGATACGTATTCCCAATACGTAAGATGCGTCTCCCATATCTTTCATGGAGAATTGCGTGGATAACCACGCTTTCGTCTGCGTTAACGTTCTGATATCGTCTCCGATCAGCAGAATGTCATCGACATACAACACAATAAATTGTACTGAACCCCCTTCGAATTTCTTGTACACACATGATTCATAAACGTTCTTGATGAAGCCAAACCCTTTGACTGTCTCATCAAAACGTTTGTTCCAGGTTCGGGATGCCTGTTTTAGGCCATAAATTGACCTTTGAAGTTTGCATACCTTATGCTCACTTCCTTTAGATGTAAAGCCTTTTGGCTGTTGCATAAAGATTTCCTTATCAATGTCTCCATTGAGAAAGGCGGTATTTACATCCATTTGCCATATCTCGTAGTCATACCACGCGGCTATGGCTAATAAGATACGAATGGATTTTGACATCGCTACTGGAGAAAAGGTTTCCTCATAGTCTATACCAGGCCTTTGAGAATAACCTTTCGCCACAAGGCGAGCCTTATGAGTCAAAACTTCTCCATTCATTCCAAGCTTGCGCTTGAAGATCCACTTATAGCCTACAGGGACAGTTCCCTCAGGTGGATCAACCAAGGTCCATACCTTGTTGGAATGCATGGAATCCATTTCGGATTGCATGGCTTCCTGCCATGCACCCGAGTCTATGTCTGACATAGCTTCTTCGTATGTCCTTGGATCACCATCCAATTGATCATTTTCGTGGATGAAGCCGAACCTTTCGGGTTCTCTACGAATTCGATCGGACCTTCGAAGTACTGGTGTACTAGATGGTTCAATAGGTTCAGGATCAACTCCCACTGTTTGTGGGGATGGGTCCACTTCCTGGACTTCATCAAGTTCTACGGACACCCCGCTTCTTTTAGTGAGGAAGTCATCCTCTAAGAAGTGGGCATTCCTAGACACGAACGTCTTTCGTTCTTTAGGGTCGTAGAACATGTATCCAATGGATTCCTTTGGATACCCCACAAATTTGCACAAACTAGATCTACTATCTAGTTTATCTCCCTTCTTGTTCCTAACATAGGCAGGAGATCCCCATACTCGTAGGTACGAATACATGGGTGCTTTACCAAACCATTCTTGGTGTGGCGTCGTCGGCACCGACTTTGAAGGTACTATATTAAGTATCTTTGAAGCCGTTAAGAGGGCTAAGCCCCAAAATGAAAAAGGAAGATCAGCGAAACTCATCATGGAACGAACCATGTCCAACAAAGTTCGGTTCCTTCTCTCAGACACACCATTCAACTGTGGTGTTCTAGGAGGAGTTCGCTATGAGAGAATTCCATTCTCTACAAGATAATCGAGGAATTCTTGACTTAAGTATTCCCCACCTCGATCAGATCGAAGTGCCTTAATACTATGTCCAAGTTGGTTCTCAACTTCCATTCGAAACTCTTTGAACTTTTCAAAAGCTTCGGACTTATACTTCATTAGGTACACATACCCAAAACGACTGTAGTCGTCTGTGAAGGTAATGAAGTATGAGAATCCTCCTCTTGCACTGACACTCAGTGGTCCACAAACATCGGTATGGATCAAATCCAAGGTTTGTTTGGTTCGCTCTGGTTTCCCAGTTAAAGGCGTTTTGGTCATCTTTCCCTTGAGACAGGACTCGCAAGTTGAGAGATCATCTAGGTTCTGTATTTCAAGAGCCCTAGAGGAAACCAACTTTTGAATTCTACTCTTGGATATATGTCCAAGCCTAGCGTGCCATAACTGTGGACTATTATCATCTTGTTTTCTTTTCTTTGATTGAATGTGCATGACATTAGAATTAGCAGGTTCTAAGGAATAAAGACCATCTATCAAGGTACCACTAGCATAAGTAAAACCACCTTTTATTATGCTAAAATTTCCATTAGAAATGGAAAAACAAAAACCATCATTATCCAACAAAGGAATCAAAATAATGTTTTTGATAATAGTCGGTACGTACAAACAGTCTTTTAAAACCAAAGTAAAATTCCCTAAAACTAATTCAACGTCCCCTATGGCCTCTGCCGCAACCCTTGCTCCGTTTCCAAAACGTAGGATCCTATCCCCAGGTTTAAGAGGTCTTACTGCTCCCATCACCTGCAAATCATTGCATATATGAGAACCAGCTGCGGTGTCTAACACCCATGATGCACAGTTAATTGAAATATTAACTTCAATAAAGAAAATACCTTTGTCTACCGTTTTAAGGTAGTCAGGGCAGTTCCTTTTCCAGTGCCCTGCTTTATTGCAGTGGAAACATTCATCTTCTGGGCTCTTTCTCTTTTTCTCGACAACCTTCTTGGTTGTTTTAGAAGAGAACACTTTCTTCTTCTTCTTGCCCTTCTTTGGCTTTGCAGCCTTGGGTTGCTCAGTAATCAAGACAGACTTCTCCTTCTTAAGGGTAGCTTCTGCCGTTACCAACATATTGGTCAGTTCGTGAAGAGCGAGATTTCTCTCCTCCATGTTGAAATTCAACACGAACTGATCAAACGAGCGTGGTAGAGTATGGAGTAAGAGGTCAGTGCTAAGATCAGCGTGCAAGTCTACTTCCAAATTCTCTAATTTTTCAATCAGATTAATGAAACGAAGACAGTGATCTTTCACACTTGAACCCTCAGCCATTCTCAGATTAAACAACTCCCTCGTCGTCTTGAACCTTTCGGTCCGAGACTTCTCTCCAAACATGTTTCGGAGATGGAGAAGTATATCAGCAGAATGCAACATCTTTGCTTGTTGTTTCTGCAGCTCATTGGTCATTGATGCTAGCATTAGGCAACGAACCTGAATATCATCATCAACCCATCTAGCATGGGTGGCTCGTTCCTCTTCCGAAACTCCTTCCGGAAGTGCTCCAGGCATTGGGGCATCGAGAACATAGCTCCGACGATCGGAGTCGAGGACTATCCTCAAATTTCTTAGCCAGTCAATAAAATTTGATCCGTTCAGTTTGTTAGTGTCAAGGATGATAGATAATGGATTCTTAGACATTTTCGCAAAATGATCTACAAAATAGAATGATAACGTTCAGCTGACTGATCTAAATTAATACTTATAATTAACGACTATTGGACTTGTTATCGAAAAAGTTCTCCCACTATTTTCTCGAAACAATTACCCCTTCAATTGTTCGGGAAATCTTATTTCCTAGCAGGTCTTGACGTCCCAGCAGACATTAATTGCACCCACGACTCGCGGCCATACAATTAATTCCCTAGGTAGGTATACTATTACCAATTGTGTCCCTACACAACCTTCAAGCTATTTTGCCTCGGTTTTCGTACTCATCTAGCACTGCTACATCATGAGTGGTACTACTCGTTAAGTCTAACCCATCAATCTTGATGAGCAACGGGCCCGGTCATGAAATCCCCATAACTTGGTTATGATCGATGTTTACATCCCGACCAATCCTCACCCTTGTCAAGTTTAGTTAAAAACGAGAATCAAGGAGTTTCGCGTATTGTCTCTTTCCTCGACTCGGGTGCCAGACTCTGGATCACCTTAATCAACAAGTGGACAACTCACGCTAGTTCCTATTGATGGAAGGCTTGGATATTAAAACTTTATTTTAATATACCCAATATGACTTAATATTATTTATCAAGAGGGCGTTTTCGGGTTTAAGAGTTTGAGGTAACTCTACTCGAGATCTCACCGTTCCAGTTATGCATCATCTTTTATTTACGATCTAAATTACTAGCGCGTATCACCATACATGCTAAAATATAAATGCGTAAATAAAAACATACACACCTAGCATGCATGCTACCACAATATGTTTTCGATCAGGAGCCTCCTATGCGGACCACCATCGAGCCAAAGACGATGGTCCTATTGGTCAATCTAATAGGTTTCAAAGAGGCCTACTCTATTACACATTTTACCATGCATACATGGCCTTTAGTCTTCTTGGGCTCCCACCTAGCTTGTAACGGGCCTTCATCCTAATCTAATTAAAACTGTAAAGCCCTATCTATTACAAAGGCTCAAAGTGGCCCAAAAACTTAAGGCTCGCAGGCCCAATAAAACCAACAAATTAAAATTAACCAATCACATCTACCCTAAGGGTCAAGGCTCGGCGCGATCGAAAACCACGTAAACAGTTCACGTAGAGCAAGAAACAAGCAAAACAGATTTTCTTATTTCTTATCATATTTTAAAACTCCTTTTAAAATTGCCTTTCAGATTCTAGTTTTAAAACTCATTTTAAAACAATCCATAAACTTATTTTAAAACACCTTTTAAAACAATCTCTTTGATTCTCACTCTAGTCCCTACTAATTATGATAAAATTAACCTATCGGATATACTAAACCCTTTTAGTGCACAAAACAGTTTCTGTTTTTCAACCTTTGAAAAATCTCTGTTCGGCCCCTGAATTTTCGAAAATTACATTTTGACCCCTCAACTTTTGGAAATTACAAATCAGCCCCAAAATTTCCAGAACATGCAAATCGGACCAGGAAGCAGAAAATTAACAAAATTTCCAGAAACTTTCATTTAATGCAAAACAGACCCCTGAATTTACGGCAATTGCAAAAACAGCCCAAACCTTTCGTAAATTGCAAAAACAGTCCAGATTTTAAAAAATTCCAGAAATTACAATTTGGTCCAGAATTGCAGAAAATGAAAATTATACTTTCTGTCCAGATTTTACAAAAATCGCAATTTGCAAGCAAGCCCTCAAATTTTCGGTAATTACAGATTTGGCCCAAAACCGAAAAGTGCATAGATCCGAACAATTTAATTCATCATAACAAGCAAGAATTAAAAATCAGAACACAACAAACACATATATCCATATATTTTGATGTGTTCAGGCCTTTTCATATGTGCATAATAAATTTGGCTCTGATACCACTGTTGGGATTCTATGGGTATGATTGTCAAAAACAACGTTGCGGAATATAAAATTTTTCAATTTTTCATACACCAATTCCCAAGAACATTTATTAGCACATATGAATAAAGGTTGAATACAATTTAGCAACAAATTACTAAATTAAAAGATGGTAAATCGAATTTACCTCACCACAGGCAAGGTGGTGGTTTCTCCGGTCTTCTCTTTCCTTGTTCACTAGAGCACCCCAAGTGTTGTGCCTCCAGAGATTAGTCCACACCAGATGGATTGAATGACTCCTTCAATTCTTAGGCTTAGAAATGGAAGAGAAGGATTCTTGTCAATGGCTGATCTAGATCTAGATCTAGATCTAAGTGAAGGAGAGAGCAAGAGGGAGAGAGGGGGGCGGCCAAGTGAGGGGGGGCGGCTAGGTCTAGGTTTTGCTTAGGGTTTGAGTCTCAACTTAGACTCCTTTATATAGCCACCTCCAAAGCCCCTTTGTGTGCAAGACTTGCTATTGGGCCATTAATTAAATTGGCCCATGTCTTGCATTAATTTAATTAAACCCTTTAATTAAATTAACCCAATTAATCTAATTAATTATCTCCCACTTTAATTAACTCTTTAATTAATATTTAATTAATTAGACTATCTAATTAATTATTTCTCTCTCAGAATTAACTCTTTAATTCTTTTATTTGATTTAACTCTTTAAATCAAACATTTCCTTAATTGACTGTCACTGTCCAACTGTATTGTGTGTGACCCTCTAGGTTCACCATCAATTGGCCGTAGGCCCACGACTTTCGCGATTTAATTAACGAGCAATTAATATTCAATTAATTGCTCCGATCAATAAGCTCCTTTAATTGACCACTCCAGAATTAATCTCCCATTAATTTAGGAGTACCCACACCTCATGGTCGATGTCTAGCCACAAGCCCATGAGGCCCAACTTCAGGTGAATTGATATTAGTAAACCTCACCTCTTATAAGTACCATGTACATACGGTCCCTCTAACGACTAATTTCCCGATCGAGACCTAGGGTGTGTGAATTAGTCAGCACCTCTAATTATCTCGATTCTGTACTTTCTAATTCTGGATAATAATTCCAGTGTGACTGCTAAATTTGGAAACCCCTTTCCAAATCCGTCACTGACCATGGCCATGGATTTCTCGGAATGTATTATCTAAGAATGTACAGGAAATTCCCTCATTC
Organism: Penstemon newberryi var. newberryi; assembly: GCA_030819805.1. Classification (NCBI taxonomy): domain Eukaryota; kingdom Viridiplantae; phylum Streptophyta; class Magnoliopsida; order Lamiales; family Plantaginaceae; genus Penstemon; species Penstemon newberryi. The sequence continues at coordinate 28,832,472 of JAUALY010000006.1, read as the reverse complement.
ATTACAATGAATCGGTAGATCCCATCTTGATGCTAACCACTCGCGTATACGACTGTACGTACCCAATATAGGCGCACAATGGTCAGGCTACGTGACCGGCTCCTAAATCAAAGCACGCACACCCGTATACCAAATTCGCCCTAGCATCTCAAGTCTAAGGACTAAATCGTACACTGTTATAAGTCCTGAGAAACATCCCATCACTGATATGCTTTACGCACTTCCACAATGGGTTTATCTGTTCGGGTCGTTCGATGCGTTCGATCCCCTATCGAACCACCTAGTCATATGCACTGACATCAAATGTCTTGTTCATGAAACTCCACAAATTCACTCCATGTGAATCATGCATAATCCTACAAGTCTTGACGATTCCTTCGATATCCCGTCTCGACAGGAATCTATGACTTGGAACACTTTTGAGATCACGACCTTAGAGACTGTTTCATGATTGCACTCAATACTGAAGTGAATCGTCCCATAGTCATGAGTGATCTCAGGGTTTCAACCAATCGCTTAAATGTGTTCGCGAAAGATGAAGTTGGCCATTAGTTTATTTTATTAAATAAATAAACTTTGCGTTTTAATTAATAAATCAAAGATTCATGCAAGATAAAATAGTTTATTACAAGCTATTGAGTTGGCTTGCAGGGCACTATCCTATCAAAAGATATCCTTAAGTTCTTGAGAAAGACTAAGGATTTGCTCTTGGTCTACGGTGGTAGTGGAGAATTGAAACTCGAATGATTTATTGATTCGAGTTTTCAGTCTGATGTGGATGAATATAGATCCAATTTCGGATACATATTTTGCCTCAATGGGGTAGCGGTAAATTGGAAATGTTCCAAGCAACACACCGTTGCCATCTTAACCACTGAAGCAAGATATATCGCAGCAAGGAATGCAGCGTAAGAAACTGTTTGGATGAAAAACTCCATCCAAAAGTTGTATGTAGTGCCTAGCATTGCGAAGCTCGTGGTTATCTTCTATGATAACAATGGAGCTATTGCTAAAGCAAAGGATTCGAGATCTCACCAGAAATCTAAACACATTGAGAGAAAAAGTATCATTTGATTGAAGAAATCATTGGTAGAGTAGATGTATATAATGGATCACGTCGACTCGGAAGACAATCTAGCGGATTCACTAACAAAGCCTTTGTCACTAAAAGCGTTCGGAGAACATCTTTGGAAGATGGGTCCTAGAAGCGTTTCTGATTGGCTCTAGGGCAAGTGGGAGATTGAAAGGATAGTGCCCTGCAAGCCAATATATTTAGCTTGTATTAGGACTTTCATAAACTTTTTCTAGCATAAATAAATTAATACGCTCATTTGTTTATATTATGTAAATCAAACAATGGCCAACTTCGTCTCTCGCGAATCACTTAAGCGATTGGATGAAATCCTTAGATCACAATAGACTATGGGACTATTCACTTCAGTATGAGTGCAATCATGAAATAGTCTCTAAGGTCGTGATCTTAAAACATGTTCCAAGTCATAGATTCTGAACGAGACGGGGTATCGACGGAATCGCTAAGACTTGTACGATTATGCATGATTCACATGGAGTGAATTTGTAGCGTTTCATGAACAATACATTTGATGTTAGTGCATATGAGTAGGTGGTTCGATAGGGGATCGAACGCATCAAACGACCCGAACAATGAAACCCATTGTGGAAGCGCATGACGCACATCGGCGATGAGATGTTTCTCAAGGCTTATATTAGTGTACGATTTAGTCTTTTGAATTGAGGTGCTAGGGCGAATTCGGTGCACGTAAGTACGTATTTTGGTTTAGAAGCCGAACACTTAGCTTGATCATTGTGCGACTACTTTGGGTGCGTATGATCGTGTACGCGGATGGTTAGCACTAATATGGGATCTACCGACTCAACGTAGTGGGTTGAGAGAATTTCCTATACGTTCTTAGATAATAGATTCCGAGAAACCCGCGGTCGCGGTTGGTGACGGATTTGGAAAGGGGTTTCCAAATTTGGCAGTCACACTGTAATTATTATTCAAAATTAGAAAGTATAGTAATCGAGATAATTAGAGGTGCCGATCAATTCACACACCCTAGGTCTCGATCAGGAAATTAGTCGATAGAAGGACCGCATGTACATGGTACTTATAAGAGGCGAGGTTCGCTGAGATCAATTCACCTGAAGTTGGGTCTCATGGACTTGTGGCTAGACATCGACCATACGGTGTGAGTACTCATGAATTAATTGTGAGATTAATTATTGAGTAGTTAATTGAAGGTGTTCAATTAATCGGAGCAATTAATAAAGCTCGCAAATTAAATCACGAAAGTCATGGGCCCGCGGCCAATTGATGGTGAGCCTAGAGGGTCACACACAATACAATTGGACTGCAACAAATCATATAAGGAAAGTTTGATTTAAAGAGTTAAATCAAAACTGAAGAATTAAAGTGTTAATTCTTAAAAAAGAAAACTAATTAATTAAAGAGTTAATTAATAAGAGGGGAATTAATTTAATTAATTAATTGAATTAATTAATTAAAAGAGTTTAATTAATTAAAAGGGGATCTAAGTCCATTAGGAAACAAATAAAGACCATAAGTAAATGGGCTTTAAGTTTCCTAGTAGGATTAGATCACATCTTGGTCAAGACTCTTTATCTGTATAAGGAGCTCAAGACCTCAAAATCCTAGCCAAGTCTTCATATGTGCCGCCCCCTTCTCCAATCAAGAGAGGCCGCCCCCTTTCTCATCCAGATCTAGATCTGGTTTCTTCTTCTTTCTTCCTCTGTTTGATATCTCTTCCATCCTAGTTCTGAGCCTGAGGATTCAAGAGAGTTGCTTCAATCCAGTTGGTGTGGACACCGCTAGAGGCACAACACATGGGGTGGTTCTCCGAACCAAAATTCTTGCAGATCTGAAAGAAGACCGGAGAAAAACCACCATCATTCCTGTGGTGAGGTAAAAATCAATAAACCCCCTATGGTTGGTTGATTTGCTACAAAAATCATTTTCGTATGACTAGATGAATAAAGATCCTGTTTGGGTTGTTTTAAAAATTTTAAATTCCGCTGCTTTTAACGTCTTGACGTTACCAATAACCCAACAAGTCTAATTAATCGAGTTATGTCAATTTACTCCCCTGTGAAATGCATAATATTTTATTATCACCTGTGATTTAAAAAGAGCATTTTACAATCCCCCCTGAAATTTTTAAAGAAGCAATTTACCTCCTTCAGTCGTAGCCCACTTGCCAAAATTGAGAATGGACATGAAAATATTTTTGTAACATTGGGTGGTAAATTGCCTCATTTATCATAACACAAGGGGGTAGGGGTAAACTGCCATACTATCATAATACAGAGGGATAAAATGCCACTTATAAAAATGTCATGGAGGCATTGTGAAACTTTTATGAGAATATAGGGGGATAAAATATTATTTTTCAAATTACAGGGAGGTAAATTGAACATTATAAATATAAAGGGGATAAAATGCCCATAACTCCTAATTAATCTCACGCAACTTGCTGTTTTAGTTATATTTAATACTAAATTCGGATTTTTTTTGTTTTTCAAGAGTTTGATCCTTTTTGAGACGCGTCGAACATATTAAGTGGTAACCTCTTTTAATAGGGTTTCGAACATGGGTTCGCTATTTCGTAGTGACTAGTCCCTTCAACTAGAACAATCACACAATCACGTAATGATAATACTCAAATTGGCATCAAATGACCAATAAATGATAACTAAGAAGTAAAGTGTACTTTGAGGGGTGAATTAATTAAATATAGTTAACAAGAATTAACGATATGGAAAGATATCAATAATTGGCCATGCCCATAACTATGTTTGGAATATGAATTTTCTAAAGCTTTGATCTTTAAAAGTTTTAGTGTCGAGTAGAGACCTGCCATCCGACAAAGAATATCGGGTGCAGGACGAAGCTTTGAATATGTTCTAAGTTCTATGGTCAAACACACTTTTTTCTGCAATAATTTCAAGTGGTAATCGACGCCAAAGATGATGCACGGGGACGCGTTGGTCCTGGGTTCAACTTTCATTAATGTGATTTTTTTCTAGTAATTGGCACTGTGATATTGAAGTTGTGGCACCTAATATGCCATCCCGAAAAGATACGGGGCAGAAATGCCAGCGAGCTATAATTGTGGCACCAAAAATACAATAATCTCTATGTGGATTATTAATCTATATGATGATTTTTTTACTAGTTTATTTTTTCACATTTTATTTAATAAAAATACAACGTTACTTTATTCTCGTCTAGTTGTTATTTTATCACAACATAAAAATTTATCGAGTTTGTTATTAGAAAAAATATCGCCCCCAAACCAAAACTATCTAGTTTTTTTCCATCCTTGTCAACAATGGCATAATCAATCTTAACAAATAACTTCAATCACATTTCAAACTTAAGTAGATAAAAAAAAAAGTCACCCCAGCAAGAAGTAGACAAAGAAAAAGGGAAAAATAAATGTTAGGCGCTAATTTGGCTCTGATTCACTAAACTAAACCAACTTCTTCCTGAAATTGAAATTCGAGTCTTTATACTTCGGTGATTAATAATATATTTTTCTCTCATTTAAATATTCTAAGTTTTTTTTTTCTTGCATATTAATAATATAATTATATGGATCAAAATATACATTTGTTCACATTAATATGGTCATATAGATTAATATGTGGATTATTGCATTTTCGGTGTCACAACTATGACTCGCTGGCTTTTCTGTCCCTTATCTTTTCAGTCTGACATATTTGGTGCCACAACTTAAACATCGGTGGCAATTTTGATGCCAATTGAGGCCCAATTTCAAAATTGGTCCGAAATCCCCACGTGTAGGCCACGTGACATCCCGCACAAGGGGTATTTCGGGCCAATTTTGGAATTGGGCCTCAACTGGCACCAAAATTGCCACTGATATTGAAGTTGTGGCGCCAAATGTGCTAGCTCGAAAAGATACGGGGTAGAAACGCCAGTGAACTATAGTTATGTCACCAAAAATGCAATAATCCCAATTCTAAATATATGTAAAGAGTGGTTAATGAGGTCGTAGCGAATGGCAAATCTGATGCCTTAGGTAATTCAATTTCTACTACTGTTGATTTTCTTATAGTTTAATATTATTATATGATAGAAGATTTCTTTGTAAATTGATTAAAATCGAATAGATTATGTTTGGTATATATAAAGATTTCTTTGTAGTTTAAGTGATATTGATGTAACTAGGAAGATGTACACGCGTTGCGCATGTTTAATCAATTACTTTTGATTTTTTTTTATATAATACGATGTACAAAAATATTATAAATATAGGTATTAACAGAAAAATTGAACGTATCACAAAATTATTGATTTTACCGAATTTCGTTTAAATTATGTAAAATCAATAAAGTAACAAAACAGATCCACAAAGAAAGATAACAGGAGCTTCTATTGAATATTATCGGATCTGAATTATAAGGAATATAGGGCTTGGTCAAATTACTCAGGATGGCGCAATACAAAGAATAGGACTAAAATATCGAACTGGAATAAAAATAATATATGTTTAATGACATCAGCTTCAGAACCCCTATTACAATAATTATTCTAGTATTTAGTCTAACACATCTAGCCCTAATAGAGTCCTAGGGCTCATAGGAGTCTTCGCGCGGCCCATGGGCTTTCCAGAAGCTTAGCCAGGCTAATTACACGGAGATGATCTTCTGCTTAGGGGTGAGCACGGTCCGTTGGACCGATTGGACCGAACCGGAACCGATGGTTCAGTCCGGACCGTTTATCGAATCGAAATTTCGGTTCGGTAAACGGTTCTTGTCCGAGAATCGAATTTTCAAAATATCGGTTCTCGGTACAATCGGTCGGTTTACCGAATCGAACCGGTTGGACCGAATTGGTTTTTTTTTTAAAATTTTTGTTTTTCATTTACGATTTTTGGTGATAAATTTGATGATAAATTGAATGTTGTTCAATAAATAGAAGAAGGGTTTTTTTGTATGGTTTGTATGTTGTAAGATTTTTTTTATATATATATATTTTGTGTTAACTTGATTTTTTGGTTTTTATAAAAAAAAAATCGTTTTTTTGGACTCAACCGAACCGAACCGAATTTTCCGTCCGATAAACGGTCCACGGAAATTCAGGACCGAACCGTCCATGAATCGAACTTCAATTCGGTTCGGTCCGGTTCGGGCCATTTGCTCACCCCTACTTCTGCTGTCTGGCTGCTTGTCTAGATCGACGAGTTCCAAGCCAGATCGATAGCGTCGTAGCTCGATCTGGATTTGATCAAGAAATCCGACCTAGATAGATATAAATTAGCCCTCATCAGTACTCCCTCACTTCTCGAGCGTAAGTGTAGCTGTAGCTCCCGTTGATTTTATTGTTCTTGATTATGAGGCGGATGTAAATGTACTTATCATTCTTGGAAGACCATTTTTAGCAACAGGTAGAGCTTTGATTGATGTACAAAAAGGAGAACTTACCATGAGAGTGCATGATGAAGATGTAAAATTCAATATTTTTAATGCCATGAGATACCCAGACGATGAGGAAAAATGTTCTTCCATTTGTATGATTGACACATTGGTGGCTAATACATTTGAGGAGAATCACTATGAGGATTTAATTGAAGGGGCTATATTGAACAAACTTGATGAAGAGGTTGAGGAAATGGCTCAAATCATATCACAATTGGAGGCTAACGTGGTTGGGGAAAACTTTAGAAAGAGATTTGAAACTCTTGATCTATCGTTGTCAAGTCCCACACCACTGAAATCGTCCATTGAGGACCACCAACCTTGGAGTTGAAACCACTTCCGCCTCACTTGAATTACGTTGTAGAATCTTATCTGCCATGATTTGGATGCTATAAAACATTGTCAGAAATGCAATGGCTTGTTTTGAAATTTTCCTAGGTGGGAAAGCGAAACGTCGTCAAGGGTCGAAACGTCATTTCTTTATCAATATAAATAGTCGAAGTCAACGAGGTCATTTTCACTTTTACCATATATAACTCAAGATCGGATCAGTAATATTTTTCGATCGAGATTTCTAGCATATAGTTATCTTATCGAGCTTTTACTTTTTGATTCCCCAAAATGTCGACTTCTCAATCAAAACCTATCTCGCCCCCTTCTACAGAGGATGATGTCATGATAACTAACGTAGTAGAAAGTTCGGAACCTACCTCTTCGGAAAATGTGGATTTGGGGGATGGATTCCCTGCTAACGAGATAACTAACTGTGAGGAGGAACGTGTAGATGGCCTCGTAATGGAAATCACTTCGGAAGAGGAACTGGCGAAGAAGTCCTCAAAAAAGGCGAAGAAAACTAAACCGCAATTGTCGGCTCCGGTCGAGCTCCTTCCTTCGAAATTCACGGACGCGGATTTGGCCATGTTGCAATGAGATTATGCTCCCTATTTCCCAGAGGGTTTTCAGATTGTGATTCCAACACCAACCCAAAGAGTTAACACTCCTCCTGATAATTGCCGAGCTTTTTATACCTCTCATCTCGACCACAGGCTCCGCTACCCTTTTCCATCTATTCTTTCAGACATCCTAGAAACTTTTATTCTTTCTTTAAACCAGCTGGTTCCTAACTCAGTGGCCTTTATCGTGGCCTTCTCCGTTCCCATGGTTGCAAAGGGTCTCAAACCCTCCTTTCGCAACTTCTATTATTTCTTCCGATTCTCCATCTCAACCACTTCTAATAGAGGCTTCTATAATTTTAGCCAAAGACCAGGCTTCTCAATATTAGCTAATGATATTTCAAGCAACAACTCAGAATGGAAAGAAAGATACTTCTTCGTTAGACCTCCCACTCATCGCGTGCTCGAGGATGGGAATCTCGAGATTTGCATTCATGACTGGGGGTTTAGCTCACCCTGGGAGTTCGGTGGCCGAAACATCACCGGGTTATTGTCCTTGGACTATCATTTCTCTTCAAGAATGGTCGTAGAAATGAGTGCAGATAAATATCAATCAGCCAACTTGATCGGAGTGGATTTCCTTCATAAGGCAAAATTAAGTTCCTGCACCTTTCCTATACCAGTAGACAATCGTCCTTTGAGTAAGTTTAATGATCCCATTTGATACCTTGTTTCATTTAAGGTTTTGTTGATTCTAATATTAAATACATTCTTATACTTGTTATGATTAACTTGCCTAAAGATGCCTCATCTTCAGTAATTGTATATGTACCTTTTGTTCATTTGAAGAAAAATGTCCGATAAATATGGCATACCCTCTATTTATATCCTCATTTTGCATATAAAACACAATAAAATAGAATTGAAAACCTTCACCTATGAATAAACCCCTCTATTACATGATGACCCTCTAGATGATATAGGCAATTTGCATGAATTTCTTCTTGATCTAAATTTCCTCGAAAATTTCAAAAAACCAACTTTCGTGAGAAGGCTTGCATGAGGCTTGTTAGAGTGTCTAGTAATGTATGCTTAAGTTATTTTCAGAATCAGAATCATGTGATATGATCTTTGGTGCTGATATAAATTGTTTTAATTTTATCCCGTCTTTATCTTTGTGCAGAGACGGCAAGGCGACTTAGGCAAAGACGGAGGAGAACACGAAGATGGGTTTGGGGGTCTATTGCTACTATAATAGTTACAGTTGGTTCAACCACTCTAGCATATTCTTACTTCAAGACTGGAAAGGAATCATCCTCCACAAGCCCAATGCATGGTCCTGGGGAGGACCTTGAATCAAACTAGTGAACTACAATTAGATAGCTCAGTGCAGTACGTGACATAGAAACGAATAACGAACAAAAGGATAAAGTCGCCATCTTGTGTATACCAACATTATCTTTTCTTTTTTGGTTGGTTGGTTGCATAGTATGCTACTTCAGGATGTATAAATCCTATATAGAGCATAGACTAGCTATTTAAAATGCTCCCACATATATAGCTTCATACATGATTAATGAATGGGATTGTCCTATAGTGCTTGAAATATTCGGTCGTGCAAGTAGGCAGGCTAAAATGAATGATCTTGTTACATGCTGCAATGAACTCGAGGTCCGTAAAAGCCTCAGTATATACTGCTTATTGATTTTCTAGTGTTTTTGCAATAATAGAGGAGAATACATCATCTTTATGTACATTTTTGGTTCTGTAATTTATATTTATGATACTTGAACTTCTTCAATATTTCATTTCTGCGACATCCATCATTTGTAGTTACTGTCTAGGCTCTTCGGCGACCTAATCATCACTTTTTCAGCTTGTACAGTTCCGACTTTGGTTCATAAATTGAGAAATTTCTTGAGGGAGTTCAAACATCTTGTTGAATGTATATAAATATGAAATGAATAGTCAGTGGTAAAGCTGAAAATGGAAGCAATATTTGAGTTTGATTTGTTGTATGCGATTAACTAATTGACATGTCTTAAAAATCGACAGGTCAAATAAATCAGCTGGGAAGTTGAAGGAAAATGACACATTCAATGAGACGATGCTGCTGACTAACAAAGAATACACTGATGGCGATGTTGCCTTTTTGTTAAATGGGTTCAAGAAGTTTTACAAAAGAAAAATGAACAACAAATACAACAATGCTACTTCTTCTTCTAACCCTTCTCATGATAGTAATGATTCTGCTAAATCCAAACTAATATGTTATAATTGCAGGAAATTGGGACACTTCCTCAAGGAATGCCCATATCCACTTGCTGAGAAGTACACTGAGGAAGAAAAGAAAGTGAGGAAATAGCGAATGCATAATAAGAACAAAGTCTTGTTGGCTGAAGCAAAAAAGCTTGCTAACATTTACTCATCTGATTTGGACTCTGAAACGTCTGAAAAAAACTCTGTTGAAGAAAAGACACATGCACTGCTATGTCTCATGGCCAAGGAATTTGATGATTATGAGACTGAGGTAACTCTTTCAGAAGAAGAAAATGCACTCTTTGACTCATTTGAACAAATGATTAACACTAATACTAATGTTGTTAGTGCATTTGCCAAGCTTAAGGAAGAGATGACTCTGCTTAAAGAGCAAAATGCTTCACTGAAACTTAAGGTTGAAAAACCACAAGAATCAGCTGAATACAGAAAGCTTGAGTATGAGAATAAAACTCTGAAGGATGCATGTGAAGTTCATAAGGGAAGAATTGCCGAACTTGAAAAAGTCATTGCATCATTCTCTAAGTCGTCTGAAGCCATTGATAATATGATAAGTAATCAGAGACTACCTTATGATAAAATTGGATTAGGTTTTAACTACACAAAACACTACAATGCGAAAAGATTCACATCAAACAAAGATGGTAGGATCATTCTATTTATTCAAAGTAGCCCTGCTAATCCTAAAGAAGAAGAGACTAAAGGGAAGAAGTCTCTAGATGTCAAAAAGGGTAAAGAAATTAAGAGGATTGGACAAGACCAGTAAAGTTGAACAGCAAAGTAATCTTAAGAACTTTGCTGATAAGAATAAGAACAAAAAGAATATTGTTAAGTCTGTAAGTATGATATAGGAAAGAGGAAATCCAAGAAGAAAAGTACTTATAAGAAAAAGAACACTTTGACTCAGCTGTTGTACTAAGCTCTTCCAGTGAAGTCTTCACTAGGTTGTCTTTACTTGAACTTAGCCGGTAGATTACTTCACTAATTAATCATTCAAACCACGCTGATTAATTTATTCAAACCTTTGAGCATGATACTTAGCTTTCACAATACCCATCTGTTTGAATAAACACTAATTGTTGCTTTGAGTTTCCTTTACTTAGCTGTTTATACGACTTGACTGATGACTTTAACTCCTCTATTTTGTTATCAAAACCATCTAACTCAATTAAGTCAACTGATAGATTCACTTAGTTGTTGCTTTGAGTTAATAAATTCTTCCAACACTTATTACTTAAATATGGCCTCTAATTAATCTCCAAATTAATTGGCCAATTTAATTAATTCCCTATTGATTAATTTGAAATCCAAGTCCATTTAATTAAATCCACTCCCATCAATTAAATCCAATATAATTTATTTAATTGATTAATTTATTTCTATGTCTAATTAATTAATTATTTCTCAGAATTAAATCCAATTTAATTCATCAGATTATCCAATTCAACTGGATCATCTCACGCCCACTCGGGTCGACCCATTCGAGCCCACTGTTCTTTATTCACTTTGTAGACACTTAAATTTTATGCCGAAAAAATAAAAATAAAGTCATATTGGAATTATATTAAATTCGCTATTTTTGGACTTTTACTAAATTAAATTCCAAAATAAGTAGTTAATTTAATTTGATTAAATTCCACCTACATTTTATTGGCCAATAAAATAATGCCAAGTGTCGAATTGAAGTGTCTAAACCAATCAAATAATATTTTGACTCTTGGTAGAAGGAACCAATTAAATCATGCCAAGTATTCAAGATGATGTGTCACGACCAATTAAAAGAGTGCATATCTCCTACAAGTGATAAACATTTAAAAGAGTTCATATCTCTTAGACAAAAAGAAGTATGTGGGTCTTCTACTAGTGAGAGCCAATCAAATTAAACCATTCAACTGACTAATTCTACCTGGACTCTTCTTTCTACCACTATAAATAGGGGTCCTCTCTTAGAAGAAAAAACACACATTTTTCTGAAGGAGCACAAGTTGAAGGAGCAAAATTCTCTCTACGAGACGTTCTTCAAAATCTTTTTCATTAACTCAAGACATTCTTCGAAGATCAAAGAAAAATCCGGCATTTGATTCGAGAACAAGCTAAGAAGCCCTCATTTAAACATTATTGAAGATCTACGACGGTTCAAGGAAGATCAAATTCTTCAAAACGCAAAGTATCCGCGACGAAGTTCAAAACGTTCGTTGAGGAGATTCAAACCATTTCACATTTGATCCAAGATTAAGAAAATTTGCCCTTGGATTAACGTTATTCGAGCACAAAAATTATTTTGGAGAGAAGATCAAATCGACATTTTCCAAGATCAAGTGCAAGAAACATTTATTTGTTTTTAAGATTAGAATCAGGGTAATCATAGAGATTGTAACCACTTCATTAAATCATTAAATTTTAATTTGTACAATTATTTCTTGTTTAATATATTTTAGACTCGAAATTTTGTTGCTACACACTTATTTTCGCTCCATGTGTATTGTGTATGTCCCCTTAGGTCCACCACATAATTGGATGTGGGTTATAATTAAACTTTCTTTTAATTAATCGAGTAATCATTTACTCTTGAAATCAATTGAACACTCTATCAATTGACCATTCCTCATAGAACCCCTGCTAATTTGGGAATTCCCCACACTCCGCAGTCGATGTCTGACCACAAGCCTGCGGAGCCCAATAATTGGTGAATTAATTCAGTGAACATTTTCCTTTTACAATTTCCATGTACGACTTAATCCTTCCATTAGTTGGTCTCCCAGTCGATACTTAGGTTATGGTCTTTCAGTGTATTCCTACTTGTCTCGACTTTATGTATTCCGTTCTTGAAACTATTTCATTTGACTTTTTCTTTATGAGCTACTTTCATAAAGCCATTAGCCACCTTGGCCAAAGTTTTTCACGAAATCAGTTTCTCACAGAAATTCATAGGAGAAACCCCTAACCTATCAAATCAGGTCAATAGATCCATTCTTGATGATATGAATCTGCATACACGTACATTTGTACCCAACATGAGCTTACATAGACCTTCTGGTTTAAGCACTCCAGTCTGTCGTACTCATATCAAAGTATATACGTTCGGGTACCAGATAAACCCTATCACCTCAAGTAATAAGAATCTTTCCTCGTAGACTATTGTAAATAGGAATAACTACATCCCCGATATGCGACAAGCGCTTCCATGGCGAGTTATTTCCATTTGGGTTATTCAGTGCACTTGCCAAACCAGCAAGGCACCCACTCATGTGCATCAACTGTTCCAGTCATGCTCGTGGACCCCAACATCCTCCAGTTCATCGGAGTATACACAATCGTGAGAGTCTATCTGAATCAATTGATGTCTCATCTTAAATGAAATCTACGACTCTTGAATAGATTTTAGACCACGACCTTGTAGATCAATCCACGGGGTGTCCTATAGCCCTGCGATCTAAGGACTTTTATCCCAATGTTAGATATTTATTACATTAGATAAAGATGACCATACATAGAAAGTGCATTTCATTTAATCAAATAAAATAGTTCCATAAATATTACATTTATTGCAGCCTAACAGTTGGCTTGCAGGACACTATTCTATCAGAGCCATGAGAACTAACTAATTTTGATATGAAAACTCTTAATAATATGGTTATTTGGCAAGGGTTATCATGAAATATCCATCAGACAAATGGCTACCTTCAGGATGTTCATTAGAATGAGGGCTATCTGATGTATACTCACCAAACATATGGCTATTTGGCAAGGGTTTTCATTAAATATACGAGGTCACTACATGAAGATTTGTTGGTTACACCAGACTTTGGAGAATTGCCGGTTACACCGAGCTTTGAAAAAAGAGACTGGGTGCAGTCTGAATTGGTTGTTGTTGAATTGTGTTTGTATTTCAGTTCGTATGTTGTTCCTTTATATAGATTCTGATTCCTGAGAATCCTGTTGAGAGTCTTCTACTTCTTGGATAAGTGTAAATTAATTCGTTGTTGAATAAAACTATATAGCTTAATAGAACCCTGTATACTTCATTCTTTCTTGAATCTTGATCGCAATTAGAGTTCTTTTTTTGCTTTTAATCTCCAACTAGTGTTCACACTTCTAATTGTTAGGTAGTTAATCTTCTTAACCAATTGGGATTGGTTTTCAAAGATTCTGTTAATTATAAGCTAATCATAGGTTGGTTATCATGCGCTTAACTTTATTTTTTAACTAATCCTGGATTTTTAAATTAAATCTTGCCCGATAAATCGTAAAATTGTTCAGCCTTAGCCATGGTTGGATTTTAATTATATTTTTAGCTACTATGGGCCGAAACCTGGTCAGTTTTGGGTTCAAATTTGTTTGAACCGATGTTGGGCTGACCAAATATTAAAAACATAAGACTTAATTAAATTTGATAGGACTAGCATATTCGTTCTGATTTTAACGGTCCATTCGTGGCCCTATTTATAAATCATGACATTTTAATTGTACCTTACTTTCCGATTTTTGCGAAAAATCTTTTAGGTATAAACAGTAGAATTATTATTTAAACATGTTATAAATTATTGATTATGATGTTGGATTTTAGGAACTTGTTAGGGAATAGTGTATTTGCCCCAACCTTTTTGTTTTATTTCTTTTTCTTTGGTCGTTGAAAAATAACATTATTTTTTTTCTATTGATGTTTTTGTAAATAACATATTGTCGCATATACAACTATGTTTTAAACCACAAGTTATAAACTCTCAACTCAAATTATAAGCAAAATGACCCTAACTATGCCATGTGAAGTAAATATATCCTAATCATTTATAAATTCTTAAATAAGAAGTCATAATAATTCTTGTTAATGAGCATTTAGTATCATAAATTTCATGATTCACAATCACATTTTATGTAAACAACACCTTATCACAATTACTACAACGTAAAGTATTTCCTTCAAGAAAATAGTGAGGAAATTATGACAAAATGGATTGATCCATGCAAATTGAAGCAAGAGAAATAAACAACGTCGTGGGCTAAAAAGACTTCCGGTCAAAGCCCTTTTTAAAGTTAGTCAAGAGATGAATATGAAGTGAACGCATTTTTTTTTAAAGAAAATTAGTAATTATTGTAATTTTTTATTTTCGTAAGTCACACTTTTCACGATAAGTTGTAATAATTATGTTTCATATGTAACGCCAATCTTATCTATATATCTTCACATACCAAACTATTAGAAGAACTATGCGACCACCAATTTGGGAGCATAAGTTAATTAGAAAATTATATTCAATTACAGTATAATGTAAAAAAAAAAAAAAGGTCCATTTTTCAGTGAAGGGCTCAAATATGGAGAAGAACATGCCTATCTTAGTCGTGCTGTTTCTTTTTTGAGGTTCGTTCATTTCTTTTTTCTTATCTTAATACATATTAGTTGTATAGTCAATACAATTTCATTTTAAATCATTGTCTTTTTTGATAAATTTATCAAAATCTTTGCAAAATACAAATCATTTTATATATAGGATTATTATTTATGACATATCACTCTATAGAAAAGGGTTTACTTCATCGACCATCTGGTCCTTAAATTTGTTTTAGGTGCAGATTTCCAGTGGTATGCACCTACCTACGTGGATAAACATATTATTGACTGTAACTGTCCATGTTGGAAAGGGCCATGCAAACATCGTTGTCCTACTGATTGCCCAATGGTACGCAAAGATAAGAGTCATATTCGATGGTTCAATTTTCACAATCAATCCCAGAGCTTTTCCACGGGAGCAAATTTGAAACCGTGCGTGCACTAAATGACTATGTCTTTGGAATGTAACATGCAAAAGTTTTTATTCTTCGGCCAAGAAAAAAAAACGATGTTCCTTACATGAATAATTTACTACTTATAATCCGATGTTAAATTTTTACTGTTATCAGTATCATACTTACATGTTTTATTTTAATTGTATATCATAGGCTATTTCATTTATATGTCTAACTAATTATGATCTAATAACTAGACACTTAAGAATATCGATTAATTAAGTATGACACTCAATCGCTCATTGAATTAGATTTCTAACCTTGAAATCCACACTCGTAATTCGTCCGGATCTCTAGTTCAATGCTTGAGGATTTAATATGTAAATTGTTTAATGGCATGTTTTATACTGTCACTTTTACTTCATCCGCAACCTTAAATGAAAATCATATCGACAATAGAAACTCAAGCAGTATATTATGATCTGAAGAGGGGGGGAGGCAAAAAGTCATTGATTACTTGAAATATCTTGAAAAAAAAAATTGCTGGAATTTAGAAGTCCGAATTTTTGCCTCAATAATAATGGTATCATATGTATAAGGGTGATTTACACTCAGACCCCCTCAGGTTTGGGTATATTACAAGAAACCCACCGTTGTTTCAAAAATTACAGGGACATCCCCTCGGGTTTGAGCATATTACAAGAAACCCCTAGGCGTTAAAAACAGACGGAATTTGATCACGTCAGCAAAAAATTTTGATTTTTCAAATTTATCCCTGGCTAAATATACCCACAGGTGTCTATGTAATAATATTATATAACAGGGGGTGTCTATGTAATTATATTATACCACAGGGGATGTATTTGAAAGATTACAATAACTTCAAAGAGTTACTTGTAGCCAACTGTCATATTTTAAAAAATGACCGTTGGATGTTCCTGTTTGCCACATATTTTGGTTATAAATAGCAGTCCAAATATTTTTTTTTTATTTTTATTTTTTGCATTTCATCCCACAAATTTGATAATGTCATCATCAAATTCAAGAGGTAGTGTACAATGCTTAAAATATCGATAATCATGATATTCATGTGTAAGGTGTGTGAAGAATGCACCCATAATGGTTGCAGATGCACACCGAGATTTAAAGTTGTATTATCCCTACACCTGAACATTTTGATTTATAGTCAAAATATATGGCCAACAGGAACATCCATTGGTCATTTTTTTAAATATGGCCATTGGCTATAAGTACCCCCATGAAATTTATAGTCAAAATATAAGGCCAACATTAACATCCATTTGTCATTTTTTAAAATATGATCGTTGGCTATAAGTAACTTCCTGAAGTTATTGTAATCTTTCAAGTACACCCCCTGTGGTATAATATTATTACATAGACACCCCATGTGGTATAATATTATTACATGGACACCCCTTATGGGTATATTTAGCCAGGGGTAAATTTGGAAAATCAAAAAAAAATTGCTGACGTCATCAAATTCCGTCTGTTTTTAACGACGTAAGGGTTTCTTGTAATATGCCCAAACCTGAGGGGGTGTCCTTGTAATTTTTTAAACAGCGGGGGGTTTCTTATAATATATCCAAACCTGAGGGGGACTGAGTGTAAATCACCTTATGTATAATAATAAAATACTAGCTTAATCACGTGGTATGTATAAAATCACACTATATCATATGAGTTCTTCATTACTTGAACATAAATATAAAACATGGTTTAAAAATAATTATTTATTTACATAAAATAAATTAATTTGCTCAATTTGTAATTTCCATAAGAAATCGTAATTGGAACACCCTTGAAACACCCCCATCAACTTAGTGAACTGAATAAATATGAATGAGATCATTTCAATTAGCAATATAATTCATCAATCTTAGGTAGATTAGTGATCAATAATTAACCTATTTTGGTTGCCAATTTGGAGGTTTACAACTATTATAACTTTCTTTTTTAATAATGCACAAATACCATACTTGCTTGGAAGTATTTTGCATGATAATAATAAAAAGTAGTAATTCCTTGTGTATTTCTTTGACTTTAGGCATAATCATAAAAATTATCCCGAGGTTCTAATAAATACAAAATCAAAGTACACAATTTAATTACTTGATACACAAAATATTGGTCATGTTGAGAACTTGCGAGCCTGTTGGGGTTGGGTGAAGATAAAATGCTTAGGTTATGGCGTGGAAAGGAGATGTGCTACTATATTTTTCAAAATAAGGTGTACTTTTGTCGCATATTTAAAGTTTTAGGATAGCTGGTTGAGTTAGACAATTATTTAAGTTATTTAAAATTAGGGAAGACTTGCCATAACAAGTCTTGAAATTAAATTAGTAAACTAATGAAACTATGAATAATAATGGTACAATTAGAATTGATTAAAATGAAGGTATTGCGACGGTAAATATAGAGATACTTCACCTAATCAATATAGAAGTCTAAGGGTTATTCTATCTGACTTCATTTAAATTCATTTTACAGACTGTTTGTTAAATTTGGGCTAGTGAAGAAACATGTCTGAGTTTCTTCTTGACGCTTTTTGCCCTCTAATTTTCTTATGATATGCATTTTTAGTTATCATGTCACAAAAGCATAGTAATTTGAATTAGCTAGAAAACAACCTAACAAATCAATTTTTAAAAGTGTGAAGGTTTCTTTCCTTAAAATGATGAAAAGAAGGGAAAAAAATCCTTACATACTTGCAACATTTTGCGTCTGAGTCGGTCACTGTGAAATATTCCTCCTTAAGTTCATTCAATCTCAGAAAAAAAATACCAATCATATCATGTACATATAAGAACACAAAATAGTAGGTGTCCTAAGTATGAAAATTTTAATTTTGTTCTTCAACCAAAACCTAAATCCCAAATGAATCAATAGAAATGAAAATTTAGAGAGATAAGTTTACATCTACTTCTTAAAGTTCTATAATTCCTTTTCGATATGCAATTTCGATATCTATAGCACATATTTCAAACACCCGAAGCTCCATCTCTCAGTTCAAGTTTTGTGGCAGTTGGAATTCCATCCCTTGATTCAAGTTTCCAGATGAAAACTTCGAGAAGTTCATGTTTCAGCTTTATTATTTATGAAAAGTAAAATACAATTACAACATTAATGGAATTACAAATATAAATTCTAAGAGCCAAAAGTATTCAAGATAAAATAATTACTTTTAAGCAATACAACCCTTCCGACATTACAAACACTAGTTTACTTCAAGATTTCCACAGCAAAAACTTCAAGTTCTTCCAAACTTGCACATAAAATTAAGCAATCATAATAAATTTCATGCAATTCACATATTATTGCAAACAAAAAAGAAAAAAACCATCACATATATAGATAAAAAAAAAAAAAGAAAAAAGAATCACAAGCATATTGTTGTCATAAATCAGATGAAGCCTTCACTTGATAATTCTCCTAGAATACCTATATTATGAAGTTAGAACCGATTTAATCCAAAAAAGAAATGCATGTGACCAAATTAATAATAGTATAGGAACAAAATTACAAAATAGTTACAAAAATATGTCGAATGGGTGGAAAAAAATTAAGATCACAGCTTGAGAGGGGGGCAATGATTAAAGAAAAAAAATTAAAGAAAAATAGTAAGGATTATGGCAAAATTAAATGATTAGCCTTAACCACGACTAAACTTTTGGCATGAATCAAGAATTTTAATTATTTGCCAACTCAAAACATCCTAATTAGCTAGAGGTATCCTTTAAAACATAACTTACACTTAATTATTGTATGAAGGATTGCCTTGAATATTGAGTAAAATGAGCATATTCTCTTGTGGGTTTACGACAATTAATGGCAACTTTTGACCAAATTTAAAATTTAGATTTAGAATTGTAATTAAATGACCTTTTGAAATGGAAGGAAAGTTCCTTTTTGTTGTATGATGATGACCATTAATAAGATTCTCTTAAAACTGAAAATGATTAATTGTGTTGGCCAATCAAAATATTTTAAGAAAAAAAAAATCAAAATTACCAGAAATTAGTATTGGGTCCAAATTTGTCAAAAGACCATTCTCCTACTATTCCAGTCATGCTCGTGGACCCCAACATCCTCCAGTTCATCAGAGTATACACAATCGTGAGAGTCTATCTGAACCAATTGATGTCTAATCTCTAATGGATTCTACAACTCTTGAATAGATTTTAAATCACGACCTTGGAGATCAGTCCACGGGTTGTCCCATAGCCCTGTGATCTAAGGACTTTTATTCTTGTAGGACCTCCCACGCTACCAGTTGCCCCAAAACCAATTGGTGTTAGGAAGGCGCATACCCTTCCCTTATAGTGCATTCACACAAGCGCCAACGATATTCGATTGTGACTCCACCCACACACTCAGTTTGGGTGCCACGGGACAATTGCTATCACCCGCACACTCAGTTTAGGTGCCCAACAATATCACCCTCAGTAATTGCTCCTGCTGGGAATCGAACACGTGACCTCGGCTCTGATACCAGTTGTTGTTCCTAAGGAGCTACCAATTTCCCCAAAATCAATTGTTGTTAGGAAAGGCGCATACCCTTCCCTTATAGTGCATTCACACAAGCGCCCACGATATTCAATTGTGACTCCACCCGCACACTCAGTTTGGGTGCCACGGGACAATTCCTGTCACCCGGACACTCAGTTTGGGTGCCCAACAATCCTAATGTTAGATATTTATTACATTAAATAAATATGACCATATATAGAAAGTGCATTTCATTTAATCAAACAAAATAGTTCCATAAATATTACATATATTGCAGCCAAACAATTGGCTTGCAGGACACTATTCTATCAGAGTCCTTGGTTGTCATCAGAACGCCAAGAAAACTAACTGATTTTGATATGAAAACTCTTAATAATATGGTTGTCAAGCCTATATGCAAAGATGTTGATACGAACGTAAATATAACACAAGACAAAAACCATAACCTTGATGGAAGATGCTACCATACAATGGATCAAACAACTTGGAAGATGGCCACCAAAAAGGTTCCATATCAGTGATAGAAATAGTGTCCGGCAAGCCAACTGTATGGCTGTCATTTATTGCATTAAATGAAGGAACTATTCAATTTAGATTAATAAATGCATTTTATTATATGGTCAACTTTATCTTATGTAATAATTATCTATGCATAAGGATAGAAGTCCTTAGATCACAGGGCTATGGGACAACCCGTGGACTGATCTCCAAGGCCATGATCTAGAACATATTCAAGAGTCGTAGAATCCAATCGAGATAGGACATCGTTGGATTCGGTTAGACTCTCACTAATGTGTATACTCCGATGAACTGGAGAACGCTGGGGTCCACGAGCGTGACTGGGCTAGTCGATACACATAAGTGGGTGACTTGCTGGGATGGCAAGTGCACTGAATACCCCAATTAGAAAATAACTCACCATGTAAGCGGTAGTCGCATATCGGAGTTGAAGTTATTCCAATTTACAATAGTATACGAGGAATGATCCCTAATACTTGAGGTGATAGGGTTTATCTGGTGCGAGAATGTCTATACTTAGATGTGAGTTCCGACCGACTGGAGATTACCAGAAAGTCTCTGTGGATTCACGTTGGGTATAGAGGGACTCGTATGCAGGTTCATATCATTAACAAAGGATCCATTGACCCGACTTGATAGGTTGGGAAATTCTCCTATGGATTTCTGTGAGAAATTAATTCTGGTAAAATCCTTGGCCAAGGTATCTGACGACTTTATGAAAGTAGCTAATAAAGATTAAGTCAAAGAGAATTATTTCGAGATCAGAATGCATAAAGTCAAGACAAATTAAAAGGGAACCGATGAAAAATCCATGCCCTTAAGTTTTGACTGGGAGATCGATCGATGGAGAGATTATGTCGTATATGGTAATTGTAAAGGTTAAATGTTCACTGAATTAATTCACCAGTGATTGAGCTCCACGGGCTTGTGGCCAGACATCGACTGTGGAGTGTGGGAGAATTCCCAAATTAGCAGGGGTGCTAATTTTGGAATGGTCAATCGACAGAGTGTTCGATTGATTTAGAGTATAAGTTTACTCGAATAATTAAATGCACATTTAGTTATAACCCGCGGCCAATTATGTGGTGAACCTACGGGGACATACACAAACACATCGAGCGGAAACAGGAAACGAAGAAAGATTGGACTCGACTGGGTCGATCCACTTGGGCGCGAGAATCCGATCCAATTGGGTTGGATCAAAATGTCAAATTAAATAGGTTTTTAATTTGATAAGAATAATTAATTAAATTAGATTTAATTAATTGAGGAGAGAGAAGATTTAATTAATTAAACTTGGAGTTTAATTTAATTAAATAAAGATTAATGGGAATTAATTAATAGGGCTAGGAGTCCAATTTAATTAATTAGGATAAATGGATTTTTAATTAGTGGGCCAATTAATCTTGGAGATTTAGATGGACCCAAGACTAATTAAAAGACAAGACCATTTAATTAATGAAGTCTTGCATTAATAAAAAGGCTTAGCCCATTTAGGAGTTAGATCTTGTTAGGAATCCTAGTAGGGCTAGGATTACAAGATCTATAAATAAGCCCCATTAAGTCTTGGAGAAAACAGAAGACACAATACTAAGTACACACTTTGTATAACTCTTCAAAAGCAAGAAAAAGAAAATCCTCTCTCTTACCTAAGCCCTAGCCGCCGTCGCCCCTACTCTGACAGAAGTCGATCGACTTCTGTCTTTTCTTCTCGAGTTTCGCATCTTGATTTCTTCTGTGTTCTAGCCGATCAGAGATTTCAAGGTTTTCGTGTGTATGTGGTGTACTGAACCGTAGAGGCGCAACACGTGGAGCGCTAAGCAAAAGCTTGGGACTGAAAGTAAAAATTGGAAGAGATCGAGTTCGCGTCTCCGGGGATTTCCTACAGAGCAGAGTTTGGCTCGGAAGTGCTAGGAAGCAGGTATAACTTAATCTAGCGATTTTTATACTTGTTTAATATTAGTTTAAATATATACCGGATTGTATCTTGGCAAGATTCCCAAGGGGAGCCTAAAAGTTTTATATTTCCGCTGCTTGAGGCTCGTTTTCCCGTAAGAATCTCAGCAGTGGTATCAGAGCCAAGTTCGGCTCTATATTTAAACTAATGAGCAAACTCTGTGGATTAAAATCATATGTTTGATTTTAGTTGTTGATTAGATTAACATGCATGTTAGATCTGTTGGATAGATTTTTAGTTTTTAACTAGATTGTTAAAACTGTTTTAATTTTGGATTAAATTAATTAAAACTGTTGATTTTAATAAATTAAGGAATCAAGAAATTGTTATATAAAAACGTATTGGGAACCGAAATCTGAAAATTGCACAGCAGTTGGACGGCGATTGCACGGCAGACGCACAACGACTGCACGGCTACTGCACGGCAGATGCACGGAAGTTGCACGGCAGACGCACAACAGTTGCACGGCAGACGCACAGCGACTGCACAGTAGCTGCACGGCGGTTGCACGGAAGTTGCACGTAAACTGCACGCGCGCAATAGTAGTTAATTAGGGTTTCGGGAATTTTCGTTTTTGGATAATCTTGAACAAAATCTTGGAGATTTGGTTGTTATGGAATCTTGGTGAATCTTGGATTGATCTTAGAGATCTAATTAACTAGGAAACTTAGAGTTTCATTTAAGACAAGACATTTAATTAAAATTAATGTCTTCTAGTTAATTACCAAGATTAAAGATCTTAGAGATCTTATTAAACAAGGAAACTTAGAGTTTCATTTGTGATAAGACATTTAATTAAAATTAATGTCTTCTTGTAAGTTACCATGATTATAGATCTTAGAGATCTAATTAAACAAGGAAACTTAGAGTTTCATTTGTGATAAGACATGTAATTAAAATTAATGTCTTCTAGTAAGTTACCATGATTATAGATCTTATTAAACAAGGAAACTTAGAGTTTCAAGATAATGATAGATAATTAAATTGGATTTTATTTCTATCTTTAATTAAATTGCAAGATTAGATTCCTTGATGCTCAAGCAAGAGCTTAATAGTCCTTTTAATATTGGACAATTCAAAATTAATTATATGAATAATATTTCGAATTAAAATTTAAAGAAGTCGGTAAATTTACATTATTGCCCTTATGTAAATTTATGCATGTTCTTGCTTGAATATGTGGATTGATCGAATTACCCTTAAGTCCTGTGTAGTTTATTATTGGTTTTTCATTATGGGTTGTAATTAAATGGGCCTGATTGGTGCCCCTTCTTTGTTGAATTCAAATGTATTAGAATAGGGTCTTAAGTTAGACTTAGATTAGGCTTGGAGCCCGATAAACCTCATGGAGACTTTGGAGATCAACATGGAGGCCCATTACATTGGAGGACATGGAGGCCCAATTATGAAAGATGGTGGACATTACAAGTGAAGGCCCATGTATGCATGAGATTTATTTTGTAATAGATTAGGCCATTTATTTTCACCCTAGACTGACCAATTGGTCCATCACGTGGCTCGTGATGGATCGCATAGGATGGGCAATCGATCAATCGTATGTGCAATGCTAGGTGATGAATGTTTACTTTTTGTATTTATTCTTTGATGTATGAGATGCATGCTTAGGATAGAAAAACGTAAACAAGATAATTGATAATCTGATGAGACCTCGCACTTGAAAATTTCATAAAACCTCCAATTGAACCTAAAATTCAATTATAATATTAAATCGTAAAACGGGCGCATAGAATGGTGTTTATGGTCCGAGCCCATCCAATTACTAGGTCTTAGGCATATCGTATGAATATATCTCGATGTCTCACGAGTCGTGGGTCGAGTTATAGGAAGATGGTATGTCTATTGCCTCGATGCACAGTTTAGTGCTGTCTCACGAGTCGTGGGGCGTCTAGGATTGAACTATTTCACTTCACGAGTATTGGACATGATTTAACGCGAGTAAGTATGGATGTCTCACGAGTCGTGGGTCCATAACAAAAAATGAGGCTAAATGAACTCAAGGGTTAGCTGCGATGGTAAACCGGCGACGTGATCGCCCACCAAGTGGATCAATTGGTATGGCCAACGAGTCGTGGGTACTGAGCGATTACATTTGGGCCTTGAGCCCATTAGGAAATTTTTATTTCCCGAACCTTATGTGGGGGCATAAGTATTCGATAAAAATAGTGGCAGTAATTTACAAATAAAAACCATGTTTGTAAATTATGCATTGATATTAATCTGCCGCGTATTTATGTCTTTTATCGTCATGTTTATGATAGTTTTTCATAAGTGATATATCCTAGAATATTTACCATCAAACTTGAATCAAATAAATTGACTGAACCCAAATGAATTTTGAATGACTTCAAAACTTGAGAAATTATTCCCGAGTCCAAGCAAGGACTCATCTCCTTACAAAGATTTCATTGGTTATCCTTTCGAAGTTACGCTTCGACTGGAATGGTGATAGGTTTCACCAAGCTGCCTTTTTCGAAGTTACTCTTCAAATAAGAAAGGTGATAAGTTTCACCAATGGGTTGAGGATGGTTCTCAAGCCCAAATTTTCTTGAAGGCAAACATGAAGTCTCCCTTAAATGGGAAGTAGCATCTCGTTGAAAGGCCCCAAAAGTCTCGAGAGATGGAAGAAGAGGAATGGATCCTCTCTGAAGGGAAATAACCTTAGAGGTTTTTCTGTAAGGATGATAAGTTGAAAAGTCAATCAAAATGGTTCTTCCATGGATTAAGATCAAGGGAAAGAAGGAATTGAACATACTCATCCCGTAAGGAATGATTAAATTTTATTGAACTTAACCTTATGGTCAAGTAATGCATAAGGGTGTTGGACACCTGATGAAGTACTCATTGATGTATTGAATGCATCTAAATCCATGAATTATTTAGATCGTTAGAATTTTCTTAGACCATCCCTTGTCTTAAGGGATGTGATGGTTCCATAATGGTTGGAACTGGTTGCGTTATAAGACCTATACGCAAAAGGTATGCATAAGCAAATGGGTATGAATACTCATATAACGACTAAATATAATATGCATAGTCAATAAAATATAAATAATCAAGATTCCACACACTTGAGTCGTTGTGTAACCGAAAGGCGATACACGAGCACTAAAATAAATTTCCGAATTAAAGATTCAAAAGATTGAGCTCGACTAGGTCGAGCTTGACAGGGACGCTAGAAATAGTAACCGACTTTCGAATCTTACTTAAACGAAAATCAAATTTAGTAGTTGGTTGCTAGGCAACCAAGAGGAATAAACAATTGTAATGGATTTAATCCATTTAAAAGTGTGTGAAAACACTAAAGCATTAGTGGGAAATAAGGCGTCTCTTGTACCCTCATGGGTAAAAGTACGTTGTGAAGTACAATTCCAAATTATTTTTGGAATAAAGAAGAGAGCCTAATCAATGAAAGCATGTAAGAGATTTGGATCGATTCAAAATCGAACATGCATTGGTAAATACTCCATTGATTATTTAATAGAGAATTAGATTCTCAAAATGTAAGACCGGCTCGAAACATCGTCAGTTGTCGAGCATTCTGGACATGAAAATGTCCATTAGGAAATCTTACATGAAATTCCTTATTCAATCAATTATAACTTGATCGAGAAAATCGATGATATTAAGCTAAGTATCTATGAAGCCAGTTCCAAAACATATCAAGTGATATGGGTTTTTGGTATTGTACCTTCATATGCATTCATGCGCATATGAGGTCTCTCGCTTATGTGAATAAGCTAGTGGGAGATAAGCTGGAAATAAAATCCATCTTATGCATTTCATGGAGTATCCAAAATCTCAATAGGATACGAGTTCTATGTTTCTCTAAGACAAACAACCTTTGTCTCTAGGAAAACTAACTTCTTGGAGAAGGATTTCTTGTTGGACAAGAAAGAAAACAACATAGAACTAGAAGAGGTTCATAAAATCGACCCATCACCACAGGCAGTGGGAGAACCTGAGCATGAAAATGAACCAACTAGTACACATGAACTTCGAAGGTCTGAATGACAACGTAGGGAACCCGAAAGGTACTACAGTCGGTCTGAAAGACAACGTAGGGAACCCGAGAGGTACTACAGTCTGCTGCATGAAATTGGACAGTCTGAGACTAAACCAAGGACCTACGAAGAATCTATGCAAGACATAGATTTGGGAAGGTGGCAAAAAGCCATGGAATCTGAAATGGACTCCATGCACTCTAACAAGGTTTGTACCTTGGTAGATCCACCAGTGGGAGTAGCTCCCTTGGGTTGCAAGTGGATCTATAAGCGGAAGCTTGGAGTGAATGGAGAGGTTATTACCTAAAAGGCACGACTAGTCGCAAAATGATACACTCAAATGTCGAGCATTGACTTTGATGAACTTTTGCATGTAGTGATGCCCAAATCCATTCAAATATTTTTAGACATATCAGCGTAGTATCAGCTACGAGATATGGCAGAAGGATGTAAAGATCGTTTTTCAATGGAGACATTGATAAGGAGATCTACATGAAGCAACCAAAAGGGATATACATCAAAGGGAGATGTGCACAAAGTGTGCAAACTCCGAAGGTCCATATATGGACTTAAGCATGCTTCCCAAAGCCGGAACATATATTTTGATGATATAATCCAAACCTTTGGATTCATCAAAAATGTGTTCAAGAAGTGTGTGTACAAGAAAGTTAGTGGGAGTACAGTTGAATTTTTATGCTTTATGTTGATAACATTCTGCTCACTGGATATGATGCAAAAGTGTTATTCGAAACGAGAGCATGGTTTTCTACACAATTCTCAATGAAGAATTTGGGATAATCATCCTTTGTACTGGGTACAAGGATCTACATGGATAGATCAAAAGGACTGCTGGACCTCTCCCAAATTAAAATACATAGATAAAATACTGTAGACACTCAGTATGGAAGAATCCAAGAGAGGATTTCTTCCGATGAGACATAGTATTGCTCTCTCTAACTCTATGGCTCCAAAGACCTCTAAGGAGAGAAGCAAGATGTCTAAGATACCACATGCCTCTATGAAAGGAAGCATAATATCATATGCTATGTACAAGACCAGACATAGCGTACGCCCTGAGCGTAACTAACAGCTATTTGTCTGACCCAGGAGAGCAGCACTGGGTAGTCGTAAAGTCAATTCTGAAGTACCTGAAAAGGACTAAAGAATTGTTCTTAGTATACGGCGGGGGAGAATTGAAATTGGAAGGCTATACTGATTCTAGCTTCCAATGTGATGTAGATGATTTCAAGTCAACATCTGGATATATCTGCCTCAAAGGTGGTGCGGTGAGTTGGATACTACCGCAAATTCAACCACCGAGGCATAAAATATTGTAGCATGTGAAGTTGCAAACGAATGTGTTTGGATGAAAAACTTCGTCCAAGAATTGGACGTCGTACCTAGGATTGCCCAGCTATTACTATCTTTTGTGATAATAATGGAGCTATCTCGCAAGCGAAGGAGTCGAGATCTCATCAGAAATCCGAGTACGAAATAAGACGATACCATTTGATATGTTATATCATTGGTAGAGGAGACATAAAGATGGAACGTGTCACCTCAAAGAATAATACGGCGGACCCGCTAAGTAATCCATTGCCTCAAAGGCATTCGAGAAACATCTATTAAAGATGGGACTCAAGAATAGGGCTGTGCAATTTTCGGTAAACCGGTCGAACCGAACCGGTACCGAAAATTCGGTACAGAGCCAATTACCGATCCATCTATGCTTTCGGTTTTTGGTAATACCGGTCGGTTTACCGAACCGAACCGGTATACCAAATTTTTTTTTTTTTTTTTTTATATCCGATTTCTGAATTTTAATTGAGTAAAAAGTAAAAACTAATTCCTAATTTGTAATTTCATCCTCTCTTTTATGTTGATGGTTTTAACTTTTAAGCTTGTTATTTGTTATGGTTTTAGGATGGTTGGCATGTTCATCATATATTTCATCATCTAAAACAGAGTAACAAACATATAAGTACAAAACTTCTCTCTAAAAATAGTACACTAATCCTTATTGGCAGCAACTTTTTCCCTCATTTTCAGCAAAAAAAGATTATGCCACAAACCAACTTATATTACCCTATATATAGATGCATCACAAATTCATTGAGAAGATAGGATTTTATCTACTTAACTGCATAGATAGCAGATTAATTTCTTTATATTGGAAACATTGTAATAATGAGGTTGGGAAGGTTTATTTTAATTTCTCTTTTCCTTGCAAGTAGAGAAATTCATTTGTCCAAGTATAAATTCATTTAAAATCTATTTATGTGACAATAATTTAAAGTTTTTTGGTTGAATTTCTCTAATAGTATCATGATCATCATGAAAAAAATGTAAGAATTTATTTATTTTGTAGTGAAGAACTAAAGATATATAGTACTAAATTACTAATAATATTAAATTAAATGGCGTTTCTGAACCATCTATCACAAGAAATGGCTCTGCAGCATTTATCCGAACAACACTTGAGCAATAATTCATCACTTAAGGCCCAACAAATTGAAAAAAAAAGCCAAAATTTTCAGAAAATTTGAAGAACCCAATTTTTCGGTTTTTTGTACCGAATCATACCGAACCGTACCGAATCGGTAAATTACCGAACCGAACCGAAATTTTCAATTTGGCAAACGGTACGGGTTTTCAGATTATCGAATGGACCGATATACCGAAAACCGGTTCGGTTCGGTTCGGTATTACCGAATGCACAGCCCTACTCAAGAACATATGAAGTTGGCTTTAGGACAAGTGGGAGATTGATAGAAATAGTGTCCGACAAGCCAACTGTATGGCTGTCATTTATTGCATTAAATGAAGGAACTATTCAATTTAGATTAATAATTGCATTTTATTATATGGTCAACTTTATCTTATGTAATAATTATCTACGCATAAGGATAGAAGTCCTTAGATCACAGGGCTATGGGACAACCCGTGGACTGATCTCCAAGGCCGTGATCTAGAACATATTCAAGAGTCGTAGAATCTAATCGAGATAGGACATCGTTGGATTCGGTTAAACTCTCACTAATGTGTATACTCCGATGAACTGGAGAACGCTGGGGTCCACGAGCGTGACTGGGCTAGTCGATACACATAAGTGGGTGACTTGCTGGGATGGCAAGTGCACTGAATACCCCAATTAGGAAATAACTCACCATGGAAGCGGTAGTCGCATATCGGAGTTGAAGTTATTCCAATTTACAATAGTATACGAGGAATGATCCTTAATACTTGAGGTGATAGGGTTTATCTGGTGCGAGAACGTCTATACTTAGATGTAAGTTCCGACCGACTGGAGATTACCAGAAAGTCTCTGTGGATTCACGTTGGGTATAGAGGGACTCGTATGCAGGTTCATATCATCAACAAAGGATCCATTGACCCGACTTGATATGTTGGGAAATTCTCCTATGGATTTCTGTGAGAAATTAATTCTGGTAAAATCCTTGGCCAAGGTATCTGACGACTTTATGAAAGTAGCTAATAAAGATTAAGTCAAAGAGAATTATTTCGAGATCAGAATGCATAAAGTCAAGACAAATTAAAAGGGAACCGATGAAAAATCCATGCCCTTAAGTTTTGACTGGGAGATCGATCGATGGAGAGATTATGTCGTATATGGTAATTGTAAAGGTTAAAGGTTCACTGAATTAATTCACCAGTGATTGGGCTCCACGGGCTTGTGGCCAAACATCGACTGTGGAGTGTGGGAGAATTCCCAAATTAGCAGGGGTGCTAATTTTGGAATGGTCAATCGACAGAGTGTTCGATTGATTTAGAGTATAAGTTTACTCGAATAATTAAATGCACATTTAGTTATAACCCGCGGCCAATTATGTTGTGAACCTACGGGGACATACACAAACACATCGAGCGGAAACAGGAAACGAAGAAAGATTGGACTCGACTGGGTCGATCCATTTGGGCGCGAGAATCCGATCCAATTGGGTTGGATCAAAATGTCAAATTAAATAGGTTTTTAATTTGATAAGAATAATTAATTAAATTAGATTTAATTAATTGAGGAGAGAGAATATTTAATTAATTAGATTTGGAGTTTAATTTAATTAAATAAAGATTAATGAGAATTAATTAATAGGGCTAGGAGTCCAATTTAATTAATTAGGATAAATAGATTTTTAATTAGTGGGCCAATTAATCTTGGAGATTTAGATGGGCCCAAGACTAATTAAAAGACAAGACCATTTAATTAATGAAGTCTTGCATTAATTAAAAGGCTTAGCCCATTTAGGAGTTAGATCTTGTTAGGAATCCTAGTAGGGCTAGGATTACAAGATCTATAAATAAGCCCAATTAAGTCTTGGAGAAAACAGAAGACACAATACTAAGTACACACTTTGTATAACTCTTCAAAAGCAAGAAAAAGAAAATCCTCTCTCTTCCCTAAGCCCTAGCCGCCTCCGACCCTACTCTGACAGAAGTCGATCGACTTCTGTCTTTTCTTCTCGAGTTTCGCATCTTGATTTCTTATGTGTTCTAGCCGATCAGAGATTTCAAGGTTTTCGTGTGTATGTGGTGTACTGAACCGTAGAGGCGCAACACGTGGGGCGCTAAGCAAAAGCTTGGGACTGAAAGTAAAAATTGGAAGAGATCGAGTTCGCGTCTCCGGGGATTTCCTACAGAGCAGAGTTTGGCTCGGAAGTGCTAGGAAGAAGGTATAAATTAATCTAACGATTTTTATACTTGTTTAATAATAGTTTAAATATATACCAGATTGTATCATGGCAAGATTCCCAAGAGGAGCCTAAAAGTTTTATATTTCCGCTGCCTGAGGCTCGTTTTCCCGTAAGAATCCCAGCAATCAGCAGATGGCTACTGACATGGGCATCCATCGAGCAAATGGCTACTCTCAAGATATCCATCGGACAAATGGCAACCTTCAAGATGTTCATTAGAATGATGGCTATCTGATGTATACTCACCAAACATATGGCTATTTGGCAAGGGTTTCCATGAAAGATAGGAGGTCACTTACGTGAAGATTTGTTGGCTACACCGAGCTTTGTTTGCTGGTTACACCAGGCTTTGGAGAATTGCCGATTACACCAGGCTTTTGAAAAAAGAGACTGGATGCAGTCTGAATTGATTTGTTGTTGTTGAATTGTGTGTATATTTCAATGTAGCTGAATAGAACCCAATATACTTCATTCTTTCTTGAATCTTGATCGCCATTAGAGTTCTTTTCGCTTTTAATCTCTATCTTGGACGCTCCAACTAGTGTTCACACAATCTAATTGTTAGGTACTGTTGGTCCCAAGTGGTCAGATAAGGTCTAGAGGTGGGGGGGTGAATAGACCTCTGAAAACTTTCAAAAATTTCTCTAACTTTTCTTATCAGCAGAGTAAGCTGATCAAGAACGCATAAGACTACTTCGCTGATTGCGCACTTAGCATAATCAGTTTGGTTGACAACTCGTCTGATGTAACTTATCTAATTCAAATATTATCAGAGTTTGAAATACTTGTTTTCAGCGGATTTATCAAGTGTTTTTCAACAAGTTGTTTTCTTCCTTAAAAGATTTTAACCCAGTTTTTAAACTCCTTTTAAAATCTTTTGTTAAGTTCGTATGTTTGAAGTTCTTTGAAAATATACATGTACAATGCAGTAAACAAACACATAGAATTTTTATAGTGGTTATATGGATTGAAATCCTTTAGTCCACTCTTCCAAGTAACTTAGATCTTGGGTTATACTATAAACACACAGTTTACAATATACACTGCTTGCGCAATTCAACAAATGAAAAGCCACAAGTTCGCAGCAAGAAATCACAAAGAAATCCTACTCTCTGAAGCTAGATCGCTCACTTAGATGGATATACACTCCTCACAACTATCTCTGTTTACAGAAATCACTTAGATTTTGTATTTGGTTTTGGTTTCATCTTCGGCTTGAGTCAACTGATGACTAAGCTGCTAAGTGTTATGTTCTTGAGTTTGAGACTTAGAGGGATTTGATCTTGAATAAAATTCTCTCAATGTAGTTGTGTTGCTTCAGTTGTCTCTAACTCTTGAATCTCGAACTATTTATACTTGAGGTTTGAATTTCTACCCGTTGAACAACATATCTTCAGATTTTCCTCGAGCAGTGGTCCCTGTTTCAGAACGGCTTCTGTAACTGTTCATTGTACAGTTCTGCTGTACTTTCTGTCACATCGCATTAAATGCACCTTGCTGATCCGAGGTTTCTCTTCAATCATTGGACTTTAATACCCTTCTCTTACATAATTTATTACACCGAGTGCATTTATTACCGTTGGAATGACTTTCTGCTCTGCTGATCGAATCTACTCTTCTGATGAACACTCTGCTGATTCAAACCAAACTCATCTGATTTGACTCTGCTGAAATCCACCAGTCTGATTCCGAACCCAGCATCAGTTCAGTAGTCTTCTGGACCAAAATTCAACCCTTCTGATTTTGTTTGACTTCTCAGATTGAATTTCCCAGAGGTTGCTAAGCTTCCATTACTTTGCTGATGACTTTTGGAAATCATCTAAACCTTTCTTCATGTCTTCATCTTCATCCAACAATTTCCCCCTTTTTGATGATGACAAAACTTCAGCTAAGTACCTGTAACCAACTAAAGCTAATTCTTCACACAAAATTTCTGAGATAGAAATTAAGTTGGAATTTATAATCTTTCATTTATATTTGATAAGTCATTACATTACATCAAATTACAAGAAATGAAAAACTTACAAAAAGATATAGAAAATTACAGAAGTTTTACAAGAGAAAATAGTCTAAGTATCAGAGTTATTAGTCTTCTTGATCTTCCTCTTCATCTATTTCTTCTTCTTCAACATCTTCAACATCGTCTTCTTTTTCTTCTCCACTTGAGAAATCATCTACAAGATTCTTTAACTTTTCTCTCCTTTCATCAGCTTCGAATCTTGCTCTTATTTCCTCAATTCTTTTGTATTTCCTGAAAGGATCAAGTTGTTCTTCAGCAGAGTCTTTGGAGGTAGCTATTTCTTTATCAGACTTTGCTACATCCTTAGGCTCTTCAATCTTTCAGATTCTTCTTCATCAGTAGCGTCCTTATTCTTAGTTACGTCATCAGCTGGTCTACTTGTCTCTTCATCAGCAGGTTTTTCAGTAGACTCCACTTTTTCAGTAACTTCAACTGTAGATGCAACATTTTTCTTTTTAGTTGATCCCTCTTCCCCCTTTTTGTCATCAGAAGCAGGGTTGAGTTGTTCAACTTGAACATGAGCAATGTTGACAGCATTGTGCAGCAGTTTGATGTTTTGATCCATTGCTTGAAGTTGAAGATTTTGTTGTTGTTGATTGTTCTTTAAGGCAGCTGCCTGGTCGTTCAGATAGTCCACATTTATTTGCAGAGTGGCAACTTCTGAAGTAACCTGAGCAGCTTGTTCTGTGAAGTTCTGAAACAGATAAGATGTTTTCATTGCTTCTGCTTCAGTGGCTACATGAAAAGCTTTGCCAACGTTATTCCAATCCATTTCATGTCTGTGAAGAGTGGCATGCAATTGATTTACATCAGCTTTGACATCTTTAACTTGACGATTTAAGGTAACAAGTCCTTCTTTTAGTAGCATGGAATGGTCAGCTGGTTGTGGAAGGCTTTCCACAGCACTTTGAACAATCTTGGCAGCTGCCTCTTCAAATTTACTGAGCAGCACCTTGTTCCTTTCTTCCATCTCCTTCATAGAACTTTCAATGAAAGCCTTCATTAAATCCATGATTGAAGTTTGAGCAGTTTCAGCTTGGATGATAGGTTCAACAATTAGCAGCTTTTCATTTGCTTCAGTGTTTGGCTCAACTGTTTTCTCTTCTTCTGTTGATTCTTTATCAGCAGGCTTATCTGCAATATAAACAAAGTCAGAACCGTCAGTAGACACAATAGTTTTCTGATGAATGAAATCAGCAGGCACGAAGGTTGATGTCTTCTGAGATAATCTTATCTGCTCTTGATAAGTACTGATTTCAGAACCAAAAGAAATCGGTTGCAGATTGGAAGATTGGGCAGATCACTAGATGTTCCCATGATGTATACTGATCTTTCAACCCATTTCTCCAAAATGACATAGACTGCAACTTTTACAGCTCTCTCAAACAGGTCATCAGATGGACCAGGTTTATTTGGCATTGAATTCTTGAGAGCAGTTGCTTCTTGCGTAACTATGAGTTTGGCATACTCATGCACTCTGTCATGAAAGAAATCAGAGTCTAAAGCCTATTGAATGTCATTGGTCTACAACCAATTCATTATCCAACTTTCTTCAGCAGCAGCCTCCTTCCAGGCTCTGAATTCTTCACTTGACTTTTTCAACCTGTAGTTCCTTCAGCGATTGTATCTTATCTTTTCAGCTAGGAACACAGTTTTTGATTGAAGGAGGGAGTTGTATCTTTTCAGTTCAGCTTCAAATTTGGAGAAAGTAGCAGGGTCACTTTTAACAACTTCAAGTGCCCCTAGCTCTGCTTCAGTCATGTTCTTGACTTCAACTTCTGCTTTACTGGCTTCAAGGACTCTTTGAAGCTCAGCTTCATCCCTTTTCCTTTGTTCTGCTTCTTCTCGTTTCTTCTTGTGATAAGCAGACACTTTAGCTTTGCCAGTTCTCTTTCTTCTGGCAGCTTTAGTTTCAACAACTGGTGCCTCAGCTGTTGGAGCAGCAGACTGAACTGCTTGAGTAGTAGTCTGATCAGCTTGAGGTGCTGATGCCTCAGCTATCTTCTGATCAGATTCCTTAGCTAAAATAACTTGTCTCTCAGTAGATTGAGTGACTTCTCTAAATGTTTCAGCAATTCTGGCATCTTGTTCACTCAAAACCAGCTTTTTTCTAGCAGTTGTCTTTGTGAGAACAGCAGTGGTTGCAACAGTATCTTTGAGAGCACTTATTGTCCTCTTTGCAACATTTTCAGCTGGCAACTCAGCTGAAGGAGTTCTTTCAGGAGAGATGTCAAAAGCCATGCTCTCTATCTCCTTAACTGTCTCATCAATTATTTGGTCAGCAACCTCTTCTGATCTGGCTTGAACAACTGGGTGAGATGTTTGATCAGTAGACTTAGAAGCTTTAGCCTTGCTCTTCTTGGCTTTAACTGCAGGTTCCTTAGGCTCTGTAGACTTTCTTTTAGGTTGCCTCTTTTCTGGCGTTGCAGCAGGCTTCTTAATTTTCACAGCCTTGACGGCTTCATAAATTTTCAACTCATTTGCCTGGTGAATAACTTTGCTGTGAGTCATTGTACAGCTTAAGCTCATCAACAGATGGCTTAAAAAGATCTTATGATTGCTCTCTTTGTGCTCTGCAATTATGTAGAACACATAAGCAGCCCAGTTTACCTTCAGACCATAGTAAACGGCAATCATTGAATGAAGTCTCCTCTTTGGAACTCCATCTAGAGAAAATGTACAATTCTCTATGACCTTAGCAAATAGGTCAGCCATTCTTTGAAATTCATCCAGCAGCTGAGTCTTGTTCACAGACCCAGTGAGAATTTCACCCTTCTTCGCAGCAACTTTCCAAAACTCAGCCTCTAATGGAGCAGCCAACACAACCAAGTCCATAGAACCCTCGTTGGACAATCCATACTTCTCATTCAGTAGGGCAGGAGTGATACATATATCTTTTCCTCCAACCTTCGCTGCAATCTCCATTTTCTCCACCTCACGCTTAGCAGTGAGGTAGAATTCATCCACTTCTGGGTAGAATACCATAGTCTCGTGAGCTTCCATGAAGTTTACCAGAGAAGAAGCTTTGAATTTCTCCAATATCTCCTTCATCAGATTCGTTCCAGTGGCATGATAAGTATCATAGTTGATAAACCTTCCCTCAGCATTAGCAGCTTTGGAACCCATGATCTTTTCTGAAGGTTAATGAAAAATAGAGAGAATTTTGCAGAAAATATGAAGAATTGAATGCTTGAGTACTTAGAAAATTTGAAGTGCGCGTAAATCTTAGTAGTCTGATCTGATCTGATCTGATTTAATAGAGTTGGGGATTCATCAGTTTCCGTGTTATCCGCCAACCATTAGATCAGTTTCAATTGTGTGCGCTTAATTTACGGATTTCAAATTTTATTAATTATGTCAGACTAGGCGGCAAAACGAAACATCCCTAGTCATTTATTTAAAAAAGCTTGTTTTCAGATATAGCGTTTTTAACACAGTCTTCTTATAAAATGACATAAGTAATCAGATGAGTAAAATAAAACTTATCTGGCAGATGACTTGTCTGATACAATATATCACTAATGAAAGCTAATAGCTAGTGATCTTCCTTTACTGTTTGTAAATCCAGCAAGATAATTAATCTTCAGGTCTTCAAGAATTAAGAACAAATCTTCCAATAATATAACTTCAACTAACTGTCATTGAAGATTTCATCTTTTAATCAGGAGCACCGCTAGTCTTACACGTTCCCCCTGAGTTCAAGAATCTATCAGTCAACTAGTCTGTTGAGAGTCAGTCTTCTTGAAGAATAATACTTGTTGCTATCAGATTAGTCAGCTAATGAACCCAGTCTTCTGATAGGTTCCCCCTCAGCTTATGAATCCAAATTTAACAAGCCTAATTCCACTCTTAGAGTAGAAAATCTTGCATCACTTAATGGTTTGGTGAAAATGTCAGCGATCTGATTATCTGTATGAACATATTCAATAATAACATTTCCTTTTTCAACATGGTCTCTTATGAAGTGATGTTTGATCTCAATATGATTAGTCCTGGAATGACTAGTAGTATTCTGAGTAAGTGAGATTGCACTTGTATTGTCACAGTAGATAGGGATTCCACTGATCTTGAGATTGTAATCTTCTAGTTGATGTTTCAACCAAAGTATATGTGCACAACATGCTCCAGCAGCAATGTATTAAGCTTCAGCAGTAGATATGAATACTGAAGTCTGTTTCTTACTCATCTATGAGATCAGACGACTCTTCCTATCAATTTTGCAGCCAGCAAGGTCAGAATATAAATATCCAATAAGTTCAAATCCTTATTCCCTTGGATACCACAATCCCAATTCTTGAGTGCATTTGAGATACCTTAATATCCTTTTGGCAGCTAAGAGATGAGATTCCTTAGGATTTGATTGAAATCTCGCACGAACCCCAACAGAGTACATAATGTCTGGTCTGCTTGCTATTAGATATAACAGTGATCCTATTATGCCTCTATATTTGGTGATGTCCATTGATTTTCCATCTTCATCCTTGTCAAGACGAAGTCCAGTAGACATTGGAATAGCAACAGATGAGCTAGTTTCCATACCAAATTTCTTGAACAGATCTTTTGTGTACTTTGCTTGATTAATAAATATGCCTTCAGTCATCTGTTTCACTTGCAATCCAAGAAAGTAATTTAGTTCTCCCATCATGCTCATTTCAAACTTGTTTTGCATCAGCTTAGAGAACTTTTCACACATATGTTGGTTAGTTGAACCAAAAATAATATCGTCCACATATATTTGAACTAATAATATATGATTATCCCATTCAATAGTGAACAAGGTCTTGTCTACTTTACCTTTGCGAAATCCTTTGATTAAAAGAAAATCAGATAAGGTATCATACCATGCTCTTGGTGCTTGCTTAAGTCCATAGAGAGCTTTCTTCATACGATACACTTTGTCTCCTTGTTGATAGACTTCAAATCCTGGAGGTTGTTCAACATAAACTTCTTCTTGCAATTCTCCATTGAGAAAAGCAGACTTCACATCCATCTGATAGACAGTGACGTTTTTGTGAGAATCATATGCTAAGAATAGTCTACGTGCTTCAAGCCTTGCAACTGGTACGAATGTCTCATCAAAATCAATGCCTTCTTCTTGGCAGTAACCTTTGGCAACTAGTCTTGCTTTATTTCTCGTAACAATACCATTTTCATACATTTTGTTCCTGAATACCCACTTAGTGCCAATGATTCTTTGATGAGTAGGTCTAGGTACCAAGTATCAAACCTCTTTTCTTTCAAATTGATTTAACTCTTCTTACATTGCTTCAATCCAGTGAGAATCACTAAGAGCTTCATCAATTAATTTGGGCTCATTTGTGAAAGAAAAATTACAAACATTGATTCATTTGCAGTTGACCTTCTTGTTCTCACTCTATCCAGTGGATCACCAATCACTAGTTCAGGTATCTCTGAGCCATCTGAGATCAGGTTGCAAATCTGGATGTTGTCCTCTTGATTGATCTTGCAACACTACTGTTGGAGTCTCTGTTGAACAAGCTCTGGTCTGTCAGCTGTTTGCAACTCCTCTGTTAGACAATCAGAAGACTGATTTTGAACAGCACTTGAGTTATCAGCTTGGTTGAGATCAGGTAGTAAGATGGGTACATACTCTTCTTTTCTTTCCACATTCAATTTCTGAAAATCAGTAGATATATCTGGATTAGTACTTTGATTCTTTTCAGAAGATTGATTTGGCTCATCAAATACTACATGAGTTAATTCTTCTACAAGTAAAGTCCTTTTGTTAAAAACTCTATAGGCTTTACTAACAGTAGAGTAACCTACAAAAACAGCTTCATCAGCCTTCTCTGCAACAGCAGTAAGGTGATTTTTCCCATTATTCAAAACAAAACATTTACAACCAAATATCCTAAGATAATGAATATTAGGTTTCTTGTTGTTCCACAGCTCATAAGGTGTTTTATTTTGACTCTTGTTGATCATGCATCTGTTCTGGGTATAGCATGCTGTATTTGTGGCTTCTGCCCAGAATCTTTGAGGCAGTTTAGCTTCAGCTATCATTGTCTGGTAGCTTTTTTTATAGTTATGTTTCTCCTTTCAGCATCTCCATTTTGTTGAGGGATTCTGGCAGCAGAGTACTCATGGTTGATTCCTCTTGAGTTACAATACTCATCAACAGTAGAGTTTGTAAATTCAGTGTCATGTATGATCTGATCTTCAATATTCTTAGACTCTTTTCATTCTGGATCAGTTCCATCAGATTGGTAAGATGTTCCTTGGCAGGCTAAATCAGTTGGCGCCCACCATGGGGCAGGTTAATTGCTCGAACAAAATATGGTCAATCCAAGAAAAAGCACGCGTAACACAGGAAGAAGCACAACTTCTCAGCCTCCTCGTGCTGTAGAAGGCCTGCCTGAAAATTCCCAAAGAGTCAGCGCTAATAATATGCAGCCTCCGGCCGATCCTCAAAATTTAGACCGTGTGGAAGGGCATATTACAGCAAACGCGGACGACAACCAAAACACAGGAGGACAACAAACTCCTAACTCACCCGTTCAATCCGTCCCTCCTCCCCCAGTACCGGCCGATCAAGAAAAGATAAGGCAGATGGCTCAACTCGTAAGCTCACTATGTGCTGAAATCTTACCGGAACCGGGACCAGAAACGGCCGGCCCAGAGGCTGCCCCAACTCAGCCATCTAGGTTAGTGAACAATATCAGGGGACCTCGAAGGGACAATGATCGAATATCGGCTGAAGCGGAGAGCCCTGAAGGGGATCAACGATCCCAAATTTCTCCACCAAACGTCGTTAAAAAGCGACCGGGTCGAAGAGGTAATCAGGCAAGAGCTAATGCTCGTCCTGAACCTTATTTATCTAGAGAAAGAACGGTTATTCCGATTGACGACGAGGTAGAACCCCCAATCATTGATCGACGAGCAACGAGAAGATTCTCGGAAAGAGATATTGAGAGAATGGTAGAGGAACGTTTGGAGCAAAGGTTGTTGACGATGACACAACCCTGGCCCCGTTCCAGAGAGGTCCAGGATAGTATAGCCGCATGTTCCCCATTCTGCCTAGAAATTAGAGAAGCACAGGCCTCGGGGCCTTTACCTACTCGACTTCCCAGATATGACGGAATTGGCGATCCGAGCGACTATATATTTAGTTTCACAAACATAATGAACTTATACGCTCATTCAGTGGAGTACACGGCAAAGTTAATGATCACGACTTTTGAGGGATTAGCATTGGACTGGTTCGGAAAACAGCCACCTAATTCAATCTTCAGTTTTAGAGAACTATGTAACAAACTAGAACAACAGTTCGCTAGCCAGAAAAGACAGAAGCTCCCTATGAGTTACTTGGGAACTATTATCTAACATGAAGGAGAATCCCTGAGAAGTTGGTTGGCAAGGTTCAATGTTGAACTGTTAAAGATTGATTCCCCGAACATTGATTATAATATATCAATTTTGTTCGACCTGACAAAAAATAGGCAATTTGGCAACGCCTTAAGTCGGAAGCAGCCTCGAACCTTTGCCGAAATCATGACATTGGCTTCCAAGTATATGACTCAAGAATAAATGAATTCGATTAAGGATAAAAATAAGAATAAGGCCTCAACTTCAGGATCAAGGAAACCTGACAAACCCGCGATGCCAAAAGCCATGGACAACGATCGATTTTCTCGAAAAGGAAATGTACTCCAGAGATTGGAATATAGCGGAAGTAACCCTGAGAAAAGACCTAATGTCTACCTCAGGCCTCGATCCCCATAAAGGAATGTCAGAGATCGGATAAGCTATGTGGAGTATACCAAACTAAACGCCCCCAGAGAGGATATTTTGGTGATACTGGAAAGAAATAACTTGATTCCCCCAGCAAAGAGAATCACGCAAGCTAAGCCTGGGGAAAAAAACTACGAGCTATATTGTAGATAACATCGAGCTCACGGTCATAGGATCGAGGATTGTTATCACTTAAAGCAGGAGATCGAAAAGTTAATTCAACAAGGCAAGTTGAATGAATTTGTGGACATAACAGATCGAAGGAGACAAAGGACACGAAGTCCAAGAAGAAGGGAAGAGAACAGAAGCCCTCACCAAAGATCTCCAAGCAACCACGCGCCTCAGAGATATGATATCAACAACGATCACATCAATGGTACCATACATGTGATCTCTGGTGGTCCAGCTGGGGGTGATAGTCGAAACGCAAGGCGAAAGACAGCCCGATCCTTGGAAAAAGGAAACGTGACTCCTAAGGAAATATGGGCACTCGAAAATAAGAGCTCGGACAAACAGATAATCAGCTTCGATGAGAGTGAAGTCCCTAGAAATCTGAATTGGGATGTTGTTACGTTCCAAATACGAGTACGTAATCGCGCAAGTATACGGTCGTCTACAAGTAATAAAGTGATAAGGGGTGTCGAACCCACGAGGAATCAAACGAATAATTACCAAGATCTGTTCTATTAACTTACTTGAACTTATGTGAATGATAGTAGTGAGATTGTAGTTTGTTTGAACAACTAAAAGTGAAGTGAGTAAGAATTACAATACTTGTTAATAAGATAAAGACATCTAGGATTTTACGTCACCTAGTTCAATTCAAGATAAATAACTCGACAATAGTTACAGTTGGTTCAACCACTCTAGCATATTCTTACTTCAAGACTGGAAAGGAATCATCCTCCACAAGCCCAATGCATGGTCCTGGGGAGGACCTTGAATCAAACTAGTGAACTACAATTAGATAGCTCAGTGCAGTACGTGACATAGAAACGAATAACAAACAAAAGGATAAAGTCGCCATCTTGTGTAT
Source organism: Penstemon newberryi var. newberryi (assembly GCA_030819805.1). Classification (NCBI taxonomy): domain Eukaryota; kingdom Viridiplantae; phylum Streptophyta; class Magnoliopsida; order Lamiales; family Plantaginaceae; genus Penstemon; species Penstemon newberryi. Next base: position 28,790,549 of record JAUALY010000006.1, on the reverse strand, counting down.
ACCAACATTATCTTTTCTTTTTTGGTTGGTTGGTTGCATAGTATGCTACTTCAGGATGTATAAATCCTATATAGAGCATAGACTAGCTATTTAAAATGCTCCCACATATATAGCTTCATACATGATTAATGAATGGGATTGTCCTATAGTGCTTGAAATATTCGGTCGTGCAAGTAGGCAGGCTAAAATGAATGATCTTGTTACATGCTGCAATGAACTCGAGGTCCGTAAAAGCCTCAGTATATACTGCTTATTGATTTTCTAGTGTTTTTGCAATAATAGAGGAGAATACATCATCTTTATGTACATTTTTGGTTCTGTAATTTATATTTATGATACTTGAACTTCTTCAATATTTCATTTCTGCGACATCCATCATTTGTAGTTACTGTCTAGGCTCTTCGGCGACCTAATCATCACTTTTTCAGCTTGTACAGTTCCGACTTTGGTTCATAAATTGAGAAATTTCTTGAGGGAGTTCAAACATCTTGTTGAATGTATATAAATATGAAATGAATAGTCAGTGGTAAAGCTGAAAATGGAAGCAATATTTGAGTTTGATTTGTTGTATGCGATTAACTAATTGACATGTCTTAAAAATCGACAGGTCAAATAAATCAGCTGGGAAGTTGAAGGAAAATGACACATTCAATGAGACGATGCTGCTGACTAACAAAGAATACACTGATGGCGATGTTGCCTTTTTGTTAAATGGGTTCAAGAAGTTTTACAAAAGAAAAATGAACAACAAATACAACAATGCTACTTCTTCTTCTAACCCTTCTCATGATAGTAATGATTCTGCTAAATCCAAACTAATATGTTATAATTGCAGGAAATTGGGACACTTCCTCAAGGAATGCCCATATCCACTTGCTGAGAAGTACACTGAGGAAGAAAAGAAAGTGAGGAAATAGCGAATGCATAATAAGAACAAAGTCTTGTTGGCTGAAGCAAAAAAGCTTGCTAACATTTACTCATCTGATTTGGACTCTGAAACGTCTGAAAAAAACTCTGTTGAAGAAAAGACACATGCACTGCTATGTCTCATGGCCAAGGAATTTGATGATTATGAGACTGAGGTAACTCTTTCAGAAGAAGAAAATGCACTCTTTGACTCATTTGAACAAATGATTAACACTAATACTAATGTTGTTAGTGCATTTGCCAAGCTTAAGGAAGAGATGACTCTGCTTAAAGAGCAAAATGCTTCACTGAAACTTAAGGTTGAAAAACCACAAGAATCAGCTGAATACAGAAAGCTTGAGTATGAGAATAAAACTCTGAAGGATGCATGTGAAGTTCATAAGGGAAGAATTGCCGAACTTGAAAAAGTCATTGCATCATTCTCTAAGTCGTCTGAAGCCATTGATAATATGATAAGTAATCAGAGACTACCTTATGATAAAATTGGATTAGGTTTTAACTACACAAAACACTACAATGCGAAAAGATTCACATCAAACAAAGATGGTAGGATCAATCTATTTATTCAAAGTAGCCCTGCTAATCCTAAAGAAGAAGAGACTAAAGGGAAGAAGTCTCTAGATGTCAAAAAGGGTAAAGAAATTAAGAGGATTGGACAAGACCAGTAAAGTTGAACAGCAAAGTAATCTTAAGAACTTTGCTGATAAGAATAAGAACAAAAAGAATATTGTTAAGTCTGTAAGTATGATATAGGAAAGAGGAAATCCAAGAAGAAAAGTACTTATAAGAAAAAGAACACTTTGACTCAGCTGTTGTACTAAGCTCTTCCAGTGAAGTCTTCACTAGGTTGTCTTTACTTGAACTTAGCCGGTAGATTACTTCACTAATTAATCATTCAAACCACGCTGATTAATTTATTCAAACCTTTGAGCATGATACTTAGCTTTCACAATACCCATCTGTTTGAATAAACACTAATTGTTGCTTTGAGTTTCCTTTACTTAGCTGTTTATACGACTTGACTGATGACTTTAACTCCTCTATTTTGTTATCAAAACCATCTAACTCAATTAAGTCAACTGATAGATTCACTTAGTTGTTGCTTTGAGTTAATAAATTCTTCCAACACTTATTACTTAAATATGGCCTCTAATTAATCTCCAAATTAATTGGCCAATTTAATTAATTCCCTATTGATTAATTTGAAATCCAAGTCCATTTAATTAAATCCACTCCCATCAATTAAATCCAATATAATTTATTTAATTGATTAATTTATTTCTATGTCTAATTAATTAATTATTTCTCAGAATTAAATCCAATTTAATTCATCAGATTATCCAATTCAACTGGATCATCTCACGCCCACTCGGGTCGACCCATTCGAGCCCACTGTTCTTTATTCACTTTGTAGACACTTAAATTTTATGCCGAAAAAATAAAAATAAAGTCATATTGGAATTATATTAAATTCGCTATTTTTGGACTTTTACTAAATTAAATTCCAAAATAAGTAGTTAATTTAATTTGATTAAATTCCACCTACATTTTATTGGCCAATAAAATGATGCCAAGTGTCGAATTGAAGTGTCTAAACCAATCAAATAATATTTTGACTCTTGGTAGAAGGAACCAATTAAATCATGCCAAGTATTCAAGATGATGTGTCACGACCAATTAAAAGAGTGCATATCTCCTACAAGTGATAAACATTTAAAAGAGTTCATATCTCTTAGACAAAAAGAAGTATGTGGGTCTTCTACTAGTGAGAGCCAATCAAATTAAACCATTCAACTGACTAATTCTACCTGGACTCTTCTTTCTACCACTATAAATAGGGGTCCTCTCTTAGAAGAAAAAACACACATTTTTCTGAAGGAGCACAAGTTGAAGGAGCAAAATTCTCTCTACGAGACGTTCTTCAAAATCTTTTTCATTAACTCAAGACATTCTTCGAAGATCAAAGAAAAATCCGGCATTTGATTCGAGAACAAGCTAAGAAGCCCTCATTTAAACATTATTGAAGATCTACGACGGTTCAAGGAAGATCAAATTCTTCAAAACGCAAAGTATCCGCGACGAAGTTCAAAACGTTCGTTGAGGAGATTCAAACCATTTCACATTTGATCCAAGATTAAGAAAATTTGCCCTTGGATTAACGTTATTCGAGCACAAAAATTATTTTGGAGAGAAGATCAAATCGACATTTTCCAAGATCAAGTGCAAGAAACATTTATTTGTTTTTAAGATTAGAATCAGGGTAATCATAGAGATTGTAACCACTTCATTAAATCATTAAATTTTAATTTGTACAATTATTTCTTGTTTAATATATTTTAGACTCGAAATTTTGTTGCTACACACTTATTTTCGCTCCATGTGTATTGTGTATGTCCCCTTAGGTCCACCACATAATTGGATGTGGGTTATAATTAAACTTTCTTTTAATTAATCGAGTAATCATTTACTCTTGAAATCAATTGAACACTCTATCAATTGACCATTCCTCATAGAACCCCTGCTAATTTGGGAATTCCCCACACTCCGCAGTCGATGTCTGACCACAAGCCTGCGGAGCCCAATAATTGGTGAATTAATTCAGTGAACATTTTCCTTTTACAATTTCCATGTACGACTTAATCCTTCCATTAGTTGGTCTCCCAGTCGATACTTAGGTTATGGTCTTTCAGTGTATTCCTACTTGTCTCGACTTTATGTATTCCGTTCTTGAAACTATTTCATTTGACTTTTTCTTTATGAGCTACTTTCATAAAGCCATTAGCCACCTTGGCCAAAGTTTTTCACGAAATCAGTTTCTCACAGAAATTCATAGGAGAAACCCCTAACCTATCAAATCAGGTCAATAGATCCATTCTTGATGATATGAATCTGCATACACGTACATTTGTACCCAACATGAGCTTACATAGACCTTCTGGTTTAAGCACTCCAGTCTGTCGTACTCATATCAAAGTATATACGTTCGGGTACCAGATAAACCCTATCACCTCAAGTAATAAGAATCTTTCCTCGTAGACTATTGTAAATAGGAATAACTACATCCCCGATATGCGACAAGCGCTTCCATGGCGAGTTATTTCCATTTGGGTTATTCAGTGCACTTGCCAAACCAGCAAGGCACCCACTCATGTGCATCAACTGTTCCAGTCATGCTCGTGGACCCCAACATCCTCCAGTTCATCGGAGTATACACAATCGTGAGAGTCTATCTGAATCAATTGATGTCTCATCTTAAATGAAATCTACGACTCTTGAATAGATTTTAGACCACGACCTTGTAGATCAATCCACGGGGTGTCCTATAGCCCTGCGATCTAAGGACTTTTATCCCAATGTTAGATATTTATTACATTAGATAAAGATGACCATACATAGAAAGTGCATTTCATTTAATCAAATAAAATAGTTCCATAAATATTACATTTATTGCAGCCTAACAGTTGGCTTGCAGGACACTATTCTATCAGAGCCATGAGAACTAACTAATTTTGATATGAAAACTCTTAATAATATGGTTATTTGGCAAGGGTTATCATGAAATATCCATCAGACAAATGGCTACCTTCAGGATGTTCATTAGAATGAGGGCTATCTGATGTATACTCACCAAACATATGGCTATTTGGCAAGGGTTTTCATTAAATATACGAGGTCACTACATGAAGATTTGTTGGTTACACCAGACTTTGGAGAATTGCCGGTTACACCGAGCTTTGAAAAAAGAGACTGGGTGCAGTCTGAATTGGTTGTTGTTGAATTGTGCTTGTATTTCAGTTCGTATGTTGTTCCTTTATATAGATTCTGATTCCTGAGAATCCTGTTGAGAGTCTTCTACTTCTTGGATAAGTGTAAATTAATTCGTTGTTGAATAAAACTATATAGCTTAATAGAACCCTGTATACTTCATTCTTTCTTGAATCTTGATCGCAATTAGAGTTCTTTTTTTGCTTTTAATCTCCAACTAGTGTTCACACTTCTAATTGTTAGGTAGTTAATCTTCTTAACCAATTGGGATTGGTTTTCAAAGATTCTGTTAATTATAAGCTAATCATAGGTTGGTTATCATGCGCTTAACTTTATTTTTTAACTAATCCTGGATTTTTAAATTAAATCTTGCCCGATAAATCGTAAAATTGTTCAGCCTTAGCCATGGTTGGATTTTAATTATATTTTTAGCTACTATGGGCCGAAACCTGGTCAGTTTTGGGTTCAAATTTGTTTGAACCGATGTTGGGCTGACCAAATATTAAAAACATAAGACTTAATTAAATTTGATAGGACTAGCATATTCGTTCTGATTTTAACGGTCCATTCGTGGCCCTATTTATAAATCATGACATTTTAATTGTACCTTACTTTCCGATTTTTGCGAAAAATCTTTTAGGTATAAACAGTAGAATTATTATTTAAACATGTTATAAATTATTGATTATGATGTTGGATTTTAGGAACTTGTTAGGGAATAGTGTATTTGCCCCAACCTTTTTGTTTTATTTCTTTTTCTTTGGTCGTTGAAAAATAACATTATTTTTTTTCTATTGATGTTTTTGTAAATAACATATTGTCGCATATACAACTATGTTTTAAACCACAAGTTATAAACTCTCAACTCAAATTATAAGCAAAATGACCCTAACTATGCCATGTGAAGTAAATATATCCTAATCATTTATAAATTCTTAAATAAGAAGTCATAATAATTCTTGTTAATGAGCATTTAGTATCATAAATTTCATGATTCACAATCACATTTTATGTAAACAACACCTTATCACAATTACTACAACGTAAAGTATTTCCTTCAAGAAAATAGTGAGGAAATTATGACAAAATGGATTGATCCATGCAAATTGAAGCAAGAGAAATAAACAACGTCGTGGGCTAAAAAGACTTCCGGTCAAAGCCCTTTTTAAAGTTAGTCAAGAGATGAATATGAAGTGAACGCATTTTTTTTTAAAGAAAATTAGTAATTATTGTAATTTTTTATTTTCGTAAGTCACACTTTTCACGATAAGTTGTAATAATTATGTTTCATATGTAACGCCAATCTTATCTATATATCTTCACATACCAAACTATTAGAAGAACTATGCGACCACCAATTTGGGAGCATAAGTTAATTAGAAAATTATATTCAATTACAGTATAATGTAAAAAAAAAAAAAGGTCCATTTTTCAGTGAAGGGCTCAAATATGGAGAAGAACATGCCTATCTTAGTCGTGCTGTTTCTTTTTTGAGGTTCGTTCATTTCTTTTTTCTTATCTTAATACATATTAGTTGTATAGTCAATACAATTTCATTTTAAATCATTGTCTTTTTTGATAAATTTATCAAAATCTTTGCAAAATACAAATCATTTTATATATAGGATTATTATTTATGACATATCACTCTATAGAAAAGGGTTTACTTCATCGACCATCTGGTCCTTAAATTTGTTTTAGGTGCAGATTTCCAGTGGTATGCACCTACCTACGTGGATAAACATATTATTGACTGTAACTGTCCATGTTGGAAAGGGCCATGCAAACATCGTTGTCCTACTGATTGCCCAATGGTACGCAAAGATAAGAGTCATATTCGATGGTTCAATTTTCACAATCAATCCCAGAGCTTTTCCACGGGAGCAAATTTGAAACCGTGCGTGCACTAAATGACTATGTCTTTGGAATGTAACATGCAAAAGTTTTTATTCTTCGGCCAAGAAAAAAAAACGATGTTCCTTACATGAATAATTTACTACTTATAATCCGATGTTAAATTTTTACTGTTATCAGTATCATACTTACATGTTTTATTTTAATTGTATATCATAGGCTATTTCATTTATATGTCTAACTAATTATGATCTAATAACTAGACACTTAAGAATATCGATTAATTAAGTATGACACTCAATCGCTCATTGAATTAGATTTCTAACCTTGAAATCCACACTCGTAATTCGTCCGGATCTCTAGTTCAATGCTTGAGGATTTAATATGTAAATTGTTTAATGGCATGTTTTATACTGTCACTTTTACTTCATCCGCAACCTTAAATGAAAATCATATCGACAATAGAAACTCAAGCAGTATATTATGATCTGAAGAGGGGGGGAGGCAAAAAGTCATTGATTACTTGAAATATCTTGAAAAAAAAAATTGCTGGAATTTAGAAGTCCGAATTTTTGCCTCAATAATAATGGTATCATATGTATAAGGGTGATTTACACTCAGACCCCCTCAGGTTTGGGTATATTACAAGAAACCCACTGTTGTTTCAAAAATTACAGGGACATCCCCTTGGGTTTGAGCATATTACAAGAAACCCCTAGGCGTTAAAAACAGACGGAATTTGATCACGTCAGCAAAAAATTTTGATTTTTCAAATTTATCCCTGGCTAAATATACCCACAGGTGTCTATGTAATAATATTATATAACAGGGGGTGTCTATGTAATTATATTATACCACAGGGGATGTATTTGAAAGATTACAATAACTTCAAAGAGTTACTTGTAGCCAACTGTCATATTTTAAAAAATGACCGTTGGATGTTCCTGTTTGCCACATATTTTGGTTATAAATAGCAGTCCAAATATTTTTTTTTTATTTTTATTTTTTGCATTTCATCCCACAAATTTGATAATGTCATCATCAAATTCAAGAGGTAGTGTACAATGCTTAAAATATCGATAATCATGATATTCATGTGTAAGGTGTGTGAAGAATGCACCCATAATGGTTGCAGATGCACACCGAGATTTAAAGTTGTATTATCCCTACACCTGAACATTTTGATTTATAGTCAAAATATATGGCCAACAGGAACATCCATTGGTCATTTTTTTAAATATGGCCATTGGCTATAAGTACCCCCATGAAATTTATAGTCAAAATATAAGGCCAACATTAACATCCATTTGTCATTTTTTAAAATATGATCGTTGGCTATAAGTAACTTCCTGAAGTTATTGTAATCTTTCAAGTACACCCCCTGTGGTATAATATTATTACATAGACACCCCATGTGGTATAATATTATTACATGGACACCCCTTATGGGTATATTTAGCCAGGGGTAAATTTGGAAAATCAAAAAAAAATTGCTGACGTCATCAAATTCCGTCTGTTTTTAACGACGTAAGGGTTTCTTGTAATATGCCCAAACCTGAGGGGGTGTCCTTGTAATTTTTTAAACAGCGGGGGGTTTCTTATAATATATCCAAACCTGAGGGGGACTGAGTGTAAATCACCTTATGTATAATAATAAAATACTAGCTTAATCACGTGGTATGTATAAAATCACACTATATCATATGAGTTCTTCATTACTTGAACATAAATATAAAACATGGTTTAAAAATAATTATTTATTTACATAAAATAAATTAATTTGCTCAATTTGTAATTTCCATAAGAAATCGTAATTGGAACACCCTTGAAACACCCCCATCAACTTAGTGAACTGAATAAATATGAATGAGATCATTTCAATTAGCAATATAATTCATCAATCTTAGGTAGATTAGTGATCAATAATTAACATATTTTGGTTGCCAATTTGGAGGTTTACAACTATTATAACTTTCTTTTTTAATAATGCACAAATACCATACTTGCTTGGAAGTATTTTGCATGATAATAATAAAAAGTAGTAATTCCTTGTGTATTTCTTTGACTTTAGGCATAATCATAAAAATTATCCCGAGGTTCTAATAAATACAAAATCAAAGTACACAATTTAATTACTTGATACACAAAATATTGGTCATGTTGAGAACTTGCGAGCCTGTTGGGGTTGGGTGAAGATAAAATGCTTAGGTTATGGCGTGGAAAGGAGATGTGCTACTATATTTTTCAAAATAAGGTGTACTTTTGTCGCATATTTAAAGTTTTAGGATAGCTGGTTGAGTTAGACAATTATTTAAGTTATTTAAAATTAGGGAAGACTTGCCATAACAAGTCTTGAAATTAAATTAGTAAACTAATGAAACTATGAATAATAATGGTACAATTAGAATTGATTAAAATGAAGGTATTGCGACGGTAAATATAGAGATACTTCACCTAATCAATATAGAAGTCTAAGGGTTATTCTATCTGACTTCATTTAAATTCATTTTACAGACTGTTTGTTAAATTTGGGCTAGTGAAGAAACATGTCTGAGTTTCTTCTTGACGCTTTTTGCCCTCTAATTTTCTTATGATATGCATTTTTAGTTATCATGTCACAAAAGCATAGTAATTTGAATTAGCTAGAAAACAACCTAACAAATCAATTTTTAAAAGTGTGAAGGTTTCTTTCCTTAAAATGATGAAAAGAAGGGAAAAAAATCCTTACATACTTGCAACATTTTGCGTCTGAGTCGGTCACTGTGAAATATTCCTCCTTAAGTTCATTCAATCTCAGAAAAAAAATACCAATCATATCATGTACATATAAGAACACAAAATAGTAGGTGTCCTAAGTATGAAAATTTTAATTTTGTTCTTCAACCAAAACCTAAATCCCAAATGAATCAATAGAAATGAAAATTTAGAGAGATAAGTTTACATCTACTTCTTAAAGTTCTATAATTCCTTTTCGATATGCAATTTCGATATCTATAGCACATATTTCAAACACCCGAAGCTCCATCTCTCAGTTCAAGTTTTGTGGCAGTTGGAATTCCATCCCTTGATTCAAGTTTCCAGATGAAAACTTCGAGAAGTTCATGTTTCAGCTTTATTATTTATGAAAAGTAAAATACAATTACAACATTAATGGAATTACAAATATAAATTCTAAGAGCCAAAAGTATTCAAGATAAAATAATTACTTTTAAGCAATACAACCCTTCCGACATTACAAACACTAGTTTACTTCAAGATTTCCACAGCAAAAACTTCAAGTTCTTCCAAACTTGCACATAAAATTAAGCAATCATAATAAATTTCATGCAATTCACATATTATTGCAAACAAAAAAGAAAAAAACCATCACATATATAGATAAAAAAAAAAAAAAGAAAAAAGAATCACAAGCATATTGTTGTCATAAATCAGATGAAGCCTTCACTTGATAATTCTCCTAGAATACCTATATTATGAAGTTAGAATTGATTTAATCCAAAAAAGAAATGCATGTGACCAAATTAATAATAGTATAGGAACAAAATTACAAAATAGTTACAAAAATATGTCGAATGGGTGGAAAAAAATTAAGATCACAGCTTGAGAGGGGGGCAATGATTAAAGAAAAAAAATTAAAGAAAAATAGTAAGGATTATGGCAAAATTAAATGATTAGCCTTAACCACGACTAAACTTTTGGCATGAATCAAGAATTTTAATTATTTGCCAACTCAAAACATCCTAATTAGCTAGAGGTATCCTTTAAAACATAACTTACACTTAATTATTGTATGAAGGATTGCCTTGAATATTGAGTAAAATGAGCATATTCTCTTGTGGGTTTACGACAATTAATGGCAACTTTTGACCAAATTTAAAATTTAGATTTAGAATTGTAATTAAATGACCTTTTGAAATGGAAGGAAAGTTCCTTTTTGTTGTATGATGATGACCATTAATAAGATTCTCTTAAAACTGAAAATGATTAATTGTGTTGGCCAATCAAAATATTTTAAGAAAAAAAAAATCAAAATTACCAGAAATTAGTATTGGGTCCAAATTTGTCAAAAGACCATTCTCCTACTATTCCAGTCATGCTCGTGGACCCCAACATCCTCCAGTTCATCAGAGTATACACAATCGTGAGAGTCTATCTGAACCAATTGATGTCTAATCTCTAATGGATTCTACAACTCTTGAATAGATTTTAAATCACGACCTTGGAGATCAGTCCACGGGTTGTCCCATAGCCCTGTGATCTAAGGACTTTTATTCTTGTAGGACCTCCCACGCTACCAGTTGCCCCAAAACCAATTGGTGTTAGGAAGGCGCATACCCTTCCCTTATAGTGCATTCACACAAGCGCCAACGATATTCGATTGTGACTCCACCCACACACTCAGTTTGGGTGCCACGGGACAATTGCTATCACCCGCACACTCAGTTTAGGTGCCCAACAATATCATCCTCAGTAATTGCTCCTGCTGGGAATCGAACACGTGACCTCGGCTCTGATACCAGTTGTTGTTCCTAAGGAGCTACCAATTTCCCCAAAATCAATTGTTGTTAGGAAAGGCGCATACCCTTCCCTTATAGTGCATTCACACAAGCGCCCACGATATTCAATTGTGACTCCACCCGCACACTCAGTTTGGGTGCCACGGGACAATTCCTGTCACCCGGACACTCAGTTTGGGTGCCCAACAATCCTAATGTTAGATATTTATTACATTAAATAAATATGACCATATATAGAAAGTGCATTTCATTTAATCAAACAAAATAGTTCCATAAATATTACATATATTGCAGCCAAACAATTGGCTTGCAGGACACTATTCTATCAGAGTCCTTGGTTGTCATCAGAACGCCAAGAAAACTAACTGATTTTGATATGAAAACTCTTAATAATATGGTTGTCAAGCCTATATGCAAAGATGTTGATACGAACGTAAATATAACACAAGACAAAAACCATAACCTTGATGGAAGATGCTACCATACAATGGATCAAACAACTTGGAAGATGGCCACCAAAAAGGTTCCATATCAGTGATAGAAATAGTGTCCGGCAAGCCAACTGTATGGCTGTCATTTATTGCATTAAATGAAGGAACTATTCAATTTAGATTAATAAATGCATTTTATTATATGGTCAACTTTATCTTATGTAATAATTATCTATGCATAAGGATAGAAGTCCTTAGATCACAGGGCTATGGGACAACCCGTGGACTGATCTCCAAGGCCATGATCTAGAACATATTCAAGAGTCGTAGAATCCAATCGAGATAGGACATCGTTGGATTCGGTTAGACTCTCACTAATGTGTATACTCCGATGAACTGGAGAACGCTGGGGTCCACGAGCGTGACTGGGCTAGTCGATACACATAAGTGGGTGACTTGCTGGGATGGCAAGTGCACTGAATACCCCAATTAGAAAATAACTCACCATGTAAGCGGTAGTCGCATATCGGAGTTGAAGTTATTCCAATTTACAATAGTATACGAGGAATGATCCCTAATACTTGAGGTGATAGGGTTTATCTGGTGCGAGAATGTCTATACTTAGATGTGAGTTCCGACCGACTGGAGATTACCAGAAAGTCTCTGTGGATTCACGTTGGGTATAGAGGGACTCGTATGCAGGTTCATATCATCAACAAAGGATCCATTGACCCGACTTGATAGGTTGGGAAATTCTCCTATGGATTTCTGTGAGAAATTAATTCTGGTAAAATCCTTGGCCAAGGTATCTGACGACTTTATGAAAGTAGCTAATAAAGATTAAGTCAAAGAGAATTATTTCGAGATCAGAATGCATAAAGTCAAGACAAATTAAAAGGGAACCGATGAAAAATCCATGCCCTTAAGTTTTGACTGGGAGATCGATCGATGGAGAGATTATGTCGTATATGGTAATTGTAAAGGTTAAAGGTTCACTGAATTAATTCACCAGTGATTGAGCTCCACGGGCTTGTGGCCAGACATCGACTGTGGAGTGTGGGAGAATTCCCAAATTAGCAGGGGTGCTAATTTTGGAATGGTCAATCGACAGAGTGTTCGATTGATTTAGAGTATAAGTTTACTCGAATAATTAAATGCACATTTAGTTATAACCCGCGGCCAATTATGTGGTGAACCTACGGGGACATACACAAACACATCGAGCGGAAACAGGAAACGAAGAAAGATTGGACTCGACTGGGTCGATCCACTTGGGCGCGAGAATCCGATCCAATTGGGTTGGATCAAAATGTCAAATTAAATAGGTTTTTAATTTGATAAGAATAATTAATTAAATTAGATTTAATTAATTGAGGAGAGAGAAGATTTAATTAATTAAACTTGGAGTTTAATTTAATTAAATAAAGATTAATGGGAATTAATTAATAGGGCTAGGAGTCCAATTTAATTAATTAGGATAAATGGATTTTTAATTAGTTGGCCAATTAATCTTGGAGATTTAGATGGACCCAAGACTAATTAAAAGACAAGACCATTTAATTAATGAAGTCTTGCATTAATAAAAAGGCTTAGCCCATTTAGGAGTTAGATCTTGTTAGGAATCCTAGTAGGGCTAGGATTACAAGATCTATAAATAAGCCCCATTAAGTCTTGGAGAAAACAGAAGACACAATACTAAGTACACACTTTGTATAACTCTTCAAAAGCAAGAAAAAGAAAATCCTCTCTCTTCCCTAAGCCCTAGCCGCCGTCGCCCCTACTCTGACAGAAGTCGATCGACTTCTGTCTTTTCTTCTCGAGTTTCGCATCTTGATTTCTTCTGTGTTCTAGCCGATCAGAGATTTCAAGGTTTTCGTGTGTATGTGGTGTACTGAACCGTAGAGGCGCAACACGTGGAGCGCTAAGCAAAAGCTTGGGACTGAAAGTAAAAATTGGAAGAGATCGAGTTCGCGTCTCCGGGGATTTCCTACAGAGCAGAGTTTGGCTCGGAAGTGCTAGGAAGCAGGTATAACTTAATCTAGCGATTTTTATACTTGTTTAATATTAGTTTAAATATATACCGGATTGTATCTTGGCAAGATTCCCAAGGGGAGCCTAAAAGTTTTATATTTCCGCTGCTTGAGGCTCGTTTTCCCGTAAGAATCTCAGCAGTGGTATCAGAGCCAAGTTCGGCTCTATATTTAAACTAATGAGCAAACTCTGTGGATTAAAATCATATGTTTGATTTTAGTTGTTGATTAGATTAACATGCATGTTAGATCTGTTGGATAGATTTTTAGTTTTTAACTAGATTGTTAAAACTGTTTTAATTTTGGATTAAATTAATTAAAACTGTGGATTTTAATAAATTAAGGAATCAAGAAATTGTTATATAAAAACGTATTGGGAACCGAAATCTGAAAATTGCACAGCAGTTGGACGGCGATTGCACGGCAGACGCACAACGACTGCACGGCTACTGCACGGCAGATGCACGGAAGTTGCACGGCAGACGCACAACAGTTGCACGGCAGACGCACAGCGACTGCACAGTAGCTGCACGGCGGTTGCACGGAAGTTGCACGTAAACTGCACGCGCGCAATAGTAGTTAATTAGGGTTTCGGGAATTTTCGTTTTTGGATAATCTTGAACAAAATCTTGGAGATTTGGTTGTTATGGAATCTTGGTGAATCTTGGATTGATCTTAGAGATCTAATTAACTAGGAAACTTAGAGTTTCATTTAAGACAAGACATTTAATTAAAATTAATGTCTTCTAGTTAATTACCAAGATTAAAGATCTTAGAGATCTTATTAAACAAGGAAACTTAGAGTTTCATTTGTGATAAGACATTTAATTAAAATTAATGTCTTCTTGTAAGTTACCATGATTATAGATCTTAGAGATCTAATTAAACAAGGAAACTTAGAGTTTCATTTGTGATAAGACATGTAATTAAAATTAATGTCTTCTAGTAAGTTACCATGATTATAGATCTTATTAAACAAGGAAACTTAGAGTTTCAAGATAATGATAGATAATTAAATTGGATTTTATTTCTATCTTTAATTAAATTGCAAGATTAGATTCCTTGATGCTCAAGCAAGAGCTTAATAGTCCTTTTAATATTGGACAATTCAAAATTAATTATATGAATAATATTTCGAATTAAAATTTAAAGAAGTCGGTAAATTTACATTATTGCCCTTATGTAAATTTATGCATGTTCTTGCTTGAATATGTGGATTGATCGAATTACCCTTAAGTCCTGTGTAGTTTATTATTGGTTTTTCATTATGGGTTGTAATTAAATGGGCCTGATTGGTGCCCCTTCTTTGTTGAATTCAAATGTATTAGAATAGGGTCTTAAGTTAGACTTAGATTAGGCTTGGAGCCCGATAAACCTCATGGAGACTTTGGAGATCAACATGGAGGCCCATTACATTGGAGGACATGGAGGCCCAATTATGAAAGATGGTGGACATTACAAGTGAAGGCCCATGTATGCATGAGATTTATTTTGTAATAGATTAGGCCATTTATTTTCACCCTAGACTGACCAATTGGTCCATCACGTGGCTCGTGATGGATCGCATAGGATGGGCAATCGATCAATCGTATGTGCAATGCTAGGTGATGAATGTTTACTTTTTGTATTTATTCTTTGATGTATGAGATGCATGCTTAGGATAGAAAAACGTAAACAAGATAATTGATAATCTGATGAGACCTCGCACTTGAAAATTTCATAAAACCTCCAATTGAACCTAAAATTCAATTATAATATTAAATCGTAAAACGGGCGCATAGAATGGTGTTTATGGTCCGAGCCCATCCAATTACTAGGTCTTAGGCATATCGTATGAATATATCTCGATGTCTCACGAGTCGTGGGTCGAGTTATAGGAAGATGGTATGTCTATTGCCTCGATGCACAGTTTAGTGCTGTCTCACGAGTCGTGGGGCGTCTAGGATTGAACTATTTCACTTCACGAGTATTGGACATGATTTAACGCGAGTAAGTATGGATGTCTCACGAGTCGTGGGTCCATAACAAAAAATGAGGCTAAATGAACTCAAGGGTTAGCTGCGATGGTAAACCGGCGACGTGATAGCCCACCAAGTGGATCAATTGGTATGGCCAACGAGTCGTGGGTACTGAGCGATTACATTTGGGCCTTGAGCCCATTAGGAAATTTTTATTTCCCGAACCTTATGTGGGGGCATAAGTATTCGATAAAAATAGTGGCAGTAATTTACAAATAAAAACCATGTTTGTAAATTATGCATTGATATTAATCTGCCGCGTATTTATGTCTTTTATCGTCATGTTTATGATAGTTTTTCATAAGTGATATATCCTAGAATATTTACCATCAAACTTGAATCAAATAAATTGACTGAACCCAAATGAATTTTGAATGACTTCAAAACTTGAGAAATTATTCTCGAGTCCAAGCAAGGACTCATCTCCTTACAAAGATTTCATTGGTTATCCTTTCGAAGTTACGCTTCGACTGGAATGGTGATAGGTTTCACCAAGCTGCCTTTTTCGAAGTTACTCTTCAAATAAGAAAGGTGATAAGTTTCACCAATGGGTTGAGGATGGTTCTCAAGCCCAAATTTTCTTGAAGGCAAACATGAAGTCTCCCTTAAATGGGAAGTAGCATCTCGTTGAAAGGCCCCAAAAGTCTCGAGAGATGGAAGAAGAGGAATGGATCCTCTCTGAAGGGAAATAACCTTAGAGGTTTTTCTGTAAGGATGATAAGTTGAAAAGTCAATCAAAATGGTTCTTCCATGGATTAAGATCAAGGGAAAGAAGGAATTGAACATACTCATCCCGTAAGGAATGATTAAATTTTATTGAACTTAACCTTATGGTCAAGTAATGCATAAGGGTGTTGGACACCTGATGAAGTACTCATTGATGTATTGAATGCATCTAAATCCATGAATTATTTAGATCGTTAGAATTTTCTTAGACCATCCCTTGTCTTAAGGGATGTGATGGTTCCATAATGGTTGGAACTGGTTGCGTTATAAGACCTATACGCAAAAGGTATGCATAAGCAAATGGGTATGAATACTCATATAACGACTAAATATAATATGCATAGTCAATAAAATATAAATAATCAAGATTCCACACACTTGAGTCGTTGTGTAACCGAAAGGCGATACACGAGCACTAAAATAAATTTCCGAATTAAAGATTCAAAAGATTGAGCTCGACTAGGTCGAGCTTGACAGGGACGCTAGAAATAGTAACCGACTTTCGAATCTTACTTAAACGAAAATCAAATTTAGTAGTTGGTTGCTAGGCAACCAAGAGGAATAAACAATTGTAATGGATTTAATCCATTTAAAAGTGTGTGAAAACACTAAAGCATTAGTGGGAAATAAGGCGTCTCTTGTACCCTCATGGGTAAAAGTACGTTGTGAAGTACAATTCCAAATTATTTTTGGAATAAAGAAGAGAGCCTAATCAATGAAAGCATGTAAGAGATTTGGATCGATTCAAAATCGAACATGCATTGGTAAATACTCCATTGATTATTTAATAGAGAATTAGATTCTCAAAATGTAAGACCGGCTCGAAACATCGTCAGTTGTCGAGCATTCTGGACATGAAAATGTCCATTAGGAAATCTTACATGAAATTCCTTATTCAATCAATTATAACTTGATCGAGAAAATCGATGATATTAAGCTAAGTATCTATGAAGCCAGTTCCAAAACATATCAAGTGATATGGGTTTTTGGTATTGTACCTTCATATGCATTCATGCGCATATGAGGTCTCTCGCTTATGTGAATAAGCTAGTGGGAGATAAGCTGGAAATAAAATCCATCTTATGCATTTCATGGAGTATCCAAAATCTCAATAGGATACGAGTTCTATGTTTCTCTAAGACAAACAACCTTTGTCTCTAGGAAAACTAACTTCTTGGAGAAGGATTTCTTGTTGGACAAGAAAGAAAACAACATAGAACTAGATGAGGTTCATAAAATCGACCCATCACCACAGGCAGTGGGAGAACCTGAGCATGAAAATGAACCAACTAGTACACATGAACTTCGAAGGTCTGAATGACAACGTAGGGAACCCGAAAGGTACTACAGTCGGTCTGAAAGACAACGTAGGGAACCCGAGAGGTACTACAGTCTGCTGCATGAAATTGGACAGTCTGAGACTAAACCAAGGACCTACGAAGAATCTATGCAAGACATAGATTTGGGAAGGTGGCAAAAAGCCATGGAATCTGAAATGGACTCCATGCACTCTAACAAGGTTTGTACCTTGGTAGATCCACCAGTGGGAGTAGCTCCCTTGGGTTGCAAGTGGATCTATAAGCGGAAGCTTGGAGTGAATGGAGAGGTTATTACCTAAAAGGCACGACTAGTCGCAAAATGATACACTCAAATGTCGAGCATTGACTTTGATGAACTTTTGCATGTAGCGATGCCCAAATCCATTCAGATATTTTTAGACATATCAGCGTAGTATCAGCTACGAGATATGGCAGAAGGATGTAAAGATCGTTTTTCAATGGAGACATTGATAAGGAGATCTACATGAAGCAACCAAAAGGGATATACATCAAAGGGAGATGTGCACAAAGTGTGCAAACTCCGAAGGTCCATATATGGACTTAAGCAAGCTTCCCAAAGCCGGAACATATATTTTGATGATATAATCCAAACCTTTGGATTCATCAAAAATGTGTTCAAGAAGTGTGTGTACAAGAAAGTTAGTGGGAGTACAGTTGAATTTTTATGCTTTATGTTGATAACATTCTGCTCACTGGATATGATGCAAAAGTGTTATTCGAAACGAGAGCATGGTTTTCTACACAATTCTCAATGAAGAATTTGGGATAATCATCCTTTGTACTGGGTACAAGGATCTACATGGATAGATCAAAAGGACTGCTGGACCTCTCCCAAATTAAAATACATAGATAAAATACTGTAGACACTCAGTATGGAAGAATCCAAGAGAGGATTTCTTCCGATGAGACATAGTATTGCTCTCTCTAACTCTATGGCTCCAAAGACCTCTAAGGAGAGAAGCAAGATGTCTAAGATACCACATGCCTCTATGAAAGGAAGCATAATATATATCATATGCTATGTACAAGACCAGACATAGCGTACGCCCTGAGCGTAACTAACAGCTATTTGTCTGACCCAGGAGAGCAGCACTGGGTAGTCGTAAAGTCAATTCTGAAGTACCTGAAAAGGACTAAAGAATTGTTCTTAGTATACGGCGGGGGAGAATTGAAATTGGAAGATTCTAGCTTCCAATGTGATGTAGATGATTTCAAGTCAACATCTGGATATATCTGCCTCAAAGGTGGTGCAGTGAGTTGGATACTACCGCAAATTCAACCACCGAGGCATAAAATATTGTAGCATGTGAAGTTGCAAACGAATGTGTTTGGATGAAAAACTTCGTCCAAGAATTGGACGTCGTACCTAGGATTGCCCAGCTATTACTATCTTTTGTGATAATAATGGAGCTATCTCGCAAGCGAAGGAGTCGAGATCTCATCAGAAATCCGAGTACGAAATAAGACGATACCATTTGATATGTTATATCATTGGTAGAGGAGACATAAAGATGGAACGTGTCACCTCAAAGAATAATACGGCGGACCCGCTAAGTAATCCATTGCCTCAAAGGCATTCGAGAAACATCTATTAAAGATGGGACTCAAGAATAGGGCTGTGCAATTTTCGGTAAACCGGTCGAACCGAACCGGTACCGAAAATTCGGTACAGAGCCAATTACCGATCCATCTATGCTTTCGGTTTTTGGTAATACCGGTCGGTTTACCGAACCGAACCGGTATACCAAATTTTTTTTTTTTTTTTTTTTATATCCGATTTCTGAATTTTAATTGAGTAAAAAGTAAAAACTAATTCCTAATTTGTAATTTCATCCTCTCTTTTATGTTGATGGTTTTAACTTTTAAGCTTGTTATTTGTTATGGTTTTAGGATGGTTGGCATGTTCATCATATATTTCATCATCTAAAACAGAGTAACAAACATATAAGTACAAAACTTCTCTCTAAAAATAGTACACTAATCCTTATTGGCAGCAACTTTTTCCCTCATTTTCAGCAAAAAAAGATTATGCCACAAACCAACTTATATTACCCTATATATAGATGCATCACAAATTCATTGAGAAGATAGGATTTTATCTACTTAACTGCATAGATAGCAGATTAATTTCTTTATATTGGAAACATTGTAATAATGAGGTTGGGAAGGTTTATTTTAATTTCTCTTTTCCTTGCAAGTAGAGAAATTCATTTGTCCAAGTATAAATTCATTTAAAATCTATTTATGTGACAATAATTTAAAGTTTTTTGGTTGAATTTCTCTAATAGTATCATGATCATCATGAAAAAAATGTAAGAATTTATTTATTTTGTAGTGAAGAACTAAAGATATATAGTACTAAATTACTAATAATATTAAATTAAATGGCGTTTCTGAACCATCTATCACAAGAAATGGCTCTGCAGCATTTATCCGAACAACACTTGAGCAATAATTCATCACTTAAGGCCCAACAAATTGAAAAAAAAAGCCAAAATTTTCAGAAAATTTGAAGAACCCAATTTTTCGGTTTTTTGTACCGAATCATACCGAACCGTACCGAATCGGTAAATTACCGAACCGAACCGAAATTTTCAATTTGGCAAACGGTACGGGTTTTCAGATTATCGAATGGACCGATATACCGAAAACCGGTTCGGTTCGGTTCGGTATTACTGAATGCACAGCCCTACTCAAGAACATATGAAGTTGGCTTTAGGACAAGTGGGAGATTGATAGAAATAGTGTCCGACAAGCCAACTGTATGGCTGTCATTTATTGCATTAAATGAAGGAACTATTCAATTTAGATTAATAATTGCATTTTATTATATGGTCAACTTTATCTTATGTAATAATTATCTACGCATAAGGATAGAAGTCCTTAGATCACAGGGCTATGGGACAACCCGTGGACTGATCTCCAAGGCCGTGATCTAGAACATATTCAAGAGTCATAGAATCTAATCGAGATAGGACATCGTTGGATTCGGTTAAACTCTCACTAATGTGTATACTCCGATGAACTGGAGAACGCTGGGGTCCACGAGCGTGACTGGGCTAGTCGATACACATAAGTGGGTGACTTGCTGGGATGGCAAGTGCACTGAATACCCCAATTAGGAAATAACTCACCATGGAAGCGGTAGTCGCATATCGGAGTTGAAGTTATTCCAATTTACAATAGTATACGAGGAATGATCCTTAATACTTGAGGTGATAGGGTTTATCTGGTGCGAGAACGTCTATACTTAGATGTAAGTTCCGACCGACTGGAGATTACCAGAAAGTCTCTGTGGATTCACGTTGGGTATAGAGGGACTCGTATGCAGGTTCATATCATCAACAAAGGATCCATTGACCCGACTTGATATGTTGGGAAATTCTCCTATGGATTTCTGTGAGAAATTAATTCTGGTAAAATCCTTGGCCAAGGTATCTGACGACTTTATGAAAGTAGCTAATAAAGATTAAGTCAAAGAGAATTATTTCGAGATCAGAATGCATAAAGTCAAGACAAATTAAAAGGGAACCGATGAAAAATCCATGCCCTTAAGTTTTGACTGGGAGATCGATCGATGGAGAGATTATGTCGTATATGGTAATTGTAAAGGTTAAAGGTTCACTGAATTAATTCACCAGTGATTGGGCTCCACGGGCTTGTGGCCAAACATCGACTGTGGAGTGTGGGAGAATTCCCAAATTAGCAGGGGTGCTAATTTTGGAATGGTCAATCGACAGAGTGTTCGATTGATTTAGAGTATAAGTTTACTCGAATAATTAAATGCACATTTAGTTATAACCCGCGGCCAATTATGTTGTGAACCTACGGGGACATACACAAACACATCGAGCGGAAACAGGAAACGAAGAAAGATTGGACTCGACTGGGTCGATCCATTTGGGCGCGAGAATCCGATCCAATTGGGTTGGATCAAAATGTCAAATTAAATAGGTTTTTAATTTGATAAGAATAATTAATTAAATTAGATTTAATTAATTGAGGAGAGAGAATATTTAATTAATTAGATTTGGAGTTTAATTTAATTAAATAAAGATTAATGAGAATTAATTAATAGGGCTAGGAGTCCAATTTAATTAATTAGGATAAATAGATTTTTAATTAGTGGGCCAATTAATCTTGGAGATTTAGATGGGCCCAAGACTAATTAAAAGACAAGACCATTTAATTAATGAAGTCTTGCATTAATTAAAAGGCTTAGCCCATTTAGGAGTTAGATCTTGTTAGGAATCCTAGTAGGGCTAGGATTACAAGATCTATAAATAAGCCCAATTAAGTCTTGGAGAAAACAGAAGACACAATACTAAGTACACACTTTGTATAACTCTTCAAAAGCAAGAAAAAGAAAATCCTCTCTCTTCCCTAAGCCCTAGCCGCCTCCGACCCTACTCTGACAGAAGTCGATCGACTTCTGTCTTTTCTTCTCGAGTTTCGCATCTTGATTTCTTATGTGTTCTAGCCGATCAGAGATTTCAAGGTTTTCGTGTGTATGTGGTGTACTGAACCGTAGAGGCGCAACACGTGGGGCGCTAAGCAAAAGCTTGGGACTGAAAGTAAAAATTGGAAGAGATCGAGTTCGCGTCTCCGGGGATTTCCTACAGAGCAGAGTTTGGCTCGGAAGTGCTAGGAAGAAGGTATAAATTAATCTAACGATTTTTATACTTGTTTAATAATAGTTTAAATATATACCAGATTGTATCATGGCAAGATTCCCAAGAGGAGCCTAAAAGTTTTATATTTCCGCTGCCTGAGGCTCGTTTTCCCGTAAGAATCCCAGCAATCAGCAGATGGCTACTGACATGGGCATCCATCGAGCAAATGGCTACTCTCAAGATATCCATCGGACAAATGGCAACCTTCAAGATGTTCATTAGAATGATGGCTATCTGATGTATACTCACCAAACATATGGCTATTTGGCAAGGGTTTCCATGAAAGATAGGAGGTCACTTACATGAAGATTTGTTGGCTACACCGAGCTTTGTTTGCTGGTTACACCAGGCTTTGGAGAATTGCCGATTACACCAGGCTTTTGAAAAAAGAGACTGGATGCAGTCTGAATTGATTTGTTGTTGTTGAATTGTGTGTATATTTCAATGTAGCTGAATAGAACCCAATATACTTCATTCTTTCTTGAATCTTGATCGCCATTAGAGTTCTTTTTGCTTTTAATCTCTATCTTGGACGCTCCAACTAGTGTTCACACAATCTAATTGTTAGGTACTGTTGGTCCCAAGTGGTCAGATAAGGTCTAGAGGTGGGGGGGTGAATAGACCTCTGAAAACTTTCAAAAATTTCTCTAACTTTTCTTATCAGCAGAGTAAGCTGATCAAGAACGCATAAGACTACTTCGCTGATTGCGCACTTAGCTTAATCAGTTTGGTTGACAACTCGTCTGATGTAACTTATCTAATTCAAATATTATCAGAGTTTGAAATACTTGTTTTCAGCGGATTTATCAAGTGTTTTTCAACAAGTTGTTTTCTTCCTTAAAAGATTTTAACCCAGTTTTTAAACTCCTTTTAAAATCTTTTGTTAAGTTCGTATGTTTGAAGTTCTTTGAAAATATACATGTACAATGCAGTAAACAAACACATAGAATTTTTATAGTGGTTATATGGATTGAAATCCTTTAGTCCACTCTTCCAAGTAACTTAGATCTTGGGTTATACTATAAACACACAGTTTACAATATACACTGCTTGCGCAATTCAACAAATGAAAAGCCACAAGTTCGCAGCAAGAAATCACAAAGAAATCCTACTCTTTGAAGCTAGATCGCTCACTTAGATGGATATACACTCCTCACAACTATCTCTGTTTACAGAAATCACTTAGATTTTGTATTTGGTTTTGGTTTCATCTTCGGCTTGAGTCAACTGATGACTAAGCTGCTAAGTGTTATGTTCTTGAGTTTGAGACTTAGAGGGATTTGATCTTGAATAAAATTCTCTCAATGTAGTTGTGTTGCTTCAGTTGTCTCTAACTCTTGAATCTCGAACTATTTATACTTGAGGTTTGAATTTCTACCCGTTGAACAACATATCTTCAGATTTTCCTCGAGCAGTGGTCCCTGTTTCAGAACGGCTTCTGTAACTGTTCATTGTACAGTTCTGCTGTACTTTCTGTCACATCGCATTAAATGCACCTTGCTGATCCGAGGTTTCTCTTCAATCATTGGACTTTAATACCCTTCTCTTACATAATTTATTACACCGAGTGCATTTATTACCGTTGGAATGACTTTCTGCTCTGCTGATCGAATCTACTCTTCTGATGAACACTCTGCTGATTCAAACCAAACTCATCTGATTTGACTCTGCTGAAATCCACCAGTCTGATTCCGAACCCAGCATCAGTTCAGTAGTCTTCTGGACCAAAATTCAACCCTTCTGATTTTGTTTGACTTCTCAGATTGAATTTCCCAGAGGTTGCTAAGCTTCCATTACTTTGCTGATGACTTTTGGAAATCATCTAAACCTTTCTTCATGTCTTCATCTTCATCCAACAATTTCCCCCTTTTTGATGATGACAAAACTTCAGCTAAGTACCTGTAACCAACTAAAGCTAATTCTTCACACAAAATTTCTGAGATAGAAATTAAGTTGGAATTTATAATCTTTCATTTATATTTGATAAGTCATTACATTACATCAAATTACAAGAAATGAAAAACTTACAAAAAGATATAGAAAATTACAGAAGTTTTACAAGAGAAAATAGTCTAAGTATCGGAGTTATTAGTCTTCTTGATCTTCCTCTTCATCTATTTCTTCTTCTTCAACATCTTCAACATCGTCTTCTTTTTCTTCTCCACTTGAGAAATCATCTACAAGATTCTTTAACTTTTCTCTCCTTTCATCAGCTTCGAATCTTGCTCTTATTTCCTCAATTCTTTTGTATTTCCTGAAAGGATCAAGTTGTTCTTCAGCAGAGTCTTTGGAGGTAGCTATTTCTTTATCAGACTTTGCTACATCCTTAGGCTCTTCAATCTTTCAGATTCTTCTTCATCAGTAGCGTCCTTAGTCTTAGTTACGTCATCAGCTGGTCTACTTGTCTCTTCATCAGCAGGTTTTTCAGTAGACTCCACTTTTTCAGTAACTTCAACTGTAGATGCAACATTTTTCTTTTTAGTTGATCCCTCTTCCCCCTTTTTGTCATCAGAAGCAGGGTTGAGTTGTTCAACTTGAACATGAGCAATGTTGACAGCATTGTGCAGCAGTTTGATGTTTTGATCCATTGCTTGAAGTTGAAGATTTTGTTGTTGTTGATTGTTCTTTAAGGCAGCTGCCTGGTCGTTCAGATAGTCCACATTTATTTGCAGAGTGGCAACTTCTGAAGTAACCTGAGCAGCTTGTTCTGTGAAGTTCTGAAACAGATAAGATGTTTTCATTGCTTCTGCTTCAGTGGCTACATGAAAAGCTTTGCCAACGTTATTCCAATCCATTTCATGTCTTTGAAGAGTGGCATGCAATTGATTTACATCAGCTTTGACATCTTTAACTTGACGATTTAAGGTAACAAGTCCTTCTTTTAGTAGCATGGAATGGTCAGCTGGTTGTGGAAGGCTTTCCACAGCACTTTGAACAATCTTGGCAGCTGCCTCTTCAAATTTACTGAGCAGCACCTTGTTCCTTTCTTCCATCTCCTTCATAGAACTTTCAATGAAAGCCTTCATTAAATCCATGATTGAAGTTTGAGCAGTTTTAGCTTGGATGATAGGTTCAACAATTAGCAGCTTTTCATTTGCTTCAGTGTTTGGCTCAACTGTTTTCTCTTCTTCTGTTGATTCTTTATCAGCAGGCTTATCTGCAATATAAACAAAGTCAGAACCGTCAGTAGACACAATAGTTTTCTGATGAATGAAATCAGCAGGCACGAAGGTTGATGTCTTCTGAGATAATCTTATCTGCTCTTGATAAGTACTGATTTCAGAACCAAAAGAAATCGGTTGCAGATTGGAAGATTGGGCAGATCACTAGATGTTCCCTTGATGTATACTGATCTTTCAACCCATTTCTCCAAAATGACATAGACTGCAACTTTTACAGCTCTCTCAAACAGGTCATCAGATGGACCAGGTTTATTTGGCATTGAATTCTTGAGAGCAGTTGCTTCTTGCGTAACTATGAGTTTGGCATACTCATGCACTCTGTCATGAAAGAAATCAGAGTCTAAAGCCTATTGAATGTCATTGGTCTACAACCAATTCATTATCCAACTTTCTTCAGCAGCAGCCTCCTTCCAGGCTCTGAATTCTTCACTTGACTTTTTCAACCTGTAGTTCCTTCAGCGATTGTATCTTATCTTTTCAGCTAGGAACACAGTTTTTGATTGAAGGAGGGAGTTGTATCTTTTCAGTTCAGCTTCAAATTTGGAGAAAGTAGCAGGGTCACTTTTAACAACTTCAAGTGCCCCTAGCTCTGCTTCAGTCATGTTCTTGACTTCAACTTCTGCTTTACTGGCTTCAAGGACTCTTTGAAGCTCAGCTTCATCCCTTTTCCTTTGTTCTGCTTCTTCTCGTTTCTTCTTGTGATAAGCAGACACTTTAGCTTTGCCAGTTCTCTTTCTTCTGGCAGCTTTAGTTTCAACAACTGGTGCCTCAGCTGTTGGAGCAGCAGACTGAACTGCTTGAGTAGTAGTCTGATCAGCTTGAGGTGCTGATGCCTCAGCTATCTTCTGATCAGATTCCTTAGCTAAAATAACTTGTCTCTCAGTAGATTGAGTGACTTCTCTAAATGTTTCAGCAATTCTGGCATCTTGTTCACTCAAAACCAGCTTTTTTCTAGCAGTTGTCTTTGTGAGAACAGCAGTGGTTGCAACAGTATCTTTGAGAGCACTTATTGTCCTCTTTGCAACATTTTCAGCTGGCAACTCAGCTGAAGGAGTTCTTTCAGGAGAGATGTCAAAAGCCATGCTCTCTATCTCCTTAACTGTCTCATCAATTATTTGGTCAGCAACCTCTTCTGATCTGGCTTGAACAACTGGGTGAGATGTTTGATCAGTAGACTTAGAAGCTTTAGCCTTGCTCTTCTTGGCTTTAACTGCAGGTTCCTTAGGCTCTGTAGACTTTCTTTTAGGTTGCCTCTTTTCTGGCGTTGCAGCAGGCTTCTTAATTTTCACAGCCTTGACGGCTTCATAAATTTTCAACTCATTTGCCTGGTGAATAACTTTGCTGTGAGTCATTGTACAGCTTAAGCTCATCAACAGATGGCTTAAAAAGATCTTATGATTGCTCTCTTTGTGCTCTGCAATTATGTAGAACACATAAGCAGCCCAGTTTACCTTCAGACCATAGTAAACAGCAATCATTGAATGAAGTCTCCTCTTTGGAACTCCATCTAGAGAAAATGTACAATTCTCTATGACCTTAGCAAATAGGTCAGCCATTCTTTGAAATTCATCCAGCAGCTGAGTCTTGTTCACAGACCCAGTGAGAATTTCACCCTTCTTCGCAGCAACTTTCCAAAACTCAGCCTCTAATGGAGCAGCCAACACAACCAAGTCCATAGAACCCTCGTTGGACAATCCATACTTCTCATTCAGTAGGGCAGGAGTGATACATATATCTTTTCCTCCAACCTTCGCTGCAATCTCCATTTTCTCCACCTCACGCTTAGCAGTGAGGTAGAATTCATCCACTTCTGGGTAGAATACCATAGTCTCGTGAGCTTCCATGAAGTTTACCAGAGAAGAAGCTTTGAATTTCTCCAATATCTCCTTCATCAGATTCGTTCCAGTGGCATGATAAGTATCATAGTTGATAAACCTTCCCTCAGCATTAGCAGCTTTGGAACCCATGATCTTTTCTGAAGGTTAATGAAAAATAGAGAGAATTTTGCAGAAAATATGAAGGATTGAATGCTTGAGTACTTAGAAAATTTGAAGTGCGCGTAAATCTTAGTAGTCTGATCTGATCTGATCTGATTTAATAGAGTTGGGGATTCATCAGTTTCCGTGTTATCCGCCAACCATTAGATCAGTTTCAATCGTGTGCGCTTAATTTACGGATTTCAAATTTTATTAATTATGTCAGACTAGGCGGCAAAACGAAACATCCCTAGTCATTTATTTAAAAAAGCTTGTTTTCAGATATAGCGTTTTTAACACAGTCTTCTTATAAAATGACATAAGTAATCAGATGAGTAAAATAAAACTTATCTGGCAGATGACTTGTCTGATACAATATATCACTAATGAAAGCTAATAGCTAGTGATCTTCCTTTACTGTTTGTAAATCCAGCAAGATAATTAATCTTCAGGTCTTCAAGAATTAAGAACAAATCTTCCAATAATATAACTTCAACTAACTGTCATTGAAGATTTCATCTTTTAATCAGGAGCACCGCTAGTCTTACACGTTCCCCCTGAGTTCAAGAATCTATCAGTCAACTAGTCTGTTGAGAGTCAGTCTTCTTGAAGAATAATACTTGTTGCTATCAGATTAGTCAGCTAATGAACCCAGTCTTCTGATAGGTTCCCCCTCAGCTTATGAATCCAAATTTAACAAGCCTAATTCCACTCTTAGAGTAGAAAATCTTGCATCACTTAATGGTTTGGTGAAAATGTCAGCGATCTGATTATCTGTATGAACATATTCAATAATAACATTTCCTTTTTCAACATGGTCTCTTATGAAGTGATGTTTGATCTCAATATGATTAGTCCTGGAATGACTAGTAGTATTCTGAGTAAGTGAGATTGCACTTGTATTGTCACAGTAGATAGGGATTCCACTGATCTTGAGATTGTAATCTTCTAGTTGATGTTTCAACCAAAGTATATGTGCACAACATGCTCCAGCAGCAATGTATTAAGCTTCAGCAGTAGATATGAATACTGAAGTCTGTTTCTTACTCATCTATGAGATCAGACGACTCTTCCTATCAATTTTGCAGCCAGCAAGGTCAGAATATAAATATCCAATAAGTTCAAATCCTTATTCCCTTGGATACCACAATCCCAATTCTTGAGTGCATTTGAGATACCTTAATATCCTTTTGGCAGCTAAGAGATGAGATTCCTTAGGATTTGATTGAAATCTCGCACGAACCCCAACAGAGTACATAATGTCTGGTCTGCTTGCTATTAGATATAACAGTGATCCTATTATGCCTCTATATTTGGTGATGTCCATTGATTTTCCATCTTCATCCTTGTCAAGACGAAGTCCAGTAGACATTGGAATAGCAACAGATGAGCTAGTTTCCATACCAAATTTCTTGAACAGATCTTTTGTGTACTTTGCTTGATTAATAAATATGCCTTCAGTCATCTGTTTCACTTGCAATCCAAGAAAGTAATTTAGTTCTCCCATCATGCTCATTTCAAACTTGTTTTGCATCAGCTTAGAGAACTTTTCACACATATGTTGGTTAGTTGAACCAAAAATAATATCGTCCACATATATTTGAACTAATAATATATGATTATCCCATTCAATAGTGAACAAGGTCTTGTCTACTTTACCTTTGCGAAATCCTTTGATTAAAAGAAAATCAGATAAGGTATCATACCATGCTCTTGGTGCTTGCTTAAGTCCATAGAGAGCTTTCTTCATACGATACACTTTGTCTCCTTGTTGATAGACTTCAAATCCTGGAGGTTGTTCAACATAAACTTCTTCTTGCAATTCTCCATTGAGAAAAGCAGACTTCACATCCATCTGATAGACAGTGACGTTTTTGTGAGAATCATATGCTAAGAATAGTCTACGTGCTTCAAGCCTTGCAACTGGTACGAATGTCTCATCAAAATCAATGCCTTCTTCTTGGCAGTAACCTTTGGCAACTAGTCTTGCTTTATTTCTCGTAACAATACCATTTTCATACATTTTGTTCCTGAATACCCACTTAGTGCCAATGATTCTTTGATGAGTAGGTCTAGGTACCAAGTATCAAACCTCTTTTCTTTCAAATTGATTTAACTCTTCTTACATTGCTTCAATCCAGTGAGAATCACTAAGAGCTTCATCAATTAATTTGGGCTCATTTGTGAAAGAAAAATTACAAACATTGATTCATTTGCAGTTGACCTTCTTGTTCTCACTCTATCCAGTGGATCACCAATCACTAGTTCAGGTATCTCTGAGCCATCTGAGATCAGGTTGCAAATCTGGATGTTGTCCTCTTGATTGATCTTGCAACACTACTGTTGGAGTCTCTGTTGAACAAGCTCTGGTCTGTCAGCTGTTTGCAACTCCTCTGTTAGACAATCAGAAGACTGATTTTGAACAGCACTTGAGTTATCAGCTTGGTTGAGATCAGGTAGTAAGATGGGTACATACTCTTCTTTTCTTTCCACATTCAATTTCTGAAAATCAGTAGATATATCTGGATTAGTACTTTGATTCTTTTCAGAAGATTGATTTGGCTCATCAAATACTACATGAGTTAATTCTTCTACAAGTAAAGTCCTTTTGTTAAAAACTCTATAGGCTTTACTAACAGTAGAGTAACCTACAAAAACAGCTTCATCAGCCTTCTCTGCAACAGCAGTAAGGTGATTTTTCCCATTATTCAAAACAAAACATTTACAACCAAATATCCTAAGATAATGAATATTAGGTTTCTTGTTGTTCCACAGCTCATAAGGTGTTTTATTTTGACTCTTGTTGATCATGCATCTGTTCTGGGTATAGCATGCTGTATTTGTGGCTTCTGCCCAGAATCTTTGAGGCAGTTTAGCTTCAGCTATCATTGTCTGGTAGCTTTTTTTATAGTTATGTTTCTCCTTTCAGCATCTCCATTTTGTTGAGGGATTCTGGCAGCAGAGTACTCATGGTTGATTCCTCTTGAGTTACAATACTCATCAACAGTAGAGTTTGTAAATTCAGTGTCATGTATGATCTGATCTTCAATATTCTTAGACTCTTTTCATTCTGGATCAGTTCCATCAGATTGGTAAGATGTTCCTTGGCAGGCTAAATCAGTTGGCGCCCACCATGGGGCAGGTTAATTGCTCGAACAAAATATGGTCAATCCAAGAAAAAGCACGCGTAACACAGGAAGAAGCACAACTTCTCAGCCTCCTCGTGCTGTAGAAGGCCTGCCTGAAAATTCCCAAAGAGTCAGCGCTAATAATATGCAGCCTCCGGCCGATCCTCAAAATTTAGACCGTGTGGAAGGGCATATTACAGCAAACGCGGACGACAACCAAAACACAGGAGGACAACAAACTCCTAACTCACCCGTTCAATCCGTCCCTCCTCCCCCAGTACCGGCCGATCAAGAAAAGATAAGGCAGATGGCTCATCTCGTAAGCTCACTATGTGCTGAAATCTTACCGGAACCGGGACCAGAAACGGCCGGCCCAGAGGCTGCCCCAACTCAGCCATCTAGGTTAGTGAACAATATCAGGGGACCTCGAAGGGACAATGATCGAATATCGGCTGAAGCGGAGAGCCCTGAAGGGGATCAACGATCCCAAATTTCTCCACCAAACGTCGTTGAAAAGCGACCGGGTCGAAGAGGTAATCAGGCAAGAGCTAATGCTCGTCCTGAACCTTATTTATCTAGAGAAAGAACGGTTATTCCGATCGACGACGAGGTAGAACCCCCAATCATTGATCGACGAGCAACGAGAAGATTCTCGGAAAGAGATATTGAGAGAATGGTAGAGGAACGTTTGGAGCAAAGGTTGTTGACGATGACACAACCCTGGCCCCGTTCCAGAGAGGTCCAGGATAGTATAGCCGCATGTTCCCCATTCTGCCTAGAAATTAGAGAAGCACAGGCCTCGGGGCCTTTACCTACTCGACTTCCCAGATATGACGGAATTGGCGATCCGAGCGACTATATATTTAGTTTCACAAACATAATGAACTTATACGCTCATTCAGTGGAGTACACGGCAAAGTTAATGATCACGACTTTTGAGGGATTAGCATTGGACTGGTTCGGAAAACAGCCACCTAATTCAATCTTCAGTTTTAGAGAACTATGTAACAAACTAGAACAACAGTTCGCTAGCCAGAAAAGACAGAAGCTCCCTATGAGTTACTTGGGAACTATTATCCAACATGAAGGAGAATCCCTGAGAAGTTGGTTGGCAAGGTTCAATGTTGAACTGTTAAAGATTGATTCCCCGAACATTGATTATAATATATCAATTTTGTTCGACCTGACAAAAAATAGGCAATTTGGCAACGCCTTAAGTCGGAAGCAGCCTCGAACCTTTGCCGAAATCATGACATTGGCTTCCAAGTATATGACTCAAGAATAAATGAATTCGATTAAGGATAAAAATAAGAATAAGGCCTCAACTTCAGGATCAAGGAAACCTGACAAACCCGCGATGCCAAAAGCCATGGACTACGATCGATTTTCTCGAAAAGGAAATGTACTCCAGAGATTGGAATATAGCGGAAGTAACCCTGAGAAAAGACCTAATGTCTACCTCAGGCCTCGATCCCCATAAAGGAATGTCAGAGATCGGATAAGCTATGTGGAGTATACCAAACTAAACGCCCCCAGAGAGGATATTTTGGTGATACTGGAAAGAAATAACTTGATTCCCCCAGCAAAGAGAATCACGCAAGCTAAGCCTGGGGAAAAAAACTACGAGCTATATTGTAGATAACATCGAGCTCACGGTCATAGGATCGAGGATTGTTATCACTTAAAGCAGGAGATCGAAAAGTTAATTCAACAAGGCAAGTTGAATGAATTTGTGGACATAACAGATCGAAGGAGACAAAGGACACGAAGTCCAAGAAGAAGGGAAGAGAACAGAAGCCCTCACCAAAGATCTCCAAGCAACCACGCGCCTCAGAGATATGATATCAACAACGATCACATCAATGGTACCATACATGTGATCTCTGGTGGTCCAGCTGGGGGTGATAGTCGAAACGCAAGGCGAAAGACAGCCCGATCCTTGGAAAAAGGAAACGTGACTCCTAAGGAAATATGGGCACTCGAAAATAAGAGCTCGGACAAACAGATAATCAGCTTCGATGAGAGTGAAGTCCCTAGAAATCTGAATTGGGATGTTGTTACGTTCCAAATACGAGTACGTAATCGCGCAAGTATACGGTCGTCTACAAGTAATAAAGTGATAAGGGGTGTCGAACCCACGAGGAATCAAACGAATAATTACCAAGATCTATTCTATTAACTTACTTGAACTTATGTGAATGATAGTAGTGAGATTGTAGTTTGTTTGAACAACTAAAAGTGAAGTGAGTAAGAATTACAATACTTGTTAATAAGATAAAGACATCTAGGATTTTACGTCACCTAGTTCAATTCAAGATAAATAACTCGACAATAGATAACTAATGCTTGTGTTTGCTATTCAAGGATTCAATGGCGTTCGTATGTATCTTCCGAGTTGCATACCAACCTATCGAATTAAACTAATCCAATTTATGCCTAAATGGACTAAGATCTATTCGAAGCATTAAACTCAAACCTTAAACGAATACGAAACGACCTAGGTATATGTCTATCCTAGAATCGAATCACAATCCAATTTCATAATCAAATCCTCAAAATCACTATGTCTAGCAATCAAGAATCAATAGTTTTCACCTCAAAGTTGGCCAAACCTTAAGACGAACAATAAGCACGAAATCGGATTAACGAACACATGTAAGCATCGTATCAATCATCATATCATCATTTAATCAAGAATCAAACATAGGATCAATAAAAACCTAGAATGAAGGAGATTAGCTACTCATAGCAATAATTATATCATTCATTACATTAATGAAAGCCATAAATGTAAATGAACAAAGTAAGAGAGTTAGAGTAAGCTTAGGTAGTGAAATCTATATCAACTCCTCCCTCAAGCCTTTGTTGTTCTTCATTCAAAAGTGCAAGCAAAAAACCTTGTTCTTCAATGGAGGCAAGATGAGAATGTGTTGATAGATGTTGTGTTGATTTCCCTCCTAACCTTCTAACCTAGTGAATCAAATAATTCCCTAATGCCTAAGTTGCCCCAAAAACTATCACAACCAAGACCAAAATGTCCCCCAACAAGTTAAAATTACATTTGGGAGTTAGGGAAATTATGTACAAAAAGGCCCCTGCATTCCGCAGGAAAATATCTGCTGGAAGCAGGAGTACACCGCGGTGTAAGTTTCACACGCCGCGGTGTGACAAAATATGCACCGCGGTGTGACCTGCTGATCAGCCACACTGCTGGAATCTTTCTTTTTAGCTCCAGTTCACTCTCGTGGTGGGTAAAATGACTCGCAATCACTGATACGGATACTCCGAATCACTCTAAGATGTCCTTTCCTACAAACCACGGAGAAAACGATCAAAACACGAACAAAAACACAAAAAACGAACAAAGGCCAAACGAAGGGGCCAAAGAAGGAAAAGACACGAAAACACGCAAAGGCAAGCAAAACTCGGATTAAAACAAGACGTTTTGGGCTTAAGAATGCATGTGATAACGACGTTTTCACGGCGTTATCAGATGTTAACGAAGACCACCCTGATTTTCCAATGTTAGTCTCATTAAAAATCTCCGACTTCAATGTAAAAAGAATTATTATCGATAACGGAAGCTTGGCTAACATTATAGTCATCGAAGCTTTGAACCAAATGAATCTGGGGAAGATAATTTTGCAAAGAGTGGCTACACCACTTATAGGATTTGGAGGATCGGAGATAGTTCCTGCTGGAACTATCAATCTAAGCGTAACCCTTGGAGGCAAACATCATCGGGTAGTAAAAATGATAAAATTCTTAGTGGTCGAAATGCCATTTGCATATAATGCCATTCTAGGAAGACCGGCATTGAATCAATTTCGAGCCGTTGTTTCGACCTATCACCAGAAGATAAAATTCCCTACTATCTCAGGTGTCGGTGAAATAGTTAATGATCACTGCATGGCATGGGATTGTTATAATACTGCGCTCTCTTTAAAAAGGGACGTCGATCCATTAACGCCGTCAAAAAGAAAAGCAGTAGGATCTTCAGTAGAAAGATCTCAAGAACCGGAGTTGCCCAGTACGGAAAGGATCGATAAAAAGGGAAAGGAGCCTATATATTTGACTCTACGTGTACCTGAGCATAAAGACGTTCAACTTATAGAGAATGATCCAAGCAAAATAACCAGAATTGGAACGGAGCTATCTCCACAAGGAGAAGTTATGTTAGTTAACTTCTTAAGGAAAAACATGGACGTGTTTGCCTGGAGCTCGGAGGATATAGTGGGGATTGACCCAAGAATAATAACCCACTCCTTAAAAATCGATCCAAACGCAAAACCAGTCAGGCAAAAGAAAAGGAATCACGGTCCAGTGAAAGACAAAATAATAAAAGCAGAGGTCGAAAGACTTTTAATGTCGAAACAGATAAGAGAAATACACTTTACTGAGTGGTTGTGTAATGTGGTATTAGTTTCAAAGGGTGACAAGAAGGATAATAAGTGGAGAATGTGCAATGATTTTACGGACTTAAACAAGTTATGTCCAAGAGACCCGTATCCGCTCCCTAGAATTGACCTGTTAGTCGACTCCACGGCTGGTTTTGCTATTTTCAGCATGATGGACTCATTCCAAGGTTTCTACCAAATATTCATGGACGAAAAAGATCAAGAAAAAACTGCCTTCGTTACTGAACAGGGAGTATATTGTTTCGTGGTAATGCCTTTCGGATTAAGAAACGCTGGAGCCACCTACCAACGATTAGTGAACTTAATGTTCAAAGAGTTGATCGGAGAGATAATGGAAGTATATGTGGATGACATGTTGGTAAAAAGCATGAGCGAAGAAGACCACATCGAACATCTCGATCGTTGTTTCAAAATTTTGAGGAAATATGGAATGAAACTCAACCCTTTGAAATGCACCTTTGGAGTGAGATCTGGGAAATTTCTAGGTTATCTAGTTCACCAGAGAAGCATCGAAGCAAATCTTGAAAAGATACGTGCTATCACAGAAATGAAGCCTCCGAGGAATATTACTCAAGTACAAAGCCTAGTAGGGAAAATTGTAGCCCTCAATAGATTCATATCGAGATCGGCATATAAAAGCCTACCATTCTTTCAAACTTTAAGAAAAGCTAAGACGTTTGAATGGACCGAGGCTTGCGACCAAGCATTCGATCAACTGAAAGAATACTTGACTTCACCACCACTGCTCGCCAAACCTACTGAAGGATAGCCTCTTTATATGTACAATACGCGATTTCCGAGGCGGCAATAAGCTCAGTTTTGGTTAAAATTGAGGGCTCGGAACACAAGCCAGTCTATTATTTGAGTAAATTACTACAAGGAGCTGAAAAGAATTATTTGGTAATTGAAAAATTTGCCTTGACCTTGGTGACATCAGCACGACGATTACGACCCTATTTCCAAACATATAAAATCATTGTCCTTACCAATCAACCTTTAAGGCAAATTTTATCAAAACCAGAAACCTCGGGAAGATTGATCAAATGGGCAGTAGAGCTAGGACAATATGAGATCGAATATCAACCACGAACGGCAATAAAAGCTCAAGTGCTTGTTGACTTCCTCCTAGAAACTCTGAGTCTGTCGGAGACAAGCCCAGAAGAGACATCTCCGAGTAATAATAACATCTTGGTAGTTAATAATCTGGCATGGCTTATGCACGTCGATGGTGCATCAAGCAGAGATGGTGGGGGTGCAGGAATTAATTTCCAAGGACCCAATGGAGAAGATATGAACTATGCCATCACCTTGGATTTCATGGTAACCAACAATGAAGCAGAGTATGAGGCTCTGATTGCAGGAATGGAAATGGCTATACAAGCCAACATAAAGGCTTTGAACGTCTTAACAGATTCCGAGCTGATTCAAAGACAGATCAATGGGATGTATGAGGCCAAAGAATACAACATGATAAAGTATTTGGACAAGGTAAAAGAGTTGACTGAGAAATTTGATAAGTTTGAAATTCAGAACATCCCACGAGAAGAAAATCGATGGGCTGATCAACTGTCAAGATTTACGGGAACAGGAGATGGTAAGTCTAAAAGGGTGATCACTTGGTTAATCTCGAAAACACCGTCGATAGATCTCGACACGGTCCCTGTTATTGAAATAATGGACATTGACTTGGCCGCAGATAGTTGGTTATCCACTTTGATCAACTATTTGAAAGATGGGTCACTCCCTAGCAATAAGAATGAAGCTCGAAAAATTAGATATTGAGCACCAAGGTAAGCTATTGAAAATGGAAAACTCTATAGACGATCCGTCTCTGGAATTCTACTGAAATGCATTCCCGAGCACCAGACGCAAAGCATCCTCAAAGATATCCTTGAAGGATAAGCAGGAAATCACAGTGGGGCTCGTACACTCACACTCAAATGTTTGAGAACAGGATACTATTGGCCAACAATATATTCAGATGCGCAGGATTATGTAAAACATTGTCATTATTGCCAGGTACATTCAAATATAATACATCAACCGGCAGAAACAATTCACCCAATCCCGATCTGTTGGCCTTTTGACCAATGGGGAATTGATATAGTGGGACCATTCCCGATGGCCAGATCGAAAAAGTGTTGTGTCCTGGTCGCTGTCGAATATTTCAGCAAGTGGATTGAATGTGTAGCACTCGCTCGGATAACACAGTTCCAGATTATAAATTTCCTTTGGAAGAATATAGTCTGTCGTTTCGGGATCCCGAGGATCTTGATCTCCGACAAT
The DNA here is from genome assembly GCA_030819805.1 of Penstemon newberryi var. newberryi. Classification (NCBI taxonomy): domain Eukaryota; kingdom Viridiplantae; phylum Streptophyta; class Magnoliopsida; order Lamiales; family Plantaginaceae; genus Penstemon; species Penstemon newberryi. Next base: position 28,753,278 of record JAUALY010000006.1, on the reverse strand, counting down.
GGGACCCAATTTACTGGAAAACAAGTCCAAGAATGGTGCTCAAAGTTTGGGATACAGCAAAACTTTACATCTGTAGGGCATCATCGAGCAAACGGGCAGACTGAAGTAGCAAATCGAGAAATTGTCAAATCTCTCGAAAAAAGACTAGATGACACCAAAGGAAAATGGTTGGACGAACATCCCGGCGTCGTTTGGGCTAATAGAACTACCGTAAAGGCTTCTACGGGTGAAACGCCTTTTAGCCTAGTTTATGGTTCGGAAGCAGTTATCCCAGTTGAGGCACTTGTTCCTAGTCCAAGGATCGAGTTGTACGATGAAGAAACAAACGACCAGTTGAGAAAAGATGACGTTGATTTAAGTGAAGCTCTAAGGGAAAAAGCCAATCTTCGCTTACAGGCTGCTAAATCCAACATGGAAAAGGCCTACAATCAGAGAGTAAGGATACGTTCATTCAAGGAAGGTGATCTGGTTCTTAAAAAGGTCGAGGTATCAAAACATGTTGGAAAATTACAGCAGAATTGGGAAGGTCCTTTCATAGTAACTGCGGTTGGCAAGAAAGGATCTTATAAAATAGCTCATTTGGATGGAACTCCACTTCCTCGAACTTGGAATGCAGTAAATCTTAGACTATATTATGGCCGATGAGCTCGAGAATTGGAGGTCTTGAATATCAGTTTGAGTATTTCAGAAGTTAGCTTGTATTTTTTTTTTTTTAAGGCATTTTGTTTCAGTCATTTTCTTTTAGACGTTTAGTTTGTTTACAAAAATAATAAAAGCTTTAGCTTATTTTCTCCATACATTGCATTCAAAGAAACCAATATTCATACGATCTACAAAGGATTAAAACCAATAATTGGTATACAACCTAAGTACAAACAATCTTTGAGTAAACCTGATTGGGTCGGTATAAACTCATAGATAACACGATCTACAAAGGTTAAAACCAATAATTGGTATACAACCTAAGTACAAACAATCTTTGAGTAAAACCGATTGGGTCGGTATAAACTCATCGATAAGAACGATCTACAAAGGTTAAAACCAATAATTGGTATACAACCTAAGTAAAAATAAAAATCTCGGAGTAAAATCGATTGGATCGGTACAAACTCATCAATCTCCTAAAAAGAACGATCTGCAAAGGTTAAAACAAAAAATTGGTACAAAACCTAAGTAAAATAAGAATCTTTGAGTAAAACCGATTGGGTCGGTACAAACTCATCGATCTCTTAAAGAACGATCTACAAAGGTTAAAACCAAAAATTGGTACAAAACCTAAGTAAAATAAAAATCTTTGAGTAAAACCGATTGGGTCGGTACAAACTCGTCGATATAGTAAAAAGGGTCTTCGAAGGTTAAAACCAATATGGGGTTTACATCCTAAAATTGTGAGTAACACCGGTTGGGTCGGTAAACACTCTTCGACCCAATGAGACGACCTATAAAAATCCAATAATGGGTGAAAAACCTAAGTAAAGCAAATTCTTTAGGCAAAACCGATTGGGTCGGTAATAACTCATCATTCAACACCATATGATCTACAAATAGGATAATTAGTATAAACAATAAAAGGTTTTATTTATTATTTCAAATAAGGGAAGAACATTGGAAAGATACAAAGAATGCCCTAATTGATTGACGGCAAATCTTAATACATGCCGAAAAGAAGTCCTAATCGAGTACAACTCGCTTGTCCGGTAGACTTGTAAAAAGCAATCTTACAAAATCTTCTCATCGACTGTTGATATCTGGGTTTGAAGAAAGGCAGTATGAATCGCAGGCTTCTGTCTTTGTTTATCTTCATATTTTTTCCAGCCTTCTTGCCACGACAACCGCCTTTTAAGTTCCGAAATTTCGACCACAAGCTTGGAGAATCTGAGGTCCATACTTCACCAGAGCTTCATGAGATCAAAATTTTACTTCGGTCGATGGTGGTCAGCAGTCTCGATCAAATCTTCTTGTTTTAATGAACTGACTAGCTTTCCACCGACCGCGGAACTGTTAGATCAAAATACCACTGTACCGACCCTTATCCATTTGCACAGGGTGGTCGATACATGATAGGTATTCCAATCGATCCCCTTTCCTAGGGATCGGAGACTTCATGGTTTTTGAGAAGTCTCCATTTTCCGATTCCGCCCATACCAAGTCGTAATAGTTACCAGTTTTCAGGAAATCCGAATTGGGTGGACGACCACCGTTTTGGAAAAAGAGGAGGTACATTATTAAGAAATTTTACTTTTGATGGTAAATGAATGAAAAGTACAAGAATTCCTTTTATAAAAGAACTGGTAAAAAATCCAACGGTGGAATTTATATCCAATCAACGGTGATGACATATTATCGGGATTTATATTACATACTCATAACTACCAGCCATAAAAACATGAGTTGAATTAAATGCAATACCAGGTTGGTCGATTAAAAGTTATACATTAGATCGATATTCACGATGCAAAGATTCTCATTACAAAGATTATTTTACAAGTTTAAGATTCCTATCTTAACTATACAAAAGCATCGATCGATATACTAGCAACCCTGTCTACAGAATCTCAAGAAATAGTTTATCTTCGACGATCGTCGGAATAACAGGTACTTCGGAACCTCCGAGCTACAGAACAACCATCTTTACTTCTACTTTGAGAACAGTGACGAGAAACTAAAGTTCATGCATTTCTTCTGAGGATCAGAAGCTGTAAGTAGTCGAGGAAAGAGTACATGCTATCTAAACTCGACCACCTCGGAGAAGCTGATGCTTTTTCTTCACCAGATCAACGGGGGGTCAGAAAGATCTCATGCATGGCATTCTCGACCTGTTAGAAACAAGTTGATTTCGATAAGGCAAGAATCCAGCTTTCCTCTGACCTCGAGTTATACCCTATGGAGTACATTATGGTCGACCAAACCCCAATTACAAGGTTTGTCCGAGCATCACCATATATGTTGGAGGCCGCATTTTTCCAATTCCACCCATACCAAATCAAGAACTTTTTCTTTAATAAAACAACACATTCTGGTGGACGATGGTGACTAAACTGGTAAAAGTTTTTCATGAGCAACTTCATTCTTAAAATAAGGAAAGGGGAGATAGCTTTTTTATAGGCAGGAAACGAAAAATCCAACGGTGATGCCTTGAGATCCTATCAACGGTCCAGATTAATGAGATACCTAAGGAATGTTATACTAGCAATTGATTTAGTCAGCATTGAATATATGATCGACTATTGTCAAGAAATCAAAAATGAAGAACACAGATCAACTACTCGAAAATAAGTGATTTTATTAAAATTTTCAATGGTTACAATTGACAGATACAAAGCATACATTGAGAAAGAGAAATTACAAATACTCGACATTACTAGCCTACTAGCTACTCCTCGGAATGATTACTCCTCCAATCCGACGTACTTCTTATTCTTGGAATCTTGTCACTACATTGGTGAAGATTGGCAAATATACTTCACCAGACCTTTACGAATTATCCTCCCTGATCGGAGGATGTCCAGATGGAAGATTACAAAGTATCCGCCTGAGTCGAGGGATACCTCATCAGACTTATACGAAGTAACCTCCTTGGTCGAAGAAAGTACCCTGGCACAAAGGATACCTTCATTTTAATGAACTAACCAGCTTTCCTTTATCATGAATATATTTCAATTTCCCCCATAATCCGGATACCATAAGTACCACAAGAGATTCTTATATCTTACTCCCTCCAGTTCATATTAATTGTCACATTGTTACTTTTCACACATATTAAGAAACCTCATGATTAATCACTTTTACATGGTAAAATATAAAAAATGCCCTTCCTAGTGACTCTTGAGCTTCCCAACCTAGATGTAAGAGAAGGGAAAAATTGGAAAAATTGCATTGGAAACTCAAATGTGCCAATTAATATGAAACATAAAAATTTGGCAAATGTGCCAACTAATATGAACCGGAGGGAGTATTAAGGATGACATAATACTTCTTTGTGTTGTAGTTCTTGTTGTGAAAAGAACTATTTATAGAAGGAGGGATATGTTATTTAAACGGGCAGCATACGAAACGCCCTACACCTACGGTTACGGCACAACTACCTAGGTGACTTTTCCTCTCCCGAGAAAATGGAAAACAGTTACTATGGCATTCAGATCGGAACGAAGCATTCTTCTACACAGAAACGATCGACAGAACATAAAGCTCTATTCATATCAAAAGAAATTTGTTATATTTACAACCTAAAAAAAAAGGCCTAGTCTACTGTTCGAGAACATGGTCGGGACTCGTTTGATGACCAAGATAAGTGATCAATTCTCGAGTACGTTGCTTATATACAAGAGAAAAACTCTATCGAACTCTTGTTTTTTCCCTTTCTCGATCTGGGATTAGGTAACCTCTTCTAAATTCTTATTCAGTTGGAGCAGCTTTTCGTTCTCTTTTGTAAGCTGCTCTTTGTCGGACTCCAAGCTGCTATTCGCCCGAGCTAGGTCTTCCTTCTCTTTAGAGAGCTTTGCATTAGTTGCTCGAAGACTCTCAGCTTCATTCATCAGCAACCAATGAGCAGCAGCAATTTTGTCCAGTCTTTCAAGGGAATCATGTTGAGAAAAATAAGCCTCATCATTTTGTATCCCAAGCTGAACAGCTTCATGCTTAGCCTATTAGAATAAAACCTTTAAGAGTTAGAGGATAAGAGATTTGTATTAAAATAAAAATAAAAAGTCCATTTACCAGCTCCAAACGCTTGAAGATGGATTGAACAAGCCGGAAAGAAGAATGGTCCTTCAGTTTATCAAGCTCCTTGGGCAGAATGGTACCCATTCCTAAATTCCAAGATACCCCATCAGGCTCGAAGGTTGCAGGAACGCATGCATCTATGGAGACCCCTCCAGATCGATCTGTCGCAAAATCGGTTATTTCTTCGACCTGCTCTCTTAAAGAATGGTCGTCCAAAAGAGAAGGATCGTCCATGGGATTCTTGAAACTAGATTTGCTTGGACCAGATCCAGATTTAGTCATTTCTTGAGGAATAGTAGAAGGAGAAATAACTTGGGTATCTTGAGAACTGGAAACGACAACATTAGAGGTCAGAGGGGCAAAGAGAGACTAAGGAATATCTTCCACTAGTCCGCCCATTTGCAAATTTGGCTCTACCTCAGGATTAGGAGGAATGGTATCGACCTGCTAAATGGCTTCTCGATCAGAAGTTTGATTTATTGTGACATTTTTAACAGAATGAGGAGGGTCATCTCTTGTTTGAGCAGGAGAATTAACTTGAGACTCCTCGTTCTGACAGGCTTCCAGGATGATCGGGTCGACCAATGGACTATGGATCGAAACCCGGGAAGGACCCGTTGAAGAATCCATAATTTCCTTCGCCTGAGAAGGAGTATCCACTTCTGATCTCGGAATTTCACCCGGAGAGGTCGACGCCTGGTCGGACTGAGGCACGGATTTCCGAGGAGGAGCTCCTCCCTCGGAAGATGGCTGGTGTGAACTTTCAGTCCGGGTTTTCTTTTTTGGTGTTTCTCGTCGAGATGGGCCCCGTGAAGATCGTTTTGTAGCCCCAAAGAAAAGGTTGGAACTCATGATCAAAAAATCAGAAAATTTGGTGATTATTGAACTCTAGCTCCGATCAATAACAGAGAAATTTTATATTGTAAGTGGGGACGCGCGGTAATACTTCAAAGATTTTACCTTTATATATAGTAAAGAAAATGACAGTTATGTCCTTAATCTTTGGCGCGCGGGGTAAAATTTCAAATATATGTCAGTGTAGATTGTTAATTACATACTACGATCATCAAAACGACAAAGGGCACTTCGACCGAGACAAATCTAACGCTGAAAATTATATATGGCAAATAAAGGATTTTTACTAATTTTATTTACAAATGTTACAAGTTCTACTGGATAGATTGACAAAAAAATTACAAAGATTAAAGGAGAAAACGGATAAGATCCTAGTCTTAAACATGGCCTAAAGTGGGGAATTGACTTCTTCCGAGGACGACCCTTCATTATCTTCATCTTCTCCTTCGTCTGCTCGATCTCCATCAACACCCCCTGCTAACTCCAAGTCAGGTGCAGGCACAGGCAATGGAGTTCCAAACTCAGCCACTAAATGGGCTAAAGGATGATTGTTGTACTTGACGGAAGGCAAGGATTCAGGAGGGTACTCTTGGAGCTTCCGATCTTTTCCGATCTCCATAACCTTGCGATATTCATCTCGCTTATCAGGAATCTGCCCAGACTCGATCAATTGATCGACCCCCTTGTAAAACGAGCTTAACAGCAGACCTCCTATTTTCTGATGAATTATGGCCGTATGAACTGGAGAATCAAGAAACTCCCTGACGACGGACTCGATGTCAAGGGATTGATGATCATCTATGGCCTTATCCAAGTTAGAATCATCTTCTCTGGCCGCAAGTTGGGATCGGAGTGAAAGAATCTCCGACTCCAGTTTAGTAATTGAGGTGGCATGGGAAACACGTTGCTCATCCAACTCTTGATTCAGTTGGTCAACCTGCGCTTGATATCGACTAGCATCCATCATCGTGCTGATAATATGAGGATTATCAGTCTCCAAGTTTGGATTGGCGGTAGGAGCAGTCCGAGTCTCAACAGATGTACGAGAATGGTCAACCTGAGCAAGTTGATCTTCAAGCTCTTTGATTCTGGCAGATAGAATGTTGTTGTTTTCTTCAACAAACTTGCACTGTTCTCTATGCAATGCCGTATCATACATGGAAGTTACCAATGCATTACCAGTCTGCAGCAAGAACATATCATCTAAATAAGAAATGAAATAAAGGAGTTAAAATTTGTTGAAGAACGAACAGAATAATAATATATTACCACTTCATGGGCATGAGCGGCTCTTGCCAGCTGATCAAGAGGTTTTTTCTCAAAACTCCGCTGCACGTCCTTGACAAATGTCGAAGACAGAAGAGCCGAATTGACTTATCGATGATGTTCTCCTTATCATCGGTCGTCAGTGAATCCTTTTCAGAATATCCAGCCGCCCGTTTTCCCTGAAGACGGCTCTCGATCATGTCTACCAAAGAAGCCTTGTGGCTCGTATCTCCAACATGAGTGAAGTACTCACCTTCTTTGTCATAAAATTGCTTCTTTCTTTTAGCATCAGGACCAGTAGGATTCCGTTCTGGCCAAGTCTTACAGCCCAGAATACCAAATTCTTCCCTAAGGAATTTGGGAGGAAAACCACGTCCTGGGCGAGAGCTGGACGAAGGTATTTCCGTAGAAGTTTGATCATTTGGGGGAGGAGCTACACGAATAGGATCTGCGCTCTCGAACGACTCTTCCTCAATGTCTTCTAGATCCTGGTGTTGATCTCTCCTCCTTTTTCTGGATTGTCTTTGCTCTATTGGGACTTTTCCCGTCGATTTCTTCTAATTTGAAAGGACAGTCTTTCCAACCACAGAATAACGGCATTTCTCGACCATGGAAACTACAATATAAGTTCACCAAGATTAAAACATGACAAATTGAGTGATCATTCTTTAGGATAAAATGATAAAACCTTACTTAGGGAACGATCGTCCGTTGGGATAGGAAAATCCAGAGAGCTTAATCCAGCTTTCCGAAGGAAAATCTCTCCGACCAAGTAAGCTGACTGGTACTTATCCGATCTCATCTCCTCGATCACATTTGAAGAAAAATGGTCGTCGGGAGCCATCTCACCAATCACCTTCCGACCACCATACACCCATGATTGGTTATAACCCCAATCATAAGTGAATCCTTCTGTCTCTCCGTTCTCGAGTACCCGAAAGGTCGGAGCCTTAACAAAAAAGAAATTCGACTTCCATTCCACTGTTACTTGAAATGGCATTTTCTAGAACAGCAAATCCAGGTATTTGACTAACATAATAGTAGCCTCTGTTGGAGGAGGTCGATATGGAGAGTCGGAAAAAGTGAAGAAAGTTGTGAAACGAGGGTTGCAGACCTCTCGCAACCATCAAAATAGCAAAAGCCATTATAAAGGCTATGGCATTTGGTACAAGTTTGGTTAAAGAGACAAATAAAGTCTCTAGAAGCTGACGAAGGATGGGAGAAAGGGGAAAACGTAATCCGTGCTCGAAATGAGGAGTATAAAAAGCTCGACAGTTGGGGGGAGGTGTATTCACTCTCTCCTCGGGGGAAGGAATAATTATTTCAAAATCCGAGGGGAAATAACGACCATATTCCCTCTTCAGAGCAGGTAAATGCTCCTATTTCAGTCGAGAAGGAAAAAACTCAATAGGGGCAGAGATTTGAGGTTGAGCAGTTTTGGATTTTTTGGATGCTCCGGCAACCATTTCCTCATCAGGTTCGATCTCAACCACCAGACTGTCAACTCCTTTCTCTTCGTAATCTCGAACTTCCTCGGCCTGAACGCCGTCTCCCACTTCCTCATCAGAAGAAAGAGTTCCTGGGTTAACGATATTTGGCGGTGCTTGTTGTTCTTCATTTTGGGAAGAAGAATTGGGATTCTGCGAAGACGAGGCCATTGTTTCCTAGAAATGGTACGTTCGATGAAGTGAATAAATCGCAAGTTTATCGACTCAAAATTTTACTGCAAAGATCTAGATATTTGGGGTAAAAAGTAAAAAGATCCCGCTTATTTCGACTATATATACGGATAGTGAAAAGACGGTTCAACCCTTCGCGTCTTTTCAGTTTCCCGCCAGTAAAATCATGAGAAGACTCTATGGATGTCTAACACTCGTCACCAAGTTCCGTGTCTTTACCTGAAAAGTTCAGACGGATATGCACTCTTTTTCCCTTGCTCGATTTTTATCCCATAAAGGGTTTTTCCGAACTAGGTTTTTAACGAGGCATACTTCATGAATTATTAAAGGATTGACACTGCGACTACTTCTACGAGCTCCAGCTACGATTACGCTCGAGAAGTTAGGGAGTACTGATGAGGGCTATTTTACACATATGATTATGTAATACTTTCCGAGCTAGTTCAGAATCGATCCGACCTGTGAAGCTGGGATAGGTATCTTAGAAGGCTGCATGATTGGCTCGACCTGCCCTAGTGCATCTGATCGATCTGAAGACCGATCCTGAAAACTTATTGGGCCATGCGGTACTCCTAGGCCATGTAGGACTCCTAGTTGCGTTAGGATGAGATAATCATTATAAATACTGAGTTGTACATTGTATCAAGGATCCAGAATTTAACCTATCAATAATACTACAACTATTTCTCCTCTCGTATACTTATTCTTACGTGATTATATAAATTTATATGGTTCTTGAATTGCACCATCCTGAGTACTTTAACCAAACCCCTAATATATAAAGTTGTTCTTTTAATAATTTACTGAGTTTAACCCTAAGACGAAATCAGGCTAAATCATGAATGATGATTTCACTTGTTTACCCTTCTGACATGCGTCACACAGCTTGTGTTTGCTCATGACTGTCTTTCGAATCCCTTCTACCAAATCATTCTTGATTAATTTGTTGATGGTCTTGAAATTCAAATGATTCATCCTTTTGTGCCATAGCCAACTGATTTCACTTGGTGTAGAGGCCACCAAACAAACATTAGAATTCTTGTCCACAGAATTACAGTCAACTATATAGATGTTCCCTTGTCTTCTTCCATATAATATCACCTTCTTGGTTCCAACTTGCTCTACATAGCATTTATCTGATGAGAAGATAACAGAAAATCCTTTGTCACAAAAACTGACTTATGCTTAGCAAATTGTACTTCAGGTCTTTAACATAAGAGACGTCAGATATCTCAATGTTTCCTTTGATAAGCTTTCCACACGCAACAATCTTGCCATCTTTACTGTCTCCAAAAGTAACATTTGGACCATCTACGGCTGCAACATCAGTCTAGGTCACCACACATGTGCCTCGAACATCCATTGTCCAAGTACCATTTATTCTCTACTTTACTCCTACTCCTAATCCTAACCTACAAAACAAAGAAAATTGTTTTAGGCACCCTTTATTGAGAGGGTCCTGGCGGATTAGTATCACCTCGGACAACCTTAGGCTTCTTAGGTTCAGTAGAGTTTGGTGGTGATTTCTTCACTCTTGAATCATCATAATTTTCAGTATGCATATGTTCATGATAATTATTATGATGAGAGTAATGCTCATAAGTAGGGTACGGTGCATGATAAGCAGGATAAGCATGCATCGGATGATGAGCAGGATAAGCAGCATAGTAAGGTGGATAATGAGGTGCGGCATAATAAGATGAATAAGCAGGTTGCTAGTCGTTGGTAAGTTGCCAACGACTAGTCGTTGGTAAGTTGCCCCTGCATTTTTTAACCCGAAGGGCATTACGATGAAGCAGTAAACTCCCTGTTCGGTGACAAAGGCAGTTTTCTCTTGATCCTTCTCATCCATAAATATTTGGTAGAATCCTTGGAATGCATCCATCATACTGAAAATAACAAACCCAGCGGTTGAGTCAACCAACAAGTCGATCCTAGGGAGGGGATATGGATCTCGAGGACATAACTTGTTGAGGTCTGTAAAATCATTACACATCCTCCATTTATTGTCCTTCTTATCACCTTTTGCTACTAGGACCACATTACACAACCATTCTGTAAAATGCACCTCCCTTATTTGTTTAGACTTTAAAAGCCTTTCAACTTCACCTTTTATTATTTTATATTTAGCAGGGCCGCGATTCCTTTTCTTTTGCCGCACTGGTTTAGCAGCTGGATCAATGTTTAAAGAGTGGGTGATTATCCTTGGATCGATTCCCACTATATCTTCCGCACTCCATGCGAACACATCCGTATTTTTCCACAAAAAGTTAATCAGCATAAGTTCTCCTTGAGTTGTGAGCTCATTTTCGATCCTAGTGATCTTGCTGGGATCGTTCTCGATCAATTGTATCTCTTTGTATCCGGGGGCTCGTATAGTTAGATCGATCGGTTCTTTTCTCTTTTTATCGATCCTATGCAATGATCGTTAACGATTACTCCTATTCCTGATGCAGTGGGGAATTTTATCTTCTGGTGATTGGTCGATACAACTGCTCGGAACAAATTTAGTGTCGGTCGACCTAGAATAGCATTATAGGCGAATGGCTTTTCAACGACTAGGAATTTTACCATTTTCACAACTCGCAAAGGATTTTTGCCAACCGCCACACTTAGGTTGATTGTCCCTACGGGTACGATTTCCGAGCCACCAAATACGACTAGAGGAGTGGCTACTCTTTGGAGAGCTAATTTACCCAAATTCATTTGGTTCAAAACCTCCAAGGCTATTATATTGGCCGAGCTGCCATTATCGATCAAGATCCTTTTTACATAGAAGTTTGAGATCTTAATAGATACTACCATAGGAAAATCAGGGTTATCTTCAGTGGTGTCCCATTTCATGTCTCTTGGGACTTCATTTTCATTAAAGTTGATTATATCTCCATAGGATCTTTTGTTATCGAGCGCCCAAACTTCATTTGGGATTGTTACCCTTTGTTCTATCGACCGAGCGGTTCTCTCTGTCTCGCATTCCGACTATCTCCTCCAGCTGGACCGCCAGCGATCACATGTATTGTACCATTTACATGATCGTTATCGATCTCATCCCGACCGGGTGGGTTACCTTCCCCAATCCTTCTTACTGGACTACGTGTCCTGCGTCTCACTTGATCCGTTCTTTCCACGTATTCTCTCAGTTTTCCTTGCCGTATGAGTTTTTCGATCTCTTGCTTCAAATGATAACAGTCTTCCGTTCTATGGCCATGAGCCCTGTGGCACCTACAATATTGATCGTAGTTTCTGGCTCCAGGTTTGGCCTGTGTAATTCTTTTCGCTGGTGGGATCCATTTATTTCTTTCCAATATAACCAATATTTCTTCTCTCGGAGTATTTAATCTTGAATATTCCATATAATCGACGCGATTTCTAGTGTTCCGATCTGGAGATCTGGGTCTTGGGTAGACATTAGGTCTTTTCTCAAGATTATTCCCCTCATAATCCAATCTCTGGAAGACATTGCCTCTCCTTAAGGGACGATCATAGTCAGATAATCTCGGGATTGGGGCTTTGTCAGGTTTCTTCTATCCTGAGGTAGAAGTCTTATGCTTGTTCTTGTCTTTGAATGAGTTCATCTCCTCTTGGGTCATGTATTTGGATGCTAATGTCATTATCTCAGCAAAAAGTCCTAGGTTGCTTTCGACTTAAAGCGTTACCAAATTGTCTATTTTTGGTAAGGTCGAACAAGATTGATATGATATAATCTATGTTCGGAGAATCGATTTTTAAGAGCTCGACATTGAACCTTGCTAACCATTTCCTCAAGGGTTCTCCATCTTGTTGGATTATGGTTCCCAAATAACTCATTGGGAGTTTTTGTCTCTTCTGGCTTGCGAACTGTTGAGAGAGTTTATTGCACAGTTCCCTGAAGTTGAATATGGAGTTTGAAGGTTGTTTTTCGAACCAATCTAATGCCATACCTTCGAAGGTGGTGACCATCAATTTTGCAGTATATTCATCCGAATGTGCATAAAGGTTCATTATATTGGTGAAACTGAATATGTAATCGTCTGGAACACCTGTTCCATCATATCGGGGAAGTCTGCCTGGCAATTGACCTGAGGCTTGTGCTTCCCTAATTTCCACGCAAAAGGGAGAGCAAGCGGCAATACTATTTTGTATTTCTCTGGATCGAGACCAGGGATGTCTTGCAGTTAACAACCTTTGTTCCAAGCGTTCCTCTACCATCCTCTCAATATCTCTTTCAGAGATCCTTCTCGTAGCTTGATGTCCCCGGATCGGAGGTGTCAAATCATCATCAATTGGGATAATTGTTTTCTCCTTAGATTGGGGTTGCCCAGGGCGAGCATCGGCTCTTGCCTGATCAACTTTCCGATCATTACGGGGGTTATTCCTAGCAGGCCTTCTATTGCCTGGGTGCGGAGATATTTGTGATCGCTGATCCTCACCGGGGCTTTCTGCTTGATCGGAAATTTGATCCGCTCCTCCTCGGGGTGTTCTGTTAATATAGGGCCCTCTTTGGGCTGGGATCGCAGCTGTCTGTGGGTCAGCAGGTCCCTGGATCGGCCCTTGTATAATTTGAGCACATAGGGGGCCCATGAGCTGGGCTAGTTGCTTCAGTTTTTCTTGTTCGACGGAGAGGGGCTGAGGGATGGATCGTGCAGGTAAGTCCGCGGGCATGCTCCGATTAGAGATTTGTTGCCCCTGGGTGTTTCGTTAATCAGCAGGATTTACCGTGGCAGGAGCCTCGATATGATCCGATCCCCGAGTTCTGGTCTGGGGCTGCTGGTTATTGCCGCTGTTTCCATGAAGACCTCCTTGTGAGTCTTCGATCATTCGTGGAGGTTGAGAAGCTACACTTTTCCCGGCGTTGCGAGGACCTTTCCTTGTATTGGCCATATTCCGTTCGAGCAATTAATCTATGCCCCTCGGTGGGCGCCAACTGATTTTATCGAATTTGGACGTGCTGTAAAATCAATACGATGTTTCTTTAAACAAATAATTAGGTTTAGGGCCTGATTAATGTGCTCTGGAAGGCGCAATATAAGGCAGAGTAATCAATAGTTAATAGGGTCGATGTATGGGATTTTATATATAATATAGGAGAAATGACAATAATCTTTATTGATTATGTAGGGAAATTCAGCCTCTGCCTATTTCAATGATGGATCCACTATTTATAACTTAATCTTCATCCTAGCCCTAATAGTATTCTACTAGGAGACATGCATGGCCCATAAATCCTTCGGAGTCTTCCTCTTGGTCGATAAGATTCGTATGGCAGATCGGAATGCCCTAAATCTTCCGAGGAGGCTTGACAGTTAAATAGGTCGAATTGATCCAGACCAGGTCGATTTGACTTACTCGTGCTAATGTGTAAAATAGCCCCCATCATCGTCTGTTGGGTCTATGAACTTCTTCACCACCTAAAAAACAATATGACACTATTGTGCTGATAACGTGTTGTGAAACAATATAAAAACTAAAAAACAAAATAGACAAGTTGAGTAAATTTTTTATCATTTTCTTGGTGTATTTGTACAAGCAAAGGCCTCCTCTATTTATAGGCTAGGTAAATACATAATACAGGAGATAAGATGAAAGCAAACATGCATCTAAAATTAATTACAAATGGTACATGTATCTAAACGAAGAGTTAGATACAATTGACTTTAGGAAATTAATGTTCTTTATGTATGTATTCCATATTCATTCAAAATACATTGATTTACAACATGTTTCAAATAATTCTTCGTCACTAACACATTACTTAGTAAAATGAAGTCCCAACAACAGGAAATTACATAATATCTATGTAACTATGTCCTATTATGTAACGGCCTGAGCCCTCTGGTCGGATCCTACGTGAACCCATCCCCGAGTCCGGGTCCGTGTTCGGTGAACACGACCAAGATTTGACCAGATTTTTTTTTTTTAAACAATAGAATAATTCAAATCACAGTTCAAACATAATAACATAAACCCGGTACACTGCGATATGCAGGAGGTGGGCACAAAATAACACAAGCTCAAACCGCACAATAACCACAAAGATCCAAACAAAGCATAGTCCTTAAGTACTTAATCATGCCTGATATGTACTAACACATAACATAACAAGAATCAAAAGATAACATGACGACCGACGATGACCGACAAACAGGATCTCTAACCCTGACGGACGACACCAATTCTAGACATCAGACCCTGGGATACTTGTATCTGAAAAGAAGTAAACGGGAATGCGTAAGTTGATCTTCCAACGTAGTGAGACTGTAGTGCACATGTGTGTGTGATGCATGAATGCAGCATAATATATGTGTGCATGTGTAACAATACAATAATTAAACACATGTAATAACAATTTAATAGGTAAACAAATAACCAATGGTTGCTGATGCCGTCCTCCTCTTACCCTCCAAACCATATTCATAAAACCACCACCGAACACTCCAAGTAAGGATCGACCTTACATAACAGTGCGCATTGACGTCAAATGCCAGGAGTTTGACATTCACTCCCCAAGTGTAACATCCACACTTGGCTCGTGGAGCGGGTCTACGGTGGATCGAGTTAACCCTCCGGCCCTAACCTTCCAGGTTACCCACGATTCCGCACACCTAGTATAGGAGCCCACACATTAATAACAAACAGTACAGTACAGTAACAATCCAGAAACAAGAAATAGGTAAATAACTCAATAACAGTTCAAAGACTCATAAGCACATAGGCATTAGCATAATAATTCAACGTATAGCTTGTCCTAGCAGTCGAGTTCTTCATTATTTCATACATCACATGCTTGTTCATTTAGGGACTAAGTTACAATTCTGACTCGACCTACTGGCACATTCAGACTTACAAGTAACACACAACACTCACCTTTGCTTCTTAAATTTCGTGAAGAAAATGCAACAAGTGTGACGACTCCGGTTCCTCCTGTACACGTTTATGTAACGGTCTTAGAATCCAATTATAGTACAAGGATTCAGTCAATGACTAAGCAATGCTTTAGTCAAACATACATTTGAATCATAGTTGATCGATATAGAAACTACGATCGAAAGTTGGACTTTTAAGTCCGGTCTAAGGGTTCTAAGGTTCATTAAAATTTTAAGATAAGTTATCTCTTTCAAGAATTTTACGTAATAAGTTATATTTGAAATCTTTATTATTATTACTATTATTATTATTATTTTCAAAATTAAACTTTATTTGACAATTTTAACCCCTTTATTTTATTTAATAATTAAAATTATATTTTTCTTAATTATTAAATATTTTTTGAATTTTTATCTTTTTATCTTCAACTTTATTTAAATCCATAAATTAATTATTCGTTATTATTTATTTTGTTTTTATTTATTTTCAAATTTTATTTTATGTTTGAAGTTTAATAATTAAAGATAATTCCATAAGTTCAATTTTTTTTCCATAAAATAATTATTTAAATTTATTTATTTTCCGAAGATCAATTATCCAATATTATTTATTTTTGAAATTATTTATTTTCATAAAGTTATCCAAGATTTATTTTCAGAAAAATAATTAACATGATTTATTATAAATTTTATTTTCAAAAAAGTTATTCAGAAATATTTAAACTTATTTAGATTTTTTTTTTAAATTAATTATTTTTATTTTAGAATTAATATTCAAGAATAATTATTTAGATTATATTTAATATTTACAAAGTTTATTTTCATAATTTAATATTTATTATTTATTTTATTTTTATTTATTTTCGAATTTTATTTTGAATTTTTTAGTTTAATAATTAAACAGAATTATAAATTCATTTTTTTTTCATCCTAATATCGATTTTCAAATCATTTGCTATTTTAAATTTATTTTCAGAATATAACAAAAATTATAGGACTTGTTTCAAAGCTTTAGATTTATTTTCAGAATTTTTATTATGTATTAAATTTTTCAGTTTATTATTATTACTTTATTATTTATCTATTAATCTTTTTTTTTTTTAAACTATGGATGCCAGCCCACTTAGAATAACAGTCCCATTTTCTCAATGGGTTTGTTGGTCTGTTGCACTTGCAACAGGCCCAAAATGAAGCAGCCCCCAGTCACTGCTTTTGCAGCGGTGGGGTGGCCAACCCCCACCGAAAAATGCACAAAGAGATCCCATTTTATGTATACATGCCAAAAACACCCCATATTTTCAGATTTTCATTAATAGCCCCAATAAAATAATTAAAGTCTAAATTTTTTACCAAATTAAAATCTTTTCATAAATTTTAATTTTTATAGATCTACAATAATCCAAATATATATGCTTTCATACTTCAATCAAATCTTTAAAACCTTAGTCATGCATATTTTTAAGAAGAAACATGGTTGTTTCAACAAACACAAAAATAAGTCTTTATTCCTTTTCATTTCCATAAGAGCATGCCATTTACTAAGAATCACAAATCAAACTCTTTTAAACATTGGATATCCTAAAATTAGAGAAACCCATCTATTAAGGCTTCAAGATGTTTCAAGATTTTTAGGAAATACATACGTATAGCCTTCTAGGTCATTTTATTCAAAAGTAACCAAACCAAAGAGGGGGTTCATAAGACACTTACAAAGCTTCCAAGGTGGTCTTTAGATTACTACGGCGGCACGGTGGTGGTCCGGAAACTTCACGGAGGTGGTCCAGAGGCTTCACGGCAGCGGTCCGACGGCTTCACGGCGATGGTGTGGTGGTGGTGATAGTGGCCTCCCCTTTCTCTTCAAGATTTACTCCTCTCACTTAAATTATTTTACTCACTAATCTAAGTATGTGGTAAAGATGGAAGAGTGTGAGGGAGTGGACTACATATACATATATATATATATATAAACCAAAATTCAGATTATAGATGTATATACATCTATACATACAATATGGGAAGGGAAATATAATCATTTCCCTTTTCCAACAATATTTGGGTTTCTTGTTTGGTTAAGTTTTCTTCACCCAAGAGAAGATATGCAGCTCTTAAATTTTCAAGGAAGGGAACCATCATTACTTTGCTGCGGAACCGAAAGGATTGGGGTGATTTTGCACTTTGCCCCCTGAAGTTTCGGGAAAGTGCAATTTCGCCCAAAAATAGAATTTTTGCATGATTAAGTCCAAACAAAATTATAAAACAACCCCTTTACTTTTGAAAAGTAATTTAACTACTTTCTAAACTATTTCTAAGTCCAATATGCTATAAGAAATAATTAATGCACATAAACATAGCACAAAAGAGACTTCAATTTAACTTTAAAACATAGTAGCATACAAAATTGGATAATAATCTAATAAAATTACAATTAAAGGACCCAAAAATTCTTGGGTATTACATATTATATGTGTTTGTGTCACGCTTATGTTCCTCCTTCCCAAAATTTGAACAATGAATTACCTGCTTGTCGGCTTGATAATCCATTTTATTGCGAATGTGCCTTGATCTTGGTTGACCTTTTATTGTTCAAGTTTGGGATTGGGTTTGAACACCGGACCATTATACTCATTCCAATAAGCCTCATCCTCTTAAGGGATCAATTCTACCATTCCATGTCCTTGAGTACTTCTAACTGTATAAAATCATGATATAAAAGACGAAGGATCAACATTTTGATTACCGCAACATGTAAGAACATGGGAACAAGGAACATGATACACAACCCACTTCTCACATGTGTACTTTCTTTCGCCAATGCGCACGGGTTTGTACATTACCTCCCTTGGTCATGCGACGATGGGTAATTATAGAATAAACCCCACGTACAAAATTGTTGAAAATTGTAACATGCATACCCCCAACCTTCTTGGTGTTGTGAAGGAGCATCTGATATACCTTAGGGCTAAATATATTTTGTGGTTGAGTGTAGCCAATATTTTCCATAGCAAGTTCATCAATACCAAGTCTCGATTGAAAGTAGTAAACACAACAGTAAAATTAAGTCTGAATAATTGTTGTAACAGGCATACCACGAGCTCCTTTCATGTCACCATTGAAACTTTTGAAATATTAGTTGTCATTAGGCCATACCAATAACCATCATCACGTGCAATTGTCCACTTCTTGACATTGAGCTTATCCAACCACATTCGAGCTTCTGAACTCAATAACTTAATTTAATCCAATACATCTTATAACTTGTGATCCTGGTGTGAGCAACCTGCCTTCCAAACTAGCCTTTTTAAATTACCACCCGTATGAGTTTTGCAAAAATTAACACGCACATGCCTCAAACAATACCGATGACGCACATTTGTCCACCCCTTTCTCGAATTGCTTAATCAAGCATATATTACGACCCTTCACAACATGTTCTTGCACAAGGTTCAAGAACCAATCTCAAGTCTTAAATGACTCATTAATTCCAATAGCAAAGGTAAGAGGCAATAAGTAAAACCCCTCCGTACCTTCCATTAAGAAAAGTACCATCAATGCTAACAGCTTGGCAACATTGCATTAAGGCTTGAATACAAGGGCCAAATGACCAGAAAACACGACATAATATAGCCATTTGACCGGGTGGTGGAGATTTGTAGTACTCGACGATTGTCTCAGGGTTGTATTATTTGAGAGTTGCAACATATTGCCCAAAATTTATCACTGCTCTCTTTACTTTTACAGTGTCAATTCTTTATTGTATGATATTTCTTGACAGCACGCTGCATGTCTTGTTTGACCTAAAGAGTAAGCCTCTAACTTGTTGGTCACTCTCTGACAATCGAGTTTGACTTTCACGAATGTCTTTGGCATGTGATCCTTCACCTTCCTACAAAATGGACAATCGCACAAACACAGTGCTTACTAGAACTCACGGCCCTATCGCACTAAACGAGCTTACAAGTTTACAACTTTTGCTTAAACAATTATAATTTTTTTTATCACAAACTAATGCTCCTAAGTGAGCTGATTTTTTCAACAAACTAAACACTCATCTTTTTCTTCTATCACTCAAAACAATTTCAAGATTTAAAGAGCAAGAAGTAAAGGTTTTGAAGCTTTTGAGAAAAACGAATTTTTTCAAGAGTAAAAGTGCACTCAAAAGTTTTAGCTAGATGAAATGATTTTGCAAATGAATTTTCAGAATTTCTTGGTGTGTTCAAATCGATGAGAATGACTCCCTTTATATAGGTGAGTGCGATTGTCTCAAGAGGGAAAGATTTTTGATACACAATATATTTTGTCACTTCTAAAATGTATATTGTAAGATTTAAAACATGTGACAAGTCTTCAAAAAATTTAAATGAATGTAGACATAGTTTAATTAAAGATGAAGACTAAATCTTTCCTATAAAAATGATTTGGAGAATATTTTCAAGAGATCAGTTAGAAAATGTAAGATTTTAGCTAGGAGACTTTAGATACAAATTTACTTGCTAGCTAAGTCAAAATCTTTGAGAAATCTTTCCGTAGGAGTTATTAATTTAAAAGTTGGCTTTGAAAGAAAATCTATTTTTAATAGCCAAACTTATAATTAGATTTTCAGAAAAATTAGGCTTAATTTAAAAGGCTAAATTTCGGTTCATTTGAGAAGGAAGGAAAAAATAATTTTGTTCAAAATTTTATGAACGGCCGAAAATGCATGGGCCAAAAATATTGAAAAGATTATTTGGGCTAAGGAATTTCTTGCTCTTTTAATCAAATGAAATTGCTTACTAGATTGACCTCAATTTTTTTGAATCGAAAATTGGGTCCTTCAGGGGTGCTAGGGGCTTTGAACTTGATCTTCAATCATAGCGGGCCTTCTTTTTTAATTGGGCTTTTTGTGAAATATCTTCCAATTTGCGTACAAGTTTTTCTTCAAAATAAAACCTTCTTCATCATTTTCTCTTATGCAAATGAGTTGATATTTAATAGTTTAATAACATATTCAAATCATAAGACTCAAGAGCACCAATATAATATTAAGTTCGTTTGTTAATCATCAACTTTTCGGCTAACAGAATCTATTGACCACCTCTTTCTCCGGTGTCCCTTTGCCAAATCCGCGTGGTTCAATTCTAAATGGTGCTTCTGCTTCGACTCATTTAGCCATGAACCAATCTTGGGGCTGCTCAACACCTTCTTGGAACCCAAGTCCGGACTTTTTCCGAGTGAAGTCATGCGTCTTGAATTTCTCATGTTTGCTGCCATGGCAATGGAATCTTATTTGGAATTTTCGTAATTGCATTTGCCAT
This sequence comes from Penstemon newberryi var. newberryi, assembly GCA_030819805.1. Classification (NCBI taxonomy): domain Eukaryota; kingdom Viridiplantae; phylum Streptophyta; class Magnoliopsida; order Lamiales; family Plantaginaceae; genus Penstemon; species Penstemon newberryi. Next base: position 28,732,623 of record JAUALY010000006.1, on the reverse strand, counting down.
GACAAACCCATTATTGAGCAAAATAAGTTCATTAGTTTACTGGAGAAAAAGGCCTCTGGTCATCTTGCTGCCCAAATGAAAGTCCATGCTCTTTTGAAAGAACCTCATTTGATTGCTGCTTGGTCTCCACCTAAAGTAGGTTTGTTAAAAGTTAACACCGATGCGTCATTCAATGACAGCATTGCTGCAGTTGCGTTGCGGTTATTGTCCGGAATTCAAGGGGCACTATTTTATTTGCTTCTGCAACCAACCAACCGTGTCTTTCTCCGTTTGTGGCCGAGGTTCTTTCCTTGCATATCACTTCCACTCTTCTCAACAAATGGAAAATACTTGATGCTTGTATTGAAAATGATTGTATTCAAGCTATCTTTGAACTTAACAACCCATGGAAGCTTCCAGATTGGTCAGCTCGTGGTTTGATTGATGAAATCCGGAAATTATGGGCTTGTTGGCCGAAGTGGAGGTTCCGTTTCATTCTAAGAAATTCAAATTTTGCAGACCACAACCTTGCCACGTGGGCATTCGACTCCGGTTGGTCAGATTGGTCGATATGTATTCCTTTACATTAATTCCCATTAATGTTTGTTGTGATGGAGGGTTTCCACTTTTTGACTTTGTAGCTCCTTTATATTTAATGCTTCAATAATATTAATTATCAATATATATATATATATATATATATATATATATATATATATATATATATATATATATATATATTTGTTTCTCGAGGCGTGTTGGGCACAATAAGTGGGTACCTCTCCCAACAGGGATTCGAAATTGAGTCCGCTACTTTGTAGTGACTAGTCCCTTCCACTAGACCAATCACCTGTTGCTGTTGGTATATATATAAGAGCTTTCTTAGAGCTCAATTTTTTTGGCAAAAATTATATTTTTTTCTTATAATTTGAGTTATACATAGTCTAATGGAGATGGCCTCACCCTTCTCTCTTTTTGAAACCAACCTCTAACGAGCTTTTATTGAACAAGTTGGAGTCCAATATCGAGCAACATGATATTTTTACATATATTTTGTAAACTTTTGGTTTATCGAGTTGAGCTCAAATCCAATTTCAAAAGTGGTCAAACTAAAAAGGGATTATTGAATTTTTGTGCCACAACTGTATCTCGTTGGCGTTTCTATCCCCTTTTTTTTCGGACTGACATATTCGGTGCCACAACTCCAATAATGGTAGCAATTTTGGTGCCGGTTGAGGCCCAATTCCAAACTTGGCCCGAAATCCCCATTGTGCGGGTTAATTTTCATGTCACATGGCCTTTTCGAATTGGGCCTCAATTGACACCAAAATATCCACCGATGTTGAAGTTGTGGCACTAAATGTTCCAGACTGAATAGATACGAGATAGAAATATCAGCGAGTTATAGTTGTGGTAAAAAAAAATACAATAATCCCCATATTAATCTATATGACCATATTAATGTGTACCAATATATATGTTGATGCATCTAAGCATACTAATAATATGCAATAAAAAAATCTTAGAATATTTAAATGAAAGAAAAATATCTTATTAATTACCGAAGTATAAAGACAAGAATTTCAATTTTTCGGGAAGAAGTTGGTTTCATTTAAGTGAATAAGAGCCAAATTAGCTCATAACCTTTATTTTCCCCTTTTTCTTTGTTTACTCTTGCTGAGGTGATTTTTTTTTTTTTAATCTACTTAAGTATGAAATGTGATTGATGTTATTTGTTAAGACTGATTACGCAATTGTTGACAAGGGCGGAACTAGAAAGTTTTGGTTTGGAAGGCGAGATTTTTTTTAATAACAAACTCGATAAATTTTCTATGTTGTGATAAAATGACAACTAGACGAGAATAAAGTAACATTGTATTTTTACCCAATAAAATGTGAAAAAGAAAGTAGTATTATTTTTATCATATATATTAACATAAATATTATTGCATTTTTGGTGCCACAATATACATTTATGCCCTATATCTTCTTGGGATGACATATTTGGTGCCACAACTTCAACATCGGTGGTAATTTTGATGTCAATTGAGGCCCGATTCCAAAATTGGCCTGAAATCCTCCAGGTGCGGGCCACATGACATGAAAATTGGCCGCACAAGGGGGATCTCAGGCTAATTTTAGAATTGGACCTCAATTGGCACCAAAATTACCACTGATGTTGAAGTTGTGGCACCAAATGTGCCAGCCTGAAAGGTTACGGGAAATGCTAACGAGTTATTGTTGTGGCACCTAAAATGTAATAACTCATCTTAAAATGATGTTCAATTCTTATTTAATTTGTATGACTAGCCGATGTCAAATGAACTTTTATCAAACGAACTCGAGTCGAATATTTAGTAGGTTTGCTGAAAATTTCCAGTCTAAACTTCGGCTAACCGTGGTCAAGTGGAAAGCTTGTAAACCTAATGTTTTATTGGCCACGACCATATGTCCGTGTAGTCGTAATGGCAAATAGAGATCAAATAGCTTCCAAATCGGCAAAATTGTAGAAAACATCCCAAATTAATTAGTAATTTTGAATTTTCGTCCTAAATTATATTACTTAGCCAAATTCGTCCCGTAATTTTATATTTTTTTGGAATATCGTCACACTTGCCACATGGCAGCTTACGTGTCACGACGTGGCAAATTTTAGCATAAACAATTATACAAGATTGCAAAATTCGTCCCAAACTAATTACAAATTTTGATTTTTCGTCCCAAACTATATTAATTACTCGAATTTCGTTTCACAATTTGTCATTTTGCATGAATTTAGTCCATTATTAAGTTTCTAATTTAATGGAAATGACGATTCATCTTTTACTTTTATAAGGGACTAATGAAAATTTATCTCCTGTAATATTAATAATGTTCAATTTACCCCCTGTAATTTGAAAAAGAGCAATTTACCCTCATGTGAAAATTTTAAAAAAGTATTTTATCCCCTTGAACCGGAGAGTGTAACTCAATTGCATAAATTGAGAGTGGGCATGCAAAGTGTTTTATAACAAGGGGATAAATTGCTACATATATTATAATACAGGAGGTGAATTGCCACATTCATCACAACATAGGGGGGTACACTGTCATATTATCATAACGCATTTGTAAACATGAACATTATGAATATCACATGGAAGTAAATTGCCATTAATTTTTTTTTAAGAGAAAAATAGTATAGATTTTCGAAATTCCCATGCACATTTGAGAAAAAAATCTTATCTCAATTCATTAGGAAAAATTTGCATTTTTTTTGGTATTAATAAATAATAAATATTCATAATTAGTTTGGAACGAATTCTTTTTTCCCATGTCAGTTCAATTACGGGACAGAAGTCGGCGTGTTGATATAGTTTGGGACAAAAAATCAAAATTTGCAATTAGTTTGGGACGAATTCTGCAATCTTATATAATTGTTTATGCTAAAATTTGTCATGTTATGATACGTAAGCAGCCATGTGGCAAATATGACTATATTTCAAAAGAATATAAAATTAAAGGACGAATTTGACTAAATGATATAGCTTTGGGACCGTTTTTGCAATTTTGCATTCCTAATTTTCAACCAATGGCTATTATAGAGACCTCGGGGCAGTCTATTTTGATTCATATCTATTTTGTGAGTCAAAATAAGAGAGTATTCATGGCCGTTAGATGTAAATATTGATTAATCTTGCTAGACAATCCCTAGAGACCTCATGCCATGCATATTAGAATAGTCCATATTAAAACATTTCCATGACATGAACATTAAAAAATTACGTGTCAGCGCGCACTACGTAATAGTGATCCACAGTTATAAAATAAAATAAAGTTTAAGAGAAATAATTAATGAAGTAACCAATTATCCAAAATTAAAAAATGAAGTATTTCTTTTTCGTGATTTAAGACCAGATTCCTTGAGGTTTAACTTTTCTATAAGAAATCTCATGACTCTTCAGAAATTACAAGGATATAGATCACCTCTGATTTAGACTCTGTATCAAAACACCTCGTACAGCTTCAACAATTCTTACAAGGACATATCCTTATAATTTCTCAAAACGTATACAAAAAACACCATGTAATTTCTTATACCATGGGGGTTTTTCTATAATTACAATAAAACTCAGGGAGTCCTAGGTAAATCACGTTACTGTCACCCCATAACAAATTCATAAAATATTTTTTCAGCCAGTAGTAGTCACTAAGTTGATTACGGCTAAACCATATATGATATATATAGCCACTAAATATGATACACGTGTCTTCGTACATCTACAGCGCCTAAAATTATTCCGGTACAAAATATAGGATGTACCATGGCAACGCAAGTTGCAACTAGCATATCATTTTTCGATTCTCCGAATCTCCTCTAATATTCCTTCAACCCATCTGATTGTACGGTCCAGATTTGCCCTCTCTCCCCATATAATCCCCACCTCCACTCTCAAGTGAAAAAATGCAAACATTAATGGATTATTCTCCTTTAGAAGCTCTAGCCCTAAACTACTTAAGCTACAACTTCTTAACGGCCGTTAACAGAGTGTGGGCTGCCGTCATAACGGCGGCCGTCAACTTCTGGACGATCAAATATTCCACGTCATCATCGCCGCCGCAAAATATTCAAGTAGTGGAGGAGGCTGCTAATCCGGATGCAGTTTCAATTCCATGTGATGAAACAAAAAATAATACTATATCATTATCAACTTCTAAAACGGCGTCGTTTTGCGTGTTGGAGAGACAAGGTAGCACGAAAATGAAGTTTACTCTACATTACAGCGAGGATCATTTTATGGACGTTGAGGAGGGTTGTGATAATAAGGATAACGGCGGCGGGGAAGGAGGTGGACGGAAGAATCGGCGGTGGTGCGATGATTTGGAGAGGAGGATGGTGATGAGAATGGGGGACATGGGGTGGTACAGGTGTCAAGATTTAACGGTGTTGGACGGCAGCGTTGTGCGGTTGTGGGATGGCGGTAGACGGAGAAATGCCGCCACATAGAGGGATTAATGATGTGATAACGGAGTTATAATTTATAAAGGTTATATGAGAAAAAATTGTAAATATAATTGTATTTTTAGCAGTAGACTCTAGATCTGGTCATTGATGCTGAGTTTTCTCTTGTTATCTACTCCCTCCGATTCAAAATTTTTGTCATTTCATATGTATGCACACAAGTTAAGAAAATCATTGAATATAGCTGAATTTTAAGGGGAAAAAATGAAAAAGACTAAGATACCCTTTTAATTAATTATCCTCCACTAATGCTTGAGAAAATTTATGAGCTTAAAGGGCAAAAATGAAAAAAGAGTAATTAATACTTTATTGGAAATCTAAAGTGACAGATAATATGGCACAAGAAAAACTTTTCAAAGCGACATATACTATGAAATGGAGGGAGTAATTACTAAGCAAAGTGATGAGTTGCACTTCTTTATGATTGGATGAGTGATTAAACCTGGTTTGAATAAGAATTTTCCGTCAATCGTCAATCAAAATTTTGTTATACGTGTATGTTTTGGTCAACTAAATATTGAAAAGAAGAAATTGCATTTTTATACCAAATTTTCACTTACTTTTGAAATTTATTACTATGCTTTCTGAAAAAATACATTTAATACTATTATTCAACCCCCACATTTCCTCTCTCCATCAATTTTCGGACAAAAACTGTCGATAAGTCACCAAAATGGCATGTTTATGTGCCCTATATCATATATGGAAATTATTATGGCATGATTCCTTGTAGATTATGAGATATGATTTAATTTTGATTAATATCCCGAAACTTTGTTAATTTTTGCGGTTATTAAGTTTCATGAACTGAAACTTGTACCGTTAGAAAACCCTCGTCAAGAGTTTTCCATCCATATAAAGAACACAAAAGTTGGCCTTGTAAAGGAGTTATGGCGATTTCCGTCCAAAAATTGACGGAGAAAGGAAATGTGTCGATGGGGTGAAATCATAGTATTAAATGTATTTTTCCACAAAGCATGGTACAAAATGTATAAAGTAAGTGAAATTTTGATATGGAAAGTGTAATTCCTTCATATTAAAAACTTTTCGAAAATAATTAGAAAAAATTACTAAATTAAGAAAAATAAAAACATTAACATTTCGAAGTTTTCTAATGAAACGATGAAATTTTTTATCCATGCCATCAATGATACCAATAATATATGTTTAACTTTGAATTACTACAAGAAATATGATTATCTACCACGGAAAAATTCTATTATGGAAAGTCTATAATAATTGCCAAAAAACTCAACCACAACGGTCAGACAACAATTTTTAGGGGTCTCTCTAGGGGTTGCGAAATTATCCACCAACAATAATTGATGATTTTACTATGGCTAGGAGCCGTGATGGATGTTTTCACCATAGCCTCAACTACGGTTTGTAAAAAATATTTATATTCATCACGACTCTTAAATGTTGGATTGTCAAAATTCAATTTTCTTGTGGTGAATCAATCGAAAGATAAGGTCTATTTTACGGAACAAATTAAACATTGTTGATTGTTGAAGTTTAAATACTCCAAAATTTAAGCAACCATTGGATTTGTAAATGAATATATATATACCCACCAAACTAATTATTTTATTTTCGCCTTCCTATCACTTAATAAACTAATTCCGTATTCTTGTATATATAATTGATTATACTGTATGAACTCGCCATTTATCTGTTGCTTAAGGGTTTTCGCCAGAACAGAGGAAAACCAAAATATTGGTGAATTTTTTTTTTTGGTACATAAATATTGGTGAAAATTGATTTCAGCATTATGTCTTTCTAAAATAATTTAAATGGCATATTAAATAGGCGAAATATGTATATGTATACTCGAACCCATCCTCACCGTATACACAGTTAATTATTCTAATATCTTTTACTCAGTACGTAGTATTGAAAAACAAAAATAAGATATCTAAATATTTTTTCAATAAAATTTAATATCTTAACTTCTAGGAGATTTATAGAGATCCATTTAGAAAGAGTGTTGTTCTAATATCATATATAAGTACTACATTTCGGTATTACATGTTACTTACATCAAAATATTCTACGTACAGGTACAACCACCACCAACCAAGCATTTAAATTATTATTATTATTATTATTATTAAAAAATTTTTTGAGAAAGCATTTAGGTTATTACTCATGTACTTGATGTGGCTTTTTTTGGGAAAATTATCTTTTTGGTACTATAGGATATGCTAACTTGCACTTTTGGTACCATGGATACGAAAATACAAATTTGATATCATAGGATAGGTTTTCATTGCAATTTTGGTACCAAACCCAATTTTTCTACAAAGTTAATGGCAATTTACCCCCTATGAAATGAATAATTTTCAATTTACCCCTCTATAATTTGGAAAAAAATCAATTTACCCCCTATAAACTTTTTAATGAAGCAATTTACCCCCTTCAGCCGGAGAGTGTAACTCACTTGCCGAAATTGAGAATAGGCATGCAAACTATTTTATAACATAGGGGGATAACTTGCCACATTTATCATAATACAGGAGGTAAATTGACACATTAACATAATAAAAGTGGATAAAGTGCCGCCTATAAAAATATATATCAGGGAAACGATGTGAAATTTACAAAATTTCAGGGGGTAAAATGCTCTTTTTTAAACCACGAGGGGGTAAATTGAACATTATGCATTTCATAGGGGTTAAATTATCATTAACTTTGGGAAAAAATTGGGTTTGGTACCAAAGTTGCAATGAAAACCTATCCTATGTACCAAATTTGCATTTTCATATCCAATAATACCAAAATTGCAATAAGAAAAGATAATTTTCCTGTCCCTTCAAATAATTAATGAAAGCATTAATTAATGGAAATATATAAAATATGGAGTGTAAAAAGGGATATTCGTTTGCATATTCCTAATAGCGATTCAGTGAAAGTTTTCAAAGATTGATAAAATTAACAATTAAATTAACGAAAACGTATGCCCATCATTATCACATTAGATTCATATTTTAGTTGTCTTAATTACAAGAACAAAAATGATAATTCATCTAGAGAATTTTACTTTTGGTATCACAATTTATCTTACTTTAAAGATTTGGTACCACAATTATTTCGTCGGACACATTTGATATCATTATTTGATGGCACGTTACACATTTCAAACTTCCGTCAAATTAGTGACGGAATTGAACACGTAAGGATCACGTGTCCGTCAAATTTGATGGAATTGATGAAAAGTTTGTAGAATTGATCCTATAATTAAAGATTACTGCCAAAGTTTGCCCACATATTTTCTTGTTGACAAATTTACCCCACAATACACAAACTTGTAGCATTTCAGTCACAATTGCAAAAATAGTTAAATTATTAATCCTATTTGATAAACTTTATATATTATTATTATATATATGTGTGTATATAGTATATTAAATATCTTAAACTAATAAATATTATTTTATATAAAATCTAGAAAAAAATCTTTTTAAAATTATATAAATATTATTAATCCTATTTAATAAATATCTTTATATATAATATTGTACAATATATATATATATATATATATCTTTAATTAAATAAAAATTGATAATTAAAAAATAAATACAAAACCCACCACCTCCTCTTTTCCCTCTTCATGTAAATCAATATTATGCGCCTGTTTCCCGTCGCATCCCCAATCACCAGCGAAATAGTTTTTAGTCTATGAGTTGGAAAGCTCTTCCATAGGCGAGTTCAACAGTACAATCAATTTGAAGATTGGAGTTGTATAGACAAAGAAATCAAAGATCGAATGTACCGGTGAAAGTTTTGGATTTGGTTTTGAGGAGTATGAAACCTTGAAATATAACAAGAATTAAGAGATATTGAACCCATGGAAAGACTAATTAGGACCAATCGGCGCGATGCCGATGCAAGAAGCTTGGGGAGAGGGATATCCGAAAGAGGTGATGGTGGTGGAGGTGGTTGTAGTGATGGAGAAAGTTGGGGAAGACGTTGACTTTTTTTATTCTTTTTCTTTTTCTTTTTTGTGTAAATATTATTTAATAATAGGATTAATAATATATATATATATACTAGTTTAAGATATTTAATAATATATATATATATATAATCTAATTATTTTAAGAAATTTAATAATAATATATGAAATTTATTAAATAGGATTAATAATAACTATTTTTCCAATTGTGACTGAAATGCTTTAAATATAAGAATTGTGGGATAAATTTATCGACTAGAAAACATGTGGGGCAAACTTTGCCAGCATAATCTTTAATTATATGATCAATTCATAATTTTTCCATTTATTCCGTAAAAATTTGACGGGGACGTGCTCCTCACGTGTTCAATTCCGTCATTAATTTGACGGAAGTATGGAATGTATAACGTCCCGTAAAATAATGGTACCAACCAAATTCTTAAAGTAAGGTAAATTGTGGTACCAAAAATGAAATTCTCTCTAATCCATCAATCTATTTTTTTTCTTCTATATTATTTGATCTCATAATGATATTCCTGAAAAAGAGAAGTGAGCAAAAAAATAGTTATGCATCTCCAACAATTTCTAAAATGAAGCAAGTAAAAAAATAAATTGAACTCGAATAAGGGCAAAAAAGCAATAACAGTCCTTTAATTTTGACAAGGACGCGTAATAAGGACACTTGTAGTTCCGATAAGCAATTTACATCTTTTATGTTTTAAGTTGTTGTAATTTTAGTCCTAAATCCGCATGAATTAAAATTATTGTCCATAAATTTCTATAAAAGCAAATAAATTGAGGATTATAACATCTTTGCACTTATAATTAGTACGTAGGGAAAGAAATGAAGGAAAATGAGGTGTTATTTTTCCTACAATTTTAGCTAATCTGATACGAGGACGTTGTGGATTATCACCGTGTGGTAGCTAAAAGAACAAAAGCCCCAAGAACAAAATCATTAAAATATTAATTTGTTGATGTGGATGATGTATAAATATTTAGGTAAATTATGAATACCCCATAGGTAAGATCTAATTACAAAAATTCCCCTCATGCATTGGGTATTACAAATATTTCCCTCTGGTTTGTCACTTTCTTACTATTAACCCCTTGCCCCCCTAAAATATTTCATTTTTGCTCTTAGGGGTTATTTCTAATGTTTATAATATCTTATAAATTTTAAATTTTGGGTGTTAATTGTTATATTCCACAAATTATAAAAATAACAATCATATATTTACTACATAATAATAAAATTAAGCATAATAATATTACATCGGGGACAAAAAAATTAACAAAGATTACACGAAAACAAAATAAAATTTAAATATTTCAAATCAAATTTTGAATGTGGTTAAATAAATTTTACCTTTGTAGACAAATATGTAAATTCAAAATTAATAATGGGTAAGTGTTTGATTATACCATAATGTTGTTAAATAAAATCTAAAAATAAAAAATAAAACTTTTGGATATTTATACGTTTTGAATAAATTTTACTTTCATATAGAAATTTATATATTCAAAATTAGAACTAATAATGTTATAATTAAATGTTTCTTCCATTTTCAGTTAATTAAATTAAAGAAGATATTGTTAAATTCGTAATTAATTTTTTTAATTTCTAATTTTTTTAATTAAAAAAATATAAAAAAAAACAAATAAGAAGGCACCAGGTGGCGCCAAACGGCACCACCTGGTGACTGGGGGGAGGGCCATCTCCACCCACCCCCTAGTGGGTTGGAGATGGCCTTACATTCCCCTCTCAAAAAAATAAAAAAATCATCACACTCCAAGCTTTCTCTTCTTCATCCTCAATTCTCATTTGTTTAGCAAACACGTTTCAACAATACATTGAAAAACAGATCTTATTTCAACTATCTTTTTCCCTCTACCCAAAACAAGCTCCAATCTCGAACCCTGGTTTGAAATGATTGTCGCTGCCCAATTCCACTTCGGAAATGAAATGGAGAAATCTGATAAGAGGAGAAAGAGGTAGCAGCAACATCGACGGAAATAAGCGACGGTGGGTGGGTAGTAACGGCAGTGGTTGGCGGAGGAGATGGTAGTGGTGATGGGTGTGTATGTCATTATTACATCGTGTTGCTATGTTTCTCTTGGTTTAAAATTGGACAGAGAATGAACTAAAATGGACTTCAGTGTTGGTTTTTTACCCAATCGGATCCGAACGATTCGACCCAACGAGTAAATAGGGTCGAACTAATTCGACCCAATTGCGGAATTTGGTGGGATTTATGTTCACAATATATTTAAAAAATAACTAACATAAAAACGAGAATCCCATAAACGATAATTATTTTAAGTATGCATAAGAAAGAAATAGAAAACTTACAGAAAGCTTCCAGTCCTTCGTTTTTTTGGTTGAACTTTTGAGTTCATGCTTTTCTAGAATTTGATGAACAAATGGCTTTGATCTTTTTCACCATTGATATCAACCACGTTCTCCTTCTACTAGGTGTGTGGGCACCAACTTAAGTGAATCGAACTTTTCTTTCACGCACTACTAGAAAAAAGGAAAATTTCGACGGAAATTGCTTCCATCGAAATTTCATAAATTTCGATGGAAATTTTTTCCATCGAAATCTCACAATTTTCGACAGAAAAATTTTCCGTCGAAATTTCTGTCGAAAATATATCTGTCGAAAATTCCGTTGAAAAATTTTCCGTCGAAATTTTGATTTCGACGACACTTTTTTCGACGACCCATTTCGGTCGAAATTTGTAAATTTCGACGGATTTTTTAAAAAATCAATTTTCGTCGAAATTTCTCGGTTTTCTTGTAGTGAACGTTTTAGAAATCAAAACTTCAAGATCAAAAATATTTTTTTGTTTCTTGAACAAGGGATGGCTTTTGTATGTTTAGGGTTGAAGAATTTTTTCTTATTTTGAGTGTAATCTTAATGGTTTCACAAATCAATGATTATCTTCTCTAAGATCTATATCTCATATGTATATTTATGGATATGGGAGGAGTTAAACTCCTACAATAACTCACTCAAAGTTTCCTACTAGGAAAAAAACTCTTCTTTCTCTTACCTTAAAAGAGTTATTAATTAAATACAACTCTTGTAAGTAATTAAAACATACATAAATATATTTTATATATATAATTTTGAAAATTACATATAAAAATATATAATTTTTCCTTTTATTTATTATATAAATATATCATATATATTTACATAGTAAATAATGAATTTCTACAATTAGAAATTCCATAAATGCCAATGTTTCCTTTTTCTTGAATCTAGTATTCAATTTCCATTAGATTCAATTCAATAATTAAATCTAATGTAACTAATCATGATTTTTTCTAATTAACTAATTCTAAATTAGTTAATTAAATATCATCTAATTAGTTCGGAGTTTCTATTTTGGGAAACTATTTCCAAAATGCAACGTGAATGAATTCGTTCTAATTTCTTAAGTTCAAATGTAGATTAACAGGAGCCGTGGTTGAGGACCTATGGACATGTAACTTCAAGCTCCAATAAATCGAATAATTTATCAAACTCTTTAATATAACTAATTCGATCTATTAATTCCAAGTGACTCCACTAATGACTTGGAATTGCACTCTTGTCATTACAATATATTTTACTCAAAAGATCAAGATAGTCCATTGATATAATCACTACATGCAATTTGATCCTCCAATAATTGATTCGTAATTAGAGCTAGGCATAATTACTATTTTGCCCCCGCTAATTACTTTTTTATCCTTAAGTTCCATTAGTTCACTAGTAAACAGTTTGATTTATGAAATTATTCATAAATCAGAGCGCTCTACTGTTCAGTTCCAGAACTAACACTTAAGGGAATCAATATTCCAGCTTCTCGCAAGAAGGGTTAGATTCCATATCTGTAAAACATATTCCCAGCCATTTATCTCAACGGATCTTCAAGACATAAGTTTTAGGCTCGACATGGTTATGGGCCATTACATATGAGTCAAAAGAACTCGTTAACATAAACATGAGTTTATGCCTACTCAAGATTTAGATCGATTCGCATATGATCATCAGTTGGCATGTTCTAGAACTATAATATCAACGGTATCTTATTTATGATTCTAGATCATGTCTGGTCCAGTCCTATATATGTAATCGAATTACACAAAGTACCTCCACCTTCGATGTCTCTACATCAGTAATTCGTATCAAAATTACTACATTGTAAATGTTTCGTGGACCGTACTAGTAGTGTTTAGTTAAAGATCCCAACTTTAACTCACTACGGATTTTTTAGTCTATTAGCTATAGCTTAAATCCTCCAGTATAATATATATACTTAAGTCATAGTCTCTTTAATAGACTTGGAATTTTCTGAAGTTTATATTATGCATTAAATGCATAATCGAAAAGATTATATGAAAAATTAATTTCAAATTTATTTATTTATTTCAATTAAAGAATGTCAAATACATGCTTTAAGAGCATCATGCCTAACAATCTCCCACTTGCTCTAAAGCATATGAGATATGTCTCTCAAACCCATTTGCTCCAAATGTGCTTCAAACGATTTTGAAGGCACAATTTGGTAATTGACTTTTAGTTGTTTCACAAGATGCTATTCAGTTTATACGGTCATATAGTACAGAGTTGTTTCAAATAACAACTATACCATTAAGATGTCGACTTTCGACTTTCTTTGACTAAGAGTCAAAATCAATTATCCTTCAAGGTTCAGGTCTCCACCTAAATACACGAGCATATATTACATTGCTCTTCCTAGGATATTTGAGAATACGTTTCGCTCGAACTCATCGTTTTTAATGACATATGATATCATATGTCATTCCCAATGAGATAGACATCATTAATATAAACTACTAAGAAAACCATTTTCTTTTCTTTGATATACTTGCATACACAAGGTTCATCAATTATTTTTCTCAAATCAATGGGCTTTGATTGTTTCATCAAACCTTAGATTTCAGGACTTACATGCTTGCTTAAGTCTACAAATGGACTTTTGCAACTAACAGACTTTCTGCTCTTGGCCTTGATCAATGAACCCTTCTGGTTACATCTTATAGATGTTCTCCTTAAGATAGCTATTCAGAAAAAGCTGTCTTGACATCTAATTTTCATATCATATAATAGAGGTTGGATGTGATATATAAGAGGATGTGTATGGAATTAGGCTTAGCAACATGTGAGAGAGTTTTTTCATAGTCAACTCCCTCTTTTTGGGTATAACCACTTTGCTATCAGCTTAACCTTTTGAAATTCTATACTTTCTCGTTCATACCTCTCTTATTCTTATGGATCCATTTACATCAAATATATTTGATCTCATCATGTGGATCTACAAATTTCCAGATGTCATAGGATTCATCGCACCTTACCATTTTTCCTTATTAGAATCTTCCATTGCATGCTTGTATGACAATGAATCATCTTGATTTGTGTCGTACACTATTAGAGGTACTTCTCATCATGCTCGTAGAAGGTGAGTAGTCGAACTACCCTTCCACTACGACGAGGTACCAAGATGTTCTAATCAGGAATTGTGGTCTTTCATTGAGGTAATTCATCAGTAGATAACTGAGGTGTGCCGATCTCATCAGCTTAAATTTATTCCAATATTATTTAGCTACGAGGTTTAAAGTTTGTTATCTAGCATTCCTCAATAAAATTGATATTCGTCGATACGAATTCTCTTTTATCTTGAGTGCTACGAAACCTCCTCCAGTTTTGAATAGATTGCCTAGAATTAGACACACTTCAGACCACAGTTTCAACTTTTCAGTCATTCCTTTCAACACGTGTGCCAGACACTCACATAAGTGAAAGTGTTGTAAACTAACTTTACAACCATTTCACAACTCTATGGGAGTCTTATGGATTGACTTGTTTGTTGTTACATTCAAAATGTAGATTGCGGTTTCTAGTGCCTATCACAAGAAAGACATTGGTAATGAGGAGTATAGTTCATTATTGATCTAACCATTTCTAAGAAACTTCAAGTCTAAAGTTTCAGGTGCTGTGAGTTGGATTGAATTCCATGCTCCAGCGAGTAGTTCTTGAATTCGTAATCCAAGTATTCTCTTCATTGATCTTATGAAAGAGTTTTGAGTGATTTACCTAAATGTTTTTCAACATCTCTAGGAATTATCTAATCTTTCCAGAAGATTCAGATTTCTTTTGCTTTAGATAAACATGAAGAGTGTTGACTTTCAACTCTCTTAAAGGACATTCCTTTGCTAGCATGTTTATCCTATCAAGGTTAATAAGTAATAACCTTAGATGTTAAAAATATATGTTATTACTCTTAGAAGTTTTAGAACGTATGATTGATCAATAATTTGCTATCTAAAATAATTCATAAATTATTTATCGATCATTTTAAGACATTTATAATACAATCCATGTTTTATGTTTGCATGATAACCATTTTATGAAATAACAATCATGTTATCAGAAAAAGTATAATAACTATCTTATTCATGCAATCATATTGAGAAATCAAATTTCTAACAAAGTGTAGGAATAAAGTATACATTGTTCAAAACAATGAATCTATTCCTAAATTCTAAGTGAACTGTTCATATGGTCTTTACAAAAAATGATCACCCATTTTCCAACATTCAGTATGACATTCCATTTGGCAAGTCCCTTTGAAGAACTAAACATCTAAAGAAGAACAAATGCGATTAGTGGCCTCTGAATTAAATATTCAGAATGACAAATCATTTTCCACTAATAAGTTTCTAAAAAACTAGTAAATCAAATTCACCTTTTCGTTTTGATCTTCTTATCGCAGAGATACCTTTTATAGTTTCTCTTTCAATGTCCATGAACTCTATAATGAAAACATTTTCTCTTATGGATTTTGTTCATGTGGTTGTTCTTATTTCACTTGCCCTAGGATGCTCATAGCTTCCTTGTGTCCTGACTCAGACCCACTTTTCGCCCTCTTTCTCTTTTTGTTCTTAACAGTAGAGGAAGACGAACATTGCTTGACAACGTTTGCCTCATACTTTTTAGCCTTATGTTTAAATATGTCTTCAAAAGTCTGCAATTCGTTTAGCAATTTGGTCATGCTATAAACCAACTTATTCTCAATATAGTTCGATGTGAACGTAGAAAAGTCTGGCATGAGTGACCCAATAATTACACTAATTTGAGTCATCTCTTCAATGGTGGCCTCTTGTATTGCCGCATTGTGCACAATTTGGATCATGTCAAGTACATAATCTCTTACCGAAGTGTCCTTCTTAAACTTAGCCTTCAAGAATCTACGAGGCGATTCATGTCGACTTTTTTCAGAAGGTTTGCTAAACATGACTTGTAAAGATTCTGTTAGCCGAATGATTAATGATTAACAAACAACTTGATATTTGAGCTTGTTTCTTGAGTTTAATCTTAACAGGGATTATTAAGAAGCTCATCATTTGAAGAAATGGGCGTTTACGAGAAATTGATCAATCAAGATTTCACTAGCCCATCAATGAAGTTGATATATGAAATGGTATATAAAGAAACAAAGGCCATTGAAAAAGTATCAAGTTCATCCATGAAGAAAGGCTAAGTCGAAGAATAGATTGAAGACCCATGCACCCTTTTGGAAAAGCCCAATTTTCGATACAAGAAAATTGAGGTTACGTAAGTATCAAATATCTCAAACTATTAAGAGCAAGAAAATTCCTTTGGCCCAAATATTTTAATCCAAGCCTTTTAAAGAAAAATCACGATTTTAAGTAATTCATGGATTAAAATATTATTTTGGCCTTTACATGTCTTATTCTCGGCATGAATTTTAATCTAAGCTTTTCAATTTAATTCTTTCCTAAAACTATTGGCCGAAAATCTCTTTGGTAATTAGCTTTGCAAATCTTATATATCCTGCCAAATCATTCTATAAGGAAAGATCTTCTTTAATTAATTTTTAAATTGAGGCCAGATACATTGAATTTTTTTGGTGAATTATTTTCTCACAATCACCTTATTTTCGGCAGCCTATATATTCAAGTGTGGCAAAAATATTTTTTAAAAAGAAAAATTTAATTACAAATCTTACCTCTTTGAACTTAATCTTGTAAATCATTTTTTAAGGTAAGATTTATTCAAATCTTGGACTTGCTTTAATGCTTTATTAACACAGCATTGTCCAAGTTCATTTTGCTTTGTAAGCACACAAAAATCAGATCATATATTCTAACTTGTGACAAAATCATTTTGAATTAAAGAAAGAATTTTTGTATTGAAATCTTGCACTTTTTGGATCCGAATTTTTCACCTATAAATTGAGCTCTTCAGAATCGATTTTTACACACCAACTTTGAGAGAAAAATTAGAGCTTTACTTTGAGAAAATTACTCTTGCTTTTTCATACTTTAATTTGTGATAATCATTTGAAAAGCAAAAATTTCGTTTTTACGTAAACCTGCAAAAATATTTTTGTGAAAAACGAAAATATTTTTTAACCCTTGCTCTTGAGAACTTTGAGATATTTTGAGAGGTTAAAAGAAAGATTAGTGAGCATACTTGTGTACATCTTACTCGAGAGGAGTATTCATTATACTACTTCAAAATCATCTTACTTGTAATAGTGCGATAGGAGGTGTCCTAGCAAGCACGATTGTTTAGTGCGATAGGTTGTTTACCTAGCAAGCACATTTTTGGTGTGATAGAACAGAGGGTTCTAGCAAGCACGATTGTTAGTGCGATAGGCTGAAGTCTAGCAAGCACGTTCTTGGAGCGATAGGAGGTGTCCTAGCAAGCTCGTATCGAGATTAAGAATTGAAATCTTGTAATCTCGAGTGGCGAAGGTTTGTCCTGCAAGCCACGATCTATTAGTGAATTTTACCCAGGGGTGCTGGAAGAGAGGAAGTAGGCCGTTTGGGCGCGAACCTCTATAAACGGTGTTTGCATTCTTACTTTATTTATTTTCTGCACTTTACTTCACTGGAACTTTAAACTTAATCATATCGGAACTTTAAACTTAAAATCACTGGAACGATACACTTTGAAAAAGTTATATTCCTAATTCACCCCCCTCTTAGGTATCAATTGGCATCAGAGCCTCGTGCTCTTTATATATTTGGTCTAATAACCTGAGTAGAAGATCCTATGGCCTTAGAGGGTGAAATATTTTTAGAAGGAAGATGCATTACACAACCTCCTATGTTTAATGGCAATGATTATAACATTTGGAAAAATCAAATGTAAGATTTTTTACTTGCCCTTGATTTTGACTTATGGAGTATTGTTGTGCATGGATATGATGATTATGATTTGCATATAAATAACATGTGCTTAAATGCTAAAGCTTTATATTTTCTTTATTCTGCACTTGATCAAATGGCCCTGAAAGGTATTTGCAGATTAAGGACGACATCTGAGATATGGTACACCTTGGATCAAATTTATGGAGACAATTCAAGTTGTGAAGATTCTATCATACTAGATGAATCTGATTTTAGAGAATACAATCAAGGTGAACCAACCAAAAGCTTGATCGATGAGAAGAATAATATTTGCAATGATCCATATTGTTCATGTGAAGAGCAAAGTGATGATGAGATGGAAAATTTATGCTTTTTGGCAAAAGGTAAAGAGGTAAATAATTCTCTTTCTAGTAAATCTTATTGTGATAGTGATAATAAAAATTGTATGGATGACAATCAATTACAAAAAGATATTAAAGAGTGTCAGAATTATTTTCAAAACTTTACTACCAAAAATGAACTTTTGAAAAGTCAAATTGAAATGATTTCTAAACAAAAATTTGAGCTTGAACAAAAAGTTTCCAATTTCGTAAAAAATCTTGAGCCCTTTAAAGAGGAAAGCGATTATTGCAAATCCCAAAATTTTAATTTAAATGATGATAAATTTTCAAAGGACAAAAAGAAGTTGAACAATGATTTTAATGTGAAATGGTTTTCGTCTCAAAAAACGAGTAATAAATTTGCTCAAAATATGCGAATAACATATTGTCATACTTGTACCTATTGTAGTAGAGGTCAACATTATGCTTATCATTGTCCTTTCAAGAAACATGTTGGCTCTAAGTTTACGTGGGTTGTGAAAAATGAAATAACTAACCATTGTGGACCCAAAGTAAAACGGGTACCAAATAGATTCTAGAATTCTGTTTTGCAGGTCCAAATGAAGCATGTGATGGCCATATAATAAAAGGACTTGCATAGTGCCCAAAAGAAATGTTGAAAATGATGATTTTGAAAATCCCTATGAACTTTCATTGGAACAATTGATGGAACGTTCAGTTCTGAAAATTTTGTTGGAAATGATCTTCCAATGATTTAGTTTTCGGTAATATCAATAATGATCTATATGGCAAAGGTAAATGGGATATTAAGATAAAGTTTTCAAGTAAGCCTATTGAAGAGTTTCTTGCTTTGGTTAATAACTAGCATGAATGAATTATGTGCACCTCCGAATTATAATATGGCTTCTATTTATCAAGTGTGCATCAATCCTTATGAAGAATGAAATATCATGATCATTTAGATTCAAGCGTACATTTTGATTGATCATACACAAGACATGTGCTCCCCACTACTGCTCTCATCTATCTAAGATCACATAATTGCACCTACCTTGCAAAATGATATCCATAGTTCTTAATTAGATGCATTGCCTATTCCGATCATTCCTTAATTGCTTAAAATTGATAAGAATAAGAATATTAAAGGAAGTGTGCTATAAATGCTTTATATTGTCATATTGTCATTGTCTTGCAAATTTTCATTTGGAGTATGATTGAAAATTACTTTCTAAAATTACAAGGCATGAATGAAATATAAATTGTTGATTCTTGATTTACTTGGAGTTCATCATAAAAAATATTGTGATCATGTTTGGTATAAAAATAAGTTGTTAAATGTGCATTTATTTCTAACCTTTTGAGTGCCAAGGAACCCTTGAGCAATAACGTTTCAGATGTTGAAGACGAAGTTACAATAGAAAAACTGAATCTGTTCGGAACCAGTACTGGAACAAGTAACTAAAACAGAAGAACGTTCCGAAAAAGAATCGGAACATGAAGCAGAAACAGAAACTGAAGAAGGAAGTTCCAGTACTAGAAATGACTTAGCCCACAGAAAATTCAAACATGCATCTAGTCACCCTACTACTCAAGTGATTGGTGACTTAAGAAGTGGACTTCAAACCAGATCAAAAGTAAAATAAAATCAAAGTGCCAATTTCGTCCTACTCTCAATCACCGGACCAAAAGACGTAATGAAGCACAAAGTTATGAATTTTGGGTGGCTGCAATGAAAGAAGAACTTGCACAATTTGATAAAAATCAGGTATGGACTTTAGTCGAAAGACCAAGTAAGCATACCATCATTGGAACAAAATGGGTATTACGGAACAAACTCAATGAAGAAGGTAAAGACACTCGAAACAAGGCGAGATTAGTCGCTAAAGTCTACAATCAACAAGAAGGTATCGATTTCGATGAAACCTATGCTCCTATTGCTAGACTTGAATCTATTTGTGATGAGGGACATTCCGATTAATATCTACTTCTCCGAGCTTCATCATTACCGATGTTCTTTATTCGTAACAATTTATCACTTTGAGGTTTCTAAGATGTGCACTCTTTTTCCCTGGCTCGGTTTTTATCCCAATGGGTTTTTCCAAGCAAGGTTTTTAATGAGGCATATCCGAAGTACAAAATGATAAAAGCCCTTCATCTACCTTGAGGCAATATCTACTTCTCCGAGCTTCAGCTTCACTTACGCTCGAGAAGTGGGGGAGTACTGATGGGGGCTATTTTACATATAAATCAGTATTCGACTCTTCGAGTTCGTCACGGTCGTTCCGATCCCCTTGGTTAGTAAAAGCAGATCGAGAAACAGAACTCGACCCGACCCGCGATTTATATCTTATCGATCTAGCAAAAGAACCCGAATGCTTGTTGGGCCATGCTAGTTCCCTAATGCTTGTAGGATACTACTAGGGCTAGGATTATGTTTACTATATAAGTTGGACCCTTCATTATAATAACGGGGGACAGACTTGGTCATGGGGATTGTAATATCTTTAGTCTAATAAAATAGCTTTTGCTCTACATTAATTCTACGTTATTATCATTGTTCTTACTTTACTTTTTCTTGTATCGCACCATCCTGAGTAACTTAATCTGCCCTCAAATCTAATCCGATAATATTGATTATACCCAACGAAATTCGGAAAAATCAATTTGTATGTTACTTGCTTATTATTCCTTTAAAAAGGGTTTACTCTTTTCAAATGGACGTTAGAAGTGCATTTTTGAATGGTTGTTTTCAATATGCTATATTGATAATTTCCTATGAGCATGAATTGATTACCATTATGTTTGGAACATGGTTGAAATCTTGTGGTGATACTTCTGAAGTTCTTATAATAAGAATCCATGCTAATGTGGATCGAACTATACATGCCATAAAATTAAGATGTTCTTATTTAAATAAAGGCATGAATAAAATTTCACTTGTTGAGATAATAACAAGAATCACATATGCTTCTATTGAATTATTTATGATTCTTAATGTGCATGAAGTTATTTTGTCAAAAATTGTGATGACATGTTATTATTTATTTCCTCTCATCTCAAGGGAATGTCTAATTGCATAATATAAAGATGAGTTGATAAATGAGCATGAGCTTAATGTTTCTAACCTCTCTAGTGCCAAGAACTACTTGATCAACAAAATTGCAGGCATTGAGATGAACTTACCGCATATGGACCAGCTAGATTTTGAGAATCCAAAATTGAACTCAAACTTCAAAATCACCGGAACATCATTCGGAACAGAAAGCTTGAAACAGAAGTTTCGATGTCTCACTGGAACATGAATCTGAACCAAACTCGATGAAATTCTAGAGATATTGAAACATGAGTTCCAATCCTGTAGAACTTACTTTCAAATCTGAAACTGGTCAAATCTATCCTAAGGGGATTTTAAGCATCAAGCGAACAAAAGGCATACTGTAAGAAATGAAAGGTAACAATGCTCCACTTCGAGGTAATCAAGATAATGGTACAATAAGTAAATACCGAAACATCCCTTGCACATTATCTAAAGTATAGCCTCATGACTTATATTGCACTTGTTGAACATTTCATGACCTTATATGATTCACATGCACTTCGCTTACAAAAAGATAAATCTTTATGTGCAATAATTTATGAAGCAAACTCCACACATGCTAATTCTTGATATGATATATTGTGGATTTGATAATCATTATGAGATTATTTGGGTAAAATTAAAATTATATTGATGATTATCATTCTTGTATGAAGACAAATAACTGAGGGGGGAGCATTATATGCTTATCTGATCTATATTTGAAATTCACTATCATGAGATTGTTATATGTGCTACATGTGATATTTGAGCTTCGGAACATGATACTGAAATATGCCGGAACATGAAACTAATAATCTTTCGAAAACATGTTGTTCCAGTATACTATTGTCTTGAATAATTAAATACTTGAATTGTTCATCTTGGAAAATGTTCTTAAACTATGCCCAACTGAATTCCGCTGAAAATATATTGCTACTCTGATCGAAGAAGTTTTCTAAGTGGGGAATAAGAAAGATATATTTGATTGACAAAAAAGGGGGAGGAGTTGTTCGATGCATTATAACTTGATATGATTGCCCAATTATAAAAATGAGGAGGAGTTGATATAATTGCTTTAACTTGTCATAATTGCCTCATTATAATTGCTTCATGAATGCATACATTGAGGGGGAGTTCCTCATAACATTTTATTTTATTGCATCAAAGTTGTTTGTCAATCAAGGGGGAGATTGTTAGCCGAATGATTAATGATTAACAAACAACTTGATATTTGAGCTTGTTTCTTGAGTTTAATCTTAACAGGGATTATTAAGAAGCTCATCATTTGAAGAAATCGGCGTTTACGAGAAATTGATCAATCAAGATTTCACTAGCCCATCAATGAAGTTGATATATGAAATGGTATATAAAGAAACAAAGGCCATTGAAAAAGTATCAAGTTCATCCATGAAGAAAGGCTAAGTCGAAGAATAGATTGAAGACCCATGCACCCTTTTGGAAGAGCCCAATTTTCGATACAAGAAAATTGAGGTCACGTAAGTATCAAATATCTCAAACTATTAAGAGCAAGAAAATTCCTTTGGCCCAAATATTTTAATCCAAGCCTTTTAAAGAAAAATCATGATTTTAAGTAATTCATGGATTAAAATATTATTTTGCCTTTACATGCCTTATTCTCGGCATGAATTTTAATCTAAGCTTTTAAATTTAATTCTTTCCTAAAACTATTGGCCGAAAATCTCTTTGGTAATTAGCTTTGCAAATCTTATATATCCTGCCAAATCATTCTATAAGGAAAGATCTTCTTTAATTAATTTTTAAATTGAGGCCACATACATTGAATCTTTTTGGTGAATTATTTTCTCACAATCACCTTATTTTCGGCAGCCTATATATTCAAGTGTGGCAAAAATATTTTTTAAAAAGAAAAATTTAATTACAAATCTTACCTCTTTGAACTTAATCTTGTAAATCATTTTTTAAGGTAAGATTTATTCAAATCTTGGACTTGCTTTAATGCTTTATTAACACAACATTGTCCAAGTTCATTTTGCTTTGTAAGCACACAAAAATCAAATCATATATTCTAACTTGTGACAAAATCATTTTGAATTAAAGGAAGAATTTTTGTATTGAAATCTTGCACTTTTTGGATCCGAATTTTTCACCTATAAATTGAGCTCTTCAGAATCGATTTTTACACACCGACTTTGAGAGAAAAATTAGAGCTTTACTTTGAGAAAATTACTCTTGCTTTTTCATACTTTAATTTGTGAAAATCATTTGAAAAGCAAAAAATTAGTTTTTACTTAAACCTGCAAAAATATTTTTGTGAAAAACGAAAATCTTTTTTAGCCCTTGCTCTTGAGAACTTTGAGATATTTTGAGAGGTTAAAAGAAAGATTAGTGAGCATACTTGTGTACATCTTACTCGAGAGGAGTATTCATTATACTACTTCAAAATCATCTTACTTGTAATAGTGCGATAGGAGGTGTCCTAGCAAGCACGATTGTTTAGTGCGATAGGTTGTTTACCTAGCAAGCACATTTTTGGTGTGATAGAACAGAGGGTTCTAGCAAGCACAATTGTTAGTGCGATAGGCTGAAGTCTAGCAAGCACGTTGTTGGAGCGATAGGAGGTGTCCTAGCAAGCTCGTATCGAGAGTAAGAATTGAAATCTTGTAATCTCGAGTGGCGAAGGTTTGTCCTGCAAGCCACGATCTATTAGTGAATTTTACCCAGGGGTGCTGGAAGAGAGGAAGTAGGCCGTTTGGGCGCGAACCTCTATAAACGGTGTTTGCATTCTTACTTTATTTATTTTCTGCACTTTACTTCACTGGAACTTTAAACTTAATCACATCGGAACTTTAAACTTAAAATCACTGGAACGATACACTTTGAAAAAACTATATACCTAATTCACCCCCCCTCTTAGGTATCAGATTCTCATAACTCGTATGAGTTCTCCATGTATTAATGTTTCTTCTTAAGAACAACATTCACGGAAGCAAGCATGTAGCAACGCACCTTATTGTTGGTTCGGATCCAACTATCATATTTATTTCATACAGCACGAGAAGCACTAGCGAGAGGTTCTAGAGGACAATCCTCTGTGAGAACGAACTCTTGATTCTCACAAATCATTCGTATGCTAATATTGGATTTTCAAATTAACGTAATTACGTTCCCCAGTTAGTTTTTTGTTCGAGAGTGAACCAACAAATGAGTTTATAATAGACATAATTGTTGAATAAATAAATAAATTGAAATTCGATCATACATTCATAATAAACATCATATTTCGGAATAGTAAACGTGATGCATGAATGCAACTCTTAAGAAAAACACATAAAGCAATTTACTAATCCGCGATAAAATAATTTAGCTACTAATATGCTGCCGTAGGGTCGATCATATTAATACTAAATTAAGTTCGAGACAGTCTCAAATTAATAAGTGAACTAAAATATCTCATATTCATCTTTCACTATTAATTACCGCATAATTTGGTCAACATTTATTCAACTAACTTAAATACATGTTTATGAGTGCAACCTATTGTTTCAGATTTTATGACTTAACTTAGACTTGTCACCGTAGGGTAGATCAAGCTAAAATACATCAATAAATCATGTCTCAAGGAAGTTTAATCTTGTTATTGATATAGGTTAGACACCTTCCGTAGGGAGGATGCAATCTAGGCACCGCGAGGCACTACCTAAATCTCACTTTATTAAACTAACAATAGAGACCGTAGGATATATCGACATATATCCTTCTCCCACTCAATAATTTTAAAACATATGTTTTATGTAAATAAATATTTATGTTTTAATAATCTATATAAACATCACTAGATTTTTAATCTCTAAGCTAATTTAGGATTAAATCCAATCTAATTGGGTCTAATTTATTATGTAGATATCTTTCAATCTAATTGGGCATTAGGTGATCTTAGACTATCTAAGTTGAGATGGGACTTAAAATTAATAATTATCCAATCAAATTGGACTTCGATTCCTTTAGACATTCTAACTTAGGCTAACTTTTAGGTGAACCCTATTAATTTTTTTTTACCAAACTCAAGAATCACCTAATTTTAAATAATGCTCATAAGTTTAACAATTAAATTAATTCATTATTTAACTAAGTTTGTTTTCATAAACAATTATACGCGCATGCATAAAAACATATATATATCAAATATAAAATCTATATTGGATGCATGAACATAATAAAGCGATTGTGGGTACATGAATGTCATGTAATATGAATGAACATGCTATCAATCATAACATAAGCATAAAAAAAAAACGGCGGGTCGGGTGTTTTTGGGTATTACTAAAATTACAACACATGAGAAAAATTACAACTCAGAAGAAAATAATAAATGGACCTAACTATTACAAAGATAGCTTCCTTTACATATCTGCATCTTCAAGTCCATTCTTGTAATCTTCTCCATCAAATCCAAATTTCAAAGTGCACCAAACCCAAACAATTTAGGTTAAGTTCTTAACTTAATTCTAAGACCCATAATTCAAAATTATGCTAATGGCCCGGATCAAATAATTTTAGTTAAGTTCCAAACTTAATTGTAGATTCACAATTCAAAATTGTGCCCATAGTCCTAGTCAAGAACAATTTCGCAAATTGATCCACGGCCCGATCTGTGGCCCACTTCAAAAAAAAATCGGTACAAGATATAATTAGTTGTGAGACAATCCCACATCTAATGCTAGTTGGTCTGGTCCGTGAGACTATCCCACGGCTTGATCATAATTTCTCAAATCGAAGTTGAGAGTACCAACTTGCAAATACACTTTTAATTCATTGGCCTAATCTATGGCCAATATAAAAAATTGCCATCCAACTGCATGTGAGACAATCTCACGTCCAAGTCCAATAAGGGGCATAACAGGCCTCAATTCGTAAGAGATAGCCAATCATTGCAATTCTATTTTTGTTATTTGAATTGAGATGAAACAGCGAGTCATTGCGTCAGAGGTTAATCCTTCAATTCTTCACTCTTCTTCGATCTTCGTATAATCCAATAAATACAAAATTCCTATGCCATCGATTTTGGCGTACAATAGATCTAGGAGTTTAAACAACAATAATAAAATCCTATCCCAAAAATACCAAATTCAACCCATAAATAAAAACATCTATCCATTCAATATTTAAACAATTTAAACATGCATATACCCACAATAAATTAAAATAAAATCGTTTATGGATCGCTCTGATACCAATTGTTGGTTTTTTACCCAATCGGATCCGAACAATTCGACCCAACGAGTAAACAGGGTCGAACTAATTCGACCCAATTGCGGAATTTGGTGGGATTTATGTTCACAATATATTTCGAAAATAACTAACATAAAAACGAGGATCCCATAAACGATAATTATTTTAAGTATGCATAAGAAAGAAATAGAAAACTTACAGAAAGCTTCCAGTCCTTCGTTCTTTTGGTTGAAATTTTGAGTTCATGCTTTTCTAGAATTTGATGAACAAATGGCTTTGATCTTTTTCACCATTGATATCAACCACGTTCTCCTTCTACTAGGTGTGTGGAGAAAATCAGAGTTTTAAATAACTTACTTGCAGCGGATTTATCAAGTGTTTTTCACAAGTAGTTTTCTTTAACTTAGAAAAGGTTTTATCCCCAGTTTTTGCAAACTCCTTTTAAAATCTTTTCAACAGTTAACTTTTAAGGTGTTTGAAAGCTTTTGAAAATTATGCAAGTAAAAATGCAGTAAACAAACACACAGAATTTTTATAGTGGTTATATGGATAAAAATCCTTTAGTCCACTCTTCCAAGTCACTTAGATCTTGGGTTATACTATAATCACACAGATTACAATATACTCTGCTTGCGCCAAACAACAAATGAACTGGCCACAAGTTCGTTACAGGAAATCACTTAGAAGTCCTATACTACAAAGCTTTATCACTCACAAAGATGGATAACATCTTCTCACAACAATTCTCTAACAAAATCACTCAGATTTATATGTGAATTCTTTTATCTCTCTTTTCTGCTTTCGTCAACAGATGACTAGGCTGATGAGTGTTCTGTTCTTGAGTTTGAGACTTAGAAGGATTTTGCTTCGAAATTTTCTCTCAGTTGTGTTGTCTCACATCTTCAACTCTTGAACTTGAACTATTTATACTTGAGGTTTTAAAATATGCCTGTTGAGAGATCGACAGGTGTCCAAATACTCGAGTACTGGTCCATGTTTCAGAAACGGCTACCTGCGACTGAACACTGTACACTCTGCTGTACTTTCTGTCAAGTCGCATTAAATGCACTCTGCTGATACGAGGTTTCTCTTCAATCATTTGTCTTTAATACCCTTCCTCTTCAACATTTATTACTTCAGGTGCATTTATTACCGTTGTAATAACTTCTGATCACTTCCACTCTGCTGATCGAATCCACTCGTCTGATGAACACTTGGCTGATCCCAAACCGAACTCATCTGATTTGAGTCTGCTGAAAATCCACCAGTCTGATTCTATTCTTCAGCAACAGACAGTAGTCTTCTGGACCATTTATTTGACTCGACTGAAGTATCTTCTTCCTTGGTTAAATAAATATAAGGTTTGAACTAAGCTTCCAATACTTAGCTGATGACTTTTGGAAATCATCAAAACTTCCCTTCACTTTTAAGTCTTTATATTCATCTTCATCCAACAATGCCAATTTTGCCAAGTATTTGGATTTTACCTTCCACCACGGCAGTTGGGTCAGGTACTTCTCATTGGCATCCAATGCATAAACACGAGCTGGGATCTTAGGTCTTCCAGTTTGTCCAATTGACTGCCCACCTTGCTTCGCTTGTGGTGTGTGTTGCTATTCTTCGCCCTAGGGAAATCTTTGATAAGATGTCGGTCACTACCACATGCGATACATCGCCCACTCTTTTTCCAGCAAGCTTCCTCGTTGTGACTTGGGTGGCCACAAAAGTTACATGGCCCTCTCACTGTCGATCACATTTGGTTAGTAGCAGATCTTGCCTTCGTATTATTATTCTTCTTGAAATCCCCACGAACTGTTTTTGTAATTTTATTCCCTTGATTGAATTTTCCTACATTATCCCATCAAGAGGTTGATGGTCGATTTCTTTTGAATTGTTCTTCAACCTTCATTAACTCTTTCATCTCCGACTCTAGTTGTAATGCTTTTTCTACTGTATTGGTGTAACTAGTGGTGTCCGTAGAAATTATTGCCCATCGTAATTCCAAATTTAGTCCTTCAATAAATTTCCTCACCTTTGGGACCTCATCATTTTGGTAATGTGGAGCATATCTAATCAGTTTAGTAAATCGATCCTCATACTGAGACATAGTCATTGTACCTTGGATTAAGTCTAGGAATTCTCTTTCACGACGGGTTTGCACAACTCGAGGAATATATTTACAATTAAACTCCTTTACGAAATTTTCCCAAGTTCGAATGGTATTATCATGTTGCCATCGTTGTTCCACCGTTCTCCACCAATGTTTAGCCGTATCCTCTAACCGAAATGTGCCGAAATTTATTTTATGCATATCGGTGTAATCTAGTACATTAAAAATATTCTCTATTTCGGAAAGCCATAATTCTGCCTTGTGATCATTGGGTTCTCCAAAGAATTTTGGGGGTTGGAAACGAAGAAACCTCTCAAGTGTTTGATCCATAGTTGGATGAATTGATGTATTAGCAGAGTCGTTGGCATGTGTTTGTTTTTGACAAAATTGCATATATTGTTGCATAAATGAAAATATTTGCGTGAGATCTGGTACTCCGTCTCTATGGAATGGTTGTTGTGCCATGGCAGGTCCCATATTAGCAAAGTTTTGTCCTTGATTGGCATCATTTTCGCCTGGAGTTGATATCGGGTTTGCTTGAGTATTTAATGGAGGTGTAACCCGTGGACTGGTGGTCATAGTTTGTTTCCTTGTTCGTGCCATTCTAAGAAATGTAGATATGTTAGTTATTATGATTCATTGAATGTGTTGTTATATATGATTTAATGCATTCGTATTATGACAAACTATTACAGCATAGTAAAATACAAAATGGTTATGTCATGATATTATATCATAGTGGAATACAAAATGGTTATGCTAGTGCATCATTATAAAATATTGTGCCATAGTTACATACAAGGATTACATAGCAAAACTCATATATTTTAATGTTAAATCTAAGGCTATTAGATACCAAGACTAAGACAAACGAGAGTACTATCCTATATAGTTATACTAGAATTAGTACATATATAAAAAGTATCCTTAAAGTTTTACAGTAACTAGTCCAATGTCTAGTTATCTCATGACTTTTAGTTAGTTTTAGAGATAATACTAGACAAGCAAAATTCTAACTTGTCACTAAAGGGGAAAACTAGTGACAAGCTAGTCGTGTTATGATCACGGGTTGGTACGTGGTGGTGCGGGTACCTCCGCTCCACTATCCATCCCATCATCGGCATTCCTTAAATCAGCCCCTTCTTCTTGATCTACATCAGTTAATTCGTACATCCATGACGGGTCTTCCTCCGGTTCTTCCTCATTTTGATAATTGGTCACGAGTGGTACAATTTGTCCATCTTCACCTACTTCAGCCCCTTCTCCAAGTAAAATATCTTGCTGCATATATTCCATTGATGGATCAAAAGCAAGATTTTGCTGACGGGAGTTTGTAGAAGGTCCCTCGCCTGCTGCCATTTGTATCCCTGTAAAGTTTACTTCATCATTTTGGCCAAACAATGCTCCGTTAGCTACGTTTGAGCTCTTAGGCGAGTCATATCGATCAAGTCATAATAGTCGGAGTTTCTTCTTCTTAATAACTCAATCAAATTCCCCATATGATCATGTCTTTCGGCCAGAAACATAGTGTGTTCCACTTCGTTGCGTAAAATTCCTAGTATCGTGTCTACATACCTTTGAAGCTCGAATAATGCATGGTTTCTTTCTTGAGTTCGAGCAAGTGTCTGGGCTTCCCACGCTGCTGAAATTCCCATTAAATCATGCTGAAATTCGAGAAGTTTTCCTCGCATTGCTTGTACTTGGGTCTGGAGTAGTGTACGTTAGTTTTGCAAGTCAATCAACTGTCAGCCTTTGTCTCACATATGCAGCAAGAATTTCCTCATTTTTGTTCATTACTCTGTCTCTATCATTCTCCAAGCTGCGTACAACATGATCGGGGTAATGCCCAATCAAATCGGTACCAGGGGAAGTGAAAGTCTGAATAGGAGCATTTCTACAGAGATGTACAGTACGTGGTGGTCCATAATGTCCATTGGTCAAAGGTAAGCCATTACTATAATTTCGATCAGCCATCCTGTGGTCATAGGAATCAAGTCCTTGATATATTAGAACATACGTAATAATAAAAATACTTGGTAATGACTTTCGGAAAACATAAAGTTTAACACGTTAATGTCAAGTTTCAAATAATCATACAGAACCTAATATCTATATTTACCAACCTTATTTCCCAAGAATCATATCCCTGACTTCTAGCTTGTTGCTCTGATACCACCCTGTGACGCCCCGACCAACTCAATTGGCTTGACACTTGTAAGTGTCGATACCATTGAATTGGTCGTGCGCCAATTCTAACAGAACATATCCAAGGTAGTTAAGATGTACTAACGACATTCATATATATAACTTATACAGCGGAAGTTCTAGACTTACAAAGTTTCAAAACAAAGAGTGACTCATATTTAAAGTAACACATAATAGTCACTTTCTCCTACTTTACGTATTCCAATCCAAAAGAGGATCCAAACCTAGAACATAGTATGTTGAAAAAAAACATATGATAATAAAGCGTTTACATATTTGACTTAATAACAACTCAAGCGACTGTCTCACACTCTTCACCTCTTGATTCTTAGTTTCCAAAGTCAATCTGAGAAAAGAACAATAATAGAAAGAGGCGTTAGTCTTGTTCGGCTTAGTGAGGATATGTGATGCCAAAACAAAGTTCTATATGTATTAACAAGAATATGGATAGTGAACTAGAAAGGAATAGTAATAATAGAGAGCATATGAAGTATTATATATAAGATTAAGAAGTAATGACATCAAACGTAAGGAGAACAAAATTCAGAATTTCATGTTCTTACTCGGTAAAGAGAAAAATAATCAAGTACAGATCTTATCCACCTTATACCTCCTTACGAGGAGCGACCTCGCCAAACAAAAATAGAGGACATGCCCGTGTGCATGTCAGTTCAGTTCGGAGCACTTGCCCGTAACTAAACTACAGAGGGGTACTAATCAAAGAGACCATACACCGACGACCCCATGTCGCCCAACAGTCACCTTTGTTTAGTCCCATGGCCCAACTTCCCAAGGGCGTCCCCAAGGGTGATTGTAACATATATTATTTTTTGAACAAAAGATAGACATAATCCATAACTCGTGATAGTATTACCTACTAGATCGAATGAAAGAAATGAGGGATAACATTGGAATGTCAAAAACAGGTGTGAAGCACAATCAAAATCAACAAGAACATGTTATATTAAGAACGGTTCAGTCAAGTCAGAAAATAGAACATATATCTAATAGAATGATTTGTGCTTTAGAATAATATGAAATTTAGAATATCAAAGTTGTTCTTGTTCTCAGGGCGGTGTGCCAAGAGGCTGAAGAAAGGACGAGAAACCTCACCCGAAGTTCAATTCTATCTTGTTAACTTTGTTCGATCGTATCCTCTGGACCTAATTTAAATAGGCACTTATTAAAATCTGTAGTTGTTATATCCATCACTAGACATGAAGTAAACTCAGAATAATGGAACTATAAGTCTAGGAGTTTCAGATAGTGCAAATAAATGAACAAACAAATCATATCTTTTAGTTGGTTTTAGTTTCAGTGTTGGCAGCAAAGCTTACTGTTTGCATAACTTTTTACATATGTATCGAAAAGACATGAAACAAAATCCTATGGTTTCCTAACTCAAAATAGTTTCATTATGTTGAAGGACATAAATTTAAACGATTAGAATCAATAGCAGTTCAGAGTTAAAAGTTCCAACAGAAATTCAAAAAGAATTCAGGATAGTTTAACTAACACCTTCTCCTTTCAACTAGTTAATAGAACGTAAATACATAGCTCAATCCTTACGTAACATAAAAGACATAAATTAACATGAGATATGATACCTGGTTATGGTTTAAAATATTCAGTTATCTATGTTATAGGCTTGAAGGAGTTTAAGGTTCTTTAAAGGGTATAATAACAATAGTTAGCATCAAAACCAATTCATATTCTGTTATTTTCCAGCTTTACTCATGTATTAAGACTATTATTTCATTCATAAAAGTATCATAAGGTTATAAAGAGTAAAAATATATCATAAGATGAGCCAAACATACATAAACATTCAAAACCCCAAAACAGTCCTAGTGATTCTAACTCCCCTGTTTGAGCTGCTCTGAAATCGAGCCACTACCGGCATATGAGCCGGACATGGCTGACCAAAATACCACTTAAACAATCAAAATTTCGTCTTCTTTCCAAACCAACAATCAGATTCCAAAAATTCCAAACCAAACTCAACTTATAGGCTATACAATAACACTGCGCAGAATTGTGCAGATTATAAGTTTACCTTAATAACTTCCTTGGTAAGTAATGGTTTGAGACAAGACTTGAACCTATTTCTTCCCAACTTTAGATTGATTCAAGTATTAACTGTAATTGAAAGTTTTCAATTAGATATTAGGTATAAAAGAAGAAACTTCATACATATAACTTAGGAGAAGAGATATTATCTTGATTTGCTTCTACTTCTTCCTAGAACTCTTAAACTCTTAAGGACGTTTCTTAATTGGTTTGAAGGAGAGTATGTTCTGTTGAATAGCTCTATAACTTTCTTAAGTAGGAAGGAAGAATGGCTTTGGTGTAATAATGTTAAGAGGTGGGGGTAAAAGTCACTTGTCTAGATCTTTCTTACCATAAGCCTTGTTTGGTAAAACAAGGTTTTTATTTACCTATTTTAACATTTACTTATGACAATTGGATGAATTATTTAATAATAAATTTTATTTCTACCACTTCAACTAATTTATTTAGTAGGGATATTACAGAAAAGGTATGTTTGGAACTATTCTTTTCCTGTAAAAAGTTATGCCATTACATGTTGCCTGTTAAAGTTTTGGTTATTTCTAATATAGATGTCATCAAGTATATGATAGCTAAACCTGTCATGAGGGGAAGGATCGGCCGATGGGCCATCCAACTAATGGAATACCAATTGCAATACGTCCCTCAGAAAGTTGTTAAGGGCCAAGTACTGGCCGATTTTTTAGTGGACCATCCATGCCGTGATATAGACCAGACTATACTAAAGGGACTGGATTTGATGACCGTGGAGATCAAGCCATGGACATTGGCATTTGATGGATCGCGGACTGATAAACTATGTGGGGCAGGTATTGTTTTGATTTCTCCCTCCGATGTTAAGACAAAGTTATCAATCCAGTTTGATTTAACCTGATTTCGTCTTAGGTTTAATCTCAGTAAATTATTTAAGAACACAATTTTATGTAATAGGGGTTTGGTTAAAGTACTCAGGATGGTGCAATTCAAGAACGAACAAAGTAATATAATTGCGTAAAATAACAATAATATGAACGGCGAACAACTGTAGTATATTTCGTAGGTTAAATTCCGGATCCACAATACAATGTAAGATTTGCTATTTATAATGTTCCCCCCGTCCTAACTGAACTAGGAGTCCTATTTAGTCTTGGAATCCAATACGGCCTAGGAGTACTGCATGGCCCATTTAGTCCCTTAAAACGGGCAGTAGGTCGATCAGAGTAGGTCGACCGGATACACATCCAGCTGGTCGAGCCGATCTCACGGTTTTAATAGGTCGGATCGATCTTCAGTCTGCTCGGATATTCCTTGCTGGTTAGTCGTGCAAAATAGCCCTCATCAGTACTCCCTCACTTCTCGAGCGTAATCGTAGCTGAAGCTCGTGGAAGTAGAAGTAGCAGTTACCTTGACTTTTTCATCGTTCATGAAATACGCCTCGTTAAAAACCTAGTTCGGAAAAACCCTTTCGGGATAAAAACCAAACGAGGAAAAAAGAGTGCATATCCGTTTGAACCGTCTACGTACATACATGTATTTTGGTTAACGTGTGTCAGACAACAGTTGGGTCTTTTCATTACTTTGATTGGCGGGAATATGAAGAGACGCGAAGGGCTGAATCCGTCTTTTCACCGCCCATATATATAATCAAAATTTGCGAGATATTTTACTTTTACCCCAGATTTTTAATCCTTCCAACAGTAAAAGCTTAAATCGACAATCTTGTCAATTTCTTACTTCCTCGAGCTTACTATTTCAAGGACTGATGGCTTCGACCTCGCAAAATCCTCATTCTTCAACCCAAAATGTAGATGAACAAGTATTACCTAACACCCTTAATCCTGAAATCCCTTCATCTGAGGAAGAAGCTGCAGATATTGCACAAGTAGAAGAAGTCAGAAATTACGAAGAACAGGGGGTTGATGGCTTGGTTGTGGAAATCGTCCCGGAGGAGGAGATGATGTCGAGGGCATCCAAAAAGTCTAAGGCAGCTCAACCTCAAATTTCCGCCCCTGTAGAACTCTTTCCTTCTCGATGGACAAAAGAAGATCTACCCTTCTTAAAAAAGGAATACGGTCACTATTTCCCATCGGATTTTGAGATCATTATTCCTTCTTCCGAAGAAAGAGTCAATACCCCTCCTTCCAACTGTCGAGCTTTTTATACATCCCACTTCGAGCATGGGCTCCGTTTTCCTCTTTCTTCAATTCTTCGTCAATTCCTGTAGACCTTCATTGTCTCATTGACTCAACTTGTTCCGAATGCCATAGCCTTTATTATGGCGTTCTCTGTTTTGATGGTCGCACGAGGTCTGCGGCCCTCGTTCCGTAATTTTCTTCACTTTTTTCGACTTTCTGTATCGACCTCATCTAATAGGGGTTATTATTACGTTAGTCAAAGACCTGGGTATGCTGTTCTTGAAAACGCCATCTCGAGCAATAGCATGGAGTGGAAATCAAATTTCTTTTTCGTCAAAGCTCCGACCGTGCATATTCTCGAAAACGGAGAAACTAAGGAGTTTACTCATGATTGG
Organism: Penstemon newberryi var. newberryi; assembly: GCA_030819805.1. NCBI lineage: Eukaryota > Viridiplantae > Streptophyta > Magnoliopsida > Lamiales > Plantaginaceae > Penstemon > Penstemon newberryi. Next base: position 28,696,963 of record JAUALY010000006.1, on the reverse strand, counting down.
GGATACAATGATTCTTGGGTATATGGTGGTCGAAAAGTAATTGGCGAGATGGCCCCAGATGACCAATTTTCATCTGCTATGATCGAGGAGATGAGATCGAATAAGTATCAATCAGCTTATTTGATCGGAGAGATCTTTCTTCGGAAAGTCGGACTGAGTTCTTTGGAATTTTCTATTCCATCGGATAATCGGTCTCTGGGTAAGATCATTTCCCATCTTGTCACTTCATTCTTAATAGGATTTATGAATTCGTCATTTACTAATATCTATCGACTTCCCATTGCAGCCACCATGGTCGAGAATTGTCGATTTTCCGTGGTCGGAAAATCTGTCCTTTCGAACTCGAAAAAGTCCTGGGGTAAAATCCCCATAGAGCAAAAGGAATCTAGAAAAAGGAGAAGGAATCAATTCCAAGATCTGGAGGACATTGAGGAGGAGTCGTCCGAGAATGCAGATCCTATCCGAGTAGCTCCTCCTCTCTCTGGTCTAACTTCTTCAGACATACCGGCTTCAAGCTCTCGTCCAGGTCGCGGTTATCCTCCCAAAACTTTTAGGGAGAAATATGGCATTCTGGGTAGTAAATATTGGCCTGAACGTGCTCCTACTGGCCCTGAAGCCAAACGAAAAACTCAATATTTTGACAAGGGAGGTGAGTATTTCACCCATGTCGGAGATACAAGTCATCAGGCTTCTCTGGTAGATATGATTGAGAGTCATCTTCAAGGAAAAAGAGCGGCTGGTTATTCCGAGAAGGATTCCTTGATGTCTGATGATAAGGAGAACGTGGTCGATAAATCCATTCGAGTCCTTCTATCCTCGACCTTTGTTCGAGACGTGGAGAGGACTGTTATGAAGAAACCTCTCGAACAGCTAGCGAGGGTTGCTCATGCTCATGAAGTGGTAATATTCTTTAACTCCTGTTGTTCTTTTAATAATCCTCAATATTCTTCTTGGTCTTTATTTAGACAATTTTTTCTTGCTACAGACCGGTAATGACTTGGTATCTGCGCTATATGATATGGCACTGCATAGAGATCAGTGTAAATATGTTGAAGAAAGCAACAATATTTTAACTGCCAGGGTTAAGGAGCTCGAAGATCAACTTGCTCAGGTCGGTAATTCCCGAGCTTCCGCTGCCACTTCATCCGATCCTCTCGCTGATCCTAATCTGGAAACCGACAATCCTCATATTATAAGTATGATGACGGATTCCAGTCGATACCAGGCGCAGGTCGACCAATTGACTCGAGAAATGGAAGAGCAACGAGTTGCGCATGCCACCCACCCTCGTTAGCAAGCTGGAGTCGGATGTTGATGCTCTTCGATCCCAACTTGCGACCAAGGAAGATGATTCTTCTGACTTAGAGAGGGTCATAGATGAGCACCAATCTTCATACGTCGAGCCCATAGTCCGAGAGTTCCTTGATTCCCCCGTGCATACTGCCATAATTCATCAAAAGATCGGAGGTTTGCTCTTATAAGGGCGTCGATCAATTAATCGAGTCTGGGCAGATCCCAGATAAGCCTGAGGATTATCGCAAAGTTATGGCCATTGAAAGGGACCGAAGTCTTCAAGACTATCCTCCCGACTGCTTATCTTCTGTTGATTATAGTAACCATCCTCTGGCTCACCTAGTCGAGGAGTATGGAACTCCATTTTCCGTGCCAGCCCCTGATTTGGAATTAATAAAGGATATCATGGTGAATGAAGCAGGCGATGAGGAAGGCGACGATGCCGAGGAGGATATCGAAGGAGACCATGTCGACGAAGGGAATGAAGAAGGAGAGGAAGGATCATCCCCCAAGGAAACCAATTCACCTAGTTAGGATGTTTTTTTATGATTTTCTTTTATTTTGTTGTAAAGTTAGATTTTTTAAATCTTCGTAGAACATATAAAATCCCTTTCATGATATATATATGATTTTAACTCTGATATATTTCGTCGTTTTGATTATCATAATACGTATTTGACGACTCGCTTTTGCCTCATATTTGAATTTTTACTCTACGCGCCAAGGTCCGAGGACATAATTGTCATTTCCTTAGCTATATATAAAGGTAAATCTTTTGGGGTTTTACCGCGCGTCCCTACTTAGTAATATAAAATATTCTTGCTGTTGATCGGAGCTCTTAGTTCGATATTTCAAAGGAATTCCTGATTTTCTGACCATGAGTTCCAACCTTTTTTCTGGAGCGGCCAAACGATCTCAACGGGGTCTATCTCGTCGAGATACTCCGAGGAAGAAATCCCGAACCGATGGTTCACGTCAATCGTCTTCCCAGGGAGGAGCTTCCTCTCGGGAAACTATTCCTCGATCTGATCCGAAGTTATCCTCGTTAAATGGAAACCCAAAAGAAACGAAGAATATCCCTTCAACAAAGGAAACCATGAATTCTTCGATGGGATTTTCAAGTGCCCCTATCCGTAGTCCAATTGTTGATCCGAAAGTGCTGGAGGCTTACCAGAACGAGGGTTCTCGCTCTACTTCTCCTCCTCTCGTAGAGCAAACATTAAATGAGGAGTCACGCACTGTTTCTCCTCCTCCAGTCGTCCATACGATGAACGAGGAGACTCAAGCTATTTCTCCTGCTCTCGTGGAACCAATAATAAATGACGAATCCCGAGTTATTTCTCCTCCTCCCGTCGACCAAGATAAAAACGAGGAGTCTCGAGTTGTTTCTCCTCCTCCCGTGGAACCAATAATGAATGATGATTCCCGAGCCGCTTCTACTCTTCCAGATGATCGATCAGTAAATGAACTTTCCCCTTTTGGTCGAGATGCAACAAACCAATCTATAAGTCAAGAAAGTTGCGCACAGGTCGTGACTACTGCTCCCAATTCCAAGACAGATCAAATACTGCAATTAAGGGGTTCTGTGGAAGACATCCCTGAGTCTTTCTTCGCCCCTCTGCATTCTCAGGTCGTTGTTTCAATTTCTCAACATACTCAAGTCGTCTCTCCTACCCATATTTCTCAAGGTGTGTCGAAAACTGGGTCTGGTCCCAGTCGTTCTGGTTTTAAAAATATCTCTGACGACCCGTCACTTTTAGACGAACGTCCATTCAAGGAGCAGGTCGAAGAGATAACTGAGTTCGATATGAGCCGATCAGGTGGGGTTTCGATTGATGCCTGTATTCCAACCTCCCTTGAGCCTGATGGTGTTTCTTGGAATTTGGGAATGGGTATAATTTTGCCCAAGGAGCTTGAGAAATTGAAGAACCACTCTTCCTTGCAGCTTGTCCAGTCCATTTTCAAACGTTTGGAAATGGTAAGTGTATTTTGTTGTTGTTAAAAGAGATCTAGGCGTTTTAAGTTTCTTACTCATATTTCTCAAAATAGGCTAAGCATGAAGCTCTTCAGCTCGGGATACAAAATGATGATTCCTACTTTGAACGAGAAGCATCTCTCGAACGTCTAAATACAATTACTGCTGCTCATCAATTGCTGTCGATTGAGGTCGAGCATCTTCGAGCTACTGCTGAAAGACTTACTAAAGAGAAAGAAGAACTTGCTCGAGTAAATAGCAGTTTGGAATCTGAAAGAGAGCAGCTTGCAATGGAGAAAGAAGATCTTCTTCAATTGAAAAATCTAGAGTTTGATAGAGGTTTTTCTCTTGGATATAAGCAGCGAGCCCAAGAAATGATGACCTATCTTGGTTATCCGACCATTCCCGATCATGATCACGAGCAGTAGACAAGGATCTTACCTTTTTTTTTTTATTTTTTTATTTTTTTTTTATTTTTTAAAACATGTAATGTAAATATACATTTTGCCTGATGAATAGAAGATCATGTTTTGTTGTTCGATTTCTGCGGTTTTTTTTTTTTTTTTTTTTTTCGATTTGCCTGCCAATAAATAATTTCCTTCAATATTTCCGGAAGACGAGGCGTCAACTGGGTAGGTGTGCCGTAACTGTAGGGACGGTTCGGATGTTTTGTCCGTTGAAGGATTAATTCCCTGTAGTATAAATAACTTATTGGAGAAGAAATAAAAGAGTGAAATAATATGCCTCCTATAAACTTTTCAATTTGGCTTTTATGGCATGTAGACCATGGTGGAGATATCAAACCAAAATTTTTTTTGGAGAAGCAAGAGCTGGTTAGTTCATTAAAAATGGTGGTGAACCCTGGGGAAGGTAAGGTTTTGCGTCCATGCATGCTCGAAAACTTGCCTCCAAGGCCTGGAGAACGAACCTGTCTCAATTGTATGACAGCAAGGTTCTCTAGTATCTGAACCATTCCTTTCTCAGTGTGCTTTAGCTTGATACCGTTATCGGCCCTAGATGCAGCTGCTTCCTGATTGCCATGTGGCCCGTTCGGAGGTAATTTAATTCACCAGCATCAGCAAATATACGCACTTCTGCATGTTCCTCGTTTATATGCAGTGGTAGTAGTCTGAGAATAAAGTGTAGGTCGAATTGAAGGAGCAGATCAATCCGAGGAGTAGCAAATTAGGACTAGTATTTGGAATAATTATAATTAGACTCTTAAGATAAATGTAGATTTTTCTGATGATATGGCTGTATCCGTGAAATATAACGATCCTCCTAAAGATCTGAATAAAATCAATTATTCTTGTACTTTCAGTTCGATAACAATGATTGATCATATTTCCACTGCTGAGAACCATCCTAATAATGCTTTAAATCTGGACCGTTGATAGGGCCTTAATGTAACACCATTGGATCCTTTATCCCCTGCCTATAAAAAGGTCACTCCTTTCCTCTCCATTCCTCACAAGATGAAGTCGTTCAAGATGAATATGTATTGTTATAAGTATCCTCGACCACCAAATTTGTCGATTTATCTACCTAGGAGGTCATGACTTGGTATGGGATGAATTGGAAAAATGAGATCTCCATCTTAAACGGTGACGGTCGGGCAAATCTCACAACTGTGGATTGGTTGACCATATACCACGCCGTATGATAGAGGTCGAGAGTGGAGGAAAGCAGGATTCTATGCTTTATCGAAATCAACTTGTTTCTAACAGGTTGGTGATGTCATGCATGAGACCCTTCTGATCCCTACTTTAATTGGCGAAGAAGAAGCATCAACTTCTTCGAGGTGGTCGAATCATGATAGCATGCGGCTTTGCTCGCCCGATGACACCTTCCGATCTATAGAAGAAGCCTGAACTTTAGGTTCTCGTCACTGTTCTCAAAGTAGAAAGAAAGATGATCGTTCCGAGGATGCTGTGAAGCGTTTTGAAACCAAATTCTTCCCTTTGATATTTTGTAGTTGTAATTGCTTAGTGCGTTGATCGATGATTTCCGTTCAGTTAGGACTCTTAGATATGTAATATTGCTTTTGCTATATAATATTCCTCGTAGTGTATCTATCGATCTAATATATGACTTTTGTTTTGACCGACTCAAGAACGTATTTACTTCCAATCCTGTATTTACTTTGTAACGTAATTCCCGATGTGGCGTCATTGCCGTTGATTAGATACGAGTTTCACCGTTGGATTTTAATCTTCCCTGTCTATAAAAGGAATCTTTATCTTCCTTCTAGTTACCATTTAAACAAATGTACTTCCTCTTTGTTCAAAAAGGCGGTCGTCCACCTAATTCGAAAATCAAACAAAACACTTATTACGTCGACTCAGTATGGGTGGAATCGGAAAATGGGGATTTCTCAAAAACCATGAAATCTCCGACCCTTAATAAGGGGAATAGATTGGAATGCCTATCCTCAACCGACCAACCTACGCAAATAGGTAAAGGTCGGTGTTGTGGGGTTCCGATCTATTAGTTACGCGGTTGGTGAAAAGCTGGTCAGTTCATTAAAACGAGAATATATGACCAAAAAATGCTGACCACCATCGACCGTTGTAACATTATGATCTCTCAAAGCTCTCCCTGATTCCAAAGCTTTGTGGCCGCAAGCACGACTGGAGAGCTGGTGGCAAGAATTCTGAGGGAAATGCAAAGATAAATCAAGCTGAAGTCGTTTTGTTAGCTCCTTTCTTTATCATGTAATAGAATTTGCTATTGATTTAGCTAGGGGAATTTATGTATCTTTTCGATCTGCATTTTATAATAAAAATTTTACATTATACCAGCCGTTTGTCAGTTATGAGATTGACGAGTTTATACCGACCCAATCGGTTTTACTCAAAGATTTATCATATTTAGGTTTTATACCAATTGTGGTTTTAACCTTCGTAGATCGTCTCAGTAGATCAATGAGTTTAGACCGACCCAATCGGTTTTACTCAAAGATATATTATACTTAGGTTTTATACCAACCGTGGTTTTAACCTTTGTAGATCGTTCGTGTAGGAGATCGATGAGTTTATACCGACCGTATCGGTGTTACTCAAAGATTTATTATATTTAGGTTTTATACCAACTGTGGTTTTAACCTTCGTAGATCGTCTCAGTAGATCAATGAGTTTATACCGACCCAATCGGTTTTACTCAAAGATATATTATACTTAGGTTTTATACCAACCGTGGTTTTAACCTTTGTAGATCGTTCGTGTAGGAGATCGATGAGTTTATACCGACCGTATCGGTGTTACTCAAAGATTTATTATACTTAGGTTTTATACCAATTGTGGTTTTAACCTTTGTAGATCGTTCGTGTAGGAGATCGATGAGTTTATACCGACCGTATCGGTGTTACTCAAAGATTTATTATACTTAGGTTTTATACCAATTGTGGTTTTAACCTTTGTAGATCGTTCTTTGACAAAAGTCTTTTGAACACGTGACATGCGGAAATAAGCAAAAGCTCTTTATTATAATTGTAGGTAATTTTAATGCATGAAATGGAAATAACAAAATATTCTATAAAATGGAAAAACTAATTTCTTGCAAATCCTGACTAAATTCTAAATCTTCTTGTCTCGAACTTAACGACCATAATATCTTCTGAGATTCACTGCATTCCACGTTCGAGGAAGTGGAGTCCCATCCATATGTGCTATCTTGTACGATCCTTTTTTGCCGACCGCAATCACTGTATAGGGACCCTCCCGAGTTTGCTATAACTTTCCAACATGTTTGGATACTTCAACTTTTTTAAGTACCAAATCACCTTCTTTGAATGATCGTATCCTTACCTTTTGATTGTAGGCTTTTTCCATACTGGATTTAGCCGCTTCTAAACGTAGACTAGCTTTTTCCCTCAAGGTTTCACTCAAATCGATGTCATCCTTTCTAAGTTGACCATTTGATTCCTCCTCGTAGAGCTCAATTCTTGGGCTGGGGACTAGCGCCTCCACTGGGATAACTGCTTCCGATCCATAGACTAGGCTAAACGGTGTTTCACCCGTTGAGGCTTTTACTGTAGTTCTGTTAGCCCAAATGACGCCTGGCAGTTCGTCCAACCATTTCCCTTTGGCATCGTCCAGTCTTTTCTCGAGTGATTTTACAATCTCTCGATTTGCCACTTCAGTTTGTCCATTAGCTCTAGGATGTCCGACAGACGTGAAGTTTTGCTGTATTCCAAGCTTCGAGCACCATTCTTGAACTTGTTTTCCAGCAAATTGGGTTCCATTGTCAGAAATCAGAATTCTTGGGATTCCGAAACGACAAACTATATTTTTCCAGAGAAAATTTATAACTTGGAACTGTGTTATCCGAGCTAAGGCTATGCATTCGATCCACTTGCTGAAATATTCGACAGCGACCAAAACATAACTCTTCTTCGATCTGGCCATTGGGAACGGTCCCACAATATCGATTCCCCATTGGTCAAAAGGCCAACAGATCGGAATTGGGTGTATCGTCTCAGCTGGTTGGTGTATTATATTTGAATGTACCTGACAGTAATGACAGTGTTTAACGTACTCTTGTGCGTCGGCGTACATCGTTGGCCAATAGTAACCTGTTCTCAAGCATTTGAGTGTAAGTGCTCGAGCGCCACTGTGATTCCCAGCTTCTCCCTCATGTATGCTTCGAAGGATGCTTTCGGAATTGTGTTCGGGAATACATTTTAGCAGAATTCCTGAGACAGATCTTCTGTAAAGTTTTCCTTCTAACATTGCATATCTTGGTGCTCGATACCTTATCCTTCTGGCTTCATTTTTACAGCTAGGGAGTGAACCTTCTTTCAAATAGGAAATTAATGGAGTCATCCAACTGTCTGCTGCCAGGTCAATTTCCATTACTTCAGCAACAGGGAAAGTGTCGAGGTCGATCGCGGGTGTCTTGGAGATCAGCCAGGTGATTACCCTTTTAGATTTACCATCCCTTGTTCCTGTAAATCTAGATAGTTGATCAGCCCATCGATTTTCTTCTCGTGGGATATTTTGGATGTCAAATTTATCAAATTTCCTAGTTAATTCTTTTACTTTCTCCAAATATTTTATCATGTTGAACTCTTTTGCTTCGTACATTCCCCTAATTTGTCTCTGAATTAGTTCAGAATCTGTCAAGACATTCAAAACTTTCATATTGGCTTGTATAGCCATTTCCAATCCAGCGATCAGAGCTTCATATTCTGCTTCGTTATTGGTTACCACGAAGTCTAAAGTGATGGCATAATTCATATCCTCGCCGTTAGGCCCTTGGAAATTAATTCCTGCACCTCCACCATCTCTGCTTGATGCGCCATCGACATGCATAAGCCATGGTAGGTCATTGACGATCATAATACTGTTATCGCTTGTCAATGTTGCTGCGGAGCTTGTCTCCGACAGACTTGGAGTTTCAAGGAGGAAATCAGCAAGAATCTGAGCTTTGATTGCAGTTCGTGGTCGATATTCGATCTCGTACTGTCCCAATTCTACAGCCCATTTGATTAACCTTCCCGAGGCTTCTGGCTTCGATAAAACTTGCCTCAAAGGTTGATTGGTAAGCACGATGATCTTGTATGTCTGAAAGTATGGCCGCAACCTACGCGCTGACGTTACCAAAGCCAGAGCGAATTTTTCAATTGTTAAATAATTCTTTTCCGCTCCTTGCAATAATTTACTCAAATAATATACAGAGCTTGTGTTCCGAGCCCTCAATTTTCACCATAACCGAGCTCACTGCAGCCTCGGAAATAGCGATGTATATGTATAGAGGCTGTCCCTCCGTAGGTTTGGCGAGCAGGGGAGGTGAGGTCAAATATTCTTTCAGCTGCTCGAATGCATGATCACAAGCCTCGGTCCATTCAAAGGTCTTAGCTTTTCTCAAAGTTTGAAAAAATGGTAGACTTTTATCTGCGGACCTGGATATGAATCTATTAAGGGCAACAATTTTTCCGACCAGACTTTGCACCTGAGTAATATTTCTAGGAGGTTTCATTTCAGTAATAGCACGTATCTTCTCTGGATTTACTTCGATGCCTCTCTCATGGACCAGGTATCCCAAGAATTTTCCAGACCTTACCCCAAATGTACATTTTAAGGGGTTGAGCTTCATTCCATATTTCCTCAAGATTTTGAAGCAACGATCAAGGTGTTTAATGTGATCTTCTTCACTCATGCTTTTTACCAGCATGTCATCGACATATACTTCCATTATTTCTCCGATCAACTCTTTAAACATTAGGTTGACCAACCGTTGATAGGTTGCTCCAGCATTTCTTAATCCGAATGGCATCACTATGAAACAATAGACGCCTTGTTCGGTAATGAATGCAGTCTTTTCTTGATCTCTTTCATCCATGAAAATCTGATAGAAACCTTGGAATGCATCCATCATACTAAAGATTGCAAATCTTGCTGTTGAGTCGACCAATAGGTCGATCCTTGGGAGAGGATAAGGATCTCTTGGACACAATTTATTCAAGTCTGTAAAATCGTTGCACATTCGCCACTTATTATCCTTCTTGTCACCCTTTGAGACAAGTACGATATTACATAGCCATTCCGTAAAGTGTATTTCTCTAATCTGCTTAGATAATAACAACCTTTCGACCTCCGCTTTTATTATTTTGTCCTTGACAGGACCATGATTCCTTTTCTTTTGTCTGACCGGTTTTGCGCTCGGATCTATCTTCAAAGAGTGGGTTATTATTCTTGGGTCGATCCCCACTATATCCTCCGAGCTCCAGGCGAAAACATCTACATTTTCCCTTAAAAAATTGATCAACATAATTTCTCCCTGTGGAGATAGTTCAGTTCCGATCCTGGTGATTTTTGTTGGATCATTCTCGATCAACTTGACCTCTTTATGCTCTGGCGCACGTAGGGTCAGATCTATGGGCTCTTTTCCTTTTTTATCGATCCGATCCGTGCTAGGCAACTCAGGCTCATGAGATCTCTCAGTCGAGGATCCTACTGTTTTTCTTTTCGACGGTGTTAGAGGATCGATGTTCCTTTTTAAAGACAGTGTCGTGTTGTAACAATCCCATGCCATGCAGTGGTCGTTGACGATTTCGCCGACACCAAAGACCGTAGGAAATTTTATTTTCTAGTGATAGGTTGATACAACTGCTCGAAATTGGTTTAATGCCGATCTTCCCAAAATGGCATTATAAGCGAAAGGTGCTTCTACCACTAAGAATTTTATCATTTTGACCACTCGATGAGATTTGTTTCCAAGAGTTACACTCAAATTGATAGTTCCGGCTGGAACTATTTCTGATCCTCCAAATCCTACCAGCGGCGTAGCTACTTTTTGGAGAGTTATTTTTCCCAGGTTCATCTGGTTCAGCACTTCGATGGCTATTATGTTAGCCGAGCTTCCATTGTCGATCAGAATTCTCTTGACATTGAAATCGGCAATTTTCAGTGAGACCACCATGGGAAAATCGGGGTGATCTTCGTTATTATCCCAATTCAGGTTTCTGGGGACTTCGCTCTCATCGAACTTAATTATGTGTTGGTCGGAGTTTTTCCTCTCGAGCGCCCATACCTCTTTAGGGGTCATAATCCCCTTTTCTAGAGATCGTGCGACCTTTCGTCTGGCATTCCGACTATCCCCCCCCCCGCTGGTCCACCAGAGATCACATGTATTGTACCATTGACCTGGTCATCATCGATTTCATTTCTTTGGGGAGCATGATTACTGGGAGATCTATCACGAGGACTTCTATTTTCCTCTCTCCTTCTAGGACTTCTTGTCCTTTGTCTTCTCCGATCTGCTCTATCTATGAATTCATTCAATCTACCCTGTTGAATCAATTTTTCGATTTCTTGTTTCAGGTGATAACAGTCCTCGGTCCTATGACCGTGAGCTCGATGGTACCTACAATATAAATCGTAGTTCTTTGCCCCAGGTTTGGCTTGTGTGATTCTTTTTGCTGGGGGGATTAAATTATTTCTTTCCAGTATCACCAGGATGTCTTCTCTTGGGGCATTTAGTTTTGTGAACTCCACATAACTGATTCGATCTCTTATATTCCTTTCTGGAGATCGAGGCCTGAGGTAGACATTGGGTCTTTTCTCAGGGTTATTCCCGTTATGTTCTAATCTATGAAATACGTTTCCTCTTCGCGAAAACCGATCGTAATCCATGGCTTTCTGGATTGGGGGTTTTTCAGGTTTTTTGGGTCCCGAAACAGACGTTTTCTTATTTTTATCTTTGTAAGAGTTCATCTCTTCCTGGGTCATATATTTGGAGGCTAAAGTCATGATTTCAGTAAATGTTCTAGGCTGTTTCCGACTTAATGCGTTACCAAACTGCCTATTTGATGAGGGCTATTTTGTACCTATGATCGAATAAGTATTTATCGAGCCAGTTCAGAATTGATCCGACCAACGGGGATTTCAAGATCGGCTTGACCAGTTAAATTCGTATCTGATCGACCTACTTTGATCGACCTACTGTCCGTCCCAGGGGATTTAATGGGCCCAGCGATACTCCAAGGCCATACAGGTTTCCTAGGCTAAATAGGACTCCTAGTTCAGTTAGGACAGTAGGAATATTATAAATAGCAAATCTTACATTGTATTGTAGATCCGAAATTTAACCTAAGGAATATACTACTATTGTTCGCCTCCTCTGATTGTTGTTTTCCATTCAATTATATTACTTTGCTTATTCTTGAATTGCTCCATCCTGAGTACTTTAACCAAACCCCTAATATATTAAATTGTCCTTAATAATTTACTGAGATAAAACCTTAAGACGAAATTCGGTTAAATCAGTTGGCGCCCACCGAGGGGCAGGTTAATTACTCGATCGAAATATGGCCAATCCAAGGAAAAGCGCACGTAACGCAGGAAGAAGCACGAATTCTCGACCTTCTCGCGCTATGGATAGCTTGCCTGAAGAGTCCCAAAGAGTCAGTGCTAATAACACACAACCTCCGGTAAACCAACAGAATCTTGATCCTATAGAAGAACAAGGTGCGCCAAACGAAAACATCAATCAGAACGACGGAGCGCGACAAACTCCTACCACAAGTAGGATTCCTAACCCACCTATCCAATCCGTCCCTGCCGCACCGCTTTCCGCTGACCAGGAAAAAATACTACAAATTGCTCAAATCTTAAGTTCGTTTTTTCCTCAATTTCTACAAACCCATGCAGTTGCGGAACCAGTGAGGGCGGCCGTTGGTCCTTCAAGAGCGGCTAACAACGTCAGAGAACCACGGGTGAATGATGACCACCAGTCAACTCAAGCTGAAAGTCCGGACGCGGACCAACGATCTCAAATATCCCCACCAAACATAGCAGGAAGGAACCTTGGTCGAAAAACTAATCAGGCAAGAGCTAATGCTCGATCTGAACCTCGCCTATCAAAGGACCGCACTGTGATACCGATCGATGACGCGGACGAACCCCCAGTTATCAATCGTCAAGCGACCAAGAGAATTTCTGAAAGAGATATAGAAAGGATGGTCGAGGAGCGAGTCGAACAAAGGCTTCTAACTCTGCAGCAACCTTGGCCTCGTTCCCGTGAAATACAGGATAGTATAGCTGCGTGTTCCCCTTTCTGTTTAGAAATCAGGGAAGCACATGCTTCTGGATCTTTACCTGCCCGGCTCCCCAGATACGATGGAACCACTGACCCAACCGACTACATCTTTAGTTTCACCAATATAATGAGCTTGTATGCTCATTCAGCAGAATATACGGCCAAGTTGATGATCACGACGTTTGAAGGGTTGGCATTGGATTGGTTCGGAAAACAACCGCCTAACTCGATCTTCAGCTTTAGAGAATTATGCAATAAATTAGAACAACAATTTGCCAGCCAGAAAAAACAAAAACTCCCTATGAGCTATCTAGGAACAATAACTCAGCTAGAAGGAGAGTCTTTAAGAACTTGGTTAGCTAGGTTCAATGTGGAACTTTTGAAGATTGACTCTCCGAACATTGATTACATCATATCAATTCTATTCGATCTGACTAAAAATAGGCAATTTGGCAACGCTTTGAGTCGAAAGCAGCCTAGAACATTCGCGGAAATCATGACGTTAGCCTCCAAATATATGACCCAAGAAGAGATGAACTCTTTCAAGGACAAAAATAAAAATAAAGCATCGACTTCAGGGTCAAGAAAACCTGAAAAACCTCCGATGAATAGGGTAACGGAATATGATCGATTTCCCCGAAGGGGGAATGTTTTTCAAAGATTAGATCACAATGGGAGTAACCTAGAGAAAAGACCCAATGTCTACCTCAGGCCCCGATCTCCGGAAAGAAATATAAGAGATCGAATTAGTTATGTGGAGTTTACAAAATTAAATACCCCAAGAGAAGACATTCTGGTGATACTAGAAAGGAATAATCTGATTCCCCCAGCCAAAAGAATCACACAAGCAAAACCAGGGGCAAAGAACTACGATTTGTATTGCAGGTACCATCGAGCCCACGGTCATAGAACCGAAGATTGTTACCATCTGAAACAAGAAATCGAAAGATTGATTCAACAAGGTAAATTAAATGAATTTGTTGAAAGATCAGATCGAAGAAGACAAAGGACAAGAAGTCCTAGAAGGAGAGAGGAAATTAGAAGTCCTCAGGGTAAATCGCCCAGTAACCATCCGCCTCGACGGAATGATAGCGATGACGATCGGGTCAATGGAACTATTCATGTAATCTCTGGTGGACCCGCAGGGGGAGACAGTCGGAATGCGAGGCGACGGACTGCGCGATCTTTAGAACGAGGAGTAATCGCTCCCAAAGAGATTTGGGCACTCGAGAATAAGAGCTCTAATCAGCAAGTCATCAAGTTCGACGAAAGCGAAGTCCCCAGAAATCTGAATTGGGACAACAACGAAGACCACCCCGATTTCCCTATGGTGGTCTCATTAAAAATATCCGATTTCAACGTCAAGAGGATTCTGATCGACAATGGAAGTTCAGCTAACATAATAGCTATCGAAGTGCTGAATCAGATGAACCTCGGAAAATTAACTCTCCAAAGAGTAGCTACACCCCTGATAGGGTTTGGAGGGTCGGAAATAGTTCCAGCTGGAACTATTAACCTGAGTGTAACTCTTGGACATAAACCTCATAGAGTGATTAAAATGATTAAGTTCTTAGTGGTTGAAGCACCATTTGCTTATAATGCAATTTTGGGAAGACCAGCCTTAAACCAATTTCGAGCGGTTGTGTCAACCTACCACCAAAAAATCAAATTCCCTACAATCTCTGGGGTCGGCGAAATGGTCAATGACCATTGTATGGCCTGGGATTGTTACAATACCTCACTATCTTTGAAAAGAAATGTTGATCCTTTAACGCCGTCGAAAAGAAAAATAGTGGGGTCCTCGACAGATAGATCTCGGGATCCCGAATTGCCTAGTACGGATCCGATCAGCAAAAAAGGAAAAGAGCCCATCGATCTAACTCTACGTGCACCAGAGCATAAAGAGATTAAGCTTATCGAGAATGACCCGACCAAAATCACCAGGATCGGAACTGAACTATCTCCACAGGGAGAGGTCATGTTGATCAACTTCTTAAGAAAAAATGTGGATGTTTTCGCCTGGAGCTCGGAAGACATAGTGGGTATCGACCCAAGAATTATAACTCACTCTTTAAAGATAGATCCGAGCGCAAAGCCAGTCAGACAAAAGAAAAGGAATCATGGCCCCGTGAAGGACAAAATAATAAAAGCAGAGGTCGAAAGGCTTTTATTGTCCAAACAGATTAGGGAAATACACTTTACTGAGTGGTTATGTAATGTCGTACTTGTCTCAAAGGGAGACAAGAAGGATAACAAGTGGAGGATGTGCAATGATTTTACTGACTTGAATAAACTGTGTCCGAGAGATCCTTATCCTCTCCCAAGGATCGATCTATTGGTCGACTCGACGGCAGGCTTCGCAATCTTTAGTATGATGGATGCATTCCAGGGCTTCTATCAAATTTTCATGAATGAAAAGGATCAAGAGAAGACTGCATTCATTACCGAACAAGGTGTTTATTGTTTCATAGTGATGCCTTTCGGATTAAGAAATGCTGGAGCAACCTATCAACGATTGGTTAACCTGATGTTTAAAGAGCTAATAGGAGAAATAATGGAGGTCTACGTCGATGACATGCTAGTAAAAAGCATGAGTGAAGAAGATCACATAAAGCACCTTGATCGTTGCTTCAAGATCTTAAGGAAATATGGAATGAAACTCAACCCATTAAAATGTACATTTGGGGTAAGATCGGGAAAATTCTTAGGATATTTGGTTCACGAGAGAGGCATCGAAGCAAATCCAGAGAAAATACGGGCAATCACTGAAATGAAGCCCCCTAGAAATATTACTCAGGTACAAAGTCTAGTAGGGAAAATTGTCGCCCTCAATAGATTCATATCAAGGTCCGCAGACAAAAGTTTACCTTTTTTTCAAACTTTACGTAGAGCTAAGACCTTTGAATGGACTGAAGATTGTGATTATGCTTTCGAGCAACTGAAAAATTACCTAACCTCGCCACCTATGCTCGCCAAACCTACAGAGGGACAACCTCTATATCTATACATCGCCATTTCCGAGGCGGCCGTGAGCTCTGTTATGGTAAAGATAGAGGGCTCGGAACACAAGCCCGTCTATTATCTGAGTAAGTTATTGCAGGGAGCAGAGAAGAATTACCTAACAATTGAAAAATTTGCTCTGGCATTGGTGACGACAGCACGAAGGTTGCGACCTTACTTTCAAACATATAAGATCATCGTACTCACCAATCAGCCTCTGAGGCAAGTGTTATCCAAACCAGAGGCCTCAGGAAGATTGATCAAATGGGCTGTAGAATTGGGACAATACGAGATCGAATATCGACCACGAACTGCAATCAAGGCTCAGATACTAGCAGACTTCCTCCTAGAAACTCCAAGTCTTTCGGAAACAAGCTCCAATGTGACATCAACAAGTAATAGCAGTATTATGATCGTCAATGACCTGCCATGGCTTATGCACGTCGATGGTGCTTCAAGCAGAGATGGTGGAGGTGCAGGAATCAATTTCCAAGGACCAAACGGCGAGGACATGAATTATGCCATCACTTTAGACTTCGTGGTAACCAATAACGAAGCCGAATACGAAGCTCTAGTTGCAGGTTTGGAAATGGCTATACAAGCCGATATAAAGATTCTGAATGTTTTGACAGATTCCGAGCTAATTCAGAGACAAATCAGCGGGATGTACGAAGCAAAAGAATTCAATATGATAAAATACTTGGATAAAGTAAAAAAGTTAACTGGGAAATTTGATAAATTTGATATTCAAAATATTCCACGTGAAGAAAATCGTTGGGCTGATCAACTATCCAGATTTACAGGAACAAGGGATGGTAAATCTAAAAGGGTGATTACCTGGCTAATCTCCAAAACTCCTTGCATCGATCTCGATGTTGTCCCAGCTAGTGAAGTAATGGATATCGACTTGGCAGCGGACTGTTGGATGACTCCGTTAATCACCTACTTGAACGATGGATCTCTCCCTAGCTGTAAGAATGAAGCTAGAAGGATAAGATATCGAGCACCAAGGTATGCAATATTGGAAGGAAAACTCTATCGACGATCTGTATCTGGAATTCTGATGAAATGCATTCCCGAGCACCAGTACGAGAGTATCCTTAAAAGTATACATGAGGGAGAAGCTGGGAATCACAGTGGTGCTCGAGCTCTTGCGCTCAAATGCCTAAGAACAGGATACTATTGGCCGACGATGTATGCAGATGCACAAGATTATGTAAAACATTGTCATTATTGCCAAGTGCATTCGAATATAATACATCAACCTGCTGAAACAATGCACTCAATTCCGATCTGCTGGCCTTTTGACCAATGGGGAATTGACATAGTGGGACCTTTCCCACCGGCCAGGTCAAAAAAGAGTTATGTTTTAGTCGCTGTCGAATACTTCAGTAAATGGATCGAATGCATTGCCCTAGCTCGGATAACACAGTTTCAAGTAATAAATTTTCTCTGGAAAAATATAGTCTGTCGTTTTGGAATTCCGAGGATTCTAATTTCCGACAATGGAACCCAATTTGCGGGAAAACAAGTTCAAGAGTGGTGCTCGAAGTTAGGGATACAACAGAACTTTACATCTGTTGGACATCCTCGAGCAAACGGGCAGACTGAGGTAGCAAATCGAGAAATTATAAAATCCCTCGAAAAAAGACTTGACGACGCTAAAGGAAAATGGTTGGACGAGCTTCCTGGCGTCGTTTGGGCTAACAGAACTACAATCAAAGCATCTACTGGTGAAACACCGTTCAGCTTGGTATATGGCTCCGAAGCGGTCATCCCAGTCGAGGCACTTGTTCCCAGTCCAAGAATTGAATTGTACGATGAGGAAACAAATAATCAACTCAGAAAGGACGACATCGACCTAAGCGAGACCTTGAGAGAAAAAGCCAGTCTTCGGCTAGAAGCAGCAAAATCTAGCATGGAAAAGGCCTATAATCAAAAGGTGAGAATACGATCATTCAAAGAAGGGGATTTGGTACTTAAAAAAGTTGAAGTTTCCAAACACGTGGGAAAGTTACAGCAAAATTGGGAAGGTCCCTACGTGGTGATTGCGGTCGGAAAGAAGGGATCATACAAGATAGCTCATATGGATGGAACTCCGCTCCCGCGGACGTGGAATGCTGTAAATCTCAGAAGATATTATGGTCGATAGAGTTCAAAGATAAGAAGATTCAGGAATTAGACAGGATTTCCAAGAAATTAGTTTTCTTTTTTAGTTTTTTCAGTATGTCTTGATTGTTTTCCTTTTACCATTAATTTGTCTTCAAACTATAATAAAAGCTTTTGCTTACTTCTCCATTGAACGCGCTCGGAAATGAACGATCTACAAAGGTTAAAACCACATTTGGTAAACAACCTAAGTATAATAATTTTTGAGTAACACCGATTGGGTCGGTATAAACTCATCGATCTCCTACATAAACGATCTACAAAGGTTAAAACCACATTTGGTAAACAACCTAAGTATAATAATTTTTGAGTAACACCGATTGGGTCGGTATAAACTCATCGATCTCCTACATAAACGATCTACAAAGGTTAAAACCACATTTGGTAAACAACCTGAGTATAATAATTTTTGAGTAACACCGATTGGGTCGGTATAAACTCATCGATCTCCTACATAAATGATCTACAAAGGTTAAAACCAATAATTGGTACACAACCTACAAATCTCTGAGTAAAACCGATTGGGTCGGTATACACTCATCGATCTCCTAATGATCTACGAAGTTTAAAACCAAAATTCAAAGATTGACACAAGACTAAAAGTAAACATTGATAAATGAAATATACATTCATCGGACGATCTACACAAATGAATAGCTGATATACAGTAAAATTTTATGTCACTGATAAACACGTACATCGGAAATACCTATAATATCCTAGCTAAAGCAATAGCAAACATAAGGAAGCAAAGAGGCAACCAAAGGGTCTTCCTCCTGATCTATCTCCGACTTGCTCCCAGAATTCTTGCCACCAGCTAGAACCAATCGTTCTCACGGTCACAAAGCTTTGGAATCAGGGAGAGCTTTGAGAGATCATAATGTTACAACGGTCGGTGGTGGTCAGCATTTTTTGACCATATAAGCTCATTTTAATGAACTGACCAGCTTTCCACCAACCACGTAACTAATGGGACTGAACCCCTCAACACCGACCTTTACCCATTTACATAGGTTGGTCGAATGGTTATAAGAGTTCCGATCCATCCCCCTTATTATGGGTTGGAGATTTCATGGTTTTTTAGAAATCTCTGTTTTCCAATTCCACCCATACCAAGTCGACATGATGAAGCTTTCTTCTGGATTCTCGAATTCGGCGGACGACCGCCATTTTGGACAAAGAAGAAGTACATTATTTAAGGATTTTTACTTATGATGATAACTAAAAGAAGGAAGATTCCTTTTATAGACAGGGTAAGTTGAAATCCTACGGTGAGACTCACATCCAATCAACGGCTATAACACTACATCGAGAATTACGTTACAAAATCATAACTGCAAGCCGTAAATAAAGGAATGGAAATAAATGCGTTTTTGACTCGGTCGAAATAAAGCTATTATATTACATTGATGAAGACAATACAATGACTACCATAGTAGAACTAGTATTATATATTGAATATTCATCGATCAGCTACACTAAACAGTTACACCTACAAAATAACAAAAAGGAGAATTTGATTCCAAAACGCTCTTGAACCTCCTCGGAACGACCGTCCTTTTTCTACTTTCAGAACAGTGACGAGAACCTAAAGTTCAGACTTCTTCTATGGGTAAGCAAGTGTCATCGGGCAAATACAGCCATATGCTATCACGATTCGACCACCTCGAAGAAGTTAATGCTGTTTCTTCACCAATTAAAATAGAGATCAGAAAGGTCTCATGCCTGACATCACCAACCAGTTAGAAACAAGTTGATTCCGATAAAGCATAGAATCCTGCTTTCCTCCACCATCGACCTCTATCATACGACGCGATATATGGTCAACTAATCCCCAATTATGAGATTTGCCCGACCATCACAGCTTCAGATGAAGATCTCATTTTTCCAATTCCTCCCATACCAAGTCGTGACCTCCTAGGCATATAAATCGACAGATTTGGTGGTCGATGATATTTATAACAGTACATACTCTTCTTGAATGAATTCATCTTCTGAGAAATGAAGAGTGATGGAGTGAATCTTTTTATAGGCAGAGGACATAGGATCCAATGGTGTTAATTTAAGGTCCTATCAACGGTCCAGATTTACAACGCTATAAAGATAGTCTGTAGAATCGAAGAAGTTAATCAACCATTGTTCTCGAGTTGAACATACAAAGAATAATTGGGTTTATTCAGGTATTTGAGAGAATTATTACATTTCACAAGCATAGCCATATCATCACGGAAACCTACATTTACATTCACGGATCATTACAAATTATTTAAAACATTAATGCTACTTTGCTACTCCACGGAATGATCTGCTCCTTCAAATCGACCTTCTCCTCAGACTACAATCGATGAACAGAAAATGAGGAACATGAAGAAGTGCGTATATTTGCTGATGCTGGTGAATTACCGACCTCTAAATAAGCCAAATCGCAACCAGGAGGCATAATGCATCTAGTGTCGATCACAGTATCAAGCTAAAGCACACTACGAAGGAAAGAACTTTGCAGTCGTACAATTGAGACAGGATCGTTCTCCTTGCCTTGGGGGCAAGTTTTCGAGCATGCATGCACGAAACACCATTTTAATGAACTAACCAGCTCTCGTCTATCTAAAGAACTCTCTGGTTTGATATCTCCACCGTAGTCAACAGGCCATAAAAACCAAGTTAAACTATTCAGAGGCGGCATATTATTTCAGTTTCGCTTCTTTTCCTACTTCTCCAAGGAGTTATTTATACTATGGGGAATTAACCAATCAACGGACAAAGCATACGAATCGTTCCTACAGTTATGGCACGCCTATCAAAATTGACTTCCCATCTTCCAATAAAATTGCAGGAAGTTATTTATTCAAAGGCAGGTCGATGGGACGCAGAAACCGAACAACAAACAACTTTTTTTTCCATTCATCAGGCAAAATGTATTTTTACATTTAAAAAAAAAAAAAAAAAAAAAAAAAATGCAGAAAGACTCTTGTCTACTGTTCGGGAGTATGATCAGGGGTAAGATCTTTGTCTACCGTCTCGTGAACATGAGCAGGAATTGTAGGATAACCAAGATAAGTCATCATTTCTTGGGCACGCTGCTCATATCCGAGGGAAAAACCCCTATCAAACTCCAGATCTTTCAGTTGAAGAAGATCTGTTTTCTCCTTAGTAAGCTGCTCCTTTTCAGCCTCCAAACTACTATTTGCTCGAGCAAGTTCTCCATTCTCTCTAGTGAGCCTTTCAGTGGTAGCTCGGAGATGCTCAACCTCAGTCATCAGCAATCGATGAGCAGCGGCAATTATATTTGTGCGATCCAGGGATTCTTCTCGAGCAAAATAGAATTCGTCATTCTGTATTCCGAGCTGGAGAGCTTCATGTTTAGCCTGTATTGAGAGATATAAGTAAAACACTTAAAACACTTAGATCTTTTTAAAATAACAAAATACGCATACCATCTCTAAACGTTTGAAGATGGACTGGACAAGTTGCAGAGAAGAGTGGTTCTTCAATCTTTCAAGCTCCTTAGGCAAAATAGTACCCATTCCCAGATTCCAAGAAACCCCATCAGGATTAAGGCTTGATGGTATACTCGCGTCAATTGAAACCCCACCTGATCGGGTTATATCAAACTCGGTTATCTCTTCAACCTGCTCTTTAAATGGACATTCATCTAAAAGAAACGGGTCGTCTGCGACCTTTTCAATTGCAGAACGACTGGGACCCGACCCAGTTTTCGACGCTCCTTGTGAAACACGAACAGGAGAGACAACCTGAGTGTCTTGAGAGGTCGAAACAACTTGCGAACCTGGATGGGAAAAGAAAGATTCTGGAATGTCTTCCACGGGCCCTCTTAGTTGCAGAGTGGGCTCAATCTCAGAATTGGGAGCAACAATCTCAGAATTTGGAGCAGTATTCACGGCCTGATGGGAACTTTCTTGACCTATGGGTCGATTTGTTATACCTCGATCGGAAGGAGGACGTTCCTCCATTGATTGGTCGATAGAAGAAGGAGAGATAGCTCGAGACTTCCCGTCGTGTGCTATATCATTGATAGGAGCAGGAGAGATAGCTCGAGACTCCTCATCGATTGATGGGTCGACTGGAGGAGGAGATATAACTCGAGACTCCTGATCGATTGTTGGGTTTACAAGAGGAGGAGAAATAGATCGAGAACCCTCATTCTGATAAGTTTCAAGAATTCTTGGATCAACCAAGGGATTACGGATCGGAAGACCCGTCGAGGAATGCCTAGCTTTCTCCGATGGTGAAGGAATAGACTTCGCATTCTTCGGATGTCCATTAGGTGAAGACGACGCTGGGTCAGATCGAGGCACGGTTTCTCGAGAAGAAGCTCCCCCTTGGGTGGACGATTGATGAGAACTTTCCAGTCGAGGCTTTTTTCTCGGAGTGTCTCGTCGGGAAGAACCCCGCAGAGAGCGTTTTGAAGCTCCAGAAAATAAGTTGGAACTCATGATCAAACAATCAAAGGTTCTTATGAATTATCGAACTATGAGCTCCGATCAATAACAAGATAATTTTATATCGCAAGTGGGGACGCGCGGTAAAAACTCCAAAAGATTCACCTTTATATATAGTTAAGGAAATGACAGTTATGTCCTTGGACCTTGGCGCGCACAGTAAAAATTCAAATGTAAGGAAAAAGCAGGTCAACGAATATGTACTTTGATCATCATAAGGACGTAGTATATCTAAGTAAAATCATATATATTATAAAAGGAAATTTACATGTTCTACAGAGTTCAAAAGATCTACAATTACGACAAGATAAAAGAAGAAATAAAAACGTCCTGACTATGGATGTTGGTTTCTTTCAAAGGCGAGCCTCCCTTTTCTCCTTCATTCCCCTTGTTGACTTGGTCTCCTTCAACATCCCCTTCATCGACGATATCTTCCTCCTCGCCTGATTGATCCTCCATAATATCCTTTATCAAATCTAAGTCAGGTTCTGGCACGGGAATTGGAGTTCCATACTCCTCGACTAAATGAGCCAGAGGATGGCCGCTATAATCAACAGAAGGTAAGGACTCAGGAGGATAATCTTGAAGACTTCGATCCTTTTCAATAGCCAAAACCTTGCGATACTCATCACGCTTGTCAGGAATCTGCCCAGATTCGATTAATTGATCAACACCTTTATAGAACGAGCTCAAAAGCAGACTTCCGATCTTCTGATGAATTATGGCAGTATGTACTGGGGAATCCAGAAAACCTCGGATAATGGGCTCAACCTCGGAAGATGGATGCTCGTCTATGATCTTTTCCAAATCAGTAGAATCGTCTTCCTTTGCCGCGAGTTGAGATCGAAGTAAGGCAATCTCCGATTCCAACCTGCTAACTACGGTGGTGTGTGACACTCGTTGATCATCCAATTCTCGTGTTAACTGATCGACCTGGGCCTGATACCGACTAGCATCCGTCATCATGCCAATAATATGCGGATTATCAGTTTCTAAATCCTTATTAGCAAGAGGAGCAGGTTGAGTTTCCACGGAAGATCGAGAATCACCGACCTGAGCAAGCTGCTCTTCAAGTTCTTTGACCCTTGCGTTCAAGATTCTGTTGCTTTCCTCGACAAATTCACATTGGTCCCTATGCAATGCCATATCGTATAAAGCGGACACCAAGGCATTACCCGCCTATTACAAAGAAAATTTTATGACTAACCTTCAAATAGAATATTATAGATTATTAAAAGATCAGAAGAAATTGAGGAATATTACCACTGCGTGAGCATGTGCTGCTCTTGCGAATTGCTCGAGGGGTTTTTTCTTTACCGTCCTGTTAACATCTTGAGTGAAGGTCGAAGAAAGAAGAATTCGAATGGATTTATCGACGACGTTTTCCTTATCATCAGACATCAATGTATCCTTCTCAGAATACCCAGCCGCCCGTTTCCCTTGAAGATGACTCTCGATCATATCTACCAGGGAAGCTTTATGACCAATATCTCCAACATGAGTAAAATACTCCCCTCCTTTGTCAAAGAATTGTTTTCTCCTTTTAGCTTCAGGACCGGTAGGGTTACGCTCCGACCAGGATTGACAGCCGAGAATACCATGTTGATCCCTAAGAAATTTAGGAGGATAACCGCGGCCTTGGCGAGAGCTTGAAGACGGTATGTCCGATGAGGTTTGAGCGGAAGAAGGAGGAGCTACTCTGATAGGATCAACATCTTCAAACGACTCTTCCTCGATATTCTCCAAATCCATGAATTGATCTCTTCTTCTTTTTCTCGACTCCTTCTGCTCTATGGGGGCTCTACCCCAGGACTTTTTTGAGTTCGAGAGAACGGATTTTCCAACCACTGAAAAACGGCAATTCTCCACTAGGGTGGCTGCGTTGAGAAGAAATTAGACGATAGTAAATAACGAATTCATAGATCCTTTTATAAATTAAAAATGGGAAATGATCTTACCAAGAGGTCGATCATCCAATGAAATGGGAAACTCCAGTGAACTTAATCCAGCCTTTCTAAGAAAGATTTCTCCGATCAAGTAGGCCGATTGATATTTATCCGACCTCATCTGGTCAATTAAAGCAGATGAAAATTGATCATCTGGGGACATCTGACCGATCACCTTTCGACCGCCGTATACCCAAAGATCATTGTATCCCCAGTCGTGAGAAAACTCCTCTTTTTCTCCATTTTCGAGGATAGACACGGTCGGAGCTCTAACAAAGAAGAAATTTGATTTCCATTCCATACTATTGCTTGAAATGGCGTTTTCGAGAATAGCGTAGCCAGGTCTCTGACTAACATAATAGTAACCTCTGTTGGAGGAGCTCGATACTGAAAAGCGAAAGAAATGAAGAAAATTTCGGAAAGAGGGTTGTAGACCTCGTGCAACCATCAAAACAGAAAATGCCATAATAAAAGCTATGGCGTTCGGAACAAGTTGTGTCAAGGAGACTATGAAAGTCTCCAGAAACTGTCGGAGAACAGAGGAAAGGGGAAAACGGAGCCCATGGTCGAAGTGGGACGTATAAAAAGCTCGACAGTTAGCAGGAGGAGTATTAACTCTCTGCTCGGAAGTAGGAATAATGATCTCAAAATCTGATGGAAAATAGCGACCATATTCCCTTTTCAACAATGGTAGATCTTCTTCTCTCCATCGAGAAGGAAAAAGTTCTACAGGTGCAGAAATCTGAGGTTGGGTCGTTTTAGATTTTTTAGACGCTCTTGACATCATCTCTCCTTCTGGAATAATTTCCACGACCAAACTATCTACTTCATCCTCGGCATAATCTCTAACTTCTTCTGCTTGGGAATTGTCTATTGCCTCATTGTCAGAAGAAAGGATATCAGGATTGGGAATATTAGATGGAGTTTCTTCTCCAACGGCTTGTGTAGGAGAAGGAGGATTCTGTGAGGTCGAAGCCATTTCTTTATATTTGGATAAAAGGTGTTCGAGAGGATGAGTAAATGAGTAAACTATCGACGTAAACTTTTACTGCTGGAAGGGTTAAATATCAATCTGGGGTAAAAGTAAATTGATCCATTGATTTCCACTATATATATATATTGTGAAAAGACGGATTCAACCCTTCGCGTCTCTTCATATTCCCGCCAATTAAAATCATGAAAAGACCTTGACATCTTCTGACACACGTTAACCAAGATACGTGTCTGTACGAGGAAGGTTCAAATGGATATGCACTCTTTTTTCCTCGTTTGGTTTTTATCCCGAAGAGGGTTTTTCCGAACAAGGTTTTTAACGAGGCATACTTCATGAACAACAAGGAAAAAATAACTACTTCTACTTCTACGAGCTCCAGCTACGATTACGCTCGAGAAGTGAGGGAGTATTGATGAGGGCTATTTTGTACCTATGATCGAATAAGTATTTATCGAGCCAGTTCAGAATTGATCCGACCAACGGGGATTTCAAGATCGGCTCGACCAGTTAAATTCGTATCTGATCGACCTACTTTGATCGACCTACTGTCCGTCCCAGGGGATTTAATGGGCCCAGCGATACTCCAAGGCCATACAGGTTTCCTAGGCTAAATAGGACTCCTAGTTCAGTTAGGACAGTAGGAATATTATAAATAGCAAATCTTACATTGTATTGTAGATCCGAAATTTAACCTAAGGAATATACTACTATTGTTCGCCTCCTCTGATTGTTGTTTTCCATTCAATTATATTACTTTGCTTATTCTTGAATTGCTCCATCCTGAGTACTTTAACCAAACCCCTAATATATTAAATTGTCCTTAATAATTTACTGAGATAAAACCTTAAGACGAAATTCGGTTAAATCACTATTCTTGGTCAGATCGAATAGTATAGATATAATATAATCAATATTTGGGGAATCGATCTTCAGTAGTTCTACATTGAACCTTGCTAACCAAGCTCTTAAAGATTCTCCATCTTGTTGGACTATAGTTCCTAAATAACTCATGGGAAGCTTTTGTCTTTTCTGACTAGCAAATTGTTGTTCCAGCTTGTTGCATAATTCTCTAAAACTGAAGATTGAATTGGGCGGTCGTTTTCCGAACCAATCCAGTGCCAACCCCTCGAACGTTGTGATCATCAGTTTGGCCGTATACTCTGCTGAATGAGCATACAGGCTCATTATATTTGTAAAACTAAAGATATAGTCGGTCGGATCACTAGTTCCGTCATATCTGTGGAGCCGAGCAGGTAAAGATCCAGAAGCATGTGCTTCCCTAATTTCTAAGCAGAAAGGGGAACAAGCAGCTATACTATCCTGTATTTCTCGGGAGCGAGGCCAAGGTTGTTGCAAAGTCAAAAGCCTTTGTTCCACTCGTTCCTCGACCATCCTCTCTAATTCTCTTTCAGAAACTCTTCTATTTATTTGTCGATTGATAACTGGGGGTTCGTCCATATCGTCGATCGGTATAACAGTGCGTTCCTTGGATAGACGAGGTTCAGGTCGAGCATTAGCTCTTGCCTGATTAGTTTTTCGACCAAGGTTCCTTCCTGCTACGTTTGGCGGGGAGATTTGAGATCGTTGATCCGCGTCCGGACTCTCTGCTTGAGTTGACTGGTGGTCATTATTTTCCCGTGGTTCCCTGACATTGTTAACCGCTCTTGAAGGACCAACAGCTGCCCTTACTGGTTCCGCAACTGCCGGAGTCTGTAGAATTTGAGGAAAAAACGAACTTAAAAGTTGAGCAATTTGTAGTATTTTTTCCTGGTCAGCGGAAAGCGGGGGAGCCGAGACGGATCGAATGGGTGAGTTAGGGGCCTGACTCACGCTAGGAGTTCGTTGTCCTCCCTGGTTTTGATTGTTGTTAGCGTTTGCTGCAACATGTTCCTCCACAGGGTCTAAATTTTGGTGATTTGCGGGAGGCTGCATATTATTAGCGCTGACCCTTTGGGAATTTTCAGGCAGGCTATCCGCAGCACGAGAAGGTCTAGAATTTGTACTTCTTCCTGCGTTACGCGCGCTCTTCCTTGGATTGGCCATATTCGATCGAGTAATTAACCTTGCCCTCGGTGGGCGCCAACTGATTTAACCTGATTTCGTCTTAGGTTTAATCTCAGTAAATTATTTAAGAACACAATTTTATGTAATAGGGGTTTGGTTAAAGTACTCAGGATGGTGCAATTCAAGAACGAGCAAAGTAATATAATTGCGTAAAATAACAATAATATGAACGGCGAATAACTGTAGTATATTTCGTAGGTTAAATTCCGGATCCACAATACAATGTAAGATTTGCTATTTATAATGTTCCCCCCGTCCTAACTGAACTAGGAGTCCTATTTAGTCTTGGAATCCAATACGGCCTAGGAGTACTGCATGGCCCATTTAGTCCCTTAAAACGGGCAGTAGGTCGATCAGAGTAGGTCGACCGGATACACATCCAGCTGGTCGAGCCGATCTCACGATTTTAATAGGTCGGATCGATCTTCAGTCTGCTCGGATATTCCTTGCTGGTTAGTCGTGCAAAATAGCCCTCATCACAGTTTGATTTTGAATGCACCAACAATCAGGCCGAATACGAAGCCTTGGTAATTGGACTGGAAATGCTAAGGGCATTACATGTGAAGTCTGTAGACATCATAGGGGATTCCCAATTAGTCATAAGGCAAATACAAGGTACTTACAAATGCCGAAATCCTATTCTTGACAAATACTACTTGACTGCCGTGCCATTACTTTCAGAATTTGATGATGTTACTTGCTACCATGTGGCGAGGGAACGTAACAGCGAGGCCAATAGTTTGGCTCAACTGGCAACAGGGGTTGATCTTCCTGAAAGCGTTAGTGAATCACACTATATTGTCAGACGATGACACTGTCCATCATTTGTACAAACAGGTTACGCTGGTTCCGCGCTCCTCTGAAAAGTTCACTAGGATCGGGACCGAGTTGAGTCCGGGAATGGAGACGATGCTGATCGATTTTTTGAGAAACAATGCTGATGTGTTCGCTTGGAGCTCGGACGATATCGTGGGAATTGAGTCGCGAGTTATTACACACTCTCTGAATATCGACCCAAAAGCAAAACCAGTTAGGCCGAAGAAAAGAAACCATGGTCGAGAAAAGGATAAAATTATCAACGCGGAAGTTGACAGACTTTTGGCCGCTGGTCAAATCCGAGAAATAACGTTTACTGAGTGGCTTTGCAACGTAGTTTTGGTGTCCAAAGGAAGCAGGGTCGATAACAAATAGAGAATGTGCAATGATTTCATGGATTTGAACAAGTTGTGTCCAAGGGATCCTTATCTATTGCCTCGGATCGATATGTTGGTCGATTCAACTGTAGGTTTTATCTTTTTCAGTATGATGGATGCCTTTCAGGGTTTCTATCAAATCTTCATGAACGAAAGGGATCAAGATAAAACTGCTTTTATTACCGAGCGTAGGGTTTATTGTTTTATCGTGATGCCTTTCGGGCTATGGAACGCGGGAGCAACGTACCAGAGACTTGTAAATATGATGTTTAAGGATTTGATCGGAGAAATTATGGAAGTCTACGTTGACGATATGCTTGTGCAAAGCATGACCGAAGAGGATCATATTAAGCACCTGGATAGATGCTTCGGAATTTTGAGAAAGTATAGGATGAAGTTGAATCCTGCGAAGTGTACCTTTGGAGTAAGATCGGGAAAGTTTCTGGGTTACCTCGTCCACGAGCGGGGTATCGAGGCAAATCCAAAAAAGATTAGAGCTATCGCTGAGCTCAGGCCGCCAAGAAAACTTTCCGAGGTTCAAAGCTTGATCGGAAAGATCATATATTTAAACAGATTTATATCTCGTTCTGCAGATAAAAGCCTACCCTTCTTTAAGTTTTTGAGAAAATCTAAGGATTTCGAGTGGAATGAAGAGTGTGATAAGGCTTTCGAGGAGCTTAAAAAAAGTTAGTCTCTCCCCCAATGCTAGCAAAACCTGTCGAATGGGAGCCTTTATATTTGTACATAGCGGTATCAGGAGAGGCTATCAGTTCAGTTTTGGTAAAAATTGAAAAATCCGAGCACAAGCCTGTGTATTATCTAACCAAATTATTACAAGGCGCGGAAAGAAATTTTCTAGAAATAGAAAAGTTTTCCCTTGCTTTAGTAGTTGTCGCTAGGAAGCTAAGACCTTACTTTCAAACTTACAAAATAATTGTCCTGACAAACCAGCCTTTGAGGTAGGTATTTTCAAAACCCGAGGCCTCCGGAAGACTAATCAAGTGGGCAGTTGAGCTGGGGCAGTTTGAGATCGAGTATCAACCCCGGACGGCAATCAAGGCACAGGTCCTTGCAGGCTTTATTGTGGAATCAACGGGAACGGAACGGCTCGAGAAAGAGAGTTCCGAAGTCAACTTGGTTACGAAGGTCGAGATAAAGATCTGGGTAATGCATGTAGATGGTTCATCGACCAGAGAAGGTGGAGGGGCCGGAATTCACTTTCAAGGGCCCGAAGGAGAAGATCTAAGTTACGCAATTACCTTGGACTTTGTGGTTACGAATAACGAGGTTGAATATGAGATTTTAATCGCAGGGCTGGAAATGGCGATAAAAGCGAACACTAAGTCTCTTACCATATTGACCGATTATGAGCTGGTGCATAGACAGGTGAAGGGAATCTATGAAGCAAAAGAATTCAATATGGTAAAGTACTTGGAAAAAGTAAAAGATTTAACATCAAAATTTGATAAATTCGAGATCCAAGCTATCCCTAGGGAGGAAAACTCTTGGGCAGATTTATTGTCAAAATTTACAGGTTCTATGGATGGAAGGAAAGAAAGAATTATAACTTGGTTATTGTCCAATACTCCGGCAATTGATTTGAATGCATCTCCGAGCGCGAAAATCATGGAAGTTGATGCTCTAAAACCTTCATGGATAGGACCTCTACAAGATTATCTAAAGGAGGGAATCTTGCCTAAGGAGCCTAATGAAGCTCGACTACTCAAGTATCGAGATCCGATGTATGTATTGATTGAGGATCAACTTTACAAGAGATCCTCCTCAGGAATATTGTTGAAATGTGTTTCCGAAAGTCAGTATGAATTTATTTTGAAGGAGATACATGAAGGGGAAGTCGGAAGTCATTGCGGCGCAAGGGCGTTAGCTTTAAAATGATCTCGGTCTGATTATTATTGGCCTATTTTAATTTCAGACTCGATAGATTACGTGAGAAAATGCCACCACTGTCAAATTCACTCGAATTTAATTCACCAACCCGTCGAGCAAATGCACTCGATTCCGATCTGCTGGCCTTTTGATAAATG
This sequence comes from Penstemon newberryi var. newberryi, assembly GCA_030819805.1. Classification (NCBI taxonomy): domain Eukaryota; kingdom Viridiplantae; phylum Streptophyta; class Magnoliopsida; order Lamiales; family Plantaginaceae; genus Penstemon; species Penstemon newberryi. Next base: position 28,666,284 of record JAUALY010000006.1, on the reverse strand, counting down.
GGAAATTGATATAATAGGCCCTTTTCCGACCGCCAGGTCAAGGAAGAACTATGTTTTGGTTTCCAGTAGAGTATTTTAGCAAATGGGTGGAATGTTTGCACCAACCAAGATCACTCAGTTTCAAGTCGTAAGCTTCCTATGGAAAAATATTGTTTGCAGGTTCGGAATACAGAGGGTTTTAATCTCAGATAACGGAATACAGTTCGCAGGCAGGCAGGCAAATTGTAGAATGGTGTAAAAAGTTTGGGATTCAACAAAATTTACCTCTGTCGGCCATCCCCAAGCAAATGGGCAGACCGAGGTCACAAACAGAGAAATTGTCCGATCTCTTGAGAAGCGTTTAGCTGATGCAAAAGGAAAGTCGTTGGATGAGCTTCTTGTGGTCATTTAGGCAAACAAAACTTCTGTCAAAACAGCTACCGGCGAAACTCCTTTCTGCTTGATTTATGGTTCGGAGGCCGTAATTCGTATCGAAACTTTGGTGCCATCACCAAGGGTCATGTTTTACGAGTCCGATGTAAATCACTCTTTAAGAGAAATGGATCTCGACCATGCGGACAACAAGCGAGATCGAGCCAAACTAAAGATCCAAGCTACGAAATCTAGAATGGAAAAGGCATACAACCAGAAGGTAAGAATCAGAACCTTCAAGGTCGGGGACTTGGTCCTCAAAAAAGTTCAACCTAACTGGGACGGCCCTTACGTCATGCAGGAGGTCGGAAAGAAGGGGTCATACAAGATTGCTCACCTCAACGGCGAGCCATTGCCAAGAAGCTGGAATGCTGTTAACTTATGGAAATATTATGGAAAATAGCTTTTTGTAACCGAACAATATTTTTGTAATACTGTTTTATTCAAGTGTTTACATGATTATTGAAGTTTTCTTTTGTCCCGATGTGTTCTGATGCCTTTGATGTTGAATATACAACTACAAAAAAAAAAAAAAAAAGCAAAATGTCTCGACTAAGAGTGAAAGCTGTTGCTACGACTCTTACATCGGTAACAGACTTGCAGAGAAAAAGCAAAATGTCTCGACTAAGAGTGAAAGTTGTTGCTACGACACTTAGATCGGTAACAGACTTGCATAACAAGAGCAAAATGTCTCGACTAAGAGCGAAAGCTGTTGCTATGACTCTTAGATCGGTAACAGACTTGCAGAGAAAAAGAAAAATATCTCGACTAAGAGCGAAAGCTGTTGCTGTGACTCTTAGATCGGTAACAGACTTGCATAACAAGAGCAAAATGTCTCGATTAAGAGTGAAAGTTGTTGCTAAGACTCTTAGATCGGTAACAGACTTGCATACGAAGAAAAATGTCTCGACTAAGAGTGAAAGATGTTGCTATGACTCTTAGATCGGTAACAGACTTGCATACGAAGTAAATGTCACGACTAAGAGTGAAAGTTCTTGCTATGACTCTTAGATCGGTAACAGACAGTATAAAATAAAAATGTCTCGACTAAGAGTGAAAGATGTTGCTATGACTCTTAGATCGGTAACAGAACTGTAGAAAATGAGCAAAATGTCTCGACTAAGAGTGAAAACCGTTGCTACGACTCTTAGATCGGTAACAGACTTGCATAAAAGGCAAAAATCAAAATATCTAGGCAGAGTGGAAGCAGTTGCTAAGATTCTCAGCCCAAGAGCTGGCTTGCGTAAAAAACAAATTGTATGTTTAAAAGGTCATCGGATAATGTGTTCGAGCTATGGCAATCTCGGATTAGTTCTGTTCCTCGAAGTTTTCTTCACAAATTGATTTATTATTTTTAAGCAAGTTGATTTTGGATTGAGTTTTTAAGAGTGCCTTATTTCTCGAGGTACTTTTGCCGAGTTGAATTATCATTCAACGATTATTTTACTCCTCGAAGTGAGTCTTCCGACTGAAATTATTATTCTACGAATATCATTGTGCGGAATTCAAACAGTACAAAAGGCTACAGTATAAAGCGACTAAAAATGGAAGTATAAGTTCAACTTCCGATTTTATGACAAGTTTTCGAGCAATTACAAGGACACGATATTATGAAGTAATATAGTACATTCATAAATTCCGAGCAGTTACAGATGTTCGTGATACAAAAGTTACTTGAAAGATAGTTCATTCATAGTTCCGAGCGATTACAAATGTTCGAGGTTCGGAAATTACAAATGTCCTTTACACTGTTCGATTACGAATCCTATTACATGTTTGAAAGTCCTATTCTTTGAAGTTCGGCTGTCCAGTAGACTTGTAAGAAGCAAGCAAGCTGGCTCGATTTATGTCCGAGGATATCTGGTTTTGAAGTTAGGCAATATGAATTACAGACTTCTGTCTTTGTTTATCATCATATGCCTTCCAGCATTCTTGCCACCAGCTGAGCTCGATCGACTGTTCAGAGGCTCCAATCGACGAGGACAACCACCATTTTAGGTTCCGAAATTTCGACCCCCACCTTGGAGAAGCAGATGCTCATACTTCACCAGAGTTGCATGAGGTTGAAATTTCCCTCGGTCGGTAGTGGTCAGCAGTCTCGAGGTCATTTTCTTCTTTTAATTAACTGACCAGTTTCCACCGACCTCGGAACCGTTAGTCTGGAATACCGCAGCACCGACCCTTATCCATTTGCAAATGATGGCTGGTAGACTAATGGTATTCCGCTCTATCCCATTCTTCTGGGATCGGAGACTTCATGGTCTTTGAGAAGTCCCCATTTTCCAATTCCACCCATACCAAGAAAAAAGGTCGAGTTATCTAAGTACTCGAAAGGAAATGCGAAGTCGAATTTCAAAACACTGAATGGGATGTAGGAAGGTTCCGAGCATGTTTCTCGGAGAACTCATTCTTACACAGTAGAGTGTAAGTTTTAACAAAGCAAACAACCCCTTTTATACTAAAGGGATCTAAAGATCGACAGTCAGTATTTAAGACGATTGAACGGCCCAGATGAAGGCATTAATCACGAGTGACCGTTCCGCTTCCCGAGAAATAGGTACTGTTTGGTCAGGAAAAATTGGAATTATGCTAGGAAAGTGGAGATTCTCTGATTTGGTCAAAAGCTTTATTAACTTTATTTCCACCATGCTCCGGAGGTCGATAAATCTCTTGGAATCAGATCGAAAGGATGCACCAAGTTGAATAAATCTAAAGCAGAGCGGTTTAGTAAATCTTAAGCAATGGTTGAATTCCGAGCATAATACGATAAAAGTATTAGTAAAAAAAAAGACATGCTTAAAAAACTCAAAGAGGATTATTGTCTTTTACAAATGACAGTGTGGAATAAAGAGAATAAAGTTACAACAAGCAAAAGAGGATAAGATTACAACAAAGGTAAATCTCTAGATTAGCTTATTCTAGGCCAGAATTTTTCGGAGCTCGGCGCTGCAGGCTTCATAACCTCTATTATACGCCTCTTGTTCATGGTGCTCGGAATCCTTTTTCTCCTGCTCGATCATGGACCTCAGCTTGTCCAGCTCCTTGCTTAATTCTTCATAGACTTGGTTCTCCTTCTGCTTTACGGCCTTGTCCTTCTCGGAAGCTAACTTCTGCTCGATGGCTTTGGCTTCCTCGAGAGAACTCTGCAGGGCAGCTTTATTTTTCTCCAGTTCAAGAGCGATGGCCGCACGTTGTCCAGCCTCCAGCTCGACTTGCAACCCGAGGTTAAAAAGATGCTGCCCGAGCTGCATTTACTTACAAGAGTTAAAAAAATAAATAAATAATAACAATAATAATAATATAGAAAAGGAACACAAAAGTACAAAACTCACTTGAGTAAGCAAATCGGAGCCCGACTGCACAATTTCTCGAGCACCCTTTTCTTTTAGTCGTTCTTGGTCGGCGACCAGAATATTACTCAAAGCAATAGGATTTTGAGGAATTGGATGAGGAGTACGGAGCGGGGTTTTATCAAAGAAAGGGTCATTTATTTTGATCTTTTTATCTTGGATCTCGAGCAGAATGGTCTTGGCAGCCTCAGACGCTGAAATCTGCTCGAGAATAACGGTCTTGGCGGCCTCAGACGCCGAAATTGCTTCACTCAATGGCTTTTTCTCCCCAGTCAATTGGCGTAACGCCTAGGTTGGAATGAGGTCTTCCGGGCCGGGCCTCTTATTTGAAGCTCGGGAAGAACCACCAGAGCCGAATTGCTCACTCGGATCCTTAGTGTCCAGTCCCTTCGTGTTAGGACCAGCTCTCCATCCAGGGGGGAATCGGCTACCTTTATGACAGGTTTTTTCTCGATTTGAGTAGGCTTGGTTTTCAGAGATGAGTCAATCTTTGTTTTGCTCCCCTCGGCTCTAGAAGGTTTAGGAATTGCTTTCGAGAGTTTTGGCTCCCTAGGTCGAGATTTTGGGGTTTTCTCTTTCCTAACCCTGAAAAGTTGGCTGGGATCAAGGGGGGCACCTACTAGATCGTCCATTCTCTGCTGATGAAATCAATATGCTCGAAATATAATATCGGTCTATGAGCTCCGATGTGAGATAATTCGAAACAATGATAATGGGTTGAAGTTATTTCCCATATATTTATAAGAAAGAAAAAATTACTTTTGGGACCCAACAGTCGCGACTCCCTAGTTATTTCGAGCTAAAAGGCGAAGTTTGATTATTAGCTTATTGTTATCTATGAAAAGAATTTGAACTCTTCCCTACGTATAACTTACATATTGTTGGTTCGAGATATTATTGGACTTACGTATAACTTAATAAGATTTTTGTCTATGATAAGATACACACCAGAATCCTACATAAATTATTTGCGGATGACTTTGGCCACAACACAGAATTCTAAAGGAGAAATCCTCAAGCTGCTTTGATTAAAAAAGTTGTCCGAAATAATATACAAAGAACAAAAGAAGGAACCTACCACTATCTCTATTACAAAATATATCAGGGATCGGGAGTTTCTCCGTCATCTTCACTTTCGGAGCTGTCTTCGATATCAACGTCTTCATCCTCCTCGGAGTCATCCTCATCATCTTACCCTGAGCCCGAGCTCGTGCTGGAAGTTTTTAACTCCAACATGTCGGGATTTGGCATGGGAACCCCAAACTCGGTCATGAAAGGAGCAAATTCATGTTTCTCCCAAGCCGTGGAACTCGAAGATGAGACTTGATAATCTTCCCCATCTCTATTCTTCAGGATGTTCATATGGCTAGCGTACTCAGTCATCTTGTCGGGAATAATTCCTGCCGCTATCAATTGTTGAACTCCTTTATAGAAGGTGGTTTGGAGAATCCCACCGACTCTTTTTCGAGTTGTGGCGTCAAGCATAGGGGATTCCAAGAACTCCCTTATTGAGCTCATACGCGACTCTTCTTTGCCACGCTTATAGGACTGCTCGGAATCCGCCTTGATCTGATCGAGCTCTTCCTTAAGTCTTTGGTTTTCCTCCTCGAGGACGCTCTTCTCCGCAACCACTTTTACCAGGCTCTACTCGACCGCTGGCGTATATTTTTCCTTCTTAGCCTCAGCCAGCTCTTTCTTAACCTCGATAAGCTCGCTGGTAGTTTTATCTACTTGAGCTCGGAGCTTGGCCTCTTCGAAGAGAGACTTTTGGAGGGCCAAGTGCAGATGGTCAGATTCATCTTCCAAAAGTGTGGTCCGATATACCTGATGGAGAAAGTAATCTCCGGCCTACACATGAGTAGCAGTGGAAAATTCGTGAATATATATACTCAAGGGAAGGAAAAATTACAATAGTCCATTAAAAATACTTTACCCCTTGATGTGCGCGTGAGAACCGGCCTAGGATGTCGAGGTCATCGTGAGCAAAGAGCTCATCTTGGTCACCGGCAAAGCGCCCCGCCATAAAAACCTTCACAGATTTATCGAAGATATTTTCTCCGGAAGGGCCATGATCGCTTGAAATGGACCCATCTTCGGGATATCCACCCGCTCTCCGACCCTTGAGGTGGTCCTCGATAAAATCCACCATATCCGGCGAGGATCGTCCTTCACGACGCAGAAGAGGTCTATTGTTTCGACCTAGCAGATCTCTCCTCCACTTCGCAAGAGGGATCCCACTGTTCAGATCCTCTCTCGCCCGTTTCCAAAATATCTCTTTCCCTTTCATTTTCTTAAGGGTCAACAAGTTGTACCCTTGTCCCGCCGAGGAGGATGGGACCTGAAAATCCGCAGGATGAACTACTCGTAGCGGCTCGGAATTTTCAGGGCCGTCCTCTATGTCAGTTCGGGCCCCTTGAGAAGTATTATCTCGGGGAGGATCAACGGTTCGAGGTCGAGGCGGCTGAATTTGCTTCCTTGGTTGACCTTGCGTCTTTTTCGAGGTCGACGCAACGGTTTTTCCCACCACGGAAGCTCGAAAGAAAGAAAGAAATACAATCAGAAAAACGGTAAAATCTTGGAGATGATTGCCGAAAGAAGAAAAATGACCTACTCAAAGTTCGAGAATCCTCAGCTACCCCAAGATCAAACGTGGCTTTGCTTAGACCCGCCTTCCTCAAAACGGGTTCCAATATAAGGAAAGCCGATTTTCTCACTTTCCATACACCCAATCAAGCTGACCACTCCACCGGTGTGGAACCATTTCCGAGCTCCCTTCAATAGCCGGCACGTCTGGACCTTTAATAACGAAAAATCGACGTTTCCAGTCCATGGAATTACTCGAAACGATAGTCGATAGAATGGATTGGTTTGGACGTTGGGAAAAGTACATGAACCCAGCATTGGAAGCCGGGAAATTACTGATCTTGAAGATCTGCCAAAAATTTTGGAAAATGGCACGCTTATTTTTGGCTTTCACCAAGACACAGAAAGAGACCAAGTATCCGATCGAGTTCAGAAGAATCTGCGCGGGGGCCAAGGAAACAGATCCAAAACCTCCTATAGCAGCGGAATGAAAGGGATCCTTAGCCCATACGAAAATTGCTTGGTATAGAAGGCTTGACATCCTTCCGGGGGGGATCGACGCGCTGTTCGGCGGTCGAAATAACAATCGAATAACCTTCGGGGAGAAATTTCCCTACCTCAGCTTCTAGCTCGGCTCGGCTTTCGATCGGATCATAAGAGCATAGAATTTCGTCGACCCGTTTCTCAGTTTTCTGAAGCTTCCCCGTAGCATTTGACTTTTTCGAGATGGCGTCTAGATCGAGAATTCTCATGAAAGTATTATTCCCTATGGAATATCTCATTATTTCGTGATCCCCCAGTAATTCCGACGATTCCTCATCTTTATCGACCTCCGCATCCTGCTCGTCGTCTCCTCTATCTTCGATAGCTTGCTTGTTCGAAGGTTGCTCGCCTTCCTTGGGGGATAATGATTCCAGCGCAGCATCAATCGCGGAATCCACTTCGTCTGTCCCGTCACCTGACGGTCGGTATGCGTTTATCAGACGACTTTCATAATCGGAATCAGACTCCGATCCTTCAGGAATTATGGCTTTGCCCTTGATATCTTTCATGCTAGACATTCTGAAAGAAGTTACTTTGTTGAGCGATAAGTAAATAAGTTTTCTTTTCTCGATCTGAGTACTCCGATCTGCAGTAATTTTAGACGTGATGCCCGTCTCTTCAGGTCAACGTATATATATATAAGGGTTAAAAGGGTAAATTGCACTTCAAACCCCGGGTGACCGCGACGGTTAAGTTTCCAAGCAGTAATTCCAAAAATCTATCTTTCCAATAATGGAATTTTCGGTCCGCAAGTTTTGGGAGTATTACTTTTCAGCTTGAAAGCAACAAGTTATTGTCAGCGTCTCCTAAGGATGTATACTCTTTTTCCCTCGCTTGGTTTTTATCCCACAGGGTTTTTTCGAGAGAGGTTTTTAACGAGGTATATCCGACGCATCATAATTTCAAGGTCGACCGACACCTTCATTTGGTTATCTACTTCTCCGAGCTTCAGCTGCACTTGCGCTCGAGAAGTGGGGGAGTATTGATGAGGGATATTTCGCATGCTCTATTCTAGGAAATACCCCTGCTCGAGATCTGATGGTTTTCGAGCAGGAAAGCGTGTTTTCCGATCTAAAAGACTCATTTTCCGATCACGCCATCTTGACACTTCGAGACCATGTTTTCGATCTTCCCTCTCCTCGGGTTCACTGTTGGCCCGACTCCCGGGCCAGGCCTTTGGGCCGAGGGACATTCTCATGCGGTGGGTCTACCTAGCACAACATTATACCTATGAATACCAAGCGCATTTATGATATCAGGCACGCATTCCCAAGTGCACCCTGCTCGGATTCCTCGGGATTTAGATTAGCTCGCTCATTGTATTTTGTTCACTAATTTTACGGCATCCTATAATGCTCAAATAGACCTTTGTAATTTGTAATCAGATCGGAATATTAATATACATCAGTTCATCCCTTTTTACTGTTATGTTAACTTTACTTGCTATAATTGTTACCCTACAAAAAATAGCATAATCACCCACCCCCTGCTTCATCACTCGTATATATGGCCCATTTACTTTCGTTGATAAGCCCATCCTTTGGGATCAACTTCGGGAACTTGTTGCTCTTATTGACCAAAAACCTTGGGTGTGTATCGGCGAATTTAATAAAATCTATTCCCAAAACGACAAGCTCGGTGGTCAGCGTTTTGCCTGCTCTTCCCGGAACCCCCTCAAAGACATTTTCGAAGATGCGGGATTGGAAGATATCGCTTTCATAGGAATGTCTTCATTTGGAAATAAACGGGGAGGAAGAGCAAATACCCGCCAATGAATTGATAGAGTTGTTTCCAATCCAAATTGGAATATTCTCTTCCCGAAAGCTTTTATCGAACACTTTCATGCTTGCGCTTTCGACCATTGCCCCCATCATCCTCCACTCTACTCCATCATACGCGGCTGGTCCAAATCCGTTTCATTTCGAATCCATGTGGCTTGGTCATGATGGTTGTCGCGATACTGTTGAACACAACTGGTCAAATCCTCTTCTTTGCTCCCCTATCTACACTCTTTTCTCCAAACTCAAAACCACGTGTGAGGGGCTGGGAAACTGGAACCGCTCTTCTTTCGGCAATGGCCACACTCAAATAAGTCAAACTAGAACAGCCATTGAATCACTTCAAAGCCAAATTCAGACATCGGAAACCCTTGCAACGGAGAACTCTCTCCAATGCCACCTTGATGCTCTACCCTTGAGAGAAGTAACACTTTGGAGACAACGGGTGAAACAAAAATGGCTTGAGAAGGGGGATGCAAACACAAGTTGTTTCCACTTCTCAACCATTATCAATAGAAGGTACAACCGTATTCATAATATTTTTAATCCCTTAAATGGTTATTTATGTTTGGATAGGAGTGATATTTGTGTTGTTTTTTAAAATTATTTCAAGGATTTATTTACTACATCCCACCCTACTTTTCCCGATCACATTGAAAAATTATTCTCTAACCGTATTACTAGTGAGATCTCCCTTTATGATGTCCCTACTCCCATAGATATCAAAAAAACATTTTTTTGAAATGGGTTCCTTTAAATGTCCGGGTCCGGATGGCTTCTAACTGATTTTCTACAAGAATTTTTGGGATATTATCGGTCAAGACGTCATAAAATCCATTGAACATTTTTTCAAAAATTGTTTTCTCTTGAAAGCTTTTAACCATACTCTTATTGCCCTCATTCCGAAAAAGGTTAATGCTTGTCATGTGGAGGATTTATGTCCCAATAGTCTTTGCAATATTGCTTTTAAAGCAGTCACTAAAATCTTTGCGAATAGACTTAAGCACCTTCTTAATAGATTGATTTCTCTTACCCAGTTTGCTCTGGTCCCCGGTAGGAATATCAATGAAAATTACATCCTCTCGCATGAAATATTGCATTGCATTAATTTGAGAAAAAAGAGTAAAAATACGGCAATGGCAATCAAACTTGATCTTTCTAAAGCTTTTGATCGTGTCGAGTGATCGTTCTTCTTAAAACTCTTGAGCTACTACGTTTCGATCAACCTTGTATCAATTTGATTTACCAATGTACCTCCACCGTATGTTTCTCCATCATTGTTAATGGCTCATCCCACGGTTTTTTAAAGCCCTCCCATGGGCTTCGTCAAGGTGACCCTCTCTCTCATTTCCTCTTAATTATTTTCACCGAATTTTTATTCATTTGATTAGGAAAGTTGAAAATGAGGGTCTTATCAATGGGATTAAAATTAGTCGTAATTTCCCTCCTATATCACATCTTCTCTTTGTCGATGATATTACCATCTTTTGTAAGGCCAATGAAATTAATACTTTTGGTGTCAAAGATGTGATTGATTCTTTTGTTTTAATGAGGTTATTGAAAATTGGAAAGAAAACATTGTGTGTTGAAAGAAAATTTATGAACTCAAAAAGCAACATCTAAGTGATATCAATTTAGTAAGTTAAGTTGGTTTTGATGATAACAAACGGTTAAGTCTAAGTCATCAACTAAGTAATGGAAGCTTAGTGTTATTTCAAACAGACGGGTATTGAGAAGACGTGTATCATACTCAAAGTTTGAAGGATTAATCAACGTGTTTTTATTGATTAATTTATTGAAGATATCCAATAGCTACGTTCAAGTAAAGACACCAGAGTGAAGATTTTACTTGAATAGCTAAGTACAATAGTTGAGTTAAGACAGGAGAGCACACAATCAGCTGATTGGTTCAGGAGCTAAGTTAGAAAATGATTGGAACGACAAACACATTTATTGAAGTGGTAAAAGTCCTAGGTTCAGAAGAGTTAATTCCAATCATAAGGAATAAATTCAAATACCTCGGACAGGAGAGTACCTTTAATGCTACTGACAGAAACAATATCGTCCCGCCTATCCGCAGTTATAGTCGTTTGAAGTTGGTGAAAAAGTATAAGGGCATTCCTAGAATTGGTGGTTCTTCCAAAGGCAATTTCACTCTCCTTTATAAATAACATTCAGTTTGAATAGAAGAACAACTTTTGCAATTAAAATTAAGCACAAACAGAGAGCAAAAGCCACTAAGCTGTTCTAAGAGAAAAGCTATTCGTTGAGAGAAAAACTTTAGAGTTTTTGTATAGAACAAGGTTGTATTTTAAGAGTTTATGTCTGAGAGTTATAAACTGTAAAAGTAGAGTGCTTTTGTGATAATTAGTCTAAGAGATTCGTTCCTGTAATTTTACATTGATTGTAAAGGTTCCACTTAGGCGTTGAATTTGTAAACGTCAAGTGTTGTAATTAGTCTAAAATATTAGTGCAAATTACCTTCCAACGTGTTAGGGTAGAAGAGCGGATTAGAGGGATTAGACCACCCCTGAACCACTATAAATTTATGTGTTCTTTGCTTACTGCACTTACATTTGCATCCACCGTTTAGTCAGTTGTTCATACACGGTCTTTAAAAAAACTTACAGGAATTTTTGAAGGGATAAAATATTTTGTTTACAAAATATTATTTGTGAAAAACGTTTGATTTAAAACTCCATTTTAATCCGCTACACAACTCAAGGCTCTGATTTCAAATTGTTTTTGTACTAACTGGACTAAGAACAGTCAAGTGAATACTCATCTATCAGCCAAGTGCAGACAACTGAGTTGTTTACCCATATGTTTGAAGAACAACCAAGTACATTACTTTACTTAAGATTATCTTTTAGTAACTTAGAAAAAAGTTTTAAAAGGTTTATTCACCCCCTCCCCCCAGACACTTTTTGACCACTTGGGACCAACATTGTGGTTGGAGATCTCGTTTACTCTCTCATGCAGGTAGAAATTGTTGGGAATTCATGGGTATGATTGTCAAATACAACGTTGCGGAATATAAAAATTTTCAATTTTTCATACACCAAATCCCAAGAACATTTATTAGCACATATGAATAAGGTTGAAAACAATTTAGCAACAAATTACTAAATTAATAGATGGTAAATCGAAATTTACCTCACCACAGGCAAGGTGATGGTTTTCTCTGGTCTTCTCTTCTCGTTCACTAGAGCACCCCAAGTGTTGTGCCTCCAGAGATTAGTCCACACCAGAAGGATGGAATGACACCTTCAATTCTTAGGCTTAGAAATGGAAGAGAAGGTTTTTGTCAATGGTAGATCTAGATCTAGATCTAGATCCAAAACTAGGTGAAGGAGAGAGCAAGAGGGAGAAGGGGGCGGCCAAGCTAGAGGGGTGGCTAGGGTTAGATTTTTCCTTAGGGTTTTGAGTCTCCACTTAGACTCCTTTATATAGCCACCTTCAAGGCCCCTTTGTGTGCAAGACTTAGTATGGGCCATTAATTAAATTTGCCCATGTCTTGCATTAATATAATTAAACCATTTAATTAAATTAACCCAATTAATCCAATTAATTTTCTCCCACTTTAATTAACTCTTTAATTAATATTTAATTAATTAGACTATCTAATTAATTATTTCTCTCTCAGAATTAACTCTTTAATTCTTTTATTTGATTTAACTCTTTAAATCAAACATTTCCTTAATTGACTGTCACTGTCCAACTGTATTGTGTGTGACCCTCTAGGTTCACCATCAATTGGCCGTAGGCCCACATTTCTGTGATTTAATTAACGAGCAATTAATATTCAATTAATTGCTCCGATCAATAAACTCCTTTAATTGACCACTCCAGAATTAATCTCCCATTAATTCAGGAGTCCCACACCTCATGGTCGATGTCTAGCCACAAGCCCATGAGGCCCAACTTCAGGTGAATTGACATTAGTGAACCTCACCTCTTATAAGTACCATGTACATACGGTCCCTCTAACGACTAATTTCCCGATCGAGACCTAGGGTGTGTGAATTAGTCAGCACCTCAAATTATCTCGATTCTGTACTTTCTAATTCTGGATAATAATTCCAGTGTGACTGCTAAATTTGGAAACTCCTTTCCAAATCCGTCACAGACCATGGCCATGGATTTCTCGGAATCTATTATGTAAGAACGTACAGGAAATTCCCTCATTCATTACAATGAGTCGGTAGATCCCATCTTGATGCTAACCACCCGCGTATACGACTGTACGTACCCAATGTAGGCGCACAATTGTCAGGCTACGTGACCGGCTCCTAAATCAAAGCACGCACACCCGTATACCGAATTCGCCCTAGCACCTCAAGTCTAAGGACTAAATCGTACACTGTTATAAGTCCTGAGAAACATCCCATCACTGATATGCTTTACGCACTTCCACAATGGGTTTCTCTGTTCGGGTCGTTCGATGCGTTCGATCCCCTATCGAACCACCTAGTCATATGCACTGACATCAAATGTCTTGTTCATGAAACTCCACAAATTCAGTCCATGTGAATCATGCATAATCCTACAAGTCTTAACGATTCCTTCGATACCCCGTCTCAACAGGAATCTATGACTTGGAACCCTTTTGAGATCACGACCTTAGAGACTGTTTCATGATTGCACTCAATACTGAAGTGAATCGTCCCATAGTCATGAGTGATCTCAGGGTTTCAACCAATCGCTTAAATGTGTTCGCGAGAGATGAAGTTGGCCATTAGTTTATTTTTATGAAATAAATAAACTTTGCGTATTAATTAATAAATCAAAGATTCATTCAAGATAAAATAGTCCTATTACAAGCTATTGAGCTGGTTTGTTGGGCACTATCCTATCAATCTCCCACTTGCCCTAAAGCCAATCACAAACATTTCTAAGACCCATCTTCACAAGATGCTCTTCGAACACTTTTTGCGATAGCGGCTTTGTTAGTGCAGCTACGTTATCTTTGGAGTCGACACGTTCCATTTGAATGTCTCCTCTACCAATGATTTCTCTAATCACATGGTATTTCCTCATCACGTGTTTGGACTGATGGTGTGATCTCGGCTCCTTTGCTTGAGCGATTGCCCCCTTGTTGTCACAGAAGACTACTATGGGCTCTGCAATGCTAGGTACTACATCCAACTCTTGGATGAAGTTTCTCATCCAAACACTTTCCTTTGCTGCATCCGATGCGGCAATATATTCTGCTTCAGTGGTTGAATCTGCAGTGGTGGACTGCTTGGAACTCTTCCAACTCACCGCTGCTCCGTTGAGGCAAAATATATATCCAGAATTGGATTTATAATCATCCACGTCAGACTGGAAACTCGAATCCGTGAATCCTTCGAGTTTCAATTCTCCACTACCGCCGTAGACCAAGAACATATCCTTAGTCCTTCTCAGGTACTTGAGGATAGCCTTTACGGCGGTCCAGTGTTCCTCCCCTGGATTTGACTGGTAGCGACTCGTCACACTCAGAGCGTGTGCTACGTCAGGTCTAGTACATAACATCGCATACATTATGCTGCCTATGGCAGACGCATAAGGTATGAGAGACATCATCTTCCTTTCTTCATCATTTGTAGGGCACATAGATTTAGAAAGAGAGATCCCATGTCTCATTGGAAGCAATCCCTTCTTGGATTCTTCCATACTGAACCGTTTCAGTATAGTGTTAATGTACTGAGATTGGGAGAGTCCTAACATCCTCTTTGATCTATCTCTATAGATACGTATTCCCAATACGTAAGATGCGTCTCCCATATCTTTCATGGAGAATTGCGTGGATAACCACGCTTTCGTCTGCGTCAACGTTCTGATATCGTCTCCGATTAACAGAATGTCATCGACATACAACACAATAAATTGTACCGAACCCCCATCGAATTTCTTGTACACGCATGACTCATAAACGTTCTTGATGAAGCCAAACCCTTTGACTGTCTCATCAAAACGTTTGTTCCAGGTTCGGGATGCCTGTTTTAGTCCATAAATTGACCTTTGAAGTTTGCAGACCTTATGCTCACTTCCTTTAGATGTAAAGCCTTTTGGCTGTTGCATAAAGATTTCCTTATCAATGTCTCCATTGAGAAAGGCGGTCTTCCGAATGGATTTTGACATGGCCACTGGAGAGAAGGTTTCCTCATAGTCTATACCAGGCCTTTGAGAATAACCTTTCGCCACAAGGCGAGCCTTATGAGTCAAAACCTCTCCATTCATTCCAAGCTTGCGCTTGAAGATCCATTTACAGCCTACAGGGACAGTTCCCTCAGGTGGATCAACCAAGGTCCATACCTTGTTGGAATGCATGGAATCCATTTCGGATTGCATGGCTTCCTGCCATGCACCCGAGTCTATGTCTAACAAAGCTTCTTCGTATGTCTTTGGATCACCATCCAATTGATCGTTCTCGTGAATAAAGCCATACCTTTCAGGCTCTCTACGAACTCGATCGGACATTCGAAGTACTGGTGTACTAGATGGTTCAATAGGTTCAGGATCAACTCCCACTGTTTGTGGGGATGGGTCCACTTCCTGGACTTCATCAAGTTATACGGACACCCCGCTTCTTTTAGTGAGGAAGTCACCCTCTAAGAAGTGGGCATTCCTAGACAAGAACGTCTTTCGTTCTTTAGGGTCGTAGAACAGGTATCCAATGGATTCCTTTGGATACCCCACAAATTTGCACAAACTAGATCTACTCTCTAGTTTATCTCATTTCTTGTTCCTAACATAGGCAGGAGATCCCCATACTCGTAAGTACGAATACATGGGTGCTTTACCAAACCATTCTTGGTGTGGCGTCGTCGGCACCGACTTTGAAGGTACTATATTAAGTATCTTTGAAGCCGTTAAGAGGGCTAAGCCCCAAAATGAAAAAGGAAGATCAGCGAAACTCATCATGGAACGAACCATGTCCAACAAAGTTCGATTCCTTCTCTCAGACACACCATTCAACTGTGGTGTTCTAGGAGGAGTTCGCTGTGAGAGAATTCCATTCTCTACAAGATAATCGAGGAATTCTTGACTTAAGTATTCCCCACCTCGATCCGATCGAAGCGCCTTAATACTGTGTCCAAGTTGGTTCTTAACTTCCATTCGAAACTCTTTGAACTTTTCAAAAGCTTCGGACTTATACTTCATTAGGTACACATACCCAAAACGACTGTAGTCGTCTGTGAAGGTTATGAAGTATGAGAATCCTCCTCTTGCACTGACACTCAGTGGTCCACAAACATCGGTATGGATCAAATCCAAGGTTTGTTTGGTTCGCTCTGGATTCCCAGTAAAAGGCGATTTGGTCATCTTTCCCTTGAGACAGGACTCGCAAGTTGAGAAATCATCTAGGTTCTGTATTTCAAGAGCCCTAGAGGAAACCAACTTTTGAATTCTACTCTTGGATATATGTCCAAGCCTAGTGTGCCATAACTGTGGACTATTATCATCTTGTTTTCTTTTCTTTGATTGAATGTGCATGACATTAGAATTAGCAGGTTCTAAGGAATAAAGATCATCTATCAAAGTACCACTAGCATAAGTAAAACCACCTTTTATTATGCTAAAATTTCCATTAGAAATGGAAAAACAAAAACCATCATTATCCAGCAAAGGAATTGAAATAATGTTTTTGATAATAGTCGGTACGTACAAACAGTCTTTTAAAACCAAAGAAAAATTCCCTAAAACTAATTCAACGTCCCCTATGGCCTCTGCCGCAACCCTTGCTCCGTTTCCAAAGCGCAGGATCCTATCCCCAGGTTTAAGAGGTCTTACTGCTCCCATCACCTGCAAATCATTGCAGATATGAGAACCAGCTGCGGTGTCTAACACCCATGATGCACAGTTAATTGAAATATTAACTTCAATAAAGAAAATACCTTTGGCTACCGTTTTAAGGTAGTCAGGGCAGTTCCTTTTCCAGTGCCCTGCTTTCTTGCAGTGGAAACATTCATCTTCTGGGCTCTTTCTGTTTTTCTCGACAACCTTCTTGGTTGTTTTAGAAGAGAACATTTTCTTCTTCTTCTTGCCCTTCTTTGGCTTTGCAGCCTTGGGTTGCTCAGCAATCATGACAGACTTCTCCTTCTTAAGGGTAGCTTCTGCCGTTACCAACATATTGGTCAGTTCATGAAGAGCGAGATTTCTCTCCTCCATGTTAAAATTCAACACGAACTGATCAAATGAGCGTGGTAGAGTATGGAGTAATAGGTCAGTGCTAAGATCAGCGTGCAAGTCTACTTCCAAGTTCTCTAATTTTTCAATCAGATTAATGAAACGAAGACAGTGATCTTTCACACTTGAACCCTCAGCCATTCTCAGATTAAACAACTCCCTCGTCGTCTTGAACCTTTCGGTCCGAGACTTCTCTCCAAACATGTTTATGAGATGGAGAAGTATATCAGCAGAATGCAACATCTTTGCATGCTGTTTCTAGCTCATTGGTCATTGATGCTAGCATTAGGCAACGAACCTGAATATCATCATCAACCCATCTAGCATGGGTGGCTCGTTCCTCTTCCGAAACTCCTTCCGGAAGTGCTCCAGGCATTGGGGCATCGAGAACATAGCTCCGACGATCGGAGTCGAGGACTATCCTCAAATTTCTTAGCCAGTCGATAAAATTTGATCCGTTCAGTTTGTTAGTGTCAAGGATGATAGATAATGAATTCTTAGACATTTTCGCAAAATGATCTACAAAATAGAATGATAACGTTCAGCTGACTGATCTAAATTAATACTTATAATTGACGACTATTGGACTTGTTATCGAAAAAGTTCTCCCACTATTTTCTCGAAACAATTACCCCTTCAATTGTTCGGGAAATCTTATTTCCTAGCAGGTCTTGACGTCCCAGCAGACATTAATTGCACCCACGACTCGCGGCCATACAATTAATTTCCTAGATAGGTATACTATTACCAATTATGTCCCTCCACAACCTTCAAGCTATTTTGCCTCGGTTTTCGCACTCATCTAGCACTGTTACATCATGAGTGGTACTACTCGTTAAGTCTAACCCATCAATCTTGATGAGCAACTGGCCCGGTCATGAAATCCCCATAACTTGGTTATGGTCGATGTTTATGTCCCGACCAGTCCCCACCCTTGTCAAGTTTAGTTAAAAACGAGAATCAAGGAGTTTCGCGTATTGTCTCTTTCCTCGACTCGGGTGCCAGACTCTGGATCACCTTAATCGACAAGTGGACAACTCACGCTAGTTCCTATTGATGGAAGGCTTGGATATTAAAACTTTATTTTAATGTACCCAATTTGACTTAATATAATTATCAAGAGGGGGTTTTCGGGTTTAAGAGTTTGAGGTAACTCTACTCGAGATCTCACTGTTCCAGTTATGCATTATCTTTTATTTACGATCTAAAATACTAGCGCGTATCACCATACATGCCAAAAATATAAATACGTAAATAAAAAGAACATACACACCTAGCATGCATGCTACCACAGTATGTTTTCGATCGGGAGCCTCCTATACGGACCACCATCGAGCCAAAGAAGATGGTCCTATTGGTCAATCTAATAGGTTTCAAAGAGGCCTACTCTATTACACATTTTACCATGCATACATGGCCTTTAGTCTCCTTGGGCTCCCACCTTGCTTGTAACGGGCCTCCATCCTAAACTAATAAAACAATAAAGCCCTATCTATTACAGTGGCTCAAAGTGGCCCAAAACTTAAGGCTCGCAGGCCCAATAAAACCAATAAGATTATTAAATAACCAATCACATCTAACCTAATGGTCAAGGCTCGGCGCGATCGAAAACCACGTAAACAGTTTCACGTAGAGCAAGAAACAAGCAAAACCCATTTTCTTATTTCTTATCCTATTTTAAAACAACCTTTTAAAATACTTTAGATTCTAGTTTTAAAAACCCCTTTCTAAAACAATCTCTAAACATCATTTTAAAACCCTTTTTAAAATGACCCTTTGATTCTCACTTTTAGTCCCTACTAATTATGATAAAATTAACTTTCCGGATTCACTAAACTCTTTTAGTGCACAAAACAGTTTCTGTTTTTCAACTTTGAAAAATTGCAGTTCGGCCCCTGAATTTTCAAAAAATACATTTTGACCCCTCAACTTTTGGAAATTACAAATCAGCCCCAAAATTTCCAGAATATGCAAATTGGACCAGAAAGCAGAAAATTGACAAAATTTCCAGAAACTTTTGTTTAATGCAAAACAGACACCTTAATTTACGGTAATTGCAAAAACAGCCCAAACCTTTCATAAATTGCAAAACAGTCCAGATTTTGAAAATTCCAGAAATTACAATTTGGTCCAGAATTGCAGAAAAACAAAATTTTATTTTCTGTCCAGATTTTTGAAAAATCGGGATTTGCAAATTAGCCCTCCAATTTTCGGAAATTACATTTTTGGCCCAAAAACCGAAAAGTGCATAAATCCGAACATTTAATTTTTCATAACAAGCAAGAATCAAATATCAGAACACAACAAACATATATAAGCATATAATTTTGATGTGTTCAGGCCTTTTTCATATGTGCATAATAAATTGGCTCTAATACCACTGTTGGGAATTCATGGGTATGATTGTAAAATACAATGTTGCGGAATATAAAATTTTTCAATTTTTCATACACCAAATCCCAAGAACATTTATTGGCACATATGAATAAGGTTGAAAACAATTTAGCAACAAATTACTAAATTAATAGATGGTAAATCGAAATTTACCTCACCACAGGCAAGGTGGTGGTTTTCTCTGGTCTTCTCTTCTCGTTCACTAGAGCACCCCAAGTGTTGTGCCTCCAGAGATTACTCCACACCAGAAGGATGGAATGACACCTTCAATTCTTAGGCTTAGAAATGGAAGAGAAGGTTTTTGTCAATGGTAGATCTAGATCTAGATCTAGATCCAAAACTAGGTGAAGGGGAGAGCAAGAGGGAGAGGGGGGCGGCCAAGCTAGAGGGGCGGCTAGGGTTAGATTTTTCCTTAGGGTTTTGAGTCTCCACTTAGACTCCTTTATATAGCCACCTTCAAGGCCCCTTTGTGTGCAAGACTTAGTATGGGCCATTAATTAAATTGGCCCATGTCTTGCATTAATTTAATTAAACCATTTAATTAAATTAACCCAATTAATCCAATTAATTTTCTCCCACTTTAATTAACTCTTTAATTAATATTTAATTAATTAGACTATCTAATTAATTATTTCTCTCTCAGAATTAACTCTTTAATTCTTTTATTTGATTTAACTCATTAAATCAAACCTTTCCTTAATTGATTGTCACTGTCCAACTGTATTGTGTGTGACCCTCTAGGTTCACCATCAATTAGCCGTAGGCCCACATTTCTGTGATTTAATTAACGAGCAATTAATATTCAATTAATTGCTCCGATCAATAAACTCCTTTAATTGACCACTCCAGAATTAATCTCCCATTAATTCAGGAGTACCCACACCTCATGGTCGATGTCTAGCCACAAGCACATGAGGCCCAACTTCTGGTGAATTGACATTAGTGAACCTCACCTCTTATAAGTACCATGTACATACGGTCCCTCTAACGACTAATTTCCCGATCGAGACCTAGGGTGTGTGAATTAGTCAGCACCTCTAATTATCTCGATTCTGTACTTTCTAATTCTGGATAATAATTCCAGTGTGACTGCTAAATTTGGAAACTCCTTTCCAAATCCGTCACAGACCATGGCCATGGATTTCTCGGATTCTATTATCTAAGAACGTACAGGAAATTCCCTCATTCATTACAATGAGTCGGTAGATCCCATCTTGATGCTAACCACCCGCGTATACGACTGTACGTACCCAATGTAGGCGCACAATGGTCAGGCTACGTGACCGGCTCCTAGATCAAAGCACGCACACCCGTATACCGAATTCGCCCTAGCACCTCAAGTCTAAGGACTAAATCGTACATTGTTATAAGTCCTGAGAAACATCCCATCAATGATATGCTTTACGCACTTCCACAATGGGTTTCTCTGTTCGGGTCGTTCGATGCGTTCGATCCCCTATCGAACCACCTAGTCATATGCACTGACATCAAATGTCTTGTTCATGAAACTCCACAAATTCACTCCATGTGAATCATGCATAATCCTACAAGTCTTAACGATTCCTTCGATACCCCGTCTCGACAGGAATCTATGACTTGGAACACTTTTGAGATCACGACCTTAGAGACTGTTTCATGACTGCACTCAATACTGAAGTGAATCGTCCCATAGTCATGAGTGATCTCAGGGTTTCAACCAATCGCTTAAATGTGTTCGCGAGAGATGAAGTTGGCCATTAGTTTATTTTTATGAAATAAATAAACTTTGCGTATTAATTAATAAATCAAAGATTCATTCAAGATAAAATAGTCCTATTACAATCTATTGAGTTGGCTTGCTGGGCACTATCCTATCAGAAATGTTCTTGCAAAAGTCGTTGCCCAAGCCATCCCATCCTATTTTATGTCCACGTTCCTTCTCCCAAAGAACGTGTGCTATAAAGTCGATGCAAATTTCCAAAACATTTGGTGGCAAGTAAATTATAAACCCGATTTCCTTGCTCTCAAATGTTGGGATACAATTTGTTCTCCAAAATGGAATGGGGGTATTGGTCTTAGAAGGTCCCATGATATGAATAAATCTCTCATCTCCAAGCTTACTTGGAATGTCTCTACCTTCTCAAATAAGATGTGCGTCTCATTTCTCTCTTCTAAATATCTCCAGTCCCATAATCTCCTCTCTTATAACCGTACCAAATGTAATGCTTCGAGGGTTTGAAAGGGTATTTTTTATTGTCTCTCTCTTATTCATAAAGGTGATTTCTTTCAAGTTATTAATAATTCAATCATTCATATTTGGAACGAACCTTGGATTACTACTTCCATTGATTTCAAACCCAAACCTCAAAAATTCACTCTTACACAACCACTGCATCAACCGTAGCCTATGTATGTCAAAGACCTCTTCCTTCCAAATTCTTTTAATTGGAATTTGAACCTCCTCCATTCACTGTTTTGTCAGGATACCGTCCTTGATATTCTCAAAATTAAAGTTCTCGCTTGTGAGGAACCAAAAAGGCTTTTATGGATTCAATCTAAAACATGTGATTTCTCGGTCAAGAATGCTTACTTGACCGACCAGAAAACTCATTTTCAATCCTCTTCTTCGGTTAACAGCAACATTTGGAATGCTCTTTGGAAGTCTCAGTCATAAGTTTTTCATTTGGAAAGTTCTCAATGATATGCTCCTACCCGGGAAAGCTCTCTTTGATTTTTAATGTGGTGGACAAATCTTATTTGTTTTGTGATCATGCTGTTGAAAACCTTGATCATATCTTTCTCGGTTGCCCCCTTGTGGCTATGATTTTCAGCACTTCAAAATGGGCTTTTAGGTTGCACCCATTCGGTAATTGGAGCTTGAAAAGGTGGATCTCTTGCATTTTAAATTTGGAACATTCTTTCTTTCTCGCTGCCGACTTTTCCCTGGAGTTCCTTACTTTTGTATTGTTACGATGGATGAAATTTGGAAAGCAAGAAACTCTAAACTTTTTAGTTCTATTGATCCGAATATTTTAGTGTTGACAAACAGGTGTTGTAAATTGGCTTTGGAACACTCAAATGCTCAAAATACAAACCTGCTCATTGCAAGCTCTCCTTCTCTTAGTGCTATGAGGTTTCCTCCTCCAAAGGATTTTCTCAAAACCAACACAGATGCCGCTTTTTAAGATGGTTTGGCTTTCATTTCCATTATTGTCTGGGACAGCGAAGGCTCTCTTCTCTTCGCTTTTGTCAAATCTTAAAATCATGTGGATGCTAGGAGTGTTGAAATGGCTGGTATCAAATAAGCTCTCATTCTTATTGATCAAGTCAAATGAAACCTTGCTATCTTTGAAAGTGACTCTCTTACCTTCTTGGTTATGGTTACAAGTGCTATTACATCCTTTGAATGGGCTTGCAAAGCGGGTGCGCTCTTGGCTAGGAATAGTGGAATACTCTCTCGAAATGGCCCAAGTGGAAAGTCAAGAAAATTCCAAGATTAGGCAAGAAGGCCGCTCACAACTTAGCAAAATGGGGAAAATGTTGTAATTGGTTCGGTTTAGTTCCTCTCACCCATAACCCCTTGATGTTTTTGGTGATTCATTTTCGTTGAACATTCGTGTAACAAATATTTTCAGTTCTCTTTATGCTTAAGAAAAAAAAGCCCATTGAGTTTGGTGCACATAAGGAATCCCTCAATTGACCGCCACGTCCCTTTTTAAAATGACTACCTAATTATCAGGTTAATAAAAATTAATTCCAAAAATACCATTTCATTAATAATTAAAAATAAATTAGCCTACCAAACTTCATCCCAATCAAAATCAGCCATCCAAATCCATGTCCTCCCCTCCTCGAAGTGATTATTTGGTACAATCACTTCATGGATGACGTAGTGCAGCAAATGGTTGAAATATATTTAAAAATTGTTTGGTTACGAATACACGGTGGAGATGAGATCTTAAAAGTAACTCCATACAATCCTAACCAGTTGTTGCACCACATCATCCATGAGGGTGTTGCACTAAATAAGTTCTACCTCCCCCGTCCCTTACCCCTCCATTTTTTCGAAAATCCAATTATCTTTGGAATAAGTACACAAAAGGGAGAAAGCACTCTGTTTTAAAAATCTTGTGCAGTAAATTTATGAATAGATCCACCATATTTTTACAACAAATTATCCATCCAAAAATTTAAGTTTTGTGCCAAAATTTTCATTTTTCTTACAACTCATATTTACATATCTCAACCATTTTTTCATAGTATTCACCATTTATGTTGATCTATAATCTATTTTTGACATCAAAGCTTATCCATATGTGGCGCCCCGCTCCCCAGGTAGGGTCATATGTGGCCCATCCCCGAGTTCGGGATCGCCCAGCGCGGGATAACCCATCATAGTTGTTAATTTATTTAGTTTTTGAAACATTATGACATAAATAAAGCATACGATAAATCCAAATTTCATAATTTAAAAGAACCTAACGACACCGCTATAAGCAGAGGTGGGATAAACATATTGTCATACAGGTAACGCTGCAAGCCTACGGAGTATAAACACAATATTCAAAATACATCATTCAACCTTATAACAAGGCGACAACAAAAGTAGTAAAGTTGTGAAAACAAGTAAAACAAAAGGGAGGACAATCCCTCAACGACCGACTGGACCCCGAAAACTGACACAATGACTCAACCATCATAGAATGAAACTCCTGCATTTGAAAAGATTGATAAAAGGAACGCGTAAGTTGATCGTCCAACTTAGTGAGGCTGTGATGCTTTGTGCATGTGACGCATGGATGCAACATAATATCTAAAGTGCATCGACATGTCCTTGTTAAAGTTCGTCCTTACTCCCAAAGTGTTCCTCCCCACTTGGGTTGTAAGACCAGGCCTACGGGAACGATTACAATCCTACCGGCCGTTGCCGGCCATGTTGCTATCGTGTCTATATACCAAACAAATAGGGCCCACATAAAATCGGAAACAAACAGAACTAAACAAATCAAGCAGATATAACATATTTCTACATTTAACAATTCATCGAATATAATGTAGTTTACATGATAGCTAAGTGAAATGTATTCGCAACTAAGTAGATTCTTAGTTAGCATCTATTAGGACAATCATGTTGTATGCTAAGTGATTCATACAAGTCATCCTTTTTGCAATATATACAAGGTGAGTAACATAGCACATGTTGTTCGGATTAGCTTATGTACATGCTTAGACTCGACATATTAGCATATCAGACTGACACACAAATGAACACACAGCGCTCACCTATGTTGCTTACGATTCTTGGAAGTTTCTTGGTAGAACGGCGATTCTGGATCCTGTACATATTTACATAGCGTTCAATAATCTAAACACGAACAAGAACTTACGATCGACTAGAATACTTTAATCGCTCTTATAATCGTGTCATGGCCAATGAAACCATGATCCAACTTAAACTAATTAGTCCTACTTGGGGCTTCCTTAGGTTACGTGGTATGAAAAGCCACGAATAAGAATTTATAAGAACCCGAGGAAGTTCTTTAATAATTTAACAAATACTTTACTTAATTTCAACAAACAAGTTTAGATGTCATTTTGTTTAGTTCCAGAATTCATTTTAAAATTTTCAAACGTCTTTGAGTTCTTTAATTATTTTAAAAATAGGTATGTAACAGCCCGAACCCGGCACCTGCCTGCTATGAAATAAATAATTAATACGATAACCTTAATAAGTTTTCAATAACTGCAGTTCAGAGCTCTAACTGTCTATTACAATACAATAATTTTTCCCAACTATCTCATTACACTTAACTTATCAAGATGAAACCAACATTCACCTGACAGATTCTAGAAACTCTATGGTAGACGCCCAACTGAAATCCCTTAGTCTGATGTGGTCCATCCTGCTCTTCGGTGAAATTCTGAAAGAGTGATAATTTGAAAGCGTAAGTTGTAAAAACAACTTAGTGAGGCCTGTGTAGGGGTGCAATTGAATTTTATGCAAGAAACGATTTAGAAATTCATGAACTGCCTATTTAATTGTAAAATCAATCCACAATAGTATAACAGTTATATTAATAACACAGATGAGATCACGTTCAATTACCCGTCAAAACGGGCTAAACAACCACTCCACCTCAAAAGGATACGGAAAGATCAGGGTAGGGATTAGTTAATACGCCGGTTAGATGAGGGATAAGGTTGCAACCTTTCCCTATATAGAACGGGCATTGACATGTCTAGCCGAATGATGTGAGTCACTCCCCAAGGGCCTCTAATCCTTGGTTTTGTGAGTCCGATCAATGGCAGAGCTCTGGTAGTTATGTAGCCCCAGCTCCCCAGAATTATCCAGAGAATACCATCAAGCGAGAGCAGATGAGCGCGCAAATAATCATGCATATGCAATTAGTACATAGGTGAGATAAAGTACTACACCTTGGTACCATCCATCAATGAGGTGAGATAAAGTACTACACCCCATTATTCAACAATTATCATATACTGCGGGCAACGCAGACAGGTATAGGTTTATCAGTTCTACTATGAACATGTAGTACATATTGCGAGCATCGCAGACAATTACTAACATGAATATAATAATCAAAGTCATTTCAAATGAAAATTGCATATATATGATATGATTTTCTTTTGAAGCTCTTTCAGTTTTAAAAATGTTTTATTGAGGCGCTCACCTTTCTCAGGCTAGGGAAACTACTCAACGGTAGACAGTGGCCTCAAGTCCCGCTATTCGATTTAAATCTTCTAGCATGGCTTCGTGGACGAAAGACCTCGATCCAATTCATTTTACGTCTCGATTATATAGTCGGATAATCACATATCAATAAATCTCGAATAACCTACAAGGTGTTCCAATAATATCAATAACGGTTCCACTGTCGATTACTCTTAACATCCCAGCTGTCATCTATCTATTTTAGTAGTATATTTTATTTATTTGAGCTTTTGAGTTGACCGAATACAACCAAATCATAAATAAAGATTAGTGCTAGTTAATTAACTTCTACTCTTAATTTGACCAACCCGTTTGATTAGTATAAGAAATTAATTAAATGATTTATTTACTGGCCGTAATATACTTGAAGTCCTTGGCAGTTTAACTTGTACTCATATTGAATAAATTTTATTCTTTTTCAATTAACACTTATAAATTATAATCATTCTTTGGTCATAAATAAAACCGTGCCAAAAGCTATACAGTTAATTCAATTACGTTTGGTTCATGTAATTAGTAAAACTTAACATAACACCTACATGATATAAATAAACAAGATTAGTTAACCTGAAGTCAACCAGTACGTATTACTTTAGAAAAATCTATTGTACTTTGGATAATTGTAGGTTAATGCTTACATGCCAAATTGATATTTCTTAACTAAATGATAATTTAACATTTCTGATTTCATGAGTACTAAGTCAGCTACCATAGGTTTTACTCAATGAACAAATTAGCTAGAACTTAATAGATTAATTACTTAACGGTTTAAGTAAGGTCCATACCCAAGTATTAATGGTCCAAAAATCTTTAAAACTATATTTAATTAAGAGAGCATAACCTAAAATAAATACTCCAAAAATAAACCCACCTTGATTTGTCACCCTCTGGTCATTCCGGCCAACCACCACATAATAACCATCCAGCCACCACTTCCTCTTGTTCCTAACTCTCTCTCGCTATAAGTGTGTGTATAAAGCACACACTAAATGTACGGGTATGTGAAGATAAGCATAATTTGGTATTGTAGATATGAGTTGATTTGTATGGTTATTAATATGATTATAGAGATTGATATATGGTGTAAGGATTGTTAAGAGTCATCTTATTTTCTAGACTTTCTTCTTCCATGTTTCAGTATCTCTTTCCATTAAGTGTACGTGATGAAGTTTCTATCAATAGGACTATAAAACTTATTGCTTCAAGTGTGTAAAGGATAATTGATAGGAAAGTAGTAAAATTTGGATAGCTAAACACGTAGCTATGCTATGCCTAGCTTTGTAAAAACAAGGTGGTTAGTCACCTTTCCTTTACTCCTAAGTTTCTACTTATTCTCTTTCATCACTTAACCCCAATAATTTTAGTAACTTCCAATTAAATCCCATTGACTCTAAATTGAGTCCTTTTAGTCCAAACAAGAGGTTCAGCTTTCCTCTAATTTGCTGCCGTGTGTGTTTTACGGGAAGGATAAGCTCAATGGTGTGTAATAACTTGGGTTTCTATAACTTGACAATGAAATAGAAGAAGACAAGTGCCAAGTTAAAAACAAGAGTCATCAATTCCTTTCTTCTAAAGTTACTGAGTGTAAGGCTTAGTTTGGGATGAGTTTTATTTTATGTTCAATTTCTGAAATAAAATGTTGAAGTAGTTTTGTACTGTAGCATATATATACCTAGATACAGTCTTATATATAAGATAGGTAAACATAACCAATATTAATGTCAAACTACTAATTTCATATTAGGTCCATAATTTTATTTTAACATTCATATTACACTTACCTATTAATGATCTATTCAATTGACTCCAAATGAATTTAATGAGTCCTACATTCTTTCAACGAAACACTCAAGTCCTTATACGTCCCATTCCAAACCTAATAAATTAAGTTTCTTATTTAAATTAAAATTTAATCTAACAAATCATTTTACTCCTATTTAAAAATGCGGGGTATTACAAGGTATACATTTAATTTCAATAAATTAAAGTTTATTATCTAATTGTTTCTTTTTCTAATTTTAAAAACTTTATTTATTTACTAATTTTATTTTCTGATTAATTAAAATCATAAAACTGTTTAATCAAAAAAAAATTATTTTCAAATAATTTGTTTTCCGAAATTATTTTATATTATTTTCCTAAATTATGTATTATTTTTTATTAATAATTAAAGTTCTCTTGAAATTATTTGCTTTTTCAAAATTATTTTTTTCAAGATCTTATACGGAAAATAATTTATTATTATTCAACCTTATATTTTATTTTAAAAATTTATTAAATTTTGGAAAATTATTTTATTTTATTTAACCCATTTTTCTTTTTTTTTTAAATTATTTAAGTAATATATTTATTTTTTGGAAAAGATTTATTATTTAATTTAAATAAATATTTTATTTTTCGGGAAAAGGGGTTATTATTTATATTTCAGAAAATAATTATTTAAAATAATTTTATTTTATTTTCGAAATCATTTATTATTTTTATTTTTCAATATATAATGTTAATAATTTTTAAAATTATTTTTAAAAATTACAATTTTATTTTCAGAATTTAGTTATTAATTTCAAAACTATTTTAAGTTTATTTAGTTTTCTGAGTTTAATATTTAAATATAACTAAGATATTACTTTAATTATATTTCATCTTATTCTCAAAAGAATTTTCATATTTTTTTAAAATACTTATCATTAATTATATCATTTTTTAAATATTATTAAATATACTTCGAACCCTTTTCAATTTAAAATTTTTATTTAAATAATACTTCCATTTCAAAAATATTTAATATTTTTCAAAATATACACTTTAAAAATTATCTCTACAATTTTCAAATTTAGTCTAAAATTTTATTATGTATTCATTTATTAAAATTCTTCTTTTTTTATAAGAGATGTGGACTGGTCCACTTGGGCCAGCCCACATACAAACCCTAGTGGCATGTAGGACTTGGTCTGCTGCTTGTGCAACAGGTCCAAAAATGGGGTTTGTTATCTAGGCTGCAATTGGGCCGCTGCACAGAGAAGCGATCGGGGATGGGGGGTTCCAGCCACCTCATCAAAAATGTATAAATACCCCCTATTTTTTAGATTTACATGAATAGTCCCAAACAAATCATAACTTCCAAAAATTTCACAAATTTTAATTCTTTAACAAAAATCTTATAGATCTATAATATGACATATTCTTTTGTAATTTTGCATATGTAATCCTTGCGAATAACATACTTGTTGTTTCAAAAAATTCCAAAAATATTATTTCATGGAGAAAACATAGATATATTAAAAATCTCAATAAAATCAACTATCAAATTACAAGTAAATGTAAAACTATTTTAAAACTCAAATTACAATCATCAATAAATCTGAAAATTAAAGTTATTATTTTAACTAAAGTTTTAAAAAGTGTTTCAAAATCATTTTCATTAACATAGGACTTAGGTTTTTCTACCAAGAACAAAACTACACTTAAAAGAGAGTTTTAAGGTTACCAACACTCCTTGCGGGTGGCAGTCCGTCGACGGCGGTATGGCAGCGGCTTCGGTGGTCCGGAGGAGGTGGTCCGACAGCGGCTGCGGTGGTGAGTCGACGGCGGTAGCTACTTCTCCGACTTTGTTTACTTTCTTTCACTAACTCTTCACCTCTTCTCACACTGAACATTACTAACTCATTTACACTAAATATTTTCCTTCTCTTACACTTTTTCTCTATAACTCTAACTATGAACACTAAAGGTGCAAAAGAGATGAAGAGAAATCTTAAAATGAGAATAGAAAGGTGTTTATATACACCTTGGGAAAGTAAGAAGACATAATTAGTCTTCAAAAATGAACCAATGCATGTCCACCTTGGGTAGAGAAGTTTCTCTACCCAAGGGGCATGCTTGGTTGCCCCTAGGAAGCTATAAAGGCTCTCCTATCAACTGCAATCAAGTATGGGATGGAATTTACACTTTCACACTGAAGTTTCGAAAAAGTGCATTTTTACCCCAAAAATTATTTATTTTGCACAATTAAATCCAAATATTTTTCAAAAAGGGGTATACTATTATTTTAACGTTATTTTGTTTTTCAAAGTTAATAAGGACATAGGAGATATTTTAATTGTACATTTTAAACCAAAGTAACACTTAATTTTGAGAAATAAGATATAGCACATAAAAATTGGATTATAAGTCCAATAAAATACAATTGAAAATGTACGAAATTTACGGGGCGTTACAATCCTCCCCTCTTTAAAGAATTTGGTCCCAAAATTCGATTGTGTGATTTAGAAGGTTTAGGTTAGAAAGCGTCACCTTCTAATGACAACATTCTAATCGGGTAAAATAGATGGACAATAAGTTCATCCTTAGAATCACGTCAAAAACTAGGGCCAGAGATATGATTAGATCGTTAGAAAATACCATTTTCATAATCTAAACTTTGCGTATCTTGAGAACCAAACTTCTTGTAAACAAAGTTGCCGACGAAGTATGAGCCTCCAGCTCACAGGGTAAATTTTCTACCTTACTATATTGGAACTACAACATGTTGCTATGAATGAAAGAGAATCAAATAACAGTATGTATGAATGCCTTAAAAAATAAAGTATATACTTTGATTTGACATCCTATCATACTCTCAAGATAAGAAACAAGAGATGCACATGTAATAAATTAAGCATGATGACACAAAAGACTTAGAACACGACTCAACAAATGACTTATGGGGATCCATGACTCGATTTTGAAAACCAAAAGTTATGGTACCACATGTGACACCCCGCTCCTCGGGTCAGGTCCTATGTGGCCCCATCCCCAATTTCGGGATCGCCCGGCGCGGGATAACCCATCAAAGTTGTTAAATTTTTTTTTTTTTTGAAACATTATGACATAAATAAAGCATGCGATAAATCCAAATTTCATAATTTAAAAGACCCCAACGACACCGCTATAAGCAGAGGTGGGATAAACATATTGTCATACATATAACCCCGCAAGCCTACGGAATATAAACACAATATTCAAAATACATCATTCAACCTTATAACAAGGCGACAACAAAGGTAATAGAGTAGCTAAAACAAGTACAACAAAAGGGAGGGCCATCCCTCAACGACTGATTGGATCCCGCAAACTGACACATCGACTCAACCATCATAACATGAGACTCCTGCATCTAAAAAGATTGATAAAAGGAACGCGTAAGTTGATCCTCCAACTTAGTGAGGCTATGTTTCATTGTGCATGTGACGCATGCATGCAACATAATATATATCGTGAGCATATAAACGAATTAAGCATATGTCACATATACATATACAAAATCAAAACATAAAGTTCAAGCAACCAAGGGTTTCTGATGCCGTCCACCACTTACCCTCCGTCCTTATTCTGATGTCCATCCAAACTCATCAAGTAAGGAGCGACCTTATTATCTGAAGTGCATCGACATGTCTTTGCCAAAGTTCGTCCTTACTCTCCAAGTGTTCCTCCCCACTTGAATAGTAAGGTCAGACCTACGGGTAACCGTGATAATCCAATCGGCCCTTGTCGACCAGGTTGCCATCGGGTCCATATACCAAACAAATAGGGTTCACATAAAATCGGAAACAAACAGAAACTTAACAAATCAAGCAGATATAACATATTTCTACATTTAACAATTCATCGAATATAATGTAGTTATCATGATAGCTAAGTGAAATGTATTCGCAACTAAGTAGATTCTTATATACCATCTATTAGGACAATCATGTTGTTATGCTAAGTGATTCATACAAGTCATCCTATTTGCAATATATACAAGGTGAGTAACATAGCACATGTTGTTATTATTCATAGCTTATGTACATGCTTTGACTCGACCAATTAGCATATCAGACTGACACACAATTGCACACACATCGCTCACATGTGTTGCTTACAATTCTTGGAAGTTTCTTGGTAGAACGGCGATTCCGGATCCTGTACATATTTACGTAGTCTTCAAGAATCTAAATACGAACAGGAACTTACGATCGACTAAATGAAAACTTTAATCGCTCTTATAGTCGTGTCATGGCCAAAACGAGACCATGATCCAACTTAAACTAATTAGTCCTGCTTGGGGCTTCCATAGGTTACGTGGTATGAAAAGCCACGAATAAGAATGTATAAGAACCCGAGGAAGTTCTTTAATAATTCAACATATACTTTACTTAATTTCAACAAACAAGTTTAGATGTCATTTTCTTTAGGTCTAGATATTATTTTAAAATTTTCAAACGTCTTTGAGTTCTTTAATTATTTTAAAAATAGGTATATATTTAATTTCAATAAATCAAAGTTTATTTTTGAATGATTTCTTTTTCTAATTTTGAAAATTTTATTTATTTACTAATTTTATTTTCAGATTAATTGAATTCAGAAAACTATTTAATTAAGAATTAAAGGTCGCTTGAAATTATTGTCTATTTCAAAATTATTATTTTCCATGATCTTATACGAAAAATATTTATAATTATTTAACCTTATATTTTATTTTAAAATTAATTAGATTTCGGAAAATTCTTTTATTTTATTTAACCCTCTTTTCTTTTTTTTTTCTAAATTATTTAAGTAGTTTGTATTTAAGAAAATATTGATTTTAAATTATTAAATTTTATTTTCAAAATTATTTATTATTTTTCTTTTTCATAATTTAATGCTAAATAATTTTTAAAATTAATTTTAATAATTTCAATTTTATATTCAGAATTTAGTTATTAATTTTAAAATTATTTTTAAGTTTATTTAATTTTCTGAGCTTAATATTTAAATATAGCTAAGAAGTTACTTTAATTATATTTCACCTTATTTTCAAAATAACTTTCATATTTTTTTTAAAATTCGTATCATTAATTATATTATTTTTCAAAAATTATTAAATATTCTTCAAACCCTTTTCATTTTAAAAAGTTTATTAAAATAATACTTCCATTTCAAAAATATTTAATATTTTTCAGAATATATACTTTAATAATAATCTCTACAATTTTCAGATTTATTCTAAAATTTTATTATATATTCATTTTATTTTATAAGAGATGTGGACTGGCCCATTTGGGCCAGCCCACATACAGGCCCTAAAATTGGGGTATGTTGCACGTGCAACAGATCCGAGCAACAACTGGGCCGCTGCACAGAGCTGTGCTGGAGGTGGGGTGGCTCTGGCCACCTCATAAAAATGCAAAAATACCCCCTATTTTTCAGATTTATAGAAATTTCTCCGACCAAATAATACAACTTTTTAACACTCAAAAATTTCACAAATTTCAATTCTTTCCCAAAAGTCTTATAGTTCTATAATTTGACATATTATTTTGTAATTCTACACATGTAATATGTGGGAATAACATACTTTTTCTTTTCAAAATTCCAAAAAAATTATTTCTTGGAAAAAACATAGATTTATTAAAAACCTCAACAAAATCAACTATCAAATTACATATAAATGTAAAACTATTTTAAACCCAAATTACAATCATCAATAAATCTGAAAATTAGAGTTATTATATGAACTAAAGTGTTTTCAAAATCATTTTCATTAACATAAAACTTAAGGTTTTCTACCAAGAACAAAACTACACTTGAAAGAGAGTTTTGAGGTTACCAACACTCCTTGCGGGTGGCACTCCGATGATGGCAGTATGGCAACGGCTTTGGTGGTCTGGAGGAGGTGGTCCGACAGCGGATGTGGTGGTGAGGCGGCGGCGGTGGCTACTCCTCCCACTTGGTTCACTTTCTCACACTAACTCTTCATCTCTTCTCACACTCAACAATACTAACTTTTTTACACTAAATTTTCCTTCTCTCACACTTTTTCTCTATAACTCTAAATTAACTATGAACACTAAAGGTGCAAAAGGGATGAAGAGAAATCTGGAAATGAGAATGGAAAGGTGTTTATATAACCTTGGGAATGTAGGAAGACATAATTAGTCTTCAAAAACTAACAAATGGATGTCCACCTTGGGTAGAAAAGTTTCTCTACCCAAGGGGAATGCTTGGCCACCCCTAGTAAAGATATAAGGGCTCTCCTATCAGCTGCAATCATGTATGGGGCAGAATTTAGAGTTTGCCCCCTAAAGTTTCTGGAAAGTGCTATTTTGCCCCAAAAAATTATTTATCTTGTACAATTAGGTCCAAATATTTTTTTAAAAGGGGTGTACTATTATTTTAATGTGATTTTGTATTTCAAAGTTAATAATGACTTAGGAGATATTTTAATTGTATATTTTAACCCAAAATAACACTTAATTTTGATAAATAAGATATAGCACATAAAAATTAGATTTTAAGTCCAATAAAATACAATTGAAAATGTACCAAATTTACGGGGCCTTACACCATATGGATTAGAATCAAATTTTTAAATCTCAAAATTTAATATACATTTCATTTAACATAAGATTTTTAATAAAAAAAATTAATATACATTGCATTTAACAAAAACGGTAGTCAAGACATAATAAACACATGTAAACACAATACACTTATCAACCCACCAACAAGAATTAGCAACAATATTTATATTTACCTAGGCAAGTTCATATAGCTTCAAACCAAAAGCATGGGAATGTTGTAGATTAAGTGGAGTAGATTTTTTATATTTCTTCTTTTTAGAATTTAGATTAATTTAATGTGCAAATGGACAAAACTTATCCCTGAACTACACATTTAATTCATGTGGCTTAAATTGTGTAGGAAAATCATTTTTTGGAGGAAATTTAGTTAAAAGGACAATTATGCCCCTGTTAATATCAAGATTTTTGATTTAGCGATCTCTTTGGCCATAAAAAATTAAAGGGTGCACACTGCCAAAACTTATGTATTTCGAGGGTGCACTCTTTAATTTCAAGGGTGCAATATGCCGAATGAACCATTTTCAAGGGTGCATGCTGCCAAAAGTCCATTTCTAATGTGTACCCAACGTTAAGGGCGTGTTTGTTTGGTGTTTGGGAGATAGTTGAAGTTTGTGGAATAGTTTCGATTTACGTAATGTTATTTGTTTGGGTTTTGGGAGAGTGCTTTGGAAAATAAAGTATATATAGGCTTTTTTTTTTAAAAGAATTGTTGGTATAATTTAGAGAAGGTTTTGAAGATGACAAAAAGGGTATAATAGTCAAGAAGGCTAATTTGGAAGTCATCAACTAAGAACTGAAAAGCTTAGTGAAACCTATCTCATGGTCTGGAAGCTAAGTGACCGAATCAGCGAAGTGGAATATCAGTGGGTATTATCAGCCGAGTCAAGATAGATGTGTTCATTCTTGAATCAGCCGAGAAGCCATCAGCCGAGTGATCATCAGAGTGATCATCAACAGAGTATTTCCACCAGCAGAGTAAAGACGGTCAGGAAGCTCAACGGTAACGTGCTGAGAGCTGAGTGCATTAAATGCAACTGACATAAAGTAGACATCCGTACAGCAGAGTGTACAGTGCAACAGTTGCAGGGAGCCGTTCCGCGTTTTAAGGACCAGTACCCGAGGACTGCAGAATTATGTCTCATCTTCAACGGGCAGAAATTCAAATCCGAGGAGTATAAATAGAAGACAAACTGAAGATCAAAGAGTGCTTGCATAAATCAAGATCATATCCTAAAAGCAAGATCCATCAGTTGAGTCGTATGATCACAAGCCCAGTCATTTGTTGACGAAGCTTTTCGTTGAAGAACAGAGAACAAATGTTGTCTGTCTAAGTGACTGTCAACTGAGAATAGAAGGAGTGTATATCTATCTGTGTGAAGTGATATAGCTTCTTAGTATAGGTTTTCTGAGTGATCTCCTGTACTGAAAATAGCGTGAGGAGTGTAGGTCCATCTTTGTGAGTGATCTAGCTTCGGAAAGTAGGATTTCTTTGTGATTTCTTACAGCGCACTTGTGGCTTTTCATTTGTTGAATTGCGCAAGCATTGTATACTGTTAACTTTGTGTTTTCTAGTATAACCCAAGATCTTTGTGACTTGGAAGAGTGGACTAAAGGACTTAAATCCATATAACCACTATAAAAATTACTTGTGTTTGAGATTGCATTTTTACTTTGCATATTTTCCAAAGCATTCAAACATTCAAGTTGATTAAAAGATTTTCAAAAGGAGTTTGCGAAAACTGGGGATAAAATCTTTTAATAGAAAGTAAAACTTTGAAAGATAAACTTGTTTGAAAAACATACTTGATAAATCCGCTGCATACAAGTTTTGAAACTCTGAGTAATCTGAATCAGATTAGTGAAATCAGATGAGTGGTCAACTCTGCTGATAAAGCTTTGTGCGCAATCAGCTTAGTAGTCTTACAAATCCGATCAGCTGAGTCTGCTGATAGAAAAGTTGGAGAAAAAGTTTTAAAGTTTCAGAGGTCTATTCACTCCCCCCCCCCCCCCCTCTAGACCTCATTGACCACTTTTGGGACCAACAAGTGGTATCAGAGCAGATTGGTTCATCTGATCCTTTGCCTGATCAAACGAACTTGATCCAAGGTGTGTTTTTCAAATTTTTCAAAAAGAGATCATACTTTGAAAATCAAAAACTTTTTGAAAAATGGATGTCATAAGCCATGTTCCTCACATTGGTCTTATGAACTTTGAAAACTGGAAAATCAGAATGGAAATCTTTCTTGCTGCTTATAATGATGACATGTTAACATGTATTACACAAGGACCATTCAGATTCCAGAAGACTGTGAAGGTTGCTGGTCAACCAGATCAGATAGTCGACAAAGAGCTGGATGAGCTGACACCCAAAGAAATCAAGTTAGTAAATCTTGATAAAAAGGCGAAGTTCATCATGTTCAGAGCTGTAGACGAAGATAGATTCCAGAAGATCAAGCATCTCAAAACTGCCAAAGAGATGTGGGATAAAGTCTGCTAGCTAAGCGAAGGAAACAACGCTATCAAAGAACACAAGCTCAATGTGGCTCTTGAGGAGTTTGAAAATTTCAAGATGAAGTCTGATGAAACGATTGATCAGATGGATGTCAGATTTCCCAAAGCTTGAATGAAGTTCTAAGGTTTGGTAAAGAATTTTCGAACAAGGAGATCACAGCAAAGGTTCTCAAGGCCTTGCCACCCAAATTCAACATGAAGGTGACAGCCATGGAAGAATCAAGGGATTTAGAGAAGATTTCTCTTTCCGAACTGTTCTCATCCCTCAAAGCATATGAGTATCAAATGCCGAGAATGGGATTAGAAGTGTCAACCAGTTCAGACCCTACTGCTGCTCTAATAGCGTCAGACAAGTCAAGAAAATCAGCAGACAAGTCAAAACAGAAGACTTTGCTGAGTTCAGAAAAAGCATACACTGCTGACGACGTTACCTGCTGCTAAATGATTTTGAGAAGTTCTACAAGAAGAAAATGAAATTAAAATATAAAAATGCTACTTCATCTTCTTCTGATCATTTTCAGGAAAATAGGGATTCCTCCAAAGAAAAACTTAGAGAGAACAATGAAGAAGAGTATGGACTCTTGATCAAAGATTATCCACACTTATCATCAGAGAAGTTTGCTGAAAAGGAAAAGCGTGCCAAAAAGGAGCGTAAGCTAAATAAGAGCAAATCAAAGTTAGCTGATGCAACAAAGCTAATAAACTCCTGCACATCTTATTCAGACCGTCAGTCGTCTGATAAAGAATTTGAAGAAGTACCTGAGACCCTATGCTTAACTGCCATAGAATTTGATGATTCTGAAAACTGAGGTAACTTCTACCAATTAAATGAAATGCACTATTTGAATCGTTTGAATAAATGCTGAATTACAAATTCAAATATTGTTTGTGCATTTGCCAAGCTTAATGAAGAGATGACTCTGCTGAAAAGAGCAACTCAGATCACTGAAACTTCAGGTTGAAAAACCTCAAGAATCAGCTGACTACAAAAATCTAGAGCATGATAATGAAACTCTAAAAGCTGAGTGTGCAATTCGATTAGATAATACAAATCAACTTGATAGAAGCAATTGCATAATTTTCTAAAAAGAAATCAGAGACTTAAGAGAAGAAGTCTACTGATGCTCAACAGGTTAGAAAACCTAGTAAGCTACCTAAGACTAATCAGACTACTAAAACCCATCAGCCGAGTAAGCTGAAATAGGCTGCTGATAGGAGTAAAATTAAAATGTCAAGTCTGCTGAATCTAAGGAGAGTTATAAATAACTCAGGTAAGAAATTGAGGCAAAAATGAATTATCTGGCAAGAATTTGAATCATATTATGATAATTGTTATTATGACATGCACTATGCTTATTCATATTATCATGTTGATCATGTTCACTGTACTGATTGCCATCCTCATTTCGATATGCATGCTTATCACATATTTCATGCATCTTACCTTGCTTATGAGCATTGTTTTAATCATGACTAACAAGTGGTAGTATCATGATAAAACATAGGTCACTAGATCATCACATGTTTGTACTAACCCTGCTGGACCCAGTAAATAAGGGGTACCAAAAACAGTCATCTGTTTTGTAGGTGAAGCCCATGTGAGATGACAAAGATGAGTTGACTACCTTGCAAATTTCACCAAGTTCAACAGGTGGTCTCACCAACAAGCATGTACCAACAAGTGTTATCAAATAAGTGGTATCATCAAGTGGTATAGTTCAAGTGGCAGACTCTACATTTGGAGATTTCAAGGAACGCAAGTTTGCTGAAAAGTTGAAGATTATCAAAGAATAATATGTGGTATTAAAGACCAGCAACTACTCGCAACAAGTGGTATCAGTCAACCATGTGACAAAGAAATTGGTTCGTTGACTTTGTATTCATAAGTTGAGGGGGAACTAATCAGAAGACTAACCCAAAACAGCTTACTGGAATTCAACGACTGAGTGTCTTTGAAGAGAAACTCTCATCAGACTACTTGACCACTGATTCTTGAACTTAGGGGGAACGTGTACGACTAGCGGTACTCCTGAATAAAGATGAAGTTTTAAGTCAAAATGAAGTTATCAGAAGACTGCGTCTCATCAGCCGACTGGAACTCAACAACCAGGTGATATTCAAGAATGTACTACACCAAGTGGTATTAGCAAGTGTTATCACATCAACAAGTGGTATCAGCTGACTAATCTGATTTACATTCATACAAGTAGTATCAGACTACAAGTAGCATCAGACTACAAGTGGAATCAGACCACAGATGGTATCGAGTGGTATCAATTCTTGAAGTTAAGGGGAAATTTTCTAGCTGGAGTGATAAAGAGCAACGAAGACTACCTTTATCAGACAAGTACTCACCTACCTGTCCTCTGCATACTAAGTTTGCAATCCTATAAAGAGAAAAAGGGGAAGAAGAGATGCAACTTAAGTTTTGGTGTTGATGACAAAAAGGGGGAAGATAAAGGATGCAACTAAGAACCCTTTAAGCAGAAGATCAGAAAGGGAAAAAGAACCATCAAGTGATCAATAAATTTCCATCTCAAGGTATGAAGACCAAATCTGAAGACTTAGAAGACGTTCTTAGTTGAAGGTTTTGTCATCATCAAAAAGGGGGGAATTGTTGGTATAATTTAGAGAAGGTTTTGAAGATGACAAAAAGGGTATAATAGTCAAGAAGGCTAATTTGGAAGTCATCAACTAAGAACTGAAAAGCTTAGTGAAACCTATCTCATGGTCTGGAAGCTAAGTGACCGAATCAGCGAAGTGGAATATCATATGGGTATTATCAGCCGAGTCATGATAGATGTGTTCATTCTTGAATCAGCCGAGAAGCCATCAGCCGAGTGATCATCAGAGTGATCATCAGCAGAGTATTTCCACCAGCAGAGTAAAGACGGTCAGGAAGCTCAACGGTAACGTGCTGAGAGCTGAGTGCATTAAATGCAACTGACATAAAGTAGACATCCGTACAGCAGAGGGTACAGTGCAACAGTTGCAGGGAGCCGTTCCGCGTTTTAAGGACCAGTACCCGAGGACTGCAGAATTATGTCTCATCTTCAACGGGCAGAAATTCAAATCCGAGGAGTATAAATAGAAGACAAACTGAAGATCAAAGAGTGCTTGCATAAATCAAGATCATATCCTAAAAGCAAGATCCATCAGTTGAGTCGTCTGATCACAAGCCCAGTCATTTGTTGACGAAGCTTTTCGTTGAAGAACAGAGAACAAACGTTGTCTGTCTAAGTGACTGTCAACTGAGAATAGAAGGAGTGTATATCCATCTGTGTGAAGTGATATAGCTTCTTATTATAGGTTTTCTGAGTGATCTCCTGTACTGAAAATAGCGTGAGGAGTGTAGGTCCATCTTTGTGAGTGATCTAGCTTCGGAAAGTAGGATTTCTTTGTGATTTCTTACAGCGCACTTGTGGCTTTTCATTTGTTGAATTGCGCAAGCATTGTATACTGTTAACTTTGTGTTTTCTAGCATAACCCAAGATCTTTGTGATTTGGAAGAGTGGACTAAAGGACTTAAATCCATATAACCACTATAAAAATTACTTTTGTTTGAGATTGCATTTTTACTTTGCATATTTTCCAAAGCATTCAAACATTCAAGTTGATTAAAAGATTTTCAAAAGGAGTTTGCGAAAACTGGGGATAAAATCTTTTAATAGAAAGTAAAACTTTGAAAGATAAACTTGTTTGAAAAACATACTTGATAAATCCGCTGCATACAAGTTTTGAAACTCTGAGTAATCTGAATGAATCAGATTAGTGAAATCAGATGAGTGGTCAACTCTGCGGATAAAGCTTTGTGCGCAATCAGCTTAGTAGTCTTACAAATCCAATCAGCTGAGTCTGCTGATAGAAAAGTTGGAGAAAAAGTTTTAAAGTTTCAGAGATCTATTTACCCCCCCCCCCCCCCCTCTAGACCTCATTGACCACTTTTGGGACCAACAAGAATTAAGTTTAGGTGTAAGATGTGTAAGACTTTATGTCAAATCATGTTTGTTATGTGAGATAAGTTGTGTAAGATGTGTAAGACTTTGCACATTGCCTAGGCCAAGCCCAGGCTAAACCTAGGCCCCCGAGGCAGGCCCATGAGTGGCCCAGGCAAGACCCAGGCGTGGCCTAGGCGAGCCCGAGGAAGCCCCATGAGTGGCCCGGGCGCCCGGGCCAGAACCAGGCATGTCATTGGCGCCTAGGCCAAGCCCAGGCGATATCGAGGCGCCTGAGGCAGCCCCATGAGTGGCCCGGGCGCCTGGGCCGAACCAAGCATGGCCTAGGCGCCTCAGCCAAGCCCAGGCGAGACCTAGGTGCCCGAGTCAGGCTTAGGCGCGCCCAGGAACGACTCAGTCAATGCTAAGTCGAGGTTCAATTTTTTGCTCCGACCCGATTGCTAGTAACGGAATTAGCAACAAAAACCAAGCATGGCCTAGGCGCCCGGGTCAAAGGCTCAGGCGCGCCCAGGAACGACTGAGTCAATGCTAAGTCGAGGTTCAATTTTTTGCTCCGACCTGATTGGCGACAAAATACCGGCATATTTTATCCAATGGAATAATTTTGATGCTATATTCCGTCACAATATTTCCAACAGATTGGCGACAGAATACCAACAAATTCCTGCCGTTGGAAATCAGTTAGTAATTTTCCTAAGCATTTCCAACAGCACAAATTGTCGAATAAAAATTTGGGCCTTATCGTTCATCCGACGCTTTTTCCAATAAAAATACCAACAAAAATGAACCGTCGCAACATTTACCAACGGAAAAAAAAAATTTGTTGCTGCATTTACCTACGGGGCCTTCACCTACGAATTAACTAACGGAAAGTGAAGCCCAGTTTTCTTGTAGTGTTATATCAAATCATATAGAGTTTGTGTAGGTTTTATTTTAAAGATAGTAAAAGTGTTGTTTGTTTGGTTTTTGAGAGTAGTTTGAAAAAATTGAGAGATGAAACTCGAAAAGTAAAAAACATGTTTGTTTCGTTTTTCTCAAACACAAAATAGTTTTCTGATTTAACCGAATTTCGTCTTAAGGTTTTATCTCAGTAAATTATTAAGGACAATTTAATATGTTAGGGGTTTGGTTAAAGTACTCAGGATGGAGCAATTCAAGAATAAGCAAAGTAATATAATTGAATGGAAAACAACAATCAGAGGAGGCGAACAATAGTAGTATATTCCTTAGGTTAAATTTCGGATCTACAATACAATGTAAGATTTGCTATTTATAATATTCCTACTGTCCTAACTGAACTAGGAGTCCTATTTAGCCTAGGAAACCTGTATGGCCTTGGAGTATCGCTGGGCCCATTAAATCCCCTGGGACGGACAGTAGGTCGATCAAAGTAGGTCGATCAGATACGAATTTAACTGGTCGAGCCGATCTTGAAATCCCCGTTGGTCGGATCAATTCTGAACTGGCTCGATAAATACTTATTCGATCATAGGTACAAAATAGCCCTCATCAATACTCCCTCACTTCTCGAGCGTAATCGTAGCTGGAGCTCGTAGAAGTAGAAGTAGTTATTTTTTCCTTGTTGTTCATGAAGTATGCCTCGTTAAAAACCTTGTTCGGAAAAACCCTCTTCGGGATAAAAACCAAACGAGGAAAAAAGAGTGCATATCCATTTGAACCTTCCTCGTACAGACACGTATCTTGGTTAACGTGTGTCAGAAGATGTCAAGGTCTTTTCATGATTTTAATTGGCGGGAATATGAAGAGACGCGAAGGGTTGAATCCGTCTTTTCACAATATATATATATAGTGGAAATCAATGGATCAATTTACTTTTACCCCAGATTGATATTTAACCCTTCCAGCAGTAAAAGTTTACGTCGATAGTTTACTCATTTACTCATCCTCTCGAACACCTTTTATCCAAATATAAAGAAATGGCTTCGACCTCACAGAATCCTCCTTCTCCTACACAAGCCGTTGGAGAAGAAACTCCATCTAATATTCCCAATCCTGATATCCTTTCTTCTGACAATGAGGCAATAGACAATTCCCAAGCAGAAGAAGTTAGAGATTATGCCGAGGATGAAGTAGATAGTTTGGTCGTGGAAATTATTCCAGAAGGAGAGATGATGTCAAGAGCGTCTAAAAAATCTAAAACGACCCAACCTCAGATTTCTGCACCTGTAGAACTTTTTCCTTCTCGATGGAGAGAAGAAGATCTACCATTGTTGAAAAGGGAATATGGTCGCTATTTTCCATCAGATTTTGAGATCATTATTCCTACTTCCGAGCAGAGAGTTAATACTCCTCCTGCTAACTGTCGAGCTTTTTATACGTCCCACTTCGACCATGGGCTCCGTTTTCCCCTTTCCTCTGTTCTCCGACAGTTTCTGGAGACTTTCATAGTCTCCTTGACACAACTTGTTCCGAACGCCATAGCTTTTATTATGGCATTTTCTGTTTTGATGGTTGCACGAGGTCTACAACCCTCTTTCCGAAATTTTCTTCATTTCTTTCGTTTTTCAGTATCGAGCTCCTCCAACAGAGGTTACTATTATGTTAGTCAGAGACCTGGCTACGCTATTCTCGAAAACGCCATTTCAAGCAATAGTATGGAATGGAAATCAAATTTCTTCTTTGTTAGAGCTCCGACCGTGTCTATCCTCGAAAATGGAGAAAAAGAGGAGTTTTCTCACGACTGGGGATACAATGATCTTTGGGTATACGGCGGTCGAAAGGTGATCGGTCAGATGTCCCCAGATGATCAATTTTCATCTGCTTTAATTGACCAGATGAGGTCGGATAAATATCAATCGGCCTACTTGATCGGAGAAATCTTTCTTAGAAAGGCTGGATTAAGTTCACTGGAGTTTCCCATTTCATTGGATGATCGACCTCTTGGTAAGATCATTTCCCATTTTTAATTTATAAAAGGATCTATGAATTCGTTATTTACTATCGTCTAATTTCTTCTCAACGCAGCCACCCTAGTGGAGAATTGCCGTTTTTCAGTGGTTGGAAAATCCGTTCTCTCGAACTCAAAAAAGTCCTGGGGTAGAGCCCCCATAGAGCAGAAGGAGTCGAGAAAAAGAAGAAGAGATCAATTCATGGATTTGGAGAATATCGAGGAAGAGTCGTTTGAAGATGTTGATCCTATCAGAGTAGCTCCTCCTTCTTCCGCTCAAACCTCATCGGACATACCGTCTTCAAGCTCTCGCCAAGGCCGCGGTTATCCTCCTAAATTTCTTAGGGATCAACATGGTATTCTCGGCTGTCAATCCTGGTCGGAGCGTAACCCTACCGGTCCTGAAGCTAAAAGGAGAAAACAATTCTTTGACAAAGGAGGGGAGTATTTTACTCATGTT
Source organism: Penstemon newberryi var. newberryi (assembly GCA_030819805.1). Taxonomy (NCBI): domain Eukaryota; kingdom Viridiplantae; phylum Streptophyta; class Magnoliopsida; order Lamiales; family Plantaginaceae; genus Penstemon; species Penstemon newberryi. The sequence continues at coordinate 28,622,140 of JAUALY010000006.1, read as the reverse complement.
GGAGATATTGGTCATAAAGCTTCCCTGGTAGATATGATCGAGAGTCATCTTCAAGGGAAACGGGCGGCTGGGTATTCTGAGAAGGATACATTGATGTCTGATGATAAGGAAAACGTCGTCGATAAATCCATTCGAATTCTTCTTTCTTCGACCTTCACTCAAGATGTTAACAGGACGGTAAAGAAAAAACCCCTCGAGCAATTCGCAAGAGCAGCACATGCTCACGCAGTGGTAATATTCCTCAATTTCTTCTGATCTTTTAATAATCTATAATATTCTATTTGAAGGTTAGTCATAAAATTTTCTTTGTAATAGGCGGGTAATGCCTTGGTGTCCGCTTTATACGATATGGCATTGCATAGGGACCAATGTGAATTTGTCGAGGAAAGCAACAGAATCTTGAACGCAAGGGTCAAAGAACTTGAAGAGCAGCTTGCTCAGGTCGGTGATTCTCGATCTTCCGTGGAAACTCAACCTGCTCCTCTTGCTAATAAGGATTTAGAAACTGATAATCCGCATATTATTGGCATGATGACGGATGCTAGTCGGTATCAGGCCCAGGTCGATCAGTTAACACGAGAATTGGATGATCAACGAGTGTCACACACCACCGTAGTTAGCAGGTTGGAATCGGAGATTGCCTTACTTCGATCTCAACTCGCGGCAAAGGAAGACGATTCTACTGATTTGGAAAAGATCATAGACGAGCATCCATCTTCCGAGGTTGAGCCCATTATCCGAGGTTTTCTGGATTCCCCAGTACATACTGCCATAATTCATCAGAAGATCGGAAGTCTGCTTTTGAGCTCGTTCTATAAAGGTGTTGATCAATTAATCGAATCTGGGCAGATTCCTGACAAGCGTGATGAGTATCGCAAGGTTTTGGCTATTGAAAAGGATCGAAGTCTTCAAGATTATCCTCCTGAGTCCTTACCTTCTGTTGATTATAGCGGCCATCCTCTGGCTCATTTAGTCGAGGAGTATGGAACTCCAATTCCCGTGCCAGAACCTGACTTAGATTTGATAAAGGATATTATGGAGGATCAATCAGGCGAGGAGGAAGATATCGTCGATGAAGGGGATGTTGAAGGAGACCAAGTCAACAAGGGGAATGAAGGAGAAAAGGGAGGCTCGCCTTTGAAAGAAACCAACATCCATAGTCAGGACGTTTTTATTTCTTCTTTTATCTTGTCGTAATTGTAGATCTTTTGAACTCTGTAGAACATGTAAATTTCCTTTTATAATATATATGATTTTACTTAGATATACTACGTCCTTATGATGATCAAAGTACATATTCGTTGACCTGCTTTTTCCTTACATTTGAATTTTTACTGTGCGCGCCAAGGTCCAAGGACATAACTGTCATTTCCTTAACTATATATAAAGGTGAATCTTTTGGAGTTTTTACCGCGCGTCCCCACTTGCGATATAAAATTATCTTGTTATTGATCGGAGCTCATAGTTCGATAATTCATAAGAACCTTTGATTGTTTGATCATGAGTTCCAACTTATTTTCTGGAGCTTCAAAACGCTCTCTGCGGGGTTCTTCCCGACGAGACACTCCGAGAAAAAAGCCTCGACTGGAAAGTTCTCATCAATCGTCCACCCAAGGGGGAGCTTCTTCTCGAGAAACCGTGCCTCGATCTGACCCAGCGTCGTCTTCACCTAATGGACATCCGAAGAATGCGAAGTCTATTCCTTCACCATCGGAGAAAGCTAGGCATTCCTCGACGGGTCTTCCGATCCGTAATCCCTTGGTTGATCCAAGAATTCTTGAAACTTATCAGAATGAGGGTTCTCGATCTATTTCTCCTCCTCTTGTAAACCCAACAATCGATCAGGAGTCTCGAGTTATATCTCCTCCTCCAGTCGACCCATCAATCGATGAGGAGTCTCGAGCTATCTCTCCTGCTCCTATCAATGATATAGCACACGACGGGAAGTCTCGAGCTATCTCTCCTTCTTCTATCGACCAATCAATGGAGGAACGTCCTCCTTCCGATCGAGGTATAACAAATCGACCCATAGGTCAAGAAAGTTCCCATCAGGCCGTGAATACTGCTCCAAATTCTGAGATTGTTGCTCCCAATTCTGAGATCGAGCCCACTCTGCAACTAAGAGGGCCCGTGGAAGACATTCCAGAATCTTTCTTTTCCCATCCAGGTTCGCAAGTTGTTTCGACCTCTCAAGACACTCAGGTTGTCTCTCCTGTTCGTGTTTCACAAGGAGCGTCGAAAACTGGGTCGGGTCCCAGTCGTTCTGCAATTGAAAAGGTCGCAGACGACCCGTTTCTTTTAGATGAACGTCCATTTAAAGAGCAGGTTGAAGAGATAACCGAGTTTGATATAACCCGATCAGGTGGGGTTTCAATTGACGCGAGTATACCATCAAGCCTTAATCCTGATGGGGTTTCTTGGAATCTGGGAATGGGTACTATTTTGCCTAAGGAGCTTGAAAGATTGAAGAACCACTCTTCTCTGCAACTTGTCCAGTCCATCTTCAAACGTTTAGAGATGGTATGCGTATTTTGTTATTTTAAAAAGATCTAAGTGTTTTAAGTGTTTTACTTATATCTCTCAATACAGGCTAAACATGAAGCTCTCCAGCTCGGAATACAGAATGACGAATTCTATTTTGCTCGAGAAGAATCCCTGGATCGCACAAATATAATTGCCGCTGCTCATCGATTGCTGATGACTGAGGTTGAGCATCTCCGAGCTACCACTGAAAGGCTCACTAGAGAGAATGGAGAACTTGCTCGAGCAAATAGTAGTTTGGAGGCTGAAAAGGAGCAGCTTACTAAGGAGAAAACAGATCTTCTTCAACTGAAAGATCTGGAGTTTGATAGGGGTTTTTCCCTCGGATATGAGCAGCGTGCCCAAGAAATGATGACTTATCTTGGTTATCCTACAATTCCTGCTCATGTTCACGAGACGGTAGACAAAGATCTTACCCCTGATCATACTCCCGAACAGTAGACAAGAGTCTTTCTGCATTTTTTTTTTTTTTTTTTTTTTTTTTTTTTTTTTTTAAATGTAAAAATACATTTTGCCTGATGAATGGAAAAAAAAGTTGTTTGTTGTTCGGTTTCTGCGTCCCATCGACCTGCCTTTAAATAAATAACTTCCTGCAATTTTATTGGAAGATGGGAAGTCAATTTTGATAGGCGTGCCATAACTGTAGGAACGATTCGTATGCTTTGTCCGTTGATTGGTTAATTCCCCATAGTATAAATAACTCCTTGGAGAAGTAGGAAAAGAAGCGAAACTGAAATAATATGCCGCCTCTGAATAGTTTAACTTGGTTTTTATGGCCTGTTGACTACGGTGGAGATATCAAACCAGAGAGTTCTTTAGATAGACGAGAGCTGGTTAGTTCATTAAAATGGTGTTTCGTGCATGCATGCTCGAAAACTTGCCCCCAAGGCAAGGAGAACGATCCTGTCTCAATTGTACGACTGCAAAGTTCTTTCCTTCGTAGTGTGCTTTAGCTTGATACTGTGATCGACACTAGATGCATTATGCCTCCTGGTTGCGATTTGGCTTATTTAGAGGTCGGAAATTCACCAGCATCAGCAAATATACGCACTTCTTCATGTTCCTCATTTTCTGTTCATCGATTGTAGTCTGAGGAGAAGGTCGATTTGAAGGAGCAGATCATTCCGTGGAGTAGCAAAGTAGCATTAATGTTTTAAATAATTTGTAATGATCCGTGAATGTAAATGTAGGTTTCCGTGATGATATGGCTATGCTTGTGAAATGTAATAATTCTCTCAAATACCTGAATAAACCCAATTATTCTTTGTATGTTCAACTCGAGAACAATGGTTGATTAACTTCTTCGATTCTACAGACTATCTTTATAGCGTTGTAAATCTGGACCGTTGATAGGACCTTAAATTAACACCATTGGATCCTATGTCCTCTGCCTATAAAAAGATTCACTCCATCACTCTTCATTTCTCAGAAGATGAATTCATTCAAGAAGAGTATGTACTGTTATAAATATCATCGACCACCAAATCTGTCGATTTATATGCCTAGGAGGTCACGACTTGGTATGGGAGGAATTGGAAAAATGAGATCTTCATCTGAAGCTGTGATGGTCGGGCAAATCTCATAATTGGGGATTAGTTGACCATATATCGCGTCGTATGATAGAGGTCGATGGTGGAGGAAAGCAGGATTCTATGCTTTATCGGAATCAACTTGTTTCTAACTGGTTGGTGATGTCAGGCATGAGACCTTTCTGATCTCTATTTTAATTGGTGAAGAAACAGCATTAACTTCTTCGAGGTGGTCGAATCGTGATAGCATATGGCTGTATTTGCCCGATGACACTTGCTTACCCATAGAAGAAGTCTGAACTTTAGGTTCTCGTCACTGTTCTGAAAGTAGAAAAAGGACGGTCGTTCCGAGGAGGTTCAAGAGCGTTTTGGAATCAAATTCTCCTTTTTGTTATTTTGTAGGTGTAACTGTTTAGTGTAGCTGATCGATGAATATTCAATATATAATACTAGTTCTACTATGGTAGTCATTGTATTGTCTTCATCAATGTAATATAATAGCTTTATTTCGACCGAGTCAAAAACGCATTTATTTCCATTCCTTTATTTACGGCTTGCAGTTATGATTTTGTAACGTAATTCTCGATGTAGTGTTATAGCCGTTGATTGGATGTGAGTCTCACCGTAGGATTTCAACTTACCCTGTCTATAAAAGGAATCTTCCTTCTTTTAGTTATCATCATAAGTAAAAATCCTTAAATAATGTACTTCTTCTTTGTCCAAAATGGCGGTCGTCCGCCGAATTCGAGAATCCAGAAGAAAGCTTCATCATGTCGACTTGGTATGGGTGGAATTGGAAAACAGAGATTTCTAAAAAACCATGAAATCTCCAACCCATAATAAGGGGGATGGATCGGAACTCTTATAACCATTCGACCAACCTATGTAAATGGGTAAAGGTCGGTGTTGAGGGGTTCAGTCCCATTAGTTACGTGGTTGGTGGAAAGCTGGTCAGTTCATTAAAATGAGCTTATATGGTCAAAAAATGCTGACCACCACCGACCGTTGTAACATTATGATCTCTCAAAGCTCTCCCTGATTCCAAAGCTTTGTGACCGTGAGAACGATTGGTTCTAGCTGGTGGCAAGAATTCTGGGAGCAAGTCGGAGATAGATCAAGAGGAAGACCCTTTGGTTGCCTCTTTGCTTCCTTATGTTTGCTATTGCTTTAGCTAGGATATTATAGGTATTTCCGATGTACGTGTTTATCAGTGACATAAAATTTTACTGTATATCAGCTATTCATTTGTGTAGATCGTCCGATGAATGTATACTTCATTTATCAATGTTTACTTTTAGTCTTGTGTCAATCTTTGAATTTTGGTTTTAAACTTCGTAGATCATTAGGAGATCGATGAGTGTATACCGACCCAATCGGTTTTACTCAGAGATTTGTAGGTTGTGTACCAATTATTGGTTTTAACCTTTGTAGATCATTTATGTAGGAGATCGATGAGTTTATACCGACCCAATCGGTGTTACTCAAAAATTATTATACTCAGGTTGTTTACCAAATGTGGTTTTAACCTTTGTAGATCGTTTATGTAGGAGATCGATGAGTTTATACCGACCCAATCGGTGTTACTCAAAAATTATTATACTTAGGTTGTTTACCAAATGTGGTTTTAACCTTTGTAGATCGTTTATGTAGGAGATCGATGAGTTTATACCGACCCAATCGGTGTTACTCAAAAATTATTATACTTAGGTTGTTTACCAAATGTGGTTTTAACCTTTGTAGATCGTTCATTTCCGAGCGCGTTCAATGGAGAAGTAAGCAAAAGCTTTTATTATAGTTTGAAGACAAATTAATGGTAAAAGGAAAACAATCAAGACATACTGAAAAAACTAAAAAAGAAAACTAATTTCTTGGAAATCCTGTCTAATTCCTGAATCTTCTTATCTTTGAACTCTATCGACCATAATATCTTCTGAGATTTACAGCATTCCACGTCCGCGGGAGCGGAGTTCCATCCATATGAGCTATCTTGTATGATCCCTTCTTTCCGACCGCAATCACCACGTAGGGACCTTCCCAATTTTGCTGTAACTTTCCCACGTGTTTGGAAACTTCAACTTTTTTAAGTACCAAATCCCCTTCTTTGAATGATCGTATTCTCACCTTTTGATTATAGGCCTTTTCCATGCTAGATTTTGCTGCTTCTAGCCGAAGACTGGCTTTTTCTCTCAAGGTCTCGCTTAGGTCGATGTCGTCCTTTCTGAGTTGATTATTTGTTTCCTCATCGTACAATTCAATTCTTGGACTGGGAACAAGTGCCTCGACTGGGATGACCGCTTCGGAGCCATATACCAAGCTGAACGGTGTTTCACCAGTAGATGCTTTGATTGTAGTTCTGTTAGCCCAAACGACGCCAGGAAGCTCGTCCAACCATTTTCCTTTAGCGTCGTCAAGTCTTTTTTCGAGGGATTTTATAATTTCTCGATTTGCTACCTCAGTCTGCCCGTTTGCTCGAGGATGTCCAACAGATGTAAAGTTCTGTTGTATCCCTAACTTCGAGCACCACTCTTGAACTTGTTTTCCCGCAAATTGGGTTCCATTGTCGGAAATTAGAATCCTCGGAATTCCAAAACGACAGACTATATTTTTCCAGAGAAAATTTATTACTTGAAACTGTGTTATCCGAGCTAGGGCAATGCATTCGATCCATTTACTGAAGTATTCGACAGCGACTAAAACATAACTCTTTTTTGACCTGGCCGGTGGGAAAGGTCCCACTATGTCAATTCCCCATTGGTCAAAAGGCCAGCAGATCGGAATTGAGTGCATTGTTTCAGCAGGTTGATGTATTATATTCGAATGCACTTGGCAATAATGACAATGTTTTACATAATCTTGTGCATCTGCATACATCGTCGGCCAATAGTATCCTGTTCTTAGGCATTTGAGCGCAAGAGCTCGAGCACCACTGTGATTCCCAGCTTCTCCCTCATGTATACTTTTAAGGATACTCTCGTACTGGTGCTCGGGAATGCATTTCATCAGAATTCCAGATACAGATCGTCGATAGAGTTTTCCTTCCAATATTGCATACCTTGGTGCTCGATATCTTATCCTTCTAGCTTCATTCTTACAGCTAGGGAGAGATCCATCGTTCAAGTAGGTGATTAACGGAGTCATCCAACAGTCCGCTGCCAAGTCGATATCCATTACTTCACTAGCTGGGACAACATCGAGATCGATGCAAGGAGTTTTGGAGATTAGCCAGGTAATCACCCTTTTAGATTTACCATCCCTTGTTCCTGTAAATCTGGATAGTTGATCAGCCCAACGATTTTCTTCACGTGGAATATTTTGAATACCAAATTTATCAAATTTCCCAGTTAACTTTTTTACTTTATCCAAGTATTTTATCATATTGAATTCTTTTGCTTCGTACATCCCGCTGATTTGTCTCTGAATTAGCTCGGAATCTGTCAAAACATTCAGAATCTTTATATCGGCTTGTATAGCCATTTCCAAACCTGCAACTAGAGCTTCGTATTCGGCTTCGTTATTGGTTACCACGAAGTCTAAAGTGATGGCATAATTCATGTCCTCGCCGTTTGGTCCTTGGAAATTGATTCCTGCACCTCCACCATCTCTGCTTGAAGCACCATCGACGTGCATAAGCCATGGCAGGTCATTGACGATCATAATACTGCTATTACTTGTTGATGTCACATTGGAGCTTGTTTCCGAAAGACTTGGAGTTTCTAGGAGGAAGTCTGCTAGTATCTGAGCCTTGATTGCAGTTCGTGGTCGATATTCGATCTCGTATTGTCCCAATTCTACAGCCCATTTGATCAATCTTCCTGAGGCCTCTGGTTTGGATAACACTTGCCTCAGAGGCTGATTGGTGAGTACGATGATCTTATATGTTTGAAAGTAAGGTCGCAACCTTCGTGCTGTCGTCACCAATGCCAGAGCAAATTTTTCAATTGTTAGGTAATTCTTCTCTGCTCCCTGCAATAACTTACTCAGATAATAGACGGGGTTGTGTTCCGAGCCCTCTATCTTTACCATAACAGAGCTCACGGCCGCCTCGGAAATGGCGATGTATAGATATAGAGGTTGTCCCTCTGTAGGTTTGGCGAGCATAGGTGGCGAGGTTAGGTAATTTTTCAGTTGCTCGAAAGCATAATCACAATCTTCAGTCCATTCAAAGGTCTTAGCTCTACGTAAAGTTTGAAAAAATGGTAAACTTTTGTCTGCGGACCTTGATATGAATCTATTGAGGGCGACAATTTTCCCTACTAGACTTTGTACCTGAGTAATATTTCTAGGGGGCTTCATTTCAGTGATTGCCCGTATTTTCTCTGGATTTGCTTCGATGCCTCTCTCGTGGACCAAATATCCTAAGAATTTTCCCGATCTTACCCCAAATGTACATTTTAATGGGTTGAGTTTCATTCCATATTTCCTTAAGATCTTGAAGCAACGATCAAGGTGCTTTATGTGATCTTCTTCACTCATGCTTTTTACTAGCATGTCATCGACGTAGACCTCCATTATTTCTCCTATTAGCTCTTTAAACATCAGGTTAACCAATCGTTGATAGGTTGCTCCAGCATTTCTTAATCCGAAAGGCATCACTATGAAACAATAAACACCTTGTTCGGTAATGAATGCAGTCTTCTCTTGATCCTTTTCATTCATGAAAATTTGATAGAAGCCCTGGAATGCATCCATCATACTAAAGATTGTGAAGCCTGCCGTCGAGTCGACCAATAGATCGATCCTTGGGAGAGGATAAGGATCTCTCGGACACAGTTTATTCAAGTCAGTAAAATCATTGCACATCCTCCACTTGTTATCCTTCTTGTCTCCCTTTGAGACAAGTACGACATTACATAACCACTCAGTAAAGTGTATTTCCCTAATCTGTTTGGACAATAAAAGCCTTTCGACCTCTGCTTTTATTATTTTGTCCTTCACGGGGCCATGATTCCTTTTCTTTTGTCTGACTGGCTTTGCGCTCGGATCTATCTTTAAAGAGTGAGTTATAATTCTTGGGTCGATACCCACTATGTCTTCCGAGCTCCAGGCGAAAACATCCACATTTTTTCTTAAGAAGTTGATCAACATGACCTCTCCCTGTGGAGATAGTTCAGTTCCGATCCTGGTGATTTTGGTCGGGTCATTCTCGATAAGCTTAATCTCTTTATGCTCTGGTGCACGTAGAGTTAGATCGATGGGCTCTTTTCCTTTTTTGCTGATCGGATCCGTACTAGGCAATTCGGGATCCCGAGATCTATCTGTCGAGGACCCCACTATTTTTCTTTTCGACGGCGTTAAAGGATCAACATTTCTTTTCAAAGATAGTGAGGTATTGTAACAATCCCAGGCCATACAATGGTCATTGACCATTTCGCCGACCCCAGAGATTGTAGGGAATTTGATTTTTTGGTGGTAGGTTGACACAACCGCTCGAAATTGGTTTAAGGCTGGTCTTCCCAAAATTGCATTATAAGCAAATGGTGCTTCAACCACTAAGAACTTAATCATTTTAATCACTCTATGAGGTTTATGTCCAAGAGTTACACTCAGGTTAATAGTTCCAGCTGGAACTATTTCCGACCCTCCAAACCCTATCAGGGGTGTAGCTACTCTTTGGAGAGTTAATTTTCCGAGGTTCATCTGATTCAGCACTTCGATAGCTATTATGTTAGCTGAACTTCCATTGTCGATCAGAATCCTCTTGACGTTGAAATCGGATATTTTTAATGAGACCACCATAGGGAAATCGGGGTGGTCTTCGTTGTTGTCCCAATTCAGATTTCTGGGGACTTCGCTTTCGTCGAACTTGATGACTTGCTGATTAGAGCTCTTATTCTCGAGTGCCCAAATCTCTTTGGGAGCGATTACTCCTCGTTCTAAAGATCGCGCAGTCCGTCGCCTCGCATTCCGACTGTCTCCCCCTGCGGGTCCACCAGAGATTACATGAATAGTTCCATTGACCCGATCGTCATCGCTATCATTCCGTCGAGGCGGATGGTTACTGGGCGATTTACCCTGAGGACTTCTAATTTCCTCTCTCCTTCTAGGACTTCTTGTCCTTTGTCTTCTTCGATCTGATCTTTCAACAAATTCATTTAATTTACCTTGTTGAATCAATCTTTCGATTTCTTGTTTCAGATGGTAACAATCTTCGGTTCTATGACCGTGGGCTCGATGGTACCTGCAATACAAATCGTAGTTCTTTGCCCCTGGTTTTGCTTGTGTGATTCTTTTGGCTGGGGGAATCAGATTATTCCTTTCTAGTATCACCAGAATGTCTTCTCTTGGGGTATTTAATTTTGTAAACTCCACATAACTAATTCGATCTCTTATATTTCTTTCCGGAGATCGAGGCCTGAGGTAGACATTGGGTCTTTTCTCTAGGTTACTCCCATTGTGATCTAATCTTTGAAAAACATTCCCCCTTCGGGGAAATCGATCATATTCCGTTACCCTATTCATCGGAGGTTTTTCAGGTTTTCTTGACCCTGAAGTCGATGCTTTATTTTTATTTTTGTCCTTGAAAGAGTTCATCTCTTCTTGGGTCATATATTTGGAGGCTAACGTCATGATTTCCGCGAATGTTCTAGGCTGCTTTCGACTCAAAGCGTTGCCAAATTGCCTATTTTTAGTCAGATCGAATAGAATTGATATGATGTAATCAATGTTCGGAGAGTCAATCTTCGAAAGTTCCACATTGAACCTAGCTAACCAAGTTCTTAAAGACTCTCCTTCTAGCTGAGTTATTGTTCCTAGATAGCTCATAGGGAGTTTTTGTTTTTTCTGGCTGGCAAATTGTTGTTCTAATTTATTGCATAATTCTCTAAAGCTGAAGATCGAGTTAGGCGGTTGTTTTCCGAACCAATCCAATGCCAACCCTTCAAACGTCGTGATCATCAACTTGGCCGTATATTCTGCTGAATGAGCATACAAGCTCATTATATTGGTGAAACTAAAGATGTAGTCGGTTGGGTCAGTGGTTCCATCGTATCTGGGGAGCCGGGCAGGTAAAGATCCAGAAGCATGTGCTTCCCTGATTTCTAAACAGAAAGGGGAACACGCAGCTATACTATCCTGTATTTCACGGGAACGAGGCCAAGGTTGCTGCAGAGTTAGAAGCCTTTGTTCGACTCGCTCCTCGACCATCCTTTCTATATCTCTTTCAGAGATTCTCTTGGTCGCTTGACGATTGATAACTGGGGGTTCGTCCGCGTCATCGATCGGTATCACAGTGCGGTCCTTTGATAGGCGAGGTTCAGATCGAGCATTAGCTCCTGCCTGATTAGTTTTTCGACCAAGGTTCCTTCCTGCTATGTTTGGTGGGGATATTTGAGATCGTTGGTCCGCGTCCGGACTTTCAGCTTGAGTTGACTGGTGGTCATCATTCACCCGTGGTTCTCTGACGTTGTTAGCCGCTCTTGAAGGACCAACGGCCGCCCTCACTGGTTCCGCAACTGCATGGGTTTGTAGAAATTGAGGAAAAAACGAACTTAAGATTTGAGCAATTTGTAGTATTTTTTCCTGGTCAGCGGAAAGCGGTGCGGCAGGGACGGATTGGATAGGTGGGTTAGGAATCCTACTTGTGGTAGGAGTTTGTCGCGCTCCGTCGTTCTGATTGATGTTTTCGTTTGGCGCACCTTGTTCTTCTATAGGATCAAGATTCTGTTGGTTTACCGGAGGTTGTGTGTTATTAGCACTGACTCTTTGGGACTCTTCAGGCAAGCTATCCATAGCGCGAGAAGGTCGAGAATTCGTGCTTCTTCCTGCGTTACGTGCGCTTTTCCTTGGATTGGCCATATTTCGATCGAGTAATTAACCTGCCCCACGGTGGGCGCCAACTGATTTAACCGAATTTCGTCTTAAGGTTTTATCTCAGTAAATTATTAAGGACAATTTAATATATTAGGGGTTTGGTTAAAGTACTCAGGATGGAGCAATTCAAGAATAAGCAAAGTAATATAATTGAATGGAAAACAACAATCAGAGGAGGCGAACAATAGTAGTATATTCCTTAGGTTAAATTTCGGATCTACAATACAATGTAAGATTTGCTATTTATAATATTCCTACTGTCCTAACTGAACTAGGAGTCCTATTTAGCCTAGGAAACCTGTATGGCCTTGGAGTATCGCTGGGCCCATTAAATCCCCTGGGACGGACAGTAGGTCGATCAAAGTAGGTCGATCAGATACGAATTTAACTGGTCGAGCCGATCTTGAAATCCCCGTTGGTCGGATCAATTCTGAACTGGCTCGATAAATACTTATTCGATCATAGGTACAAAATAGCCCTCATCATTTTCGAAAACGCCAAACAAACACAGCCAAAGACGTCCCCTTCTTTGTTATTGTTATATCATATGCGTAAATAGTTGAAAATTCACTTGAAATCTGAACTAAAATAATTTTAAGTACCCATTTCGCGGACCCTTAAGATTCATGAGGGCTGCGCTAAAAATTGTTCCCTAACAGATTATGCTTATGTATTTCCTTAGCCCAATATTTATGAAGAGTGGGCCTGCCTGATTTGCATAAGTAAAAATTGGATATGGCCTGATTGACTAACCAATAACCTGAATTGCTTGTTTTGGATTTGGAATTATGAAAATATAAACCTTTTTTTAAAGGATATTTAAATTTTAAATTTAATTCAATTATTTTTGGAGAACATTGTTACACACATGAAAAAGACACTTTTACTAGCGGGAATTTGAACTGAGTTGTCACTCTATCACCCAAATTTAATTTATTTTTACCTACACACATGATTACTTACAAAATAGAATGATAAACATATTTGTCTTGTACATAATTTAGTGATACTTAAAAAAATTTAAAGTAATAAAATCCGACATTTGAACTCTTTATCGTCGATTTGATTGGTTAGTTTAGAACAGAAGGCTCCTACATTTTTGAAGTAAAGACTTCATTGGTAAGTAAAACAAATTTTGTTGTGGCGCCTATTAGGGTGGCCGGATTTCAATTTGAATCATATCCGAGTCCGACCTGATTTATTAGGATTTGATTCGATTAGAGATTCGATGGATCTGATACGATTATAAAGATCTAAAATTCGTAATACGTAAAGCGAATATGGATTTAGGTCGCTCAAACTCGTTAGAGATCCGTATCCGATAATAAATAAAAGAATTATATATATACATAATATTTTATTAAAGGGAAATTTACATAGACATCCCCTGGCTATTATCCTAATTACAGAAACTTACCCTCTTGTTTCAAATATTACAAAGACACCCCCTCGAGGGGTGTATTGGTAATATATTTTAGGGGGTGTATTGGTAATATATTTTATGTTACAGGGGGTGTCCTTGTAATATAGTTTTCGGTCGAGGGGGTTTCATTGTAATATTTGAAACAAGAGGGTAAGTTCCTGTAATTAGGGTAATAGCCAGGGGGTGTCTATGTAAATTTCCCTTTATTAAATAAGTAACATAATAATATTGTACCATTAAGTTAAGATAATAATAGTTAATAATTCATTCATAATTATATTTTTATGCATACTTTCATAAAAAAATATGAATAGTGGTTAAGAAAGTTTGAATATGTGAGCTAACTTAAATAAAACTGTAAAGTTATCAAACAGTTTTTAGGAAATAATACTAGTGTAAATTTTAAAAATAAAGATTTTATTGAATCTGGATAAAATCAGATATCCAATCAAATTCGGTCAAGATTCGACGGACTTGAGAAATCTAGATCCGAGTGAGATCCCGATTCGACCCTAATCCAATCCCGTATAAATGGATTTGGATTTGGGTCGAGCCTGATCCGACCCGAATATGACCCATTAACAGCCCTAGCACCTATGGGCTATTGTCTGTTTTTTTTTCCCTCGATGATTTAATCATTTTTTAGGCGCGTCGGACACATTAAGTTGTAACCTCTCCCAACAGGGATTCAAACTTGAGTTGTTTGGATTAAGGGATGAGACAAATAGATAGAATTTATAGAAATATATTTAGATACTAGGAAGATGCACACGCGTTGCGCATGTTCAATTAATTACTATTGAATTTTTTTTATACAACACGATGCACAAAAATATTATAAATATAGTTATTAACATAAAATTTAAACGTATCACAAAATTATATAAATAGAAATATTATTATAACTATAAAGTATTATATATCTCTATCTAATTGTATTATGTTAAGTCTTTTAACTTCTAATGTCTTCTAATTTAACTATACTTTTTGAGTTTCACTACAAAAAAATTAAACTTTAGTGATAAAATTTTGTGTGACAATGTTAAAGTTGTCACTTCTTATATATAATAAGTGACAACAACTCAAATATTGTCACTAAAATGATTTTCATAAACATACTAGTGACAAGAATTGTAAAAAAGTTGTCACTATTGACATTTAGCGATACCCCAAAAGTGACAACAAAAAAGTTGTCACTAAACCATAGTGACAATATTTATTGTCACTAGGTTATCACTAAAAGGGTGTCGCTAATTGTCAATAGTGACAACTTAGTCACAATATATTTGTCATTAATAGCTATTAGTGGCAACTTAAAAACATATATTGTCACTATTGCACTTGTCACCATTATTATTATGACAAAATTAATATTTTTATCACTAAATGCATATAAAGAGTGACAACTTCCATATTATCACTTAATTTTTTGTCACTTAAGCTCAATTTTCTTGTAGTGTTTCTTTTGCTTTTTAAATCACATAGGGATATTATAGTCCACACAAAAAAATTAAGAAATATTCATGCTTTCATAATAGTAGAGATTTTAAATCACGTAGGGATATTATAGTCCACACAAAAAATGTTAGAATTGTATTATGCTAATAAGTCTTTTAACTTCTAATATCTCAAAATTTAACTATACTTTTTGAGTTTCTTTTGCTTTTTAATTCACATGGGGTATTAAAGTTCGCACAAAAAGTTAAGAAATATTCATGCTTTTATAATAGTAGATAGATAGAGATTTTAAATCACATAGGAGTATTATAGTCCACACAAAAAAATTAAGAAATATTCATGTTTTTATAATAGTACACGACATAAATGAGATCATGGAGTTAACCCTTTTTTTTAAATTACGGACTAGAAACAATATATTCCATGTGTTGATTTATAACACATATCTTGTATAGCTAAATGTACTAAATAATTTTTCATCCCGGCCCCTAACCAGTCCCATACTTTGACATCCGGCTTCCTCAGTATTGGAAAAAAAAAAAAGTAATTAATTCACATGAATTGGATTGGAATCTCACAATATGCTGCCCTCACATCATTCTTGAAATGGTGGGGAAGGGGGACAAATGCAGCACCTGCACTTCTGCAAATTGCACATGCCTTGCTCCATATTAACATTAGAAATACAAAAAAAATATCTACTACATTCACACTCCTTTTGTTCATGTTCACTTAATTATAAGATAAATGAGTTCACACATGTTTGATATCAATATGTTGAGAGTGTTATCTAATAAAAATTAAAATAAACATATATGTATGTCGACTGAGTGTGATAAAACCCATTTGTACTAGATTTATTTCAATGGGACCCTTTTACTTGTACAACATTATACCTTTGAAATGAATACACTACAAGAAAAATGAATTTTAGTGACAAAATATTAAGTGACACTGTTGAAATTGTCACTTTTTTCATATATTTAGTGACAAAATATAATTTTTGTCACAATAAAAATAGTGACAAGTGCAATAGTGACAAAATATATTTTAAAGTTGTCACTAATGGCTATTAGTGACAAGTGTATGGAACTTAAGTTGTCACTATTGACAATTAGTGACACCCTTTCAGCGACAACCTAGTGACAATAAATATTGTCACTATAATTTAGTGACAATTTTTTAATTATCACTGTTGGGGTATCACTAAATGTCAATAGTGACAACTTTTTCACATTTCTTGTCACTAGTGTGTCTCTATATACATCATTTTAGTGACAATATTTAAATTCTTGTCACTTTGTCATTTACTATTTTGTCACTAAAATTTAAATTTTTTGTAGTGATAGATGTGATCATACATTACAACTTTTATTATAAATAAAGAAATGAAATATACATAATGTGAACGTTTCTAAATTTTATTTTTTCGTTGACAAGGAACCTGTCGCCATCGAAGTGGATAAGGTAAACCTCGCCCTCATGCAATAGTTTGCGAATCACATGAAAGATTTAAACCACACTGAACAAATCAGTTGTGACGAACTCAACCATGTGAACGTTTTTAAATTTTGGTAGGCTGTGGGGTGTACCAAGTGTTGACAAAGGTATATGCATATGGGAGTGCATTATTGGCTGCACCTACTACCATATGGATTAGTTGCAATTTAAAAATCCAGTTAATTTCATGAGTTTTTCTTTGATTATTTTTCAGATTTGTATAGTTTGGTCTGTATGTGTTTGTTTTGGATTGCATATAATCTCTAGAATTTTTTTCACATTGATTGAACTCTTAAATGATAATTGAATCTCAAAAATTAGCTCAAGAGGTGAGGATTGCCCAAAACTTATATATAAAAAGAACTTAGTCTTGTAAATGTGGTACATTTTTAGTCATAATATGATCAATTAATTACAATATCAAGGGTTATTAAAATCTTAACTAAAGACATCAGGTCATAAAACAAATCCAATTTAGATTATTTATATCATGATTAATGCATAGGAGTTAATGTTGTTAGGGTGCAAATATTATAATTAACTTTGGAGTCACGTGTGATTAGTATACATATATAAATGATATTTCCGTAGATTAAGATTAAAGCATATTGAATACTAATCATTGGAATCTATTAAAAACAAAACATCCATTCGGTCGCATGCATGTAAAATAGATTAACTACTTATATGTATTTAACAAGTGTACGTAAGAAATTCAAAACAGAATCTGCATATTTATTATAATTATAAATATATATATATACTAATGTGACACAAATATAATACAGAAAATGAAATCCAAAACAAAAAGTACATAATCACACACAACTTAACAAAAATATTTGTTACTACTAGTAACATATATATCATGGAACATTGCTCCTGACTCTATATCATTTGGGATTTGGTAAATCATATTTTCAGTTTGGTCAGATGATCATCTCATATACTATTAAAAAAATTACGTACAAGACCGCTGGGCTTGTTTGTTTGGTGTTTCCCAAAATTATTTTGTTATTGGAAAATGCCAAACAAACATGATTTCTACTTTCTGAAATAATATTTTCACCTCTCAATTTTCTCAAACTACTCTCTCAAAAGCCAAATAAACAACAATTTTCTTATCTCTAAACAAAACTTATACAAACTCTACTCTGATTTGACATAAAGTAATATATATCTTAGACAATTTATCTCACATAACAAACATGATTTGACATAAAGTCTTACACATTTTACACCTACTACTTAACTCTTCCAAAAAAAATCTATATCTACTTTATTTCTCAAACCATTCTCCCAAAACCCAAACAAACAAAAATGCGCAAATCGAGATTATTTCACAAACCTCCAATACTCTCCCAAACTACTTTTCCAAACACCAAACAAACAGCCCAGTGTATTTTAAAGTTATATTATGATTGAATAAATTTTTCAAAGAGGTAATCATTTATATATGAATAAATAAGATTGGATGAGTATAACAATCAAAATCAAATTTCTCAAGAATTCTAATTGGTTGGCCAGCAAAATTGACAACTGTCGAAGTCCCATTTGCTAGATAAACATTTAATTCTCTTCACTCTGGGCTCCTGCCCAAACTGCTACAAAATAATTTGTGATCCGAATTTACTAAACACTCCTCGGAGATTTTAAAGAAATTCAATGAGACCCCACAAATTGTCAAGCAATTTAGTTGGGAGTATTTTCATGGGAACTGGAATCTAATAAACAATTAAGTTAATTAATTAATGTTCATTAATGAAGAAGCATATGAAGGTCATTAAACCAACCTCAACGTAGAGCAAATCGTCCATTATTTGGATCAACTTTGAAACCGTTAACCTAAATGCATGTATAAAATTATCAACATCAAAATTAACCAATGATTCTCGCCAAATTTGTTTGGTTGCACTAACATAACTATATAGTTGTATAACTAATAACTACCCTAAACATTTTGATCACCATACACTTTAATTTTTCCCTTTTTGTTAGGGCTGAAAATCAAACCAAGTTACTCAATACTCGATTCGAGTTTGTTTGATAAAAGTTCGTTTGGGCTCGGTTCATCACACAAATCAAACAAACTTGAATATAATTTTATGTTCGATAACTTTTAAATTTCGGCTCGAGCTCGACTCGATAAATTAAAAATTAATAAAATACATGTAAAATATCAAGCTACTCAATACTCAGTTCGGGCTCGTTCGATAAAAGCTCGTTTTAACAATCTAGCCAAGTTCAAACACAAAATTTCAAACTCGATAAAATTCAAAACAAACTTGAACAGTGTGTCATTCCACACTACTTGGCTCAATTACTCCCTTACTTTTTGTTTTTGTTAGTAATCTATCAAACTTAATTCAAGTACATATAAACACCATTCCAAATTTATCCCTATAGTTATCAACCTCTATAACACACCACCCCAAATGCCCATAACCTCTCACCTTCAAAACATTAACAATAATATCACTCATTTCATACACCTTAAAACTTTTAGGGCAACACACAAATTAAATTAAACAAGTATGAACATTATTTTCTGTTCGATAACTTTTAAAGTTTGACACGATAAGATAAATATTGATAAAATACATGTAAAATATCAAATTACTTGATACTCAACCCGAGTTCGTTCGATAAAAACTCATTTAATAATCTAATAAAGCTCCATCAAAAAAATTCAAACCAAACTTGAACAACGTGTCGTTCAACATCACTCGGCTCGATTACTCCCCTACTTTATTAACTCGGCTCCCTATAGTTTTCAACATCTATAAAAACATCCCAACTGCCCATGCTTCTCTCACCTTCAAAACAATAACAATAATATCACTCATTTCAAACTGCCCTAAAACCTTAGGGCAACAACACAATCCCCCCCCCCCCCCCCCCCCCACACACACACACACACACTACACCTTAGCCGCCATTGAAGCAACCAACAAGCACAAGAAGAATGACCACTACCCGCTCCCTAATTCTACTCTTAATCCCCATCCTCTGCGTTGCCATGAATGCACAAAAACACGACATAATAACAAAATCCTGCATCCATGCCAGCTACCCAAACATCTGCCTTCGTACCCTCTCCTCCTACAGCGGCGCCGCCACCACCCTCACCGACCTCGCTCAGGCGTCCGTGAAAATCACCCTCTCCCAAGCGCGTGATACGACAACCTTCCTCTCAAATCTGAAGGACAAAAGTAACGGAAGGGAACAGGGGGCGCTCGCCGACTGCGTGGACCAAATGGGTGACTCCGTGGAGGAGCTGAGCAAGACTTTGTCGGCGTTGCAACACCTCCGACGCGGCGGCGATTTCCGGTGGCAGATGAGTAACGCGGAGACGTGGGTCAGCGCTGCGTTGACCAATGAGGAAACGTGCGTTGATGGGTTTAAAGAGATTGACGGAAAAATCCGATCCGATGTGCGACGGAGGATTACTAATGTCGCTAGAGTTACCAGTAACGCGCTTTATCTTATAAACCTTCTAGATGATTCTCGTGGGAAGAAGCTTACTAG